>CAWUFW010000174.1:2775607-5551215 GCA_963921515.1 Calotriton arnoldi
TGAGTTGGTGGTAAGCCACGGTGGCTGTTTTGTAGGATGTGCTTGTTTCTGGAGTTTTGCTGTTTCTTCACGTCTTTTCCAGTCGTCGGCAGGAGCCCTTGGATTCTAAGAGTGTCTAGGGGTGTCTTTTGGTGTTGGAAACGGCTGCAGGCAACGGGCAACGGGGTCAACCCACAATGGACTTGGGCTCTGGATCGCTGGGTAATCTCACTGTGACCGGTGGGCCACTTGGACTCGGTCCGGAGGCGTCTGGAGCAGAGGTGGAACCAGGAGCAGGGTTTCGCGGTTCTTCAGGTCACAGGCCTTTACTTGAAGTTTGTTTCTGGTGAATAGGTCCGCTGTTCTCGGGAGAAGTTGATCTTTGTTGAAGGCAGGCAGTCCTCCCAAGGTTTTGGAGGATGCTGGGCTGCAGGATAAGTAGTCTTTTGCCGCAGGATCGTCGAGGGCTTCGGACAGGCCGGTAGGGCTGGGGCCAAGTCAGTAGTTCTCTGCTGGTGCATCTGTGGTGTCCGGCTCTTCTTAGGTCATCAGGAACTGAAGTTCAGGGACTAGGGAGGCTACCTAAATACTGGATTTAGGGGGGTTACAAGGGAGTGACAGGTTTTGACCAACGGGCCTCTTACCTGGGGTGTCTACACCCTCTATTATGCCCACCTCCTGTGGGAAGGGGACATAAACCTAGCCCTGATTCGAGAAGCACCACCATCTTCAAGATGGTGGCACTGTAAAATGTGCCTCGACTCCAACACCTGAGGGGTGGAGTTGGCAGAGGGGGCACACCTCCTATTCTTTCTAAGTTTTCCCACTAAAAAGGCGTGAGGACAGGAGGGTGGGGCCTGCTCCTTCTATCAGGAGAGGCTGGGATTTCGTTTCAAAGATGGCAAGGCCTTTGAAGCTTCCCACTACTGATGGATCTTCCTGACCGAGGGAGGTTTAAACAGCTCCGCCCAGGACAGGCGTTGTTCTCAACCTCTGAGAGCACTGGCACTCACCCCATGAGGACAGAACTATGTCTGGTTGTGACAAGCTGACGTAGACCTGTTGATCACCACACTAAGGGTTGGTAGGTTTTATGGGGACCCCTCTAAGGGGTCCTCTGTGTGCAATTTTTAATAAATCGGACACTGGAATCAGTGCAGGTTTATTAAGACGAGGTGTTTGGTACCAAACATCCCATAATACAGTGAAGTCATTATGGAGCTGGGGAACTTGTAATGACGAGTGTCCAGCCTATATACTCCTTGGGGCTTCCCTGTTCACTTACAATATCCAAGAATCAACATGGATATTGCAGGGGCATGTCTGCTCATACGGCTATGTCATCACTGGAGATATAGTGCACATTGCCTTAGGGCAAGAAGGCCTGTCAGAGGGGTGTCCTACCTATATCCCAAGCAGTGTCTATAGTTATGGCACACAGGTATGTGTGCCATGTTGACTCTTCAGCATTGTCTGCACCAAGGCATGCATTCTGCAATGGCAGTATGCATGTCCTTGATGAGGGGACCCTAGGGTGGCACAATTCATGCTGCTACTCTTGGGGTCCCTCTTCAGTGCCAATGCCCTAGTACTAGGAGTACCATTTACTATGGACTTAAAAGGGGTAATGAAGTTGTGCCAATTGGGGGAAAATGTACAGTTTAGGGAAAAAGCTTCTGGCACAGGGGAACTGGTTGGCAGGGACCCTGTGCACTTCCAGTTGAAATTACATCATTTACCAGGCAAACATTGGGGGCTAACCATGTCCAGAGTAGAGGCACTTTCCTACACTATTGCTGATATGACAGATGCAGTAAAGTTCACAGTCAGATGCTGATTGGATATGACCGACTCTCTGGGCATAGCCATTGCTTCCAAGTTGGCGCTTTAACATCACTCCTGACTGAGGACTACTGACTTTTCAGTGGATGTCTAGGCATGCCCTTTGACTGCATTTGTCTTTTTGGCAAGAAAGTTAATTTGGGGCTTGAACGTAACTGATAAAGCCTTCTACCCGCAGATTCCTTACCTTAGAATATTCCCCAGGTGTCAGGATTGATCTGGAAACTTTTGGTGAGCAGTACCCCTTTTTCAAACTTGTGTAGAAAATGTTTCGATACTTTGTCTCCTGGGGTGAAGGATGGGCAGGTTGTAAACCATGTGGTGCCTGTCACTGTCAGATGTCCGTGACAGACCCGCATCTGGTTTGTCTTTGGTGTCTGGAGCCTGATCACAATGCCAAGGCATCCTAATGCACCGAGGGAGCGGTCCCTCAAGCTCCTCGCTGCCCAATTTTGACCGACTCCTTGACACTCCAGATTTCGATTACGAAGAAAGTCTGGAGATTGTTCACAAAGTAATACCTGGTGATTGTCGTCCCACTCCAAGTCGTCAGGTAAGTGTGACGAAAATAAGTCAAATAGGTCTTCAATTTTGCTGCACAAGTCTTTGGATGAGTCGCAGGGCTGTCGGCACTCAAGGCCTAGTTCTGTGGTGGAACCTGGGTCATCTCATGCCTCCCTGAGTTCCTGGGAGCTGGAGCGACCCCCTGTAGGAATCTGGGTTTTTATGTAGTGACGCCAATGTAAGAGCACACCATGCAAAAAGTCTAGATGACCCTTATTAGTTTACAGGGCTTACTTTAATAATCCCAAGTGCTCTATTTTTGGTAGTGTGGTTAAGCAGCTCAGCCTTATCAGAGGGAAGTGTTAAACATTTGCTGTGTACACCAAGTGTAGGAAGCTGGCTTACCTGATAGAGACATCTAGCCGCAGATTCCTTACCTTTGAATTTCCCAGGCATCAGACTGGATCCGGAAGATTTTTCTTCAAGCAATATCCCTGCTCGCTCGTATGTGGTGTCGGTCAGCTTCATGTGACGTTGGCGCGGCATCTGCGCCAGATGTGACGTCCTTGTCACCTATATAGGCACCGCCTCGCACCGCTAACGTCAGTTCTTTTCTTTCTGTGCCAGTCAGGCTCTGATCCAAGACGAGAGCTACCCTCTGTCACTTTTTGCCTGGATTTTTAGACATTTTGTCAACCCCTTTTTTGGTGGGAAGGTTATCCTGTCGAGGAAAACCTCAGGTTTCAAGCTGTGCGGCGCCTGTTACTGTGCCATGTCAGTGACGGACCCGCATTGGGTTTGTCTCTGGTGTCTGGAGTGCGACCACGACTTGAAGTTGTGCTCCACCTGCTGGGACATACCGCCGAAGGCTCTGAGGGAGCGGTCCCTAAAGCTGCTTGCAGCCCAGCAGGCAACACCACGTCGCTCAATGCCTCAGAGGTCACAGTCCTGCTCGAGAGGAAGGTCAGGGCGCTGCTCCAGGAAGAGTCCCGAGTCCTCTTCGTCCCATTGAAAATCATATGGACATTCAGGTAAGAGGCATAAGAAGCACAAGAAGTTGAAGCATTGTGGGAAAGTAGGATCTGCTTTTATGGTTACCCCCACTTTTTGCCTGGTGCTATGCTGTTTCTGACTAGTCTGACTGGGATCCTGCTAACCAAGACCCCAGTCTCTGTGCTTTCAGCACTAAATTTGTTATGATAAGTACTTAGGTTCAATCCCATATTGGATACTGGTGTACCCTTATAAGTCCCTAGTATATGGTACTGAGGTACCCAGGGCATAGGTACACCAGGGGTCCCCCATGGGCTGAAGCATGTATTATGCCACCCACTGGAGATCACCCAAACTGTAACTACAAGCCTGCCATTGCAGCCTGTGTAAGCTGGTTCTAGCACCACTTACGATAGATATAGATTTCCCTATATCTAAGGACACTGCACTTAAAACCTGTAAGTCACCCCTAAAGCAGGCCTTTCAGTCCTGAAGGCAGGATGCTCGGTTCTAAGTGTGAGGGTGCCCCTGCATGAGCAGGACATCCCTAAAAACTTCGGAGTCCATTCTCCCAGGTTGTAAGTGCATCAGCCATTACGATACATAGAGTGGCCATGCGTCATTACGCTATGACCATCTCTAACTGCTAAACTTGGCTGTAACGAACCCCATCGTGTTTGGTATCAAACATGTTGGAATCATACCCCCACACTGTGAACGGTGTGGGAGGTATGATTCCATGCACTGTAAAGCTCCTCCAGGAGGCCCTCAGTGCTCCTGGTACCAGTCTTCTTGACCCGGACAGCACAACATGGCTGCTGCTGACCAGAGACACGATTCTGCCCTCCTGCTGCTGAGCCAAGCTCAAGCAGGGGAAGGCGGAACAATAGGTATCCTGTCACAGGGAGGTGTGACCACCTCCCAGATAGGGTTTAGTGTATTGGGGCCGGGTGGGAGCGCTTGCCACCGCCAATCAACCTGCTTGAGGGGCACATTTGGTGCCCTCCTTGCACAGTCCAGTTCAAACCAGCTCAGGGAGCCATTGGCTCCCGCTCTGGCGTGAAACTGGACAAAGGACATGGGAGTATCTTCCCCACTGTCCGACCCCTCCCCTGGGAGGGAACTCTGAATTGTTGCAACCCTTTCCTTAGGGTACTTAAGGACTTACCTGTAGGTGGGTTCCTAGATTCGTCGTGGGACAAGATTCATTTTAAGACACCACTTCTGCTTCAACCATCTGGGGACTCTGCTGCTGCTCCTGGTCTCATCGCCCTGCTCGTCTGCTGCAGCGTCCGTGCCTGTGCTCCATACAGGAACCTTCCAAGGCCTGTGGACACCCAAGACACCTGAAGGAATCTCCCTTGAAGCGAAGAAGTCACTTTCCTGCATCTGCAGGCAGCGAAACGAAGCTGATCGGTCTGCTGATCCTGGGATCCCACGGACTCCGAAAGGCTCAGCAACACAGCTGGTGGTTCTTCACATCCCTCGAGGCCTGCCCTGTCCTCTCACCGAGTTTGAAGCCAGTATGTCTCGTCGGAGCTGCAGGAACCAAACCCCTGTGCACCGCATCGACTTGCTGTTGCAAAGGCTTGTTGGCTTCCTTCCTCCAAGATCTCCGGGCTTCAAGTAGCCCCAACCATCTCCTGTGACGAACATCTTCATCCTCACCACATCACTTGCATTGTGGGCACACATCTTTGGGAAGCTGCTCGAGGTCCTTTTGCGACTCCAGTGCCTCCGGGCTGTGGGTCCTATTGAAGGTCTTCTTTGATTTCAGCATGCTCCCCTGATTGCTCGGGGCCTGCTCTGACTCCCCTGCCTGTGGTGAGTCCCCTGGATCTTGCTGGTCCCGACACTGCACCTTCTTCGCTTTCCACGTTGTTTGCAGTTGCCAAGGCTTGTTGGTGCTCCCGATGTACACCGACCCCTCAACTCTCGACATCCGACTTTGGACAGCTCGTGAAAGGCTCCTGGTCTTCCAGGGCATCGCCTGGTCCGCAGAGCTGCAGCTCCAAGGTCACCGTCAACTCTCCTGCAGCACCCAACATCGGTGGGCATTCGTCTTCCGTGCCCCCTTGACACTCCCAAGTGACATAGAATCTGTCCCCTCTGCTTGCAGACACCTCTCATCTTGAATACACCTTTGGGTTCCACCGGACACTTTCACCTTCTCCAGCAACCTGAAGTCCTCCATTAAGTTTGACTACGGTTTCCAACGCCACTTCACACCTATGCACCCGGCTTCCCTGGTGTGGGTATCCTGGTTCCTAGGGTATCCATGGGTGGGGTGGCTCTCCAAACTTCTGACTTCCACAGGTTCAACTGGGAAGGGTCCTTCTTCTTTAAAATTGCAACCACGACTTACCCATTGACTTGTATTGAGCCCGCGGTCGTGTTCCCACTCTACACACTGCCTCCGTGGGGTTCCTGGTTACTTATGTCTGTGGTTCCTTGGGTCCCCGGCACTTCTATGTATTTTGGGTATAATCTTGACTTGAGTCGTGGTTCGCATACAATTATTTTAGTATATGGTTTTGTCTCCCCCTGGCGACCACTGTGTATCGGTGCTACTTACCTGTTTTTATTGCAAACTATGGTGTGCATTGTGTATATCTCCAGGTAGGAGATAGCTGTATGTGTTAGTGAGTGTCTTATAATAAATACATATTTTTATAAATACATTGTGTGGTTCTTTTTTACTGAATCTATATCAATAAGATTAGGTTCTGGTAAAACAAGCTGCTTTACACTCCTTCTTGTCTGAGCCTGAAGGCTGCTCTCCCCAGCTACCACTTAGAGAGCTTTCTAAGATTGTCTTAGACTACTAAAATCACCATAAGGGTTGTCTGGATTAGTGCAGGGTGCCCACTGACATAAGTTTGCACCATATACTAAGCCAGCTTCTGACAAGCGTGCTTAGACTTCTCCCCGTCTGTCAGCCAACGCGACAGAGGAGCCTCGGCGTTCAAGGCCTCGTTCTTCAGAACCTGTGCCTGGGTCGGCTCTGCGCCTCCCTGATTTTCCAGGAGCCAGAGCGACCCCGGCACAACTCAAAGAACTTTATGAGGCCATGCGTCTCTTTTTTGGGTGGCCTGACCCCTCCGGCGTGCCTTCGAACCCAGCGTAGTCAGCGGGGGCTCCATCGGGTTCCGCTCTGGCCCCGGCGCTGATGCCCCCGCGCTTGGATCCCGATTTGGATTCGTATCGGAGTCAGTCTTGCCACTGCGACCTTCCCTGACACCATTCCTGACACCGATGGTCCCGATGCTGCTCACCGGCGATCTCAGCCCCATTGTCATCCCAGACGAGTCGGAGCCAGTATGGCGCCACTTGACATCAATTCCAGTGCATACAGAGCCTCCTGTTCCTCCCGGTCCTAGGTTGTTTCCTGAACCTTATTCTGAAGGCCTAGGAGTGGGAGATGATTGGGAGGGGTCGCTGAACCCTTTCAAAGACCAGCCATAAGAGGAAATGAACTGGTATGAGGAATTGGGTGAGGCCCGTGGACTGGATACCTCTCCAGATACTGGCATGCTTTCTCCCCCTACTGTGGCTACGGAGGAGGGAGCGTCTTATGCTATGGTGGTGTGAAGGGCGTCTGAGGTCATTGGCCTTCAGCTTCCTTCGGTGACAATCAAGCCTAACATCTTGACAGAGGTGCTGCAACTGGGAGTTCCCTCCTCGGAACCCTTACTCCTGTTTAATGAAGCCCTCATGGACGTCCTTCTGGGAACCTGGTCCAAGTCCAACACAGGGACTCCTGTGACTAGGTCGATTGCCCGCTGCTACTGCCCTGCTCCAGGCAACCCAAATTTCCTCATTGCCCACTCTTCCCCAGAGAGCTTGGTAGTCCAGACGTCTACATCCTAAGGCGCGTTCCCTTCTGCTCCGCCAGATAGGAAATCCAAGACGCTGGATAGCTGGCGTAAGAAAAGGTTTTCTTTCGCTAGCCTTGCCTTGTGGTCAGTGAACACCGCATGCTTATTGGGCCATTTGTAGGAAGCTGGCTGTGTATATACCATACCAAAAAAAGGTATAATTTGCACAGAGTCCAGTGGATCCCCAGAGGCTTTACAGAGGCTAAAGTAGATACTACTAATGCTCTCTTTTGTGGTAGTGTGGGCAAGCAGTTAGGCTTATCAGAGGGCTGTGTTAAGCATTTGTTCTACACTCTCAGGCAAGAAATTATTACACACACACAATGAATAAATCTGAGGCCAATGGTTTGTAAAAATATTGCTTTCTTACTTTTATGACTAGAAACAAAGAAACTTAGTTGCAGGTAAGTACAGTTTTCAAACTGGCAATACTTTTCAATGTAGTAAATGAATACTTAGTGCAGGACTTCAGTTCAGCAGGATAGATACAGTCTTTAGAAATAGCAATACATTGCAGTTCAAGAAGATTACACACTTAGTGCAATATTTCAAGTGAGCAATGTTATCCTATTGGAGGAAAACAGAAATGCAATTTCACAGGTAAGTACTTTACCCACAAACCCAGTCTTCGGGGTTTTAGGTCAACACAGGGCATGGTTGAAGTCAGCACCAAGAGTGCACCAACAGCGGCACTGGCGTGGCCGGGTGCCAAGTTCAGATTCAGAGTCGGGTGCCCAATGCTAACCAATGGAGACGGGGTGCACTCGAAGTTGTGCCAATTACAAGTAAGTAAAGCAGAGTTGGAGGTCAACCTCCGGGGGTTAAGACAAGCACTGAGGGGGCCACCAGTGGCTGGGCATGGAAGTTCAGATGTTGAGGGTCTCCTTTACACCGTCGGTCGGGCTCCCCAAGGACTGCGAGTGCAGGGGCATCTTTGGGCGTTAGAAAATCCTTACCGGAGCCAATCGCGGTTAGGGGGTCCTTCGTGTTGAGGCTTTAGGCATTGTCGTGGAGTCCAGGAGGGGTCAGCCCATGATTGGCTCGGGCTCTGGATTGCTGGGAAACCTCGCTGGGACCGGTGGGCCACTTTGACTCCAGCCGGAGGCGTCGGGTACAGTGGTGGATCCGGAAGCGGGGTTTCGCTGTTCCACAGGTCACAGAGGCCTTTCTTGGAGTTTCTTCTTGAACAGGGCTTCTGTTCTCTGGAGTTCTGGTCTTTGTTGAAGGCAGAAGTCCTTTCTGAGGTTTTTCGAGGCTGCTGGGCTGCGGAACGAGTCGTCGGTTTTCACAGGATCTTCGAGGGCTGCATACAGGCTGGTAGGGCTGGGGCCAAGTCAGCGGGTGTCTTCAGTCTTCCTGTGCTGCACGGCTCTTCTTTGTCCTCTTCCTTCGTAGGTAGTCATGAACTAAGGATTAAGGATCAGGGGTGCCGCTAAATACTCAATTAAAGGGTGTTACAGGGGCTGAAAGGTAGTAGCCAATGGGCTACTTACCCTTAGGGTGACTACACCCTTTGTATGGCCACTTCCTTTGGGGAGGGATTATACCCCTAATCCTATTGGCTAGAATCCTCCAAGACACTGTGGAGGGTTCTCAAATGAGGGGGTCACTTCAGCTCAAGACACCTTATGGGTGGTCCTGGCTGAGAGGGGACACCTCTCCAGCTTACCAATTCTTCCACCCAGCTTGCCGCCAAAAAGTGGGGCTTGGTCAGGGGGATGGCCATCTCCACTAGCTGGGGAGGCCCTGGTCAGCATAACAAAGAGCAGGAAGCCTTTGAGGCTCACCACCCTGCAATGCTGTTCCTGCTTCGGGGTAGGTGTGAAGCACCTCCACCCAGAGTAGGCTTTGTTTCTGACCCATGAGAGCACAAGTCTCCCACCTTAGGGGGTCAGAAACATGTCTAGAAGTGGCAGGATGGTGCAGACCAGTCAGGCACACACTAGTGGTTTGGTAAGTTTTCAAGGGACACCTCTGAGGTGCCCTCTGAGTGCATTTATTAATGAATTTCAATACTGGCATCAGTGTGGGCTCCTTGAACAAGATGTTTGGTATTATACATCTTGTGATTCAGTGAAGCCATCATGGATCTGTGGAACTCTTATTGACAAGCTCCCAGACTATACACTCAGTATGGCTTCACTACACACTTATAATGTCTAAGAATGGACTGCTCATGCAGTTATGCCCTCACAAGAGGTATAGTGCACCCTGCCTTAGGGCTGTAAGGCCTGCTGTAGGGGTGACTTACCTATGCCTCTTGCAGTGCTGGTAGGCCTGGCACACAGTGATGTGTGCTAGGTCGACTCTTCACTTTTATCTGCACCAAAACCTACAGTGGCTGTGTGCATGTCTTTGGTGTGGGGTCTCTTAGGGTGGCACAATATATGCTGCAGCCCTTAGAGACTCTCTGGTCACAAGGCCCTTGGTACCACTGATACCTTTGACAAGGGACTTATATGTCAGTCAGAGGTGTGCCAATTGTGGAAGCAAAGGTACAGTTTTGGGAAATAACACAGGCACTGGGAACCTGGTTAGCAGAAACCCAGTGCACATTCAGTCAAAGATGCATCAGAATTAAGCAAAAAGTGGGGGTAACCATGCAAAAAGGGGCACTTTACTAAACCGTTATTCCCACACTTTGTTGGAAACGGTTGTACAAGTGCTGCCACATGTCCTGGAGGAGGCCCGAGCCATCCTCTCCCAAGCACTGTCAGATGGGAGAGATGCAGCAAAGTTTGCCATCCGGTGTGGTCTCGACACGACTGACTCGCTAGGCAGAGTGATTTCATTGACGTGGCTGTCAGATGCCACGCCTTGCTGAGAACATCTGGCTTATCGGGATGTCCAGTCCTCTCTCATGGACATGCCCTTTGATGGCACCCGTCTCTTCAGAGACAAGGCAGACACAGCGCTGGAGCACTTTAAGGACTCACGGGCTACAGCCAAGTCCTTGGGCCTCTCAGTGGCCACATGCCCCCAGTCTGCCTTTTGCCCCTTTTGTGGCTACGGAAGGCGCTTTCAGCTGCGGCAGCCATATCCCAGCCACCAAGCCGGCCAAGTTCAGCAGCCCCTGCTCGGCCGCGGTTCGCTCTGATCACGTGGGCTAGGCGGCCATAGGTCGGGTCAGTCCACCACTTCCCCCAGCAGCTTCGACCTCCAAACCATCCTAATCTCGCCCTTCCAGACCATGGGCTTCCAATTGGTGGCAGGATTAGTCATCCCCTCCAGCACTGGCAGACCATCACATCAGACAGGTGGGTCCTCCAGATAGTCGGAAGGGGCTACTCCCTCCCCTTGCAGACCACCCCTTCCTCCATGTCTCCATCCTATGATCGGCTGATGAAGGAGCATTTTATTTTACTCCGGGAGGAAGTCATGACTCTCTTGGCCAAGGGAGCCGTAGAAAGGGCGTAGGAAAGTGCCCCTTTTAACATGGGTATCCCCCACTTTCTGACTGGTATGTGGTGCAATTTTGACTGAGAGTGTGTTGGGTTCCTGCTAACCAGGTCCCCAGCACCAGTGTTCTTTCCCTAAAGTGTATGACTGTTCCACGATTGGCAAACCCTTTAGGATCCATGCAAGCCCCTAGTAGATGGTACCCCTAGTACCTAGGGTATTGGACCTAAAGAGGGTCCCTAGGGCTGCAGCATGAATTGTTCCACCCTAAGGGACCCCTCACAAAACTCATGCAAACTACCATTGCAGCCTGCGTGTTTTGCTGTAGAAAAAAACAAAGAGTTGACATGGCACACATCTGTGTGTGCCATGCCTGCCAGCACTACATGTGGTATAGGTAAGCCACCCCTATGCCAGGCCTTTCAGCCCCAAGGCAGGGTGCACTAGACCCATGTGTGGGCACATCTGCGAGAGATGTGTCCCGGTTATATCTAAGTTCACCCGTAGATATTGCCAGTGCACAGGGAAGTCATAATGAGTACATAGGCTGGACACTCGTCATTATGAGTTCCCCAGCTACAGGATGGCTTCACTGTACCCCAAGGTGTTTGGTACCAAACACCTCATCTTAATAAACCCACGCTGATGCCAGTGCTGGATTTATTAATAAATGCACACAGAGGGCACCTTAGAGGTGCCCCCTGAAAACCCATTGGCTACTAGTGTGTTGACTGACTGGTCTCGACCAGCCAGCTACCATAGACAGCTTTCTGACCTGTTGAGGTGAGAGCCTTCGATCTCGGAAGACAGGAACAAAGCCTGCTCCGGGAGGAGGTTTTCACACCCCCTCCAAGCAGGATGGGCATTACAGGGCGGGAAGCTTCAAAGGCCTGCCGCATTTGTTTTTTGACCCTGGGTCTCTCCAGATACTGGAGTTACCACCCCACTGTCCTGACCATATTTTTGGTGGCATGACAGGTGGGAAAATTAGTTAGATTGGTAGGTGTGCCCACATTCAGTCAGCACCAATTCAAGGGCGGACCAGCTTATGTGGACCTCACTTTTCAGATTCCTCCATGTTGTTTTGGACGGAATTAGCATTCTAGTGTCAGGGTTATGCCCACTTTCTACAAGAAGTGGTCAACTAGAGGGTGTAGACCCCCTAAAGGTAGGTAGCCCATTGGCTACTACCTGTCACTCCCCATAACATCCCTAAATTGAGTATTTAGGTGGCACCCCTGAACCCAAGAACTCAAATTCGACGGATCAACAGAAGAAGGATCAATAAGAGTTACTGCCTGGTGAGAACTGCAGCAGAACTTTGGACTTTGGTGCGAAACCCTGCCATCTTCAGCCCTCTCTCAACAATCGTGACAGACTGGCTCGTCCTGCTAGCTGGAGAACTACCAAAGCCTTGGGTAGCCTGCCAGCACTTCAGCCAACATCGAAAGTCTCCCTTGGAGTAGAGGAACTACTCCCCTGCAGTCCGCAGTCTGCAGGCACTGACAAGCAGAGTACAGTCCACCGCCTTGCCGCTCCCCGGCCCGACCGTCGCTGCAGATGACCAGGAGAAGGTACTCGTGCTCTGGAAGGTCAGATCTGACTCCTCACCGAGTGTGAAGACACCAGGACTAACCGGAGCCGTGCAGCTCCAATCCCCGGGGTACTGGACCCGCGGCACCAAACACCGAATGTGAGTGTCCAGTCCTGATTCTCACTGCACCAGAACCAAGCAGCCATCGAGGGACGTCAGCATCACTGTGACCCACGTTAAGAGTGGCCCAGCTGCTTTGAATTTTCCCCAGACTGCAAGGTGCATCTTTGCGCACCCAGCCCTGCCGACCAAACCACTCTGCTCCCGAGCCCCCTGGCCCGGGTCCCGTCGAACCGGCTGTGCCCCCATGTTCCAAGGCCCCGTTGCAACCTGAACCCCCGTTTGGGAGCCCTGAGACTTGCCCCCAAACCCCCCTGTGCAGCCTCTTTTCAGCTACCAGCCTCAACAACATCCTCCTCCCAGTAGATCCCGGGAGGTTCCCTGACGAACTGCTCGTAGTACTTTGAACCTTGGCCCACTACTACTCTGATCCCCGAAGGTGAACTCCCTGAAACTGACTGTACCTACCTTAATGCATCTTTCACTTTTCCTCTCATAGGATTTCATTGTGCATAAAAGCGCACAGGTTTGAAAGCTTTACTTACCTGTGAATATTTCTATCAAAAACTGTACTTTCCTTGAAACGAAGTTCTTGAGTTTGAAATATATATTAAAAGAAGTGTTATTTTTCGAATTTGGTCTCGGACTTATTCTGTGATTGTGTATCTCATTTATTGCTTCTGTGAGTACAACAAATGCTTAGCACTTACCTCTGGTAAGCCTAACAGCTCGCCCACACTGTCACAAAAGAATGTGTTAGTATTATCTACTTTGGCCTCTGAAAGCCAATTGCGGACACACTTAACTCTCTGCACAACGTACTTATTTTTAGTACACTATATAGAGAGCCAGCTTCCTACAGAGAATTCCGTAGCCCGAAATAGGCTGTGGTTACAAGGGGCTTCATCCTATCCTAGACCTACAAGCCCTTAAGTACTTCCTCAAAAAGAAATAATTCAAAATGCTCACTCTAGCTCAGGTCCTGTCTGCCCTGAACCTAGTAGCCTGGATGGTAGCATTGGACTGGCTGGACACCTATTCCCACATTCCCGTCCTGTCTGCCCAACGGTGCTACCAGTTGTTTACAGTAGGCCAAGAGCATTTTCAGTTCACAGTCCTCCCCTTTGGCATTACTAGCATCCCTTGGGTGTTTGCCAAGGTGAGGGCAGTTGTCGCAGCTCATCTGCGCAGATCAGGGGTGCCAGACTTCCCCTATCTATACAACTTGCTGCTGAAGGCTGGCTCTATTCTGTATTTCATGGAGAATGCCTCTGAGGCTGCTCGGCCTCATGGCCTCCTGCATTGTGCTAGTGACACATGCCAGATGGCATATGTAGGCTCTGCAGTGGGACCTGAAGCTCCAGTGGACGCAGCATCAGGGGAATCTCTGACATGGTCCAGATCTCAGAGGGAAGTGCATGAGACCTGCAGTGGTGGCTAACAAACTGCGATTGGGTGAGAGGCAGACCCCTCTCCCTTCCCATACCAGATCTCACAGTAGTTACAGATGCGTCACTTCTGGGATGGGGCGGCCGTCTGGGAGAAATGGAGATCAGAGGACTCTGGTCTCCGGTGGAATCCTAACACCACAGCAACATACTGGAGCTCCATGTGATCTGACTGGAATTGAAAGCTTTTCTACCCTCCATCAAAGGAAGGCTAGTGCAAGTACTCACGGACAACACCACTGCCATGTGGTACTGCAACAAACAGGGCGGAGTGGGGTCATGGACTCGTTGTCAAGAGGCTCTGCATCTCTGGAAATGGCTGACGAGAATGTGCAATATCAGCAGTTTTGCGCACTGGAGTTTCCAAGGCAGCTCGTGCTCAGAGACGCTTTTTGTCTCGAGTGAAGCTCAGGCCTCCTGTGCGCCTTCCCGCCCATACCACTCCTGCCCAGAGTTCATGAACGACCAATCCTAAGTCATCCTTGTGGCTCCAGACTGAGCACGGAGAGTCTGGTACCCTGAGCTTCTGAACATGAGTGTCGATCCGCCGATCAGGCCACTCCTTCAGGAGGATCTTTTGTTGTAGCTGCAGGAGAGGGTTCTCCACGCAAACCTGTCAACTCACTGCTGTCTTGCGTGGAGATTGAGCAGCAGCAGTTGATAGCTTTCGACCTTCCTCCCGAAGCCCACAATGTTATTCTGGCAGCCAGGCGTCCCTCCACTAAGACTGTATACGCCTCCTGGTGGAACAAATTTGTAAAATATTGTACAGAAAAATCTATTGACCCTTTTTCTGCTTCTCTTTCTAATATTCTGCTTTTTATTTTGTCCCTTGCCCAGCAGGGCTCTGCTCTGGGTACCTTGAAAGGCTATCTTGCTGCTTTTATGCCTTCTTGAGGCTGCCAGACCATCCCTCCCTATTTGAATCACCTACTGTACATAGATTCCTGAAAGGCCTTGTACATATGTTACCTCCTGCCCCTTTCATTATGCTTCAGTGGGAGCTTAACTTGCTTCTCACTTTCCTAATGTGCGTTACTTTTGAGCCTCTCCATAATTGTCCCCTCCGGCTGCTCACCATATAAACAGCCTTCTTAGTGGCAATTACATTTGCGAGGAGAGTGAGCAAGTTGAAGGCTCTATTTTCAATACCCCCCTTTCTCACATTGTTCCCTAACAAATTGGTGCTTCGCACTAGGGCCTCTTTCCTTCGGAAAATGGTGACTCCTTTGCTTGTGAGACAATCTGTCACCTCACCCACTTTCTACGCTCCTCCACATCCTTCCAAAGAAGAGGAGCGTCTCCACCACCTGGACCCAAAAAGAGAGTTGTCATTCTACCTTGACTAAGTTAAACAATTCCGGGTGGACAGCCAACTCTTCGTAGGGTATGTTGGAGCACAGAAAGGTTGTGTGCTGCAGAAGAGGACCATCTCCCAGTGGGCTGTCCTCTGCATAAAAATGTGCTATGCTTTGGCCACAAAGCAGCCTCCTGAAGAAATAAGGTCTTATTTCTCCAGAGCTAAAGCTGCTACCAGTACATTGCAAAGTGGAGTCCCAGTCCTGGATATCTGTTGGGCAGAAACGTGGGCATCCCTGCTTATGTTCACCAAACATTACTGCCTGGATAGTCAAGTCCGCAGGGATGGCCATTTTGGTTGCTCAGTCCCGCAGGACTTCCTAGTGCAAATGTGTCTGTAGTCCCTCCTTTCGGGGATGGCATTGCTTGGGTATCTATTCAATGGTCAGTAATCTGCAGCTAGTTGTCTCTATCAAATTGACAAGTTACTTTCCTTCGGTAATGCCTTATCTGGTAGAGACATGATCTAGCCACAGACTCCTTACCAACCTATCCATCCTCCCTGCGCTGCAAACAAGTTCCTAGAGTCAAGGCTGTTCCCTTTCAGGGCGCTAGTTTCTTAAAATCACACCAATGTCAGTACTCTTCTTGGCTCCGTGTTTCTGGAGTGGAAAGTCATGAAAAGTGACTGATGTCAGCGCTCCGAGGTGGCGCCTACTTAGGTGACGCAGACATCACTTCCGGCACGGCTGCCAACGACACGCAGAGCAGACCGATGCCACCTACCAGGGATATTCCATCGAGAAAAATCTTCTGGATCCAGTTTGACGCCTGGGAAATTCAAAGGTAAGGAATCTACTGCTATATCAGATAAGGCGTTATCGAAGGTAAGTAACTTGTCTTTAATGTAGTATACCAAAACAATTTATACTATGTAGAAAGCCTAGACAAGCCTTATTGGCTTACAGGGTTAAATTCATAATCCCAGATGCTCTCTTATGGGGTAATGTGGGCAAGCAGTTAAGGCTTATCAGAGGCTAGTGTTAAGCATTTGTTGAACACACAGTCAATAAATGAGACACACACTCAAGAAGAAACTCGAGACCAATTTAGAAAAATAACAGGTATTTTTATATATATATTAACACCAAGAACCTAGTAATTGGGTAAGTACTTTTTAACCCTTTGAATGCGGGTGGAATTCCCCCGCGATGCGGCAAAATTTCACGCGTGCGCAGATCGGACGGCTCCCGGCCGTCCGACGCACACGCCCACCGTGACGTCGGACGGCCGGGGGCCGTCCGACACTTCCAAAGGGTTAAGAAATACATTTTCACAGGTAAGTAAAAATGTAACACAAATTTGTTTTATGCAGTAATGTTTTTACCTATGGGTCCGAGTGCAGAGCTGCTGCACAGGTTGGTAGCCTTGCACACTACTCCATAGGCAAGGGGGGGGAGGGCACCTAGAAACAGTCTGCAGAGGGGGGCAAGTCCAGGAGCACTCAATGGGGGTCTTGGTTTGTGAGAGTGCTGGGAGCAGGGGCAGTTGTCGTGGGCCCAAGCTGGGGAGCTCGGGTGCAGAGGGTTTTGGTCCGCTAGGCACGTGCGTCAAAGGCACTCACAGTTCTCGGTTGGACCTGGAAAGGGGAACAAAACAGAACAACTGGGCCACTCTCTGTGCTGGCCTCTGCAATGCTAATGTCCCTCAGCGGCTGGTCGGTCTTTGCGAAGTTGGAGTAAAGATTGTACTCAAACAAGCTCTGGTTGCTGCAAGGGGTCCGGTACCCCGGGTATTAGTGCAGGGCGGCTACGGTTGGTCTTGACGTCTTCACACTTGGTGGAGTGATGGATGTGACCTCTTGGAGCACAGTGACCTCTTCCTAGGCGACTGCTGCGCCGGTGGACCTGGTGATCAGCAGAACAGTGACCTGGACGTTGTGGTCAGTGCCTGCAGGTTGCATGGAAGTGGCTCCTCTACTTCAATGGAGATACTGACGGCTTGACAAAGTGCTGGAGACCCTCTGAGGCTTTTGCAGGATGCACAGCTGCAGGATGAGTTGGGTTGTCGTAATTGTTGGGACAGGAGCAGGCACCAAAGTCCACCAGTAGTCCGCAGTTCTTGCTTCTTCAGCTCTTCTTGGTGCTTCTTCTTCTTGTGTCAGGGGAATCTGAGTTCCTGGTGTCAGGGGGCCACCTAAAAACTCAATTTAGGGACGTTAAGGGGAGTGAAGGGTCGTAGCTAATGGGCTTCTTACCCTTGTGTTCACTACTCCCCTATATGACCACTTCCTGTGAGGAGTGGGCATAACCCTGTCCCCGAGTTCCTAATTCCACCAAAATCAAGATGGTGGAATCCTTTTATTGTGGAGCACATCAAGTAGCTCACCTTGGGGGTGTGACTGGCCTGGTAGTGCACCACGCCTCCCTGCATATCTAATTTCCCACATGTCCTGGTGCCAAATGGCCCTCAGGGCAGGGGGTGGCGTCTTGCAGGTCTGGGGGAAGCTGGGGTCGCATATCAAAGATGACAGTGGCTTTGAAGTCCTTGGCCTTGGTATGCAGATTCACTAGCCATCCTGCTGGAGGAGGTGTGAACACCTTCCTCCGGAGCAGGCATTGTTCCTGGTCTCAGAGAGCGTGGGCTCTTACCTGCAGGAGGTCAGAAACATATCTGTGGTGACAGGCTGAATGATACCAGTCAGCCAGCACACTAAGAGGCAGGTAGGTTTTCAGGGGGCACGTCTAAGGTGCCTTCTGTGTGCATATCTTAATAAATCCACAACTGACATCAGTATGGATTTATTAAGACAAGGTGTTTGATACAAAAACACCATAGGTTTCAGTGAAGCCATCATGTAACTGGGGAACCCGTAATGACCAGTGCCCAGTACATATACTTAAGATGGCTTCCCTGTTCACTTGTATTATCTAGTATTCGAACTAGACAGCACAGGGGCATATCTGCCCATGTAGATATGTCCTCATATGTAATATAACGCACCCTGCCTTAAGGCTACAAGGTCTGCTGTAGGGGTGACTTACATATATTGAATGCAGTGTCTGATTCCAGGAAAGGCTGGTCCCTCCACTCAATTGTTTTTCTACACATGTAATCATTGGTGTCTAGTAGACTCTCTTGCCCCTCGCCCCCCGATGGGGTATATTGGGGCTAAACACTTAATCTGTCCCTCCGGGATAAATAGATTTGAGGTAAGTCCGCCAACCTGCCTTCTTCAGGGGAGAAGAAAAACTGTGTGGGCACTGTGTGGCGGGGGAGCAATAGCTCTTGCTGGAGTGCCCTGCCCATGTGATATTGTTCTTTCTGATCTCGTGAAATGGATTGCTGCTCAAGAATCGCCCTCCTGCGTCAGTCCCCGAGACATGAATCAACGCAGGATTCCACTCACATGCAGATAAGGGCTCGGCAGCCAGGTGGCAGATCGGTGCTCAGCGACTGAGCTATGCCCAGAGGACCAATTACAATAAAACCAGTTGAAGCTGAAAGCTCTGGCTGATTTCACATTCAGTTGTGGTAACATCAGCGTGCTGTGCATGCTATAGTTATTGACAAATAAAAAGCTGTCAGGGTGTTAGGGAAGCTCTTTCCCAGCAACCCTAAATAATAGCCTGAAAATGGAAGCCCAATGATGCGCGCCCTTGCGGACTGGACAAGTTTTCTCATCCAGAGCATAACCTAGGATGTGCTGTGGATGAGAACATCTCAGCCAGTGCAGTCTATAGGTTAAATAAAGTAAAAATGAAAACAAAATAATTACACATTTTAAAAAAATATTTAAAAATAAAAATAAAATATTCATTTAAAAGTAAAACACTACACATCCAAATCCCAAAAATAATGCACAAACCAGACAAAAATTGATTGCATTATATAACCCCAGAATTTAACAGCTAACAAAACCTGTGTTTAAATAAACAAAGTAATATTAAAACTACAAATTACAATATTACTGTAAACTGTATTAGATAACACAATATTTTCCTGTAGGAAAGTGCCACTTTTTAATATGGTCACCCCCACTTTCTGCACCCTGGCACTGAAGTTGATTGTAGTGCACTAAGTCCCTGCTAACCAGGCCCCAGTGCCAGTGCTCTTTCCCTAAAAACAAGACAAATGCTTAACTGTAACCAAATTGGTAAGGACTTTAGCACCCTTGTAAGTGTCCCTGGTAAATGGTACCCCCTTGTACCCAGGGCATGGGTACTAAAGAGGGACCCTAACGGCTGCAGCATGTAATATGCCACTCAAAGGGACCCACACACAAACTGCATACAGACTGTCATTGCAGGATGTGTGAAATGATGCAAGCCATTCCGAAAACCCGACATTGCCCACTGCTTGTGGGCAATGTCAAATTACACTGCAAGTCCTATTTGTAAGTCACTCCTACAGCAGGCCTTAGAGCCTTAGAGCCCTAAGACATGGTGCATTATAGCACGTGTGAGGGCACAATTGCATGAGCAGATGTGCTCCTGTGATGTCTAGCTCCATTGCTAGACATTGCAAGTGATCAGGAAGACATTTTAATGGAATTTACTGGGCACTGGTCATTACAGGTTACCCAGCTACATGATGGCTTCCCTGAAAATACTGATGTTTGGTATCAAACATCTTGTCTTAATAAGTCTGGACTGATGCCAGTAGCGACTTTTGAAGACATGCATCTAGAGGGCATCTTAGAGGTGCCCGCTGCTACCCTACTAGTCACTTAATGCATTGTCTGACTTGCATAGTCCAGCCTGCCACAACAGATGAGTTTCTGACCCTCTGCAGGTGAGAGCCCAAGCTCTCAGAGGCCGGGAACAATGCCTGCCCGGCAGAAGGGGATCACACCTCCTCCAGCAGGATGGCTAGTGAATTTAAAGCCTCTGCCGCCTTTGATATGCGACCTCGACTTTTCCCCAGACCTGGAGAACGCCACCCCCTACCCTGAGGCCCATTTGGCACAAGAGCAGGTGGGAAATTAGATATTCATGAGGCGTGTTTCACTTACAGGGTAGTCACACCCGTAAGGTGGGCTACCTGAGGTGGACAGCCAAAGAAGGGTTTCACCGTCTTGTTCATGAAAATAGAGAATTCTGGGTCAGAGTTATGCCCACTCCCCACGGGAAGTGATCCTAGAGGTGGTGCAGTCACCCCCTACACCAGAGAGACATATTTGTCTACCTGGGAACAGAAGAAGAACAAAGAAGAGTCATCACCGCAAGAACGGAGGACCTACTCCAAACTTGGCTCAAAACCCTGCCTGGCTGCTGGTACCTCGACAATTGCAAAGATCCGACTCGTCCAAAAGCTGTGCATCCTCCCCAACACAAGGAGGACTGTCCAGCACTTCACAAACCATCTAGTATCTCCCTTGGGGTGGAGGAGCCATCCCCCTGCATCTGCAGGCACAGACCGTGTTTTTGACCATCGGGCCCACCGAGGGGGAGCAGCATGTCAGGAAGAAGTCTTTGTGGCTCTAAGAGGTCAACCCATCTCTCTGCCAAGTTTCGAGACGCTAGGCTCTCCAGGAACTCCCCTGCACCAATACTGGAGAAACTGCACCAGCCAAGGCTTGTTTGTGTCCAGTCCGGACACCACTGCCGTGGAAAACCTACCTGCACGTCGAGGGACTTCCGCACCGATGAGATCCATGACCAGAGTGGCCCTGCTGTCTTGTTTTTCCCTCCTCTGTAGAACCGACCGGCAGTCGTGAGAGGCTGGACTTCCAGTGGCCAACCAGCCAAGACCCTCTGCACCCGAGCTCCACAGCCCAGGGCCTTGACTCTAGACTGCGTCCCTTTGGCCTATGGGTCCTCATGACCTGAACCCCATTTTGGGTTCTTCCGGACTTGTCCCCAAGTCCTGCCTTGCAGCCTCTTCGTTTCAGGTACCATTGACTTTAACTGTGTAACCCTCAAGGCTACCACCCTGACTAGCGCCTCTGCAGCTGGACACACCAGGGCAGGTAATACTGAACTGCTGGTGGCTCTTTGGACCTTGGCCCCTAAGCACCTTAAGCCCTACGGAGAACCCCCAAACACCGACTGCAATTATATGTTTTCTGTATATGTTTTTCCTCCCATTGGATAACATTACAGTGTTCGAGGCTCATACCTCAAAAAACTTTATTTGAGCATTTTTTGTGTTTCCTTGTAAAATCACTAACTGCAAAAGTACTTACCTGATTCTGAAGATCTTGGTGTCTAAACTCATATAAAAATCTGTGTTATTTTTATAAATTGGTCTTGGATATCTTCTTCAGTGTGTGTCTCGTGTATTGACTCAGTGTGTACAACAAATGC
The DNA here is from genome assembly GCA_963921515.1 of Calotriton arnoldi. Lineage (NCBI taxonomy): Eukaryota > Metazoa > Chordata > Amphibia > Caudata > Salamandridae > Calotriton > Calotriton arnoldi. Next base: position 2,796,912 of record CAWUFW010000174.1, read on the forward strand.
TTAACACGTAAGCCTAAGCTGCACGACCACACTACCACAAATATAGCACTTGGGATTATTAAAGTAAGCCCCTGTAAACCAATAAGAGTCTTCTGGAGTTTTTGCATGGTGTGCAGTTACATTGCCCACTACACAAAAAACCAGCTTCCTACATTTACTATAGAATATTTGTAACATTTATATTATTGAGAAGGAGAAAAAATCTAAGTACTTAACCTTCAATATTATGTCCCTTGGTATTTCTGCAGTCATAATATTTTCCCCACGATATTCTATTATATCGATATTTAGTGCTCAATATTCAGTTACCAAACCAATGTGACGACATAATGTAGTAATATGTGCCAGTAGGGGCCAGGACTTTGGGTCCTGTTTTTCTGCACCTCATTGAAGTGGGTCCAGGGCTTCTCTCGATGCTTCAGCGACTAAATTTCTCAGCGATGAACATACATTTATGACTGACAATACCTTTGTGAATCGGCGCCTTGGTGTCCAACCTATTTGAAGTCCTGCTTCCATATAGGTACCTTAGCAAACACTGATTCATTTTTAAACTTGCTTATGTATTAAGCATTTTCAACATGTATATAGTGAAATTGCAACTGTAGTGGACAGGATATCATTTTCTTCTGTTTTTTTTAAAATATCTTTTTTACTGATATGCACCGGATTAAAATGACAGCAATCAAAACAAGCATTGGCATAGCCAATAGGTCTCGCCTTTGGGACCTTATAAGTGTTTAGCCATGCAACAATTGTGCTGCATAACTGACACCTGGTTAAACACATATACGGTCCCAAAGGCAAGACCTATTAGCCAATAGGTCTTGCCTTTGGGGCCTTATAAGTGTTTAGGCAGAGCTATTGGTTTTGCCAATGTTTTTAAGAGCATTGTGGCTGCTGTGCATCATGTTGAAAAGTTATAATAAAAAAGACTTATAAGCATTTTTGTTACTTTATATATAACTAAGACGACATTATGTACAACTGAATGACCCAATTAAAAAAGAATAAACATAAGAAAGGTCTTGTCGTTTATTTTGTCGTTGCAATGTTGGCAACTTCTTCCTGCCTATTCTAATGTTGAGGTGGTGCTTAGTGATGCTGAGGTGGTGTTGAGTGATGTTGAGGTGGTGCTTAGTGATGCTGTGGTGGTGCTGAGTGGTGTTGAGGTGGTGCTTAGTGATGCTGAGGTGGTGCTGTGGTGGTGCTGAGTGATGCTGTGGTGGTGCTGAGTGATGCTGGGGTGGTGCTGTGGTGGTGCTGAGTGGTGGTGTGGTGGTGCTGTGGTAATGCTGAGTGATGCTGTGGTGGTGCTGAGTGGTGCTGTGGTGGTGCTGTGGTGCTTTGATGCTGTGGTGGTGCTGAGTGATGCTGTGGTGGTGCTGAGTGGTGTTGTGGTGCTTAGTGATGCTGTTGTGGTGCTTAGTGGTGCTGAGTGGTGGTGTGGTGGTGCTGAGTGGGGCTGTGGTGATGCTGTGGTGGTGCTGAGTGGTGCTGTGGTGGTGCTGAGTGGTGCTGTGGTGGTGCTGAGTGATGCTGTGGTGGTGCTGTGCTGGTGCTGAGTGATGCTGTGGTGGTGCTGTGGTGGTGCTGAGTGGTGGTGTGGTGGTGCTGAGTGATGCTGTGGTAGTGCTGAGTGATGCTGTGGTAGTGCTGAGTGATGCTGTGGTAGTGCTGAGTGATGCTGTGGTGGTGCTGAGTGATGCTGTGGTGGTGCTGAGTGATGCTGTGGTGGTGCTGAGTGATGCTGTGGTGGTGCTTAGTGATGCTGTTGTGGTACTTAGTGATGCTGTGGTGGTGCTGAGTGATGCTGTGGTGGTGCTGAGTGGTGCTGTGGTGGTGCTGAGTGATGCTGTGGTGGTGCTGAGTGGTGCTGTGGTGGTGCTGAGTGGTGCTGTGGTGGTGCTGAGTGATGCTGTGGTGGTGCTGAGTGATGCTGTGGTGGTGCTGAGTGATGCTGTGGTGGTGCTGAGTGATGCTGTGGTTGTGCAGAGTGATGCTGTGGTTGTGCAGAGTGATGCTGTGGTTATGCAGAGTGATGCTGTGGTGGTGCAGAGTGATGCTGTGGTGGTGCAGAGTGATGCTGTGGTGGTGCAGAGTGATGCTGTGGTGCTTCTGAGTAATGCTGTGGTGGTGCTGAGTAATGCTGTGGTGGTGCTGTCGTTGTGCTGTGGTGGTGCTGAGTGGGGCTGTGGTGATGCTGAGTGGTGCTGAGTGGTGCTGTGGTGGTGCTGAGTGATGCTGTGGTGGTGCTGTGCTGAGTGATGCTGTGGTGGTGCTGAGTGATGCTGTGGTGATGCTGTGGTGGTGCTGAGTGGTGCTGTGGTGGTGCTGAGTGGTGCTGTTGTGGTGCTGTGGTGGTGCTGAGTGATGCTGTGGTGGTGCTGAGTGGTGCTGTGGTGGTGCTGAATGATGCTGTGGTGGTGCTGAGTGATGCTGTGGTGGTGCTGAGTGATGCTGTGGTGGTGCTGAGTGATGCTGTGGTGGTGCTGAGTGATACTGTGGTGATGCTGAGTGATGCTGTGGTGGTGTTGAGTGGTGGTGCTGAGTGGTGCTGTGGTGGTGCTGAGAGATGCTCTGGTGGTGCTGAGTGATGCTGTGGTGGTGCTGAGTGGTGTTGTGTTGGTGCTGAGTGATGCTGTGCTGGCTCTGATTGATGCTGTGGTTGCGCTGAGTGATGCTGTGGTGTTGCCGAGTGAGAGATAGAGTGAAGATATAATGCCCAATTAGAGAGGGTGGTGAGAGAGAAAGAGAGAGAGAGAAAGGGTGTACATAGAATAAAGAGTGGAGCGGGATAGAGAGAGAGAAAGAAGGGGAGAGAGAGTGAATGAAGGAGTTTGAAAGAGAAACAGATAAAGGGGTGAGAGAGAATGAAAGGCTAAAACAGATAGAGCGGGGAGAGTTACTTAAGTAGAGAGAGAATTAGAGAGGGGAGAGAGAGAGAAGGAGAGAGACAATAAGAGTGGGGGATGTGGAGTTTAAATAGAGTGAAGAAGTGACGCGGAAAAAGTAACCTTAAATATAGCTTTGTGCTTTGCGCGAATAAATATAAAAAAAAAAACAGTGAGAGACAAAAATACTGGTAATTAGGCTGTGACTCCCAATATAAAACAAATAGCGATATAAGGTGAAATCAACCCACCGAAGCAATATTTCTAAATAGACAAAAAAAGCTTGCATTTCAATGCTAATCGCTGTTGTTTTTCATGTGACTGTAGTCCAGGGCCCTCAGTTGGTAATGTGAGCTGCTGCTGCGATTGAAACATCAGAGTCCAGAGAGTTAATGAGCCATGACGAGGAAATGAGGAAGAGATAGGAAACAACAGATGGCAGCTGCGCGTGCACGCCATCGTGAACTCAAGCTGGTCGCCAGCCGAAAGCCAGTGTTTGCACTTCCAAAACCCGCTTACTAAAACTCTCGGCCAGACCAGCGCAAGCGCTGGTGCAGGCCGAGACCTAAAAAGATAGAGAGGGGAGAGTTAATTAAGTAGAGAGAGAATTAGAGAGGGGAGAGAGAGAGAAGGAGAGAGACAATAAGAGTGGGGGGTGTGGAGTTTAAATAGAGTGAAGAAGTGACGCGGAAAAAGTAACCTTAAATATAGCTTTGTGCGAATAAATATAAAAAAAAAAAACAGTGAGAGACAAAAATACTGGTAATTAGGCTGTGACTCCCAATATAAAACAAATAGCGATATAAGGTGAAATCAACGCACCGAAACAATATTTCTAACTAGACAAAAAAAAGCTTGCATTTCAATGCTAATCGCTGTTGTTTTTCATGTGACTGTAGTCCAGGGCCCTCAGTTGGTAATGTGAGCTGCTGCTGCGATTGAAACATCAGAGTCCAGAGAGTTAATGAGCCATGACGAGGAAATGAGGAAGAGATAGGAAACAACAGATGGCAGCTGCGTGTGCACGCCATCGTGAACTCAAGCTGGTCGCCAGCCGAAAGCCAGTGTTTGCACTTCCAAAACCCGCTTACTAAAACTCTCGGCCAGACCAGCGCAAGCGCTGGTGCAGGCCGAGACCTAAAAAGTATCAAACATCAAGCAATACTGCCCTAGGGTCACAGGATCAACGCAATGGAGCCAGCAGCATAATTTACCTTCAATGAAAACCTGTGTGGTCTTGCCTACTACTGGTGAAATGTTAATGTACACATCCAGCACTTTGCTCCAATGTCGCTGAGAACTGGCCCACATTGTTCACAATCCACGAACTGGTCTACAGGAAAGTGGGTGCGCGATTCACAAAGCTGGCAAGGGACAGCCAACTGCACAATATCCAGGGCTGACTCTGCTAAACAATGCCTGCAGCAGAACACGATAACGCCAACACATCTATTTTAAAATCACGAGGCAGAATAAAAAATAAAAAATCACGTAACAGACTTAAAATACGTTTACAGTGTGCCTCGGTGTGCAGCGCGCCTCAAGGAGTGTAGAGCGCGCCTCAAGGAGTGTAGAGCGCGCCTCAAGGAGTGTAGAGCGCGCCGCAAGGAGAGTAGAGCGCCTCAGTGTGCCTCGGTGTACACAGCGCCTCAATGTACACAGCGCCTCAGTTTCCCGGTAGTGCTCTCTTTCGTTGGCCAAAGTCCCTTTCTGAAGCTACTATTACTGCTCAGGCAGCATGCACCCCTTTAAGAGAAGGGAGGGTTGTTCTAGAAACTGCGACCACCAAGAAGCAAATGTTTTCTTTTGCTCGTTTTTAAACGCGGAACAGATCATTGGTTCCTGCAGATCGGCTGCACTGGTGTTCCTTGTTGTGGGGATAGAAATACTTGACACACCCAGACAGCAACTGCGTATGAGTCACAAACATGCTTCAGCGAACTCAGGGCGAGCTGAACAGCCTTGTGGATTTTCAAAGCTGCATCTCGGTTTACACAGAGCTGCTTACAAGTTTACATCCACTCACTATACGAGTCTATTAAGTATTTAATGATACACAGAAAACGAAAACATTCCCTACTTTACAATCACGTGAAACTCAAATATGTAATGTAATTTGTCTTCAGTTTTTAAAATCACGGGTCAGGGAGTATGCAAAGAGGCCATCTGCTTCTTAGTGGGGCTCGCCAATAAAGACACAGAAAGCGTGCAACAGTTTAGGGATGTGAGCGTTTGTGTGTACACAGATAGCAGTGAATTCCACACAGAGCTGCTAACGATCAAGATGCTGCCAAAGTATAAATTGTGACCAGAGACAGGGGTTGGCAGAGAGCGCCCACAGCTGCCACTCACCCGATATCTCCAGCAGCACGTCTCGTACGGCAGCAGGGGGAGGGGGGAGAGGAGGGAGCCTGCACAATTCACTTGCGGGAGCGAGCGGCGCCAGGAGCGATAATTGCTACCATATGGCGCCGCTCGCTCCCGCAAGTGAATCGCCAAACGTGCACGCGTTGCCTTTGAAGGCAATGGAACGCGTGCACGTTTTAGGCTGAAAAGCCGAATCGATGGCAAAAGGTCTTTTTGCCTATGCAGCGCATGCGCGCTGCGTAGGCGAGACCTAAACATCATAGCCACAAGGACTGAATTCACAGTGCATAAATAAAAACATTTCTTCAACAGTACCCCCTCCCCCTTTTCTCTGCTCTCAGTGGTGCATAATAAACTGTTGTAGGAAGCTGGCTGTGTATATACTATACCAAAGTAAGGTATAGTGTTCACACAGTCCAGTGGATCCCCAGAGGTATAGCAGAGGCTAAATTAGATCATCTCTAACAGCTCTATTTGTGGTAGTGTGGTCGAACAGTTAGGCTTATCAGGATGGGTGTGTTAAGCATTTATTGTATTCACTCAATCAAAGGCTGATGGCACACACTCAGAGATTGAATCAAGACCAATTAGGTAAGTATAAAAAAGATATACTTAGATTTTATTTCTAGAACCAAGCAGGACTTCGTACAGGTAAGTAAAATGTACTTTCAAATGGAAAACTTTACAAGGAAATGCAGTTCTGAATGGAATTTGAATCATTACTTTTGCTTTTAAAACAGTTTAGAATACATAGAAAATACTTTTGATTACTTTTAGATTATTTTTTAGTTACTTTGAGTACTCGGGGTGATATGCCTAGATATCCCCTTGAGGTTCTCAAAAAACACAGGTAAGTAGTACAGTTTTTAGTTTAAGGCACTGTGTAGGAACGTAGGAACGGCTTTAATGGTTACCCCCAATGTTTGCTGGTGTTATTCTGTTTTCTGACTAGTCTGACTGGGATCCTGCTAATCAGGACCCCAGTCAGTGTGCTTCCTCCCTAAATTTGACAGTGGTAAGTACTTTGATACCTTCCCAATTGGCTACTGGTATACCCATGTAAGTCCGTAGTATATGGTACTAAGGTACCCAGGGAATAGGTACACCAGGGGTCTCCCATGGGCTGCAGCATGTATTATGCCACCCTTGAGAGACCACTCAAACTGTGACTACAGGCCTGCCATTGCAACCTGTGAAAGTTGGTGCTAGCACTACTTACAACAAATATAAGTTTCCTTATATCTGCGGTCACTGCACTTAAAACCTATAAGTCACCCCTATGGCAGGCTCTTCAGTCCTGAGGGCAGGGTGCTTGGTTACAAGTGTGGGGGTACCCCTGCATGAGCAGGGCCCCTCTACAAAACCCTCAGTCAATTCTCCAGGTTCTGTAACTGCGGTCAGTCATTTAATACATATAGTGGACATCAAGTCAAATACGAGATGTCTAACTATATATTGGCTGCACCGAAACTGGTCATGTTTGGTATCAAACGTGTTGAAATCCTACCCCAACACCAGTTCCAGTGTTGGATGTTGGATCCCATGTACTGGGGGGGCTCCCGTAGGGTTCCCCCCTTTATTCCCGGTACCAGCCTTTCAGAGTCTAACAGCAAGCTAGTGCTGCTGCCGACATCAGACACATTTCTGCCCTCCCGCGGCTGCGCTGAGCTCGAGAAGGGGAAGGCAGAACAATAGGTTTCCTGCCACAGGGAGGTGAGACCACCTTCAAGAGAGGACTTAGTGTATTGGGCTGGGGTGGGGGCGTTTGCCAGCACTACCAGACTTCTTTGAAGGGCACATTTGGTGCCCTCCTTTCATACTCCAGTTTGAGCCAGTTCAGGGAGCCGTTGGCTCCCGCTCTGGCACGAAACTGGGCAATGGACATGGGAGTATCCTCCTCTCTGTCCAGCCCCTCCTCTGGGAGGGATCCTTGAATCGTCCCAACGCTTTCCCTATGGTGCTTAAGGGCTTACCTGTGGGTGGCTCTTCAGATTAGTCACGGGACAAGATTCAAACTCGAAACCACTTCAACTTAAACCGTCTGGGCACCTTGGATTTCGCTGGACTTCGCCTGGAACCGAGACTGCAGCAAGGAAGACTCCTGCTGCTCCTGGTCCCGCTGTTCTGCAAGCCTTCTTTGTCATCTGTGCATGTGCTTCATCCAGGATCCTCTCCAGGCCTGTAGGCATCAAAGACACCCAAAGGAATCGCCCATGGAGCGAAGGAGTCACTCCCCTGCAACTGCAGGCACCGCAACGAAGCTGACCGATCTGCTGCTTCTGACGTCGCACAGACTCCGAAAGGCCCAGCAACACATGAGGTGGTTCTGCAACTCCCTCGAGGCCTGACCTGTCCTCTCAGCAAGTTTGAGGCCAGTATCCCTCATCTGAACTGTTGGATCAGAACCCCTTTGTACCGCATCGACTTGCTGTTGCCAAGGCTTGTTGGCTCTGTCCTCCAGAGATCTTCGGGCTACAAGAAGCTCCAGCCTCCAGCATCTCTTCCTGCCAAGATCTTCGTCCTCACCGCATCCTCTGCACCGTGGGCCTGCATCTTTGGTGAGCTGCTCGAGGTCCTCTGCGACTCCGGTGCCTTTGGCCTGTGGGTCCTCTTGAGGGTCTTTGGCTTCAGAGGGCTCCCCTGCTTGCCCGGGGACTGCTCTGACTCTCCTGTACTTGGTGAGTCTCTTGTACCTTGCTGGTCCCATAGCTGCACTTTTTTCGTTTACCACGTTTGTTGCTGCTGGTAAGGCTTATTAGTGCTCCCGCCGGACACCGACACACTGGTTCTTGACTTCCGACGTGGGACAGCTTGTGAACGGCTCCTGGTCTTCCACAGCGTGGCCTGGTCCTCACAACTGCAGCAACAAAGTCACTGTCATCACTCCTGCAACTTCTGTCATCGGTGGGCATTGGTCTTCCGTGCCTCCTGGTCACTTCCAAGTGACATAGACTCTGTCCCCTCTGCTTGCAGGTTCTTCTCTTCAAGAATCCATCTTTGGATTCCACAGGACTCTTTCACCTTCTTCACCAGCAGCATCTTTCCTGAAGTGCTCCATTGTGGTCTACGGCGGTTTCTGACGTCACTTCACACCTATGCACCTAACTTCCCTGGTGTAGGTATCCTGGATCCTGGGGTATCCACGGGTGGGGTGACTCTCCAGCCTTCTGTCTTCCATGGGGTATCTTCAGGGTCCACTGGGAAGGGTCCTTCTTCCTAAAAACTGCAACCGCGACTGTCCTTTTGACTTGCATTGAGTACGCAGCTGTGTTTCCACTCTGCACATCCTGCGTGGGGTTCCTGGGTACTTACCTCAGGTTGTTCCTTATGTCCCCAGCTCTTCTGAGTCTTCTGGTCCAAGTCCTGACTTCGGTCGCAGTTCGCATTCCACTTCTTTAGTATATGGTTTGGTCTCCCCCGAATACCACTGTGTATTTGTGCTTACTTACCTGTTTACATGTGAAATATTGTGTGTACAGTGTTGATCTCTCCGGGTAGCAGATATACCAATGTGTTAGTGAGTGTGTATAATAAATATAACTATTTTTATAACTACATTGGGCCCGATTCACAGAACTAACTTACGACAAAATCCTAAACTTACTACCATTTTGGTATTCACAGAATGAACTTACTCATTTTGGTATTCACAGAATAAACTTACTCATTTTGGTATTCACAGAAGACACTTACACATTTTGTGTAACTTACACATTTTGTGTAACTTACACATTTTGGTATTCACAGAAGGCACTTACTCATTGATGAGTAAGTGCCTTCTGTGAATACCAAAATGAGTAAGTTAATTCTGTGAATACCAAAATTGTTGTAAGTTCATTCTGTGAATACCCAAATGTGTAAGTTCATTCTGTGAATACCAAAATTGTTGTAAGTTCATTCTGTGAATACCCAAATGTGTAAGTTCATTCTGTGAATACCCAAATGTGTAAGTTCATTCTGTGAATACCCAAATTGTTGTAAGTTTAGGATTTTGACGTAAGTTAGTTCTGTGAATCAGGCCCATTGTGTGGTTCTTTTTCGTTTAACCTACACTATATGATTAGTTCTGGTAAAGCAAGCTGCTTAACACTCCTTCTTGACTAAGCCTGGAGGCTGCTCTCCACAGCAACCACTTAGAAAGCTTTCTATGGTTGTCTAAGACCACTAAAATCACCATAAGAGTTGTCTGGATTAGTGCAAGGTGCTTCACTTAAATAGGTGTTCCCCATATACTAAGCCAACCTCCTACACACAGTTACTTTTCTTTCATACAAAAACAGTTCAACACTTAGAACATTTTTGGAACAAAAATCATAACATTGGTTCCTATGGGAGGAAGGAAGGTTAACGGCTTGCAGGTAAGTAAACAACCTGCAGGGATAGCTTTTGTGGTTAGATCCAAGGTTCCCCAAGATTCAGTTACGCACTCAAAACGCACCACAAGCGGCACTGGGGCGGCCGGGTGCAGGGGCCCAATGTTAGCCAGTGGGGCTAAGGGAGCCTTCGGTCTGGGGCTGCTCAAAAGCAGACCACTCGGGTGTGGGAGCGAAGCTCCTGGGGTTAAGCTCAGCACTGCACGGGCCAACAATCAGCACAGGAGCTGCACAACCAGCATCACAGAGGTGGCTGAAAGCAGAGTGCCAAGAAGAGGTCAGGAGCCCTGTGGTTTGCAATGGAGATCTCCAGTTCGAAGAAAAAGCTGCAGACTTAGTCAAGGATATTTCCTGAGGGTGACCACTGGCAGGATATGTAAGTTGGGTTCTTGGGAGATGCCTGGACACCGTTGGTTGAGCAACCCAAGGCCGTTGGGCATGGGGTGTAGGGGTGTCTTTTGGCATCAGATCTTCTTACCAGCTCCGGTCTCGGTTGCGGTCGGGGAGGTGGCCCTCAGGTTGAGGCTGCAGGCATCGGTCTGAAGCTCGAGGTAGGTCAGGGATCACCAGATCCCAGGTCAGGATCGCTGGGGAGACTGCTGCGTGGTTTTGGACCACTCAAACTCGGGCCATGTGCGTCGGGTGCAGAGTGGTGCAGAGCCGCCTAGATCCGGGTTCTGTGTTGGACTCTTGGGTTGAGTAAATCTGGTGCTCACAGGTCACATAATCTTTTAGATAAAGGGAGGGCAGGTCCTCTGGGTTCTTGATGGCAGCTTGCTGCTGGACATGCCAGGGGTTCGCTGTGGGCAGGTCGGAGTTGGGACAGGCCGGTAGGGCTGGGGCCAAAGCAGTTGGAGTTGTCTTCTTCCTGGGTCATCACGGCTCTTCAGACCTTTTTCTTCTTTCTTTCTCGAATCTGAGGAGGCAAGGTTCAGGTCGCCCCTAAATACTAAATTTAGGGGCATTATCAGGTCGGGACCAATAGGTCCCTTTCTTGGGTTGTGTACGCCCCCTATTATGCCATCCTCCATTGGGAGGAAGGTATGAGCTTCTCTCTAATTTGCTGTGTCCCCTCATCTTCAAGATGGAGGGGACTGAGATGTGTGCTTCACCTCTCCTCCTGGCAAAGTTGGGCACACTTCTCTTCCTCACTTGGTTTTCCTGCCGATTCTCCTTCCCAAAGTGGGGGCCAGAACCGGTGGAAGCCAGTTGCTGGGGGCAGCAAAAGGCAGGGTCAGCTCACAAAGGTGGCAGGCCTCTGAAGCTTCCCCTTCGTGGATCCAGCCCATCCTGGGGTAGGAGGCATGACACTCCTTCCCAGGATGGGCTTCGTTTCAGGACCCAGAGAGCAGAGGCCCTCTACCCAGGGGTCCAGAAACCTGTCTGGTGGTGGCAAATGGCAGGTAGCTATACGGGAACCACACCAGGGCTCGTCGTTTTTCAGGGGGCATCTCTAAGATGCCCTCTGAATGCATTTTACATTAAAACCCACACTGTGTGGGTTTAATGTCCTGAGACATTTGCTATCAAACTTCCCAGGTTTTAGTAAAGCCATTATGGAGCTGTGGAGTTTGTAGTGACCAACTCCCAGACCATATACTCTTTATGGCTTTACTGCACTTAAAATGTCTAAGAAGGTACTTAGACACTGTAGGGGTACAGTGCCCATGCAATTGTACCCTCAACTGTGGTCTAGTGCACCCTGCTAGAGGGGTGGCTTACCTAGGCCACAGGCAGTGGATTGCAGTCATGGCACACAGGGATGTGTGCCATGTTGACTCTTCACTTTTCTCTGCACCCAAACATGCAGCCTGCAATGGCAGTATGTGGGAGTTAAGTTGCAGGGCCCCTAAGGGTGGCACAATAGGTGCTGCGTCCCTTAGAGGCCTTCTTTGGTCAAGGTGCCCTTGGTACCCATGGTACCTGTTACAAGAACTTACCTGTGGCCAGAGAGGTGTCAATTGTGGGTACAGTTTTAAGAAAGAACACAGACCCTGGGAACCTGATTGGCAGGGACCCAGGGCTCATCACGTCAAAGTGCATCATGTGTCAGGCAAAAAGTGGGGGGTAACCATGCAAAAAGGGGCACTTTCCTACAACTATCAGTTGCTACCTGGTACAATATCATTTGAGAAGTAGGCAATCCAGCCTTAAAAGACTCTTTCAGAATATCTCACAATTGCATGTAACACCTGCATCCACAGGCACGGAACATTTTGAAAGTTTCAATGGATCGTCAGGTAGCAGTGTCTGTTCTGTTGAGCTCTGTTTATTCTTCCATTTAAAGCTTCCTTGTCATTCATCCAGAGGTCAGTTCAGACCCAATCAAGAGGCCACTTCTGCAATGGTCACCTTGTGCATAGTCCCACCCGAATATGGGGTGGTGCCAAAATCAGCCATCACTGCCTCCCATGCAGCAAAGTCATCTCGCCTTACATGTTTCATTTGGACCCAGCCATTAGATAGCAATACGTCACTTCGCAAGTAAGAGACCCAACATCAGAAACCTAATTAGTTTCTTGTTGGTGGGAGTAGGAAGCAGGCCCAACAAGACAGTATGAGGCGTAATCTGTATGTTCTAACCAGTGGCCCTATTAAGATTCATGACTATGTCTTTCTAGTATTGTTCTAAAGAGTGACATTGCCACACCATGTGGGAATAATCCACCATGGGGTGTCTTCAGTGGCGGCATTCAGCTGATCGAGTGTTGTAAATATTAAGTAGGAGTTTTGGGTATAGGTAGGCTTGGTGCGTGTAGTTAAATTGTATCCGTTTAAATCGTTCCTTCAAACTGACTGTTTGCCCTCCTGCGTGTATTTTTGTCCAATGTCCGATCAGGTAATATTTCCCCCAGAGCTGCCTCCCACCTGGTGTGGGCTTTTGGTACAATCTTTGGAAGATCTGTCTTGAGGGCCCGGTAAAGCAACAAAATTAATCTGCGCCCCCCAGCCAGTGCCAACAGGAATGTTAGTGTTTGCGAAGGGTCTGGCTCGTCTGGGAAACATCGCCAAATCTTCCTTGCGGAGATCTTTGCATACTGTAAGAATTATCCCCTATCAAGCACAAAAGAATCCATTGCATCTTCTCTTTTTATAAATTGCCCCCTCCCCAAGTACAGATCTTCAAGTATATCACAACACCAGTCCTATTTTTTTCATGGACATTACATCCGCAATTGGGGCACAATGTATCACCCTCTTAACCGTTTGTTCCCATATCCGGCATACCTGTTGAATGAGAAAGGGCATCTCTGGTGGGACTCGAGCTCCATTCACGAGTAGAAGCAGAAGCGACTGGAGACCCGCAGTAATATCTTCTTCCAACTGTCCGCTGGGTCAAGCCAGTGGATGGTGTGTTGTAAGTGGGCTGTCAAGTAATAGAGTTCGATATTAGGTATTTCCAATCCTCCCCTGTCCCAGGTTTGCTTAAGCATAGTCAACCCGACCCATTTCCTCTTTTCAGATCAACTTTAACCTTTTCGCTGCTAGGCCTTGTCCCTCACCCCCTGTGCTAAGCCTTTTTTTGGCTGTTTGGGGTAGTTTGTTCTTAGGCCCCTGTAACTTTTTGTCCACATAAGATATCCACTCCAAATTTGCATCCTTTTCTTCCACCATCCTGAGGATTCTAAAGCTATTCAGGGTTTGTGGATTCCCCTGGAAGAGACCGAGAAATTAGCCAAAATATAGCTACTTTTTCTCTTTTTTTTTAAGTAGGAAAAAAGTGCTGCAGAGGAAAGCGTCTGGTTTTTCTCCTGCAAATGGTATCAACAAAGGGTTTGTGGTGCTGAAATCACCATCTTCCCAGCTTTTAGGAAACGGTCCAAAACACAACATGGACACATCACATTTTTCCAGTGAAAACTGACCCTTTTTTCGCAATGTGTCTAGCTGTGGATTTTGGACCCTAGCTCTGCCGGCACAGAAGGAAACCTAGCAAACCTGTACGTTTTTGAAAGCTAGACACCGAGGGGAATCCAGGAAGGAAGGGGTGACTTGTGTGCCGCTCACCAGGTTCTGTTACCCAGAATCCCTTGCAAACCTCAAACTTTGTAAAAAACAAAACACATTTTCTTCACATTTCTGTGATGGATTGTTCTGGAATCTGCGGGGAGCCACAAACTTACACCCACCCAGTATTCCCCCAAGTCTCCTGATAAAAATGGTACCTCACTCGTGTATGGGGGAAAGCTGGGTGGGAGGAAGTTTGTGGCTTCCCACAGATTCCAGAACTTTCCATCACAGAAATATGAGGAAAATGTGTTTCTTTTTACAAAGTTTGAGGTTTGCAGAGGATTCTGGGTAACAGAACCTGGTGAAAGCCACACAAGTCACCCCATCCTGGATTTCACTGTGTGTCTAGTTCTCAAAAATGTACAGGTATGCTAGGTTTCCATAGGTGCCGGCTGAGCTAGGGTCCAAAATCCATAGCTAGACACACTGCGAAAAAAGGGTCAGTTTTCCTTGGAAAAATGTGGTGTCCATGTTGCTTTTTGGCTGTTTCCTGTCACAGACACTAGGCCTACCCACACAAGTGAGGTACCATTTTTATCGGGAGACTTGGGGGGAATGCTGGGTGGGTGGAAGTTTGTGGCTCTCCGCAGATTTCAGAACAATCCATCACAGAAATTTGAGGAAGATTTGTTTTCCTTTTCTTTACAAAGTTTGAGGTTTGCAAGTGGTCTGAGTAACCGAACCTGGTGAGAGCCACACAAGTCACCCCATCCTGGAATCCCCTGGGTGTCTAGGTTTAAAAAATGTACAGTTCTGCTAGGTTTCCCTAGGTGCTGGCTGAGCTAGGGTCCAAAATCCACAGCTAGGCACATTGCAACAAAAAGGTCAGTGTCTGGTAGGCTTTCTGACCCCCAGGGGGGGAGATTGGGAGCTATTGTCCTGATATGCCCCCAAGGGGGGGGGGGGCAGAAATATTGTGGCCATTTTGTTGGGGAGTGAAGGCATTGGTATGACCATTCTGGGCAGCCCCCAGCACTACACTTCAAAACAAAAATAGCCCCAGGAGCCTAGTGTGCTTTCTGCAGAGAGGAGGGGCTCTTGCTCCCATATACCCCCAGAGGGGCAGAAAGACTGTGCCCATTTTTATGGGGGGAGGAGGCATTGGCATGCCCATTCTGGGCAGCCCTCTACCCCTACACTAAGAATAAAAGAGTCCCTGGTTCCTAGTAGGCTTTCTGCCCCCTGGGGCAGATCTGGGGCTATTGCCTCACCTACCCCCTAGAGGAGGTAGAAAGACTTCAGTCCCCATTTTTATGTGCGGTAGTGGAATGGCCAAGCCCATTGGGCACAGCCCCTACCCCTCTTTTATTAAAAAAAATCAAAAATCCCTATTGTCTAGTGGGCTTTCTGCCTCCCCGGGGGGCAGATAGACTGTCCCATTTGTGTTTCAGGGAGGTGGGGGCATTGGCATGCCCATTTTGGGGAGCCCCCACCCCTACATATTCAAACACAATAATCCATTGTGCCTGGTGGACTTTCTGACCCCCCCAGGGGGCATATAGGGGGCTAGTGCCCCCATGTGCCCCCCAGGGGGGGCAGAAAGACTGTTTGGAACTCAAATTTAGGTGGGGGCATGGTCTTGCCCATTTTGGGCAGCCCCCACCCCTCTTTTATAAATAAAAAAAAATCCCTGGTGTCTAGTGGGCTTTCTGCCACCCCGAAGGCAGATCAGGGGTAATAACCCCCATCTGCCCCCCAGGGGTGGCACAAAGATTGTCCAGTTTGTTTGGGTGGGTGTGGGCAATGGCATGACCATTTTGGGT
The DNA here is from genome assembly GCA_963921515.1 of Calotriton arnoldi. Taxonomy (NCBI): domain Eukaryota; kingdom Metazoa; phylum Chordata; class Amphibia; order Caudata; family Salamandridae; genus Calotriton; species Calotriton arnoldi. The sequence continues at coordinate 2,812,320 of CAWUFW010000174.1, forward strand.
AGCCCCCACCCCTAAATATACATTTTTAAAACTCCCTGGTGTCTAGTGTGCTTTCTGCTCCCCCGGGGGATGGGGGAGCAGATCCGGGGCTATTGCCCCATCTGTACCCTGGGGATCAGAAAGACTGTTTGCAATTACATTTGGGTTGGGGCATGGTCTTGCCCATTGTGTGCAGCCCCCACCCCTCTTTTATAAAAAAAATCCCTGGGTCTAGTGGGCTTTCTGCCGCCCCTGGGGGCTGAATGGGGGTACCCCCACCACCCCTAAATTTACATTAAAACAATTCCTGGTGCCTAACGTGCTTTCGCCCCCTCCCCCCCCTGGAGGGGGCAGATCAGGGGCTATTGTCCCCATCTGCCACCCAGGTGGGGGCAGAAAGATCAAATTTTGCCCAAAACGTTGGGGGAGCAACAGCCCTTGCCCAAGGGGCTGCTCCCTCCTCCCTGGTGTCTAGTTATGGATCCCTGCTTGGGGATCGCCCTCTTGCTGCGATCTCTGAACAGGGATCTATTGGAAAGGGTAGATTCTTCCCTTTCCAATGATACCTCTCCCATCTGCCTACGTGCTCGTGTGGCTGAGCTAGCCCCCGAGCATGTAGGCAGTGAAAGTGAAACGAGCCGAAATGACGTCAGCGTACCATACGCGCTGATCTGATTTTTTCAGTAAAATGACGAACAGCCTCGGGAGCTGGGGAAGCTCTTCCCCAGCTCCTGAGGCTGTTTTGGAACAAAGGAAATCCCTCTGGTGCCCGCACCAGGGGGATTTCCAGTGCCTTGTGCTCGGACTCGTGGGAGCCATCCGAAACGCACGAGGTCTGTTGCGTCGGACAGCTCCCGCGCGTCTGATGCGTGGAACAGGTTAATTGGCTGAACATTCAGCCATAAACATGCTAAATACAACAATATTACAGTATAATATAATATAATAGGAGACAAATTCAAAACATAAAATAACTTGTACATTTTGTTTGATATAAATCTAAGTATCCTGTGATAACATCTATAAAACCAGTGTTGCCTCTTTTGGGCCCACAGAAGATCTACAATTAGCCTGTCAAGTTCAATGAAGTAATGTCGGGGGATATCATAAAAGGTAGCTTGAAATGCGTAAAGACACCTGGGGAGAACCACCATTTTAACAATTAGGACTCTGCCTATTAATGTGAGAGGGAGATCTCTCCAAAAACGGATTGTGGCTCTGAGACCCTCCAACTCTCTGCCAAAATTGTGGTCCAGAAATGTTTGTGCTGTATAGGCCAGCTGGACCCCCAGTTAATGTATTCCCTCTGGTACTGCTGGTGGGGTACCAATCAATCGTCCCAAAGGCAAGACCTGAGACTTATTAATGTTGACATACAGGCGCGAGCCCTCTCCAAACCGTCTTGGGACATTGAGATGTATCGGGACGGAATGGTCCGGGTTCCTCAGATACATCAATTTTAACACATTAATGTGTTGTCCGCATATAAGGAGATGACATGTGTGACATCCCCAACCGCTATACCACAGGGACTCAGTACCTGTCTCGCCAACACTGCCATAGGCTCCATGGCCAGTTCAAATAGGAGTGGTGACAGAGGACAGCCGTGGCGTGTACCTCTGTATAATGGGAATTTGCTGGAAGTTACCCCCATGCATACTCTGGCTCCCAGATCCGTATAAAGTGGTTTGATCCAGGCCAAATACTTAGGACCTAGCCCTGCTCTGACAAGTATTCACCATATATATTCTCACTTCACTGTGTCGCACGCTTGTTTGATGTCTAAAAAGTCTAGGGCATAGTCACTGTTTCCCTGTGTACAGCATGAAACATGTCGGACAGGCGTCTAAGATTTTGCATAGTACTCAACCATGGGATAAAACCACATTGGCCATCGTGGATCAAGGACAGGAGGTTTGGTAGCAATCTGGCAGCCAGGAGACTGCTAAGGATTTAAATATCTATATTCAAAAGTGATATCGGCTTGTGTGAGGAGACATCCAATAGGTCCTTTCTCGGTTTGATGATCAAAACTACGAGACCATTCTCTTCTGTTATACAAAAATATGGCACTTACATTTATTGCAACCATTTGGAAGAAAACTTTGAAACAGAACACTTCTGTGCATTTGGAGGTAAGACGGAGGGCCTAATGGGAAATGTTATGTTATGTTATGTTTGTAGAATTTATACAGCGCACGAATACCCATAGGTGTCTTGGCGCTTTCAATGCTACATACTGTGCTAATTGCCACTACTGCTGAAAAAGCCAGGTCTTCAGTTGTTTCCTGAATTCAAGAAGGGAGGAAATTTTTCTGAGATATAAGGGAAGGGAATTCCATTCCCTGATGGTGTTAAAGGTGAAACTCCTACCCCCCAATTCGACTTTTTAATCCTGACTGGCGACATCAGATGTGCATTAGCCGAGCGCAGATTTCTATTTGGGGAGTGCCAAAAAAAGGTTCTCTAGAAATTTCGGCCCTTCTTTGTGCAAAGCCTTATGGGCCATGCAGAGTGCCTTGAATTTTATCCGCTGGCCTACTGGCAGCCAGTGGAATTCTTGCAATATTAATCTGACAGACTGATATTTTGGTATGCCCAAAATCAGTCTTGCGCCGCATTTTGCACTGCCTGTAACTTCCTTAGAAGGGTGGATTGCAGATTAATATACAATCCATTGCAATAGTCAAGTTTGGACAATACTAAGGAGGTGACAACCAACTTTCTACAAGATTTTGGAATGAAGGGCAGAATTTTTCTTATGGTCTTAATCATAAAAAGGAAGAGGACACAACCTTGGACACTTGAGCTTTAAAACGGAGTTTTTTGTCTACAATAACCCCGAGATTTTTTGCTTTATCTACCGGGGTCGGGAGGGGGCCAAGATTATCCGGCCACCAAGCTGGGGACCAGGGTGGAAAGAGATTTCCGAACATAATCACCTCTGTTTTGTTTGAGTTTAGTTTCAAGCAGTGAGAACTCATCCAATGACTTAAGGAAAGCATACAGTCATGGAGTTTTAGTGAGTGGTTAATGTCCTTATCTACTGTCGAGATCACCAGCTGGGTGTCGTCGGCATATGATGTAGGGATCAAATTAAAACTTCTTATCAGTGGAGCTAATTCCGCTACATAGATATTAAAAAGTGTAGGGCTCAACGATGAGCCCTGCGGAACACCACATGGGAGAGTAAAAGAAGCAGACTTAAATTTACCCAGATGAACTGATTGGGTCCTCTCTGATAGGAATGATGTTAACAGGGAGAGGGCTTTACCTCTTATCCCAATCTCCTGTAGACGATAAATCAGAAGAGAATGGTCAACCAGTATCAAATGCAGCGGATAGGTCAAGCAGCACCAAGGCTGCTGACCCACCGCTGCCTAATGAGGACCGGATTTCTTCTGTAGTCTTGATCAAAGCTGACTCTGTGCTGTGGTTAGCTCTAAAGCCAAACTGGCTATGATCTAAAATTTGGTTCGTTGTAATAAAGGTAGAGAGTTCCACATTCATGGTTTTCTCAATTATCTTGGCAGGAAGTGGAATTCTCGCAATGGGCCGGTAGTTGGCTGTATCATTTACATCCAAATTGTTTTTTTTTAGAAGGGGCAAGATACAAGCCTGCTTCCACACAGTGGGAAAAGATCCTTGTTCTATCATCTGATTAAATATCTCAGATAGGTGTGGACCAATAAAGTGGGAGATATTTTGTAGGATCTTAGGTGGGCAAGGGTCTTCCGGAGAGCCTGACTTGGCCATGGAAATCAGAAATGGCGCAAATAGGTCAGTCTGGGGGTGCAAATAAGCGGGAAGTCAGTCAGTCCGTCCAGTGGATGGAGCATTTGGGTTACCCCAGTGTTGTGTTGTGAAGGTGTGGGACAGGAATTAGTGAAGAGATGTATGTTCGGCTCTGGCAGCCTGAAGAGGGATACCATTCTTTTCTGAGCCTGGTGAGGGGGCTAGGTTCTGTCACTGCGGAATCTGAGGAGGAGTCAAAGGAGGCCTCGGTCAACAGAGAGAGTAATGTCTCCCCCTATTGGGGCTTTGGGCGACGACGCATCCACCTGGCCTCTTCACCCATCAGATGAATGTGCTTTGCCAGTGTTCTGGGTTAGGTGGGGCTGGGAGCTTCCATTGTGTTGTGACCAACTTTTTGGCTATCATGAGGGCCAGGTCTAGGAAATGCCTGCCTGTTTGTTTTTTGCGCGGGCTTGTGTAAATGCTCAGGGCCCCCGCCTCCCATGTGAAAATGCCCGTGATCTGCTCCATCCGGGATGTAATCGAGGTCCATTAGTGTCTAAGTTGTGAGCAGTCCCACAACAAGTGCTTCAGATCAGCTCACGGAGCATCACACCTGGTGCAGGTGTCCACAGCTGTAGGGAAGATGCAGGCTAGCCAGACGGAGAGAGGTATACCCTGTGCAAAATATAGAACGTGATCAGCTTCAGCCACGCGTTGCGTGACACCTTCCACGACCTCCTCCTCGGATTCTCTCACTGCCACCCTCCACTAGTGCCCCTCATTTCTCCATAGCCCCCCACCCCATGACCTCCTCCTCGGCTTCCCTCACTGCCACCCTCCACTAGTGCCCCTCATCTCTCTGTAGTTCCCCCACCCAATGACCTCCTCCTCGGATTCCCTCACTGCCACCCTCCACCAGTGCCCCTCATCACTCCATAGGCCCTCCCCCATGACCTCCTCCTCAGATTCCCTCACTGCCACCCTCCTCCAGTGCCCCTCATCTCTCTGTAGTTCCCCCCTACCCCATGACCTCCTCCTCGGATTCCCTCACTGCCATCCTCCACTAGTGCCCCTCATCACTCCGTAGCTCCACCCCATGACCTCCTCCTTGGATTCCCTCACTGCCACCCTCCACTAGTGCCCCTCATCTCTCCGCAGCTCCACCCCATGACCTCCTCCTCGGCTTCCCTCACTGCCACCCTCCACTAGTGTCCCTCATCTCTTTGTAGTTCCCTCCCACCCCATGACCTCCTCCTCAGATTCCCTCACTGCCACCCTCCACTAGTGCCCCTCATCTCTCTGTAGTTACCCCCCACCCCATGACCTCCTACTCGGATTCCCTCACTGCCACCCTCCACTAGTGCCCCTCATCTCTCCGCAGCTCCACCCCATGACCTCCTCCTCGGAATCCCTCACTGCCACCCTCCACTAGTGCCCCTCATCTCTCCGCAGCTCAACCCCATGACCTCCTCCTCGGCTTCCGTCACTGCCACCCTCCACTATTGTCCCTCATCTCTTTGTAGTTCCCCTCCACCCCATGACCTCCTCCTTGGATTCCCTCACTGCCACCCTCCACCAGTGCCCCTCATCGCTCCATAGCCCCTCACCCCATGACCTCCTCCTCGGATTCCCTCACTGCCATCCTCCACTACTGCCCCTCATCTATCTGTAGTCCCCCCCCCCACCCCATGACCTCCTCCTCGGAGTACCTCACTGCCACCCTCCACTAGTGCCCCTCATTGCTCCATAGCCCCTCCCCCCATGACCTCCTCCTCGGCTTCCCTCACTGCCACCCTCCACTAGTGCCCCTCATCTCTCTGTAGTTCCCCCCATGACCTCCTCCTCGGATTCCGTTACTGCCACCCTCCACCAGTGCCCCTCATCGCTCCATAGACCCTCACCCCATGACCTCCTCCTCGGCTTCCCTCAGTGCCACCCTCCACTAGTGCCCCTCATCTCTCCGTTGCCCCTCTCTCATATGCATTTCATTTGTTGTATAGCGCTACTCATATCAGAGTAGGGTGTCACAGTACTTTACATCACGCACACATTATACAGAGACAATAAATCAGTCTGCAAGGAATGTCACATAAGCCAATGAGGATTACAAGGTATAGGAATCACATGTCATCCATACTGGTGGGCAATATATTTTACGAGGGTTTGGTCTGGAGAAGCACAAACTCAGGATTTAAAGAGTACTCCATTGGCTGGGGGCTGGCTTTACTGATAAAAATGTATAACTGCCCAAACAAACTCTTTTTAGCAACATTAGAATAATGAAAGACTGGAGAAGTTCTAACTATATCATAACACAAAAAAGCGAAGTTTGCATGCAGCTCTTTGATGACAGTACATAGGCCACTGCCCTATTTTAGGATTGTAACTTCTGAACTGCAAGTAACACAGGGATCTCTGTGACAAAGGCAGTAACCCACTGAGCTATCCACATAAAATTCAGTTTATCTGCATTTAAAAACTACCAACAAACAAATGATTGCTCTCCAGCAGGATCATAAATCACCAGTTATCTGAACATTTTTTATTGTTATTGTACATCGGTGGCAGATTCACTGCGAGGGCCAAGGTTCATGTTTGGGTGGGCCAGGCTCATGTTTGGGTGGGCCTGGACCACCCGCTAGTACCGATCCTGCTTCCACCACGGGTATAGCAGGGCCCGGGCCCACTCTTTATCGTCAAGTGGTCTCTCAAATTAAATTCTGCATCCCAGGTGTCCCTCAAGAGGGGCAGTGATGTCTGAGTGTGCGCCATTAGGGCTTTGTTCATCCAGCTGATCTGCTTCCGAACATCGCTCACCATGTGTAACGTTTGCAAAGTTAGTGCGTTTCTGGTTCGGTCCCGTGGGCCACCCACATATCCCTCAGTGCCCCATTTAGGGCAGCGAATAAGTGAATATTGGCCTTTGTGAGGGCATGTTGGTCAGTCAGGGTCTCACATGTCATTAATTTGCGAGAAACCCTGTGGGAGAATTGTGCCACCATGCGGGGACGATCTGGTACAAATACGGTCACAGCGGATTGGGACACGAATACTTAGCAGCATTGCACTTAAGTGGCGAAGCCAAGGTACCTCTCAGCTTACATCTATCACTCAGACTGCAGTACGGGGAGAGGGGAAGGTGGGTATGTTACGGGTTTGTTTCTTTAATCTATATTATTCCATGGGGAACAACCCTCGGAAAAAGCCAATATACATCGTTACTCTAATATCTTGCAAGTTATATGATATTCAGGAAAAGAGAATTGTGAATTGTGAGAAATGTTGATACAATTGTGATATGTGTTTATCATTTATATTGCTTGTGCGTCTATAAAAATAAAAAACAAGTCAATAATTGGGCACACTGGTGGGTTCCGACTCCTCCCATGTCTGCAGTTGTTGGCTGGAGATATGGACCGCTCTCGCTGGAAGGCCAAGCAATGGGACCATCGGGGCATAGGGAGGGGAGAGGTTAGTTAGGCGGAACACTTTGGTGTCGCAAGAAAGGGCCACCCACAGGAGAAAGGGCCCCCTGGGAGGCGGGATCGCGGTTTGAACGCTTGGATGTACAAGCAAACACTGATTCATTCATAGAACTTCCAATAACACAGTTGTTGAGTGTGTTGTTGGGGATTTTAGCTATCGATGTACTGCTGTGATGCCTAATAGGAAAGTGATGTTTGATATATTGGAGAATTTCAAGCAAAAAAAATAAAGTTGAAAGAGATCAAAAGAGCTATAGCTTATCTCCAAGAGCACCTTAACAGTGGCGATTGATGGGTGTACTATTCTTAAATTAGATTAATGAGCCAGAGAAGACCATAAATGTGCAAACCGTTCTGGGTATGCAATGTACAAGTGATGTGGATACTTCCATCCAATCTGTCCTTAATTATTTTGTCCAGTGCAATTTCTTCAGATTGCTGATGCGGCACTATGATTTGTGTATATTTTATAGCATTATATTCTATTCAATTCTACAAAAATAAAGCTTTTTTTAACATTAGGAAGAAAGTTGAATTAACAGAGATTCATCAATTCCAACTTTCACAATTTGTGAGCTGATACTTTCTGGAGGGCTTGTTTCATATTTTTATAAAATAATATGATCTATTGTGAACCAGTCAATACCACTACTATTCATAAAAGGAATACAGAGTAATTGTTGGTTATCTCTGAATTACAGAACATAGTTTATCTACCATCTGTATGACTCTCCGTGCTGATAATCTGATTCAAAGGCATTCTATTCTGAATTATAAATCATATTACTTATTTAAGGTACCTAATTCCAACTACAATGCTCTCTATAGTTGGCCTATGTTCTCAGAGTAGCGACTTTAGGAGTTTTTTTGCAAATTCAATAAGTCATAAAGGAGAATCTCCAAATATCATGGAAAATAATAGTCTTGGGCTGGGAACTCGATATTAAGTGTGACCTAGTACATTTTGTTTACGATATTTTTGGAATTTCACATAAAAATAATTATTATTTGGATGAAACTTTACCCTCCACTCGCTCAAGAAGTGGTAGAATGACGTCACAAAGACTGTGGGATTGGTAGTCTCTCTGTCACAAAGGAGAGACTTATTTGCCATTTATTGAGCTTAAGTCCTCATTTGACAAGTTGACCACAGTAAGCAAACTAAGCTCTATATTGAAACAGCTAAAGATTGAAGCACTACTACAGAACATTTTGATAAAATTGCACTCGGATCTGTGTGCCACTGTGAAGCAAGGTGCTTATGTTAAAATCAGCTATTTTTTCTAGATCATAATGTACTGGGAATTCATGTTTGCCATCCAAGAGTTGATCAAGTTACACCAAAATCCCAAAGAGATTTGTTCAGGCCTGTGCCAAAACTCCTTTACCGTGTTCAGATGTGCAAAGGAAATAGCCATATATATTAATAAATGCTGCTTTATATGTACTTTTTATTCAGAAAGTCATTTGTCTTGTCAATACATTCCTTCCCTAATTTTGCCATGGATCTGGTTTTGTTTTTGTTGCGGATAACTACAAATTGTGAGATCTTGGGTGAGATGTTTACAGGAAATGTTCAGTGGTGGGTCAGAACCTTACGAATAAGCAGATAATGAATATCTTGCTTGGCTCTGAAAATGTGTAATCTCTGTGTGCATGTTCTCATTTCTCTTGCATTGTCTGTCAATTCCAACTAGCTGGTTGAGTGAATAAACCCAAGTACTAATGATACTGATGTTTCTGGGTGGATAATTTGTCTTTGTTCTCTGTGTGGAAAACAATGTTCAGATGTTCATTGATTGTTGAGTCAATGCTTGGTGCCTTCTCTTCATAGAATATGAAATGTACTACTTTATTTGCAGAATAACATGCATATATATTATGGATGTCAGATTAAAGGTGACATATTAACTACTTTTTAATATAATGTTTTATTTGTGCATTGACTCTTACTTCTAAGGAGTTTATCAGCAGCTATTATGACCCAAATCTTTACTCGTCCTTTTTTGCTACTACACAGGCCTTAAAAGAAGACTTCCCTTTAAGTCATGTGATCTCACCTTTCACCAATCAAGAGAGAAGGGAAGGAATGCTTTTGAACCTGTTGATTCCATTTGTGCTCACAGTAGGATCTGGAAGTAAAGGTCTGATTTAGTACTAAAAAGAGAAGAGTAAACAAAATGTTTAAATAATTTACATGCTATATTAGAATTACCTCATACTACTGCAGTTAAATCATAGTTGAGAAAATTGCGACAGCTACTTAATCATTACAGAGACCAATGTTTGAATGCCACTTTCTTGGATATTTGCATAAATGTCAATGTTGAAATTTTCGCTAGAGTCTGATCTACACTTCAACACTCTTAGAGTAATTTCCAGAAAATCTGCCAACATTTTAAATCTTTAGACCTTCTGCTTTAAAGAAGTTTTTTTTCTGTGTTATAGTTTATATTTTTTGCTGGATGATTTGTTGTTGAAGAGGAAGGGAGGGGCTGTTGAAGAGAAAGAATTGCAGCATTTACTAATTGAGGCCCAGCTTAATTCTGTGGCTGTTGATTTCTAGACCCTTTAAGATGGTGGTTAGAAGATGTGACACGTATAAAATATTTGATTGATAAAATCGTGTTTACTTTTGTATTACAAACCAATTGCCTTTAGTTTGTGTTGCAGTTAAGAAGTGATAGACAAGCAAACATTTTGAATATGGATCTTTGAGATAAAGATGCAAAGATTGACATCTGAAAAGTATGAGTTTGTTAGAAGCTTTGGGTTATATTTTTACTGCCTGTATGTATGTGCTTCTTTATTTGTTTATATGTGTCTTTTTTTATGAATCTCAGACAGCCCCTGGCTTGAGCAGCCCGAGGTCTTTCTCCTCCTGCAGACCGTGATAAACATTCTGTTGCCCCCTCGCATCATCAGCACTTCCCGCAGTAAGAACTTCATGCTGGAGAGCTCACCAGCACACTGCTCCACGCCTGGGGATACTGGGAAGGACCTGCGCAGGGAAGGGCTAGCTGAGTCCACCAGTCAGGCTGCCTATCTGGGTGAGAAAGAGTGTTGTGGAAAATTTAAGTAAAAGAACCCACAATATGTCTACCTGATTTTGAGAAAACGCATGTGCACCCAACAGGAGCTAAAGACGTTCCATCAACATGCAGTAGACACTGTGACATTTTATACACACACACTGCCTTACACCTCTGACTAGTAATACCTGGTAAAACATAACGTTGTAGTATGTGAATAAAGTAGGGCTATTCAATGAAAGAAAATTCATTCTGACAGATTGCTAATCCAGTTTGCGGAATTATAATAGAAGAATAATTCTCTGTGCCTCTTCAGGTTCATTCAGTGAAAGAAAACAAACATGCCATAACACTGCGTGCCTCTTCCATCTTTGCTTGTTTCTTGCGTTATTCTGGACTTGTATCAATTGTTTGTGGAAATGAGCACAAAAAAACCGACTAGTAGCTAAAAGAGTTCTAGATTGAGGAATGGAAGAAAACACACAGGTGATCGATTTACACTTAATCACGAAATGCCATGATAATGTGGAGTTCTGTGACAAAGTTGACTTCTTTGTTACTTGTTTGCCCTATCAGGAGTTAGGCCATTGTATCTTGACAGGAGATCGCGCTAGAAATTTGTCAAAGTCATCTGAGAGCACTCTCCAGTTTATACACTAGAATTTTTACTTTTACGATGAGGTCTCCCACTCACCAAGCTGTAATTGATTGCAATGTGAACATTCACGTCATAGTGGTGCACTATGAAACCCCTTCAGGTAAGACCTGAGGGGGGTTCATGCATTGTGTTTTTCTGTAACTAGGCTTGGCTTACTTTGGACTTAATCCTACATTTTCAGGAATATTTCACACGTGTGCATCAAAAAACGTTATGAATCCTTACTGTTTGTTAATATTGCTATGCACTCCTGTTTTTTTTTAACGAGCATTCGTTAAAAGAAGGCATGTCTCTTACACTGACAAGTATTAAGGTAATAAAAGTTTGGATTTGAGAAGGGAAAATGGGAGAATACATAAACAGATACTGAGTTTTAGTTGCAAAATACTGAATTACCTGAAAGAGACACTAAAAACAAAATAGCTTGTTTTTTCACATAATGTCTGCTATAAATGTACATTCCTCTTTTAATAACAAGTGAATAATACATATAAAGCTATGGTACTCGTTGGATCAACCTCAGAGGGATGAATAGCTGAGTCCATGGAATGGGCATTGAAGTCATCACCTGCTTACAGGTTTCTGCAGCAGATGTTTTGATTCACTGAGGTAGTCTTCCCCACATGCAGGGTCACTGGAATTATGTGATTCTGTGGCTGCAATTTTTCCCGCATAATTATTGATTGGCCACATTTGCCACATAATCCATCATCTACTGCATAATCTGCAGATTTTAACAAAATTAATTTTGTTTCTAGCTCAACTGGATCAACAGTTACTAAAAATGTGGCAAAACATCTCATCGCGCAGTGTAAAGCCCTTCGTAAAGGCTGACTGGTCATTTTTAGGTCGAGCATTCGAGACCTCCTGTATATACTTTGGTATATACTTATATGTGTATGTACTTTGTGGGCTCTGGAGATATGGGTTGTTTCTTATAACTACCGTTTTCATTGATTTTCATATTCTCATTGAAATGTTTGGTTGCTACTTAACATTACATGCATCATTTAATGATGATGAGGCTGACTGGTGGTGACCATTGTAATGCATGCATTTGACATTATTTTAAGTTCTTCATCTCTCTTTTATCATTTTTCGTTCATTTTTCTGTTTTACTACACTGAATTTAGTGTTTTAGCGTGGTCTTTTTGTCAACTCAGGTTTTTTGAGTTTTACTTCTTTATAGTTGTCTAAGAGGTGTTTTTATGGGAATAAGTCTCTCCTTCTTGAATATTTTTGTTAGAAGGTTTGGTTTTTACCTCCATCGAGCAGGGTTATTGCCCTTAGAAAGTGTTTCTAACGTTCCAACATGGCACTGAGTTTGTTAAACTTCGGAGTGGTGTATAGTACGCGCACAACGTGACATTCACTCCTCCCAATTGCCCAAGAACTCTCAGAATCAGAGCGTGTTGTTCATGGCGTAGCCTTTTATTCACAAACCAGGTAATTCACCAGTGACCAACACGAGAGTAACAGTATCCTTTTTGGATATAAAATTATTTACAGCATCACTCTTCAGCGGCATCAACATGACAAAGGCTGCAAGGCAATTAGGCACGACATTACACTTGAACTTGAGCTTGGCCGTACACTTTAGTGGCCTTGACCTGTCAAAGGCAGTAAAGAAGGTATGCACCACATTACACTTGAACTCTTGAACTTGAACTTGGCCATACACTTGAACTTGGCCGTCTCGGCCCACCAAGCCCCCACTCTGCTGCGCACATTGTGCCAGCAGGCCCCAAAGCGCTACAGCGAACAGTTGCACTTGAAGACCAGGGCCCCGCATAGCACACTGGCCCGCCCACCGGGGTACCTGCACTCAGGCAGCCGCCCCAAGGTTCAACTCAGTCTATACGTTGTGGGTTAGGGCAGAAGAGTCCAGGACCACCAGCAGGTCAGTCCCCCCTTCCGCCTACCCACTGCACACGTGGATCCTACCCCCTCCTGGGGCCATCCAGTCGCTGAACCGCCACAGGGTGAGAAGCTCCCTGGCGCACTCGCCCTCCCCCCCCGCGCTGACTGTGCTCCACAAATAGCCCCTAGTATCGTTTGTATAAAGAGCTACTGCCCTTCTACCAACATATGCCCTCCATCCTGAAGCCACCGCTCCCTTTTTATTATCTGGGCAGTCCTGTGATAAATTACCTGCACCCTCTCAGTAGCCATCGAGTTGTGAAGGCCCCCGTTTACACTAGCTCCCGTTTTCCCTGAAGGAATCAATGTCCCCCTGCCAGGAACCCGTGACAAGCTGTATTTCCACCATCCTGTATCCCAAAGGGAACTACTACCCCAGGACCTCCAATAAATTTCGGCCCGTAAGGGTGCCTGAACGCAAGCGCAACCCCAATTAGACTCCATCTGGGGTATGAGGAGGAAGTGTTGGAACTGCTGCCTTTCTCTTACTGATCGCCTGGATCAGCTCCTTCACCAACTTGTCCACGGCCTTAAACGGAGCCCCCTTAACTTATACTGCCTGCGTTATTACTACCGACCACATATAGAAACTTCCTTCCGGACCATTGGTCATTAAGCGGCGGCATAATAACGAACCCTCTTACAGCCTTGTGATAAATTACCCGGGCCCAGAATGCTTTATATAAATACGTCTTGGCAACTGGCACATTGTCCAGAAGCCCCTCTTAGTGCCCACCGAGTTGGGAAGGCCCCATTACTCTATCTCCCGTTTTCACTTAAGACAACCACCTCCATCCTCAAGGGAACTAGTACCCTAGGACCTCCAATAGAAATTCTGCCCACAAGGGTGCCTGAACCCTAGCGCAACCCTAAATATCCTCTCCCGGGCCTCTTCGGTATGACCAGGAAGTCCGGAACCACCAGCAGGTCAGTCCCCTCTGTCGCCCGCCAGGTGAAGTCCGGAACCACCAGCAGGTCAGTCCCTTCTGTCGCCAGCCAGGTGCCCAAGAAGCTAAGTACGGGCTGATGACCGCCATAGGCAACTTTACCAGAACCTCTGGGGATCCACCTAACACACAGTGTGTGTGGATGCCTGTGTTGTGACCCACCTCCCAGCAGCTCCAATCCAAAAGAAGAACTGGAGGCGACCACCGGTAGGACTACAAAGTCTATGCCCCCAGCATGTCAATCCTCTTTTCCTTCGGCCAGCCTCCGGGCTCCCAATACCCTTACCTGCTGACATCAGCCATAGTTCCCTTACCAACCTGGCACCCCCTTGTGCATAGAAACGACTCAGCTATGCTGCATATTTCGTGACCCTCAAAAGACCCTCTTGTGCAGGACTTTTACTGGCCTGGACTTCTGCACTATTGCCCTCTGAGCTATTGCTTCGCCCCCTGACAGAGGCTGCTCCCTCTGTGGGAGGTGATGCTTTGTCCCTTACTGTTAAGACCTGTGGTTATAGGCCGCCACCGGGTATAAATGGCTGGTTTTACTATGATAATATAACGCATGCCGCGTAATTACCCTGTACCCGAGGTGAAGCTTGTAAATTGTACTTCATCACCACCTCTACCAGGAAGCCTCCAGTTACCGTATCCTCTGCTATGTGTCTCTTAAGCTTATTATTCCTCCCGCCACCTCCGTGGCCAACACTATGTGAAGATGGTGTTGCCCTTGTTCGAGGCAAGCAGAGGCTGGATGATTTAATATTCTGCCTGGTAACTAGCCAGACCCGGTAACCCACGCAACAATACTCACCGCTCAGGCCAAACAGACCAATCCCTGACGGTTATTATGTCCCCCGTGAAACCCCCTTTGTGAAAGGAATAAATCCTGTTCCGTATGGACCCAGACTCATGGTTGTAAACTTGGGTGGGAGGGGGTCCACCTGCAACAAATGCCTTGAGAATGATTTCGCACCGTCTTATACTTATTAGCATCACCATGAGAACATAATGAGAAACTACATCCATGCCAGAATTGGTTCCCCCTGTGCTATCACTCCAGCCATGTGGTAAGATGTAAGCCACGGTATGTCGGTGGTACATGGTTTATGTCCCTTGAGCTGCACTGACCAGAACGGCTCAGGGGTAATTGTAAGAAGACACAATTTCAACTGTTTTCTGACTTATTAGCAGCACCATGAGCACATAATGAGAAATTCCCCATCCAGGTCAGACTTGTTTCCCCCTGTGCTATCACACCAGCCATGTGATTATGTCGGCGGTACAGAGTTTATGTCCTTTGTGCTGAACTGACCAGGACGTTTCACGGATAACTGGAAGAAGGCAAAAGTTTTGAACTGTGTTCGGGGTGGAATTAAGGGTTGAGCGCCCGGCTCTGTGCGGGACCATTATAGCTGGCCATTTTTACCGGACCGTGTTACCCCCAGGAAAATTAGTTATTGCCACTGACGGGAGTATTGGGACCAAACGTACTGAAAGTGACCGAGACCAATGGCTGATTTCCTTATTCCTAGTAACATTAAACCGGAAGTAAGTATGTGCTGCCTTTACCTTAACAGCATTGTCTGCTTTTAGATCTACAGAGTTCTGAGCATATGTTACATTGCTGAGGGTCCCTGCCGCCTCGATCCACCCAGTGGAGTCGCTGGTGTCTACCCAGGGTCGGTGTGTAATTGATGGGTCGGATGAGACTTGAACCATTAACTGCCAGCGAGGGCGACTGCAGAGCTAGCATGGGCTGAGAACACATTCCTGCCTCCCATGACCTTACTGGAGTTGGTGAAATGGGAGCTCCTTTGGAAGCACCTGTATATCGCTAACCACCACAAGAGGTTGGTAAATAGTAGAGCTCTTTGTCGATTAGAAAACTGAGAGCCCGAATGCGCAAAGTTCTGCTCACCTAGGCCTGCTAGAGCCTATTCCGACGTGTACCTTATCAATGAGGGAAAGCAGTCCGCACATCTTGCTGTTTGGAGAACTTGTATATGCATTGTACCAGGCGACCTATAGCAGAGCAACGTAATGCCGCACATGGGGGCGCATGGACCGGAACCTTTAGACTGTTTCACACAGCAAACTTGCTCGGACCTATCATCCTATTTAACATAACACCCATAACAAATACCCCACTACAGCCAATGCGTGTGGATTTAAGTACACATCTGGCACCCAATGAAACTGGGCTGGATTAGCTCCCAGTATTTCCCCATACAGCCTCTATCCTACTGTCTCGTTGCAATGTACCGAGTGCGGTAATAAGCGTACGCCCACCCAGAAGCAATGCCCGCTACTAGCGTGCAGTTGCTGTACTCGGCGGTGTGTTTCCGCGCCATTTGGCATGAATTGTACACCCACCCAGAAAGAATGCCCGCTACTAGCATGCGGTTGCTGTACGCGGCGGTGTGTTTCCGCGCCATTTGGCATGAATTGTACACTTGTGTGCAAGGAGGTACAGCATACCTCAGCATAGCCCAGGCCTGAACACACAATCCCACTAAAATCCAGCAGATTTACCATGTATATATCCACCGGGACAGCCTCCTTGAAAGCTCTCACCGCGCTACACGCTGCAGCTGTCCATACCCCCATCGGATGTGACGTCCTCTACCCACGACTCCGTGGCCGCCATCCCAGCAAGGTGCCTCTCCGGTATCGCAGGCATGGAAGCGGAAAGAAACAACAAAATTGGTGTTTAGTGCACTAGCAGCCAGTGTATGTGGCCGCGCACAGCCACGACAGGCAAACCAATCGATCCTCTCAGCGCCAGGCACCCACATAGTACCTTGCCTGCCATTCTCTACTGGCCCCACCAATGCCCGTTGTGCCTAGACTAGTCATGCTCGCCCCCAACCATAGACCCCAACTATGCGGCCTTGAAGCATCTTGTGTAACTTCAGCCAAAGTGCTGCATTTTTGCTCACCTACCAATCAGCCCCTTAGTGCACCGAAACCTCGATGTAACCCAACGTCCACCCAACCAAACACACTGCTTGGTGGCCCATCCACCCTGGATGCAACTACCGGATGCGGGAGCAGCACACGAGTCGAGCCTTGAAAGCCGAGCCCGCACAAGCACCCTGTCATTTCCAAGCCATTTCCCTGCAATTCGAACAACCCCCGCACCTCCCGTCCGACACCAAGATGCACAACAGTGGGGCCCCTTCCGCCCCAGTAGACGGGCCTCCGAGAATCCCGCCAACCAGTCAGGGTGCTCACCCTCCCGCTCTGACCCCGGGGAGACCACGTGATTCTCGACTTACCCAAAATCACCGGACGTTAAGTACTTGTCGGGACACGACCCCCACCCCTCCAATCGGCAGCTCCGAAAGCTGCACCGCGTCCTCTGCCCCAACCTGTGCCATCGGCAAACACCGCCTTCACAGCACTCCATCCTGACACCCAAATCCGCCGGTCTCCCCCAAACGGCATCCGAAGGTGAAAGGTCCCACCCGCCCTGCCAGGGCTGCAATCCCCGAACTACCCGAAGGTCTCCAACCCAAACCCCCCTGTACTTGCCAGAATTACCGGGGACGCCCGCAATCGCACACACCGGAGGGCATCAAGCCAAAGCCACTGTGCTCCCGCTTCCAACTCCCAGAGAAAATCAAGCGCAGCCAAGCCACTCACCCGTGTGCCCAGTAGCCAGTCAATGCCCATAATCGTACATCAACGCAAATCGCTGCCGCCCTCGCATACAGCAAGTAAAGCGAGCCGCCCCTCTCTCCTACGCATTGTCCCAAGCGGTGACGCTCTAACAGGCGCGGGCCCCAACACCTCCCGCAGGGGACTCATTACCGGCACACACCGGAGGACACTAAGTCAATTCCAGAATCCGCTGTGCTCCCACTCCCAGAGAAAATCAAGCGCCACCAAGCCACTCCCCAGTGTGCCCAGTACCCTATCACCGTAACCGTACATCAACGCAAATCACCGCCGCCCTCGCATACAGCAATTAAAGCGAGCCGCCCCTCTCTCTAAAACATTGTCCCGTGCTGTAACGCTCTAACAGGCGCGGCCCCAACACCCCCCACATGGGACTCATTACCGGCCATGTTAATCCATAACCTTTAAATCTGCGCGCGGGCCCAAAACACACCAAAGGGGACTCCTTACCAGGCCATGTTAACCCATAACCTTTTTAATCCACGCTCGTGCCTCGAGCCCCCCTTTACCAACCGACTACAAACTTTACCATCTGACTCACAATGTTTAAAAGCTACGCTAAGGCCCCCCCTCCAACCTATGTGCAATGCCACCGGGCGCAGAAAGGAAACTTCCAGCCTCCCGTCGACGACGCGCCCCTGCAGCTTGCCGGAGGTCCAAGGGGACAAAGAGGCTGAAGATCCCAGGGCGCGGACTTAAAAATCCTTCCAGCGTATCCCGATGACATCACCTCATCCAGCCCCCTTTCCGGCCCCGGAGGAGGCCCAGTCCCGAGGCGCTACTAAGGGCGCCCCTCCCCTAGGCGCGGGGGGCGCCTGTTCATTTTATGCGGAGTCTGTCGTTGGTTTCCGAGTATGTCGGTTTTATTGGAGTTACAGCGTTGCGTGCACATTCTTCATCGCTTCCGAGAGAGACAGTGCTATTTACGTGTTGTGCAGATTCTCAACAGGTACGTGTACCATGGTATCTGTAGGAATTGGCAGAGGATTTGATATGGATAGGGAAGAGAAGCGGTGTTAAACATTGTACTGTTTGTTGTTCATTGCAGATTTAGCGTTTTCGACCGGACTGGTTCCATAGAGCCTTGTATCTAGCAGGTTAGTGAGCCAAAGCAGATGTTGTGTGCTTACCATCACTTTGTGGTTTATCCATGAGTTTAAGCTGATTAACTTTTCATTATCATTCACAGTGATACGTGGAAGAGTTCTGCTAGTAAGTTTATAGGGTTTGGTTTTTGAGAGTTGCATGTTTTTTACTCACTCTAAGCAGAGGTGCATGTAGTTACTCCGAGATCTACTATGTAGAAACGAGTATGACAGCGAGGGAAGCTTTGGGACTTTATCCTTAACATCTTTCCACACTTCTCTATCCATTTTTCTTTCTTTTGTTTTGTTTTCATTTATTGTTTTTTTCTTTTTTTTACGACCACTTTATGGACAGGATCCTCAAACTGAATTATTGGCACATATTGGTGTGTAGCAACATCTTAAGCTAATTTACCTTTTTCCTGCACATTGTATATATCTGACAAGAAATTGTGATTCTGTTATTCTTAGATTGAAGCCCCTGAAGAAGGGCCGGGCGGCCCGAAATGCATTGGGCAGGGAACAGCTTTGTATCGTCTGCATTCAAAGAAACGTCTGTGTCTACAACAGATTAAAATGCTATGATTGTTACAATTTCACTTATTTCATGTGAACTATGTTTATGTAAATGTTTATGTGATTTAATGATTGTATGTTTATAATTTTGTCAAGAAAAAAGGGACAGATAGAACTATTTGATAACTTGAGAAGCGTTGTTGGGTCATCGACAAGCAGCTACGCAGTGCTATAGTGCACAGTGGTCCGGCGTAATTACTTGAACTATGATGGTATTTATGTTGACATGTCAAGACAGCATGTCCACCACTGCAGCATGCTAGACTAATCTGATTAGCTATAAATCAAAAATTTTAATAAGATATAAATAGGGAGTGCTCCACTTTCTCAACACACTCTGGAGATCAGCCCTAGGACTTGTCTGCTTCCGCTTAGGGGCATTTTTTTTTCTGGCAACTGCCTCTATTTAACTTTCCTGATAGAAAACGACCAGCAGAGGTCAGTAAAATACCAGAATCACTTTAGCATTCTCTAGATTCCAGTCCATAGAAATTGTCTTCCACAAGCACCCGTAGACAATAATATTTTTTTCAAATCTTGTATTTTCAGTGATATGACCACCGAAGGCCCTGATTTTATATTAAAAACAGAGCTTTGGACTATACCATTTCCCGCGGAAAGACAATATTTCTCTCCATATGTTCCCATACCTGGCATGTCACGCAGTTTGGTGCTTACTTTCCCTCCATGTTAAAGAACAGTAGATGTTTCAGCACCCAGGCTAATGTGCTGCATAGCTAAATACATTTAAGGTCCCAAAGGCGAGACCGATTGCATTGCAAATGCGTGTTCAATTTCTCGTTGCTGTATGTGGGTGTTAAACTGGTACTAATGAGATACAGACTTTACCCAGACAGTGTTAGTATGCATAAAAATGAACAAATAATGAAGTAATACCAGCATAGCACAGAATGTGCTGCACTATACCACATATTTTGCCTTTTCTTGCCACATAATTTAGCCAACCCTGCCGCATAATTTGGTCCTTCCCTGCCAAATAGTTCCAGTTGCCCTGCCTATATGATGACTTGTGCAACATGTTGACATTGCCATAATTTGGCAGCTAAGCGGGGCCACTAGAGTATGCAAGATTCAGTCTACAGTTAAGCAATCTTCATTTATCATACAGAATGATTATTAAAAATAATTGAACTATGAATTGGAAATACTGCTGTACTGATATTAGGACATATAAACATTTAAGTTGGCTTTCCTAAGGCAAACAATCTCTAGTTTCCCTTTTGTCCTGTACTTTTGTTTTAATTGTGTTTGTCTCCTTTGTCCTCTAGCCCTCAAGGTGATCCTGGTGTGCTTCGAGCGGCAGCTGGGTAGTCAGTGGTACAGGCTAAGTCTGCAAGTAAAGGAGATGGCTCTGCGCAAGGTGGGGGGTCTGGCCTTATGGGACTTTGTTGACTTCATTGTTCGCACCCGGATCCCGATATTTGTCCTGCTGCGACCCTTTATCCAGTGTAAGGTGAGACCTCATAATATTGTTGTTATCATGCATACATGAACTATATGTCTAGTACCAGTAACTCTCGAAGAAATTTCCCCTTCATTTATTGTTATGTAAGGTCACTACCACATCTAGGGGTAGCACTAGATTGCCCTGTGCATCTAGAACGAGAACTGCACCTTCTCTTCCAGGGGGTCCTCATCAATAGTCATAAGCATTGAATAGTCTCGCCCACATGCTGTGACTCCGGACCACATATAATAAATGTTATATGTGTGTGTGTGTAAAAAATAATGTATGTAGTACTTTTAACATATGTAGTGCATAGTACTGCAGCCTATAATAGAGGGTAACAGTGTCCAGATTACATTGAGTTTTCATTTTAAATCACCCAACAATTTCCAAGATATTTCTGTCATAAACAGAAAAAAGACCATAAAATGATTTCACAACCTTTATTTAAAAAGGAAAATGAAAGGGAAAATGAGACATTCTTCGGCCATAGGCTGCATTCAAAACATAACAGAGAACAACTGGCACCATGCCTTTAAGACCTCACAGGACCCCTTGTATCCCATCATGCATCACAGGTGACAGTTAGGTCAGTTCCTTTTTTCCGGCTCCTACTGTTAGGATCCTGGAGCACTGAGCTCTGTTATTTTTTGACATTTTGAAAGATCTCAGTACCAAGAATACAGAGTACAGTTTTTCTGACAGGAAATATAGTTTTTTTTCTGTCAGTCATGCCTTCACTCTTTGTAAAGTGGCTCTCTTGTGGAAAAAAGAAGACGCAGACTGATCTTCACTCAGCCTGTATCATGTGTCTTCCAGAGTCCCATCGTCCAGACTCTTGCCCTCATTGCTAGAAGCTGTCCAGGCAAACCCTGAAGGACACAGAGAAAATAAGGCTGCATGGACTCCAGGAGAGAGGAATTATAGGATCTTCAAGTTCAACAGTCCACAGAGGAAGATCTCATGAGAGACATCATGAATGGCGAACCCGATCGACATCGAGAGGTAGGACTTTGAAATCGGAAAAAATACCTGTTTGTTCACCATCGATGTTGAAAATGGAATCGAAACATGCTCGCCACTCGACGTCAAGGCACACATTGCCCTCAAGGATTCCGTCAACACCCAAGCCACATCATCACTCGACGCGAGACCTACAATGCCGTCGAAACACTTATCGGCTGCAAGTTCACCATTGAGGCCCTCACCAGCTGCAATGCACACAGCGCTGTCAACACCCAGGAAACATCAGCCATTGACGTTGAGACACCTATCGACGTCGAAGGATATTACGCGGTCAAAGGATACACGGCATTCATCGATGTCAAGAACACACAGGTCAACGTCAAAACAGCCAGAAAAGTCACAGTCTAAGGTGAAAGCATAGTTTACATCTCGAGTGTCATTGACATCTAGAAATCATTTGATGTCGTCGGAGGTGCAGCTTTTATCATCTGAATCAGCAGAACCAAGGTCTTGTTCACCACTTAGACCTCCTTCTGAGACACCAGTGAATCTCTATTCACGTTGACTGGAAAGCGTGCACAAGTGGCGAGATCCTGCACTTTATAGTCTGGACTCAGACTACTTGTGGACGTAATCCCCATCCAGGGTTACCCCACATACAACATCACCTAAAGGCACTCCTCCTCTTACATTCTTGCCGGACTCTCCATCAACACTTTCGGAGAGACTTGTGGCTGTGCTGAGGTCCCAATGATGATCCAAGTCTCCTCAAAGGCGTAGATTAAGGTCAAAGTCTGCTAGAACCAGATCTTCCTCCAGATCTAGAAGATCTCATTGTTCCAGGTGACGGCATAGGAGGCATAGAACCCCCTTCTGGTCCACCACCTCTCAATCCTCAGTGAGGGATAACTCTCCTACCTTAACGAACACACCACCAGCAAGAGTGTCCCTGATAGATGACATTACAACAGTCAATGAAGTTCTAATAAGAGGCACATCAAAACTGAATATTGAGATTCCTGCACCTACAACATCATCATCAGTAATCTTCGAAACTCTACACCATAGAGCAATGTCAAGATCACTATTACCTTTGGTTCCAGGACTTTTGGAGCCAGCAGTGCAACTTTTCTTGACTCCGACGCCTCTAAGAGCAGCTCCATCATGAATTCTCAAAAAATATAAGGCTCCAGACCAGGACCCTTTGTTCCTGAGGACTGATCCTCCACCAGATTCAATCATAATAGCCGCTGCACGCAAGACACATTCTGTGGCCTCTTCCTCATCAGTCCATCCAGATAAGGACAGCAAGCAAGTAGACTCCATAGGAAAGAAGATGTGTGGAGCATCTGCCTATTTCATGAAAGTGGCAAGTTCTTCTGTCTTACTGGGAAGATATGATAGGTCGTTGTGGGACTCTCTCAGTAGATTCGCAGAAACGGTGCCCAAGGAAGACAGGCAAGACTTTCAGAAAGTCTTGAATGAAGGTGGGTTGGTATCCAACCAAATAATCCGTTCAGCCACAGACGCTTCAGACCTCACCACGCATGGATACTCGCATGGCATCTGCGCGAGAAGATCTTCCTGGCTTCGTCTCACAGGCCTGAAACCAGATGCCCAATACAGAATTATGATTCTTCCATTTACTGGAAATTCACTGTTTGGTACTCATGCAGATGAGAAAATGTCCAAGATGAAATCTGTACTGGACACTCTCATAGCTTTAGGTTTGGAGAAGAAAAAAGAATTCAGAAGGAGATACAGGCCTTATGATAGGCCGTTTTATAAGCGGAGGGTTCAAACCCCTCACTGGGCTCAACAACAACAACAAGTCCGGTCCCACTACCATTCTCGCATGCCAGCCAGAGGAAGAGGATCTCAACGTTTACCTGCATCCTCTACCAAACCACCTACCAAGCAATGAGTTCTTACTTCCCCCTTCTCCGTTACCCGCTTCGGTGGGGGAAGTATTACCATGCACCAGGAAGAGTGGCACTCAATCACAAGAGACAAGTGCGTCTTAAATGTTGTTCAAAATGGTTACTCACTTTGTTTCAGATCTCCTCCTCCCGCTGTCCCACCTACAAAAACATCATGTCATCAGCTAAGCCTCTTACAAGAAGAAGTCATGGTCTGCTACAAAACGAGGCCACAGAGGAAGTCCCTCGTCCCCAAAGAGGGTTAGGAATTTACTCTCGCTATTTCCTGGTGAGGAAAAAAGGTCTGAAACAAGAATTCAGACCCATTCTGGATTTGAGAGTACGGAACAAATTTATACGCAAGGAAAAGTTCAGTATGCTAGTTCTTTACCAGATCTACCCACAGCTTCATCAGGGGGACTGGATGTGCTTTATAGATCTCCAGGATGCATATTTCCACATCCCAATTACCACAAACAAACTGAAATTCCTACATTTCAAAGTGTCTTCAAAACACTATCAGTACAAAGTGCTACAGTTCGACCTGAAATTGGCTCCTTGAACGTTCTCAAAATATATGGCCTTGGTCGCAGCATCCTTAAGGAGAAAGAAAATATTAGTCTACCCTTACTTAGACAATTGGCTTATAAAGAGTTCCTCCTTGTCACGAGCAAAAGAGCATTACTACATTTGTATCAAGACCTCAAAATCTAGGTCTCCAGATTAATAAACAAAAATCTATACAATTTCTAGTCCAAATCATTCATAACTTGGGGGCTACTCTAGACCAAATAGATGCAAAAGTGTATTTTTTGGAGGAGAGACTAGCCTCAATCAGTCTGAGGTGTTGCAGTCTCCTGCCCACTCCTCGCCCATCTGCCAGACAGATTGCGTCTCTACTAGGATCCATGGTCTCTTGCATTT
This sequence comes from Calotriton arnoldi, assembly GCA_963921515.1. NCBI lineage: Eukaryota > Metazoa > Chordata > Amphibia > Caudata > Salamandridae > Calotriton > Calotriton arnoldi. The sequence goes on from CAWUFW010000174.1 coordinate 2,836,701, forward strand.
TTATAGTCCCCCGTGCAAGATTGCACATGAGACCTCTACAAAAATGTCTAGAGGATCAGTGGAATCAGTTTTTGGATCATTGGGAAGACAAATTGATCCTGTCATAAATCCAGGCGCTACCATGGTGGTCTCAGAGACAGAACTTACTGGTAGGAGTTCCTTTTCACCAGGACCCTCCAACACAGACACTATTCACAGATGCCTCTCTCCAGGGATGGAGCGCTCACATGGGTTCCCTTCAGACTCGGGGAGTGTGGTTGGACAAGAAGCAGAAGTATCATATCAACATGATAGAACTGAGAGCGGTTCATCCAGCCCTAATGTCCTATTATCCATCGATACATACATACATATAATATTTAATATGTACTCCGGGGTCCCTGCACGTGGACAGGACTATTCAAGGCTCATGACTATGATGTGGATTCCCCTGGAAGACAACTAGGATTACAGGTAAGCAATTTATCCTTCTTCTAGACCACATTCTAAAGTGAGATCTTGTTCTCTTGCATGGACTCTGTTATTTTAGTGGTCTGAGAGGAACAGAAGAAGACAATGGGTGAGGGTCCAATGTGCCTGTGAAAGTTGTGGGGAAGTCAAGGGCACTGGAGAAGCTGGAAGTGCTGCTGAAAAAATAGGGCAAACTGATCTCAGAGGTAACAAAGTAGAAGATAAAAGATCTTCTGAAATTACTTCCCTAGAGAGGGAGTAACTTCTTGAATACCCTCAATCAGAGGTGTAAGGTACTCTCCTCCTCTTCAAATTGCAGAGCCACTCTGAAGACAGTGGTAATGGTCAACTGAGAGCGGGCGTCAATTGGCTTGTGGGCCTCAACGTCGAAGGTGGTGGTGAATGGCCTGTGAGCTTTGACGTCAAAGGTAGAGTTGACTTCGAAAGAGGTCTGGACAGAGTGTGACCTTTGAGTGTCAACAGCGATGGAGGTCTCAGAGATGAATGTCTAGCGTTCTTCAACCTCAGATGGCACATCAATGTTGATTTCCTCTGCAGAGTACCTGTCGACGGCAAGCAAGTGAGAACTGTACTCTTCTTCGATGTCATAGATCTCGATATAGAGCGGGATTGCTGTCTCTTCTTCTGATGGTACATTTCTCTGGATGTACCCTCCAGGATGTCCTTACAGAGAGTGTAAGGCACTGTAATGGAAGGAACACCTTCTCCTTCCTCCTTAGAGGTCTGGGAAGTACCCTCTTGGGGTCTTGCCTACAGTACGTGCAGCCTTATCCTTTGCCTGTCCTTCAGACATATCCTTGACGTCTACTGGCAGAGGCTGCAGTCTTCATGGTGGTGATCTTTCAGAAGTCCCAGTATACATGGATCATGAGGATCTGACTGGCCTTCTTCTTGACACGGGCATGGTGCTCACAAAAAGTGAAGGCCATTATGGAAAAAATAAAAATGTCATGTATGAAAGTGTTTCTAATGCACACCTAAACCTAATGGACTTTGAAAGAAGTGGTTGGTTAAAGGTTTGGAAAGATTTCTATAAGAGAAAAGTAAACATGTAGAGCTCAGTGCTTCAGAATCTAGTTACGCGGAGCCAGAAAAACGAATTGGCCTAACTCTGGGGCATTTGACACAGGAGGAAGGTCGGGCCTGTCGGAAACTGTCTTTTTATGTGGTAGTGAAAATGTAAGGGCACGCCATTCAAAAAGTACAGACAACCCGTATTGGTTTATAGGGCTTAAATTAATAATTGCAAGTGCTCTATTTGTGGTAGTGTGGTTCAGCAGCTTAGGCTTATTAGAGGGTAGTGAAGTGTTATGCATTTATTGTACACACAGAGTCAATAAATGAGACACACACTCAAGAAGAAATTCGAGGCCAATTTAGAAAAATAACACACATTTTTATATAATTTTAGGCACCAAGATCATTGAAATCTGGTAAGTACTTTATATTTTTTAGATTTTCACAGGAAAAACAGTAGAAAATTATAGCTGTCAGATTTGAGGCATGAGCCTCTAACGTGGTAATGTTATCCTATGGGAGAAACATTCCCTGCATAGGTGCACATACAAATGATTCTCAGTGTTACTCTTCTGGACTTAAGATACTTAGGGGCAAAGGTCCAAAGAACAACCAGTAGTTCAGATTTACCTGCCCTGGTGTGTCCGGGTGCAGAGAAGCTGGTCGCAATATATATATTTTGTAAAACCAAGAACTGCGTTCAAAAGTATGTACTGTTTTTGTTGGAAATTTTCACAGGTAAGTAAAACGTTAAAACCTGTGCGCTTTTTCTCACAATGCAATCCTATGAGAGGAAAGGTCAGAGATGCATAAAGGTAGGTACATTCGATTTCAGGGGGTTCACCTTCAGGTTTCAGAGTTGTAGTGGGCCAAGGTCCAAAGTACTACCAGCAGTTCTTCGGTAACTGCCTGGGGTTTACCAGCAGCAGGGTGCTAGTGAGGTTGTAGATGGGTGCGCTACGGTGAAGGGAGTAGTCTGCTGGAAACCTGGGTCGCATAACAAAGGCAACAGGGTCTTTGAAGCTTGCTGCCCTGAAATGTACATCTTGCATGGAGGAGGTGTGAGCACCTCGGCCCAGAGCAGGCTTTGTTCCTGACCTCCGAGAGCGAAGGCTGTCACCTCAGGAAGTCAGAAACATATCTAGGGTGGCTGGGTGGTCAATGGTCAAAACCAGTCAGTCAACACACTAGCTGTCGGGGGCAGCTCTAAGGCGCCCTCTGGTGCATTTGTTAGTAAATACAACACTGGCATCAGTGTGGGTTTATCAAGATGAGGTGTTTGGTACTAACCACCTGGAGCTACAGTGAAGCCATCATGTATCTGGGAAACTCGTAATAACGAGTAACCAGTTCATGTGCTCGGTATGGCTTCCCTGAGCACTTGTGGTATCTAAGAGCGAACTTAGATTTCACAGGGACACATCCAGATATACCCACACATGGGTATAGTGCACCCTACCGTAGGGCTATAAGGACTGCTGTAGGGGTGACTTACCTATACCACATGCAGTGTTTTGCTGGCATGGCACACAGAGGTGTGTGCCATGTCGACTCTTCATTTTTCTCTGCACCAAGACAAGCAGGCTTATGGTGACGTAATTCATGCTGCAGCTCTTAGGTACCCTGTTCCAAGGTCCTAGGTACCAGACTTACAGGAATTTTAAAGGGGTGACAATTGTGGAACAATGGTACAGTTTAGGGAAAGAGCACTGGTACTAGGGACATTTTTAACAGGAACCCAGTAAACCATTAGTTAAAGTTGTATCAGGTACCAGGCAAAAAGTGGGGGGATGCTGCAACAGAGTCCAGTTTCCTACAATTAGGGACTTACAGGGGTGCTAAAGTCCTTGCCAATTGTGTTGCAATTAGCACTGGCTCTGAGGGCCTGGTTAGAGGGACCCAGTGCACATTCACTCAAAAAGGGACAGTACTAGGGAAAGAAGGGGGGTGGGGGGTGACCAGGTCAGAAAGGATAGGTTCCTACAGGGCCCTTAAAGGCACAGTGCCGTTTTTTACTCTAATTTAAACTGCAGGCGGATCTTTCTGACATAGATCCCCCCACTTTTTGCCTGGTGTCAGTGTGTTTTGACTGTAGTTCACTGAGATCCTGCTCACCAGGACCCCAGTGGCAGTGCTCTCTCCTCTAAATTCTACGATAAGTACTTTGTACAACCCACAATTGCCATTCTGGGGTGCCATTATAAGTCCCTAGTATATGGTACTGAGGTACTGAGGTACCCAGGGCATTGGTACACCAGCGGTCTTCCATGGGCTGAAGCATGTACTATGCCACCCAATGGGAGCTCATGCAAATTGTGCCTGCAGAGCTGCCATTGCAGTCTGCGTGAAATGGTGCCTGCACATTTCACTTTAGATATAAGGTTTCCCTTAAATCCCGGTCACTGCACTTTTTAACCTATAAGTCACCCTTAAGGTAAGCTCTTCAGTCCAAGGTCAGAATGCATTGTTCTAAGTGTGTGGGCACCCCTGCACGAGCAGGGGTACCCCTAAAAACCCAGCACTCCATTCTCTGAGCTTTATTAGTGTGTAGCAGCCATTATAAGAATGTGGTGGACACTGGCAAGTCGAGATGTCCAACTCTATAATGGCTGCTCCGAACTTGGTCATGTTTGGTATTGAACATGTTGGAATCATGCAACTACACCGATTCCAGTTTTAGTTGCATGATGCCATGTACGGGGGGGCTCCTTAGAGAACCTCCTGATACCTACCTATGTAGCCTTCAGGGCCTGGCAGCCCGTGCTGCTGCAGAGCCTAGACAGTTTTCTGCACTTCTGCTGATGAGCTTAACTTGGGCAGGGGAAGCTGAACAAAGGATTTCCTGTGAAGGAGAGGTGTGACCACCTCTCCTTTAGGGTTTGGTAGGGTGTGGGTGCTTCCGAGCGCCACCAGACTGCATTGAAGAGCATATTTGGTGCCCTCCTTGCATAAACCAGTTTTGCCCAGCTCAGGAGCCCTGGGCTCCCTCTCTGGTGCAAAACCACATAAAGGACAGGGGAGTGTCCACCCCCCTGTCCAGCTCCTCCCTAGGGAGGTGCCCAGATCTCCTCCAGGTGGCCACTTCATTCTGCCATGTTGAATCTTGGCCCCTGGGAGCATCTGACTGGCTAGGAGAGCTAATTAGCACCCCTGATCCCCTCTGATAGGCAGGTTACCACAGAAGAGATCCTTCCCCATTTTTAGGGTTACTTAAGGGCTCCACTGAGGTTGGGTCCTTAGATTCGTCCCGACAACAACTTCAAAATTGGACTACCTGTCATCTGAAGACTGTTCAAAACCTTTTCTTCTGGTGGACACTGTAACTCTGTTGTTCTTCGAGCCAGGACCAAAGACAAGACTGCTTCGGTGGAAAGATTCCTGCTGCATCTTCGTTCGTGTGCTTCCTCAAGTTCTGCAACTCCGTGGCAGTGCATCCTCAGAGTCATCAAGGACTCAGCGTGCATCCAAGCCAGAAGGAATCTGACTTGAAGTGAAGGAGTCACTTCCCTGTATCCGCAGGCACCTCTACGACGATGGCAGGTTTGCTGATCCTGTTGTCCCATGGATATTGCCCGGCTCTGCAATACAGGTGGTGGTTTGTTGGTTCTCCAGAGGCCTGACCAGTCTTCCCTGCAACTGAAGTGACTGTAATCCCTCTCCAACCGACGTGAGCTGCCTCCCTGTGCACCGCGTCTGTTTGCCATTACCAAGGCTTGTTGGCTCTCTTCACGAAAGATCTTCAAGCTCCAAGAAGCCCCAGCCTCCAGCATCGCACAGCTCCAAAAACACCATCCTGCCTGCATCCACTATGTCATAGGCCTTCATCTCCTGTGTGCTGCTGAGGCTTACCTGCGACTCTCTGTGCCTGCTGCCAGAGGGTCCTCGAGGGGGCTGCATCGATTCCTGCTGGCTCTCCTGCGTGCTGAGGGCCAGCCCTGACCTACCCATGCTGGGTTATTCCCACAGACCTTGCTGGTCTGCAACACAGCATCTTCATCCACAAATCGTTGTTTGCATTTTTCAAGGCTTGTTTGTGATCCTGCCGGCCACTGACCTTACTGCACTCGTCGACTGGCATGGGACAGCTCGTGGATGGCTCCTGTGCTCCTGCATCGTCGCCTGGTATCCACAGCTGCTGCTTCAGTCTCACAGTGATACAGCAAGAACCTCCACCAAGGGCTAGTATTGTGCTCCTGTGCCTCCTGGTCACCTCTGGGTGATTTGGACTCTGTCCCCTCTTCTTTCAGGTTCTTTTCATCTGGATTCCACATCTGGTTCCACCGGCCTGATCCACAAGACTCTGTAGCTGCTGATCTTCTACGAACCTCCATTGGCGTCTACAGGCAATTCCGACACCACTTCATCCGTATGCACCTGTGCCCCCGTGGAGTAAGTATCCTGGTTCCTGAGGTATCCACGGGTGGGGTGGCTCTCCAACCTTCCTTGATCCAAGTGGTTCCTTCGAGGTCCTTGGGAAGGATCCTAGAACTGTAAAAATCCATCCGCGACTTACCCTGTGTTATCCTATAGACTTTTGACCCGGTGTAACCACTCTGCACCCGGGCGGCTTGGGGTCCCTGGATACTCACCTTGGGTGGTTCTGGTTTCCCCAGGGGTCCTCCATCCTTGGGTACTAGTTCCATTTTGGTACTTACCTCACATTCCACTATTTTAATATATGGTTTGGCCCCCCGATTGGGCCCTGTGTGTTTTCCAATACTACTTGCCTATTTCTGAAGTAATTTTTGTGTGTAATTGATATCTCTGGGTAGGAGATATACCATGTTAGTGTCTAGTGTGTGTTAATAAATACAAAGTATTTTTATACTCACCCTATGTGGGTCTTTCTTGTGTGAAAAGCTTACTGACTGACTATAGTGGTAAATGCACCAGCTTTGCAACCTCCTGAATAAGCCTTAGCTGCTCTCCACAGCTACCCCTTGAGAGCTCTGGATTTCAGGGACCTAAACACTATCACTAAGGGTTGCCTAGACTCAGGGCATAGTGCCTCACCATAGGTGGACATATATACTGAGCCAGCCTTCTACAGTTTTGAAAAAGGCTTGTGAAAGATGTTTCTAGTCACATTTTATTAATGTAGTTACTATTTGGTTTAATTGACTTCTTTTTAAATTGAAAAATAATTGAAATGTGGCCGTTTTAGCTTGCCAATAGCTGCAAAGACTTTCTCCATTAAAGCACACCTTTCTCCTGAAAGCTTTTAAGTTGCTGCTAGAGACAAACTGTGAGCCATGGAACATGCACAAGTGGGTGAAATAATATACCGCACCCACCTTCACTTGTGCATTCATGTTCCCCTAAAGTGATATGTGAGGGGCAAACATACGCAGCTAATATAGCATGCCATCTCTCACACTCTCTCTGTCTATGCTGCAACATTAGCAGCCTATCTTTGGAAAAGGTCCCAGGACCCAAACTCACCCCTTGAGGGGATGTATCCCCTTGTGGGAAGGCTGGGGCAAGGGGGGTCTCAAAGGGTCCTCAAGACACTTTTTGCCCCCTCCCAAATTCCACTCAACATGGCATGCAGCACTTCATGGGCAACTCACATTGAGTGTGCCGCTAAGGCCCACTCACATCCATGTGCATAAAAGCAATGATATGGATAATTTGCACTGGCAAAATGATTATCTCATGAACACATTGAAAATGCCTAGGTCCCTAGAGGGTTTTTACTTTGGTTACCCTACAGGAATCCCCAAAGATATTGGAAAAATTGCCTCACCCACAACTTATCGTGGCATGCTTCATCATAGGCGATTTACCGCACCTTAGTAGATACCACCATTGTTGGGAGTTCTTAGGTAAGTGGATGCTCAATTATAGACATTTTAGTCATATCTGAAGTACCCAACAATAAAGGATAATTCCTTATTACTTAGCGGCACAGTGTCAATACGTGTAGGCTCCATATACCAAACCTGAAATTGATCAGGCCGCACCAGTACCACTAGTCTCTATTTTACTGAAGGGACTCCCCCTGGACCCCAACAATGTGCAGACTTTGTCCACTACAAGCTGGGCCTGGAACAAACCACAACACCAGTTAGGGGCCTCAATACTATACTCACCTCCCTTTTAAAAAAAAAAACTTTATTGAGTGGATTACTACAAAAAAGAGAAACATCTCAATGGCATAATACAGCTTAGATCAATGAAACAATCAATTCCTGCATACATAAGTAAAACAATAGTGCGATGGCAATAAAGTGCTAAAAGTGCTTCAGGCAATATCAAAAAAGACTCAGCAGCTTATGTCCAAACTGATAATCAGTTCATAATTACAATGATAAAGTGCTATTGCAATCGGACTAAGGTGCTAACCTTGCCGGATCGTAAAGTCCATCAAAAAAGTGCTGATACAATATCAATACAGTGCTGAAATTGAAACACCCGAAATATCAATGACATAAGAAGCGTCACAACATATAACCAATAAAACCATCTGTTCATGAATACATCAATAATGTGCTAATGCTATAGAAATAAAATGTTAACAGTACAAAGTCAGGCACTATATCGATAGCAGCAACTTATTTATACTCTGAAATAAAGTGCAAATGATCAAATACCACATAGATAATAATTTACTTTCATAACACATTGAGGGTATAAATGACTATAAACATTTTAAAATGCATTATTGAAAAACCCTGACAAGATTGCTAAAAATCTTCTAAGAGACCCTATCCGCTTGGCATATGCTTCCTCCCATATGTATGTCTTAACCATCTTTTCTTGCCATTGCTGAATCAACGGTATCTTATTAGACTTCCAATTTTGTAAAATTAGAGACCTGGCCACTGCAATAGCTATTGAACAAAAATATTGTTGGTATTTAGACAAATGTTGGACCTCTATTGAACACCCAAAAAGAGCTACTTTAATAGTTGGAATAATGTGGACTGATAAAGCTAGAAATTGATTAATCCTCGAAAAAACATCAGACCAGAATTGATATAGATCGGGACAGAAAAAAAAATATGGTTCCAGGACCCTATCTCTGGGTTCCCCCATCTAAAACAAAACTCAGAAGAGGCCGGAAAAATAGTTTTCAGTCTTTTAGGTGTATAATAAGTTAGCCTTCTTGACAAATAGGCCATTCTTTTATAGTTTGCAGCTCTAAGCGCTTTATGGCTTACTTCACATAGAGACTGCCATTCCTTTTTGCTGACGCTGCAGCCGGTTTCTTTCAATAGTTTAGGAAAAAAGTTATTGAGTACTTTCTGCTGGCCCCGCTGTATTAGGCAAGAATACCAATTGCCTACTCCACACAGGCCCTGGCCATATAGTTGGTTTAATATATTTAAAGCTTCGTTATTAGTCACATCATAATTTGCTTTTAAGAAGCTCGAAATTTGATTAAAACTAAATGCCAAAGCTGGAAACCTAGGGCCCAGCTGCTGGGACAACATCTGACTGGTAATCAAATTAGATGTACTAAAAAAGTCACCCAAATATTCAAAACCCACCTCTTGCCATAATTGCAAAGACCCCCGAGAAAGCTGCAAACCAAAGGGCTGACAGTCATTAATTTTTGAATATAGATGGTATCTAGGAATTTTATGTAGATTAAAAAATACTTGTATGCGACAAGCTAGGTCAGCTAATGCCTTGTATCTCGATTTTTTTAGGGAGTTTCGGAAAACGTAGAAAAACGGGTAATTGGATTGCACTCTCCTGCACCATAATTTTTAATAAGAAATTCTCAAATTTTGATGCTGCCAATGGGAGTTGAACCAATAAATTCAATAAAGCAGCCTGGTAATAAAGCCCGAGATTGGGGAGGGCAAGCCCCCTCTGAGACGTATCTAGTTGTAAAATTGCTAAAGAGGTTCTAGGCTGTTTCTGTGCCCATATAAAATTACGAATTAATGCTTGTACTTCAGAGAAATATGATTTAGGAATTTTAATCGGAAGATGAGTAAATAAAAATACCAATAATGGCAAGATAGACATTTTGACCAATGATGCCTATTAAAGTTAAAGGAAGAAGAGATAATCTATCTAATAGCCTCTTAGCTTTTTCTAGGGTGTTTCCATAATTTAGCCTAAAAAGATGATCATAATGACAATTTACATATAAACCTAAATATCTAATAGGATTAAATGAATTCTGCTGAGGGAGAAAAGACAGCGACACCGATGGAGCATTAAACCAAATCACCTCCGTCTTTGCTTGATTTAGTCTATCCCCACCTATTCGTAAAAACTCTTCTACTTCCTTGAATGCATTTAAGATATTAGATGGTCCTGCTGATAAATATAAAATAACATCATCTGCAAATAATTTCATTTTTGGCATAGCCGCTATTGGAGGCATTATCTGGAGATTATTGCAGATTTTAATTGCCAAGGGCTCTATAAAAAGTGCAAATAAAAGGGGGGACAGCGGGCATCCCTATCTAGTCCCACGTCGAATCTTGACTATACCCGCCGATTCTCTGTTAATCAAGATTCTCACCTCTGAACCTGAGTGCACATCTTTTATCATTTTGACCAGACGTTCAGACAAGCCGAACATAGATAATATAAAAAGCAAAGCCTGCCAGTCAACAAGGTCAAATGCTTTTCCTGCATCAGGCATTAAAATTGCTGCCTTAACCTTGTTGACTGACAGGTAATCGATTGCTTGTGTCAAAAAATATGTATTAGAGGCCATAGATCTATTACAAATAAAACCTGACTGATCTATATGAACCACCTGTTGTGCAACCGGAGTCAACCTTACTGCCCAGATTTTCATAAAAATTTGATAGTCTATATTTAAAAGACTTATAGGTCTGTATGAACCAGCAGCAGTGGGATCCTTATCTTTCTTAAGAAAGCAGACCACAACCGCTTCCTTAAACTTTTTATATATTGGTTCACCATTTTTTATCAAATTGTATAATTTAGTAAGAAAAGGTAAAAGCAAAGGTTCAAAAATCTTAAAAACTTCAACAGGAATACTGCCATTACCTAGGGCTTTTGCATTGGCTATAGATTATAATGCATTACTGGCTTCCTCTTGTGAAATAGATTTATCGAGATAATCCTGTACATTCTTAGAAATAGAAGGCATTTCTAAAGATACAAAATATTGTGTAAGTGATGCTTGAGTAATTTCCTGCGTCATTTCATATATCATTTTAAAATGCCGTAAAAAAAAACCTGCAATTTCCTCTTTGGAATCTACAATTGTATCCAAGACCGGGTCTCTAATCCTAGTAAATGTATTTTGACTATTCTGAGTTTTTGTTAACCAGGCCAGATAGCGTCCTATATGTTTACTCTCTTCGTAAAGTTTTGTTTATAGGCCTTGCTCCCCTTGATTACCTGTTGATAAAAACATTGCCTGAGATTATCTTTAGCCTCTGCTAGATCTTGAAGGAGACACGTCTTTTGAGAATCAGACCTAACCGTCTTTAAATTAGTTTTCACTTTTTCAACCTCATCCTGTAGGGAAAGCATCTCCTGAGAGCGTTGTTTCTGCAGCGCCGATGTATATGCTATTACCTGTCCTCTAAAGATTGCTTTAAAAGCTTCCCACACATAAAAGATAGAAGTGGTGTTCTCATTGATTTAAAAAGAAAATGCTTAATAAAAGACTGCTTTGCAGTAATCCACTCCATATCTTTGAGAAGAGATTTATCGTAGCACCAGCGCCTAGTATTTCGAAGCTGTGTTCCCTTCATATGAATTTTAATAGAAATGGCTGAATGATCAGAAAAGGCATTGGAGATAATCTCCGTCTCGTTTCTGGATAAGATTATCAATCAAAAAAAAATCTATTTGAGATGCGGTCTTATATCTGAAAGAATAGCATGTATAATCTGAGTGCCCAGGGTGACTTTGACGCCATGGATCCAGCAAAGCAAAATCCTTTTTCATCATTTTAATCAACTTATTTGATTTGGGTTTTAGTTGTTTCTTAGTTGTATTAGAAGTATCTAGGCGAATAGCTTGAATGAAGTTAAAATCACCCCATCCCCAAATTATAGAGCCCTCAGAGACTGCCAATAGATCATAAATTTGCAGTAAAGCGGAGATGTCATCAAATAGAGGACCATAATAGTTCAAGCGATCAAATACTACCCCATTACGGTTAACCTGCACATAAATCCAGCGGCCTTGAACATCGCGACTAACTTTTAATATTTGACAATCGCAGTTATTAGAAAATATAATAGCCACCCCACAAACTGATGAGTTAGCCGAGGCAAAATAGGCTTGGTTATACCCCTTTGGAAGAATCAGTTTAGGTGTATCAGATCTAAAATGAGTCTCCTGCATAAACAGCACTTGTGGGGAGAAAAAAAACAACCAAGTTAACATTGCACTTGCTTTTCTTAAATTCAACCAGCCATTCACATTGCACGAAATTATTTTGATGCTATCCATTCAAAATAGAAATGACAGCTTTCAATGTTGTGGATTGACAGTCATTGTGTATCGTGTATCCATGCTTTGTTTGAAGTTTTGTTTTATTTTCAGAATAAAAATAAAAAACATTTAAAAAAAAAAGAAATAACAGCTTTCATCGCACCAAAAATACATAGAAATAGAAATTTGAAAAGAAAAAACCCACTTATGTATGCAATACCAAAACGATCCACTCATTTGTTCTCTGCTACCCCAACCCCACCCCCACCCTAGCCACCCCAAAACCCTATGTGGCGGGGGTCCCCCTAGCAACACGCCACGCAAAACCCCTAACTGATGGATGCCCTGGAATTGCATCCTCATCTGTCAAAATCGGGTCCCCACCACCATCCCCACCCTTATTGAGAAAAACCAAAAAAGGAAGAGAAAAAAATGAGAGAGCAGGAATAATGCCCACCTATATATAACTCTAATTTCGAATTGTTTTTAAGAAGTCCTGTGCTTCTGAAAGAACATTAAAGTTCTTAAGTTGTCCCTTCCAAAGCACCTTCAATTTTGAAAACTGAACCAAGGAGGCCTGTGCTCCAATTGATCTAAATTCAAAGGCAAGCAATTGAAATGCCTTTCTCCGCCTAGCTGAAGTCACAGAAAGATCAGAAAAAATCTTCAAAGAGGCATTTTGCAAAATCGTGAACGTTTTCTGCTGTTTCGCTCTAGTGAGGACCTGTTCCTTAATCCGGAAATCGTAGAAGTTGACCAGAATAGTTTGAGGATGTTTGGCCCCAGGTGTCTGATGAAAAGGAACTCGATGAGCCTGCATGATTGTCAAATCCTCAGGAGCAGATGGTAAAACATGATCTTTAATCAACATATTGATAAGCTGAGGAACCAATTGTATATGACCCTGGGATTCACTCTCTACTGGAATTCCCGTAAATCGCAGATTGGAGCGTCTTGCATGATTCTCCATAGATTCTAATTTTAGCTCCAGTTCTGTGATTTTTGCAAATTCAGGTGTCGTACGGGATTGCAGAAGTGCCAATTTGTCCTCAATGTCAGAGATTCTTTGCTCCGCTACCTGTAGCTGGTTTGGCAATACCAATAAGGTCTCTTCCATTTTAGTAAGCCTGTGCTTTATTAGCTCCGTATCCAAAGCTTGCTGGACTTTAAGCCCATGGATCTCCACCAGAATTGTATCCAGCATTTCTTTCAAAGCTTCTGGCAGAAGCTCCTGAGCCATGCACGGATTTTTAATCAATGATACTTTTGAGTGGATATTCAGTTCAGGAGCAACCAATGCTTGTATGCTGAGGCTGGTGCTTTGATCTAGGGAGGGAACAAAGGAAGCTTCGTCTGAAGCTCCCGAACCCCTCAAAGCAGTTGGAGGAGTATAATCCGGTTTCTCTTGCACGTTTCGCGCAGCGACCCCCTCGAATGTTGCATTTGCGGGCCCTAGTATTGTTGTAATCGATGGCAATACTCCCGCTCTGATCTCCTCACCAGAATGTTTAGACCCAACATTTGTGAACAAAGGGAAGGTTTTAGGCTTTTGAAGAGGCTCAAGACTCTTATCTAACCCTACGTTCCTCGTTGGCGAAATAGAGGCTGGAGATGGAGTTGAATTTTCAGAGCGGTTAGAAATTGAAAAGGAGGCACTAGCTTTTTCTATTGCAGCTGACCCAGGCTTGCGCAAAAATAAACCTTCCGCTGTCCCCCTTCCCTCTTCTTCGTGCGGCTGGGCAGGATTGAAGGAAAAGGCAGGAGCGCCTCCCGAGGTCTCCATCTGCTTATCTCGCCAGCCAGCCACCCTACTCTGTGAGGCCTTCTTATGTTGTTTAGGGGGGATAGGGGGAACTGGTGAACCAATTTTTGCGCGAAGTTGTCGCATGACACTAGGGCGCATATGCTACAAATGCATCGAATACCAAAGTCTTGCCTTTCAGCTATTGTAAGTCAAGCATATATCTCCCACAGGTGCCAGGAAACTAGCACAGCCCTATATAAGCCACAAAGTTGTGCATAGCGGCTACCTTGCACTTCGCCTTAGCCACTCCTTTACTTCCACCGGTGAGTGGGAGCAGATTGTACCAGTTCCTCTTCCAGGCTGAATAGGAGCAATCTCGTAATCTCTCCGCAAAGCTTGACGACAGCTGGGACCAGACCTCATAAATTTCCAATATCTTAGCAACAGGAGCAGCTGACACCAAGTCTCCTCGCCTCAAAATCCTCCAATCCTCAGCAGCTGCGGGTGTCACACTTTCTTCCTGGCTCCATTGCCTGAACAAAGGTTAATCAGCCCACTGGACAAAGGGCAAGAGTGGTAGGCACAGCTCTCCAAACCACAATCAAACCACCATAAACTCCTTCAGCTCGTTTTTCCCCAGGGACGAATCAAACCGCCACGGTTCAAGCGGTTCAAAACGGCAGCCTCCAGAAAATCCCCTCACTGCGCCACCGCAACACCGTGGCTCGGTCTTTCAGCAAGTCTTCCTTTTTCAGCGCCTCATTACGGAGCAGCTAAACGCCGTCGGAGCTCCAAGTACCCAAGTACAAGGCAGAGCTCCAGCGTCTGCCTGCGAAGGGGAGGGGCGGGAGGATCTGGTTCCGCCGTCAGCAGCAGGACATGGGGCAGCCGCTGCCGACCTATACTCACCTTCCTTGATAATAGCAGACAAGCTATGGCTCCCCATTACCTGTGAGTTCTTGCTTAAACGAACTCTGGTGCTCCATGACCTCCACACGTTTGGTGATCTTTTCTTCAAGGGATATGCTAACTCACACTTGGACTTGTAGTTACATTGCACACTTCTGGATAGAAATCTTTTCCCACCTGGCCCAGATGGTGGAGATAGACCCCGACCCAACTCCCCTCACGGCATTTCTTGGATATGTACAGGGCCTCCCAAAAGGCAGCTGCCGATACACAGCGATGGCCCTCTTGCTTGCCAGGTGGAAGGTTGCTCTGTACTGGGGGGGGGGGAACAATCCACTGTTAAAGACTGACTCGCACGTTTGGCTCACTGCAACACCACCAGCGAGCTATATGCCTTACTCCAACCCCTATCTTCTAGACCGAAAGACATATGGCAGCCCCTCCGTAATCATCTACTATCAGCGACCTTTTCCTCCCATAAATCATAGAAAGTGAGTGATACAACACTTTGTCATACTCCACACACCACTCATTCCCTCCCCTCCATCTGACCCATCTCCCCTGCAGACTCACCTCAGTCTCCCTTTATATAATCCCCGCACCACCTTCCCCTCTAGCAAAAGCCCCTACCCCCTTCTCCCCCGTCAGGTTCCATGACTCCTGAGCATATCACAAGGCATGTGCGACTACCTATAACGTG
Source organism: Calotriton arnoldi (assembly GCA_963921515.1). Classification (NCBI taxonomy): domain Eukaryota; kingdom Metazoa; phylum Chordata; class Amphibia; order Caudata; family Salamandridae; genus Calotriton; species Calotriton arnoldi. Next base: position 2,851,928 of record CAWUFW010000174.1, read on the forward strand.
CGAATCACCGTGCTTCAACTGTTAAAACACAGTTCAGTAGTTTTGTTTATTGTTTTTTGTTTATCTAAATGCTGAATATGGAATTCAGCACCTATAGGTGCCTTATGAGCGTGTTCTGCTGTCCACCACCGTTTTTTCTTCCACACAACATGGCTACTGGATTGTTCTCTGTTTACTATGTTATATACCAGGATATTGTATTCGATGCTGTACTTGTATTGATGTGGAAGACTGTCGTAATTCGACCCACACATCTACTTTGAAAAACAATTTAAAAAAAGGATAATTCCTGGGTATGCTCCAAGATATTTTTAACTCTTAGCTGGATCCCTGCTATAATCCAGCATCCACAATTTAAGATCTCTCAACAATGGGTGAGTCTACTATGGTGGTATTTACAGTGGCGGCTCATCCGCTAAGGCGGAGGAGTATCGCCCCACTGCTTCAACTACAAGCTGAATACAAAAAACAAAATGATAATAACGTTCCATTATTATAATTTTTTTTTTGTATTTAGCTTTTTTGTATTTAGCTTGAAGTTGACGTTGCGGGGCAGGGCTAGGCTCCCCGCATCACAGGAGGAGTGGTGGCAGCACCTTAAGTGCGCATGATGGTTTGGCCGACCGTCTTGGGCCGTCCAAACCATCATGTGCACTTTGCATGTTCTCTAACCAGGCTGCATTACAGCCTGGGTGGAGAACATGCACGGCCTGCATGCCCCTGTCTGAGCGCCGAACCATGGCGCTCGACCAATCACAACGCTGCTGTAAGGCAGCGTTGTGATTGGTCAGGGGATTCTAGGAGGCTATGTGCTTCGCTTCCTGGTTCCTGCTGTAGAGAGGACGGAGGAGAGGCGGCGGCCGGTGGTATTGAGGTAAGTGTTTTTAAAAAAAATTATCTGAACGAAACAGTTAGTTATAGATTCCTTACCTTAGAATTACCCCCAGGCGTCAGACTGGATCCGGAAAGTTTTTCGTCAGCAGTACCCCTGCGCGTCGAAAGGTGGCGTCGGTCAGCTCCGCATTCGTCGTTGGTGTCGTGGTCGCCGGGATGACGTCGCGGTAGCTACATAGACGCCGCCCTCGCGTGCTGACGTCAGTTCTTTCCTTTTCCGCGGCAGCCAGCGCAGAACCTCCAGTCACTTTTTGACTGACTTTTTGCCGACTTTTGTCGACACCGTTTTCGAGTCTTCGACTCCTGGTGCACGTCAGGGATGCCCGGCTTCAAGGCTTGTGGTTCCTGTAGCCGACTGATGTCGGTGACGGATCCGCACCGCGTGTGCTTGTTTTGCTTGGAGCAAGACCACGACCCCAAGTCGTGCTCCGACTGCCGGACCATGAATCCAAAGTCTTTCCGGGGGCGGTCCCGAAAGCTTCTCGAGGCCCGGCAGTCGGCTCTGCGTCGTTCGAGGTCCCGGGTCGCGTGGGAGGTCGAGGGACCGGTCGCGGAGTCATCATTATCACTCTTCTTCCAAGTCTTCGCACTCGGGGTCAGGTAAGTCAAAGCACAAGAAGAAGTCGAAGAAGCATCGTCGCTCTTCGACTTCTCCCCGTCTGTCGGCTGACGCGACGAGGGATTCGGGTGGTGCCCCTCCTGCAGCTCCGTGGGCAGAGCCCGAAGGGTCGACTCCGGATTTCCCTCCCTTCCCGGGTCCCGTAGCGACCCCTGTCCAGCTTCGCCAATTTTACGAAGCGATGCATGCCATCTTTGGGCAGCCCGACTCTGCCGGTGCGCCTTCGGGCCCCGCGGACTCGGCTGGGGGCCCTGTGTCTTCGACGCCGGCGGCTCAGGCACCGCAGGGTCCCCTTGGATCCAGCAAAACACACAAGATGATGGACGGAATGCTGCACATTGGCAAACATTCACCCCCAGTCACAGATCTGGGTTTAATCCATCGTTATTTTGCTTCACCACCCCACCCCAGTTCAGACATAGCCATATGCAAATCAGTCTTGACCCTGTGCCTCATGGGAACAGTCCAGACCGAACTGCCAAGCCATGTCTTCCCTGGACCGGAATCAAGCATCCTAGGACCGGTTTCAGGCTATCAGCCTTCATCAGCCAGGATAGCTTGACTCCAGTGGCCTGGATCCGGATCGGCGCTGGTCGACCTCATTACACCTCCCCTCGGCGCCGATTCCACCGGCACCACGTCCGCAGCCGTCGCCGGTTGTGTCCCGAGCCGGCGTCGACCCCGTGCCTCCATCACGATGTAGACACGAAGCCGGACTGGCGTCGACCGGCGCCGACGGGTACTTTTGTGCCCTTGTTCTACCCTGGCTCTTGTAGACCAGATTGGCAGCCAGAGGAAGGCGAGGAGGACTGGGAGGGGTCTGGGGACCCTTTTTACTGACCAGTTGGGCTATAAACCGGACTGGAGAGAGGAACTGGGGAAAGCCAGTGGTTTGGATACCTCACAAGAGCTTGGCATGTTGTCTCCTCCTACCGTGGCTACGGAGGAGGGAGCGTCTTACGCCGTGGTGTTGCGTAGGGCGGCCGAGGCTCTCAACCTCGAGCTACCTACGGTGGCAGTCAGGACTAACCTCCTGACAGAGGTGCTTCAACCGGCAGCGAGCTCTTCGGAGTCCCTGCTACCGTTTAATGAAGCCCTTACCGACATCCTTTTGGACACCTGGTCCAGGCCCAACACAGGGGCTTCTGTGGATAGGATGATTGCCCGACGCCACCGCCCGGCTCCGGGCGACCCCACTTTCCTCTCCCAACACCCCACCCCTGAGAGCTTGGTGGTCCAAGCCTCCACCTCCAAAGGCGCATTCCCTAACGCACCACCTGATAGGGAATCCAAAAAGCTGGACCATCTTGGGAAGGAGATGGTTTCTTCCTCCAACTTGGGACTGCGGTCGGTAAACACTGCATGTCTGTTGGGCCGTTACACCCACTCCGTGTGGGATACGGTAGCTCAAGTGCTGCCCCAGTGCCTGGAGGAGGCACGGGCCGTACTCTCCCGTGCAGTTGCCGAAGGGAGAGACACAGCGAAGTTTACCATCCGCTGTGGGCTGGATACCGCCGACTCACTGGGCAGTTCGATTTCCACGTCGGTAGCCCTTCAACGCTACGCCTGGTTGAGGTCGACTGGTTTTTCAGGGGATGTCCAATCCACTCTTATGGACATGCCCTTTGATGGCCGTCGCCTATTCGGCGACAAGGCAGACAACGGGTTGGAGCGCTCTAAGGACTCTGGAGCTACGGCCAGGTCCTTGGGCCTCTCCACCACCCGCCCTGCGCAGTCTGCCTTTCGCCCCTTTCGTGGCTACGAAAGGGGTGCCCCGCCATGTCCCGCCCAGTGCCACAGGCCAGCGCAAGCTGTTTAGCCCCTGTGGGGACGTGGGAACCACTGCTGTGGTTCTGGGGGCCAGTGGGCGGGCCAGTCCACCACAGCCCCCTCTGCAGCAGCCTCCAAACCCTCCTAGTCCAACCTTTCAGAGCCACCAAACGCCAGTGGGCGGCAGGATTCGCCATCACCTCCCCCACTGGCGCACCATCACGTCGGACAGGTGGGTTTTGCAAATAGTCCGAAGGGGCTACTCCCTCCCCTTCGAGACTACCCCTCCATCCATGCCACCTCAGTACCATCGTATGTCGGAGGATCATCTGGCCCTTCTCCAACAGGAAGTTTCAGCACTCTTGGCCAAGGGAGCCATTGAGCGCGTTCCTGCCCTAGAAGTAGGTCGTGGTTGCTATTCCCACTACTTTCTGGTGCCCAAGAAGGACAAAGGTCTGCGTCCTATCTTGGATCTCAGGAATGTCAACCGCTTCCTCCGGAAGGAGAAGTTCAAAATGTTGTCGCTAGCTCAGGTCCTGTCTGCCCTCGACCCTGGAGACTGGATGGTGGCGTTGGACTTGCAGGATGCCTATTTTCATATCCCCGTCCTGACGGCCCACCGGCGTTACCTGCGGTTCACGGTAGGCCTCAAGCACTTTCAGTTTACCGTGCTCCCCTTTGGCCTTACCAGCGCCCCTCGGGTGTTAACGAAAGTGATGGCGGTGGTCGCAGCTCATCTGCGCAGATCTGGGGTTCCAGTCTTGCCCTATCTCGACGACTGGCTATTGAAGGCGGGCTCGCCCCAGGCTGTCGTCTCCCACCTCCAGACTACGGCCGACCTCCTGCATTCGCTGGGGTTCTCCATCAACGTGCCGAAGTCACACCTGACTCCCTCTCAGAAGCTCCTCTTCATCGGAGCGGTTCTGGACACAACGCAGGTTCGGGTCTATCCTCCCGAACAGCGAGTCCGGGATATTCGGGCTATGATTCTGATCTTTCAGCCTCTATCTCGGGTTTCGGTCAGGATGACCCTCATGCTACTGGGCCTGATAGCCTCCTACATCCTGCTGGTGGACCATGCCAGATGGCATATGCGGGCTCTGCAGTGGGACCTGAAGTTCCAGTGGGCGCAACATCAGGGGAACCTGTCCGAATGCGACCAGATCTCGGAGGGCACTACACACCAATTGCAGTGGTGGCTAACGAACCAGGATTGGGTTGACGGCAGATCCCTCTCCCTTCCCCAACCAGAGTTCATAGTGGTGACCGATTCATCACTTCTGGAATGGGGCGGCCACATGGGTAGGCGGAGATCAGAGGCCTCTGGTCTCCGGTAGAGTCCGGGCTCCACATCAACCTTCTGGAGCTTCGGGCGATTCGTCTTGCACTCAAAGCATTCCTTCCCTCTGTCCGGGGAAGAGTAGTGCAGGTGTTCACGGACAACACCACCGCCATGTGGTACTGCAACAAATAAGGCGGGGTGGGGTCGTGGACCCTATGTGAAGAGGCCCCCCGCCTCTGGACATGGCTGGAACATCAGGGCATATCCCTGGTGGTTCAACACCTGGCAGGTTCCCTGAGCGCCTGGGCGGACGAACTCAGCCTCAGGTGCATGATGGATCACGAATGGCGTCTTCACTCGGAGGTGGTGCAAGGTCGCTTTCGACAGTGGGGAGAGTCTTGGTTAGATCTATTCGCCACCGAAGAGAACGCGCAATGTCAGCAATTCTGCGTGTTGGAATTTCCAGGGCGGCACTCGCTAGGCGCCGCTTTTCATCGCGAGTGGAGTTGCGGTCTTCTATACGCCTTTCCGCCTATACCACTTCTGCCCAGAGTGCTGAAGAAGATCAAGCGCTACCGGGCCCAAGTCATTCTTGTGTCTCCGGATTGGGCACGAAGAGTCTGGTATCCCGAGCTGTTACACATGGCCATCGATCCTCCGATCAGACTGCCTCTTCAGGAGGATCTTCTGTCGCAGCAGGAGGGGACGGTCCTCCACCCGAACCTGTCCAGCCTCCACCTCCTTGCGTGGAGATTGAGCGGCTGCAGTTGACGTCGTTTGACCTGCCTCCCGAAGTCTGTGATGTTATCTTTGCAGCCAGGCGTCCCTCTACTAAGACGGTATACGCCTGCAGATGGAACAAATTTGTGGCATGGTGCGCAGCAAAGGCTGTGGATCCCCTTTCCGCCCCTCTTTCCGAGGTTCTCTTGGTCCTCCTTTCTTTGGCCCAGCAGGGTTCTGCTCTGGGCACTCTAAAGGGCTACCTCTCGGCCATTTGAGCCTTCCTTAGGCTTCCTGATCAGCCTTCTCTTTTTAAGTCCCCTGTTGTAAATCACTTCCTTAAGGGCTTTACTCAACATTTTCCTCCTGTTCCTTTTGTAATGCACCAGTGGGACTTGAACTTGGTTCTTACATATCTTATGTGTGCTCCCTTTGAGCCACTACATAACTGTCCTCTCAGGCTTCTGACCTTAAAAACTGTTTTTCTGGTGGCCATCACCTCTGCGCGCAGGGTGAGTGAGCTTCAAGCACTTTCTTCTAAGCCTCCTTTTCTGACTGTTCATCCGTACAAGGTTGTCCTTTGCACTCGTCCTTCCTTCCTACCCAAAGTGGTTACTCCTTTCCATATTGGACAGACCATCACTTTGCCCACCTTCTTTCCGCCTCCGCATCCTTCTAAAGAGGAAGAGAGGCTCCACCGTCTGGATCCAAAGCTTGCGCTTTCCTTTTATTTGGATCGCACAAAACAATTCCGGGTGGATGACCAGCTCTTTGTTGGCTACGCTGGCGCCAAGAAAGGTCGGGCCGTGCACAAACGGACCATTTCTAGATGGGTCGATTTGTGCATCAAAGCTTGTTACTCCTTGGCAAAGAAGGAGCCTCCAGTGGGGTTGCGCGCCCATGCCACCAGGGCGACGGCAGCTACCACTGCTTTGGGACGTGGAGTCTCCCTTAATGACATCTGTCAGGCAGCTACGTGGGCATCACTGCACACGTTTACAAGACACTACTGCCTGGACAGCCAAGTCCGGAGAGACGCTTCTTTGGCCGTTCTGTTCTCCAGGACTTCCTGATGTGAACTTAGTTCGCAGACCCACCTCCGGGATTGGTATTGCTGGGGTATCTATTCTAAGGTAAGGAATCTATAACTAATTGTTTCTTTCAAATGAACAAGTTACTTACCTTCGGTAACGATATATCTGTAAGAAACATAGGTTAGTTATAGATTCCTTACCGCCGCACCCATCCTCCCCATTCTGCGGATTGACTTCTAGGGTTAAGGACTTCCTTTCAGGGCCCTAGTTTTGTGCACCAGTGGTCTGTGTCTTGCATGGCTCTGCGCTTCTGGCGTGGAAAGTCGTGTACAGAACTGACGTCAGCACGGGCGGTGTCTATGTAGCTACCGCGACGTCATCCCGGCGACCACGACGTCAACGACAAACGCGGAGTTGACCGACGCCACCTTTCGACGCGCAGGGGTACTGCTGACGAAAAGCCTTCCGGATCCAGTCTGACGCCTGGGGGTAATTCTAAGGTAAGGAAACTATAACTAACCTGTGTTTCTTACAGATATATCGTGACCGAAGGTAAGTAACTTGTTCTTTAATTCCCCCCCCCCTCCATCCATCACCCCGCCCCACCACCCCGTTGAGTAGCAGCAGCTACTGGGTATTTACCTACCAAGATGTGGTGAATAGATTATGATGAAGCATGCCACAATAAGCTGTGGATGAGGTGATTTTTTTTAAATCTTATGGAATTCCTGTAGGGTAAGCAAACAAAAGACCTTGAGTGACCTGGCCATTTTCATTGTGTTTATGTTTTGATATGGAGGACATGTATTCCTCTTTCTCTCCAGTTCTGTGTCTATAAAACGGATTACCTCATCTGCTTATGATCACACCTTCATTCAAATGAGGCACGGCCCATACACTATTGCATAATCGCTAATTGTAAACAATCAAAACACTCCATACAAAAGCTGACCCAAGGTTCAGCACATCAATCCCTATATGTACAAATTTCGAGTTCTGTGCATCTGTTTCCAGCACTTGCCGCCGTTAAGTGCCGCTGGGATCCAGAGAAAGCAAAGTCTTTGTAGAAGTGGGAGGTGCACCAGAAATGAAGTCAGAATTGTATTCTTTAGTCCATTAGTTAGCTTTATTCGTGAGAAAAGTAAAAGTGGCCATCAGCCAACGCGTTTCGTTCCTTCGACCAAAGGAACTTCATCAGGGCTCAAACAGTCAAGTAGAATGTTCTATAATTTCATCCGTGATTATAACAGTAGGAAAATCACCCCATAATACGGGTCAAGCAAAACAGGTCTCGAATTGTAATCGGGGTCTTCTGTATCCCGACAATCAGCAAATAAGCCCTTATTTGCTGATTGTCGGGATACAGAAGACCCTGATTACAATTTGGGACGAAACGCGTTGGCTGATGGCCACTTTTACTTTTGTCATCAATAAAGCAAACTAATGGACTAAAGTATACGATTCTGACTTCATTTCTGGTGCACCTTCTACTTCTACAAAGACCATAATCGCTAATTGTGTACATATGCAAAACTTATATCTAAAGGGGTACACAAATTTCTGCAATCACCAGGAACCTACAAAATGGGGCAAACACCAGTCATTTGCCTAGAACAATTTATTCATCTGACTGCAAATCAATGTATACAGGTTGATGGCTGAGATTTTGCCACTGTAAAGATCTCAGAAAGGTTTGGCCATTTAAAATGTCTGCACTAAAGTTATTTGATATTTACCATCCTATTTTTTAAACTGGCTCTTTTTATGTTTTCTGTTAGTTATGTTATAAAAGAATATAAAGCCATAATCAATCATTATCCTTTACAGTTGTTGAACATTGCACCATTTTACATATTCATTTTACTATGTCTTATTTTTAAATCTTTTCGCAATATCAATTTTTTTAGCTGTTATTGATTTGGTTAGGATGTTTATCATGCGCACAGTTAACTTCATATTGAACCCATAAACGTTAATAACTTGTATATGTGGATGGCTTACTTATAATTTATTGTATTTTGCTTTAGCTTTGTGCTAGAGGAATATTTGTGGGCAGTTCAATTTGCAGGTCCTCAGGCTATACTGCTCTCCTATCATATTGTCCCCTGTTATAGCTTCTTTCCTATTTGCTTTTGTTCTATCATCTGACTTGCAGTATTTTTATAATCTGGTAGAGACTTTATCTAGCCATAGATTCCTTACCTTAGAATAATACCCAGGCGCCATACTGAATCCAAAAGAGTTTTGAGCATTACAACTGTGCACCGGTAGGTGGCGTTGTTCGGCTCTGCCTCTTCTGCACCAGAAGTGACAAATGCAGTACCTATATAGGCATCACCCCAGTGTGCTGATGTCAGTTACTTTCATGACTTTCCACGCCAGGAGCGCGGAGCCATGATGAGAACTGACCACTGGTGTGACAAGCTAAGGCCCTGAGATGGGTGTCTCTTGCACCTTAATCCGTTCATAGAGCAGGGAGGATAGTTGAGTCAGTAAGAAATCTGCGGCTAGATAGAGTCCCTGCTAGGTAAGGCGTTACCAAAGCAAGGAAACCTCTGGTTCAGGGTCTTATCATAAGTCGGCTTGACTATGGAAACGCCCTGTTGGCCTCCATTAATGAAGAATATCTCACTCAACTTCAAGTCTTACAGAATACTGCCGCCAGACTGGTATTAAACCTTCCCTCGCATTCCCTGTCCGCCCTCAGTCTGAAAGCTCTTCACTGGCTTCCCATTAGGAAACAAATTTGTTTCAAGGTCATCTGCTTGGCACATAAGATCCTGTACGGAAACGGGCCGAGTTACCTTGCCTAAAAACTAAGATGGTACCTACCTAGTAGGACCCTCAGGTCTGGAACTAAACATCTTCTTACCCCTCTCAGGATACGCACTGCCAGAAACGGCGGTAGATCCTTTTCCCATGTTGACCCGTCTTTTGGAACGAGCTTCCACAGCAGCTATGTACAGTCACTGATCATGAGCAGTTTTGGAGGAAATTGAAAACCTGGCTCTTCTGACCTCTCCCTCCACCTGCTCACTCTTCCGTTCTGCTTCACTGATCTTCCGTTAGCGCTTTGAGACCCTTGGGTGATATGTGCGCTTAATAAAATCCAATGACTTGACTTGACTTGAAAGGTAAGTAATTTGTTCATCTGATAGGGACTTCTAGCCACAGATTCCTTACCTTAGAATAGTTACCCAAGCAATACCTCTCCGGAGGTGGGACTGCGAAACCGATTAGATCAGAAAGTCCTGCAGGACAAAACGGGCGAAGTGCCCATCATAAGGGACCTGACTGTCCAGGCAGTAGTGAGTGCTTGGTGAACGTGTTCAGTGAGGCCCACGTTGCTGCCTGGCAGATGTCCAGGACTGGGACGCCACGTACTAACGCAGTGGTCGCAGCTTTGGATCTAGTGGAGTGAGCCTGCAAGCCCTCAGGGGGCTGCTTTTTGGCCAATGCGTAGCAAATCCTAATGCATAGGACAATCTATTAAGATTCACACCGGGAATCTAAAGAGATAGGCCTAGCCAGAAGCGTACTGGTCCCTCAATTAGAAAAAACTCACATAAGTACGCCTGGTATATTCAACAAAAAGGGAGTGTATCAGAGCATATAAATGTGACACAACTGCTGAAAAAAGGAGTCCACCACTATATGTTTTTTTGCACTCTGTCCCTCACTCACCTTAATACTAACTACTCATCAAAAAACAGCTCAGCTCCTCTCCGCTCGGAGAGTTGTAGCCCACACAATGGACCTCGCGGTCCGGGCGTGAGGAGGGGACCCAATGATGAAGCATGGACTCCTTTTTTCAGCAGTTGTGTAACATTTATATGCTCTGATACACTCCCTTTTTGTTGAATATACCAGACGTACTTTTTGTGAGTTTTTTTTTTTTTTAAGGACAATCTATTCCCACATATCACACAAAGAGTTGGTCGTCGACCCAGAATCGTCTCCTGCAGTTAGGGTAGAACGACAATGCTCTTTTTAGATTTAGACGGTGGAGTATTTCCTCCTCTTTGGAGGGATGAGGTAGAGAAAAGAAAGTAGGAAGGTCCTACTTGGAATGGAGTCACAACCTTCGGAAGTAAGGAGTCAAGCATCCGGAGAACCAGCTTGTCTGCATAGTAAGTAATGTAAGGAGAGTGCGCCTAGAGTGCTTGTTATTCACTGATCCTCCTGCCCGATATTATGGTCAAAAAAAGGCCGTATTTAAAGTCAAGAGCCTAGGAGGGCAACTGTTAAGTCTCAAATGGTGTACACATGAGAAAAGTGAGAACCAAATTGAGGTCCCACTGAGACATTATGAATGGCATAGGAGGAAACATATGTTGCAGGCTTTTAAGGAACCTAAAGAGAGAGAGTTGGTCTGGCAACCCCAAAAATGTAGAGATGGCAGGAAGGTAACCCTTAACTGTGCCCAGAGCAGAGTCCTGCGGGGCCAAGGATAAAGCAAACAATAGAACTTGAGATAGGGATGCAGAATGGGGGTAAATATTGTGGGAAGCACACCATGACACAAACTTATCCCAAAGGCAGGCGTATATCGACTTGGTAGAGAGATGCCTGTCTGCCAGAATAACATTACAGACTTCAGGAGGAAGGTCAAAAGCTGTCAACTGTCACCGCTCAATGTGATAGTGACTTTTAGCCGCTGATTCCTTATCTTTGAATTTTGAACTGAAAGATTTATCATGAGCAGTACCCCGGCGTGCCTGTAGGTGGTGTTGGATCAACTCTGTGTCTGTTGTCGGCGTTCTCCGTGCCGGAAGTGATGTTGCAGTACCTATATAAGCGCCACCCAGGCGTGCTGACATCAGTTCTTTTCTTTCCTGCGCCAGCCAGCACTGATCTGAGAGAAGAGCTACCCCTCAGTTTTTGGCTGAACTATTTCGATATTTAGTCAACCGTTTTTGAGGTTTTTCCTCCTGGTGCGTCAAGGATGTCATCGTGTAAGATGGGATTCAAGCCCTGCGGAGTCTGTCACCAGCCGATATTGGTGACGGACCCCCACTTTGTCTGTCTGTGGTGTTTGGAGCGCCACCACGACCTGAAGTTGTGCTCCAATTGCCAGGCCATGCTCCCGAAGGCTTTGGGGGAGCAATTCCTGAAGCTCATGGCGGCCCGGCATCCGACTCTGCGCAAGTCAAGGTCAAGGTCGATGGGAAGGTCCCAGGACTAATCGCGGATCCCGAGGTCTACATCGTTCCATTCAAAGTCCTCGGGACATTCGGGTAAATCATGACACAAGAAAAAGAAGAAGTCCAAGCATTCTTCAACTTCTCCTCGTCTGTCGGTTGACATGACGAGGGAACATTGACATTCTAGGCCTTGTTCCTCAGAATCTGCGTCTGGGCCAACTCTGCGCCTCCCCGACTTTCCGGGAGACGGAGTGACCCCCGCCGAACTAAAGAAGTTCTATGACCCACCTGTGGCAGTCCAGACTGACAGGGTAGCGCCGCTACCCCTCCCTGCTGCAATATACCAGCCTTACAAGCGTCCCAGAGGCGAAATCAATCCCGTAGAGACACTAAGCTGGGGCTGGGTAGGCCTCCTGCAGAGATCCAAACTAGAGATATTATATGCTTCTTCTGCGCCGCTGGCACACAACCCAGGTCTTCCTCCATTGGCGGATGGGAGTGGTACGGCAATGGCGCGAAGGATGGGATGGAGTACATTTGCGGACCTTTACCCAAATGCCACTTTACGCCCCCCCCCCCTCCAGTGCAGCAAAATGATATAATACCTGAGTTCTCAGAGCAGTTCCTATATCACCGTGTGCAGGCGGCTTGCCGTCGCACACACCCAACGTATCCGTGTCCACATCCTGTAATGCATGCCCTTGAACACATATTGACTAACCCCTCGCCCGGGAGGCTCATAACACGTTTATATAACATTATGCAGACAACATACCCGGTGTTAGAACCAAAGGCATTTTCCTACTGGAATTCTGAAATCTCTCCCCCCCTATCAGTGGAGCAGTGGCGGTTCTGCTATGGCTAACTACGAAAGCTATCTCCCAATTACAAGTTGAGATTGATTCATTTGAAATTTCTCCATTTTTTTATTTTTTATTTACTTGAGTTTTATATAGCGCTGGCTAGACCCGGAGGTATCAGAGCGCTTTACATAAGGACACAGCGAGTTACAAGTTACAAAAGTTTCACAGTAGTTACATAATGGATAAATAAACAATACAGGAGTAACTTAGCGAACACAAAAGTCAGGAAAGGAAAGACCAGGGACAGCAGGTAATCCACAGGAAGGAGACGGCAGCGGGGAAGAAAACGAGACAAATGTCCGTGATCCGGCTGGGTAGGTGACGGCCATAGCGGTGTGCCAGGGCCAATCTCCCCTATAGCTGTCGGTGCAGCTCCACCGGGAAGCGGCCATGTATGCGTTTAGGGCTCCGCCAGAGAAGAGTGAGGATCAGGAGGGGATCAGAAGGCTAGAAACCAAAGACGGGTGGTAGGCGCTGGCGAGGATGGCAAGTTAGGAGGAGTGTGGTTTTGGCAGCCATCTTAGAGTCAGGCACGTCAAGTCTATTAGTCTCCATGGCTCAGTGGCTAGTTCTAGTTGCCACCAGTTCTAAAGTTGGTTAAAAAGCACAGTGCCAAAAATCCTGGAAGGAACATCAGGACCCTGGACTCAGAGATGGCTGGAGGGGAGCCAGTGTAGCATTCTCAGGGAGCAGCGATGATCAGGGATTACAAGCCGCTTCTGTGAGGCGCTGGGTGTCAGAGCGCTTTACATGAGGATTAGCGTGTTACAAGTTACAAAAATTACGACAGTTACTAGAACATAGTGAAACATAGGAAAAACAAACAGTGATACACAGTAAAACCTGGGTTACAGGAGCAAGGTAAAACAAATATACTTCATAAGTTACTGGAGTATAGAATTACAAGGACACATGTCCTTAGAGCATAGAAAAAGAGGGGGGAGAAAAAGGGGTAATGAATGTAGATCAGAACAGGCAGACCAATAAGGGGGAAAGTACTTCAGGGGACAAAGCAGAACAAAGTGAAAGATCTACAGACCGGTTGGGCAAAGGCAAGCTCAACAACCAGTGAATGGGAGACAGTACAAGAAGAGAGGGGTGTAGGAGACTTAAGGGGGGAAGGTCAAGCTGGCGGATAGGGAGCAGTCCAGCGTCAAAGAGGATAAGGTCAAAGCTACTAAGACGGAGGGCCCTGAACAACGGGCGCCGATAGCAATATCAACAAAATGGCGGGAGACCAAAAATCCAATCAAGAGAAATAACAGGGGAGCTGGCTCCACGGAGCGGGGCAAGAAGGGGGAGGCAGCCAACCGGTCTGGGAGGATGGAGGGCAAGGAGATCGCCGTTCAGCAACGAGTCATTAATGTGCACAGGTTCAGGTGCAGACGTGTCGTCTTTAGGTATGCCACAAAAGTCAGGGGAAAGTCGGCTCGAAGCGCCAAGGCAGCAGCCATGGAGAAGGGAAGTTGCAGCGGGCAACGGGGGGCGCGACTCCCATGCTCGAAGAATAAAAGTAAGAGCAAAATCGGGGGCACCGGACCGCAATGTCGCGGTACTCACCGCTGCTGCACCCTCGCCGTGGGGAGACCAGATTTGTTCAAGTCGTCATTCAGGAGGCGAAGCAGGAGGATTAAACAGCTGTGGTTTGATCCCGGAGGCAGAGGGACGACTTGGAGGGAGGACCCAACCCATCCCCACCAAAGCCATCCAGACCTCGTTACCAGGCATCGGCTGGAATGAAAATAGGCTCCGTCGTCAGCAAATCTTCGGTGGTTGCGTCGGAAAGGCGGGGCGGAAGGAGGCACAGCGGAGAGACGGGGAGAACTGTGCCCGATGTCCAGCTGGGTAGGTGACGACCGGGGCGAAGAACCGGAGTCGATCTCCTCTGTAGCTGACGAGGCAGCTCCACTGGGCATCGGCCATGTTGCTCCGGGTTCCGTGGCCGGAACGTCGATCATGATTTCTCCGAAGTTCTCGAGCCAAAATGCAGGAGATTGGAGAGATGAGGACCGTAGTTAAGCATGACCCCAGGTGAGTAAAAGGGTCCAAGGTGGGGGTCGGTTACAAGGAATAGCCGAAAAGGCAATCCCTAGCCGGGAGCTCCCGGCCGGAGCTCCTCACCTGTCGGCCATCTTGGATAGGTATGTGCTCCATAGATTCTATAGAACTAAGGCCCGGTGCTGACTGCTGGAGATGTGGCGCCGAGCCGGCCACGTTCCTGCACATGGTGTGGGACTGCCCTCCCATAGCGACGTACTGGGCAAAGGTATTCGTCAAGATCAGAGAGATTCTGGAGATCCCAGACGAGCCCACACCACTTGTGGGTATACTGGGATTCGTGAAAGTGACCCCATCTAGCACCCGCAAACTGCATGCCATGCTACTACTGCTGGCCAAACGTAGGGTGGCCATACACTGGGGGAAACCCAATGCGCCCTTGATCAAGAACTGGCTGCAAGATGTAGCTTATTGCCAAACGCAACTCTCTATATATTGGGAATTGATGCCTGTAGCCTCCAGACCTAAAGATATATGGGGGGCGGTGTCTGAATGGCTGCGTTCAAACCCAACCAGGGAAGCCAATACGCTCAGCCCCGTCATCAATGTGGCAGGTGTCTAAATTAGTCTGCAAGGCTAAGAATTACGTGTGGCTAGATGGGTCCTGAGACATGACCAACATGCAAATATACAACTAAGCAAGAATGACGTCAACTGTATGTATGATTTCAACATCGATTGCTGACTCTAAACAATGATGTAATGTACCTGACTTGGAGTTTAATGTTAAGGTTAATGTTTGTTAAAGTATGACCTTTGTACAGCTATTGATATCATGCACTAATCTGTACTGTGACAATGTCTATATTGAAATGCCAACAAAACAAATTAAAAAAGAAGTTCTATTAGGCCATGCACCTCATATTTCGACGGCCCAACCCTTCCAATGCACCTGCAGGCCCGCGGGTCCAGAAGGGGTCCCAGCTGGTTCCAGGCCGGTGGCTCTGGCCCCGGCTCCAGCGGGCCCCCAAGGATCTATTCCAGGTTCCAGACCGATGCCGGTCGTGACATCTCGACCTTCCTTGGTGCCGGGCCAGATGCCGACACTCTCGGCGCACACTGGCGACGTCCTCCCCATTGCAATCCCTCGACTCTGACCCAGAGCCGGATGGGCGGCGTCCGACTAGAACAGGAGCCTTGTCTAGCAAATTGCCTCTTTTAACATAGTTACCCCCCACTTTTTGCCTGGCATTTGGTGCAGTTTTGACTGAAAGATTGCTGGGTTCCTGCAAACCAGGTCCCCAGCACCAGTGTACTTTCTCTCAACTGTATGATTGCTCTACAATTGGCAAACCCTTTGGGTTCCCTTTTAAGTCCCTAGTAAATGGTACCCTTGATACTTAGTGCATTGTACCTAAAGAGGGTCCTTAAGGGCTGCAACACAAATTGTGCCACCCTGAGGGACTCCTCACCAAACTATGCTAACTGGCATTGCAGCCTGTGTGTCTTTTTTTTAATATAATTCTTTTTATTAAAGACAAGAAGTGACGTTACAGAATGCAAACGTATGCAGGCAATTATGGCTGAACATAGGTTCGAGACAAGCAGCAAACATGAAACACTTCCCATTGTTTAACCCTCCTATTCCCATGTCTTCACTGGTCTGCGGGGGCTCGCATATTCCTCCCCTGTATGTATTCCACTTCTCCCAGATCTGTATCCACTTGTTGGGGCAACCGCTAGAGACATAAATGGCCTTTTCTGTGACCATGCACCAGTCTATGTCAGTACCCCACTCCACTAATCTTGGTGGTTCACACGCCTTCCATTTCCGAGCTATGTTTTGTCTTGCAACCATCAGCCCCAGAGTCACCCATAGTTGTTCCTTGGCGTTCAGGTCCGTCGGGCCCCAGACATTTAACAGACCCAGCTTGATGTTACAGTCAATCTTTTGTCCCAGTACAGTTTCCATGCAGCCCGTTACTGCTAACCAGTACCTCTGGATGGTGATACACTCCCATAACATGTGGATAAAAGTGCCCTCGTACCCACAAGTCCTGGGGCACCCACTCTCCTTGCAGTATCCCATTTTCACTAGCATGGGACCGGCAAGGTAGGCTCTATGCAATATTTTCAACTGTACCAATAGGAGCCTGGAGGAAATTGCCACCTCTTTAGGAGAGGCCAGCGCCGTGAGCCACTCTTCATCATCCAGCCCCCCAACGTCATAATCCCATTTCGCACGAAGTCGGAGTAATGCATCCACCATGTTATTGATTAGTTTTTTATATATGAGCAATATAGCTTTCTCTGGCAGATCCCCATCTAGGATCCTATCTTCAAGCGGGGAGGATTCAGGCGGTGACTCACCCTTAGGTAGTACGGTTAACAAAGCGTGTCTGATCTGTAGGTATCTGAAGTATTCAGTACTTGCCAACTCGTGTTCCGTTTGCAGTTGGGTAAAGGGAACCACCTCCCCCGCATTCCATAGATCTCCCACTCGTGATATACCTATGAGGTCCCAGCGGTCAAACCCCTTCGTACGAATCAGGTTCCCCAGCTGGCCGCTGTACCAGAGTGGTGTAGCTTGCGTGATCCTACCCTCCCAGCCCAAGCTCTTCGTTGCTGCTTTCCACACCTGGATCGCGTGACCCGTGGGCCCCGTTGCTCTCGGCTTCGTTGAGTTGGAGTACAGCGCCCCCACGAAGCTACCCCCCGGTAGAAGCCATCTATCCATTTGGAAACCAGGGTCTCCCTCCGCCCTGTACGTGCATTGGTTTATTGCAGCAAGCTGGGCTGCCCAATAATATTTTTTAATATCCGGGAGACCAATTCCCCCATCAAACCACCCTAGTGTTAACTTGTGGGTGGCGATCCTAGGCGGTTTACCATCCCATAGCAGGTCGCGAAGAATGCTGTTAATCTCCTGAAAATACACCGATTCGACCTGGTGCGGTGTATTTTGCAATGCATATAAGAATCTAGGGAGGGACATCATCTTGAATAGGGCCGCGTGCCCCAGCAGGGTCAAAGGGAGCGACTTCCAATGTCGGACATCGCTCTTGAGTCGCTGCAATGGAGGCTGGAGGTTTTGGTCATAAAAACGGGATGGGGTTTTTGGAGACCCGAATCCCCAAGTATTTAAAATCGTCCCGCGCTTCCGTAATCGTGAATCCCCGGGGAAGGGAAGGCATTGCCCCACTGAGGATGTACAGTACTGATTTAGACCAGTTTATTTTGTACCCGGCAAAGCTGCCAAACACCTGAAAATGTGCACTACCCAGTTTAGGGAGGCCGCTGGCGAAGCTAAGTATACGCAAGATGTCATCAGCGTACAATGAAATGCGGTCCTCCCAGCCTTCCGTCCACTTGAGGCCTCTGACAATCGGGTCTCTCCGTATCCACATCGCCAGTGACTCGAGTGTGAGGGCAAAGAGCAGTGGGGACAGGGGGCAACCCTGTCTGGTCCCTCTACCAAGCGCGAAAGTGCAGGATTTCCTATTGTTGACGACGATTTGGGCCATCGGTTCCTGATACAGAAGCCGAACCAATCCGATAAATTCCTGACCGAGCCCCAGCTTCTTTAACACTGCAAACATGTAGGGCCATTCTATTGTGTCAAATGCCATGGCCGCAGCGAGAGACACCACTACGGCATCCTCACAGATTGTCTCGGAGCGGCTCAGCACCCCATGTAGCCTACGCAGGTTAAGGGAGGTGTTTCTAGCAGGCATGAAGCCTGATTGGTCCGGGTGAACTAAGTTCGTAATTACCTTCAGCAGTCGTGTGGCTAGGACCTTTGCCAATATCTTGGCTTCCCCGTTAAGCAGCGAGATTGGTCTGTAGGAGGAGCACTTGTTCTTTGGCTTTGCCTCCTTATGAATAACCACTATCGTTGCCAACCTTTGGTCTGCGGGGAGTCGATCCATTGTCTTACTCTCGTGGAACATGCTAGTTAAGTAGGGGGCAATCTTATTTGAGGTCAATTTGTACAATTCAATGGGCAGGCCGTTGGGGCCCGACGCCTTGCCCCCGTGCAAGTCCTGTATAGCCTTTCCCACTTCTGCGCTGGTTATTTCCTGATCAAGGTCAGAGCGCTCGTCATCAGTGAGCACCAGAAGAGAAATGTCCCTCAAGAAGGCAGCCGCCACCTCCTCCGTATACGGTGACTGGGAAGTATAGACAGATTGATAGTATAGGCAGAAGGCATCCGCAATCTCCTGCAGTGCGGTGAGCCTACCCCCGATCCGCCTCTATCTCGACCACGACCCTGCTAGCCTGGTCCCTACGGTCTAACCAGGCCAGCAGTTTCCCGGCCTTGTCCCCGGCGTCGTAAGCCCTGCTTAGTGTTGCTCTATACTGTGCCTTGGCTGCGTCTGTGGCTAAGTCAGTGTAATCTCTGATTTTCAGTTGCAGTGCCTGCTTCACTTCGTCAGAGTCGTCTTCCCGAAGTCGCCCCTCCATCTGTATTATTTCCTCTTCCAGGTGGACCATTCCCGCTCGTTTCTCTTTCTTTGACCCTGCGATCTGGGCCATGGCCACACCACGGATTACCACCCAATAGGCCTCCCATAGTGTCGAAGCCGATTCTACCGAGCCCTCATTCTCTTGGAAATATAACTCCGTGTCTCACGTGATTTTGTCTCTTATGTGGGGAGCCTTAAGATACCATGGATTAATCGGAGCTGTCCTGCCTACCGTGGGCTCACCTACCTCTACTCGGCACCAGATGGGCGAGTGGTCTGCGATTCCCCTGGCTAAGTGGTGAACCTCCTTGATACAGTACATCTGGTTGGCCGGCGTAAGAATATAGTTGATTCTGGACATACTGCGATGGGCCCCCGAGTAGTAAGTGTACTGTTTCTCCAAAGGATGCAGTCCCCTCCAAGCGTCCACCAGACCCAGTGCCCCCAGAAAACTATGGATCTGCATCCGGGAGGGAGGCAATGCCTTCCGGGGCCAGCGATCCAGGGAGTCAGAAACAATGGAATTGAAGTCGCCCCCAATCACCAATCTGCCCTCGGGCAAGTCAAGGAGGAGATTCCCGAGGTCTTTAAAGGCATGAAGACCCGGGGGTACATAGGCCGAGACTAGGTTCAAACCACGCCCCTCCCAAATTCCCGAAATTGCAACAAATCTGCCCAGGTTGTCTGTCCAGGTGCGGTCAACCGTCATTTGGAAAGATTTCCTCGTCATGAGCCCCACCCCCCTGGACCCAGACCCAAATGCGGAGTGCGCCACCAGCTTGAACCCACATCTCGACATTGCTTTACAGTAAGTGTGTTTCTTGTAACAGAATTACATCAGGGGAATGCCGCTTTATGAACTGGAGCACTATTCCCCGCTTGATCTTGTCCCCCAGCCCGTTTACGTTCCAGGATAGCAGTTTGAGCCCTTGCTTAGCTGTAGAGTCCATCATAGCCTAGGGTGTAACATTGCGGCTGCGAAGGGAGCCCGTCGCTGGAGCCATCAGTCCATGTTGAGCCCGCTACCCATCCCGCCCTATCATAAATCAGTGCTACCTTGCCAAGGATGCGCTTTGAGTCGTCTCTATTGTCGCTAGTGTTGCCACTCTCATCGTCACTGTCTCGTAACTTAACGGAACTACCCTTCCCACCCACCCTGGCACGAGAGTATGCAGGTGCCATGCGAACGTCTCGGTCTTGTCTGATGACGGAGAGCCCAAGTGCACAGGGTCCCACCCCCAAAAACATAAGTAACTTTACCCCCCTCCCTGCCTCCCTGCATGGCGGTATCGGAACCTTCCGCCACCCCAAACTTGCAGAGTGCCTATCGCCCACCCCTGAAACTTTAGGGTGTGTGCGCCCAACCTGACACCCGTTCATGCATTAATGATTGTTGCTGAAGCTATGACTTGATCTAATCATTGATTACTTCATTGTATAGCTCTTGGCAGTCCCACTAACACTATTTACAGTTCTAATCCGTACTCAGACCCAGCGGGTGCTCGGAGTAAAGAGTCTAGCTGGTTCTAAGCTCTACGAGAACGGGGCTATAGGGCCCCCACACTTTCAACAGCGTATACAGACCAGTTCGCTTTAGTCTCTTGCAGCTACTTCACGCTCTGCCGGTGGGGAACCTGCGACCTGGCCCCCCTGCGTTTTCTCTCTTCCATGGCGCGAGCCACGATTGCCCCTCTTCCCGGCCTGCCGCCAGCCGTCGAGCCAGTCCCAGGTCTCCTCAGGAGTGGTGAAGAACCAGACCTTCCCTTCCGATTCCACTCTCAATTTGGCCGGGAAGAGCATCACATACTTAACGTTCTTATCTCGCAGTGCTTTCTTGACTTCCATGAAACTGCGTCTCTGTCGTTGCACCTTGAGGGTGAAGTCCGGGAAGAAAGTCACTCTGCTGTTCTGGAATTCGATTGGTGGAGTTGTTCGAGCCGTCTGGAGGATAACGACCCTGTCTCTATAGTTGAAGATTCTCGCAACTATAGGTCTCGGGGGGGGGGGCGGGTTTCCGTCTCGACCGTAAAGAATTTTGACAGCCTGGTTGGCTGCAGGACAGTCGTGACCAGTTCTTCAAGGAACAGGTCCGTCGCTGGATCTTCCGCTCGTTCTGTGACCCCCAGTATGCGGACATTGTTGCGCCGTGAGCGCCCCCCGTATTCATCAAGTTGCGCCTCCAACCTCCCACTCAGGGTCTGGAGGTCGTCCACCCTCCGCTGTAGGGCGGCCGTGTCAGCAGCGAGGGAGCCCGCGGTCGACTCGATGTCTTTGAGTCTGGTGTTCATGGAGCGCATATCTGCCCTGATCAGGGAGACTTCAGAGGATATGGAATCGATTCTGGTCTCCAACGACGTCCTCACCGTTGTTATGGCTGTCAGTATGTCTTGCAAGGTCGGCTCCTTTGCCCCGTCAGGTGCCTGTTGTTTCTCTGGGGGTCTTCTCCTCCCTTTTGGGTGGGGCCTGGGCCCTTGTCCCAGGCAAACTTTTCCAGCTTGGCCTGCATTGAGGCCTTAGAGTTACGGCCCCCGACCATGACTGGGCAGCGCAGGCCCGAATAGGATTGGATGTATGCCAAGCAGACGCTTCCACAGCGGCGCGGGATCGCTTCGTCGAAGTGCACCCACTGTCAAAGGTGACGCTGTTATATAAAGCGCCTGATCGTGCGCTGTGAAGCGTGGGCGGGGGCGGCTACCTCGCACCTCCGGCTGGGCTAGTATGGTGTCGCCTGGTGTAGTGGCGGTCTTCAGGTCGCGGACTAGCGCCGTGGGGTCTGCACCAGCTCAGGCGTATCAGTGGGGTAGCTGGATTTACGTCGAGCACACAGGCAAGCGCGCCAGACAATGAGTCGATCAGCCCCTTGTGTCAGTCCCAGTGGTCTTTTCACTCTTGGTCGCCTCCAGAGCGGGAAAGGCAAGACTCTCCCTCGTTGTGGTCGCTGGGGGGCGAGTGGCACCGTAGATTGTGACGGGGCAACAGTGTTGAAGCCTGGTGGCAAAGGACCATATCGTCCGCGCTTGTCCCCGCAGTCTGCCGGTGGTCGGGCGCCCCCGAAGGTACCGGACTCACCCCCGACTTGTGCCTCCGTCTGCCACACGCCGCGCCGCCCCCAGCAGAGTGGGATCAGCAACGGCCGGTTCCAATGTCCCGCTTTGCACTCTCAGCTGCCTGTGAGCAGCGCTGTACACCACCATACGGGAGCGCACTTTCCGCACTGCCTCAGCTGGTGGGCCCCGACTCCGGTGGAATCGCCGCCTCTCCACCGTCCCCTGGCCGAATGCACCCGGGGCCGCTCAGTCTATTCGCGCCCCGCCTGCCAGAGTCACTCCGCACATGGGGTCGCGTTGGAGCTGATCCTCGCTCCTCGCCTCTCCCGCACCGGGTCGCGTTGATTGGGGCACCGCCGGCCAAAAGAGATACTCAACGCCGGGGAGACGAGCACGAGCAGGACCAACTCGCTCCTCCCTCACTTCCGAGGCTGCTCTCGCAGGCTGGCTACGTCGCCGGGTCGTTCTCGGCCGGTCCGCATTCAAGGTGGCACTTCCTCGGCTCAAAAGGATCCCGCTGGGGTCAGGAATTCGACTCTTCCAGTATCGTCGCAGCAATCTCAGATTAATTAACGGATTTTCTGTTGAACGGGTGTCCAAGGACGGAGCCGCCACAAGGTGCGGCCATGTTGTTCGGCGGTTGGCCACGCCCCCGCAACCTGTGTGTCTTGGTGCAGAGAAAACCAAAGAGTTGACATGGCACACATGACACACCAGGATTATGGTGCAGATGATGGACCCTGTGTGCCATGTCTACCCGCACTACATGTGGTATAGGCAAGTCACCCCTACAGCAGGCCTTACAGTCCCAAGTTAGGGTGCACTGTACCCATGTCAGGGCATATCTGCGAGAGTGGATATGCCTTGGTGATATCTAAATTCACTCTTAAATTTCACCAGTGCACCGGGAAGCCATAACAAGTACAAGGGCTGGACATTCATCATTACGAGTTTCCCATCTACATGGTGACTTCACCGTACCCCAAGGTGTTTGGTACCAAACACCTCCTCTTAATAAACCCACATCGATGCCAGTGCTGGGTTTATCAATAAATGCACATACGGGCACCTTAAAGGTGCCCTCTGAAAACCTACTGACTACCAGTGTGTTGACTGACTGGTCTCAGCCAGCCACCACAGACAGGTTTCTGAGCTCCTGGGATGAGAGCCTGCACTCTCGGAGGACAGGAACAAAGCCTGCTCTGGGCAGAAGTGTTCATACCTCCCCAAGCAGTATAGACATTCCTGGGCGGGAAGCTTCAAAGGCCCTGCTGCCTTTGATATGCGACCCGGGCCTCTCTGGATAGTGGAGGTGCCCACCCCCCTGTCCTGACCCCACTTTTTGGTGGCAAGACGGGTGGAAAAATTAGTTAGATTAGGAGATGTGCCCACATTTAGCCAGCACCACCCCTAAGGCGAGCCAGCTGATGTGGATCCCACTCTTCAGAATCCTCCATCTTGTGTTGGAGAGAATTAGCCTATTTGGGTCAGGGTTATGCCCACAGGAAGTGGTCATATAGAAAATGTAGTCGCTCTACAGGTAGGCAGCCCATTGGCTACTACCGGGTAAATTGAGTAGGCCCCCACGACCCTGAACTTCAGATTCAAAGACCTAAAGATAAAGAGGACAAAGAAGAGCTGCTGAACCCAAGAACTGAGTGCCTGCCACAGAGTTTTGGCGTGAACCCATGCCTGCCGCTTCAATACTTGACAATCGAGGTGAACTGTCTTGTCCTGCTGCTGTGTGGCCTCTAAGAATACCAGAGGATTACTAACCTTCTCAAACTGCCCAAGAACTCCCTTGGAGTAGAAGCGCTACTCCCCTTCAGACCGCAGGTACCAAAACCACAGTGTCCGGTCCACCGACTTGCAGCTCCCCTGCCCAACCAGCGCAGCAACTGACCAGGAAGAGTTACTCGTGCTCTGGATGGTCAGATCTGTCGCCGCACCAAGTGTAGAGGCATCCGGACCGACCTGAGCCGTGCTATACCAATGACCGGGGTACCGAACACCCTGCAAACAAGACATTGAAGAGTCAGGACTCCAACTGTTCCAGAGCCCAGCAGCCGCAGAGGGACATCAAGACTCCTGAGACCCACTTCGAGAGTGGCACAGCAGTCCTGAATTTACCCCTGCCAGCTGTTGGACCCTGATCACGAGGAGCACCTTTACGCACCGGGGCCAGCCAACCTCGCTGCTCTGCACCCAGCCCGTCTGGCCTGGGTAATGACGAACCAGCTGTGCTCCCTTGTCCCTAAGGCCCTTGCGACCCCAGCCCCTGTTTGGGAGCTTTCTGACCTGCCCGCAAGTCCCCTTGTGCAGTCTGTCTTTAGAGGGCCACCTTCCCCGTAGCGTGCCAGCTACCAACTCCACCAACTCCCTGCTCCCGGCGGAATTCAAGATGTACCCGATGAACTGTTGGTCGAACATTGGACCTTGGCTTCCTGCTACTCTAAACCATTTTCCTCCCATAGGATTGTATGGTGCGTAATTGCACACGACTTTGAACTATGTGCTTATCTTTGAAAATTCATAAGAAATACAGTACTTACCGTTGAACGTAGTTCTTGGTTTGAAAATATATATAAAAAGAAGTGTTATTTTTCTAAATTGGTCTTGTATGGATAATTTATTGCCTCTGTGAGTACAACAAATGCTTAGCACTACCCTCTGATAAGCCTAACTGCTCACCCACACTACCACAAAAGACAGTGTTAGTATTATCTACTTTTGCCTCTGTAAACCAATTGGGGACCCACTGGACTCTCTGCACAGTGTACTTCTTTTTAGTACACTATATAGAGAGCCAGCTTCCTACACTTTGCCTCCTAGATCCAAGCCTGAGCTCTATCATCTTGAGCTAGGCCTTGAGGAAGACTGGGAGGGGTCGCTGGACCTTTTAGAATACCAGCCGTATGAGGAAGAACAAAACATGGACTGATGTGAGGACATGGTGAGGCCAGTGGCCTGGATACGTCTCCTGATGTTGGTTTGATTTCTCCCCCTACTGTGGTTACGGAGGAGGAAGCATCCTACACAATGGTGGTGCGGAGGACGGCTGAGGTCCTTGACCTTCAGCTACCCTCGGTGGCAGTCAAGACTAACCTCTTGAAAGAGGTGCTTCAACTGGGAGTCTCCATGTCTGAACCCCTAATCCTGTTCCATAACGCCCTCACTGATGTCCTTTTGGGTACCTGGTCTAAACCCAACACAGGGGCTACTGTGAATAGGACGATTGCCCGCCGCCTTTGCCCTGCACATGGGGACCTAAACTTCCTCATGCAACACCCTACCCCTAAGAGCTGGGTGTTCCAAGCCTCAACATCCCAAGGATAGGGAATTCAAAAGGCTAGACTCATTTGGGAAGAAGATGGTTTCTTCCGCCAGCGTGGCGTTGCTGTCCATGAACACTGCATGCCTTTTGGCCCATTATTCCCACACTCTGTGCAATATGGTTGTGCAGGTGCTGCCACAGGTCCTGGAGGAGGCACGGGCCGTACTCTCCCAAGTTGTCATCGACAGGAGATATGCAGCAAAGTTCACAATTTAATGTGGACTTGACACAACTAACTCGCTAGGCAGAGCGATTTCCACAACAGTGGCCCTTAGTCTCCATGCCTGGCTGAGGACAACTGGCTTTTCTGGGGATGTCCAAGCTTCCCATATGGACATGCCCTTCGATGGCACCCGTCTCTTCAGAGACAAGGTGGATTCTGTGCTCGAGTGCTTAAAGGACTTTCTGGCTACAGCCAGGTCCTTGGGCCTCATGGTGGCCCCCTTCCCTCTCAATCCGCCTTTTGCTCCTTTTGTGGCTACGGAAGAGGCTTTCAGCTGCGTCAGTTCCCGCCCAACCACAGCTCTGCGTATGCTCCCCAGCCCATGCGTGGGTGAGGGCGCAGTACCGACAGACCTCATGGGTCAGGTGGACAGCGGTCTTGTCAGTCCGCCACCCCCGACTACAACAACCGGCAAGCCCTCCTAGTCTGCCCCTTTTCCACCATGGTCACCCAGTTGGCAGCAGTATTTGCCATCACCTGCCCCACTGGCAGTCCATAACATCGGACAGGTGGGTTTTGCAGATTGTCCGTAAGGGCCCCTCCCTCCTGTAGGAAAGTACCCTTTTGTGACATGGTAACCCCCACTTTTTGCCCTAGTACTGATGCTTTTCGATTGAAAGTGCACTGGGTCCCTGCTAACCAAGCCCCCAGTGCCTGTGCTCTTTCCCTTAAAACAAGGTAAATGTCTAATTGTAACCCAATTGACAAGGACATTAGCACCCCTCAAGTCCTTAGTAAATGATACACCTGGTACCTGGGGCATGGGTACTAAAAAGGGTCTCCCAGTGCTGCAGCATGTATTATGTCACCCTAAGGATCCCACACCCAAATTGCATGCAGACTGCCAGTGCGAGCTGCGTGAAATGTGGCAAACCATTCTGAAAACATGAAATGGCACACTCATTGTGTATCATGCCCCTCAGCACTGCATATACTATATGTAAGTCACCCCTACAGCAGTCCTTAGAGCCCTATGGCAGGGTGCATTTTATTGTATGTGAGAACATAGTTGCATGAGCAGATATGCTTCTGTAATGTCTGGTTACATTGCCACGACATTGCAAGTGATCAGGAAGCCATCTTAAGCATATGTACTAGGCACTGGTCATTACGATTTACCCAGCTACATAATGGCTTCACTGAAATTAATGGTGTTTGGTATCAAATACCTCATCTTAATAAATCTGTACTGATGCCAGTTCTAGATTTATTAGAGGTGCCCTTGAATCCTACTAGTCTTAGTGTGCTGGCTGACTGGTATCTCCCAACCTGCCCCCACAGATGAGTTTCTGACCCCCCGTAGATGAGAGCCCACAATCTCTGAGGTAAGGAACAATGCCTGTCCGGAGGAAGACGATCCCACCTCCTCCATCAGGATGACTAGCGAATTTAGCATATCAAGGCCAGAAGCTTCAAAGCCTCTGCCTCCTTCGATATGCGACCTGACTTCTCCCCAGACCTGGGAAGGCCACCCTTCTCGCCAGGACCCCCAAGCACACAGCGACTCGGACGAGCTCTGTGCCGAGCTGGCCGTGGGGTACCATGTGGCTGTAGAGAGGTAGAATGTATCTCCTCCATCAGATGGAGATGGTGTATTAATCACCCATCATTGTCGTGACTCCAAAGTATCACGGGCATTATTGCCATCTGCTTATTTTGATTGATTTCATCACTTCATGCAGAGTGACATGTTTTGTTTACTGATCCTGAAGAATGCCCAAGAACTCCGGTTGGAGTCTATTGAAGGCAGAAACATGTTGACCACTTAGGGGGCATATTTACTCTGAACCCCCTGTGCTCTCAATTTTTAATCCTATCCCGGGGTACCATTGAATAAAGATATTGAGTCCCTGGAGATAGTTTTAACTTTCCACTTATTTTGGTTTTGCACTCTGCGCCTCACTCACTCACACTGCTTAGAGGTATCCCCCATTTAAAACACCTCAGCTCCTCTCCACCCACTGCTTCAGGTGGAGGGTTGTAGCCCACATCCGGGACCTTGCAGTCCCGATGTTAGGAGGGAGCCCTATGATGAAGCGTGTCACCCTCGGGTGAGTGAGGGTTCTCGTCCTTATAAAGGAATACTTTTCTTTAAATAAACAACAAAACCCCCAGTTCAAGCACAACGTATCTCTTGTGAGTTTCAATGCCACTCCTTGCCCTGGGGCCCATTTGGCACCAGAACAGGAGGGAAAATTAGGTAATCAGAAGGCGTGTTTACATACAGGCTAGTCACACACCCAAGGTGGGCTGTCTGAAGTGAACAACGAAAGAAGAGTTTCACCATCTGGGATGAGGTGAAAATAGGTACTGTAGGTCAGGTTTATGCCCACTGCCTTCAGTAAGTGGTTATATCTGAAAGAGACACGTTAGTGACAGATTCCTTACCTTAGAATATCCCCAGGCGTCAGGCTGGATCCGGAAAGTTTTTGCGTAGCAGTACCCTTGCGCGTCGGTAGGCGGCGTCGTGCGGCTCCGCGTCCGTCGTCGGCGTCGTGATCGCCGGGATGACGTCGCGGGCAGTACTTAGACGCCGCCCCTGCGCGCTGACGTCAGTTCTTCTTTTCCGCGCCAGCAAGCGCAGATCCGGGAAGAGCAGTTCCTAGTCATTTTTTGACTAACTTTTTGGGTGAATTTTTCATTGTTTCTCGAATCGACTTCAAGGTGTCGTAGGGATGCCCGGCTTTAAACGTTGCGGCGCCTGTGCTCGGATGATGTCCATCACAGACCCGCATTGGGAGTGTCTCTTCTGCCTCGGCCGAGGCCACGACACGGAGTCGTGTTCCGACTGCCGGGCCCTCAACCCGAAAGCTTTGCGAGAGCGGTCTCGAAAGCTCCTCGAGGCCCGGCATTCGGCTCCGCGCAAGCCCCGGTCGCGTGAGAGTTCGAGGGGTCGGTCGCGGAGTCCTCACCGGTCGTCGGCGTCGAAGTCTTCTTCGTCCGGTAAGTCAAAACACAAAAAGTCCAAAAAGCATCGTCGCTCTAGGACTTCGCCTCGCCGGTCTCGCGACTTGGCTGAGGCCCCTCCCGGCACCGTCCCCGCCCCCGCGGCCCCGGACATGCCTGTGGAGTCGCCCCCGCAATACCCGTCCTTCCCGGGTTCGGGGGCGGATCCGGCCCAAATACAGGAATTCCTGTCGTCCATGGCCCGCCTCTTCGGGCCTCAAGGTCCCTCCGGTGCGCCTTCGGGCCCCGCGGGCCCTGATGGGGTTGCTCCGGCGTCGCCGACGGCTCCGGCCCCGGCGTCGCCCTTGCCTCCAGCCTCGATCCCGGCTCCGGCTCCGGCCCCGGCCTCGATC
The DNA here is from genome assembly GCA_963921515.1 of Calotriton arnoldi. NCBI lineage: Eukaryota > Metazoa > Chordata > Amphibia > Caudata > Salamandridae > Calotriton > Calotriton arnoldi. The sequence goes on from CAWUFW010000174.1 coordinate 2,880,621, forward strand.
CCGGCTCCGCAACCCCCATCGACGCCGGTCGACCTAACGACACCTCCACCGGCGCCGATGTCTCCGGTGCCGTTCACGGCGCCGCCTGGGGCTCCGGGCGGCGTCGTCCCCCAGTTCCTTCCGGCTCCGGACATGGAACCGGGCCGACGTCGCTCGACGCCGGTTCCGGCGCCGATGGGGCCTTGGATCCCAAATGTCCCTCCTCCTCCTTATTTTGAACCAGAGGAGGACCAGGAGGACTGGGAGGGGTCTGAGGACCCTCTGGCACAACAGTGTCAGTATGATGAGGACTGGACAGAGGGTCTAGAGGACGCCAGTGGTCTAGATACTTCCCCTGACACTGGCATGCTGTCTCCTCCCGTGGCTACGGAGGAGGGAGCCAATTTTGCAACGGTGTTGCGTAGGGCGGCTGGAGCCTTACATCTCCAACTCCCTACTGTGGCAGTCAAGACTAATCTCTTGACAGAGGTGCTTCAGCCGGCAGCCTCCTCTACGGAGACTGTGCTGCCGTTTAACGATGCCCTCACTGACGTTCTTTTGGGCGCCTGGTCCAAGCCCAACACAGGGGCTCCTGTGGATAGGAACGTGTCCCGACGCCATCGCCCAGCTCCTGTCGACCCCCTATTTCTCTCTGTCCACCCCACTCCTGAGAGCTTGGTTGTCCAAGCCTCCGCTTCCCAAACCGCCTTCCCTACCGCCCCTCCGGATAGGGAATCCAAACGCCTGGATCAATTTGGGAAGAAGGGTTTTCTTCCTCCAGTGCGGGCTTGCGGTCCATCAACACCGCTTGCCTTTTGGGCCGATATACCCACTCCTTGTGGGATTCGGTGGCGACTGTTTTGCCCCAGTGTTCTGAGGAGGTCCAGACACTGCTTTCCCGCGCCATTGCGGAAGGAAGGGATGCGGCCAAATACACAATTCGATGTGGCCTTGATACCGCCGACTCGCTGGGCAGGTCTATTGCAACGACGGTGGCGCTGCGTCGCCACGCCTGGCTGAGAACCACTGGTTTTTCAGGGGATGTCCAGAATTCTCTCATGGACATGCCCTTTGATGGAAGTCGGTCTTTTTGGGTCCAAAGCAGACCATGCGTTGGAGCGCTTTAAGGACTCACGGGCTACTGCCAAGTCCCTGGGCCTTTCTGCTACACGCCCTCCGCTAACTTCTGCTTTTCGCCCCTATCGTGGCCACGGAAGGGGCGCCCAGTCACGTCAGCAGCCCAGCCACCGGCCCGCGCAGCAGGCGTCTTCGCGTGGCCGAGGACGTGGATACCACCGTGGCGGTTCGGGCAACCAGCGTGCGGGTCAGGCCACCACCTCCAACCCGTCCGCGGCCTCCAAGCCCTCCTAGTCCCTCCTTTCAGGTGCACAGCACGCCAGTCGAGGGCAGGGTCCGCCATCACCTTCACCACTGGCGTCCCATCACCTCGGACAGGTGGGTCTTGGACATTGTCCGAAGGGGCTACTCCCTCCCTTCGAGACCACCCCCCAGCCATGCCACCACAATTCCACCGCATGTCAGGGGATCACTTGGTGCTTCTACAGAAGGAAGTCACGGCCCTCTTGGCCAAGAGGGCCATCGAGCATGTTCCGACCCCAGAAGTAGGGCGTGGTTGTAACTCCCACTACTTTCTGGTGCCCAAAAAGGACAAGGAGGACATGCGTCCTATCTTGGACCTCCGGAACGTCAATCGCTTCCTCCGGAAGGAGAAGTTCAAGATGCTCACCCTAGCTCAGGTCTTGACTGCCCTCGACCCCGGAGACTGGTTGGTAGCGTTGGACTTGCAGGACGCCTATTTCCACATCCCCGTCCTGCCGGCCCACCGGCGTTACCTTCGGTTCACGGTAGGCCTCCAGCATTTTCAGTTCACCGTGCTCCCCTTTGGCCTTACCAGTGCCCCTCGGGTGTTCACGAAAGTGATGGCGGTGGTCGCAGCTCATCTGTGCCGGGCAGGGGTTTCAGTCTTCCCCTACCTCGACGACTGGCTGCTGAAGGCGGGCTCGTCCCAGGCAGTCGTCTCCCACCTCCAGACTACGGCCGAACTCCTGCACTCGCTGGGGTTCTCCATCAATGTGCCGAAGTCGCATCTGATTCCTTCTCCACAGCTCCTTTTCATCGGAGCAGTTCTGGACACGACGCAGTTTCGGGCCTATCCTCCCGAACGGCGAGTCCGGGATATTCAGGCTATGATTCCGATCTTTCAGCCTTTATCCTGGGTTTCGGTACGGATGACCCTGAGGCTGCTGGGCCTCATGGCCTCCTGCATCCTGCTGGTCAATCATGCCAGATGGCATATGCGGGCTCTGCAGTGGGACCTGAAGTTCCAGTGGGCGCAGCACCAGGGCAACCTGTCCGATCACGTCCAGATCTCGGAGGGGACTGCAAAACAGTTGCAGTGGTGGCTCTCGAACCGGCAATGGGTCATGGGCAGATCCCTCTCCCTTCCCCAGCCAGAGCACACAGTTGTGACGGACGCGTCCCTTCTGGGATGGGGCGGTCACATGGGAGAGGCGGAGATCAGAGGCCTCTGGTCTCCGGGCGGAGTCCCGGCTCCATATCAACCTTCTGGAGCTCCGGGCGATCCGACTTGCACTCAAGGCATTCCTTCCCTCTGTCAAAGGGAAGGTTGTGCAGGTGTTCACAGACAACACCACCGCCATGTGGTACTGCAACAAACAGGGCGGGGTGGGGTCGTGGACCCTCTGTCAGGAGGCTCTGCGCCTCTGGACATGGCTGGAACATCAGGGCATGTTCCTGATGGTTCAACACCTGGCAGGTTCCCTGAACGCCAGGGCGGACGAACCTCAGCCGCAGGTGCATGATGGATCACGAATGGCGTCTTCACTCGGAAGTGGCGCAAGGACTCTTTCTACAGTGGGGAGAGCCTTGGTTAGATCTATTCGCCACCGAAGAGAACGCGCAATGTCATCAGTTCTGCGCGTTGGAATTTCCAAGGCGGCACTCGCTCGGCGACGCTTTCCGTCACGAGTGGATTTGCGGTCTATTGTACGCCTTTCCGCCTATACCACTTCTACCCAGAGTGTTGAAGAAGATTCGGCACGGCCGGGCCCAAGTCATTCTTGTGGCTCCGGACTGGGCTCGAAGAGTTTGGTATCCCGAGCTACTCAGTATGAGCGTAGATCCCCCGATTCGTCTGCCTCTTCGGGAGGATCTTCTGTCGCAGCAGCAGGGGACGGTCCTCCACCCGAACCTGTCCAGTCTACACCTGCTTGCGTGGAGATTGAGCGGCGGCAGTTGATTCCTTTCGACTTGCCTCCCGAAGTTTGTGATGTGATTCTGGCAGCCAGGCGTCCCTCCACTAAGGTGGTATACGCCTGCAGGTGGAACAAATTTGTGGCATGGTGCACAGCAAAGGCTGTGAATCCCCTTTCTGCCCCTCTTTCTGAGGTCCTTCTGTTCCTTCTTTCTCTGGCCCAACAGGGTTCTGCCCTGGGTACCATCAAGGGTTATCTCTGTGCTATCTCGGCCTTCCTCAGGCTCCCTGATCAGCCCTCCCTTTTCAAGTCCCCTGTTGTTAACAGGTTCTTAAAAGGCATTACACACCTCTTTCCTCCTGTTCCGTTTGTGATGCCTCAGTGGGACTTGAACTTGGTTCTTACCTTTTAATGTGCGATCCCTTTGAGCCTCTACATAACTGTCCTCTTCGTCTTCTGACTCTAAAGACAGCCTTTCTGGTAGCCATCACCTCCGCTCGGCGGGTGAGTGAGCTCCAGGCTCTATCTTGCAAACCTCCCTTTCTGTCTGTTCATCCAGACAAGGTTGTTCTTCGGACGCGTCCGTCCTTCTTGCCAAAGGTGGTTACTGCCTTCCACATTGGGCAGACCATCACTTTGCCTACCTTCTTTCCGCCTCCACATCCTTCCAGAGAGGAAGAGAGGCTCCACCGTCTGGACCCAAAACGTGCGCTCTCCTTCTATATCGACCGCACAAAACACTTCCGGGTGGATGACCAGCTCTTTGTTGGCTACGTGGGCGCCAAAAAAGGTCAGGCGGTGCACAAACGAACCATCTCCCGCTGGGTTACCTTGTGCATCAAGACCTGCTATTCTTTGGCTAAGAAGGAGCCTCCTGTTGGGCTGCGTGCCCATTCCACCAGGGCAACGGCTGCTACCACGGCCTTAGGCCGCGGTGTTCCGCTGCCGGTTATCTGTCAAGCAGCTACGTGGGCCTCGCTGCACACGTTTACAAAGCATTACTGCCTTGACAGTCAGGTCCGGAGGGACGGCTTCTTTGGCCGTTCTGTCCTCCAGGACTTCCTTGTCTGATCTTTGTTCGCAGACCCACCACCGGGGTTGGTATTGCTGGGGTATCTATTCTAAGGTAAGGAATCTGTCACTAACGTGTCTCTTTCAGATGCACAAGTTACTAACTTGTGTAACGATATATCTGTAAGAGACAGTAGTTAGTGACAGATTCCTACCGCCCCACCCATCCTCCCCGTTCTGCGAACTGATTTCTAGGGTTAAGGACATCCCTTTCAGGGCCCTAGTATTTTTCAGACACCTATGTCAGCTTCTTGCATGGCTCTGCGTTCCTGGCGCGGAAAGTCGTGTACAGAACTGACGTCAGCGCGCAGGGGCGGCGTCTAAGTACTTCATCCCGGCGATCACGACGCCGACGACGGACGCGGAGCCGCACGACGCCGCCTACCGACGCGCAAGGGTACTGCTACGCAAAAACTTTCCGGATCCAGCCTGACGCCTGGGGATATTCTAAGGTAAGGAATCTGTCACTAACTACTGTCTCTTACAGATATATTGTTACACAAGTTAGTAACTTGTGCATAAGGGGTACAGTCACCCCAGATGTAAGTAGCCCATTGGCTATTACCCCATACTCCCCTTAACTCCCATAAATTCAGTATTTAGGGGGTCCCCTGACAGCAGGAATGGAGATTCGTCTGGGAACTGAAGAAAGGATAAAGAAGAGCAATCACCTTGAGAACTGATGTATTTACCACTACTTGATGCCAAAATCCTGTCTTGCTGCTGGAACCTCGACAATTGCAGCGACTCCAAATCTCTCTTTATTGTTTAGTTAATTAAAACTATCACATTTTTTTTTTTACGTGTATCGACTTTGATTAAAGACATACATTAAAATTATTTCATCAACCTAATATGGCATAATATAATATCACAGAATTATAAAAAAAAATCTTCCATTGTCAATGTTCTCTAAAACCCTATAAAATGGTATCTAAGTTATGTAAGACTATTGATTGATTTGAGCCAGACATGAAAAACCAGCAAATATCGGGTGACAAACTTATTAGTTTCATTTACAATAGTACTAATTTGTAAATTAAATGTTAAGATCCTAGGTCTCTTATGTTACTACGAGTCATTAGGCCTTTGCGGGTCCCGATTGTTTCCTGCCTGGTGTGTAAAGCAATAGGTTCAGTCCTTAAGATGACAATCCGGCGAGCCGGTTGCGGCAGGCATTGCTTCTTCAGCGACCCAACTTGTCCAAAAGCTAAACTTCTCCCAGAGCTGAGGAGGACCGTCCACCAACTTCAACAACTAAGCATGTTCTCACTTGGGGTGGAGGAGCCATTCCCCTGCACCTACAGGCACCGAAACATATGTCTGGTAACCCATGCTGTCGGACATTGGGCCCACTGAAGGAGCAGTGTGACAGGAGGAGGTCCGTGAGGCTCTAGAAGGTCAGCCACATCACTCTGGCGGGCTTCGAGATGTTAGACCCCTTAGGAGTCTCCTTGCACCAATACCCTGACTACCAGGGCACTTGAGCCCACCAAGGCTTATCTGTGTCCAGTCCAGACACCACCGCCACAAAGACTTACCTGCACATCAACAGACTTCGAGAAAGATGAGCTCCACACCGAAAGTGGCCTTCCTGTGTTTCTTTTCCCTCCTCTGCAGGTATAAAGAGAACAGTGAGAACCTCAAACGTAAAAGTGACCCACCAGCCAGCACCTCTGCACCCGAGCCCCACAGTCCAAGTACACGTCTTCTGCCTGTGTCCCCTTGGCCTAGGAGTCCCCATGAGTGAGCTTCCCTTTGGGTTCCGCTGGACTTGTCCCCAAGTCGCCTCTGCAGACTGTTGTTTCGACAAGTCCCTTTAAACTTTGACACGATCAAGGCTACCATCTCAACCAGCACTTCTGCACCCAGACACACCAGGGCAGGTAAACCCGAACTGCTGGTGGTATTTTTTACCTTGGCCCCCAAGCACCTTAAGTCCTAAAGGGTACCCTCTACAACCCTTTGCAAATACCTGTATACAGTAAAAGTATTTTCCTTCCATAGGATAACTTTACAGCGTTCAAGGCTCCTGCCTCAAATCTCACAGTTTTGTTATTCAACTGTTTTACTGTGTAAAAACGATAGTGAACTTAAGTACTTACCTGATCCTGAAGATCTGGTGTTTAAATACTGTATAAAATATTGTGTTATTTTTCTAAATTGACCTCAGATTTCTTATTGAGTGTGTATCTCATTTATTGACTCTCTGTGTTCAACAAATGCTCAACAGTCTTCTCTGATAAGCCTAAACTACTTGACCATACTACCACAAATAGAGCACTTTGGGATTGTTAAAGCAAGCCCCTGTGAGCCAGTAAGGGTCGCCTGGACTTTCTGCATAGTGTACCTCGTTTTGGTACACTACATTGAAGCCCAGCTTCCTACAGTGATCCGCTAGGCATCTTCTGCTGAGTTTGTCTGCTTTAGCGTTCAGAGAGTTCGCCAGGTGTTGAACCACCAGGGAAATGCCCTGACGTTCCAGCCATGTCCAGAGATGCAGGGCTCCTTGACAAGGGTCCACAACCTCACCCCGCCCTGTTTGTTGCAATACCATATGGCGGTGATGTTGTCATGAACACCTGCACCAGTTTTCCCTGGATCGAAGGAAGAAAGGCTTTCAGTGTCATGCGTATCGGCCGGAGCTCCAACATGATGATGTGGAGTTAGTTCTCTGACCTCCACCTCTCCCAGTTGGGAGCCCCAGCTTAGGAGTGATGCATCTGTCACTACAGTCAGCTCTGGTTGAGGAAGGGAGAAGGATCTGCCACTGACCAAATTGCGGTTCGCTAGCCACCACTACAGATCTTTTGCAGTTCCCTCCAAGATCTGAACCATGTCTGAGAGATTTCCCTGTTGCCCACTGGGACTTCCGGTCCCACTACAGAGCCCACATATGCCATCGGGCATGAGTAACAAGAAGGATGCAGGAGGCCATGAGGCACAACAGCCTCAGAGTCAGTCTTCTCCAAAATACAGGATAGAGGCTGAAACATTGGAATCATAGCCAGAATATCCTGGACTCGATGCTCGGAGGAAAGGTTTGAAACTGCACTGTGGCCAGAATGGCTCAGATGAAAAGGAGCATCTGAGAGGAAGTCAGGTGTGACTTCGACACATTGTTAGTGCACCTCAGCGAATACAGGAGGTTCGCTATAGTCTGAAGGTGGAAGACGACTGCCTGGGGTGAGCCCACCTTTAACAGCCAGGCCTCAAGGTAGGGGAAGACAGGAATCCCCATCCTCCCCAGATGAGCTGCAACCACCGCCATCACTTTCCTGAAAACCCGATGGGTGCTGGTGAGGCAGAAAGGAAGCACAGCAAACTGAAAGAGCTCTTGGCCCACCGTGAACCGCTGGTAATGCCTGTGGGCAGGCGGGCGGGTATGTGAAAATATGTGTCCTGCAAGTCTAACGCTACCATCCTGTCTCTGGGGTCGAGGGCAGACAGGACTTGGGCGAGTGTGAGCATTTCAAATTTCACTTTCTTCAAGAAGAGGTTGAGAAGGCGCATCCTTCTTTGGCGCCAAAAACTAGCAGAAATAACAACCACACCCTACTTCTAATGCAGTAGCCCTATCTATGGCTCCCTTGGCCAAGAAAGCCTGTGCTTCTTGATGAAGCAAGGAGAGATGGTCCTCCGCCAGCCAATCATGTGTGGGTGGCATGGGTGGTTGTAGTCCCTTTGGGTGATCTGGAGAACCCAGCGGTTTGATGTCACTGACCCCCAGTGAGGCAGGTAATGGCATATCCTTCCTCCCACTGTGTGTCCATGGTGCTCGGAGGGCAAGCTAAAGAGGCTTGGAGGCAGTGGCTGCTGGGGGAGTGGTGGACTGATATCACCACTGGTCACCTGTTCCATGCTGTCTGTAAGACCCTCGGCCACGAAATGGCTTGGGAAGACTGGATGTCGTGGTGGCTGGGAGTGTAAGGGCACAGCTGGAGACCTCTTCCGTGGTCAAGAAAGGGGCAGGAGGAGAGGCCATAGACAAGCCTAAGGACCTGGCCGTAGCTCTGCTGCCCTTATAGCGCTCCAGTGCTCAATCTGCCTTCTCTCCAAAGAGGCAAGAGCCATCGAAGGGCATTTCCATGAGGGACGACTGAAAATCTGAAAAAACAATTGTTCTCAGCCAAGCGTAGCGCTGCAAGGCCACTGACGAGGAAAACGCTCTGCCCAGAGAGTTAATCGTGTCAAGCACACACCATAGGGTGAACTTTGCTGCATGTCGCCCAACAGCGATAGCCTGGGTGAGTATGGCTCGGGCTTCCTCTGAGACCATAGGCAGCACTTGCGCAACAGAATCCCATATTGTATGGGAATACTGGCCATAAAAGGCATGCAGTCTTCACCGATCAAAGTGCTAGCCTGGCGGAAGAGAACAGTCTCTTGCCAAATGTGTCTAGCCTTTTCGATTCCCTATCTGGTGGAGTGGTAAAAAACGTGCCAGGGTTAATCCTGGACGTGGAGTCTTGGACCACCAAGCTCTCTGGGGTGGGGTTCTGAGTGAGGAACCTGAGAGGGCAGGGTAATCGCAGCGCACAATCATCCTATGCACAGTAGCCCGCTGTGCAGGGCTTGGACCAGGCCCCAAGTAGGACATTTGTAATGACTTCATTGAATGGGAGAAGGGGAGACTCCCGGCTGAAGCACCTCGGCCAAGACGTTCGTCTTGACTGCCGCTGTGTGCCACTGAAGGTCAGCTGCCCTATGCATCACCATCACAAAAGAGGCTCCCTCCCCCATAGCCCTGGTAGGAAGAGAGACCTGTACACTGTCGGGTGAGGTGCGTATTCCACTGGCCTCCACCGGTTTCTCATACCAGTAGTCCTGTTTCTTTTCTTCTTCAGAGAACTAGTAACTCTAAGGGTCCGTAGACTCTTCCCATTCGTCTCCCTCTCCAGGCCTATCAAGTAAATAAGGCACTGTTTCTGCTCTGGGAAGCATGCACCCTTTCGGCGCCGCTCCAGCTCAGTGTCATATGACTTAGACAAGAGCGATGAAGTTGAAGATCTCTTCGACTTCTAGGCCTTCTTATGTTTGTGGGACTTACCCAACTTCCACTAAGATTTTGAGTGCGATGACAACTGCTGGGACAGGTTTCACGAATTGGCTCAGGACCTTCCACACGAACAGGACCTTGAGTGTCACAGTGTCGTCTGGCGTTGACTGGTGAGGAACTTGAGGGAGCACTTCCTCAGCGCCATGGGGTGCACGGAGCGGCAGTCTTTCGCAGGCCTTGGAGTCATGGTGTCGCTCCAAAACCACAAACACACCAAGTAGGGGTCCGTCACCACTATCTGTCTGTGACAGGCCCCACATGGTTTGAAACCAGCTGGTTTCTTAGGTAACATACCTACACATCTGATAGAGACTGCTAGCAGCAGATTCCTTACCTTACAATTTCCCCAGGCGTCAGACTGGATCTGGAATATTTTTGGTGAGCAGTACCCCTGCACGCCGGTAGGTGATATCGAGTGGCTCCACGTACGTCATCATCTGCGCCAGAAGTGACATCTGTGGCACCTAACAAAAGGTCGCAAAAAGCCAGTCAAGAAGTGACTGAGGGGAAGCTCAGACCGGGTCAGTGCTATCTGTCACAGACAGGAAAGAACTGGTATCAGCGCGCCAAGGTGGCGCCTCTAGGTATTACTTCCACCACAGATGATGCTGACGACGCCATACAGATCCAAACAACGCCACCTACCTTCACACAGAGGGACTGCTCGAAAATATTCCGGATCCAGTGTGACACCTGGGGATAATTCTAAGGTAAGGAATCTGTGGCTAGATAGAGTCTCTACCTGACAAGGCTTTATGGAAGGTCGGTAACTTGTTCGTCTCTGTTACTTGTTGGAATGTCATGGGGTTCTATCACTATTCTCTCTATTGATTATGAACTCTGCTAGCTGTTAATCCCACTGTCGCATTGTCGTGTAGTTCCTATATATAACCTATACAGAATGTGGGCTTGGTGGTAGACTGACTCTGAACACCCCCACCGAAAATGTTAGCCTGTTTGCATTAACTAGCTCCCAGTGCCACTAGTGTCTCCTCTTATCGGGGAGAGAATAGTTTCTGGCAACCTCAGAACATGACAACCCTTATCCCTCAGGATCGTGGAGACAATATACTACTTTTCGCTCAGTCACTCATGCTCACTTATTCGGTCTCAGAGAGTTACACAGAAGAAGCAGTCGGGTGTGTTACAATAAGAATTTATTGCACAGTTGTTCTTCTAGTGTAAAATAGATGTGCTGCAATAACCGTTAGACAGTAGCAGATATATATGATTAGCAGTATAGTGAATATAAATGGATAGTACAGTTCTACCATTTTGCAATAATCATAAATGCATACATGAATATAAACCTACGATGCCTATCTAGATGTACCTAAGTGCACCTAGCATGTGAGTAGGTGTGAAGCCAAGAATCCCTCTAGGATTTAGTCGAACCCCATTACCTGAAGTGTGAGAATGTAGGAGCCCGTCCTGGTCTCGAGTTGGACACCCCGCGAGGGATGTGTTAGACCACTGTCAGCTGGAGTGTCTGCATGCAGGAGCCTCAGCGTCTCTGGTCAGTGTGTCGGCCTGGAAGTCTCTGTTCCCTCTAACTAACACTAGCAAGATGTGCTGTATTTATACAGAAAGTATCTAGGGTTCCTTTGTCCCTTGTTTCTTGTGTTAGCCATTGTTGGATTTGAGGATGACGTATGGGATGAACCTTGTACGTTGATATTATGCAGGTGGTGCAGCCCCAGCCTGGTTTCCAAGAACCCTTATGAATATTCATTCATACTGTGTGAGTCTATTGATGAAGTTATTGGAACTATTGTTCAGGGAGAAACCCTCCTTCTGCGCCCAGGACTATAACTAGGTATAGGTTCAATCCTAAAAGGTTCGTTACTGTGTAGTGTAGGGGAGGTAATGTAGGTGAAGGTGTTTGATATTACCCGGGCCTATATTAGGGCACCTATATGAAACATAACACCCACTCCTCTTCCGAATAGTCAACAATAAAAAATGCCATCGAACCATTCTCTTTACTAGGTAAAAGCGCATAAAAACTATCAATGACCCCTGTAAAAACATTGTCTTAAAATCATTTAAAAAACAGTCTTAAGAGGGGGAAAAAAGACAAAGAGAGAAAAAATCTTTTACTTCGAAAATCAGTTTTGGGAATTGTTACTTAAGCCGAAGTCCTAATTGAGTTTGTTTATATAAGTCGAAACACTACAAGCGTCAGAAGGCCATGCTTTTCAGCAAAAGTGTCAATTTTTAGGAAGTGTTCCAAATTTAGTCGAGTTTTGAAACCAAAAGGAAAAATTCCGAATACTTTCCCAGCACACAATGAGCCAATTATAGATTAAGTGTCCTGGCTGGGAGACGCAACATCGTTGTTGCCCGCCGCTGCAGAGGACGGTCCTTGTAACACCTCGCAGAGTACGTCAATGGAGCACAAATGATATTCAGAGCTGCCAATAGCTGGTGTAGAGGCAGCCAGTGCTGTTGTCGAAACCTGAGTGCTAGTGGAAGAGCTGATGCTCAACCCAGTTGTAAAAGGCACCTGCGGATTCTCGAAGAATGCAGCCATCAATATGGGAATACGCTGGGGACATTGCCGAGCATGGGCCCTCAGGGGTTCCAGCCTGGTATTCAAGTCCACAGGCGTGTCCGATGCAAGTGTCAGACAGAGACAGACAGAGATCCAACATGCATTCTTCACTGCAAAACAGGCATCGAAGAACAGGTAAGATGCAGTCCATCCAGACTGGTCTAAACGATAGGAACCAAGAGGCGCTCAGTTCCCGTAGGCGAGGTGTGCATAGATGCTGTACCATGCGTTCACGGTACTTGCGCTCCAGGAGTGCTTTTGCCATCTCTTTGGTGACTGGGCCGTCCATTGCGTAGCAGAAAAGGAGAGCAGGATCCGCGGAAGACCTCCATAAACGCTTCCCAATACAGAGTGTATAAAATTTGGAATAACTCCGAGGATAGTCTGAAAGGTACTTAGAAATCCTGACCCTATGGTCTTAAATAGGTGTACAATACCACTCGTATCAGACATATTAAAGATACGACCCACCATTTCTGCGAAATGAAAGGGGCAGTTTGTACGTATAAGTGCCTGTATCTCAGTCAAGGTCCTTGCGATTTGAAGATCAAAGGTCTCTCGAGCGGAGGTTAAGGGTATGGTTTGCTGTAAAAGCATGGCTTTCAGTCTGCTCAAAGTATCAAACTGTATAAAGGAAACATTCAAAGAAGGCCATAGCGGCGCCTCCCTGACTGTATTTACTGGGGGAAACGATACTTGCATACAGCAAGTAACCCTGGAGTTCACAGTGACCAGATAGGCAATGCCCGGAAGCATCCCACAGCAACCTTGATCGTTCAGCATCAAGTAACTCCCATTTGAGAGCAGCCTGAATACCGGAGTAATCACGGCTGCTGGAGTCCCTGTCATGTGGCAGGACAAGTTCACTACCGAACCATTACAAGCTCCGTAATGAGAGAGCCGCTTAAAGCATTCTTGCAGTTTGTATCGCTTAGAAACACTTCTCGATCCCCACTCCGGCATCGAAATCTGTACGGTAATTCCCAGGATTCCTTAATGTATTCCTTACCTAATCTTTCATATTTGCCTGCCTGCCTTTGCTCAAGGCAATATTTAAATTGAAAAGTAGTGACCGGTAGAGTTATGTGGCCATTGATTAGCCATTCCGTTGATGGTGATTCCGCTACCGTAAATGGTAATCTATCCATCTTTTCAATGCGCAACATTGTATATTTTGCTCCCCTTTGTGCCATTTCTACCTGTTTATCTGTTAGATTGTATTCAGAAAACAGAGACGTACTGTTGATAAAACGCCAAGGCACATAGCCTTCACGCAAAGATTGCATTGTCCAGCTTAACAACATGATAGAACGTAACTGAGATTGCCCGTGTTGTAATATGGCCAAATCTGGTTCCAGTATGTCTATTGCAGAAGATACAATGTTGCCTAAGGAATAGATCCTGGAGGTCAAAGTTGTTAACCCATTATCCACTACTGCTAATGCCTTCTCTAAGTTAATACGGTCTATTTCCCGTATTCTCTCTGCGGCCTCTTGTTGGGATATCTTCCAATTTTCATTGTAGGCAGCATAAATGGCAGCATATATGAAACGTTTCTGACGTGATTTCTTGGGGCCTAGTAAAAAGTCCCTAAGATCCATGTCTTGTGTGAGTAAGGTCAAGTGTTGTTTCACTTCTGTGAGTGTTGAGGTCTCTAGCCAATCAAGGCACAACTTCCCAACACTGTAGGACGTCACTACCCCTGGATGTTCTCTTTGTAAATAGCGTGGGTCTGGCCTGTGGATATTGAACCATTCGGTTCAATATCCACAGGCCAGACCCACGCTTTCTGACATGTGTTCGTGTCTAAGGGCCAAACCACCCATTTCTTCCAATTAGGGTCTGATCTATTGTACTGTAAAATGTCATCCACTGTTGGCCCTTCTTGTGAATTTGAATTTTGCCACCCCTCCATTTCTGATGGTGTTGGAAACCGAGGTGTGTTTAGGTCCTTGTTTTTGGCTAGTCCAAGACAGGACGTCTGTTTCACAGTGTCATTTAGAAATATCATCTGCTGTGGGATGAGGCAACGCTCTAAATAGCGCCTCTGTTCCCTGGACTTGCCAGTCTCTAGAACCCCAGACTGATTTTAAGTCTATTGTGTCCTTCCATAGGTCAAAACCTTGTTCAGACAATTGGGCAATAAAGGAAGCAGAGTAAATCTGTTTGGTGTTTGTCAACATAATTTTCAGTGCCGATGTCGGTGTAACCTTATAATAATATGAGGTCGGGTCTGTGGTGTTAAACCCTGAAAAATATGAAAATTTCTGTGCAAATGTATGCGAACTACCTTTTGGTGGTGTAGGGCAATGTTCCCACTGGTGGTACTCAAAAACATTTCTAGGTGATATAGATTTGTGCAAGAAATGATGACCATAATGTTGGTAACAGTACAAAGTGTCATAGTCTGAAGTACCTTCTAACATTTCAGTGTTCGGAAATGCAGCAGTTTTCTCGAAATCAGACAACATGTTATTAACAGTTTCAGAGTCCCAATCATCAGAAAATGTACTGGAGGTAATGATATCAATCAATGAAATTTTAAATACATGAGAAATTTTTAAAAGTTCAGTAGGACCGAATATATCGAAATCAACCTTGTCCCAGACTATACCATCCGGTATACGAACTGCTGTAATGTTCACTGATGACGGGTCTCTTTGTTCACGATGTGAGGACTGATGAGGCTTCAGAATTAAAATAACTTTTTGGGCTGCGGAGCTTTGTTGAAGGTATTGTCCATTAATAAGCATGCTAAAAGTTATAACTAAGCCTAGCCATAAAAGAAAAAATAGTATCCCAGTAATTACCCAGAGTTCTAACCAAGACGATACCAGGTAAGTCTTTTTGAGAAAGTTCAGAAAGTCTTTAGCTTGCTGTTTGCGTGATTTTTGGGCTGGTGTCGTTTCAGATTCACTTGGATCCAAAGAAAACGTATCAAAGTTCGTGAAGTAGCCAGAAGCAGTTCGATCAATTGTAGGAATTGCATCGGGATTTGTTGAAATCGTATTTTGCTCTCGTCGAGGCATGTTGATGTAGACGTCTGTATTTGGTCTAATTGCAACTTGTGTGTTATTTTGAATTGAATTTTGAAGTTGAACTTCTGGTTCAAGGGAAACGAGTTCCATAGCATTGTTGCATAGTCCTTCATTCTGCACAGGAGGCTCTTCAAACGTGATGAGTCTTTCTGTTTGAACTTTTTGGATTGTAGCTAGAGGAGGGCGTCTGCTACTGTGGAGTCCACGAGGCCTACTGTTCAGTATCGGCCACATAGTGTGGTTTGATTAAGTCGATTGAGACAAATCTTTTCTCCTTTTTCCGGCAAGAGGCGGCAAAAGTACAGTTCTTGTTCCTTGAACTGCTAGGACAGGTACAGGCTTTCTGTATGATGGTCCAAATTCTTTTTGTCCACTATTTTCTCTCTGACCAGATCCCCGACCTTTGGGATCCAGACAGGTCTTGCCGTGTTTGCCTTGACTTCACCAGTGGCGGTCTGTTTCTGGAGGACGTTACTGTGTTGTGTCCTGGATTCATTTAGATCCTGTAAAACAGCCAAACGATCATGGATATCAAATGGTTTCTCATCCGCCACTGTGCTTTCACAATCAAGATCAGGTACCCACATTCTCGTCCCAAACAGGACATCATATGGAGTGACACCCCCTAGAGAACTTCTTGGCTGGTTATTGAGTGCTCGTTGTACCCCATATAGATGATTGACCCAACTACTGCCTTTGCCTAATACCCTAGCTGTTAAAGATTGCTTTAGGTCCCGGTTTTTCCTCTCCACAACCGAATTTCCCTCAGGATGGTACGAAGAGGAGTACCGCAATGCTACGCCCTTACTTTCCATGGCCTCTTTGTAAGCCCGAGAGCTAAACGCCGGGCCACGGTCAGAATGTAACGTGCTAACTGCGTATGTCCCTATAAAGACTTGCAAATCTTTGATAACAGTTCGAGCGTCAGCTGAGCGCTGAGGCCATACCCATAGGAATCTCGAGCAAGAATCCACTGCAACCATGATATACTTGTAAGCCCCATCTGATTGTAAGGGGCCGCAGTGGTCCAGATACACACAAGCGAGAGGTTTGTCTGATTTTAATAACGGTGGAGCCTTTCATCTGCTGACAGATGTCACATTTCAAGACATAGTCTTTAGTTTGCTTTGTTGGACCTGGCCACCAATAGCGCTGTTTCAACAATGAAATAGTCGCTGTAACGCCTGTATGTGCAGAGCCCAAACCCTCGTGTGCAGCAATAATTAAACCTTGCCTACGATCCATATTTGGTATTACTCTGTCCCCCACTCCAGGAATCTGAGCATATGGAATGTTGTTTGCATCTAACTTGTAGGAGTACTTGAGTGGAAATTTCTTTGGTACTGCTGAGCTGCCTCTGCGCGAAGCAATGACAGCGACCATAATATCTCCGTCTATCCTCGTTTTTGAACGAATGATTGCAGCTACGGAAGCCATTCGTACAGCCCCCTTTGCGGCTTCATCAGCCAATGAATTCCCTTCAACGTGAACGCCATCACGTTGATGACTCAGTGTATGAATCACGTGAGTCCTCGGTAGTTCGTTCTTCAACTCATCTACCTGTTCCCCTAGCATTTTATGCTTAATTGTGCCACCTTTCGCGTCTTTGAACATGTTTTGTTCCCAATGATGGAAATATTCATTGTATGACTGCACACAGTAAAAAGAATCACACACTATCAGTGTGGGGAATTCGTGATCCGTATTCACCAGTGCTAGTATCAGTGCTTTTAACTCTGCCAACTGAGCTGTGCAGTCTCCTAGAGACTGCGTTTTGGTGCAACTTGGATGGAATTTTCCATCACGCATGCGACCTTTAACGATTGCACATGCTGCGCTGTATTGTTGCTTACTCCCTATGGCCGGTTGAGCAGATCCGTCAGTTTAAATTATATATTCATACTGATCTAGAGGCAAAATTTCATTTGGTAGAGGTTATTCTTGTTCGTATTGCAGGAATGCCTGTGTTTTTAGTCTTGGATCAAATCTGTATTCAACATCCGTTGCAGTAAGGGAATTAGCCCATTGTATCCATCTCGGATGTAAGGCTTTTGCATTTGGAATGCTAGCCTTTGTAAAAGCTTCTAAAGCTGGTACTGGGGTCACGACAATTATGCGTTTTCCCTGAGCCAGGGCTCTTTCTCTTGCTACAGCGGTCTGAACTGCTGTCAGGATTTTTTCTGTTGAAGTGAAACGCATTTCTGCGTTTGTGTACAGGTGTGATTTGTAAGCGATTAGTACCGTTTCGCCTTCATTGAAGGTTAAGTAAGTGTACCCGCATTGACCCGCTATTACACGGATCACTAAGTTGCGTACGTTTACTCGCGTCTGTAGGTATTTTGAAGCTATCATGTCTTCCTGCAGTGAACGTAGGATGTTTGTGTGTTCCTGTGTCCATTGTCTAACTGAAAAGTCAGGTTTTATTAAGTCGTAGAAAGGTTTTACTCTTTCCGCGTAATCTAAAATGTATGTTCTGCCGAAATTTAGGAATCCCAGTATCGATTGTAGATTTTTCAATGATTTTGTAGGCTGGAGCAGCGCACACTTTTCTAAAAAGTTAGCTGCCAGACTTTTCCCTTCATTTGGCAGTTCATATCCTAAAAATAGGACGTTGAGGTGGGCGATTTTTGATTTTTTAAAATTAAATTTGTAGCCCTCAGAGGCAAATCCCATAATTATGGTGCTCACCCTGGTCAAGTGCCTTTTAAGTCATCGTCCGTCAGATAAATATCATCCACATAGGATAATGCTTCCTCATCAAAATTTTGGAGTAACTCAGTTACTCTTGCTGAAAATACCCCCGGGCTATTCTTATACCCCTTGAGGGAGGCGACAAAATTGCCGCTGGGACCCCATCGCTGAGAATGCGGTCAAATACCTACTTTCAGGCGCTATATTTTGGCAGAAGAATCCATTTGAGATATCTAGTGTAGTTTTGTATTTTTTTCGCACAATGTTATTCATTAATGCGGCACTGTGTGCGTTTTGGACAGCGAATGTCTTTGTGCATGTGTTTAAATGTCTGTAATCTAAAACTAGACGGTATGAGTTGTCCGGTTTTGATACGGGAAACAAAGGATTGTTCATTTGTGAGGTGCATGTTTCAATCACCCATTGGTATTCAAGTTGATCTAAGATCTCCCTGACCTGTTTTTTAGCTTCTTG
Source organism: Calotriton arnoldi (assembly GCA_963921515.1). NCBI lineage: Eukaryota > Metazoa > Chordata > Amphibia > Caudata > Salamandridae > Calotriton > Calotriton arnoldi. The sequence continues at coordinate 2,898,723 of CAWUFW010000174.1, forward strand.
CTTTATTGGATATTGTCTCTGTGCATTTGGTGAAACTTTTAACGGGATCACGTGGTGGGTTGAATCTTCATCCCATCCGGCATTATTTTTGTACGATGCTGGAGCTAGGGCAACTGCCCACTCCTGTGCATATGCATGTTTAAGATGAATGGGAACGAGGTCGGAAAATGCTGGAAAAATTATTGTTTCTCCCCTAGGGCACTCCATAACGAATGCTGGCGGCCAATCTTGTTCAGCTAATAGGATGTCATAACCAGATGACAGGTTTTTCCAAAAGAGACCTTTACCTTTCCTGGGCTTGTCCCCCACCATTTGGAGTGTTATTTCGTGTAACTTATGTGGGACGCTCACCCTTGTATCTGGTGTTTCCACCGTGATGTAATCATTCAAGTCCGCTGTCACCAGAAATTCCATCAGGTTCTGGCGAGCTATTGTTACTTCTGCCGCACTGTCTAGCATCGTCTGAGCCCATTCCCCGTTCAGAAGTTGTGTCCTCAGAATTCTGGGCATGTCTGATCTTTGGGCCTGAAACTTTCTTCTTTTTAAACTGAGGTTTTGATTTTGGCTTTTCTTCTTTTTTGGAAGTATAGTCTTGAGTGTGCTGCTTGTCTCTGGACTTTGTACACTCTTCTTTGTGTTCTGACCGTCCTTCTCTCTCGGAGTTTTTCGTCGAGCCCTGAAAGGAACGAGAGGAACATGTATCAGTATCCTGATACCTGTCAGGTTTCCTAATATTATCCCTATTCCTGAGGATGTACCTCTTCTCAGAGGGCTCCTGTGGAGGAGATCTACCTCGGGATTGAGATCTGTTTCCTTTAAAGTTTTGTTGTTTTTTATTATCCCACTTCTTTTTAGAAGAAGCAGGTGTCTGCTTGGAATTGTCCTTTTTCAGGACTGCCCATCAGTTGGGGTTTTAAAGCTTTCCCACCCTAACTGTCTCTGCCTAATTCTGCATACGCAGTTTCAATTATTTTGGGTAGTTCGTGTTGTTGATCTAACGGACTGTACTCCCTTAGTCTTTGGCGGATTGCCACTGAAGCTGCTTCCCCTTTAATATTAGCTAGTATTATGGCTGATACCTGGTCATAGTTATTTAGTAACTTCATCCCTAAGTTCAGAGCCGGTTCTGCTCCATACTCGTTTTGTATTTGTCGTAATACATCCGGTATCACCTCTAATGAAGGAATACCAAGAGTCCTGGGATAAATTGCAGCAAAGACTGTACCCCAACTGGTACAATCTTCTACTTGTGGTGTTATCCCCATGGGCAAGCAGATTGTTAGCATTCTGTGTTTTTCATACGGGGTAGTATTCAGGAATACTGCCTCGAGCTGAGTAATTTTCTGAGCTACCCAGAATGGCATTTGTTCACTTTTCATGGGCATTTTGCCCATTACCGCGTGTAATGTTTGTGGAGTGATTTTAGTTGCTGTACCCTGAGGCTGAGTACCATTTGTTGCAACTGTTGCCGGTTGGACTGTGAAAGCCCTCATGACGAATTGTGTCAAGTTTCTGTAGATTTTAATTCAATCTTTGTGTTGTATGAGTAAGTCTCCTTGTGTCAATGTCAGGATGTGGTGTGTAGGCCGCTAATATCGGCCATGTTGCCCCCTCTCCTCCGAGCGGGCCTAATCTTACTCTATTTCTTATGTGGGGTAGGGCACCTTTAAACCAGTATAAGTGTTCCTGGTACGTGAGTGGAACTTCTATGTCCTCAAACGGACCATATTCCACTGGTGCATCTCCTTCTGTATAGTAGTGAAATGTCTGTGTTCTTGCATCTGCTTCTGGGAATGTAACCCACGAATAGAATACCTCTGTTTTGTTTGATTCGTGTGCCTCAATCACGAAAACTACTAAGCCACCCCTAGCTGATAAACCATTTTCTACTAGTTTCAGGGTGATCGTATGTCTGAATTTAGGTGCAATTTGAATTGCGTTTGAATCTTCTTCTCCATCTGAGACGTGTAGATTTACTACTGGGTTATTTTCGCCTCAGTCATTTTTGTAACAAAGAAGTTTGTTCAAGGGAACTTAAGATAAGGTTTTATTTGCACAATTTTAGGAACACTGTGTCTTTCAAGCTTGATTAACCAACAGCCAATCAATAGTATTTTTCGCCTACTCTTCTGTGGCGGAGTTTGTGCCCACCCACTCCAGACGTCTCTGGTATTTTGTGAGTAGGGGTCTCTGATAATTAGCACGACTGAACTACTCAGATTCTACTGTTAAATAAGTACCCAACCAACGTTGGCGGCGCCATGTCGTGTAGTTCCTATATATTTAACCTATACAGAATCTGCGCGTTCGGATAACATGAACTGTGGGCTTGGTGGCAGACTGACTCTGAACACCCCCACCGAAAATGTTAGCCTGTTCTAGCTCACAGTGCCACTAGTGTCTCCTCTTATCGGGGAGAGAATAGTTTCTGGCAACCTCAGAACATGACAACCCTGATCCCTCAGGATCGTGGAAACAATATACTACTTTTCGCTCAGTCACTCGTGCTCACTTATTCGGTCTCAGAGAGTTACACAGAAGAAGCAGTTGGGCGTGTTACAATAAGAATTTATTGCACAGTTGTTCTTCTAGTGTAAAATAGATGTGCTGCAATAACCATTAGACAGTAGCAGATATATATGATTAGCAGTATAGTAAATATAAATGGATAGTACAGTTCTACCATTTTGCAATATTCATAAATGCATACATGAATATAAAATGCATGATAAAAGAAAGCGGGTACTCCTACGATGCCTATCTAGATGCACCTAAGTGTACCTAGCATGTGAGTAGGTGTGAAGCCAAGAATCCCTCTAGGATTTAGTCAAACGCCATTACCTGAAGTGTGAGAATGTAGGAGCCCGTCCTGGTCTCGAGTTGGACACCCCGCGAGGGATGTGTTAGACCACTGTCAGCTGGAGTGTCTGCATGCAGGACCCTCAGTGTCTCTGGTCAGTGTGTCGGCCTGGAAGTCTCGGTTCCCTCTAACTAACACTAGCAAGATGTGCTGTATTTATACAGAAAGTATCTAGGGTTCCTTTGTCCCTTGTTTCTTGTGTTAGCCATTGTTGGATTTGAGGATGACATATGGGATGAACATTGTACGTAGATATTATGCAGGTGGTGCAGCCCCAGCCTGGTTTCCAAGAACCCTTATGAATATTCATTCATACTGTGTGAGTCTATTGATGAAGTTATAGGACACTATTGTTCAGGGAGAAACCCTCCTTCTGCGCCCAGGACTAGAACTAGGTAAAGGTTCAATCCTAAAAGGTTCTTTACTGTGTAGTGTAGGGGAGGTAATGTAGGTGAAGGTGTATGAGATTACCCGGGCCTATATTAGGGTACCTATATGAAACATAACAGCATTATTGAGTTGTTCTATATTTTCTTTGCTGTGGAGAGTGTGGCTCTCTGCTTCAACCCATTGCATAACTAGTTGTTTCGTCAAAGGCGTTAACATTTTTATCTTCCTTGTCTAAAGAATGCCTAATGTTTCGACTATTCAAAACTATTTAGCCATCTGTTTCTTCTCTAGAAGGACACCAGTGGAGGATTTCTTTTGAAAAATCAATACTTTCTCAGTGTGTGAAAAAATTATTAAGGTAGTACCATCCGATCCATTATGCGCCAACACAATGAGATTTGACCTTAATGTTGGCTCAGTTGGGGGGGCCTCACTTTAGTGCAGCTCTGCCGGCCGGAATCAATAATCCGTCAGTAAGCTGCGGAACAGGTGCTAATCAGCGTCCATAGACCTTGGTACCATGCAGTGTGGCGTAGAAGAGGAAGATAGACCTGAAATGTGGTGCTGAAAGCCGAAAATAACGTCGGATTGTGAGGCTGCAGGACGCTGCACAATCACCTGCAGTGATCCAAGATGGCAGTCCTGAGCGATAACAGCAGAGTCTAAGCGGCTAAATATTGCGTGCAGAATAGGCTGCCCTGGTGGCTGGGCACCGGCACTGCTCAGCATCTACGCGCGCCGGGTCAGTGCGGGACTTGCAACGTTGCAAGGAGGGAACTGTGCGGAGTTGGCTGCGCAGTATACAAACGCGCCTGGGGGTGTCTGGGACTGGCGCCCAGCCCGCATTGCATGGACGTGCGATAAGTAAGGAACCACTGGTATCGCAGCTCCTGGCCGAGGTGCGGTGTAACGCTGCGGCAGAGCGCTGGATTGGAGAAGCAGGGGTTTCTGCCTCCTCCATACCACCAGCGCATGTGGCGTGTGTCAGCCCGGTGTAGAAATCGTGTCAGCCCCGCAAAAGAGATCTGCTTGAAGGTGACGAGAGGGAGTCCTGTTGCGGTGCTGTGGGGGCTCGGGTGAGTCTTCAGCGACTGTGTGCTGGTCTCCGAGGGGCGTGTGTGACAGCTGCTGCGGATCGCGGGCCCCCCTGTGCGCCCTGAGGAAAACAGCATGGCGTTCCCCTAGCCTCAGTGACTTTTTTGGGTGGTGAGAGGCAGGAGTCTATGCAGGGGCCTTGTGTGGCCTGGTGGTCACTGCTGCGGCCTGGATCACGCAGTGCGCTTCTCCCGCCGCCCTACCACCTACAGTAGCCTTCACCTGACGGACTAGTGGAGAGTCATAGGGAGAGGCAGCCGCTTCAATCAAGGAAACCCCGAGAACTACCGCTGTGCTAAAGTGGGGTGCATGAGCTTGGTGATAGTAGGAGCTGCTGAGTGCCGCGAGTGAGGTGCGGCCTTCATTGGCTTCTGGACAATAGGGGGCTAACAACTAGTTGCTTGCCAGTTCGTTTTGAGCGATCTGCGAACATGGGCAAAACCGATAAACAGCCGTCACAATTAACTTTTGAATCTTGTCGCTTGTCACGTCCTGCGTCGACACATTCAGACACGGAAATGGAGGTCGGACAGTCGAGCACAGCCCTATTAGAGTCAACATTGTTGGCGCTGCAGCAGAGCCTCAAGGCCATAGATGGCAAGATCGACACGCTAACGTTGCGTATGGACAATATGGCTGCCAAGTTGGATAAACAGGCGGCAAAACAGCGCATTTCCACGGTGAGGATGAATCCCATGAGACAGCAGGCAAGTGCCGAGACATGTAAAAGATCCAGGAAGTTATAAGAGCGAAAAATGAAGACTTGGAGGCGCGCTCTCGGTGCAATAATCTCTGAATTATGGGGGTCCCAGAAAGCACAAATACGGGCCACTTAGAGGACTATATTGAAGCAATGCTAAAGGAAGTCTTTGGCCCAGAGCATCTCTCCCAGGTCCTAATCACTGAGAGAGCGCACAGATCACTTGGCCCCAGACCGCCACAGGGGGCTCCCCCCAGGCCCATCATAGCCAGGCTCTTAAACTATTGTGATCGCGACACTGTTTTGCGACTGGCACGGGAAAAGCAGAACACCAGCTATCAAGGGAACGAGGTAGCTTTTTTCCCCGACTTTACTGTCGCGGGTCAGACGGCCCACAGAGAGTATGTAACGGTCAAGAAGAAACTTCGTGCGGCAGATATACCATATGCGATGATGTACCCTGCTCATCTACAAATCACACATGAGGGCAAAACAAAGATCTTCACTACGCTGGGAGCAATTACAGAATTCCTGAAACATCTGCAATGTAACCTAACAAGTCCAAGGTGATCACCTTCTCCTGCACACTCGGAATAACCAGGGTCCTGGCGAGACAGCTAAACAGGGTCAGGTTATCACACCAACTGCCGCAACAGGTTGGCATGGACTTCTGCTTGGGTCACCATAGCATCTCCCTTGCAGATGGAATTTATTGGCTATCTGCACTCTTCCCCCCCCCCCCTCCCGGCTACAGTAGTTTGGTGATGGGGGTAACGTGGAAATCTCCTACTGTGTACTGTGCCGAAGGTAAAATGTTTGTTGTTGCAATGTGTTACAGCATGTCGCAGCCGAGAAGGCTAACAGTGGAACTGCTTGTGGGGTATTCGGGGGGATACTGTTATGCGTTGATATATCGTCTTGTAATCATACTGGTTCTTTCTGTACTGCTGTAGCTCCTCTGGCAGGTGTATCTGCATAGTGGGCGAGGTCAGAGCATTTAATCCCCTTTTGTAGAGGACGTATGCTAAGCAACAGGCTGATTCATACCCACAATGGTATTTCCGGCCACCCCCGTGCTACGGGTGGGATGTACGGCTCCTGGCTGCCCCCAACAAGGGTATACCCCTTACTTGTTGTAATTAAGTCTCCAGAAGGTGGGTTATCTCAGTATTTGCTGGATGATTCGAATGTTTCTTGATGTTATGTTAACCGGGGAGTGTCTTTGGCATGATTGGGATGCTAAAGTGGGAGGGGGGATAGAGGGCTGTTTGCTGTATGGTTCATGCGTAGTACATCAAATGTTTCACGCAGGTACAGTTGAACAAGTTACTAGGGAGGAGCCGGCATCAGGTCAAGAGTTAGAAAGATCAATGCTAGAAAAGGTCAGATTTATGACTTGGAATGTCAGAGGGCTGAATAACCCCCCAAAAAATCAGACAGGTGCTGGCTTATTTAGATAGGCACCAAGTTCATTTGGCAAGAGACCCATCTTACGAGAATAGGTGAGCAGCGGGTAGGAACTAAATGGGCAGTGATGCGAGCGGCATCCTCATATTCATCATATGCTAGGGGGGTGATGATCTTAGTGAAAAGGCGTACACTTTTTTCGCTTACACATACGGAATCGGATGACATAGGCTGCTTTATACTCGTACAGAGGAACCTCTGTGGAACGTAAATTACTGTTATGACATATGGGCCAAATATTGACGACCCCGAGTTTTATAGTAGATTGGAGAGTAAACTATATGCCCTCCAACAAGAAATACTAATTATGGAGTCAATGTGTATAAGTGCTAGAATACATGGTGCTAATGCAGGTCCTATAAGGAGGGTAACCTGTTTGAATAATGCAGCTCATATTTGTGTGCTTGGTTGCAGTTTTTTATCTTAAAATTCACACTCAGAAGGCAAGAAGAGAAAATGTCCAGCTTCTGACGCAAGCACTGTCCAAGAGTGCAGCAGCTGAAATATAGCTACAAGTAGAGATGACCTTGTGTGTTCCATCTTGTAGGAAGAAAAATAGCAGTAAACCTCAGTGTATAACTATATTTTAAACAGGAAGTATTGTTCAATTACCTGTGTAACAAAATAGGAGCCGAGCATGAGCTAACCCCTCCTTGCTCCATTGAAAATGAGGCGTAAACAAGGTATGGTAGTGGTGCAGGAGCAGGGTTAGACACAAAGACAGGTTGCCAGGTCAGATGCTGATATACAAAGTTTCTTTTTCAGGCCTAATGGTACAGTAAGGCACTTGAGGGGAAGCTTTATATGACTTGCCATATTTTGATAAGCTAATCCAACCATGCTGTTGAACAACTGATTATAATGTAGATTCAGACTAATAGGGGGTGGATATGTGATGAAATATGCTTGAGACTTATCAGACCTTGTAGTGTAAAATACCAACAATTGTGTGTGAGTACTGATTATAGATACAGAGCAGGGCTCTGTATACACCACCTGCAGATGAGAGTTTCCTTTACAGCATAGCAGCAGAAACCTACATAGTAAGGAACGGAGCCCATACATTACATGGGAATTCTTGATGTGCACGATCTACAAGATCGTGAACATCAAGCGAGGATTACATAAATCAATTTCACATTATATTCCAAGATTACATCATTTGCTCAGAATCACACAGTGTTAAGCCAAGTCCCAAGCCTGGGATTCAACCTGGGTCCCCAGGTTCTGAAGTTGACAGCTCTAGCCACTAAGCCATATCTCCTCCCTGATAATCTTATTTCAAACCAAACACTCCCACCTATGATAGCATAACTCAGTAGGAGAGGATTGAAAGAAACCTGTCAGTTTTCCTTTTCTCTGAAAATTTGTAATTTCCTTTTGAATCTTAGGAAGTCTACCTGGTGTAACCCCCAATAATCTGGGGGGTAGCATGAGTTAGCTATTATATTATTTTGCTAACCATTAACGATAAGCCCAACATTTTCTTAACATTTTGTTTCATAAGAAAAATGAGGAAAACACCAGCATGTGGATAAATATACATATTTGTTAATTTATTGGTCCATTTAATCATTCATCAATTCACAGGGCCTTGCTTACTTTGTTCCACACACTAGCAAAGTGTAAGTTTTCAGACTTCGTACTTATTTTTGCAGACCCTGCTTGTTTAGTTAAGGATGGTTGTTTCATATTTTCAGCTGCTTGCCCAACCAGCAGAGACCCAGGATGAACTGTCTGCCCGCCAGCACATCTCTGATCAGCTGGAGCGACGATTTATCCCACGCCCGCTCTGCAAGAGCTCTCTGATTGTAGAGTTCAACAGTGAACTGAAGATCCTGAAGGAAGCTGTGCACAGTGGCTCAGGTAAGGGGAGCTCATCTTTACTGCAAGGCAGACATAATACAATATATGAAACAAACAGAGCATATGAGGGCTACTCACGGTGATCAGCTGTTATTGGCTGATATCTAATTTAGTTATCCAGACTTATTGGAAATTCTTGCTCCATAACATAACTGAATCATATGATTGACCATTATAGGTTTTGCTTTATTACAATAGACATCTAACTCCTTGGGCAAGTTGCACAAAGACATCCTGCTTTAAAATGATGTATGTGAATATCATCATCCACACTATAGGAAAAATCACCCTTATTGTAATTTAGATTCTAGTAGTCCGACCTTTGTCTACTTTGGAACTGATTGGAATGTCTGGTACCAGAAGCAGGGTTGAAAATGCACTTCACACGTTACAGTCACTTTTATGATTTGAATTTGGACTATTAGGCAAGCACAATATTTAGTGCACTTGTCTCCTTCTCCTGCTAATCTGTTAACGACTGTCTCCAATTAGTTACAGCATGTTTTGCTGTGTCTGCAGGAGCATTGTTGGCAAAATAATTCCTACCAAGCCAAACGGTATCTTAATTTAGTAGGTGGTCATGTACCACACAGTTAGAGGCAGCACAGGGCACAGAGGATTTGCAGACTGAGGGGCATATTTACTAGAATGGTTTCATAGGGCAGCGCAGCAAGTTACCTTGCTGCGCTGCCCTGCATCACAGGTAAAGGGCAGGAATGCTCTGTATTTATCAAATATGTGCATTCCGGTCCTTTCCCCCTGTGCTTGCGCCATTTCGGCAGCCTAGCGTCAACGCAGGCACCCTTGCACCATGGTGCAAGGGTGCCTGCGTTACAGGCATGATTGTTTTTGAGCAGAAAAGGGCACCTTCCCGCACAAAGACAATCCATAGAGGCGTTTTCCTCTTTCTATGTGTGCTGCAGAGTGCAGCACACGTAGAAAGAGGGAAAAATGCAGAGAAATAAACATATTTGTCCTCATTACGCCTAACCTGGGGAGGCGTAAGAATTTGATTAATTCCCAGGTTTGCAAGTCCTTGTAAATCTGAGCATGCATCAAAAACCATTGGAGTTGCATGGGAATACCCACCGCAACACCCTTGGAACGTCTCCCTTGTAAGGTAACGCAGCGATTTGCGCTGCATTGCAGTACTCCATATTTGTGTAGCCATTCATAACCATGCACAGTGGCTTTGCATGGCTTCATAAATTTGATTGGGGCTTTGCGTCGTGCATGTACCACGTTGCATGGTACAAGACCCTCGTAAATATGCCCCTGAATTTATAATGATTCCCTTAGTCCGGAGTAAGAAAGACTAGGATGTATTTGTAAGTTCAGATCCTCACCATGTTGGAAGGAACACAGCAGCACGCCCTTCAGTAGGATGCAGATGGGAAGAATAACAAAAAGGTTTGGCTTATATTAGTTGAGGAGAGGGAGGCTTAGCTGCTTCAGACTGCAGCTGGTACCTTGGACGTGCAGATTCCTCTTGGGTAGAGGATGGGGCCAAAGGAGGGATCCATGCATTTTCGGAAGGGACGGTGGAATGTAAACTGACCTCTGAAGCAGTTGGACTCATGGCCCGGTGGTTGCTGGCTGCAGCAAAAAGGTTAGTCCTGCGGAATACAAGACGCATATTAGTCTGAGCTTTATCAAGAGAGTTAAATGTGAACACATACTTAGGGAGAGTTTACATGAATCTATCACCGAAAAAGAGACTGTCAGTGGGATCCAGGGAGGGTTCAGGTGATAGATCTGCCAGCTTAGGTTGCAACAGGAGGAGACCAAGCCACATCTTTCCCCAGTAATAGAGGCGAGTTCCTCACCCAAGAAAACTAGGGAAATTTGGACCCAACCACAAATGGTATTTAGGTTCCTAGGCTCTGGGCATCAAGATCTATACGGTGCCGTGCTCTCTTCTGGAAGGCTGGCTATGCCCACTTCAGTCCGGGGAAGGCATTGTTCAGGTATTTACATAGCACTTTGCGGTGCTTCTAAGTTGTCTCAAGGTCATGGGTATAAAATAAATAAATTGATATACAGAAGACATATGAAGAATAATTGGGATACAGAAAAGAAGTAAACTAGTAAACTAGTACAAATAAATGTGAGAAAAAAGAGAAATGGAAAATGATGTAAGCTCAAGAGCTTAGGCAAGCCCTTATCTGTTGCCAGGCAGCAATAAGAGAGGATGTTTGCTGTTGCACCTGATGTTATATACTAGCAGTGTTGTCACATTACCTTTGTTGTGTCAGCCCTCATTGCTACTGCCAGGAACAGTTATTGTAGAGGTATTGCATACTATACTTTCGTAATTGTCTTAGACTTCCTAGTTACTGAAGCTAGGAAAACCCCAATTTCCATTTGCTTTTTTAAGTGTAATTAATAAGTAGTTAAAATGGCATAATTGAGGTAGCATCACCTGAACTGCTTATTGCTTTTTGTCTTTGAAGCAGAAACATTTGAAAGAAAGTTGGCAGATAGGTAACAAAGAATATTTTGCCCTGACCAACGAGAGGCACGGACCTGCACCACTAAGGGGTGTACATTGACAATCATTGGTAGAACTGTTTATTTCTGAGTCACAAAAGAAGTTTCTATGGCTCACCCCATTGGGCTCTGACTGAAAGATGCTGTTTGCTGCCTGTGATCATGTTTGTTGCAATTGTTTACACTTTCCCAGTTGAGCACTTTCTTTCACCATCTACTGCACCAAGACAATTTTAAATTGTAGTACCTGTTATATATATATATATACATATATATATATATGTGTGTCTGTGTGTGTGTGTATATATATATATATACACACACACACATATATCTCATATATATATATGTTTATATATATATATATCTCTGGAACGCTCACCTGCTTTTCCTCTCTTACGCAGAGAAAAACGAGAGTGGACCCAATTTAGTGCGATGAAGTGTTTATTCAGCACTCTACCATTCCGCCATATATACATATATATGAATGTATATATATCATTTTTTTTCCAATTAAAAAAAAAGGTTAAAGTGACATTATAGTTGAGTGAAAATGTCAGTTAAAACCTACCATTTTCAATGAACAAAACCACTGAACGTCCCCAGTTATAGTTATCTCAAATAACTATAACTGCCCACCCTAAAGTAAGTACCTCATGCCCTCACCATGCACAGTGTTGTTATTATTGATGTCATTTCAGATGCTGCAGTGAAGTTATCTTTGATGTCATGGAACATGTCATGATTGATGTAAAATGTGATGTAATTATCAATGCATGGCAAGGTGGCAAGTTATAGTTACATCTGACAGACCTCAACCACAGATTCCTCACCTCAGAATATTCCTCAGGCGTCAGACTGGATATCTGCAAAATCTTGAAGCAGTACCTGTGTGCGCCGGTAGGTGGCATCGATCAGCTCCATGTTTTTCACATCATATGACATTGCGGTGCCCATATAAGTGCCATCCTGGCACTAACACCAGTTCCTTTTATTTCCGCACCAAGAGCGTGGATCCAGAGAGCTACCTTGGTCATTTTTTGACCAACATTTTACGACCCATTTTTGAGCAACTGCTTCCAGTCTGCTAGGGTCATGCCCCCTACTATGCCTACTGGGTTTAAGCCTTATGGGTAATGTCACAGACAGATGTCTTTGTCTGATCCCCTCTTGGTCTGTCTCTAGAGCCTGGGATCGAGTCACGATTGAAAGGCCTGTGCAGAGTGCAAGTTGAGGACCCCAAGGAGATTCACGAGTGGGCAATGAAGGTCCTTGCAGTGCATCATAAAAAGGCTTTGTGCTGTTCTCGGTCCTGATGTCGGGGCTGCTCTGGTGCCATTCTCGGAGCCGTTCCCGTGGTCTGTTGTCTTTGAGCTCACAGACATCTTCCCCCAAGTTAGGTAAGTCAAAGAAGCACGAGAAGAAGAAGTCAATGCATTCTTCGGCTTTTCCCTCCAAACGGCTTGCTTCTAGGCCCTGATCCCGCACGCCTCCTGCAGAGCCAGCATCAGAGCCCACTCCGCGCTACCCCGATTTCCCTGGAGCCGGAGCGACACACGCTCAATTAAAAGAATTTCGCAACGCAATCTATGGGCTACCAACTCACTCTTGCCACCTTCAGGCCCAAAGGAGCCAAGAAGTGCCCTGGATTGGTTACTGCTAGCGGGTCCACCCCTGATACCAGCTGGGCCTTCTGTATCTGCTCCTGGGTTGGGATCACCGCCAACACAGGTGCCTTCAACTAGTGTGGCTCCCTCCCTTCTTGTGCCATCCATGCCCGATGACAACGAGCCCATTCCTCCTAGTTGGACCGTCCTGACACCACTCAACGTCATTAATGACACAGTCCGGGCCCTAATAACCCCTGGACTTCCGCCACTTCATAGTCCCTTCCTCTCTACATGGGAAGATGAAGAGGAAGGGTTTGGCCCTATGGAGAAGGACACTGACCCAGTTAAGAACTGGTACGAGGAGCTGGGTGGCGCCAGCGGGTTGGACACTTCCCCAGACTCTGGCATGATTTCCTTTCCAGGCCAAGTTTCAGAGAAAGGTTCATGCTTTGCCACCGTGATGCGAGTGCAGCTAGGTCCTTGACCTGCAGCTGCCGGCATTCAAAGTCAAGGCCAACGTCTTTACCGAAGTGCTTCACCCAGGAGCAGACTTGGTTGTACCCTTGCTTCCTTTAAATGAAGCCCTCAATAGCGTTCTCCTGGGGGCCTAGGCAAAACCTTGCACAAGGACTTCTGTGCACCACATGATTGCCCAATGCCAGTGTGCTACCTCAGGAGACCGAGCCTTCCTCTCCCCAGACCACTTACATGAAGGCCTGATGATGCAGGCCTCAACCTCTAAGGTCAAATGTGTTGCCAACCTCTAAGGTCAAATGTGTTGCCTTCCACACCACCGGACAGGAGTCCAAGAGCCTGGACACATTTGAGGAGCGCATCTTTTCCTCCACCACCCTTGCATTGCAGTCGGTGAACACAGCAACCATCTTGGGCAGTTACTCCCATACATTGTGGGACTCGTTTGCACAGCTGCTTCCCCTGCTTCCTGTGGAATGCCGCGCCATCCTCAACCAAGCCCTTGTGGATGGCCGGGACAAAGATAAGTTCACCATCAGGTTTACGTTGGACACAACAGACTCCCTAGGCAGAGCCATGCTTTCTATGGTGGTTCTGCATCGTTATGTCTAGTTGCTGTCCACTGGGTTCTCGGGGGATGTCCAGGAATGCCTGATCAACATGCCCTTCAACGGCTCCCCCGTTTGTTGATAACGCTGGCACAGCACTCGGGGGCTTGCGAGGGAGCCGGGTCACCATCACATCTATCGGACTTTCTCTATCTGCCATCTCAGCAGCAGTCCTTTCGCCCCTACCGCAAACGTGGTCAGAGCACTTATGGGTGCCTGCTATACCAGCCGTACCTGCCAGTACAGCAACCTGCCCAGTTATATCTTAAACAGGGCTGCAGATCCTATAAAGGATGTGGGAGAAAGGCTCAGAGAGCTCTCCAGTGCCCCACTTCTCCGGTAGCCGCAACCACTAAGCCTCTTTAGTAACCCTCCCACCAACACAGCCATCTCGTTGGTGGCAGGATCAGGCACCACTTGCCTCAATGATCTTCAGTTACTTCCGACAAGTGGATGCTTCAAATTGTGGGGAAGGGGTACATCCTCCCTTTTGTGGAAATACCTCTACCCATGCCACCGCTCCAAGAAAGGCTAATAGAGGAACACCTCTCCTTGCTCCGTCAGAAAGTGCAGGCTCTTTTGGCTTAAGGAGCCATTTAGAGAGTTCCTGCACCAGAAGTAGGTTGTAACTGCTATTCCTGCTACTTTCTGGTGCTGAAATAGGACAGAGGATGTCAGCCTATCCTAGATCTGCACCCTCTCAATGCCTTTCTGCAGAAAGAGAAATTCAGAATGCTCACCCTGGCTCAGGGTTTGTCTGCCTTGCACCCTGGAGACTGGATGGTAGCAATGTATTTGCAGGATGCTTATTTTCACATTCCCCAGGTGTTAACTGCTGTTTATGGTGCCCCACAAGCTCCCCTTCAGCCTCACCAGCACCACTCGGGTGTTCACGAAAGTGATGACTGTGGTTGCAGATCATCTTTGTCGATCAAGGGTTCCAATTTTCCACTACCTTGATGACTGGCTGCTGAAGGCGTGCTTGCCCCAGGCCTTAGTCCACTAGGGTTCACTATCAAAATGCCAAAGTCACACCTGACTCCTTCTCAGATGCTCCCTTTCATCTGAGCCAATCTGAATACAGTCCAGTTCTGTTTTAAATTCAACTTACCGCCAGCTCATGAATGTATACTATGTAGTCTGTTTTCCATTTCCATGTTTTTAACCTTATGGCACATTGCACTTTAAGAAAAAGGCTAAAAAAATGGTTGAAAAAACTGGTATAAAAGGAAATTGTCTTCCCGGCAAGCGCGTCATGTGATCAAGACCCTTGCAGGGTCGAAACGCGTAATGGCTGCCGAGGCTTGATGGGCTGTCAAAGATTTGAATCCAGCATACAGTTGCGGTCCATGCTCCATTCTTCACGTACAATTGAATTCCAATGGAGTGTTGCTGATATATATATATATATATTTATATATATATATTTTTTTTAATCAAAGGTTAAAGTGTAGTTATATGGAAGTGAGGTAGTAAGATTTTAACTTACGTTTAAAAAAAACTTGGAAATTCACTGAAAAAAACACTACTGTTTCAAAACTAAACACCAGTTATATGTAACTTACCTAAGTATAACTTGCACTGCCATAGATCATCATTGATGTAATATGTCTGGTAATAAGCAGTGCCTCATAGTGGCACAAATTATCCTTAGCAAAACAAAAAATGCTTTTCCTATGGAATCTCTGACTTGCGTATAACCACGCAGTGGTGACCGCCACTGTACAACATATATAGTTATTTGTAGTTATAGTTATGTCAGACTTCTCTTAGAAAGAGTGTTTATTGGTTTCACTAATAACTTTGGTGCAGTTTGACGGAAAAAAAATTCCACTTTAGCTCTTTACTGGAATATTTTGTCGTCATCCATCAAGCGGTGGTTGAGAAAAAGAGGGGAACCCAAATATTTTTTCCACAGCCAAATTCCATAAGGAATTCTACTCAACGAAACAGAAAAAAACAGCTGAGCAGAATGACATAAAACTTGGCAAGGAGCTAGCTCTTTACCCAGAAAGTGTGCTTTTTGCAATTTTGTGGAAATCTGTTCAGCAGTTATTGTGAAATTAAAGTTAAAAAAATTGAGATATCCAGCTAAAGTAAAGTAATCAGATTGGCTGAGAGGGATTTTTTGATTGGTTAGCCTCAACATTAGAACAATGTTGCAGCCACCATTACCGGACACGGTTTCAGGGTCCCTGTGTCCTGAATATTAATAAAAAAATAGGATTCAAGGACAGGGTACCCTGACCCCCATGCAGCTATGGGGGTCCTAAAGGGAAAACATTTTTGAAAAACTTCAAACAGCTGGTTCTGTGGTGATCTCACAGGAGCATACAGGCGCCGCTCTGGCTCCTACAAGAGTGTTTCTTACCCATTGGTGTCTTTGCCTTGTGCAGAAGTCGTCACAGAGAGCCTACTCAATCCAGACACTTACATCCCATTAGGTACGCAAGCTCCTACTACACACACCCTTTACCCTGTACTAGAACCTTTACGGGTAGGCGATCTATCGGGCCGCAAATGGCCAAGCCACTACAATGCACAGTGTACGCCTTGTACAGAAGTCCTCACAGAAAGCCCACTGTCTCAAGACACCAATGCCCCACTAGGAGCGCAGGCTCCTACTACTCACACCCTTCGCCCAGTATCAAAACCTTTGTGGGTGAACAATATTTTGGGTGCAATCAATGACATGCAAGTGGCCAAGCCCCTATAACACACAGCCTACACCTTGCATAAAAGTCCTTACAGAGAGCCCACTCCCTCCAGACACCCATGCCCCATTAAATGTGCAAGCCCCAACTACGCACACTGTTCGTCCTGTACCAGGCCCTTTGAGGTTAGGCGATCTCTCTGGTGCAATCAGTGAGATGTGAGTGGCCAAGTCCTTACAATGCATAGCCTGTGCCTTGTACAGAAGTCTCTACGGAGAGCCTATTCCCTCCAGACACCCAAGCCCTCTTAGGTGGCTAAGCCCGTACTACAAACATGCTACACCACGATACGGTTGTATGAAGGGAGTGGGCTCTCTGTGAAGACTTCCGAAATCTTCACAGAGAGCCCACTCCCTCAATACACCCATTCCTCATTAGGTGTACAAGCCCCAACTACACATACCCTTTGCCCTGTACCAAACCCTTTGCGGATAGGCAATCTCTTGGGCCTAATCAATGAGATGCAAGTGGCCAAGCCCCTACAAACCTGTCTGAAAGGTGATTTATGCTTTACATGATTCTGCATCATTCAATACTTATTTTCATTTTTGAAATGCTGTATTGGGTTATAAAGTAATTTGAGGGTAAAGAGCTATGTAAAAGAAAAATTTAATAATTTAAGGAGCAGTAGCTTGGAGGATGTCATAAGTAATGTCATCAATGATGTCATTTGAGATGCCATCAGAGAATTCACCAATGATGTCATTGTACATGTCATGATTGATGTAACATGTGAGGTCATAAGCAGCGTATGATGGGGGAAAAAGTTAGAGTTAGCTCAGTAAGGGGATGACGGCTCGCGTCATTCACACACCCGGCCGTTGGCGCTCTCATCCCGCCCCGTTCTCTATCGTGACTGGAACCTGAACTGGTGGATTGCAGAGGCCGACGCAGGATGGAAGGCTGGCGATGGCTAGTTTAAACAGCGCATTCTATTTTCCCCGCTGGGATCTTCGGAAAACAAGCAGCGAAGTGGCGTAAGGCCGGGATTAAATTCAGGCAGGTTGGATGCCTGTATTAAGGAAGCGGGTGTGGCAGAACCCCCTGAGGTGGAACTGGCGGTGCACTGGCAGCGTAACTGGCGGTCTCGTGGCTGCATATGGAGGCTTCGTACAAGGGGTCTCCTGAGGATCGGCAGCGCAACGGTGCAGCATGGAAGTAACCGGCCAGCCAGGCATCTGACTTTCTATGCCCGGATTAGGCTGGAGCTGGAGCGTCAGCTGGAGCATGGTGAGTGCCCACTACATCGAGGAGTCGGGTGGTGGCAATCACCTTTGCGACAGTGGGGGGGTCTCTACGGCGTGTAGAATTGATGAAGCCTCTTTTCCCAGAAGTACATTTCTGGAAAAACGCCCTGGAGTTTAATATAGAAGCTGCTGTAGCTGACATCATCTTTTACTTGTTAAAATACGAAAAGAGGCACGTTAAAGAACAGATTGAGGAATGCTGGAGCAGTCAGCGTTTTATAACGGTCAGAGTGGCTCATTAGAATTTAAAATGTGCAGTAAGCAGAGCAAAGTAGTGAAAAAAAGCAAGAACGAAATGCCAGATCAGTCTACTTCCTCACCGGCTCCCAGAACAAAGCGCAAGGCCCAGAGAAATGCGCAGTTATGAATGGAGTTAAAAGCTAATGCCCTAATTGAGGCGGAAAGACAAGCAAATACGGATAGTACCCTGGATACTGAGAAGATATCGGAGTCAGAAAGTACTGGGGATGGCTCTGAACTACAGCTGTTTGATGTAACTCGGAATATAGAACACGAAGCCAGTGCACAAGAGACTCAGAATATAAATCTAAATATGGATTTCGTCGAAAGTAGTAGCTCTGCTCTCCCCAAACAATATCCACTTTTTCAAAAGCAACAGAAACCCCCTCATTAATCTGCAGCTCCGTTTTCACCACACCATACCGTATAGGCTCTGGGGCAGACCTGCTCGCAGTCCTTAATATAATCGCTTTTAACTAGCCAGCATGAACCGGCAATAAGCACCTCAAAAAGCCTATCACTGCCACAGGCTATTGCCCTACTAAGTCACGCAACCAGGGGGAAACAGTGGAAGCATAGAAAGGAACGTAACGGTGAATGGAGCATGCACGAAGGGAGTCCCCTTGAAACAGCTTTCGAGGGTGGAAACAGAAGAGGGGGGGAAGGAGAGAGCTCAATCCAAGATATGCTAGTTACTATACTAGGAGAGATCGGAGAATTAAAGGCATCGTAAGCACATGAGATTGCTACATTACATGAGAGGCTCTCTAAGCTGGAAGAGAATATGTCTAATACACCAAAAAGAATGACTGAAGCTGAAAATCACATTTCAGAACTGGAAGATAAACTGACTACTATCCAGCAAGAACTATCTGCAATGGAAAAAAAGTAAGAATCAAATGGACCTGAAAATGCAAGATATGGAGAATTACAATAGACGCTCCAATCTTCAACTGGTGGGTATACCGGAAGGAAGTGAAGATGCCAAAGTCCCCAAATGGGTTGAAACACTCTTAAGGAAAGTGATGCCGGAATTGGAAAGAGACTTGGCAATTACAAGGGCTCATAGAGTCCCGGCATAGAAACAGTGAAATGCAAGATTCCCCCGAACAATATTAGTGAACTTTGCTGACTATCGAATGAGGAAACGAATATTAAACACTGCAATTGCCAGGAGAACTTTCTATACTGCAGAAATTCCACAATTCAAGATATTTTCGGATATGTCAGCAGCAATAGCGCACCAGAGAAAAGAGTTCGTCAAAATGATTGACTTATTTAAGGGGAAGGAGGCTCAGGCTTCAATAGTACAGTAATCCAAGCTTAAAGTACTAAATAATGAACAATTATTTTTATTCTCAGACATTCGGGAGGCTCAAGTAGAGTTAACAAGACTGTCAAATAAAAAAAACTGAGAGGTTGAAGGTTGGAAATGGACACCGGAAGTAGATATAACACATTTAGTCAGATATGTAGAAAACTGTACGAGGGCGGGAGGAGGAGCGTCAGGGATCAGAGCCCTGACGGGGGAAGATGGAGCGTGAAAGGGATGCACAACAATGGCATCCAGGCACAATTGGGGGGGGGGAGAGAGAGTGTGGGCAATCCTTCGGGGAGGGCACGGGGTGGTAAGGGGTTATGGGGGTGAAGGGGGTGATGCAAAATGAAAAAGGAGAGTTCAAAATTAAGTGCTTAGACATTCATCGAGATAAAATAAAATCTGAATACATAAGACAAAGTAAAGGTAGATCACCTAGAGTTGAAGATAGAAGATGTGCTGGGTTTCAATGTTTATCAAACGATAGCTGTGCACAGAAGAGAGTGGGAATATATGTGAATAAATACTTACCATTTCAGATAAAATCCTTATGGATAGATTCTGAGGGGAGATGGCCATTCGTTAATGGGTAATTCAATGGAACAAACTTAACTATAGCGACAATCTATGCGCCAGTCTTAGATAACCCGCTCCCTCTGATACAACTAAAGCAGGCCTTAACCAATACTCCAAGTCAGGTTATTTTAGGTGGTGATCTTAATTTTCTTCAAGAACCACTATTAGACTTAACCACCATAGCTCGAAAACAAAGTAAACCACAAATGGCTATAGCTCTAGCCAATTGTAAAAGGGAACTTGATCTGATCGACCTATGGCGCATGCAATATCCTAATTAACGGGAGTTCTCATGCATTTCAGCAAAATACAATGCTGCTTCCAGGATAGATTATTTTTTAGTGTCGTATGGGCTGAAATTGATTATTCATGAATATATCCCTGATGCCTTCTCGGATCATGCACTGGTTAAAATGGAAGTGGCAGGTTTGGGGATTGAAAGAACACCCGAATGATGGTATTTTAACAAAGTTAATTTAGAGAATGAAGAATGGTGTGCAGAGGTTTTGGACGAGATTAGAATTTTGTTTTTGAATTAATACAGACACCGCTCATGCAGATATTGTTTGGGATGCCTTTAAGGCTGTGCTCCGGGTTTTATTACAACTAAAGAAATCCAGCAGCAGAGAGAGAAAAAATTTAAAAGGTGTGACCTGGAGACTAGATTGGAGCAAGCTAGTAGAACATATTTTCAGCTGAGAAACCTAGCTGCAAAGCAAGCGTTCACACGGGCTAAATAAGAAATGCAGGACTACTACTGTATGCAGGGTAACATTGCCAACACTGCCTATCTTCAGTGGGTATAGGAGGAAATTTAATATACGGGAAGATTATTGGCGTGGCAGGCCAAAGATCGACAGGTTAAGAACAGGATTTCATCCCTGACAGATGCTGTATCAAAGGTACAAATAACTAGCTCCTTAGACATTGGGAATGCCTTCTTAAAACATTATGAGAAAATGTACCAGTCAGATCAGCAGAGTGCGCCTGATCGTCTAAGAATGTTCTTAGACAACCTTCCCATCCCCTCTCTGTCCAATGAACAAAAAACATATGATAGCATCCAAATTTCCCCTCGAGGAAATAGAGAGAGTAGAAAACTCAATCGCCAATGGTAAATCAGCTGGCGAGGATGGTTTACCTGCAGAAGTGTACAAAAAATGTGCCCCAATATTAAACGTACAGTTATTAAAACTCGCCAATTACATCTTAAAAGGCAGAAAACGTCTGATATCGTTCTGCGTGGCTGTGGTAGTCAGCATCTTAAAGAAGGATAAGAATAAGGAAAATATTAATTCCTATAGGCTCATAAGCCTATTAAATGTAGAATCTTCACAAAACTGTTTGCTAATAGGCTAAATAAGATTCTAGGCTCAATTATCCACCGCAACCAATGTGGGTTTGTGGCAGGTAGACAGGTCTCCTCAAACACAAATTTTTTAATAGAAGCATTGGACTACATGACTCAGAATAAAATTCCGGCACAGGTGTTATTTAAGACTCCGAGAAAGCTTTTGACTTGGTGTCCTGAAAAACCCTTTTTTTAATTCTTGATAAATTCGGCTTCCCAAAAATGTTAATACAAGTAGTAACTCGCCTGTATAAGGACGCCTCGGAGCAAATAATTATTAACTCTTGAAATGTAGTCTTCTGCAGAGTAAATAGAAAGCAAAAGACACACAAGTGATGGACAGAATGCAGAATAAATCAAAACATTCACCCCCAGTCAAGAGATCTGGGTTAAATCCATCATTCTTTTGTTCACCATGCCACCCCAGTTTAGACCTGGCCATATGCAAATTAGTCTTGACCCTGTGCCTCATGGGAACAGTCCAGCCCGAACTGCCAAGCCAGATTCTCCCTGGACCGGAATCAAGCATCCTAGGACCGGTTTCGGGGTGAATAGAGGCACCCATCAGGGATGTCTTTTATCCCCAATACTCTTTGCCCATTTCATAGAACCTTTGGCAATAGCCATTAGGCAAAAAGCTGCATCATCAGCACCTATACATGGTATGTCCACTACAAAACTATATGCAGATAACATTGCCTCTCTTCCTTAAACCTGGTGAGGATATTCAAAAGGAAATCTTTGCAATATTCAGGGAGTTTCAAGCAGTAGGCGAGTATAAAATAAATAACGCCAAAAGTGAAATTTAACTCTGTAATTGTTTACAAGATTCTTTAATACCTGAATTTCAGCCACTTTATTACTCAAGGCCTAAACAATATATAGGCATATTTTTCACTGAAAATATAAATAATCTATATATATTGAATTCTGTTCCATTAATACAAAAGATCAAGCGATTATTCGCAAAATGGAACTAATTACCACTTTCAGTACTTTGTTGAGTAGGGCTAATACGCATGTCAATTTTACCGCTTTTTAACTTTCCATTTTCAACAATTCCGAACCCATTACAAATGTTGTTTTTTAAAGAAATAGAAGGGCTATTTTCATCTTTTATATGGGCAAATAAGCCTCCGAGACTTGCACTAGCCATCTTAAGTGATCAAACCAAGTAAGGAGGTATCGCCCTCCCCAATTTCCAGGAATATTATTATGCAAACTTTGCACATAACAGCACAGATTTATTAACCATTATGACCCACTTCGTACAGAATTTTTTTTATAACAAGGATCATGAAGGAATATAAAATCCCGGATCCAATGAGGCTAATAAAAAAATCCAAAAAAAGTGCGCTACATGGTCCTCCAGTGGTTTTTTAAACAAAAAGCACAACTGTTTAAGATTTATAATTTGCCGTTGATAAACAGATCAACACGTCTGGCAGACTTATATGTTGGGGAACAGCGGCTTATTGAACCTAACATAGTATTGAAATGGGAAGAAAATCGATATACATAGGTGGAAGATTTTATTAATATTGATTTTTGGAAAAAATGGACAGAGATTGAACGAGGCCTGAGTTGTTATAAAGACATACTTAAATGGTCGTTCCTTCAAGTTAAACATTTCTTAAAAAATATAGATCCCAGTATGCTCTTTGCTAAGATAGACCTTAGTGAAGCCCTCTTGGAATCAACTACATGTAGATCAAGCAGTGGTTGGCTACAAATCCTTAGGGAGCATAAAGACAAGAGGGTGTATGAAAAGGCCAGAGATAAATGGTATGCTAAAGAGGTAACTCAGATCTCAAAGTTTGTCTGGAACAGAATCAACAAATTTAATATAACTTTACTAATAGGTGCCAATTTAAGGAGAATGCAATTTTATACCAAATGGTTATTGTATAGGACCCCAGCTTTTGTGCACAGACATCATAAATGATGCCATAGAACATATCATGAGTGATGTATTATGAAAGGTCATAAACAGTGCATAGTGGGGACACAAGTTATAGTTTGCTCTGCTAACCATAACTGGTGAATTTCTGCATTTTTTTCCGTTCGAAATGTTAATGTTGTCATTGACATATTCACCCAACTATAATGTTCATCAGCAGTACCCCTGCACGGCAGTAGGCGGCGTCGTTTGGCTTCGGGTGGCATCGGCGGCATCTGCGCCGGAAGTGACATGTGCAGTGCCTATATAAATGCTAGTTCAATTTCTTTTTGCGACTTTCCACTCCAGGAGTGCGAAGCCACGAAGAACACAGACCACTGGAATGTAAAACTAGTGCCCTGAAAGGGGAACAGCCCTGTTCCCCAGAAACCTGTTGGCAGAGCTGGGAGGATGGGTGGGTCGGTAAGCAATCTGCAGCTAGATAGTTTCTAACAGATAAGCTAAGTAACAAGTTCATCTGATAGAGACTTCTAGCCACAGATTTCTTACTTTAGAATAGATACCCAAGCAGTACCTCCCCAGGGGTGGGCCTGCGAAACAATTTCACACCAAAAAGTCCTGCAGGACCGAATGGGCAAAATGCCCTTCCCAATGGACCTGACTGTCCAGGCAGTAGTGCTTAGTGAACGTGTGTAGAGTGACCCACTTTGCTGCCTGGCAGATGTCCAGTGCATGTTAACACATTGGTCCCAGTCTTTGCTCAGGTGGAATGAACACACAGATACTCTGGGGGCTACTTCTTGGCCAGTGTGTAGCAGATTTAATGCAGAGCCCGATCCATCAGGAGATGGTCTGTTTCTGCACGGCCTTCCTTTTCCTGGCCCAGACATACCTCATGAAGAGTTGATCATTTACCTGGAACGATTATGTGTGGTCAAGGTAGAATGTCAACGCTCTTTTTGGATCCAGCCGGTGGAGTCTCTCCTCTTTGTTAGAGGGATGAGGTAAAGCATAAAATGTAGGCAAAGTGATGGACTGGCCTACATGGAACGAGGTGACTACCTTCGGCAAGAAGGATGCTCGAGTCCAAAGGAACAGGTTGTCAAGGAAAAACTAAATGTTGGGAGGCTGAGAGGAGAGTGCCTGTAGCTCACTGACCCTCCTGGCAGATGTAATTGCCACCAGAGAGGCCGTCTTGATGGTGAGGAGCCTAAGAGGACAAGAATGAACCGGCTCAAAGAGAGTGCACATTAAGCAAGTAAGAACCAAGTTACGGTCCCATTCAGCCATAACAAAAGGAGCTGGGGGAAATGTGCTGCAGACCTTTAACCCGTTGCGTGCGTCTGTCGGCCAACGGCCGTCGCGAGCCCTACCTCTGTAGTGCTGCGAACGTCCGTTGGCCAACGCGGCCCCGCCCACGCCGCTAAACCGCCGCACCGCGGCGGAATTGCCGCTGCGGTTAAGCGGTTAAGGAACCTATTTGCAATAGGGGACTTGAAGAGAGAAGGCTGTTATGAAAGCCGCAGAAAAGCGGGGATGGCAGATGCATAACCCTTCAATGTGCCCAATGCAGAGCCCTGCTGGGCCAGGGTAAGGATAAACCAAGGAACCTGGGAAAGGCGAGCAGATAAGGGATCAACCTATTTCTCAGCACACCATGCAACAAATTAACTCCTATGGCTGGCATATGGAATCTTGGTGGCGGGATGCAGAGCAACCAAGATAACATCACAGACTTCGGGTGGAAGGTAGAAAGCTGTGAACTGTCACAGCTCAATGTCCAAGCATGAAGGCGGAGGGTTGACCGGTACGGGTGGAGAACCATCCCCTGTTGCTACGACAGAATTTCCTCCCACAGCGGCAGACTGATCAAAGGGCTGACAGCCATGTTCAACAGCTCAGTATTCCAAACTCTCCTAGCCCAGTGGGAAGCCACAAGGATAACTTAGGCCCGGCCATTCCCGATCTTCTTGAGAACTCTGGGCAAGAGTAGCATGGGTGGAAAGGTGCACAGGAGGCCTGAGCTCCACTCGAGATGAAAAGCATCTCCAAACGGGAGCCTCCTTGAAAACTCCAGCTCACATAACAGCTGAGACTGTTTGTTCTTAATGATGGTGAACAGATCTAACCTAGGCTCAACCCACTGCTTAAAGAGATGTTGCACCACCTTTGGATGGAGCCTCCATTTGTGATCTGCTAAGCATCTTCAGTTGAGTCCGTCTGTTCTGGCGTTCAGAGAGCCCGCCAGGTGTTGAATCACCGGGGATATGACTTGACATTCCAGACATGCTCAGAGATGCAGGGCCTCTTGACAAATGATCCAGACCCCACCAGCCCTGTTTGCTGGAGTACCACATGGTGGTGATGCTGTCCGTGAACACCTGCACTAGCCTTCCTTTGATGGAGGGTAGAAAGGCTTTCAATGCCAGCCGAATCGCTTGGAGCTCCAACAGGTTGATGTGGTGTCCGGTTTCCATCGGAGACCAGAGGCCTCTGATCTCCAACTCTCCCAGATGGCCACCCCATCCCAGGAGTGACGCATCTATCACTACTGTCAGATCTGGTTGGGAAAAAGAGAGGGGTCTGAAGCTGACCCAATTGCAGTTCATGAACCACCACTGCAGATCTTTTGCAGTACCCTCCGAGATCTGGACCATTTCAGTGACATTCCCCTGATGCTGCACCCCCTGGAACTTCAGGTCCCACTGCAGAGCCCGCATTTTCCAGCGGACATGTGTCACAAGCAAGATGCAGGAGGCTATGAGGCCCAACAGCCTCAGAGTCAGTCTCATCGAAATCCAGGATAGAGACTGAAACATCTATTTCATAGCCTGAATATCCTGGAATCACCAATCGGGAGGATAAGGCGAAAACTGCACTGAGTCCAGAACAGGTCTGATGAAATGGAGCATCTGAGAAGAGGTCAGGTGTAACTTCAGCATGTTTATCGTGAAGCCCAGCGGGGGCAAGAGGTCTGCCGTAGTCTGGAGGTGGGAGATGACTGCGTGAAACAATGCCCGTTTCCAGTTGTCGAGATAGGGGAAGACTGGCACCACTGATCTCCACAGATGAGCTGCAACCACCGCCATCACCTTGGTGAACACCCAAGGGGTGTTGGTTAGGCCAAAGGGAAGCATGGTGATCTGAAAGTACTCGTGACCTACTGTGAACCGCAGATCATGTCTGTGGGCAGGTAGGACGGGAATGTCGAAGTATTCGTCCTGCAAGTCCAACGCTACCATCCAGTCTTCCGGGTCCAGGGCAGACAGGTCTTGAGCGAGCATTTTGGATTTCTCCATTTTCAAGAAGAAATTGAGAGGGTGCAGGTCTAGGATGGGACAAAGAAACCCATCCTTCTGAGGCACTATAAAGTAGTGGGAATAGCAACCATGACCTACTTCTGCTGCTGACACCCTTTCTGTGGTTTTCTTGGCCAAGAGAGCCTCCACTTACTGGCAGAGTAAGGAAAAATGGTCCTCCGTCAGCCTGTTGCAAGTGGGTGGCAGCTGCTGGGGGGTGGTGGACTGGCCCGACCTCTGGCGGCCTGACCCACAGTGCTTGTGGGTATCGTGTCGTCAGCCACGCAGGGCCTGGAAGCTTGTATGCCATGGTGGCTGGCCCGGTAAAGACATGGCTGGCAGCCCCTTCTGTGGCCACGATAGGAGCGAAGGCAGACTGGGGTTGGCGAATGACCATGGAAAGGCCCAAGGACCTGGCTGTGGCTCTGCTATCCTTGAAGCAAGCCAGCACTGAGTCCGCCTTGTCTCAGAAGAGACGGGAGCCATCAATGAGCATGCCCAAGAGTGAAGCCTGGACACCCCCTGGACCCACCTGGACATCCCCTGAAAAGCCAGTGACCCTCAGCCAAGTGTGGCGCCGTAAGGCCACCGACGAAGAACCCGCTCTGCTTAGCGAGTCAATCGTGTCTAGCCCACATCGGATTGTGAACTTAGCTGTGTCTCTCCCGTGAGCAATAGCTTGGAAGAGTATGACCCAGGTGTCCTCTGGGACCATAGGCTTCACCTGTGCAACCGAATCCTCCATTGAATGGGAATAACAGCCCAAATGGCACACAGTGTTCACCGACCACGGTGCCAGGCTGGTGGAAGAAAACACATCTTGCCCAAGGTGTCCAGCCTTTTGGATTCCCTATACTGAGGGATAGTAGGGAATGCAGCAGGATTTTCTCGTGAAGTGGAAGCATGGACTAACAAGCTTTCCGGGGTGGGGTGCTGTGTGAGGAAAATGGGGTCCCCTGGGGCAGTGGACAGTTGTCATGTTCATAGCAACCCCTGTGCAGGGCTTGGACCAGGTCTCGAGAAGGACGTCAATGTGTGCCTCGTTAAATGGGACAAATAGTTTTGAGTGGGTGACTCCCAGCTTCTCAGTCAAGACATTTGTGTTGACAACCACGAAGGGCAGCCTAAGGTCCAGGACCTCGGCCGCCCTCCTCACTACCATAGCAAATAAGGCTCCCTCTACAGTAGCAACAGTAGGAGGAGAGACTAAGCCAGTATCTGGGGAGGGGTCCATTCCACTGGGGTCCTCCAGATCCTCACACCGTGTCCTCATTGGGACACCTAGGGGCTGGTATTCATAAGAGTCCACTTGCCCCTCCCAGCCTTCACAAAGTCCTACCCCATAAGTATAGGACTTGGGCACCAACCTGGATGACACGGTTCCGGAGGGCGCAGGAGGCGCCAGGAGCATTGGCAGGGGGGCTGGCCTGACTGGTGCAGAGGTTCGATCCCGCCGGCAGACTAGTAGGGGCCCCTCCCAAGCCCACGGAGTCCGATGGCACTCCAGCGGTGCCAGTTCACCCAAATATGAGGTGGCACTATCCCGCCACACGTCGCCCACCCTAGAGATGCCTATCAGGTACCATTTTTTCAACCCTCGTTTTTTAGTTTGTAGAATGTTAAGTTGAGTGAACTGATCAGTCCCAGTAAAGGGTGGGGTAGAAGTTCAACAAAGTGGAGATATGGCTGAGCCATGTAAGATGCTACAGTGTGAGGAGTGTGGATGTTATGCAATTTTGTTATGTTATATATTCTTGTTAAGCACGACACTCTCCCGGAGGCATCTAGGTGCTGCTGTGATCTGGAAGGGAAAATTAGCCCAACTAGTTATTAAAGAGCCAGGTTTTGAGAGCCCTTCTAAAAGCCAATAGATCTGATGTGATCTTGATGTACAGAGGAAGGGAATTCCAGAGTTTGGCGGCTCCCACCACGAAACTTCTTCCACCCCAGGAGGAAAGTTTAAACCTGGGGACAATCACATTTCTAGCAGAGCTGGAGTGGAGAGACCTCTCCATCTGGTACCATGCGAACCTGTCTTGAAAATATTCGGACCAGAATCGTGAAGGGCATTGAAAGTGATGCATAAGGCTTTGAACTTCACTCTCTGTTTGACTGGAACCCAGTGAAGTTTCCGTAGGGCAGATTTCGCAGATTGAAATTTGGGGATTCCTAGTAACATCCTGGCTGCTGTGTTCTGGAGGACCTGAAGCTATTTAGCATACTGCACTTGTATGTTGAGATAAAGGCCATTGCAGTAGTCTAGTCAAGACCTAACTAAAGCAGTGATGTTTGAAGAGCTGGAGGAAGGAAAGGCAAAATCTTTTTAATTATTTTCAGAATGTAAAAGGAAGCAGATATAGTAGAATTCACATGATCTCCCAGAACCAGAATTATGACATCCAGATTCTTTGCCTTCATAGCTGGAGAGAGTAGGGGTCCTAATTCCAGTGGCCAACATGCTGGTGTCCAAAATGAGGTATCATTCCCAATGAAAAGGACCTCTGTTTTGCTGGAGTTCAGTGTTAAACAATTTATGTCAATCCAGTCATTGATAGCTAGCATACAATTGTGGAACTTATGGCAGGTCCTGTTTTTGAATCAGAAAGGGAAACCACAATTTGTGTATCATCAGCGTAAGATGTTAATAAAAAGCTGTATGTTTTCATCAGCACTGCTAGGGGGGGCACATAAATGTTAAACAGTGTCGGGCTTAAAGAAGAGCCCTGGGGAACTCCACAGGGTAGGATACATGTTTCAGACTCAACGTTCTTCAGAGATACTGTCTGTTCGCTTCCACTATGGAAGGAGCTCAAGAGGAAGAGGGCGGATCCATTGATCCCAAAACTCTCGAGACGGCCAACCAGCAATCCGTGGTTGACCGTATCGAAGGCCGTTGATAGGTCTAAGAGGGTAAGTGAGGCACGCCTAACATTATGTACAATAAGCCTGATCTCCTCAATGGCCATAATCAGTGCAGTTTCTGTACTGTGAAAGCTCCTGAAACCAAACTGTGTATGGTCCAGAAGCTCCTGCATATGAATAAAAGTAGCCAATTGTTGATTTAAGGCTTTTTCGATGACTTTAGCAGGAAAAGGTAGCCTGGCAATGTGCTGGTAGTTATTAGGATCGCAAGGATCTAAGCTACATTTCTTAAGCAAGGGAAGAATGGCTGCTTTTTTCCATGGAGTGGGAAGCAGCCCTGATTTCATCATTTTATTAATAATTACCATAAGAAACTTGGCAATGACCTCTGGGGCCATAGGGCAAAGATCATGCGGGGAACCGGACTTCATGACTTTAATTAAGTCAATTACTTGTTCTTCACTCAGTGGGGTAAACTCCAAAAAAGGGGAGTTTACCATATTAGGAAGGCATGAACCATGTTCCTCAACTGAAGGAGTGAGAGATGAGGAAAACTTACTGAAGATTTGCTTAACTTTGTTTTGAAAATGGGGGGGGAAAGTGTTACAAAAGGAAGAGCTAGCTTCCAGAGTATTTTTAGCTGGAACATTGGAGAACTTTTTCACTGTTGATAAAAGTGCCTTCACAGAATTATTTGCAGACTCTATTTCCCGATTGAAATACTGGGTATTTTCCTCCATTGATCATGATTTTATAGGCTGCGACTTCCTGCTTGTATTTTGCTTTCTCTGCTTGACTATAATTCTTTCTCCAGATCCTTTCTTGTTTTGTACAAATCTGTTTTTTGTGTTTCATTCTATTGGAATTCCAAGGGGCTGATGGCTTACCGTGACCATGCTTGGCCATTTTGGTAGGCGCTAAAATATGGGCTGACAAGCGGAGCCAATTAGAAAAATTAATGGTGAGGTTCTCAAGATTTCCTGATATTTCAGGCTGAGACTCTATTAGGAGCTTATTCAGCAGGCCGGGTTCAATTTTGGACCACTGCTGGTATGTCTGAGGGGAGGAGGATTGCGCGGAGGGCTGCATATCTTGGATAAGAGTGGTGATTAGATCAATACAGTGGTAGAATGTCCACAATTGTCAAAGAAGAGCTATTAGCAAAGATACCATTCAGCCTATGACCCGCACAATGATTGGGATCCTCCACCAATTGCTCAAGGCCTATAGAAGACAAGGTGACCATTAGAGTTGCGGTATCTTTATCTAAGTTTGTTTTCAAATGAAAATTAAAATCTCCTAAGAGTGTAAAATTGGCTGACTGCAATCCAGACTCAAATAAGGATAAAATCACGTGATTGAAGATATTTCAGTCCGGGTGGATGGTATATTAGCATGCCATTCCATGATTGGGTTTTGGACACTTCAAATTTAAAGTAAAGTGCTTTGCACACCTATGATGGTATTACTTGAAATATAGCTGAAAGGTATTCTAGAAATACTATCGCTAGGCCGCTGCCTCTCTTAAGAGCCCTCTCGGCTCTAAAGATCGAGTAACCCTGGGGAACTGCAGACATCAGGTCTGGACCTGAGGTGGAGTCTGCCCAGGTTTCAGTGATAAACACAATATATGACTTGTGGTGTTCGACATAAAGGCCAAATTCAGTTTTATGTTTAATGAGCGACCTGGATGTGAGCTGAATGATCCAATTAATACCTTGATTTGTCTATCTTTAGATAGGAGATCCATTTTAAAACATTCCCTTGTATGCCAAACATTTCCAGTCTCAGTAGAAGGGTCTGATGTTGGACGGTGTAAAAATCCACTGATTGGTCCAGGAGTCATAGTGCTGCCACTCGCTTATTGTCCAATGTTAGGTTCAGGTCATCTTAGATGAAGATCACAGTAGATTCTGTGCCTCTGCCTGGGTGGCACCCAGCTTGCTGGTCATAGAATAGATCGTTCTTGTAGGAAAGTAGGATCTTTCTGACATGGTTGCCCCCACTTTTTGCCTAGTGTCAGTGTGTTTGGACTATGGTACACTGGGATCCTGCTAACTAGGACCCCAGTGTCTGTGCTCTCTCCCCTAAATTGACTTGGTAAGTACTTGGTACACCCCACAATTGGCATACTGGTGTACCCCTGTAAGTCCCTAGTAGATGGTACTAATGTACCCAGGGCATTGGTACACCAGGGGTCTCCCATGGGCTGCAGCGTATATTATGCCACCCAGGGGAGCCCATTCAAACTGTGTCTACAGCCCTGCCATTGCAGCCTGTGTGAAATGGTGCATGCACCTTTCACCGCAGTTATAAGGTTTACCTTATATCCTGGTCACTGCACTTGGACCCTATAAGTCACCCCTAAGGTAGCCCCTTCAGCCCAAAGGGTGCATGGCTCTAAGTGTGTGGGTGCCCCTGCATGAGTAGAGGCACCCCTACAAACCCCAGACTCCATTGTCTGGGCTTTGTAAGTGTGGGTAAGCCATCTTAAGGTATGTAGTGGACACTGGCCAACAAAAGATGTCCAACTACATAATGGCTTCACCAAACCTAGTTATGTTTGGTATCAAACATGTTGGAATCATGCTACTACTCTGAGTGTTAGTTGCCTGATACCACAGACTGGGGGGTGGGGGTTCCTTAGAGGAGCTCCTGATATCTACCTGTGTAGCATTGCAGGATTTGCATGCAAGCCAGTGCTGCTGCCAACCTCAGTCACTGTCCTGCCCTGCTGCTGAGCCTAACTTGGGCAGGGGAAGGCAGAACAAAGGATTTCCTGTGGCGGAGAAGTATCACCACCTCTCTTTTAGAATTAGGTGTCCCTGGGCTAGGGTGGGGGTGCTTCTGATCGCCTCCGGACTGCTTGCTTTGAAGGCCAGATTTAGTGCCCCCCTTGCATAAACCAGTTTACTCCAGTGTAGGAGCCCTCCACTCCCGCACTGGCGTGAAACCACACAAAGGCCAGGGTGGTGACCCACCTGTCCAGCTCCTCCCCCAGGGAGTTGCCCAGAGCTCCAACCGGTGGCCACTTGATTATGCCATCTTGATAAATAGATAAGCAGAGGCCCTTGGGAGCATCTAACTGGTCAGTCCACCAGAGTAGCATCCCTGACCCCTCCCCCCGATAGATGGGTCACTGCAGAAGCTGTCCAACTCCCTTCCTGGATTACTTAAGGGGTCTCCTGAGGGTGGGATCCTAGATCCGTCTGGACAAAGGTTCCTGTGCAGGATTCGTCTGCAAGACTCTTGCAAAGGCTCTTCCGCTGTTGGACACTGGATTCTGCTGCTGTACTTCCCCTGGAACCAAGACAATACTGCTATTAGTAGGAGGGCTCCTACTCCGACTTTGCCAAGTACTTGCAAAGACCATGCAACCTCTCTGGCCGTGCATCTTTCAGAGTCAGAAGGACTTTGTGTGCATCAAGGACAGCAAAAAGGAATCTCCCTTAGAGTGAGGGAGTCACTCCCCTGCAACCGCAGGCACCTCAACGACAACGACCAGCTTGTGGATTCTTCTGTCCCACGGACTCTCCAATGCTCTGCAACACATTTGGTGGTTTTGTGACTCTCTAGAGGTCTGACGTGTCTTCTGTGCAACTTGGAAGACTGCAATCCCTTGTTGTAGCTGCTTGAACCAAGCCCCTGTGCACCAAGTCTGTTTGCCGTTGCTAAGGCTTGTTGGCTCTCCAGTCCGGAGGTCTTTGAGCTTCAAGAAGCCCCAGATTCAAGCATCACCCAGCTGCAAAAGCAACGTCAACATTGCATCTCTTGCGACGTGGGCCTCAATCTTCGGTGTGCTGCTGAGGTCTCCCTGCGACTCACTGTGCCTGCTGCCAGAGGGTCCCTCCGGGGTATTCATCGATTCCTGCTGGCTTTCCTACTTGCTGAAGGCCAGCCCTAACTTACCTGTAGTGCGTGAGTTCCATGGACCGTGTTAGTACCCATTTCTGCGTTTCATCCTGCAACAAGTCTATTAAATTTGCAAAGGCTTGTTTTTGGTCCTGCTGGCCACTGACCCTTCTGCCATTCATCGACTGGCATGGGACAGCTCGTGGACGGCTCTTAAGATTCTACAGCATCGCCTGGACTCCACAGCTGTTGAAGACCTGGGTGAAGACTGTTCTTTTAATCAGTTTTCCTAGGAATGGCCATTAGAGATTGGCCTTTAGTTGGGTGGGATTGGTGAGTTCAGTTTATGTTTATTATGAGTGGTTTGATGATGTATTTGTACATGTAAGTGGTATTTGTAAAGTGTGAACCTAGCCAAAGGGTGGCAAAGTACATGAGTTCCTATTGAAACGATCCTGTATCTTGGAAGTTGATCTGTACATTTCTTGCCTCAGATCCTGCATATATATGTGGCAGCATGTATTTGAAGATTCTAGCTAGGCTGGGTCTGATGGAGAGTCAAATAGACTGCTTACCATGACCAGTTCACTGAATTCACTGTCAGATAAGTGTTTGAAGGAGGTTCTTCAACTGTTGCTTTGTATCTTTTGTTCTGTTATTCGTGGAATTTGTAGGTTGGATGCTGATTGTTTTATGTCTGAGGTAGTCTTCGAAGTGCAGACAGAGAAGAAGTTCCTAACTCTGTAGATGGGAGGTAAAAATGGAATCTTTGTGATCTGAGTCATGGGTAGAGAAGGGAGCATGCATGAGACTGGTTACTCACTAATTGAGTGACATCATCATCTGTTAATATGCAGTCTGGCCTTGCCTATGACAGCAGGAGTTCCCAACAAGTTAGGGAGGAGGAGGCATGAGTACTAACATGGCAGTTCAGAGTCTTTATTCTCAGATAAGTACAGTGCAGGTGTTGCTAAAGAGAATGCTTTGGATTTGAGAGTGCAGATCTGCATGATTTGTGTCATAAATCCACTAGCTAGGAAAACTGTACTTTTTAGCATCAGAAACGTGATTTACTTCCACACCCCATCACAGGTAGATACTCAGAAATAGTATACCACTATTAGGATTCAGACCATTATCTAAGTTGACATTTCTCTAAAGAAGCTCTTAGAAGTTTTTGTGTGTACTCTGTTGTAGCTATTTTTATCCTTGAATATGCAACAACACCTTGTGCTGGGTAGTGGAGAAAAAGTAAAGACTTCAGAAAAAAGCTGGGAACGAGATCCCTCTTTTCTTAAAAAGATATCATTAACATCTATACAACAGCAATGTGTTCATCCACATTGTGTTTTGATGAGTAAAATAGTGCATTAGTTTAAAAGGGCTATAAATGAATGAGATAGGGTATTTATGTAAATTTAAAGGTGAATTAGATAGTTGAGTAGATAATATATGAAGGCAATAAAACAGCCATCAAAGTAACTGAAATCTTCCAAACGTATAGTATAATTTCAACTCATTAAAAGTAGAACTGCGCTTTAAAGGGGAGTTGGACAAAAAGTCATGCTTTGTTAAATTAAGCATGGTGCAATATCGCTGGTAACAATGCAGGGCACAAGAACAAAGGAAACATGCTTCTGGCCGTAGGATTGGAAGGTTACATTGATTAGTCAGTGAATTAGGTATAGGATCCTTACTATGTAGTATCTGGAAGAGAGAGAATGGAGGTTTTAAAGATGTATTTGCAATTTTTCTATTGTTTGTTTAACATAAGGTCAAGTTGTGAAGTGCCCTGTGTACACCTTATATGTTTCTTCCAGTAGCCTAGTTTGTTTGGAGATTGTCTCTGTTACTGAATGATTGTCACTACTGAACCCTCTTCTCGTTATAGCGTACCAAGGGAAGACTTCAATCAGCACAGTGGGCACCTCTACTTCAGCATACCGCCTTAGCCTGGCCACGATGTCCCGCTCCAACACAGGCACTGGAACAGTTTGGGAGCAAGATAGCGAGCCTTCCCAACAAGCCTCACAGGACACTTTAAGCCGTACAGACGAGGAGGATGAAGAAAGTAAGTGCATTTAAAGAACACATGATAGAAGTGAGGTGTAATAGTAAACTTGTTTTGTGATCAAAGTATTTCATTACCATAAACAGCAGTTGATAAGAGATTATTGAAGTAAAAATAGTTTTCTGGGGGGGTGTGGCCAAGCACTATGGCCGACAGGACGTGA
Source organism: Calotriton arnoldi (assembly GCA_963921515.1). Classification (NCBI taxonomy): domain Eukaryota; kingdom Metazoa; phylum Chordata; class Amphibia; order Caudata; family Salamandridae; genus Calotriton; species Calotriton arnoldi. The sequence goes on from CAWUFW010000174.1 coordinate 2,933,876, forward strand.
GCTCCCTCGGCTCCCGACCGACCGGCCACCAAATCCTTTATTTATCCTGCATCCTGACAACCACGGCAGTTCCTCCTGGTGCGGTGGGGCGCTGTGAGCTGCGGGGACGTCCTGCGAGGAAACGGGCCGGAGGAAATGCCCGGAACCGATTGAAGTGCCTCCGTGCCCGCCGACTTGGTCTGTTGACGCGAGCCCGGGGATCTGGCCTACGTCGGCTCGGGGACTGCGCGGGCCGTGGGAGTGGCGGCTCCCTCTTCGTTTGCTTGGAAGCTCTGGCGATTGCTGCGGTGGCGCCCTCTGTCATTGGGGGCCTCCTGCACTTACTGGAACCTGATCCTTGCTGCTGACCCTCGAGGTGCGGGGCGATCCCGGCGGGACGCCCGGGAGTGCGCCTGGGGGCCGGGCCTATCATCGCCTGCATCGGAGGTCCCGGCGCCCGGTGAGGGAGTGCTGGCTGTTGCTGGGGGATATCCTGTGTGGACTACGGGCCTGCGCTGTCCCCACCGGTCCTGAGGTGAGCTGCAGAGTGGGGGCTGTGCTGCAGGACGACCCCGGCCTGGAGGTGGTGAGTGATCCTGCCTTCCCCCGGACCAGCGGGGGTGCTGCCTAAGACGAGGTGTCGGACTGGCCTTGCTGAGCTGGTGGGCCTGCGCAGTGGCAGTGTGGCGCAACGGGCTGTTTCACCCCCCGTCGGGGGGGACGACCTGGGACTTGCTACTGGCGCCTGGGGGCGCTGATTCCTGGGCCTCCCTGGGAGAGAACCACTACGGAGTGTAAGCAGCTTCGGTGAGAGGTAGCTGTTGGATGCGGGACATTTGAATCTGCCCCGGGTGGAGGGACGCTCGCCCGGGCTGCTACTTCCCCTGCCTGCCCTGTTGGAGATTGTGGGGGAGCTCGGCCCCCTTTGAGAGTCCTCGGAAGGAGTGTCTGCCTGGTGATAGCTGCGGGGGCGATCCTGGTCCCTGGGAGGGCTGTGGGGGTCCTTGCTGGCGAATGACAAGCCAGGACATAGTGCAGGGTGATAACCTTGAGAGGAGTAACCCTAGATCTACTGCTGGTCCGCTTACTCGGCTCTCTCCTGGGCCGGGACGAATTTGAACTCTCCAAGATTACTGGGCAGGGGTTCGGCCCTCCCGCGCTTGACCTGGGCCTCTCTGCTCCTGGAGACCCCTGTGGAGGGGACATAAATCTACCGTCGATAGCCCTATAGTGGGCAACCAGACCTGGCATTCGCAGTGACTGCAGACGGTGAGTTCCACTGAGGCTCACACCATGGGCAAGGACAAGCCACCTCGTACCCCCAATCCCAACACCATTACACAGTACACCACACAACGCTTGGCCACGCAGCGAATCACTCGTCAGACGGGGCAGGATGGAGAGAGAGATGATGCCAATGAGCCGTCTCGGGCTGAGCTCCTGGAGGCGATCCAGGGGTCCCGCACTGCCCTGGAAAAACAAATTGAGACAGTCTCTATTGATGTAAACCTCCTACGTGCAGATTTGCGGAAGGTAGCGGATAAGGTCTCCACTGCGGAGGGAGACATTGTTCAGCTCCAGGGGGAGGTGGCCTCACTGCGGCGGCAGGTCTCCCAGCTCACCGGCACCACCGGAGCGCTGGAACGGCGGGCGGAGGAGGCGGAGGGGCGTGCCCGGCGAAGTAACATTAGGGTCCTGGGCATCTCGGAGCAGGGCAATGCGGAGCGATTTCTAGAAGACTGGATACGTACTAAGCTGTGCCCGGTAGGACTGTCGGAGGTTTTCTTGGTGGAAAGAGCCCTCAGGGCGTTGGTCCCTCCGCTGCCGCCGGGGGCTCCCCCCAGGGCCCTCATTGCCAAAATCCTGAACTATCGGGACAGGGACTGCATCCTGAAAGCAGCACGAGAAGCGACGGATCTCACTTTTGACAACGCCAAGGTGTCCATTTATCCGGATTACACCCGCCAAGTGCAGGAGCAAAGGAAGTCTTTCCTCAGTGTCAAGCAGAAACTACAGGAACTCCACTTGCAGTACATGTTATTGTACCCCGCGAAACTCAAGGTGATAACGCAGGAAAGGGCCCATTTCTTCGAATCGCCAGAAGAGGTATGGGAATGGCTTGAGATCAGGGGAGAGGCCCTCCCCCAGCGTGAACAGAGGGGATCCCGGAGAACCTGGGGGTCCAGACCTCCGGGGAGCCGCAGAAATAGACGCGGGAGTCGGGTCACAGACGGCGCTCAGACGGAGGGACAGCGGATCACGGTGGGGGAGGATGGTGTCCTACATGTGGAGTCATCAGACTCCGACGATTCTTCCCCGCAGGCTGTGGCAGGGACTCCAGGGGAGAGCCTAATGCCAGAGAATCTCCTGACAGCCCCCAATGTGGTTCCAGAAACGGCCATGGATACACTTACGGCCACTACAGCAACGTCCTGAAAATGATATCCTTTTTTCTTCTCTTTTCGCACTGATGGGGGGAAGGGGGGCCGGATTTTAGAGGGCTAGTAATTATTGCCCCGCTGGGACTTGGGTGAGTTACTTGCTGATACAGTATTGATGTTGTTTGTACTTGGCGAGATCTGCCAATTAGTCTGGCACAACTGTTTGTCGGGTGCATAATGGGGCAGTCGGGACATTGAATTATACTGTGAGGTGGTTGGTCGAAGTCGGGAGTTGGACTTGGGGGAGGAAGGGGCACCCTTTCTTCTTCCCTTTTAGAATAGTTCGGGCCCCGTTGGGCTAATGGGACAGCTGTGCACGTCCTGGCACCAGCATGGGAAGGGCGTTTCTGCAAGTGTTGTTGTCAGTAAATTGCTCGTGGGAGGCGGGAGGGGGTTCGTGGGGGGATGTTGTTGGGTCGTTTTAGGCATCGTATGTACCGCACTTAGGACACAGGGCTGGGTGGCTATGTGGGACATGGAACACACAGGGATGGGATACTCCACCATATATGGGGTTTAAACTTTTAAGCTGGAATGTGAGAGGGCTGGGTACATGCACTAAAAGATACAGGGTCCTGTCCTTTCTCCGCAGACATCAGGTCTCGATAGCTTGCCTCCAAGAAACTCACCTCACAGACGAAGGGGCTCAGCAATTGGCGAAGAAATGGCGGGGACAGATTTTCCACTCTTCATTTTCTAGTTATGCCAGGGGGGTCCTTGTGTGTGTGGCCCCCGGGGTCCCGCTTGCCATCCAGTATGTGGAAGCTGACATCAATGGAAGATATCTGCTCCTCAGTGTTAAGTTAGATGGTAGGGAAGTTGCCATAATGAATACCTATGCGCCAAACACGGATGACCCGGACTTTTATCAGTCCCTGCACACCAAGGTAACCTGGATGATGGGGATTTAAATTCTGTAGATTGACTATTACCATCAGAGGAGGAACAGAATGTGGATAAGAGATCCCTCATTGAGCATTGCTTGATTATGGTTAGTCCCATCTGCAATTCTTACCAACAGCTGGGTTCTTCCTTTGAGCGCTATGTAGCACAGCCCAACATTGGGGAAGATAATATTATTATAATAGAAGAGGAGTCTAAAAGCCTAGTTTTACATGAGACGCAGATTCATAACACACCTCAGAACCCAAAAGTTATTAAAGTAATTTCCTGGAATATAGCAGGTCTTAAGCAAAAAATGAAGGAACCAGATTGGCAAAGCTATGTGGAGGATTTTGACCTTTGCCTATTCCAGGAAACATGGGCTAGGGAACAATACCATAAGCTAGGATATAGAACCTTTACTATTGAGGCATTGCAAGCGAAAAAGGGAAGGGCGTCAGGTGGCCTGACAGTATGGGTGAAAACTAGTTTAAATGCCTCAATAAGAAGTATTCCCACATACTCGCAGGACATTCTGGGCTTGAACCTTAAGTTTGTTAATGCCACTGAGATGAATCTTTTAATATATATATAAGACCGAGGGTTAGCTCGAGAGAATCACAGCTGCTTGAACACTTCAAGGAGGTGCTAGAGCCCATTGACACAAAAAACATCATTAATATAGGGGGTGATTTTAACTGTTGTTATAAACCCATGGGGGGAATGGAAGTAGTCACAGAAGAGGAAGATCAAATCAGAGGGATCCCACTTCTCCAAACAAAGAGCATAATAAGGGGTAATACCTCTGCCCTGCAGATGCTCCACTTTACGGTCGAGAAAGGCCTTAGAGCTTGTAATGGTCGTTTTTCCTCAGACCTCCCCTGTGCAAATACCTTTTCTAGGGGAACTACAGGCTCTAGGATAGATTATATACTTATCTCTACCTCACATTGGGGTTATGCCAAAGATTTTAAAGTTGATACAAGAACAGAAAGTTATCATTTCTCCTTATGTTTATCATTGGATAGAATTTATTTTCCCATTCATGCAACAAAAGAACCGCACCAACTGCCCGAAGTAATGCATCCATTAATAACTAATAACAGAAGGGCATGGCCTGTTGTTTTAGATCGGGTAGAGCCCCTAATCGGTCTTTATAATACTTTTAGTGAACTGGTAGGTTCTTACTTAGCCCAGTATCCGGTAATAATTAAGATTACAGATATCCACCAGAAATTGGTAAAGGAAATCCAAGCATATTTAACGAAACCCCAGTCAAGAAAGAACGTATTAACACGGGAGGTATACACATCATGTATTTGGTTTAACAGGGATTGTAAGATTGCAAAATCCCGCTTAAATGAGGCCATCCAAAACAAGAATACCTCTGAGATTAGGAAGGAAAGATCTAACTATAAGAAAATCCAAAAGGAAGCCCAAAGGAAGTGGGAAGATAACACATGGGAAGAACTTACTGTAGCTGCAAAGAAGGGGGATCAAGCCTTGTTTTGGAGGCTAATGACGCAGGGTACAAAACATGGCCTTACACCAGGGGCGGTGTGTCCATTGGGGCGTTGGGGCGTTGCCCCACTAAGCCTCATGGACCGATGTCACCAAGTAATCGCTGCGGGCTGCGGCTAAAAATCGAATCGCATCGCAACTGAACTAACTCGCAAATTCGCAATCGCTCCTCTATTCCAAAACATGAGTCAGCGCTGATTCCGCTGAAGGGGGTGGGGGCGGGGCTGCAGCAGTAACTAACTCTCACTGTCAGTGTCAACAAGTGGTCACGTGGTCGGTGATTGGCAATGTCAAGTCAAGTCACTCAGTCCCAGCAGCAGCGCATGTCTATTTTTGGGCTGGTCATTTTTATGACCAGCCCGAACATGCGCACACAGTGACGCTTGAAGGCTTCCTATACAGGGAGGGTGCGCTTCATACAGCAGCAGCACCCCCCTCTCATATGGGCGAGAGTAACCATGCCCCCTAGCCAATCCTGGCACATTGGCGCGGTTGGCGCCGCTATTGCAGGGCCAGGATTGGCTGAGGCACCGCGCAGCGCAGCAGTCTGACACGTATCTAAGTCACGTCACCGCGCCACACACGCCACCAACACCACACACACCACAGCAGACCTCGTGGTGACTCGTGTGACGGTGTTCCACCAGACAGTGCGTGCTTCGGTGCTTGTTGTTTGCAGGAGACACACAGTGGCTCGCGTGTGACGCACGACGGTTTAATTCTGTACTCCGACTCCTCCGAGATCCATCATCATCTCCTGAGTCCTGGCTGATCAGATCATCAACTCTTTCTTTACTTCACTTGGAGCAGGAGGCCTGGTAAAAGCAAAGTAAGAAAGAGTCCGGCGGGGGCCCCACATTTTCAAAGTTGGGGAATGTTAATGTAATGATGTTTAAAACTTTCACCGCCGGCGTCCTCCAACCAACATATGATATATTGATACCATACCACCATGATACGCACACAGGGCCCGGCCCAGGGGAACTCTCTCGTACTACTGGAGTGGTCGTGGATTTTCTTGTTTAGTGTTGGTGATGGTGACCGTGGCACGGTGGCACCGACACCGACACTAAACAAGAAAAGCAGTCCTGTGCACCGACGCGAGTCACGCGACGCGTATGTCATTGTCACGGCGGGTGGCGCTGCTTGCAGCACCAGCCACCAGGCACTACCACCATACGCACACACAGGGCCCGGCCCAGGGGGAACTCTCTCGTACTACTGGAGTGGATTAATTTTCTTGTTTAGTGTTGGTGATGGTGACCGTGGCACCGACACCGACACTAAACAAGAAAATCAGTCCTGTGCACCGACGCGACGCGTATGTCATTGTCACGGCGGGTGGCGCTGCTTGCACCAGCCACCAGGCCTAGATGCATTGTTTACAGAAAGCAATCGCTTTTTGTTTTTTTCCATTTCAGTGGACTTTTTTGTTTAAATAACACAGTAGTCAGGGCTCCGGATGCAAACCAGACCCTTTGGCTGTTCCCAAAAATTGTTTTCAGCATGAATACGTGCAACCATAATACCACAGTCAATAGAACATAGTAAACAGAGGGACAATTTTATTAAAAATTAATAGTTTAATGGGGAAAACATTCTTGTCAAGAAAATCAACTTTTAAACTGCCTTTCTTGGCACCACAGTGAGATAGCCTCTTAATTATTTATTGGTAATTTTATAGCGCTGTGTGCAGTTTTTTGTCAAATTCTAGGCAAATTGAGTAGTCAAAACTGAGACTATTGTAAAAACAATAAGAAAGTTGTGAACCTGGCGCGCATTGGTTTTTGAGCGATTGAATGGATTTTTAAAGGGGTCTCATTTAATCCTCTTCTGGAGAGATGGTAAGACAGGGAGGGGTGTGTACCATCACGTGGTCAGGGCAGTCACGCGCCTTCTGCCAGGCAGCCTCAAAGACAAGTGTCTGGGATTCTGACAGCCTCTTTCTGAATATCTGCATTCGCAGTTTTGGAAAAAACACATTGTTAAGTTGTGTGTCATTTTCAAAAATGCAGGATAGTTTATCCGTGAGAAAAAATGATGACCCGTCCCTAAGTATGGACAACTATTAAAAAGGAGGTGGAGGTTCTAAGAATTGCATGACTGGGACATGACTGCGAGGGATGCATCGCTTGTCAGAACGCCGAGGTCCCATATTACTCACACCCCATATTACTCATGCTGTACGAGGCCTGTTCAGAGGAACAGTCACCCAGGCCCGCTCAAATCTGCGCCTGATTCTGCTGTCATAACTGAGTGCCCGGATGTCGTGTGTTCGTAAAGCGAAAGCCGCATTCTATGCTCGTTGACGGCAGAGAGTTTTAACATCTGAGGTTACCTCTAAATCATGGTGGGAGCAGAAGCCAGGAGATCACACACAAACGTTGGAGAGGAAAATAATGTTTACTATCAATAGTTATAAAAGAAGCTCTGAAACACGAAGTACCCCAAAGGCTAGGCTACTAGCTGCCCCAATCTTTGAGACACCCTTGAGTTTTTGGGCAATTGAGGTATGGTGGTTTTTATGCCTGAACATTCTTGGTTCGAATGTGAACCTGTAGGAGATTCTCAGCTATGCTTGTGTGTTTTTGTTGTGAGAGGGATAGATGCGGTTTATTTCGCAACCTTAATGTATTTAAAAATCGCCTTAGAGAAAGCAGCAACATTAACTATCGAAATTGATGTTTTATTTATTTTGCTGCCCAGCTTATTTGTACATTGTTTGTATTATTTTTAAAGATGAAACATCCGGAATTAAGTCGACTAAAAAAATTATTTTGACTCATGTCTAATAGAAATATTTTCCTTCTTGGGGAGCTAAGAGGTGCGAAAATCCCTGTCCAGTGTTTGGAAATACAAGCAGTGGGATAAGGGCTCCCGGGAGGGAGCGGAGCGAGACCACAGTGTGAATTTTATGACTTGTTGTCAGTCACTGTGACATGGAGCTAGGAAATAAAATGCTTGGCTCGCCTCGTGCAGCCAGGCAGATGAGATGTGCATTCGCTGCCATGTGCCTGTAGTTGGTCTGGGATTATAGCATGGACGCCTGCTCTGAATTCAGCAGGGCGCTGCAAGATCATTAATATGGGCATTGCATCCGAAGCAGTTCATGGGCTCGCTCGTAGTACAGTGCTGTGTTTCTATTGTATTTGCATCCGCCGCTTCGCCCTGTGCTGACTGGGATTAAGAGATGATTTTAACAGATGCTGTCTCCCTATTTTGTTATATGCCTGGTTATTGGCAGGCAAATGATATGAGGCGTTTCTCTAGGTCAAGCGTTTAAAGCCTGCTTTGATGCTTTTTTAATTCATATTTATCTGCAAAGTTTGCAAATTTAAAATAAAGCATGCATTTCTAAATATTGGAAAATCGTGGAGAAGCAATGCAAGTCTATAAGGAACTACAGCATGTCCACAGTACAGGAGACATGTTCCGTTTCCTCTGTCACATGACTCCTGTAGGATTATGAATGCACTTAACATGCACACACACACACTTGCTCCATCGTTTGCTAAATACAGGAATAGTGGAATGCAAAGCAGGTTTATCCAGCGGTGCCCCCAGACTATGTAAAAGGTCGTCTGAGAGGGCACATCTGTATTTGAGGCTTATGGCTGAACTCAATGTAAACAGCGCCTACACATTGAATGAATGAGAATCTTAAATGTCATGCTTGAGTCTGGATCAAATATATATGAGAATGCAAACATCTGGATGCCACTTGCATTCACAATATGCATGTGATTAGCTGTACTTTTGACCTTTTTGTTAAACCTGCTCTTGTTGTATTTATGTATGGCTGAATCACTCTGAGAGTTTAAATCTGCTTGAGATACCTGCTGTCACACAGCGTGTATATTGCTCAGAGGTGCGTGGCACTGGAAGGGCCAAGCTTCAGAAACATTTCTATCTACATGTTTTTATATGACATCCCTTTATTAATGTAATAACTGCACTTTCACAATTGCTTTATTAACCTTCTTGCTTCTCAAATATGCTTGAAAATGCACCATTTACCCACTCTTTTTTAAAACTTTTTGCGGGGAGAACCCCCCCGAATCCCCCTTAAGATGTTCGGGCTCGCTCGCTGCGCTCGCTCGCCGCGGTGCACTCTGACAGAAAGCTTACGCCCCACCACTTTCAAATGTCACCAGCCACCACTGCCTTACACCCTCCGATTACTTTCTAGATCCCACAACTTGGCAGAACCATTTCTCAAAACTATATTGTAGTGAGGATAATCTGGATCTAGCCAATCATCTTGGGGAAAACTATAGGGGATCATGTCTGAACAGCCAATCTCCGTTTTTAATTTTTAGCCTGGAGGATACGGCTTTGGCTGTAGCAGCGACCAAGTCAGCAAAAGCACCGGGCCCCGATAGATTACCAGGGGACCTTTTAAGCATAGTGAGGAAGTATGGGTACCATATATTAACGAACTATCAAATGCTATAGCCAGGGGACAGCCGGTGCCGCCCTCCTGGAAGGGAGCAGAAATAATCCCCATTTATAAGAAGGGTAAAAGGGACGACCCGGCAAATTACAGGCCCATAAGCTTGATAGACGTTTTACAAAAGATTTATGCTAAACAAATTTTAAATAGGCTCATAGAATGGATAGCCGTAGAGAATATATTGTCACCATGTCAGGCGGGTTTTAGACAGAAGATTAGTACAATTGACCAAGTATTTAGACTTTTTATCTTAGGTTGGAAATACACTAGACTAAAATCGAGTCACTTATATGTCGCCTTTATAGATTTAAAGGCGGCTTTTGATTCCATTCCTAGAGCCCAGTTGTGGGACAACTTGAGACATCAGGGTGTCCCCGAGGAGATCTTAATCCAAATCATTAGGCTACATCAAGACAATTATGCCAAGGTGCGATGGGGTAAAAATGGTGAGCTGACAGAGGAAATTCCAGTTAGGAGGGGAGTGCGACAGGGCTGTGTCTTGGCCCCAACACTGTTCCTCCTATATGTAAACGATTTAGTTGAACATCTCCAAAATTGTGCTCATGACTCTCCAAAACTAGGGGCAATCACATCTGTGCTCTTACTTTTGCGGATCGATACCATTTTGTTGTCCCAGACACCTAATGGCTTGCAGAACTTATTATATAGTTTTAACAATTACTGCAAAGGGAAAGGCCTAGAGATGAATCCAGCAAAAACTAAATACATGACGATAAGGCCCCATAAAAGTTTTAAAAGTAAAATTTATTGGAATGGCATTGAACTGGAACGGGTACCTAATTTTGTATATCTAGGGGTTACCATAGACTCTAGACTTTCTTGGTCTATCCAGACGGAGAAGTCAAAAGCCATACTAACGCAAAATGCCATCCCTATCGTTAAGAAGCTGAAGGCGACCTCCTCTAAGGCTATTACACCGGCATTGGAGGTCTATAAAGCAAGAGCACAATCCGCAGCGTTGTATGGAGCAGAGATTTGGGGTAGTGGTAACCTTAAGACTTTAGGTATTATGGAGAATAAAATATTGAGGATGTTTGTTGCCCTCCCCCAAAATACTCCGCTGATCCCTCTAACATACGATCTTGATATTAAACGTTTGGAGCCCCTTGCAGTTTGGAGATCCCTGATGTTCTGGATAAGAATTTGGACAACTCCAGAGCTAATTGTATATAGAGAGTCACTAGTTGAATTGCAGGCACTTGATACCAATCTTACGTTTCCCTGGCTAAAACACATTCGAGGGTGGCTCACAGATTTGGGACTGAGCCGATATTGGTTAAACCCGGGGCTATTAACCCGCGAATCTAAATCGGAGTTTAAGATGATATACTGGGATTTTATTACAGATAGGGAGATTAGGAGTGGAACACAAGGTAGGCTCACTGTTCAATTCCTCCTGCATAAGATGTCCCCTAGTTTTGAGCTGTTCCTTGATGAGGTAGAACCACAACAAGCAAAGAGTCTATATTTGAAATTTAGATATGGAATACTGCAACTAAATACCTTTGTTGCTAAATGGTCTTCTACTTCGCTTGAGGATAAGGAGGCCCAATGTATTTTATGTCAAATGGGGGTTGCAGAAGATTTACCACATGTTTTGTTCTTCTGTCCTGCATATCATGGCCCTAGAATTAAGTGGATAAAACCTCTAGGTAGGTTTTTTAATGTTAGGAGAATGGAGGATATGCTGAGAATTTTAAAAACAGACAATTCCCGCCTAATAGTTTTTGGTGTTAGTCGTTTTCTATTGGCCATAAATTTTATCAGAAAAAAGAAGGGGCAAAGATTATAGTCCGCACACGAGTGGGTTAGAGGAATCCTTATTTTTAATAAAGCTATGGACCTGGGCTAAAGAAGTGGTGATTGGTCACCACCTTAAATTAGTATTGTAGACCGGAAGCAGTTAGTAAATTTAATCGATCTAAGGATTGATTGGTGGGTCTATGGGGGCGTTCCAGTAACCAAAGTAGAATTGCAACGGAGGCATGAAAGACCCTTTAGTAAGAAATAAGGGGCATAAAAGGGAAATCATGTTCATTTGTGCAAATATCGCACTATATGACAATAGGAGTTTTACTGATTATTATGTTCGTAAATGAAGTGTACAATTTTAAGATTTTAAGATTTGAAAGATACATTGAATTCATATTTTATTGATTTTTTGTATGAATATCTTAGTTTAAGTGGGATTTTTTAAATATTTGCGACTTTGCACAATTGAGGTAACAGATGTTCCCCAAAGGAATGAATATGGGATGGGTTGGGAATAACCTCCCTATTTAGTTTCCCTACTAACCTAAATTATACCCCTCTGAGAAGATCAAAGATCCGGGGAAACATATATCAGTCTCTTTTAAATTATACTGCCTGTAAGCACAAAAAAGGTATATAGACTAGCTGAAATGCATAATGGAAGAGTATAGTTTTAATGAATTGCATATATGTATATTGTATTTTAATGTGTTTTGTACTTTAATGGTCTTGTAGGCCGAAATAAAGTATATTGATTGAGTCCCTGCAAGAGGTCCTGTTATCGGAGCTTGAGGTCCCGCTATTTTGGATGGGGGACTTTAATTGTGTCCTAGACCCTGTCCTTAATAGGTTCCCACCCCGCACCGGCACGAAACCTAGGATGACGACGAAACTCCGGGAAGTGATGGGGAATTTAGGAGCTCAGGATATATGGCGCCAGAGACACCCAACCCAGAAGGTGTACACCTGCTTTTCATCCACACATAATACATACAGTCGCTTGGATAGGGTCTTACTTGCAAATCCCGACGCGACTATGTCTTGTGAAGTAACCCATCAAGCGCGATTCCTATCTGATCATTCCCCTGTGGCGTGTGTGGTTAACTGGGGGGGCCCGGTATCTCGCCTACGGACTTGGAGGTTGCCGGCGGAGATTCTCGAGGACCAGGTGGGGAAGCACCATCTCGAAACGGTTATCACTGACTATATTGACTTAAATTGGGGCGGGGCGGATGTATCGCAAGCCACAAAGTGGGAAGCCTTGAATGCGGTAGTGAGAGGGGCATGCATAAGCCTTACATGCGGGGTCAGGAAACAACTCCAACTTGAACTCCAGGAGGAGGAACGCCCCCTCTTGACAGTACAGACTTCTGATAGCCCTGACACTACGGGGAGGGATGGGGAACGGGACATCCGGGAGCGTATCCATGACATTTTGGAAAGACTTGATAAATACACTCTACAGACAACGCCTTCATAGGGAGGGAGATAAATCGGGCCGTCTTCTGGCTTGGATTCTTCGGCGGGAACATGCCCCTGAGGCGATTGTGGCTCTACGGGAGACCGGAGGGGGCCTGGTGCACTCTGAGGTGGGACTGCTGCGGGTCCTTAAATCCCATCTCCAGTCGGTATATACCGCAGACCCTGCAATCTCCGAGGCGTCCTACCTTCCTTACCTCCATGACCTGACCTTACGGTTCATTCCCAAGCTCGCACGGAAGGAACTCGACGAACCTCTAACATTAGACGAGGTACAACTAGCTCTGCAGCACCTACCGCGAGCCAAATCCCCGGGCAGTGATGGGTTTCCCCCTGAGTGTTATCAGGCATTCATGGATGCACTTCCACGACTCCTATTGCAGGTATATCTCGAGGCCTTTGAGCTCGGAGTTCTCCCACCGAGCATGGCACAGGGGGAAATATGTATGATTCTAAAACCGGGAGGGGATGCCCATGAGCCCTCGTCGTATCGCCCAATCACGATGATTAATACGGATGTTAAAATCTTATGCAAGCTCCTGGCCTCTCGATTGGTGCCACATATGACTCACCTGGTCCATGAGGATCAGTGTGGATTCATCCCGGGACGAAACACAGCTATGAATCTGCGACGACTGAATCACATTCTACATGAGGTGCGGGATCGGGAGGAGCATATGGTGTTGGTCTCCATTGACCTCGCCAAGGCGTTTGACACGGTAGACTGGGGATACCTCCTTGAAGTCCTACGCGCTGTGGGCTTAGGCCCCAAATTCTGTCGCTGGATTCGCATTTTATATACGGCTCCCCGCGCAAGGGTGAAGCTTGGGGGCGCGAGATCAGAGGAGTGGCAATTGGGAAGGGGTACACGTCAAGGGTGCCCCCTTTCGCCCTTATAGTTTGCCCTGGCCATAGAGCCCTTCGCGGTCCGGGTCAGGACTGAAATGGAACAGTGGGGAATTAAGATAGGGGACACGAGTCATATCATTTCTCTATATGCCGATGACGCTCTGTTTTATTTGGCTTCACCCCGGGATGCATTACCGGTATTGCTGCGTCAGCTGGACCGGTTTAGGGAGGTCTCTGGGTTACAACTTAACCGAGCTAAATCCCTGATTTTTCCGTTGGCCGGACTGACATCAGTGCCACTGGGGGATTTACCAGACCTTGGACTGCGCTGGGAACAGACAGGGTTTCGTTACCTTGGGATACAGGTGGCTCCGACGGATGCACAGGCACTCACCCGGAATGTAGACCGCATAATCATATCATTACAGCAGTCAGTGTCATTCTGAAATACTATCCCACTCTCGCTGATGGGTAGGCTGGCCATCTCTAAGATGGTCATGCTCCCCAGGATATTATACGTACTCCAGAATTCACTGTGTCCGTTACCGCCGCAAGTTTTCAAAACTCTCAATATGTTACTCACGTCTCTGCTCTGGGCGGGCCGGCGCACTAGGGTGGCTCTCCACACTGTTGTTGGCAGCTATGAGGGGGGCGGTCTGGAAGCACCGCACTTCGATCTATATTATTATGCGGCCCAGTTGCAGCATGCGGCACGCTGGTTTACAGACACAGATAATTGGGAGAAACGTCTTCTATTGGATAGGGTGGATACCCGGGCGCTGCAGGAAGCGCTGATGCGGGGCGGGGGGTCGGACCCTTCTCTTCCCTATATTGTGCGACACACGGCCGGAATATGGCAGCGGTTTATTGAGAAGATCTTAAGACGGGCACCCTTTCACAGGGAGCTCCCAATATGGATACTGGCCCCCTTCATTGCTATTGAGCAGCACATGTCCTTTCAGGCTTGGAGGGAGGGCAGGTGTGAAGTCCTTGCTGATTTTTTTCCCGGTGAGACCTTCATCACCTACGAACAGGCAGAGGAGAACTTTGGCCTTGGACAAGGCCAATTCTTACATTTCCAGGGAATTCAGGATGTAGTGAAAATCATCTGGCCCCAATACCCAGATATTCCACCACTGACCCAAACACTGGATATCCTGCTCTCATGTGGTATAGGTCGCAAATTGATATCCCTGCTGTATAAAGCTATGAAACAGGATTCCGTCCCTCCGGCACCGCCGTCCCGAGCCGCCTGGGAGAAGGATCTTCGTATCCAGCTGGAGGAGAAACAGTGGGCACGCATAGGATCCCTCACACGCACAGTCTCATGCAATGCCAGGTTTAAGTTGACGCACTTCAATTTTTTGCACCGCACCTACCTGACCCCGGTGTCCCTGAAACGTATCTCTAGTGACAGGGGGGATAGATGTCCCAGGTGTGCTGCGGAGAGAGCGGGCTTTCTACACTTGGCATGGGAGTGTCCACTGGTCAGGCAGTTTTGGGTGGGAGTGGTGGGAAGGATTGTTGCTGCTACCAGACTTCAGATGAAGCTGGAACCCTTGCATTTGTTTACTTGCTTTGATCCGGAAGCCCAAGGAAAAGAAACTCCCCTATAAGCTTCTACAATTGATGCTGGTGCTCGCAAGGCACAGGGTTGCTATTACTTGGATGGGGCAAAAGGCCCCTGAGGTGCCCATTTGGCTTAAAGATGTTCGTGAATGGTCCCTAGCCGAAGAGGTACACATGAAACTTACCCGAAGGGATGAAAGGCTGCAGGAGGACCTAATGGCCTGGCGAGTCATGTGCGCATCTGGTTTGACTGAGGAGGAGTCCTCCCCGCAGGATACAACTGATAGCGAGGAGAGTGGGCTAGATATAGCTAGTGGGTTTGGGTCTAGTGGGGAGAGGGAGAATCAACCCCGGTAGTGTCCTCGCGGGCGCTCGTTGTTCTGCCCGGTTACCCTCATCACTGTATAATGTCGGTAATTTGGTTTCTCTTTCCCCATTGTGCCGTTCCCTCTCTGATGCTGCCTTTTGTCCTATATGCCGGTACCAATGTCAAAGATATGCATACATACGTTAATTTGATGCCAATTTGTTCTTTTCTGTAATTGTATTACCTAAACTGAAAAATAAAGTTTATAAAAAAAAAAATAGTTTTCTGAGTCAAGCTATTGAACATTAGCAGCATGAAAGCTTGGCTTTAGTCTCGAACGATTGACATCAATCAAATGGGAGCAGAGGCATAATATAGGCGGCAGGGATTTCCTCCTGTTTCCGCACAGCTGACAGGAATTAGTCACCCATTTAAGCAGATTCCAAGCCCTTTCTACAGCAGATTCCAACAATCATAACATTTACCTCAGCCTAAGGAATCCATGCAATCTCTTTTTTGATAAAAATGTTACTAAATGGGCCTGTGGCTTGAAGTTAACATAACTTTAGAGAATGTATCTAGCTGAGCAGACTTACACAAGTGTGGCATCTCAAGCGAATGAGAGCGTACGAAGATTGTGTTTGACTATGTTTTGTTAAAGCCAAATGGTTCAAGTTGCTTAGCCAAGGCTCTGGTAGGAGTAAAGTTGCTAAAGATTTTGACTGTTAATCGTTTCAGGGGCAGAAAATATGATAATTATGAGTGTATGACACAGAGCCCCAAATCTGGGTATTTAGAAGATCAGCAAGTGCCGATCTAGCCCCATGGCAATATTTGACAAAGCTAGCCAGATCAAACAGAAACCCATGATTCGCTGAAGAACAGAGTGGTACACTGGCTCCACAGGAACTGTCAATTCCCAGTAGGTGGTGCCCAACAAATCTTGTTAACCAGAGAGTGAGCTGGGTTGGCCGACTGAGGAAACATTGTAAAGGGGATTGTATTATAATCAATTTTAGGGACCCCAGTTGGGCAAGGGGAGTTCTATTGAAGGCAATATCTCCATTGCAAATAGAATCGAATGTATCATTGCAGCCCCTGGGATTCTTTTACAGGCATCTCCGGAATTCCCAGTGACAATTGAGGGGGGCAGGAAATATATCCAATACTCCAGAACATCTACCTTGTCAGCCCCTGGCGGTATTTAATAGGATCCAAGCATTGAGTGGCCTCCAGGACATCGATTGACATGAGCCAGGGCAACATAAGATGAATGAGGTTCTAATTTGGGGGGACAGGAAAGTGGATACTGATCTGGTTATTAATGATATCAATTGTGCTGATAATATTTTAATTGGTGCCTTATCACCATCCATGAATAATAATGTGGGTAACATATGCCAGAGAGTTGTATCGCAAAATTTGTCATCCCCTAGCACCTCTCGCCCTGGCTTGGAGCGAGGATACAAAATTGCATCATGGAATGTGGGTGGATTAGCGAACAAACAGGGCTCACTAGGTGGGTCTGGTTTTATAGGTGGCCTCGATATAATATATATTCAGGAAACTTGGTGTACAGCCCCCATTTATTTTGAGGGTTTTTCATCACACTGGCTTGAGGCCGACCCATCGCCTTCCGGTAGGGCCAAAAGGGAGCTCTTGGTTCTTGTATCGAATAAGCTCCCAGTAAACATCAAGAAAAAAATAACTATAGGGCCACATTCATTAGATTATGGCTAACATTTAAAGAAGGCCGGGATGTGGTATTGGTTAATTTTTACAACAATGTTTTTGACTCTACCTGTGGGAAGGTGGTCTCAGCTCTTAATGGTGGTTAAGAGACATTTTTCCCCTTATCTCCAATAGTTTTATACTTATTTGGGCAGGAGATTTTAACATCCAGTCCTGCCCCTTGTCTGTTACACGGGTTTGTGGGATTACTGACCAGGCTGGGGATAGTTATTTACATTTTCCCCACAATGACTATGGGGGTATATTGAATTCTATGATTACCAAGCTGGATTTACATTTATTAAAATGTGCCTGTGATAATAATGGAGATCCCATACCAACTTTAATAGGAAGGAAAGCCACAACCATCATTGACCATTTCCTAATTTCCGCCAATGCAGGTAAGTGGTGTACTACACCCAGGGTTATTAAGCGGGATCTGAGTGACCATAATTGTATTGTATTGATGGTCTTCTTTTGGGGCAAAGCCAGTAACGTCCCACCAAGTTCTATTACTAATATCACCCCTATAAGACCTAATGGGGCTCACATTAAGTGGGATGGAGTTTATCCAACCAAAATCATACATGGCATTTTTTCTAAGGGCCTTCCAGATATCCTTTATTGTTTGGAGGACGAAGTTACTTCCAATCAGTTACATTCTAGTTTCAATTGTATTACTAATATAACCAAAGACTTCTTGACTCGCCCGTGTAATTCAGGCCACAGCCAACGCAGAGGTTGGTTTAATCATGCATGTACTACAGCCTCCCAAGAATTGAAATTGGCCCTCCATTGTCAATCCAGAGACAATATGTTGATCAAAACCCTTAGATTCAACTTTAAAAATGTCCTTTCTGTTAGAAAAAAAGAGCTACAAGACGAAGCCTGGTCTAAATTGTCTTGGGCTGCAGATACAGCTGGTAACAAACTTTTTTGGGATACTGTCAATTCTCCTTTTTTAAAGACCAACTCTTTTCCAGAGCTGTTATCTCATGTTACATGTGATGCCTGGGTCGCTCACTTTACCGAAACTTTTAGTTTACCAGCTACAAAGAAGTAGGATATATCAAGGGAGAAACAGTACCCCTGGCCTCCCCTATGACTTTATATCACGATAGAAGAGGTCCTATTAGCACTGAAAGCAAGCGTAGGAGGTAAAGCCCAAGGACTCGATGGGGTGCCAGTGGATGTTTATAAAACTGTTGTTGATTTGTGGGGTCCAATTCTAACTAAAGTTTTTAATATGGCCGCAGCCACTGTAATTCCGCCTTCATGGGGAATGTCTATTATAGTACCAATCTATAAAAAGGGCAACAAAATCGAATAGAAGAACCATCGCCCAATATCACTTTTAGATTCTTCAGCGAAAGTGATGAGTAAAGTGTTACTCAAGAGATTGGAAGAGTGGGCATGCGAACCCTCGATACTTTTTCCAGGCGCAGTTTGGTTTTAGACAAGGAGTGGGTACCATAGAGCAATGTGTGAACTTGGACTTATTAATAGGTAAATATACACGTGCTAAAGGTGGTAGATTGTATCTCTGCTTTGCAAGTTTGAGTAGTGCCTTTGATTTAGTCAATCACTCTATTCTCTGGTCAACCCTGCTTACCATTGGTGCGCCTAGATCGATTATTTGTTTTATTGCAAGGCTGTACGTGAAATTATCGAGTAAAGTACGCTTTGGTCCACGAGGTGAATGCACTGTGACTGTTAATGTAGAAAGATGTATTAGGCAAGGTTGTGTTCTGGCCCCTCTGTTATTTTCCCTGTTTATGAATCGTGTTGACAAGGCCCCACAAGCAAAACAAGCAGACGCCCCCCAAGTTGCCGGGAGTCCTATACCAGTGTATTATATGTAGATGATGCTGTTTTGCTGGCAAGGACCACGGTGGGCTTAAAGCAATTAATGAACACCTTTGGGTATTTAATTGCCGCAAGAAAACTGGTGGTTAACAACAGCGGCGGCCAGCTCAGGTAAGCGAGGTGGGGCGGTGAGGCTGGGCAGGACAGGGCGCAGCAGGGAGGGAAGCCGACGGACGACGGAATAGATATTATTTATTTATTTAATTATACCTATTCCGTCGTCCGTCAGTTTCCACCCCCTGCCGCGCTGCGCCCTGCCCTGCCCCACCGAGCTTACCTGAGCCGGCCGCCGCTGGTTAATAAAAATAAAACCTACACAATGATTTGTGGGCCCAAGCAAAAGAAATGTAGAACGTTTTTTATGGATAATACCCTGGTAGCTACTGCCGATACCTTTGTTACCTGTGCATTACTTTTGCTGGTAGTGCCTCATGAACACATGAAATCACAAACATTAGGGGCAAGATGAATATAAGTGCCCATGGAATCTTTAGGTTTTCATCAAAATTGGGCACCCGACCCATAAAAGATATGCTAGCAAATTTACAAGGCCAGGGTATTAGCTACTGCTATATGGGGCCATTATAACAGTAAGGCTCTTCAGATTGAGGAAAATTGTTTCCTCTAGCACTTATTATGCTTACCCACCTCTGTCTCCACAGAGATAACACATAGAGGGGCAGGGTGTCAGTATCTAGCACGTTTGCCTTAATGTTGCACTTTTTATTATAAAAGCAATCCATATATGTAAAAGTATTGTTTTTTGATATGACAATGAATTTTATGGTAACTGGATAGAAGTATTAATAGAAATTTGTATATGTGCTTTTGGCTTGATTATTTATAATTACAATCATGTGTAATTGCTCTTGTTTTTATCTCTGATTATAATCATGTGCTGTTGTTTTTATTGTTAATTATTTTTATGGTTATTTTCACATACCTAATAAAGTTTTGAATCGACAAAGCTAGCCATGATCCCCAATACCTGCAATAATTAACCCAAATTCAAGTCTGATCCAAAATTGCCTTAGGGAGCGAAGAAGAGGAGAAAAGTGTTTAAATAATGCGCATTGGGCGAGATCCAGCCAGTTGGGCAGTCTTCTTGGAAAGGACTCCCGAGCATAAGTAAGTGCTGTGGAGAATTTCATCTACATGATTTTAAGTATGCTCCTGGTAGATGGGATGGGTAGTTGGCAATAGATCCTTCTCAATTCATAGTTTAGGGTAGGAACTCAGTGCCAGATTCACAAAGGTAAACTGAGACGAGAGTCTAACTTTATGACTTTCGGTATTCACAAAGGGTATTTACGAGCAGTAAATCCCCTTTGTGAATACCAAAATTCATAAAGTTAGACTTTCGTCTTAGTTTACCTAGTGAATCGGGTCCTTAGTGTTTGAAATGAGAGTGGTAAATTGCAATATTGCCTCACAACTACAACAGCAAGCATGCACCCCTGTTTCAGACCACGATTAGTAGAGATCTTTGTGGATACATAATTGCCTTGCCCTATTTTGATTCGGCCCTAAGCAAAATCGGAGGAATGCCCCAGTTGTTTAATTTGGACCAGAGTAGATTTCTACACACGCTTTAGAAGGCAGGCTTGAAGCCAGTCCAGCAGCCATAAAGTGAAGCTTGCTTGTAGTTTGATATCTGAAAGAGACACGTTAGTGACAGATTCCTTACCTTAGAATATCCCCAGGCGTCAGGCTGGATCCGGAAAGTTTTGCGTAGCAGTACCCCTGCGCATCGGTAGGCGTCGTCGTGCGGCTCCGCGTCCGTCGTCGGCGTCGTGATCGCCGGGATGACGTTGCGGCCAGTACTTAGACGCCGCCCATGCGCGCTGGCGTCTGTTCTTTCTTTTTCCGCGCCAGTAAGCGCAGATCCGGATTGAGCAGTGCCCCAGTCATTTTTTGACTGAGTATTTTTTGTGACTTTTTGTCCAAGTTTTTCGAGTCGTTTCGACTCCAAGGTGTCAGTAGGGATGCCCGGCTTCAAGCCATGCGAGGTCTGTAATCGCATGATGTCGATTACGGATCTGCACCGAGAGTGTCTCTTCTGCCTGGGGCGCGGCCACGACCCCCAGTCGTGCCCCGAGTGTCGGTCCCTCGCCCCGAAGGCTTTGCGAGAGTGGTCTTGAAAGCTTCTCGAGGCCCGGCACTCGGCTCCGCGCCGCTCGAGGTCCCGGGAGAGGTCGAGGGGCCGGTCGCGGAGCCGTCGTCATTCGTCGGGGTCGAAGTCTTCGTCCTCAGGTAAGGCGAAGCACAAGAGGTCTAAGAAGCGTCGCTCTAAGACCTCCCCTCGCTGGTCTCACGACCCGGCCGAGGGTCCAGACGGTGCCGCCCCCGCGGCTCCGGGGGTGCCCGCGCAGCCGACGCCGGCCTACCTGCCTGTTCTGGGTCCGACGTCGACTCCAGCCGAGATACAGGCGTTCCTGTCGGCCATGGCCTGCATCTTCGGGCCTAAGGGTTACCCCGGTGCGCCTTCGGGCCCCGCGGGCCCCAGGGGGAGTCCTCCCTCGGCACCACCGGCGGCTCCGGCCCCGGTGTCTCCGGAGGCTCCGGCCCCAGCGCCGCAGGACCCCCTCGGATCCAGGCCTGGATCCCGGTCGACGCCGGTTGACCTAACAACACCTCCACCGGCGACGTCCCCTGGTTCTCGCCGGCACCAGACACGGAGCCGGATCGACGTCGCTCGACGCCGATTCCGACGCCGATGGGACCCTTTTTCCCTCATGTCCCTCCTCCATACTTTTCACCTGTTTTGGAGGACGAGGAGGACTGGGAGGGGTCGGAAGACCCTCTCACAGCTCAATGTGAGCCTTATCAGGACTGGGCTGAGGAACTGAGGGATGCCAGTGGTCTGGACACCTCTCCTGACCTTGGCATGCTGTCTCCTCCTTCCGTGGCTATGGAGGAGGGAGCAAGTTATGCAACGGTGTTGCATAGGGCAGCTGAGGCCCTCCGCCTCGAGCTCCCTACAATGGCTGTCAGGACTAACCTCCTGACGGAAGTGCTTCAGCCGGCGGCTACCTCTTCGGAGCCACTGCTGCCGTTCAACGATGCACTTTCGGACGTTCTTTGGGCACCTGGTCCAGGCCCACCACAGGGGCTCCTGTGGACAGGAACGTAGCCCGACGCCATCGCCCGGCCCCGGGCGACCCTCTGTTTCTCTCCCAACACCCTACCCCCGAGAGCTTGGTTGTCCAAGCCTCTGCCTCTCAGAGCGCCTTCCCTACGGCTCCGCCGGATAGGGAATCCAAAAAACTGGACCAATTTGGGAAGAAGGTCTTTTCTTCCTCCAGTGCTGGCTTGCGGTCCGTGAACACTGCTTGCCTTTTGGGCCGTTACTCCCACTCTCTGTGGGATTCGGTGGCGCAGGTGCTGCCCAAGTGTCTTGAGGAGGTCCAGGCACTTCTCTCCCGTGCTGTTGCAGACGGGAGAGACGCAGCGAAGTTCACTATCAGATGTGGCCTAGACACCGCTGACTCGCTAGGCAGATCGCTTGCTACGACAGTGGCGCTTCGCCGTCACGCCTGGCTGAGGACCACTGGTTTCTCGGGCGATGTCCAAAACACCCTTATGGACATGCCCTTTGATGGTGTCTGCCTTTTTGGCAATAAGGCAGACAGCGCGCTGGAGCGCTTTAAGGACTCGCGGGCTACGGCCAAGTCCTTGTGCCTCACCGCCTCGCGCCCTCCGCAGCAGTCTGCTTTTCGCCCCTTTCGTGGCCACGGAAGGGGCGCCCAGTCACGTCCCCTGCCCAGCCACCGGCCCGCGCAGCAAACGCCTTCACGCGGCCGAGGACGTGGCTCCCACCGAGGCGGGTCGGGTAACCAGCGAGCGGGTCAGGCCACCACCTCCGCCCCGTCCGCGGCCTCCAAACCCTCCTAGTCCGTCCTTTCCAGTCCACAGCACGCCAGTGGGGGGCAGGGTCCGCCATCACCTTCCCCACTGGCGCACCATCACATCGGACAGGTGGGTTTTGGACATTGTCCGAAGGGGCTACTCCCTCCCCTTCGAGACTACCCCTCCAGCCATGCCACCTCAGCACCACCGCATGTCGGGGGACCATTTGGTACTTCTTCGACAGGAAGTTGCAGCCCTCTTGGCCAAGGGGGCCATCGAGCGCTTTGCGACCCCAGAAGTAGGGCGTGGTTGTTATTCCCACTACTTTCTGGTGCCCAAAAAGGACAAGGAGGACATGCGTCCTATCTTGGACCTCCGGAACGTCAAACGCTTCCTCCGGAAGGAGAAGTTCAAGATGCTCACCCTAGCTCAGGTCTTGACTGCCCTTGACCCTGGAGACTGGATGGTAGCGTTGGACTTGCAGGACGCATATTTTCACATCCCCGTCCTGCCGGCCCACCGGCGTTACCTGCAGTTCACGGTAGGCCTCGAGCACTTTCAGTTCACCGTGCTTCCCTTTGGCCTTACCAGCGCCCCTCGGGTGTTCACGAAAGTGATGGCGGTGGTCGCAGCTCATCTGCGCCGGTCAGGGGTTCCAGTCTTCCCCTACCTTGACGACTGATTGTTGAAGGCGGGCTCGTCCCAGGCAGTCGTCTCCCACCTCCAGACTACGGTCGGACTCCTGCACTCGCTGGGGTTCTCCATCAATGTGCCGAAGTCACACCTGGTTCCTTCTCCACAGCTCCTTTTCATCGGAGCGGTTCTGGACACGACGCAGTTTCGGGCCTATCCTCCCGAACGGCGAGTCCAGGATATTCAGGCTATGATTCCGATCTTTCAGCCTCTATCCTGGGTTTCGGTACGGATGACCCTGAGGCTGCTGGGCCTCATGGCCTCCTGCATCCTGCTGGTCGATCATGCCAGATGGCATATGCGGGCTCTGCAGTGGGACCTGAAGTTCCAGTGGGCGCAGCATCAGGGGAACCTGTCCGATTACGTCCAGATCTCGGAGGGAACTGCACGACAGTTGCAGTGGTGGCTCTCGAACCGGCAATGGGTCACGGGCAGATCCCTCTCCCTTCCCCAGCCAGAGCACACAGTTGTGACGGATGCGTCCCTTCTGGGATGGGGCGGTCACATGGGAGAGGCGGGGATCAGAGGCCTCTGGTCTCCGGCGGAGTCCCGGCTCCATATCAACCTTCTGGAGCTCCGGGCGATCCGACTTGCACTGAAGGCATTCCTTCCCTCTGTCAAGGGGAAGGTAGTGCAGGTGTTCACAGACAACACCACCGCCATGTGGTACTGCAACAAACAAGGCGGGGTGGGGTCGTGGACCCTTTGTCAGGAGGCTCTGCGTCTCTGGACATGGCTGGAACATCAGGGCATATTCCTGATGGTTCAACACCTGGCAGGTTCCCTGAACGCCAGGGCGGACAAACTCAGCCACAGGTGCATGATGGATCACAAATGGCGTCTTCACTCGGAGGTGGCGCAAGGACTCTTTCTACAGTGGGGAGAGCCTTGGTTAGATCTATTCACCACCGAAGAGAACGCGCAATGTCAGCAATTCTGCGCGTTGGAATTTCCAAGGCGGCACTCGCTCCGCGACGCTTTTCGTCGCGAGTGGAGTTGCGGTCTGTTGTACGCCTTTCCGCCTATACCACTTCTACCCAGAGTGTTGAAGAAGATTCGGCGCGACCGGGCCCAAGTCATCCTTGTGGCTCCGGACTGGGCTCGAAGAGTTTGGTATCCCGAGCTACTCAGTATGAGCATCGATCCCCCGATCCGTCTGCCTCTTCGGGAGGATCTTCTGTCGCAGCAGCAGGGGACGGTCCTCCACCCGAACCTGTCCAGTCTCCACCTCCTTGCATGGAGATTGAGCGGCGGCAGTTGATTCCTTTCGACTTGCCTCCCGAAGTTTGTGATGTGATTCTGGCAGCCAGGCATCCCTCCACTAAGGTGGTATACGCCTGCAAGTGGAACAAGTTTGTGGCATGGTGCAAAGCAAAGGCTGTGAATCCCCTTTCTGCCCCTCTTTCTGAGGTTCTACTGTTCCTTCGTTCTCTGGCCCAACAGGGTTCTGCCCTGGGTACCATCAAGGGCTACCTTTGTGCAATCTCGGCCTTCCTCCGGCTTCCTGATCAGCCCTCCCTTTTCAAGTCCCCTGTTGTTAACAGGTTTCTTAAAGGCATTACACACCTTTTCCCTCCTGTTCCGTTTGTGATGCCTCAGTGGGACTTGAACTTGGTTCTTACCTTTTTAATGTGCGCTCCCTTTGAGCCTCTCCATAACTGTCCTCTTCGTCTTCTCACTCTGAAGACAGCCTTTCTGGTGGCTATCACCTCCGCTCGGCGGGTGAGTGAGCTCCAGGCTCTTTCTTGCAAGCCCCCCATTCTGTCTGTCCATCCAGACAAGGTTTTTCTTAGGACGCGTCCGTCCTTCTTGCCAAAGGTGGTTACTGCCTTCCACATTGGGCAGACCATCACTTTGCCCACCTTCTTTCCGCCTCCGCATCCTTCCTGAGAGGAAGAGAGGCTCCACAGTCTGGACCCAAAATGTGCGATTTCTTTCTATCTGAACCGCACACAACAGTTCCGGGTGGACGACCAGCTCTTTGTTGGCTACGTGGGCGCCAAAAAAGGCCGGGCGGTACACAAGCGGACCATCTCCCGCTGGGTTGTCTTGTGTATCAAAGCCTGCTATTCTTTGGCTAAGAAGGAGCCCCCTGTTGGGCTACGTGCCCATTCCACCAGGGCGACAGCCGCCACCACGGCTTTGGGACGTGGTGTCCCATTGCAGGACATTTGTCAGGCAGCTACGTGGGCCTCGCTGCACACGTTTACCAAGCATTACTGCCTTGACAGCCAAGTCCGGAGAGACGGCTTTTTTGGCCGAGACTTCCTCGTCTGATCTTTGTTCGCAGACCCACCACCGGCGTTGGTATTGCTGGGGTATCTATTCTAAGGTAAGGAATCTGTCACTAACGTGTCTCTTTCAGATGCACAAGTTACTAACTTGTGTAACGATTTATCTGTAAGAGACAGTAGTTAGTGACATATTCCTTACCGCCCCACCCATCCTCCCCGTTCTGCGAACTGATTTCTAGGGTTAAGGTCATCCCTTTCAGGGCCCTAGTTTTCAGACACCAGTGTCAGTTTCTTGCATGGCTCTGCGTTTCTGGCGCGGAAAGTCGTGTACAGAACTGACGCCAGCGCGCATGGGCGTCGTCTAAGTACTGGCCGCGACGTCATCCCGGCGATCACGACGCCGACGACGGACGCGGAGCCGCACGACGCCGCCTACCGACGCGTAGGGGTACTGCTACGCAAAACGTTCCGGATCCAGCCTGACGCCTGGGGATATTCTAAGGTAAGGAATCTGTCACTAACTACTGTCTCTTACAGATATATTGTTACACAAGTTAGTAACTTGTGCATTTGTACACCATCATCATCAAGGCGACTATGTTGTCTAAGGTCACACAAGCGGGGTGAAATCCAGATTGTAGGAATGGAATCAAACCATTCTTGGAGATCCTTCTGAAGCAAGTGGGTGAAGAACTATTCTTAAACGAGGATTATTCAATAGTTGTCAGGAAAAGAGGGATCACCTTGCCTATCCAGAGGGTAAAACATAGACTGTCTCCATGAACTAAGAACTGCAGATGATTTCAAACATGAGTTGCACAGATGGACGAGGAATTAAGACTAAACATTTGTTTGAGATTTAAAGAGTGTAGCTAATAGGTCATTTCGATCTTGGCACCTTTAGACCAGCACTCAGCAATCATCTTGGTTACAGCAATATTGGAAATAGATGTTGGACCCGCATGGAAGGGAAACAGAGGTAATACAGTTGATTCTTTTTCAGTATATAAGTTAAGAATATAAGCCTCCCAAGAATCAGCTGAAACAATATTTTGTTGAGTATGGTGATTGTCTGCATCAAGGTTATTTTTTGTTTCTCCATTTTGTAGATGTTGTATGTTTAGTTGTTGTATACAAAAGACTTGTATTAACATGGCACCTGATGGAGGCATCTAATGACCAATCGGAGCTGTGATCAGATGTTGGAATTGATCTTTTGAAGCTATGACAGGTGCCTGACAGCTACGGGATAATATGAGGTGTTTTTGTTGAGCCAGTCCCTTTTGTAACCTTTATACAATTATCAGTGTTTGGTTAAATACACACACGGTTATATTGGAAAATGATCACTTTCCACATGGGGAATAATTCAGAAATCAATATGAAAAACAAATAGATCTAGTTGAATAAAGATATGAGACCTTAGAGTTCGGCAGACAGGATAGTCCTTGAAAAAGTAACATATAGTCTGTCCCCTGTATCATAAGTGTGAAAGGCTATAATGGACTTGCAATATGAAGGACGGATATAGATCGTTTTTTTGATGGAGTATCCCAGCCTCCAAACTCTAAAATACGGCCCATAATCGAGAACAGTATGCTTTTTCGGCGAGGTATGAGAGAATTGTATTGGACCTGTCTGATGGAAACCAACCATTTACAGAGGAGAAGCTAAGCACCTGGAGAAATAATAACTCTTGGTTACTCATAGCATCCTAACGTTGAATTGGGATGTCTGGAGTAGGGATTTTCCAGAGAAAATTAATCTGGTCTGTTGTACAACCGTCTGTGTGAGACTGCATAAGAATAAAATTGCCTGAAAGCATAATAGTGGCATACGGCCAATCTTTGCGTTGTTTTAGGTTAACAGATTTTAGCTCACTGATTATGATCTTCTTTTGATTCATAGATGGATCAATAAAGGCATTTCCAAAGATTTATAGCCTTTCTATTTTTGTATCGAGCTAAGCAGAGCATTTGATTGCCAAGATGTAATTGGAGAGAGGCAGTGAAGATGGGCAACTGAAGAGCCCACCAGGATGTTAGAAAGTGTGATTACTGGCCCACCAATTGGCCTGTTTTCAGATTTATCAGGATTACCTGATATCAAGAAGCCTTTGTACTCATTTAAATGAATGTCCTTATCGCCCAGGCTTCTTGAACACATATTATGCTGTATTTGGTGAGGAAATGTTAAGACTCAGGATCCCCAGAAATGTAGTTTAAGACCAACAACATTGCATGATAGAAAGTTAAAATCAAGAATGCTGTTGTACTGAGGATGTTGAGAAATTGTTTCGACAAAGACGTTTGTTTGGGTGTAGTTGCCTTCGCGACCCAGTTCAAGTCTGACTTACCAACTATAATGGTGGTAATCAGCCTTGTTCCCTTCAGCGGATCCAGTTGGATTTAGAGGTATCCATTAAAAGCTAGAGATTGGCTACTTTTTAATATTTTTATCACCGGGGACAGTTGGCTTTAGATGTTGATTATTCGCCCTTTCTTGATCATTTCAAAGAAAAGGGGTGTGGAAACTTTGTGAGTAGAGCTGGCTGAAGTGGTATATCCCAGTTTTTTTAACCCTGTGGCCTGATTTAGAGTTCAGCAGATGGGTTACTCCATCACAAATATGATGGATATTTTATCCGCCTTATTCCAAGTTCATTATATCCAATGGCTCTTGTAATAAGGCCCTTGGGATATCTGTCATGTTTGTGAAGGAGTAACACTCGACCAATCTCTAAATCAGCCCCAAGTCTCTTACACTTTTGTTTTCTTGCCATGGTGAGGTGTACACTCCGTGTTCTCAATGTCTACAGTTAATAGATGCTTCAGTTCAGAGCAGGTGTTTACAATGTCATTGTTCAGTATATTGTGATGCCCAAGTGTCTCACTCAGAAAGCATCAGCATACGCTTGGAGTGAGTGATCAAGGGAAGAGTGTTAACTTTTAGCCTGTTTGTTTAAACAATAGCTTTGGGAAGAGAGAGTGATGTTTTGTCTACTAAAAGCCTGAGGGGACACTAATGAATTTGTGGTAACAACTCTTATAGCTCCATGTGCTGGAGTGGCTTTTGAGGAACAAGAGACTTCAATCACATTCATGTTCTTCTTAGGATTGATGGATGCTTCCTGAAATAAAGTCAGCTGTTAGGTGCCCTTCTTAATCTGTGCAGTTGGGGATTCCACCCAGAGGCAGGCGTTAATTGTTGTCTGGTCCATTTGGGTAAGTGAAATTATTTCACAACACTGAAAAGGAGCAGCACAAGAATTTAAAGAAGAAACATCTGTCTGAGCAAGGGCTAGCCTTTCCATCGTCTCTGTTGTCGTGGTCAAGCAATGTGAGAAAGCACCCTCACGTGGAATGGTTAGTGCCTGAGTATGAATGTCTTTAACAGGAGACTAAAGCGGAAGTTTGTTAGCATGCCATGACAACTGATAAAATTAAATGAAATTGGGATTTGTAACGTGCACTAATACCCGGAGGTGTCTATTGTGAGAGGCTTATTGAAATTTCCAAATACAGGATAGGTCTTTATAGCAATGTTACCCACGTGAATTCAGAAAAATGCACTTTTCTGATTTTAGTAGTTATTTTAACTTTTTTTGTTTTTTTCCTAGATAAAATAAGTGCATCACTGTCTAATTTGTTTACCCTTACCAATGTTCCCCGTGCGGTAACATCATTGTCGGCAGAATTTGGGAATACAGATTCAGCCTTTTGTGACCACTCTAGGTGGTTCAATATCTGTTGATTTTGAGCTTTCTTGATTGAGTGTGTTGGTGACAGCTAGACTGCATTCAGAGGAGGAAGGATAGGTTTCTGGCCACCTCATTGTTACTGTATGAAATTTGGATTTTCTTCTTAGTCGTCTGCTCATGGGTATTGACCATCACAGAATAATCTAAAGAAATATTATTTACTGCCTTCTTAAACTCTTCAACTAAAGTACTGAGTATATCAGGAAGAGTGGCTAGTTTATCAGTTACCAAAGGGCAGTTACAGGAAGGATGGCACATGGTAAGATAGCTGAGCATACCAAAGAAGTAACCTTTTTTTCTGGAGAAACCATGTAAGAAGCTGATGTTTATTGCAGAGCCACCTAGAAGTCCAATTTATCGGATTGCTGAGACAAAATCTGAATGGCTGCAGCAAGAGAGTTGTTTAGTACAACTAACAGGTCAGGATATACAGATGATTGTTTGATGATGTGGGTACCGAACACGCTGAGTAGGAGTCCTGGAGCAAGCAGGAAGGTGGCTCGCCAGTGTCGTTTCTGCAAGAGGGTTGTTCATCTAATGCTTTGTTGCCAGAAAGACCACGTCAGCAACAGACTTATGAGCAAATAAGCCTAGGTTATAAGATATACAGTCTGTCACCATCATATCTTATGTGGTAACATTTGTAGTATTTAAAACAATGGAATTTAGCTCAACATGTACACTTGCAGTGGACATAATTTAAAAGCCAGAGACTCAGGGGTCTTTTCTGTATTGAGAGCTACTCATGTTCAATGGAACGCATTTACAGCTACTAATATTATTAGTGCTGTATAATTTCAATTTTCTTTTTTAAGTATCATACTTCAACCTAGCAAAAACTTTCTAATTTATTAAGCTGGACTGCACAAAGGTGAGGTACTCAGAGGTAGCTGGAGAGCTATAGTAGCTCACGAGCCACTGGTTGGAGACCGGGTTCTGTTGAGTACAAAAATTGCTGAAGAACTGCTCCTAGAGTGGGAATGCATTCCAAAGATGGATTCTCTGGGGGCAGTTAAAGTTTTGGTCTTTACAGAGGAATGTAGTAATTCTAGATTGTTGTGAACCTGCCATAATGGCAGAGAGGCTTTCAGGAATGTAATGATGAGCTGGTAGAGCGGAGTAGCTTGGCATACTTCGGTGGAGCAAGCATTTAATAATAAAAGGACCTCTCCTTGAATATTGGACTGTCGGGTTTCGCATAAGGCAGGATCTTGTTTGCATCACTCTTATTTTTAGGTGAAAAGGAGATTTAAATTGTAATCTCCTGCAATTAATGAGACAGGGAACATGAACACAATTATTCGACCTGCCACCCTGTCAACTGACTGTACAGGTTTTCTGATAGATACTTCTAACTGCAGATTCCTCAGCTGTAGAACTATCCCCAGGCATCAGACTGGATATGGGAAACTTCAAAGCCGTGGTGCCCCCAGTGAAGGGTGCTGGACTGAGTCGGCGCCGGAGGTGACTTCAGGCAACTTCCCCGAGTCCATAAAGCACCTGCCCCAACGCTTCGAAGTCAGTTTGATTTTTTCTGTGCCTTTGACGCAGATCCGGAGCTTCAATCTCTGAGGAGTTTTTCTCACATAAATTTCAAACCAAAACAGTGCCAATGTCTCCTTCAAAGAAATCGAGTTTTAAATCCTGCAGGAATTGTCAGGAGCGATGTCCATCATGGACCCCCATTTGATTGTTTTGTGGTGCTTGGGCTCTGACCACAACACCAAATCTTGTACTTTCGGCCTCAGTATGAACCCCAAGGCCATCAAGGAGCAGGAGGCCAAGCTTTATGGCTCGGGCCAAGTATGACCATCGGTGCCGGAAATACTCTTGACGCCGCTTCCGTTCTCCTCCTTCTTCATCCACGAAGCGCAGGAGGCATCATATGAAGTCGAAGAAGCACTCCAAAGGTAAGTCACCAAGATGATTTTTGACTCCCACAGGTCATTCATCCTCGGAGCAGATGATAATCGAGATACCCGGCTGAGGATCCTCCAGGCAGCGCTGCTCCTCCACTGGGACTGGCTCCGAACAGACCTCCACTGTGCCTGGAACCTTTGGTGCTGGCTTCCATGCCTGAGCCTTCGACACCGCAGTTCCCTGACTTTCCTATGCTGGGCTCGGATCCAGCGGTTTTCCTCAATGCTCTGTACAACATATTTGCAAAGGCGTCTGTGCTGTACAGAGCTCTTTGGGCTTGACAGCTCCAGCACAACTCCTGCTGTTCATGCCGTTTCAACCGATGCTGTTCGGTGCTGCACCTTCGGATCTGGCAGCTCTTCCCTGCTTTGACCCAGCCCTCGGATTCTCTGCACCGCATCTACCTTCTTAGTCAGTGTCACCGCCACCACCACCACCTCCACAACTACCCCTACCACCGGCTCTGCATACGGAGTCACCGGTGCCACAGTCCGACATCGAACTCCTACTTCACTCCCGTAGAGAAGCACAGAGACTGCTGGAAGAGGAGACTTACCAAGCACGCCTCCATGAATTCTTTGGTACAGACTCAGATCCTGTGGAAGGTCACTTCTATGAAGACCAAGGGCAGGATCTGCTACAAGATTTTCAGGGCCTATCATCAGCTAGTGGCCTGGATACTTTGACATGGAATTCCCAGCTGGACACCCACACCTGAGGTTATATCCCTTCATAAAATCATGTTGAAGGCTGCAGAAGCCTTGGATTTGCAATTGCCATCAGCAGAAACAAAAACCAACGTCCTCACAGAAGTGCTGTTGCCCTCCTCAGCCATGTCGGAGACCTAGTTGCCTTTCAATGAGGCTTTGCTGGCCACTGTCCTGGTGGCTTGGGAGAAGCTTTATCTACTCTGGTAGTCAACTGGCTTGTAGCTCAATGCTACCATTCAGCACCAGTTTACCCACCATTCCATTACACCCATCCCTCACCGGAGAGCCTAGTTATAGATGTATCCTGCTCAAGTACGCAGTTAAGTGGGGAAGCATGGCCTTGAAATCATTAAATGCCAACTGTCTTCTTGCCCGGTATGCCAATGCGTTGTGGGACATGGCCGAGATGATGCTACTGCACACTCCTCCAGACATGATAGGCCATTTCCAGGAGGTCATCATCAATGGACAAAATTCACTGGGGCTTCAGGTTCCTCCATTCGATCCCTTTGCGGCTTTCGTGGCTTTAGGACAGGTTGCTCCTTCCATTCTAGGCAAAACCAGCTGCTCCAGGAGCAACTGAACCCCCTTGTTCTCCAACATAGGGGCCGTTCCAGTGGAAAAGGCAGTGGATCCACCTTGCAACCTTCCTCCTCTTCCTTCCCTGTGCCTCACGGAAAGTAGGCTCAGTTAGTCGCTCCAACCCCACACAGAGCCTGTGTGAGGGCGGGTGTCCCATTTTCATCCGGCCTCGAAGGCCATTTCCTCAGACCAATGGGTCCCTCAAATTATAGAAAAGGGCTACACCACTCCCTTCCTTAAGGTTCTGCCCTCTATCCCTCCGGACCTCCCCCCCACACCCCCTCCCCCACTCTTCAACACTGGCAGTTCATTGGACCATTTTGCAGCAAGAAGTGGGAGATCTCCTTGTGAAGGGAGTGGTGGAGTTAGTGTCAGTCAGGGATTTAGGCAAAGGTTTTAACGCGTGTTACTTCCTGGTGCCCAAGAAGTTCAGCAGCCTGCGGCCCATTCTGGATCTCAGGACCCTGAACGTCTTCCTCAGAACGGAAAAGTTAAAATGCT
The DNA here is from genome assembly GCA_963921515.1 of Calotriton arnoldi. Taxonomy (NCBI): domain Eukaryota; kingdom Metazoa; phylum Chordata; class Amphibia; order Caudata; family Salamandridae; genus Calotriton; species Calotriton arnoldi. The sequence continues at coordinate 2,966,975 of CAWUFW010000174.1, forward strand.
TACCCTAGCTCAAGTTCTACTGGTGTTGGTGTTTGGAGACTGGATGGTTTCACTGGTCTTGCAGGATGCGTACCTTCACATCCCTGTCCTGTGGTTTGTGGTGGGTTCTACACACTGCAAACACAACAAGATAATGGATGAGGGGGCTGCAACTTTTCAACCACTCAACCCAATCAAGAGATCTAGATTGAATCCATCGTTATTTTGCTCACTATGCCACCCCAGTTTGGACCCAGCTACACACTACAAGTTTATGGTACTTCCCTTTGGGTTGACACCAGCACCTCATGTCTTCACCAAGGTGATGGCAGCCCATCTCAGACAGCTGGGTGTGCCGATCTTTCCATGCCTGGATGGTTCCTCAAACCCAGCTCACCAGAGATGGTGTTGCACCACCTGCAGTCAACTACGTCCCCATTGTTCCACCTGGGCTTTTTGAACAACAAGCCCAAATCTCACCTGTTACCTTCCCAACAACTCCAGTTCATACGGTTGGTACTGGACATCACCCTTCCCATGTCGTCCCTCCTCTACAGAGGATCTCAAACATCCAGGAAATAATTCCATCTTTCCAGTCAGATATGAGCGTTTTAGTCCTAAGAGTCTTGTGATTCCTATGTCTGCTAGCTTCCTGCCTTCTCCTGGTCATGCACACATGTTGGCACATGAGGGTCCTGCAGTGGTGCCTCCACAGACAGTGGCTAGAGTACGGGGCAGACCTGTCGGATTTTATTGTGATCTCCCCAGAGCTGCAGCGGATTTGGCTAGGTGGAGGAACAAGGTGAACCTGACATATGGGATGGCCTTTACTCCTCCTTCGCCTTAACTATGGTAGTGACGGATGTTTCCACCCTTGGGTAAAAAGACCATCTGGAGATCAAAGGCCTCTGGTCTCCGGAGGAGTAGGTTCTTCATATCAACCTGCTAGAATTTCGAGCAATTCGGCTGGCGCTGAACGTCTACCTTCCCTCCATCATAGGTCGGTCAGTCCAGATCTTGACAGACAACACAACTGTGATGTGGTATGTGAAAAAGCAAGGAGTAGGGCCTCCCCTCCTTTGTCTGGAGGCTCTGAGACTGGTCTTGGACTGGTCTTGGGCACACGGTCAAAGTATGGTTAACTGCCAATCACCTAGCGGGGTCTCTGAACTTCAGAATCCAGTCTGAACCGGCATTATCTTGCCGATCATGAGTGGTGTCTTCTACCAGATGTAGCCCAGGACATCTTTGCCCTGTGGGGCACTCCTCAGGTGGACTTATTTGTCTCTTTTGAAAATGCTCAATGCCAGCAATTCTGCATCCTCCAGTATCCAAGGGTAGCCTTGGGGGACACGAGGTGGAACTTTCAGCTGCATTACATGTTAACCCCAATACCCTTGATTCCTCTGGTTCTGAGGAAGATTTGCCAAGACCGCTCCCAAGGCATTCTTATAGCCCCTGATTGGCTGAAAAGGGTGTGGTACGCAGACCTCCTGCTCTTCTCCACGTGTCTTTCGCTATGCCGGCCATTCAGGTCGGACCTTCTCTCCCAGTCAGGGAACTGGTTCTACGTCCCAGTCTCTCAGGCCCCCACCTACATGCATGGAGATTAAGCAGGGATAATTGAGCTCCTTTCATCTGCCACCGGACGTTATATTGTCTGTCTATCGCCCCTCCACTAAGTCTGAATACTCCGGCAGATGGGGCAACTTTGTTGTTTGGTGTGCGGACAGTTGTGTGGATCTCTTGCAGGCCAAAGTATCCCAAGGTCTGCAGGTCGCTCTTTCCCTAGCTCAAAGAGAATGTGCCAATGGCTGTGAAGGGCTATTTAGCTGCCTTGTCTGCTTTCCTCTGTCTGCCGGATCAACCATCCCTGTTTAAGTCCATTGATTACGCTAAATTGCACACCTAATGTTCCCTACTAAGTATAGCGTAAGCGATCGATCTTTTATTTACCTACTAAAAGTGGTTGAGGGGAGGAAGCAACTCAGACAGATATCAGCAAAGTCGTCATGCCTGAAAAGACCACCAACTCCAAAGTGCAGTTTGAATATTTATTATAAGGCCAAAAACAATTGGATGTAAATACATCTCAATAGCAAAGTATAGAGGTACAGAAAAATTAATACAGAGCCAAGTTTACGAATATAAGTAATTCGGCCCAAAAGACAGATGATTATAAATTCCAAAATCACAACGCAACACAGAATAGATGCGATATTCAGTTCTCGGCTCATTGAAAGAAATCAAAATCTTTCCCTACACTGCTCTACATGAGGGCCCTTCCTGTCTCTCTTCTATCATTCCCCAACTGTGTCAGAGGTGTTGACTTCCTACGAAGTACTCACGTCAAATGGGTCATTTTAGCTTATGGCTATGGAGCTTGCTCTAAGATGCTCCTTCTCCTCCAAAAGCTAGCAGAAGTCTGCTCTCGCTGTCCCTGCGCATCATACAAAAGATGGGATTCAACCCACAATACGTCATTCTTCTTAAAACTTTCCATTGCACCTCTATGCAGTAGCTTTTTTTCATGACACAAATTTAATTAGTGATATCTTCTTTCCAGTGGCCTTGGCTTTCAGACAGACCAGATATGCAAGGCATCCTCCCTTCTCGCTTCCCAGCCGTCTTCAAAGACATTCCGGGTCTCTCCTTAACTCTGAAAATAATGATGTGTTTCTTTCACCTGCAGTAGGATGAGAACATTCTAATTTCGAACCCAACAGCATTTAATTATTTATTTCTCAAGAGCAAGGAGAATCGAAACTTAAGACTTTGGGCCTATAATTCAGGCAACTTAAACTAACCACAATTACGGTGTATAGAAATAATATTGTCCTGCACATTATGCATGAAGGAATCGTAATACATACAAAGTTCTACTTAAATGCGTTCACTAGTTTCCAACATCAAATGATTCAAAAAAATGTTTCTTAATAGTCGTAAAACACTGCAAACAATATTAATACATGAGAGTGCGTTTAAACCATGAGTATAGTGCACTCATACAAAATAGAGGGCTATCAGCGCTCTATCAGTTCCCCCCTCTTATGACTAGTGTCATAACACCAACTTTCTATTCTTCTGTAGTGTTTCTCCTTGTAGAAGAGACCGACCTAAACAGAAGTTGTAGCTTGCCGTCCCTATCTGAATCGTTCTAACCCCTTAAGGTGCTGGTAATGACTGTCCTGCAGTCGTTCAAGTTGGTGCTCTCGCTTTCTCAAAACAGTCTCCTGATGTCGTGCCCTTTGCCATTTGTAAGCCTTGATGGCTCCTAGTAGGACAATTATACAAATGACAGCTATTATAATAGGCTTCAAGATATATCCCATTATTCCTTGTCCCAAACTTCCAAACCAACTCCCTATCTTGCCAAATCCTTTCCCCACTTGTTCCCAGAGTCCTTCAGCAGCCATCTCACGTAACTCTTGGTGTATATCTGAAATATTTAAAATTAACGGAAGGTGCACCAAGCTAAAAGTCCAGACGTTAATAGAAGTGTCCTTTAAATTTCCTTTAGGTTACAATTTGAATGCAGCACTTGCCATTAATATCGCCGAGTATTTGCAGATTACTCGGGCTTTTATTGACTAACGGGAGCCCTGACCATGGGGATCCCAGATGGGATTGTCTTTGATTAAATCTTTTTGGCAACACATACCGGAACGATGGTATTAATGATCAACAATTTAGATTACTATAATTGGTCTTGAATCTGGATCGAGGGGCTTTCTGGTGTGATTTGGTTACGTCAACCTTGCTTTTTATTTCAATAGAACTACTGCTAATCATCAATAGTGATCGTTTGAATTGACCAGTTATGCCCTGGAACTCTGATTGTAGGGTTGCAATTGATAATTAGGTTACTATACCTTTCTGGATCTTAATTCTGCAAGACTACAGTAAATTATTGCCCTGAGGAAGTTCTGTTGAAAAGAACGAAACGCGTTGGCTGAGATTTGTCTGCTTGTTTTACTACAAGGAATAAAGGAAATTTAAAGGACACTTCTATTAACGTCTGGACTTTTAGCTTGGTGCACCTTCCATTAATTTTAAATCTTTGGTCTGGTTTCCAGTGGAGTCTAATTGCGGCAGACTCCGGAAGTGTTATGCACATGACATTTATATGTATTGAACAAGGATTGAGGTGCTGAATCAAGGGTCAGCCGCAGTGTTTGGAGTCTTTTATATATCTGAAATATTGTTGATATATTTCCTTATATCCCGACTGTTGTCACGAATATAAGTACAGCACTGTTGAACTTTCAATAATTTGCAGACTCCTCCGGCTTTTGCTAGCAGCACATCTAGGGCAAGACGGTTTTGCAAAACCATAGCCCTTATCGAAACCATCTCCCCATCTACAAGTAATAAAATCTGAGCTGTATTTATTGAGAGCTTATCCACTAATGTTGCCAGCTTTCTGATTTTTCAAATCATTCAGAATCACACCCATACTCGGTATCATAGCCCCAAATATGTCTCCAATCATTTCTCCTGCACTCACACCACGTTTTCCTCTGTGAGGTCTTTTTCTTTCTAGGGGCCATAAATCATTCACATGAAAAATCTTGGGAAATACCACAGCCAAATAACAAGTGCCATACCAATTTTTGGGCAACTTCACATAGGCATTTTTTCCACACACAACATACACATTGGGCACTATTGTTATTTTGTCCCATTATGCTTTTCTAATTGATTCTTCAATCATGAAGACGTGCTCACAATCACTTTCACTCACAAATATCTTATCGTAGTATGTGGTCGGGTGTCTAATACACAACTTCCCCTTCTGCTGGAAATCTAATGCTATGGGTCCAAAACTCCCTTTGCTTTATGATCTAATTCTTCTTTAGTCCATGGGGTAACCTTGTGCTTTGGATCTGGTCTAGAGTCTGTCTATGCCAATCTTCTATCTGATCTATAAATTTCTTTTCAATGTCAGTTAACATACAGGTTAAATTATGTCTATGGGCATAGGACGTATCTAAAGTAATGGTAGGCACGAAATACTTTGACATTCGCTCTACTTCCTTATAATAATCATATTTATTCATGTATTTAAGAACTGGGACTTCCGAGAGTACCACATCATAATTTGAGAAATAGTACTCGAAGTGTGCCTTGCTATAAAACATGCTCAACAACACACTACATGTAATGCCATAGGTCAAAGACAAATGATGGTATCGAATGCCTTCTTCTACTGAGGCTGGTAATTGCATACACACATAGCAATCCTTCGCTTCCATGGTATCCACATATCTGAAAGAGACACGTTAGTGACAGATTCCTTACCTTAGAATATCCCCAGGCGTCAGGCTGGATCCGGAAAGTTTTTTGCGTAGCAGTACCCTTGCGCGTCGGTAGGCGGCGTCGTGCGGCTCCGCGTCCGTCGGCGGCGTCGGGGTCGCCGGGATGACGTAGCGGGCAGTACTTAGACGCCGCCCCTGCGCGCTGACGTCAGTTCTTCTTTTTCCGCGCCAGTAAGCGCAGATCCGGGAAGAGCAGTGCCCTAGTCATTTTTTGACTAAATTTTTGGTGATTTTTTTCACTATTTTTCTAAACGAGTCTCTCGACTCCGAAGGTGTCGGTAGGGATGCCCGGCTTCAAGCCCTGCGACGCCTGTGGTCACATGATGTCGATCACAGACCCGCACTTAGAGTGTCTCTACTGCCTCGGCCGCGACCACGACACGAAGTCGTGCCCCGACTGCCGGGCCTTGCACCCGAAGGCTTTGCAAGAGCGGTCTCGAAAGCTCCTCGAGGTCCGGCAGTCGGCTCCGCGCCACACCAAGCCCCGGTCATGTGAGAGGTCGAGGGGCCGGTCGCGGAGTCCTCATCGGTCGTCGGGGTCCAAGTCTTCGCACTCCTCCGGTAAGTCGAAGCATACAAAGTCTAAGAAGCGTCATCGCTCGACGGCTTCGCCTCGCCGGTCTCGCGACTCGGCTGAGGCTCCTGTCGGCACCGTCCCCGCGGCTCCGGGCGTGCCTGTGGAGCCTCCCCGCATTACCAGTCCTTCCCGGGTTCGGGGCGACTCCGGCCGAGATACAGGAATTCCTGTCGGCCATGGCCCGCCTCTTCGGGCCTCACGGTCCCCCCGTGCGCCTTCGGGCCCCGCGGGCCCTGATGGGGTTTCCCCGGCGCCGCCGGCGACTCCGGCCCCGGCGCCGCCTGTCACACCAGCCTCGGTCCCGGCTTCGGCCCCGGCCTCGATCCCGGCTCCGGTGCTGCCGCAACCCCCATCGACGCCGGTTGACCTAATTACACCTCCGCCGGCGCCGATGTCTCCGGTGCCGTTCCCGACGCCGCCCGGGCTTCCGGGCGGCGTCGTTCCCCGGTTCTCTCCGGATCCGGACACGTCGCCGGAAAGACGTCGCTCGACGCCGTCTCCGACGCCGATGAGACCTTGGGTCCCGCGTGTCCCTCCTTCTCCTTATTTTGAACCTGAGGAGGACGAAGAGAACTGGGAGGGGTCGGATGACCCTCTCACACAGCAGTGTGAGTTCGAACAGGACTGGGCTGAGGAACTTGGGGATGCCAGTGGTCTGGACACCTCCCCTGACTCTGGCATGCTGTCTCCTCCTTCCGTGGCAACGGAGGAGGGAGCAAATTTTGCAACAGTGTTGCGTAGAGCAGCTGGGGCCTTACACCTCCAACTGTCTACGGTGGCTGTCAGGACTAACCTCCTGACGGAAGTGCTTCAGCCGGCGGCTACCTCCTCGGAGCCACTGCTGCCGTTTAATGACGTGCTTTCCGACGTTCTTTTGGGCACCTGGTCCAAGCCCGCCACAGGGGCTCCTGTGGATAGGAACGTGGCCCGACGCCATCGCCCCGCTCCGGGCGACCCCCTGTTCCTCTCCCAACACCCCTCTCCTGAGAGCTTGGTTGTCCAAGCCTCTGCTTCCCAAACCGCCTTCCCTAGCGCTCCTCCGGATAGGGAATCCAAACGCCTGGATCAATTTGGGAAGAAGGTCTTTTCTTCCTCCAGTGCTGGCTTGCGGTCTGTCAACACCGCTTGCCTTTTGGGCCGATATTCCCACTCTCTGTGGGACTCGGTGGCGCAAGCTTTGCCCCAGTGTCCTGAGGAGGTCCAGACACTGCTTTCCCGCGCCATTGCAGAAGGAAGAGATGCGGCTAAATACACCATCAGATGTGGCCTTGATACCGCCGACTCGCTGGGCAGATCGATTGCAACGACAGTGGCGCTGCGCCGTCACGCCTGGCTGAGAACCACTGGTTTCTCGGGTGATGTCCAAAACACTCTTATGGACATGCCCTTTGATGGGGTCGGTCTTTTTGGGAACAAGGCAGACCATGCGCTGGAGCGTTTTAAGGACTCACAGGCTACGGCCAAGTCCCTGGGCCTTTCTGCTGTACGCCCTCCGCAGCCATCTGCTTTTCGCCCCTTTCGTGGCCACGGAAGGGGCGCCCAGTCACGTCCGCTGCCCAGCCACCGGCCCGCGCAGCAAGCGTCTTCGCGTGGGCGAGGACGTGGCTCCCGCCGTGGCGGGTCAGGCAACCAGCGTGCGGGTCAGGCCACCAACCCCGCCCCGTCCGCGGCCTCCAAGCCCTCCTAGTCCTTCCTTTCAGGTCCGCACCACGCCAGTAGGGGGCAGGGTCCGCCATCACCTTCACCACTGGCGTGCCATCACCTCGGACAGGTGGGTCTTGGACATTGTCCGAAGGGGCTACTCCCTCCCCTTCGAGACCACCCCCCCAGCCATGCCACCTCAATTCCACCGCATGTCAGGGGATCACTTGGGGCTTCTTCAGAAGGAAGTTGCGGCCCTCTTGGCCAAGAGGGCCATCGAGCGCGTTCCGACCCCAGAAGTAGGTCGTGGTTGCTACTCCCACTACTTTCTGGTGCCCAAAAGGACAAGGAGGACATGCGTCCTATCTTGGACCTCCGGAACGTAAATCGCTTCCTCCGGAAGGAGAAGTTCAAGATGCTCACCCTAGCTCAGGTCTTGACTGCCCTCGACCCTGGAGATTGGTTGGTAGCGTTGGACTTGCAGGACGCACATTTTCATATCCCCGTCCTGCCGGCCCACCGGCGTTACCTGCGGTTCACGGTGGGCCTCGAGCATTTTCAGTTCACCGTGCTCCCTTTTGGCCTTACCAGCGCCCCTCGGGTGTTCACAAAAGTGATGGCGGTGGTCGCAGCTCATCTGCCCCGGGCAGGGGTTCCAGTCTTCCCCTACCTCGACGACTGGCTGCTGAAGGCGGGCTCGTCCCAGGCAGTCGTCTCCCACCTCCAGACTACGGCCGAACTCCTGCACTCGCTGGGGTTCTCCATCAACGTGCCGAAGTCGCATCTGATTCCTTCTCCACAGCTCCTTTTCATCGGAGCAGTTCTAGACACAACGCAGTTTCGGGCCTATCCTCCCGAACGGCGAGTCCGGGATATTCAGGCTATGATTCCGATCTTTCAGCCTCTATCCTGGGTTTCGGTACGGATGACCCTGAGGCTGCTGGGCCTCATGGCCTCCTGCATCCTGCTTGTCGATCATGCCAGATGGCATATGCGGGCTCTGCAGTGGGACCTGAAGTTCCAGTGGGCGCAGCACCAGGGCAACCTGTCCGATCACGTCCAGATCTCGGCGGGGACTGCAAGACAGTTGCAGTGGTGGCTCTCGAACCGGCAATGGGTCAGGGGCAGATCCCTCTCCCTTCCCCAGCCAGAGCACACAGTTGTGACGGACGCGTCCCTGCTGGGATGGGGCGGTCACATGGGAGAGGCGGAGATCAGAGGCCTCTGGTCTCCGGCAGAGTCCCGGCTCCATATCAACCTTCTGGAGCTCCGGGCGATCCGACTTGCACTCAAGGCATTCCTTCCCTCTGTCAAAGGGACGGTAGTGCAGGTGTTCACAGACAACACCACCGCCATGTGGTACTGCAACAAACAAGGCGGGGTGGGGTCGTGGACCCTATGTCAGGAGGCTCTGCGCCTCTGGACATGGCTGAAACATCAGGGCATATTCCTGATGGTTCAACACCTGGCAGGTTCCCTGAACGCCAGGGCGGACGAACTCAGCCGCAGGTGCATGATGGATCACGAATGGCGTCTTCACTCGGAAGTGGCGCAAGGACTCTTTCTACAGTGGGGAGAGCCTTGGTTAGATCTATTCGCCACCGAAGAGAACGCGCAATGTCATCAGTTTTGCGTGTTGGAATTTCCAAGGCGGCACTCGCTCGGCGACGCTTTTCGTCGCGAGTGGAGTTGCAGTCTGTTGTACGCCTTTCCGCCTATACCACTTCTACCCAGAGTGTTGAAGAAGATTCGGCGCGACCGGGCCCAAGTCATCCTTGTGGCTCCGGACTGGGCTCGAAGAGTTTGGTATCCCGAGCTACTCAGTATGAGCGTCGAACCCCCGATCCGTCTGCCTCTTCGGGAGGATCTTCTGTCGCAGCAGCAGGGGACGGTCCTCCACCCGAACCTGTCCAGTCTACACCTGCTTGCGTGGAGATTGAGCGGCGGCAGTTGATTCCTTTCGACTTGCCTCCCGAAGTTTGTGATGTGATTCTGGCAGCCAGGCGTCCCTCCACTAAGGTGGTATACGCCTGCAGGTGGAACAAGTTTGTGGCATGGTGCACAGCAAAGGCTGTGAATCCCCTCTCTGCCCCTCTTTCTGAGGTTCTTCTGTTCCTTCTTTCTCTTGCCCAACAGGGTTCTGCCCTGTGTACCATCAAGGGCTATCTTTGTGCAATCTCGGCCTTCCTCAGGCTCCCTGATCAGCCCTCTCTTTTTAAGTCCCCTGTTGTTAACAGGTTTCTAAAAGGCATTACACACCTCTTCCCTCCTGTTCCGTTTGTCATGCCTCAGTGGGACTTAAACTTGGTTCTTACCTTTTTAATGTGCGCTCTCTTCGAGCCTCTCCATAACTGTCCTCTTCGTCTTCTTACTCTGAAGACAGCCTTCCTGGTGGCCATTGTAGGAGAGTAGGATCTGCTTCACAGGGGTACCCCCACTTTTTGCTGATACTTCACTGGTTTTCGACATTAGTCTGGCTGGGGCCCTGCTATTCAGAACCCCAGCCTAGCTGTTTCCTCTTTAAAAGGGTCTCCATGTGCCTTAGGCACATCACTGATTGGGATCTGGAGTGCCCTTGTAAGTCCCTAGTATATGGTATACTATGTACCAAGGGCATAGGTACCTCAGAGGCCTGCCAGGGGCTGCAGCATGTATTATGCCACCCCTGGTAGGCCATCCAAACTGGCACCACAGGTCTGCTACTGCAGCCTGGGTAAGGTGGTGCATGCACCCCTTGCTGTGGTATAGGTTACCTATATCACTAAATGCATACACACATATAAACCTATAAGTCACTCCTAAGGCAAGCCTTATCAATCCTAAAGGCAGAGTGCATGGTTCCTATGTGAGAGGGTGCCCCTGCATGAGCAGGGCCCCTCTGCAGCGTTCGGAGACCATCTCTGAGGCTGTTTGTAGTGCAGCCTGACCATATACTCTTAAACGCATTATATCCTCGCGGTAAAATGCTAACTATGGAATGGCTGCACCTAAACATGTCGTGTTTGGTGTCAAACATCTTGGAATACTACCCCCGCCAATCCTGGCGGCGGGGGTAGCATTCCACCCTTCTAGAGGGAAAGGCATGTTAACTCTGACGAGTCCGGTAACTTCTTTCCAGAGCCAGGCATCACAAAATGGATGCTGCTGCCACAGACACGAGTCTGGCCTCCTGCTGCTGGACGAAACTCCGGCAGGGGAGGCCTGGACAATAGGTTTCCTGTCCCAGGGAGGTGTGACCACCTCCCCAGACAGGACAATGTGTATTGGGGCTGGGCGGGAGCACTTTCGGGTGCTTTGAAGTCCTGCACTGGGGGCACATTTGGTGTCCCTGTGCATACCCCAGTTCAAACCGGATCAGGGGCTTGCAGCCCCTGCTTTGGCGCGAACTGGACAAAGGGAAAGGGGTGTAGCCACCCCTCTGCCCTGACCCACCCATAGGTGGGGCCACAGAGTAGTCCATCCCCTATTTTTAGAATAAAGGTAGGAACCCAGTCCCTAGGACTTTAGATTATACCTGGACGAAACTCTGAAACAGAATCCTGGACCTTCGACGCTCTACTCACGATTAGAGGACTGAAGAATCTCCCTTGGGGTCAAGGAGTGACTCCCCTGCTTGGCAGGCACCAAAGAAGCATCTGTCCGGTTCGCATCACTGAAGCTCCTGTCGGACGCCGAAGTCATCGCATCACCAGAGGTGGATTCTCAGACTTCCCCGAGGCTACCCTGAGTCCCCAGCAAAGCTGAGGCCCGTGGCTATCGTGGGTGACTTGAGACCGTGACCCCTGGACACCGAGCACATTTGCAAGTGCACCATCTTCTGGGTCTCCCAAGAAGTCGTGCTTTGGGCTCCGAGTAGCCCTAGCCTCCAGCACCACCTGCACCGAAGATCACTGGCCCCCACTCCACGAGTGTCCTGTAAGCCAGCTCCACGTGCGGCGTCACGAGGCTCCTTCGCGGTCGCTAGCCCGTTGGCTAGTAGCCCTTAACGAAGGCCAATCTTTTCTTTACTTGGCAGTCTGGTTGCTCCAGGCCTGCCCTCACTTACCCTCGCTGGGTGAGTTCCCCAGACCTTGCTGGTCTGCATCATCGACGATCTACATCTTACTCGAGACTTGCCGTTGCCAAGGCTTGTTGGGTCCAATCTGGTCGCCGACACCTCTGCACTCGACAGACATCGAGCAACAGCCCGAATCCTGCTCCTGGTCGCCGACAACGCCTCCCGGACCTCGTGGCTGAAGAGTCAAGACGACCGTCACCGAATCTGAAGCACTCGACATCGGTGGGCATCTGTCCATCGCCTCCCTGGTCACTGGCTAGTGACCCAGACTCTGTCCCCTCTGCTTTCAGGTTCTTCAGAACTCCGATCCACTCTTGGATCCACCCGGACACTTTTCCCCTGGTCGCCAGCAGCACTTTGCAGCAGATCGCCATAAGAACCGACGACGAAACCCGACCCCGAAAGGCACCTATGCACCCGGCTTCCCTGGGTGAGGTAACACGAGTACTCTGGTGCTCCCGTGGGTAGAGACTCTTCAAAGTCCTAGATCTCAAAGGGTTTTGTCCTAGTCCTCTTTTAAGTGTCCCTTTCCTCTATTTTCCCGATCCCGACTTTCTCCATAGAAGTTAACGGCGTATCGCGGTTGTGTATTTACACTGCACGCGTCTCCCGTGGGTCCCCTGTGTCACTACCTTGGGTGGTTCCTTGTGGTCCAAGCACTTCTAGAGGCTCTAGGCCTAGTGTCTAGTTCAGTCGTGGTTCGCATACCACTTTATTGGTATATGGTTTGGTACGCCCCTAGGGCCCAAACGTGTATTTGTGCTATTACTGTGATTTAAGATCTTATAACCTATGTATTTCGAACTCTAGCCTCATAAAGAGACTAGAGGGGTGTGTTTAGTAATAAATACATATATTTTGAATATATACCTGGTGTGGTGCTCTTTCATTTGGTCACTCAAGAGATTATAGACTGGTAAAACAAGCTGCTTTACATTCCTTCAAGACTTAGCCTGAAGGCTGCTCTCCACAGCTACCACTAGGATAGCTTTCAATAAGGTTGTCTTTAACCTACCTACCATAAGAGTCGATTTGGACTGGTGCAAGGTGCCCACTATAATTAGTGGACAGCATATGCCAGGCCAACTTCTCACATTGGTGTGCAGCGTGTGGGATTCCAGCTTGCTATTGTTTTACCAGATAATCTCAATTGAATTGATCAACTGAAAACCACTAAAGGTACCTAAGGTACATATAATTTAAGCTTAGAATATCAGTAAGTTCTACTGAACTTAGAGTTGTGTGTTAAGGGATAGCACAACCCTTTCTACAACTCAAGAGAGTTTAGTAGGCCACACTAGAGTAGGTAGTGCATACACCACACCACACTAGTAATGTCTTTAAAAGCAGGATCTAGAGATGCCCTGCAGGAAGCCATTGAGCTTCCCCTCCAAGTATGACACACTCCCATTCTTGGAACTGAGAGCTTTGTGTAACGTGAGGAAATTAAGGACAGGCCAAAGTCCCACCACCCAACACCTCCAGGAGTTGTTGGTGGCTTATGATCTTAGTAAGTCTTCAGAGACTGAAGGGGTAGGAGCAGAGGGTGGGCCAGCAGATGAGGAAGGGGCCAGGGGTACTACTACCCCCAGCCCCCCTCTGAAACTGACCAGGAGGGTGACAATGACCCTGACCTGGAAAACCCAATCCCTTCTGGGGAAGATGAAGATGAGGATCTTGAGAACCACACCTTTGTCCCCCCAGGAAGGATTATGAGTGTGCTCAGAAAGTCTAGGTCTCCTTCTCAGGAGTCTAACCACTCTGGCACCTCAATAGGGAGCTCTGTTTCTTCTCACAGGAGGGAATCCTCTCATGAGAGAAGAAAGAGACTGGTCCAGTATGAGGAAACTCAACTGGAGATCAGGAAGAAGCAATTGGCTTTAGATAGAGAATCCCTAGATCTCCTTAAAGAGAGAAGAAAGTTGGGACTAGAGTCCCATGGTGGCAGCCATGTCCCTAGAGATAGGGAAAGGTCCTATGACCATAGGAACCTGAGCAAGATTGTCCCTCCCTACCAGAGTGGGGATGACATCCACAAATGGATAACTGCTTTAGAGAGGGCCTGTAAAGTACAGAAGGTCCCTCAGGAGCAGTGGGCAGCAATCTTGTGGCTCTCCTTTGCTGACAAAGGTAGAGACAAGCTCCTCACTGTTAGAGAGGAGGATGCTGATAATTACAAGGTCTTGAAGAGTGCTCTTATTGATGGGTTTGGCCTAACCACTGAACAGTACAGGTTGAAGTTCAGAGACACCCAAAAAGCACAGACTCAAGACTGGGTAGACTATGTGGATTGTTCTGCCAAGGCTCTGGAAGGCTGGTTGATGGGCAGTAAGGTGTGTGACTTCTCAGGATTGTATAATCTGATAATGAGGGAGCAGATTCTTAATAACTGTCAAAACCAGCTGTTGCATCAGTACCTGGTTGACTCTGATCTGACCTCTCCCCAAGAATTGGGAAAGAAGGCAGACAAATGGGTCAGAACCAGGGTGAAGCAGAAGGTACAGAACCAAGGTGGGGAAACCAAGAAGCAAGATGCTAAGAACTCTGACAAGGGTGGGGAGAAGGGTAAAGATCAAAAGTCTTCATCAGGCCCCCAAAAATCTTCTTCTGGTGGGGATTCCCAGTCTACCAAGGGTAAAGGCCAAAGAAAACCATGGTGCAAGGTCTGTAAGCAAAAGACCCACTGGACCAGTGATTGCACCAAGTCCAAAGACTCCAGTCCAGCACCCACCAATGCCCCTAAGGCACCTGTTCCCCCTAGTACAGTTGGTGGAGGTGCTCCAGCAAAGGGTTTAGTAGGGTTCACCCTGGGAACTGAGTTGGGCTCTGACTTAGTCAGGGAACTGACTCAGGCTGTGTTAGTCTGTGATGGAGGCATGGATGTGACCTCCACTGTGAGTCCCAGTAATCTGGGCAAGTACAGACAACAGCCTTTAATCAATGGACGAGAGGCTTTGGCATTTAGGGACACAGGGGCAAGTGTCACAATGGTGACACAAGACCTTGTGCTACCTGGGCAAGTTATACTTGGTGAAATGTACCAAGTGACCAATGCTAGCAATGTCAGAACAGACCATACTCTGGCAGTTGTTAACTTCTCCTGGGGAGGGGTAACTGGCCTTAAGAAGGTTGTGGTAAGTGCAAACCTACCAGTCGAATGCTTGCTTGGCAATGACTTAGAGACTTCTGCTTGGGCAGAAGTGGAGCTCAGGACCCATGCAGAAATGCTGGGGATCCCTGCAGATGTGTTTGCTGTGACCAGGTCACAAGCTAAACTGTCTAAAACTGAACAGGCCTTGGATTCTGGAAGAATGGACCAAGTGCCTTCCAAGAGGAGGAGTAGTAGGGTTAAGGCAGTGCCTTCCCCTTGGCTCAGGAGGAAGATCAGTCCCTTGAGGGGGATGATCTCAGCCCTGAAGAAGGAACTGTCCCAGAGGAACTTGAACCTGAACAGGTTGAGTTCTTGGGGACAGGGGGACCTTCTAGGGCAGATCTGAGCCAGGAGCAGCAGAGCTGCCCCTCCCTTGAACCCCTCAGACAGCAAGCTGCTGCTGAGGCTGCTGGGAAAGCTAGTGGTCCCCATACAGTGTATTGGGATGATGGACTCCTGTACTCAGAGAGTAGAGACCCCAAGCCTGGTGCTACCAGGAGGTTGGTAATACCTTTGAAGTTCAGGGGCTTCCTATTGACCCTAGCCCATGATATTCCCTTAGCAGGACACCTGGGCCAGAACAAGACTTGGGACAGAATTGTCCCTCACTTTCACTGGCCCCACATGTCTGAAGACAGTAAGGAGTTTTGTCGCTCCTGTGTAACCTGCCAAGCCAGTGGCAAAGCAGGTGGCACTACAAAGGCCCCCCTGATACCACTACCTGTGGTGGGGGTGCCCTTTGAGAGGGTAGGGATTGACATTGTTGGTCCCATGGATCCCCAAACAGCCTCTGGGCACAGGTTTATCCTGGTGGTAGTGGATCATGCCACCAGGTACCCAGAAGCTATTCCCCTCAGGACCACTACAGCACCTGTGGTGGCAAGGGCCCTCCTGGGAATCTTCTCAAGAGTGGGCTTTCCTAAGGAGGTAGTATCAGACAGGGGTGCAAACTTCATGTCTGGTTACTTAAAAGCAATGTGGAAGGAGTGTGGAGTTACTTATAAGTTCACCACACCCTATCACCCACAATGCAATGGTTTAGTTGAGAGATTCAACAAAACCTTGAAGGGCATGATTAAAGGGCTCCCAGAAAAGCTTAGGCGTAGATGGGACATACTCTTGCCCTGCCTTTTATTCGCATATAGGGAGGTGCCTCAGAAGGGGGTTGGTTACAGCCCTTTTGAACTTCTGTTTGGCCACCCTGTGAGGGGTCCACTGTGCTTGGTGAAGGAAGGATGGGAGTTACCTCTCAAGCCCCCAAAGCAAGATATAGTGGACTATGTACTTGGTCTCCGCTCCAGGATGGCTGAGTACATGAAAAAGGCAACCAAAAACCTTGAGGCTAGCCAGGAACTGCAGAAGGCCTGGCATGACCAAAAGGCTGTTCTGACTGTTTACCAGCCAGGACAGAAGGTGTGGGTGTTGGAGCCAGTGGCCCCAGCAGCTCTCCAAGACAAATGGAGTGGACCCCACACTATTGTTGAGCAGAAGGGTGAGGTCACTTACTTAGTAGACCTGGGAACACCCAGGAGTCCCCAAAGGGTTCTCCATGTCAACAGACTTAAGCCATATGTGGACAGGGCAGACATGGGCTTGCTCATGGCTACTGATGAAGGGCAGGAGGAAGAGAGTGACCCACTCCCTGACCTGCTCTCACAGAACCCTGACGATGGGTCAGTTGATGGTGCAGCCTTGGCAGGCAGCCTCACTACCCAGCAACAAACTGATTGCAGGCAAGTCCTCAATCAGTTTAGACATATGTTTTCACTGACACCCAGTCAGACCACCTGGTGCACTCATGAAGTGGACACTGGGGACAGTCTGCCTATTAAAAACAAGATTTATAGGCAACCTGACCATGTCAGGGACTGTATCAGGACTGAAGTCCAGAAGATGTTGGAATTGGGAGTGATTGAGCCCTCAGATAGCCCTTGGGCTAGTCCAGTAGTCCTAGTACCTAAACCTCACACCAGTGGTGGGAAAAGAGAGATGAGGTTTTGTGTAGACTACAGAGGCCTCAATGCAGTCACTAGGACTGATGCCCATCCAATACCCAGGGCAGATGAGCTCATAGATACTTTGGCCTCTGCCAAATATCTCAGCACATTTGACCTAACAGCTGGCTACTGGCAGATCAGACTAGCTGATGCTGCAAAGCCCAAAACAGCATTTTCAACCCCTAGTGGGCATTATCAATTTGTGGTGATGCCCTTTGGTCTGAAAATGCACCTGCCACTTTCCAGAGGTTGGTGAACACAGTTCTCACAGGACTGGAAGCCTATAGTGCAGCTTATCTAGATGATATTGCTGTCTTTAGCTCCACCTGGGAGGATCACCTGGTCCACCTCAGGAATGTTTTACAGGCCCTGCAAAAGGCAGGCCTGACTATCAAGGCCACTAAGTGCCAGATAGGGCAGAGTCAGGTTGTGTACCTGGGCCACCTTGTGGGTGGAGGCCAGGTTCAACCTTTGCAGAGCAAGATCCAGACCATCATGGACTGGACTGCTCCCACTACCCAGACTCAGGTGAGAGCCTTCTTAGGCCTGACTGGGTACTATAGGAGATTTGTCAAGGGGTATGGATCAATAGTGACACCCTTGAATGACTTAACTTCTAAGAAAATGCCCAAAAAGGTTCAGTGGACAGTTAGCTGTCAAAAGGCATTTGATGACCTCAAGCAGGCCATGTGCACTGCTCCAATTCTGCAGAGTCCTGATTACTCCAAGAAGTTCATTGTTCAAACTGATGCATCTGAATTGGGGGTAGGGGCTGTACTGTCACAATTGAATGAAGAAGGTCAGGATCAGCCAGTAGCTTTTATTAGCAGAAGGCTGACCCCTAGAGAGAAACGTTGGTCAGCCATAGAGAGGGAGGCCTTTGCTGTGGTCTGGGCTCTGAAGAAGTTGAGGCCATACTTGTTTGGTACACACTTCCTGGTTCAGACAGACCATAAGCCCCTCTTATGGCTAAAACAAATGAAGGGTGAAAACCCCAAACTGCTTAGGTGGTCCATTTCCCTACAGGGGATGGACTTTACAGTGGAACATAGGCCTGGGAGTATCCATGCGAATGCAGATGGACTCTCTAGGTATTTCCACTTAGAACATGAAGACTTAACTGGGCAAGGTTAGTTTAATGTCCCTACGTTTGGGGGGGTTGTGTAGGAGAGTAGGATCTGCTTCACAGGGGTACCCCCACTTTTTGCTGATACTTCACTGGTTTTCGACATTAGTCTGGCTGGGGCCCTGCTATTCAGAACCCCAGCCTAGCTGTTTCCTCTTTAAAAGGGTCTCCATGTGCCTTAGGCACATCACTGATTGGGATCTGGAGTGCCCTTGTAAGTCCCTAGTATATGGTATACTATGTACCAAGGGCATAGGTACCTCAGAGGCCTGCCAGGGGCTGCAGCATGTATTATGCCACCCCTGGTAGGCCATCCAAACTGGCACCACAGGTCTGCTACTGCAGCCTGGGTAAGGTGGTGCATGCACCCCTTGCTGTGGTATAGGTTACCTATATCACTAAATGCATACACACATATAAACCTATAAGTCACTCCTAAGGCAGGCCTTATCAATCCTAAAGGCAGAGTGCATGGTTCCTATGTGAGAGGGTGCCCCTGCATGAGCAGGGCCCCTCTGCAGCGTTCGGAGACCATCTCTGAGGCTGTTTGTAGTGCAGCCTGACCATATACTCTTAAACGCATTATATCCTCGCGGTAAAATGCTAACTATGGAATGGCTGCACCTAAACATGTCGTGTTTGGTGTCAAACATCTTGGAATACTACCCCCCGCCAATCCTGGCGGCGGGGGTAGCATTCCACCCTTCTAGAGGGAAAGGCATGTTAACTCTGACGAGTCCGGTAACTTCTTTCCAGAGCCAGGCATCACAAAATGGATGCTGCTGCCACAGACACGAGTCTGGCCTCCTGCTGCTGGACGAAACTCCGGCAGGGGAGGCCTGGACAATAGGTTTCCTGTCCCAGGGAGGTGTGACCACCTCCCCAGACAGGACAATGTGTATTGGGGCTGGGCGGGAGCACTTTCGGGTGCTTTGAAGTCCTGCACTGGGGGCACATTTGGTGTCCCTGTGCATACCCCAGTTCAAACCGGATCAGGGGCTTGCAGCCCCTGCTTTGGCGCGAACTGGACAAAGGGAAAGGGGTGTAGCCACCCCTCTGCCCTGACCCACCCATAGGTGGGGCCACAGAGTAGTCCATCCCCTATTTTTAGAATAAAGGTAGGAACCCAGTCCCTAGGACTTTAGATTATACCTGGACGAAACTCTGAAACAGAATCCTGGACCTTCGACGCTCTACTCACGATTAGAGGACTGAAGAATCTCCCTTGGGGTCAAGGAGTGACTCCCCTGCTTGGCAGGCACCAAAGAAGCATCTGTCCGGTTCGCATCACTGAAGCTCCCGTCGGACGCCGAAGTCATCGCATCACCAGAGGTGGATTCTCAGACTTCCCGAGGCTACCCTGAGTCCCCAGCAAAGCTGAGGCCCGTGGCTATCGTGGGTGACTTGAGACCGTGACCCCTGGACACCGAGCACATTTGCAAGTGCACCATCTTCTGGGTCTCCCAAGAAGTCGTGCTTTGGGCTCCGAGTAGCCCTAGCCTCCAGCACCACCTGCACCGAAGATCACTGGCCCCCACTCCACGAGTGTCCTGTAAGCCAGCTCCACGTGCGGCGTCACGAGGCTCCTTCGCGGTCGCTAGCCCGTTGGCTAGTAGCCCTTAACGAAGGCCAATCTTTTCTTTACTTGGCAGTCTGGTTGCTCCAGGCCTGCCCTCACTTACCCTCGCTGGGTGAGTTCCCCAGACCTTGCTGGTCTGCATCATCGACGATCTACATCTTACTCGAGACTTGCCGTTGCCAAGGCTTGTTGGGTCCAATCTGGTCGCCGACACCTCTGCACTCGACAGACATCGAGCAACAGCCCGAATCCTGCTCCTGGTCGCCGACAACGCCTCCCGGACCTCGTGGCTGAAGAGTCAAGACGACCGTCACCGAATCTGAAGCACTCGACATCGGTGGGCATCTGTCCATCGCCTCCCTGGTCACTGGCTAGTGACCCAGACTCTGTCCCCTCTGCTTTCAGGTTCTTCAGAACTCCGATCCACTCTTGGATCCACCCGGACACTTTTCCCCTGGTCGCCAGCAGCACTTTGCAGCAGATCGCCATAAGAACCGACGACGAAACCCGACCCCGAAAGGCACCTATGCACCCGGCTTCCCTGGGTGAGGTAACACGAGTACTCCGGTGCTCCCGTGGGTAGAGACTCTTCAAAGTCCTAGATCTCGAAGGGTTTTGTCCTAGTCCTCTTTTAAGTGTCCCTTTCCTCTATTTTCCCGATCCCGACTTTCTCCATAGAAGTTAACGGCGTATCGCGGTTGTGTATTTACACTGCACGCGTCTCCCGTGGGTCCCCTGTGTCACTACCTTGGGTGGTTCCTTGTGGTCCAAGCACTTCTAGAGGCTCTAGGCCTAGTGTCTAGTTCAGTCGTGGTTCGCATACCACTTTATTGGTATATGGTTTGGTACGCCCCTAGGGCCCAAACGTGTATTTGTGCTATTACTGTGATTTAAGATCTTATAACCTATGTATTTCGAACTCTAGCCTCATAAAGAGACTAGAGGGGTGTGTTTAGTAATAAATACATATATTTTGAATATATACCTGGTGTGGTGCTCTTTCATTTGGTCACTCAAGAGATTATAGACTGGTAAAACAAGCTGCTTTACATTCCTTCAAGACTTAGCCTGAAGGCTGCTCTCCACAGCTACCACTAGGATAGCTTTCAATAAGGTTGTCTTTAACCTACCTACCATAAGAGTCGATTTGGACTGGTGCAAGGTGCCCACTATAATTAGTGGACAGCATATGCCAGGCCAACTTCTCACAGCCATCACCTCCGCTCGGCGGGTGAGTGAGCTCCAGGCTCTATCATGCAAACCTCCTTTTCTGTCTGTCCATTCAGACAAGGTTGTTCTTAGGACGCGTCCGTCCTTCTTGCCAAAGGTGGTTACTGCCTTCCACATTGGGCAGACCATCACTTTGCCCACCTTCTTTCCGCCTCTGCATCCTTCCAGAGAGGAAGAGAGGCTCCACCGTCTGGACCCAAAACGTGCGCTTTCCTTTTATATCAACCGCACACAACACTTCCGGGTGGGTGACCAGCTCTTTGTTGGCTACGTTGGCGCCAAAAAAGGTCGGTAGGTGCACAAGAGAACCATCTCCCGCTGGGTAACCTTGTGTATCAAAGCCTGCTATTCTTTGGCTAAGAAGGAGCCTCCTGTTGGGCTGCGTGCCCATTCCACCAGGGCAACGGCGGCTACCACGGCTTTAGGCCGCAGTGTTCTGCTGCAAGATATATGTCAGGCAGCTACGTGGGCCTCGCTGCACACGTTTACCAAGCATTACTGCCTTGACAGCCAGGTCCGGAGGGACGGCTTCTTTGGCCGCTCTGTCCTCCGGGACTTCCTTGTCTGATCTTTGTTCGCAGACCCACCACCGGGGTTGGTATTGCTGGGGTATCTATTCTAAGGTAAGGAATCTGTCACTAACGTGTCTCTTTCAGATGCACAAGTTACTAACTTGTGTAACGATATATCTGTAAGAGACAGTAGTTAGTGACAGATTCCTTACCGCCCCACCCATCCTCCCCGTTCTGCGAACTGATTTCTAGGGTTAAGGACATCCCTTTCAGGGCCCTTGTATTTTTCAGACACCAATGTCAGCTTCTTGCATGGCTCTGCGTTCCTGGCGCGGAAAGTCGTGTACAGAACTGACGCTCAGCGCGCAGGGGCGGCGTCTAAGTACTGCCCGCGACGTCATCCCGGCGATCCCGATGCCGACGACGGACGCGGAGCCGCACGACGCCGCCTACCGACGCGCAAGGGTACTGCTACGCAAAAAACTTTCCGGATCCAGCCTGACGGCTGGGGATATTCTAAGGTAAGGAATCTGTCACTAACTACTGTCTCTTACAGATATATCGTTACACAAGTTAGTAACTTGTGCACTCATACAATAATCGAGCATACGCATTCAAAGTGAAATCACCCTTTGACAAATCAACATGTAATCTATGACTGGTTTCCTTAATCATTTCTAGATCCCTTGCGGATGCATCCTCATCTATCTCAGAGATTGGTGTAGTGAGTGTTGCCTGTCGCCTATTCTGTCCGACATCCTGAGATCCAACTAGAGATGTAACGATCACCACAGTTATAACAATAAGCACCACTACAATGAGGGTGCCAATGATGCACTTCTGTTTGCGTGTTGATTTTTCGGACACCATGGTTTCTACTGATCCGTTCCGAAGCACAAAAGGGAAAACACAGTCTCTTTCTGTTTTCTTTGTTTAACAATGTCTTTCTCACTTCTCTCCTCCCATGCAATTAATGTCAAAGTTCATTCAATTGATACTAAACCTATTGAAGAGATGTAGTCAGCCCTATTCCTCACGCCATCATCTACTAGAAAGTTCCTAATTTTAAATCTTCTTAAACTGGGTTCTAAGTTATCTTCTTTCTAAGGCCTAATGCTTTCTTTGATTATAATTCAAGCTTCATCGTTAATGATATTTGATCCAAGTATTTCGAGGACAAGTTGCAGAATCTCCGCACAAATTTCTCCTAATTCTTGCGCGGTGAGCTGTCAGCCAAATGAAGGGAAAACAACCTGATTGAGGATCAGGTAACGCAATCCACTCAGCCTTGGAGGATTTGGAACTTACAGAGTTAGTGTTCCAAACGCTTCTACACCTGGGACCAGCAACTGAATTTCAATCGAGAGGGTGTCCCCTCCGTAGCTCACCGTACCAGCTCCCAACCTCCCGGACTTCGCTGGGCTCTGCATCTGCAGCCAGGTACGTCCAGTCAGGGGATGCGTATCTTCGAGACGCTATTCTTTCTCTTCTGGAGCGTCTCAGACCATCCGTCTTTCTTCAGCGTCACTTTGATCTGATTCAGATGTTTCAGGAATCGGAGCGAGATTTTCCTCGGATGCAAGCCTTACATTCAGCCTTTCTTTTCTTGCTGGCCACTTTTCCGCTCTGGCATCTTCTCTCCTCTCTTCCTCTTGATCTGATCCTTTTGCAATAGACCGCTCACCTTGATCTGGTGCAAAGTTCACATCTGCAATATCATCTATTTCAGGATCTGGGCTCAATTCAGGAGCACTCAGCTCTCGTCTCTCGTGCTCACTTGGCTGTTCCGTTTCATCCGAAACTCTTACAGCTGGGCCTGTGCCTTCGTCGTTGTCTGTAGCAGGTCCACACACGCTTCTCGGAGCCAGGGGACTCTCTTCCTCCGCAGGCGCTTGAACTCATCGAGTGTGGGAAGCGTGTATCCAGTTCGGCAATCCTCCACACTTCACAGCGGTACTTGTGACCAATATCACCTGATATGGTCCTCGCCAGCGAGCGTCAAGACAACTCTTCCTCACGTGCTTGCGAACTAGTACCCAATCACCTGGATTAAGATCATGCAGCAGGTCTCTCGAGGTGGATGCAGTCGCAGCCTCGACCTGGTGGGATACAGAAGTAACCACATCAGCCAGTCCCTTACAATAATCCAACACTAAATCATCAGTGATGTTTATCAATGCTGTAGCTGGCACCATAGGCAAACGCATAGCTCTTCCGGTCAAACTTTCGTGGGGAGAAAGCCCTGTTCTCCTATCAGGGGTGCTACGCAGACTCATGAGCACCAGAGGCAGCGCATCTGGCCATTTCAATGAAGTTGACGAACACACCTTTGCCACTCTTGACTTGATGGTGCCATTAACCTGCACTACAAGACCTGAAGCCTCCGGCCTGTAGCTACAATGCAGTCTCTGATCAATGTTCAAAGCAGAGCACAACAATTTCATGATTTCACTGTGGAAATGAGTTCCTCTGTCTGTCTCCACCGATGTCGGAAATCCATATCTCGGGATCAATTCTCTTAACAACAACTTGGCTACTGTGAGACTGTCACATCGTCTAGTTGGATATGCTTCCACCCAACGCGAAAAGATACACACCACCACCAAAACGTATCTCAACCTATTGCACCTCGGCATCTCAATAAAATCTAATTGTATCCTATTGAAGGGACCTCCAGATCTTCCAATGTGACTCAATGCAACCACAGTTCTCTTTCCAACATTCATTTGTTGACAAGTAACACACCTGTGACATACCGCTTCAGCCCACACACGAAAGCGTGGATTAAACCACGTCTGCCTAAACACTCGCACCATAGCATCTCTTCCCAGATGAACTGCTCCGTGGATTTGCCTTGCCATTGGGCTCAGTAGACAATTGGGTAATACTGCTCTCTCATCTGTGGACACCCAAATGCCATTGTCTCTTTTTGTGCAACCTGCTCTGACCCATGAAGCAGCTTCCTCTTCTGGGACTTCATCCTGCAACCGCTTCACCTCATCCCAAGTATCGGCTATAGCTAACATCATGCTGAGCTTGGTCTCTTCTGTGCTCTCGCCTATATATTCTCCATTGAAAATACAAGCATGTTCAGCGCAAAATCGTGCTACTTCATCTGCATAATTGTTGCCCTTAGTGACAAAGTCTTCTCCTTTTCCATGAGCTGCACATTTAACAACTGCTATCTCTTTGGGCTTCTGCAAAGCTTCCAATAGTTGGCGCACATATTCGCCGTTACGTATAGGTGACTCTGAGGACGTTAGAAACCCCCTCTGTGACCATAACTGCCCAAAGTCATGAACTACACCAAATCCGTATTGACTGTCAGTATACACAGTCACTCGAATATCAGCTGCAATGATACAGGCATGTGTCAAAGCGACAATTTCGGCCACTTGAGCAGAGAATACTCTATTTAAACAGGCAGCCTCCACTACTCCCATGATGGTGCACACTGCAAACGCTGCTCTCAAATACCCTTCATTGTCTCTTAAACATGAACCGTCAACAAAAAGGATCAAATCAGATTGGGGCAAAGGTTCATCGACAATGTCAGGTCTGGGTTTGGTAGATAGGTCAGTAACATCTAGGCAGTCATGCTCTTCACAATCCTCATCTCCTTCCTCTTCCGGAACAGGTAACAATGTAGCAGGGTTCAGGGTGGTACAACGTCTCAGGGTAACATTTTCAGCAGCCAAGATAACCTGCTCATACTTGGTAAGTCTGTTGTTGGTCAGATACTGTGTTTTCGTTCTGGTCATCAACAATTCTACTGAATGGGGCACATAAACAATGAGCGGATAACCCATCACTATGCTTTCACATCTTTCAATGCTGACACCGGTTGCAGCAACGGATTTCAGACATCCGGGCAACGCAGAAGCTACAGGATCTAATGTAGCTGAGAAGTAAGCTACTGGTCTACGGGCACCCCCATGTGTCTGTACAAGGACTGCTAACGCACAGCCCTCCTTTTCACAACAAAAGAGCGAAAACGCTTTGTTATAATGCAGCATTCCGAGAGCTGGAGCACGACAGATACTTTCCTTCAGCTCACGGAAGGCTTTCAAGCACTCGTCATCCCATGGTACCGGATCACTAACATCCTTTCGAGTCGGTTTCAACAGAGGCTTTGCTTGCAAGGAAAAATTTGGGATCCACTGTCGATAATAGCCGACCATTCCCAAAAACATGCGGACTTCTTTTTGTGTTTTCGGAGTTCCCATTTGCAGAATCGTCTCTATGCGATCTGGTGACACCCTTCGTTTTCCTTTCTCAATCCGGTGACCTAGGTACTGAACTTCAGACAAACAATACTGCAATTTGTTTCGAGACACTTTGTGTCCATTCTCTGCCAAATGATTCAGCAACGCCACAGTGTCAATCCTGCAAGCATCCTCAGTCTCTGAGGCGACCAAAAGGTCGTCTATATATTGCACTAAGACTGAGTTTAGGGGCATCACCGGTCCTTCAAGATTCTTTTTCAGACTTTGACTAAAAATGGAGGGGCTTTCTGTATACCCCTGAGGAATTCTTTCCCATGTTAACACACGATCGTCCATCCTAAACGCAATTAAAAACTGACTTTCTTCATGCAATGGTATGGAGAAGAATGCATGACACAAATCTATCACTGTAAACCATTCTGCTTTGCATGGTATCTGGAATAGAATAATAGCTGGATTCAGTACCACAGGACAACATGGGATCACAATTTCATTAACCCGACGCAGATCCTGCACTATTCTGTACTTGCCACTTGGCTTCTGCAGTCCCATGATAGGTGAGTTGCAGGGACTTCCTCTTATCTCCTTAAGAATACCTTGGGCAATCATAGTCTCAATCACAGGTCTTATTCCGGCCACAGTTTCTGGAGTCAATTTATATTGTGGCGTTCGTGGAATTCAGCATTGGGTTTGACCTGTATCTTAACTGGCTCAACCCCTCTCATCAGACCTACATCCTCGCCCGTAAAATCCCACACTTTCGGATCAACCGAGTCTCTCAAGTCATGTGGCAATTCTGCTATTGTGAGCACCACAAACATTTCTGCACACAGACTCATGTTAGCCATTTTAAAATCAGCATCATCATATGTTTGCAATTCCACACCTCTTGGAGTGCACGATATAGTACAATTGAGCTTGCACAGAAGGTCTCGTCCCAAAAGACAGACCGGACTTGAATTGCACACTACAAATTGGTGTTTATCTCGAAATGGTCCTATTCTCATGGGTAATTCGTTTGTCAATGGATTGGTCATTTTCTGATTACTAACCCCCACTACTTGAATCGATTGTCCCAAAAGAGTTAAATTTGGGACTACTTCAGTTCTCACCGTGGAGCGAGCAGCTCCAGTGTCTAATAAGAAGGTAACAGGATATCCATTCACATCTGCATCTACAAATGGCCCACTCTGATCTACTTCTAGAATCGCATCTAAGGTGCATTCCTCGTGCACCCCCCTCTGACACTCTTGTAAATCTTGATTTTGATCAAATCTATTTCGTATTTCAAAATAAGGCATCTGATGGTATACCTGATTATGCATGGGTATCCTAGGAGGTTGAGGTACTTGCACTTGCAGCTCATATCCTCCTCCATACGTAGACCTGGGTCTTGTCACAGTATTTACAGTCTCGGACAGCTGTCCCTCTCCTTCCATCTGTATCTGATTTGCTGGATTCGATCTACACTCGCGCTTCCAATGCCCGATTTTGTGACAATAGTGGCAGGCAGTGACCCTTTTCTGTTGGGCCACCCATTCACTTGCACCTGGATCCATTCCTCTTCCTCTACCCTGACCAGGTTTGGTCACCATCTGTTGTCCCATTCCTCTTCCACCTCCTCTACCTATCGCTCCTCCAATCCCTTGCGTCATATCAGCGTTTCTCAACTGCACCAACATCAACTTGTCCTTCAATTTCTTCTGTGTCAACTCCACTTGATCACTGCAATATTTAGCATAACGCAGAATCTCGTCCACCGACTTATTCTGCCAACATATCAAGTGATGCTGTATCATCAAACTAATATCAGATTTCAGTCCCAACACAAACTTCGAGACAAATTGTCCCATATCTTTCTGTTCAATTGTATCCAACCCACTATGCTGCTTAAAAGCTAACAACAATCTTTCGTAATAATCATGACTGATTCCTTAGAGTCTTGAGTGGTGCGATCAATCTTCAACCAATCAACAATATGAGGAGCTACCTTCGATTGCAACCATGTAATCACTTGCTCGTATTTTCTCATTACATCAGGTGAAGGACCATGAGTCACTGAATCTCTAGGTGGCTCTGCAGTAGGCCACTCAATGGCAATCTTACATGCCGCCCACAAATCCGCCGGCACCACTATATCAAACAAGGTGTTTAAATCAATCCACAATACTTTCGAAATCTTCACAAACCGATCTATTTGCTTGTACCACTCAGCAGGTTTTTGACTCAGCCGAGGAAAATCATTCGTAAATGCTGCTAAATCACCCCTGCTCCATGGCACGTGTACATACCCTCCATTCTGTACCTCCCTGAGGGGGAAATTTCCTGCAGCTACCGTCCCTCCACCCGGAGGCAGAGTATTTCCTATTCCAGTCTTGAAGCTTTTCTTTTTGGCCCATCTTTCTTTCCATCTGTCTAATTCTTTCCATGTCCGCATCCCTATCGTTCGCTTCTCTTCCAAATCCTTATCTGTGTAATTTAATCTGCAAGAACCCTGTATCAGCTTGGTTTTTGACAAATCACCCTCATACCTTTGTGCCAAAAGCAATAATGCATCATAAGCTCGTTTGGCCTTTCTTGTCATGTCCTTTGCTACGAACAGTAGTTCGCTCGAGTCATACGTCTCAATTCTGTTCAGAGGTAGATTACCTTCAATCACCTCGTCTAGTTCTGCCTTTAATCGTACCACATCTAGCATTGGCGCTTTTATTGCACTTTTTAACACTCTCTGAATTTCCTCGTTTCTTGTATCTTCCCTGTCACAACTTTGGGTTCTCTTAGGAACTGCACCTTCTTCTATCTTCGAAGCTGGGCGTCTATCTCTTTCCAAGCTTCGACTTCTCCAATGGTCACCTGCACAAATAACCTGTGGCTCAAACAGTTCTCTAGGCGCTTCATGTCTCTTGCTTATCTCTTCCCTCGGCATCATTGACTCGCTCAATGGTTGAACACACATACGAAGGTCAGACCTAGAATTCGCTAGCGCTCCTGTCCGTCTTCGTTCTGACCCACTATCCATTCTTGATGGATCAGCTGTAGCTGGCAGTGGAGTACTAGATTCCACTGGTGTCCGACTTAACCCAGTCCCACTCATTGCAAGGCTCCCTCCAGACATTGTCTCTTCCCCTTCACTTATTTGCTGTTGACTGTCATCGGTTCTTTCTCTAGGATTATATATCGGGACCACCGGCCCTATTGTGACTGGTACCGACAAAGCATCTGGTAACTGCATGTTTCCTGCAGGTTGTACTGGCTCAGGGTTTGGATACCTCATTCCTCCAGACCCTCCCGGAATGTGTACCATTGTAATCTTGCCTCTTACTCCTGCCGATTGTTCCTCTGAACCCAGTTGTCCCACACCTAAAAGCTCTTCCGATGGGCGCAACCTCTCTGTCTCTGATCTAGAGTCGCACGGTGGAGGACGTTCCGCTAGCAATCTATCGAGGAAGCTGTCATCTGTATCACTGTCCTCCTCTGTCGTCTTTTTCCCTTCAGACCCCTCTTTTAACATACAAAATGGGTACAAGCGCTCTCCCTCTCTGGTGTCTACTCTCCATCTTTTCAACTGGGCATCCCACCTAGCATCCTGATATGCCTTCATTGCTTTCCTCATTCTTCCTTGTGAAGCCTCTCTCCTTTTTGCTAGAGCAGCTCTCATCCATGCACCTAATGCCTCAAATTGTTTGGAGTCTAGGGGGAGGTTTCAGTGCATTCATCACCCCCCTCAGCTGGGTCAGCACTTCCATACGAAAAGACCCATAACGAGGGAAAGCCAATTCACCCTCTTTCTCTGTAATTTTATGCCAATTCTGAAGCCACACTATAGTATGAAGTCCTACATTCGTTGCCATGTAATGTGCCGGTGTGTCTTCTGGCGGAGCTTCTTCTCCTACCCGAGTCACTACCCCTGTGTCGCCTCTACACAAATCTCGCAATACCCTAAAGCATCTCATTGTAAAATCGATCAATTGCAAGCCCAAAATACACTGTTCCACTGCAAACGAACTTCCACCAATCCCAGCACGGCGTTACACCAACCAACCTATCACAGCGCGGCACACCCTGATGTCACTTCTCACTCCTTGCAGCGGCTCACCCGCCTTTACAATTTCACCGCAAACTCGCTTACACACATTCGTACCACAAGTAACTGTATATCCAAAAGTTATTAAACCAAGTAACTGTTCCTACACAATTACAATAACTTACAGTTACATAAAACAAGTAATTGTCTGTCTCTAAAGATCGATAGAACACTCTCACAAGAACATTCAGCCGTTGTGACCCCCCCGACCTGCGTTGGTCACTCAATCGCCATAGTCCACCCCTGGTACCTGAGGCTTTCTACTGCGACCTATTCCTCATTCACACAAAGTTCCCTAACACAAGTGGATCGTCGATAGCGCTTCACAACACACACATTTGATCAGACAATTACAATACAAAACTACCCCGGGATCTTGGACTTCTCTTGAGTCCGCTCACCAAAACTTCCTGCTCCGCACATGTCCGGACCAGTAAACCAAAAACCACATTCACTCAACATACATCCCAACTCTGCAAGACATCACCCACTTACTCATCACCGCAATGTAACACCACAATTCCTTTCATACTCACGCCACCACTGTTTCCGCCGCACCATCAACGTCCGCCGGTCTCCGCCGTCTTCCACTCCACTTCAGGGCTCTTCGACCTTCAACCCTACCCCTGATTACTCCCCTCACCTTAGAGATAAACCACTTTAGAGGTAAACCATCCTCTGCTACCATTTGATTACGCTAAATTGCACACCTAATGTTCCCTACTAAGTATAGCGTAAGCGATCGATCTTTTATTTACCTACTAAAAGTGGTTGAGGGGAGGAAGCAACTCAGACAGATATCAGCAAAGTCGTCATGCCTGAAAAGACCACCAACTCCAAAGTGCAGTTTGAATATTTATTATAAGGCCAAAAACAATTGGATGTAAATACATCTCAATAGCAAAGTATAGAGGTACAGAAAAATTAATACAGAGCCAAGTTTACGAATATAAGTAATTCGGCCCAAAAGACAGATGATTATAAATTCCAAAATCACAACGCAACACAGAATAGATGCGATATTCCGTTCTCGGCTCATTGAAAGAAATCAAAATCTTTCCCTAAACTGCTCTACATGAGGGCCCTTCCTGTCTCTCTTCTATCATTCCCCAACGGTGTCAGCACGTGTTGACTTCCTAAGAAGTACTCACGTCAAAGGGGTCGTTTTAGCTTATGGCTATGGAGCTTGCTCTAAGATGCTCCTTCTCCTCCGAAAGCTAGCAGAAGTCTGCTCTCGCTGTCCCTGCGCATCATACAAAAGATGGGATTCAACCCACAATACGTCATTCTTCTTAAAACTTTCCATTGCACCTCTATGCAGTAGCTTTTTTTCATGGCACAAATTTAATTAGTGATATCTTCTTTCCAGTGGCCTTGGCTTTCAGACAGACCAGATACGCAAGGCATCCTCCTTCTCGCTTCCCAGCCATCTTCAAAGACATTCCGGGTCTCTCCTTAACTCTGAAAATAACGATGTGTTTCTTTCACCTGCAGTAGGATGAGAACATTCTAATTTCGAACACAACAGCATTTAATTATTTATTTCTCATGAGCAAGGAGAATCGAAACTTAAGAATTTGGGCCTATAATTCAGGCAACTTAAACTAAACACAATTACGGTGTATAGAAATAATATTGTCCTGCACATTATGCATGAAGGAATCGTAATACATACAAAGTTCTACTTAAATGCGTTCACTAGTTTCCAACATCAAATGATTCAAAAAAATGTTTCTTAATAGTCGTAAAACACCTTCAAACAATACGAATACATGAGAGTGTGTTTAAACCATGAGTATAGTGCACTCATACAAAATAGAAGGCTATCAGCGCTCTATCACCATTATTGTCTTACGTTTTCTTGAGGACCTGACTAACCTTTTCCTCCCACTCCATTTGTAGTTCCTCAGTGAGGCTTGAATTTTGTTCTTATACGTTCTTGATCGGGACTCCTTTTGAGCCCATACACAGTTGTACCCTTCGCATGTTAACACTCAAGGCGGTGGTTTTGGTTGCCATCATGTCTGCTAGATGGGTCAGTGAGTTACAGGCCCTGAGCTGTTGTTTACTACCTTCTTCCAAGACAAGTTAATGTTGCGAACCAGGGCTGCTTTCCTTCACAAGGTGATCACTCCTTTTCACCTGGTCTAATCCATTACCTTCCCAGCTGTCTACTATCCACCTCATTCTTCGAAGGAGGAGGAACGGTTGTAGGAAGCTGTCTTTCTATATAGTGTACCAAAATGAGGTACACTATACAGAAAGGCCAGCCGACCCTTATTGGTTTACAGAGCTTCAATCAATAATCTGAAGTGCTCTATTTCTGGTAGTGTGGGCGAGCTGTTTAGGCTTATCAGATGGTAGTGTTAAGCATTTGTTGCACACACAGAGTCAATAAATGAGAGACACACTCCAGAAGAAACTCAAGACTAATTTAGAAAAATAACACAGATTTTATATAATTTTAGACACCAAAATCATCAGAATCAGATAAGTGCTTTGGATGTTATAGATTTTTACAGGTAAAACAGGAGAAAATCACAGCTGTCAGATTTGAGGCATGAGACTAGAATGCGATAATGTTATCCAGTGGGAGAAAAATTCACTGCATAGGTACACTTACAAACGATTCTAAGGGTTAATCTCCTGGACTTGAGGTGCTTAGGGGCCAAGGTCTAATGTTCCACCAGCAGTCCAGATTTACCTGCCCTGGTGTGCCCGGGTGCAGAGGTGCTCTTCGCGATGGTAGCCTCGAACACTACCTGTTAAAGTCAATGGAGAAACCTGTAACAAAAAAAAGGTTGCAATGGAGACTTGGGGACATATCCGGCAAACCTAAAGAGGGGCTCAGCTTTTGAGGAGTAAGAGGACACCGTCGGTTGACTCGGACTCAGGCTGTGGGGCTCCGGTTCAGAGGTGTATTGTCCGGCGGGTCGCTTGCGTCGGAGGCTCTCACTTCTTGAGGTCGACCTGGTGATGGAGGCAAACAGGACAAAAGGGCCACTCATAGTGCTAGCATTGGTGATGCTGACATCCCTCGTCGGTCTTGGAAGGGTTGGTGTCCGGACTGGGTACATAACAAGCCTTGGCTGCTGCAAGAGCCATAGGGCTAAGGGTATTGTTGCTGGGAGCCCATGGAGTGTCTAGTGGCTTGTAATTCACTGGGGATACGGGGCTGACCTCTGGGAGCCACAAAGTCCTTCTCATGAGATGCTGCTTTCTTGGTAGACCCGGTGGTCAGCAGAATGGTGTACCGGGCAGGCAGACTGCAGGGAGTGACTCCTCCACTTCAAGGGAGATGCTGACTGGTTGACGAAGTGCTGGTAGCCCTCGACGGCTTTGGGAGGATGCACAGCTACTGGGCGAGTCGGGTCAGCAGCAGGCAGGGTTTGGCGCCAGCCCAGGGGCTGGTCCACAATCCTTGCATTTTCGGATCTTCTTGGTCTTTCTTCTGTTCTCAGTAGATGAATCTAAGTTCCTGGTGTCAGAGGGCCACCTAAATACTATATTTAGGGGCGTTAACATGAGTGTAAGGTAGTAGCCAATGGACTACCTACTCCTGGGGTGCCTACACCCCCTCTATGATCATTTCCTGTGGAGAATGGGCATAAACCTGACCCAGAGTTCCTAGTTCCACTAAAAATAAGATGGTGGAACCGTTCTTTTGTTGTTCACTTTAAGTATCCTACCTTAGGGAGTGTGACTAGCCTGAGAGTGAGCACGCCTTCTGACTAGCTAATTTTTCCACCTGTCCTGGTGCCAAGTGGGCCTCAGGGCAAGCGGTGGCATATCCCAGGTCTTAGGGAAGCTGGAGTTGCATATCAAAGGCAGTAGAGGCATTGAAGCCTCTGGCCTTGTTAAGCTAAAATACTAGTAATCCTGCTGGATGGGATGTGAACACCTTCCTCCAGAGCAGGCATTGTTTCTGACCTCAGAGAGCACGGGCTCTCACCTGCAGGGGGTCAGAAATGTGTCCGTGGTGGCAGGCTGGATGATACCAGTCAGCCAGCACACTAAGAGACTAGTAGGATTCGGGGGCACCTCTAAGGTGCCCTCTGGGTGCATGTCAGGACAAATATGATACTGGCATCAGTATGGACTTGTCAAGACGAGGTGTTTGATACCAAACACCATTATTTTCAGTGAATCCATCATGTAGCTGGATAATTTGTAATGACCAGTGCCCAGTACATATACTTAAGATGTCTTCCTGAACACTTTGCAACGTTGTGGCAATGGAACTAGACATCACAGGGGCATATCTCCTCATGCAGGTTTGTTCTCACATATAATATAATGCACCCTGCCTTAGGGCTCTAAGGCCTGCTGTAGGGGTGACTTACATATAGTATATGCAGTGTTCACGGGGATGGCACCCAGGGAGTGTGCCATGTTGTTCTTTCAAAAATGGGTGGCACCATTTCACGCAGCCTGCAATGGCAGCCTGCATGCAATTTGTATGTTGATTCCGTAGGGTGGCATAATGCATGCTGCAGCCCTCGGGGACCCTCTTTATTACCCATGGGATACCACTTACTAGGGACTTACAGGGATGCTAAAGGCCTTGCCAATTGTGGTACAATTAGACAATTACCTTGTTAAATGGGAAAGAGCATTGGCACTGGAGCCTTGGTAACCCAGTGCACTTGGTGTCGAAAAGCATCAATACTATGTCAAAAGGAGCCACTTTCCTACAGTGGTTGCATTGGTTGGATCCGAGGTGGGTGTTTAATTACTACCTGAACCGCACCAGAGAATATTGCTCAGATGACCAGCTCTTCATGGGCTATTGTGGAGCCAAGAAGGGGAAGGCGGTTCAGAAGAGAGCTCTCTATCATTGAATCATCCTGTACATTAAAATCTGCTACTCCCTGCCCAAGAAGGAGCCATGTGAAGGAATCGGGGCCCATTCCACCAGGGCTAAAATCAGGGCTAAGCCCTCCATTTCAGCACTGGCTCAGGGTGTCCTGATTGTGGAAATATGTAAGGTGGCAACGTGGGCTTCCTTGCACACCTTTGCGAATCATTATTGCCTTGTTGCGGAGTTACGCAGGAAAAGGCAGTGCGCTAGATCCGTCTTGTAGGATTTCCTGGTCTGAATTACCCCTCAACCTGCCTCATGGGCAGAATATTGCTGTGAAATCTGTTCTACAGATGAGGAATCTGCAGGTGAAAGTATCCATCAGGAGAAAAATTGACTTACCTGTGGTAACAAGGTTACTGGGGATACTTCATCTACCTTCAAATTCCTCACCAACCCACCCACCTCCCCGTTTTGATGGATAAATCATTGGGAAAGTTAATAAAATTGCATGCTATTTATACATATATATTGATACTGCAAACTCTCATGATTTTTCACACCTCTCGCATCAAAGACTTGGAAAAATTGAGGGAAACCAAGACTAATGTGCTTGGGTGGGTGCTTTATGGACTCGGGGACATCGCCTGACGTCATTTCTGGCGCCAGCTCAGTCCAGCGCCCTCCGTTGGAGGTATTGCTGGTTTGAAGTTTTCCCGATCCAGCCTGATGCCTGGGGATAGTTCTGCAAGTAGATAGAGTATCCACCAGAAACATCATTAACACAGGTAAGTAACTTTTTCTTTAGGACTTGATGATGATATAACCCCCATCATTGCAGATCCATGGCAAGTAAGATGCATAAAAGATTCTCAGCCTAATGAGACCAGCTGGGACGGTTTCTATTGTTGGAGCTGATACACTTCTTACACATGGTTAACAAAGTTCACTGAAGTTCAAAAAGCGCGAAAAGGCTATGAGAAAGTGCTGGGAGGAAAGTGGAGAATGTAAAGCCTAGTTGTTAGGGGGATGTGGGGCATAGGCCAGTTATGAATGTTGGAACACTAGCAAATTTGGTTAGGTGGGAGTCAGTCGAGGATGAAGCAGCACATTTAACCCAGTACGCTAATAAGATAAAGACACTTGCAGTTCAGCTTGAATCACTTTATGTTATGTTCCATAGCACCGCTGTTCCTCAACTCCTCAGTTCCGCTTCAATACTGTGCTTCTTCTCTGCCCTGTCTACTTTTCTGTGCACAGAGATTCAGCAGCCAGGCACCGAGTTCTGGCTTTCAGCACCAAAGTCAATCTTGCTGTCAGCCTTGGTGCCAGAATACCAGAACCACCATCTTCAATGCCAGACAGTGCATCAACTCAGCAGCTTGCATGGTGTGGCTCAACTCGGCTCGACTCAACCCCTCTTGACTGACTGACTAGTGCATTTATAAAGTGCTCGATTGCCGCGGCGTCTTGGCGCTAAGATAGGTTCATACTGATCCAGATGGGATCTTGACCGGGAGACACAAGTGGCACTAGAGGTTTCTTCTCCTGTGGCCACTCTCATGTTAGCCGCCACCCCTCTGCCCCCACCAACATGCTCTGCTACCTCTTCGGCCAGGTTGAGGTCTCCTGGTGGGAAAAGGTACAGGAATGGTGCACAAGAAAGGGCATGAGCTTAAGCACAATCTGCTTCTGACAACCACAGTGCACAGTGGGTAGGA
The DNA here is from genome assembly GCA_963921515.1 of Calotriton arnoldi. Classification (NCBI taxonomy): domain Eukaryota; kingdom Metazoa; phylum Chordata; class Amphibia; order Caudata; family Salamandridae; genus Calotriton; species Calotriton arnoldi. The sequence continues at coordinate 3,002,974 of CAWUFW010000174.1, forward strand.
GCTTAGCAAAACCTGTAACTCACTGCAGCACTGTCTTCATTATGGCAGTGCACCAAAATGGAGATTTGTGTCTGGTTTCGTCATCCTGGTCTTCTCCATTTTGGGAATTCTTCAGCATGGGCATTAACTGCATGAGTTTCCCAAAAGTGTTCCCACTAGTTTGATTGCCCCCTACTATGAGGCAAACACATCAAGAGATGATAATGAGGACGAAGTTGACCACCCTCCATACATTGCAAAAACAAAGATGCAAACTACCACCAATTCAAATTATTGTTGTAGTAACATGATAACCTGCCTTCTGAGAAGCAAATATCAACTGGTGGCGGTTTTGTACAGTAAACAGCCACGTCTTGCCGCCAAGCAGGAACACCAAAGCCAATGTCTCACAAGAGATTTGTATGGATTGCAGATGTTAATGAGGCCCAATAGATGTAGCCTTTTTTTTGGCCACACACAACACGGAAGAGGCAACATGGATGAGGAAGACGAACGAAAAATAGTACCTGAATAACAGTATTAGCATCGGAAGAACACTAATCAAAATGAAGCCATCCATACTTGGTTCATGCTGCACACGAAATAAGGGGTTAAAGAAACTGGCACGTGCTAGGCAATTAGGAGTCAGGAAGTAAGTGACAGTGTAGCCAGTGAATGGTAAGCAATGGGGGGGGGGGGCACCAAGCCACTTCTAGTAAACAATATCTCTTGCAAGCGATAGCGCATGTGCGCTGTCTTAGGCAAGACCTAAAAAGCAGTGAGCCACAGTGTGCATGTGTGTAGTGACCTGGGTTCGTGATGGACTGTTCCCATGAGAAGCAAGTTCAGTACTGATGTGCGTTATTTGGCCTCAGGGGCTGATTTAAGAGGTACCTTGTTGCAACGTGACGGAGTACCTTGACCGCCAAACTCAAGGTCCATACACCCGATTTTGAGTCAGATAGACCACAAGTTTTACGCTGATGGAGTAAAATTTACTCTGCCAGTGTAAAACTTCCTTCGACGGTCCGAAGGAGTAGGTGTAAACTGAAATAAGCTAATGGACTGCCGCCTGATTTTTAGTGGACGGTCAGATGGCTTTATTTTTTTTACTGTGCATCATCGCCAGGTATATCTTGGCAGAGACTTTTTAAAGCATGGGCAAGGTGGGCTCTGGCCCAGGGCCCCAGCCTTTCAGGGCACCCCTCATAGAGCCAGCTCTGTTTTGCAGAAAACCTTGCCCTGATGACCTTGAAAATGTCATTAACAGATTGTTTTAAATACTATTTTCCCTTAATTAATTTTTAATTTGGGTGATGCCCAAGAGTCTATTACATATTACAGACATTTTGTAAAGAAACGTGTTTGTTTCATGCAACATCCATAAAAAAAGTTCTTTTAGATCAAAACAGGACATCACATATGAGAAATGGGAGATTGTCACAAAGATTATTTGCAATAATATTAATGAGCTGCTGCTGTGTTACAATATTGAAAACACAGGTTACTACCCCTGAATATTAGATGTAAACACATTTAGAATCTGGACGAGTGTGCCTGTGCACTGTCAGTGACCTGGCCAAAGAGGGCATGAAAGAGCTGAAATTGGATCATAAATTCATAGATGTTCCGAACATGGGCCTCCAAATACGTTTGGCGCAGGGCCCCAAAATTCTTAAGATGTCCCTGTATCCTGGTGGTGAAGGACAGTAAAATTCAATGATCCCCACACCATTGGAGAAAACTGGTGTTATGGGCATTCAGTTTTTTTTATTTTTCAAAAATAAACTCCTACGTTGGGAATTTGCTTTTTGAAAAATAAAAAGCTTTGGAAAAGTTTGATGGCCAGCTAGCCATCTGTTCCTACATTGACAGTTACTGCCATGATGGCAATTCCACCAATGTATACAGATGTCTGCCGGATTGGCAGACATCTGTAAATTTGGCCAGCGGTTCTCCGCCACCCTGTCTGCCTTTACTTCATCTGCATAATCCTATACTAATAGTTTGCAATGCTACCCTGTCAGTGGTTGGACTACTTGCAAGCATTCGTCCTATCACCTTTTGGTGTTTGATTGCCAGTATTATTCCTGGAAATTTGAGACTGGCGTAGTTGTCCAAGCCTACTACTGATAATGTCTGTGCATTCTTAAAAGCAGTAAATGTGTATCCATTCAAGGGGTACTTCTACGGTAGTAGATTTGTTACTTTTTTGTTGCTGAGCTACTTTGCGTCACCTGAACAGAACAGAACTGCGCCATACCTTCAAAGAAAGAAATGGCACAGTTGTGCTTTCTCCATGCACTGGCACACTGTGGGCTGCTTACCGCCAAAGCAGGCACCCTTGCTCCATAGTGCATGAGTTTCTGTGTTATGGCCTGGATACGTTTTATGCAGGAAGGGGTACTTTCCCCGCACAAAAACAAACTACAGAGGCTTTTTCCTCTTTGTATGTGTGCTGCAAAATGCAGAACACCTGCAAAGAGGAAATAACAAGAAGTTAAGATAATTCTCCTTGTTACAACAGCCTGAGGCAAGTGCACCATTTTGGCGCAAACCTATGTCTACAACTGTTTGTAAACATAGCTTTGCGTCAAAATACATGGGTGGATGCACGGGAACACCCATGCACCACTTATGGAATGCCTATCTTACACAAAGTAATGCAAGGAAGTGCAATGTGCTGTGCTACTTTTTCTTACAAAGCCATGCAAGTCGACATGTTTGTGGCTTTGTAAATACCGAAAAGATTTTGTATCGGGCTCTGTAGGAAGCTGGCTCTCTATGTACTATGCCAAAAAGAGGTATAGTGTGCAGAGAATCCAGGGGATCCCCAGAGGCTTTACAGAGGCTAAAGTAGATAACACCAATGCTCTCTGTTGTGGTAGTGTGTGAAAGCAGTTAGGTTTATCAAAGGGCAGTGTTAAGCATTTGTAGTGCACACCGTGGCAATAAATGAAACACACACTCAATGAATACATCTGAGAGCAATTTATAAAAATAATACTTGGCTATATTTATTTTTCAGAACAAAAGAACTGCATCTTGGGGAAATACGTTTTGCAAAATAAATACTTTTCCATATCAAAAGTGGACACTTAGTGCAATTTTCAGAATTTGTAATGTTAACCTGTGGGAGAAAGAAATCATTCAGCATACCTATTAATGTCAGTATTGGGCAAGCTCGAGTTCAGCACTAACAGTACACAACCAGTGGCACATGGGTGGCCGGTTGCAGGGTGTGAGTACGGTGTCAGGGACCCAATACAACTCAATGAAGAATGGGGCAATCGAACAAAGGCTGCTTACAGATAAGTAGCAGCGGCTTGGGGAGCCAGTCTCCAAAGGTTAAAGCAAGCACTGGGCAGGGTCCAAAGCAGCACCAACACTACACCACCAGTGGCACAGGGGCGGCCAGGTGCAGGGTGCCAACACAGTGATGGGTGCCCAGTGAAAAGCAATGGAGAAAGGTCAGATTGGAAAGTGACCGCAGGCTTAGACCAGGAGGCCGGTCAAAGGAAACCAACAGATAGAGAGGTAGGTTGCGATTCTTGGGGACTTGGAGACACCTTTGGTCTTCTTCACCAAGGGCGGACGGCTGCAGGGGTGTCTTTTGACGTCCGAAACGGCTTACCAGAGCAGATTGCGGTTGAGAGGGGTCTCTGTGCAGAGGCTGCAGGCGACGTCGAGGAGTCCGGGAGAGGTCAGCTCACGGTGGACTTGGGCCCTGGAACGCTGGGAAACCTCACTGAAACCAGAGGGCCACTTGGACTCGGGCCAGAGGCGTCAGGTGAAGAGGTGGACCCGGGAGCAGGGTTTTGCGGTTCTTCAGATCACAGAGGCCTTTACTTGAAGCTTTTTGTTGGTGAACAGATCTGCTGTTCTCTGGAGATCTTGATCTTTGTCAAAGGCAGGCAGTCCTCCCAGGGTTTTGGCGGACGCTGGGCTGGAGGACGAGTTGTCTTGTGGTGCAGGATCGTCGAGGGCTGCAGACAGGCTGGTAGGGCTGGGGCCAAGTCAGTAGTTCTCTGTAGTCTTCTCTGCTGGTGCGGCTCTGTGGTGTCCGGCTCTTCTTAGGTCATCAGGAACTGAAGTTCAGGGCCTGAGGATGTCACCAAATACTAAATTTAGGAGCGTTACGAGGGAGTGACAGGTAGTGGCCAATGGGCCCCTTCCCTGGGGTGTCTACACCCTCTATTATGCCCACCTCCTGTGGGCCGGGGACATAGCCCTAGCCCTGATTGGATAAGTCCCACCATTTTCAAGATGGTGGGCACTGAAAAGTGTATATCACCTTGATGGATAAAGCGGAACTGGCAGGCAAAAAACACAGCTGGGTAGTCTTACAATCTTACAGCAGCTGTGGGCCCCAACCATACCTTATGTGCCATATTTCCCAAACTATCCAGCATTTTTACCAAAAAAAACGAATGGGAGCCTTTACTTTAAAAGATCAGGTGCCGCCCTGGGAACAAAGATGGCCAAACCTTCTTTGCCGTGTTTGTGGTCAATTCGATGAAAGTTTACTACACTTTTCGTGCATCTGTCCGGCCGTGAACTTTTTAAGGCGAAAACTATTTTGCCCCACCTTTTTGGCACTCAATATAAGATCATGCCATTCTGCAGTGCTGACATTACTAAACAGCGAATCAATTCAGCTTTCCTGCAGGGCCGCTAAGTTCCTTCTACAAGTGAACAATTTACTAACATCAGTTTGGCCACCCCAGAAAAACAATGGCAGTCGTGGGTCAGTGAACCTCAAAGCAAAGATCTTGGCAACCGCTAGTTGAACTGTGCACCAACTCTTTATTACGGTTAAACAAAAAATCCCTGTCGTCAAATCTCACGGCTGTACCCATGCACAGAGCACATGATGGACCACTGTTTTTTTACAATGTAATGAAATTTTAACTATGAACCACTTTTAACCTATAATTCTTTCTTAACAAGATATTTTATTCAAATTGCAATGATTTTAACTAATCTGCAAATAAATATTTACTTACTTACACCTCACCTCCAGCATCTAAGGGGAGGAGTTGGCAAAGGGGGGCACACCTCCTATTCTTTCTAAGTTTTCCCACCTGTCCTCCTGCAAATAGGGGATGAGGACAGGAAGGGGGCCTGCTTCCTCTAACAGGAGAGGCTGGGGTTGCATTACAAAAGCAGCAAGGCCTTGGAAGCTCTGCACTAGCGATGGCTCTTCCTGACTAGGGTGAGGTGTGAACACCTCAACCCATGAAAGGCATTGTTCTCTACCTCTGAGCGCGCAGACACTCAACCAATGAGGTCAGAAAACTATCTGGTGGAAGTAGGCTGGCTTAGGCCAGTCGGTGACCACACTAGTCCTCTGTGTACAATGTCTGATAGATCTGACACTGGAATCAATGCAGGTTTATTATGACAAGATAATTGGTACCAAACATCCCATACTTCAGTGAAGCCATCATGAGCTGGGGAACTCGCAAGTGTGTCCAGCCCGTGTACTTACTATGGCTTCCCTGGTCACTTATAATATCCTGCAATCAACAAGGATAACGCAGGGGCATATCTACTCATGCAGATATGCCCTCACAGGGGATATAGTGCACCCTGCCTTAGGGCTAAGGCCTGCTAGAGGGGTGTCTTACCTATATCCCATGGAGTGTCTGTGGGCATGGCACACAGGTATGTGTGCCATGTCAACTCTTCAATTTTATCTGCAGCAAGACATGCATTCTGCAGTGGCAGTGTTCATGTGCTTGGTGAGGGGCCCCTTAGGGTGGCACAATTCATGCTGCAGCCCTTAGGGAGCCTCTCTAACCACAACACCCTTGGTACCAAGGGTACCTTTTACTTAGGACTTATATATGAGCTAAAGTGATGCCAATTGTGGAAACAATATGTACAGTTTAGGGAAGGAGCTCTGGCACAGGGGACCTGGTTGACAGGGGCCTTGTGCACTTCCAGTTGAAATGACATCATTTTTCAGGCAAAACGTAGGGGGTAGCCATGTCCAAAAGAGGTACTTTCCTACATGAACCTCCCGCCCAAACGAAAGAAGATGAGACTAACCTTCCCCCAAAGATTCTTCGTCGTCTAAGTGGAAGAACCTGGAAAGGCCATCTGCATTGACATGGGCAGTCCCCGGGTATGTGTTCCACTTCAAAGTCATTCCCTGTGGGGATATGGACCACCTTCGCAGTTTGGGATTTTCACCTTTCATTTGCATTAACCATCTGAGAGGCCTGTGGTCGGTTTGAACAAGTTAGTGAGGGCCAAATTGATATGGCCTCAACGTCTTCAGGGATCAAACCACAGCAAAGGCTTCCCTCTCAATGGCACTCCAACGCTGTTCCCTGGGGAGTAGCCTTCTACAGATGAAAAACGCTGGCTGATCTTGACCCTGGTCATTTATTTGGGATTGGACTGCTCCTATCCCTTGTTCAGAGGCATCAGTCTGCACAATGAATTGTTTGGTATAATCTGGACCTTTCAGACCAGGTGCAGAGCACATTGCTTCCTTCAGAGTATCAAAAGAATTTTTACAGCTCACTGTCCAGTTCACATTTTTGGGCATTGCTTTGGTGGTCACTTCTGTTAGGGGTGCCACAATGGTGCCATAATCCCTCATAAACCTTCTATAGTACCCAGTTAAGCCAAGGAAGGCCCTGAACTGAGTCTGGGTCGTTGGAGCCACCCAGTCCAGAATGGTCTGGATCTTGGGTTGTAAGGGTTGAACTTGGCCTCCACCAACAAGGTGGCCCAAGTATACGATCTCTTACTGCCCTATCTGGCACTTGCTTGCCTTGATAGTGAGGCTTGCACTTCTCAGAGCCTTTAGTACTTTCCAAAGGTGGATCAGGTGATGCTGCCAGGTGGAGCTAAAGACAGCAATATCATCTAGATATGCTGCAGTAAAGGGTTCCAATCCAGCAAGGACTTTATTCACCAACCTTTGAAAAGTGGCAAGTGCATTCTTCAAACCAAAGGGCATCACAATGAATTGATAATGCCCATCTGGTGTTGAAAATGCAGATCTTTCTTTTGCTCCCGGAGTCATGCCTATCTGTCAGTACCCTGATGTGAGATCAAAGGTACTCAGATACTTGGCTGCTCCCAGCCTGTCGATTAGTTCATCTGACCTTGGATTTGGGTGGGCATTGGTTTTGGTCACTGCATTGAGGCCCCTATAGTCCATACAAAACCTCATTTCTTTCTTACTACCCTGGGTACGTGGCTCGGGGACTAAGACAACTGGGCTGGCCCAGGGGCCCTCAGATGGCTTTATGACTCCCAATTCCAGCATCTTGCTTACTTTAGCTTTGATGCACTTTTACATGATCAGACTGCCTCTATATTTTATTCTTGACAGGTAGGCTTTCACCAGTGTCCACATCATGGGTAAATCAGCTAGTCTGACGAGAAGAGCTCAGTGAACTGATTTAGGACTTGCCTGCAATCAGTCTGCTGTTGGGCAGTGAGGGTGTCTTACAAGACCATTGCTTCCACTGACCTATCTTTTTGATTGTTGGACAGGAGGTCAGGGAAAGGTTTACTCTTCCTGATCCTCATTTGAAACCACGAGCATGGTCACATCTGCCCTGTCATAGTAGGGTTTAAAGTGGTTGACATGGGTGAGCCTCTTGGGGTTCCTGTCAGAGCCAAGGTCTACCAGATAGGTGACCTCACCTTTTCTTTCTAGGATAGGGTAGGTCACACTCCACTTGTCTTGGAGAGCCCTCGGAGCTACTGGCTCCAAAACCCACATCTTCTGCCCTGGTTGGAACTCAACCATAGCAGCCTTTTTGTCATACCATTGCTTCTGGAGCTCCTGGCTGGCCCCAAGGTTTTTACTTGCTTTTTCCATGAATTCAGCCAACCTGGAGTAGAGGCCAAGCACATAGCCCACTAAATGTTGCTTAGGTTCAGTGAGAGGTTTCTCCCATCCCTCCTTCACAAGCCACAGTGGGCCCCTGACATGATGTCCAAACAGATGTTCAAATGGGGGAGAACCCCACTTCCCTGTAGGCAAAAAGCAGGCATGGAAGTAAGACATCCCATCTCCTTTTGAGTTTTTCAGGGAGTCCGTCAATCATGCCTTTCATGGTCTTGTTGAATCTTTCAGCAAGGCAATTGCACTGAGTGTTGTGGGGGTAGTGAACTTATAGGTCAATCCACACTCTTTCCACATGTTTCAGGTAGCCAGACATGAAATTTGTACCTCTGTCAGGCACCACCTCCTTATGGAAGCCCACCATGGTAAAGATACCAATTAGTGCCCTAGGCACTTCTGGGGGAGTGGTAGTCCTAAGGGGAATACCCACAGGATACCTGGTGGCATCATCCACTGCCTCCAGAATATATCTGTTTCCTGATGCTGCAGGAGGGTCAAGGGGACCAACAATGTGAATCCCTACCCATTCAAAGGGAACCCCAACCACTGGAAGTGGGATTAAGGGGGCCTTTGGGTGCCCCCTGTCTTGCCACTGGCTTGACAGCTGGGACAGGAGTTACAAAACTCCTTCACCTTCTGGTGCATCCCTGGCCAGTAGAAGTGGCTGACTAGCCTACTCCACGTTTTGGTCTGGCCAAGCTGGGGGGATGTCATGGGCCAAAGTTAGAAGGATTCCCCTAAATGCCTGAAGCACTACCACTCTCCTAGTGGAACCAGGTTTGGGGTCTTTGGCCTCAGTGTAAAGTATTCCATCCTCCCAATAGGTCCTGTGGGAACCACTGACATCACCTCCTTCCTGTGCAGCAGCTTGCTGTTGCAGGCTTTCACGAGTGGGACAGGTTTCATGCCTCTGGCACAGCTCTTCCCTAGAGGGTCACCCTGGGCTCAAAGTTCAGTCTGGTAAGGCTCCAACTCCTGAGGCTGAGTTCCCTTCTGGGGCTGACTCTTCTTCCTCTTGAGGAGAAGGGTCTGGTGTCTGATTAGAAGCTGGCTTCCCAGTCTTCCTGCCTCCTCTCCTGGAGGGCTGGGCCGTTATTCCAAACTCCAACACCTCTTTTTCATCCTGGTTCTGCTCTGTGCTCTGGTTTTTACATACGCCCAGTGTGGGATTCCAAGCATTTCTGCATGAATTCTCAGTTCTGCCTCAGCCAAATCAACTGGTATGGATGAAGACACTGCTACCTCTTTCTTTCCAGCAACTCCTCCCTAGTTAAAGGATACCATCGCCATGGGATAGATCTTTGTCACATTGTCATCATTGGTGACTGGATAGGTCCTTCCAGACAGATATTGTTCTGAGGACATGAGGTGCTCCGTCACCATTGTGATGCTGGCACCAGTGTTTCTTCAATGCCAGATAGCTAAGGTGGCTATGTCCACATCCCCTCCTAGAGTGGCCTCAGTGAGCTCCTTGTTATGGCCAATGCTCTCTTGAGATCCCATCTGGAGATTGGCCTCTGCATTTACTGCAGGTGGACTAGAGGCATTTTTCTTGTTTTTACAAAAGAGAGTCTCCAGTTTGGTGCCCTGTGGTTCTACAGTCCTGTCACCAAGCCTTCTTTGGATCCCAGTTCTTCCCTTGGTACCCACCCTTTGGTTGTGAAGTGTATCTGGGCCCACGATCCTGAACAGGTTTTTGGGGGCCTGAAAAAGACTCTGTTTTTAGGGTTACCCTCTTTCCCTTAGGGGTGCTTTTTTGCCTCTTTCGTTTGGCCTCCACACCAGTGTAGTCTTGGTTCACCCTTGTTTTGACCCAGTGCTCTGATTCTCCCCCAAATCTTGAGGTGAAAGTGGACCTAGGTCTACCAGGAATTGATGTAACTTCTCCTGGTAACAATTACTTAAAAGATGCTCCTACATTATCAGATTATAAAGCCCTTCAATGTCATGCACATTGTTACCTTCTAACCAACCTCGTAGTGATTTCACTGAGTACTCTACAAAATCTACCCAGGTCTGGCTCTGGGTTTTTGGAGCCTCCCTGAACCTGATCTTATACTCCTCAGTGGCGAATCCAAAACCCTCAATTACGGTACTCTTCATGAGGTCATAGGATTCAGCCTCTTTCTCAGTGAGTTTCAGGAGTCTCTCCCTGCACTTTCCTGAGAACATTTCCCACAGGATAGCACTCCACAGCTTCCTGTGGACCAGGCCCCCTCAAAAGAAATGAACCACTTTGTGATATCATCACTCTCAAAGAATTTTGGGACAATCACTGGGGATTTTTGGGTCAAAAGAATCTAATTTCTCCCTATTTATTATTGTGCTCCCACCAGAGATGGGTCCTAGGCCCATCTCTTTTCTCTCTCTTTCTATAGCTAGGAGTTGAGCTTCTAGAGCTGCCCTCCTGGCTAGTCTTTCTAGACCAAGCTCTTCCTCCGAAAGTGCTTCTCTGTCTTGGGGTGTTACGCTGTCACTGCCATTGTCAGTGTTTTGATCTTCTGTAAGATCAGAGTCATCCTCTGGATGCTCTTTGTCATACTCTGCCAAAAGCTCCTGGAGTTGTGCTTTGGTAGGGTTTGGCCCAATTTTGATGCCATAGGTTTTACATAAGCTTCTAAGCTCTTTCATGTTTAAAGACAAGTAAGGTGTGAGGTTAAGTTCCTCCACATGTACCAGCTCTTCTGAGTTACTACTTCTAGGACTTATTATATTTACTAAGTTGAGAACCTTTTTGGAGAAGAAAACAAACCTAAATAACTGGTTTCCTAACTACAGTAAAGTTTGGACTTTTAAAACAGTTGACCTAAAAGGGCCCTAGTAGGGCCATGTCAATTATTGTAAAATTTTGAAAAACTGTGGGCCTGATTCACAGAACTAACTTACGTCAAAAACGTAAAGTTAGTACTTTTTGGTATTCACAGAATATACTTACTCATTTTGGTATTCACAGAATTAACTTACTCATTTCGGTATTCACAGAAGTTAGTAGTCCTAACTTTAGGTCTCCTAAATGCCTTCTGTGAATACCGAAAGTCTTAAAGTTAGGATTTTTTTCAGTTTAGGAGTAGTAAAGTTAGGACTCCTAACTTTAGGACTCCTAAACTGAGAAAAATCCTAACTTTAAGACTTTCGGTATTCACAGAAGGCATTTAGGAGTCCTAAAGTTAGGAGTCCTAACTTTACTACTCCTAAACTGAGAAAAATCCTAACTTTAAGACTTTCAGTATTCACAGAAGGCATTTAGGAGTCCTAAAGTTAGGACTACTAACTTCTGTGAATACCGAAATGAGTAAGTTCACTCTGTGAATACCAAAATGAGTAAGTGTATTCTGTGAATACCAAAAAGTACTAACTTTACGTTTTTGACGTAAGTTAGTTCTGTAAATCAGGCCCTGTCAGTTTGCAAAAATAAGATTTAACTAATGGCCATTTTTGGATTTATTCCTGTGGTCACTTATTGTCAGAGTGGTCCAGCAAATGCAAAGTCATATACCCCACCGCTGATCCACCAATGTAGGAAGCTGACTCTCTTTATTATATGCCAAAAAGAGGTATAGTGTACAGAGAATCCAGGGGATCCTCCGAGGCTTTACAGAGGCTAAAGTAGATAATACTAATGCTCTCTTTTATGGCAGTGTGGGTGAGCAGTTAGGCTTATCGGAGGGCAGTGTTAAGCATTTGTTGTACACACCGTGGCAATAAATGAGACACACACTCAATGAATAAATCTGAGACCAATTTATAAAAATAATACTTGCTTATATTTATTTTTCAGAACCACAGAACTTCATCTTAGGTAAATATGTTTTGCAAAAGAAATACTTTTCAATATCAAAAGTAGACAGTGAAATTTTCAGACTTTGCAATGTTAACCTATGCCACCGGGTGCAGGGTGCCAACACAGCGTCAAGTGCACAAGGAAAAGTAATGAATAAAGGTCAAATTGGAAAAGAGCTGCAGACTCAGGCCAGGAGGCCGGTCTAAGAAACCAACAGCTGGAGAGGTAAGTTGTGATGCTCAGGGATGTAGAGACACCTTTGGTCTTCTTCATCCAGGCCCAGGGCAGACGGATACAGGGGTGTCCATTGCCATCGTAAACATCTAACCCAATCAGGTCGTGGATGAGGGGGTCTGTGTACAGGTGCTGCAGGCGACGTCGAGGAGCCTGGGAGAGGTCAGCTCATGGTTGACTCGGGCTCTGGAACACTGGAGAAGCTCGCTAGAACTGGTGAGCCACTTGGACTCGGGCCGGAGGCATCTGATGCAGAGGTGGAACCGGGAGCAGGGTTTCATGGTTCTTCAGATCACAGAGGCCTTTACTTGAAGCTTGTTTCTGCCTAACAGTGTAGGAAGCTGGCTCTGTATATATTATACCAAAGTAAGTTATAGTGTGCACAGTCCAGTGGATCCCCAGAGGCTTTACTGAGGCTAAAGTAGATAATATTAATGCTCTCTTTTGTGGTAGTGTGGGCGAGCAGTTAGGCTTATCAGAGGGCAGTGCTAAGCATTTGTTGTACATATGCAGACAAGATATGATTGTTCACACTCAATGACTAAGTCCAAGACCAATGGCTTGTAAAAATATTACTATAGAACCAAAGATACTTTGTTGCAGTAAAATACGTTTTGCAATATCACGGTTTTTCAATATCAAAAGTGGATACCTTCCATTTTTCAATAAATACAATGTTATCCTATGGGAGGAAACACAATCAGTAATATGCAGGTAAGTAAACGATTTACGGTACTCAGCTTTTGGATGAAGAATCAGTACCAGGCATGGTTCAGGTTAGTGACCTTATTGCACCACCAGTTGCACTGGGGCGGCTGGGTGCAGAGTTCAAACTCTGGATCTGGTGCCATTGTTATCCAATGGAGAAAGGGGGCAATTGAAGTGGTACTACTTGCAGGTGAATAGCACGTTTTGGAACCCAGTCTCCAGGGGTTAAGGTAAGCACAAGGCAGCACCAAACTTACACCTCCAGCGGCAAAGAGGCGGCCGGGTGCAGAGTGCCAACACAACATTGGTTGCTCATGCTTCGATATATGCATATACAAAGTTTGCAGTAACATAACATGTCTATAACAACCCTTCGTCAGGGGAACAATCAGTTGTACATGTGTTATACTCTTAGCAGCCACCTCCGTAGCCAAATGCATGTATCCAAACCAGCTACAACAGGACAGATGGCAACAGCTGATGCCGTCCAACTCGGCCGAAAAAGTCGCTCCTGTGCCTCCTCGAAAAGCAGCTTGCTCCTTGGTGTGCTTGTGGATTAGTCTCCTACTCACAAACTTTCACATATACAACTGATTGTTCCCCTGACGAAGGGTTGTTATAGACCCAAAATGCATTGGGCAGCATAAGAAGAATCTGAATCAAGTTGTTATGTTACTGTGAACTTTGCATATGCATATGTTGAAGCATGTGACGCAACATTGACTGGCTTATGTATATTATGTGTATCATGAAAATGTGATACCTTTGTTATCCATACATGTTGGATCAAAATTCATGTTCATTTTTGCCATGAGCTTTCTTTAAATAATCTTGTTGACTCACAGAATTGGTTCGAACCCCCAGGGTCTTGGAGTAGTGCGCTTTGCGAAAGGTGTGCATGCACACCAGGTTTTGTTATTTATGCACATGGACATGGGCAGGTCCTTACACAAAGCAGAACACACTGATAAACCATAGGTCTTTTCTTTTACATTTGAATACGTATTTGGAGTGCAGGTTGAATCCTCTTCTAGTGACACAGGGATGTGTGCCAGGTCGACTATTCACTTTTACCTGCACCAAAACACGCAGGCTGCAGTACTGTGTGCATGTGTTTGGTGAGGCGTCTTAGTGTGGCACAATACATGCTGAAGCCCTTAGAGACCTTTTCTGGTCACAAGGCCCTTGGTACCGCTGGTACCTTTTACAATGGACTTTTGGGAAAGAATATGGGCACTGGGAGAAAACCAGTGCACATTCAGTCAAAGATGCATCAGAGTCAGGCAAAAAAGGGGGGCGAACCATACCAAAAGGAGTACTACACAACCCCCAAAAACGAAAGGAGATGAGACTAACCTTTCCCAAGAGAGTTTTCATTCTCTATGTGAAAGAACCTATCTGAAAGAAACAGAGTAGTTATAGATTCCTTACCTTAGAATTACCCCCAGGCGTCAGACTGGATCCGGAAAGTTTTTCGTCAGCAGTACCCCTGCGCGTCGAAAGGTGGCGTCGGTCAGCTCCGCGTTCGTCGTTGACATCGTGGTCGCCGGAATGATGTCGCGGTAGCCACATAGACGCCGCCCTCGTGCGCTGACGGTTCTTTCTTTTTCCGCGCTAGCCAGTGCAGATCCGGAGAGAGCGGTACTTCCAGTCACTTTTTGACTGACTTTTTTGACGACTTTTGTCGACACCGTTTTCGAGTCTTTGCCTCCTGATGCACGTCAGGGATGCCCAGCTTCAAGGCTTGCGGTTCCTGTAGCCGACTGATGTCGGTGACGGATCCGCACTGCGTGTGCCTGTTTTGCTTGGAGCAGCGACCATGACCCCAAGTCGTGCTACGACTGCCGGACCATGAATCCGCCGGCTGGGGGTCCTGGGCCTTCGACGCCGGCGGCTCTGGCCCCAGCACTGCCGGGTCCCCTGTGATCCAGGCCTGGATCCGGATTGGTGCCGGATGACCTTATTACACCTCCCCCAGCGCCGATTCCACCGGCACCACGTCCGCAGCCGACGCCGGTTGTGTCCCCAGCCGGCGTCGACCCCGGCCTACATCCCGATGTAGACACGGAGCTGGACCGGCGTTGACCGACGCCGAATCCGGCGCCGACGGGTACTTTTGTGCCCTTGTTCTACCCTGGCTCTTTTAGACCAGATTGGCAGCCAGAGGAGGGTGAGGATGACTGGGAGGGGTCTGGAGACCCTTTAACTGACCAGTTGGGCTATGAACCGGACTGGAGAGAGGAACTGGGGGAAGCCAGTGGTCTGGATACCTCACCAGCCCTTGGCATGTTGTCTCCTCCTACCGTGGCTACGGAGGAGGGAGCGTCTTACGCAGTGGTGTTGCGTAGGGCGGCCGAGGCTCTCAGCCTTGAGCTACCTACGGTGGTGGTCAGGACTAACCTCCTGACAGAGGTGCTTCAACCGGCAGCGAGCTCTTCGGAGCCTCTGCTGCCGTTCAATGAAGCCCTAACAGACATCCTTTTGGGCACCTGGTCCAGGCCCAACACAGGGGCTCCTGTGGATAGGATGATTGCCCGACGCCACCGCCCGGCCCCGGGCGACCCCACTTTCCTCTCCCAACACCCCACCCCTGAGAGCTTGGTGGTCCAAGCCTCCACCTCCAAAGGCGTATTCCCTAACGCACCACCTGATGGGGAATCCAAAAAGCTGGACCATCTTGGGAAGAAGATGTTTTCTTCCTCCAGCTTGGGACTACGGTCGGTAAACACCACATGTCTGTTGGGCCGTTACACCCACTCCGTGTGGAATACGGTGGCGCAAGTGCTGCCCCAGTGCCCGGAGGAGGCCCGGGCCGTACTCTCCCGTGCAGTTGCCGAAGGGAGAGACGCAGCAAAGTTTACCATCCGCTGTGGGCTGGATACCGCTGACTCACTAGGCAGGACGATTTCCACGTTGGTAGCCCTTCGACACTACGCCTGGTTGAGGTCGACTGGTTTTTCCGGGGATGTCCAATCTACTCTTATGGACATGCCCTTTGATGGCCGTCGCCTATTTGGCGACAAGGCAGACAACGCGCTGGAGCGCTTTAAGGACTCTCTGGCTACGGCCAGGTCCTTGGGCCTCTCCACCACCCGCCCTGCGCAGTATGCTTTTCGCCCCTTTCGTGGCTACGGAAGGGGTGCCCCGCCACGTCCCGCCCAGTGCCACAGGCCAGCGCAAGCTGTTCAGCCCCTGCGCGGCATGGGACGTGGGAACCACCGCCGTGGTTCTGGGGGCCAGCGGGCAGGCCAGTCCACCACAGCCCCCCCTGCAGCAGCCTCCAAACCCTCCTAGTCCGACCTTTCGGGGCCACCAATCGCCAGCGGGCGGCAGGATTCGCCATCACCTCCCCCACTGGTGCACCATCATGTCAGACAGGTGGGATCTGCAAATATTCCGAAGGGGCTACTCCCTCCCCTTCGAGACTACCCCTCCATCCATGCCAGCTCAGTACCATTGCATGTCGGAGGATCATCTGGCCCTTCTCCAACAGGAAGTTTCTGCACTTTTGGCCAAGGGAGCCATCGAGCCAGTTCCTGTCCCAGAAGTAGGTTGTGGGTGCTATTCCCACTACTTTCTGGTGCCCAAGAAGGACAAAGGCCTTCGTCCTATCTTGGATCTCAGGAACGTCAACCGCTTCCTCTGGAAGGAGAAGTTCAAAATGTTGATGCTAGCTCAGGTCCTGTCTGCTCTCGACCCTGGAGACTGGATGGTAGCGTTGGACTTGCAGGACGATTATTTTCACATCCCCGTCCTGCCGGGCCACCGGCGTTACCTGCGATTCACAGTAGGCCACGAGCACTTTCAGTTTACCGTGCTTCCCTTTGGCCTTACCAGCGCCCCTCGGGTGTTCACGAAAGTGATGGCGGTGGTCGCAGCTCATCTATGCAGATCAGGGGTTCCAGTCTTCCCCTATCTCGACGACTGGCTGTTGAAGGCGGGCTCGCCCCAGGCTGTCGTCTCCCACCTCCAGACTACGGCCTACCTCCTGCATTCGCTGGGGTTCTCCATCAACATGCCGAAGTCACACCTGACTCCCTCTCAGAAGCTCCTCTTCATCGGAGCGGTTCTGGACACGACGCAGTTTCGGGTCTATCCTCCCGAACAGCGAGTCAGGGATATTCGGGCTATTATTCCGATCTTTCAGCCTCAGGCTACTGGGCCTGATGGCCTCCTGCATCCTGCTGGTGGACCATGCCAGATGGCATATGCGGGCTCTGCAGTGGGACCTGAAGTTCCAGTGGGCACAACATCAGGGGAACCTGTCCGATTGCGTCCAGATCTCGGAGGGCACTGCACACCAATTGCAGTGGTGGCTAACGAACCAGGATTGGATCGATGGCAGATCCCTCTCCCTTCCCCAACCAGAGTTCACAGTGGTGACCGATGCATCACTTCTGGGATGGGGTGGCCACATGGGGGAGGCGGAGATCAGAGGCCTTTTGTCTCCGGCGGAGTCCGGGCTCCACATCAACCTTCTGGAGCTTCGGGCGATTCGTCTTGCACTCAAAGCATTCCTTCCCTCTGTCCGGAGAAGAGTAGTGCAAGTGTTCACGGACAACACCATCGCCATGTGGTACTGCAACAAACAAGGCGGGTGGGGTCGTGGACCCTATGTCAAGAGGCCCTCCGCCTCTGGACATGGGTGGAACATCAGGGCATATCCTTGGTGGTTCAACACCTGGAAGGTTCGCTGAACGCCAGGGCGGACAAACTCAGCCGCAGGTGCATGATGGATCACGAATGGCGTCTTCACTCGGAGGTGGTGCACGGTCTCTTTCAGCAGTGGGGAGAGCCTTGGTTAGATCTATTTGCCACCAAAGAGAACGCGCAATGTCAGCAATTCTGCGTGTTGGAATTTCCAAGGCGGCACTGGCTAGGCGACGCTTTTCGTTGCAAGTGGAGTTGCGGTCTTCTATACGCCTTTCCGCCTATACCACTTCTGCCCAGAGTGCTGAAGAAGATCAAGCGCGACCGGGCCAAAGGCATTCTTGTGCTCCGGATTGGGCATGAAGAGTCTGGTATCCCGAGCTGCTACACATGGCCATCGATCCGCCGATCAGACTGCCTCTTCGAGAGGATCGTCTGTCGCAGCAGCAGGGAACGGTCCTCCACCCGAACCTGTGCAGCCTCCACCTCCTTGCGTGGAGATTGAGCGGCGGCAGTTGACGTCGTTTGACCTGCCTCCCGAAGTCTGTGATGTTCTCTTGGCAGCCAGGCGTCCCTCCACTAAGACTGTATACGACTGCAGATGGAACAGATTTGTGGCATGGTGCACAGCAAAGGCTGTGGATCTCCTTTCCGCCCCTCTTTCTGAGGTCCTCTTGTTCCTCCTTTCTTTGGCCCAGCTGGGCTCTGCTCTGGGCACTCTAAAGGGCTACATCTCGGCCATTTCAGCCTCTCTTAGGCTTCCTGATCAGCCTTCTCTTTTCAAGTCCCCTGTTGTAAATCCCTTCCTTAAGGGCATTACTCAACTTTTTCCTCCTGTTCCCTTCATAATGCCCCAGTGGGACTTGATCTTGGTTCTTACATATCTTATGTGCGCTCCCTTTGAGCCACTACATAACTGTCCTCTCAGGCTTCTGACCTTAAAAACTGTCTTTCTGGTGGCCATCACCTCTGCGCGCAGGGTGAGTGAGCTCCAAGCACTTTCTTCTAAGCCTCCTTTTCTGACTGTTCATCCGGACAAGGTTGCCCTTCGAACTCGTCCTTCCTTCCTTCCCAAAGTGGTTACTCCTTTCCATATTGGACAGACCATCACTTTGCCTACCTTCTTTCCGCCTCTGCATCCTTCCAAATAAGAAGAGAGGCTCCACCGTCTGGATCCAAAGCGTGCGCTTTCCTTTTACTTGGATCGCACAAAACAATTCCGGGTGGATGACCAGCTCTTTGTTGGCTATGTGTGAGACAAAAAAGGTCGGGCCGTGCACAAACGGACCATTTCTAGATGGGTCATTTTGTGCATCAAAGCTTGTTATTCCTTGGCAAAGAAGGAGCCTCCAGTGGGGTTGCGTGCCCATTACACCAGGGCGACGGCAGCTACCACTGCTTTGGGACGTGGAGTCCCCCTTAATGACATCTGCCAGGCAGCTACGTGGGCATCGCTGCACACGTTCACAAAACACTACTGACTGGACAGCCAAGTCCGGGGAGATGGCTTCTTTGGCCGTTCAGTTCTCCAGGATTTCCTGGTGTGAACTTAGTTCGCAGACCCACCTCCGGGGTTGGTATTGCTGGGGTATCTATTCTAAGGTAAGGAATCTATATCTAACTGTTTCTTTCAGATGAACAAGTTACTTACCTTCGGTAACGATATATCTGTAAGAAACATAGGTTAGTTATAGATTCCTTACCGCCCCATCCATCCTCCCCGTTCTATGAACTGACTTCTAGGGTTAAGGACTTCCTTTCAGGGCCCTAGTTTTGTGCACCAGTGGTCAGGGTCTTGCATAGCTCTGCGCTTCTGGCGTGGAAAGTCGTGTACAGAACTGACATCAGCACGCGAGGGCGGCGTCTATGTAGCTACCGCAACGTCATCCCGGCGACCACGACGCCAACGACGGACGCGGAGCCGACCGACGCCACCTTTCGACACGCAGGGGTACTGCTGATGAAAAACTTTCCGGGTCCAGTCTGACGCCTGGGGGTAATTCTAAGGTAAGGAATCTATAACTAACCTATGTTTCTTACAGATATATCGTTACCGAAGGTAAGTAACTTGTTCGTTAAGGACATCTGCATTTACATGGGTAGTCCCAGATCTGTATTCCATTGTAAAGTCCATTCCCTGTAGGGAGATGGATCACCTCAAAAGTTTTGGGTTCTCACTTTTCATCTGCATAAGCCATCTGAGAGGTCTTTGGTTAGCGTGAAGGAAGTGAGTACCAAACAGGTATGGTCTCAACTTCTTCAGGGACCAGACCACAGCAAAGGCTTCCCTCTCTATGGCACTCCAACACTGTTCCCAGGGGGGTAACCTCCTGCTAATAAAAGCAACAGGCATCAGCCTGCACAATGAACTGCTTAGAGTAGTTTGGAGCTTTAGGAAATGGTGCTGAGCATATTGCCTCTTTTAGGATGTCAAAAGCCTTTTACCAACTAACTGTCCAGTTTATCTTTTTGGGCATCTCCTTGAAGGTGAATTCTGTGATGGGTGTCACAATGGAACCATACCCCTTCACATACCTCCTGTAATACCCAGTCATGCCAAGGAATGTCCTGACTTTGGCCCATTTTGCAGGTTAATCCCCAAACGTTTTGCCTTTTGCCTCCTATTTTTCTGACCCTGGTTTTGTTGGCTTTAGGACTCCTGGCACTTTACTACTGCTGATCAGTGCTAAAGTGCATATGCTCTCTGTGTAAATTGAAATTATGATTGGTTATCCATGATAGGCATATTTGATTTTTTTTAAACTTTGTTTATTAGTTTTATACACAACTAACAAGAGACAATGACTTACTTCACAAAATAGTAGCTTCCTGCGACATTCAGAAGTAAACGGCGCAGTACCGTGCTGGTAATAGGTATACAGTGCATCATACATTTGGTAAACCCAATCCGCTCAATGCCATAGACCCCTCTACTGTCTTAACCATTTCGTCAAAGGGCAAGGCCGGACGGCCTACGTCGTTGGGAGCGTTCAGTCGTAATGCTACAAGGGGGGCTACTGGTCAGGGGGGGAGGCAGGGTGACGTGAAGGAGAGGCAGCGTCCAAGTCAGTGTCCACCAAGGTCGCCCCTCCCGGCCTGTACAGGGCCCAAAAGTTCTTTGGTCTATTGCGGGGCGGTAACAAGTCACTGTAGTTTTCGGTCTGGGTGCAGCAGTACATCATATCTTTAGTACACTGAGCTATTGTAGGCGTCGGACCACGCATAGGCCAACAGATCGCCACACATCTCTTTGCTAAAAGCAATGCCATGTCTACTAGCCGTCATGCAACGCTTTAGGGAGGGGCTTGGAGTATCCCAGCAATGCTAAAAACGGGTCAGGGGCTAACGTCAGTTCAGTGATTCTATTTATTTCAGAAAAACCCGAACCCAGAAGCGGGCAACCCCGGGCATGTCCAGGCTAAGTGGAAGAAGTCAGCAATTTGTTCCCCACATCTTTCACACTGAGAGTCCTCCCGTAGCCCATAACGATGGAGACGTTCCGGCGTGTAGTAAGCCCTGTTTAGAAATTTAAAATGTACAAGTCTGTGCCGACCATTTAGGGAGACGCGTTTAGTGCTCATGCAGCAGTAGAGCCATTTGTCATCCGTAAGGTCGACCTGTAGGTCACGCTGCAAGGCTAGCCGTGATTTGGTGTATTTATTTCCCCTAGCAGACTGTGTGGTGCGGTAAATCCTAGATACCATCTTAGCAGGTGTTTGCGCTCTAATGACGGCAGTTAGAGCCACGACCTCAGGGGGCTCCGCCATATCCTCGCCCAATAGATCCTTAAGAGCATGTCTAATTCTATGGAATTGGAAACGGGCAAGAGGCGTCGGCTGAGCGTCCTCTCCGTTCATAGCATCCCACGTGCGCGCCTCACCATCTACAAAAAGGTCCCCTATGGTGTGGACTTTTAGCGTCTGCAAAGCGGCTGTGACCCCCCTATCTCTACATGGTGCAAGCCAATGGCACCACTCAAGGCGGGCCACTGGGGAATACAATATGTTGCCCGCCTGAATAGCTAATAAATAATGCCAGGCATGTGCGACCGCATTAAGGGAATCCAATATACCCGTGCGTCTATCAGGGGGTGCGAACAGTAAGGCAGGAAGAGGCCTAGGGGCAGCAACTATCGCCTCTATAAGTACGTGCGGAATGTCAAACGGGCCGTGAATCCAATAATATGCTTGAGAACTTTGAGCAGCTCTATAATACAAATCCAAGTCAGGAGCACCCAGTCCCCCCATCGAGTACGGCATTGTCAGTATGTGCCAGGCAACGCGAGCCTGCTTGCCCGCCCAGGCCAGGTGTACCATTAAGGACTGGAGGCGCTGGAAGAATACACAGGGAAGTACCATGGGGATATTCATGAAGAGGAAGAGAAAGCGCGGCAGCACAATCATTTTCATAAGGGACACTCTGCCCATCAACGATAAGGGGAGGCGCACCCATCGATTAATATCCTCTTCCAACTTGGAAATAGCGACCCCATAGTTCTCTCTGAGGACCACCTCAGGGTCAGTGTGCAGTTTGATCCGCAAGTACCGCACCGCCTCCGTAGTCCACTGCAGAGGGTACTCAGGCTCGAAGGCCGCCGTGGCTGGGGTCAGGGGGAACATGATGGATTTGCTCCAGTTGACCCTTAGGCCAGACAAAGAGCCAAAGCGCACCACCTCACGTAAAACCGGGGAGAGATTATCCTCAGGGTCTCTGACATAAAGCAGTGTGTCATCCGCATAGGTGGAGACGATTAGGCGGTAATTCGGAAAGCGAATGCCTCTATGGCTATGATACTCCCGTAGGGCGCATGCCGAAGGGCTCAGCAATCAGGGCGTAGAGAATTGGAGATAAGGGGCAGCCCTGTCTCGTACCTCTGTAAATTCGTATAGGTTCAGTGATCAGGGAGCCTATTTTTATGCGCGCTGTGGGGGAGGAATACAGTACGGCAAGAAGTTGTAGAAACACCTCCCCCACCCCCATGCGGCAGAGGACCTGCCTCATGAAGGGCCATTCGACCGAGTCGAATGCCTTTTCCATGTCTAAAAATACCGCCATAGCCGGCACCTCCGGTCTTGTATGTTGAAGAGCAGCAAAGACCGTGCGCAGGTTGTATGTCAGATTTCTGCTTGGCACAAATCCGGCCTGCTCCGGGGCCACCAAGGTCGTGACGAGCGGAGCCAAGCGAATGGCAAGCAGTTTCGCGAAAATTTTAGTGTCCACATTCATCAAGGACAGAGGACGATACGAGGCACACTCGTCTGGAGACTTACCCGGTTTAAGTATAGCCACCAGGATCGCTTCACGCATAGTTGGGGGCATCACGCCTGTGGCACACATGTCCTCAAACAGCGCGAGCAGGTGTGGTAGTAAAAGATCAATAAACGCTCTGTAAAAGGCGACAGTGAGGCCATCACCTCCCGGCGCGCTCCCCGCCCTCATACCAGAGAGAGCTAGGATTATTTCATCCCTTTCGATCGGCTGCATCAGAAACTCTCGATGTACGTCGGACAGCCACGGTAGCTTTATATGCGTCAGATAGTCTAATATTTGCTCGTCCGGGCTGCAGCCTCGCGAAGCATAGAGGTCCGTATAATATTGACGAAATTGATCTGCCACTTGGGCCCCTGTCAACGGAGAGTCTTCAGGCTGTGGTCGAATGTCTGGGATCGCCGTGGCATCTCTACGCTGCCTGAGGAGCTGCGCAAGGACCGCTCCCGGCCGTTCGCCCTCGCCATAAGTGCGAGCAGTGGCATACTTCCCAAGATGCTTTATTTCCCAGTCGGCCTCTGTATGGTATTCCTGTAGGGTCTGCGTCAATTCTAGATTAAGCGCTGCATTCGGGCCATCGATCAGGGAAGCCTCTAGCGTCTTTATCTTATGCTCCAGGACCGTCAGCCTATTACGAATCGATTTAAGAACCCACGCGTGTTTTGATATTGCCACCCCCCTAATATATACCTTAAAAGCCTCCCATATTGTTTGAAAGGAATCAACTGACCCCACATTGGTTTCAAAAAACGTTTCGATTGCCGTAGCGATTTCTTCCTTAAAAACGGCGTCCAGGAGAGAGTAAGGTGGGAAGCGCCACATAAAGGGGGGAATACGCTTCTGGGGAGAAGTGAGAACCAAGAGCAGGGGCGAATGATCAGAATATGTGCGCGGTAGAATCGTGCAAGACTGGATGTGCGGCGACAAGTTTCTGGAGGCAAACCAGTAGTCTATTCTGGTATGGACATTATAATACGCAGAATAATGTGTGTACCCGCCCTGGCCCGTGTGCCCGTGGCGCCAAACATCGCGCATATCCAACCTGATCAATGATGCCTCCACGACTTTAGCCGAAGCGGAGACTCGCCTGTCCGGGCCGTCCGACCTATCCAAAGCAGGGTCCCTAACAAAATTGAAATCCCCTCCCCATAGGATCTGTCCGTGAGCCTGGAGATGAGTCAGGTCAGTCAACTTATCATAAAAGTCTGGGTGATCATAATTAGGTCCATAAACGTTTAAGAAAAGCAGCTCCATTCCCCTACCGTGGCATTTGGTAAGAACAAACCGACCCTCCCTATCCGTCTCCAAAGGAGACAGACGGAACGCCGTCTTCGGATTGACCCACGTCAGGACCCCCCTAGCATGCGTGGTGAAACCTGCCACGTGCACATTACCTAGGAGCCCTTTTGTGCGTAAAATGGGGCTATCTAGAGGGAGGTGTGTCTCCTGTAGGAGAGCGATGTCTATATTATGCCTATATAAGTAGCTCAGAATTTTCCGGACTTTCCTATAATCATTAAGGCCACGTACGTTCCACGTAAGCACTGCTACCGAGCCCCGGGCATTGTCAGAACGCGTCGCAGTCCTATCCGTCATGATGAGGTATCCAGCCTAGGTCCCATGGCGTCAGTCTCTTCAGGTCCACACAGCCATGATGTCGCGCTACCCAAGTTGTCACAGCAAAAAATATGTCAAAGGTCAGTCTCAATGCATTCCCACCCCCTACCCACCCCTCCATCCCCATCAAGCCCACCCCAACAGGACCCGCGCCATACAACCCCCCACCCCACAACTCTGCAATTAGTCGAAATGAATCACTCTCAACAATCCCAAAAAGAATCAAGACAAATCCGAAAAAACTCCCCCACCCTCCACCCACGCCTGCCCCACCCCAACTTGGCTGCGAATTATACCCTCCCCCCATAATACATTCCCACCCCCCCCCAACTGAAATTGTACTCCCCAGTGTGATTCACACGAGGGCGGATGTTGCTCTCCCCACAAAGAAACGGTTGGAAAAAGCGTTCGGCTTTCATAAGGCCGCGCTCCGAAAACCGTCAAGACTAGTTTAAGCAACTACGTACAGCTTGTAGTACTGAAACCCAACTGTAATCCCAAATGCTACTCCGGGAGATTGATCAAAATCAAAACGGTGAAGTAACCAAAGGCGAGCTAAGGTATGGTGTATGAACCCCATGTTCTCAAGCCATAAGTGAAGATAGTATCTGAGCTACGCCTGCGGACTAAACACCTCGGATCCCTCAGGGTATCACGACCCCCAACTAGAACCCCTCGCCGCACCCTGAACAGCAGGAGGGGAGAGCAGTGAGCCCAATTATCAACAGAAGTATTACCATCCCCCGGCGCTGCTCCTCGTAACAGACCCCCTCTGTTCATACAGACATGCCCCATTCACACTTGGCTGCAAGAGCAACTTTAGGAAGTCCCCTACACTTCTTAAACTTTTCACACATTGTCACCAGCAAATTTCTAATCCTGGTTGTCCAGCATGCCACCCGCCGCCTCATCAAGGAGGCGCTTCTCCGGGCTGTGCCGCTGCTCCTTCGCCTAGTCTTTCATTGCCTTCTGAAGCGCCTTTGGGTCGGTAAAAATGTGGGAGCGTCCCTGACGGTTGACCCGGAGCCTTGCCGGGTATAGCATGGCATAGTCCACCCCCAGGTCACGGAGTTGTTTCCTCATGGGGGCAAACTGGCGCCGTGCCTCCTGAACCCGAACCGTAAAGTCCGGAAACAGAGAGATAGAGGACCCTTCAAATTGCAGCTGTTGTTTCTCTCTAGCTGACCTCAGTGCTACATCCCGATCTCGGTAGTTCAACAGTTTCGCTATGATCGGTCTAGGGGCAGCACCCGGTGGCGGTCGTGGGCCCAGTGATCGATGCGCCCTCTCCACCACAAACATAGGGGAGAACGTGTCCTCGCCGAGCAAAGTCTTCAGGAGTCGTTCCGTGAACTGTTCCATATTCCCCGTCTGGGTGGTCTCAGGGAGTCCTGCGATGCGGAGGTTACAGCGCCGAGAGCGCGCTTCCAGGTCCTCCATCTTGTCCTGGAGCACCTTCAGGATCCCGCCCAGTTGTTTATGCTCCGTGTCTAGGATCGTCTGAGCCTCCTCAGCCTCCGTGAGCCTGCGCTCCGACATGTCTAGGCGCTCTGCGTGCTTGTCTAGACTTTCGGCCATACGATCCATCCGGTAGGACAGTGCATCCATCTTAGTGCCAAGCGCCGTTATGCCCCCCTGCAAATTCTTTTCCATGGACCGCAGTAGGCCTCTGATGTCGTCCCCTGGATCTTCTGCCGTGTGGTCCTGTTCTCCAGTTGCACCGTCGCGCGAAGCCTCGCTAGATTTTGACCTCTTCTGGCCAAACGACAGTTTCTGTTGCGTTCTGTCCACACGGCCCATCCTGACTTAGCAGTGATGACTGATCAGGCACTTCTTCGGGCCTATTCCTGGAAGGTGCCTCCACTCCCAGAATACAAGGGCAGCTCCCTGATGTCCCTCCCGGCGCTCCCCTGGTCAGCCACCAGCACCAATGTATCCAGCAAGGCTGGCCAGCCCCACGCACCTATCAGGTGGGCAACTACTATCCGGGCCGCTTAACAGGGGACTCAAGCGCGCAGCCGGCGTAGGAGGCACAGGCGCCGCCAGCCCCACGTGTACCGGCACCGGGATCCAGACAGGGCCGAGGGAAGGCCAAGTGTCCGCAACGGAGATCGCCGTGAGGGAGGGGGGGGGGCACCACGCACCAGGACTCAATGGCGTTGCGGGACACAGCGCTCCGGGGTCGTCCCCCACCTCAACTCTCTCCGCAGTGCAGCTTCGAGCAGTCCAGGGCCTCCACTGATCCAGAGGTTCGCATCCCGGGCAACCCACCCCAGGAAGCACTCACCCTGTAGGGACAGGCTCCCCTCCAATGAGCGGCGGCTGCCGTCCCCACCAGCAAGGCCCAGGCCAGGGCGGCAGGGAGGCCAGGCACTAATCAACTTGGGCCACAGCGTGGGGGTGAAGGGGCGCCTCCCGCACCCGGACGCTATTCCGGCGAGTGCACACCGCTATCTGGACCTCCGCAGCCTAGCCGGGCATCGGGGTTCTTCACTTCCCGGCGGCAGCCGGGAGCAGCCTCAGGCCACGCTGCACCTTCCGTACCCGCTCCCGATCTCGCGCCGTCGTCCGGCTCACCCCCGAGAGTCACAGGCGGGGGTCGCGCCGCAGTCGTCCATCGCCCGGTGGTGAGCTCCCGGTCATGCAATCTCGGCAGGGTCAGGGATCTGCGCGTTGCGCTCTCCACCGCACTTATCCACTCAATGCGGGCGGAGCGGTGATACAGCAGCTCTCCTGCAGAGTAGCAGGCCCGTCCGGCGCCGCGAAGGCAGGTCGCGTGTGCGCGCTCCAGTGGATCGGAGCTTCTCAATTTTTCGCCCAGACCGGGCAGCCAGAGATCAAGCTTGCTCCTTAACAATTGCAAAGACCTGACTTGTTCTGTGGCTGTGCATCCTCTCCAACACTTGGAGGACTGTCCAGCACTTTGACAACCAGCTATCATCTCCCTTGGGGTGGAGCAGCCATCCCCCTGCAGCCAGTCAAGCACCCTGCACCCGAGCTCCATAGCCCGGGTCTACAACTTCTGACTGCGCCCCCTTGGCGTAGGGGTCCCCACAACCTGAGCCCTCCTTTGAATTCACCTGGACTTGCCCCACAGTCACCATTGCAGCCTTTGTTTCAAGTCCCATTGACGTTAACGGTGTATCGTTCAAGGGTCTACTATCCCGGCCTGCCCCTCTGCACCCGGACACAACAGGGCAGGTAAAGTGAAACTGCTAGTGGTACTTTGGAACTTGGCCTCCTAGCACCGTAAGTCCCAAAGTGCACCTCTGAACACCGTTTGCAAGTACCTATTTGCTATATGTGTTTTTCTCCCATAGGATAACATTGTAGCATTCAAGTCCCATGCCGCAAAACCGTTATTTGAGCTATTTTTCTATTTTCTTCTAAAATCGATATCTCTGCTTGTACTAAAGTTATTCTAAGGATCTTGGTGTCTAAATTCTTATAAAGTCTGCTTTATTTTTATAAATTGGTCTCGGATTTCTTATTGAGCGTGTGAACCATTTATTGACTGTGTGTGTGCAACAAATGCTTAGCATTCCTCTCTGATAAGCTTAAGCTGCTCGACCACACTATCACAAATAGAGCTCTTGGGATTGTTGAAGGAAGCCCTGTAAACCATACAAGGGTCATCTGGACTTTTTACATGGTGTGCCCTCACATTGGCATCACTACATAAAAAGCCAGCTTCCTACACGCATTCCCTACCGCACCCCCGGGCGGATAATCCGAGAGGCTGGAAAATCTTGGAAAGTAGATGTTTTACTCTGCCAGTCTGGCACTACGGTCTGTGAACACTGCGTGCCTTTTGGGCCATTATTCCCATGCCCTGTGCTAGATGGTTGCTCAGGTGCTGCCAACGGTCCCGGAGGAGGCCCAGGCCATTCTGGACTAGACACTACCGATTCACTAGGCAGAACGGTTTCATTGACAGTGGCACTGTGACGCCATGCCTGGTTAAGGACAACTGGCTTTTCTGGGGATGTCCAGTCCTCACTCACGGAAATGCCCTTTGATGGCTCCCATCTCTTCGGAGACAAGGCGGATTCGGCAATGGAGCACTTTAAGGACAGCAGGCCTATGGCCAGGCCCTTGGCCTTTCTATAGTCCTTGTCACCCTCAATCCACCTTTCGCTCCTTTCATGGCCACGGAAGGGGCGTAAAAGCTCATCTTAATCTGCCCAGCCACCGCTGCGAGCAAGTTTCCAGCCTCTGCATGGACATGGTTTCTATCGGCCCGTTGGTCGGGTGGCCAACTCTCAGGTCAGTCCACCAACCCCCCGACAGCCACAGCCTCCAAGCCCTCCTAGTCTGCCCGTTTACCATCATGGGCACCCAGTGGATGGCGGGATTCACCATCACTCGTCCAGCTGGCAGTACATCGGACAGGTGGGTTTCGAAGATTGTCCGGAGAGGGATATTCTCTCCCCTTCAAGACTGTCCCTCCCTCCATGCCACCTACTTATGACTGGCTGATGGAGGCCCACCTATCTTTTTGCTGGCAGGAAGTGATTCTCTTTTGCTCAAAGGAGCCATAGCGAGAGTGCCAACAGCAATATGTAGGCCGTGGTTGTTATTCCTACTAATTTCTGGTGCCCAAGAAGGATGGAGGCATTCATCCTATCCTCGATCTGCACTCTCTCAAATTCTTCCTCAAGAAGGAGAATCTCAAGATGCTTACTCTTGCTCATGTCCTGTCTGCACTGGACCATGGATACTGGATGGTGGCATTGGACTTGAGGGAAGCATACTTTCACATTCCCGTCCGGCCTGTCCACAGGCATTACCTGAGGTTCAGGCTGGACCACAAGCATTTTCAGTTCCCTGTGCTCCCCTTTGGCTTCACCAGCGCCCCCCGGGTGTTCACCAAGGTGATCGCGGTGGTTGCAGCTCATCTGCGGAGATCAGGGGTGCCAGCCTTCCCTTATCTTGACGACTGGCTGCTAAAGGTGGGCTCTCCCCAGGCTGTCTCCCACCTCTAGACTACGGCAGACCTCGTGCATTTGCTGGGGCTCACTATTAACGTGCCCAAGTCACACCTGACTCCCTTTCAGGCACTTACCTTTATCTGAGGTGTTCTGGACACAGTGCAGTTTCGGCCTATCCTCCCGAACAGCGAGTCCAGGATATTCAGGCTATGATACCGATGCTTCCACCTGTATCCTGGATTTCGGTGAGACTGACTCTGAGGCTACTGGGCCTAATGGCGTCCTGCATTCTGCTTGTGACCCATGCCAGTTCGCATATGCAGGCTCTGCAGAGGGACCTGAAGTTCCAGTGGGTGCAGTTTCATGCAAATCTCCCTAACATGGTCCAGATCTCGGCGGGAACTGCAAAGGACCTGCAGTGGTGGCTTAAAAACCATGATTGGGTCAGTGGCATACAGCTCTCCCTTCCCCAACCAGATCTGACAGTAGTGAAAGATGAGTCATTCCTGGGATGTGGCGGCCATCTGGGAGAGTTGGAGATCAGAGGACTCTGGTCTCGGGCGGAATCCGGACTCCACATCAACCTGTTGAAGCTCAAAGCTATCCGATTGGCATTGAAAGCCTTTCTACCCTCCATCGAAGGAAGGCTAGTGGAAGTATTTACAGACAAAACCACTGCCATGTGGTACTGCAGCAAGCAGGGTGGGGTCGTGGACCCTTTGTCAGGAGGAACTGTGTCTCTGGACATGACTGGAACAGCAGTGCATATCCCTGTTGGTTCAACATCTGGAGGGTTTTTTGAACGCCAAACCAGAGACAAATTCAGCCATAGATGCCTAGCAGATCATGAATGGAAAGCCATCCGTAGATGGTGCAAGGTCTCTTTTGACAGTGAGGAGAGCCTTGGTTAGATCTGTTTGCCACCACAGAGCATGCACAATGTCAGCAGTTCTGCAAGCTGAAGTTTCCAAAGCTCTTGCTCGAGACGCTTTTCATCTCAACTGCAGCTCAGGCCTCCTGTACACCTTTCTGCCCATACAACTCCTACCCAGCTTTCTCAAGAAGATCAGGAACGACCGTGCCCAAGTTATCCTTGTGGCTCTTGATTGGGCATGGAGAGTCTAGTATCTGAAGCTGTTGCGCATGGCCATCAGGCTACCTCTTCGGTAGGATCTTCTGTCGCAGCAGCAGGGGAGGGTTCTCCACCTGAACCTGTCAATGCTCCGCCTTCTTGCATGGAGATTGAGTGGCGACAATTGACAGCTTTCGACCTTCCTCCCGAAGTCTGTAACATTATCTTGGCAGCCAGGTGTTCCCTCTAACAAGACGGTTTATGCGTGCCGTTGGGCAAAATTTGTGGCCTGGTGTACAGAAAGACATTGATCCCCTTTCTGCCCCCCTTTTTTCAGATTCTCCTGTTCGTTCTTTCCCTTTCCCAGCAGCCTCTGCTTTGGACACTGTGAAGGGATACCTTTCTGCCATCTCTGCTTTTCTTCGGTTACCTGATCAACCTTTCTTTTTTTCAATTCCCTATTGTTCATTGGTTTTTGAAAGGTTTCAACATATGTTTCTTCCCACTTTTTTCACTATGCCGCAGTGGGACCTCAATCTCGTCCTCACTTTCTTTATGTGCGCTCCCTTTGAGCCTTTGCACAATTGTCCACTCAGGCTCCTTACCATCAAGATGGCCTTTCTCATGGCTATAACATTTAACCAGAGGGTCAGTGAGCTTCAGGGCTTGTCATCCAAGCCTCCTTATCTGAACATCTACCCAGACAAACAAGTGTTTCGTATGAGAGCTTCCTTTCTCCTGAAAGTGGTCACTCCATTTCATGTAGGCCAATCCATCACTTTGCCTACTTTTTTACGCTCCGCTTCCTCTCTCCAAGGAAGAGGAGCGACTTCACTGTCTGGACCCAAAAATAGCATTTTCATTCTACCTTGACCACACAAAAGAGTTCCGGGTAGACGACCAACTCTTCGTGGGGTATGTCGGAGCGAAGAAAGGATGGGCAGTGCAGAAGAGGACCATCTTGCGATGGATCGTACTCTGCATCAAAATCTGCTACACATTGGATAAGAAGCATTCCCCTAAGGGTTTGCATGCTCATTCCAACAGAACTAAAGCTTCAACCACTGCGTTAGTTCGCGGAGTTCCGGTCCTGGACATATACCAGGCAGCAACGTGGCCTTCCCTGCAGGACTCCCTCATGTGAAATTGGTCCGAAGACCCTCCTCCGGGGAGGTATTGCTTGTGTATGTATTCTAAGGTAAGGAATCTGTGGCTAAAAGTCGCTATCAGATGAACAATTTACTTACTTTTGGTAGCCCCTTATCTGGTAGAGACTCTATCTAGCCGCAGATTTCTTACTGACCCAGCCATCCTCCCTACTCTGCGAACAAATTTCTAGGGACAGCGCTCTCCACTTTCATGGCCCTAGTTTTCCACACCAGTGGTCAGTGCATTTCGTGGCTCAGCACTTCTGGTGTGGAAAGTTGTGAAAAGTAACTGACGTCAGCATGCCTGCGTGGCGCCTATATACACACCGCGATCGTCATTTCAAGCGTGGACGACGCCATGCAGAGCCATGCAATGCCATCTACCGGCGCGCAGGCGTTCTGCTTATGAAAAATGTCCAGATCCAGTCAGACGGCTGGGGATAATTCTTTGGTAAGGAATCTGCAGCTATATAGAGTCTCTACCAGATAAGGCGTTACCGAAGGTAAGTAAGTTGTTCGCTAATTCCTCAGGAACTAGCTTCCGTAGATCCACTTTGTCTTATGAATTCCAACACGATTTAATGAACTACATGAATCTGTAAAAGATCCCAAAATAGAAAAAAAGAACTTGAATCATCTGCGGTTTCAGCCACAAAAATATTGATATGACTGTGGATGAACCTTTGGAGGTTCAGTGTTACAATTTGAAGATAAGTGTAACTTCATCTGAATTTATACACTGGTTCTCCAGACTAGGATTGCTTTACAAAGTCATTCCCACTGATTCTCCAGATCTCGGAATGGCATGCCCTTGGCATTTATGTTGATTCAGTTAGCCTGCAGGTGTCCACTGATGTTGTTAGATCACAAAAATTAAATATTTTCAGAAAGTGGTTTAGATTGCCTCTTAATATTCTGCAAAGTGATTGCTTGACCCATAATGTACTCAATCCATATGTCTTTACTCATGTTGTCAAAACACACAATTCTTTAAACTATGTTGGTCCTAATAACTCAATGATCTATTCTATTTGCTACTTACTCCTAGACGATTCTGTGAGCATGCCCAGTGTGGTAAGTGAGCAGGAAGAGTACTTAATGAGTTCCATTGGAAGACGACGTTTCTCCGGACATATCCCCAGCATCCCAGCCCGTCAGCCCGAAAGTGGCTTGCTACCCAGCCAAAGGTAAAAAACACACACAAGAGCGAGTATCCTGTGGGTGACCGGTGTAGCACACCACATGGAGAGATAGGACATGAAGTACAGCGATCACAGTAATTGAAATAACTGCCCATGCATGCAATCACAGGACGCAAGCTAAAAAAGTCTTTCCATAGTCATTGCCACTGCTATACAATTTCCTTCATGGCCTATTCCATATGAAATCTAAACAATGGCTTTCTAAACATTTGGGAAATAGTTTATATGCCTAATGTCAATTCTTAAGCCTATTTTCATGATTTTGTTTGTTCACAAAAGGTGAATCTACGTTCCCATCTTCAGAATTAGATTAAAGGGATGTTGACAGTATAGATAAGAGTAGGCACTTGGTGATTGGCTAGACCTGCTGGTTGATGGGATGTTTTAAAATATCTTGGTACAATAATTTCTGATGGGATACTTCTAACCGCAGATTTGTGACCTTAGAATAATCCCCAGGTCCCAGACTTTATCTGGATATTTTTTGAAGCAGTTCTCCCGCACGCCACTGGGTGGTGTCTTGCAGCTCTGTCTTTGCTCCATATCACATATAAGTTCCATCCTGGCGCCCTGACATCAGTTCCTTTCCTTCTGGACCTTCTGACACAAATCCAGAGCTCTGCTCCAGAATTTGTCGGTTTCCCAGTGACTTCCAAACATTCCTCAGTGGGTTAAGGAACATTGCCCTTACGGTAAAGGACAGGATTGAAGCTGTTCAGCAACTGCAGGAATCAGATTTTTGTAATTGACCTGCACAATCTATTTCTCTGGTGCCTGGTCTCGGGACACAATGGCTTGGGATACGACTATAAGATTTGTGATAAGTGTGCCCTCATGCACCGAAGGCAATTCGAGACTGGAAGGTGTATCTGTATGTTGCTGAGCACAAGTGCAATCTTCATGTACATCCTGCTCCTGCTTCACGGTATGGGCCTGGACTCTTTCCAAGTCTGTTCCCGTGACTGCTACACTTCCTACTTAAAATCATCTAGAAACTCAAAGTCTAAGTCCAAAGATGAGTACAAAAGGTATAGCAGAAATTAACCCCATCCTGTCATTTCAACTCCAAGAGAAGGTGCATGAGCATCTAGATGTAAATTGCACTCCCTCTCGGTTACCGGTCATTGAGCCTGTACCTCAGTTGGTCTCAATGTACCTTGAGTTCCCCAGGCCATCGCTAACCCCTCAACAGAAGGAGGCTTTCAAAGAGGACATGCTGCAAATATTCAATGTGATTCCTGCTCCATCACACATTTGGGCACCACTGAACTGCAGGAGCCTCCGGTTGGGTTATCGCTGGTGGATAGCTCCCTGGCAAAGTTTGTCCTTTTAGAAACAATTATGGGGTCATACGTACTCTGGTAAAGATTTCCACTCTGGCCCCACGATCCACACTGGTTCCTGCCACCCCAACACTGGTGTCGATCCCATGAACACCAGAGGATGGTCCAGTGTCCCCACCCATGTCAGACCCAAAACCAATGTGGGCTTGAGCTCGACCGATGTTGTGCTAGGAAATTACGAAAGTGCTACCAGTTGTCATGTTGCCTTAGTCTAACCCTGTGCCTCTACTGCGTCATAGCTATCAGCAGAGGCTCCATTATATTTTTGGTTCTGACTGTGACTCATTACACTGATGATTCTTTATACCTTGAGATACAGAATGCTAGTGGGCTTGATAACGCAACAGGTAGGTGGCCGAGGTTTTTCCACCAATTACCCCACTCCAGAGAGCATTACTGTGCAGGCCTCTACCAGTATGGTGAATTCTAACTCTTTTCCAACCACTCCTCTGGATAGAGAATCCAACAGGACTGACGGCGCCTTTGGCAAATTTATGTTTTGTTCTGGCAGTATGTCATTGTAGTCTGTAAACGCACTCTGTCTGTTTGGCTGATACACCTATCGCCTTTGGGACATGACCAAGCGAGATATCAGCAGTTCCAGAAGTTCTTAGGGCCTCTTGGACCCAGACAAAACATGATGGGTAAGACGTATCCAAATATGTTAGCCGCGAAGGTTTAGAGTCCACGGATTACCTTGATAGGGCAATTGGCACCAGTTTTCTGGTGATGTGCAGCCTTTGCATAATTGACATGCCATTTGATCGGTCCCACCTCTTTGGTGTCAAGGCGGACTCCACTTTGCAGCACTGTAAAAACAGGAAGGCTGCATCATGTTCCTTTGGGCTGTTAACACCTGCCAAACAATTCCCGCACCTGTTCCTAAAATGTAGGGGCTACTACAGAGGGCTGGTGTATAAGCAGAGACAGCCTTCCCAATCAGTGATTCAACAGACAACCCAGTTCTTTCGGGGCAGCGGACACCAGTCTTCACACTCCTCCTCCCCTGCTACAGAGGCCAACAAACCACGTTAATTTGCTCTCATTGGCTTATGCTCAGCAAGTGAGAGGCAGGGTTCAGCACTTACTTCCAGATTGGCGATCCATCATTTTAGACAAATGGGTCTTGCATATAATTCAAAAAGGTTGTTCCCTGCCTTTTCTATCAACTTCACCCTATACCCCTCCCACTCCAGAACGGATATCAGAAGGGCATCTGTCCATCCTACTACAGAAGATATGCTTGTTGTTCCCCAAAGGTTCCATAGTGAGGGTGTCGGAAAAAGTTGGTGATTGTTGGTCTTACTATTTCCTCATCTGGAAAAATGATGGGAGCTTCAGGGCTATCTTGCAACTCCATCCCCTGAATGACGTCCTGCAAAAGGAAACATTCACATTGACCCAGAACCTATCTGCTCTTGACCGAGGCACTGGATGATATCCTTGGACTTGTAGGACATGTATTTTATTATATCTAGCCTGCTGTCCCACAGGTGTTACCCGAGGTTCAAGGTGTACCAAGGTGGATCAGGAGCATTTTCATTTTATGGCACTCTCTTTCGGTTGCACTGCAGCTCTTTGGGTGTTCACAAAAGTGAGAGCCGTGGTCAATGCACATCTTCTGATGTCAGGAATTGCTGTATTCCTGTGCTTGGATGATTCGCTGATGAAGGTGGACTCGCTGTAGTCAATCGTGGACCTTTTCTGGATGATAACAAATCTTTTGACATCGTTTGGTTTCACCATAAACAAGCTGATGTCTCACCTTATTTTCTTTCCAAGACTTACATTTATTGGGGCAATCCTGTATTTGGCGTAGTTCAGTTTTTTCTCTGCAGCAGCGTGTCCAGAACATTTGTGCAATGATCCTGATGTTTCAGGCTTCACATCAGTCTGCAGGTGCTATGGGCCATTTTCTGCCCCTGAAGGCCTTTCTGCCATCCTTCAAACAAAAGCTGGTACGGATTCTCATGGACAACACCACTGCCATGTTCAGCAAGCAGGCCATGGGGTTTTTGGTCCTGTGCCAGCAGGTTTTGCTTCTCAAGTGGTGGCTGGAGCTCCAGCGCATCTTTTGGTTGCCAACCACCGGGCTGGGTCCCTAAATGCCAGAGTGGGCAAACTGAGCAGGCATTGCCTGTGGGTCACGTGTGGCATTTACATCCAAAGGTAGCGCAGGGCATCTTCTGCCTGTGGGGAAAGGGACTTGGGTAGATCTTTGCATTGTTGAAAACGTGTAGTGTCAATAATTTTGCGCATTGGGCTTTCTGCTAGAAGATGCTTTACAGCTGGAATAATCAAAGGACTCCTGTATGCCTTTCCGCCACTTCCTCTCATACCCCAAGTTCTGAAGATCAAGAACAAGCAGGCTCAAGTCATCCTGGTGGACCCAGATTGGACCAGGAGAGTGTAGTACTCGGAAATCCTGTCCTCAACACTTCTCAGCAAGAGGACAGGGTCCTCTACCTGAATCTATGCAAATTACAACTCAATTCCTAAGAATTGAGTGAGATCACTTGACTGCATACGATTTGCTGCCTGAGGTGGTCGATGTCAACCTTGGTGCTAAGGGCCCCTCAAGTAAATCAATTTATGCCGGGTGCTGGGGCAAATTTTTATCCTGGTGTGGTGCCTGAACACAGCCCGCTTACAGGCAAAGCTGATAGATGTCCTTTTATTTCTTTTGTCCTTAGCCCAGCAAGCCTTGCAGCAAGCACTGTGAAAGGTTATTTATCTGATCCTTTGGCCTTTCTGCATTTGCCAAACTAATCGCCCTTGTTCAAATCACCTGTTCTGATGAGGTTTATTAAATATTTGACACACATGTTCCCTCCCCAGCTTTTTGTGATGCCACATTGGGACCTTAACTTGGTCTTGACATTTCTCATGTGTACACCTTTGCATATCTGCTCGCTGCATCTCCTGACTGTCTTCCTCATTGTGATTACGTCAGCTTGTTGTGTGAATGAACTACAGGCATTTTCAGTGCAACCACCCTTCACCACCTATTTCCCAGACAAACTGGTGTTGAGGACTCATGTAGCCTTCTCACCAAAAGTCATGACTTCCTTCCACATTGGCCAATCTGCCCCTCTACACGCTTCTCCTCACTCAGTGAAAGTGTTATAGTCCCGAGTTAGGCCCATGTAGCGAAGCAGCTTATTTCTTACACTGCCCTTACAAATAACATTTCCAGTTGTGACCTTTTGCACATATTTGTATGCATGACAATGTTGATTAGTTTCTCTGAAACTAAACTTGTTTTTACATCTGGCTTTGCATAACATTATCACAATGCCCTGAACTCCCGGCAGCTTTAGCCTCCAAACCCTCCTAGTCTCACCCTTCCAGACCATGGGTGTCTAGTTGGTGGCAGGATCAGGCATCACCTCCACCACTGGCAGACCATCGCAATGGACTGGTGGGTCCTCCAGAGACTCCCTCCTTTTTGAGACCACCCCTCCCACCTTGCCTTCCTCCTACGACCATCTAACGGAGAATCATTTGATTTTGCCCTGGGAGGAAGTCATGACTTTCTTGGCCAAGAGAGCCAGAGAGGGTTCCGGTGCCAGAAGTAGGTTGTAATTGGTATTCCCTCTACTTTCTGGTTCTGAAAAAGAACAAGGGCCTTCATCCTATCCTAGCCATATGAGCCCTCAACTACTTCCTCAAACAGGCAAAATTCAAGATGCTCACATTAGCTCAGGTCCTGTGTGCACTGGACCCTGTATACTGGATGGGAGCGCTGGACTTTCACATTCCCGTCCTGCCTGCCCATCTGTGCTACCTGCGGTTTACAGTAGGCCATGAGCATTCTCAGTTCACCTTGCTCCCTTTTGGCATTTATCAGTGCCCCTTGGGTGTTCACGAAGGTGATGGCGTGGTGGCAGCTCATCTGCGCAGATTATGGGTACCAGTCTTCCCCTATCTCGATGACAGGCTGCTGAAGGCGTGGTTACCCCAGGCTGTCATCTCCCACCTCCAGACTATGGCAAACCTCCTGCATTCGCTGGGGTTCACTATCACCATGCCAAAGTCACACCTGACTCCCTCTCAAACGCTCCCTTTCATCAGAGCCGTTCTGCACAGAGTGCAGTTTTGGGCTTATCCCCCCGAAGGGCAAGTCCAGGATACAGATGGTTCAACCTCTATCCTGGATTTCAGTGAGAGTGACTCTGAGTTTGCTGGGCCTCATGGCCTCCTGCATCCAGCTAGTGACACATGTCAGGTGGCATATGCGGGGTCTGCAGTGGGACCTGAAGTTCCAGTGGGCGCATCAGGGTAATCTCTCCGGCATGTTACAAATCTCAGAGGGAACTGCACAAGACCTGCACAAGACCTGCAGTGGTGGCTGGCAAACCGCATTTGGGTCAGTGGCGGACCCCTCTCCCTTTCTCAACCACATCTCACAGTAGTGACAGATGGGTCACTTATAGGATGGGGCAGCCATCTGGGAGAGGTGAGATCAGAGGACTCTGGTCTCCGGCGAAATATAGACTCCACATCAACATGCTTGTGCTCCGAGAGATCCGATTGGCATTGAAAGCCTTTCTACCCTCCATCAAAGGAAGGCTAGTTCAAGTGTTCACAGACAACACCACCGCCATGTGGTACTCCAACAAACAGAGCAGAGTGGCGTTGTGGACTCTTTGTCAAGATGCTTCCATCTCTGGACATGGCTTAAACAGCAGGGCATTCCCCTGGTGGTTCAACACCTGGCATGTTCCCTGAACACCAGGGCGGACTAACTTAGCCGTCGACTCCTAGTGGATCACGAGTAGCGTCTCCATCCGGAGGTGGCGCAAGGTCTCTTTCAGCAGTGGGGAGAGCCTTGGTTAGATCTGTTCGCTTCCCTACAGAACGCGCAATGTCAGCAGTTTTACACGCTGGATTTTCCAAGGCAGCTCTCACTCGGAGACGCTTTTCATCTCGAGTGGAGCTCAGGCCTCCTGTACGTCTTTCCACCCATACAACTCCTCCCCAGAGTTCTCAAGAAGATGACTGGGCCCAAGTCATCCTTGTGGCTCCGGACTGGGCACATAGAGTCTGGTATCCTGAGCTTCTGCAAATGAGCATCAATCCTCCAATCAGGCTTCCCCTTCGGGAGGATCTTCTGTTGCAGCAAAAGAGGAGAGGATCCTCCACCCCAGCCTGTCAACTCTGCGCCATCTTGCGTGGAGATTGAGCGGCGGCAGTTGATAGCTTTCGACCTTCCTCCCGAAGTCTGCAATGTTAATCTGAAAGAGACTATTAGGTATAGATTCCTTACCTTAGTATTACCCCCAGGCGTCAGACTGTATACGGAAAAAAAATTCTCAGCAGTAATCCCTGCGCGTTGGTAGGTGGCGTTGGTCGACTATGCGTTCGTCGTTGGTGTCGTGATCACCGGAATGAAGTTGCGGTATCTACTTAGACGCCGCCCCTGAGCGCTGACGTCAGTTCTTTCTTTTTCCGTGCCAGCCAGCGCAGATCTGGAGAGAGCGGTACCCTTAGTCATTTTTTGACTAACAGTTTTTCGACTTTTGTCGACATCTTTTTCGAGTTGTTCGACTCCTGGTGCACATAGGGGTGTCCCATCGTCGGACTGGCTTCAAGCCTTGTGACTCCTGTCACAAGTTGATGTTGGTCACGGACCCGCACCTCGTGTGCCTCTGGTGCCTGGAGCGCGACCACGACCCAAAGTCGTGCTCCGACTGACGGGCCAAGAACCCGAAGTCTTTGTGGGAGCAGGCCCGAAAGCTTCTGGAGGCCTGGCACTCAGCTCCGTGACGCTCGAGGTCCCGGTCGAGAGGAGGTTGCTGGACCGGTCGCGGAGTCACCACCATCATTCCTCCTCGAAGTCTTCGTCAACGGGTAAGTCGAAGCACAAGAAGAAGGCGAAGAAGCACCGTCGCTCTTCGCCTTCTCCCCGTCCATCGGCTGACGAGACGTGGGATGCGGAAGGTCCTCGTCCTTCGGCTCCGGCCACGGAGCCTACTGGGACGGCTCCGAGCTTCCCTCCCTTCCCAGGAGCTGGAGCGTCCCCTGCCCAGCCTTGTGCATTTTACGAAGCCCTCCACTCCATCTTTGGGCAGCCCGACTCCGCCGGCGCGCCTTTGGGCCCCACCGACTCGGCGGCTCCAGCCTCGGCGCCGCAGGGATCCAGGCCTGGATCCGGATCGGTGCCGGTCGACCTCACAACACCTCCCCCGGCACCGATTCCTCTGACGACGCATCTGCCACTTCCCCTCGACTTGGACACGGAGCCGGTATTGGCGCAGACCAGTACTTTTGTACCACTGTTCTACCCTGGCGTTCCTTATCGCCCTGAGTGGCAGCCAGAGGAGGGTGAGGAGGATTGGGAGGGGTCTGTTGAACCTCTGGCAGACCAGCTTGAAGAGCTGGACTGGAGAGAGGAGTTGGGTGAGGCCAGTGGTCTGGATACCTCCCCAGACCGTGGTATGCTTTCTCCCCCTACTGTGGCCAAGGAGGAGGGAGCCTCCTATGCTGTGGTGTTGCGTAGGGCGGCTGAGGCCTTGGGCCTTGAGCTTCCTACGGTGGCAGTCAGGACTAACCTCCTGACTGAGGTGCTTCAGCCGGCAGCGGCCTCTTCGGAGCCTCTGCTGCTGTTCAATGAGACCCTCACAGACAACCTTCTGGGCACTTGGTCCAAGCCCAGCACAGGGGCTCCTGTGGATAGTTTGATTGCCCGACGCCACTGCCCGGCCCCGGGCAACCGAATTTTCCTGTCCCAATACCCTACCCCCGAGAGCTTGGTGGTCCAAGCCTCAACATCCAAAGCCGCGTTCCCTACTGCTCCCCCAGATAGGGAATCCAAGAAACTGGACCATCTTGGGAAGAAGATGTTTTCTTCTGCCAGCTTAGGACTGCGGTCGGTGAACACCGCATGTCTCTAGGGCTGCTACACCCACTCCGTGTGGGACACGGTTGCGCAAGTGCTGCCACAGTGCCCGGAGGAGGCCTGGGCCGTACTCTCCCGTGCGGTCGCAGAGGGTAGACACGCAGCAAAGTTGGCCATTCGATGCGGGCTGGATACTGCCGACTCGCTGGGTAGAACGATTACTACGTCAGTAGCCTTGAGGCGCTACGCCTGGCTGAGGTCCATTGGCTTCTCCGGGGATGTCCAATCAACCCTTTTGGACATGCCCTTTGATGGCCGTCGCCTGTTTGGCGACAAGGCGGACAATGCGCTCGAGCGCTTCAAGGACTCTAGAGCAGATCCTTGGGCCAGATCCTTGGGCCTCGCTGCCACCTCTCGCCCCGTTCAGTCTGCCTTTTGCCCCTTTTGTGGCTACTGAAGGGGTGCCCCACCACGTTCCACCCAGGACCACAGGCCGGCACAAGCTACCCAGCCTCTGCGTGGCCTGGGGACGTGGGACCCAGTGCCGTGGGTCTGGGGGCCGGCCAGCGGGTGGGCCAGTCCACCAGTGCCCCCCTGCAGCAGCCTCCAAACCTTTCTAGTCCGACCTTTCAGTGCCACCAGTTGCCAGTGGGCGGTAGGATCCGCCATCACCTCCCCCACTGGCACAACATCACATCAGACAGGTGGGCTTTGCAGATAGTCCGAAGGGGCTACTCCCTCCCCTTCAAAGCTACCCCATCTCCATGCCACCCACACGCCATCGCATGTCGGCGGATCACTGGGCCTTTCTCTGTCAGGAAGTTACGGCTCTCTTGGCCAAGGGAGCTATCGAGTGAGTCCCTGTCCCAGAAGTAGGTCGTGGTTGTTACTCCCACTACTTCCTGGTACCCAAGAAGGACAAAGGCCTGCGTCCTATCTTGGATCTCCGGTATGTCAACCGCTTCCTCCGGAAGGAGAAGTTCAAAATGTTAACATTAGCTCAGGTCCTGTCTGACCTCAACCATGGAGACTGGATGGTAGCGTTGGACTTGCAGGATGCTTACTTCCACATCCCCGTCCTGCCAGCCCACAGGCGTTACCTACGGTTCGCGGTAGGCCACAAGCATTTTCAGTTTACCGTGCTCCCCTTTGGCCTTACCAGCGCTCCTCGGGTGTTCACGAAAGTGATGGAGGTGATCGCAGCTCATCTGCGCAGGTCAGGGGTTCTAGTCTTCCCCTATCTCGACGACTGGCTGTTGAAGGCAGGCTCGCCCCCAGGCTGTCATTTCCCCCTCCAGACTACGGTGGACCTTCTGCACTCGCTGGGGTTCACTATCAACGTGCTGAAGTCACACCTGATTCCCTCTTAGAAGCTCCTTTTCATCGGAGCAGTTCTGGCTCTAGCGCAATTTCGGGCTTATCCTCCCGAGCAGCGAGTCCGGGATATTTGGGCTATGATACCGATGTTTCAGCCTCTATCCCGGGTTTCGGCGAGAATGACCTTGAGGCTGCTGGGCCTCATGGCCTCCTGCATCCTTCTGGTGGATAATGCCAGATGGCATATGCGGGCTCTGTGGTGGGACCTGAAGTTCCAGTAGGCGCAGCATCAGGGGAATCTTTCCGATTGCAACGAGATCTCGGAGGGCACTGCACACCAATTGCAGTGGTGGCTAACGAACCAGGATTGGGTCAACGGCAGATTCCTCTCCCTTCCTCAACCAGAGTCTACAGTAGTGACAGATGCGTCGTCACTCCTGGGATGGGATGGCCACATGGGAGAGGCGGAGATCAGAGGTCTCTGGTCTCCGGCGGAGTCCGGGCCCCACATCCATCTTCTGGAGCTCCGGGCGATTCGTCTGGCACTGAAGGCCTTCCTTCCTTCTGTCAAAGGAAGGGTAGTGCAGGTGTTCACGGACAACACCACCACCATGTGGTACTGCAACAAACAGGGCAGGGTGGGGTCGTGGACCCTGTGTCAAGAGGCTCTTCGCCTTTGGACATGGCTGGAACATCAGGGCATGTCCCTGGTGGTTCAACACCTGGCAGGTTCTCTGAATGCCAGGGCGGACAAACTCAGCCGCCGGTGCATGATGGATCACGAATGGTGTCTTCACTCGGAGGTGGTGCAAGGTCTCTTTCAGCAGTGGGGAGAGCATTGGTTAGATCTGTTCCCCACCGAAGAGAACACGGAATGTCAGCAGTTCTGCACGTTGGAATTTCCAAGGCGGCACTCGCTCGGTGATGATTTTCGTCGCAAGTGGAATTGCGGTCTTCTATATCCCTTTCCGCCTATACCACTTCTGTCCAGAGTGCTGAAGAAGATCAAGCGCGACCTAGCCCAAGTCATTCTTGTGGCTCATGATGGGCACGAAGAGTCTGGTATCCCAAGCTCTTGAACATGGCCATCGATCCTCCGATCGGACTGCTTCTTCGGGAGGAACTTCTGTCGCAGCAGCAGGGGACGGTCCTCCACCTGAACCTGTCCAGCCTCCACCTCCTTGCGTGGAGATTGAGCGGCGCCAGTTGACACCTTTTGACCTTCCTCCCGAAGTCTGTAACGTCATCTTGGCAGCCTGGCGTCCCTCCACTAAAACGGTATACGCCTGTAGATGGAACAAATTTGTGGCATGGTGCACAGCAAAGACTGTGGATCCCCTTTCTGACCCTCTTTCAGAGGTTCTCCTCTTCATTCTATCTTTGGCCCAGCAGGGCTCTGCTATGGGCACCCTTAAAGGCTATCTTTCGGCCATTTTGGCCTTTCTTCGCCTTCCTGATCAGCCTTCTCTTTTCAAGCCCCTATTGTAAATAGGTTTCTTAAGGGCATTACTCTCCTCTTTCCTCCTATTCCTTTCGTAATGCCCCAGTGGGACTTGAATCTGGTCTTAACTTACCTTACGTGTGCTCCTTTCGAGCCACTACATAATTGTCCTCTCAGACTCTTGACCTTAAAGACTGCTTTTCTGGTTGCCATCACCTCTGCTCGCAGGGTGAGTGAGCTTCAGGCTCTATCTTCTAAACCTCCTTTCTTTGCTGTACATCCGGACAAGGTTGTCCTTCGAACTAGAACTTCTTTTCTTCCCAAAGTGGTTACCTCATTCCATATAGGACAGACCATCACTTTGCCCACCTTCTTCCCGCCCCCCCCATTCTTCCAAGGAGGAGGAGAGACTCCACCGTCTGGATCCAAAACGTGTGTTATCCTTTTATTTGGATCGTGCAAAACAATTCCGGGTGGACGATCAACTCTTTGTTGGCAATGTGGGCACCAAGAAAGGTCGGACCGTGCAAAAACGGACCATCTCTCGATGGGTCGTCCTTTGCATTAAGATCTGTTACTCCTTGGTGAAAAAGGAGCCTCAGGTAGGACTGAGCGCCCATTCCACCAGGTCGACAGCAGCCACT
Source organism: Calotriton arnoldi (assembly GCA_963921515.1). NCBI lineage: Eukaryota > Metazoa > Chordata > Amphibia > Caudata > Salamandridae > Calotriton > Calotriton arnoldi. The sequence goes on from CAWUFW010000174.1 coordinate 3,047,026, forward strand.
ACTGCTTTGGGACGTGGAGTCCCCTCGGTGATATCTGCCAGGCAGCCACGTGGGCATCACTGCACACCTTCACTAAGCATTACTGCCTGGATAGTCAAGTCCGTAGAGACGGCTTCTTTGGCCATTCAGTTCTCCAGGATTTTCTGGTGTGAACTTAGTTTGCAGACCCACCTCCGGGGTTGGTATTACTGGTGTATCTATTCTAAGGTAAGGAATCTATAACTAATAGTCTCTTTCAGATGAACAAGTTACTTACCTTCGGTAACGATATATCTGTAAGAGACATATATTCGTTATAGATTCCTTACCGCCCCACCCATCCTCCCTGTTCTGCGAACTGACTTCTGGGGTAAGGGACTCCCTTTCAGGGCCCTAGTTTTGTGCACCAGTGGTCAGTGTATTGCATGGCTCTGCGCTTCTGGCATGGAATGTTGTGTAAAGAACTGACGTCAGCGCGCAGGGGCGGCGTCTAAGTAGATACCGCGACATCATTCCAGTGATCACAATGCCAACGACGAACGTAGAGTCGACCAACGCCACCTACCGACGCGTAGGGGTACTGCTGAGAAAAAATTCTCCCGATCCAGTCTGACGCCTGGGGGTAATTCTAAGGTGAGGAATCTATAACTAATATATGTCTCTTACAGATATATCGTTACCGAAGGTAAGTAACTTGTTCTTCTGGCATCCAGGCATTCCTACACAATGACGGTATATGCCTGCCGGTAGAAGAAATTTGTAATATATTGTACAGAAAACTCTATTGACCCTCTTTCTGCTTCCATTTCTGATATTTTGCTTTTTATTTTGACACTTGCCCAGCAGGGCTATGCTTTGGGCACCTTGAAAGGGTATCTTTCTGCTTTGTCTGCTTTCCTGAGGCTGTCAGACCAACCCTCCTGTAGGAAAGTGGCTCTCTATATACTATCCCAAAATGAGCAGAGTGTCCAGTGGATCCCAAAAGGCTTTACAGAGGCTATAGTAGATAATACTAATGCTCTCTTTTGCCGTAGTGTGGGCGAGCAGTTAGACTTATCAGAGGGTAGTATTAAGCATTTGTTGTACATACAGTGGCAACAAATGAGACACACACTCAATGAATAAATCCCAGACCAATTTATAAAAATAATACATGGTTATATTTATTTTGCAGAACCACAGAACTTTGTCTTAGGTAAAAATGTTTTGCAATAAAAATACTTTTCAATTAAAAAAAGTGGACACTTAGTGCAATTTTCAGACTTTGCAATCTTAACCTATGGGAGTAGAAAACCATTCACCATACATATAGGTAACATTGACTTACAAGACCAGTCTTCAGAAGTTAATATCAGTATAGGGTAAGTTCAGTGCACTACCAGGGGCAACGGGGGGGGGGGCGGGTGCAGGATGCAAGTTTGAGATCGGGCGCACATTCACCATACATATAGGTAACATTGACTTACAAGACCAGTCTTCAGAAGTTAACATCAGTATAGGGTAAGTTCAGTGCACTATCAGCGGCAAGGGGGTGCGGGTGCAGGGTGCAAGTTTGAGATCGGGCGCCCAAAACAAATTCATAGGGACTGGGGCAATCGGACAGGGGCTGCTTACAGGTAAGTAGCAGCAGCTTGGGGGACCAGTCTCCAAGGGTTTGAGGCAAGCACTGGACAGGGTCCAAAGCAGCACCAACACTACACCACCAGCTGCACAGGGGCAGCTGGGTGCAGGGGGCCAATACAGCGTTGGGTGCCCAATGCACAGCAATTGAGAAAGGCCCAATCGGACAAGGGTTGCAGGCTCAGGCCAGAAACCAACAGCTGAACAGGTAAGTTGCGATGCTCAGGGACATAGGGACACCTATAGTACTCTTCACCAAGGCTCAGGGCAGACGGGTGCAGGGATGTCTTTCGTTGTCCAAAACGGCTTACCGGAGCAGGTCGCGGTTGGGGGGGGTCCCCTTGCAGAGGCTGAAGGCAACGTAGAGTAGTCCAGGAGAGGCCAGCTCACAGTGGACTCTGGAGCACTGGGGAACCTTACTTGGACCGGTAGGCCACTTAGACTCAGGCCGGAGGCGTCGGTGGCAGAGCTGGAACCAGGGGCAGGCTATGCGGTTATTCAGGTCACAGAGTCTTTACTTGAAGCTTTTTGCTGGTGAACAGATCCGCTGTTCACTGAAGATCTTGATCATTGTCAAAGACAGGCAGTCCTCCCAAGGTTCTGGAGGTCGCTGGGCTGCAGTACGATTCGTCTTTTGGTGCAGGATCATTGAGGGCTGCAGACATGCCAGTAGGGCTGGGGCTAAGTCAGTAGTTCTCTGCAGTCTTCTCTGCTGGTCTGACTCTGTGATGTCTGGCTCTTCTTAGGTCGTCAGGAACTTAAGAAGAACTTAGTGCAAAGAAAGATCAGGCGGTGCAGAAAAGGACCATCTCACAATGGGTCGTTTTCTGCATCAAGATTTGCTACGCTCTGGCAAAGAAGCAGCCTCCTGAAGGCTTAAGGGCTCATTTCACCAGAGCTAAGGCAGCTACCACTGCATTAGCACGTGGAGTCCCAGTCCTGGACATCTGTTAGGCAGTAACGTGGGCATCCCTGCACAAGTTTACCAAACATTAATGCCTGGATACTCAGGTTCTGCAGGGATGGCCATTTTGCCCGTTCGGTCCTGCAGGAGTTTTTAGTCTGGAGTCCCTCCTCTGGGGATGGTATTGCTTGGGTATCCATTCAAAGGTAAGGTAACAGCGGCTAGATGTCTCTATCAAATGGACACGTTACTTACCTTCAGTAACGCCTTATCTGGTAGAGTCATGAGGTAGCCGCAGATTCTTTACCGACCCTCCTCCTCGCTGTACGGACAAGTTTCTAGGGTCAGTTCTGGCCCCTTTCAGGGCCCTAGTTTTCAAACACACCAGTGCCAGTACACTTCATGACTCTGTGCTTCTGGCGAGGGTGGTCGTGAAAAAGTAACTGACATCAGCGCACCAAGGTGGCGCCTATATAGGTGACTCAGATGTCACATCCAGCGCACACAACGCTGCCAATGCCACATAAAGCCGATGGACCCCACCTACCAGCGTGCAGGGGTATTGCTCAGAAAAAAATCTTCAGGATCCAGTCTGACGCCTGGGAAATTCAAAGGTAAGGAATCTGCGGCTAGATCATGTCTACCATATAAGACGTTATCAAAGGTAAGTAACTTGTTCATTAAGGAACCTCTGTACAGCCAGTAAAATCAAAACTGGTTCAAACCCTACAAAATTATGGCTTCCAGAGCTCCTTGCAGAATTTGAATAAACCAGTTCCACAGCAGAACCTGACACCTTGGAAGAGGCGGACAGTGATCATGACAGTGAGAACAGTACTTCAGAAGGCTGTTCCCTCAAACTCACTAGAGAAGGTGATGTTGTGCCTACACACATCTACCTAAAAACTTTACCACACACATCTACCTAAAATCTGCACCTAGAGTGCATTCCTCTACTCAAGCAACTCAGGGTCCAGAGAAGGGCTAGAGGATGAAGATATTGCTCTTGAGAGACTAGCCAGAAGGACAGCCCTTAATGCCAAAATCCTGACCATAAAGAAAGAAAGGACTGAGATGGGTCTAGCACCCATGAATGGTGGCAGCAATAAAAACAGATAGGGAGAGAGAGGAAAAGTTCGACCCTAAAATCCCCAAAGGGATTGTCCCCAAATATGTTGAGGGTGATGATATAACTAAATGGTTCACAGCCTTTGAGACGTCTTGTAGAATGAGGAGGTTACACCAGAGACACATGGGGCTCGCTACTCAGTGAGCTATTCTCAGGAAAGTGCTGGAATAGGCTCCTGAAACTCAAAGAGGTAGATGCTGAGTCTGTGACCTCATGAAGGATACCCTGATTGAGGGCGTTGGACTCACCACTGACGAGTACAGAATTAAGTTCAGGGAGACTCACAAAACCTCGAGTCAGACTTGGGTAGATTTTGTTGACTTCTCAGTCAAGACACTAGGTGGCTGGTTGAAAGGAAACAAGGTGGAGGATCATGAAGGACTCTATAATTTGATAATGTGACATATTAGCAAACTGTACATCAGACAAGTTACACCAGAATCTGGTAGATACATCACTTTTAGTCCCAGAGAGCTGGCTAAAAAATGCAGATGAATGGGTTAGGACTAGGCCTGGGTGGTGAACTTCACTCCGTTCGCGGAGTTTGCAGAGTTTTCTGCACTCCGCACTCCGCAGACCTCGCGGAGTGCAGAAAACTCCGCTTCGCGATGTGCAGCAGAGTTTTTTTCCCCGCTCGCGATCACGAACGGTAAGTTCGCGATCGCGAACGGTAAGTTCGCGAGCTGCCGCTCTGGTTTCTACCCGAGCGGCAGGAATACCAGCACAAACTGCAGTTCGCACTGCACTCCGCCACTCGCGGAACTTCGCAGAGTTTTTTTGTAACTTCGCGGAGTTCCGCGTAGCAAAACTCAGCGAACTACGCCCAGGCCTAGTTAGGACTAGGATTCCTAAAAAGCATCAGGGGGGAGGTCCCAATGAAAGGGGTTAGGCCCACAGAGGGGAAAGGAGGGAGGTGGTAAACCCACCAAAGAGATTCCCTCAGTAACCCAGAACCCTAAGAAAGAGAATAGTGCCTCCATCCCAAACTCTGGTGGTAAGCAGAGTAGTGAGGACCCCAAGCTTAAAAAGACCATAGATGATAGGCCCTGCTTTGATTGTCAGCAAGTTGGGCACTACAGAGGGGACTCAGCTTGTCCCAAGAAAAAGGTAGGCACTGGGGTTGTCAGTGTAGCCTTTGAGGATTGCTCCTCAGATGAGGACATCCTTATACCTTTGAACTGGGAAGGAGGCCAGAAGGTGTGTTGGTGATTCCTGAGGGAAGCATACACTTCCATCAACATCCAAGGTCCACAAGATAGGTGACCTCCTCTTTTCTTTTTAGGATAAGGTAGGGCCCACTCCACTTATCTTGGAGAGCCCTAGGAGCCACTGGCTCCAAAGACCACACCTTCTGCCCTGGTTGGTATTCAACCAAAGGTTTGGGACCTGTTTTCTTTCCCCCTCTTTTTAGTCCTTCTCGTATAGTGATATGTATGGAATTCAACCATAGCAGCCTTTCGGTCATACCCTTGCTTCTGGAGCTCCTGGCTGGCCTCAAGGTTTTTACTCGCTTTTTCCATGTATTCAGCCATCCTGGAGTGGAGGCCAAGCACAAAGTCCACTATATCTTGCTTAGGTTCGGTGAGAGATTGCTCCCATCACTCCTTCATAAGGCACAGTTGTCCCCTGACAGAATGACCAAACAGAAGTTCAAATGGGGAGAACCGCACTCCCTTTTGTGGCACTTCCCAGTAGGCAAAAAGCAGGCATGGAAGTAAGACATCCCATCTCCTTTTGAGTTTTTCAGGTAGTCTATTAATCATAGCTTTCATGGTCTTGGTAAATCTTTCAACAAGGCCATTACACTGTGGGTGGAATGGGGTAGTGTACCAGTAGGTCACACCACATTCCTTCCACATGTATTTCAGTTAGCTAGACATGAAGTCTGTATCTCTGTCTGACACAACCTCTTTAGGTAAGCCCCCCTAATAAAGACACCAATGAGGGCTCTTGCAAATTCGAGGTTGGACGACCAATGCGATTCAATGAGGACTGGGGGCAATCGGTCAGAGGCTGCTTACAGGTAAGTAGCAGCTGCTGGGGGGGCAGTCGCCAGGGGTTGAAGCAAGCACTAGATGGAGTCAGTATTGGGCAAGGATCAGTTCAGAACCAACACTACACCACCAGTGGTGCAGGGGCGGCCGGGAGCAGGGTACAAACACAGTGTCGGGGGCCCGATGTAAAGCAATGAAGACAGCCAAAATTAGAAACAGGCTGCAGGCTCAGGCCAGGAGGCCAGTCAAAGGAAACCAACAGCGGGGCAGATAATTTGCAATGCTCGGGGCTTTGGGAAACCTTTGGTCCTCTTCACTAAGGCCCAGTGCGGACGTGTGCAGGGGTGCCTTTTGATATCAGAAACGGCTTACCGAAGCAGCTCACGGTTGGGGGGGGGATGTCCGTGCAGAGGCTGCAGGTGACATGGAGAAGTCCAGGAGAGGTTAGCTCATGGTGGACTAGGGCTTTTGAGCGTTGGAGAACCTTGCTGGATAGAGGAGCTGGAGTCTTGAATTTATGGCCCAGCCCTCCAAGAGAAAAGGCAGGAAGACTGGGGAGCCAGCTTCCAATCAGACACCAGAACCTTCTCCTTACCAGGCTGAGCTTTTGGTCCATGGAGACCCTCTAGGGAAAAGCTCTGCCAGGGGCAGAAAACCAACCCCACTCTTGGAAACCTGTGGCAGAAAGCTGCTGCACAGAAAGGAGATGATGTCAGTTGTTCCCACTGGACCTATTAGGAAGAGGGAATCCTTTACACTGAGGCCATAGGCCCCAAATAGGTGCTACTAGGAGAGTGGTAGTGCCTCAGGCGTTTAGGTAATTCCTCCTACCTTTGACCCATGACGTCCCCCTAGCTAGACACCTTTGCCAGATCAAAACTTGGAGTAGGCTAGTCAGCCACTTCTACTGGCCAGGGGTGCACCAGAAGGTGAAGGAGTTTTGTAACTCTTGTGCCACTTGTCAAGCCAGTGACAAGATGGGTGGCCACCCAAAGGCTTCTTTAATCCCACTGCCAGTGGTTGGGGTTCCCTTTGAGAGGGTAGGGATTGACATTGTTGGTCCCCTTGACCCTCCTACAGCATCAGGAAACAGATATATTCCAGTGGTAGTGGATCATGCCACCAGGTATCCTGAGGCTATTCCCCTTAGGACTACCACTGCCCCTGCAGTAGCTAGAGCCCTCATTGGTGTCTTTATTAGGGGGGGCTTACCTAAGGAGGTGGTGTCAGACAGGGATAGAGACTTCATGTCTGGCTAACTGAAACACATGTGGAAGGAGTGTGGTGTGACCTACTGGTACACTACCCCATTCCACCCACAGTGTAATGGCCTTGTTGAAAGATTTACCAAGACCATGAAAGCTATGATTAATAGACTCCCTGAAAAACTCAAAAGGAGATGGGATGTCTTACTTCCATGCCTGCTTTTTGCCTACTGGGAAGTGCCACAAAAGGGAGTGGGGTTCTCCCCATTTGAACTTCTGTTTGGTCATCCTGTCAGGGGACCGCTGTGCCTTATGAAGGAGGGATGGGAGCAATCTCTCACTGAACCTAAGCAAGATATAGTGGACTATGTGCTTGGCCTCCACTCCAGGATGGCTGAATACATGGAAAAAGCAAGTAAAACCCTTGAGGCCAGCCAGGAGCTCCAGAAGCAAGGGTATGACCGAAAGGCTGCTGTGGTTGAATTCCATACATATCACTATACGAGAAGGACTAAAAAGAGGGGGAAAGAAAACAGGCCCCAAACCTTTGGTTGAATTTCAACCAGGGCAGAAGGTGTGGTCTTTGGAGCCAGTGGCTCCTAGGGCTCTCCAAGATAAGTGGAGTGGGCCCTACCTTATACTAAAAAGAAAAGAGGAGGTCACCTATCTTTTGGACCTTCAATCAATCAATCAATCACGGCATTTATAGAGCGCGCTACTCACCCGGGAGGGTCTCAAGGCGCTGGGGGAGGGGGTAAGTTACTGCTCGAACAGCCAGGTCTTGAGCTGCTTCCTGAAGGAGAGATGGTCCTGGGTTCGCCGAAGGTGAGTGGGGAGGGAGTTCCAGGTCTTGGCTGCCAGGTAGGAGAAGGATCTTCCTCCGGCGGTGGTTCTGCGGATGCGTGGTACGGTGGCGAGGGCGTGGCTGGTTGTTCGTAGCTGGCGGGTGGGCGTGTAGAAGGTCATGCGGTCGTTGAGGTACTTTGGGCCCAGGTCGTGGAGGGCCTTGTGTGCGTGGATGAGGAGTCTGAACGTGATTCTCTTGCTGACGGGGAGCCAGTGCAGGTCTTTCAGGTGTCCGGTGATGTGGCTGTGTCGGGGGATGTCCAGGATGAGTCGTGCGGAGGCGTTCTGGATGCGCTGGAGTCTTTTTTGAAGTTTGGCTGTGGTTCCGGCGTAGAGGGTGTTCCCATAGTCCAGTCGGCTGGTGACGAGTGCCTGGGTGACGGTCTTCCTGGTTTCAGTGGGGATCCATCTGAAGATCTTGCGGAGCATGCGCAGGGTGTTGAAGCACGAAGATGAGACGGCGTTGACTTGTCTGGTCATCGACAGGGAGGAGTCCAGGATGAAGCCCAGGTTTCGTGCGTGGTCCGTTGGCTTGGGCGCGGTGCCCAGGGCCACCAGGAGTCGTCCCAGGCGGAGGGTGATGAGCCCAGGATGAGGACTTCCGTCTTGTCTGAGTTCAGTTTAAGGCGGCTGATCCTCATCCAGTCGGCGACGTCTTTCATCCCGTCGTGTAGGTTGGCTCTGGCGGTGGTGGGGTCGTTGGTGAGGGAGAGGATCAGCTGGGTGTCGTCGGCGTAGGAGATGATGTTGAGGTTGTGTTGGCGTGCGATGGCTGCGAGGGGGCTCATGTAGACGTTGAAGAGGGTTGGACTGAGTGAAGATCCTTGTGGAACGCCGCAGATGACTTCGGTGGCCTCGGATCTGAACGGGGGAGGCGGACTCTCTGGGTTCTTCCGGCGAGGAACGAGATGATCCATTCCAGTGCTTTCTCTCGGATTCCGATGTTGCTGAGGCGCTTCACTAGGGTGCGGTGGCAGACGGTGTCGAACGCCGCGTAGAGGTCCAAGAGGATGAGGGCTGCTGTTTCCCCGTTGTCGTTTAGGGTTCTGATGTCGTCGGTGGCTGCGATGAGGGCGGTCTCGGTGCTGTGGTTGGCCCGAAACCCGGACTGCGAGGGGTCGAGGGATCCATTCGTCTCGAGGAAGGCGGCAAGCTGTCTGTTGACGGTCTTCTCGATGACTTTGGCCGGAAACGGAAGGAGCGAGATGGGACGGTAGTTCTTGAGATCGGTGGGGTCCGCCGTTGGTTTCTTCAGGAGGGCGGTAAGCTCGGCGTGCTTCCAGCTCTCCGGGAAGGTGGCGGTGTGGAAGGAGGAGTTGATGATGTCCCGGAGATGGGGTGCGATGGTGGCGTCGGCTTTGTTGAAGACGTGGTGTGGGCAGGGGTCGGTTGGTGATCCGGAGTGGATGGAGTTCATCGTGCGGGTGGTGTCTTCGGTGCTGATCGGGGTCCAGTTGCAGAGGGTGGTGGTGGCGGGCGTTGGTTCGGCGGTAGGGTGCGTGGTTTGTGCGTCGAAGCTGTTATGTATGTCGGTGATCTTGCGGTGGAAGAACGCGGCGAGTGAGTTGCAGAGGTCTTGCGAGGGGGTGATGTCGTTGTTTCCGGCGCTGGGGTTGGAGAACTCTTTGACGATGCTGAAAAGTTCCTTGCTGTCGTGGGCGTTGTTGTCCAGTCGTTCTTTGAGTGCCGACTTCTTGGTGGCACGGATCAGCTGGTGGTGTTTGCGGGTGGCGTGCTTGAGGGCGGTCCTGTTGTCTGTGGTCTGGTCGAGTCGCCAGGTTTTCTCGAGAGTGCGGCAGTTCTTCTTGGATTCCTTGAGTTCGTTGGTGAACCAAGGGGTTTTCTTGCTTCCGGGTCTGCTGGGAGGGTTTTTTAGTGGTGCGAGGTCGTCGGCGCAGGCGGTCAGCCACTTGGCGAGGTTGCTGGCTGCTTCGTTTGGGTCCGTTGTGTTGGTGGGTGTGTTCTGGCTGAGGGAGGCGGTGAGCTGCTCGGCGGTGATCTTGCTCCAGCTCCGGCGGGAGCCTGTTGCGGGTGGTGGTGGGTCACAGTCTTTCTGAAGCTGAAGTGGACGCAGCTGTGGTCGGTCCAGTGGAGTCCGGTGGCGTGGCTGAAGGAGATGTGCTTGCTGGAAGAGAAGACGGGTCAAGCGTGTGGCCGGCGTAGTGGGTGGGCGTGTTCACCAGTTGCTTGAGTCCGAGGTTGGCGAGGTTGTCCAGCAGGGCGGTGGTGTTTCTGTCGTTGTTGTTCTCCAGGTGGAAGTTGAGGTCCCCTAGGAGGATGTAGTCGGCGGAGGGCATGGCGTGCGGGCTGATGAAATCTGCGATGTCTTCGCTGAATAGTGTGCGTGGTCCCGGGGGTCTGTAGATGAGGGTGCCTCGGAGGGTGGTCTTGGGGTCAGTGTGTATCTGGAAGTGTAGGTGTTCGGCGGCGGTGAAGGTCTCGTCGGAGTTAGTCGAGATGCGGATGGTGTTCTTGTGTACGATGGCGATGCCTCCTCCCGTCTGGTTGACGCGGTCCCTCCGGGTGATCTTGTATCCGTCCGGGATGGCTATGGCGATGTCGGGCGCTGAGGAGGCGTTCATCCAGGTTTCGGTGAGGAAGGCGACGTCCGGTGCTGTTGCGTCGAGCAGGTCCCAGAGTTCCACGGCGTGCCTGTGGACGGAGCGGGTGTTCAACAGGATGCATTTCAGGTGGTTGCTGCTGGTGCACGTCTTGGCGGGGGTGGTGCACATCCGGGGGCAGGTGAATCGGCAGGCTTGGCAGGTGAAGGGTCCGTGGGTGCGTCTCGGTGAGGCTCGGTAGCAGGCAGGGTTCCGGCCGGCATTGAGTGCGGTGAGGGTGGCGGCGTCGTAGGTCCGTCGAGTAGTGTTGCATCGGTGGGATCCAGGGGTTCTGGCGCTGGGCGCGGTCCAGTCGCGGACGGGCGCAGACGGGCTTGCCTTAGGCGCGCCAGCGGCGCGGCCGCCATTTATGGGGAGGTGGGAGGGAGGAGCAGCTGGGAGGCGGGAGGCAGGGGCAGCGAATGGGCAGTCAGGGGGCGGGGCCGCAGGGACGCAGCGGCGGGAATGGCGAGAGGCAGCGGGGGCACAAAGTACAAGGGGAGAGAAAAACAGACAAATTACAGTACAACGCTAATGGGGCAGCGAGGGGCACAGAAAGGAAAAAGGGGGGAGAAAACAGACAAATTACGAGTACAACGCTAATGGGGCAGCGAGGGGCACAGAAAGGAAAAAGGGGGAGAAAACAGACAAATTACGAGTACAACGCTAATGGGGCAGCGAGGGGCACAGAAAGGAAAAAGGGGGGAGAAAACAGACAAATTACGAGTACAACGCTAATGGGGCAGCGAGGGGCACAGAAAGGAAAAAGGGGGAGAAAACAGACAAATTACGAGTACAACGCTAATGGGGCAGCGAGGGGCACAGAAAGGAAAAAGGGGGGAGAAAACAGACAAATTACGAGTACAACGCTAATGGGGCAGCGAGGGGCACAGAAAGGAAAAAGGGGGAGAAAACAGACAAATTACGAGTACAACGCTAATGGGGCAGCGAGGGGCACAGAAAGGAAAAAAGGGGGAGAAAACAGACAAATTACGAGTACAACGCTAATGGGGCAGCGAGGGGCACAGAAAGGAAAAAGGGGGAGAAAACAGACAAATTACGAGTACAACGCTAATGGGGCAGCGAGGGGCACAGAAAGGAAAAAAAAGGGGGGAGAAAACAGACAAATTACGAGTACAACGCTAATGGGGGCAGCGAGGGGCACAGAAAGGAAAAAAAGGGGGGAGAAAACAGACAAATTACGAGTACAACGCTAATGGGGGCAGCGAGGGGCACAGAAAGGAAAAAGGGGAGAAAACAGACAAATTACGAGTACAACGCTAATGGGGGCAGCGAGGGGCACAGAAAGGAAAAAAAGGGGGAGAAAACAGACAAATTACGAGTACAACGCTAATGGGGGCAGCGAGGGGCACAGAAAGGAAAAAGGGGGGAGAAAACAGACAAAATACGAGTACAACGCTAATGGGGCAGCGAGGGGCACAGAAAGGAAAAAAGGGGGAGAAAACAGACAAATTACGAGTACAACGCTAATGGGGCAGCGAGGGACACAGAAAGGAAAAAGGGGGGAGAAAACAGACAAAATACGAGTACAACGCTGATGGGGCAGCGAGGGGCACAGAAAGGAAAAAAGGGGGGAGAAAACAGACAAATTACAGCACAACGCAAATGGGGCAGCGAGGGGCACAGAAGGAAAATGGGGAGACGGGCAAGAAATACGGGCACCGGGGCCACAAGCGGAGGGCGATCTTACCTGCAGAAGCAGCGGGCAGACAACACAGGCGGAGCTGTGTGGTGGGGGAGCGACCTACCTTGGCTCTGACAGGAACCTCAAGAGAGTCAGCCTTGTCAACCGCCTTAAACCCTACTATAACAGGGCAGATGTGACCTTTCTCATGGTTACAGATGAGGTTCAGGAAGCAGAGAGTGAACCTCTATCTCCCTGACCTCCTGTGCAACAATCCTAAAGATGGGTCAGTGGAAGGAGTGGTCTTCTCAGACACCCTTACTTCCCACCAGCAGACTGATTGCAGGCAAGTCCTAAATCAGTTTGCTGAGCTCTTCTCTTTGACCCCTGGTCAGACTCGCTGGTGTACCCATGATATGGATACTGGTGAAAGCCTACCTGTCAAGAATAAAATATACAGGCTGATATGTGAAAGCTGAAGTAAGTAAGATGATGGAATTGGGAGTCATAGAGCCATCTGAGCTCTCCTGGGCAAACTCAGTTGTCTTAGTCCCCATGACTTAGACCCAGGGTTTTATGAAAGAAATGAGGTTTTATGTGGACTACAGGGGTCTCAATGCAGTGCCCAAAACTGATGCCCACCCAATTCCAAGGGCAGATGAACTAATTGACAGGTTGGGAGCAGCCACGTATCTGAGTACCTTTGATCTCACATCAGGGTACTGGCAAATAGGCCTGGCTCCAGGAGCAAAAGAAAGATCTGCATTGTCAACCCCATATGGGCATTATCAGTTCAATGTGATACCCTTTGGTTTGAAAAATGCACCTGCCACTTTTCAAAAGTTGGTGAACAAAGTCCTTGCTGGATTGAAATCCTTTAGTTCAGCATATCTAGATGATATTTCTGGCTTTAATTCCACCTGGCAGGATCACCTGATCCTCCTTGGGAAAGTACTAGAGGCTCTGAGAAGTGCAGGCCTCACTATCAAGGCAAGCAAGTGCCAGAGAATGCAGGCAAATGTTGTATGCTTGGGTCACCTTGTTAGTGTAGGCCAATGTTCAACCATTGCAGCCCAAGATCCAAACCATTCTGGAGTGGTTGGCTCCAACTACCCAGACTCAAACCAGGGCCTTCCTTGGCTTGACTGGGTACTATAGGACGTTTGTAAGGGATTCTGGCACCATTGAGGCACCCCTCACAGAGCTGACCTCCAAAAGAATGCCCAAGAAGGTGAACTGGACAGTGAGCTGTCAAAAGGCTTTTGACACTCTGAAGGAAGCAATGTGCTCTGCATTATGCCCAGATTATGCAAAGCCATTCATTTTGCAGGCAGATGCCTCTGAACATGGGATAGGAGCGGTCCTATCCCAAATAAATGACCAAGGTCAAGACAAGCCAGTGGCTTTCATTAGTAGAAGGCTACTCCCCAGGAAACAGTGCTAGAATGCCATTGAGAGGGAAACCTTTGCCGTAGTTTTGTCCCTGAAGAAGTTGAGGCCATACCTGTTTGGCTGTCGCTTCCTTGTTCAAACCGACCACAGGCCTCTCAGATGGCTAATGCAAATGAAAGGTGAAAATCCCAAACTGCTAAGGTGGTCCATATGGTCCATATCCCTACAGAGAATGGACTTTTAAGTGGAACACAGACCCGGGCTGCCAATGCAAATGCAGATGGCCTTTCCAGGTTCTTCCACTTATATGATGAAGACTATCTAGGGGAAGGCTAGTCTCAGCCTCCTTCGTTTGGGGGGAGGGGTCATGTAGGAAAGTACCTCTTTTTGGACATGATTAGCCCCCACCTGTTGCCTGGAAAGTGATGTAATTTTGAATCGAAGTGCACAGGGTCCCTACCAACCAGATCTCCTGTGCCAGATCTCCTTCCCTAAACTGTAAAAGGTACCCCTGGTACCAAGGGCCTTGTGATTAAAAATGGTTCCTAAGGGCTGCAGCACGAATTGTGCCACCCTTAGGGACCCCTCACCAAGCATATGCACACTGCCACTGCAGCCAGTGTGTGCAGACAAAACTGAAGAGTCAACATGGCACACATCCCTATGTACAAGTGAATGTGTACAGATCCTGTCACATACAGCAAGGTGCACTACTCAAGCCCTTACGGTGCAATACTGTTTAAAGAAGTTTTTTGTGCACAAATTCAAAAATTAGACCTCTTTAACAATTACTAATTAGCCTGTACATACATTATGCGACCATGTCTAACATATTGCTAATCAACCACATGAAAAGAAAAGTGACAAAATCAACAATGATCTGTTTTCAAATCAACCTTTCGTTGATGTAACATTTATTTTTCATTTCGCACTTAGTGCATCACATTGAACAAATCACTTTTTATGCCGTGTTCCCAATGCATTTCGGGAATCCCTTCGTCAGGGGAACTCTAGAATGACAAATAATACAAAGTTTACAATTGCCATGTAACTCCATTCAACAATTATATATCAGAGCTTCTAAGGTAAATACCCTTCACCGAACAAATGGTGCGTCAGACCATGCCTTGAATTCATGCTGTTGCTCACAAGCCAGTGCTTGTCTCTTAAGTGTCTCAAAAACAAAATGGTTTAAAATAAAAAGAATCACCCCTTAATCTCATGCATCGTGCTCAGAAGTATCACTGGATCATGTGCCTAATTAAACTGTTTGCCAGATAAAAGTGCAAAAACCATGCACCCTACAATTGTTTGTTTCCGTAACCAACTAAAGAAACATCAGGACAACTGGCACCTACCCGGTCCTCAGTCAACCTCGACAACCAATGTGGGAGGTATTGCTATGAATGTAAACAAATGTGCAAATTTAATTACTGTCCTATTTAATTGCCAGTGCAGTCAAGAAACGTGCATGTTTCCCACTTTCAGACACTTACTGCAAATGTCTTTTTTAAGAAACGTGAAGCCGCCAGTAATTTCAAGGTAGTTGAGTGCTTCAAAATCTGAATGGGAAAACACATTACATAAGTAGCTGTCCCGTAGTCAAACGCTCCCAGAGCCTTCCCCCATCAACATCCTACCACTTACTTACCGACCGCTATCAAATGAATTCCTCTGCCCTCTGCTTAAAACCGCCGATCGCGTCAAGGTAATCGTATGCTGTTCAGTCTGCGTGAGGAAACAAATCCTTATCACCAATGGTCCCGCAACCTAACGTGTTCAAAACTTTCCCCGGTATCCTGCCTCACACTTACTTTTAAATTCCATCCGCTGACGAATCCTCACTCGCCCTTCCATCAGCGTTCGACGCGCTACCTGATGAGTCATAGTTTATAGATTGTCGTATGCGCGTTACGCGCATGTAACGTCCTGCCACAACCACTGAAAACAGACTTCCCGGCATGTTAATATATAGAACAAGTGGTTCTGTTGGGTATTACAATTGTTTTAGTCTATGTACTCAGTACAAAGGTAAAGGTATATATCAATTCGTTATCAACAAATGCAAAACGATTTTTTGAAAGAAGGAATGAAACCTTATAGTGGGAACACACCAAGAGAACAAACAATTTTTTACCAGACATAAAGTTTTTTACTCTTTTGTTATTTACAATGGAATTGAATATGGCTGTCATAAAAACCATTGAATTGCAGCGATACAATAGTGACTGTTGTGAGAAATAAGTGACATGTGGTGACACGTGAAATCAATGGTGCACTATATACATGACATACATAAGTGACATAAATACAGTGGATTCAAAGCTTATTTTGTTCTGTCTCTTAATTTTACACATGAATACAAGACCCAACGCTGATTTTCAGTTAGGGTCAAGGAGACTGTATGGACTAGTATGACAATAATGTCGACGGTTCGACCCTTGGGGATAGCGCAAAGTGAAACGCGTCAGGGCGGGTCTTCTTCAGGACTGTGAAGGGTGGTGTGGACAGCCTATAGGATTAATTTAAAAAGGAATTAGATCAGGTGTGTTCCAATAGTCAAAGGGACTATCATGTATAATGCAGTAGCTGAGGAATAGCTTACCACAGAAACAGAGAATCCAATCAATGGAATTAGAAGACTGTGATCCTAATGGAATATTCACTAGAGATCGGAGTACTACAATTGAAAGACAAGGGGACAAAAACCGGGACAACATCAATAATAGTGGAAAGGTAGCTAAGGTTCCGTGGGTGCAACAGCTACAAATGGTACAGCTGTACATAGCCCTTACCAAGAACCCTGCCGATAGTCAGGGCATGTTGAGGATCCAACCTTGGCATCCAAGGTTAATGCGATTGTTTATTATCCACCATCCGTTGTAATTCAGAATACGAAGAAATCGTGGAAGACCTCCACCAACAGGTTGTGGTTTGAATATAAATAAGCAAGGAATTGGTATATGGAGCGTTTTAAAGTATGGCGCGATTTAAGAAAAAAGAGAGAGAATCTACATTTTCTATGTGCGACGAGGTGAGGCATACCTTGAAAGCGATATTAATCACTCAAACATGTGACCTCCACCAGCCGGTTGGGGTCTTGTGATGTCGAGTTTGCTTGTCTAGAAAACGCCACCAAAAGCGGTCGAATACTGTGGGTTCAAAGGATTCAATTAGGAGATATCCTTACGGGATATAGAGAAGTGCAACACTCGCTTGCCTGTCAATGCAGCCTCTCACCTTCAGAGCTGCGCCATAGTCTGCCGTCTGACTGAACCAATGTCAAGTACGGCCGCGCTGGAAATTGTCAGCTTATGACAGCTTACTGACGTAAGGCTGCCCGGTCTTCCCACGTGTATGTTAGGGTGCAGCAGCTCAGTGGAGCTGGCGTGAAAGGATGATGTCAATGATGACACACCTGTTCGGTTTGGGAACCCCGAAGCCTGTTCAGAAATCAGTTCTATGTGTATTATCAGGCATCCGCAATCTAAAATAGTCAATTTGAATAATATACTTGTCTTGAAAATTTTAAATCGTGAAAATGGCAATGAGTCACATGTACATTAAAGCTCAGCAATTATAGCTAACCCTTTTAAAGAGTTATTTGTTGTATGTCTCGCTTTAGGTGCATGAATAATCGGTAACGAGTTTTCGCATGAACATTTTAACATTTTCAACCACATAGCTAGGTAACTATGCTAGATATCCTTGGGATCAAGTAAACACATGTACCCGTGGAGTCAAATAAACACATGTACATGGATACATATGATGCCATAAGGAATAATCATTGTTAAATCATTATGTTGGTCAATCAATTGGAATAATTTACACTTATTGAAAATTTAAAATCGTCAAAGTGAGAATGGCAATGAGTTACATATACATTAAAGCTCAGCAATTATAGCTAACCCTTTTAAAGAGTTATTTGTTGTATGTCTCGCTTTAGGTGCATGAATAATCGGTAACGAGTTTTCGCATGAACATTTTAACATTTTCAACCACATAGCTAGGTAACTATGCTAGATATCCTTGGGATCAAGTAAACACATGTACCCGTGGAGTCAAATAAACACATGTACATGGATACATATGATGCCATAAGGAATAATCATTGTAAAATCATTATGTTGGTCAATCAATTGGAATAATTTACACTTATTGAAAATTTAAAATCGTCAAAGTGAGAATGGCAATGAGTCACATATACATTAAAGCTCAGCAATTATAGCTAACCCTTTAAAAGAGTTATTTGTTGTATGTCTCGCTTTAAGTGCATGAATAATCAGTAACGAGTTTTCGCATAAACATTTTAACATTTTCAACCACATAGCTAGGTAACCATGCAAGATATCTGTGGAATCGAAAGAAACACATGTACCCGTGGAATCAAATAAACACATGTACATGGATACATATGATGACCTAAGGAATAATCATTGTAAAATCATTATGTTGGTCAGATGTCCGTCATTGTGTATGCATATTAAAAGAGCCATTTGGACAAATTCCCGTGTGTAACTGCAAGTGTGGGATATATTGTGTGTTGCAAAGGGAAAATATTATTCCATCTGGTGTTAACATAGACCTACATGTGCCATTGTCACAGATTATATCATACATTACAGAGAGATTGACTTACAAAACATTGTCACACTCTCAATTCACATGATAATGGGAGGTTTAGATATCATGTACATTATATGTCAATAATGATGGGAAGTTAGATATCCAGGACATTATATAACAACCACAGAAATGTATTCTCATGTTATGTTCAGTGTAGTGGGGGTATGTATGACCTTGATCGATCTCTGGTCTGATCAACTGTTAGTCAAGTCTGGTGCAGTGACTAAATTACAGCCTACCCATCTGTCGATAGGTCTCTTCTTGCTCGTTAAGTCCCCGATTCACAGAGTCCAAAGTATGAATCCACCTACACTTCTTGAAATTAAGGGCAGAGAGTATGTTACCTCCTCTTGGGTGTAGGTTGATTTTTTTCTAGTACCCACCACTGTAGGTTGTCCGCCGTGTGGCCCACAGCGGAGTAGTGGTCTACTTAGGGAGCTCCCTGTACATTGCAACGGATCCTACTGCAGTGCTGAGGGATCCTAGTTTTAACTTTTTATTGTGGTTTGGCCTACATATACTTTCTGACAAGGGCATCTTATGGCATAAATAACGTTGTGGCTATTGCAATTAGTATGCTGTGTTAGACAATACGTTTGACCGTGATGGGTAAATGATGAGCACACCATGGAAAGATTGCAGGCTTTACAATTACTGCATTTAAAGTGGCCCACTATTGGTGGTAAATTTAGTTGTTGTCTTATATCAGGTGGTTTGGGTGTTTCAAGATAGGAACTCACTACGTAGTCCTTGATGTGTTTGGCTCGTTTAAAGGCAAACATTGGCTCTTTTTTTATGTTGATTTCCGTGCCTACCAGGTTCCAGTACTTCTTGATTACTTTTTTGATCTCATGGCTCCTTGTGTTAAACGTTGTGACACACACCAATTTATCCATCTTCTTGTCCTTTGGTTGTACCTCAAGGAGAGACTCTCTAGGACGGTACCAAGCCCTTTTTCTTGCTCTGTTGAGCAATCCCTTTGGGTAACCTTGGTCCCTCAGTTTCGTGATAAGGATATCTGTTTCCTTGAAGAAATCAACCCTTCGTGAACAGTTGCGCCGAAGCCTTAAAAATTGGCCGCATGGTAAATTGTCCCTCAAATTTCTAGGATGGTGAGAATCATATTTCAAGAGGGTGTTCCGATCTGATGGTTTCCTGTACAGGGTCGTAAGAATTTTGGCATCTTCTATTTCCAGTGTGAGGTCCAAGAAGCAGATGGTCTCATTGCTGTATGTCATCGTAAATTGGATGTCTGGAGATCGTCCATTCAGCCAAGTTTGAATTCTGTCAAGTGTTGTTTTGTGCCTGTCCAAATCATCAGCACGTCATCAATATATCTCTTCCAAATCGCGATATTGTCAAGGAAGGGGTTCGAAAGATCATAAATATGGATATCTTCATAGTGGTCCATAAATAGATTGACTAGACTGGGAGCGAACCCAGCCCCCATAGCCACACCCTTGCATTGGTAATAATAGGTGTCCTGGCATGTTAGACATTGAATGAGGTGGATGGTGACCTTTGTGTTCAAACCACTTATATCATGTTGAAAAGAAACATGCTTAATTCATTAACAATAATTTAGATGTGCCGTGAGACGACGCGAGTGCGCTCACCATCAACTCTTGTACTACGCGTATGGAGTCTCCACCCTATCGATTCTACACAGAAAACAATTACCGTAAAGTGCATGAGTTGCGCGTGCCCCTCCATAGTGTAAATGTCTCATACCACGGATTGTTCAACAAAATACGAGACATAGTAGATCAAAAAGATGATAGCCTCCCTTGTTTTTCTAAAAAATATATGTGAAAACGAATACACAAAAAATAAATAAATGTCAGGTGTACCGAGCATCAAACAAGCAGTTTGTCTTGTGTGCAACAGCGTGAGAACATGTAATGGTACCTGCTTCATACAGTAATTATATTATACATGAGATATACTTATACAAATACATATGTCTAATCCTGATGTAATCAGTGCAAACACATCAAGCATACACTTTAGTGTGTAGACGGCCTTGTTTCAATTCAATTAGAATATCCAAGAAGTTAATCGATTCCTGACTCATCTGGTGTGTGAATTTAATGTGAGGGTTGTGTCTGTTCAAGATTTCGATGCGGTTTTCCAATTGTTGTCTATGGCCCTTCCCTAAGAGAAGGATGTCATCAATGTACCTCATGTATATTAACAGATTGTCTTGCCACTCCTTCTCTTGTAGAATATAAGTATCTTCATACTTGGCCATAAAAATATTCGCATACGTGGGTGCCCCCGAAAAACCCATTGATGTCCCCGTGCGTTGCAAAAAGAAACGATCTTTCCAAGAGAAATAACTATGATACAAACTGAAATTTCAGTTTGTATCATAGTTATTTCTCTTGGAAAGATAGGTACATTGAGGACATCCTTCTCTTATGGAAGGGCCCTAGACAACAATTGGAAAACCGCATCGAAATCTTGAACAGACACAACCCTCGCATTAAATTCACACACCAGATGAGTCAGGAATCGATTAACTTCTTGGATATTCGAATTGAATTGAAACAAGGCCGTCTACACACTAAAGTGTATAAAAAACAAACGGATAGGAATAATGCTTTGCATTTCCAGAGTTTCCATCCACCATCTTTAAAGAATCACCTACCACTATCACAGTTCATCAGGATCAAGAGAATTACATCCGATGCGAACATATGTGATCATACTATTGAAGAAATATCACGACAATATCAACAGCGAGGCTACCCGCTTGAAGTTCTGGAAAGGGCAAAACAGAAGGTTCAACACATGCAGCGTGAAGAGTTGTTAAAAAAATCATTGAAGCATAATGAGAAAAGAGAAGTTCTTGTCATAAAACTTTCCACAGCAACTCCAGCAATTAAACAGAGTATATTACGAAGATGGGAGATAATTCAACAGGAATCAGACTTAAAGGAAGTGTTTACTTCAAAACCCATGTTCGCACACTCGCGATTAAAAAACCTAAAGGAATTTTTGAAAATAAGACCATTAAGCGCAACTGTAACACAAGTTATGGGCATGCGTAAATGTTTTAACTGCAGTCACTGTGGCAATGTGATTACAGGCAAGACATTCACCCACCCATAAACTGGTAAAAAAATCAAACTGAATCATGCATCAGATTGTAATTCCGAAATGGTCATTTACGCTATGAAATGTCCGTGTGGATTAGTGTATGTTGGCAGAACATCCAGAAAAGTAAAAATAAGACTCACTGAACATAAAAGTATGATTAGAACAGTGAACACAAATTCATGCTTAGCTGCACATTGAACCGAAAAAAAACATACCATACACCAAATTAGGTTCACCATTTTAACAAAATAATTGTAGTACCACAAAGAGACACCAACCAACAGCTAGCGCAAAGGGAAACATACTGGATAAGGCATTTAAACACTCTGACACCATTTGGTTTAAATGATAAAATTGAAATGGTTTGCTTTTTATAAATTCGTATATTGTATCTGTTATCCATGCTTGATGTGTTTGCACTAATTACATCAGGATTAGACATATGTTTTTGTATAAGTATATCTCATGTATAATATAATTACTGTATGAAGCAGGTACCATTACATGTTCTCACGCTGTTGCACACAAGACAAACTGCTTGTTTGATGCTCGGTACACCTGACATTTATTTATTTTTTGTGTATTCGTTTTCACATATATTTTTAGAAAAACAAGGGAGGATATCATCTTTTTAATCTACTATGTCTCGTATTTTGTTGAACAATCCGTGGTATGAGGCTTTTACATTATGGAGGGGCACGCGAAACTCTCATGAACTTTATGGTAATTTTTTTCTGTGTAGAATCGATAGGGTGGAGACTCCATACGCGTAGTACAAGAGTTGATGGTGAGCGCACTCATGTCGTCTCACGACACATCTAAATTATTGTTAATGAATTAAGCATGTTTCTTTTCAACACGATATAAGTGGTCTGAACACAAAGGTCACCATCCACCTCATTCAATGTCTAACATGCCGGGAAGTCTGTTTTCAGTGGTCGTGGCAGAACGTTACGTGCGCGTAACGCGCATATGACAATCTATAAACTATGACTCGTCAGGTAGCGTGTCGAATGCAGATGGAAGGGCGAGTGAGGATTCGTCAGCGGATGGAATTTAAAAGTAAATGTGAGACAGGATACCGGGGAAAGTTTTGAACACATTAGGTTGCGGGACCATTGGTGATAAGGATTTGTTTCCTCACGCAGACTGAACAGCATACGATTACCTTGACGCGACCAGCGGTTTTAAGCAGAAGGCAGAGGAATTGCATTTGATAGCGGTCGGCAAGTAAGTGGTAGGATGTTGATGGAGGAAGGCTCTGGGAGCATTTGACTACGGAACAGCTACTTATGTAATGCGTTTTCCCATTCAGATTTTGAAGCACTCAACTATCTTGAAATTACTGGCGGCTTCACGTTTCTTAAAAAAGACATTTGCAGTAAGTGTCTGAAAGTGGGAAACATGCACGTTTCTTTTTACTGCACTGGCCGTTAAATAGGACAGTAATTCAATTTGCACATTTGTTTGCATTCATAGCAATACATCCCACATTGGTTGTCAATTTTGACTGAGGACCGGGTAGGTGCCAGTTGTCCTGATGTTTCTTTAGTTGGTTACGGTAACACACAATTGTAGGGTGCATGGTTTTTTGCACTTTTATCTGGCAAACAGTTTAACTAAGAGGCACATGATCCAGTGATACTTCTGAGCACGATGCATGAGATTAAGGGGTGATTCTTTTTATTTTAAACTATTATGTTTTTGAGACACTTAAGAGACAAGCACTGGCTTGTGAGCAACAGCATGAATTCAAGGCATGGTCTGACACACCATTTGTTTGGTGAAGGGTATTTACCTTAGAAGCTCTGATATATAATTGTTGAATGGAGTTACATGGCAATTGTAAACTTTGTATTATTTGTCATTCTAGAGTTCCCTGACGAAGGGATTCCCGAAATGCATTGGGAACACGGCATGAAAAGTGATTTGTTCAATGTGATGCACTAAGTGCGAAATGAAAAATAAATGTTACATCAACGAAAGGTTGATTTGAAAACAGATCATTGTTGATTTTGTCACTTTTCTTTTCATGTGGTTAATTAGCAATATGTTATACATGGTCGCCTAATGTATGTACAGGCTAATTAGTAATTATTAAAAAGGTCTAATTTTTGAATTTGTGCACAAAAAACTTCTTTAAACAGTATTGCACCGTGAGGGCTTGAGTAGTGCACCTTGTTGTATGTGACAGGATCTGTACACATTCACTTGTAGACATTTCAGCCTGACAGGAGCAGGTCTGGAGACAAGGTTGCACACACTTTAAAAACTAGATGAATTAGTGGTTATCATTTTTTCACTCAGAAACAAGGTGTGCAGGTTATACCCACACTTAAAATATAACACATCCCTGTGTGCCATGCCAATAGACACTGCATGAGACATAGGTAAGACACCCCTCTAGCAGGCCTTAGCCCTAAAGCAGGGTGCACTATATCTCCTGTGAGGGCATATCTGCATGAGCAGATATGCCCCTGCAATATCCTTGTCAATTCCTGGATACTTTAAGTGACCAGGGAAGCCATAGTAAGTACATGGGCTGGTCACTCGTGATTACGAGTTCTCTAGCTCCATGATGGCTTCACTGAAATATGGGATGTTTAGTACCAAATATCTCAGCATAATAAACCTGCACTGATTTCAGTGTCGGATTTATTAAAAAGTGTACACAAAGAGGACCCCTTAGAGGGTTCCCCTGAAACCTACCATTCCTTAGTGTGGTCACCGACTGGCCTCAGCAAGCCTGCCTATACCAGACAGTGTTCTGACCTCATGGGAAGAGTGCCTGTGCACTCTGAGGCCAAGAACAATGCCTTTCCTGGTGTGACTAGCAGGTCACACCAGCAGAGTCACACCAGCAGAAACGATTGCAGACATCAACTGACTTGGCCCCAGCCCTACCAGCCTGTCTGCAGCCTTCAACAATCCTGAGGCAAAAGATGACCCGTCCTGCAGCCCAGTGACCTCCACAGCCTTGGGAGAACAGTCTGCCTTTGACAAACATCAAGACTGCTGAGAACAACGGACCTGTTCACCAAGCAACCATCTTCAAAGTATAGTCTCTGTGACCTGAAGAACCGCAAAGCCTGCCCCCGGTTCCACCTCTGCACCCGACGCCTCTGGCCAGGTTCCAAGTGTCCCACCGGTTCCAGCAAGGTTCCCCAGCATTCCAGAACCTAAGTCCACCAAGAGCTGACCTCTCCTGGACTCCTTGACCTCTTCTGCAGCTTCTGCACGGAGACCCCCTCCCAACCACGAACTGCTCCGGTAAGATGTTTCCGACACCAAAAGGCACCCCT
Source organism: Calotriton arnoldi (assembly GCA_963921515.1). Taxonomy (NCBI): domain Eukaryota; kingdom Metazoa; phylum Chordata; class Amphibia; order Caudata; family Salamandridae; genus Calotriton; species Calotriton arnoldi. Next base: position 3,071,373 of record CAWUFW010000174.1, read on the forward strand.
GCACCCGTCCACCCTGGGTCTTGGTAAAGAGGACCAAAGGTGTCCGTACGTCCCCGAGCATCGCAACTTACCTGTCCAGCTGTTGGTTTCCTTCGACCGGCTTCCTGGCCTGAGCCTGCAGTCTTTTTCCAATTTTGGCTGTCTCCATTGCCTTGCATTGGGCCCCCGATGCTGTGTTGGCACCCTCTACCCAGCCACCCCTGTGCCACTGACGGTGCTTCTTTGGGCCCTAAATAAGGCACTTTCCTACACAGGTATTCACGGACAACACCATCGCCATGTGGTACTGCAACAAATGGGGTGAGGTGGGGGCGTAGACCCTCTGTCAGTAGACTGCACCTCTGTACGTGGCTGAAATGTCAGAGCATTTCCCAGGTGGTTCAACACCTGGCGGGATCTCTGAATGCTAGGGTAGACAAACTCAGCCGAAGAGGCCTACCAGATCACGAATGGTGTCTCCAACTGGAAGAGGTTCAAGGTCTCTTTCAGCAGTGGGGAGAGTCTTGGTTAGATCTGTTTGCCGCCATCGATAACACACAATGTCAGCAATTCTGCACGTTGGAGTTTCCAAGGCAGCTCCCGTTCGGAGACGCTTTTCATCTCAAGAAGAGCTTCAGTCTCTTGTATTCATTGCCGCTAATATAGCTCCTGCCCAGAGTTCTCAAGAAGATCAGGAATGACCGGGCTCAAGTCATCCTTGTGGCTCCGGACTGGGCTCAGAGAGTCTGGTATCCCACACTGTTGAGCATGTCCATCAGTTCTCCTATCCGGCTGCCCCTTTGGGAGGATCTAATGTTGCAGCAGCAGGGAAAGGGTTCTCCACCCAAACCTGTCAATGCTCTGCCTTCATGTGTGGAGATTGAGCGGCAACAGTTGACAGCTTTCAACCTTCCACCCAAAGTGTGTATTATCTTGGCAGCTCCGTGTATCTCCATCAAGACGGTATACGCAGGCCATTGGAACAACTTTGTGGCATGGTGTACAGTCAAACAGGTTGATCCTTTATCTGCACCCCTTTCCCAAGTTATTTAGTTTATCTTTACCCTATCCCAGCAGGGCTCCACTTTGGGCACGTTGAAGAGTTATGTGTCTGCTATCTCTGCCTCTCTGTGACTGTCAGATCAGCCATCACTCTTCAAGTCCCCTATTGTTAATAGGTTCCTTAAAGATCTGCAGCATGTTTCCCCCAGCTCCCTTTGTAATGCCTCAATGGGTTTTTAAATTGGTTCTTACCTTTCTAATGTGCACTCCCTTTGAGCCACTTCATACCTGCCCTGCTATGCACCTCACCATCAAGGCAGCCTTTCTGATGGCAATTACATCTGCCCGGAAGGTCAGTGAATTACAGGCACTGTCATCTCAGGCTCCATACGTGTCTTTTTCCCAGACAAACTGGTCCTTCAGACTCGAGCATCCTTACCAAAGGTAGTCACCCCGTTTCACATAGGCCAATCCATCACTTTGCCTTCACTTATGCTCCGCCTCATCCCTCTAACAAAGAGTAGAGACTCCACCGGCTAGAACCGTTCTACCTTGACCGCACAAAACCGTTTCAGGTGCACAGTTGGGGTGGTGTATGTCGGAGATTAAAAAGGGAAGGCCATGCAGAAACACACCATCTCCTGGTGGATTGTGCTCTGCATTAAGATCTGTTATGCATTGACCAAGAAACCACCCCCAGAGGGCTTGCATGCTCATTCCACCAAAGCAAAAGCTGTGACCACTGCGTTACCACACAGACTTCCAGTACTGGACATCTGCCAGGCAGGAATGTGGGCCTCACTGCACACTTTCAAAAAGCACTACTGCCTGGACAGTCAGGTCTGTCAAGACGGGTACTTTGCCTGTTCGGTCCTGCAGGACTTTCTAGTCTAGATCGAGTTTCCAGACCCCTCTCCGTGGAGATATTACTTGGGTATCTATGTTAAGGTAAGACGTCTGTGGCTAGAAGTCTCTACCAGATGAAGAAGTTACTTACCTTCGGTAACTCCTTATCTGGTAGAGATTCTATCTAGCCGCAGATTCCTTACATGCCCACCCATCCTCACGGCTCTGTGAACGGATTTCTAGATACTGGGCTATTCCATTTTCAGGGCCCTAGTTCCACAAACCAGTTGTAGGAGGCTGACTTAGTATATGGTGCACACTTATTTAAGTGAAGCACCTTGCACTAATCCAGGTAACCCTTATGGTGATTTTAGTGGTCTTTGATAAAGTTTTGAAAGCTCTCAAAGTGGTAGCTGTGGAGAGCAGCCTTCAGGCTTATATTGAAGGAGTGTGAAGCAGTTTGTTTTACCAGGTTAATCATGTAGTGTAGATTAAATGAAAGATAACCACACAGTTTATATATAAAAATAAGTGTATTTATTACACAACACTCGCTAACACATTGGTATATCTCCTACCCAGAGCTATAAACACAAATACACAATAATACTTCAATTGCAATAAGGTAAGTAGCACAAAATACAGTGGTCTCCAAGGGAGACCAAACCATATACAAAAAAAGTGGAATACGAACTGTGACCAAAGTCGGGACTTAGACCAGGAAACTCAGAGAAGCTGGGGAACCACGCAAGGTGAGTACCCAGTCAATCAATCAATCAGGAGTTTGTTAAAGCGCGACTACTCACCCGTAAGGATCTCAAGGCGCTAGTGGTGGGGGGGGTGCAGGTTCCATTCCATCAAGGAGGGAGTCTGTCGAAGAGCCAGGTTTTGAGGTTTCTTGCAAAGATGGGGAGCGATGTTGTCTGTCTGAGGTGGAGCGGAAGGGCGTTCCATGCTTTGGCCGCGAGGAAGGAGAAGGAGCGGCCTCCCGATCTGGTCTTTCTGGTGCGGGGGACCACGGCGTAGGAGAGCTGGGCTGATCGTAGGGTCCTTTGGGGTGCGTGGAATTTGAGTCGGCTGTTCAGGTATGCTGGTCCGGTGCCGTGGAGGGCCTTGTGTTCGTGGGTGAGCATCTTAAAGGTGATTCTCGCCTCGACGGGGAGCCAGTGGAGTGTGCGCAGGTGCTGGGAGATGTGGCAGTGTTTTGGCAGGTTGAGGACCAGTCTTGCGGCGGCGTTCTGGATGTTCTGTAGCTTGCGGATGAGGTTTTTGTTTATTCCGGCGTAGAGTGCGTTGCCGTAGTCGAGTCTGCTGGTGACCAGGGCGTGAGTGACTGTCTTTCGGTGTTCGAGGGGGATCCATTTGAAGGTCTTACGAAGGAGGCGGAGGGTGTGGAAGCAGGAAGACGAGACAGAGTTGATCTGGCGGTCCATTTTGAGCTCGGAGTCCAGGATGATTCCCAGGTTGCGTGCGTGGTCTGTGGGGGTTGGCGGGTTTCCGAGGGCGGGGGGCCACCAGGTGTCGCTCCAGGCGTCGGGGTTTGGGCCCATGATGAGTACTTCTGTTTTGTTGGTGTTTAGTTGTAGGCAGCTGTTTTTCATCCATTTGGCGACGGCTTCCATGCCTTCTCGAAAGTTGCGTCTGGCAGTGTTGGGCTCGTTGGATAGGGAGAGGATGAGCTGGGTGTCGTCTGCGTATGACACGATGTTGAGTCCGTAGGTTCTGACGATGGGGGCAAGTGGAGCCATGTAGACGTTGAAGAGCATCGGGCTGAGGGAGGAGCCCTGGGGGACTCCGCAGGTGGTAGGTGTGGGGTCCGAGAGGAAAGGGGGGAGTCTGACCCGCTGCGTCCTGCCAGAGAGCAAGGAGCAGATCCAGTCGAGGGCCTTGTCCTGGATTCCTGCGTCGTAGAGTCTGCATATTAGGGTGCGGTGGGAGACTGTGTCGAACGCCGCTGATAGGTCGAGGAGGATGAGGGCTACTGTTTCTCCTTTGTCCAGTAGGGTGCGGATGTCGTCTGTTGCAGCGAGGAGGGCGGTTTCCGTACTGTGGTTTTTTCTGAAGCCGGATTAGGAGGAGTCGAGGATGTTGTGTTCTTCAATGAATGTGGCGAGTTGGCTGTTGATGGCTTTCTCAATGACTTTCGCTGGGAACGGGAGCAGGGAGATGGGTCTGTAGTTTTTGAGGTCGGTGGGGTCCGCTGAGGGTTTCTTTAGGAGGGGGTTGACCTCAGCGTGTTTCCAGTCGTCGGGGAACGAGGCGGTCGCCGGGGAGCGGTTGATGGTGTGGCGGAGTATGGGTGCGATGGTGTCGGCGGCTCTGTTGAAGATGTGGTGGGGGCAGGGGTCCGTGGGGGCCCCTGAGTGGATTGACTTCATTGTCTTCAGTGTGTCTTCGGTGGTGAGGGCTGTCCAGTCATCAATCGCTGGTTTCCGGGTGTCGGGGGTGGTTGGTGAGGGTTCAGTGTGTTGGTTGTCTTCGTTGAAGTTGTCGTGAGATGCTCTTGATTTTGTGGTGGGAAAAAGGTGCTGAGTTTGTCGCAGAGGTGTTGTGAGGGAGGGATGTCGGTAGACTCGCTGGTGGGTTGGGCGAACTCCTTGATGATGCTGAAGAGTTCCTTGCTGTTGTGTGCGTGGGTGGAGATTCTGTCTTCAATCGCTTTTTCCTCGTTTCTCTGATGAGTTGATGGTGGGCGTTGGTGGCGGCTCTGAAGTTGTTGTGGGCTTCTGTGGATTTGGTGTTCCTCCAGGCCTTTTCGAGGCGGCGGCATGTGCGCCTGGACTCTCGAGTTCGGTGGTAAACCATCTGGCTTTCTTGGCGCGGGTATTGTTGTTTTTCTTGAGGGGGCTATGGTGTTGGTGCTGTCCGAGATCCATCTATGCAGGGTTCGGGCTGCGGTGTTGGGGTCGTCGTTTTCCGCGATGGTTGGGGTGGAGTTGTTGAGTGAGGAGGTGAGCTGGTCGTCGGTGATTTTGGTCCAGTTTCTTCGTGGAAGCTGGTGCTGGTGTCTGTGGATGGTGGGTGTTCTGAAGGTGAAGTGGACACAACGATGGTCGGTCCATGGGAGTTCGGTGGTGTGGCTGAAGGTGATGGAGTTTCCTGTAGTGAAGAGGGGGTCGAGGGTGTGTCCTGCTGAGTGCGTGGGCTCGGTCACGATCTGGCGGAGTCCAATGTTGTGGAGGTTGTCCAGGAGGGATGTGGTGTTGGGGTCCAGTTGGTTGTCGAGGTGGAAGTTGAGGTCTTCCAGCAGGGTGTAGTTGGTGGATGCGATGGCCTGCGGGGAGATAATGTCCGTGATGGAGTTGGCGAAGGGTCCGCGGGGTCCAGGGGGTCGGTAGATGAGGGTTCCTCGGAGGGTAGTATCTTGAAGTGAAGGTGTTCCATCAGTTCTGTGGGCTCTGTGGGCTCGTCAGGGAGTGTGCTCAGGCGGAGACTGTGTGCAGAGTGGAAACACAACCGTTTCTCCAGTAGGAGTCAACGGGAAAGTCACAGTTGCAGTTTTTAAGAAAAAGGACTCTCCCCAGTGGACCCTGAGGGAACCCCATGGAAGAAAGAAGGTTGGAGAGTCACCCACCTGTTGAAACCCCAAGAACCAGGATACCTACACCAGGGAAGCTGGGTGCATAGGTGTGAAGTGAAGTCCGAAACCGCCGTAGACTACAATGGAGGACTTCAGGACAGATGCCGCTGGAGAAGACAGTGCAAGAGTCCAGTGGAATCCTAGGGTGGATTCTGGAAGAGAAGAACCTGTAAGCAGAGTGGACAGAGTCTATGCCACTTGGAGGTGACCATGGGGGCCGGAAGAGCAATGACCACCGATGTTGGGCAGTTCAGAAGTGTTGACGGTGACCTTGTCGCTGTAGCTGTGAGGACCAGGCGACACTGAGGAAGACCAGGAGCCATGCACGAGCTGTCCCACGTAGGAAGTCGAGAACCAGGGGAACGGTGTTTGGGAGGAGCACTAACAAGCCTTGGCAGCTGCAACAGGCGTGGAAAGCAAAGAAGGAGCAACGTTGGGACCAGCAAGGTCCAAAGGTCTCACCACTAGCAGGAGAGTCAGAGCAGGCCTGAAGCAAGCAGGGGAGCCCACTGGAGCAGAAGAACCACCTCAAGTGGACCCACAGGCCGAATGCACAGGAGTCACAAGAGGACCTTGAGCAGCTCACCAAGAAGGAAGGCCCACGGTGCAGAGGATGCGATGAGGACACTGTACTAGGCAGGAAGAGATGCTGGAGCTTCTTGTAGCCCAAAGATCTCGAGAATGCATATCCAACAAGCCTTGGCAACGGCAAGTCGAAGTAGTGCACAGGGGTTCAGTCCCAGTGATTCCAACGAGGTTCACTGGCCTCAGAATTGCAGAGAGGACAGGTCAGGCCTCAAGGGAGTTGCAGAACCACCACCTGTGTTGCTGAGCATTTCGAAGTCCATGGGACGTCAGGAGCAGCACACCGGTCAGCTTCGTTGCGGTGCCTGCAGATGCAGGGGATTGACCTCCAAAGAAGATTACTTCAGGTGTCCTTGATGCTCACAGGTATGTTGAAGATCCTGGAAGAAGTACAGACACAAACGACAAAGAAGACTTGCAGAACAGCTAGACCAGGAGCAGCAGGAGTCTTCCTTGTTGCAGTCTCGGTTCCAGGCAAAGTCAAAGTGTTCAGACGGTCGAAGAGTGACATGGTTTCAGGCTTGAGTCTTGTCCCATGACGAATCTGAGAACCCACCCACAGGTAAGCCCTTAAATACCCTAGGAAGCGGTTTAGGATGACTCAGGATTTCCTCCCAGAGAAGGGGCTGGACAGAGGGGAGGATACTCCCATGTCCTTTGTCCAGTTTCGTGTCAGAGTGGGAGCCAAGGGCTCCCTGGACTGGTTCACACCGGAGTATGCAAGGAGGGCACCAGATGTGCCCTTCAAAGCAGTGTGGTGGCGCTGGCAAGTGCCCCCAGCCAAGCCCAGTACACTAAGTCCTGTCCGGTAGGTGGTCACACCTCCCTGTGACAAGAAACATAGGGGCATATTCTCAAGGACTCATTGCCGATTTATTGGCACTTTAGCGCCGCAAAAGTGGCGATAGATTTTCCGCCCTATTCACAAGCTGGTGCAAACTGCCGAAATCGCCAGTTTCCCTGCGATAGCTACCGCAAAAAACATCGCCACGGATGAGTGCGACAACTAACGCTAATGATATGCAGAGTAGGCACACGAAAACACCACTTCGCGCGATTCTCAACGACCAGTCAGATCTGCGATGCGAACCAAGAACAGGCGATAAGGCGCGTTAGCTGCAGGGATTTAACACCTGCCTTCTGCTGGTGCTAAGCAGGACGACTACCTGCAGTATGAAAGGGAGCCCAGCCCAGAGCCACATCTGAAGACCCACAGATGCCATGGAGCCAATGAACATGCAGCTCGGAGACTCAAGAGGGCCACAACACCCACCGCCACCACCCCCAGGAGCCCCCCCCTCCGCACTCCCCTCCACCTGGACTACCACCGAGGCAGCGTAGGACAAGACAGCGGACCTTCCGAAAACGGCATAGCCCCTCAGCCACACAAGTGCAGAATGTGGGGAGAGGTGGGAACCAAGTATGTGTGAAGGAGGCAACTCACCCATGAAGAAGAATGTACACAATGCCAAGTGTGGCGGTGATGTGCTGGACAGACCACAGAATGCAGAGCACAGACATGTCCATGTGGACATATGCTGCTGGGGTTTTTAGTGTTGTGGACAGTGGACGCAAACATGTTACCTCAGGCAGTGGGGAAGACCTTGGACATGTAGCTGTGCTGTCCCCCCCTGTAAGCGTAAGCGCAGTGGGCTGAGCCTGCGTACGCCACTCCAGCGTAGGAGTGCGGATAAAAAGGCCGGGGCTCTGGGCGTGGTTCTCTTCCGTGATGGGCAACGCGTCTGCCAGGGCGGCGCACCTCACCCTGCCACGAGTCCGCCGCCGTGACCTCCAGACTCCGCGACACAGGCCCCCAGCGCATCCAGCGGCACAGCACAACGGAGTCATGTGTGTGCCGGATACTGCCTTAGTTCTACACTGAGGTCAGCAGGTCCCACAATTCAAATCGTGCCACATTTCTGTTAATGGAGGAAACCACTAGTCAGCAGACATTGCCCCCAGTGCGGCCCGCCCGGACGACGCATCATCGTTGGCTGTGCACCTGCTGAGCGCTCCAGGTGCCACTGACCCTGTGCAACACAAGTCGACGCCATGTGGCAACATTGAGGCAGAATTCAGTAGGCAAAAAAACATTGCTCCCAGTGCGGCCCGCCCGGACGACGCATCATCGTTGGCTGTGCACCTGCTGAGCGCTCCAGGTGCCACTGACCCTGTGCAACACAAGTCGACGCCACGTGGCAATATTGAGTCAGAATTCAGTAGGCAAAAAAACATTGCTCCCAGTGCGGCCCGCCCGGACGACGTATCATCGTTGGCTGTGCACCTGCTGAGCGCTCCAGGTGCCACTGACCCTGTACAACACAAGTCGACGCCACGTGGCAATATTGAGGCAGAATTCAGTAGGCAAAAAAACATTGCTCCCAGTGCGGCCCGCCCGGACGACGCATCATCGTTGGCTGTGCACCTGATGAGCGCTACAGGTGCCACTGACCCTGTGCAACACAAATCGATACCACGTGGCCGTGGGCCCTTTCTGACCGCTGCCTCCGGCCTACACTGCGGTCAGCAGGGCTCACAATTCAAATTGAGTCTACATTTATTCATGGCGCAGTCCAGTAGGCAACAGACATTGCTTCCAGGGCGGCCCGCCCGGACTACACATCAGCGCAGGCCGCGCACCCGCCGATCGCTCCAGGTGCCACTAACTCAGTGCACCGCAAGTCATCGTCACGTGGCTGTGGGCCCTTTCTGACCGCTGCCTCCGGCCTACACTGCGGTCAGCAGGGCTCACAATTCAAATTGAGTCTTCATTTATTCATGGCGCAGTCCAGTAGGCAGCAGACATTGCTTCCAGGGCGGCCCGCCCGGACGACGCATCAGCGCAGGCCGCGCACCCGCTGAGCGCTTCCGGTGCCCCTACCTCAGTGTAGCTCAAGTCATGGACCCTTTATGATGTAATCATATGTGTGTGAGTCCAGTTCTGGTGCCCCTATCTCAGTGCACTGCAAGTCATGGACCCTTTATGATGTAATCATATGTGTGTGAGTCCAGTTCTGGTGCCCCTACCTCAGTGCACTGCAAGTCATGGACCCTTAATGATGTAATCATATGTGTGTGAGTCCAGTTCTGATGCCCCTACCTCAGTGCACTGCAAGTCATGGACCCTTCATGAGTGACTCTGTGTGTGTGATCCGATGATCACTGTTCTAGTTGTTGCCAGCACCAACCACTCCCTGAGGGCTGGCTTGCACTCACCCCACACCCATCCAGCACAGGCGTCACTGGACATGTGACACTGGTAATAAAAAGGGGCCGGGCACACGTGCCCGTAGCCAGTTCCACTATCTATTTAAGTGTGTCCGTGTGGTCATTATGTATGCGTGATGGCCCCTGGCCCTACCACATCACATCGTGCTGTGGACAGCGGACGCAAGCATGTCACCTCAGGCAGTGGGTAAGACCTTGGACATGTAGCTTTGTCCCCCCCCCCTGTAAGCATAAGCAGAGTGGGCTGGGCCAGCGTACGTCAGTCCAGCGTAGGGGTGTTTAGTATTAGCACGGGGCTCAGGGCGTGGTTCAGTTCTGGCCTGGACAAGGAAGTCACCAATACGTGTGTCTCTGTTGTAGTGTCGGCGCCACCCGGCCCGCAATTGACAATGTTGCAATGTAGCATGCACCCGGAGGGCGGTCTCGCATGAACGGAGAAATGAAAGAGCGCAAGACCGCTCAGGGTCTTGCCTCATACATGCCAAGTGTTGTGTGTATCTGCATTGCCGCAGCATGAGCCAAATGCCTAGCCTTAGTCGCAGCGCGAGTTCAGCCAGGCATGAACTCGCATCTGTGTCCGCACTATCCTTACCATAGGCCTACACTCACGTGGCCGCCCACCTTCAACGGCCAACATCACAGTGTCAATGTCAGGCTTGTGGACATGCGCAGGCAGGCATGACAATGGTGTGCCGTTGGAGTGCAAGTGATGCAACCACGCAGCGCACACAAGTAAATAGGCTCGGGGGTAGGGAGGAGCAGCTGTGAGGCAACGTAACACACAGTGATGCCGCTCATTTGCCACATGCAAGTCATGTCAAACATGAATCCCAAAGTCGCACACATCCCACCCCACACCCAACAAGCCACATCACACTTTATGAATGCAAGCAGATGACAAACTGACATTAGGGATGAAAGCTCCTTTGTCTGAACTATCAGGCGGAAGCACATCTGCACATCCGACCTCGGAATTGCATGTGCCCGGCACCCCCTGACAGATACGATAGCAGTTGAGGGCGACTCCCACACTACGCACAGCCCGACGACAGACCAACGTATACACACCCCACACACAGAAGTCCTTGCTCGGAGTTATCTTGCATGGAATGGCCTTCACACTTACTCCCACACCATCCCAGGCGTACAACCGTTGCACACTTCAACAACTCATTGATCCGAGCTGTGGCATTTCATCCACAGAACTGGCACAGGTCAGAACAGTGCTGCTTCAACCAGAGCCACTAACGCAATGGCAGACCATCCCGGACACATGCACAACCCCTGTCACGTGGAACTGTACCGTGCACGTATGCTGCATTTACTGGGGCACTGCCATTGGTAGTGCTGCGGATCAGTTACCGGCTAAGCTTCCGCCTTGCCAACGTCACCTGCGTGCAGCCTGTGTTGCATTGTCGCTCGTGCATATTCGAGTGGTCCATGGATGTCTGCCTATCCAACAGGACGGTAGCCGAACTGGATTTCGACATGTGTGTGCGCCCCTGTTGGCCCACGACCATGAGTGTCACCGTGACACCTGTCTATGGGATGCCTGGATACTTGGCATACATGCTGGCAGCTGGACCTGGGAGATTGCAGAACTCCTCGTGTGCAGTGACCAAATTGAGCCGCTCCCCTATTGGGCTGTAGTGCTAATTGGTGAAAGGGGGTGGATGCAGCACATCTGTCCGGACCTGCTAATGGTTAGCCTCGCCGTACTGTTCGATGAAGTCGACAACGGCCTCATGTTGGAAATGATTGCCTACAAAGCTGCACTAGCTTTCATGGACGTGTAACTACGTACCTGCAGACACAACAGTTTGGAACACATTGCACATGTCCCGGCACCTTGTTGGAACTTGGGGTTCTGGTCACATCTCCCACGACGACAGTGGACATGGCTGCATTCGCCTGGACTCCGAATACATGAGCGGACAACAACGCGGGTAAACACACGCCTGTGAATGGTGCGGCACTCCCCCGGAGTGGACAGCGGCGCTTGGCAACGTTCCACGTTCTGACATACTGCTGCATTGGTCTGCATGTTGTGGCACTTATCTTGGCCATACTGACACGCATATGCTAATAAAGTCTACGCACCTTCACTTGTATTCAACTGTGATGAGTGTTGATTTGTTTGACAATGTGTGTCTCACTGCCTATCTGGGTCACGGCCATACCTGCATTACTTCACCATCAGGGATGTGGGGTTGTACTAGTACATTATCATCTCACAGTTTCCTGCTATGCCACATGCGAATGGCCATTTTCCACACACAAGCGGCAGCAGTTGTGTCCTCTGTTCTGTTGTGCTGGTGTTGCTGTTTGTTCAACATTGTTGTAAATGTTGCGGTTCTCTGGATCTTATGTGTGTGTGCTGCATTGTAGGTGAGTTGCCCCTTCAGCTCTGATTTGGCTGGCCCTTATCCCTTTCAGGCGGTGTGCCTTTCACTTCTGTGCTTATGCAGTGCTGTGATGTTGCAGACTTGGGTAAATTGGGCTCTTGGTTGGAGTTGTGACTCTTGGCCATGGTTTGTCCGCAGATGTGCTCTACTTAATTGTGCATGTGTGCCATTGTGCCCATCTCCCCCGTCCCCCAGTCCCTGGTGGTTACTCACCCTGTTGCTGTTGTGTCGGGTCATGTTGATCAGTGTCCGGTCCCCCAACTCCTGCCACCGTCTCTCCACTGATGACTGTGGTCACCATTTCCTCCATCTCATCCAGCTCCTCCTGTGGCGCTGGACTCCCACCTCCAGTCTGCATTGCTGCCTTCTGGTTGTCTGCGAGTTTCGGCTTGGTCCTGCGCTTCACATCATTCCAGCGCCTCTTGACCTCGTCCATTGTCCTCCTCAGCACTCCGACTGCATTCGCCTTGTCCACGATGGACTGCCATATTCCATTTTTTGTTGCCAATGACACAGTGGAGGTGACGAACAGTTGTTGATGGTGTTCTATCACCTCCATGATCAGGATCCTGTTTTCCTGTGGACTGAACCGCGTCTTCCTCTTCTTCTTGTCCTTGCCCTTCCCTGACCCCGAGGTCCCAGGCTGGTCCTCTGTGGGGCTTGTGGGGTTCTGGTTGTCCTCTGTGCTTGCTCCGGCTACCTCCATGGTGCTTCGCAGTTGTTTGTGTTTTGTTTGTGTTGCCGCTTTTATTGTGCTTTTTGCAGCCTGACTTGTGGGACTTGCAGGCCTGGCGCTGCTTATCGCTGGATTTTTTATCGCGGTTGGGCACATCGCAACTTTTTTCACGTTCGGGTTGAGATTTTTATCGCCGTCCCGGTAATGTTATCGCGGACATTTGCTGCGTTATCGGGGTACTATCGCATGTTACCGCCGTGTTGAGAATGCCACGTTAACAGGGTTATTTTCCCGCAATAGACGGCGATATGAAAACCTGCGTTAACCTATTTTGGCGATGATTATCGCACGTTCTTGAGAATATCCCCCATACTGTTCTACCTTCCCCTGCTTGAGCTTCAGGAGTGCAGAATTGTGTCTGGGGTCGGCAGCAGCACTAGCTTGCTGGCAGACCCTGAAAGGCTGTTACCGGGAGTACTGGAGGCTTCCCGGAGGAGCCCCCCGGTGCATGGACTCATACCTCCAACACCGGTAACGATGTTGGGGTATGATTCCAACATGTTTGATACCAAACATGCCCAGGTTTGGCACAGCCACTACATAGTTAGCCATTGCGTAATGACGGATGGCCACTATATGTACCAAATGGCTGGCTGCACTTACAAAGCCTGCTGTATCGACTCTGAGGTTTGTGGGGGCACCTTCACGCATATAGCCAAGCGCCCTGCCTTCAGGACGGAAAGGCCTGCCTTAGGGGTGACTTATAGGTTTTAAGTGTGGTGACCTCAGATATAAGAAATCTTATATCTGTCGTGAGAGGTGCAAGCACCAACTCACACAGGCTGCAATGGCAGGCCTGTAGTCACAGTTTGAGTGGTCTCGCATGGGTGGCATAATACATGCTGCAGCCCATGGGAGACCCCATTTGCACCTATGGCCTGGGTGCCTTAGTACCATATAATAGGGACTTACAAGGGTAAACCAGTAGCCAATTTTGGAGGTACAGAAGTACTTACCATGGTCAATTTAGGGAGGAAGCACAGAGACTTGGGTCCTGATTAGCAGGCTCCCAGTCAGACTAGTCAAAAAAACATACTGACACAAGCAAAAAGTGGTGTTAACCATGAAAACAGATCCTACTTTTCTACACCAGTGGTCTATATTCTTCATGGCACAGCGCTTCTGGTGTGGAAAGTCGTGAAAAGAAACATTAGTGTGCTGGGGTGGCGCCTGAATAAGCATCGTGCACATCACTTCTGCCGCGGACGATGACACCACATGGAGCCGAATGACGCCACCTACCAGCAAGCAGGGGTACTACTTACGGAAAATCTCTGGATCCAGTATGACACCTGGGGATTTTTCCAAGTTTTCTAAGTTAAGGAATCTGCAGCTAGATAGAGTCTATACCAGATAAGGCATTACCAAAGGTAAATAACTTGTACGTTTTGAAGGCTCATGCCAACAAGTTTACTTATTCACCATTCATAATGCCACACTGAGACCTCAATCTCGTTCTTACTTTTTTAATGTGTTCTGTATTTGAGCCTTTGCACAGTTGCAACTACTTACTTCCAAAATAGTTTTTCCTATTGCCATCACGTCAGCAAGATGTGTGACTGAGCTGCAGGCACTAAGCATCAATTCTCCTATCACTACTTTCTTTCCTGAGAAGCTTGTTCTCAGAACAAGGGCTGCTCTCCTGCCTAAGGGAGTTACGCCTTTTCATCAAGGCCAATACATCATTCTGCCAAGTTTCTTTCTTCCCCACAACCTACAAAAGACATGCAGAGGCTTTATAGACTCGACCCCAAGACAGCAGTCAGCTTCTACATTGGCTAATCCAAGGAGTTGACAACCAACTATTCATCGGGTATGTAGGCAGGATGAATGACATGGGAGTCCACAAGAGAACGTATCTAGGATGGATCATCTTGTGCAAGAAAATATACTATGCCTTGACTCACACGGAACCACGAAAGGCATTAGGAATAACTCCACCAAAGCAAAGTCTTCTCCCTTCGCCTTGGCAAGGGAAATCATTGTCATAAAAATCTGCAAGGTGGCAACCTGGGCTTCTCTTCACAATTTGTAAAGCATTACTGCTTGGACTCAGAAGTGTAAAGGGATGGTCACTTTGAGCGTTTAGACCTCCAGTATGTCTTATTATAACCACCCATGTAGGAAGTTGGCTTCTTATGTATTGCACCAAAATGAAGTACACTATGTAGAAAGTCCAGATGACCCTAATTGGTTTACAGGTCTTAAATTAACAATCCCAAATGCTCTCTTTGTGGTAGTGTGGGCGAGCAGCTTAGGCTTATCAGAGGGAAGTGTCAAACATTTGTAGTACATACAGAATCAATGAATGAGACACACATTCAAGAAGAAACTCAAGACCAATTTAGGAAAATAACACAGATTTTTATATAATTTTAGACACCAAGATCATTGGAATCAGGTAAAGACTTTAGATGTTATAGATTTTTACAGAAAAACAGTAGAAAATCACAGCTGTCAGATTTGAGGCATGAGCCTCAAATGCGGTTATGTTATCCTATGGGAGAAACATTCACTGCTTAGGTGCACTTACAAGAGATTTTCAGGGTTACTTTTTGGGGCCTAAGATGCTTAAAGGGCAAAGTCCAAAGAACCAGCAGCTGTTTGGCTTTACCTGCCCCTATGTGTACGGGTGCAGAGGTGCTGGTCACGATGGCAGACTCAAATGCTACCCGTTAAAGTCAAAAGAGAAACCTGTAAAAGGAAAACGGCTGCAAGTGGAAACTTGGGGACAAGTCCGGAAGAACCCAAAGGGGGGCTTGGCTCTTAAGGGTCTCTGGAGTAAGGGGGCACCGTCGGTTTGCTCGGACTCGAGCTGTGAGGCTCGGGTGTAGAGGTGTTTTGTCCAGTGGGTCACTTGCGTTGGAGGCTCTCACTTCCTGGTGTCGACCTGGTAATGGGGGGCAAACAGGACAGCAGGGCGAGTCTCAGTGCTGGCCTCAGTGAAGCTGACGTCCCTCGTTGGTAAGTTGGTCTTGGCAGGGTTGGTGTCCGGACTGGACCCTGAACAAGCCTTGGCTGCTGCAAGGGCTCTGGTACCCATGGTATTGGTGCTGGAGGGCTGCTGGTTGGCCTAGCGGCTTGAGGCTCGCTGGGTAGATGGGGATGACCTCTGGGAGCCACAATGCCCTCTTCCTAGGGGGCTGTTTTCTCAGTGGACCCGGCAGTCAGCAGAACGATATACCAGGCAGATGCGGTCGATGCCTCCAGACTGCAGGGAAGTGGCTCCTCCACTTCAAGGTAGATGCTGAATGGCTGGCGAAGTGCTGACAGCCCTCCAAGGCTTTAGGAGGATGCACAGCTGCAGGACGAGTTGGATGTTTGTAATTGTCAGGGCAGCAACAGACAGGCACGTTTTCCACCAAATCCGGGTATGGTCCACAACTTGCGTTTGTGGCTCTTCTTGGTCCTTCTTCTGTTCCCAATAAATGAATCTTAGTTCCTGGTGTAAAGAGGCTACCTAAATACTGAATTCTGATGGATACATCTACCTGTGGATTTCTCACCATTTGAATATCCCAATGAGCCAGCATCCCATGGAAACTTTTCTCTACAGCTCTCCTACGTCGACGAGGACGTCATAATGCCACGGCTCCACACGTGACTCCGTGTGACGTCATCAGAGCCATAAGAAGACCTTGTTGGTGTGCTGACGTCAGTTCCCTTTTTTCTCACCTTCGACGCATAACTGTTTTTCTAGGTTCTCCATATTGTAGGAGATTTCTTCCTTTTATACAGGAAGTCCGGATTCAAGCCATGCAGGGAATGTGATGGAAAAATTCCGATTACGGACCCACACGTCGATTGCCTTTGATGCCTGAGTTCCGATCCCGTTGTCAGGGCCTGTTCATCATATCAAAAGATGAACCCGAAAGCCTTGAAGGAATGGGAGGCAAAGCTGTTTATGGCAAGGGCGAAGAAGGGAAAGAGGTCGTCGAAGGTCCCGGCCTCGGTCAAAGTCGCCGTTCCCCCACTCTTCGACATCGTCCAGAAAAAAGCACAAGAAGAAGCAATGGCATGTCTCTCTGTATCGCCCTTCAAGAGATGTTTCGCTGAAGTCGATGTAGGAAAGTAGGTTTCTATTGCAGTACCCTCCCCCCCCTACTTTTTGCCTGACTCTGATGCATCTTTGACTGAGTGTCCACTGGGTTCACTGGGTTCCTGCTAACCAGGTTCCCGGTGCCTGTGTTTTTTCCTAAAACTGCACCATTGTTTCCACAATTGGTACACCTCTGGCTCACATATAAGTCCCTTGTAAAAGGTACCAGTGGTACCCAGGGCCTTGTGACCAGAGAGGGTCTCTAAGGGCTGCATCATGAATTCTACCACCCTAAGTGACCCCTCATCAAACACATGCACACTGTCACAGAAGCCTGCATGTTTTGGTACAGAGAAAAAGTGAGGAGTCGACCTGGCACACATCCCTGTGTTCCAGGCCTACCAGCACTGCAAGAGGCATAGGTAAGTCACCCATACAGCAATCCTTACATCCCTAAGGCAGGGTGCACTTACCTCTTGTGAGGGCATAACGGCTTAAGCAGATATGCCCCTATAGTGTCTAAGTCCATACTTTAGACATTATAAGTGCACTGTGAAGCCATACTGAGTCAATGGGCTGGGAGCTTGTCACTACGAGTTCCACAGCTCCATGATGGCTTCACCGAATTGCAAGATGTTTAGCACAGAACATCTTATATTAATGAGCCCACACTGATGACGGTGTTAGATTAATTGATTAATGGACTCAGAGGGCACCTCAGAGGTGCCCTCTGAAAACCTCCCAACCCACTAGTGTGTGCTTGACTGGTCTACATTAGCCTACCACTTCTAGCCATTTTTCTGACCCTCTGAGGTGGTAGCCTTTTGCTCTCGTGGGTCAGAAACAAAGGCTGCACTGGGTGGAAGTGCTTCACACCTACCCCCAAGCAGGAACAGCAATTAAAGGCTGTGACCCTCAAAGACTTCCCGTCCTTTGTTATGCTGACAAGGGCCTCTCCATCTAGTGGAGATGCCTGCCCCCCCCCCCCTCCCCTGACCAAGCCCCACTTATGGCGGCAAGGACTGTGGGAAAATTAGAAAACAAGAAAGGTGTGTCCCCTCCCATCCAGGACCACCCCTAAGGTGTCCTGAGCTGAAGTGACCCTCCTCCTTTGAAAATCCTCCATATTGGTTTGGAGGATTATAGCCAATAGTGTTAGGGGTATTCCCCCTCCCGGGAAGGAGTGGACATACAAAGGGTGTGGTCACCCTAAAAGTAAGTAGCCCATTGGCTGCTACCTTCTAACCCCTGTAATGCTTCTAAATTTAGTATTTGGGGGCACCCCTGAACCTTAATCCTCAGATTACTGATGACCTACGAAGAAGAGGACAAAGAAGAGCTGTGCAGCAGCGAAGACTGAAGACATCACTGACTTGGCCCCAGCCCTACTGGCTTGTCTGCAGCCCTCAAAGACCCTGCTACAGAAGAGCGACTCGTCCCACAAACCAGCAACCTCCAAAACCCTGGGAGAACTTCCTGCCTTCCATAAAGACTCCTGATCTCCCGTGGACAGTGGACCTGTCCAAAAGAAAACCAGCTTTAAAGACCAAAGCTCTGCCCCCCGAACCGCAAAACCGACTACCTCTGCACCCGACGCCCACAGCCTGAGTTCCAGTGGCCCACTGGTTCAGCAAAGGTTCCCCAGCGCTCCTGAGCAAGAGTCCACCATGGGCTGACCTCTGCCAGACTCCACTTCAATGCCAGCAGCCTCTACATGATGACCCCCCACCTCCAACCGTGACCTGAACCGGTAAGCTGATTCCCGACACCAAAGAACACCCCTGCACCCAGAGCCTCTGGGCCTTGGGGAGATCAACTGACGGTGTCCTGTCGCTCCAGCACATCCCACCTTACCTGTGCAGCTGTAGGCTCCTTTGATCGGCCTCCTGGCTTGAGCCTGCATCCTTTTTCCGAGCAAGGATGGGTGCCCGACGCTGTGTTGGCGCTCTGCACCAGGCCGCCCTTGTGCTGCTGGAGTTGTACATTTGGTGTTACCTTGTGGCCCCCCGTGCTTACCTTAGCACCCTGAGACTGGGTTACCAAACCGTGCCTCTTACCTGTAAGTAGTACCACTTCGATCGCCCCCTTTCTTCATTGGATAGCACTGGCACCAGATACTGAGTTTGACCTCTGCACCTGGCCTGCCCTGTGCCGCTGGTGGTGTACTGCGGTTTCTTACATGAACCTTGCCTGGTACTGATTCTTCATCCAAAAGCTTAATTTCGTAAATCGTTAACTTACCTGCAAATTGCTGATTGTGTTTGCTACCAAGGGATAACATTGTAATGATTGAAAAATACAGTGTCCGCTTTTGATATTAAAAAACAGTGATATTGCAAAACGTAGTTTACTGCAACAAAGTATCTTTGGTTCTATAAAATAAATATACTAAAAGTTGTATTTTTACAAACCATTGGTCTCGGATTTAGTCATTGAGTGTACGTAAATATTTCTTGCCTGTGTAGCACTACCTTCTGATAAACCTAAGTGTTCGCCCACACTACCACAAAAGAGACCATTAGTATTATCTACTTTAGCCTCTGCAAAGCCTCTGCAGATCCACTGGACTCTGTACACACTATACCTTATTTTGGTATAGTATGTACAGAGCCAGCTTCCTACAGTGTTTGTCCCCGGCTGGGGAAAGAGGTGAGATCTCTCCTACTCCATCTCCATAGGCGGCTCTGGCATCACTTTCGACTCCATGGGCTGTGACTCCTCTTGGACGCCCCGAGCTGGAGCGAGGTTTGGATCCGTTTGTTTCACAACCTCTGCCGACGCATGGCCTCCCATACAAGAAGAGTATCTGGTGTACCTGGCTCCGGGGTACGATCCGTCAAGCTTCTTAAATGCCATGTTCAGCATTTTTGTGAGAGCTGCGACTCCATCTGGTGCGCCGGCTGGACCCAAGGGGTCCTCTCTCTTATTCCTTAGGAGGCTTTCCGGCACACTACCAGCGGGCTCCTTTTATGCCGATGACTCCGGTAAACTGGCCTCTGCCGATGCTGAGACAGATGGCGCCGTTGCAAGTGGAAGGATTGAAGCGATAGTCTCCGGCGCCGAGTGACCCCCTCCTTCGGCTCCGTCTGGATCCGGATTCAGCTCCACCGGCTTCTGAGGAATCGCCAGCGTCATTACCGAAGACACCGATTCCGATATTGGCGCCACCCACGATGCCGGTATTGGTGGTACCGAAGATAAGATCTAGAAGAGAGGCTCATAGAGGATTTTTGAGGAGGAGCAATATTTGTATGGAGAATGTCAGGATTTGGAAGAAGGTGATATTGTGGCCTCGGATCCTAATTTTGAAGGGCTGGATGTGGTGAGTGGTCTGGTCTGGATACCTCTCCAGAATGGGAGTTGTTCTCCCCAAAGGGTATTTCGCCACCTGAGGTGACATCTTACCACTCGGTGATTAGAAAGGCAGCTGAGATGTTAGAGTTACCACTACCATCTACTGAGTTGGTCTTATTTATTGACTAAAGTACTTCATTCTTCAACATCTCATCTGAGCCCTTATTGCCATTTAATGAGGCTTTTACTGAACCTAATCTTGAGATATGGCAGAAGCCTATGTCTTTGGCAGCAGTTCAAGGTTGAGTGCTACAAGGTACAAGCCTGCTCCAGGGGATCCGTCTTTCTGTCCACACACCCCATGTCTGAAAGTTTGGTGGTTCAGGCTTCTTGTTCTACAAGACTGACACCTGGTTCTTTTCCAACAACCCCGGCTGACAGGGAGTCTAAAAAGAATGGCGCAATCGGCTAAAAAAAGTCTTCTTCTCTTGCAGTATGGCCCTGAAATCCACCAATGCTACGTGTCTGTTGGGGCGCTATGTTCATGGCTTAATGGAGTCAGCAACGGATGTCGTTCCGAAGTTGTTTGAGGATCTCCAGGGACTTTTTTTGGAGCTCCTGAATGACACTCAGGCTGCTGCCTATCAGATGATACAGTCAGGCCTGGACACAGCAGACTCAGTGGCGAGGGCAATGGGTTCATCGGTTGCCACAAGGAGACACGTCTGTTTAAGGGAGTCTGTTTCTTGCCAAATGTACAGGCCTCGTCGCGGGATTTGCCTTTCGATGGACCACAGCCCTTAAGCGGTTTAGGGACAGCAAGGCAACTGCAAGGTCTTTGGGGCTTCAGTCTCAACCTAAGGACTATAGATAATTCCGTAGATACCGGGGGTTTGGCCAGAGGTTGTCCTTTCAAGGGAGAAATCAGCAACAACAGCAGCAACAGCCCTCCAATCACCTTTACAAGACCTATAGGGGTTGGGCAGATGTCCGCATTGTGGATCTGTTCATCAACCAGCCTCCTCCTCATCTTCTTCGTCCTCCCCGGCCATTGTTGCAGGAAAGCAGCCCTAGCTTCACCATCTTAGAACATGTTTGCCTAGTGGGAAGACGATTGGCTTATCTTCTGCCTCACTGGAGGTCTGTCACGACAAACCTAAGGGTTTCAGATATTATAGAGAATTGTTATGCCCTACCTTGCCAGGAGTATCAACCTCCCTTTCCTCCCCAACAAGGTTTTTGTTCAGAGGAGCATCGTCTGCTCCTCCAACAGGAGGCTCATCCCCTGCTTCAGAAGGGCGCAGTAAAATTGATTCCAGAGCAGGAATGGGGCAGGGATGTTATTCCAGATACTTTCTGATTCCCAAAAAAAGGATGGTCGTTTATGGCCGATCCTCAACCTCAGGATTTTGAACTTGTTCCTCAAAGAGGAAAAGTTAAAAAGGATAACCCCTGCACAGGTGTTTCTTGCACTGGAGAATGAAGACTGAATGGTTTTGATCGATTTGCAGGATGCGTAGTTTCACATCCCCATTCTGAAATTGCATCAGAATTATCTCTGTTTTACGGGTGGGTCTCATCATTATCAGCTTGAGGTCTTACCGTTTGATTTTACTTCCGCACCTCAGGTCTTCACAAAGGTGATGGCAGTGGTTACGGCACATTTCAGAAGGTGGGGATACCAGAATTACCTTATCTGGATGTGAGAAAGTACCCTCTTTCTGCATGGTAGCCCCCACTTTTTGCTGAACTGCTGACGTGCTTTGACTGAGTGTGCCCTGTGCTCCTGCCAATCAGGTACCCAGGGCCTAAGTTCTTTCCCTAAAACTGCATTGAAAACAAAACCCAATTGGCATCTCTGGCCATAGGTCAGCCCCTGGTAAATGGTACCACAGGTACCCAGGGTACTGTGACCAGGGAAGGCCTCCAAGGGCTGCAGCACTTATTGTGCCACCCTTAGAGGTCCTGTACCTTTACACTCACACACTGCCTTTGCAGGCTGCGTGTCTTGGTGCAGAACGAAGTGAAGAGTCGACATGGCACACATCCCTGTGCCATTCCTACCACCCACTGCCCTGGCATAGATCAGTCACCCCTCTAGCTGGGTGCCCTATACCAGTGGTGAGGGTACAGGTGCATGAGCCACCACCTCTAAGTCCATTCTTGGACATTGTAAGTGCAGTGCTGCCATTAAGAGTATATGGTGCTGGGAGCTTGTCATTATGAACTCCACAGCATTATAATGGCTACACTGAAAACTGAGAAGTTTGGTATCAATCTTCTCAGCACATTAAACTCACACTGATGCCAGTGTGTGATTTAATGAAAATTGCACACAGAGGGCATCTTAGAGATGCCCCCTGAAAAACGACCTACCACTAGTGTCCAGGCTGAGTGGCTGCTTTCAGCTGCCACCACCAGACATGTTTCTGGACTCCTGGGTCGAGAGCCTGCTGCTCTCGGGGGCCTGAAACAATGCACATCCTGGGACGAGGTGCCAAGCCTCCTCCCCCAGGATGGGCAGGGTCCACGAAGGGGAAGCTTCAAAGGCTTGCCGCCTTTGTGAGCTTCCCCAGGCCACTTGCTGCTTTCAGCAACTGGTCCCCACTGGTTCTGACCCCCACTTTGGGTGGGAGAACCGGCGGGAAAAACAAGTGAGGAAGAGAGGTGTGCCCACCTCTGCCAACTCCACCCCTCAGGTGGGGGAGGCGAGGTGAAGCACAACTCTCAGTCCCCGCCAGATAGGGGGACCCAGCCAACCAGGGAAAGGCTTATGCCCCCCTCCCACTGGAGGGTGGCATAATAGGGGATGTACCCACCCCAGGGAAGGGACCCATTGCTCCCAACCTTTTACCTACCTGTAACGCCCCTAAATCTAGTATTTAGGGGCACCCCTGAACCTTGCTTCCTCAGACAAGAAACCAGAAGAAGAAAAGAAAAAGAAGGACCGAACAGCTGTGCCGAAGCTAACAAGAGGAGGACACCCACAGACTTGGCCCCAGCCCTACCGGCCTGTCCCCACCTCGAACCTGCTCCAGCGAAATACCGGTGTGTCCCTCAGCCAGCAACCTCGAGAAACCCGGTGGACCTGCCTGCCTTCCATCCCAAAGACTCTGTCTCCCGTGAACACCGGATTTGTTCAACAACAGACTCCAGCTCCGCAAGGATCCGCAGGTCTGCCCCACTCTGCACACGACGCCCACGGCCCAAGTTCCAGTGGCCCAACACCAAGAGGAGGTCTCCCCGATGATCCTGACCCGAGATCCGGTGATCCCAGCCTCAAGCCTCCAGCCGACTCCTGCAGCCTCAAACTGGAAGGAACCCCCAACCGCGGCCAGGAGCTGGTAAGAAGATCCGAGGCGAAAAGGCACCCCTGCACCCGACACCCCACAGCATTGGGTGGCCCAACCAACGGTGCCCCAACATCCCAACTTACCTCTCCAAGTGGTGGTCGCACCCAGAAGACCTTCGTCCCGAGCCTGCAGTGTGTTTGCAAACCACAGACTCCCCATTGAAAGCTACAGGGCACCCGATGCCAAAACAGCACTCTGCACCTGGCCGCCCCAGTGCCGCTGAGGGTGCATCTTTTGTGCTCGCCTAAACCCCCATTTGCCCTGAGCTTAAGTCCAGGAGCTTTCCTCCCACAACCCAGTGGCCTGCTCGTCAGCAGCCACCAACCGGAGGCCCCATATCCCCCATTGGATAACATTGGGCCTCAGCACTCTGCACCTGGCCACCCTAGTGCCGCTGAGGGTGTAACAAGAGTGCATCCTTGACCCTGGGGGACCCCTGAGTCTAACCCCAGAATACCAACTCCCACAATAAAGTACTTACCTGTTAACTGATAACACTCATTTCCTCCATAGGATAACATTGACTGTTTTTCTATGAAAAGTTTTTAAGTGTGGAGTTGGAAAATCTAAGAAATCCTTTAAAACTGTAACTAAAAAACTAAAACGCTTTTACTTACCTGTTTCCAGGAAATGTCCCAGTGCAGTATCCAGGTATACTGCACTGTGTAAGAAAAGTAGTCTGAAAAGTAATATACATGATATTCTACTAAAAATCCTATACAAAGTATATGTACCGTATTCTGAAAAGCATTGCATTATCAGTAACACTACTGTAATCAAATCAAAGTACATGTACAATTGCAATTCAAACTGTTTACAAACTGCATTACTACTGTAAAGTATTTGTTACTTACCTGTGCCAGGCTTGCTTGGTTCTAGACAATAAAATAACTAAAAGAATATTTTTGTACAAAAACAATTGGTCTGAAGTTCAGTCTTTGAGTGTGTGAATTCATTTGCTGACTGAGTGTGTATAACAAATGCTTAACACTGTCCTGTGATAAAGCCTTACTGCTCGACCACACTGCTACAAATAGAGAGTGAGGTGCTATCTACTTTACCTCTGCCTACCTTTTGGGTTCCACTGGACTCTGTGCACACTGTACCTCACTTAGTATAGTATATACAGAGCCAGCTTCCTACACTGGACGATTGGCTGATCAAAGCCAGGTCGTCAGAGATGGTGTTGCGCCATTTGCAGTTGACAGACCAACTGTTGTTCAGGCTGGGCTTTTCAATAAATGTGCCCAAGTCTCACCTAGAGCCCTCTCAGCGCACCCTGTTCATAAGGGTAGTTTTGGACGCTACGGTAAATCGAGCCTTACTGTCTCCCCAGAGGATTCTTGACATTCAGGCTCTGATTCCTATGTTTCACAGTGGTGCGATGGTTCCAGTCCTGAAGGTCTTATGCCTGCTAGGTCAGATGGCCTCCTGCATTCTGTTGGTCACCCATGCACACAGGCACATGATGGCCCTCTAGTGGTGCTTCTGCAGGCAGTGGTTTCAACACAACGGAGATCTCAAAGAATCGGTCAATATCTCCAGGGTCACTGCAGTGGATCTACAATGGTGGGATGTGTCTGACAATCTGTCTCAAGGGAAGCAATTTCCCCCCCCTCCACCTCCGGTTGCCATGGCAATAATGGATGCCTCCACTTTAGGGTGGGGAGCTCATCTGGGCGATCTGGGGATCAAGCGTCTTTGGTCTCCAGAGGAAAGATTGTTGCATATCAATCATCTAGAATTGCAGGCGATACGTGTTGCTCTTAAGGCCTTCCTCCCTTCCCTTTCCTTCATGGTCGGTCAGTTCAAGTCTTGACAGACAATACTACCGTGATGTGGTACATAATCAAACAGGGTGGAGTGGGGTTGTATCCTCCCTGCAGAGAAGCTCTGCAACTCTGGTCCTGGGCTCAGGACCATCAGATTTGCCTCTTGGCAAATCACTTGGCGGGGATCTGAACATGCGTGCAGACAGTTTCAGTAAACGTTTTTCTGCCAATCACGAGTGGCGTCTCCACCCAGAAGTAGTACAATGTACATTTTCAGGATATGGAGGGCCCCTCCGATAGACCTATTTGCCACTGATGAGAACGCACACTGCCCGTCATTCTGCAGCCTCCAGTATCCGATGCAGGGAGTATTAGGGACGCGTTTCAATTGGACTGGGCTCCCAGCTGCTTTGCGCATTCCCTCCATCCCCTTGATTCCTCGAGTGCTGAGGAAGATTCGCCAAGGCCAGGCCCAAGTCATATTTGCAACCCCGGATTTGCCGCGAAGGGTGTGGTACACATATCTTCTTCTCCTCTCGCGGTGCATGCCGCTCCGTCTTCCTCACAAGGCAGACTACCTCTTGCAGTCACTTGGGCAGGTTCTACCACCCCACCGCATATAGCCTGCACCTATATGCATGAAGATTGAACGGGGCAACCTAAGTTTTTTTTCTCTTCTCACTGAGGTGGTGGATGTTATTTTATCAGCCAGAAGACACTCCACCAAAACAGTCTATGCTGGCAAATGGGCGAAATTTGTGAAATGGTGTGGAGAAAATTCGATTGACCCTTTGAAGGCCCGTTTGTCTGAAGTTTTACGTTTTGAGCTTTCCCTTGTGCAACAAGGTTGAGCAGTTGCGACAGTTAAGGGATATTTGTCTGCCCTATCAGCATTCCTTTGTTTACCCGGCCAACCTTCTCTTTTAAGTTCCCTATAGTGTTATGGTTTAAGGAACTTACTAACAAATACCCACCCACTCCGTTCATTATACCTCAGTGGTATCTTAATCTAGTACTGACATATCTTATGTGTTCTCCATTTGAATCCTTACATAGTTGCCCGTTGAGGCTTCTTACTTTTAAGACTGTATTTTTAGTAGCAATATCATCAGCTAGGAGGGTGAGCGGGTTGCAGGCCCCTAGTACTAAGTCTCCTTTCACGACCTTCCATGCGGAAAAGTTGGTGCTTAGAACCAGGGCTGCTTTCCTGCCAAAGGTGGTCACTCCGTTCCACTTGGGACAGTTGTAACGAAGTGGGTCGGTACACAAAGAAGCGTTGATGAAGTCTTCTTTATTGAGGTTGAGCATCTACAGAATAAAACATCCTATCCACACTAGCGCCAGCAGCAACTGACACGCTAGTGTTCCACAATTACTCAAGCTGCATGAACACTCTGAAATCTAGAACATTAACAAAGGAGGAGGGTGACATAAACAAAGGAAGAGGAAACATGACATGCTGGTTATTACAACAGTCTATCAGCTTGCCTACTTTTTGGTAATGCCATCACCTTCTATATATTGGGGACAATCCCTTTGGGGATTTTGAGATCAAAAGTTTCCTCTTTTTCCTTATTTATTTTGTTGCTGCCACCACTTAAGCATGCTAGACCAAGCTCAGCCCTTCCCTTTCTATAGCCAGGATTTTGGCCTCTTCTGGCTAGGTCTTCTTCATCTAGCTCTTCTTCCTGTCCCGAGTGGCCTGACCTAACCTCACGCAGATATGTCCTCACATATAATATAATGCACCCTGCCTTAAGGCTCTAAGGCCTGCTGTAGGGGTGACTCACATATTGTATATGTAGTGTGCTTGGGCATGGCACACAGAGTTTGCCATGTCGTGTTTTGAAAATGGTTCACACCATTTCACGCAGCCTGCAATGGCAGGCTGCGTGCAATTTGTGTGTGGGTCCCTTAGGGTGGCATAATACATACTGCAGTCTTAGGGACCCTCTTTAGTACCTATGCCATAGGTACCAGGGGTACATTTACTAGGGACTTACAGGGGTGCTAAAGTCAGTGCCAATTGGTGTAGCAATTGAACATGTACCTTGTTTTAGAGAAAGAGCACTGGTACTGGGGCCTGGTTAGCAGGGACCCAGTGCACTTTCAGTCAAAAAGCATTAGTACTAGGGCAAAAGGTAGGGGTGACCATGTCAAAAAGAGGCACTTTCCTACACCCACCTCCTGGTCAGGTTCTGCTTGGGGAATCTATTGAAAATGTGAGGAATCTGCAGGTAGCAGTATCTATCAGAAAGAAAGTTACCTACCTTTGGTAATGATCTTTCTGGTGGATACTTTGTCTACCTGCAGTTTCCTCACCGACCAATCCTCCTCCCCATGTGCACGAAGTGTTACTAAAAATAACTTTTAGTAAGATGCCAATTCTATAAATGTTCTAGCATGGTTATTCCCACCTTTTGCCTGGTGTCAGTGTGTTTGTGACTAGTATGATTAATCAGGACCCCAGTCACTGTGCTTCCTCCCTAAATTGACCATTGTAAGTACTTTTGTACATCCACAATTGGCTACAGGTGTACCCTTGTAAGTCCCTAGTATATGGTACCAAGGTACCCAGGGCATAGGTTCACCAGAGGTGTCCCATGGGCTGCAGCATGTATTGTGTCACCCCTGAGAGACTACTCAAACTGTGACTACAGGCCTGCCATTGCAGCCTGTGTGAGTTGGTGCTTGAACCTTTCACAACAGATATAAGGTTTCTTATATCTGAGGTCACTACACTTAAAACCAATAAGTCACCTCTATGGCAAGCCTTTCAGGCCTGACGGCAGGGTGCTTGTTTATAAGTGTGAGGGTGCCCCTGCATGAGCAGGATGCCCCTACAAACCCAGGAGTCGATTTTCCAGGCTTTGCAAGCGCGGTCAGCCATTTTGATACATATAGTGAACAGCAGCCATTACGAGATGTCTAACTATTTAGTGGCTGCACCAAACCCAGTCATGTTTGGTATCAAACATGTTGGATTCATACCCCAACACCGATTCCAGTGTTGGAAGTATGATCTCATGTACTGGGGGGGCTCCCTTGGGGTACCCCCCTGTACTCCTGGTAACTGTCTTTCAGGGTCTGACAGGAAGCTAGTGCTGCTGCTGACCACAGACACGATTCAGCCCTCCTGATGCTGAGCCAAGCTCGAGCAGTGGAAGGTAGAACAATAGGTTTCCTATCGCAGGGAGGTGTGACCAACTCCCAGACAGGACTTAGTGTATTAGGCTGGGGTGCGGGCGCTTGCCAGCACCACCAGACTGCTTTGAAGGGCACATTTGGTGCCCTCCTTGCATACTCCAGTTTGAACCAGTTCAGGGGAGCCCTTGGCTCCCGCATTGGCGTGAAACTGGGCAAAGGACATGGGAGTATCCTCCCCTCTGTCCAGCCCCTCCTCTAGGGGGGACCCTTGAGTTGTTCCAACCCTTCCCGTAGGGTACTTAAAGGCTTACCTATGGGTGGGTCCTCAGATTTGTCATGGGACAAGATTCAAGCCTGAAACCACGTCACTCTTCACCCACTTGGACTTCGCCTGGAACCGAGACTGAATCAAGGAAAACTCTTGCTGCTCCTCGTCTTGCTGTTCTGCAAGTCTTCTTCGGCGTCTGTGTCTGCGCTTCTACCAGGATCTTCAACAGACCTCTGGGCATCAGAGACACCCGAAGTAATCTCCCTTGGATTGAAGAAGTCATTTCCCTGCATCTGCAGGCACTGCAACAAAGCTGACGGGTCTGCTGCTCCTGACGTCCCACAGACTTTGAAAGGCTAAGCAATACAGGTGTGGTTCTGCAACTCCCTCGAAGCCTGACCTGTCCTCCCTGCAACTTTGAGGTCAGTGTCCCTCGTCAGAACCGCTGGGATCAGACTCCTATGCACTGTATTCAGTTGCTGTTACCAAGACTTGTTGGCTCTGCACTCCAAATATCTTCGGGCTACAAGAAGCTCCACTCTCCAGCATCTCTTCCTGCCAAGTGCAGCGTCCTTACCGCATCCTCTACACCGTGGGCCTTCCTTCTTAGTGAGCTGCTCAAGGTCCTCTTGCGACTCCTGTGCCTTCGGCCTGTGGGTCCTCTTGAGGGTCTTCTGCTCCAGTAGGCTCCCTTGCTTGCTTGGGGCCTTCTCTGACTATCCTGCTGTTGGTGAGTTCCTTGGACCTTGCTGGTCCTAATGTTGCTCCTTCTTTGCTCTCCACACAAGTTGCAGCTGCCAAGGCTTGTTGGTGTTCCCGACGGACACCGACCCCCTGGTTCTCGACTTCCGACATGGGACAGCTCGTGAACAGCTCCTGGACTTCCTCAGCATTTCCTGGTCCTCACAGCTGCATCCACAAGGTCCCCATCAACACTTCTGAACCGTCCGACATCTGTGGCCATTGCTCTTCCGTGCCTCCTAGTCACCTCCAAGTGGCATAGACTCTGTCCTCTCTGCTTACAGGTTCTTCTCTTCCAGAATCCACCCTTGGATTCCACCAGACTCTTGCATAGTCTTCTCCATCAGCATCTTTACTGAAGTCCTCCACTGTGGTCTACGGCAGTTTCCGACATCCCTTCGCACCTATGCACCCGGCTTTCTTGGTGTAGGTATCCAGGTTCCTGGGGTATCCACGGGTGGGGTGACTCTCCAACCTTCTGTCTTCCACAGGTTTCTTCAGGGTCCAGTGGGAAGGGTCCTTCTTCTAAAAAACTGCAACCGTGACTTCCCCGTTGACTTCTATTGGACACGTGGCTGTGTTTCTACTCTGCACACAGACTCCGTGGGGTTCCTGTGTACTTACCTTGGGTGGTTCCTTGTGTCCCCAGCTCCTTTGAGTCTCCTGGTCCAAGTCCCGACTTCGGTCGCAGTTCGCATTCCACTTTCTTAATATATGGTTTGGTCTCCCCCTGGAGACCACTGTATGTTGTGCTACTTACCTTATTGCAATTGAAGTATTATTGTGTATTTGTATTTATATCTCTGGGTAGGAGAAATACCAATGTGCTAGTGAGTGTTGTGTAATAAATAGACATATTTTATATATACACTGTGTGGTTCTTTTTCATTTAACCTACACTACATGATTAACCTGGTAAAACAAGCTGTTTAACACTCCTTCAAGATAAGCCTGAACGCTGTTTTCCACAGCTACCACTTTGAGAGCTTTCAAAATGTTATCAAAGACCACTAAAATCACCATAAGGCTGCCTGGATTAGTGCAAGGGGCATCACTTAAATAAGTGTGCACCATATAGTAAGCCAGCCTCTTACACCATTCACATCCTGTGTGCTTCAAAGGCGCATAAAACATGGATGAGAAGCTGAAATCGGTGATCTGGCAGAGAGTCTTTATGGCTCCAGTGACATCACGAGGGCATCACTTCCGTTTGCCGAAATGGAGCCGGTGGCTCCTACCCGTGTGGAGAGCTATTCAAAATGTTTCTGGATTAAGTTTGATGTCTGAGATATTGAACCAGTGTGGAATCTGCAGATATGTAGATTATACACTAGGAAGAGTGTTACCGAGGGCAAGTAACTTTTTCATTAGGGACTTACCTTCACTTTTTGGAGTTTATTATTCAGTAGAACTAAGACTGATCTCAATGCCACCTTTGCTTGCATTGCTTCTCATTGGAAAGCTCAACAGAATTCTCACAAGACAAACCTGATTATAATGAGGGAGAGGTGTGGCACATCGGCCAGAGCAGCTGACTCCAGAGCACAGGGCTCATGGTTTGATCCCTGGCGCCACCGGCAGCTCAGCTCAGCATCATGTGACTCTGGGCAATAGCTCACTTAATCTCCCCGACGGCCCCCCAGTGCCTGGATACCCTTATGGGTGATAAGTTCGCCCTTTACAAATGTGCAATTATTACATTAAGTTAAAAATTATGAAATGCAGAGAACACTGATGAATAGTTATATTAATTGTTCCACTAGTCAATCATCAAGTCAAAGAATAAACATATTTATTTCTTGAGCAACGTCAGAGATCTCTGCATATTTGTGGATCCTCAAAATGACAGAGAAAGACTGCGATCTTCATTTGTAATCCTTCCTGTCAGTAACCTTTCACATTTCAATTGGATACATATGCAATATTTTCCTTTGCAAATGGGAGATACAAGACGTGCAATTTATGCTACATATAATGGCAGCAGTGTTCAAGAAGTCTGGACTGTGGAGGATTTCACTCCAATGATTGTAGAGTCAAAACATAATGGCAATTTCAAATACACAACAGAAATCATAACATATTTCTGAAAATTGATCTCTCTTCTTCTACTACCATACCATATTTTAATCAGCTGGCATGTCATTCTTGTGATTTAGCATAAGAGGCAGTAATTTCAAATCCCAGGAAAATTCATTTTTCTTGTGTACAATTATACAGAGACTCACATAATGTGTGGCAGCAGATGTTGCTCCTCAGTAGGTTTGGTGGGGAACGTTCCCCTGCGTACTACGTTATACAAAGGATTAATGAGAGTTTTCCCTCTCAGAAACATTTTCTGTCAGCGCACTTCTACAAGGTTTTTGTCTGCAACAATATTTCTGGGTCTGAGATACTCAACAGTTAGTTGCTTTTTTTGCAAGAATAGGCATGTGCCCGGCTCTTTGGTGATCTAAAAGAGGAACTAATATTATCTGATTTGGCATCATTTTCCATACCTGTCTGTCTACTGATAACAAAAATAATTTTCGAACCAATCCGAGTGATCTTTCCTGGAAAGACTGCCCATCAGTGGTTGGTAGAATTTTGGAAGCATATGCATCATATAAAACCGCCAGAGCTCTAGCCCATTTTAAACTGTTCAGGACATAATGGTTTTTGCCCTAACAGGTTCGTACACCACCACCATGTTCTATACAGCATAGCCATGTTACTGTGGACAGGGTTCCCAGAACTAGAGGTCCTGCTTGATTTTCACATAACTTTGGGGTGCTGGCAGAATACCAGAGCAAAGTGCATTGGCTGGAAAACTCAGGAATCTCAAAGTTCTATCCCGCTTTGTAACTGCTTGCACCTAGAGGTAACTCTCACTGTTCCACATTCTGATCTAGAATGCGACTATGTCAAATTATGTATGAGGACAGTCTGATCAAGAACTTGAAACAGAATGCCTAATATCGGAGTTTCCACTGGCACTAATAATTTTCAGGATGTCAAGGCATAATGGACACTCTTTGAGTTCATGAGCTGCAATTCATGGATCATCTCCAAATATCTGTGAAACCCTGTAATCTCCCATTTTGTCAGGATTTCCTGTCCCAGTGACTAGGCAGAAATGTTCACTGTCAGCTAGCATCTTACAGTGTGTCAGAATGGGTTTTTATTGATTGATTGGTTCATTCATTCATGCATGCTTCCACTTGGAATACATACTGTTCCAAATGGGAGGTAATGTCTGTGTTTTGTTTCTGCACATTTATAAGCTTTTTATACTGTATAATTTAAGTATTTTTTAGTTTAGTGGGATGGTTAGTCCTGAGATATTAGATGTTTAAGATGTATTAGTTTGAAATCTCAAGGCACAGGAAACAATTTGAGAACTGTTGATGCCCTTAGTGTCTATTAATAATTTTATAAAAGGGCCGGAAGAGTTGTGTCAAGACAACCATGCCTCTTTAGAGCCTGAACCTTATTCGGAGAAGGTTCATGTGGCTCCTTCTTCAAACCGCAAGACTTGTCCCTTTGAACTTTCAAGGTAGCCATTCTGATTGCCATTATACTTTAAAAGTGAATATGTGAGAGCATATTTTGATGCTCATTAAACTAATGCATTTACTGCAGGAATGTATTGGACTATTTTGTCACAGATTTGAATCCCGATGGGCCACTTAGACTTTCATCCTTCAGAGGTTAATAAGTACTGTCAAGTTTGTTAGCAGTAAACAGAGTTGAGCATACACTCTACAAGTACGCCTATTTTGATGTTTTCCACTGAACCGGCATGTGCTGGTTCAATCAGGAAATTGTTGACTACTGCTACTTTTTGTGCAAAATAGTTTCCTTTTTTTCACCATAACCAGTCACATATCTGTCAGTGCTCTTCATAAGTCCTCATAGTCCACCGTACCTTCCAAAGAAGGTTTGTATACAAATGGGTTTGCATTGTTACATTCAAATGCAATTCATTAAAGAACACAAAGCAATTGTCCGTTGTCTATTTGGGTATGTTCAAAGAGGCAACTGTTGATAAAAATCATGTTTCTGAAGTCCTCAAGGCCCATTCCACCAATTCAAAGCAGTATCTACCTTTTCATTTGGACACAATTCTTTGGTGGAAATATTTAAAGTTTCCATATGGGCTTCTTTGCACAACTTCAATAGGCACTACTTGCAGGACCCTGACACCAAGGCTGAATTCAGACTAGTTTATTTTTCACCCATTGTACCCCAGTATCTGAGACTGTCTGTCTGTCAGTGAGACCCTCTGGCTGTCTTTTTGAGTTTACGAAGAAGGTAAATTTACCTTTGTGACGATTCAGCTGAAATTCTTGCACAAAGGCCCTTGATGGAACAGGAAAATCCCTGGGATTCATTGTTACAGGTAAGCAAAACATTTAAAATTTCTCCTCCCCTTCCGATAGATACTCTTCACACAAAGTAGATTCTTCCACACCATCTCTACCGTCGGAATTGAGGGACTTCTTCCACTGTGACAACCAATCTATGTAATTTTGGTATTTCTTGTGCTTGGAAACATTTTCAATAAGCATGACGTACAGGAAGTAAAAGGTATCCATAAGAAGAATTGCTACTATTATGTAAGCCACGTCTTTACCAAAGGGTTGAAGATGTTATTCAGCAAGGAAAAACACCTTGGTTTTTCTTAAGGTACCTCATTAATTACCATGTTCCAAGGCTTATACACATTACACTTCTTTTTGGAATAATGTCAGTTAGCACTTCTGGAATCATATAAATGAAAATAACCCTGTCTGTCCTGACAACATTATAGTTTTGTTTTGCACGTCTTCAGGGGTATTGTATTTTTCTCCATTTTATAGGTCATGAGTCAGAGAGATCATTGTATCTTCATATACTTAATAAACATTGAATGTAAGGGGAACTATGTATGTAACCATAGAGTTGAAAAGTTTTTAAATTGCATCCTCATTGCACATGTAGAGATGACTGACTGAAGTTGACCTGTTTAGTAAAATATTTTTATTTAACTAGTCAGTGTTCTTTATTGGTTATGATGTACTGTAAATATGCACAGCTATAATAAAGGGACAATGTATAGATTGTTGTTTGGGCTTTTCTAAATTCACTACTAGTAAGTAATTAAAGGCCAAACACACTGACTCCCTCAACTCTGTCTTCTATGAGCCTTTGAACTGATCAGGGAATTCCATTCCACTAGTGAAATGCAAAAGGGACCACTTTTGGAACATCCTTTGGAGGTTGGACATCACTGTAATCTAAAAGTAAAATGCAGCAATAGTTACCCATAGAATGTTTCTTTCAAAATAGTCAATTTCTAAGTGAACCATAGATATATATATATATTTGTTCTTGCGACCTCAAATTAGTCTTTTATCCAAGCAGGCTTGATAGGACAAGTTTCATTTGTGTAACATATATATATATATGTATATATATACATATATATATATATGTTACACAAGAGAAACTTGTCCTATCAAACCTGCTTGTGTAAAAGACTAATTTGAAGTCGGAAAAAAAAATATATATATATATATCTATGTAGTAATTGTTGGGTGATAGGAATACCGCCCAGCGCTACGCTCTCAGATACTGGTCTCCACCAGTATAGTAACTGTAATGTATAAATAACTTGTTACTGAGAGGTTGTTTTCACAATATACAGTAAACACACAATAAATTCTTGTGCCGTTTCTTTGTCTTTTCTTTATTCATACAATCAGGCTTATTCGATGAGTCAATAATTACAGTGTTACAGCCAACACGTGTTTCGCGCACACTAGCTTTTTTTCAGGGCTGTCAAACATAGAGATCACAATTCAGTGTTTTTGCATATATAAAGAAGAAATGATTATTTCTTAAGAAATTAAAAAAATAAGAAAACAGGCACTGTACATGGCTGGTACATTTTTATACTTAATGAAAAACATGAGTATGCACTAACACATTTACACACATTGAAATAATCCCATGATCTACAATAAGTACATTCTTTTACATTCCTCTGCACATATATGCATACACAACTCTTGGAAATAGTCACTTCATCAATATCAAATTGCACTTCAAATTTGGTTCCACAAAGCTACATTATTCATTATGTGTATTCATAACCCAGGGGGGTAATCTTAATCACCTAATCATAGCCCTATTAGCTGCCTCCCTTCTCTAAAATAGTTAGGTTTAAAATTGATGAGGCCTTTTTCTATTCTTTAGATAGATATAACTGTTACTGAGCAATTTACCCCTCAAGTTATTTTCCATGGTTCAGTGTACTGAATCCTGACAATTGGTTCGATCTCCAATCTGCTGTTTCAGTGTGGATATCAATCACTGTGATCAGTAAAGGACAATGCAACTAAGTTTTTGTATTATCAGTGAGCTCTACCTATTTTTAACTCTCCCTATATTTGAATCAATAATTACAATTTCCCCAGAGTATTGATTTCCCCAACCTTCCAATAGATCCTATATGTATCTCGTCATTGTGCTCTTCACACAGGTCGTATTTTGATAATGGGTAGTAACCTGGAGAAAAATATGAGTTAGTCGCTCATAGTAGTAGTATCAGTACCATAACCAGTGTCCTCTATTCTACGTTCCTCTTTGTATATATTATTTACTAAGTTCTTACCTGTATTAAAATTGCTATTTAATCCTCTCAAACTTTCGTCATGTCCTGTTTATGATATTTATTCTTTATATATGCAAAAACACTGATTTGTGATCTCTATGTTTGACAGCCCTGAAGAAGCGCTAGTGTGCACTGAACATGTGTTTGCTGTAAAACTGTGATTATTGACTCATCAAATAAGGCTGATTGTATGAATAAAGAAAAGACAAAGTACCGGCCCAAGAATTTATTGAGTTTTTATGAAAACAACCTCTCACTAACAAGTTATATATATATGGTTCACTTAGCAATCGCCTAATTTGAAAGAAACATTCCTGCTTGGATAAAAGACTAACTTGACGTTGCTAAATGTCTAACCTTTAATCCTGAGGTCATGCAGATCAATGTCTAGTGCCATAATCAGCTTTGTTACCTGGCTGACCATATTGCTTATCAAGCTATCAACATTCTCACCATCTCATTGACTAGGAAATACCATTCTAACTGTCCTCTTATTATCACTCATCACAAGTGTTACACAAATATGCTGTCCATGCTTTTTCTATCGAGGTTAATGTTAGGTTATCTAAAGGAGCAATTTAGATTTTGTCACATAGTGTGAATGCCCAGGCTTTTGAATTTCAATTGCTACCTTGTTTTTCTCACAGCACTGGTATTTATAAAACAGTTTTCCTTTTAGTCTTACTCTTGTTCCCTCTTTATAATTGTCACTTCCCGATTGTAAGATCACTCTAGCACTATGGTATAGGGTAACATTTTGTCCCATGAAAGGCAGCGCCTAGCTGATTGGTGTGAAGGAAAGAAAGGGACTAAGTGAAATATCATGTGTAATATCTGTTATTAAATCTGAAACAAATACTGATTAATTCAAACAGAACCAGTCCACCTATCATTATATATGACATAGTCTTATTTCACATAATCTGAAACTACATCAAGGACTGGAATCACACCTTCTGAGAAGGTCTGTAGAATTAACTTCTGGATAGCCACAGAAAAGGGCAACACCTCAAGGTAGCCATGGTGCACCTGCACTTAATATGGCAAATACAAATATTCTTAAGGGTGTCCCAATTAGAAAAAACATAAAAGTAAAAGAAAATCCTTGTTGGCAATGTTGTAGCTCTTGAATGAAGCTAAATATTAAAACAGAAGCTATTAGCAAGACACCAAACTCACCTTGACATCAGGAAAAAGGAAAAAGCTAAGGAAAAATCTTCAGAAGTGACTCATCAAAAAGTGCAAGAAGCAAACATTAGGGACAAAAGTTGTAGCAAGGGGGCAAATAATGCAAATATAAATGTAGACACAAATGTGTTGTGACACATTTATCACTCATAACCTCCGCCAAATATAAGATTCAAACTGCAATTGACTGGAAAAGGCTCTACTTCTTCATGGACTGGGAACCTCGAATAGAATTCTCTGTGCACACCACCATTTTGGAAAGGCCAGTTTAAAAAGCTTGTCAATGTCCCTTTCCTCAAACTAATACCATTGATTTGGCACGTGAAGAAGAAACCTAAAGGCCAGTTTGGTGGACCAGTACTCCATCACAGATGTGATGGATATCCCAGCCGCACTTGCAATAAGGCAGACGGGTTATGCGTCCCACTTGTGATTGAATACCCCTTCGTCACACTCTAAATCAGGCCATAAGTTTAAAATCCTTTGCCTAGCACTAAAGTCTACAGTCCCAACATGGCCTATCTGATAGAGACTTCTAGCCACATATTCCTTACCATATAATATTCCCCAGGCATCAGACTGGAACCTGAAATTTTTCGGGAGCAGTACCCCTGCTCGCCAATAGGTGGCATTGTTCGGCTCCACATGGCGTAGGCCGCACCGGAAGTGACATGTGCAGTGCCTATATAGGCCCCACCCCGTGCGCTGAGGTCAGTATTTTTCTCTCTGCTCCATCACCGCAGATCTGGAGAAGAGTTACCCCCAGTCACTTTTTGACCATTTTTCGACCTTTTGTCGAAGATGTTTTGAGACACTGTCTCCTAGTGTGGCAGGGATGTCCGTGAGGAAGGCTGGATCCAAGCCCTTTGGTACCTGTCACCGGCACATGTTGGTGAAAGACCCACACCTCGTCTGCCTTTGGTGTCTTGAGCGTAACCATGACACCAAGATCTGGGTCCATTGTCATGTCATGCACCCAAAGCCTTTGAGGGAGCGGGCCCTCAAGCTCCTTGCTGCGGCGATAATCTCAATGTCAGTTGATAGGAAGGTCTTGGGTTCGGTCATGGAGCCATTCCAAGCGCTCGTCATCACCGTCAAAGTCATCCGGATGTTATGGTAAGTCCCACGAACTTAAGAAGAACAAGAAGTCAAAGGAGGCTTCGACTTTTCCCTGTCCGTCGAAGTCATCCGACGAGACGAGGGAACATCGACATTTGAGGCAAACATCGACATTTGAGGCCTGGCTCTGCGGTTGAGCCAGGGCCGTCTCCACGCCTCCCCGAGTTTCCTGGAGCCGGAGCGACCACCGCCTAACTCCATCAGTTTTATGAAGCCATGCACCTCATATTTGGGTGGCCTGTCCCCGCTGGTGCGCCCTCTGGTCCCGCGGGTTCAGGAGGGGCCCCTAATGGTTTTCTGCCAGACGGCTTACCTCTGACGCCAGTCGGGCCCCATGGATGGATCTGGACCGATGATGGTCAAACCACCTCAACTTTCCTGCGCATCGGCTCCATTGGCGACTTCCCCAGCGCCCATCGGCGGCACCACCCCCCTACTCATCCCCGACTCCGACACGGAGCCGGATGCGCACGTCTGACGCTGACTCAGGTGCCGACTGAAGGCATTCCTTCCAGGCCAGAGCCTGTGCCCTATTCCTGTGGCTAGGACTTGGGGATTATTGGGAGGGTCCACTGAACCCCGATGAATACCAGCCCTAATATGTCACTGAGGACACCTGGTGTGAGGATCTGGCAGATGCCAGTGGTCTGCACACCTCCCAGATACTGGTGTGGTCTCCCTTCCTACCGTGGATACGGAGGAGGGAGCCTCATTTGCCATGGTGGTGAGAAGGGCATCCAAGGTCCTGGACCATCAGTTGCCCTCTGTGGCAGTCAAGACGAACGTTTTGACGAAGGTGCTTCAGCTGGGAGTGACCCCGTCCGAATCTATTCTCAGGTTTAACGAAGTTCTCACAGACGTCCTATTCGGTGCCTGGTCCAAGCCATGCACAGGGGCTCCTGTGAAAAGGACAGTTGCCTGGTGCCATCACCCTGCCCCAAGGGACCCCAACTTCCAAACCAAGTACCCTACCTCAGAGAGCTTGGTGGTCCAAGCCTCCATTTCCACTGGGCTAGGAATCCAAGAGACTGCATACCTTGGGAAAGAAGATGTTTTCTTCTGCCAGCCTGGCACTGCAGATGGTGAACACTGCTTGCCTTTTTGGGGCAATACTCGCATTCACTCTGGAACCCGGTTGCGCAGGTGCTCCCTTTGTTCTCGGACGAGGCCCGAGTTATACTCTCCCAAGCTATTGCTGATGGGAGGGATGCAGCTATGTTCACCATTTGCTGTGGGCTAGATACGACTGACTCACTAGGTAGAGTGGTTTCATCGTCGGTGGCCCATAGGCGCCAGGCCTGGTGGAGGACTACTGGCTTTTCGGGGTATGTCCAGGCCTCGCTCATGGCCATGCCCTTCAATGGTTCCAGTGGACTCAGCTCTGGACCGCTTCAAGGGCAGCAGAGCTACAGCCAGGTCCATGGCCCCTTGTCAACTCCAGTCTACCTTTTGCTCCTTTCATTGCCAATGACGGGGCTTCCAGCTGCATCTGTACCTGCCCAGCCACCACGGCCAGCAGGCTTCCCAGCCCTTGCATGACCAACGACATGGTTCCCACAGACTCAGGTAGCCAGAGGTCGTCCCAGTCCACCACCCCCTGGAAGCTGCAACCTCCAAGCCTCTATAGTTTGCCCTCCGACCATCATGTACATCCAGTGGGAGGCAGGATATGTCATCACCTGCACCTCTGGAGGTCGATAACATCCAACCGCTGGGTTCTCCAGATTGTCCAAATGGGCTACTCCATCCCCTTTGTAACTTCCCCTCCACCCATGCCACCCACCTGAGACAAGCTGGCGAAGGACCACATTTCCTTACTCCCCCAGGAAGTGGAAGCTCCCTTGGCCAAGGGAGCCATTGAGAGGGTGCCGGCATCAGAAGTAGGTTGTGGTTGTAATTCCTGCTACCCAAGAAGGACAGAGGCCTTCATCCTATCCTAGACCTGCGCCCCTGAAAAAGGAGAAATTTAAAATGCTAACACTCACTCAAGTCCGGTCTGCCCTGGAGCCGGTACACTGGATGTTAGGGTTGGTCTTGTAGGACCCATATTTCCACATTCCTGTCCGTCCAGAGACATTACCTGAGGTTCTCAGTAGGCAAGGAGAATTTTCAATTCACCATGCTCTCATATGGCTTTACCAGTGCCCCTCAGGTGCTCACCAAGGTGGTGGGGTGGTTGCAGCTCATCTGCAAAGATCAGGGTGCCAGTCTTCCCATATCTCAACAACTGGCTGTTGAAGGCGGGCCCGCCCCAGGCGTTTGTCTCCCACATCCAGACTTCGGCGGACCTCCTGCATTCGATGGGGTTTACTATCAATGTGCCGAAGTCACACCTGACCCCTTTTCAGACACTTGCTTTCACCGGAGCTGATCTGGACACAGTACAGTTTCGTGCTTATCCTCCTGAGCGGTGAGTCCAGGATATTCAGGCTATGATAACGATGTTTCAGCCTCTATCCTGGATTTTGGTGAGACTGACTCTGATGCTGCTGGGCCCCATGGCCTCCTACATCTTGCTTGTGGCACATACCTTTGGCATATGCTAGCTCTGCAGTGGGACCTGAAACTCCACTGGGTGCAGCATCAGGAGAATCTCTCCGACATGGTCCATATCACGGAGAGCTCTGCAAACAATCTGCAGTGGTGGCTAATGAACCACGAATGGGTCATTGGCAAACCCCTCTCACTTCTCCAACCAGATCTGACAGTAGTGACAGATGAGTCACTCCTTGGCGGGGCAGACATCTGGGAGAGGTGGAGATCAGAGGACTAAGGTCTCTGGCAGAATCCGGACTCCACATCAACATGCTGGAGTCCGAGCGATTCACTTGGCAATGAAAGCCTTTCTACACTCTGTAGGAAACTGGCTGTCTATATAGTGTACTAAAAAGAAGTACACTGTGCAGAGGGTCCAGTGGTTCCCTAATTGGTTTACAAAGGCCAAAGTCGGTAATACTAACGCTCTCTTTTTTATTAGTGTGGGGGAGCAGTTAGGCTTATCAGAGAGTAGTGCTAAGCATTTGTTGTACTCTAAGAGGCAATAAATGAGACACACACTCAATAAATAAATCTGAGACCAAATTAGAAAAATAACACTTCTTTTTATATATATTTCAAACGCAAGAATTTCGTTTCAAGGTAAGTACAGTTTTCAATAAAAATATTCACAGGTAAGTAAAGCTTTCAAACCTGTGCGCTTTTATGCACAATGCAATCCTATGGGAAGAAAAGTCAATAAAGGCATAAAGGTAGGTACAGTCGGTTTAAGGCGTTCGCCTTCGGGGATTGGAGTAGTAGTGGGCCAAGGTTCAAAGTACTACTAGCAGTTCATCGGGAACCACCCGGGTTCTACCTGGAGATGGTAGCTGGCATGCTACTGAGAAGGGGGGCCACCTGAAAAGAGGTTGCACAGGGGGACTTGCGGGCAAGTCTGAGGGCTCCCAAATGGGTGCTCAGGTCGCAAGGGGTCTTGGGACACGGGGGCACAGCCAGTTCGTTAGGACCTGGGCCTGGGGGCTTGGGAGCAGAGTAGTTTGGTCAGCTGGGCTGGGTGACCAAAGAT
Source organism: Calotriton arnoldi (assembly GCA_963921515.1). Classification (NCBI taxonomy): domain Eukaryota; kingdom Metazoa; phylum Chordata; class Amphibia; order Caudata; family Salamandridae; genus Calotriton; species Calotriton arnoldi. The sequence goes on from CAWUFW010000174.1 coordinate 3,112,851, forward strand.
GCACATCATGGTCAGAGATAAACAGCTTGCAGGGGAAAAATCAAAGCAGCTGGGCCACTCTTGAAGTGGGTCACATGTATGCTGACGTCCCTCGATGGCTGCTTGTTCCTGGTGCAGTGAAAATCCGGACTTGACAATCACGGTCGGTGTTTGGTGCAAGGCATCCGGTACCCCGGGGTTTGGTGCTGCACAGCTCCGGTTGGCCCTGGTGTCTTCACAATCAGTGGGGAGACAGATCTGAGCTTCCAGAGCACGAGTACCTTCTCCTGGTTGTCTACCGCGTCTGTTGTGCCAAAGAGCTGCAAGGCAGTGGACCGGACTCTGCTTGTTGGTGCCTGCGGACTGCAAGGGAGTAGCTCCTCTACTCCAAGGTAGACTTACGGTGTTGGTTGAAGTGCTAGCAGGCTACCCAAGGCTTTGGTAGTTCTCCAGCTTGCAGGACAAGTCACTCTGTTGCGATTGTCGATAGAGAGCTGGGGACCGCAGGGTTTCGCACCAAAGTCCAAAGTTCTACTGTAGTTCTCACCAGGGAGTGACTCTTCTTCATCCTTCTTCTGTTGATCCATTAAATCTGAGTCCTTAGGTTCAGGGATGCCACCTAAATACTCAATTTAGGGGCACTATGGGGAGTGACAGGTATTAGCCAATGAGCTACCTACCTTTAGTGTGTCTACACCCACTATATGACCACTTCCTATGGGAAGTGTGCATAACCCTGACTCTAGAAGGCTAAGTCCTTCCAAAACAACATGGAGGAATCTGAAAAGTGGGTTCCAAATCAGCTGGCCCGCCCTAAGGGTCGTGCTGGCTGAATGTGGGCACACCTCCTAATCTAAGTTTCCTGCCTGTCTTGCCAAAAAGAGGAGTCAGGACAGGGGGGTGGCAACCCCACTATCTGGAGAGGCACGGGTTCACATAACAAAGGGGGCAGTCCTTTGAAGCTTCCTTCCCTGGAATTTCCATTCTGCTTGGAGGAGGTGTGAACACCTCTGCCCAGAGCAGGCTTTGATCCTGTCCTCCGAGAGCGAAGGCTCTCACCTCAGGAGGTCAGAAACCTGTCTATGGTGGCTGCTTGGTCGAGACCAGTCAGTCAACACACTAGTAGTCAGTAGGTTTTGAGGGTTCACCTCTAAGATGCCCTCTGTGTGCATTTATTAATAAATCCAGCACTGGTTTCAGTGTGGGTTTATTAAGACGAGGTGTTTGGTACCAAACACCTTGGGGTACAGTGAAGCCATCTTGTAGCTGGGGAACTCGTAATGACGAGTGTCCAGCCCATGTATTCGTTATGGCTTCCCTGTGCACTGGCAATAACTAAGGGTGAACTCCGATATCACCAGGTGTAGGAAAGTGCCTCTTTAGAACATGGTTAGCCCCCACTTTCTCCCTGGAAATTGATGTAATTTTGACTGGAAGTGCACAGGGTCCCTGCCAATCAGGTCCCTGTGCTGAAGGCCTTTCCCTAAACTGTACCTTTTGTTTCACAATTGGCACAACTACAGTGCTCCTTCTAAGTCCCTAGTAAATGGTAAACCATATTTCTAGGGCATTGGCACTGAAGAGGGGCCCCAAGGGTAGCAGCATGAATTGTGCCGCCCTATGGTCACCTCACCAAGGCCATGCACACTGCCATTGCAGACTGCATGCCTGGGTGCAGACAAAACCGAAGAGTCGACATGGCACATGCCATGCTAACAGACACTGCATGGGATATAGGTAAGACACCCCTCTGGCAGGCCTTATAGCTCTAAGGCTGCACCAGAGAGGACAGAACTGGTTTTTGCTGAGCACAGACACTCTCTGCCTACAGAGAACAAAGGATTTTGTACTATAAATAGTGGGCCCCAGACCCCTGAACTTTAGACTACTTCTGTAATTCAAGAGGAATCTCTGCCAAGGAGAAGAGTTGGGAAAAGCTAAAGGCGAAATACTGCCCCTTTAATGTGTGCTGTCTGGGGTTGGCCTGCAGTAGCTGTTTCTGCCAATGAGAGGAACTGTGTGTGTGTATCCTGCTTGCAAAGTGTCTCCAAGGGCTTGAAGTGGAGCTTGCCCCCTGTTCAAGAGGTCTCAGGAACAGCAAAGACCTCACCATCCTTCTGGGCACCATTTTGGAACCACTGGTTTCAGTCGCCGCAGAAGAAAGGAGCAGCCGACTCTGTCACCGAGTCCATCGCAGGTTTCCGTGTCATGAAGGCACTGCAGAAGGTCCCGCCGCACTGCATCCTTGGTCTCAACTACGCCGTCTGGACGATCGTCACTGTGCCGTTGCTTGCACCGCGTCCTGTGGGCACCGTATTCCGCACTGGCTCACCCTGCCTGGACGTCACTGACACCGTCGCTGCACGAGCCGAACATCAATCGGCTCCGTCGCCTGCACCGCAACCTGCCAGCATTGCATCGAGTACCGCCTCACCTCACATTGTAAGCCTTGGTCTCACCGATGCCGTCTGGACGCTCGTCACTGAGCCGCTGCCTGCACAATGTCGTGAGGGCGTCAACGTCGTGGAGAAGTGTGGCTCAATGGTTAGAGCGGCAGACCCTGATGCAGAGATCTGGCCCGGGACCAGGGTTCAATTCCCGCCTCGGCGGGTCTTGGGCTCAATTTCCTCGGACCTGATAATTCTCGCCTCGGTGCCTATTCTAATCATGGGTCCCACTCTGCAACTCTGGGCAATAGCTTGCTTAATCTCCACAACGGCCCCAACAGCGCTGGGATGCCTGGCTTCACCCTGGGGGTGCCCAGGAGTGGACATTTCACAGGGAAAAGCCAGGAAGGGTTCCACAGCGGTATGCGTACAGCGCCAGGACACCTCTTTGGGGGTATAAGTGCGCTTTACAAGTACGAATTTCATTCATTTCATTTCACCCTGCACCGCTTCCATTTTTGCAACGCAACCGCAACGGTTGCCCCGACTGACTCGCACCAACGTGTCGACCGCAACGAGAAAGGTACTGTTCACAAGTCTGTCAACGTTTAGCTGGCCTGTACCGACGCGGTCAGCTGGAACTGTTAGACTCTGTTGTTTTCAGCATCGTGGTAGTCCCGGACGGAGCTACCGACTCAGAATAACTGTTTTGTGGATATTTCTACAATTTTAAGGTTTTTCTTGCAAACTGCATATTTTTTAGAACTGTATCATGGATTTTTGTCATTTTTGGTCTTGTTTGGTTTAGATAAAGAATTGCTTATTTTTCTACACTGGTGTGTCCATTTGTAATGTTTTCACTGTATTACTGTATGCGTGCACAAATGCTTTACACACTGCCTCTGAGATGAGCCTGTCTGCTCGTGCCAAGCTACCAAGGGGGTGAGCGAGGTTATTTTAGAAGTGTACCCCCCTTCCCCTGACTAGGAAGAAGTGTCCCTACTTGGACAAAGGTGAAAACTATTGCCAACTAGAGATCCCCATTTCTAACAAGGACATATCTGCATGAGCAGATATGCCCCTGCAATATCCATGTTGATTTTTGGATATTGTAAGTGAACAGGGAAGCCATAAAGAGTACCTAGGCTAGACACTCGTCATTACAAGTTCCCCAGCTCCATGATGGCTTCACTGTATTATGGGATGTCTGGTACCAAACATCGCGTCTTAATAAACCTGCACTGATTCTAGTGTAAGATTTATTAATAATTGCTCACAGAGGACCCCTTAGAGGGGTCCCTGAAACCTACCAACCCTTAGTGTGGTTACCGACTGGTATAAGCCAGCCTGTCACCACCAGACAGAGTTCTGACCTCATGGAGTGAGTGCCTGCACACTCAGAGGTCGAGAACAATGTCTGTCCTGGGCGGAGGTGTTCACACCTTCCCCCTGGTCAGGAAGAGCCATCTGGGCAGGAAGCTTCAAAGGCCTTTCCGCCTTTGAAACGCGACCCCAGCCTCTCCTGACAGAAAGAGTTGGCCCCTTTTGGCAGGAAAACAGGTGGTAAAATTTAGAAAGAATAGGAGTTGTGCCCCCCCTCTGCCAACTCCACACCTCACGTGCTGGAGGTGAGATGAAGCACATTTTTAAGGTGCCCACCATCTTGAAGATGGTGGGACTTCTCCAATCAGGGCTAGGGCTATGTCCCCCTCCGATAGGAGGTGGGCATAATAGAGGGTGTAGACACCCCATTGGCCACTACATGTCACTCCCTCGTAAACACCCCTAAATTTAGTATTTAATTGGCATACCCAGACCTGAACAGTAGATTCCATGGTCACAAGAAGAAGACAAGCGCAGAAACACTGTTGGACTGAGAACTGCAGACCTCGTGGTGGACTTTGGGCGCAAACTTCTGCCTGCCACCACAGAACTCTACAAACGCCATCTTCCAGCTCGTCTCATCGCAGTGTCACCTCCACAAGCCCCAGAGGGTCATCAGCACTTTACAAATTGCCAAATAACTCCCTCGATATAGAGGCATTATATCCCTGCAGCCGCAGGCACCAAAAACAGCAAAGTCCGGTCCAAAGTTATCCAGCTCCCCAGCCCGACCGACGTCTCTGAGTACCAGCGAAAGGTACACCTGATCTGGAGGGTCAGCTCAGCCTCTGCACCAAGTCTTGAGGCCCAGGACCCACCGAAGTTGAAAAACATGAATACCTGGGGTACCGGACCCCCCGCTGCAAAAACCTACAAAGTAGGGTCCAGGCAGATTTCAACTTCACAGCGAGCCAGTACCAGACGAGGGACATCAGGACTCCGGTGACCCACCTCATCAGTGGCCCAGCAGCTCCAGAATCGTCGCTCCAAGGTGCCAGCTCCTGAACGCGAGGTTCATCTTTGCGTGCCTTTGCCCAGCTGCACATCTTCACTGCACCTAGCCCACCTGGCCGGGGCATCTTCAAACCAGCTGTGCTCTAGAGGCCCCAGAGCCCTGGCAACCTTTACTCTCCCTTGAGAACCTTCGGACTTGCCTGCAAGTCCCCCTTTGCTTTGCTTTTATAGGTGTACCTCTTCCTCCGTAGCGCCAGCTACAAAGTCGCTTTGTTCCTTGTTTCCCGAGAAATCAGAGAAGCTCCCGAGAATTTGGCCTTGGAACTTTGGACCTTGGTCCTGAACCTTCCGATTTCCAAAAGGGTAACCACAGCAATAACAGTACTGCATTGCTTTTTCCTATTGCTTTTTAACATTCAATAGGAAATGTATTGTGCGTAATTGCTCACAACTGTAGATATTGCATTTACTATGATTTTCTCGTGTTGTGAAAAGTATTTACCTTGTACCCAAAGTTCTTGGTCTAAATATTTATATAAAAAGTAGTACTATTTTTCTAATTTGGTATCAACTTCATTCATTGAGTGTGTGTATAATTTATTGCCTCTGTAAGTAAATAAATTGCTTAGCACTACCCTCAGATAAACCTAACTGCTCGCCCACACTACCACAAAATAGAGCATCAGTATTATCTACTTTTGCCTCTGTAAACCAATAAGGTTCTCCATGACCTCTCTGCACAGTGTACCCCATTGTGGTGCACTGTATAGAGAGGTGGGTTTCCTATTCCAGGACACATCCACTCTTGCAGATAATCCCACACATGGGTATAGTGCACCCTGCCTTAGGGCTGTAAGGCCTGCAGGAAGAGGGACTGACCTATCCTACATGTAGTGCTGGTGGGCATGGTACACAGAGATGTGTGCCATGTCGACTCTTCGGTTTTCTCTGCACCAAGACACGCAGGCTGCAATGGCAGTTTGCATGAGTTTGGTGAGGGGTTTCTTAGGGTGACACAATTCGTGCTGCTACCCTTAGGGACCCTATTTAGGTCCAATGCCCTACGTACCAGGGGTGCCACTTACTAGGGACTTACAGGGATCCTAATGGGATCCTAACGTGTTTAGGGAAAGAACACTGGTACCTAGTTAACAGGAACCCAGCACACTTTCAGTCAAAATTGCACCAGATACCAGGCAAAAAGTGGGGGGGTAACCATGCCAAAAGGGGCACTGTCCTACACCCTCCATCAAGGAAAGGCTAGTTCAAGTGTTCATGGACAACATCACCGCCATGTGGTACTGCAACAAACAGGGCACAGTGGGGTCCTGGACATTCTGTCAAAAGGCCCTGCGTCTCTGAACCTGGCTGGAACAGCATTGCATTTCCCTGGTGGTTCACCACCTGGCAGGTTCCCTGAACGCCAGGGCGCACAAACTCACCTGTAGATGCCTTGCAGATCATGAGTGGCGTCTCCTTCCAAGGGTGGCACAAGGTCTGTTTCAACAATGGGGAGAGCCTTGGTTAGATCTGTTTGCCTGCGCCAAGAATGTGCAATGTCAGAAGTTCTGCACATTGGATTTTCCAAGGCGCCTCTCCCTTGGAGACGCTTTGCATCTCGAGTGGGGCTCTGGCCTCCTCTACACTTTTCCACCCATACCATTACTACCCAGAGTTCTCAAGAAGATCAGGAATGACCGGCCCCAAGTAATCCTTGTCGCTCTGGACTGGGCTCGTATAGTGTGGTATCCTGAGCTGTTGAGCATGGTCATCGGTCCTCCAATCAGGCTGTCCCTTTGGGAGAACCTACTTTTGCAGTAGCATGGGAGGGTTCTCCACCCAAGCCTGTCATTCTCAGCCTTCATGCATGGAGATTGAGCGGCAACAGTTGACAGCTTTCGATCTTCCACCCGAAATTTGTAATGTTATCTTGGCAGCTTGGCATCCCTCCACCAAGATGGCATATGCCGGCAGTTGGAGCAAGTGTGTGGCATGTGTACTGGCAAGCAGGCTGACTCTTTATCTGCCCCACTATCCCAAGTTCTTTTGTTTATTCTAACCCTGGCCCAGCAGGACTGTGCATTGGGCACATTGAAGGATTATTTATCTGCCATCTCAGTCTTCATGTGGCTGCCAAGTCAGCCGTCCTGTAGGAGGCTGGCTCAGTATATAGTACCCACCTATGGTGAGGCAGTGTGCACTGAGCCTAGGCAACCCTTAGTGATAGTGTTTAGGTCCCTTAAAACCAGAGCTCTCAAGAGGTAGCTTTGGAGAGCAGCTAAGGCATATTCAGGAGGGTGTAAAGCAAGTGCATTTAGCATTATAGTCAGTCAGTAAGCTTTTCACACAAGAAAGAATCACACCAGGTGATTATAAAAATACTTTGTATTTATTAGCACACACTAGACACTAACTTGGTATATCTCCCACCAGGAGATATCAACTACACACAAGAAATAGGTAAGTAGCTTTGAAAAACACATAGGGCCCGACCGGGGGGCCGAACCATATACTAAAATAGTGAAATGTGAGGTAATTACCAAAACTGGACTAATACCCAAGGATGGAGGATCCCAGGGGAAACATGGAACCATCCAAGGTGAGTAGCCAGGGACCCCAAGGCGCCCAGGTGCAGAGTGGTTACACCAGGTCAAACGTCCGTAGGACAACACAGGATAAGTCACAGTTGGATTTTTACAGTTCTAGGACCCTTCCCAAAGGACCCCGAAGGAACCACTTGGATCACGGAAAGTTGGAGATCTACCCCACCCGTGGATACCCCAGGAACCAGGATACCTACACCAGGAAGCCCAGGTGCAAAGGAATGATGTGGTGTCAGAACCGCCGTAGACGCCAGTGGAGGTTCGAGAAAGATCAGCAGCTACAGAGTCTCGTGGACCAGGCCGGTGAAACCCGAACGTGGAATCCAGATGAGAAAAACCTGAAAGCAGAGGAGATAGAGTCAAAACTACATGGAGGTGACTAGGAGGCACAGGAGCACAATACCAGCCCTTGTTGGAGGTTCTTGCTGTAGTTCAGTGAGGTGGAAGCAGCAACTCTGGAGACCAGGCCACAATGAAGGAGCACAGGAGCCATCTGCAAACTGTCCCATGCCAGTCAACGAGTGCAGGAAGGTCAGTGGCTGGCAGGACCACCAACAATCCTTGGCAAACGCAAACAACAGTTCACGGAAGAAGATGCTGTGTTGCAGACCAGCAAGATCTGTAGGACTAACCCAGCAAGGGAAAGTCAGGGCTGGCCCACAGCACACAGGAAAGCCAGCAGGAATTGATGGACCCCCTCGAGGACCCTCTGGCAGCAGGCACAGGGAGTCGCAGGGAAGTCTCATCAGCACACAGGGGACAAAGGCCCACGATGCAGAGGGTGCAGGCAGGACATCATTCTTGGGGCTGTGCAATGCTGGAGGCTGGGGCTTCTTGGAGCGTGAAGATCTTTCGTGGAGAGAGACAACAAGCCTTGGCAACGGCAAACAAACGCCGTGCACAAGGAGGCGGTACTCATCGTTTGGAGAAGGATTACAGTCACCCCAGTTGCAAGGAAGCCTGGTCAGGCCTCTGGAGAACCAACAAACCACCACCTGTGTTGCAGAGCCAGGCGATGTCCATGGGACAACAGGATCAGCAAACCGGTTGTCGTCGTAGAGGTGCCTTCGGATGCAGGGAAGTAACTCCTTCGCTTCAAGGGACATTCCTTCTTGCTTGGATCCAGGCTCAGTCCTTGGTGACTTGGAGGATGCACGACCATGGAGTTGCAGAACTTGAAGAAGCACAGGGGCAAAGATGCATCAGGAATCTTCCCACTGGAGCAGTCTTGTCTTTGGTCCTGGCTCAAAGAACAGCAGAGTTCCAGTGTCCACTAGCAGAAGAATCTTTGGACAGTTTTCAGATAACAGGCAGTCAGATCTTGAAGTCGTTGTCGGGACGAATCTAAGGATCCACCATTAGGGGAGCCCTTAAGAAACCCTAAAAAGGGGAAGAACCTCTTCTGTGGTGACCCGCCTATCAGAGGGGGTCAGGGACGCCACTCAGCTGTCCTAGCCAGTCAGATTCTCCCAGGGGCCAAGATAGAACATGGCAGAATCAAGTGGTCACATGGAGGAGCTCTGGGCACCTCCCTTGTGAGGGGCTGGACAAGGGGATGGACCCTCCCCTGTCCTTTGCTTGGTTTGGCACCAGATCGGGGGCCAAGGGCTCCTTAATTGCAAAAAAAATGGTTTACGCAAGGAGGGCACCAAATTTGCCCTTCAAGGCAATCTGGTGGCGTTCAGAAGTGCCACCACCCTACCTAATTCTAAAGGAGAGGTGGTCACACCTCTCCTTTGCAGGAAATCCTTTGTTCAGCTTCCCCTGCCCGAGTTAAGCTCATCAGCAGGGGGCAGAACACTGTCTAAGGTCAGCAGCAGTGCGGGCTGGCAGGCAGACCCAGTAAGGCTACACAGGTAGGTTTTTTGTGGGGTCCTCTAAGGATCCCCCCAGTACATGGCATCATGCAACTAACACTGGAATCAGTGTAGTTGCATGATTCTAACTTGTTTGATACCAAACATGACCAGGTTTGGTGCAGCCATTATGTAGCTGGACATTTCGACTTGCCAGTGTCCACTAAATACCTCATAATGGCTGTCCTGCACTTACAAAGCCCAGAAAATGGAGTCTGGGGTTTGTAGGAGTGCCCCTGCTTGGGCAATGGTGCCCACACTCTTAGAACCATGCACTCTGCCCTTGGTCTGAAGGGCCTACCTTAGGGTTGACTTATAGGTTAAAAATACAGTGACCGGGATATAAGGGAAACCTTATATCTACAGTGAAAGGTGCAAGCACCATTTCACGCAGGCTGCAATGGCAGCTCTGCAGACACAGTTTCCATGGGCTCCCATGGGTGGCATAATACATGCTGCAGCCCATGGGAGACACCTGGTGTACCAATGCCCTGGGTACCTCAGTACCATATACTAGGGACCTTTGTATTTTTTATTTTATATATATTCAATTTTTATTGCGGGATTTCCATGACATTATTTTACAGTTTAAGCATACATTGTATGGTATAATATACAGTTGTAGTCCTCTTGTTACGACAGCAGTGATCTGAAAGAAACACATAGTGATAGATTCCTTACCTTAGAATATCCCCAGGTGTCAGACTGGATCCGGAAAGTTTTTGTCAGCAGTACCCCTGCGCGTCGGTAGGTGGCGTTGTGCGGCTCTGCGTCCGTCGTTGGCGCCGTGGTCGCCGAGATGACGTCGCGGGCGCTACTTAGACGCCGCCCACGCGCACTGACGTCAGTTCTTTCTTTTTCCGCGCCAGCAAGCGCAGATCCGGGAAGAGCAGGAACCCCCAGTCAATTTTTGACTGACTTTTTGAGGCTTTTTGTCTCTATTTTTCATTGAGTCTTTGACTCCTGGTGCAGTTAGGATGCCCGGTTTTAAGTCCTGCGGGGACTGTCACCGTATGATGTCGGTGACGGACCCGCACCGTGTGTGTCTTTTCTGCCTGGGGCGCGACCACAACCCCAAGTCGTGCCCCGACTGCCGGGCCATGGCGCCGAAGACTTTGCGGGAGCGGTCCCGAAAGTTGCTGGAAGCCCAGTAGTCGGCTCCGCGCCGTTCGAGGTCCCGGTCCCGTGGGAGGTCGAGGGACCGTGCGCGGAGTCATCACCATGGGTCTTCGGGATCCAAGTCTTCGCACTCGGGGTCAGGTAAGGCGAAGCACAAGAAGTCGAAGAAACGCCATCGTTCTCCGAATTCCCCTCGCCGGTTGCGCGACGCTGCTGAGGGTGCGGGTGGAGCCTATGCAGATGCCGCCGGCCTACCCGCCCTTCCCGGGTCCGTCGGCGACTCCGGCCCAAATACAGGAATTCCTGTCGGCCATGGCTCGCCTCTTTGGGCCGTCGGGTCCCGCTGGTGCGCCTTCGGGCCCCGCGGACCCGACTGGGGGTCCTCTTTTTTTTTTCTCGCCTGCGGCTCCGGCGTCGCTGTCGGCTCCGGCCTCGGCACCGCAGGACCCCCCTGGATCCCGGTCGACGCCGGTTGACCTTATAACACCTCCACTGACGTCAACCCCACCGGCACCACTTCTGACGCCGCCCGCTCCTCGGGACGACGTCGACCCCGGTTTCAGCCCCGAAGTGGACGCGGCGTCGAGCCGGCGTCGATCGATGCCGTTCTCGACGTTGCTCGGGGATTTCTATCCCCATGTCCCTGCTCCTTATTTTAGGCCTGTTGAACAGCCTGAGGAGGTAGGGGAGGACTGGGAGGGGTCTGAGGATCCTCTCGCAGCTGCTTGCGAGTCTGAACAGGACTGGGCTGAAGAGTTGGGGGACGCCAGTGGTCTGGATACCTCACCAGAACTTGGCATGCTGTCTCCTCCTACCGTGGCTACGGAGGAGGGTGCTAGTTATGCTGTGGTGTTGCGTAGGGCGGCCGAGGCCCTACACCTCGTGCTCCCTACTGTGGCCGTCAGGACTAACCACCTGACAGAGGTGCTTCAGCCAGCCAGCGGAGCCACTGCTTCCCTTCAATGAAGCCCTTTCTGACGTTCTTTTGGGCACTTGGTCCAGGCCCACCACAGGGGCTCCTGTGGATAGGAACGTGGCCCGACGCCATCGCCCGGCTCCGGGTGACCCCATTTTCCTCTCCCAACATCCCACCCTGAGAGCTTGGTTGTCCAAGCCTCTGCTTCCCCGACCGCCTTCCCTTCCGCACCACCGGATAGGGAATCCAAGAAACTGGATCAGTTCGGAAAGAAAAAAAATTCTTCCACCAGTTCTGCGCTGCGGTCCATGAACACCGCATGCCTCTTGGGCCGTTATTCCCATTCTCTGTGGGATACGGTGGCGCAAGTGCTGCCCCAGTGTCTGGAGGAGGCCCGGACAGCTCTCTCCCAGGCTGTTGCAGAGGGGAGAGACGCAGCTAAGTTCATGATTCGTTGTGGCCTAGACACCGCCGACTCACTGGGCAGATCGATTGCAACGACGGTGGCGGTTCGCGCCACGCCTGGTTGAGGACAACTGGATTTTCGGGGGATGTCCAAAACACACTTATGGACATGCCGTTTGATGGCCGTCGCCTCTTCGGCGACAAAGCGGACAGCGCGTTGGAGCGGTTTAAGGACTCACGGGCTACGGCCAAGTCCTTGGGACTCTCTGCAGTCCGCCCTCCTCTGCCTTCTGCTTTTCGCTCCTTTCGTGCCACCGGAAGGGGCGCCCCGCAGCGTTCGCAACAGAGCCACAGGCCTGCACAGCAACCATCCCAGCGCGGACGCGGGTTCCGCCGTGGCGGACCAAGGGGCCAGCGGGCGGGTCAGTCCACCTCCACCCCGGCCACCACTGCCTCCAAACCTTCCTAGTCCGAACTTTCAGGCCCATCAAACGCCAGTGGGCGGCAGGCTTCGCCATCACCTCCCCCACTGGCGCACCATCACTTCGAACAGGTGGGTTTTAGAGATAGTCCGGAGGGGCTACTCCCTCCCCTTCGAGACTACCCCTCCAGCCATGCCACCTCAGTACCACCGCATGTCGGGGGATCACTTGGTGCTTCTTCAGCAGGAAGTTGCGGCCCTTTTGGCCAAGGGGGCCATTGAGCGCCTTCCGACGCCAGAAGTAGGTCGTGGTTGCTATTCCCACTACTTTCTGGTACCCAAGAAGGACAAGGGCCTGCGTCCTATCATAGACCTCCGGAACGTCAATCGCGTCCTCCGCAAAGAGAAGTTCAAGATGCTCACTCTGGCTCAGGTCTTGTCTGCTCTCGATCCACAAGACTGGATGGTAGCGCTAGACTTGCAGGATGCCTATTTCCACATCCCAGTTCTGCAAGCCCACCGCCGTTACCTGCGGTTCACGGTAGGCCACGAGCACTTTCAGTTCACCATGCTCCCTTTTGGCCTTACCAGCGCCCCTCAGGTGTTCACGAAAGTGATGGCGGTGGTCGCAGCTCATCTGCGCAGATCAGGGGTTTCAGTCTTCCCCTATCTTGACGACTGGTTGTTGAAGGCGGGCTCGCCCCAGGCAGTCGTCTCCCACCTCCAGACTACGGCCGACCTCCTGCACTTGTTGGGGTTCTCCATCAACGTGCCAAAGTCGCACCTGATTCCCTCTCAGAAGCTCCTCTTTATCGGAGCGGTTCTGGACACGGCGCAGTTTCGGGTCTATCCTCCCGAACAGCGAGTCCGGGATATTCGGGCTCTGATTCCGATCTTTCAGCCCTTGTCCCGGGTTTCAGTCAGAGTGACTCTGAGGCTGCTGGGCCTCATGGCCTCCTGCATCCTGCTGATCGATCATGCCAGATGGCATATGCGGGCTCTGCAGTGGGACCTGAAGTTCTAGTGGGCGCAGCATCAGGGGAACCTGTCCGATCACGTCCAGATCTCGGAGGGCACTGCACGACAGTTGCAGTGGTGGCTCACGAACCGGCATTGGGTCGACGGCAGATCCCTCTCCCTTCCCCAACCAGAGTTTACAGTGGTGACGGATGCGTCCCTCCTGGGATGGGGCGGCCACATGGGAGAGGCGGAGATCAGAGGCCTCTGGTCTCCGGCGGAGTCCAAGCTCCATATCAACCTTCTGGAGCTTCGGGCGATACGGCTTGCACTGAAGGCATTCCTTCCCTCTGTCAAGGGGAGAGTAGTGCAGGTGTTCACAGACAACACCACTGCCATGTGGTACTGCAACAAGCAAGGCGGGGTGGGGTCGTGGACCCTCTGTCAGGAGGCTCTGCGTCTCTGGACATGGCTGGAACATCAGGGCATGTCCCTGGTGGTTCAACACCTGGCAGGTTCTCTGAACGCCAGGGCGGACGAACTCAGCCGCAGGTGCATGCTGGATCACGAATGGCGTCTTCACTCGGATGTGGTGCAAGGTCTCTTTCAGCAGTGGGGAGAGCCTTGGTTAGATCTATTCGCCACCGAAGAGAACGCACAATGTCATCAGTTCTGCGCGTTGGAATTTCCAAGGCGGCACTCGCTCGGTGACGCTACACGTCGCGAGTAGAGTTGCGGTCTGTTGTACGCCTTTCCGCCTATACCACTTCTGCCCAGAGTGCTGAAGAAGATCAGGCGCGACCGGGCACAAGTCATCCTTGTGGCCCCGGACTGGGCTCGAAGAGTATGGTATCCCGAGCTACTCAATAGGAGCATCGATCCTCCGATCAGACTGCCTCTTCGGGAGGATCTTCTGTTGCAGCAGCAGGGGACGGTCCTCCACCCGAACCTGTCCAGCCTCCACCTCTTTGCGTGGAGATTGAGCAGCGGCAGTTGATTCCTTTCGACTTGCCTCCTGAAGTTTGTGATGTCATTCTGGCAGCCAGGCGTCCCTCCACTAAGTTGGTATACGCCTGCAGGTGGAACAAATTTGTGGCAGGGTGCACAGCAAAGGCTGTGGTTCCCCTTTCTGCCCCTCTTTCAGAAGTCCTTTTGTTCCTTCTTTCTTTGGCCCAGCAGGGCTCTGCTCTGGGCACTATCAAGGGCTATCTTTCTGCTATTTCGGCCTTTCTCAGGCTCCCTGATCAGCCCTCTCTTTTCAAGTCCCCTGTTGTAAATAGATTTCTCAAAGGCATTACGCACCTTTTTCCTCCTATTCCTTTCGTGATGCCACAGTGGGACTTGAATCTGGTTCTTACATACTTGATGTGCGCTCCCTTTGAGCCCCTTCACAACTGTCCTCTTTGTCTCTTGACCTTGAAGACTGCTTTCCTGGTGGCCATCACCTCCGCTAGGCGAGTGAGTGAGCTCCAGGCTCTTTCTTGTAAGCCTCCTTTCCTATCAGTCCATCCGGACAAGGTTGTGCTCAGGCCCCGTCCTTCCTTTTTGCCAAAAGTTGTTACGGCCTTTCACATTGGGCAGACTATTACCTTGCCCACCTTCTTTCCACCTCCGCATCCTTCCAGAGAGGAAGAGAGGCTCCACCGTCTGGACCCAAAACGTGCGCTCTCCTTTTATCTCAACCGCACACAGCAGTTCCGGGTGGATGACCAGCTCTTTGTTGGCTACGTTGGCACCAAGAAAGGTCGGGCGGTACACAAGAGGACTATCTCCCGCTGGGTCGTCTTGTGTATCAAAGCCTGTTACTCTTTGGCTAAAAAAATAACCTCCGGTGGGACTGCGTGCTCATTCCACCAGAGATACTGCAGCCACTACTGCATTGGGACGTGGTGTCCCCCTGCAAGACATCTGTCAGGCAGCCACGTGGGCCTCGCTGCACACGTTTACTAAGCATTATTGCCTGGACAGCCAAGTCCGGAGAGACGGATTCTTTGGCTGTTCTGTTCTCCGTGACTTTCTGGTGTGATCTTGGTTCGCAGACCCACCACCGGGGTTGGTATTGCTGGGGTATCTATTCTAAGGTAAGGAATCTATCACTATGTGTTTCTTTCAGATGAACAAGTTACTTACCTTCGGTAACGATATATCTGTAAGAAACATTAGTAGTGATAGATTCCTTACCGCCCCACCCATCCTCCCCGTTCTGCGAACTGATTTCTAGGGTTAAGGTCATCCCTTTCAGGGCCCTAGTTTCAATGCACCAGTGGTCAGTATCTTGCATGGCTCTGCGTTCCTGGCGCGGAAAGTCGTGTACAGAACTGACGTCAGCGCGCGTGGGTGGCGTCTAAGTAGCGCCCGCGACGTCATCTCGGCGACCACGACGCCAACGACAGACGCGGAGCCGCACGACGCCACCTACCGACGCGCAGGGGTACTGCTGACGAAAACTTTCCGGATCCAGTCTGACGCCTGGGGATATTCTAAGGTAAGGAATCTATCACTACTAATGTTTCTTACAGATATATCGTTACCGGAGGTAAGTAACTTGTTCTTTACCACCGTATGCTCGGAAGATACTAGGTACCTTCACTTGGTTCTTACCTTTTTAATGTGTGCCCCCATTGAACCATTTCCTACCTGCCCTCTTAGGCTTCTTAGCATCAAGTCAGCATTTCTCGTGGCATTTGCATGTGCTCGGAGGGTCAGTGAACTGCAGGCACTGTCATCTCAGCCTTCATACATCTCTTTCTTCCCAGACAAAGTCGTCCTTCAGACCTGAGCATCCTTCTTGCCGAAGGTAGTTACCACATTCCACGTAGGCTGGACTCAAAGAGAGGGTTGTAATTCTACCTTGACCGCACAAAACGCTCTGGGTGGACGATCAACTCTTCGTGGGATATGTCGGAGCCAGAAAAGGGAACGCTGCGCAGAAACCAACCATCTCCCAATGGATTGTACTCTGCATTAAGATCAGCTTTGCATTTGCCAAGAAGCAACCACCCAGAGGGTTTGCATGCTCATTCCACCAGAGGACAGGCTGCGACCACTGCGTTAGCATGCAGAGCTCCAGTCCTGGACATCTGCCAGGCAGCAACATGGGCCTCACTGCACACGTTCAGCAAGCACTACTGCCTAGACCGTAAGGTCCTTCGGGTTGAGCACTTTGCCCGTTCGGTCCTGCAGGACTTTCTAGTCTGAAACAAGTTCGCAGATCCACCTTTTGGGAAGGTATTGCTTGGGTATCTATTCTAAGGTAAGGAACCTGTGCCTAGAAGTCTCTATCAGATGAACAAGTATCTTGCCTACGGTAAAGCCATATCCGGTAGAGACTCTATCTAGCTGCAGATTCCTTACCGCCCCCCTCATCCTCACCGCTCTGCGAACGGATTTCAAGGGACAGGGCTGTTACCCTTTCAGGGCCATAGTTTTCCACACCAGTGGTCAGTGTTCTTTGTGGCTCCACGCTCCTGGTGCGGAAAGTCACGAAAAGAAACTAACATTGGCACGCTGGGGCAGCACCTATAAAGGCACTTCGTACGTCACTTCCGGCAAGGACGACACCAATCACGCCACACAGAGCTGAACAACGCCACCAATTGGCAACCAGGGGTATGCTCACTAAAAAAAAATCCAGATCCAGTCTGACACCTGGGGATAATTCTAAGGAAACGAAACTGCAGCTAGATAGAGTCTCTACCAGATAGGGCGTTACTAAAGGTAAGTCACCAGTTCCTCAAGAAACGTGCTCCCTAAATGCGCTTGTAGCGTTCCATCTTTTCCAGAATGCTTGCAAGCTCTAGTTGGCTCTCAACAAAGATCGATCAAAGTAACAGGTTGAATAAGTAAGAAAATGAGAGATGTGTTGTTTAGTAATACCTGTGAAAAGCTCTCACTTCCATATTGATGAGATATTCTTCAAGTGGAGGAGGGGATTGGAGAATTTTGCATAACGAGAATATGTTACGTCAGTAAACATTGGCACTGTTTGAAAATGTTACAAGAACTAATTAACACCAGGTGGTGCCATTTTATTTACTTTTTTGTTTTTTGGGCCCCTTTGGTTGCTTATTGTAGGTAAAGCTGTTGTATGGTAAGCTAAAGTCAGAGATGTGTTTAATTGGAAATTATCAATTCCTCTTCAAACGAAGGACAGGTATCATACTAGTATGAACAGTTCACATTTATCTTTTGCCTGGACTCACTGAAAGCTCAGCCCTAGAAGATAAACAATGTATTACCTATTGTGGCTTACAGCTATTTTTGAGCACATGCAGACTGCCTTTGTTGGGATAATATTTGGCCATGGTGAAAATGTACTTCTGAAAATATGTGGTATATAAGGAGGTTATTAATCAAGACTGACTCGTGGGTGTAAAGGGGGTTTCTGACAAATTATTGGCAACAAAAATATTGTCCAAAAATATAAAAGACATAAATATTGATCTTATATACTTTGTTTTGAACTATTATACAGTAAATTTGAAACACATATCAACTTTAAAAATAAAATTATATGTTAAAAATATACTTATAATTTAAAAAAGATATTAACAAAGTATAACTTGCAAACATGAAATGAAAAATATATACTATAAAATAATGTAAACAAATAATAAATATAATATTTACGAAACATTATTTAAACATAAATAATAAAAATGCAAATGAAAATGAATGACGATAACAAACACTAGATATTAAAAAATAAAAAATAAAACAAATGTATAAAAATTATGAAAAATACAAAAATATTTCGCATTAAAAACAACTTTTAAAAAATCTAATTAAAAATTTGACTTAGAGAGGTAAAATTTACTACACCCACTCGAACCTGAGCAGCAGTAGGGAAAGTGTTGTACTTGGGAGGGGTCAGATTTACTATCCCAGTTCCAACATAAGCAGCAGCAGGGAACGTTTTGGACTTTGCAGAAATAAGATTTACCGTTCCCATACCAACATAAGCAAAAGTAGGGAATGTGTTGGACTTTTGAGGGGTCTGGTGTACTATTGCTACTCCAACATAACCAAAATAGGAAAAGTGCTTGTCTTTGGAGGGGTTAGATTTACTATGTATGGTGTTATGTACAACTACATTTTTTTTTAAACTATATAAAAGACTTAACAATATTCTTAACTTCTATATTCTGTCCCACAATATTTTTGACATCATAATATTTGTGTCTCCCAATATTTTTGACACAATAGTTTGTCGAAATATCGTAAAGGATTACTTTTGAACACCAGAATACCATCCCTCCTATCCACCATCAAGAGAGTGTGCCTATCAAGGACAGATAACAAGCACTCGAGTATGGAACCAATATTATAAACCAGTGAGCCTCCTTCAGAAAGTTCAGCACCCTGTACCCATACTCATTGCTGGTATAATATATGTGAGAATCAATTGCCACGGTGCTAAGAGAACTACCTTTACTCCCAGTGAGATCCTCAGTGAACTTCAGTATATGATTCCCTACTCTCACAAACTTAGCCAGCACAGTTCTCACTTCCACCTCTGTAAAGTTGAACATTTACCCAGCATCCCCTTCAATCTGCCACCCTTCCGAAACTCACTCACTTCCAAATATTGCAAGGAGCATCAGCTTTCAAGTGCCGCAACCTGAGAACTATCTACCAGCGCACTTGAGGGAGGAACCGTTTAACTGTACATTGTGGAAACCCCGGACATGTTACTGTTTTTCTTCCCCAATTAATAGTAAAACCATGAAAACAAGCTAGAATACTTATGGGTAGGATGGTTATCAATGTCGCACACACAAACAAAGAGGAAACAATAGCCCTGCAAGGAATAACACCTTTTTTTAACCAAAAAGCAACAGCCCAGTCCTTTATCTATACATTGTCTCTTGGAAAGTTGGTCTCCCTTGCGCACCCTCTTATGTTATGTTACGTGAATGCAAACCTAAATATTTATGCAGCCCTTCTTTTTTAATTTTATTTTGTTGGTATTTATATTTTTCCTTGAAAGCAAAAACAGTTGCATGCCTTTTGTGTTCCATTTTTTCCCCTAAATGCTTCATCTCCCTGCCCCTCCTGCAGTGAACCTAATGTCCTCGAGGACTCCCAGGGCCTGGCTGCTGAGGGCTTCCTTACTAGGTACAGTGTCAATGCTACCTGTCTGTTAGTGTTTTGTGCTGGTCGGTGGGCGGTGGGAGGGTGTTTATGGATTCTTTCCCTGTCTGCGTCATCTGTCTATCCATCGCACCCCTTCCTCTAACCACTCGTCATTAGCTCTGAAGCCTAAGAGCCAAAGCTGAGGCAAGAACCTTTTGTTTCTCTCCACATATGACATGTAGGAGAAAATACAAACCCACTTTCCAACGCCAAAGAAAATCTGTTGCACATGCTATCACAAATCCGTTTCAGACTTCTTAGCTGCTCACTTTACAACCTGAGTATAACCATTATGACAAGGATAGTGATGTTCTGAGCGATCTCAATTTTCCCCAATTTTGAACAATATTTCTGAAAATATGAAAAGAAGAAACCAATAGTTGTTTTCACTAAAAAGTCACATATTAGATCGGAACTTTCATAGAGAAGAAAGTTTACTTTTTTATTAAACCAACTCCGAAGTTTTTTCTGAACTCCTTCAGAAGCATCGACTCTTGCGTAGAATTCTGCTTTGATCTAAAAAGGGAGGGAAGAAACTCCCTAGCATAGCTATGGTCCACTGTGTCATGTTCTAAGCAGCAGGCTAGGCAACCATTGACAGCACATCATTATAACTGGAGAAGCATTAACTCATTTTTTGTCTGTATCAGTCAAGTGTTTTTGTATTTGTGGTTCCCATTGTAAATTAGCACGTCGTTGTGTCCACTTATCATGAGGTGTTGCTCTGTGTTGACTCCTGTCAATTGTTTATAAGACAACTGGAGTATGTTGCTCATAGAAGAAAGTTAGGCATATTTTTAATCTGTCCCTGGGAAAGGCGTGACATTTGTGAGAATCAGTGCTTTAGCCGGTATCAGTCCATGTCAGTAATTTTATTTGCCATGTTTCACCTTTTTGTGTTTTTTATTTTTTTAATTGTAGTTGCTGCAAAAATAACTCTACATATCATGTTTAAAGGCAACCATAAGTCTATGTATTACAGTTTTGCTTGCACAGTTAATTGGTTTGATGAAAAGGGCTATTGAGAGCTATTCACATAGATGTATGTATGGCAAATTTGCCAGTATCGGGAGGAATTTGGTTTTGCCTCCTTTTGGGGTATATTCACAAGTATTTGCATAGATGCTTGGAAACGTTTGTGGGATACTCAGGGCCATATTTATCATTTTTTCACGCAACGTAGCAAGACACTTTGCTGCGCTGCGTGAAAGGGAGAGGGCAGGAATGCGCCATATCTATCAAGATGTGGCACATTCCCTCTCTCTCGTTTCACTGGTGCACTTTTGGCTTCCTAGTGCCAACGCAAGCACCCTTGCACCATGGTGCAAGGGTGCCTGCATTGGAGGCGGGATTGTTTTTGTGCAGGAAGAGACGCCTTCCTGCACAAAAACAATCCTAAGAGGCTTTTTCCTCTTTTTATGTGTTCTGGAGAATTCAGCACATGTAGAAAAAGGAAAAAACGAGGAGAAATAAAGATATTTTTCCTTGTTACGTCTCCCGTGGGAAGGCGTAGCATTTTGGTGCATCCACAGGTTTATCACTGATAGTAAATCTGGGAATGTGCCGATATCCATGGGTGAATGCAAGCGAACACCCATGGAACGCCTCCCTGGGGCCGACTAATTAATACAAGGCAGTGACATGCGCGGCCTTGCCTTAGTCTAGATTTATCAAGCATCGCAGGGCCCCGCAAGGCGGCCTTGCGTAGCTTGGTAAATCTCATCTAGGTTTTGCATCGCCCTTGCGTGGCGCACGGGCGAAGCAAAACTTTGATAAATATGGCCCTCAGAGCATTTCTAGCAGGCATTTGAGAAAGCACGATCTTGATGAAATGGTGTTACTCTTGGTTATTGGAGAGTTGGTGAATTTATAGCACGGCCAATTACTCTTCAAAGATTACCTGAAGCATGCGTTATTAACGCTAATACGCAAACACAGATAACTTATGGTTGTATCTTTAACATGCGTAGCATATAATTGTGCCGTTCATGATCAGGTTTGTGTCAAGCAATATGGTGCATGACTATTTGCCCTAAGATACTGGTGTGAAATCCTGTTAGATAAATTACAAGAAATAAATGCTGGTCCATAAACTGTGAAGGATTGTGTAATCAAGCCATACCTTGTTTGCCACACCTTGTGTAAAGGTGCTTGGTATGTTTGCTGTGCCCAGTCATGTGAAAGTATTAACAGATACAGTGTTGCAGCTCGAGTGGTTTCAACAATCCTTTTAATATATTCTGGTGTACAGATTAGGGACAAACAGAAAGAAATGGTTGCAGAATCAGTAATCATGAACAGATGCAACTTCAGTAATCAGAAAAAGTTGAACCTGCAAAATGAATGATCAGAAAGATCTTAAACTGTTGAATCAGTAATCCGGAAGGGGTGAGTTTGCGGATTCATTGATCGGGAAGAGGTGTGGTTGCAGAATAAATGCTCAAGCAGGATACATTTGGAGACATCATGACGACGAGACGTCAGTCTTATTGGGAATGAATAAACATAATAAAAGACCCTTGAAGTTGGTAAGTGTGGTGTGAAGGACTTTATGCGACATAGGGCCTGATTCAGAGTTTGGTGGATGGAAACTCCATCACAAACGTCACGGATATCCGCTCCACATTATAACAACAGCATTATATATATGTTGGTACTTGTAATACTGCGGACACATTTGTGACGGAGTATCTCATCCACCAAACTGCAAATGAGGCCCGGAGTACTGTGTTCATTCCTGGAACTAGGTGTGAATAATTCCTGATTCACAATACTTATTGTTTTTTAGTTTGTTTTATTTTACAATGTATTTTTGAACGTTTCTTCTACCCTATGTGCATGCTGAAGTCAATCAGCTAATTAAATACAAATTAGTTTATTTTGGGCCAAAGACACTTAAAACTACTTTAGATGTACATAACATAGACTTCTTAACAGTCACAAAGAATACACATATTTGTGATGGGCTGGTACCTTACATCTGTTTATTGTGCATGAAAAAAGATAAATGAAGGCAATTTCATGGGAATATAAACAGTTAAGTAAGTGTATTCTGTTTTCTAGGCAATTAATTTTACATTTGCATCACGATGTCTGCAAGACTACATTAAATATTTAGAGCAAAGGCCGGAGGATTCTGGTGTAATTGTTTGCAATACAATATGGTCAGGTCGACACTGCTGGATCCACTTGTTGAAGGGCATGTAATAGCCTTGTTCCGCTATGCTGATAATATCGTTGGCAAAACAAAGGAATGTGCTCATCGAAGTCATTCAGTACTCACAAATTGCACAGCTTGTTGAACTGAGAACATTTTCACTTTGCTGTGAAACAGGCTTAAAGCATTATGGCAAATCATAATTTTACAAACAGCATCTTAGCCAGACATGGTTTAATTTAGTTCAGATGTAATTCAAAGTCTATTTATTGACAGCTCAACTTTTTGTTGACTTCATCTCCCAGTGACGTTGAAGGCTTTTGGATCTTTGGCCTCATCCTTTGAATCGAAGTAAACATTTCCATCTGATAGAGAGATCTAGCCGCAGATTCCTTAACTTTTAAATTCTCCCCAGGCGCCAGACTGGATCCAGAAATTTTTCAGCAGCAGCACCCCTGTGCGCCATTAGGTGGTGTCGCGCGACTCCGTATTGACATCAACCACAGGGGCGTAGCTAGGCCTTAGGCTGCCCGTGGCGGCCCCTGCGTTCAAATGATTGAAGGGCGGGGGGGTGTTAGCGGCCGAGGTAAGAGCGGGGGGAAGGGGGGCCGGCTGCCGCCCCAAAACTCGGTCCGCCCCCATCGCCCCCCCTAGCTACGCCACTGATCAACCACGTCAGTGACATCACTGGAGTCCATATAAGACGTCCTCTGATGCGATGACATCAGCTTCTTCTTTTCTGCGCTTCCACGCGAATCCGGAGAATCGGTACCTCTGGCTATTTTTGGCCGATTTTGACGTTTTTTGTTAAGGGAAACAGTGTGTCTTTTTCATGCCCTTAGGTTTTAAGGCTTGTGGGACCTGTGGTCGACAGATGTTGGCCACGGACCCTCACCCCATCTGTATGTGGTGCCTGGGTGAGCAGCATGATTCGGCGTTATGTGACTCCTGTCAACTGCTTCAGCCTAAGGCGTTAAGGAGCGGTGGATGAAGCTGTTGGCGGCGCGAATGTCACAGCCCTCTAAGCCGTTCCGTAGGCCATAGTCGCCTTTGCACTCCAGGGACCGTCAGCGAGGTGCTCTAGGGGCCATTCCCGTGGCCGTCGTTTGGCGTCCGCCTCTTGTGGTAATTCAAGATGCAAGCGGTCCAAGTCGCGTCGGACCCGTACCTCATCTGCGGAGTCGGGAAAGGAGTCTGCCCTGAGCTTTCTAGCAAATCCTGGAGCCCGGGCGACCCTAACCCAGATCATGGGATATTAATATTCTCTTCAAAAGATTTTCGGCTCTACAACTTATCCCGGAGTGCCTTTGGGCCCGAAGGAGGTGCAGGAGGCTAAGACTGTTACAACGCCCACAGGTTCACCCTTTGCGTCAGTCAGGCCATCGGATGCCATTTCCAAATCACACCGGTGGATAGCCTGGCTTCGAGCAAGCATCGTCATTACCGGCGCCGGTGGTGCACAGCCTTCCGAGTATTCAACATTTGGTGCCAGCGGCCGTTCATCTGATGTTGATGGCGGCGCAGCATGACGCCTTACCACTTTTCCACTCCAACACTGATGAGGGCGCTGCATGGCACTGTACAGCGTCGGACGGCTCAGATGATGACAACGCTCTACGCCCAGCATCAGACATAGCACTTATAGAGTCGGCTGGTTCAGGCAGCGATTGTGGGCTCCTTGTGGACTCATTTCCCACTGGTCCTTCTCGACCAAGTGAATATGGAGGTGAAGGGGATGATGTGTTTGTTCCCCTATCGGATCCGACCCCTTTGGACACCAGTTGAGTTTTTGAGCTGGGAAATGCGAGTGGTTTGGAATCATTTCCAGCCTTGGTCCTTCTATCTCCTCCTGGATTAGCTTCAGAGGTAAGCTCCTCATTTGCAGACATGTTGAAGTGATTTGCTTAGGTTTTAAACATGCCACTTCCATCCGTGGCTTTGTCCAGGGACCCTTTGTTGGACATTGTGCACCACAGTCAGTCTGAAGAGGAGTCAGTGCTTCCTTATTGGGAAGCTTTTTCTGACACCTGGTCAGGGGCCTAGGCTAAACCCAATACGGGCCCTCCCTGTTGAGCGTTCCATTTCTCATAGACATCATCCGGCCCTTGATGACCCGGCCTGTCTTATGAAACATCCTACTCCTCAAAGCTTCGTGGTTTAGACTGCGTTGGCTTCACAAAATATTGGTTCTGTCACTCTTACCCTTCCAGATAGGGAGGCTAAATGTCTGGATACTTGTGGCAGGCATATTTTTGCCTCCACCAGTTTGGCTTTGAGGTCCACCAATACTTGTGTCCTTGTTCGTTTCACCCATGCTTTGTGTAATTCATTGGCAGATATATTACCATCCATTTCAGAGGAGAGTCATGCCACTCTTGCTCCCTTGCTATGTGATGGGCAGCAGGCGGGCAAACTTTTTATACGTTGTGGTATAGATACCACTGATTCAGTCCCTAGGACTACGGCCTCCTCTGTAGTGCTCTGTCACCGCGCTTTGTTGCGCACCTCTGGGTTCTCAGAGGAAGTTCAACAGGCAAGGATTGGCATGCCCTTTGATGGTACTCATCTATTTGGGGTGCAGGCTGATTCAGCTCTGCGGCTTTTCCGCGACAGTAGAGGTGGTACGGAGCCTTAGTTCTGTCTTTATTTTTATCTACCTCTTTCTTTCCCCACTGCTATGTTGTGTGAGGGAAGTTGGTCTTTGATTCTTACAAAATATTACCAGTTGTTGGTAGTGTCTTTGTTGTTGTTCACTTATTGGCACACCCGAGTGTGATGTTCCTGTTTTCTACAGGTATTATTGTTTTACACTGTCAAGGACAGGTAGTTTCTTTTGTGAACCCTACCAGGGTTTAAGCCTATTGTATAGGTTGTTGATGTTCTTTGAGGATGAGCTCCATGCTGAAGAGATCTTTTTTCAGATGGTAAGAAGGATTACCTATGTACCTGCTTGCTCCTGGTGGAGCATGTGTCAGTATGCTTATCAGCATTACATATATTTCCTTTGGTATCCCTTCTTATTCCCTTAGGACATTATATATATATATATATATATATATATATATATATATATATATATATATATATATACACACATATGAGTCCTCTAATGATGAATCTCTTCCCCTATCTTATCCTCATGGGGGATATACTTGGGACGTCTTTCATTTCCTTCAGCTGTTGGATTTCCAACGGAGTCAATAGAGAGCTTGTCTCTTCTTTCCAGTCTATGTAGTGGCCTTGGTAATAGTTCAGCTACGATTTTCTTTTTTAATTGTATCCTCAATGTATTTAGCAACTCTTTCACTTTACTTTTTGCAAGTGGTAATATTCTGTGAGGTCACCAGATCGGTCCTGACACTGGTATCAATGTTCCAGTGATGATTCTTCTATGTAACCAAAGATTCTCCATAAGTGTACTCCTCTTTTTGTTAGAGTTGTGCGTACACAGGGCCACGGCATTGCTGCGTTATTATTTTCTGATGGTTCTGTATGTCACACAGTGGTTACATCCATTTTGGGTGAACTCCTTTCTCTATCACCACTAGGTTTCGCAACATATTTTCTGTGGGAATTTCCATGGAAATCTCTTTTATTGTGCTCTTTGGTGTCTTAATATTCTACCTTTAGAGGCTAATTTTATGACTGTGTCCCATTCTTTTATGGGTTGCACTTCTTCCTGGAAGATGCTCCTTTTACCTGTACACCAGGGTATATTAAGGACTATCAGATTACTACCCTTCTACTTGCTGTGAGTTCGAGGTTTTCGGCTTCTATATGACATTTTCTCCTCTAATAAGCCAATTTAGCTATTGTTTAGCTTGTATTTTTTCAGTAGATTGGCTTTTTGATGTTTGGTTTTGTCCCTTTGGGATTATTGACCACCTATTGCGGCCAAGAAAGGGAGGTAGCTTGGTGGAGTGCATGTTTACATGTGACAGGCAGGTTCATTCTCTGGTATCTCCACTGATTAAATATTGTTTTTTTTCCCTCTTATTCTCAGTCAGCTTATGTTCTGTCTGACTTGTCTTGTTGTTATGTAAACTGAATGGATATCTTTTCTGAGATTTCCAATATTGATTTTTTCTTCACCTTGTCCTTTTTAGGCCAAGTGATATCCTTATTGTAGGAGGCTGGCTCAGTATATGGTGCACACTTATTGGTGATACACCCTGCACTGAGTCCAGACAACCCTTAGTGATAGTGTAAGAGGTCCCTGATAACCAAAGCTCTCAAGGGGTAGCTGGGGAGAGCAGCTAAGGCTTATCTAGGAGGGTTTAAAGCGGGAGCATTTAACACACAAGTCAGTCAGTGAGAGCAACACAGAAAAGAACCATACCATTGTTAGAAAAATAGGTACTATTTATTACAACACCAGTCACTAAACTACTTTGGTATACCTCTTACCTAGAGATATGCATACACAACAAATATATCAATAAAACTGGTAAGTTAACACATAAAAACACATGTTCCCCTATAGAAGGGCTAAACCATATACTAAGTATGTGGAATGCGAAAGGGGCACCTAACCAAGACTACCACCCAAGGATCTGTAGGCCAGGGGAAGCGCAGAACCACCAAAGGTAAGTAACAAGGAACCCCTAGGCGTCTGGGTGCAAAGGTGATACTCCGGGTCAGTGTCCATAGAATAACATTGGGAAGTAGCGGTTAGGATTTTCAGGACCCTTGCCAGAGGACCCAGAGGAAACCTGTTGGAACCAGGGAGGTTGGAGAGCACTGCCACCCGTGGATACCCAGAGAAGCAGGATACCTACACCAGGGAGCCCGGGTGCATAGGGTTAAGTGGTGTTGAGACTGCCTGTTGAAGTCAATGGGGATCTTTGGATGCCCAGCTGCTACCGTGACCTGTGGACCAGATCGGTGGACGAGGAGCACCTGAGGAGAGAGGAGACAGAGTCCAAGCCACCGGAAGTCGTCCAAGAGGTGCAGGAGCACAATGCCCACCCTTCTTGGGGGTAGTTCCAGTAGGATGGAGGTCTTGGAATTGCAGCTGTGGAGAGCAGGCGATGATGTAGGAGCCCATGATCCATCCACGAGCTGTCCCATGATGGTTGATGAATTGCAGGAGGGCCAATGGTCAGCACGACCACCAACAAGCCTTTGCAAATGCGGCAGACGTGTTGCATCAAGAGTAGCATAAAGGAGGACCAGCAAGGTCCAGGGAACTCACCCAACACAGGTAAGTTAGGGCTGGCCCTCAGCAAGCAGGAGAGCTAGCAGGAATCGATGAGGACACTGGAGGGACCCTCTGGCAGCAGGCACAGGGAGTCGCAGGGAGGCCTCAGCAGCACAGCGAAGATGGAGGCTCATGTCACAGGAGATGCAGTGAGGATGTCGCTTTGGAAGCTGAGTGAGGCTTGAGGCAGGGGCTTCTTGGAACTCGAAGACCTTGGGACTGGAGAGCCAACAAGCCTTGGTAACGGCAAACAGACGCGGTGCACAGGGGCTGGGTTCCAGCAGCTCTATGAGGGATTGCAGTCTTCCAATTTGCAAAGAAGACAGGTTAGGCCTCGGGAGGAACGACAAAGCAGCATGGAATCACCCCCACCCTAGCCCGGAGACACTTAATTCTAAAGGAGAGGTTGCTACACCTCCTCTACAGGAAATCTTTTGTCCTGCCTCCCCCTGCCCGACTTAGGCTCATCAGCAAGAGGGAAGAAAGTGTCTGGGGTCGGCGGCAGCACTGGCTTGCATGCAGACCATGCAAGGCTACACAGGTAGGTATGGGGGCTCATCTAAGGAGCGCCCCAGTATATGGTATTAGGCAACTAACACTGGACTCAGTGTAGCTGCATGATTCCACTATGTTTGATACCAAACATGACTAGGTTCGGGGAAGCCATTGTGTAGTTGGAAATCTCGTGTTGACCAGTGTCCACTACATACCTTAAGATGGCTTCTCCACACTTACAAAGCCCAGAAAATAGAGTCTGGGGTTTGTAGGGGTGCCTCTGCTCATGCAGGTCTCTTTCAGTAGGGGGGAGAGCCTTGGTTAGATCAGTTTGCCTCCGAAGGGAATACACAGTGTCAGCAGTTTTGCACGCTGGAGTTTTCAAGGCGGCTATCGCTCTATAACACTTTTTGTCGCGAGTGGAGCTCAGGCCTCCTGTATGCCTATCCGCCCATACCACTTCTGCCCAGAGTTCTCAAGAAGATCAAGAACGACTGGGCCCAAGTCATTCTTGTGGCTCTGGACTGGGCACAGAGAGTCTGGTATCCAGAGCTTTGTTGAATGAACTTTGATCCTTTGTCAGGCTGCCTCTTTGGGAGGATCTTCTGTCGCAGCAACAAGGGATGGTTCTCCACCCAAACCTATCAATTCTCCACCTCCTTGTGTGGAGATTGAGCGGCGACAGTTGATAGCCTTCGACCTTCCGCCCGAAGTATGTAATATTATCTTGGCGGCCCTCCACTAAGACGGTATACGCCTGTCGTTGGCAAAAATGTGTAAAATATTGCATAGACATGTGTATTGACCCTCTTTCTGCATCTCTATCTAATATTCTTTTTTTTATTCTTACCCTTGCTCAGCAGGGCTCTTCTTTGGGTACTCTCAAGAGTTATCTTTCTGCTCTGTCTGCTTTCTTGTGGCTGCTGGACCAACCCTTCTTGTTCAAAGTCCCTATTGTAAATAGGTTCTTGAAAGAGCTTGTACATATGTTTTTACCCACACCCTTTATCATGCAACAGTGGGATTTCAATCTGGTTCTCATATATCTTATGTGTGCTCTCTTGAGCCTTTATACAATTGTCCTCTCTGGATGCTTACCATCAAGACAGCCTTTTTAGTGGTGATAACATCTGCCCATAGGGTGAGTGAATTGCAGGCTTTGTCATCCAAGCCTCCCTACCATATGACATTCTTGGGTAGGATGGTGCTTCGCACCTGTGCCTCATTCCTTCCAAAAGTGGTGACCCCATTCCATCTGGGTCAATCGGTCACCCTGCCCACCTTTTCTTTTGCTCCCCCACATCCCTCTAAGATAGAGGAGCATCTCTATCATCTGGACCCAAAAAGAACATGGTCATTCTACCTTGACCGCACAAAAGAGTTCCAGGTGGATGACCAACTCTTTGTGGGTTACGTGGGAGCTAAAACAGGTCAGGCAGTGCAGAAGTGAACCATTTCGCGCTGGGTCGTTATCTGCATTAAAATCTGTGATGCCCTGGCTGGAAAGCAGCCTCCGAAAGGCTTACTAGCCCATTCTACCACGGTGTTGGCTCATGGAGTGCCAGTCCTGGACATCTGTCAGGCTGCAAAGTGGGCTTCATTACACACGTTTGCCAAACACTACTGCATGGACAGTCAGGTCCGTAGGGATGGGCATGTTGCCTAGTTGGTCCTGCAGGACTGTTTAGTTTAAAAAGTCTGTCCTCTGCCAACCGCCAGGATGGTATGGCTCGGGTATCTATTCAAAAGTTAGGAATTTTCAGCTAAAAGTCTCTATCAGATGAACAAGTTACCTACCTTCGGTAACGCATTATCTGGTAAAGACAATATCTAGCTGCAGATTCCTTACAGACCTACCTATGCCTTCCTGCTCTGCTCTGCGGACTCATTTTATATGGCTAGGGTTGCTCTCTTTTCAGGGCCCTAGTTGTGGCACACGCAAGTTAGTTCACTTCATGGCTCTGCTCTTATGGTGTGGAAAAAGTGAAAAGGAACTGACGTCCGTTCCGCCTGGTTGGCGCCTATATAGGGGACCGCAACATCACAACCAATGCCGGCGACGTTACGCGCAGCCAAACGGAGCCACCCGACGGTGCACAGGGGTACTGCTCGCACAAAAGTTTCCGGATGCAATCTGACACCTTGGACATTTAAAGGTAAGGAATCTGCAGCTAGATATTGTCTCTACCAGATAATGCATTACCGAAGGTAAGTAACTTGTTCTTTACTAATACAGGTGTTATGCCCGTTATCTTCAACTCTTTTTTATAGAGCTTTCTTTATCCTGTCCCACGGATAATGGACCTCTGCTCGGTAGGACTCTATATGGCACAGAGGTTTTCCTCCGTGATATCACCTGCTCTTCCGTGTCTCACAAGTATCAAACACTCTGTTTGAGTCTGGATATGCGTAACAATAGCTTTATATATCTGAAAGAGACACGTTAGTGACAGATTCCTTACCTTAGAATATCCCCAGGCGTCAGGCTGGATCCGGAAAGTTTTTGCGTAGCAGTACCCTTGCGCGTCGGTAGGCGGCGTCGTGCGGCTCCGCGTCCGTCGTCGGCGTCGTGATCGCCGGGATGACGTCGCGGGCAGTACTTAGACGCCGCCCCTGCGCGCTGACGTCAGTTCTTCTTTTTCCGCGCCAGCAAGCGCAGATCCGGGAAGAGCAGTGCCCTGGTCATTTTTTGACCATACTTTTTGGTGAATTTTTTCACTGTTTTTTCATCTATCAAGGTGTCGTAGGGATGCCCGGTTTCAAACGTTGCGGCGCCTGTGCGCGGATGATGTCCGTCACCGACCCGCATTGGGAGTGTCTCTTCTGCCTCGGCCGAGGCCACGACACGGAGTCTTGTACCGACTGCCAGGCCCTCAACCCGAAAGCTTTGCGAGAGCGGTCTCGAAAGCTCCTCGAGGCCCGGCATTCGGCTCCGCGGAAGCCCCGGTCGCGTGAGAGGTCCAGGGGTCGATCGCGGAGTCCACACCGGTCGTCGGCGTCGAAGTCTTCTTCGTCCGGTAAGTCGAAACACAAGAAGTCCAAAAAGCATCATCGCTCTAGGACTTCGCCTCGCCGGTCTCGCGGCTCGGCTGAGGCCCCTCCCGGCACCGTCCCCGCCCCGCGGCCCCGGACATGCCTGTGGAGTCGCCCCGCCATACCCGCCGTTCCCGGGTTCGGGGGCGGATCCGGCCAAAGTGCAGGAATTCCTGTCGGCCATGGCCCGCTTCTTCGGGCCTCCAGGCCCCTCCGGTGCGCCTTCGGGCCCCGCGGGCCCTGATGGGGTTGCTCCGGCGCCGCCGACGGCTCCGGCCCCGGCGTCGCCCGTGCCTCCAGCCTCGATCCCGGCTCCGGCTCGGCCCCGGCCTCGATCCCGGCTCCACAACCCCCATCGACGCCGATCGACCTAACGACACCTCCGCCGGCGCCGATGTCTCCGGTGCCGTTCTCGACGCCGCCCTGGGCTCCGGGCGGCGTCGTCCCCCAGTTCCTTCCGGCTCCGGACATGGATCCGGACCGACGCCGCTCGACGCCGGTTCCGGCGCCGATGGGACCTTGGATCCCAACTGTCCCTCCTCCTCCTTATTTTGAACCAGAGGAGGACCAGGTGGACTGGGAGGGGTCTGATGACCCTCTGACACGACGGTGTCAGTACGATGAGGACTGGACAGAGAGTCTAGGGGAGGCCAGTGGTCTGGATACTTCCCTGACACTGGCATGCTGTCTCCTCCCGTGGCTACGGAGGAGGGAGCCAATTTTGGTACGGTGTTGCGTAGGGCAGCTGGGGCCTTACGTCTCCAACTCCCTACTTTGACGGTCAAGCCTAACATCTTGACAGAGGTGCTTCAGCCGGCAGCCTCCTCTGCGGAGACTGTGCTGCCGTTTAACGACGCCCTCACTGACGTTCTTTGGGCGCCTGGTCCAAGCCCAACACAGGGGCTCCTGTGGATCGGAACGTGTCACGACGCCATCGCCCAGCTCCGGGCGACCCCCTGTTTCTCTCTGTCCACCCCACTCCTGAGAGCTTGGTTGTCCAAGCCTCCGCTTCCCAAACCGCCTTCCCTACCGCTCCTCCGGATAGGGAATCCAAACGCCAGGATCAGTTTGGGAAGAAGGGTTTTTCTTCCTCCAGTGCTGGCTTGCGGTCCGTTAACACCGCTTGTCTTTTGGGCCGATATACCCACTCCCTGTGGGATTCGGTGGCGGATGTTTTGCCCCAGTGTCCTGAGGAGGTCCAGACACTGCTTTCCCGCGCCATTGCGGAAGGAAGGGATGCGGCTAAATACACAATACGTTGTGGCCTTGACACCGCCGACTCGCTGGGCAGGTCTATTGCAACGACGGTGGCGCTCAGACGCCACGCCTGGCTGAGAACCACTGGTTTTTCAGGGGATGTCCAGAATACTCTCATGGACATGCCCTTTGATGGAGTCGGTCTTTTTGGGTCCAAAGCAGACCATGCGTTGGAGCGCTTTAAGGACTCACGGGCTACTGCCAAGTCCCTGGGCCTTTCTGCTACACGCCCTCCGCTGACTTCTGCTTTTCGCCCCTATCGTGGCCACGGTAGGGGCGCCCCTTCACGTCAGCAGCCCAGCCACCGGCCCGCGCAGCAGGCGTCTTCGCGTGGCCGAGGACGTGGATTCCGCCGTGGCGGATCGGGCAACCAGCGTGCGGGTCAGGCCACCACCTCCAACCCGTCCGCGGCCTCCAAGCCCTCCTAGTCCCTCCTTTCAGGTGCACAGCACGCCAGGAGGGGGCAGGGTCCGCCATCACCTTCCCCACTGGCGTACCATCACCTCGGACAGGTGGGTCTTGGACATTGTCCGAAGGGACTACTCCCTCCCCTTCGAGACCACCCCCAGCCATGCCACCTCAATTCCACCGCATGTCAGGGGATCACTTGGTGCTTCTACAGAAGGAAGTCGCGGCCCTCTTGACCAAGAGAGCCATCGAGCGTGTTCCGACCCCAGAAGTAGGGCGTGGTTGCTACTCCCACTACTTTCTGGTGCCCAAAAGGACAAGGAGGACATGCGTCCTATCTTGGACCTCCGGAACGTCAATCGCTTCCTCCGGAAGGAGAAGTTCAAGATGCTCACCCTAGCTCAGGTCTTGACTGCCCTCGACCCTGGAGACTGGTTGGTAGCGTTGGACTTGCAGGACGCATATTTCCACATCCCCGTCCTGCCGGCCCACCAGCGTTACCTTCGGTTCACGGTAGGCCCCGAGCATTTTCAGTTCACCGTGCTCCCCTTTGGCCTTACCAGTGCCCCTCGGGTGTTCACGAAAGTGATGGCGGTGGTCGCAGCTCATCTGCGCCGGGCAGGGGTTTCAGTCTTCCCCTACCTCGACGACTGGCTGCTGAAGGCGGGCTCGTCCCAGGCAGTCGTCTCCCACCTCCAGACTACGGCCGAACTCCTGCACTCGCTGGGGTTCTCCATCAATGTGCCGAAGTCGCATCTGATTCCTTCTCCACAGCTCCTTTCATCGGAGCGGTTCTGGACACGACGCAGTTTCGGGCCTATCCTCCCGAACGGCGAGTCCGGGATATTCAGGCTATGATTCCGATCTTTCAGCCTTTATCCTGGGTTTCGGTACGGATGACCCTGAGGCTGCTGGGCCTCATGGCCTCCTGCATCCTGCTGGTCAATCATGCCAGATGGCATATGCGGGCTCTGCAGTGGGACCTGAAGTTCCAGTGGGCGCAGCACCAGGGCAACCTGTCCGATCACGTCCAGATCTCGGAGGGGACTGCAAGACAGTTGCAGTGGTGGCTCTCGAACCGGCAATGGGTCATGGGCAGATCCCTCTCCCTTCCCCAGCCAGAGCACACAGTTGTGACGGACGCGTCCCTTCTGGGATGGGGCGGTCACATGGGAGAGGCGGAGATCAGAGGCCTCTGGTCTCCGGCGGAGTCCCGGCTCCATATCAACCTTCTGGAGCTCCGGGCGATCCGACTTGCACTCAAGGCATTCCTTCCCTCTGTCAAAGGGAAGGTAGTGCAGGTGTTCACAGACAACACCACCGCCATGTGGTACTGCAACAAACAGGGCGGGGTGGGGTCTTGGACCCTTTGTCAGGAGGCTCTGCGCCTCTGGACATGGCTGGAACATCAGGGCATGTTCCTGATGGTTCAAAACCTGGCAGGTTCCCTGAACGCCAGGGCGGACGAACTCAGCCGCAGGTGCATGATGGATCATGAATGGCGTCTTCACTCGGAAGTGGCGCAAGGACTCTTTCTACAATGGGGAGAGCCTTGGTTAGATCTATTCGCCACCGAAGAGAACGCGCAATGTCATCAGTTCTGCGCGTTGGAATTTCCAAGGCGGCACTCGCTCGGAGACGCTTTCGTCACGAGTGGAGTTGCGGTCTGTTGTACGCCTTTCCGCCTATACCACTTCTACCCAGAGTGTTGAAGAAGATTCGGGACGACCGGGCCCAAGTCATTCTTGTGGCTCCGGACTGGGCTCGAAGAGTTTGGTATCCCGAGCTACTCAATATGAGCGTAGATCCCCCGATCCGTCTGCCTCTTCGGGAGGATCTTCTGTCGCAGCAGCAGGGGACGGTCCTCCACCCGAACCTGTCCAGTCTACACCTGCTTGCGTGGAGATTGAGCGGCGGCAGTTGATTCCTTTCGACTTGCCTCCCGAAGTTTGTGATGTGATTCTGGCAGCCAGGCGTCCCTCCACTAAGGTGGTATACGCCTGCAGGTGGAACAAATTTGTGGCATGGTGCACAGCAAAGGCTGTGAATCCCTCTCTGCCCCTCTTTCTGAGGTCCTTCTGTTCCTTCTTTCTCTGGCCCAACAGGGTTCTGCCCTGGGTACCATCAAGGGTTATCTTTGTGCTATCTCGGCCTTCCTCAGGCTTCCTGATCAGCCCTCCCTTTTCAAGTCCCCTGTTGTTAACAGGTTCTTAAAAGGCATTACTCACCTCTTCCCTCCTGTTCCGTTTGTGATGCCTCAGTGGGACTTGAACTTGGTTCTTACCTTTTTAATGTGCGCTCCCTTTGAGCCTCTACATAACTGTCCTCTTCGTCTTCTTACTTTGAAGACCGCCTTTCTGGTGGCCATCACCTCCGCTCGGAGGGTCAGTGAGCTCCAGGCTCTATCTTGCAAACCTCCCTTTCTGTCTGTTCATCCGGACAAGGTTGTTCTTCGGACGCGCCCGTCCTTCTTGCCAAAGGTGGTTACTGCTTTCCATATTGGGCAGACCATCACTTTGCCCACCTTCTTTCCGCCTCCGCATCCTTCCAGAGAGGAAGAGAGGCTCCACCGTCTGGACCCAAAACGTGCGCTCTCCTTCTATATTGACCGCACAAAACACTTCCGGGTGGATGACCAGCTCTTTGTTGGCTACGTGGGCGCCAAAAAGGTCGGGCGGTGCACAAGAGGACCATCTCCCGCTGGGTTACCTTGTGCATCAAGACCTGCTATTCTTTGGCTAAGAAGGAGCCTCCTGTTGGGCTGCGGGCCCATTCCACCAGGGCAACGGCTGCTACCACGGCTTTGGGCCGCGGTGTTCCGCTGCCGGTTATTTGTCAGGCAGCTACGTGGGCCTCGCTGCACACGTTTACAAAGCATTACTGCCTTGACAGTCAGGTCCGGAGGGACGGCTTCTTTGGCCGTTCTGTCCTCCAGGACTTCCTTGTCTGATCTTTGTTCGCAGACCCACCACCGGGGTTGGTATTGCTGGGGTATCTATTCTAAGGTAAGGAATCTGTCACTAACGTGTCTCTTTCAGATGCACAAGTTACTAACTTGTGTAACGATATATCTGTAAGAGACAGTAGTTAGTGACAGATTCCTTACCGCCCACCCATCCTCCCCGTTCTGCGAACTGATTTCTAGGGTTAAGGACATCCCTTTCAGGGCCCTAGTATTTTTCAGACACCTATGTCAGCTTCTTGCATGGCTCTGCGTTCCTGGCGCGGAAAGTCGTGTACAGAACTGACGTCAGCGCGCAGGAGTGGCGTCTAAGTACTGCCCGCGACGTCATCCCGGCGATCACGACGCCGACGACGGACGCGGAGCCGCACGACGCCGCCTACCGACGCGCAAGGGTACTGCTACGCAAAAACTTTCCGGATCCAGCCTGACGCCTGGGGATATTCTAAGGTAAGGAATCTGTCACTAACTACTGTCTCTTACAGATATATCGTTACACAAGTTAGTAACTTGTGCTATAGAGTTATTTGGCAAATTGTCCTACTATCATGGGTAACATTCTTCCCGTGCCTTCTAGGTCTTAATGACCTTTCTTACTGTGGTCCCTTCCGCAGTGCTTCTGCGGTGAGCATGCATGGGTTCAGATCCCCTTAAGGGCGTGACTAGTTTTCTATTCATTATGTTGGTTGGCTTCTACCATAGTTGCCATGCTAACATGGATAATTTTATTTCCATGCTTTTTAATGTCTTCTGACTTTACTTATCTGTGGTTCTTCCACAGGTTTTTTAGATTGTAAACCATGCTATTGCTCACCTACATTATTACGAAGGTCCGGTCTTTTTCTCTCGTTCTGGATCGGTTTTGTTCCAGTTAGAGGCTTTTAGTGGTCTCAGTTTGCAGACCCTCCTCCGGGGATGGTTTGCTTTGGTATTTGATTCTAAAGTAAGGAATCTACGGCTAGATGTCTCTATCAGATGAGCAAGTTACTTACCTTCGGTAACGCAATACCTATTAGAGACAGGATCTACCTCAGATTCCTTACGCCCCTCCCATCCTCCCCGCTCTGCAAACTGATTCCTCTTTTGTGTCTATAATTTAGTTATGAGACTTCACATAGTTAACTAAGAACTGTTTTTTTTTAGACTGAGTCCTCTCATCTCAATGTTTTCATGATGAAATCCACATACTGAAAGATATTTCAATGATTTTTGACACAAAGGTGTCTTTCGTTTTAGCACACTGTTTCAATAGGCAGTTTCTATATGTGGCTCCACGTTTTGAGCGTGGAAAATAGTCACAGAAGAAACTGACGTCAGCGCGTCGGCGAGGTGGTTATGTGGACTCCCTCAACATTACATCGCGTGATGACATCAATACATAGTTGCACGGTGCCCTCTTCCGACGCACGGACGTGCTGTGGAAAACATTTCTAGATCCAGTCTCGTGCCTGGGAAAGGATTCTAAAGTATGGAATCTGCAGCTAGATCCTGTCTCTACCAGTTAATGCATTACCGAAGGTAAGT
This sequence comes from Calotriton arnoldi, assembly GCA_963921515.1. NCBI lineage: Eukaryota > Metazoa > Chordata > Amphibia > Caudata > Salamandridae > Calotriton > Calotriton arnoldi. The sequence continues at coordinate 3,150,002 of CAWUFW010000174.1, forward strand.
AACTTGTTCTTCAATTGTATAGTCATAAAGAATATCGTTTTAAAATTATTTTAGTGTGTTTTAGTTCATATATACATTTTGTGTTATTATTGTTTGTTTAATTGTTATACATTTTTTTAATTATGGTTTGTAATTTTAAGTGATTTGGAATTTTTTATTTAATTGTTAGTAATTTATATTAATAATTTTTAAGTAAGTATGTGATTGATATTACGTATGTATAATTCTGTGATACTGATTTAATGTACTTGTATTTTAGGTGTAGTTTGCTATGTTTGTAGGGGTATCAGTTGGGAAGTTAGTTAGGTAATAATTAACAATTAATGTATAATTTATTATTATTTAATTTTTTAATAATTATGTCAATTGTGTAATTATATATTTTAGTTACATTTAGGTGTGGGCTACAGGGTTTGTAGGGGTACATAGTAGGAAGTTACTTAAGTAATAATTACTTATTAATTAATAATTAATGTATTAATTATTGGAGTGATTATTAATTATGTACATTAGGTAAAACTCATTTATTTTAGTTATATTTTAGCTGGGGGTTGCGAGGTTTGTAAGGGTATAAGGTGGGAAGTTAATTAAGAAATATTTAAAAATTAATTGTTCTAATTAATGTATAATTAAATATTTCATTAATTAATAAATATGTAAATTGTGTAATTATAGATATTAGTTATATTTTAGGTGTGGGCTGCTGGCTTTGTAGGGTTGTTGGATGGGAAGTTAATTAAATAATAATTAATTAATTGTTAATTTGTTATTTAATTGATTATCAATTATGTAATTTAGGTTATACTTATTTATTTTTTGTTATATTTTAAGTGTGGGTTGCTATGCTTGTAGGGGTATAAGGTGGCAAGTTAATTGGGTAATAATTAAATATCCATTAGTTTTAAATTGTAAATTAAATATTACATTGTTTAGGAATTTTGCAAAAATTTTAAATGGATATATCTATATATTTCATCTTAAGTAATGTTTATTTTAAGAGTTTTATATTTTTTCTAAATTCATATGGTTATGCAAATATGTAATGTGTTAGAAGTGAAGTAGTTTACCTACTGTTGCTTAGATTGGAGTATGATGAGTAAATTTAACCCCTCCGAAATCCAACGGTTTCCTTACTGTTGCACAGACTGGAGTGGAAATAGTAGATCCTGCCCCTCCTAAGTCCAACACTTTCCCAACTGTTGTTTAGACTGGAGTCGGAATAGGAATTTTAACCCCTCTGAAGTCCAACGATTTCCCTGCTGTTGCACAGACTGGAGTGGGAATAGGGAATCTTACCCCTCCGAAGTCCAACCCTTTCCATACTGTTGCTTAGACTGGAGTGGAAATAGTAATATCTGAAAGAGACAGTTATGGATTCCTCACCTTAGAATTACCCCCAGGCGTCAGACTGGATCCGGAGAATTTTTCTTCAGCAGTACCCCTGCGTGTCGGTAGGTGGCGTCGGCCGACTCCGCATTCGTCGTTGGCATCGTGTAAATGTAAAAATGTAAGTCCGTTTTTATATAGCGCAGCTACTCACCTTTACGGGTCTCAAGGCGCTGGGGGCCGTAGTGGAAATTAAGTGAGCTATTGCCCAGAGTCACATGGTGCTGAGCTGAGCTGCCGCCGGAGCCGGGGATCGAACCGTGAACCCTGTGCTCCGAAGTCAGCTGCCCTGGCCGCTGCACCACACCTCTCCACTAGGTGGAGTCAGTATGACGTCGAGGTATCTACTTAGACGCCACCCCTGCGTGCTGACGTCAGTTCTCTCTTTTTACGCACCAGCCAGCGCAGATCCGGAGAGAACGGTACCTCGAGTCACTTTTTGACTCTCTTTTTTGCGACTTTTTGTCAACATCTTTTTGAGTCGTTCGACTCCTGGTGCACGTAGGGATGTCCCGTCCTCGAACCGGCTTCAAGGCTTGCGGCTCTTGTCGCAAATTGATGTCGGTTACGGACCCGCACCTCGTGTGCCTTTGGTGTTTGGAACGCGATCGCCACCCGAATTCGTGCTCCGAATGCCGGGCCATGAACCTGAAGTCTTTGCGGGAGCGGTCCCGAAATCTCCTCGAGGCCCAGCAGTCCGCTCCGCGCCGCTCGAGGTCCCAGTCGAGAGGGAGGTCGTGGGACCCGGTCGCGGAGCTATCACCACCACTCATCGTCGAAGTCTCATACCCCTCCGAAGTCCAGCGTTTTCTCTACTGTTGCACAGACTGGAGTGGGAATAGTAAACTTAACCCCTCCAAAGTCCAACGCTTTTCCTGCTGTTGCACAGACTTCCTCACAATGACCCAGTCTAGGTCATGGCAGGGTTCCTTGCTTGCTAGAGGTGTAACAAGCTTTATCTGGGGAGAGATCGAGCGTACCATATTAGCCAAACCTTTGCAGCAATCCAGAAGTAAATCATCAGTAATATAAGGGCGGCTGATGGAATACCAGGAATTCTTATGGATCTCCCCATCAACATATTGTGTGGGGATAAACCTGTAGTGCTACATGGGGTACTTCTCATGCTGAGTAGAACTAAAGAAAGAGCATCTGGTCATTCCAATGACATTGAATAACACACTTTGGTTAATTTTGCTTTCTTTGTACCATTAGCCCTTTCCACTACACCTGACACTTCAGAATGTTAAATACAATGGAACTTTTGCTCGATATTTAGTGCTATGCATAGAACCCTCATATCATTCTAAAAATGATTTTTCTTATCTGATTCTTTAGAAGTTGGCAAACCAAATATTGGGAATAACTCCATCAGAAATAGCTTGTCTACAGTTAAAGAGTTACATCTCGTAGTTGGATATGTTTCAATCCTTTTCATTTAAAAATAATAAAGATCACTTAAATATATTTAAGTTTATTTCAGGGCGACATCTCACTGGTGTTCTCCTCCCAACATTCATCTGCTGGCATATTACACACTTTTGACAATTTTCTGAAATATTTTAGAAAATGAGGAGGTTTGTTTCATGTATCTTGCAATCTGCAGTGGCATTTAGTCTGGAACACATACCTCCTATCAGTTGATTTCCACAAATCATGTTTATCTTGTAAACATCCTGCTTTTTCTCAACTTTTAATCCGAAGATATTTCATTTTGTAAATCCCTAAGTTCATCAAGAGTTTGAACTGACATTGACTGAATTCTTATTTGATAGCAATGTACTAGACATAAGAGCACAGCATTTTGCAACTTTGTCTGCAAATGTGTTGCCTAATGAAACCATGTCATCTCTACTCTTGTGCATGACATTTTACAACACCAGTTTTTATTGGCAATTTCAACGCATTGAGGTAATCCAAAATGTGCAGCCATTCTTTAATGAGGTGCCAACAGATGTCATGAAGCCCGGCTGAGAGCACGATTATCTGAAGTCATGAACCACTCCAAAACCAGTTTTGACTATCATTTTAGATTGTAGCACTCAATTTATTGGCCACAAATCATGCTCCTGTAATTGCAATCAATTTTGCTCTTGTGCTGAAGTTACTTTACATAAGTATGATGCCTCCTCAACATATGTCAGTGTGCCAACTGCATATGCTGCTCGAAGAATTCCACGAGGGTCCCTGTACGTCCACCTTCCCAGTGGACTTGTTTTCTGAGCGCCCCATGGACTTAGTTGGGGGGCGTTTTTCTTTCTTTCCACTGAGCCATTGGCGGGCTTCTGGTTTCCGTTTCATTTTAACCATTCCACTTTCGGGTAGCCCCAGGTGAGGTGTTCCAGCCTTCGGCAGGTATTATTTTTTCTTCTGAACCGTCAAAGACGAATTGTAGTTTCCACTCTCTGAGTGATTTATTGTTTTGTGGCCCTGAGTGAGTTTCAATCCCTGATGGTATACGGGTTTTTCTTCTTTCTACGCTTCATGCAAGTAATCATTATTATGGTAAATGACTCACCTTATGCGGATGCACTATTGCCTTGTTTTCTGTTCCCCGTATAGGGGATTTTGAATTGTAACACTGGAACGATTGTGCATGCGGCTTTTCGCCTTGCACTTATGCCCTATTGAGGTGTATCTCTTGTTTAAGCTCCCTTCTTTCCATGGAGTTTCCTTCTGCTCTATTATGGCATTATTCAGTAGTTCCTGACACACTCTTCTTTTCCTGCCAGAGTTATGGTACGCATAGTATAGTTCCTTTCCCGCGGTATCTTGTGTCCTATCGATGCGTCTTGCACTGTTTTAGCGGGCTGCTGTTGATATTCCAGACGGGATTGCCTTGCCCCTCCCTTCCTGAGCAACTTAGTGCTTGTTTGTTTTAAAAAAAAAAAAAACAGGAACATTATTGTCAAAGCTAATACAATCATATATTTTTATATAGGAAGTTTTATTTATATATCACTTCAGACCTGAAAATGGGACGATGTTTTTTCCTCCCTTTTGTGTTTTCAGATTGTGGCAGTTGCTCCGACTCCCACATGAGTCCATCAATTGAAGGGCCTCCTATCTTATACTGCCACCCTTGGTCTCTTTTGGATGCTTCATCTTTGCAGACCCAAGTCCATCTTTTTGCTTTGGGGACCTACCTTGTCCCTTCTTGTTACCAAACTGCTCTTCGAGGTCAGCTATCGTCCATGCCCGTTTCCTTATTCTTCAGCCCTCACCATATACTCCTTGTTCTGTGGGATGGCTGTTGTTTAACTCTTTTAGCAACAGTCTTTGATGCTTGACTTTTTTCTCTTTAGAGTGGTTTGCCAAGGACTTGGTTCCTCTTTTCGACCGCTCTTTTCTACGTGGTTTTCTCTTGTTCCTACACAGAACGTACTCACGCATCTAGCCCATTCAGGGTTAGTTGTGCCAGTCCTTCTTTGATTTCTCAGTCTCTCTTCTTGAGAGTTCCTTTCTCTTGTTGTGTCTTCAGTTCCATATGGAAGCTGTGGAGTAGTTTTTTCTTCATATATAGTAGTATATTGACAGCTTTTTGCGATCTCCATATGTGGTATTCTGCAGAATTTTCTTCCAAAAGATTTATACTTCCTGCACTTTTTTCTGTTCCTGGTCTCATGTAGAGGCGCTCATTCCTGGACTCCATACTAGTATTCTTAAATGTTCTGTACCCTTTTGGGTTCATCTTTTCAAGCATGTCATTATTTACACTTCTGCTTCTTAGATACTTTGTCCTTGTTCGATGATATACCCTCTCTATCTTCTCCGATACCCCAGCCAGGTCCTCCTCTATCTGACTCACTTACTGTCGGATGTTTTGGAGGCATTCCTACTCTAATCTTCCCGGTGTTAGTATTTCATGAACACGGATGCAGGTCTTGAATTCTCTCTAGTGAGGTTTTTCAACCTGTAGTCTTCCTTCACGAGATAACCCTCTAGGCATGTTGCAGCTCCACCAGTCAGTTGGCCTTGTTTTCCTGTGTCAGCGGACGTTCTTTTCCTCCTGTGTGTGATACTTTCCCTTTTCTTTTCCAGTTGCATGGCTCTTTTCGGCCTAGTACTCTTGTTGTCTCTGACATTATCGAGTCATAATTGGGTCCTTGCCCATATGTATATATTATCTATATTATATTTATATCTGTATATATACTTATGTCTTTATACATTATATATATACTTCCTTCTTCTTTTACAATTCCCAGTGTTCTTTTTTCTTCCCCATATGAGTATCTTATGGGTGCTTCCAGAGGTGCTACCTCTGTTTCTGGTATTTTCTGCATCTAGACAGCAGCTGTGCTTGTTGTCCTTGCAGTCTCCTTGTTCAAGTATTGCTCCATGCTCTTCCTTGTGCATGGGTTATGGTTTCCCTTATTTCCGTTTTGGCTATGATAATGTTTTCCTATGGTGAGGAACTATACCTCAGTAGTGCTGCCTTCTGTCCTGGGTTCCCCTCCTCGCGTTGACCCTGTTTCGGGTTCTGTCATGCCTGTGCACTCGTTTTTAGGTTGAGGTGTGTTGCTAAAATGTGAATTTACCTTGAACAAATAAGACAAGAGGCTATTGGCCAAACAGGAACAGTTGGTTTAATTAAATGCAGCAGCCGGGAGAACAGGCAACAGAGTCAGGGTCTGAGGACTCTCTCAAAGTACATTGGTTTTGGCCGTCATTTTATACATTTCACAAAGTGTCATAAAACAATTTGTACATTCTTTTAGAGCAAAAAAATTCAGGCCTAGTCACAGGGCCATAAATTTGACCAACTGATAAGGAGCGCAGGTGGGTCTCGACCTTGCGTGGGCACAATGCAGGCCAGTGGGTAACGTGTCCAGATGTAGTGTGCGTGAGGTGTTCTGATTGGCTGAGTGTTCATAGCTACATGTGTCATCTAACTTTATGGTGTTTTGGGAATGCACACCCCTCCGGCCAAATATGTTTTATTGGGGCCAGTCTCCTCGTACCATTGTGGTCTCACTGCCTATCTGTGGGACTGATATGGGTTTTCCTTGTTCGCGCTTTTGTCTACAGGCTCAGTGTCACCCCACCTATGATCTGTCAATCAGTTGCTTCAGGCCTAGGGCGCAGGGCCTGCCTGACCACGTATTTCTGACTCAGGGTTGATGGGGAGGTCATATTGGGTGGATTCGACAACAATGATGTGAGTTCGTTGTTATTCGTACATATATCTTGCATACATTGACATCCTATTTTTCAATATTAACAGGTGGAATGTTGTCTTTGGAGACATATCTCTTCCTCTGCCAGGAGTACAGCTTTTTCTGTCTTTCATTACCTGTGGCTCCTACCACAGTTTTTGGGCTGCAGAGCAATTTCTTGCTAGCCTTCTTGCCTTAGAGCGGCCGATCTCTTCTGTCTTCTTATGCTTCAGGTAAACACTGGCAAGTTTTACTCAGGGACTTTGATCTAACTAGTTTTTAAGCCCTTCTTCAGGGAATGTTTTTCTTTGGTATCCGTTTCTAAGATAAGGAATCTGCAGCTAGATGTATCCATCAGCTGAACAAGTTATTTATCTTCGGTAACACCTTATCTGGTTGAGACAGGATCTAGCCGCTTTTCTGTATCCAGTCTGTTGCCTGGGGAGAATTCTAAGGTAAGGATTCTGTGGCTAGATTCCATCTTTACCAGAAAAGGTGTTACCAAAGGTAAGTAATTTGTTTGTTATGCATTTTAGTACTTTCTCTCTGTCTCTTATCATAGTTCCATATTTCAAACTTCTGCTGCTTGGAGGCAGGGCGTTTTGATTGTGACCCACATCTCGGGAACCAACTGCAGAATGCTCTCCATCAGATCTCTATTCATGGAGCCTTTCATATGCTCCAAAGGGCCACTTGTCTTCCTAGTTTGTCTGAACTGGCCTTGCTATTGCTCTGGTTTCTTCAGTCCTTGTGTCATCGTGCCTTCAAGTGAATAATGTTGGTCTCTCACTCTATTTTTCCACTCAATTGCAGAGAGGGGGTCAGGAATGGCCTCTTAGCAAAGCCTCTTCTCCAAATCTTATCTCCTGGTTTGGGGACTGTATTTATAGCTTTTGAATGTTCCTTTGCCACCAAAGGACTGAAACCTTGCTCCTGCTTTTTAAGAGGCTCATCTTCTGACTTGGAAAGACAAATTAATCCTCCTTATCTGTACTGAAAACCTGTATTTCTTGTAGAGTCTTGCTGATAGCAGCCTTTGGAGTTCGCAAATTACAAATGTTTTGTTGACAAATCATAGCACAAGGACATACATGTATATCTTCTTAACCAGTAACCTTATCCTCAGTAGGGCCCAGATGATTTTCATGTAGTCATGGTGGAACATAACAGTGTATCTTTGGCATCTTTTGATTTTAAAACTACTGTATGAGTGGCCAATATTTTTCAAGTACAGTTTGTGAATGTAACACCATCCTGATGAAGTTTCTCAAAGAGAATGCATCATCATGGCAAAGGGAATTATAGATTTGCCCAGCAACTTTACTCATGTTCTTTTTCCAAGAGTGCATTTCAGTTTTTCTTTCACAATCTGTATGTTAAAGAAGCTCGGAGAGTTTATATTTATATATCTGATAGAGACGTCTAGCCGCAGATTCCTTAACTTAGAATATCCCCAGGCGTCAGACTAGATCTGGAAAATTTTGCGTAGCAGCAACTCTGCGCGCCGGGGGGCGGCGTCGCACGGCTACGCCCTGACGTCGTCCATGACGTGACGTCAGCGGAGCCATATATGCCCCGGCGCGCCAACATCAGTTTTCTTCTTTTTCGCGTCACGACGCGGATCCTGGAAACCAGCAGTTCCTGGCCTAGTTTTGGGCCTTCTCGGCACCGTTGGTGTCGTACCGGAACAGTGTGCAATGCCCTCCGGGTTCAAAGCCTGTGAGGCCTGTGCGCGTCAGATGTCTGGCACTGACCCGCACCTTATTTGCATGTGGTGCCTTGGTGTGCACCACGATTCCAAAGAATGCGGCGACTGTCAACAGATGAAGCCGAAGTCCCTATGGGAACGCCGTATGAAGCTGTTGGCCGCACAGCTGTCCGGCCCAGCTTCCTCTCGTCGCCGCTCTCCCTCTCCAGAGGGGGCTCGTTCCCGAGGCCGCTCCCGCGACCGGCGCTCTAAAAAAGGTAAGCGGAGCCACAAGCGTCCACTGAGGTCCACATCCCGTAGGCGTGCCGCTGGCGCCCATTCCTCTCGTAAGGGGCCAGCTAAGGGCGCCCGGATGTCACCTCCTCCATACCCTCCTCCATACCCTCCTTTCCCAGGAGTTGGAGCGACGCGCGCCCAAATGGAGGCCTACACCCGGGCTCTTCAGGCCTACTTCGAGTCCCCCTCTCTCCCTGGCACGCCTTCGGGCCCCACAGAGGCGGAGGGTACTCAAGCCGGACCCTCGTCGGCGGATCCTTCCCCGACCAGGGCTGTGTGCACCGACTCCGGAGCCGAGGCGACGACGTTGGGCCGTGGCCCAGACCGTCCTGGTCGCTCTAGCACACACCGCCAGTCAACGCATAGCCCTGTGCGGCTTCCTGCGCGGACGGCGGATGCGGCGTCGGCGACGCCGGGCTCGGTGCCGGGCTCGACGCCGGGCTCGACACACCACCAGTCAACGCCTAGCCCTGTGCGGCTTCCTGTGCGGACGGCGAAAGCGGCGTCGGCGGCGCCGGGCTCCAAGTCGGACCCGAAGCCGGGCTCGACGCCACCCACACCCGGCTCTAAGCCTGATCCCACGTCTGGAGCAGCGCATAATCAGACGCCTGTCGAGGTAGCGTCCCCAGTGGAGGCCGTCGACGTCCAGTCTACTCCGACACGGCGCCTACCGACGCCGCTGTCGTCGCATCCATCGCCGCCGGTGTCCATACGTTCATCGACACCAGCGTCCATGCCTGAGGTTGACCCCCCTCCGGATTCATCGCTTCTGACTCCTCAGCGGTGTCAGGCGACACCGGTATCCGCTGCAGCCCTTATGGAAGCTGCTGCTTCCCCTGGTCGGGGGCCACTGGTGCAGGTCCCTAGTGTGGCTTGGCCTTCGGGTCGTTCCCCAGCCCCGCTCTTTATGGCAACTGGGAGGATTAGTCTCCAGCTGTTTCCTACAGACGGCCTCTTGTCCCCTCCTAGGGTGACTACTGAGCTAGGGGCCGCCTATGCGCGGACTATCAACAGGGCAGCTGCTATCCTCGGCTTTCAGCCTCCTGTGGTACCCCTCATTCCCAATCCCTTAATGGATCTGCTTCATCTCAAGCCCATTACCATGGAGCCCTTGCTACCCCTTGGGGGTGCTTTATTAGAAGTCCTGCGTAGCGCATGGGCACGGCCCTATTCCGGAGCCCCGGTTGATCGGGCCATTGCGGGTAGGCACCGTCCTGCCCCGGGGGATCCACTTTGCCTGTCCCTCCACCCTACTGCTCAGGGCCTGGTGATTCAGGCGGCTTTGGGGTTACAAGACTCCTCCACTTTGCCTTTGTTCCCTCCCACCCGGAAATCCCAGTGGCTGGAGGCATGTGGAAGACAGCTTTTTGCTTCTTCTAGCGCGGCCATCCGCGCTTTAAACACTACATGCGTGTTTGCACGTGTGTCCTCCGCACTCTGGGACTCCATGGCTAACCTTCTTCCTTCCCTTCCGGAGGAATTGCGCCCGGAGCTTCTCCGTCTTGTCCTTCATGGCAAGGAGATGGCAAATTTTTCAATACGCTCCTCCCTGGATACCACAGACTCTGTGGGCCGTGCTCTTGCACGGTCGGTGGCTTTGCACCGCCATGCCTGGATGCGCGACAGTCGCTTCCCTGATAACATTCGGGAGAGCCTCCAACACATGCCATTTAACGGAATAGACCTTTTTGGGTCCCACGCGGACTCGGCGATCTCCAGGCTTCTGTCAGGGCTACTGTAATTCTGCTGTGCCACTTACTGACTTTCTTTCTGGTTGCGGGTCTTCCTTTACGGCCCGGTTTTTATCAGAGACCGGTTGTTGTCTCTGTATTGTCTGTATAGCCGTATGGCTGGGTTGTTTTTGCTTTTGTTTTCAGTCCTCTGACTGTCTGTTTTGCCAAGAGGACCTGTCCTCCCCTTTCTTGCCAGGGGTTGACCCTCGCCCTATGTGGGGTATTGGCTGGTGGCAGGTGTCTGCATTTGCATTTGTAAGCTCCTGTGGAGTTTTCATTAGGGGTATTCCTCTGGGACTCATATACCCCTTTACTGCGTCCCGCAGGGTCGCATCGCTCTGTTGTATGTGGTGCTTCCACTCCTGGTCTAGGCCTATGCTGTGTAGTATCTACTTCGCATGGCCTGGCATCCTGCTTTTTGTCACATGGTCCGTCTTTTGGCGCCAGCCCCTTCTGGGTTGTCCTCGCCAGTAAGGAGTTGCCGTGGACCTCTCTGTTGTACGTTGTTATGGCCTTTCGGCTTATTCCCCAGCAGTTTTCTCCACATCCCCGCTGCTTCCGCGCAGGGATTTCTACGTTTTGCTGGCATTCTTACTGTGGCGGACTCATGGGGCAGGTTCTCCTTGAACTCCGCTCTTCCTGGCATCTAGGACCCGTGAGTTGGTCCTGAGTACTCCCTTGTTAGGCTCGTCTCTTCTTCTACTTGTGCTGCGAGGGGACTGTTCTCTCTTCCAGACCGGAAGCAGACGCGGCTTATAGCCTGGACTAGTTCCACTTTCTGTATAAATGCGGGTATTTTTGAGCGTCCCCTAGTCCCTGGGTTTGGCCAAGTTTCGGCATCCTCTTGAGGCTGTTTCTGCGCCATAATCTTCCTAATGGCTTCTGCGGGCTTTCCTACCTTGTTCTTCGCCCGGCCCTCTTCCATCACCAGATCTTCTCTGGTGTTTGTGGCCCGTTGCCTTCTTGCTATTGTGCGCATCTCAGCTGTTCCTGCTGTCTTGCTTCCTGGTGCTCTTCTGTTATGATACTACAGGCACCCTCTGGCCGCGTATGGGCGTCCTTCTGGTGGTGTATGGGCATCCTTTCAATGCTCTCGCACATGTCCGGCTGGCGAGGGTCTCAGCAGTACTCTTCCTCTGTGGTACATGCGGGGGCGGTACGCGCTCTCTCTCCATCCCACTTACCAGTCTTTTGGGCCCATAGGTTCAGTTCTACTTCTTGCGAGGTACTGAACTCCCTTTTCACGCCGGTTTCTTTACTGGGTGTGTTTTTGTTCCATATCGGCCCTTGCTGGGCAGGGGTCAGTATCCTGCTGCCTTCGTCTCTTTACAGGAGCAGGTTCGACAGTGTTTTACGCTGTTCTAGTTGTTTAGCTGGGGCTAGCTCGGACTTCTTGTCGACACCTTGGATCCTGCGGATCCTTCATGCCCCTTTGCTCGTCTTCTTTCGAAGTTTGGCATTTTAGCTCAGGCACCAGCGTTCTGGCTTGGTGTTTTCCTTCTCTCATCCCCTCTACATATAGGGGTTTTCATGTTATTCTGGATGGGCTGTGGTGCCCTAGCCTCCCCTTGATTCCCGCTCTCTTCAGAGCATAGTGGTCTGGTGGTTGGCTGCGCTGTCATTTCTGTCCCCACTGTGTTTTGCCCTTGGTTGGCGGCACTCTTTTCGTCATATTATTGATGACTAGGTTCTCTATGGACCTTAGTGGGGTTCAGTCGCAGTCCCGCCTCCTCTAGGGGTATGGCTTTGGTATCTATTCTAAGTTGAGGAATCTGCGGCTAGACGTCTCTATCAGATGAACAAGTTACTTACCTTCGGTAACGATGTATCTGGTAGAGACATAGTCTAGCCGCAGATTCCTTAACGCCCGCCCGTCCTCCCCGTCCTGCGACAACCTTTTCAGGTTGGGCTTCTTGCCTTCGCCTCCCTTTGGGTGGCTTTATTCCTCTGCGGGGTGACGTCTTCTCCTCACTCCGACTCACGAGCCTACAGTCGGTTTCGTGGCTCTGCTCTACCCATCCTTTTGCTTGGACAGTATGCTCATATGCCATGTGTCCTTTACAACCCTTACCCTGGGTTGTCCGATGTGAGTCTAAATTCTTCTACCCCCTCCCCCCGTCCTTCCCTTCTATCTTCTTCAACCGCTTGAAGTCTCTTGCCTCCCCTGCACTCTAGCGGTTGCAGTCTCTCACATTGCTGCATTCGGTAGGTCCCTTATTCGGATCTGACGTCTCCTTTTGGGTGACGCCTTATAGTAGTTTGTCCTTACTCCTGGGTTCGGGACTGGTTGTCCTTCACTGTCATATATTATGGTTGCAGCTTTTCTGCCGGCTGCTGTGATAGTTCCCCAAGGAGCTATTGATCAATGGTAAGTCTTGTGCCTCTGGTGGCACAGGCTCACACAAGCCAAGGGTTCGAATCCTGCCTATGCTCTGCATCTTCTTCTGCCTGCGGGGGAGGTTTTGGACTTAACAATTGCGGGGTCCCTCCCAGAGTGGTGCTCTGTTCGTTTCCCTCCCTCAGTTTACAGTGTCCAGTGCCTGGCACTGTCCTTCTATGGTGATGTTTTTCACCATACCTTGTTTTTTCTTTTTCTGCACACTGTTCCCATATTTTCACAGTTTTTGGTGGTGGCTTCGCGTTCTGACGCGGAAAAGTCTTCTGACGAAAACTGATGTTGGCGCACCAGGGCGGGGCATATATGGCTCCGCTGACGTCACGTCCATGGACGACGTCAGGGCGTAGCTGTGCGACGCCGCCCCCCCGGCGCGCAGAGTTGCTGCTACGCAAAATTTTACGGATCCAGTCTGACGCCTGGGGATATTCTAAGTTAAGGAATCTGCGGCTAGACTATGTCTCTACCAGATACATCGTTACCGAAGGCAAGTAACTTGTTCGTATATATGTTTGTGGTATTTTTTATCATGAACCTAGCCGAAGCCAGCTGTGTTCAGGATAAAAACAAAGATAGAATCAACAAGTGTTTGGAGGGGTGGCTGGGTTCTGAGAACAGTTGCGATGTAGTCTTCTTTACGGCAGTGTCTTAAGTTTTTTCTAAATTGGAGCACGGTTGGGATGGTCTTAATGGATATGAGGATGTTATTTCCCTGGAAGCTGAAACTGGAGTGCATAATTTGAGAAGGCTGTTGCCATGTTTTTTAGGCTGTTGCCATGTTTTTTAGTTTTGTACACTTCTTTGTTTCTGGTTTGCTTCCATCCTGGCTGTAAGTGTGCAAGCCACTGGAGACAGTGAACATATCAACCTAATAGATGGTGCGCTGGTCATGGTGGAGTTATGGATGAGATACTACATTGACAAGCAACATTATAATTTTCACTGTTTATTGGATTTATTTGATGTTGTGCTATGTTAAGTTATCAGCATGCAATATGTATCAGCATTTTATAGCATTTTTTAGCACCAGAGCGCTTTCAAAATCCTTTTTGTAGTGGTCTGTTTTTCTGTCATCAGTTTTGTATGGTTGTTGGTTGTGCTTAGTAATGGTTCGCATTTGTTAATGTAAAAGTGGAAAGCGTTGGATCCCGCTAAAGATATTCGTAGTATGTTGTGTGTATGAAACAGTTTAGCTGGTTCATTGGTTGTCCATCGCCAACTGTGCAAGATAGGATCTGTAGCCAGGTAAAATGAGATGATGCTTTAGTGTCTCACACTGCTGAAGGACCTTGGTTTGTTTTCAAGAGGAGTTCTGAGCACATCCAATTAAAAGTAGCATTTATGGCTTTCCACAGTTGTGACCATTTCAGGAATCCGCTTCACAGACACATGTAACTCACTTCCTGTTTTGAATGTACCACTTTCTGGATGCCAGCTTCAGTGATGATGCTTAGTTTGGTAAGCTATTCCTCAAAGCTCCAAAAGAACAAGTTACTTACCTTTGGTAATGCTTTGAATACTAACCCAGGCGTCAGACTGGTTCTGGAAAATCATAGGCAGTACCTCTGCGTGCCGGTAGGTGGCGTCGATCAGCTCCTTGTCGGCCATGTCGGAAGTGAAGTTCACGCTGACATAATTTTCTTTCGTGACTATTTCCACGCCGAAAACGTGAAGCCGCATCAGAGTGATTTTTGACCAGTGTGTGGAATCTAACAGAATGTTAGGGTGAAGAGCCCGGGTCGCAGAACAGAGACGATGAAAGGGTCGGTGAGGAATCTGTAATTATATTGAGTCTCTACCAGAAAAAGCATTAGTGTAGGTAAGTAACTTGTTCTTCTGATAGAGACTTCTAGTTGCATATTCCTCACCTTAGACTAGATGGATACCCAAGCAATACCGCCGCAGAGGTGGGTCTGAAAACCGCTAAAATGCCCGTCACAAAGGACCTGACTGTCCAAGCAGTAGTGCTTTGTGATCGTGTGGAGGAACACCCACGCCGCAGATTTGCAGATGTCCAGGACAAGCACCCCGCAAACTAACACAGTAGTAGCAAGCCCTCAGGAGGCTGCTTCTTAGCTAGTGCGTAGCAGATCTTAACGCAAAGTACAATTCATTGGGAGATGGTTCTCTTCTGCAGTGCCTTGCCTTTTTTCGCTCCTGTTAATGAAGGAGATGGTCCTCCGTCAACCGCTCTGGGAACGGCAGCACCCTCTCGATTGCTCCTTTAACCTCCAAAGCCTACACTTCCTGGCGGAGCAAAAGGATATGGTTGTCCATCAGCCACCATGGGGACGGTGGCAAGAGTGGTGGTGTCAAGAAAAGAGGGTATGCAGTTCCTTAAATGTGTGCAGAAAGGAGTAGAGAGGTACAGAATTCATTGTCACTGAGGGACATAAATCCAACGTAGTGGGCGGACTGACCTACCCTCTCTGCCGGGACCGGATGATCCCCCTGACTATTATGGCAAGAAACATGTTGACCCACTCAGAGTAGAGCGCTTTTATCTTGTACCATTACTACAGATAGCCGCCATTCTTTTCTTTTTTTAACCCAGGTGGAGAGCCATCTTGAATAAAGCCAAGAGGCCTCTTACCCACACTTCACCTAACGGCAAGGAACTAAAGATCTCCGTTAAAGAGCCCCTTTATGGGTGCCTGTCGGGTATTGCAGCGCCGACCCGACGAGGAGCAGACCCATATGATGAAGCATGACACCTAACTTGTTTGGTGTGTGCCTCAGTTCCGACAGGAGAAATTCCTCTCCTACAAAATATTGGATGTCCCTCAGTGACAACACTGAATTCTGTACCTCTCTACTCCTTTCTGCACACATTTAAGGAACTGCATACCCTCTTTGCTTGGCTAGTCTCGGGCATGTATGCTGGACCTTTCAAAAAAGCCCCCCTATATTGTCCCTATTGTTGTTTGAAGAGTGGTGGTGTCCCCAGGAAGGGTAGGACATAACCCTTCAAAACAATCTTGAGCATCCACTTGTCTGAAGTTATTGCTTGCCATTAGGACAGGTGGTACCTGATTCTGCCACAAAGGGATGGCAGTGCTGCATTGAGGACCCATTAAAGAGGTTTTGAGGCTGCAGCAGCCAGAGGTGCAGGGGACTGGACAGTATTCTGGGTGTGGGTCCCATGTCCTTTATGGGATCTGCATCGCACGCCACGAAAGTACTGGGAAGCTTGCTGGCCTGGGGCATGATAGGGTTACTGCAGACGCCCATGGGAGTCTCGACCGTGGCCACAGAAGGGGCAAAAGGACTGCTGCTATTAGAGGGAGCCTGGGGAAAGGCCCAGGGATCTGGTAGTGACTGGGCTTTCTTTCAAACGCTGGAGTGCTGTGTCAACTTTGTCTCCGAATAGGTGGGAGATGTCAAAAGGCATGTCTATAAAAAATGATGGGACATCTCCTGAAAACCCAGTGGACCACAACCAGGCATTTCATCGGAGTGCCACTGTAGAGGCCATGGCCCTGCCTAGCGAATCAGTGGTGTCCAGTCTACACTGAATTGTGAACTTCGCTGCATCCCTGCCATCAACCAATGCTTGGTTCAGGATGGCCCAGCCCTTCTTGGGAAGCATTATCAGTAATGAATCTCACAAAACTTGGGACTATGGCCCCAAGAGACATGCGATGTTCATTGACCGTAATGCCAAACTGGTGGAAGAGAAGATCCTCTTCCCTAAAGTATCCAGCCTCTTCGATTCCCTATCTGGTGGGTTTATCCTAGCCGTTGAGGCCTGCACCCCTAGGCTCTCAAAAGAGGGATGCCAGGATAGGAAGGCTGAGCCTCCGGAGGTGAGGAGATGATGCCGGGCAATCACTCTCTGCACTGGAGAACCTGTGCATGTTCCAGGCCCCCAGGAGAATTTTGGTGATGGCCTCATTAAAGGAGAACAGGGGCTCTGCAGAGCTCACCCCTGGTTGAAGCACCTCAGTCAAGACATTTGTCTTGCCTTCGACAGAGGGTAGCTACTGGTCAAGAATCTCCACCAACCTGTGCATCATGTTTGAAAAGGATGTGCGTTCCTCCGTGGCAGGGGCTGGGGGAGAAATCAGATCATTGGCACCACATCATTCCGTCCTACAGGAAAGGAGGGTGGGAAGTCTGAGGTTGGTATGATCCAGTCGCACCGGTGTCAACGTCGAGGCGGTGCTGCCTCGGAGTCAGAGAGGACAATAGGATCCTCGTTGAGCTGTGCCGTTGAAGGTGTCGGTTGGGCTGGGACTGAAAAGGGGGGAGACACCAGAATCAGCGTCAGTTGGGATCTGGAGGCAGATTCATAGGTCCCGGCTGGAGTCAAGGTCGAACCCAGCAGGGGCAGCTCTCAGCTCCATGAGGCCACAAGGCGCGCCAGAGGGAGCCATGGGCCAAACATGGAGTGCATGGCATTGTAAAACTCCTTGAGTTGGGCAGGAGTTTCTCCAGCTCCAGGGAACTCAGGGAAGCATGAAGCAGACCCAGCCACCGGAGAGTTATCTCCTGACATGCTTCTAGGAACTTCATCGCCCAATTGCGATTCGTCTTCAGTAGAATTGACTTCCAGTCAGAGCAGACCTTGGGGTTGTTGGCTGACCACAGGCAAAGCCAGGGCCAGATTTACTAAAGGATTGCGTTGCCCTTGCATCACGCAAGGTGACACTAGGGTCATGCAGTCCTTAAGTCAGATTTGCCAAGCAAAGCCACCTTGAGTCGCTGCATTGCATTACTGGGAAGGCTTTACATGGGTGGAGAGGGGGTGTTTTCATGCATACACCTATTTTTTTGCCACATTCCAGATTCTGCAGCACACTTAGAAAGAGGAAGAAGCCTCTAAGGATTGTTTTTGTGCAAGAAGGCGTCCCTTTCTGCACAAAAACAATCCTACCTGCTACGTAAGCACCTTTGCACCATGGCTCAAGGGTGCCTGCGTTGGCACTAGGCAGCACATTGTGCACCAGTGCAGAGAGAGCAGGACTGCGCCATATCTTACATATGGCACATTCCTGCCTTCTCCTTTTGATGCAGCGCAGCAAGTCATCTTGCTGTCTAGCACTGTGTCAAATGTTAGCAAATATATCCTAAGTGTGGGTCACAGACAGATATCTGTCTGTGACATTCCTCACATGGTAGGTTTGTTGGTAGACATGTCCCTAGCACACCAGGAGTAAAGCTCAAGGAAGAGTTGATGAAAAGTGGTCAAAAAGTGAACCAGGCAGCTCTCCGGAACCACGTTGTTGGTGGGAAAGAAAGGAACTGGTCTCAGCATCCTGGGGTGGTGCCTATATAGGCACCTTACTTATCACTTCTGACGCGAGTGACGCAGAGCCTATCAACGCCACTACCAATGCACAGGGGTACTGCTCAAGATTTTCCGTATCCAGTCTGATGCCTGGGAAATATTCTAAAGGTGAGGAATCTGGTGTTAGAAGTCTATCAGAAATATACTTATTCACTACTCCGAGATCCACATTCTACTTGATAAATAATAATACTAAAATTGGAATTTTAAGAAGCGGGGCATAAAAGCTTATCTACAATTTTTCTTCAGATAAAGTATAATCTAGCAATGGTATTGTATCCAATAAGCTGTAAACCTCGGCATCGTACTCGACTCATCCCTCACCATGAACCGACAGGTCAACGCCGTCGCCTCCAGGTGCTTCAACACCCTCCGCATCCTCTGTAAGACGTTCAAATGGATCCCACCCCAGAGTCAAGGAAGACAGTCACCCAAGCACTCATCACCAGCAGGCTGGACTATGGAAACGCACTCTACGCCGGCATAAGCAAGTCCCTACTCTGCAAACTCCAGACGATACAGAACACCGCCGCCAGAATCGTCCTTGGCATTCCTCGACACGAGCACATCAGCCAACACCTACGGAAGCTCCACTGGCTCCCCGTGGAGAAGAGAGTCACTTTTAAAAACCTTCACCACGCCTACAAATGCCTACACAACACCGGACCCAAATACCTCAACAACAGAGTCACCCTCCACATACCCAAAAGAAACCTCCGATCAACCAACCTCGTACTCGCTGAAACCCCGCGCATCCACAGAGCCAAAGCAGGTGGAAGATCCTTCTCCTACATCGCGGCCAAGACCTGGAACGAGCTCCCGGCAGACATCAGACGGGCCCCCTCCCTGAACACCTTCAGGAAGACTCTCAAGACCTGGCTCTTCGGCTGAACAGCTCTGCTACCCCCCCGTCCCCTCCCCCAGCACCTTGAAACCCTCACGGGTGAGTAGCGCGCTTACAATTCCCTGATTGTTCCTCCTTATTTCTTCATTAATGTGTTATTTTAAAAGTATAGGCTTCTATTAAATGTGTGAAATGAGCTCACACCAAGTCAATGAAGTTTATACAATGCCTAGTAGGTTGAGCAGTTTCTCATGCTCAACCTACAGGGTAAAGGATGAAGCACACCGACAAGGAATAAGATGACTGGGATTAAAGACTGCCAATAATCAAGTCATTGTCACCTTGTCCTTCTTTCTTGTCGCAGTCCTTACTGCAAAAACGATTTGTCAAACAGAGGCCAGATTTTGATCACGTGAGCAGAAAGAAAAGCATACAATTGATTTCTTCAACACCTATGAATATTATGCCAGCACCTCAAATCAAATGATCCTGATTCACAAAGAAAGTAGGACATTTGATCCCGGAGGCGAGGTTGATGCTACATTGAGGCTTTTGCAGCCTGCAGCCTCTTGGATACCCCACAAATGGCAAACTATATATTTTTTTCCTGGGTCTCCAAAAAAATTACACCAGAGGTGCCAGCAGGATTACGCTTGCATTTGGCTAAAATCTCCAACTTTTCTGAAAATTTAAAAAAGATTCAGTTCCACTGTTGGGAAGCTGTGACTTTCAGATCATACCATGAGTACTCACACACATGCATAAGCAAGCATGTAGCAACTGTATATTTTCAAATGGGTAAAGGTTACAGATAAGTGCATTTACATTGGATAACTTGTTCTCTCTGCAGGGATAAGTGTGTCCCTCTGGAGAATCCCCTTTGCCTAACCCCACAAATTATCATGATGTCCCACCCGTAGTGTTCCATAAAAAAAGATTTACTCCTGTCCCTGACAGGCATACGCTCAAACCATTTTCATAATGGAAAAACCAAATTTAAAGGCTGCACGAGTCACAAAGTTAAGTCTGCATTTGTTAATGCTGCTATATGTGCACCAAGGTGATACTTAGGTGTTCATTTAAATTTGAGAATTGGGCCCAACGGCATCAGAATGGGAACCTCCTACTGTAAGCTGATATAAGTAAGCTTATAAGGAAACACCCTTCTCCTTTGTTCATAAGACTGCCATATGACACTCAGAATGACCCTAAACTGGATCCGGAAGGTCTACTGCTACCCCTAGAAAGACCTTTCTAATTGCCCATCAAATCCATTAGCTAATAGTGTTTAACTGTTTTGGTCCCTTTTTGGGCACCTTCAAAGATATGAAACAGTAATCTCCCTTCTGGAAAACAGCTATGCTTCGTAAACATTTAATTACAGCTCTTTTATACATATAACATATGCAGCTGACACTTTGCTTCTAGTGCCAGCTGAGTATAACTGGATGAAAGAACGTATTCCTGTTCCATATAAAAAAGAGGAATTATCTTATTGACCCTGTCAGAGTATAACCGTTTCTAAGGAAGGGCAGGATATGACAATATTTGGTCTCAAAATACTGGTTGGAAATTGTGACCAGTATTCTTGCGACCAGTAATGATTTTTAAGGACCAACCTACCTCATGAATATTAATAAGGTCGGTCTCAAATTGCGATTCCCTACGAACGGAGGCCATCACAAGGTCGGTGGCCTGTTGGAGCCCCCAGACCACGTCTGTGATTGCTTTTAAATGAAGTGATTTTTTTTTTAAATGCAGCCCTTTTTGCTTGCTGCTGTTTTTCAAAAAGTTTTGTTTCTTTAAAAGTTTGTTTAAGAATTGACAGTGGTCCCCTTTTTTAATATTCACAAAGGATGAAGTGGTACCAAAGGGATGCCTTCGCTTTTGGAAATGCATTGCCTCCCTTGAGGTGTCTGTAAATTTTCAATGTTTTGCAACCAATTTTGGCTGCAAAACATTGATAAACAAGATACCAATTCAGAATTTGGAAGGAATTCCTACTTCCAGGTACCGAATTGGTATCCATTCGGAATCCCATTTTAGCAGTGGCGTAACAAAATATCTGATAGAGACATCTAGCCACATATTCCTCACCTTTGAACTTCCAGGTGCCAGGCTGGATCCAGAAGATTTTTCGTAGTAGTACCCCTGCGAGCCGGTAGATGGCGTCGGTCGACTCTGCATGATGTCATTGGCGTCCACATGGGTTCTGCCCCTTCCGCTCCGGCCACGACCTCCTACTGAACCCGTCCCTGGGTCCGGACCAGCGCTAGTTATACCTCCAGAGTAACCTTCCCCAGCATTGCGTCGCTTTCCGAGGTCCTCGGCGTCAGCGGCACTTCCCCAGTCCTCATTCCTGATGACACAGAGCTGTACGGCTCCATGCCGTTCAACCTGCCCTATTCTGAAGGGTTAGGAATGGATGAAGAGGATTGGGAGGGGGAGCAGGATCCCTTAGAAATCCCGCAACTGCAAGACATGGACAGGTATGAGGAACTGGGTGATGCCAGTGGCCTGGACACCTCCCCAGATTCTGGCATGCTGTCTCCGCCTAATCTGGCTATGGAGGAGGGGGCATCATTTGCTATGGTGGTGCGTAGGGCTACGGAGATCCTGGACCGGCAGCTCCCTACAGTGGCAGTGAAAACATCTTGACAGACGTCCTGCAGCCTGGTGTCTCCGCTTCGGAACCCTTGCTGCCTTTCAATGAGGCCTTGACCGACGTTCTTCTAGGCACCTGGTCCAGGCCCATCACAGGGGCTCCTGTGAACAGAGCGATTCCCCGCCACCATCGCCCTGCACTGGGTGACCCAGCTTTCCTCACCACCCACCCCAACCCTCAAAGCTTGGAGGTTCAAGCTTCCACTTCCCGTGGCGCGTTCCCTTCCGCACCCCTGGACTGGGAATCCAAGAGACTGGAAAGCTTTGGAAAGAAAATGTTCTCTTCCGCCAGTCTAGCATTGTGGTCAGTGAACACTGTATTCCTTTTGGGCCGTTATTCCAATTCGATATGGTACACTGTTACGCAGGTGCTGCCCAGAGTCTCGGTGGAGGACCGGACTCTGCTCTCCCAGGCTATTTCAGACGGGAGAGATGCAGCGAAGTTCGCCATCCGATGTGGCTTGGACACGACAGACTCGCTGGGGAGAGCGATTTCCACAACGGTGGCCGTACGTCACAGCGCCTAGCTGAGGACGTCTGGTTTTTCAGGGGATGTCCAGGCTAATCTCATGAACATGCCCTTTGATAGCTCCTGTCTCTTCGGAGACAAAGCAGATGCAGTACTTGATCGTTTTAAGGACTCGTTGGCTACGGCCAAGTCCTTGGGCCTCACTACAATATCTCAGCCTGTGTCCTCTTTTTGCTCCTTTTGTAGCTACGGAAGAGGCTACTAACCACGCCAACCCTATTCCAGCCAGAGGGCCCCGCAAGTTCAGCAACCTCTCCAGGGGTCGGGAGGCCAGAAGTCGAGCCAAGCCACAATCCCCTCCTCCACCGCAAAACCCTCCTAGTCTGATCCCCCAGGATCATTCATGTCCAGTTGGTGGCAAAATATGCCATCATCCCCACCACTGGCGGGACATAACCTCGGACAGCTGGGTATGCCTCCAGTTTAAGATCGGCTGACGGAGGATCACCTTGACCTACTCCATGAGGAAGTCAAAACTCTCTTGGCCAAGGGAGCTATAGAGAGGGTTCCCGGGCCAGAAATAGGATGTGGTTGTTACTCCCGCTATTTCCTTGTTCCAAAGAAGGACAGAGGCCTTTGTCCTATCCTCGACCTCAGAGCCCTCAACTACTTCCTCAAAAAGGAGAAGTTCATGATGCTCAACCTAGCGCAGGTCCTGTCTGCCCTGAAACCAGGAGACTGGATGGTAGCGCTGGATGCCGATTTTCATATGCCCATCCTGCCCGCCAATCGTCTGCTACCTGCGGATTACGGTGGTCCACGAGCACTTTCAGTTTGCCGTGCTCCCCTTCGGCCTCTCCAGTGCCCCTTGGGTGTTCACCAAGGTGATGGCTGGGGTACCAGCCCATCGGCGGAGATCAGGGGTTCCAGTCTTCGTCTATCTCGACGACTGGTTGTCGAAGACGGGCTCATCCCAAGCAGTCGTCTCCCACCTCCAGACTATGGCGAACGTCCTGCATTTGCTGGGGTTCGCTATCAACGTGTCGAAGACACACCTGATTTCCTCTCAGACGCTTCCTTTCATCGGAGTGGTTCGGGACACTGTGCAGTTTCGGTTCTATCCTCCCGAACAGCGAGTGCAGGATATTCAGTCCATGATACTGATATTTCAGCCTCTATCCTGGATTTCAGTGAGACTGACTCTGAGGCTGTTGGGCCTCATGGCCTCCTGCATCCTGCTGGTGGACCATGCCATATGGCACATGCAGGCGCTGCAGTCAGACCCGAAGTTCCAATGGGCACAGCATCGGGGAAATCTCACCGACCTTGTTCAGATATCGGAGGGCACTGTGAAAGACCTGCAGTGGTGGCTGACAAACCGCGATTGGGTCAGAGGCAGACCCCTCTCCCTTCCCCACTCAGATCTCACAGTAGTGACGGATGCATCTCTTCTGTGATGGGGCGGCCATATGGGGGAGGTGGAAATCAGAGTACTGTGGCCTCCGGCGGAAGCCAGGCTCCATATCAACCTATTGGAGCTTCGGGCGAGCCGATTGGCACTGAAAGCCTTTTTACCATCCATCAAGGGAAGGCTGGTTCAGGTGTTCACAGACAACACTACTGCCATGTGGTACTGCAACAAACAGGGCGGTGTGGGGTTGTGGCCTCTGTCAAGAGGCCCTGCGTCTCTGGACTTGGCTGGAACAACATGCTTAATTGTTTATGTGCAGGAAGTGACTCCTTCCTGCACATAAACAATCATTCACCAAAATGCAAACACCCTTGCCTGCGATGGTGCTAGGCAGCTAAATTTCGCGCCAGTTCAAGGGGAAACGGAGGGCTGCACCGTATTTTTGTAAATAAGGTGCAGCCCTGCGTTTCAGAAGTGGTGGAGCGCAGTTTTAGGCCAGAAGGCTAACGCAGCGCTCCGTCATTTCTTTGTAAGTATGCCCCTTACTTTGACACCAACTTGAAAGGTGGGAGGCTGCGTTGCCAGCAAAACCAACTGGAGATCCCAGGAAGGAAGAGGGCTATTCAGCCTCTATGCTACTGAGGTAGTTTCCCTTAAGAACTCCTGTTCTTTTTATCTAGTCAGTATCAATCAATGGGCTTATCCAGCCGTCCTCTAAAAGGTGGAGTAGTTGAGCTAAGGATTTCCATACAATCATTGAAGTTGCAGCACATCATTGGTGTGTACAATTTCATGTGTTCCTGAGGAAACCACGCCTGGAAGCCAAGACATCCAACACCTTCCGGCTAGTGACTCAGTGCGGACCCTTGTCTGTGGCTATTGATATTTGAGGGTTAAACCGCCAGCCCGAACAGACAACTATACTGCAAACAATCCGTAATTGTTTGCAGATCACTTTTCCTGCGATGTAAACCATTCTCAACACCAGGAAGGGAAATGGGACAAATTGAGCACCTAGATTCCTGGACTTCCTTAGAGTATCCCTGGCAGCTCAACTTTCAGGCTTTGAGTTGAAGATGCTGGAGAGTTGGAAGAAACAGAATGAAATAAAGAATCGATGATAATGCTTATCCCAACTCATCCACTGTGCCAGATCACATTGCAGCAGAAATTATTACATTCATAGCCAACATGGGATACAAAGGAGCCTTCCGCCAGAGCCTAGCCAGCAGTGGAATGGGCACGCTATGGTAAGACAACCTGTCCACACTTAAGGAAGATGAAGACTTGGAGAAAAACACTGGAAGAGCTTAGTGTTCTCTGATGTTAAGACATCCACTAGAGAGGCTAGAATCACTCAATTATCTCCTGAGGAAATAATCATGCTTAGAATGTTTCCATACCTATTCTCCCTTCCAGGCAAATAAGTTGCTATCAGACATATTAGCTTTCACACATCCCACAGATACATCTTATTGGCCAGCAATGGTAGTGAGTGACACCTGGTACCCCTATAGTGACTTAAATAGCTCCTCATTACAATTTTGTTGCTATGCACTCATGCTGCCTGCCCCTGAATCTGCAGAGCAAAGGTAGAGGCAAATCTATAAGAGTTTCCTGTTATTGAATGAGGATTTAGACTCTTTTGGGCTGCACTTGATCACAATCACTTTCTCTGGGCATTGGAGGTGAGAACCAGAAGGAGGAGGAGGCCAACGGTTAAGTTGGCAGAAACCATCAATGAGGCCATCTCTTTCCTGTGCCTAGGCCCCAGCTCCCACTTACCTGAACTGGTCTTCCGACCAGTCTGAGGCCCTTTTGGACCCGGCCGCCTGCTCAAGTCCCTCCTCATTGTGCTCCACCTCTCTCCCTCTCTTACTGCTGTTAGTTTCGCTTTTTTGCTATCCTCTGCTACTTTAACTCTTGTGTCTTACTGCTCTCCTTTTCTTACTCTCCCCTGTGCTTGCTTCTGGCTCACTCACTCCCTCTCACCATTTTCACTCTTTCTCTGGCTTCTCGTCTGTTGCCCACTCATGCTCACCCCTTTTGTGCCTCCTTCTTTGGGCTATTGCCTTCAGCCCATCTGTCTCATTCACTCTTGGCCTTTTTAACCATCATCTCACAATCTCGCTTCTCCTCGTTTTTGTGCCCAGTTGTGCTTTGCCTCGTTCTTGTGCCCGTTAGGGCTGCTTTGCCTTGTTCTTGTGCCCATGACTGTTTTCTCCTCTTTTCTCCCCTGTTTCTCCCTCTCTCCAGGGACTCTCCTGCCTCCGCCTCTCGCGCTTTCCCCCCTCTCCTTACCTGTTTCTCTTTTATCTTCCTCGTGCCGTCTCCTGCCTTCTGCTTCCTGCTCCTCCGATCCACACCTCCGCGCTTCTCTCCCTCCCAGAACCTTCTTAATTGTGGCCTCTGTGCGACTGCGGAGTGGACGCGCATAGCAGGCGTGCCACAGGCTAGCCAAAGGCAAGCCCATATGCACCCATCCGCGCCTGGACTGTACCTGGTGCCACAAACCCTGGTCCGCCCAACCTCTGCTGCTACACATCCTCCCACTTGCAAACATTCAACACCGGACACCGCCACGACAGCTGCTTCCCCACCACACCTCATTCCATGTAGGACCTTTCTCATGCGCTCACTGCCACTTCTCTTGCAGCAGCACTCTTACTCCACCCACCAAGCAATGCCTCACCAAGCATCACATGTTTGTGCCTCAACACCAGAGCTCTACAAACACACCACTGATCGACACACACTCCACAGACATCCTTTTTCTCACAGAAACCTTTCTCAACACGCCATGCATCCCAACCATCACCGCGGTCATCCCTCCAGGCTACAAGATCACCCGCCAGGACAGGCACCACAAACCCGGAGAAGGCCTCGCAATCATCCACAGAGAGACCATCACCTGCACCACTTCCACTGACGAACCCACCGCGTTCATGGAACACATGCATTTCCGACTACACATCAGCCACGCCATGACCATCACAGGCACCCTCGCATACCGACCACCTTCAGCAACCTCCTCACTGACTTCATGCCTCCATCGCCAATGACTTCTTACTGATCAGTGACTTCAACCATCATCTCGATGACCCAGCATACCCCAACTCCACCGCCCTTCTCAAGAACCTCGCGATACCAAAGGGGATGATGGACGGAGCGTTTGAGCTAATCAAACACTCACCCCCAGTCAACTGATCTGGGTTTAATCCATCATCATTCTTTAGCTCACTCCACCACCCCAGTTCAGACATGGCCATATGCAAATCAGTCTGACCCTGTGCCTCATGGGAACAGTCCAGCCCGAACTGCCAAGCCATGTCTTCCCTGGACCGGAAACAAGCATCCTGGGACCGGTTTCTGGCTATTCAGCCGTCATCAGCCCGGCTAGCTGAATCCAGTGGCAAAGTGAGCAAGGGACCCACGTCTGGGCATACCCTGCCAATTTAGGGCGAACAAAGCGATACCAAAGGGGATGATGGACGGAGCGTTTGAGCTAATCAAACACTCACCCCCAGTCAACTGATCTGGGTTTAATCCATCATCATTCTTTAGCTCACTCCACCACCCCAGTTCAGACATGGCCATATGCAAATCAGTCTGACCCTGTGCCTCATGGGAACAGTTCAGCCCGAACTGCCAAGCCATGTCTTCCCTGGACCAGAAACAAGCATCCCGGGACCGGTTTCTGGCTATTCAGCCGTCATCAGCCAGGCTAGCTTGAATCCAGTGGCAAAGTGAGCAAGGGACCCACGTCTGGGCATACCCTGCCAACTTAGGGCGAACATAGCAAAACCAAAGGGGATGATGGACGGAGTGTTGAACAATGCAAGCACTCACCCCCAGTCAACTGATCTGGGTTTAATCCATCATCATTCTTTAGCTCACTCCACCACCCCAGTTCAGACATGGCCATATGCAAATCAGTCTGACCCTGTGCCTCATGGGAACAGTCCAGCCCGAACTGCCAAGCCATGTCTTCTCTGGACCAGAAACAAGCATCCTGGGACCGGTTTCTGGCTATTCAGCCGTCATGAGCCAGGCTAGCTTGAATCCAGTGGCAAAGTGAGCAAGGGACCCACGTCTGGGCATACCCTGCCAACTTAGGGCGAACATAGCAAAACCAAAGGGGATGATGGACGGAGTGTTGAACAATGCAAGCACTCACCCCAGTCAACTGATCTGGGTTTAATCCATCATCATTCTTTAGCTCACTCCACCACCCCAGTTCAGACATGGCCATATGCAAATCAGTCTGACCCTGTGCCTCATGGGAACAGTCCAGCCCGAACTGCCAAGCCATGTCTTCCCTGGACCGGAAACAAGCATCCTGGGACCGGTTTCTGGCTTACAGCCGTCATCAGCCAGGCTCCGTTTGCACACACGAAATTCGGATGTCTCTCTTTTTAAAATGGAACAACCTGCTTTTTTTATTTCTTGTGAGGGGCAATTGGTTGACTGTCTCGGATGTTGACTCATTCTGAATGAACTAAGAACTGTGAAAAGGAAAGAACGACAGGGGTTTGTGAGGCTCAGATTATTTGAAGTTGTATATCAAAGAACGACGAGGTTTTCTAGGGGTTTGTGAGGCTCAGATTATTTGAAGTTGTATATCAAAGAACGACGAGGTTTTCTAGGGGTTTGTGAGGCTCAGATTATTTGAAGTTGTATATCAAAGAACGACGAGGTTTTCTAGGGTTTGTGAGGCTCAGATTATTTGAAGTTGTATATCAAAGAACGACGGGGTTTTCTAGGGTTTGTGAGGCTCAGATTATTTGAAGTTGTATATCAAAGAACGACGAGGTTTTCTAGGGGTTTGTGAGGCTCAGATTATTTGAAGTTGTATATCAAAGAACGACGAGGTTTTCTAGGGGTTTGTGAGGCTCAGATTATTTGAAGTTGTATATCAAAGAACGACGAGGTTTTCTAGGGGTTTATGAGGCTCAGATTATTTGAAGTTGTATATCAAAGAACGACGAGGTTTTCTAGGGGTTTGTGAGGCTCAGATTATTTGAAGTTGTATATCAAAGAACGACGAGGTTTTCTAGGGGTTTGTGAGGCTCAGATTATTTGAAGTTGTATATCAAAGAACGACGAGGTTTTCTAGGGGTTTGTGAGGCTCAGATTATTTGAAGTTGTATATCAAAGAACGACGAGGTTTTCTAGGGGTTTGTGAGGCTCAGATTATTTGAAGTTGTATGTCAATCTTTTTACCAGCTCTAGAGGGGTGCAAGAGGCTTATATCATGAAGGTGTCTGTGTATTAAATATTCCAGAGACACCAGGTAGGTAGTGTTTCCTTTTTTTTTAATTACTGTCCTTCTCACCCTCCCTCTCTTTATAAACGTGTGACATGTTGAACTAGCACTGAAGTCGTTTCACACCAGATGTGGCTGCATGCAACGTATGTCTCCATAGTGCTTTGATTGTAAAGTGAGTTCAGGGCCTCTTTGTCTCGTGTTCTGTATAAATTCAAATTGTGAATACTGATATAAGGGCCATTCCACCTTCCTTCATCACCATGTTCAGGAGTTCTTCCTGCTGCTGCTATGTTAATGCCGTTTCTAATTTTACAGGGTAGCAAGTGTTCAGAGCGAACCCGGTCAGCAGAACCTTCTTCAGCAACCATTAGGGAGAAAGAGAGGCCTGAGGCAGGTAAGGATCATTGAGTCAAGTTAACCAAAAGTACTTCTTGGCCGAGGCTAAACAAGTACACTTTTGGGTCTGTTCTTTTGAAAGTATCATCATATTTTTGTTTATTTTGCAGAGTACCTTCTGTAGAAAACCAAATTGTTGAACTTTGGTTAAGAGGCCATAATAATTAAGTAAGCTATGGCTGACCTACAAAGTCCAAACAATCAAATGTCTATTACGTAAACAGGTTTCGGTGAGGAAACCCTTATCTTGGCTTCGATAGCTTAGCACAAGCATCAAGGACTACCTCGGAGAAAATGTCATGTGTACGTGAACAGCAACACCACAACAACATTAATGTTACGAAATAAGACACAAAATAGTCCGTTTTAAAAGAACAGTATGCAAGATTCAAAATGATGAAAAATCAAGTGATCCTGGTGTAGGGCTCCGGAGTTATCCAAAATAAATTGAATGCTTTTAACATTGTTTTTGGCGCTGAAGCAAGACAATGCTCCGAGTGATTTTGTTTAATAGGAACTGTTTTTGAAAAGTATTTTTCTTCAAAACCGCTCACATGTAGTAGCAAATGTTATTGGTTAAAATGCAGCTCATGAATAAATGACCAGCTCTTGAGGGCTGGTTCTTCAGGCACCAGTCTGCTGTTTCCAGTTGCATGGGCCGGTTCTTCAGGCACCAGTCTTCTGTTTCCAGTTGCATGGGCCGGTTCCTCAGGCACCAGTCTGCTGTTTCCAGTTGCATGGGCCGGTTTTTCAGGCACCAGTCTGCTGTTTCCAGTTGCATGGGCTGGTTCTTCAGACACCAGTCTGCTGTTTCCAGTTGCATGGGCCGGTTCGTCAGGCACCAGTCTGCTGTTTCCAGTTGCATGGGCCGGTTCTTCGGGCACCAGTCCGCTGTTTCCAGTTGCATGGGCCGGTTCTTCGGGCACCAATCTGCTGGTTCCAGATGCATGGGCTGGTTCTTCAGACACCAGTCTGCTGTTTCCAGTTGCATGGGCTGGTTCTTCAGGCACCAGTCTGCTGTTTCCAGTTGCATGGGCAGGTTCTTCAGGCACCAGTCTGCTGTTTCCAGTTGCATGGGCTGGTTCGTCGGGCACCAATCTGCTGTTTCCAGTTGCATGGGCTGGTTCTTCAGGCACCAGTCTGCTGTTTCCAGTTGCATGGGCTGGTTCTTCAGGCACCAGTCTGCTGTTTCCAGTTGCATGGGCTGGTTCTTCAGGCACCAGTCAGCTGTTTCCTGTTGCATTGGCTGGTTCTTCAGGCACCAGTCTGCTGTTTCCAGTTGCATGGGCCGGTTCTTCAGGCACCAGTCTGCTGTTTCCAGTTGCATGGGCCAGTTCTTCAGGCACCAGACTGCTGTTTCTAGTTGAATGTACTTGTTCTTCAGGCACCACTCTGCTGTTCCCAGTTGCATGGGCTGGTTCTTCAGGCACCAGTCAGCTGTTTCCTGTTGCATTGGCTGGTTCTTCAGGCACCGGTCTGCTGTTTCCAGTTGCATGGGCTGGTTCTTCTGGCACCAGTCTGCTGTTTCCAGTTGCATGGGCCGGTTCTTCGGGCACCAGTCTGCTGTTTCCAGTTGCATGGGCCGGTTCTTCGGGCACCAATCTGCTGTTTCCAGTTGCATGGGCTGGTTCTTCAGACACCAGTCTGCTGTTTCCAGTTGCATGGGCTGGTTCTTCAGGCACCAGTCTGCTGTTTCCAGTTGCATGGGCAGGTTCTTCAGGCACCAGTCTGCTGTTTCCAGTTGCATGGGCCGGTTCGTCGGGCACCAATCTGCTGTTTCCAGTTGCATGGGCTGGTTCTTCAGGCACCAGTCTGCTGTTTCCAGTTGCATGGGCTTTCCACGATGTCACGACAAGTTCTTTAACTTCTCACCTAGTGCTCCAAACTTTCAGG
The DNA here is from genome assembly GCA_963921515.1 of Calotriton arnoldi. Lineage (NCBI taxonomy): Eukaryota > Metazoa > Chordata > Amphibia > Caudata > Salamandridae > Calotriton > Calotriton arnoldi. Next base: position 3,180,895 of record CAWUFW010000174.1, read on the forward strand.
GAAGTCTTATCAAGCATTATGCTAAGGCGAGTTGTTAAAAGGCTTCTCACAACTCTCATTAAGGCAGGGGAACACATCTTCTGTCTTTAAGATTCTCTAAGCTCACCTAGAGTTAGATTTGCCTACAAAACTTGCCAGACGCCACAGCATCTTCGCTGGGCTCTGCACTCATGAAGAAGGTAGCGCTTTTGTGGTCCTCATGGTCAACACAGAGCATGGCGTCCTCTACTCTGGCAATCTGTCAGTGTTGGCAACTCTGCAGCTGGGCGGAGGGCTGTTTCTGAGGCCCTTTGGAGCGTTGGCCTGGTAGGGTGGTGGCAGGGCCAGACTGGGAACACTAAGCTGTCCTGGCAAATTTGTCAGACCAACCATGTGGGGAGGCTGCAAGTGTGAAGCACTGCTGCTTTTGTTACTGGGGGCCGATATTCCAGCACCGCTGCAAAACCAGCCCCCAGTAAAAACACGGTCCTTACCATCTCAAAATCGGCCCCTACCCTTTCAGCCTCCCAGGGAAACGCCTGATGTCCGGTACGGCCAGTCCGGCCCTGGGTGGTGGGCAAGGGGAGAGCATGTTAAAGAGAAGTATGTGAAACAAAGGGTCCTTTCTGTGCTTGAAAGATGCCATCGACCTGAAGAAGAAGGCATGGTTAGCCTTAAAGCTGTGCTTTTCCAAGATGGGTTCCTTCCTAGTGTTTGTTGTCTTAAGTTCCCAATCCAAGATAGTGCTAGATTCTTTTGCTTTCATGACATGTCCTGCCTGGGCCATATATAAAGAGACTTTATGTTGAGATGGATGTGTCTCAGTGCATTTGATCCCTTTTCTTTTGTCACATTCTTGGTCCAATTTCAAGCAGTTTTTCTACTGATATTTGCTATATTTTCAGAGGCTGGCTTCCTAATTTTGGTTTTCTAGTTCTGAAGATCTTATGCCTAGCTCCTTCTCCACCATCTTTCAGAGTAGATTAGGTGACTTGCTTATCAGCCTTTGTATCTTCCATCATCTGCAATGAAGAATCATCAAGATTGCCAAGGAGACCTTTTTGCCCTTGTGGTTTTTTCCTTCTAATTGGTACACTCTTATGGAAACGCTGCCACCCTTTACATGTGTATTAAGTGCAAGATGGCACTGTGGGTACTGGGATGAGTTACTCTTTCTTCCCGCAATCAAGAAGGAAACTTGAGAGATCTTCACAATATTCAATCCTTGAACCTACTCTCAGAAAACGTGATCCAATAGCAGGCAGGCACCCATACTGGGGACCTACACCTCCTCAGTCCTTATGGGTCAGCAAGAGACGAGCTCCCCTAAATCTAGGAGCTGCTTCCAGGTTCGCAGATTCAGAATAACATTGGAAACACCTCTGTACAATCCCTTACCAGGCAGATGAGAATTATTCCAGCAAAGATGTGATTGCCTTCGACTCTCATTCTGTCCCATTCAGCTTTCCCTGTCCAGAGTGAAGTTGCAAAGTTTTTAAGCAATTAACTCATTTGTGATTTGCAGACCTCCTTGAGCCAATCCAGCAAAAGTTCCAACACTTTAACTGCCTAGTTTTTACTACATTGTGCCCAGTTCCTTTCTAACAGAAATGCCATACTTTAAAAACAATTGCAAATGCACTCATGCTACAAGTTCTCAAAACAGCAGCCCTAAGTCTTTCTCAGTTTTCTCCCCCCCTCTCTCTCGCCTCCACAGTGAACTCACTCTGGTATCCAGATGTTCAAAGAAAATTCCAAACATTTCTAGACACATCTGTTCCTGCACGATGGGGTAAGTAATGGCCCTTCCACTCAAAGTAAAGGAGGGTAATGGACAGAATATCGGAAACAAAAATATAATGAGACAAAATATTGTGTCAAGAATATTGAGGACAAAAATATTGTGAAGGTAAGTTTCTATAGGTAAGCAAAGTTTTACTACATATAACTCCACAGATTAGTACTTTGAGGATATATATATTTCTTCAAGGTACATAGATATGGAGTTAAGAATAGTAAACCTATATTTACCTATTTGCACTTACCTTCCCGATATTTTGGTCCTAGATATTTTTGACATACTATTCTATCCACACAATATTTGTGTTTCCGATATTGTGTCAGTGATCCAGATATGGAGAGGTAGGTGTGGCTTCTGAGGCGGCTGAACTTACAAGCAGGCTGTCATTCAGAGAACGCCTGGTCACCTCGCCATAGAGATTGAGAAGTGTACAAACATCAGATACTTCTTATCCACTGGAGGCTCGGCTGGAAGGAGTGTTTGAATCACTAGTTCAGAGTGATCAAACTTTTAGCGAGTTTACTGAAGTCATTTCAGCAACATAGCTACTAGAAATGTAATAGGTTGGTTGGTTTTATTTTAGTTAATTACCTATCTCCTATGACAATTAAGTTTCTACTCATTTTCTAACAGAAGTTAGTGAAAATACATTTTAGGACGAAATGTCACTTTTATACTACTAATTGTACAAACATGGTGCAATGCACTAACCCCTTGTTACAGGGAAGGCAAATATTTTACCTTTAGGATTTTCACATTAAGCCTCTGTCCATAACTTCTATTGCATTTGTACAGCTGACTCAAAGAGTGGTAGATATTTATTTTATAAAGCAAAATACTTGGCCTTTTCCGTTTTAAAACACGGGCCTAAACGTGTTGCCACACAGTTGTGCTTAAGGTCAGGTTGCAGTGCTGCAAATGTAAGTGGAGTGAACGATCGGAAGGCTTACATTTCGAACTTGTGCCATGTGTATGCAGATCACAAAAAGGTCGAATATTCTAATTTAATTGAATAGATGTTTTCGTTTCAAGTTTTATGGAAGAGCACATTTACCTGGGAGCTGTTTTGAAGGTTCTAAGAGTTGATAAGGCTGAATACCGGTTATCTAGTGTCTATAATGCATCCTTTGTGACTCCGCCTTTCAACTAAATGGGCATTTCGAACCTAAAATACAACTTAATGATTTCAAATTCCAAGTTTCAGACGCTCAGCCACATATGCAATCCCAAATATGTCAACCTAACTTAAGTGTCCCCAAAAGGCATCAACATATTTGTTACTTTACTATCTTCTGCCACATGTATTCAATTATTGAATATAAAGATACACCCTTGGAAGGTATGGCACCTGTTTTTACACTGGGAGAGAAGTATGGTGTTAGGAAATGCTGGATGCAAGCCTTTCCAAATGCCTTGTTGCATTTTATGTAATATACATTAAATCTTATGCATTGAATGCAACATGCACAAAAGACTTTTTGGTGCTAAGGATAAAACGTCATAACAGGTGTAGGAAATAAATGAAAAGGACATGGCCAATTAAACTGAAAAGCCAGGTCTTAAGACATTTCTAACGCTAGTTAAACATATCTGTTTATGTATTTGAACTGGCAGGGCATTTCTGGTTTTAGATCCTGCCATCAAGAAAGCTTTGATTCCGAAACTAACCTGTTTCACTTTGGATACTACTAACAGCACTTTTATTGACGGACTACAATTGTCTGCCAGATTTGTCCAACAGAAACCAAATGAAATCTGGAGTAATTAGTGATTTATTCGACCAATTAATGATCATTCACAAAATAAAGAAAACACAAGGAGATGATGGACGGAGCGCTGAAACCTTTCAGACACTCACCCCCAGTCACAGATCTGGGTTGAATCCATCATCATTCTTTAGCTCACTTCGCCACCTCAGTTCACACCCAGCTATATGCAAATCAGTCTTGACCCTGTGCCTCAGCGGAACAGTCCAGCCCGAACTGCCAAGCCAGGTCTTCCCTGAACCGGAAACAAGCATCCTGGATCCGGTTTCTGGGTAATACCCTTCATCAGCGAGGCTAGCTTGAATCCAGTGGCAAAGTGAGCAAGGGACCCACCTCTGGGCATACCCTGCCAACCCAGGGCGAACAAAGCAAACACAAGGAGATGATGGACGGAGTGCTGAAACTTTTGAGACACTCACCCCCAGTCACAGATCTGGGTTGAATCCATCATCATTCTTTAGCTCACTTCGCCACCTCAGTTCAGACCCAGCTATATGCAAATCAGTCTTGACCCTGTGCCTCAGGGGAACAGTCCAGCCCGAACTGCCAAGCCAGGTCTTCCCTGAACTGTTCCCATGAGGCACAGGGCCAAGACTGATTTGCATATAGCTGGGTCTGAACTGAGGTGGCGAAGTGAGCTAAAGAATGATGATGAAATCAACCCAGATCTGTGACTGGGGGTGAGTGCCTGAAAAGTTTCAGCGCTCCGGCCATTATCTCCTTGTGTTTGCTTTGTTCGTCCTAAGTTGGCAGGGTATGCCCAGACGTGGGTCCCTTGCTCACTTTGCCACTGGATTCAAGCTAGCCTTGCTGATGAAGGGTGTTACCCAGAAACCGGTCCCAGGATGCTTGTTTCCGGTTCAGGGAAGATCTGGCTAGGCAGTTCGGGCTGGACTGTTCCCATGAGGCACAGGGTCAAGACTGATTTGCATATAGCTGGGTCTGAACTGAGGTGGCGAAGTGAGCTAAAGAATGATGAAGGATTCAACCCAGATCTGTGACTGGGGGTGAGTGCCTGAAAAGTTTCAGCGCTCCGTCCATCATCTCCTTATGTTTGCTTTGTTTGCCCTAAGTTGGCAGGGTATGCCCAGACGTGGGTCCCTTGCTCACTTTGCCACTGGATTCAAGCTAGCCTGGCTGATGAAGGGTGTTACCCAGAAACCGGTCCCAGGATGCTTGTTTCCGGTTCAGGGAAGATCTGGCTAAGAAGTTCGGGCTGGACTGTTCCCATGAGGCACAGGGTCAAGACTGATTTGCATATAGCTGGGTCTGAACTGAGGTGGCGAAGTGAGCTAAAGAATGATTATGGATTCAACCCAGATCTGTGACTGGGGGTGAGTGCCTGAAAAGTTTCAGCGCTCCGTCCATCATCTCCTTGTGCTTGCTTTGTTCGCCCTAAGTTGGCAGGGTATGCCCAGACATGGGTCCCTTGCTCACTTTGCCACTGGATTCAAGCTAGCCTGGCTGATGAAGGGTGTTACCCAGAAACCGGTCCCAGGATGCTTGTTTCCGGTTCAGGGAAGATCTGGCTAGGCAGTTCGGGGTGGACTGTTCCCATGAGGCACAGGGTCAAGGCTGATTTGCATATAGCTGGGTCTGAACTGGGGTGGCGAAGTGAGCTAAAGAATGATGATGGATTAACCCAGATTTAAGGTGAGTGCCTTAAAAGTTTCAGCACTCCGTCCATCATCTCCTTGTGTTTGCTGCATTCACAAAATAAAACATACTCGAGAAAATACATTTCTTTAAAAAGCATTATACAATAGTATAAACAACCATAAAATTAAATAAAAGCAGTTCTTACTTCATCATGATATAAGAACAACTATAAAAAAATCACATTAATTCCAAGAAAGCTTAATAGCCATAATAATAAGTTCTAATGTATGACTAAAGTCTTAATCCCAATTCGACCAATTATTAATTCTACACAGTAAAAAACATATTAAAAAATACATTCCTAAAATAGCATTATACCACGTCGTTAATAAAAACCAACCATATAAAATATATCATACTACACTATTGTTATAAAAACTGCTAAAAGGGACATCACATTAGTTCCAAACTGCTTGCTGTTCGTGCAAAAAAATGTTTTAATGGATGGCTAAGATCTTAATCCTAGTACGCCAGGCATAGAGCAAATATCTTGATATAGAAAACACTAGCCTTTCTGTGGTATCAGATCTTAGCATTCGCATAGCTTCTACGGGTCGTGTGATAGACAGCAGCCAACATGCCGGGACTATCCATCTTTTTCTGGAAATTTACGTATGTGGGGCAGAAAAACATCAAATGATCTATAGATTCAGGACAGAGGCTACACACAGGACAAGTTGAGGTTACAATGGACTCTTTCCATTTGCTTTTACTGAGACTCACAGGCAGAGTCCCATACCTAAAATTTAAATGAAGTGCATGTGCAAATGGTGGTTCTATCTGATCTATGAATGTCTCTGTTAGAAATGGGGGTCTCTAGTTGGCAATGGCTGGCCACTGTCCAAGTAGGGACCCTTCTTCCTAAGTCAGAGTAAGAGGGCTACCCTCCTTGATACCCCTGCTCAACCCTGTGGTAACGTAGCACGAGCAGGTAGGCTTATCTCAGAGGCAGGGTGTGAAGCATTTATGACCATACACAGTAACACAGTGAGGCACACTACAAAGGGACACCACACAAGTAGTTATAAAAAATAAGTATCTTTATATATATATAGACTTATCACAAGACCAATAACTGTCAAAGCCACAATACTGTAAAAAATAGGATTGCTGTTGAAGGACTGTCAAAAAATAGTTCAAAGGTTGCAAAAATAAGGTTCAAATTCAAAGCAGGGGTCTCTGCGACCCTTTCTCTCACAAAGTACCTGGGTTTAGTAGCAAAACCAACAAAATGTCGCAAACAAGCTGTAGCGATGATTCTCGGCACGCGAGGCCGGCGATGCGTTGAAATCCTTGCCGCAAGGGGAGGATGATGCGCCGATCTGCGTGATGCGTGCGGAGACGATGCGACAAACTTCTGCACGCTGGACCGCCGATGCGATGACTTTCTTGCCGCGTGGGAGAAGTCGATGCGACGATCCTGTTGCGTTGTGCGATAGTGTTGCGATGCGAAGAGAAGACGCTCCGCGAGGGAGCGACGAAGTTCGGTGGGATGCGATCAAAATGGCATACGCACGGCGTCCGCACTGCGATGTCTCGAAGCGATGATTTCTTTAGGGGTTGCGAGCGCCCGCGACAGCAGCGCGATGATTTTTCCAGCGCGTCTCGGCTGCAGCGGCTCGCAAAGGGGCGTTAGCGATGGTTTCGTGTTGCGAGCACTCAGCGGCAGCAGCGCGATGATTTTCCCAGCGCTCTCGACTGCAGCGGCTCGCAAAGGGGCGTTAGCGATGGTTTCGTGTTGCGAGCACTCAGCGGCAGCAGCGCGATGATTTTCCCAGCGCTCTCGGCTGCAGCGGCTCGCAAAGGTGCGTTAGCGTTGATTTCCAGCACTCTTTTCTCTGAAGCAAACTAGAGGCCCTGGAACTCACAGGAGCCTCATCAGCAGATAGCAGTCCTCGCAGGGAGGAAGCAGGAGGTTGGTGGTGGAGTCTGATGTGCCTGAGACTCCAGCAGGAGGCTAGCTCTTTTCCTAGCCCTTGGGTAATTGCTTGTAACAAAAATAAAAGTTCTCTCAAAAGTTCCTTTTCCTCTTCTTCAAGGTCCAGTGGTCACTGCTGCAGGCCTGTGCAAGAAACAACACACAAGCACAGGGACAGCCACTTCCTGCAGATTCCTCCAGTGGCACGGACAGAGTTTCCTCTCCAGATCCAGGGGCAATACAAATTGTAGGGGTTTGAGCACAGATATTTATACCCCAAAAGTCTTTGTTCTCAGAAGCTACAAGTCACCGAACCTAGCCAGAACCAGTTCTGCTCAGACCTGGAGCACTTTGTTTACCAGGCTGCATCCTTCCTTTCAGAAAGAGGGGGTCTGCTAGCAGACACACAGTAGGAGGTGGAGCCAGCATTCACCTTGCCAGGCACAGCCCTATTCAAGTCAAGGAGCCACCCCTCCCCATACTCTAAATGCAGATCTCTCTATTCAACCCAGGTCTGACTCAGCCTGCCCTGCCCCTCCGAAACCAGACAGCCAATACACATAACAGCAGAGCACACTGGAAGGCTTAGGCAAGAAAATACCTACTTTCTAAAAGTGGTATTTTCAAACACAGAATAAGAAAATAACCTTCACTAAAAGATGTATTTTATTATTCTGAGCTCAGGCATACTAAATTCGTTTTTCTACCATGTTCCTGGGGTCAGTTAGGACTATAGGATGTAATAGTCAAACTTCCCATTCTAGCCTATGAGGAACAGGTAGCCTTACAGTAGGGAAAAACGAAATTGGGTGTAATTCACTACCAGGACATGCTACACACACCAAGGCATGTCCTACCTTACACATACAATGCACCCTACCATAGGGGTGACTTACATGATGCCAAGGGAAGGTTCAGGGGCTGGGAAGTGGGTGCACTTCACAGCCAAGATGGCAGTTCTGGACTGCACACAGACACTGCAGTGGCAGGTCTGAGACACACTTTACAAGCTGCTTCTGGGGGTGGCACACATCAGTGCTGCAGGCCCACCAGCAGCATTTGGTTTACCAGCCCTGGGCACACACCGGCCACACTACTAGGGACTAACAGGTAAACCAAATAAGCCAATCAGGGATATACCAATTCATATAGACATATTTACACAGGGAGCATTCGCGCTGTGGCACTGAATGGCAGTGGCACAGCGCCCAGAGCATCTAACACCAGCAAAAACAGAGGAGACAACAGCGAAAAATGGAAGGGAGACCCACGCCAATGGTGCCAGGTCTAACAGTCTCCATCAAGAAGGAACATTTAATATCCAAGAACCTTTCATTTAAAGTGCCAAGTGCTAAAGAGTTAAGACAGGAATCCTTGATGTAATCCCAGAACCTTGCTTTTAAAATGGATACCACGTCTTTGGTCATGGACTTAGGATCCTCCCATAGGTCCCTCAAACCTTATCTATAAAGCCATTGTTTGACCTCCTTGAACCACTAGACTCAGTAACCTCTTTATCCAATATTTGTACTTCGGCTACAGCTTCTTTAATGGCAATCTGGGTTCTTCTAATCCATAGCCTCACCCAGAACACCAAAACCTTCAATACAGCAATATGGGTGATACTATTTAGCCCAGGATCAAGGCTTACCAGCACCAATGGCGTATTTACTGGGAGGTTTAATAAAGATCTTATACATTTATTCTCAACAAGCTCCAAACTCTGTCTGCTCCAGACCACACAATTCGGCCACATAAAGAGCAGCACCCAGCCGTCTAGCTCGATAGTGCAGGAGAAATTGGTCAAAACACAGCTCGATTTAATTTTTTAACAATTGCTGCCTCTACGTGCTGTAGTGAAAAACAACTCTTTTGGTTCTGGGCAGAACATGACAAATTGCTAGACAGTCTAACCCCTAAATAATCGAAAACCTTGACCTACTCAAGAATATTAGATCCCAGCCTCAGCTTTCCCTTAAACGATCAATGGGGATGAAAAGCCATAAATGTGGTCTTCAAGCAATTAATCTTTAGGCCAAAATCATCACAAACATTAGAAAACCTGTTTAATACATTCTGCATACCCATTGGTGTTTTCGAAATCAACAACGTATCGTAAGCAAAAAGGAGTGATGGAATTAGTCTGCCCGCTGATTTAGGGGGGTCACCTCAGCCGTCAATAAGTGCGTTAATTAACCCATTCATATACACAGTAAACAATGTGGGGGCCAAAACACTACCCTGGCAGACTTCTTTTGAGACATTAATATTCCCAGTGAGATCACCACCTTTGCTCCACCTAACTTTTCCAAAAATATCTTGGTGCAGATGCATTATAAGTTGTAGCCAGCCATTGGGCATCCCTACATCCCTCAGAGTGGCCCACAATTTGTCTCGCGAGATATAATCAAAGGCGGATTTGAGATCCACAAACACAACATAAATGTGCCCCTTCCTAATAATAGCATTCTTCCAAATAATCAATAAGAAGCGCAACACCTGATCTAGAGTGCTTGTGGATGCCCTGAAACCGGCTTGCAGGTGCAACAGTATCTTATTTTGCTAGATCCAAGTTTGTATCTGTGTCAGGATCAGTTTACCAAAAACTTCCTGTGCAGTATCTATCTGACTTATTGGCCTATAATGTGAGGGGTCCTCTTTATCCCCTTTCTTAAATATTGGGATAATTTCAGCACCCTTCCATGTGCTTGGGATATAACCAACATGAGCAATAGCATTAAAAACTAAACTGAGTTTGTAGCCCCATGCTGACGGCTTTGATCGATAGAGATCTCCAGGTATTCAATGCAGCACTGATGCTTTGCCCTTATCCATAGTACCAATAGCGGCCACAGTTTCCTCCAACATAAAACAAACTAAATCCCCTATCTCTCTTTCTGGCAGCGAGTGCTGACTTTCCTTCGTAGTCCCATATCCTACCCCCGGTCCCTCCCCAGAATGTAATTTGGTGAAATGCTTTACCCATACATGCAGTTGTATAAAAAAATCTTCTTCCTTAACTGTATGAACTGTACCTTTCATCAACAAATGCCAGAATATCTGGCTATCTTTCAATTTTGACGCCTGAACTAATTTTCACCAGTTCTCTTCCTCCAAACATTTCTTAGCGTCTGTGAGAAGCTGGCCTGGTTTTATGATGTCCACTTATGTAAGTGGGCACCTTGTACCCTTCCAGACAACCCTTATGGTGATTTCAGAGGTCTTAGACAAACTTAGAAGCTCTCTAAGTGGTAGCTGTGAAGAGCAGCCTTCAGGCTTAGTCCAGAAGGAGTGTAAAGCAGCTTGTTTTACCAGGATGCAATCTTATAGTATAGATTAACTGAAAAAGAACCACACAAGGTATTTATAAAAATATGTATTTATTATATAATACTTTCTAACACGTTTAGATATCTCCTACATGGAGATAAACTCAATGCATGCAATACTTTGCATAGAAATACAGTAAATAGCACAAAACACACAGTGGGCCCCGTGGGGGACCAAACCATATACTAAGAAAGTGGTACAAGAACCACGACTCAGGTCAAGACAGTGACAAGAGGACGTAGAAGTGCTGGGAACCCAAGGAACCACCCAAGGTGAGTAGATAGGGACCCTGTGGAGAGCGTGTGCAGTGTGGGAACACGACCGCGTGCTCCGTACAACTCTACGTGTAAGTCGCGGTTGGATTTTTAAAGATTAAGGACCCTTCCAGTGGACTCTGAAAAAAAACCCTGTGGAAGACAGAAGGTTGGAGAGCCACCCCACCCATGGATACCCTAGTACCCACGTTCCTTACACCAGGGAAGGCAGGTGCATAGGTGTGAAGTGGTGTCGGAAACCGCTGTCGAACCCAATGGAGGACTTCAGAAAAGTGCCGCTGCAGAAGAAGGAGAAAGTGTCCGGTGGAATCCAAAGGTGGATTCGAGATGAGCGGTACCTGCAAGCAGAGGGGACAGAGTCTATGTCACTCAGGGGTGACCAGGAGACTTGGAAGAGAAATGCCCTTCGATGTCGGGTGTTGCAGGATGGATGACGATGACCTTGACTCTGCAGCTGTGAGGACCAGGTGACGCTGAGGAGGACCAGGAGCCATGCACAAGCTGTCCCACGAAGGATGCCGAGTGCTGAGGGGTCGGTGTCCGGCGGGAGCACCAACAAGTCTTGGCAAATGCAACCAATGGAGGGATTGAAGAAGGAGCAATGTCGGGACCAGCAAGGTCCAGGGGACTCACCACAAGCAGGGGAGTCAGGGCAGGCCCCGAACAATCAGGGGAGCCCAAAAGAAACAAGTGTGACCCTCAAATGGACCCACAGGCTGGAGGCACCAGAGTTGTGAGAGGACCTCGAGCAGCTCATCAAAAGATGCAGGACACGGTGCACACGATGTGATGTGGCTGAAGATTCTGGTTACTGGAGGTGCTTGAGGTTGGTGCTACTTGTAGCCCGAAGATCTTCTTGAAAGGAAGCCAACAAGCCTTTGCAACTGCAAGTTGATGCCGTGCACAGGGCTTTGGTTATTGCAACCCCCACGAGGGATACTGGCCTCAAACTTGGTGAGAGGGCAGGGCAGGCCTCAGGAGCTGTGGAAAACCACCACCTGTGTTGTAGAACCTTACGGAGTCCGGAGGAGCTCAGGATCAGCAGACCGGTCGACTTAGTTGTGGTGCCTGCGAATGCAGGGGAGTGACTCCTTCACTCCAAGGGAGATTCCTTCAGGTGTCTTTGATGCCCACAGGCCTTGGAAGGTTCCTGTATGGTGCACAGGCACAGACGATGCAGCAGACTGGAAGGGAGACGAAGTCGAGCCCAAACGAAGTCCAGCGAAGTCCAGAGTGCCCAGACGGTAGAAAAAGTGGTGTCTGATCTGAATCTTATCCCACGATGAAGCTAGAGACCCACCCACAGGTAAGCCCTTACGTCCCGTCGGAAAGGGGTTGGGACAATTCAGGGGACCCTCCCAGGGGAGGCTCTGGACAGGGGGGAGGTTACTCCCATATCCGTTGTCCAGTTTCGCGCCAGAGTGGGAGCCAATGGCTCCCAGGACTGATTTGACCGGACTATGCACAGGGACACCAAATGTGCCCCTCATGCAGACTTAGTGGCGCTGGCAAGCTCACCCACCCGGTCCCAATACACTAAATCCTGTCTGGGAGGTGGTCACACCTCCCTCTGACAGGATGCCTATTGATCTGCCTTCCCCTGCTCGAGCTTGGCTCAGCAGCAGGAGGGCAGAGATGTGTCTCTGGCTGGCAGCAACCATTTTGTGCTGTCCGGGTCTAGAAGGTTGGCCCCGGGAACACTGAGAGCCTAACAGAGGACTCTTCCAGTGCTTGGAATCATACCTCCCACACCGTTTACGGTGTGGGGGTATGATTCCAACATGTTTGATACCAAACATGATAGGATTTGTTGCAGCCGTTTTCGAGATGGTCATTGCGTAATTACGTGGTGCCCCTCTGTATGGCATATGGCTGCTTCACTTACAACCCGGGAGAATGGACTCCGTAGGCTGTAGGGGTGTCCTGCTCATGCAGGGGCACCCTCTCACTTAGAACCAAGCACCCTGCCTTCAGTATTGCAAAGGTCTGCTATAGGGGTGACTTATAGGTTTTAAGTGCAGTGACCCTAGATATAGGAAATCAATATCTTTTGTACGTGGTGCTAGCACCAGCTTACACAGGCTGCAATGGCAGGCCTGTAGTTCCATTCTGAATGGTCTCCCATGGGTGGCTTAATGCATGCTTCAGCCCATGGGGGACCTCTGTGGTAACTATTCCCTGGGTACCTTAGTAAAAAATGAAAAAAAACATATACTAGGGACTTATAAGGGTACCCCTGTATCCAATCTGGGATGTACCTAAGTACTTACCACAACAATTTAAGGGAGAAAGCAGATAGACTAGTCAAAAACAGCTTAGCACCAGGCAAAAAAGTGGGGGTAACCATGCAGAAGGATCCTACCTTCCTACAGCGTCTTACTGCATTCTATTATATGCACTTCTGCCCTCTACTATTGCAATACTATTTCTGTTCTCTACAGCTGTAATTAAAGCTGATCTAGCCAGTTTACTTTTTTCATTGTACCAAGGCGCATCTTTCCGCATAGGTGGGACATTTTGACACTGCCTACAGAAATATCTCTTGATGGACTTAAGTAAATTAGAGAAGCTGCACATAGTTATCACATCGTCACAATTTGGGTTCCCCAATGTAGTTAGTGTCAAGATTACCTCCTCATAAATAATGGCTAAAGACTTCCCATCAGATAATATAAAAGGCCATTCTATCCGCCTATCATTGTTTGTGGTAACTGTAGGCAGACCCGGAGCATCAGTACAATTAGTCAAGTAGGGGATGTCAATTTATCCCAAAACCAGTGCTTTATGATCACTATCATGTCTGTCTATGTCTATGACTACCATATCTTGCACCTTAGGCCACAGATCAAGATCGACCATTAAATCCTACTTTGTGTAGGCGCGCTTTTAAAAGTGAAGGATGCATTTGTATCAGAGAGCGTCCACCCATTGCAAGCGTGAACACCATGGGTTAAAGTAAAGGACAGAACTTGCTGCCGACCTTGGAAAATCTCTTAAGGGGTGGAAGCTGCAGTTTTTTTATGCCCCTTGCTGACTCTTCCTCTTGGACGAGGTCCTGTACAAAATCAACTGGCTCATAGACACATTGATGTCTCCTGCTACAATAAGATACTATCCCCTCTTTGAGTTCTCCCCAAAAAATTGTCAAGGTCGAGATGGTAGCAGACTCCTGATTCTGGCATCAAAAGCGATTATAAATATTGATCAGCCTTATTACAAACTTTCCTTTTAAAGATTCAAAATCAAGGCCTAATATATAGGCTGATTCAATATTTAACCTGTAAATGTTACAAACCAAACTGGTCTTTACCCATATAAGTAAGCCACCTGCTGGACGGCCCGCAGGCGATGGTCTAGCCTGAACAATGAAGTTAGTAAAACCCACCCTCTGGATTGGTTTAATCGCCCAGGTTTCTTGGATTAAGCAAATATGACACCCATCTATAAACTTACCCCAATTAGGATCACTCAATTTAGACCTTAAACCTGTGACAATCCACGAGATCACTTTGCGATGTATATCTAATGCCCTGGATTAGATGACACTCCGGTGAGTTATTTCCATCTAAATAAAATCCCGGCTCTTGATATAATTGAAGTCGGGTGACTTCTCTTGTGGGGTGGTTAAGCCTTTATTTCTACAAAAACTATCTCTGTGTGTGTTGTGAAATGACTCTTTTAGAGACTTCTCCTTACACCCAGTAACACCCATCAGGCGTCAATCAAGGTCAGTGAGCAGTTGGAACCTATTACGAGTTACAATTGTGAATTTCTGTTGTTCCCTAAGCATGTTCTGAGTTAGACAACCTCTGGGGGTATTATTACATGGGAAGGCATAATATGTCTGTAAAAATACCCCAGGGGAACAATACCTATACCATGACCTGTACCCTCCCAACAGGGCTTGGCACCACAATTGATCAATCGTTCAGCAAGATCAGGGTATCTACAGTTTACCACTGTACAGTCTCCATTTACATGTTTGCACGATAGACCAACCCATTCCACTCTTCTAACATACAAAATGTCCTGGAAACTAAAATTCCTACAATCAGTATTACGTGATAGCCAATGAAAGACTTTGTTCTTCAGCTGTCCCATAGATCTGTCACTATTATCAGGCAATTGGGAAACGTTAGTTAAAATTGCCACATAAGGGCAACACTCAGGAGGAAGTTCCAATGTCACCTGCTTAAGATGAGCTTGTGATCGTTCAGCTACTTTGGTGGATTCTCCTAATACAGATCTAGGATCCCTCTCACTACCTCTTTGTTGGCGCCAATCTTCCATACTCCTGGTTCCCTTTTTGTTAGTTTCACCTGGTATATTGGTACTGCCTTTCGGTACACCCTCAACCCGGGTCTCTCTTATCGCAGTAGCTTGACCCCTTTTATGAGTAAAAGAAGATGAGGTGGAACGAATAGCGTTGGAGGACTGGGTATTTGGTCGACCTGCCTCGGGGCCTCCCTCATTGGTCCAGGACCCGCTCTACACCTCCTCGCACTTTCAAGCTATCCAATGTAGTCTGAAACATTAAAAGAGAATCTTCCAATTTACTAAGTCTAGCCAAAAAAGGGGAAAGACTTGCTGTCAATACAGACTCAAATTTACTAACTATACAATCCAAGGCCAAGGCAGATTTCAATGAAGAGCCAAGGGTAGGGGCTGCAGTCTTATCCGTGTTAGGGAACAAGGATGGCATGGTCCTACCCGCCCTAGTGCATTGTATATTTGAGGCCTTATTTGATCTTGTTCTTGGTGCTTGATTTGTGTCCACATGTTTAGTTTTCTTTTTCCTCTTCATCGGGGGGCCCTCCCGTGTTAGATGTAGATGGGTGAGGCGAAAATTGAGCGTCCTGCAAATTCTCAGAAGTAGTCTTAACCTCACCCCTTCGGCTAGTATCCCTAAGGATCTCAAGGTTACTACAAGGATCTGGTTTTGTGGGAAATATATCTCACAAAAAAGGAGAAAAGGGAATGAGCCCTCTCAGACTCCCCTACCAACTATATAAACTCACTGAACAGAGCAGGACTAAACTTAAAAATTCAGACAATAGGAGAGAACATGGGGGAAACAATTATTTTTCTTAATACTGCCCTCACACACTTTGCAGTGTCATGCTTCATCATTGGGCCGCATCATACGTCCAGGCGCAGACCAACACACTGGACGGAGCGCATTTATTTTTTAAAAGAAATGAGAAGACGTGTGGAGGACACAAGGAAGGAAAAGGTACAAACAAACAAAAGTAATAAAGAGGAAGAAATATTTCCCCAAAGAAGGGATCTAGAAGTGCAGAAAAGACAATTAAAACTACCTAAGGAGAAACACACTTTTATCTTTATTCCTGTGTTCCCTTGGTAGGATTAAAAATTTCACCAGGGGATATACCGGGGAGGTAAAGACCCCTATACCCCTACTGCAATAACCAACATATCTGAAAGAGACACGTTAGTGACAGATTCCTTACCTTAGAATATCCCCAGGCGTCAGGCTGGATCCGGAAAGTATTTTGCGTAGCAGTACCCTTGCGCGTCAGTAGGCGGCGTCGTGCGGCTCCGCGTCCGTCGTTGGCGTCGTGATCGCCGGGATGACGTCGCGGGCAGTACTTAGACGCCGCCCCTGCGCGCTGACGTCAGTTCTTCTTTTTCCGCGCCAGTAAGCGCAGATCCGTGAAGAGCAGTGCCCGTGTCACTTTTTGACTACCTTTTTTTGTGAATTTTTCACTGTTTTCTTCTACGAGTCTTCACGACTCCTAAGGTGTCGTAGGGATGCCCGGCTTTAAGCCCTGCGAGGTCTGTGCCCGTATGATGTCCATCACGGACCCGCACCTCGAGTGTCTCTTCTGTCTCGGCCGAGACCACGACACGAAGTCGTGCCCTGACTGCCGGAAACTTCATCCGAAGGCTTTGCGAGAGCGGTCTCGAAAGCTGCTCGAGGTCCGGCAGTCGGCTCCGCGCCGCACCAAGCCCCGGTCACGGGAGAGGTCGAGGGGCCGGTCGCGGAGCCCCCATCATTCGTCGGAATCCAAATCTTCGCGCTCCTCCGGTAAGTCGAAGCACAAGAAGTCTAAGCGGCGTCATCGCTCTAAGACTTCGCCTCGCCGGTCTCGCGACTCGGCTGAGGCCCCTGTCGGCACCGCCCCCGCGGCCCCGGACGTGCCTGTCGAGTGACCCCCGCATTACCCGTCCTTCCCGGGTTCGGGGGCAACTCCGGCCCAAGTACAGGAGTTCCTGTCGGCCATGGCCCGCCTCTTCGGGCCTCAAGGTCCCTCCGGTGCGCCTTCGGGCCCCGCGGGCCCTGATGGGGTTGCTCTGGCGTCGCCGTCGACTCCGGTCCCGGCGTCGCCTGTCCCACCAGCCTTCATCCCGGCCTCGGCTCCGGCCCCGGCCTCGATCCCGGCTCCGGTGGTGCCGCAACCCCCATCGGCGCCGGTTGACCTAACCACGCCTCCGCCGCCGCCGATGTCCCCGGTGCCGTTCCTGACGCCGTTCGGGGCTCCGGACGGCGTCGTTCCTCGGCTCTCTCTGGCTCCGGACATGGAGCCGGACCGACGTCGCCCGACGCCGGTTCCGGCACAGATGAGACCTTGGGTCCCTAATGTCCCTCCTCCTCCATATTATGAACCTGAGGAGGACCAGGAGAGCTGGGAGGGGTCTGAGGACCCTCTCACACAACAGTGCGAGTTTGACCCGGACTGGGTTGAGGAACTTGGGGATGCCAGTGGTCTGGACACCTCCCCTGACTCTGGCATGCTGTCTCCTCCCGTGGCTATGGAGGAGGGGGCTAATTTTGCAACGGTGTTGCGTAGAGCTGCTGGAGCCTTGAATCTCCAGTTGCCTACTGTGGCCGTCAGGACTAACCTCCTGACTGAAGTGCTTCAGCCGGCGGCCTCCTCTTCGGAGACTGTGTTGCCATTCAATGATGCACTCACTGACATTCTTTTGGGTGCCTGGTCCAAGTCCACCACAGGGGCTCCTGTGGATAGGAACGTGGCCCGATGCCATCGCACTGCTCCGGGCGACCCCCTGTTTCTCTTCCAACACCCCACCCCTGAGAGCTTGGTTGTCCAAGCCTCTGCCTCCCAAACCGCCTTCCCTACCGCCCCTCCGGATAGGGAATCCAAGCGCCTGGACCACTTTGGGAAGAAGGCTTTCTCTTCCTCCAGTGCTGGCTTGCGGTCTGTCAACACCGCTTGCCTCTTGGGCCGATATACCCACTCCCTGTGGGATTCGGTGGCGACTGTTTTGCCGCAGTGTTCTGAGGAGGTCCAGACACTGCTTACTTACCATTGCGGAAGGGCGTGATGCGGCTAAATACACCATACGCTGTGGCCTTGATACCGCCGACTCGCTGGGCAGATCGCTTGCAACGACGGTGGCGCTGCGTCGCCACGCCTGGCTGAGGACCACTGGTTTTTCAGGGGATGTCCAGAATACACTCATGGACATGCCCTTTGATGGAGTCGGACTTTTTGGTTCGAAGGCAGACCATGCGCTGGAGCGTTTCAAGGACTCGCGGGCTACTGCCAAGTCCCTGAGCCTTGCTGTTGTGCGCCCTCCGCTCACGTCTGCTTTTCGCCCCTTTCGTGGCCACGGGAGGGGCGCCCAGTCACGTCAACAGCCCGGCCAACGGCCCGCGCAGCAAGCGCCTTCGCGTGGCCGAGGACGTGGATACCGCCGTGGCGGTTCGGGCAACCAGCGTGCGGGTCAGGCCACCACCTCCAACCCGTCCGCGGCCTCCAAGCCCTCCTAGTCCCTCCTTTCAGTAGGGGGCAGGGTCCGCCATCACCTTCACCACTGGCGTCCCATCACCTCGGACTTGCAGGACGCTTATTTCCACATCCCCGTCCTGCCGGCCCACCGGCGTTACCTGCGGTTCACGGTAGGCCTCGAGCACTTTCAGTTCACCGTGCTCCCCTTTGGCCTTACCAGGGCCCCTCGGGTGTTCACGAAAGTGATGGCGGTGGTCGCAGCTCATCTGCGCCGGGCAGGGGTTCCAGTCTTCCCCTACCTTGACGACTGGCTGCTGAAGGCGGGCTCGTCCCAGGCAGTCGTCTCCCACCTCCAGACTACGGCCGAACTCCTGCACTCGCTGGGGTTCTCCATCAATGTGCCGAAGTCGCATCTGGTTCCTTCTCCACAGCTCCTTTTCATCGGAGCAGTTCTGGACACGACGCAGTTTCGGGCCTATCCTCCCGAACGGCGAGTCCGGGATATTCAGGCTATGATTCCGATCTTTCAGCCTTTATCCTGGGTTTCGGTACGGATGACCCTGAGGCTGCTGGGCCTCATGGCCTCCTGCATCCTGCTGGTCGATCATGCCAGATGGCATATGCGGGCTCTGCAGTGGGACCTGAAGTTCCAGTGGGCGCAGCACCAGGGCAACCTGTCCGATCACGTCCAGATCTCGGTGGGGACTGCAAAACAGTTGCAGTGGTGGCTCTCGAACCGGCAATGGGTCATGGGCAGATCCCTCTCCCTTCCCCAGCCAGAGCACACAGTTGTGACGGACGCGTCCCTTCTGGGATGGGGCGGTCACATGGGAGAGGCGGAGATCAGAGGCCTCTGGTCTCCGGCGGAGTCCCGGCTCCATATCAACCTTCTGGAGCTCCTGGCGATCCGACTTGCACTCAAGGCATTCCTTCCCTCTGTCAAAGGGAAGGTAGTGCAGGTGTTCACAGACAACACCACCGCCATGTGGTACTGCAACAAACAGGGCGGGGTGGGGTCGTGGACCCTCTGTCAGGAGGCTCTGCGCCTCTGGACTTGGCTGGAACATCAGGACATGTTCCTGATGGTTCAACACCTGGCAGGTTCCCTGAACGCCAGGGCGGACAAACTCAGCCGCAGGTGTATGATGGATCACGAATGGCGTCTTCACTCGGAAGTGGCGCAAGGACTCTTTCAACAATGGGGAAGAGCCTTGGTTAGATCTATTCGCCACCGAAGAGAACGCGCAATGTCATCAGTTCTGCGCGTTGGAATTTCCAAGGCGGCACTCGCTCGGCTACGCTTTTCGTCGCGAGTGGAGTTGCGGTCTGTTGTACGCCTTTCCGCCTATACCACTTCTACCCAGAGTGTTGAAGAAGATTCGGCACGACCGGGCCCAAGTCATCCTTGTGGCTCCGGACTGGGCTCGAAGAGTTTGGTATCCCGAGCTACTCAGTATGAGCATAGATCCCCCGATCCGTCTGCGTCTTCGGGAGGATCTTCTGTCGCAGCAGCAGGGGACGGTCCTCCACCCGAACCTGTCCAGTCTACACCTGCTTACGTGGAGATTGAGCGGCGGCAGTTGATTCCTTTCGACTTGCCTCCCGAAGTTTGTGATGTGATTCTGGCAGCCAGGCGTCCCTCCACTAAGGTGGTATATGCCTGCAGGTGGAACAAATTTGTAGCATGGTGCACAGCAAGGCTGTGAATCCCCTTTCTGCCCCTCTTTCTGAGGTCCTTCTGTTCCTTCTTTCTCTGGCCCAACAGGGTTCTGCCCTGGGTACCATCAAGGGTTATCTTTGTGCTATCTCGGCCTTCCTCAGGCTCCCTGATCAGCCCTCCCTTTTCAAGTCCCCTGTTGTTAACAGGTTCTTAAAAGGCATTACACACCTCTTCCCTCCTGTTCCGTTTGTGATGCCTCAGTGGGACTTGAACTTGGTTCTTACCTTTTTAATGTGCGCTCCATTTGAGCCTCTCCATAACTGTCCTCTTCGTCTTCTGACTCTGAAGACAGCCTTTCTGGTGGCCATCACCTCCGCTCGGCGGGTGAGTGAGCTCCAGGCTCTATCATGCAAACCTCCCTTTCTGTCTGTCCATCCAGACAAGGTTGTTCTTAGGACGCGTCCGTCCTTCTTGCCAAAGGTGGTTACTGCCTTCCACATTGGGCAGACCATCACTTTGCCTACCTTCTTTCCGCCTCCGCATCCTTCCAGAGAGGAAGAGAGGCTCCACCGTCTGGACCCAAAACGTGCGCTCTCCTTCTATATCGACCGCACGAAACACTTCCGGGTGGATGACCAGCTCTTTGTTGGCTACGTGGGCGCCAAAAAGGTCGGGCGGTGCACAAACGAACCATCTCCCGCTGGGTTACCTTGTGCATCAAGGCCTGCTATTCTTTGGCTAAGAAGGAGCCTCCTGTTGGGCTGCGTGCCCATTCCACCAGGGCAACGGCTGCTACCACGGCTTTGGGCCGCGGTGTTCCGCTGCAGGTTATCTGTCAGGCAGCTATGTGGGCCTCGCTGCACACGTTTACAAAGCATTACTGCCTTGACAGTCAGGTCCGGAGGGACGGCTTCTTTGGCCGTTCTGTCCTCCAGGACTTCCTTGTCTGATCTTTGTTCGCAGACCCACCACCGGGGTTGGTATTGCTGGGGTATCTATTCTAAAGTAAGGAATCTGTCACTAACGTGTCTCTTTCAGATGCACAAGTTACTAACTTGTGTAACGATATATCTGTAAGAGACAGTAGTTAGTGACAGATTCCTTACCGCCCACCCATCCTCCCCGTTCTGCGAACTGATTTCTAGGGTTAAGGACATCCCTTTCAGGGCCCTAGTATTTTTCAGACACCTATGTCAGCTTCTTGCATGGCTCTGCGTTCCTGGCGCGGAAAGTCGTGTACAGAACTGACGTCAGCGCGCAGGGGCGGCGTCTAAGTACTGCCCGCGACGTCATCCCGGCGATCACGACGCCGACGACGGACGCGGAGCCGCACGACGCCGCCTACCGACGCGCAAGGGTACTGCTACGCAAAAAACTTTCCGGATCCAGCCTGACGCCTGGGGATATTCTAAGGTAATGAATCTGTCACTAACTACTGTCTCTTACATATATATCGTTACACAAGTTAGTAACTTGTTCATTTCTGCCAATGAAATGAGCCAATCTAGGTCACAGTGGCATTCGTCAGGGTATAGATCCCTAATTTTTCTGGTCACTACCCAAACTCTGGTGTTTTCTTTACCGTATTTACCAAAATGGACAGTTTCCACTTATATAATCTTCACCAGTCGGAGAAGGAATTCTTTACGAGTTTCAAAGGAATTCTCCAAACCCGGGACACAAGGTGGGAACGGGGTCTTGTAGTTACACCCTGTGCAACTGTCACAAAGAGCCGCCGTTGCAGATCAACGCACCTTTGTCCTCCGACGAGGGGAAATATAATAGTGTCACCCAATTCCAATGATAGACGGCGTTCTGCCAACCTAATTTCATTATCAAGGACCCTTGCGGCACGCACCAGAAAGGAGTCTAGAGTAGTACCTTGCGGCCTCTTGGGAGAAACTTCTTTGTCCCCCATATGTTTCCGTATCACCATTTTCAATATATCTATGTAATTTAAAACCTATATGGTAAGAACTCATCGGACACTTGTACCAGACACCGAAACCAACCAGACCTGCCTTATTTTTGGCACTCCAGCTCCTGAGGGCTGATGCGACGGCAGCAAGGGAGGCTGGGATGTGGTCTCCTGCCCCCCAGCAAAGCCTCAACGGTGTCTGGAAGATCTGCTGCAGTGTAAGATACACCCCTGGAGTATTCTGATACACAACTTTGTGGATGATTGTCATGGCTTTACAAATTACCTGTTTCCACACTGGAACAAAGTTGTGATTCAAGAGTGGAAGAGATTGAGCTCTTCTAGAGAGACTTGCTATTAACAGCAGCCATGTTTTGTATAAATTAGAGTTGGTGCAGAACTTTATCTGAAGCCGCTAGATCAATGGATTTTCTGCAATCTTAACACTGCTGAATTTATAACTGGACTGGATATGCGGTCTTTGAGAAACAGGAATATTATTTTTAAAAGTTTCAGGAGGAAACAACAGGTCTTCACTACCTTGGCTGCTTCAATATCCAATGAAATATTTAGATCCATGGGAATGTGTACATTTAATGCCGATTTTGCAAGCAAGGGAAATGGTCCCATTGCTGTAGGCTAGAGTTCATTATTTGAAACGGAGCAAGATCACAACACTTCAGTTTTTAAGGGGCTGAGTTTCAGAAAAATGACAACCATCCACTGTCTGTCATAGGGTAAGGTGTCAAACAGGGAATACAATAGCTGTTCCCCTGATTGCTGATTAGATTCCTGGGGGAGGCTGACAATGAGATTCATTTCATCAGCGTACATATAAACAAAATGGACCCACTTGAAGTAGAAATGGGTAAGGGGCTGCATGTGTATGTCAAACAAAGCAGGTGGCACAATCAGGCCTCATAGAACACCCTAGTAGAACTCTTCTTGGTTAGATGTGAAAATAGAGAAACTGACCTATTGCGATCGGTTAGATAGAAAGGAGCGTAGCCCAACTAAGCATGTTGCTTTTAAAGCCTGCATCGTTTCACGATAATGGCATGGTCAATGGTGTCAAACGCCGCTGATAGGACCTGAAAGACCAAGGCTCTGACTCCATTGCCATCTACCTTGCATCTCAAGTCATCGATCATAGACAAGGCCAACAGTTCTGTGCTTTTTCTGGGCCTAAAATGTCTTTAAACGATTCTAGTCTGTCACACATTTCTCAAAACTCTTTGTTTGGGTATTTGTAAGTATTTTATTCTTTCTAAGAGAAATAAGGCAATAAACAGATAGACCCTAAGTTATTTAGATCACTAGCATATTGTGAGGGTTCCTTCAATAATGACTTGCTATGACTTGTTTACCCTTCATTTCTCTTGAGGATAAACAATTATTAGATAGCTGTATAAGGTCATCTGCAAGAAATGGTAAACGCAGTTGTAGAAAGTTAGTGGAACAGGGTTCTAACAGAGATTCAGCCCATTTACTTCTTGCAGCTACTTTCGACATTTGTTGCTTTGTGACCAACTGGAATTAAATCATACTAGCCTTTGCTTGGCATGTGATATGACCTTTTATGTTTGAGGGGCACACAGTGGTTCTCAGGCTTTTAATCTTTGACAGGAAATATTAGAGATTGACTCAGTGAAAATGTTGGAGGGAAGCTTACAGTCATTCACAAAGATTAATATGAACTTCTGAGGTTATGGGATGGCTTAGTTCAGCCACATGAGTATGTTTGCTAGTTAGGTGCGCAGTCTTAAAATTAGAAGGGGGCTTCTTGTCCTCAGCTCATTTTCTGCACTGAACAATGACAAATACAATGTGCTTCTCTCTTAAAATTCAATCAAGTCAGAATCCAATCTTTCCCTGGGCTAGTTTCCGTGCAAGTAGATTTTTCACAGCTTTCTATTTAAAGGAATGTTTCTGGTGATCCAGCTTACAAAGCAGTTGTTGCCTGACTTTAAAAGAAACATGATTTTAAACTGCATCTCTCTGAGTTTGCCCATTCCAGAAACAGTTTTTTCCACCTAACAAACTTGTACTTATTCTATTCCTGCCAGCACAGGATGAGAACTCGCTTAGGGTAGCTGGAGAAAATGGAGATGTATTATTCACACTGCATGGTGTACTCTGCGATTAGGTAGGACTGGCACAGTACCAGGTGTGGTACAGATGTTGGTAATGCAATGGGATGCCTCTTAAATGAGTAAAAGAAGACATAGTTTATGCCTGTCGCAGTAGCCTCTCTGGGGATAAAACCACAACACTACAGAATGATTTATTTAAAACATTCTGATTCAGTACTTGGCAGCAGTGCTGATATTCCTATACAACAGTTCACCCTCTGGTAGGTCAGTCCCACGCCCAATTCCATACAAGAGTTTACCAGTTTCCAGCCAAACCCCTTCACAAAGCTTGATTAAGTACCAATCAGTTAGCTTTTTACAGGTTGATATATATTGCAATGAGCAACCAACAAGACTTGCTGTATTTGACTAAAGACAACAGTACATAGGAATTTGTAGATTGGATGGTTCTTTAAATAATGAATGCATGGGGAGAAGAAGAGGAGAACACTACAGAACAGAGTACCACAATTCAAACAGTGCACTTGTATTCTTTCGCAAAGAGTTCTGTAGGTAATTCACAACGTAACCAGTGCATATGGCTTCCACTGTGTTGGAATAACGTTTCCTTGTGAATCTTCTTGGCGTGGAGTTCACAAGGGGTGATTTCGTTAAAAAGGATGAGATTTCATTTTCATCGATTTCCACATTAACAGAAAGAAGGAAAAAAAGTTGTGTGTGTTGCCAGCAAACGGGTTGTAGTTGAACCAAAATGAGGCAATAATTACTACGAGGAAGGTGTTGTAAGTGAAGCAGCCTCCAAACAGAGCCTTGGGATAGTCAATCAATGATTACCCTCCTCAAAGAATGAATCACAAGAACTAATCTTGTGCTCCACAGGAGCAGCCCGTGCAGGTAAGAGCGGTGGGGCGGGGTGGGGGAGGAAGTCGACAGACAACGACGAGGGAAAATTAAATTTCAAAAAAAGAAAATCACTTACCTTGCGCTTGCTGCATCGCCAAGTCGAACTGTCTATTAGACAAAATAGGAATATTCACGAGGAATAAAGCATCACAATTGACGAGAATGAACAGTGCCAGGCTTCCTATGATTTATAGTTTACTGACATGTTTGATGGAACAACATGAATGCGCCTATGAATAAGCAAATAGTTATAGTGGCTGACTCGATTATCATGCTCCTCACAGCCAGCCATATTTTGAGATTCAACATTTCAATAGAACTGTTTCCCCAAAATTAAAATCTATGCGGCTCTTAAATAGAACATGTGCACTTTTATACCTTGCCTTACTTACACACAGTGTCATACATCTTTATATATTTTTTCCACGTCCTTATTTCCTCCTTTCTTCAAGGTCTAAAATGACTCTTAAATTGTCAAAATTAACTTGTTGATGCTTTAAAAAAAATGCAAACAATTGATTGTTTATTGAAACTTTGCTGGGCATTTAAATAGTAATGCTCGCTGTGCTTGTCTCCACACTTACCTGGCAGAACAGTCCTAGAGCGAGCAGCATTACTCTTATTTAGAATTTTTAAAGACCTATATAATATATGCCTGCATCAAGGGTTAAAAATTAAAGGGATGTGGCGCAAAAAGAGAAATTAATTCATGAGTGAGAATATGGTGAAGTGGTAAGTCTTAAATCTCCCCTAAAGCACTGTAAGGAATGAGCAAGCCAAAGGTACAGAGAAAAGTTATTCCATAGGCTTGGAGCAGATGTAAAGAATTCCTTTTTGCAGGTTTGTTCTTTGTGACCTTCTTGGATTTCAGATTTTGCCATCATTAATCTACTGTTTACATGGTTGCCTTTTGAGGTTGTGGCTTTAATTACCAAGTAGTCCAGTTTATTTGTGTGGAAAGACTTGCAATGTGCACAAGGCTCTATAGTGGATGAGAACTCAAAGTTGGGTAGGTGACTTAGAGTGGAAGTTACTTTGTGGAAGGAAACAGCTTAGGTATGCACAGTAATCTGATTTGGAACCAGGCTGTCTGAACTCTATTCTTCTCATATTCCTTGATGGAAAGGTTTGAATAAATTGAAAAGCCTAGGAAATTTGAAGTACAGGTTGGGAACACATCCAAATTCATGCTTTTGAGTCTTGGAGATGGGAGTGCACCACCCTTAATAAGGATAAACTCAAGTCTTTATTGGGTTGAGTTTAGAAAACAGTGAACATCCATGATCTGGAGCCCCATGACTTGAGTTTATGGATATTTCTAATCAATTACACTTTAAGATGAACTTGAGAGTTGTATGATGTTGATAAAGAACAATGACTTGTTGATGAATTGGCACTCACAGGCATCTAATGTACAAACTAAGTAGCATGGTGGTATGTATCCCAATGGGACACTAGGTGAAAGAGAGTGGTGGCGAGCAGGATAAGTCCATTGGAAGAAATTTCTTCCTGTTCGAGAAATAGGAAATATTACGCATGGAAATCCCTGAGCTTCTAGGAAATTCAGCCAAGCTTGCGTTTTTTCTGATGATGGTAGTATTATTCACCTAATTCACCAATAAAGCAAGTGGCATACAAAACCAAATTCGTCCTGGAAACATTTTCTGTCTAGGGGACTGTGAATCGTTTTTGTGTTATGATTGTAACATGTAAGGAGTGTCATTAAGATTGGCTTCAGATAAAGTATTGTTAAAGTCCTGCATATGCCACTGAGAATCGTGGGCAAATGATGGATTGGTGAGATTTCAAAAGGACAAAGTTTTATCTTTTTTTCTAATATTACTATTTCCACTCATCTTCTTTAGCTCCGGCGTCCTCTTCTGTCACGTCAGAAGACTCAGACGGAACCCAGAAGCCGTCAGGGGGCTCGGCTTTCAACTACACGACGAAGTATTCAGCCTAAGGCCAAACCTCTTGGTGAGAATGATGCATTTTTATCTCACATCGTACCTTTTTCCCTTTCCACAATTATAATTGAAGAACTGAAGTACATGTTCCTAAACAGATTCAATATGGGGTTGACTTGACAATCCTTGACAATCCTGTTTCACGTGTACAGCTGAGAAATACTGGAATGTATTACTGCTTTGAAAGAGGTGTAAAGAGCGTTTCCACTTTCCACTGCTGCTATGATATAAATATTGTAATTTAAATGTATTTATGACCCCTGATGAGGCATTGAAGTGCTTTTTCGGCTAGTAGCATGCTACTCCTGAACCTAAGATTAGTAGGTTGTAGGTTAGTCATTTTTTTTGTTTGTTTTGTTTTGCTTGTGCATTGGTTGTGTTCTTGATTTAATACATGTTTAGTAGTTTGGAGTAGGAGTAAAATGATGCGAATGAGTTTGAAAGGGGGAGTTTGGATTAGGGATAGTATGATATGAATGGATGTGTAAAGGGGAAATAGTACGCTTTTTTGTAAGTAGTGGTTGTGTGTGCTTGTTAGTTGAGTAGGATGGCTAATGGAGTGGTGAAAGTGTGATAAGGATGTTTGAGAGTTAATAGTAGTCAGAAAGGTTTGGGATGAGACGGAGGGAGAGTGATGGTAAAGGATGGAAGGGTTCTTTTTTTAAAAGCAAGATGTAAATCATTTATACATACGTACATATATGCATATATATATGTATGTATGTATGCATATATATTATGCATATATATTACCTACCGGCAATAGCCAGTAGGTAGTTATAGTCAGGACCAGCTTTTCCCATAGAAGAAGCATTTGTTTTGCTAGTAACTTTGGCGCCCTTTGAAGAAGTTTCACGAAATTTTCAAAACAAGCGTCCCAGTTACTTTAGCTGCTGTTTGGAACGATTAGGGGTGATTGGTCAAGCGGGGGCCAAGAAAAAGGGGGGGTCCCAAAACGCTTTTTCCCCATGCAGTCTTTATGGGAATTTTTACCTTTTTTGAACACGACCACAGCCCGAACCACTGAAGGGAATTACACAAAATTTGGCAGAAGGCTAGATCTTGGTCCAGCATGAGTGTTTTTTGTAATTTGGTGTAAATCTGTTCAGTAGTTTCAAAGTAATTAGAGAAGGAAAAATATAGATATCTAGGGACGCGTAACCTTCACGGACCCACCCGCGGGCGATTTTAGGGTACCAGCGTGGGACCCACGGATCAGAGGCCTAATGGAAAACAAAAAAAATGTGTGCAGAGTTGGGTTCGGTGCATTCGAGGGGCTTGGGCGCATGCCGCTGGTTGTATTAACGTACAGTAATTTTATATTACATTAAAAAAAAACATAGAAATTCACTGAAAAAACTCAATGTTACAGGAATGTTATAGTTAGGTTCACGTTTTACCCACACAAAACCATTGAAATTGGTCAGTTATAGTTATACTTATAGTTAAACTTATCTGAAGAAACTATAACTCATGCTGTTTAGTAACTTTAAGCCACGAGTTCTAGTTTCTTAACATAAGTATAACTATAAGTATAACTGCCGAATAATTTCTATGGTTTTGTGTGGGTAAACCGTGAACCTAACTATAACATCCCTGTAACCTTTGGTGTTTTCAGTGTATATATATATATATTTGGCGGTCGCCTTTAGGTAGTTATAGGTATAACCATGTTACCATAGGAAAAGCGTTTTTTCACTTGCCTATATCTTTGGCGCTGGATGATGAGTCTTCACAAATTTTCCCTAAAACAT
Organism: Calotriton arnoldi; assembly: GCA_963921515.1. Taxonomy (NCBI): domain Eukaryota; kingdom Metazoa; phylum Chordata; class Amphibia; order Caudata; family Salamandridae; genus Calotriton; species Calotriton arnoldi. Next base: position 3,209,633 of record CAWUFW010000174.1, read on the forward strand.
TTGACGCTCACTGCAGCTGCTGTTTAGAAAGTTTCGGGGTGATCCATCAAGCGGGGGCTGAGAAAAAGGGGGTTCCCAAAACGCGTTTTCACCATGTTTATTCCCATAGGTATTTTGAACACGACTACAGCGAGTACCGCTGAACGGAATTACATCAAACTTGGCAGAAAGCTAGCTCTTGGTCCAGAAAGAGGCCTTTTTGTGATTTTGTGTAAATCCGTTCAGTAGTTTTAGAGATATTAATCAAAAACCAAATTTGAATATCTAGGGATGCGGATCCTCTGCGGATTCGCATATCCATGCGCCAACAGCAATGGCTGCCCGCACCCTGAGAGGAAAATTGCAGCCGTCATTTTGTTCATCAGCGAAAATAAAAAATCATCATCGTAATCATCAAAAAACTTTATTTCGGTCGTCCGACCATAAAAGTACAGAGTGCAATACCGCGTATATAGATATATATATATATATACACATACAAAAAACAGAGCTCTGAACGGAGGGCCCCCGACACTGGCAGGGTGGCCTCAGCTGCACAGGTACAGAGCATCCTGCAATGACGTCATCATACAAAGAAAAGCCGAGGCCTGAATGAGAAAGAAACTGCTGCTTTAATAGTGACACACAGCAGCACATTATTGTTTCCAGACGCGTTTCGGCACCTAAATTGGCCTTAATCATTGGTGAGCAAAATAAACAAAGGACTGCTTCGAACTGTTCTATTATTCCTTCATTTCCCACAATCCATCGTTCTAGTCAGGTAAGTTCGAATTTCATAAAAAATGTAATCATTGTTGGCAGTCTTTACACATTGCAGTCCAAATTATTTCTCCATAGTGGCTTTTGCTCCATGTGCTGCCATAAAGAAAATACATTTGTCTTAAAAACAGCAGCCTACTCATTCCACCCGAGGAGGTAAATGCTCCTCTAGCGTCCCTTACTCGTCTCCAGCCGATTATAGTATCAGGCAAATCCTTTCTTTATCGTCGGAGGCGGGCGGGTCATGCCCCCTCATAAAATCCAAAACACAGAGCTCTGAACAGAGGGCCCCCGACCCTGGCAGGGTGGCCTCAGCTGCACAGGTACAGAGCATCCTGCAATGACGTCGTCATACAAAGAAAAGGCGAGGCCTGAATGAGAAAGAAACTGCTGCTTTAATAGTGACACACAGCAGCACATTATTGTTTCCAGACGCGATTCGGCACCTAAATTGGCCTTAATCATTGGTGAGCAAAATAAACAAAGGACTGCTTCGAACTGTTCTATTATTCCTTCATTTCCCACAATCCATAGTTCGTCAGGAAAGTTCTAATTTCATAAAAAATGTAATCATTGTTGGCAGTCTTTACACATTGCAGTCCAAATTATTTCTCCATAGTGGCTTTTGCTCCACGTGCTGCCATAAAGAAAATACATTTGTCTTAAAAACAGCAGCCTACTCATTCCACCCGAGGAGGTAAATGCTCCTCTAGCGTCCCTTACTCGTCTCCAGCCGATTATAGTATCAGGCAAATCCTTTCTTTATCGTTGGAGGCGGGCGGGTCATGCCCCCTCATAAAATCCAAAACACAGAGCTCTGAACAGAGGGCCCCCGACCCTGGCAGGGTGGCCTCAGCTGCACAGGTACAGAGCATCCTGCAATGACGTCGTCATACAAAGAAAAGCCGAGGCCTGAATGAGAAAGAAACTGCTGCTTTAATAGTGACACACAGCAGCACATTATTGTTTCCAGACGCGTTTCGGCACCTAAATTGGCCTTAATCATTGGTGAGCAAAATAAACAAAGGACTGCTTCGAACTGTTCTATTATTCCTTCATTTCCCACAATCCATCGTTCTAGTCAGGTAAGTTCGAATTTCATAAAAAATGTAATCATTGTTGGCAGTCTTTACACATTGCAGTCCAAATTATTTCTCCATAGTGGCTTTTGCTCCATGTGCTGCCATAAAGAAAATACATTTGTCTTAAAAACAGCAGCCTACTCATTCCACCCGAGGAGGTAAATGCTCCTCTAGCGTCCCTTACTTGTCTCCAGCCGATTATAGTATCAGGCAAATCCTTTCTTTATCGTCGGAGGCGGGCGGGTCATGCCCCCTCATAAAATCCAAAACACAGAGCTCTGAACAGAGGGCCCCCGACCCTGGCAGGGTGGCCTCAGCTGCACAGGTACAGAGCATCCTGCAATGACGTCGTCATACAAAGAAAAGGCGAGGCCTGAATGAGAAAGAAACTGCTGCTTTAATAGTGACACACAGCAGCACATTATTGTTTCCAGACGCGTTTCGGCACCTAAATTGGCCTTAATCATTGGTGAGCAAAATAAACAAAGGACTGCTTCGAACTGTTCTATTATTCCTTCATTTCCCACAATCCATAGTTCGTCAGGAAAGTTCTAATTTCATAAAAAATGTAATCATTGTTGGCAGTCTTTACACATTGCAGTCCAAATTATTTCTCCATAGTGGCTTTTGCTCCATGTGCTGCCATAAAGAAAATACATTTGTCTTAAAAACAGCAGCCTACTCATTCCACCCGAGGAGGTAAATGCTCCTCTAGCGTCCCTTACTCGTCTCCAGCCGATTATAGTATCAGGCAAATCCTTTCTTTATCGTTGGAGGCGGGCGGGTCATGCCCCCTCATAAAATCCAAAACACAGAGCTCTGAACAGAGGGCCCCCGACCCTGGCAGGGTGGCCTCAGCTGCACAGGTACAGAGCATCCTGCAATGACGTCGTCATACAAAGAAAAGCTGAGGCCTGAATGAGAAAGAAACTGCTGCTTTAATAGTGACACACAGCAGCACATTATTGTTTCCAGACGCGTTTCGGCACCTAAATTGGCCTTAATCATTGGTGAGCAAAATAAACAAAGGACTGCTTTGAACTTTTCTATTATTCCTTCATTTCCCACAATCCATAGTTCGTCAGGAAAGTTTGAATTTCATAAAAAATGTAATCATTGTTGGCAGTCTTTACACATTGCAGTCCAAATTATTTCTCCATAGTGGCTTTTGCTCCATGTGCTGCCATAAAGAAAATACATTTGTCTTAAAAATAGCAGCCTACTCATCCACCCGAGGAGGTAAATGCTCCTCTAGCGTCCCTTACTCGTCTCCAGCCGATTATAGTATCAGGCAAATCCTTTCTTTATCGTCGGAGGCGGGCGGGTCATGCCCCCTCATAAAATCCAAAACACAGAGCTCTGAACGGAGGGCCCCCGACCCTGGCAGGGTGGCCTCAGCTGCACAGGTACAGAGCATCCTGCAATGACGTCGTCATACAAAGAAAAGCCGAGGCCTGAATGAGAAAGAAACTGCTGCTTTAATAGTGACACACAGCAGCACATTATTGTTTCCAGACGCGTTTCGGCACCTAAATTGGCCTTAATCATTGGTGAGCAAAATAAACAAAGGACTGCTTCGAACTGTTCTATTATTCCTTCATTTCCCACAATCCATCGTTCTAGTCAGGTAAGTTCGAATTTCATAAAAAATGTAATCATTGTTGGCAGTCTTTACACATTGCAGTCCAAATTATTTCTCCATAGTGGCTTTTGCTCCATGTGCTGCCATAAAGAAAATACATTTGTCTTAAAAACAGCAGCCTACTCATTCCACCCGAGGAGGTAAATGCTCCTCTAGCGTCCCTTACTTGTCTCCAGCCGATTATAGTATCAGGCAAATCCTTTCTTTATCGTCGGAGGCGGGCGGGTCATGCCCCCTCATAAAATCCAAAACACAGAGCTCTGAACAGAGGGCCCCCGACCCTGGCAGGGTGGCCTCAGCTGCACAGGTACAGAGCATCCTGCAATGACGTCGTCATACAAAGAAAAGGCGAGGCCTGAATGAGAAAGAAACTGCTGCTTTAATAGTGACACACAGCAGCACATTATTGTTTCCAGACGCGTTTCGGCACCTAAATTGGCCTTAATCATTGGTGAGCAAAATAAACAAAGGACTGCTTCGAACTGTTCTATTATTCCTTCATTTCCCACAATCCATAGTTCGTCAGGAAAGTTCTAATTTCATAAAAAATGTAATCATTGTTGGCAGTCTTTACACATTGCAGTCCAAATTATTTCTCCATAGTGGCTTTTGCTCCATGTGCTGCCATAAAGAAAATACATTTGTCTTAAAAACAGCAGCCTACTCATTCCACCCGAGGAGGTAAATGCTCCTCTAGCGTCCCTTACTCGTCTCCAGCCGATTATAGTATCAGGCAAATCCTTTCTTTATCGTTGGAGGCGGGCGGGTCATGCCCCCTCATAAAATCCAAAACACAGAGCTCTGAACAGAGGGCCCCCGACCCTGGCAGGGTGGCCTCAGCTGCACAGGTACAGAGCATCCTGCAATGACGTCGTCATACAAAGAAAAGCCGAGGCCTGAATGAGAAAGAAACTGCTGCTTTAATAGTGACACACAGCAGCACATTATTGTTTCCAGACGCGTTTCGGCACCTAAATTGGCCTTAATCATTGGTGAGCAAAATAAACAAAGGACTGCTTTGAACTTTTCTATTATTCCTTCATTTCCCACAATCCATAGTTCGTCAGGAAAGTTTGAATTTCATAAAAAATGTAATCATTGTTGGCAGTCTTTACACATTGCAGTCCAAATTATTTCTCCATAGTGGCTTTTGCTCCATGTGCTGCCATAAAGAAAATACATTTGTCTTAAAAATAGCAGCCTACTCATCCACCCGAGGAGGTAAATGCTCCTCTAGCGTCCCTTACTCGTCTCCAGCCGATTATAGTATCAGGCAAATCCTTTCTTTATCGTCGGAGGCGGGCGGGTCATGCCCCCTCATAAAATCCAAAACACAGAGCTCTGAACGGAGGGCCCCCGACCCTGGCAGGGTGGCCTCAGCTGCACAGGTACAGAGCATCCTGCAATGACGTCGTCATACAAAGAAAAGCCGAGGCCTGAATGAGAAAGAAACTGCTGCTTTAATAGTGACACACAGCAGCACATTATTGTTTCCAGACGCGTTTCGGCACCTAAATTGGCCTTAATCATTGGTGAGCAAAATAAACAAAGGACTGCTTCGAACTGTTCTATTATTCCTTCATTTCCCACAATCCATCGTTCTAGTCAGGTAAGTTCGAATTTCATAAAAAATGTAATCATTGTTGGCAGTCTTTACACATTGCAGTCCAAATTATTTCTCCATAGTGGCTTTTGCTCCATGTGCTGCCATAAAGAAAATACATTTGTCTTAAAAACAGCAGCCTACTCATTCCACCCGAGGAGGTAAATGCTCCTCTAGCGTCCCTTACTTGTCTCCAGCCGATTATAGTATCAGGCAAATCCTTTCTTTATCGTCGGAGGCGGGTGGGTCATGCCCCCTCATAAAATCCAAAACACAGAGCTCTGAACGGAGGGCCCCCGACACTGGCAGGGTGGCCTCAGCTGCACAGGTACAGAGCATCCTGCAATAACGTCGTCATACAAAGAAAAGCCGAGGCCTGACTGAGAAAGAAACTGCTGCTTTAATAGTGACACACAGCAGCACATTATTGTTTCCAGACGCGTTTCGGCACCTAAATTGGCCTTAATCATTGGTGAGCAAAATAAACAAAGGACTGCTTCGAACTGTTCTATTATTCCTTCATTTCCCACAATCCATCGTTCTAGTCAGGTAAGTTCGAATTTCATAAAAAATGTAATCATTGTTGGCAGTCTTTACACATTGCAGTCCAAATTATTTCTCCATAGTGGCTTTTGCTCCATGTGCTGCCATAAAGAAAATACATTTGTCTTAAAAACAGCAGCCTACTCATTCCACCCGAGGAGGTATATATAATAACAAGCTAAAAATAGGCATGAATTGCATAATAAGAACAACAAGCAGGTATTAAACAGCATTGCAATGGATATATAAAATACCCATTAAATTAAAGAGTGATAGAAGGGCGTCAGGGTAGAGGTATCTTGACTCCTTGGGACTAACAGAGGGGTCTGTGAGGGACCCATCATGGGCAAGCAATTGTCCAGAAACCTTTTGTTTTTACCACGCGGAATCTGCAGATCCTCACGGATCCCCACAGATTCAGATTCAGGTGGATTCGGATTTGCAGATCCATACCCCAATTTAAAAGAAAATACACTCACTCACAGACCCATACACCTACTCACACACCCACTCACACACTCACTTACACAACCACTCACACACCCTATCACACACCCATACAGTCACTCACACACCCACTCACAGACCCGCAAAACCACTCACACACCCACTCACAGACCCACACAGCTTTCACACACCCATTCACAGACCCATAAAACCAATCACACAGCTACTCACACACCTACACACTCACTCTCACACTAAGTCTCACACCTACTCTCACACCCACTCACAGACCCACACAGTCAGTCACACACTCACTCACTCACCCACCACACACTCACACCAACATACAGACCCACACAACTAGTATGGTTTCAGGGGGCACCACTAAGGTGCCCTCTTGGTGCCTGTCATAATAAATCCGGTGTTGGCATCAGTACGGATTTATTAAGACAAGATGTTTGATACCAAACATCAGTATTTTCATTGAAGCCATTATGTAGCTGTGTAACTCGTAATGACCAGTCCCAAGTACATACCATAAGATGGCTTCCTGATCACTTGCAATGCTTAGCAATGGAACTAGGCATTACAGGGGCACATCTGTTCCTGCAGATGTGCCCTCATATGTAATATAATGAGCTCTGTCTTTGGGCTCTAAGGCCTGCTGTAGGGGTGACTTACATTTTGTACATGCATTGTACAGGGGCATGGCACAACATTCCACACATCCTGCGGTGGAATTTTGCTTGCAGTTTGTGTTTGAGTCCCATTAGGGTGGCATAATACATACTGCAGCCCTTAGGGGCCCTCTTTAGTACCCTAGCCCTGGTTACCAGGGGTCCAATTACTAGGGCCTTACAGGGGTGCTAAAGTCCATGTCAATTGGGTTACAATTGAACATTGGTTTTGTTTTTAGGGAAAGAGCACTGGCACTGGGGCCTGGTTAGCAGGGACCCAGTACACTACCAATCAACAACATTACTACCCGTGAGCAAAAAGTGGGGGTTATAATGTCAAAAAGTGGCACCTTCCTACACGACCCTTCCACCCACCAATGAAAGAGAATGAAACTAACCTTTCCCAAGACAGTCTTCATTGTCTAAGTGGAAGAACCTGGAAAGGTCATCTGCATTGCCATGGTCAGTCCTAAGTCTGTGTTACACTGTAAAGTCCAATCCCTGTAGGGCAGAGTTCTTCAAACTGTTGGGCGCGCCCCCCTAGGGGTCAGTGGCCATGTTCCCAGGGGGGCGCAAATGCCTCAGTAACAAATTGTAAATTAAAATGGCTTGGAAGCGTGTATTTGTTTATAAAACGCGCTTCCAGACTGTCTTCATTTACAAGCAGCAGCTGAAGTACATGTGAGGAACAAAGATCTGATTAAAAGGAGCATAATATTCTTGAACTATTATGTGCTATTTTTTCAACTGCAGGTAAGGTAAATGAAAAATAGTTTCAAGATAATACTTATGAATCCTCAAATGATTAATACAATCACTGCAGATGTTTGTGTATGAGGCCAAAGAGTTACAGAAATGAATTTTGGTGGGAACAGTGGGGAAAAGGGGCTTGTTTCTATTTAGATCTACGAGGTCCAAGCCTGTAACAGAAAGCACTGTGAATGTCAATATGTAAATCATTATTTTAAAACTGCATTACACCCAATATAAGATAGGCTGCTGCAGAATGGTTTAGTTAGAGCCACTGGAATTAGGGTTGACAAAATTATGCAAGAAAAAGCGAATTATGTGGAATAATGTGGCATATTTTTCAGTATTACTTCATTATTTTGTACTTTTTAGGTCTCGCGTGGCGTTGCAGGGCAGAGCCCTGCTCCGCCCCCGCGAGGGGTTTTGTAAGAGAGGACTTTCAGAAGAGGGCTTTAAGCCCCGCCCCTCATTCCCATTGGCCGGCGTCACCGTGTATGCTAAACGGTGGCCTGCCATTGGAAATGAGGTGTTTTGATTGCCTCCCTTTGGCTTACATTTGGACTCGGTGGCCTGCTTCACGGCTGTCGTGAAGCACTTTCTTATCTTTATGGGGCCATGTGGTTAAACACATAAAGACAAGAGATCCCCATGCTCCGGCGCGGTCCTCTTTCGCTTTCGGGACCGCGCTTGTTGAATAAATGTTGTTTTCATTCCGTGGCCGCATTCGAACGAGTTCTAAGGACCTCAGGCTCTTTTCAGCATGTATTGATTCTTTGGCTTCAGCAATATTCTTTCTGCACGCTTTTGTTTTTCAACCAACTGATGGGTTTAACGGTGGTTTGAAACAGTCCAAAAATATGACATATGTCCTTCAGTCCGTATTTCGCTGCAATGTAAATGCTCAGCGAGAGCCCAATGCATTTCAAATCCTGCCGAGATTGTTTTTGCCTTCACCCCTGCATTGCTTTTGTTGACAGTTGTGAATCAGATGCAATTGATATAGAAATGTATTAGATGAAAAGCCTGACTTCTATGTGCCTTGAGTGACCCAGAGGTAGGGGTCACGTGGAATACTGCGCGAGGCTGCAAGATATTTCAAAATAATTGCCATCTCGAGACGTTCGTTTTTCTCCCAGTAGCGCCTCGGATCCCCGAGTGTTATCGATTTCTGTTTTTCACAAGGGCAATGCCATAGAAGATAAATAAGGCTTTTGGCACCGTGGGTGCCTTTGAGTTGCAGAACTCAAGGAGAATACATGCGTTGTACTGATCGCCCGTTATGCAGAGTCACGTTTCAAAATCGGAATGACGAAACGTGCCGATAACAATGTAGAGGTCTTGTTTTTCATGTTATCTGGTTTCTGCCTGAATTCGTGCACGAGAAAGTGATTAAATTGACTTGCTGTATCCAAGGTCGTTGCGCAAACGTAAGCTGAGTAATTGGGGAAGGTGCCGGGGGGGGGGAGGGGTAGTTGGTGTCGCACACTCTGGTGAGTAGAACACTGTAGCTGTCCAAGGCAGTTTATAAATACAGAAACAAAATATGCACAAACTCCTCACAATCATACGCGACTAAGAAGTAACAGTGCTTGGACTAGGCTTGCCACAGGGCCGGTCGTATACCGGCCTGACCTTTATTTTCAAAGTCTGTGCAAAAATAAAAAATAAATCACCTAGGCTACAGCGGTTATTTTTCCCCTTTTAGTACATACTTTAAAACAGCAAATGAAAGAAGAAAACATTTTAAAATATGTCCTTGAGTTGTCCTAGTAACCCAGAAAGGTCATGTTCAAAATGAATACAAACAATTCATTTCATATATAGTTCTACTTAAGAATCATGTCCAGACTTTTAAAAGGTTAACAGATGGCTGGTTTTTTTTCTCTGAGAATGGTGGTAAGCCTAGCTTCAACACTTTCCTCAAAGAAGAAACAACCTCTGGACTGGGGCTACAAATAAAAGTACAAGGTCACAGCTAAAGTTTCCAGGGCAGAAAGAGAGCAGAAAAAGCAAGCATTGGCAAAGTCAATAGGTCTTGCCTTTTGCATAGGCAAAAAAAAAACAGCACAATGATGTAAACGTAGGCATGTGTCACCATGCATGTGCATGTTTATGTCATTCCGCTGTAGCAGCCGTTTTCTTTCTTTGTAAATTACCGTTCCAAGCTGGCAGATACCCTTTAAGAACAGTAAATGAAAAAAATTTGAAAAGTGTGTGAAAGGCCTTTATTTACAAAGGAGCAGCTCTAAAGAAAATTACACCTGCCTGGCCCTCCAAAAAGAAGAAATAAAAATAAAATGGGAAGAGGAGGGGTGAGGAGCAACCCAGGGGTGGGAGCAACACAACGCCACGGTGCTGTGTGGAGGAACAATAAACAGTGAGGGGCGGTGAAGTAATGAACACATTGGGGGGAAGCAATACAGACAACAGGGTGGGTTTGTGATGAGGAAATCAGGACATGGGGAGAAAGCTAGAAAATACACAACAATGCTAACGGCAAAAGAAACCAGCATTTACAATGCAACAGGTCTTGCATTTGCGAACGTTTAAGCTATTGACATTGTAAATGAAAATGCTTTTTATTTATGTTTTAAAAACCAAAACATAAATAAAAGGCATTGTCATTTACAATGCCAATAGCTTAAACTCGCGTAAATGCGAGACCTATTGCATTGCAAATGCTTGTTTCACATGGTAATACTGTTTGGGAAAATATTTTACCTCATTAGTACCGGTTTAACAACCAAATACAGAAATCAGCAAATGAAAGGTGACAATTTAACCTCTGTCAAGGGCCTTCCATTGCGTGGAACCACATTTCGCCACATTTTAGTAACTTTTGATCCATTTGAGCTAGAATTTTTTTTTTCTAAAATCTGCAGCTTATGCACCAGATGATGGATTATGTGGCAAATGTGGCAGATCCATAATTATGCGAAAAAAGGCACAAAATCGCAGGATTCCAGTGGCTCTGGGTTTAGTGTTTAAGACAAAACAAGTACTTTATTTATTTAGTAATAGGTCATTAGACTGTACCCAATGCAATCATTTTCATAAGGATCCATTAAAAGGACACTTTTCAGAACTTTACACTCTTATGTCACATCTCATCATGAAACTCCCAGTGACTCCATCAATTAAAGCTTATACTGGGTCCCAAGTAGCCCTTATATGTGGTGATTAACCAATTGCACACATTTACATTTCTTTCTGGTAGCAGGCACCTTTGTGAGAAGGCCTATTTGTTCTTTACCCCTGTCCTGCACCCCCAACACATAAGAGCCCCACCCTTTCACCCAGAGGCACTGCAAGGTCCACATTAACGATTCAGGGATGGCTTGTTTAACAAAAAAGTATGGGAACTGGTTTTGTGAATTGAAAAAAAACATAGGCCCATCGGTCCCCACAAATCCTGTCCACTTCAACATGCAGATGTCCTTTCAGGTAAGTTGAAGGGTGGACTACAGGGTTGCATTCAGAAGCAGATCCCTGATCATCCAGACCTCTGCGGCTTCAGAGTGATGGCCCAGGAGAAAGAGAAAAAGAGCGAGATCCATGGATAACATCAAAGACATGGCCCATTGGAGGGGTGCTATCTAGGGGCTAATTTTTCCATCTACAAATGTACAGACATATAGGAAACATAAGGGGGCTGTTTTGTTTTAATGAAAGGGCCAGCACTACCATTATTGTAGCAGGTTCAGTGGCACTGGGACCAAGACTGTGAGGGGGCCACTACACTCTAATTATGACTGTAGCGTGGAGTGGAGGCACATTTTCCTTGCTAATATTAGGGCCCAGGCCACCCTTGTTTCAAAGGGATCAGGGCCCCAGCACTGGGAGGGGAGATGCGGGACTTTGTTCCCTTTTTTTAGGTCTCGCCTACGCAGCGCGCATGCGCTGCATAGGCAAAAAGACCTTTTGGAATCGCTTCGGCTTTTCAGCCAAAAACGTGCACGCGTTCCATTGCCTTCAATGGCGACGCGTGCACGTTTGGCGATTCACTTGCGGGAGCGAGCGGCGCCATATGGTAGCAATTATCGCTCCTGGTGCCGCTCGCTCCCGCAAGGGAAACGCTTTCACTTTTGCTCGAGGCGCGCACGCTTGTTTAACAAGCGCCTTATTCCGCGCTTTCACTGTAATGGTGGCCCCGCTACTTTCTTCAGACGTGGCTCGTCTAAACAAAGGTGCGCGGCCGCTATTAAAGTGAAAGCGCGGAATGGAGCGCTTTTATAAAAAAGCATTTGTTTGTCGACTTTAGAAACAAATGCGTTTATTTGTAAAAGCGCACCGTTCTGCGGTTTCACTTTAATAGCCGCCGCGACCTTTGTTGAGACGAGCAGCGTCTAAAGAAAGTAGCAGGGACACCATAACAGTGAAAGCGCCGACCCCGGCGCTTGTTTCAAATTATTCCCCCCCCCTTCCTCCGTGCCCCAGCCACCCCCCTTCTATCCCCGCTCCACCGCTACTGAGTGTTGGACGTTTTGGAGTGGGTCGAGTAAAGTTTTCTCCGCCTCCGCTGCCTACTGTTGCTGGCTCCAGTCCTGTGAGTACACAAACGTCTTTGTTCACAGGATCCCGTGCAGCGGCGCTCTGCTTAGAGACACCGCTTGTTTCTACTGTTTGAGCTCACCGACTCTTCCATACAGTTAGAATCTACACTAAATGTTAAGGGCCATGCTGATCAGTTTTGGGTTTGTCTGTTAATTTAATTTCTTGGCTATTCTTCCATAGTTAAGTCTGGTGAAAGGGGTTGTTGTGGTTTTCTTAAACTTATCTTTGTTTTTGGGCATCTCGCAGTTTCTTTGCGGTGTCTGCACCCGACAAGGGATAAAAGCTGGAGGTGATCTTTGTCTGGTGCATGTGCGCGTTGGGGGGGGGGGAGGGGAGGGGTATACTGGGAAGTGAAGCACAGCAGCTGGAAGCTAGCATTCAGGGAATGGAGGGGCTGGGGCAAGGATCTGTGTACTGAGATCAAGAAATCCTCAATGCCTCACCATTTGTACTGGATGTTAGTGTCTGGATTTGAATCTTTCCGGCGTTGCGTGTTTATCAGTAATCATTGTGATTTTCAGTGTTTTGTTTACGTTTTGGAGTGACTGTGCTAATGCACTCGCATTATCAAATAATGAAGTGTTTGTTGCCTGTGGTGAGGGTTTTGGGCATTGGCGTATTACGATGTACGTCACTTGCGCTAGTTGGACAAGTTATTTAAAAGAAAGTCTGTCTTTTTTTGGCTGGTTCGCTCACTGTTTATTAACTGATCATTTATTTAACCTTAATTTAGTGGACCCCTCTTCTCGCACTTTAAACTGATAGGTTTTGATGCAACAGTGTGGATTCATTAAATTATGCTTTTCAATTTTTGCACGTAAGAAATGCAAACTGTCAATTAGGAAGTCGGTTATTTGAATGAGGCTAGAGTGCAATTAACACTCTAAAATCCCATGTGTTTTATGGTTATGTCGGAAGGGCTTTCTGGGATGGAAAATAAACATCTTCTGAACAGCAAATATACTGGGGTCAAGTAGGACTTCAACTCTCAGAATGCATTAGGTTGTTAAAGCTTAAGATTGGAGCACTGTGCCCTTGGTAACCTGGAGCCACTCAGTAGCCCTATCCCAGCCTCAGTGGCAAGTTGTGCGTTTACGTAGCACCAGTGTACAAAACTTCTTTATGTGCCATTTGTAGTGGGCTATTCTCAGTCGCGAGTGGGAATGGATGAAAACGTTTCCCTGCTTGTTTGTGGTTTGGAAATAGAGCCAAGAATGTGAAGAATTTATTATTTATACTGGTAGCAGCGACGGCGGTGCAATCAGCGTTGTATACCCATGGAATGCAGCCAGGAGTCATACTGCCCTCTGCCTAGCATGAGGGAATGACAAAACTAATGACATTTTCTTCTGTTTCTTTTCCTTGAACACTTTACCCTCTGCATCTGGTACAAGGGAAACATGGTGTTGATTGATAGAAGGGCTGCTATTAGATTTGGCAATTTACATTGTGTCGTAACAGGTTTCCAAATATCCAACCCCTGCCTCCTACATTTACAGCCTTGCGTTTGCTGCTGGTTGACTTTTCGTTATGGTATTCTATTGTATATTTCATAGCACTACCTATAATGAGGCACTGAAGCGCTTTGCTGACGGACAGCATACAACGTTGTGGAGCCCAGTGTTAGTTCGTAGTGCTAGTTGTAACTGGTGCAGTTGATTGTAAATAATGCGCAGGCCCACTGGAATTCTATGATAGGGGATGCCCGAATTATGCGGCAAAGAAAAGCGTAATTTATGCAGTACATTTTGTGGCAGTATTACTGCACTGTCACCTAAGCAGGAGGTTAACAGAGTTAACTTCTAAGTACAGCATTGAGCAACTGAAAAGTGGCCAGTCACTAAGCAGCAACACGGGTAGCAGCATTTGTAGAACTGTTTGAGCTAGAAACAACAAACTATTAGATGAGGGTTTATGTGGTTGGTACGGCAAATCCATAATCATGCAGAAAATAGCCGCCAAATCTCATATTTCCAGTAACCCTGGTTATTCTACATAAGAGTTGGTATAACACTCAGTTTAGACTGCTTCAAATTTAGAGGAAAGATGGTTAATTGTTGTTGATCCATATGGTTTAGTTATGTATTCATTGGCATTCCTAATGTTGTCTCTGAGATTAAAGGGAATGGAGGGCATACCATATAGAATGTGAATTATTTTATTGTTTGGTCATCCTAGTGCGCTGTGTTATAGTCAGTGTCTGTTATTGACAACACAGAGCACACAGATTTGGTTCTGCTCGCGGTTATTAAAATATTTGTTGTAGTCCGTATTAATACACAAGATAATACATAGACCTCTTGGTTTGCGTACAACAGGCCTAGAATTACTGTTTTGTCAAAGATTGGTCACAATGTATCAGAGCAGACTTCTCTAAACTTCGTCTTTGATCCCTTTCTGCAGCCCATGGTATTAGACGCAATATTGCTGAAATATTCATGCGGTTATGTGCAGTCATTTGTATTAGTGCTGGATGTTCTTTCAGTCGCAAGTATGTGTGGGGCATTATTGCTCATTAGGAAACATGTTCTTTTTTTCCATTCCCCCCACCCCCACCCTAATTTCTTTTAGATGTGGATTGTAGGTCACCACCATTCAGAGGGGGAAACATTGCCAACAATTGCTCAAGTGCCAATATATCAGTGTAATAATTATGTGCTATGTTATCATTGCATGGCTACAAACTTATAAGGTTCAAAAGGCGAGACCTTTTGGCCGTGCCCTGCACCTCTCTGGAGCAAGCGCTTAACCAACTGAGCTATCCTTACCAGACATCTCATTACTCTTTTTTTAAGATGGGAACTCACCAGGTTCTGGTTTCAGAGTAGAATTGCTGTTGAACATGCCCAAACATACTCGCAGGTTTGATTTTGATGTATTGCCGAGGCCAACACAGCTTGTGATAAGCACTTGAGCTCTATGTTTAGGCTTATGGGTGGCCAGCATGCATCAATTGTAATCCCGACTTGTCCACTTGACATCTGTGATCACGAGCTTCTTATCTCCTGTGCCTCAGTTCCCATAATTGTACAGTCTAGCAGGGCTTAGAAAAGCCCTCCTTCCCCAACTGCCTGGCATTATAGTCCCTGCTTTCCTATGGTTGCTGCCGCCTCCTTCTCAGAGCTCAACAAGCATTTGCAATGCAATAGGTCTCGCATTTTTTAGAGTTTGAGGTATTGGCATTGTAAATGATAATGCCTTTTATTTATCTGTTTTGAAAGCATGCAAGCGGTGCGTAAACACGCACTTTGTACTTATAGTCGTTGCTTATGAGAAGCAAAGCTGGCAGTAACTGCGCCTCTTTTACTGCCAGCCTTGCTTCTCGTAAGCAAGGGCTATAAGTACAAAGTGTGTGTTTACGCACGTCTTGCAGGGTTTCAAAACACAAATAATAGGCATTGTCATTTCCAATGCCGATAGCTCAAAAAAAGGCATTGTCATTTACAATGCCAATAGTTCAAACTCACGCAAATGCGAGACCTATTGCATTGCAAATGCTTGTTTAATTATGCTAAGGGGCAGACAGTCTACTCTGAGCCTCAGGCCTAGGGGTAATATCTCTGCGTAGTGGGCTGAGGATGAAGCCTGTTTCCCAGGGCCGTAAGTTTCATTGGTGCTGCCGGTGCAATGACACTGAGGCCCAGTGGTGTGAGAGGCCAGCTAAACCCCAATTATGCTGTTTTACTATCCTTCATGTTTGCATTAGGCCCCAGTGCACCCTTGCTGCCCCAGTATTTTTGGCCTCATACCAATGGCCCAAGGGAGGTGAACGTTGAAGCAGAGGAGACAGCTTAGCTTGGGCCTCAGAGAGACTGATAAGACTGTGTTTCGCAAGGCCGCAGCTATCATTAGTTAAGCAGGTAAAGGGGCACTGGATGTCAGGGGGTTGAGGGGCCTACTGCATCAGAATCATGACTGTCTTACTTTGTAAAAGAGACACTGGGCCTTGCTAGCATTAGAGCTGAGGTAACCATTGATGCAAAGTATGAGGAAACATGTGGGGGCTCATTTTGTCTGAAAGGATCAGAGAGTCTGTGTCAGGGCTGGACGGATGGCCAGGCATGGTAGGGAAAGGGAAAGGCAGAGGCAGCCTGCTACTCAGGGCTGCAGCTATCATTAGTCCAGCAGGTATATCTGCATTGAGGTGCAGGAGAATGAGGAGCTCACAACACCCTAATTATATGAGGCTGAGTTTTTTGGTCAATTTTTGTTGTGTGTGACATATTTGCTATTTATACTGCTCATATTAAGTGCAGAATTTGAGCTACAGAAAAGTACCCCTGAAGTTGTCTCATACTCCAAGCTCACTGCGCTCAGCCTTACTACTCCCGCTCCCCCAAGTCTTGTAATAAAGGTTTAGAGAGGGGCCCGACTTCAAAACATTTTCCTTAGGGGGACTCAGAGCAAAAAAGTTTGAAGACCTCTGCTGTAGGGAGATGGTCCAGCTCAACCGTTTGGGGTTTTCACCTTTCATTTGCATGAGCCATCGGAGAGATCTGTGGCAGCAGTTGTCCCTAGTCTCTATAAGAAATATAAAGTTCCGGACGATTATTCTGCTTGTCTCATAGGTCAGCCTAGGCTGGATTTTGTATTCATGCAGTTCATCGAGAGGAAATAAGAAATCTGACTACACCTTTTTCAACTTCACCTCACAGAAGGAAAGAAAACTGAATAATATGAGCAAAAGAATCTCTGCCATAACTGCAACTACAGTAAGAGTTCCCAACTCTCTGGCAATCCTCTGCAGATATGATCGACAGATATGGTTGGATTTAGGCACTCATCTTGATCTTTTACTGGAGCACAAGAAGAATGTGGCCAAAACCATTTTGAAATAAGATGAAAGAACAGCTTCTGAGCTCATTGACATGGCAGTGGACATAGCTTACCGCTAGATGTCATCAACTTGCTGGTGCAACATCATTGAGGCCAGAGGTTAAAACCAAGATATTGGACATGCCTTACGACAGAGAGGCATTGTTCGGCAAACATGTTACAGTCAAATAAGTTGGACATCAAAATGGCGAGATCTCAAGGGGTGGTGAAGCAGCGATGGTCTTATCCCTTTTGTGAGGCTAGAGGAAGAGGACAGTTTTAATACAGGTACCAACCATATAAACACACCCAGCAGGGATATCACCGGCAGCCTTCTCAGCAACAACATAGAGTTCCACCACCACTAGTCTACACAAGGCAGGCTCCAGGCAAGACGTCTATGGCACAACAAAGATCTCAGGAACCTATGTGACACTAGTGACTTCTATGTTAATGGTAATGTTAATGGTAATGTTAGTGGGATTTATAAAGCGCACGAATACCCGGGAGTTTCTTGGCGCTGAGAACACAGTGGGCCCGACCCGGCATCTAATTCTGGAATAACCAGGTTTTTAGCCCTTTCCTAAAGATGGTGAGAGAGCTGGCACTTCTGAGCTCAATGGGGAGCGTATTCCAGAGTTTAGCGGTGCCGTAGAAAAAACTACGGCCGCCCCAGTGAGAAGATCGAATTCTAGGTATTGCCAGAAGTCTGGCCCCTGTAGAACGAAGTTGTCTGGCTGGTTCATACCAGACTAAGCGATTTTGGAGAAAGAATGGTCCTGTGCGGCTGGACTGTTCCCATGAGGCACAGGGTCAAGACTGATTTGCATATAGCTGTGTCTGAACTGGGGTGGCAAAGTGAGCTAAAGAATGATGATGGATTCAACTCAGATCTGTGACTGGGGGTGAGTGTCTGAAAAGTTTCAGCGCTCCGTCCATCATCTCCTTGTGTTTGCCCTGTTCAGTGCCTCGTATGCCAGGCAAAGGGCCTTGAATTTGATCCGTTGTGTTACCGGGAGCCAGTGCAGGCCACGAATCTCTTTGGAAACAGATTTGTGCCTGGGAATGTTAACCAGCAGCCGAGCCGCTGTGTTTTGAACAGTCTGAAGCTTTTTAGGTCTCGCCTGAGCCAGCGCATGCGCTGCTCTGGCGAGACATTTAGTGAGTGGGCTTTAAAAAGCCGACCACAGCTTTTTGTCTGGCATAGAGTGTGCGGTTGCGCGCACAGGCACGAGCAGAGGCACCATCTGGCTTTCCTCTCTCGTCATGGTGAGCGCACATCGCACACCACTCGCCAGACGTGGCGCTGCAGCTGCTTTCACTTTTGCCGTCGCGCACGCGCGCGCACCACTCGTGTGTTTTTTTTTAAATTTCTGTTTAGCGCGCGCGCGCACTAAACTCCCGGGCTTGTTTTCTTTTGCAGACTGTAGATGCTGTGCTCACTTGTGAGGCTGTGAGGACGTGAATGGGACGAGCATGAAAAGCTTAAAAGCAAAGTTCAGGAAAAGTGACGTAAGTACCGAGAAAGGCTCCGCTCCTCCCCTCTACTGTGTGTTGGGGCAGTTGTTGGCTCGCGGCGCCGGGTCTGCGTCAGTGAGCGCGCGCCCCCTGCCCTGCTCCCCTCACCTCGGAGGAGCCGCCATGGCTGGGCAGCAGTTCCAGTACGATGACAACGGCAACACCTTCTTCTACTTCCTCACATCCTTCGTGGGGCTCATCGTCGTGCCGGCCACCTACTACCTGTGGCCCCGGGACCAGAACTCCGGTGAGTGCCCCCCTAGATAAACAACGTCGCGAGCATCAGCAAAGCCAGGCTCCAGGGATGTTGGTTGATTACATCTGTTACACTTGCTGTTGTCACTAGGTACACCCAGCTCCCCTTGTTTCCTCATGTACCTTTGGTTATTGAGGCCTCCAGGGCAGGCAATATTGATGCTTACATGACAGTTTTTTTGAGGGGGGCGAAAGGCTACTAAAGTGTGAGGCTTTGTTATTGAAGTCAATTGGCTACATGTACTAGCCAAGGGAGAAGCTCCTGGTTCTTCAAGTGAGAGACCCACTCCCCAATTTCTATTCTGTTCCCTCCAGATTTGCAGCAGTTCCTGGGCATTCCAATACAAATTTCAAGTTGGACAAGCATTTATGAGTTTCGTTCCTAACTGTGGCAGTCTGAGAGCCGTGGTCACAGTGCTCCAGGTTGCGAGGCTGCAAGAGTTTTTGAAGATGTTTAATGCTGGTTTGTGTGGCGCATTGCATAGCTGTTTGGTGCCCTTTTTGAGTGACCCATTGTGAAGTGGAGGTATATTTCCATGTTCATTTTAAGCCTTACAACCCTTAGCCCCTCCCCCTCCCCCATCACAGAGCGCGACTTGCGGCCGCGGGTCTTGTTTTTTAAACTTTCATCGCGAGTCGCGCGCGCTTGTCTCTCAGCTTCCGTTTCACCCCTCTCACTCTCGTCCTCTTTCACTTTCCCTCTCTATTTCTTTCGTCTCTGCGTATGTCTTCTTCCTGTCTCTTTCTCTCTGTCGCTGTCTTTCCTCTTATCTGTCGTTCTCTCCGCCTCTGTCTCTCTCACTTCCTTTTCTGATACTCACTGCCTCTGTGTCTCTCTCATGAGTGGCACTCACTGTCCCCGTGTCTCTCTCAAGTGTGGTACTCAGTGCCCCCGTATCTACCTCAGATTTTGATACTCACTGCCCCTGTGACTCTCTCGGGTGCGGTCTCTTACTAAATTGCATCCTTTGATGTGAGGTATGTAACTCAGTGCCCCTGTCTCTCACAGGAGTGGTTTTCACTGACCTTACGTCCCTTCCTGGAGTGCTCACCCCGTTGCTTCCTTTGGTGTGTGGTACTGACTGTCTCTCTTTCCCTCACTGGTATGGTGCTTTCTGTCCCCGTGTTCCTCTCCGGCTTGGCACTCACCGACCGCGCCTCTCAGATGTGATGCTCACTGCTGCGTGCCTCTCGTGTGGAAATCAGTGCGCCTGTGTTCACCTCTAGTCTGGTACTGCCCACGCCGGGTCCCTTCAGGTGTGGCACTCATAGATGCTGTGTCTCCCTCTGGCGTGGTACGCAAACGCCATCTTCTCTTCAGATGTGAAACCCACTGCCCGAGTGCCCTTCTCTTGTGTGGTCCTCACCGCTGCCGTGTCCCTGTCAGAGGTGGTACTCACTGCCCTGTCTCTCTCTCTCATGAGTGGTACCCACTGCATCTGTCTCTCTCAGGAGTGATAGTCACTGCCTATTTCTCTCAGGGTTGGTGGTCACTGCGCCCCTCCCAGAAGTGGTATTCACTGCCCCTGTCTCAATAGTGGTACTCACTGCCCATGGCTCAGGAGTGGTACTCACTGCCCATGGCTCAGGAGTGGTGCTCCTATATCTGTCATGAGTAGTACTCACTCATGCTCCTTGGAGCTCTTTTGCTTCCTCACCTCCGGCTTCGCATTAAGAGCCCCCCCATATGTGTGCTTTCACTTTACAAATGGCAGAGTGCAACAAAGGCAGGACGGCGTGGAAACCTACCCCTGGGCACGGTCATCGCAGGTAAACTTCCTCGGGAGCAGTACACTTTTATCTCCCCTCCACTCTGTATGCACGCTTTCACTTTAGCAATGGCAGAGTGCAACAAACTTTAGCAGGCCATGGCGTGCTCCTTGAAGTTTTTTCTCCCCCCCGCGGCATGCGTCTTGAAGTTAATTTACTTCCCCCTCCCGCTTCGCATTAGGAGCCCTCCCTCCCCCCACTCGGAATGCGAGCCTTCACTCTAGCAATGGCAGAGTGCAGCAAAGGCAGGAAGGCACAGAAACCTACCCCTGGGCACGGACATCACAGGTAAACTGCCTCGGGAGCGGGGAGCAGTACACACTCCCAAAGCCTTAACCCAAATAACCGTATCTGCACACTCAGAGCCATAGACTTTCAAAGATAGCACAGCGGTGTGATGTGTGCTTACACAACATCACGTTGAGCTGCCTATTGTTTGCTTCTTTATTGCACAGTAACAGCAGCTAACTCCCCTTAATCCTCACATCCTTGAAGTTCTGCGATATCCTGTACTTGCCAAATTGTTTGGACTGTTTTTTTGTGTGCATTTTACAGGTGTGTGTGGCTGTTAGTAATATACGCCCGTATTAATTAGTCATTCATCTTTTTTTCACGTTATAGGTGTTTTTCCATTCGTTATATCGCTATAAGAGTGCATTAATCTTTTTTGCATAGTCTATTGCTCGTTTATATCGCCACATTTATGGGTTTTTACACCTGACCCTGCAAGTCATTGTGCCGCATCGGTCTTTATTACGGTGTGTGTTTCTACTAAGCAAAGAAAATGTGAGTATTTTGAAATAGGTGCCTCCATGGCGTGAGTAAAAACTTGAATTCTTTGTACAGGAAGGACCGCAATCCTCTGGGCATCTGTTGTGTCCGAATTCATGGACAAGCAGGTTATTCAAACAGGTACCTACCTGCCCTCTCTGATAAGAACTCAGGGTTTGTACTGTTTCCAGCGCACGGTTTGCTTTTCCAAGTGTGTTACATAATTTTTTACAACAGCACAGGTGGCTAGTGTCTTATTAAGTTGCAATCGGTGTCAAAGAGACAAGTGGAGGGGGTCGATCTATTTCTCTTCTTCCCAAACTAGAGTATATAAGCAGGTTTACTTGGGCCACTCTGCAGTCATATGTACAAGAAAGGATTCAGCTCAAGTGATCGCTAGTAATAATATTCTCCCATCTACAAGTGATAGCCATTATACAGCACAGTGAAGGCTTTGGGAGATAATTTACATTTTATTGATGTTGCGCTCCATGAGAGTGCATGTTCTAGCAAGTCGTCTCCCCTCCTCCCCAGTCCTTACTTGCACCTGGACTTTTGCAAGAGTTTAAGCTATTGGCATTGAAAATGACAATGCCTTTTATTTATATTTTAAAAACCAAAACATAAATAAAAGGCATTGTCACTTACATTGCCAATAGCTCAAACTCGTATAAATGCGAGACCTATTGG
Organism: Calotriton arnoldi; assembly: GCA_963921515.1. Lineage (NCBI taxonomy): Eukaryota > Metazoa > Chordata > Amphibia > Caudata > Salamandridae > Calotriton > Calotriton arnoldi. The sequence goes on from CAWUFW010000174.1 coordinate 3,231,509, forward strand.
CTATGCCAATGCTTGTTTAGACATTGCTTCTGTATGTTCAGATCAAGCCCATTACAATAGTATTAGGTGTCTGTCACAGTTCCTTCACTACCTTTAGTGGGTGGATACATCTCTACATATTACAGACATTAGAAATCTATTACCACAGATTGATGGTTTCTAGATCTAGTGCCGAACAGGTACACCATAGAATTCATCCAGAGACCTCCCCTCCCTACTCCACCTCAAAGAAGGTTCCATCAACATCTTCGTCTGGTACAACTGGAGATTTTTTTGCTGCTTGGGGGGGGGGGGGGAGCAATAGAACAGGTACCCTACACCCAACAAAATATGAGTTTCTATACCCATTGTTTCCACATCAAGAAGAAATCAGGTGAATGGATACTGATATTTGGTCAAGAGCCGCTGAATACGTTTATAAAGAAGGAATCATTTCGCATGGTAACACTGCAAGAGATTCACAACTTCTAAATAAAGATTACATGACATCCTTAGGTCTCCAAGATGCATATTTCCACATTTTCGTGCATCCCAGACACAGGAGGTATTTGAGATTCAAATTGTCCGGCTGCCATTACCATTTCAAAGCCCTTCCTTTTTTGTCTCACATTTGATCCCCGCTTCCCGAACGGCCCCAGTGGCAGCATATCTGAGAAGAAAGGGCCATCATATTTTACCTAATCGTGATGATTGGCTACTGAAAGGTCCTTCATCTAAAGTCACCGAAGAGTGTACTAAAGTTTGCCTACAGTTCTTCAGCGAGCTAGGTTTGATGCTCAAATGCTCAACAAGGACAAGTCTTCCCTCCAACCAGAAAAAATAAAGATATTCAATCTAGCCCACAAAAAAAGAGTCTGTCTCAAGACATTCTTACAGGTGATGTCATCTAGCAATCCCATGATCCAACTTTGTCGTCATATGAGAATATTGTAGGAGGAACTAGATAGTCAATGGGTGCATAGTCAGGGTTCCTTCAACAACACAATCAAGATCACACCTACAAAGAAAGACACTATTCCATGTTGGACCCAGGAAAAGAATGTGTAGGTAAGTTTGAAGTTTCTGAACTTAACACTCCAGTTCCAATGCATCCCAGGAAGGCTGGAAGCACATTTCCAGGATTTGGAAGTCAGTGGAAAACAGTCACTACAAGAAGCCGGACTGCATATCAGTCTCTTGCAATTGAGAGCTGTGGCCTTGAGCCTTCAAGCTTTTCTTCCAAGGATCACAAGTTCCTGAATAGTGGTATGCACAGACAGCATGCCAACCATGCACTATATAAAAAAACAAGAGGGAGCAAAGTCACATCTACAATCGATTGAAGAACAAAGAATTTGGAAAAGGACAGTTCGTCCTCATATTAAACTAACAGCAGAACATGTGCCGGGCAACAACAATCACAGAGCAGACACTTTCAGCAGAACATCAGAAAGAGTGCTGAGAATGGGAATGAAACCACCAACTGTTGAAAATCATCTTTACTCAGTGAGTCAAAACGAACTGAGACCTGTTTATAACCAGACAGAACTTCAAATGCTGATTCTTTGCAAGCAATTACGTTCAAAGGGAGCCACGGGGTAAGCTTTTCTGATAGCATGGTGAGGAATATTTGCTTATGCCTTTTTCCCCACCACCCATCATACCAAAGGTTTTGAACAAGATGAAACCGGAACTGTGCCATGTCATATTAATAGCCCATCGTGACCCAAATATGAATGGTACACAGAGCTACTTCTCCTCTCAGAACAGTATCATATTCCAATCCGACCAGTAATCAGTCTTCTAACTCTGCACAAAGGCCAAGTTCTTTAACAACCCAAAGTCACTCTGTTTATCGGCTTGGTTTCTGAATACAACGAGTACCATCTCATAAATATTCGGGAAGATTGCAGAGCAATACTTGTCAAAGCCAGAGCTGAAACCACAAGCAAAACATATAAAGCCAAATGGAAATAACTTTGTCTATGGTGTTTTGATAACAATATTCACCCAATGTCTTCTTCCAGACTAGACTTTTTCATACTTATTATACTTAGCAAGTATAGGCCTCTCTCAAGCTTCAGTCAAAGTCCATTTACGGTAATATCCTACTTCAGAAAATCATCTAGCCAGTGATTGCTGTGGTTAAATAGAATTATTAAACAGAATTATTAAAGAATTCCTTAAAGGTTAATTTTGAAAGTATCCTTGAATAAAACGTTCACCAATTTCATGGCAACTGAGCACAGAGCTGGGACTGTGGTGGAATGTGAAGGTTCTCAGTGTTGCAGTGAAAATGAGGTCCCAATATATTCCCAGTATTCTGACTGAGGGGCCTGCAAAAAATAACATTGCTCCTGTGACTGCCTCCTGGCAAAGAAAATTCAGTTTCACATTCCAATTAAGTCCATAAAGTTTTTATTGGAAAAATGAATTATCTGTGTATGTCATAGAGATTACTGACAGGGGGATCCAACATAGATCAACAACAGTCACACATGGCAATCTGAAACCTTGGCAGCTATGCCCCCAGCAGCCCCTGTTTTCCAGCCTCCAGGGGCCCCATCAGCGCTGTAGCGCACACAGGCAGCACTACACTCTCTCTCGCTGGGGTTGGTTGCACCAGTGAGTTGCCTCATAACAGTCCTACCTCATAAATTAAATGGTGCGTGCGGTGGGTGCAGGTTACAGTGACCTGAGCTTCCAGGCCCAGAAACAAGGGGGTTGAAGGCAACTGCCTCGAGGCCAGAGACCATTTGCATATTTACATACCTTTGTAAACTGGTTACAGAGGCTTAGTTTTTTTCTGGTTCCAGTACCCCCTGGGCCCCCACTCTGCCTATTCCTTACATTTGAAATTTACATTTACTGCTGTAGTGTGAGAATGCATTTAATGAAAAGGAATATAAAGTAGGGTTGCCAAAAGAAAAATGCCAGCCATGTGTTGTTTAAAGACACTGAAAGACCTCGTCTTGACACTAAATAGGGTTATAAATAAAAATGTATGTATTCATTTGTAATGTGACTTTTCTGTCTTTGTTCCCTTTAATTATCAGTCATGGATCATTCAGGCAGCCCTAGAACACAATTAAAAGTGTTATCTATTTATATTCGCTGTTCGAAGTATGCACAGATAAGTGCTGAAAATACGGCTTTAGGTGATGCTTATTTTTGTCCTGTAGGGGCAAATAATAGATTTCTGGGTGGTAGGGCAAAGTGGTAGGTGGTGGGCCGAGCCGCCGGGGGGGCCCCTCCATGTGCTTTGCATGGGAGCCCCCTCAAGTTTCGTTACGCCACTGTAACAATGCTTTGCTGCACCATAGGGGCTGGAATACCAGCATCAAAATATGTTTTTCTAAAACCCCCTCAGCACAGACTGATTGTTGTGGTTCTCCTTTGCTTGCCCCTGGACAGCACAAACTCCTAAAAAGAATTGGGCCTCTGTAAAGTGTGGTAGCATTTCAACTGAAAATGCTTTCGTCATGAATTTAAATAGGCTTTAAGTTTTCGATGATGATGCAGTGCCCTTTCGCTTCACAAAAGTGGAGCCAAATACCCTTACACCGTTTCAAAAAGTAGGCACCTGAAAAAATTATAAGAACTTTTTTCTAAGGAAATAATTATCTTTATATCTCTTTGTCCTGCAGCAGACCAGAAAAGATCTGTGACCTTCACCGAAACACATCCCGAGCCCTCAACTTCTCCTGCTGATCCAGGACCATCGTCGTCACTACCAGCAAACAGTTCAGGAGGCCAAGGGCCCAAAGCAGAAAGAGTGGCAAGTCCTGCCCTAACTTCCTCACCTGCCATTGCTGCAGCTGATCTCTATAGCCACTCTGCCAGCCAGGTAACACGACACGCAGGTTAGAGAACAGTGGAAATTTCTAACAGAGTTTCTCATACAGTCTAGAACTGGAGAAGTATATCTTGTTGATGCAAATAATTGTATTTTCTTTATTGCAGCTGAGCAGCAGAATTTGCATATGTCTAGGAACTAAGGGGCACATTTACTAACATTTCATGCAATGCAGGGCAGCAAACAAAGTTGCTGCACTGCATTGCGTGAAATAGACAGAGCAGAAATCTACTAAGATATGGTGCACTTCTACCCCCTCCTTTTGAAGGCGCACTTGAAACTGCCTAGCACCAACACAGGAAGCTTAAAAAAAAATCTAATAATGAGGAGAAATGAAGAAATTTCTCCTTGTGACACCTGGTTCTTGGGAGGCGTACCATTTTAGCGCAATCGCATGTTTACTGACCTTAGTAAATCTGGGATTGCGTCAAAATCTATGGGTGGAACCAGTCGAACGCCCATGCTCCACCAATGGTTCGACTCCCTGATGCCTTGTATTACTTTGTATTTACCAAAAAACGCAAAGTGGCTGAGCGTGGGTTAGTAAATCCCAGATAAGGACTTCTTTTGCCTTGCAACGACTTGCATCACGGAAGGACAACGCAAGTCTTTATTAAATCTGGGCCTTAATGTCGTAACGCTATAAACACCCTAAGTGGCCAGCATTGGCTGGTCTACAGATTCACATTCTTAGATGATTCACCAATTCTAAGGAGATATCTTTTGGGACAGAGGGGCCTGGGACACATTGTTAAAAAAAAAAAAAAAGAACCTGATTTCTATCCATTATTCTTACTTTACAGAGACAAAATATCGAAAATGCAAAAATGTAAATTTCTGAATTTCGCCCAGGCGCAAGACTGGACCTGGTAACTTTATTAGCAATTCCCTTGCGAGTCAACAGGTGGCGTTGTGCGGCTCCGCGTCGCGTCTGTTGGTTCCGGCTGTGATATCAGGGCCTCTATAAGAACACAATCTCCACATGCTCACATCAGTTCCTTTCTTTCCACACCTTCCAACGCAGATCTGGAGGTAGCAGTGCTGTCTTTTTGACCGAACTTTCACTCGGAGAAATTCATTTTTCCAAACTAAAATCTCTTACAGTGTGTAGATATGGGCCTTAGAATGACAGATTTCAAGCTGTGTCATGACTATCACCAGCAGATGTCAATGATGGAAACCCACAACGTCTGTCTATGGTGTTTAGTCTCCAATCACAACACAAAGCCGTGTTTGTGTTGTTCAAAGATTAACCGGAAAGCAATCCAAGACTGTAAGGCCATGTTCGCCATTGCCAAGCTGCACAAAAAGGCACGGTAGCAGTCCTGGTTCCAGTCAAGGTTGGAGGCATGGACGCGCATTCGCTCCCTGGACTGATCTCAAGTGTACTCCACCTTGAGGTTCAGGAGTTTAGGTCAAAAACACAAGAAATCCCAACATGTTTCACCAAAGTCCTTCCACTCAGAGTCCTGTGACGCTCCTGGTACCTCTAGGCTTTGGAGTCACTTGGGTGAGAGCGCACCTGGATCACTGCAGCTCCTTGCTTCTCAGTGGACTGGTGCGGCAGATGAAACAACACCTGAAAGAGGCTGCAGTCTCTATTTTTGGCACCTCACGGAATCCAACTGGAGCGCCTTTGGGCCCCACGGATTTGAGGTGGCAGCCTGTTGGAAGCCTATCTGCAGATCTGTCCCCGACTGCACAACTTGCCTCTCTCAGAGTTCGATCCCTTCTCTGAGCAGTGCACCGCTGGTTCCCGTCTCGGAGCAATGTCCGATGTGGTCTTAAGCATCAAGACCGACACCACAGGTGCAAACCCTGATGCTAGTTCCGACGTTTCTGCCACCAGATTCGAATCCAATAATCCTATCATATTCTGAAGCTCGACTCTTACATCATTCCATGACTAAAATCTAACAAAAGGTGGTTACGCTAATGTCTGCACATCTATCCACTGTATACAGCAGTAAGCATAGAGCAGAATGTTAAAAGTAACCAAAAATGTCCGTTTTTAGTGGTGCTATTGTGGTGCCAGCACCCAGCCACCTCCGGTGCAAATAAACCACACTACAAGGCAGTGCAGTAACACAACCATGGCAGCAAAGCACACACAATGCAGTTTTTTTCCTACTTCTCTAGTCCCCAGTTCTTGGTAAGCAAATCTAGTCCGAACATGAGCGGTACACTCTTCATGAATGAATCCGAGTACATCATTATTCAACAAGAAGCAGCAGACACGTGTTTCGTCCTCCTGGACTTTTTCAAGGCTGCTAGACCATATATGACAATTATTTATTTGCGACTTATTGACAAACTATATAGTGCCACCACCTCGTGGGTGTGCCATCACACATCACCCTGCGTGAATTTTTAATGTGCATTCATGATAAAGAAACTCCATGAGGAAGGGCAGTGTTTGAAGGCCATCACCATATCAGGTGTAAACACTGGGTGCCTATTCAGTGACTGCAATAGATATAAGCACATTAAAAATTCACGCAGGGTGATGTGTGACGGTACACCCACGAAGTGGTGGCACTATATAGCAGTGTCAGTCAGTCACAAATAAATAATTGTTATATATGGTCTTGCAGCCTTGAAAAAGTCCAGGAGGATGAAACACCTGTTGGCTGCTTCTTGTTGAATAATGATGAACTCGGATTCATTCGTGAATTAAAAGATAACAGTATGCCGCTCATGCTCGGACTGGATTTGCTTACCAAGAACTGGGGACTAGAGAAGGAGAAAAAACTGCATAGTGTGTGCTTCGGCGCCGTGGATGTGTTCTTACATCATTCCAACCCAGAATTCCACAACTTTGATCCAGATAAAGATGATGACTGCAATGCTTTTTATGAAGAGGAGGACATTTTTGATGCTCTGCAGGATACCAGTGGGTTTGACACCACCCCTGCCACTGGCCTCTCATCTCCTAGCCCTATTGCCACAGAAGAATCTACCTCCTTTGAAACTGTTATCAGGAGAGCAGCGGAAGTGGGGGGCGTGGCTAACCTTACCTAACCCTAACTGTGCTCCGGGCCGGGCCTACCATCCTGAGATTATAGGCGGCATTGCAGGGCCATTCCGAACAACACACCGTCCATCTGCCGCCCAAAACCCCTGGTAAGCTGGGCGAGGGGAGAAGAGCCCGGGATCCGGGCACCGAGAGCCGCTCGGGCTGAGGCATACACCCCCGGCTGCAACCACGCTACTGGCGCGGAGGCCTCTGCGGGCTGGAATAGGCCGCCACGGTCCTCCGAAACAGAGGCTCCGAAACAGAGGCTCCGGTTTGGGGAGCGCGTTGCTGCACCTGGAAGTTGAGATTTGTGCACGACCCCAGCAGCGGCACCAGGAAGCGGTGGGACGCTGAAACAAGGTGTGACGACTCGCCCGGCCCAAAGAGCACCTGACATGGCCTGTGGCACGGCGGATCAGAGACCCGGGCGTGGAAGGAAGTTACGGGCCTGAAGACCCCAAGCAGGCCTGAGGGGCCATGCCACAATGTGATCCGTCCCGCCGTGAGTGCGATGCGCCTGCAAGGCGAAACAATGCACCTGAAACTGGCTCTACCCAACTACAGCAAATAGGGAGAATGCTGAGGCTCCCGTAACGACGCCTGTGAGAGCGCCATTTACTCAAAATTAAGCACGCTCCCTGCCGAAGCTCTTGCTAACGCCCCGGTTCTCTGGTTCATTTATTTATTTTACGGAGCCTTCCCCATCTCCACCACACATGAACTACTAAATGAACTTCGGATCGAACCCTACTCCCTAAGGGACACGCAATTCATGTGACACTGGGAGACAGAGAGAGACGGGCCCAGTCAGGAGAGGACGCTCCCCACCACCCCCCCCGGGGAGGAGCATAATAGCGAGATAAGCAGGGCTGTGCAACATTGAACATTGCCTACTGCGGCCTATGGTGATCGGTAAACCTGAGCAGTATCCAACAAACATAGAGACACTGTCACTTCCACCACGCCCTTGCGGATTTAGAGATGGGCCGCACCAGAGGAAAGCAACCAGACCCTTATACTCTAGGAGGACCAGACCATAATGAGCAAGACCACACAGCCCATGTACCAGCTACAGACTGCGTCCCACCAACGGTCAAGGGAGACCTCCCAGATAATCTGGACATTATCCTGCAGGAAGTCTGCAAATTGCGGAAGGTGATTGAGCAACAAACGGGTACACTAACGACGGGCTTCACGCTCTTAAAGGCCGACCATGCCAAACTAGCCACCACTGTGAAAAACAACAAAACGCTCCTCACCGAGATGCTGCCACAGCACAAGGCCCACTCGGAACAGTTAGAGCAGTTGCGACGCCAGGTGACTGGCCTTCAGGAAAGATTGAAGATGCTGAGGGCCAGTCGTGCAGAAATAACGTTCGTATAGTGGGCCTGCCGGAACGCTGCGAGGGAACAAATCCAACGCAATTCATAAAACAGTGGCTGCGCGACACCGTCGCCCCGGAGGGACTAACTGACTTCTTCAGTGTGAAAATGGCACACAGAATCCCTACGAGACCACCAATTGCCGGAGCACCACCCTGACCTATAATAGCGCGAATACTTAATTACAAAGACCGCAACACCTTACTCAGGACCGCCAGGGAGAAGGCCCCTATCCTGTTCGAGAACCACTGGATCTCACTGTATCCAGACTTCACAGTGGCGGTCCAGCGCCAAAGAGCCTCCTTCCAGGAAGTCAAAAAGAAGCTTAGAACCAACAACCTCAAAGTTATTCACGAACAGAAATCACATTTCTTTGACGAATTGGAGAAGGCTACTGAATGGAAGTCATGTTCTCTACTGGCACATCGCAAGGGTCAACACAAACCACCAAGCAAAAGCCACAAAAGGCAAGAAAAGAGAAGACACGCCGAAGGAAACTGAACCGTATGGAGACTAAATCAAGCCCATCCCTGGAACAAGTCATGGAAAGCCAAAAATCAGCACTACTGGCGGCGGCGGCACTCGATGAGCGGGACCCACTGTCCTCAGCGGAATACTCCGAAGACACCAACCTACACTCGGACTCGGAGAACAGTCTTGCTCTCTTCTCCTCCATCACCCCGCAATTGGTGAATGAATACCTGGGATAAGTACCACACTTAGTTGTCGAAATGGACCCCCACGATACTTTGAGGTAGAGGGCACACTGATTTGTATGGCCTTCAGGCCTCGCACTGTCTTTACGATTTAACGAATGGCCATGGTCCGGTCAAGTGCACTGTAACACTGAAAACCCCAGTTTCAGAAGCGTGGCAGAGCATGGACCCCACCTCCCCCATGGTGACTGCATTAAGTTTAAAACTGTATTGTTCTCAGCATTGCTGTTTAGTTTGGTCCACCACAGGTTCTAGACCTAGTATTGGGTTACGTTACGGGGAATTACTTATCTGACTCACTCCTAAGTTTGTCCTCCAGGAACCCTGACTGCCTTAGAAGGATAGGACACAAGACGATGCATATGCATGTATGGCTATGGCTGGAAAGTATACAATAACTACTTGGAATGTGAGGGGCATGGGATTGGTGCAGAAGCGACATAGAATATATGCTCAGCTAAATAGAAGGAAGGCACATATTGTTTTAATGCAGGGGGCACATCTCACCAGCTCAGAGGCTGCTAAGCTGCGCAAAACATGGAGGGGAAAAATATGTAACACATCATACTCTGTTTTTGCGAGAGAGGCTGCCATATGGATCAGAAATGGTACCCCTTTTGTAGCTTTAGACCAAAGAATAGATGTGAATGGCAGGTATGTTTTGATCCATGGCACACTGGATGCGGCACACGTAGTACTTGGCAGCGTATACGCCTCTAATTATGAGCAGGATAAATTCCTAAGTGCCCTTAACACAGTATTGGCTGACTGGGTGGATTACCCCTGGCTATTGGGGGGAGATTATAATTAGGACTCCCGGTTTTATGGTATTTATTTTTTTGCCATTTCCGTCTGTATTTATCCATATTTATTTTTTGGGCATTTTTTCTGTATTTATCCGCATTTATTTTTGCCACAAGCAAAAGACGACGCTACAGCTAGTATTTTTCCACATTTATTTAAATTGACAATGCACACATGCGCCCGGTTGTTATTGGTCAACATAATACATTCATCTGAAAACTTTGCCGTTGTAGTACAAGCACATGTGCATTTCAAGAGACTTTGAGGACATTGAGGCTCTTTCTGGTTTGTTAATGAAATTGCAGTACATGAGTTTTAGATTGTACGTGTCTAGCGCCAAAAAATAAATTACATTGTCCTGGCGAAAAAGAATAAAATACTACCTGAAACCAAAATTAAAACACAACTTACCAGTTCCAAGATGTAATTGGCTTCTAATAGAATTTACTCCATAGTAGTTCTCGAGAGGTCCAAAGCCCACGTGTTGCCAGCTGACTCGAGAAGGAACCACTTGTAACTGGTCGACTGGAATTTCGACTAGGGTGTGATGAGAGCATGAAACTGCATCTCGACCTTGGAAGACCAGTGATGTCTACATACTGGCCTCTGCTGGGCTGAATTTCCCTTTAATCAGTTCTCATCATGCATGCAGCAACCAGTGACAAAACTGCTCGTGCGTCGTTAAGCCATCTAAACAGCTCCTGCTACAAATCTGCGGCCAAGACTTTCCCGGCAAGATGCTGGTGAGGCTGTGAAGTGCCAGCCTTATGGCAGATAATTAGGACTACATGTGCCGGTGGAAATTAATGAGAAATCGGAAAAAATGTGCCTTTGGAAGCATGCTGCAAAGGCGTGTCACGGGGAAGCCTGGAAAATATTTCATTCTGGGGCAGGTTAGAGTACAGGCTGCGCGATGTTTTATACCCACAACTGAATAGCAGAGCTCGTAATTCACTCGAAAGAGACTGACTACCAGCCAAGAGGCGCTGTGTGCTTTGTTTTTTACTCTTTGGTGCAGGTAATACTGGCTTCCCCAGTTCACTGTTTGTCTGCGTAGAATTGGCCGGAGCCCAGACAGTGGGCAGCTGTGTTAAGGCAGGAGGGGTGAGACGTCAGTCCGAATCTAAGACCACAAATCTCGCTACATTCTCATCCCTGAAGCACAAGAGTACAGAAGATGTGTGACAAGCATGAGAGGTTACTTCCAGCACTGTCTCCCACCCAAGATGCTGTGAACCCAAATGATCCACAGGAATGGACCCCTGACAATAACAGCACATGCACCTGCATAATGTGGCCTGCCGTCCGTTCCCGACTCAGACACACCGACACAGGTCGGGAGAGCGGCGGCGGGGGGCCGAGGTGCCTCAGACAGCTCTCCGAGTGGGCGCAGCATCCTCCAGGCACCTCACGACAGCAACTTCCCAGGCTGCACATGGGAGGGCGGACACGTAGGCGAAGCGAGGCTGTCTGGAGGCGACAGGGCCAGCCAGTGCTTTGAAACTCCCCGCTCCGTGGTGAGAGCCTCAAAACACATCCCCTCATCCCTCACGAGGCAGCAGGGTGGCGCCAGCCCAGCACAACCTTACGGCTGGCTGCAGCAGGAGGACGTTTAAAGCAGCAGGGAGGCTTTTCATGGGTGAAGAGGGATCACCGAAGGGCGAACAGCTGAGGGAGACACACTGCATCCCAGAGGGACAGAATCATGGCTCTCGAGTCGGTCCGACCCCCATCCCGGCCCCACCCCCGCAGTTCGTTACCCTCCTTCTCACTAGGCAATCAATCATGGAACGGCGCGACGGCGGGCCCTTTCCCTCCACCCCCGCTATAAACCATTAAGCAACCCCTTGCTTTTCTCTTCTTGAGACACCCTGATAACACGACACTGCAGGCTCCCTTAATGAGGTCCACATGAGGGCGCTAAAAGACCCTGATTGGAAGGGATTTAAATGAATTTCCAGGGGCGTGGAAAGGAAACTGCACTGGAGCACGGCAGAGGCAGCGCGGCAAAATTTGCTAGTGTTTTGCCGTTTCTAAATATAAATACAGACAAAGGAAATATAGATTTCCGTCTGTATTTATATGTAAAAATCCGTAAAAACGGAAAACCGGGAGCCCTAATTATAATGCAATCCTAGACATAGAACTTGATCGCTCTCACCCACCGCTAAAGGGGACTGGCGCCAAGAAACAGGCGGACGCACTACGCGGTTGGGCGGCAGGCTGGACACTAACCGATGCGTGCCGCGAATACTTGTTTTATTCTCCCCCTCATATGCTACACACACGCATAGATAGAATGTTCTGTTCTCCGCCCCTTGTTGCACAAATTGAACACACCACATACCTGGGAAAAAAGCTATCTGACCACAACCCCCTGGAAATTACGTTCTCCTGGGGGAAAATACCCACCCCAATTCCAACATGGAGGCTGCAACCGCAGTTACTTGAGGACTCCGTGTTCCGCAATACCCTGACCACAACTATCTCCAATTATTTTACTGAAAATGCAGATACTACATCCTCAATCCTCACGCCAAACAGAACATGAGGCATTTAAGACAGTTGTGAGAGGGGTTGCTATCGGTACAATTGTGGGGGCCCGACAAATGAATAACAGGGAACTACAAAAAATAGAAGACAAACTGGGCAGACTAGAGCACGCAGCAGCCTCAGACACCACTAAAGAAGCGGCCCTACAAGAAGCACGTGTCACACATGCCGAACTCCTGGAGCAACTGCGGGTCATAGATTACCAAACATATACACAAAGACAACATACGGAGGCCGATAGGTCCGGAACACTCCTGGCCAGGATTTTGCGGGATGCGCCACCCTCCACCCCCATGCAAGAGGTCACCACGATAGAGGGCACAACAGTGCACACGCAATCGGACATAAACATAGCATTCTGGAATTACTATACAACACTATACCCGGCCTCTGAGGATTTGGGGGAAGAAGCAATAGAAGCATTCCTGGACGACCTCGAATTCCCCCAGCTATTAAGAGCTCACCAACAAGGCCTAGCTGAACCAATTTCCAAAACTGAAATAAAGGAAGCGATCAGGGAACTTCCCCGCAACAAAACCCCGGGGCTAGATGGCCTCCCAGTGGAGTTTTATGACACTTTCTCGACGGCGCCGGTCCCCCACTTAGAGCGTCTTTACCAGGCAGCATTAGATACAGGATATGGCCCCCCCACCACCATGCAGGCACTGGTTGCCTCCCTCCCAAAGCCAGGCAGGGACTTAACAGATATGTCCGGGTACAGGCCTCTCTCATTATTAAACACTGAATATAAAATCTTATGTAAAATACTGTCTTGCCGACTACTTCCCTACTTGCCACAGCTGATACACATAGATCAATGCAGCTTTGTACCCAACCGTAGCACCTCTCTGAATATTAGACGGCTATATAATCTGCTTACTTCCACAGCCTCAGACCACCCCAGAGCTGGGTGCATTTCCCTAGACCTGAGGCAAGCTTTTGATACTCTTAGCTGGAGCTACATGCTAGCTGCCCTTCGAAAATTTGGTATCCCTCCAGAATTTATACACTGGGTTAAACTACTATACACAGCACCCACAGCAAGAGCCCGCACAGGAGTCCAAATCTCTCAGTCCTACCCGGTAGGCCGCGGCACGCGCCAAGGCTGCCCGCTCTCGCCACTCCTATTTGTATTAGCACTGGAACCACTAGCTATTCAACTCCGGAAAGAGGCAGTAAGATATGGCATTCCGATTGGCAATACCACGCACACCCTCTCATTATACACTGATGACATCATTCTCTACCTGGGCAGCCTCCAGAGTGGTCTTGGCCCCATTCCACTTATTTTTACCCAGTTCCAAAATATCTCGGGCCTCACCATTAACAAAACCAAATCTTATGCCTTTTATTTTCCCGCTGAGGAGCAACAGGAACTGCTGGATGGCAATCTCGTATGAGCAGTTAAGGCACTTAAAGCTCAAATAACCTTTTGGACTTCACTACCACTCTCAGTGGTGGGCAGAGTCACATTCACAAAAATGGTCATGCTCCCGAGAATGCTCTATTACTTTGCTAATTTACCAGTAGTGATCCCGACTACTATCTTTAAAACCCTGAACACACTCCTACTAGATCTAATATGGGGAAAGGGCCGCAGGAGGGTGGGGCTCTCGAAACTCCAGCTGGGAACAGACAAAGGGGGCATGGGAGTCCCGGACTTCAGGACATACTGCTATGCGAGCCACCTGCAGTTGCTATCATACTGGACTGCGGGTTATAACCTCCATGAGATAGGGATGATGCAGCAAACATTACATCGAGGGGTCCTTCGTACCCTACTGTTGCCTAAGGGACGGATTCCACCCACGGCTCCCACACTGCTAAAAGTAGCCCTCACCTACTGAAAAAGGGCATTACAATACATGAACCAACTACTCCCCTACGCACCCAACGTTCCACTAGTAGGTATCCCCACACCCACAGGAGTCATCACATCCAGAAGCATATCCGGATGGACACGGGAGGGAGTGCACACTGTTGGGATGCTATTTGGGGAAAGTGCGCTACTAGACCACGAAAAATTTGCCAGGGAACAGGGTGTCCCACGGTCACTTTATCTTCTACATGCCAGTATTACTAGATACATTAAACGGTAGTGGGCACCAGATAATAAGGAACCCCCCACACACGAGTTAGTATATACACTATACCTCATGGGTAATGGGCGTCACTTGATCCGCTTTCTGTACAGGGGTATTCGTACCCATGAGGCAACCTCTCTGGCAGCGCTTAGAGAAAAATGGGATGCTGACATCGAAAGAGACCTATCGGACAAGGAATGGGACTCCCTACTTGAGTATCCCAAGAAGGTATCCCGCAATGCCAAATTTAAATTCATTCAATATATGGTACTGCACAGGGCCTATCTTACACCGCACCAGTTAACTAAAATGTATCCGGAGGCGAAGGACCACTGCCCACGATGTCTCGTGCAGGCAGCTGACCTGCTGCATATGTTATGGGTCTGTCCACGACTGGCTACCTTCTGGGCAACCGTTATAAAGGTCCTAGGGCCAGTAACGAGTATTATTGGGAGTGGCACGGCGGAATACTGCATACTTGGGCTGCGCCGGGATCACAAGAAACAAAGTCCAATCCTGATTTGCTAATTTAGCCTTGATACTAGCAAAATGATCAATCACCCGGAGGTGGAAGGCTACAACACCCCCCATTAGGCTCAGCTGGCATGGGGAGGTGGTCCGATGGGGGAGAGCTGAAAGCATGGCGATAAGGAGGGAGGAAAGTAGGGGCCTGCGGAAGACACCAATTTCACTGGAATGGGATGCAATGCTAAAACTATTCATAGCCTCTGAACCACTACCAACATGATACGCCGTATTGGGCAAATATACTGAGTAAGCTACAGCTGGGTATTCAGAAATAGATCCACCCAAGTACTCACACTGTTGGAACAAGCATAGCTACATGCCACGCGGTCAGGACTATATACATGAACATAATAGCACTGCGCCCTTTATAGGCCTATGAGAGGATAGGAGTGAGTCAGGGAGGGGGAGGAAGGGAGGGAATAGAGAATCGAAGCTAGGAAGGAGGGTGGGAATGTTATTCTGACATGCAGACTGTAAATATACCTTCCATATGAGTACTATTATTGTGATACCCTTATAACTATCCACGTGCTATATTATTGTTCGATCTACTGCAGTATATACATGATTTTGTGGTTAGTTTATTCCAGCCTGGACCAATGATATGTACCCCAAATCTGCATATTTCGTCGACATGTCAGATGGTTATGCATGAAAATCAATAAAGTATTTTTGGTTTTTTTAAAGGAGAGCAGCGGAAGTGCTTGATTTAACATTGCTGATGCAGGATGTCAAGGCCAACATATTGACAGAGGTTTCTAACCCTGCAGCGAACCTGTTTTACCCTTTAACAAGGCTCTAATAGATATACGAGTAGGCACCTGGGCTAAACCAGGATCTTGCCCACCAGTCAACAGACAAGTGGCAAGACAGCACAGGCCAGCTCTCACGGATCCCAACTTCTTGCTCCAGACCCAGAGAGCTTGGGGGTACAGGCATCATCCAGCTGCCTAAACCCCAATTCTGCTCCCAACACCCCAACCAACAGGGAATCCAAATGGACAGAAATTTAGCAAAACCTGTTTTTTACAGTGCCAGTCTTGCCCTACAATCTGTTACACCTTGTACCTCCTGGGACGGTATACGGACACCTTATGGGACAGAATGGTGAATGTGTTGCCAGCTGTCACCAAGGATGTCAGACATACCCTACAAGTCTCATCCTTGACGACCAAGATGCTGCAAAATATGCAATCCCTTCTGGCCTGGACACAACCAGCGTGGTGTTTAGGTGCCATGTCTGGATCCGCTTCATGGGTTTCTCTTCGTACATCTAGCAGCCTCTCACAGACATTCAGTTCGATGACTCAAAACTTTTCGGGGCCAAGGATGACTCGGCCTTCGAGAAATTTAAGGATAGCAAAGTCACCGTTCATTCTCTGGGACTAGCTCAACCAGCTTCGCAGCTCCCCCAACAACAATGCCCCTTTCAAGGCTTTGGCAAGAGATATCTCTAGACGCAACACCAAAATAGGTCTCAAGAGCAACAGGTCTCCCAGCCCTTTCGGGGTCAAGGCCGGGGAGCTGGCCAGCAACGTTCAGGCCCCAGGGGAAACTATTCTACCCAGACCACATCCCCTTTCCCCACAGCGGCCACAGCAAAACCGATTTAATTTGTCCCTGGTAGCAGCTAATTCCCCGGGTAGGAGGTCAAATCACCTTTCACTTCCCCACATGACTGAGCATCACGCCAGACCAATGGGTTCTCCGGGTCGTAGAGCATGGCTACTCCCTACCTTTTCTTTCCTATCCCCCAGACATGCCACCTGCACCACAACACCTCCCAGAGGGCCACTTGACAATACTTCATGGAGAAGTTCAAGCTCTCCTGGCCAATGGAGCATTAGAGAAGGTGCCGGCATCAGAGATATAAACTGGTTGTTATTCCTGTTGTTTCCTTCTGCCGAAAAAAGGACTCCATCTTTGATCTCTGCCATCTGAACTTCTTTACCCGGAAGGGCACTTTCAAGATGCTTACCCTTTCCCAAGTTCTGTCTTTCCTAGATCCAGGAGACTGGATGGTGACACTCGACTAGCAGAACACATATTTTCATATTCCTGGCCTGCAGTCCAATAGGTGTTACCTGCGGTTCCAGGTAGGCCAAGAGCACTTTCACTAATTTGTGCTCCCCTTTGGCCTGATCAGTGCACATCAGTTGTTCACAAATGTGATGGTAGTGGCCACAGCACATCTACAGAAGTTGGGTATACCAGTCTTCCCATACCTTGACGACTGACAACTGAAGGTGACCTCAACTCAAACAGTTGTAAGCCACCATCAGACGACGGCCGACCTGTTGTCATCAATGGGTTTTTCCATCAATGTGCCGAAGTCACTTGTGACTTCTTTACATTGGCTCCCATTCGTGAGAGCCATCCTGGATACAGTGTTTTTTTGAGCTATCCCTCCACCTCAACTAGTCCAGGAAATTTGGGCTATGATCACAATGTTTCAACCTTTGACCTGTCTCTCAGTGACAGTAGCTCTGAGGCTTCTAGGCCTTTTGGCCTCCTGCATCCTGCTTGTGGACCATGTCATGTGGCACATGCGGACCCTAAGCTGAGGTTTCAGAGTACACAAAATTGCCAAACTCTAGGACCAGTAGTCGTTGCACAAATGATGTAATAGTAGACAGAACCTACAAAATAAATGTCTGAAATATCTGACATCACCTGTAATTTTCGAGTCACACTGAATGTTACACAGAAAATTTAAACTGGTGATCGCTTAAAAGCAAAATAAAATTAGGAGTTGGAGAGAAAAATATAAATAAAAAAATGTCTCCTCTGAAAAGACTGCCTGCCACAATAATCTTTTGAAACAGGACAAATAGTCTGATCATGGGGGAAAAGTAAAACAAAATCATAGACATTGATTATACATTGTACAGGTAGAAAATACACCTCACAAACTGAATACAAAGCATGTAAAAATCGGAAGCCATGTTTCAGCAGTCATCACAAAATATATGGAACAATTTTAACCGAGACAGATGCTTTCAGGACAGAGAATTCTGTAATCTTAACTGTTGGATGAACATGAAATTTTAAAGTAAGGCAGTTGATTTGTCTGTGGTGCGATTTTGCTTTTAGAGGACACCAGTATAAGGTCTTCTGAGATCCTTTTCTTCTCTGGGGAAGCATGAGTCATCTAAGGATACATGTTAAAAAACACTCTTTCAACAAGAGTGAGATGCCATTCTTCAGCCCGACTACTGTGTCTTCTAGGACGACTTGAAAGAAACTGGCTTTAGAGGTAGTTTTTGGGGGCTCACTGAGGCAGATGGTAAAACTGACAGAAGAGTGCAATCTTCACTGACCTACACTGGATAATAAAAAACTCTTCCGTGGCACTGAAAAGCTTTGGAAAGAAAAGCCCTATTGCATGACTTAACATGTACAGGAAGCTGGTCAAAATTCCTGGCTTCTTGATCCTTGCATGGAGCAACAGCCAGGCAACCAGAGATCGTATTTTAACATTAATCTGTGTATCTAATGTTTTTGAAGGTGCACACACCTTCTGGCATATGCCAAGCAAATTGCTGAAGTGGTGAGGATGGCCAGGACACCTCCAGGAAAAACATCAGGGCACGCCTGGTTATAGTGGACTTTGTGGAATGGGTCTTCAGTAAGCCAGAGGTACACATGGCTGAGATCTACTGGGATTTCCAGTAATGTGAAGGAGACACTCATGGATATGGCTTTTCAATGGGACACGCCTGTTTGGAGATAAAGCTGAATCACCCTTGGAGAGATTTATGACAGACAGAGCTACCACTCTCTTCTTTAGATGTCAGTCCCCAACCGGAGACTGCAAGCTGTTTTGCAAATTATGTGGCTTCTTCAAAGGGTTTGCCTTTAGCCAGTGTCAGCCCTCCATGCCTATCCAGTAGCCTTACCAGCTTGTACAGAGGCAAAGGCAGGCAGACACAGCAGTTCTCCTCCTCCTCCTCATCATCACCCGCATCAACTGGAAAGCTACTTTAATATCCCCTCACGCATATGCGGGCACTTGGAAGCAGGGTGTCTTACTTTCTGCAGGACCGGAAGGTCATAACATCAAACCAGTGGGTTTGCATCCCACTTCCAAGAGGCAAATCCCAAGATCTCACCCATCCAGTGCCTTCATTTGGAGGATTCCCTTCAGATGTTGCAACTGGAGGTGGCAGCCCTTATGCAGAAAGGATCAGTAGAGTTGGTCCCACAGGAAGAAATCAGGCAGGGGGGCTAGTGCTTATACTTCCTGGTTCCTAAGAAGGACAGTGGACTTCATCTGATCCTAGACCTCAGACTCTTGAATTTTTACTTTTACATGGTGAAGGTTCAAGATGCTGTCACTGGATCCAGGTACTACAGGCACTGGAAGCAGAAAACTGGATGGTGTCAGTCGACTTTGCATATACAGATCCTGAAGTTACACAGAAACTATGGTTCGTGGTAGTTTCGTCCTAATACCAGTTCACTGACCTCTCGTTCAAGTTGACACTGATGATAGTGGTGGTTGCAGCACATCTCCACAGGTCACAATGTTTCCACAACTCCATAATTAGCTGCTCAAGGTTGCCTTGTCACTGATGCCAGCCCACCTATGGGTAACAGGATTCCTGTTGGTCGACCTAGGGTTTTCCATCAACCTGCACGTCTCACCTACAGCTCTCTCAGCACCTCCTGTTCATAGCAGCAATACTAGACACAGCACATTTGAGACTTTCCCCTCATCAGGGGATCTGTGACATTTGGGATATGATTCCAATGCTTCAGGAGGGAGCTTGAGTTTCAGTCCTGAAGGTCTTCTGGCTTTCTGTATTCCACTGGTCACACACGCTTGCTGGCACATAAGGCCTCTTCAGTGGAGCCTTTGTCGCACTGGTTCCAGCTTAGGGGAGATCTGTCAGACACAGTCAGGCTCTCCCTAGAGACAGCAATGGATTTTCGTTGGTGGTCGGTAAAGGACCGCCTTACACAAGGTATCTCCATCTGCCTCCATCCAGCAGTGCCCCAGTAGTTACGGATGCATTCACCTTTGGGTGGGGTGCCCACCGGAGGAACTAGAGATCAGGGGCCTTTGGTCTTCAAGGGAGTAGTTCCTGCAATTTAACCTGCTTGAACTGTAGACAATTCTCCTAGCCCTGAAGACCTTCCTGCCCATCACTTGTGGCTAGGCTGTCCAATGCTTCAGGAGGGAGCTTGAGTTTCAGTCCTGAAGGTCTTCTGGCTTTCTGTATTCCACTGGTCACACACGCTTGCTGGCACATAAGGCCTCTTCAGTGGAGCCTTTGTCGCACTGGTTCCAGCTTAGGGGAGATCTGTCAGACACAGTCAGGCTCTCCCTAGAGACAGCAATGGATTTTCGTTGGTGGTCGGTAAAGGACCGCCTTACACAAGGTATCTCCATCTGCCTCCATCCAGCAGTGCCCCAGTAGTTACGGATGCATTCACCTTTGTGTGGGGTGCCCACCGGAGGAACTAGAGATCAGGGGCCTTTGGTCTTCAAGGGAGTAGTTCCTGCAATTTAACCTGCTTGAACTGTAGACAATTCTCCTAGCCCTGAAGACCTTCCTGCCCATCACTTGTGGCTAGGCTGTCTAGCTCTTGATGGACAGTACTACCGGGATGTGGTATGTCAATAAGCAGGGAGGCTTGGGGTCTCATCTCTGCCAGGAAGACCTGAGATTCTGAGGTAGAGCCATGGGATATGGCTGGTTGCCAACCATCTGGCAGGCTCTCTGAACACCAGAGCCGACAGCCTTAGTCAGCGTCATCTGCCAACCACGAGTGGTGTTTTCACCCAGAGGTGGTCTAGAACATATTTGCCATGTGGGGCACTCCATAGGTAGACTTCTTCTCCACTTACGAGAACGCACATTGTCCACAGTTCTGTGCCCTTCACATTCCACAGCAGGGATCTTGGGGGGACACATTTTGGTTAAAGGGGAGTTTTTCTCTTCACTGTGTATTTCCTTCAGTACCCTTGATTTCTTGGGTCTTGAGGAAGCTACGCCAGAACCAGGCCCAAGCCATTCTGATCGTTCCACAATGACCAAGGAGTGTGTGATATGCATTCCTGCTGAGACTCTCCTTGTGTTTTCTGCTCAAACTGCTTCCCAGTACAGATCTCACCTCCCAGTCTCAGGGAAAGGTATGGCAGTGCACCCTTGAGAAATTCTTTTTTCATGGTGGGGGTTGAGTGGGTACAACTAAGATCTTTCCACTTGCTGCCAGAGCTAGTTGATGTTATTTTGTCAGCTCGTCGCCCTTCCACAAATCTAATCAGGAAAGTGCAATAGCCTTATTGCATGGTGAGCAGAGCAACACATGGACCCGCTGAAAGTGCATCTTTCCGATGGTCTGGATCTTTCCCTCTCACTGGCCCACCATGGTTGTCAAATCTGGAACTGTTGTCAGATTTTTTAAGGGGCTCACATACATGTTACCCCACCCTACAGCCTTTATGATGCCCCTATGGGATCTCAGTTTAGTATTGACTTTTCTAATGAGGCCTCTGTTTGAACCCCATCTCAGCTGTCAGGTGAGGTTGTTAAATTTTAAGACCTTTGGCAAGACGGGTCAATCATTCACATCACATTCTTCTATCCAGACAACATTTTAATTTAGGTGGTGACCCCTTTCCACCTGGGTAATCAGTTATCCTTCCCACCTTCTTCCCTCAACCATATCTCACCAAAGAGAAGGAGAGACTATATTGACCGCTCATATAGAAGTCAGTTATTGCATTGACCAGACGAGGGAGATTAGATCCAATTACTAGTTTGTAGTTGGCTATGTAGGCAGCAAGAAGGGCAAGGCAGTCCAGAAGAGGACCTTATCATGCTGGATCCTCCTGTGTTGTACGCTTGCCAAAAAGAAACACCCGAGTGAATCGATGCTCATTCCCCCAGAGGAAGGTCTTCAACTTCAGTACCAGCCAGTGGTGTACCTGTAGCTGAGATTTGTTATGCGGTGAAATGGGCTTCCCTTCACACTTCTTAAAATCATTATTGCTTGGATTCAGTAATGAGAAGGGATGGCCATTTCGCTCACTCCATACTGCAGGATTTCTTTTGCCTGACCATTCTTTCGGATCCACCACATAGGAGGTCCTACTGCCATGGGATCTATTACAAAGGTAAGAAATCTGCAGGTAGAGGTATCCATCAGAAGAAAAATATACTTACCTTTTTTAACTATCTTTCTAGTGGATAGTATGTTTACCTGGAGATTCCTTACCGATCTCACCCACCTCCCCATTCTTAAGGATGGTCAGAGGCACTGGTATTAATAAGGTACAAAGTTAGTTTTTGCAGTGCACTTCCACACTTGGGGTCAAATTTATCAAGGTTTTGCGTTGCCCTTGCGCCCCGCCTGGGAGCACAAGGGTTACGCAAAACCTACGTGAGATTTATCAATCCACGCACGGCCACCTTGCATGGCTTGATAAATCTGTAGTAATGCAAGGTAGCGCAAATCGCTGCCTTGCGTTACTCTGCGCCAGGGAGGCGTTACATAGATTTTGGTGCATTCCCAGATTTACTGAGCTGTAGAATGTGTCAAAATGCTATGCCTTACCATGTGAGGTGTAACGGGGAGAAATATATGTATTTCTCCTCCTTTTTTCCTCTTTCTATGTGTGCTGCATTCTGCAGCACACATAGAAAGACGAAAATGCCTCTGAGGATTGTTTTTGTGCAGGAAAGTGTCCCTTCCTGCACAAAAACAATCCTGCCTACAATGCAGGCACCCTTGCACCATGACGCAAGGGTGACTGCATTGGGGCTATGCAGCCAAAAGAACACTGTCACTAAAAAAGGACAGGAATGCGCCGTATAATGTTAAATATGGCACATTTCTACCGTTTCCCTTTCACGCAGGGCAGCGCAGCTAGGTGGCTTGCTGCGTTGCGCTGCATGAAAAAATGATAAATATGGGCCTTGATCTGTTGTTGCTCTCGTCTCTGCCTCTAAGGGCTCAAACATGTATGAGGAACAGAGGTCACTGTGCTCGGTGGTGCTATATGGCTCCAGTGATGGCACACCTGAAAAGCTGTCTGCAGCGAAATTGAGCCACGCCAACCATCGTCGGAGGAGAGCTATGACAAACGTTTCCTGATCCAGTCTGACTCCTGGGGCTATTCAAAAGGTGAGGAATCTGTAGGTAGAGTATACACTACAAAGACTGTTATCAAAAGTAACTAACTTTTTCTTGAAGACCTACAATGCCATCACTTCTATTTAGCAGAAGAAGCAAAACTCCTGCCCTGGGTCATGGAGCGCTCCATATGGTCTTTTGAAAACAATTCCTCCAACTTTGTGGTCTGTGAGGTCATTATCTGGGACCCATGGACTTTGATCGTACTGGTTCAGGTTTTCATGTCTCCTTCCTCTCCTTCCTTCCCTCCTCCTTATCATCCAGTGTATCAAGAGTTCTTGACAGTGTGTAGCTATCTTGACATGAGGTTCTATGTCTCTGTTGTACGTCCATGTCCATTGTCTGTGTGAAGTGTAATGTCATGGACTGTTCTTGTTGGGCAACTCTATAGTTGACTGTTGATTGTTTTCAGTTGATACCTGAGGGATCTATGAAATTATGTTAAATAAACACTCAACTTTATGAATATAAGCTGCCTGCTTTCCTCTAATCCATGATTCTTCAGTCAGTCCTGTCACGGAAACTACACCAGCGCAGGAAAAGAAACTGAAATGAAGGAAGGTGGAAAAAAAACATAAGTGAAAAAAATACCATATGCTTGCCCGACTAGATCAGCAGTCCATTAAGCCTACACCTTGACTAGGTGCTGGGAGACCTGCACAAAGGGAAATTGCTTGGGCAGAAGGAATAGCAACGCTGACAGAAGGTGCTATGAGGCATAAGACGCAGCACTAACCAGCACTAAAGGAAAGTGTTATTAGTAAAGCCTGAAGAGGCCTGCAACAACAGAAAGAGCTGGAATGCAGAGGAAGTCTGCAGGTGCAAATGTGTCTATGTATGTTCATGCTGTTAATGCTGTATGTGTGTTGTACCTGGGAGCGAGGTACACCAGAGGTGGTAATTTGACCTTGTATATATAGAGGGGAAGTCAGTGTATCTTTGACCCTGACACTTACCATGCAGTTAGAATTCTGCTGCCACTTCACTAAGCCAGCATTAGTTTTCCTATGGTTCTGAGAAGCCTGGACGGTTTCCCACGGGCATCAGACTCATCCGCGCACAGTGCGAAACACCAATCTCAAGATTCGGCTGGTGGATTGCAGGCATCAAATGGAGGAAATGAAGGAGTTAAACATAAGGTTCTTGTTCTTATATCTGGCACTTCTAAAAAAACCTCCATTCTCTTGAAGAAGTCAGCGTGACTTGCCTTAAATCCAATCCATTCTACACATTCCTATCCACGATGGTCGCCTTTCCAGTGTTTGTTTTCAGTGTTTCCCAGTCCAAAATGGCAGCAACCTTGTTTCTGGTGAAGTATGCTCTTCCTGGACCTTTTATAAGGAGGCTTTTGTCAGAGAAGGATGCATCACATTCATCGCCCAGTTAGATGCTTTTTCCCTTGATTTTTGCTTCTGTGTTTTTTGTAGCAGTATTTCGTACTGAATTCTTTTACAGGAAAACAATATGTTTGGCTCTTCCTCAACCCTGTATCGGAGTAGTTTTGGTTTCTTGCTTATCAGCTCTTCTAACATTCATCATCTGCAGTCAAGAACTACCAATATTACACTTTGTGTTTTTTTTTTTAAGTGCATGGTAGTGCCATGTCTACTGAGATGATTTGCCCTTTCTTTGGAGAAGAGAAATAGTCATCAGACTATATCATAACTCTTAGCAGAGCTCTTGTCCAGCAAGTATGCAAAGCTTGGGGAAAAAACTCAAACTGGCACTGCAGGGTTTAGATCAGTTTATAGAAAGTACAAGTCATCTTCATATGATACAACCTATGTGTTGGCTCATCCAGCTCGTAAGACCTGCTGGTACAAAATCTCTTCTTGAAACATGAGGGAAAGTGGATAGGTTGTGCAGGCAACCTGATGTATTCAGATGGGAGTTCTTTGCATCAGACAGCTGTGTCCGGCACTTTATAATTGTATGCTTCCAAAACCACATGCCACCTTGCCAGCTGAGACTACTTTGGTTGAAAGGCCTCAAAGTACATTATTTCGTCAAGGATTAAAAGAAGATATCGAGGATGAGTTTATCTATACTCATCATCCTACTTCATTTTGTGAACTTTCCAATATAGGCCTGTTAATTAGAGACAGACTTCAGGGGAGACGTAATGAAAGAAAAAAATATTGAGTTGCGTTTTCTGGTTCTACCACAGTCCATCTCCTTTGCAAATCACAAAATAGCATGGATTTTTGTCCCAAAAACTAATGCAAATTGGGGCATCGAAGAGCCCTTTGACTGAGGACGAAAAAGAAGGCTGATGAAAGGTCGACTGTGTTTTATTGATTCTGAACATATGATCTGTGCCTGCCCTATACTCAAAAGGTTTTTAATTATCGCTTGACTTCTCAACAAAAAAACAAGCATTGGCAAAGCCAATAGGTCTCTCCTCTGAGAGCTATTGGCTTTGGCAAGGTGTTGTACCAATGCTGTAAAGCATCACAAGTGCTTTGCAGTGTGGCTAAAACTAAATTAAAAAAGCGCTATGATGCGGCCAGGGGTAATGCATTTTTTTTTTTAAGTGCATTAGCACTGGATGCATCTTTTTATTTTATTTTTTTGCCATGTTGCACAGCAGCCACCTGCTGCTATACAGCATGGATACAAATCATTGTCAAAGCCAGCAATGCCTATGGGCTACAGCATGAACAAAAAGCAATGGCAGAGCCCACAGTTCCAAAGACGAGACCTATTAGCTTTACCAACGCTAGTTAGATCTCGGTACAATGCCCCCATGATTGAACAAGTCATTTAATCTCCCTGTGTGGGAAGAAAAAAAAAGACATTTGGCAAAAGAATCCTCTTATATAAAAAAAAAATACAAAACAAAAAACTCAATTGCATCCATGTCCATGTCTTAGTGAAAGTACATTTTGAAGCAGATAACATCTGTTGTCACAATAAGCATCAATTTCAAAGGAGAAAATCGCTTCTTTGAAGTGTATGTAGCATTACATAGTACTAGGTTCAACAAGGACGATGGAAAAAGAAAAAAAGAAAAGTAGTGCCTCAATCAGTGGAAGAACAGCTATCAAGCTGAACCAATCAGGACTTGATCCATGCTCCAGCCGAAAGAAGACTAAGTGAAGCCAGCAGGCGCCAGCCAATTAGAAGGCAGCAAATAAGAGTGACAATGAAGCCAACTAATGTTAAGCAATGGGCGGACTGCAAGCCCCTTATTGTATAAAATCTCGCAAGTTAAAGTTCATGTGCTGTTGCAGGAGACCTAAAAACAAAGCACTGGCTCAAGTGGGCGGACCAGTTGCTCATGTTGAATGCTGTGGTGGGCGGGATTAAAATATGAGCCAGTTGAACAGAAGAACATATAAAGATGGCTGCGAGAAAGTCTCAATATGCAAGTATAATTATATACATACACGAACATTTTTTAGTATGATCAAATGCTGTTGACTAATGCTAGACCTAAAATAGGATAAAACTCATAATTTTTCAAGAAGATTCTGTGCAGTTTACACGAAATGGAACCTAGACCACATTACTCATCCCAAAAATGCATTCCTCTCAATTTATGTGCATTGGGGGAAAATTCAGTCATATAGGTTTTAAAGTTAAACAGAAATTCGAGCTGTTGGAGTGAAGTAGTGCGATTTTAAGAAGCAGTCAACCAAAAACCAAGATGCATAATGGCCCAAGTGATTGCAAACGCAGAAATTCTTATCAATAGATCTGGTCCGTGCAAATCAAAATGACTACCTGTTAGTGACTCCACAGTCAGTAACATTTAAAATGTTAAGTATTGTTCCCTAAGAAATGCATTGAGTGGCATTGGAATCATTTTAATAGCAATGCACAGGTTTGTTTAAATTACAAAATAGCTAAATAGTAATGTCGCATAATTTGTCTTTCCTTGCTGCATAATTAGGTTCATTGCCTTTCATCGCTGAAGGAAGGCCAGCTGCTGAGGCAAAGCCCACAAGATGAGGAAACACAATCATTCTTGCTAAGTAAACCTCAGTGTCCCTCACAGCGTGCTGCAGGGGGTGAGTTCCAACAGCAGACTCCTGCCAGTCATTCAAGCCCATCAACCAACAGCCGCATTCAGCGATAAAACACACAGAGGGACATTTTATCCATTAGTCTACTCCAACCTTGCTGACCACTGTCCAGTGTGATTCACTTCTGAACATTTAATTCAACCGAATACAGTACCGTATGAGCACTTTAACTCCCATCAACGAGAAGTGTAAAGAGAACCCAGATTCTGAAAGCGCTGTGGGACCATACAAATGAAGTCAATGTGCTATACTAATGCACTCAACATAGCATTCCAAAGCGTGCCCAACAGTGCCACTTCATGGTAAACGGGATTATGTGCATTACATATTTTGCTACCAGGTACAATCCACCATTGCACCGACATGGACCGGGTCTCATTCCCCAATAAGCACCTCAAACTAAGTTTTTCTATTACCAAAATATGGAAATGCGCCAATTCCATGGCCACCGAATGCAAAACTCATTCAATATCTGCCGCCCAGCACCGCCAAGTCGTCAGTTCAATAGTACTTAGTAAACTAGATTACCGCAATAACCAGCTGATCTTACTGCAACCGACCATCCCTCCCCCATACTCCCAAATATTAGAGTATGCCCCACTCATTGGGTTCAGAAGTACCCTGAGAAGCCATCTGACGAGTTGGGAGCAAAAGAAGAATTAATGACAGCACCCGAAGTGTAAACAGGCCTTTCCGGGCACTACACCTTACATGACTGTACTATTCGTGTTTTCCTTCTAGCGTGTACCACCCCCTCTTCGTCACAAAACAGCTAATTTGCTGAAAACCCCACTTCTCTCCCGCTTTTCTATTCCATCACATCTAACATGATGTATACCACACCTGATCTTTTGTGGGATTTCTGGTCAAAAAAGGTCATGCTGCTTCTGCCGAAACGAAAGAATAAACCTAGAGGATTTTATTTTAACATTGGATGGCATGTGCCCAATCGATAAGGCATTTCACAGGCAAAGGCCTTCGGATAATCGAGATTTCCCCAACCCTCCATCGCCAAGAAGACGGAAAGCTGCCTCCCCAACCCCACCTCTCTGGATCACACGTCCTTACTCAGTTATCCCTTTAGATTACAGGTTTTCTTTATTTCGAAAATTACGGTCACCTTGAACTGCAATCCAACTGGCACTTGGTGTGAACCACGGGCTACAGCTTCCAGAATGCACTGCATTAAACTAATGCCTGGCCCGCACTACGTGCCAATAGCGAGATCATATATTCCATCCAGTTTTTCATTCTCGAAATCATTGTAATCTGTATCGCCAGGCCAGTTGTGAACTGGGACTACAGCTCCCAAAATGCACTGAGTGGTTCAATGAATACCTATGCCTCAAATTGTGTCACTACGGATAAGTAGTCCTCTGTTAGCCTTCACCAAACATACTCAATATTCGATTCAGAAATGGCACAAAATGTGCATTCCATTAAAAAAATGAATATGATATGACGTGCACTCCAAGAAGTCACTGCATGTATCCCAAACTATTGCCCGATCTAAGCCCCACCATCAACAGCCACACAGGCCTCATCCGGTCACCAGAGCTTGGCCCCGCCCAGACGCGACACTTAGTCGCTCTGTTGTTAAGTGCCTCAGGAGACCTGCTCATACAAAAGGGTTACTTGTGTTCCATTGTCAGCTGCTGTGGCCACCGCTTTTGCTCCCACACACAGTTCGTACCCCGTTACAAAACCTCCCCTTCCCACTGTAGGCTCAGCACGAACACAAACCCATCAATAAACAGGACTTCCGGTAACCGGAGAGGACTGCACGGGCTGCATGCACCTGTTCATGCACCGAGTGTACAGGCTGGATGATGGCAGGGTGAGTG
This sequence comes from Calotriton arnoldi, assembly GCA_963921515.1. Taxonomy (NCBI): domain Eukaryota; kingdom Metazoa; phylum Chordata; class Amphibia; order Caudata; family Salamandridae; genus Calotriton; species Calotriton arnoldi. The sequence continues at coordinate 3,260,444 of CAWUFW010000174.1, forward strand.
GGTGCAAATCCGTGATACATGTTACACTTGAAAAACAAGCACTACACAAGCAGGAGCGGCAACCGGAGTCACAGAGGTAACAGGAGCAGCTTCGACTCCGCCCACTCAGGCGTCATGAATAAATTAATCTCTGCGTGCCTACCAAAAATGTATGTGTCGTTCTGTAAGGTATGTGGCTTGCATGTAAAGTGCTCCAATATCTACGGATCGAGTTTGTTCTATATAAAAAAAACATAAATAAATACAAACAACTCCGGCTGCCCTGCAATAGCCAAATGGGAAGAGGGAAGAGAGTCCATCACAGCTGTACTGTGTGATGGCCAAATAAAATGTTCTCAGAGTGAAATCGCCAGAAAGAGAACTAAACACACAAAGGAGCGACTTTGACGGAAATGCACCAATAAGAAGCCAGCATTTCTGAATGCCATTGATAGTAACCAATGGCAATGGGTGGGTTTGCCAAACCCCACAGAAGAGTTATAACAGGTCGATCCAAGCTCGTCCTAAAAAAGAGAGTGGGTATGTGATGGCTTCCTTATGTTGTATCTTTCACAAGTGATTCTGACAGTCAGTTGTTCCTCTTGAAAATTGCCCTTCCAAAAGAAGGAAGAATTTTAATGTCCTGATGCCATTAAATATTGAAGTGTGTAGAATGTTTATCGATCGTGTTCAATGGAACCTACTATAGTAGTACTATTCACATACTTCAAAATGCTATTCACTAACCAACGGGCAGAGAACTCCACGTCTCCTATTTTTTCTGTGCGGAGATCTCCACTACATTGGTGGAGATCTTATAAGCCTATATTGTAATAGTAAACGTGGGAATGACAAGGGGGAGTGGTTGGAAATGGGTAATAATTACTAAACAAGCATTTGCAATGCAACCGGTCTCGAATTTGTGAAAGTTAGAGCTATTGGCGTTGTTAATGACAATGCTTTTTACTTATGTTGTCCGATGTTACCTTTCTTTCTCAAATTAACACATTAATATTTCAAACAGCGCAACAATGGCCAACTTTTCCTTTTAAATAGAGATTTTGCTAAATAAATTGGACAAAGTATTATTGGGCTTTTTAGCCACATGTGAAACGACAGGAAAAGCTTCAATGTTAACGTCACACAAACTCACTGCCCAACACACTGCCTATACAAACCATGTAACATCGACCTGTGTCTGGAAGAGGTCCGCTGTCTACGGTGAATGGCATGCGCCTCATATTGACAATAGCTACTACTTAGCTGCATTTATTTAGCCCATTTGATCTTTAAATTATTTCCCGAAAACTTTCTTGGTTTTATTTGGCAGGATTTTGATTTATATTACCATGCTTTTAACTGAAACGCTGTATTATATTCCAAATGCCACAACTATTGCGCAAATCATATTTACATATGACTTTCAGAAAGATGCGCCTGCTTTAGTACAGGCGACACGTTCGAATAATATTGTTTACATGCTCGCATTGCATTATGAATTGGAGGGGTAGCTGATTTCTGGGTCAGGTGAGCAAATAAAGGATGGAAAAGCCAACCATGCAAGCTTGTAGCAGAAATATTGACCATGTGCACGCTTGTTTCTTTGTGTGTGAGAATGTGTGTGGTGTGTTGCGTAGGCCCAGATTCTCCTCCCTAACAAAATAATGTATGTGGAAACTGATTGGGACTGGATTTAGGTTTGCAGTAAAGGATGCATTTTTTGTTGCGAGACATTGTGGTTAGATTGTTTTGGAAAGCTGTGGCAGACGTGTATGCATGAGTGCGACCATGTGGTGGTGCGCCCGTGTTGAGTCTGTGTGTGCCACGCGGGTTCTCTCTTCACGATTTATCTGTATTTTCGTTTTTGAGTGTAGCCATGTTTTGGAGAAGCCCGTCATATGGAACAAATTGCAGATTTTCAGTTTAGTGAGACCCGCTTTGCGCCTGGGTGCTGGTTACAGGTGCTTGGGGGGCCTAGGAGGCCAGTGACAGGTTTAACTCCACAGACAGTGAGCACCTTCCTGCACGGTCTGCTCCCTGGGATAAGGGGATCAGAATCGCCTGGATGGACTGCAGCTTTGTGCACAGAAGAAATGTTCAATGCGTAATGGGGAGCAACCCCCACAGCATTTGTGCGTACACCTGAGCGATGCAGTACATAAAGAGCCTAGACGACAGTGCAGCATCTAGATCTCCAGCCGTAGTGTGTAGAGCAGAGGGGGGCAATACACAGAAGGTTGCAGGACCTAGAGAGTTGCAGTACATTGTAGGGTGCATCGAATGCCTATATGGGTAGCCACTGTGTGTACGGAAGTAGGATGCAGTGCCTAGCAAATCACTTAATCTCCATGCCTAAAAAGTGATTGCGACCTTACGTCATTAAACTGGTGCTCATGTAAAGCGCTCCAATAACTTCGGGTCGAGTTCGCGCAATACTACACAACTTACCAAAAAAACTGATCTTGGGGATTGTTTCAGGCTAACAGCAGAATCTCGAATCTCTCAAATTCAAGGGAAACTTCACCACTTGCAAATGACACAACCAGCGCCGCATGCCAGTTATGAGAACTTTAACCAACTGTGAAACAGACAATTCTGTGGGTTTGAGCGTACAGGCGACACAGCTGTGATTTTACTGCCTGCTGCATCGATGCAGTCTTTTATCGTGCGCGTATTGCTATGCAGCGCTATGTCTTTTATTGTGCGCGTACTGGCTTTGCAGCGCTATACAACAACGGGTGCTATATTGTCCTCCACGGTCAAAAACACTCATTTACTAATGACAGAAAAATACTACGTCTCCCCACTCGGGTCGCCAGCTGCAGGAGCTTAAGCCGCCGATCTACCTTGACAGCATACACCGCTCACACTTCTACGGCGGGCGAGAAGTCACTTACCCGATGACGGGCCAGATATTTGCCCCCTCACTCCGCCTGGGCCACACCCAAGGACACCGTCAGGCTTGGCTTCCACTGCCGCGAATGGACTGTAGATCTGTCCAGTGTGAGGTGAGGCCAGTCCTGGAGGGGGGCAGCTCAGCTCACACAGGGCAACAGCGGTCATCTTTTCCTGTCACCCTTTTCTGAAAAATGAAAGTGAAAGTACATGTCCAGCCAGTAAAACGGGTTTGGGGCGAGGAGGAGTCAAGAGCGAGGCAGCTTGGGCAGGGGGTTGCAGCTTTAAACAAGCGTTTGCAATGAAATAGGACTCACATTTACGCGAGACCTATTACATTGCATCACGGACAACGGGAGGGGGGAGGCACGGTCAACAGAAATGCGGGTGGGGTAGGGGGTGAGAAGGCACGGTTAAGATAGTGCTGACAGTACTACCATATGGTGTAACACTCAAAGTGAAGGGGGCAGTAGCCATGGGAGGGGACTGATGATAACACAGGCATAATAAGGCGGGACTAACAAGCCTCATAATCTATCTGCACACAGCATTTAGAAGGACAAACACAAAAGCCAATGAAAAATGTGGGCGGGGTAGTGGGCCCGGCTTCTCTCACCTACTGAACTACCCCAGATCAACCCCAGAGCAGCGCTTGCGTGCTGGCTCAGGGCTCGACCTAAAAATGGGAGGGGTGTAGGGAAAATTAAGGAGGGGTTTATGAATGGAAAGACTTCTGCAAATACCCACAAAATAGTAAGCGTACTGCTATTAAAAAACTACACATTCACAGGTACTACAGCTCTGAATGTGATAAAATAGCTGTAAATGTGCCCCAGCCCAGCCTTGGGGTAAGCCAAGCACCACACATGGCTACTCACCGGTACTGCAACACACTCCCATAGGAAATAATGGAGATAGGAACTTAAAATAACATCCTCTTAGCAATTAATGATAAATACATTAAATTATTTTGACTTTTAAAATGTATGTATATATTTTGTTTAATGAGAATTATTAAATATTTTTTTTATTATTTTAAAATCAAATAGTAAACTTAATTAAAAAATCAAATTAAATTAAACTTTTATACTTTCGTTAAAAGTAATAATTCAAATGAACTTTTACACATACCTTTTTAAGAAATAAGATGTATAAATTAAAAATGCATTTTAATTAATTATATAATACACATTTAATTTGATAAGCTAATGTGCTCTAAAATTTTATTTTAATAGTTCTATGTTTACAATAAATATTTTAAATTAATTTACATTTATATTACAATTATGTAAATATTTTTAAATCTGGGTGGTGGTGGCACCCCTGCTCCAAATGTCCCATTTGACTTTGGGTACAACTGATGGTGAATGCCACCAAAGAAACAAATCCAGAAGGATATGCTGGTTTCTTTGTCGGCCCTTTGATGATCGATAACACTGGAGAGAAGGCCTCATCAACTTGATCCCAAAATTAGCCTTCAGACACATGTGGATTCCTTTGGAGATAGGCTGCTGGAGTTAGATTTGGAAACGAAGGCCACACTCCATGAAACATCTGGTAACTCAATGACAGGAACTCAATGCATTTTGACATTCTGTGGAGCTGGCTCTAGCAAAATGTGAAGTCTTGAAAACAGGTTGTGTTAAAAATCTTCAAATTCAGGAGCTAGCAGAGGGTGTGGAGGACACTGACCTGATGGCTTTTGTGGCCAGCTTTTTCTCAGCTCTCGTGGGGGATGAGCATGCAGAGGTGGACAGGATCCACAGGATGGGTCAGATACGACTGAGCATAAGTCACACAATGATCTGGGTAAATTTCATTATTTTACTCAGAAGGAGGATGTTCTGAGGATGTTGTGTGGAAAGGGAGTGATTACCTTCTAGGACTTCTCTTGTCAGATATACCAGGACATTTTAACAGCCACGCTCTAGAGAAGGGCATCTTTCAGATCAGTTACTGACAACCTACGGAATGAAGAGCATCCCATACATGTGGGCTTTCCCTTTAGGGATATTATTTGAAAAGGAGAGCAAATAGGTCCACTTTTCTGACATTGCAGAAGCTGCAACTTTCTTACCAGAGGGTGCCATCCTTAAAGTGTGCCCTTCTGGTGACAGTGTGCTAAGAGTAAGGACCTTGCTGAATGCTGTCCCATGGTTGCAATTAAGAGCCCAGAGACCATGCAAATTGAGGAAAAAAACAGTGAGGAGGGAGGCAAGACCAGATAATAAGAAGGTTCACAAAGCTCTGTGAGTTGAGCTAAAACACTTGTCAGGAGGAGAATCTGTTTGTAATTTCCTCAGATTGCCTGCTTGTTAGTAGCTGGCACTTAAAGAGTGCATAGGATGCTTTCCTTCAGACAGTCTATTTTTTTTAAACATATTTTATTGCATTTTAAATTGGCATACGATACAACTAACAAACTTCAGTGCTGCAATGCATAAGTAAGTGATACATTTATACTTTTAGTATTGTATGAGATGCACACCATGTGCGTTGCAATAGCATGGATAACAATACTAAAAGAGGTAGCAACAAAATAGAGGTTAAACAATCCCAAAACGCCAGACCCCCCCTTCTCCATCCCCGAGAACCTTGGGGGTCATATTGTAGGCAGAGTTACAATGGGTAGGGTGTACTTGGAGTCTGATATGTCCCCAGAGGTATTTAATTAGATGTGTCCGGCTCACCCTGTGAACACTTATGGAGGGGTGCTGCAATACGAAGGAAGAAAGAATTACCCCGTGAGGGTAATCGGGCCACACTACTGAACAAGCATTAGGTGCTAGCTGTCGATCCACAAGGCACTAGCTATGCCACCCCCTCCCCTGAGTTTGCACTGTGAGAGCCCCTCAAGGGCAATTACCAGGTATGTGTCCTGCTTCCCCCTACTCAGGCATCTTGCACCTGTGCGCGGACCTTTTCAAGTAGTGCATTCCAATTGAAGGAGATTGGTTTTTTTCGGTAGCCCCTGTTCTATTCACGTCACAGTGCTTCACTTTCTGCCGAGCCCCAATGCAAAACCTCTTCCCACCAGGTCTCTACTCTAGGAGCTTGTGAGGATTTCCAGCGCTGCGTAAGTAAGCTCCTGGCCAGCAGCAGAGAGAGGCCTGTAAAGCGCTGCAACACTTTAGCAGTTTTGGGCAATGGAGATAGCCCCAGTATGCAGTGTTCCAGCGTAGCCCAGTGGTGCAAGCCTGTCAGCTCCGATAGCGCATCCGAGACCCCTCCCCAGTACCTTATCAGAGAAGGGCAAGACCAAAGCATGTATATTATTTCCGCATTCAGCGTCCGACAACGCAGGCACTCTGAGGTTGCTGCTGGGGACATTGCATGAATTTTTTGCGGCGTTAAATATGCCCTGTGTAATACTGAGAATTTAATAAACTTGAATCGTGCCTTATGGGAAATTTTGGGGGGATATTCCAAAATATAGGACCATTCCTTGTCTGTGAGTTCTTTAGACAGTACAGTTTCCCATTTGATTTTCAGGGGAGTGAGGGATATCATAAGGTGTTCCCTCAGACCCCGGTAGAGCCAACGTATTAGGTGGCTCCCATGCGTCATTGTATGCAGTGCCCGAAGTAATTCATAACAGGTTCTGTATTATCTGTCGCCTAATGTTTGCGTACATAATGGAGAATACTAGTGTGGGTCAAGAACAACAAGTCAGCCAAACCATGAGTTTGTACAAAGTCTGCATGGGACATAAGGATACCATCCGCAAACAATGAACAGACTAATGTCACTCCGGTCTGGTCCCAGGGAGCAAGCCTGTGGGCAGTTAATGTGCCTATGGGGGTAGGAAGGCCACAGAGTAAAATGTTTGGGGCGTACGGCGCTCATGTGTTGGAATATTTTAGTGCCATTTTCCAATAGGTCAGGGCTATGCATAGTAAGAGTGAACCCTTGTGTAATGCTGAGGACTCTGGACATAACCCTCAGACATTCTGATAAGGTGAGAATGCCTTGCGGAGTTTATATTCTATGGCTGTTTTTGATCAATAGTTCTGAGTTCATTGTGACATGTTTAACTTTTCTAAAATACTTATTGGCGTACACTTGAATGAGGGGAACCAGAGCAGGAGTTGGGGGTGCCAGAGAATAGGCGTCATCCTGAATTTTACCCACAAGGTTGGAGGATGACTGAGAAGGTCGCAGTGGGACATAGAGGAGGTATTCTCCTACCTGTTGGGATATCCCTGGGAGGAGATTGGGATAGTTCCCTGTTATGTTGTAATGGAATTTAGTGGGGCTTGTTGGGAGGGGGAGTTGGTAATGGAGGGGAAAGCGATGGTTGGGTTCCCAGGCGCTTCTTGGATAAAAATACAACCTACAAGGCGTATTGGAGAGTGGCTTGTTCGGGAGAACTCGCTAGATGGGCCGTGAATTAAAGATGCTTCTTGAGCTTTCTCACGTGTAAGCGGATGTATGATTCCGATAGTACCTTTAAATCTTAGGGGCCTGAACTTGCCCACAGAGAGGGGAGAGATATAGAGGTCCTCATCTGAGACCAAGCTAGAAATAATCTACTTGCAAGAACCCCATCTAACCCGAGTAGATCAACACAGAATGAAACAAAGAAAGAAACTGTTTTACACTCTAGTTAACTCTTAAATGGGTCCAAACATAATGTAGTTACCATCTTCATTCCCAGTGACTGTCACTTCAAGGTCTTGAATAGTAAAAAGGATAAAGATGGACATTTCTTAATGGAGCATGGCCTCTTGGATGATCTAATTGGAACTCTAGCAATGTGTTGTGTGAGCGAAACAAAAAGGAGAGGGCATATTCTTGGGTCTCGCATATACATTCTAGAATCATAATTATTATAAGCAATGCTCTAGCCCCAGTAGTTTAGACAGGTTAGGCTAATAATTAATCTCTAGCACTAGCATGCTGTTGACAGAAGGGGGTGAAAACTGGAAGAATATCAAAAATTCTGTTCCGCCCTATATAGTAGAGAATGTAGTCTAACATATGTGTAGAGTCCAAGAACATATATCAAACAGTTAGCTGTGTCCTTACTCCACAAGATAAAAGCAAAGCTTTTGGAGGCTCTGGTAACGGAGGTCGAAGTTAGGCAAGGCATAAACATGATTAAACGCCCAAGTCCAGATGGATACACCAGAGTTTTTTTGTTTTTTTACATAACATTTGCCGCCTAGCTGGTACCTAAAATACTGATCATGTTATATAATTATTTTGTGGAGACAAGGACAGTCACACCATCTATGTGTGTAACTGACATTACAGTAATTTTGAAGCCTGGGAAGGTCTCTCAAAGATGCTGTTCTTACAGTTCAGTCCCATAACTTAACACTCATGCAAAACTATATGCCAAAATACTGGCTTCTATGCTAGAAAACTCATTGCTGGGCTGACTCCCCCAGAGCAGTCAGGATTTGTCAAGGAGAGACAAATGCACAAAAATGAAGGTCCAAAATAAAAGAATTCCAGCACTCCCACTTTTGCTGTCCATCGGATTTATTTCTGTGATCACAGCCAATTGTAGGAACATCACGGTGAGGATCATACTTACTGGTCAAGTCTATAATCTGCTATCTCTAACCCAAGGCATGAGAGAGGGTTGCTCTTAGTATACAGCCACTTGTCTCCTATGCTTGACAAGCAAAATAGGTATGTGGCGTTCCGTTTGGCCCAGACGAACACAAACTGGCCCTCTTTGATAATAATACAATTTTGAGTGACCCAGACATGTCTTGACAGGGCTTGTTGTGGGAATTATCCACTTAGGATCAGAGATAATACATCTCACTTTACCTACCGAGGGAAGCTCTATCTTTCTAGAAGAAACACCAGTTTATATGGGCATCCACCTGTGTGAAGGTCTTGAGGATAAGGATTATAAATCTAAATTTCTCGCACAGCTGGATGGTATACATACGGATTTAAAGAAGTGGTCCTCTTTTTTAATCTCCTGGTTGAGGAGAATAGAGTCTGTGGAGATGAACATCCTCCCTGCAGTTTTATATTTATTCCAGGCATTGCCTAAAACGGTGAACCCTGGATTCTTTGATGTACTTCGGTCTGCTGTGAATGGATTTATCTGTAATGGTTCACACCTCAGTGTAGCCCTATGACTATTGCGAAGACAAAACAGCAGGATGGACTTGTGCTCCCAAACTTTCAGCGGAATTATTATGCATTCCGTCTGAGGGTGTTGATAAAGTGGTCTAAGACCAAGACAGATATGCATTGGACCCATATGGAGATGGCGGTGATGATGAGATCACTTTGAAATATCTGGTTGCGAAAAGGATGGAGGCCTGATATGCTTACCTTAGTAGCCTTCTGCATTCAGATCTCACTGCCTGGGATACACTTTCAACCACACTGTGGACATATTTCAGGGGGCAAGGTTAAATCCTTTCCCCAGTACAAGATCAACTCCCAGAACAGTAAGTGACGTCGCTCGGCTCCTTGTCAGTGTCATTGGCATCATCCGAGGAAATGGCGTTGGCTGTGTATATATAAATGCTGATGTCAGTTATTTTTTTCCCCGCTCCTAGATGTCCCCAAAGAAACTGTCTGGTTTCAAACAATGCCATGCCTGTCACAGGCAGATGTCTGTGACAAATCCACACTTGGTTTGTCTGTTGTGTTTGGAGAGGAACAACGACTCCAAGGCCTGCAAGGAATTCTGCAGCATGCACCCGAAGGAGCTGAGGGAGCGTTCCCTCAAGCTCCTTGCCACCTGACGTCAGACAACTGTTGCGTGGAAGGTCCTGGGACTGCTCACAGAGCCGCACCCGGCAATCATCGTCTAGTTTGAGTCCCACCACAAAAAGAAATCCATGAAGACGAAGTGGTCTTCTAATTTGCCGCACTCATCGAAGTTTCCTGACGAGGCGCGGGAGCGTCAGCCCCCCAGGCCTCATGCTTTAGCAGATCCTGAGCCAGGGTCCACTCTGCGCTTCCCGGACTTCTTTCAGCTGCGCAGGAGTGACTCCCACCCAGCTGAAACTTTTTTATGAGGCCATGCACCTAATATGTGGGCGGCCCGGCCCATGAAGCCCCTTCGTGCCCTACTGGCTTGGGAGGGGCTCCCACTGGATCCTCGCCAGCGTGTTCACGCTCGGCGCCAGTCGGGCCCCATAAATGCAGTGGTGGATATGGAGACCTTCCTCTGCGCCTGCTCAAGTGCTGATGCCCTCAACGCCACCGATGCCACATGGTGGTGCCATTCCAATCGTCATTCTGAACTCCGACAAGGAGCCAGATGGGTGTTGTCCGACATCGGTTCTGTCACCAACCGGGGCCATGCCCTTCAGGTCACAGCCAGTGCCTTTTTTATTCAACAGGCCTGGAGATGGAGATGAATGGGAGGGGTCTGAGGACTCTTATGGTAACCAGCATCCCCTAGACCATACTGAGGACAACTGGTATGAGGAACTGGCAGAAGCCAGTGGGTTAGACACCTCACCGGACACTGGCTTGGTCTCCTCCTCTACCGTGGCTAGGGAGGAGGATGCCTCATTCGCTATGGTGGTGCATAGGGTGGCTGAGGTCTTGGGCCTTCAGCTACCCTCAGTGGCAGTCAAGACGAATGTCTTGACAGAGGTTCTGCAGCTGGTAGTCGCTGCATCCAAACCCTTAATCACTTTCAATGAACCCCTTACCAATGTCCTTCTCAGGGCCTGGTCCAAGCTCTGCATAGGGGCTCCTGTGCATTGGACAATTGTCCGCCGCCATCACCCTGCTCCTGGGGACCTAGTTTCCTTACCCAGCACTCCACCCTGGATAGCTTGGTGGGCCAAACCTCCACCTCTAGGGTCAACTCAACCCTGGCGCATTCCTTACTACTTCACCGGATAGGGAATCAAAGAGGCTGGATACCTTAGGGCAGTGTTTCCCAAACTGTGGTCCGCGGACCTCCAGGGGTCCGTGACACATTCCCAGGGGGTCTTCAGGCAGCAGTTTTAAAAGCACTGCAAAGTTCCTTGTATGATTAGCAGTTGTCAAGCAACAATAAAAGTGTCAAGATAATGCCAGTGATTAATGTACCTGCTGGAGAGAGATGAGAGTTTTGTCCAGTGGCAGCTTTGACTTATCTAGTGTAGTACAGAGGGTTAATATGCCTACTGCAAAGAAGGTGTACCATGCATTTTAAAAAACAGTATTTTATGTACATAGGTCATTGGGTTACTGCTTTTGTCACAGAGATTCTTTTGTTACTTTACAGTTCATAAGTGACAATCGTAATCTAGCACAGTGTACTATAAACTGTCATCAAAGAACTGATTGCAAACTGCATGGTACAAGTTAGTAACTTATGTTTTTTCCCGGTCTTTCATTATTCTGATGCTGCTAAAAAGGTTTATTTGGGTGGAAATACATTTTTATTGTTAAAGTCAATGCAAACACTGTGTTATGAATCCTGAGTTTGTGCTTCTCCAGACCAAGCACTCTTTAAAAATGCCTACCAGTATGAATGACATGTGAATCCTACACTTTGTAGTCCCGTTTGCATTATGTAACATTTTCTATACACTGATTTACACATATGATTCATAGTCTCTATATGTGTGTGATGTAAAGTGCTCTGACATCCTACAATGATATGAGAGATGCTATAAAAGAAATGAAATACATGTGACAGAGGGGCTATGGAGAGATGAGAGTCACTGTTGGAGGGTGATAATAAGGGAATCGTTCAAGAACCCCAACAAAGATTGTCGTATCCTGGTGCATAGTAAGGTCATCATTTACTATTCTTTAAAAGCTAATGCAATTCAATATATATGATAAATGTGTTGTAGAATGCACCATTGTTTTCTACATTTTCTTGGGGGGAGAGCCTCCCACAGCCCCCTTTGTAGTGGTCAGGCTCACTCACTGCACTTGGTGTGCACTGTAGGGGGACTGGTCTGAAAACATTTGCCAGGGCTGCTTTGGGTTTCCAGTCTGGCCCTGGCAGGAGCAGAAGCCTCGTACTGCGAAATAAAACCAACCATTTAAAAGTTAGTCACGGAGATGCACACCAACCTTCCCATTAAAATGTTTTGTTTTTTGCAAAATAGTAAAATCGTTAGTAATTTGAGTATTTGTTTTGTATGCACACGTGTTTTATTTTTTTCGAATGACTGTTTTAATGTTTGACATTTAAATCATACAAATTGCTTGGGGGTCCCGGGCTTCCAGTGGTGACTCAGTGGGGGTCCTCAGGAGTCAAACATTTGGGAACCACTGCCTTGGGGAACAGGATGTTCTCTTCCGCCAGCCTTGCTCTGCGGTCAGTGAACACCGCGTGCCTTTTGACCCGATACCCCCGTAAGATCTGTGATTCAATTGCTCAAGTGCTGCCTTTGGTCTCAGAGGAGGCCAGAGCCATACTCTCCCGATCTATTGCTGACAGGAGAGACACAGCAGAGTTCATCATACGATGTGGACTGGACACGAGTGCCTCACTGGGTAGAGTGATTTCATTGTCGGTGGTCCTTCGGCGTCATGCCAGGCTGAGAACCACTGGTTTTTCAGGATTTGTCCAACCCTCACTTATGGACATGCCCTTTGATGGATCTTGTCTTTTTAGTGAGAAGGCGGACTCAGCACTTGGGCTTCTCCGTGGCTTCATCAACCCCAGTCTGCCTTCTGTCCCTTTTTGTGACAAAGGAAGGGGTTTCCAACCACATCCATACCCTCTCAGTCACTACAGCCAACAGGCTCCCCAGCCTTTACATGGCCGAGGATACAGGTTTCAAAGCGACGTGTGACAGAATGCTAGAGGTCAGACCAGTCCACCAATACCCCGGCAGCCGCACCCTCCAAACCCCTTTAGTTCATCCCTCCGACCATCATGAGCAGCCAGTGGGGGCAGGATACGCCATCCTACTGGTGGTTAATAGCATCAGACCTTTGGGTTTTACAGAGTGTTCAAAGGGACTACTCCATCCCCTTTGTGACCACCCCCCCCCCACCCACTTATGACAGACTGACAGAGGACCACCTCTCCTTGCTCCATCAGAAAGTGCTGGCTCTCTTGTTCAAGGGAGCCATTGAGAGGGTGCCGGCATCAGATTTTGTTTTTCAGATTCATAATTGCTATTCCGACTAATTTCTGGTGCCCAAACAGGATGGAGGCCTTCTGCATTGGAACCGGGAGACTGGATGGTAGAGCTGTACTTGCAGGACACATATTTCCATATTGCCGTCCTGCCGGGCTACAGGCCTTACCTCCAGTTCACGGTGGGCCAAGAGCACTTTCAGTTTGCTGTGCTTCTTTTCGGCCTCACTTCGATAAATGGCTGTTGAAAATGGGCTCGCCACAGGCAGTCGTCTCCCACCTTCAGACTATGGCAAATCTCCTGCACTGGCTGAGGTTCACTATCAACATGCCGAAGTCACACCTGACTCCCTCTCAGAGTCTTCTTTTCATCGGACCCATTCTGGACACAGTCCAGTTTTGGGCTTATCCTCCTGAACAGCGAGTCCAGGATATTCAGAAGTCACTGTAGTGACAGATGTGTCACTTTTGGGATGGGGGGGGCAATCTGGGCGAGGTGGAGATCAGAGAACTCTGGTCTCCAGCGAAGTGTGGGCCTCAAATCAACCTGTTGGAGCGTCAGGCGATCCGCTTGGCATTGAAAGCCTTTCTTCCTTCGATCAAGGGAAAGCTGGTGTAGGTGCTCACTGACAATACCACTGCCATGTGGTACTGCAACAAACAGGGCAGGGTAGGGTCGTGGACCCTTTGTCAATAGGCTCTGAGTCTCTGGACATGGCTGGAACACCAGGGCATTTCCCTGGTGGTTCAACACCTGGTGGCCTCTCTGAATGCCAGAGCTGACAAATTCAGCCGACAATGCCTATCGGATCACAAATGGGGCCTCCATCCAGAGGTGGTGCATGGTCTCCTACAACCGTGGAGGGAGCCTTGGTTAGATTTCTTCACTACTGGCGAGAATGTGCAATGTCCGCAATTTTGCACACTGGGGTTTCCAAGGTGGCTATCGCTCGGAGATGCTTTTTGTTTAGAGTGGAGCTCCGGCCTCCTTTACCCCTTTCTGTCTATACCACTCCTGCCCAAAGTTCTCAAGAAGATCAGGAACGACCGGAGTCAAGATATTCTTGTGGCTCCGGATTGGGCACGGAGAGTACGGTATCTCAAGCTGTTGAGCATGAGCATCAGTATCCCGATCAGGCTGCGTCTTCAAGAGGATCTTCTGTTGAGGGTCCTGTACCCGAACTTGCACACCCTTCACCTTCATGATTGAAGATTGAGCACCGTTAGTCAACAGCTTTCGACCTTCCTCTAACAGTCTGTGATGTTATTATGGCAGCCAGATGGCCCTCTACCAGTTGGTATACACATACTGCTGGGATAAATTTGTGGCATGGTGTGCATCTAGGAACATCAATCCCCTTTCTGCTCCCCTTTCTCAGGTTCTTTTGTTTGCTTTATCGTAGTCCCAGGTGGGCTCTGCTCTGGGCACGGTAAAGGTTTCTTATCAGCCATTTCTGCATTTTTGCAGTTCCTGGACCTACATTCTTTGTTCAAGTCACCTGTTGCTGCTAGGCTCCTCAAAGGTTTGTGCAGGAAACTGGAATTTTGTTGCAGTTGTCCCCCCACTTATTACCCCTTTTTTAGCTACTAGATGCTGGTTTTTAGGTCTCGCCTACGCAGCGCGCATGCGCTGCATAGGAAGAGACCTCTTGGAATCGATTCACTTTTGAGGCCAAAAACGTACACGCATTGCATTGCTTTCAATGGCAACGCGTGCACGTTTGGCGATTCCCTTGCGGGAGCGAGCTTTGAAACCATCTATTTGTAATTAACTTTCAAACAGATGGTGCCCTTGCTCGCTCCCGCAAGGGAAACGCTGTGTGTGCTCTCGGCCGCACTCCCCCCACCCCTCCCACTTGGTCCATAGTCTTTTTTTCCACTTTCCTTGAGCAGTCCTCCCCTTTCCACGTCGATTGTTACTGCCTGTCTGATCCTTTAGCGGAACCCGACACCCTCTTCTACTGAAAGCAGATTATTTTATTCTTTAACTCCTACCCCCTTTCCCCGTTGTTTTTGCGTACTGTTTTACCCTAAACGCTTCTTGCGGTTTTAAGTATCGCTACACCGTCTCGCTCGCCCGCCCGAGGTAGGCCCAATCCCCGTCCTTGCGTAGTGGGTCAGCCCAGCTGAATAGCAGCTCCCTCTCTCGCCCCCTTTACTAACTCACCTGCAGGTGCTTCTTGAGGTTGCTGGTGGAAGTGCGAGCCGTTGACAGAAGCTTGACCTTGGGTTGGCACAGACCGTGATGTTCTTGCCTTTCTCCTCCCAGAAGGTGAAGGCCGCAATACTTCCAGCATTGGAAGGCGGAACCCGACCGGGAGAGCTGGTGCTGGGGACTCCGGGAGAAGGCGTGGAAGAAGGGGGTCCGGAGGGCGCCTCCGTGGTAGGTGGCTGAGTTACGGGGCTGGCAGCCTGCAGGCTCGGGCTCCCCCCGGCCTCCATCATCGACACTTCACTCGGTCCCAATCCGGCGATGTGTCTACTTACTCCCCCGTTCCTTGCCGCTTTCAGTGCCGGGCCTGTCGCAGTCTTACTTCCATTCTAGGCAGGGCTTCGATCTCTCTGGGTCTTTTCTGCCAGATTCTCGGTCGTTCAGGCGCATCTCAGCCGCCACGCTCGGCAGGAAAAGCCGTGGTTTTGCATCTACCTTCTCTGAAAAGGGCCCCAACACCACCCCCAGCGCCGGTCTCTTTCTTTGGGTTCCCCAGCTCGTCTCCGTGCTTTTTCGGGCAGGGCCCCAACTCCACGGGCTCTCACCGGGCTTGTCCCGATCTCACGCGGAACGGGGCACTCTCCCGTCTTCGGGCCGGGCTCTGCTCTCACCCGGCCTCTCTAGTCCCCGATCAAGTTTTGTTCCGATCAATTCACCTGTTTCTTCCCATTCTCTCCGGACAAGACTCTGGATGTATCGCCGGGCCTCACAGGCCGCGCGCTCTCCCTCAGTTCCTCCCAGGATTACACGTTACTAATTCCTCCTCCACCCCTCCTCCTCGGAGGCCGTTACAGATGAGCAGAGAGAGGTGGAGGGGGCTCTGTTAACTCTGCACTCTCTCTGCTCATCCCTCGTCCTCCGCCCCAAAGGCCGGGGAGAGGATTAATCCCAGCTCGGCCATGGAAAGGGCCTGTCTGTTTTCGCTGTCACCTGCCTCTGCAATTACCTTCTCATTCAGCCTCTGTCAGACCTCCTAATCTGCCAGTGGCAAGACCCCGACCACCACTGTACCTTTTAATATTCTCCCTTATCCACAATTTTACTATGAGATGTTTCTGCCTATACTACCCCCCTCCGCCCCTCCTCGTGTCCCCATCAGGCCACTTCTTTAATTTTTGGAGTTAAGACTAGCAGGCTTGTTCACTCACCTTTAGTCTGCACCTTCTGTTGCTCACCCTCTGGCGTTGCTTCAAGGCTTGTAAAGCTTCTTTTTTTTTTTTTTTTTTGCGGCAAAGTTTTTTTTCGGAACTTTTATCTCCGACCTCTACACTTTCCGACGCTGCCAACTCAGCCCGCCTGCTCATGTTGCCAACCCTTTCACTTGTCCTTGCTACCAGTTTCCGTCTTGCCCTTTTGCTGGAACCTCTTCATCTGTTGTTGCTGGCCTTCCACCCGCCTTACCTGTTCTATCCATCCTCGTCTTCAAAGTATTAAGTCTTATCCTCCTGACCATTTGCCCATTTCTTGCACCCGCCATTTATTTCTGTTGGTGTCGGTGAGACCGGTTTCAAATACCAGGGTAGGCCTAGGATAATGCCAGTACGGTATCAAAATTAATCAGCATCAATATAGCCTTCAAGAAATAGGTTTTATGTATGCTTCTAGTTTTTGTCTCAATAACCATGCAATATGACAATATTTATGATTAAAAATATTTATATGACTCTTCATGCTCTCCTGTCACGTCTAAGCATTTTGAATAGGGCTCACGGTTTTATGGTATTTCTTTTTTTAACCATTTCCGTCTGTATTTATCCATATTTGCTTTTTGGACAAAATGCGGCAACAGTGGAGCCTAGATCTGCCATATGGTCTGCTGAGTTCACTGCTAAGCAAACAGTCTGAACTGGCTTCGGTCTCCAGCGTTACCTGATTATTTCAGACTCACTAGCCTGGTTAGAGTGGCGCTGGAGTCCACTGTTCATCCCATGGCATGTGCAAAGGCTGGTGCGTGTATATACTGTTTGGACTAGTACTTGTATAATGCACACAACTGTGAAGTCACTGTGCTCTTTCATTGGTCTTGTTGTGCTGGCTTTACTGTGACTTTGTTACTGTTTATCCTTCGTCTTCTAAAGTGTTTTACCCCCTGGGTCATGTTAATGCTATATAAAACCAAATACATCAATAACAAGCATTGGCATAGCCAATAGGTCTCGCCTTTGGGACCTTATAAATGTTTAGCTACGCAACAGTTGATGTTGTTGCACCAAGGATATTGTGCTGCATAACTAAATACTTATAAGGTCCCAAAGGCGAGACCTATTGGCTATGCCAATGCTTGTTGACTTTGACAGTGCACTGAGGCCTGCCAACCAGACCTCAGTGCCAGTGCTCTTTCCTTTAAAACAAGGTATGTCTGATTGTTTTACAATTGGCACAGGACTTTAGTCCCTAGTAAATGGTACCCCTGGCACCTAGCGTTCACGTACTAAAGAGGGTTCCTCAGGGCTGGAGCTTATCTTGTGCCACCCTAAGGGACTCGCACACAAATTCCACACAGACTGCCATTGCAGACTGCGTGACATGGTGCAAACCATGAGTAAAAACATGACATGGCACACTCCTGTGTGTCATGCCAAAGTCATTGCATTTAATATATGTAAGTCATCCCTACAGCAGGCCTTTGAGCCCTAAGGCAGGGTGCATTATATTTTATGTGAAGACATATCTGGATGAGCCGATGTGCCCCTGGGATGTCTAGTTCTATTAGTAGATATTGCAAGTGAACAGGGAAGCCATGTTAAGGTATGTACTGGTCAAAACGAGTTATCCAGCTACATATTGGCTTCACTGAAGCCTATGGTGTTTGGTATTCAACACCTCGTATTAATAAACCCACACTGATTCCAGTGATGGATTTATTAATACATGCACCCAGAGGGCACCTTAGAGGTACCCCCTGAACCCTACTAGTTCTCTAGTGTGCTGGCTGACTGGTCCTGTCCAGGCTGCCACCACAGATGAGTTCTGACCCCCTAGGAGGTTTGAGTCCTGCTATCAGAGGTCAAAAACAAAGCCTGTTCTGGCAAGAGGTGTTTACACCTCCTCCAGCAGGAAAGATAGTAAATCAGCATATCATGGTCAGAGGCTTCAAAGCCTCTGCCGCATTTGATATGCAAGCCTGGCTTTCCCAAACCTGGAGGATGCCACCCCCTGCCCTGAGGCCCATTTGGCACCAGGACAGGCACGAAATGAGATAGTCAAGAGGAGTGTTACACTCCCAGGCTGGACACACCTCTAGGGTGGTCATGCTGAAGTGAACACGAAAGAAAGGATTCCACCATCTTGAGTGTGGTGGAAATAGGAACTCTGGGACAGGGTGATGCCCACTCCCCACAGGAAGTGGTCATCTAGGGGGTGTAGCCCATTAGCTACTACCCTTCACTCCCCTTAACACTCCTAAATTGAGTATTTAGGTGGCCCCCTGACACCAGAAACTCAGATTCGTCAGCCTGAAGAAGAAAGAAGGACAACAAAGAGCCCACGATGTGAGAACTGAGGAGCAGCAACTGACTTGATGCCAACCCTGCCAGCCTGCTTGGTGTTCATGACAATTGCATGTACCCGGCTCGTCCAGAAAATGGTGTCACCTCCCGAAGTTGTGGAGGAGTGACCCATGACTTCAGCTGGCCAGCAACATCTCCCTTGGAGCAAAGGAACCGCTGCCCTGGACTTTTGCAGGCATCAAAAAGACTGACACGAGAGCCTCCGCAGTGTGACCCCGCCGGACAAAGCTGCACTGCACACGAGCCCCCCAGCTCAAGTTGCAGTGAACCAGTGGTGCCCCTGAGGCACAGAGACCCTCAAGAGCTGAGCCCCACCTTGGGTTTAGGCAGACTGGCCCGACAGTCCCTGCCTGCAGCCTCTTTCTGCAGGACAGCAGGAACAGCGAGAGCCTCTGGACCGCCGCAACCCTATGCCTGAAAGCACCACTGCACCCGAGCCCCACATCCCTAGGAGAAGTAGACCAACGGTACCCACGGTGTCCTTAGACACTCCACAGCTAAACCCCCCTTTGGATTTGGCCGGACTGGTCCGCCAGTCCCCGTCTGCAGCCTGTTTTTGCAGTCCGCCAAAAACCACGAGTGTCTCCCGCAGCGCGGCCCCAACAGATAAAGCACCCCTGCACATGAGCCCCCAGCCCGAGTTCCAGTGGGCCAACGGTGTCTCTGCGTGCCCGAGACTCTCAATGACTGAGACCTCTGTGGGTTGGCCCAGACTGGCCCCCCAGTCCTTACCTGCAGCCTCTTTTGAACCGGACCATTCCCCATTGATTTAAACGGGGCACCCGACGCTGAAATGCACCTCTGGACCCGGACGCCCTATAGCCGACCGAGGTGCCCCTTTCTTACTTTAAATCCAGAAGAACAGTCCTATAAGTGTGCTAAGTATCCATATGCATTATGTGTTTCTTTCCCATAGGATAACATTACAGCTTTACTGATACAAATGCAAGTGTATTTCTGTTTACTGCAAAAAAGGGATAACTCCACAAATGCAAGTGTATTTCTGTATACTTTCAAAACAGTGATATCTCAAAACAAAGTACTTACCCAATTATGACGTTCTTGGTGTTAAACATATATATAAAAATACCTGTTATTTTTCTAAATTGGTGTGGATCTCCTTTTGGAGTATGTGCATCATTTATTGACTCTGTGTTTGTAACAAATGTCTAACACTCCTTTCTGATAAGCCTAAGGCTGCTCAATCACACTATTCTGATGGATACATCTGCCTGTGGATTCCTCACCTTTTGAATTACCCCTTGGGCGGCATTCCGCAGAAACTTTTTTCATAGCTCTCCCACATCGACGAGGACGTCATAATGGCACAGCTCAGTTCGTGACTCCACATGACATCATCGGAGCCATAAGTTCCCTTCTTTCCGCGCCACCGATGCGTGACAGTTTTTCTAGGACTCTCCATTTCTTTGTAGTCTACTTTGTTGCAGTTGTCTGTAAACTGTTTCTACATGATGGCTACTCAGAAGAAGCCTGGTTTTAAACCCTGTAGGGAATTTGGGGGCCATATGTCTGTCACGAACCACCACAAAATTTGCCTTTGGTGCTTGTCGTCTGACCACGACATCAAGAGATGCTCATCGTGTCGTCAGATGAATCCAAAGGCCCTTAAAGAGAGGGAAGTGAAGTTGTTTTTGGCCTGGGCGAGGAAGGCGAAGAGAGGTCAGAAGAGAGCCAAGTCGAGGTCGAAGTCGCCGACTTCGCACACCACGAGGTCATCCAAAAAGCATAAGAAGCGGAGTCATGGGTCCAAGCGTCGCTCTTCGAAGGACAAGTCATCAAAGTCGGTGTTCCCGGTCCAGTGGCATCATAGGCAGGATGACATCTCGCCTTCTCCTTCACCGCAGGTGACTCCGGCACATTCTCCGACGCCGAGGGACACTCCGGCACCCAGGGAAGTGTCTCCTGCGCCTCCGGTTTCTCCGATCCCGGATCTGGTGTCTCCGGTGCCACAGCCAGAACCCGCCTTACGACCTCTGCCTATTCCTGATCAGGCGGTTCTGGATCCGTACCCACCATTTCCGGCTCCAGGTGTGGATCCATTGCATTTTCTTAATGCGATGTATGGCATGTTTGCCAGGGCGGTTAACCCATCCGCCGCGCCGGCTGACCACGTGGGACCGCTTTCCTATAATTTAGGCGTTCCCCAGCATTATACCCAGGCACCATTCATGCCGATGACTCTGTCTTGGCCTCTCCCGACACCGATGTACTCGACGCCAATCCCGTCCCAGGAGGGAAGGATAGACTTTTCTCCAGCGCCGTCGGGCTCCGGTCCGGCACCGTCTCGACTTCGTTAAGCGCCGCTGGCCACTACTGAAGGACCTCCATCGACACCGGCTCCGAGGTCACCGGCGCCGCATCTGGCGTCACTGACTCCCATTCCAAAGATGCGATCACGGAGGGAGGCTCAGAGGCTTCTGGAAGAGGAGGAATTCAACGAAGCCTTGACCGATCCAATCTTGGAAGTTTGGCAGAAGCCAATGTCTACCCCTGCTGTGTCGAGAATGGTGTCAAGGCGTTATAAGTTTGCGCCTTGGGATTCAGCATTTTTATTGTCGGAGCTTTCGCCTGAAAGCTGGTGGTTCAAGCGTCTTGTTCCTTTAAGCAATCCGCAGGTTCCTTACCCTCCACTCCGGGGTATAGAGTCTCCAAGAAGTTGGAACAATCGGCGAAAAAGGTGTTCTTATCGGCCTTCATGGCCTTGAATTCAACTAATGCCACATGCCTGTTGGGGCGTTACATCCATGCATTGATGGACTCTGCTAGGAAGGTGGTGCCTAAGTTGCCAGAAGATGTCTGGGGTAACTTCGCTGAGGTACTGTAGGACACGCAGGCGGCAGCCCATCAGGTGATCCAGTCCGGGCTTGATACTGCTGACTCAGTCGCCAGGGTAATGGGCTCTTCGATGGCAACTAGGAGGCATGCCTGGTTGAGGGGGTCAGGATTCTCTTCGGATGTCCAGGCTACGCTGATGGAGCTTCCCTTTGATGGCTATAGACTCTTTGGGACCAAGGCTGACTCAGCTCTTCAACGATTTAAGGATAGTTGAGCTACTGCTAGATCCCTAGGCTAGGGGTTTTGGTTACCGGAGATTTCGGGGCTTTGGGAAGGCTGTTCCGTTTCAGGGCTGACAGCAGCAGCAACAGAACCCTCTGTATAGATCATACAGAGGGAAGAGGGTCTGCCCCGCCAAAAGGTCTCCTCCTCCCCTGCCCCCACCACTGGCTCCACAGGGAAGCAGCTCTAGATCCCCCATCTTGGAGCATGTTGGACCCGTGGGAGGTCGAGTGTCCCATTTTCTACAAAACTGGAAATCTTTTACATCAGATCTTTGGGTTTTTAAATCTTGTAGAAAATGGGTACGCCCTTCCTTTCTGGGAGTTTCCCCCTCCTTTCCCTCCTCGCCAGGGTTGGTGTTCGGAGGACTATTTGTTGCTTCTGCAACAAAAGGTCCTGTCCTTGTTACAGAAAGGTGAGATAGAGGTTGTTCCAGAGCTGAAAGGGGTCAGGGATGCTACTCTCTGTATTTCCTGATCCCCAAAAAGGACAGGCGATTGAGGCCGATCCTAGACCTCGGGATCTTGAATCTTTACCTCAAGCAGGCGAAGTTCAAGATGTTGACCCTAGCTCAGGTTCTTCTGGCCCTGCAGCAGGAACACTGGATGGTGTTGATCGATTTACAGGATGCGTATTTTCACATTCCCATCCTGAAATTGCATCGGAAGTATCTCAATTTACGGTGGTGTCTCAACAGTATCAGTGTGCGGTCCTTCCGTTCGGTCTTACATCCGCACCATGGGTCTTCACGAAGGTGATGGCGGTGGTGGCAGCGCATCTCAGAAAGTCGGGGATTCCTGTTTTCCCCTATCTGGACGACTGGCTACTCAAGGAAGTCGCCAGAGTTGGTGCTTCATCGTCTGCAAGTAACAACTCAACTGTTGTCCGACTTGGGTTTTTCGATAAATGTACCCAAATCTCACCTGGTGCCCTCAGCGCAACCTGTTCATAGGGGCAGTACTGGATACTACTATATCCCGCCTCCTCAGGCAGTGGTTTCAACACAACGGGGATCTCAGGGAGGTGGTCAGAATCTCCAGAGACACTGCAGCGGAGTGTTTCAGGCGACCTGTCTCAAGGGAAGCCGTTTCAACCTCCTTCTCCGGTGGTCACAGGGATATCGGATGCCTCCACTCTAGGGTCGGGTGCTCATCTGGGGGATCTGGAGATCAAGGATCTTTTGTCTCCAGAGGAGAGATTGCTTCACATCAGTCTTCTGGAACTGCGGTCGATACGTTCTGCTCTCAAGGCCTTCCTTCCTTCCCTTTGCGGTCAGTCTGTTGTGGTCCTGACGGACAACACTACTGCGATGCGGTACATCAACAAATAGGGACGTATCGTCTCTGCAGAGAGGCTCTGTGACTCTGGTCCTGGGCTCAGGACCATCAGATTTGTGTAATTGCAAATCATCTGGCCGGGGTGCTGAATGTGCATGCGGACAGTCTCAGTCGGCAATATTAGGCCGATCACAAGAGACAGCTTCATCCGGAGGTGGTCCATCACATTTTCAGGATGTGCGGATTTCCTCTGTTGGACCTGTTTGCCACTCACAAGAACGTGCACTGCCCGTCGTTCTGCAGTCTCCAGTATCCGATGCGGGGAGCGTTGGGGGACGCATTTCAGTTAGATTGGGGTTCACAGCTTCTTTACGCGTTCCCTCCCATACCCTTGATTCCCCGGGTTCTGAGGAAGATTCACCAAGACCAGTCCCAAGTCATATTGATCGCCCCGGATTGGCCAAGAAGGGTGTGGTACAGAGACCTCCTTCACCTCTCATCGCACCCTCCGCTCCGTCTCCCTCTCAGGGCAGACTTCCTCTTACAGTCGCAGGGGCAGGTTTTACACCCCCACCTCCAGAGCCTGCACCTTCATGCCTGGAGATTGAACGGGGCAACCTGAGTTCTTTCTCTCTCCCACCGGATGTGGTGGATGTTATTTTATCGGCCAGAAGACACTCCACCAAATCTGTCTATTCTGGTAGGTGGGCCAAGCTTGTTAAATGGTGTGGAGAGAGATCAATTGATCCCTTTCAGGCCCATTTATCTGATATTCTGAGTTTCGCTCTTTCCTTGGCTCAAGAGGGTTGTGCCGTAGCAAGTGTTAAGGGCTACTTGTCTGCCTTGTCGGCCTTTCTTTACTTACCAGACCAACCCTCTTTGTTTAAGTTTCCTATAGTCATGAGATTTATTAAAGGTCTCACTTACAGGTTTCCTCCAACTCCATTTATTATGCCTCATTGGGATTTAAATGTAGTTCTTACCTTCCTGATGGGGTCTCCCTTTGAGCCTCTACATAGTTGTATGTTGAGGTTCCTGTCATTCAAGACAATTTTTCTGGTTGCGATTACATCGGATTGGAGGGTTAGTGAGCTACAGGCTCTTAGTTCTAAGCCTCATTTCACCTCTATTCATGCAAGATGGTTCTTAGGACCAGAGCTGCTTTGCTGCCTAAGGTGGTCACTCCTTAGGCAATCTATCACTATAACCACTTTCTATCCACCCCCTCAAACTTCTAAGGAGGAGGAGAGACTTCACCGCCTGTACCCTAAGAGGCCGGTCAGCTTCAGAATGGACGACCAACTCTTCATTGGATGTGTTGGAAAAATGAAGGGCAAGGCTGTCCACAAGCGTACGCTGTCCAGGTGGATAATCCTCTGCATCAAGATCTGCTACGCCTTGGCCAAGAAGGAGCCTCCTGAAGATATTCAAGCTCATTCCACTAGAGCTAAGTCTTCTTCTTCGGCTTTGGCTAGAGGTGTCCCTGTTGTGGACATCTGCAAGGCAGCAACTTGAGCCTCCCTCCACACTTTTGCAAAGCATTACTGCTTAGACTCGGAGGTGAGGAGGGATGGCCACTTTACACGTTCTGTGCTGCAGGATTTTTTGATATAGGTAGGCGGACACCCTCCTCCGCGAGCGGGACTGCTAGAGGATTCAATTCAAAAGGTGAGGAATCCACAGGCAGATGTATCCATCAGAAGAACAAGTTACTTACCTTCGGTAACGCTTTTTCTGGTGGATACAGTATCTGCCTGTGGATTCCTCACTGACCCACCCGCCTACCCGTTGTCTGCCTACTTATACCGAAAATAATTTTTGGGTATGACATTTTTGTATTTCATTGCCTTTTAGAAAGATAGGATGTTTGTCGCTAGGAAATGTCTATATTTTAGAATTTCCTGTTTCCTTTCTTTGAGTCATATACTGTGTATATTTGTGCATATATTGTATACTATGTATACTTGTGAGATGTTGTCGGTTCACCCGTTTGCCTCGAAGGCACAGAAAAAATGGGTAGAACTGACGTCAGCACGCCGACGAGGTCTTATGGCTCCTATGACGTCAGGCAGAGTCATGAGCAGCGCCGTGCCATTGTGAAGTCCTCGTCAACGTGGGAGAGCTATGAAAAGCGTTTCAGTGGAATGCTGCGCAAGGGGTAATTCAAAAGGTGAGGAATCCACAGGCAGATACTGTATCCACCAGAAAAAGCGTTTCCGAAGGTAAGTAACTTGTTCGTCTAGATAGAGCGCATTGGGATTGCTAGAGCAAACCCCTGTCCACTTATGAGGGATACCTGGACTCTTTACGCAGCATGCCTCTTTTTGGTATGGTATATAAAGAGCTAGCTTCCTACAGTGTGCAACATATATTTCCTCCCAGGCAATTCATCGTGCCCCAGTGAGACTTAAACCTTGTCTTGACTTTTTTAATGTGCACGACCTTTGAGCCTCTGCACAATTGCCCTCTTCAGTTATTGACCATTAAGACTGTTTTTCTAGTGACCATTACATCGGCCAGGAGGTTAAGTGAATTGCAGGCACTCTTGGTACACCCTCCCTACATCCCCTTCTATCTGGACAAGCTGGTACTCCGGACACATGCTTCCTTCCTCCTGAAGGTTGTAACCCCGTTCTATGTAGGCCAGAACATCACCCGGCCTACCTTGTTTGCTCCGCCTCATCCTTCGAAAGAGGAGAGACAGACTCCACCATCTGGAACCAAAAAGAGTGTTGCCGTTCTATATTGATCGCACAAGAGAGATCCAGGTGGACAACCAACTCTTTGTGGGGCATGTGGGGGCCAAGAAAGGAAAGGCTGTGCAGAAATGGACCATCTCAAGATTAAGTCTGGGCGGTGAACTACGCTCCGCTCGCGGAGTTTGCAGAGTTTTCCCCACTCCGTGTTACGCGGAGCTCTGAAAAACTCCACTCCGCGGAGCGGATTTTTTTCTCTTCACTCACGTTCGTCAACGTCAAGTTGGGGAGCGTGAGCGAGGAAAATCCACCTCCCAGCGAGATTTTTCCTTGTTCGCGATCGTCAACGTCAAGTTGGCGAGCACTAGCGCGGAAAATCAACCTCCCGGTGAAATTTCTCAACGCAGGCAGTCAGATTTCTCATTGCGAGTGGTCACGTATGCTCGCGACCGCTCTCATTTAGAAACCGTCACTTTGCGTTGAGAAAGCTGCTGCTCGAGTAAAAAATCTACTCGAGCAGCAGAAAGGAAGCAGCGCCCAATTGTGCTGTGCATGGTGCCGTTCGCGATAATTGCACAGAGCGGACAAGCACCTGGCGCTAAAAATGACTGCAAACTGCATTTATCTAACACACTCCGCGGCTTGCGAAGCTCCGCGTAGCGCGGCAGAGTTTTTTTTTTTGCACTTAGCAGAGTTCCGCGCGGAACTCCGCGAACTCCGCCCAGGCCTACTCAACATGGATAATACTCTGTATTAAGATCTGCTATGCATTGGTGTAGGAGGCTGGCTTAGTATATAGTGCTCACCTATGTAAGTGTAGCACCTTGCACTAATCCGACAACCCATATGGTGATTTTAGTGGTCTTATACAAACTTATAAAGCTCTCTGAGTTGTAGCTGTGGAGCGCAGCCTTCAGGCTTAGTCCAGAAGGAGTGTAAAGCAGCTTGTTTTACCAGAACTTAATCTTATTGGTATAGGTTAAGTGAAAAAGAACCACACAGTTTATTTATAAAAATAAGTATTTATTATAAGGCACTCACTAACACATAACCATATCTCCTACCTGGAGATATAACACAATGCACATAATACTTTGCAAATAAAACAGGTAAGTAGCACAAATACACGATGGTCTCTAGGGGGAGACCAACCCATATACTAAAATAATGGAATGCGAACCACGACTCAAGACCAGAGTGGACCCAGTAGACGTAGAAGAACCGAGGACCACCCAAGGTGAGTATCTAGAAACCCCACGGAGGTCGTGTGCAGAGTGGGAACATGACCGCGTGCTCAATTTAAGTCAATGGGTAAGTCGCGTTGCAATTTTAAAGAAGGACCCTTCCCAGTGGACCCTGAGGAAACCCCTTTGAAGACAGAAGGTTGGAGAGTCACCCCATCCGTGGATATCCTAGGAACCAGGATACCTACACCAGGGAAGCCAGTTGCATAAGTGCGAAGTGACGTTGGAAACCGCCGTTGAACCCAATATAGGACTTCAGGAAGATGCCGCTGATGAAGAAGGTGAAAGTGTCCGGTTAATCCAAAGGTGGATTCAAGATGAGAAGTACCTGCAAGCAGATGGGACAGAGTCTATGCCACTCAGGAGTGACCAGGAGGCACAGAAGACGAATGCCCACTGATGTCGGGAGATGCAGGAGAGTTGACGTTGAGCTTGGAGCTGCAACTGTGTGGACCAGGCGATGCTGAGGAAGACCAGGAGCCATTCACGAGCTGTCCCACATCGGATGTCGAGAGCCAGGAGGTCAGTGTCCAGCAGAGGCACCAATACCCCTTAGCAACGGCAACAGGCGTAGAAATCAAAGAAGGTGCAGTGTCAGGACCAGCAAGGGCCAAGTGACTCACCACGACTATGTAAGTCAGAGCAGGCCCGAGAAAGCAGGGGAGCCCACTGGAATCAAAGAAGTCTCTTGAAAGGACCCGAAGATCTCTGGAGACAAGACTTGCCCAGCCTAGGCAACGGTAAGCCGACGCAGTGCACAGGGGCTCGGTTCCAGTGGTGCCGACGAAGGATACTGTCCTCAGACTCGGTCTAAAGACAGTGCAGTCCTCGAGGGAGTTGTAGAGCCGCCACCTGTGTTAGTGAGCCTGTTGGAGTCCGCAGGAGCCCAGGATCAGCAAACCAGTCAGCTTTGTTGCGGTGCCTGCAGATGCAGGGGACTGACTCCTTCACTCCAAGGGTGATTCCTTCGGGTGTCTTTGATGTCCACAGGTCCTGAGATGATCCTGTATGGAGCACGGACACTGACGGTGCAGCGGACTTGCAGGACGATGAGACCTGGAGCAGTTGCAGTCTTCCCGATTGCAGTCTTGGTTCCTAAAGCGAAGTTCGATGCAGTCAGTCCGACTCGGTCAGTCCGACGCGGTCAGAGTGTCCAGAGGGTTGCAGTTGACGCAGAGTTGAATCGGAGTTGAATCAGAATCAAATCCCACAACGAATCTAGGGACCCATCCTCAGGTAAGCCCTTAAGTACCCTTAGGAAAGGGTTGGGACGATTCAGGGCCCCTCCCAGAGGAGGGGCTGGACAGTGGGGAGAATACTCCCATGTCCTTTGTCCAGTTTTGTGCCAGAGCGGGAGCCAGCGGCTCCCTGAACTGATTTGAACTGGAGTATGCAAAGAGGGCACCAAGTGTGCCCATCAAGCAGTCTCAGTGGCGCTCGCAAGCGCCCCCACCCTGCCCCAATACACTAAACCCTGTCTGGGAGGTAGTTACACCTCCCTGTGACAGGATATCTATTGTTCTGCCTTCCCCTGCTCGAGCTCGGCTCAGCAGCAGGAGGGTAGAAACATGTCTCTGGTCGGCAGCAGCCCTAGCTTGCTGTCCGGTTCTGGAATACTGGTACCGGGAGCACTGAGGGCCTCCCGGAGGAGCTTTACAGTGCATGGAATCATAACTTTCATACCGTTTACGGTGTGGGGGTATGATTCCAACATGTTTGATACAAAACATGACATGGTTCGCTACAGCCAGTTTAGAGATGGTCATTGCGTGGCCACTCTATATGTCGAAATGGCTGATGTACTTACAAACCGGGAGAATGGACTCCGAAGGTTGTAGGGGTGGCCCGCTCATGCAGAGGCACCCTCACACTTAGAACTGAGCACCCTGCCTTCAGGATTGAAAGGCCTGCCTTAGGAGTGACTTATAGGTTTTAAGTGCAGTGACCTCAGATATAAGGAAACATATATCTGTTGTGCGTGGTGCTGGCACCAGCTTACACAGGCTGCAATGGCAGGCCTGTAGTCACACTTTGAGTGGTCTCTCATGGGTGGCATAATACATGCTTCCGCCCATGGGAGACCCCTGGTGTACCTATACCCTGGGTACCTTGGTACCATATACTAGGGACTTAGAAGGGTACACCAGTAGCCAATCTGGAGGGTACCTAAGTACTCACCATGTCCAATTTAGAGGAGAAAGCACAGAGGCTAGGGTCCTGGTTAGCAGGATCCCAGCCACACTAGTCAGAAACAGCCTAACACCAGGCAAAAAGTGGGAGTAAACATAAAAGCAGATCCTACTTTCCTAAACTCCCCCCCCCCAAACGTAAGGAGATGACACTAACCTTGCCCAGTTGAGTCTTCATTTTGTAAGAGGAAATATCTGGAGAGTCCATCTGCGTTGCCATGGTTACTCCCAGGCCTAAGTTCCACTGAATAGCCCATCCCCTGTAGGGAAATGGACCACCTCAAAAGTTTGGGATTTTCACCCTTCATCTGTTTAAGCCATAGGAGGGGCTTATTGTCTGTCTGAACAATGAAGTGAGTACCAAACAGGTATGGTCTCAACTTCTTCAGGGCCCAGACCACAGTAAATGCCTCCCTCTCAATGGCTGACCA
This sequence comes from Calotriton arnoldi, assembly GCA_963921515.1. Taxonomy (NCBI): domain Eukaryota; kingdom Metazoa; phylum Chordata; class Amphibia; order Caudata; family Salamandridae; genus Calotriton; species Calotriton arnoldi. Next base: position 3,289,981 of record CAWUFW010000174.1, read on the forward strand.
ACGTTTCTCTCCGGGGTCAACCTTCTGCTGATAAAAGCTACAGGTTGATCCTGGCAGTCTGCATTTAGTTGTGATAACACAGTCCCTACCCCTAACTCAGATGCATCTGTCTGGACAATGAAAGTTTTTGAGTAGGTAGGACTCTGCAGATTGGGAGCAGTACACATGGCCTGCTTCAGGTCATCAAATGCCTTCTTACAGCTAACTGTCCACTGAACTTTCTTTGGCATTTTCTTAGATGTTAGATCATTAAGGGGAGTCACAATGGACCCATATCCCTTGACAAATCTTCTGTAGTACCCAGTCAGGCCCAAGAAAGCTCTGACCACACTCTGGGTAGTGGGAGCAACCCAGTCTATTATGGTTTGGATTTTGTTCTCCAATGGTTGAACCTTGCCTCCACCTACCAGGTGGCCCAAGTACACTACCTTTCTCTGCCCTATCTGGCACTTGGTGGCCTTGATAGTGAGGCCTGCCTTCTGCAGAACCTCCAGAACATTCCTGGGGTGGACAAGGTGATCTTCCCAGGTGGAGCTAAAGACAGCAATATCATCTAGATATGCTGCACTATAGGCTTCCAGACCTGTTAGGACTTTGTTCACCAACCTCTGAAATGTGGCGGGTGCATTTTTCAGACCAAAGGGCATTACCATAAATTGATAGTGCCCACTAGGGGTTGAAAATGCTGTCTTAGGCTTAGCATCCTCAGCTAGTCTGATATGCCAGTAGCCTGCTGTCAGGTCAAATGTGCTCAGATATTTGGCTGAAGTATCTATAAGCTCACCTTCCCTTGGAATAGGATGGGCATCAGTCCTAGTGACTGCATTGAGACCTCTGTTGTCCACACAAAACCTCATCTATCTTTTTCCACCCTTGGTGTGAGGTTTTGGGACAAGGACTACTGGACTAGCCCAGGGGCTATCTGAAGGCTCAATGACCCCCCCAATTCCAGCATCTTTTGGGCCTCTCTCCTGATGCAATCTCTGACTTGGCCAGGCTGTCTGTATTTTGTACTCTTTACAGGGAGGCTATCACCTGTGTCCACTTCATGGGTACACCAGGTGGTTTGACTAGGTGTCAAAGAGAACATATGATTGTACTGATTGAGGACTTGCCTGCAATCAGTTTGCTGCTGGTCTGTGAGGCTGCCTGCCAAGGCTACTCCATCTACTGACCCATCAACAGGGTTCTGAGAGAGGAGATTAGGGAGAGGGTCACTTTCTCACTACTGTCCCTCATCAGTGGCCATGAGCAAGCCCATGTCAGCCCTGTCCACAAAAGGTTTCAGGCGGTTCACATGAAGTACCCTGTGGGGACTTCTTGGAGTACCTAGGTCCACCAAGTAGGTGACCTCACTTTTCTGTTCAAAGATAGTGTTGGGGGCACTCCACTTGTCCTGGAGAGCTGCTGGGGCCACAGGCTCCAACACCCACACTTTCTGCCCCGGCTGGTAAATAGTTAGGACAGCCTTTTGATCATGCCAACCTTTTTAGAGTTCTTGGCTGGCCTCAAGGTTTTTGCTGGCTTTCTTCATGTACTCAGCCATACATGAACGCAGGCCAAGGACATAGTCCACAATATCCTGTTTAAGAGGTTTGAGAGGTTGCTCCCAGCCCTCGTTAACTAGACACAATGGACCACTAAATGTATGTCCAGGCTCTCCAGACGAAACAGCGGCACAGTTCCACACCTGACTTTGCCAGGTGGGGGACTAGATGTCCGCTAACTGTTTGAAGCTGAATGCTAGTAAGACTGAAGTCTTACTTTTCGGCAACCATACCAACTTCTGGGCCCCCGCTCTGTGGCCCTCAGAGTTTGGTCCGCTCCCCAACCCAAAAAATAAGGTCAAAAACTTGGGTGTTGCGTTTGACTCTATGCTCTCCTTTGAAGGACATGTTAATCAGGTCACTTCCGCCTCCTTCTATACTTTAAAAATACTGAGAAGGATTCTCCCATTCATTCCAGCTGACTTGAGGAAATTAGTGGTTACGGCACTTGTTTTATCCAGAGCCGACTATTGTAACGGGCTCTTTATGAACCTCCGCAAAAATTGCCTAAATAAGTTGCAGATTGTGCAAAATGCTGCAGCGCGCCTCTTGTTGAATATCCCAAAACATAAATCGGCCTCTACGGTGCTCAAAAAGCTTCACTGGTTGCCAGTGAAAAGACGGATAGAGTTTAAGGCTCTCTGCATTGCGTTCAAAGCCACTCACGATATTGGGCCAGCATTTTTTTAAAAGAATTTGCAGCCTTATGTTCCTGGCCGCCAGCTCCGCTCGGCACGCTCTCATAACCTGGTAGTTCCCAGGTTTAAAAAGTGCGCCTGGGGAGGAAGGATTTTTCTGGCCAGTACAACCAGACTCTGGAACACACTTCCGTTGTGGCTTAAGGAAGAAACTCACCTGCTGCCATTTAGGAAGGCATTAAAGACGTGGCTTTTTAATCTTTGAGGCGATCTCTATTGGTCTTGTCTGTTTTGTGCTGAGCTAGCGCCTTGATACCTTTGGGTGAATGTTTTGCGCTTTATAAGTCTCCTTTTCATTTCATTTCTTTTCAAGTTCAATGGGGCTGTAGACAACCCCCTTCTGAGGAACCTCTCTGTAGGCAAAGAGAAGGCAGGGTAGTAAGACATCCCATTTTCACCGAAGCTTTTCTGGGCGTCCAATGATCGTACCCTTGAGGGTCTTGTTGAAACTTTCAACAAGCCCATTACATTGTGGATGGTAGGGTGTGGTAAACTTATAGTTTACTCCACACTCTTTCCACATTGCAGTTATGTAACTAGACATGAAGTTGGTACCTATGTCTGTTAAGACCTCCTTAGGGAAGCCCGCCCTGGAAAAGATTCCCAGGAGGGCCCTGGCCACTACAGGGGCTGTAGTGGTTCTCAGGGGAATTGCTTCTGGGTACCTAGTGGCATGGTCCACCACCACTGGAATGTAACTGTGCCAAGATGCAGTTGGAGGGTTCAAGGGACCAACAAAGTCACTCCCTACCCTTTCAAAGGAAACCCCAACCACTGGAAGTGGAATTAGGAGGGCCTTGGTGGTGCCACCTGACTTATCCCTGGCTTGGCAAGTGACACAGGAGCAACACAACTCCTTGGTGTATTTAGACATATGAGACCAGTGAAAGTGAGGGACAAGTCTGTCCCAAGTCTTATTTTGCCCAAGGTGTCCTGCAAGAGGAATATCATGTGCTAGGGAGAGTAGGAAACCTCTGAACGTCTGGGGTATTACCAACCTCCTGGTAGAACCAGGCTTGGGGTCTCTACCTTCAGAATACAGAAGCCCATCTTCCCAATAGATCCTATGGGACCCACTGATATTCCCTGCTTCCTCAGCAGCAGCTTGCTGCCTGAGGGGTTCAAGAGAGGGGCAGGCTTGCTGCTCCAAACTCAAGTATACCCTGGAAGGGCCATCTGCCCCCACGAACTCTGCCTGGTCAAGCTCAAGTTCCTCTGGGACAGTTTCTTCACAGGGGCTGCGATCATCTCCCTCAGGAGGCTGATCTTCACTGAGAGTTTGAGAGGAGGGTAAGTCCTTACCCTTCCTGTTCCTTCTCTTAGGAGGCACCTGGTCCATTTTTCCAGGATCCAGTGCTCCTTCAGTGCTGAGCTGTTTGGCCTGAGCCCTGGTAACAGCAAAGACACTGGCAGAGATGCTCATCAGCTCTGCATGAGTCCTGAACTCTACTTCAGACCAGGCAGATACCACAACCCTCTTAGGTTCAGTTACCCCTCCACAGCTGAGATTCACAACTGCCAAGGAATGGTCAGTCCTGACATTGCTAGCGTTGGTGACTTGGTACATTTTTCCAAGTATGATTTGTTCAGGGAACACAAGTTTCTCTGTCACCATAGTGACACTGGCCCCTGTGTCCCTGTAAGCCATTGCTTCCTTTCCATTGATCAAAGGCTGTTGTCTGTACTTGCCCAAGTTAGTGGGACTTACTAGTAAGTTGGCAAGGTACATGCCACCATCACAGACTAGAACAGCCTGAACTGGAGTTCTGACTAGGTCAGGGCCCTTCTCAGAAACCAAGGTTAACCCACACTAATCCCTTGGTTGCTGTACTATCACTTGTTCTGGTGCTAGGGGGAGCAGGTGCCTTAAGGGCAGAGGTAGTAGACGTTTCCTTGGCCTTTGGACAATCAGCATCCCTTGTCCAATGGGTCTTTACCTTACATAAATAACACCAAGGTTTATTTTGCCTTTCTTGGAACTTTGGGACTTTTCCCCAGATGCAGATTTTTGGAACCCTTGTGAAGACTCTTTCTTATCTTTACCCTTGTCCCCACCTTTTTCCTGGGATTTAGAAGAATCTTGCTTCTTCTGGTCACCTCCATTACCATGGTTTTTCTGCTTGACCCTGGTGCGGACCCATTTGTCTGCCTTCTTTCCCAATTCTTGGGGAGAGGTCAGATCAGAGTCCACCAGGTACTGGTGCAAAAGTTGGTTCTGACAGTTAATAAGGATGTGCTCCCTCATTATCTTGTACAATCCTTCATAGTCCTGTACCTTGCTTCCATGAGGCCAGCCTTCCAGAGCCTTAATAGCACTATCAATGAAGTCTACCTAGTCCTGGGTGTGTGCCTTCTGGGTGTCTCTGAACTTAATCCTGTACCATTCAGTGGTTAAACCAAACCCATCTATGAGAGCACTCTTCAGAACTGAATCATTGTCAGCATCCTCTTATCTAACAGTGAGGAGCTTCTCTCTACCTTTGTTAGCAAAGGAGAGCCACAGGATAGCTGCCCACTGCCCTCAAAGGACCTTCTGTACTTTACAGGCCCTCTCTAAGGCAGACATCCATTTCTGAATGTCATCTCCCTCCTGGTAAGGAGGGACTATCCTGCTCAGGTTCCTAGTGTCAAAGGATGGTTCCCTGATTCTAGGTACATTTGGGCTGCCACCATGGGAATCTAATTCCAGATTGTTCCTAGCTTTTTGAACTTCCAGGGCCTCCTTGTCAAGGGCCAACTGATCTTGCCTGAGCTTGAGTCTAATTCTCTCAAGTTTGATCAGGTGGTATTTCCTCTCCAAGGAGTCCTCTCTCTGACTAGAGATAGAGGTCCATATGGACTGTTCTGAAGCATTGGACTCAGCAGAGGGAGACCTTGATCTCCTCTGTCTGCTTTGAACCCTACCAGGAGGAATAAAGGGGAACCTACTTCTAGGGACACCCTCTGTGGCATCAGCACTATTCCCTGGATCAGGGTTCACCAAGGTGGAGTCCTCAGACTCCTCTTGGTCATGCTCAGAATTGGGGCTACTGGGGGTTACCCATCCTGTCCCATCTTCTGGAGCATCCCCACCCACTTTGTCCTGATCCCCCAACCTGTCAGGGTTCTGGAGATCATCTAGAATAAGCAGCTCTAAGAGATGCTTAGTGGTTGGATTGCTACCTCTCTTTAACTTCCTAGAAGTACACAGGGTTCTTAGTTCCTGTAACTTGATACCACTGTATCTAGAAGACTGGGGTGCACTAGCATCCCAAACTAAAGACATGGTTACTAGGTGTAGTGTGGTGTTGCACCTACCTAACCTAGTGTATACTAAACTATCTAAGGTTAGAGAAAGAGTTGTGCTAGACCCTTAACTACCCAACCCTAAGTTCAGTAGAACTTACTTATTCTAAGCTGTATTATATGTGCCTAATGTTCGTGATGGTTTTTCAATTAATCCACACCAAGATTAACTGGTAAAACGATGCAGGCTTGAATCCCATCGCTGCCACCAATGTAGGAGGCTAGCTTAGTATATGGTGCTCACTTATTTAAGTGTAGCACCCTGCACTAATCCAGACAACCCTTATGGTGATTTTAGTGGTCTTAGACAACCTTAGAAAGCTCTCTAAGTGGTAGTTGTGGAGAGCAGCCTTCAGGCTTAGTCCAGAAGGAGTGTAAAGCAGCTTGTTTTACCAGAACTTAATCTTATTGGTATAGGTTAAGTGAAAAAGAACCACACAGTGTAGTTATATAATAAGTATTTATCATAAGTAAGGCTCCCTGTTTTCTGTTTTTACAGATAAATACAGACAGAAAAACATTTATTTTATTTTTAAATGTGGACAAAAATGGAAATTGGGTGCTTTTTGAGTGATTTTAAATACACTTTTCCATGACTGCCAGGCCAATAACTGTGTGAAATGATAGGTAAGGGAGTTAAAAAAGAAAGGACTTTTAGTAAAGAGGCTTAAACAGCAGGAGATATGCACAAAGCTGATACTGAAATGCGCATATTTTCATATAAGTGCATTGATTTATCTTCTGCAGGTGTTCATATCACTGAAACCTAGCAGGCATTCAAGTATGACTGCATATTTATTGGTTAAATAAATATGGAAATATACCAGTTTTAGCTTTATTTTTTTTTACAAAACGCATAATAAATATGGATAAATACAGATAAAGTTGACAAAATATAAATATGGATAAATACAGATGGAAATGTCAAAAAAATAAATACCATAAAACCGGGAGCCCTAATTATAAGATACTCACTAACACATAACCATATCTCTTACCCGTAGATATAACACAATACACATAATACTTTGCAAATAAAATAGGTAAGGAGCACAAATACACAATGGTCTCCAGGGGGAGACCAAACCATATACTAAAATAGTGGAATGCGAATCACGACTCAAGACCAGAATGGACCTAGAAGACGTAGAAGAACCCAAGGAACCACCCAAGGTGAGTATCTAGGAACCCCACGGAGGTCGTGTGCAGTGTGGGAACACGACCACGTACTCAATTCAAGTGAATGGGTAAGTCGAGGTTGCAATTTTAAAGAAGAAGGACCCTTCCTAGTGGACCCTGAAGAAACCCCGTGGAAGACAGAAGGTTGGAGAGTCACCCCACCTGTGGATACCCTAGGAACCGGGATACCTACACCAGGGAAGCCGGGTGCATAGGTGCAAAGTGACGTCGGAAACTGCTGTAGAACCCAATGGAGGACTTCAGGAAGATGCCACGGACAAAGAAGGTGAAAGTGTCCGGTGGAACCCAAAGGTGGATTCAAGATGAGAAGTACCTGCAAGCACGGAAGACGAATGCCCACCTATGTCGGGAGATGCAGGAGAGTTGACAGTGACCTTGGAGCTGCAGCTGTGTGGACCAGGTGATGCTGAGGAAGACCAGGAGCTGTTCACGAGCTGTCCCGCGCCAGATATCGAGAGCTATGGGGTCGGTGTCCTTGGGGAGCACCAACAAGCCTTGGCAACCGCAAACAACGTGGTAGGCGAAAAAGGTGCAGTGTCGGGACCAGCAAGGTCTAAGTGACTCACCAAGAACAAGGAAGTCGGAGTAGGCCCCGAGCAATCAGGGGAGCCCACTGGAGTCAAGCAGGACCCTCAAGAGGACCCACAGGTCGGAGGCACAGGAGTTGTAAGAGGACCTCGAGTAGCTCACCAAAGATGCAGGCCCACGGTGCAAAGGATGCGGTGAGGCCGTACATCTTGGCTGCAGGAGATGTTTGAGGCTGGACCCTCTTGGAGCCCGAAGATCTCTGGTGAAGACAGCCAACAAGCCTTGGCAATGACAAGTCGACGCGGTGCACAGGGGTTCGGTTCCTGCAGTCCCGACGAAGGATACTGGCCTCAAACTCGATGAGAAGACAGTGCAGGCCTCGAGGGAGTTGTAGAACCATCACCTGTGTTGCTGAGCCTTTCGGAGTCCGTGGGAACCCAGGATCAGCAGACCGGTCAGCTGTGTTGCTGTGTCTGCAGATGCAGGGAAGTGACTCCTTCACTTCAAGGGAGATTCCTTCAGGTGTCTGGGATGTCCACAGGCATTGGGATGATCTTGTATGGAGCATGGGCACGGGCGTTGCAACAGCCATGCAGGACGATGAGACTATGAGCAGCAAGAGTCTTCCCAGTTGCAGTCTCGGTGTCCAAGGTGATGTCTAGCGAAGTCCAGAGTGCCCAGATGGTCGAAGATGAAGTGGTTTCGGATATGAATCTTGTTCCATGACGTATCTAGGGCCCCACCCAGAGTAAGCCCTTAAGTACCCTAAGGAGAGGGTTGGGACAATTCAGGGGTCCCTTCCAGATGAGGGGCTGGACAGTGGGGAGGATAATGTCCTTTGTCCAGTTTCGCGCCAGAGCAGGAGCCAACGGCTCCCTGAACTGGTTTGAACTGGACTACGCAGGGAGGGAACCCAGTGTGCCCTTCAAGCAGTTTCAGTGACTCTGGCAAGCGCCCCAACCCTGCCCCAATACACTAAACCCTGTCTGGAAGGTGGCCACACCTCCCTGTGACAGGATATCTATTATTCTGCCTTACCCTGCTCTAGCTTGGCTCAGCAGCGGGAGGGCAGAAATATGTCTCTGGTCAGCAGCAGCCCTAGCTTGCTGTCCGGTTCTGGAAGACTGGTACTGGGAGCAGTGAGGGACTCCCAGAGGAGCTTTACCGTGCATGGAATAATACCTTCCCAACATATTTGATACCAAACATGACAGGGTTTGTTACAGCCAGTTTAGATATGGTCATCGCGTAATGACGCATGGCCACTCTATATGTCAAAATGGCTGATGTACTTACAACTCAGGAGAATGAACTCCGAAGGTTGTAGGGGTGCCCTGCTCATGCAGGGGCACCCTCACACTTAGAACCGAGCACCCTGCCTTCAGGATTGAAAGTCCTGCCTTAGGGGTGACTTATAGGTTTTAAGTGCAGTGACTTCAGATATAAGGAAACTTATATCTGTTGTAAGTGGTGCTGGCACCAGTTTACACAGGCTGCAATGGCAAGCCTGTAGTCACAATTTGAGTGGCCTCTCATGGGTGGCATAATACATGCTTCAGCCCATGTAAGACCCCTGGTGTACCGATGCCCTGGGTACCTTGGTACCATATACTAGGGACTTCTCAGGGTACACCAGTAGCCAATCTGGAGGGCACTTGAGTACTCACCATGTCCAATTTAGGGGAGAAAGCACAGAGGCTGGTGTCCTGGTTAGCAGGATCCCGGCCAGAGTAGTCAGAAACAGCATAACACCAGGTAACCATAAAAGCAGATGCAACTTTCCTACTCGCACAAAATAGAGAGTTGACATTGATGCACCGGGGTGGGCACGTAATGGCCTCTGTAGCGCCTGACGTCACTTCTGGCATCGATTGAGTCCAGTGCTCCCTACTGGCGACCTGGTTTCTTTTAATGTTTCCGGATCCAGTCTGACACCTGGGAATTGTTCTACAGGTGAGAAATCTGCAGTTAGATAGATTATCCTCCAGAAAGATTGTGACCACAGGTAAGTAACTTTTTCTCTCCAGCACAAATTCAGTCATAGTCAATAACATCAAAGAATATTTCAAAAAGCTAGCAGATTTCATAAACAGAAACCAATTTAAAGCTTTTAAGCTTTTAATGGGTTCTATGATGGTATACAAACTAGTTACATCCATGGTTACAAGCAAATAATTTTACACTTATGGAATATGATCAGTTTGTTTCAGAAGATCCATAGTAACTTTAATATGTGAGGGTAAGGTAGTCACTAAAAGGTATATATAGGAATCAGCATATTCTGAAATCCTCTCTGTACAGCATCCAATCCTATATATGATTGATGGTCCTAGTGTAAATATGCCCCCTTTGTGAATTTTTGGTAAAAAATAAATCACAGAGGTGATATGATCTTTAATATCTAGATAGCTATACTCTTCTTTATCAAATTAATTATTAGATTGAACATTTTTCAACATATCACTCAACCCCTTACATGACTCATGGCACAATGTTTGATCCACCTTTTCATAGTTAGTATTATCACCAAATTGTCTCATGGCTTCCCAGTGATAGTCCTTGTAATCCATTAATACAGCATTACCCATTGTCAGCTTGTCTAATAATAATAGACTGATCTTCTTGCAAAATTGTCATTCTATACGTTCATCTTTATTTAGATTAGATGATTTACATCTAAGTCTTTCAATATCAAATTGAAGAACATATCAATTACATTGTCAAAGGTCAAAAGTGAAGTGAACACAGATTTTGGTTTTATACAATTTCCTGCTGGTACTGACTCAATGGCATCTAAATGTTTTGCCAAATCCTCAATATCTTGACGGGAATCACCTCTCAACCTCATTACCAGACAAATATCCCATAGAATCTGAATAGTTTTCTGCAAAGCATCAAATCTCACTTTTACATGTTAAGGTCCAGGTTTCTCAAGAAAAATGTTTCGAGTTTCAATTTACATACAAATCTTAACAAACCCCTTTTAGATTCAAAGTTATTCAAATTCTTAGTGGGAGCAAAATTGAGGCCATTGTTCAGAAGGCTCAACTCCTCTTACAAAATTCAGCTAGTTAAGTGTGTAGCAATGTTCATTTCCTCTACTCTTTCAGTTTGCTTTGGGCTTGTGTTTTTAAATTATTCTTGTCTCTTGTCTCCCAGATGTCCATTTTACTACCCCTGCCCTGTCTCTTTTTCTGTTTCTCAACTGTCTGTCTTTCTCTCTTGGTACTGTTCTTAACTCTGTTATTCTCATACATTTTAATAATCTAAAAAAGAGACTGATCTGTTCACTTTCCTAGACATCTCTTCTGTCACTAGTTCAGAGTGTGATCCACTACTGCTCATTCCTAAATAATATATATTACCTACTGGCAGTTGCCAGTAGGTAGTTATAGTTAGGACCATGTTTCCATAGCAAAAGCATTTTTTGACTTGCCTATATCTTTGGCGCCGTTTGATGAATCTTCACAAAATTTTCCAAAAAGGGGTTGGGGGGCAAAAAAAAGTGTTTTTCCCAATGTTCATTTCCATAGAGATTTTAGACACGACTACAGACCTAACCGCTGGACGAAATCACACCAAATTTGGCAGAAAGGTAGCTCTTGGTCCAGAAAGAACCCTTTTTGTTATTTGGTGTAAATCGTTCAGTAGTTTTTGACTTATTACAAGAAATCTAAATTTCTATTTATAGGGACGTAGATCTTCTGAGGATCCGACAGCTCCCGTGCTCACATCTGACTGATTGCCAACACTTCAACCAGGAAATGTTGGCAGCCATCTTGGGTCTCGGCTTCAGCCGAGTCCCACCAAAAAACTTTTATAAAAAAAGAAAAGGGGGCAGGGTAGAAATATCATGGCCCCTTAGCTCTGGTTCCAGAGGGACCCCGCCAGAGCAAAAAAGCATTTTTTAAGTGCGGCCTCCGACACTTGTTTTAAATAGAGCCTCCGGGTGGGCCAGGTCCCGGTAGCATTTTTTCAATAATGGAGGGGTGCGCACAGGGCCCCCATCCTAAAGCTCAATGAGCCCCGGGGACCACCACCTCCATGTCATGAGTGATGTAATATGTGAGGTCATAAGCAGTGCATTGCGGGGGCGTAAGTTATAGTTAGCTCAGGCAACTATAACTGCTGAATTTCACTGGTTTTGCACGAGTAAAATCTGAGCCCAACTATAATGGTCCTTTAACCTTTGGTTTTATACAGTGAATATATATATTTGTGACTTCTTGGAACTACATGGAATGATGATATAATAATGAATAATGAAACTTACGGAGGACGGTGTCTGACAAGTTCTGTGCCGCCATATTGCAGGTTGTGGAGGATGACTACCTAGTGTGTGTGTGTGTGTGTGTATATATATATATATATATATATATATATGAGGAGCCTTTTCTCATTGGTGTTTGGATATAGGACTGAGCAGCACGCCGAGGTCCATTCAGGACCTTTAATTGGACACTGTGACATGCAAAGTAAATCCATTCAGGATTTAAAATTAAGGACACACACTACATAGTCCATAAGACTATGCGCCTTACTCATCCGAGGAGCCCATTGGAGGGCATTTAAAAAGTGGGTGTGTCGTAGCACAAGGTAATGCCGAGCCTCTGAGGAAAGAGCTAAGGGCTCTGAAACGCGTCAGGCTGCAGACGGCATCCTGCTGTGTTCAAGATTGGTGTGCCGAGCAGTTTTTACCTGAATAAATGCTTTCAACAGCGAGTCTCCTTCCGAGTGCGTCTCTAACTGGGGACAGTTTGGAGCTTTGATATATATATATATATATATATATATGAGGAGCCTTTTTTCATTGGTGTTTTTTAAAATATTTACAGCCCCGATGAAGCACATTCATCCTTGAAACACGTTTTGGCAGTTTTTATGATGGAATCAGAGTCCGCTTGCGAATTGCTTTGTATCATCCAACACAGCGAACAGAAAATGCCTTTGTCAGGAGTTCAGAATATTGTTCCTGAACGTTTCAAGAACAACAGCTGAAATAAGCTTACCATTTAAATATTAGGCTAACCATTAGACCCACGTTTTTGTTGTTTTACATTATCTATTATTTGATAGTGATACGTATGAATTACTCACTGCATTGATTGATTGTTCCTGATTCACCCTTCTCCCAAATAAACTGTCCCACTATTCCACTTCTCTGTCTGTACCTGTAGGTGTTGTAACTGGAGAGAAGGACTCGGGCATGGGAGCAGGCAGGTATGGGAAGAGGGACAGCAGAGTGTATACATTCAGTTTCCCAAGTTATATGACCAGAATACCATTGCCAAAACTCTCGCGGATATCAAACCTAATAACCACTACAATGACCCCCTCCCCTCTAAATGCCTAAAAAGAATCAACCATGTCGTCGTCCCAATATGGACAAAAATAATAAATGCCTCACTATCTCAAGGGATCCTACCAGAGTGCCTAAAAACAGGTCAAGTCTTCCCCATCATCAAAAAACCTACAGCGGATCCGGCAGAGCCAAATAACTATCGCCCAGTAACCAATATTCCATTACTTGCCACACTAATTGAGAAATGTGTGCAAAATCAACTGAGCAATCACATCGCTAATTTCAAGCTGTTGGACGACTGCCAATCGGGATTCAGACCAGGCCACAGTACGGAAACAGCAATCTTACATATAGTGGATGATGTGCTACAGGCCCTAGATCACAGTCAAACATGTCTACTAGTCCTTCTTGACCTGTCGTCTGCATTTGACACGGTAAATCATGAAAAATTGCTAACCAGGCTTCAAGACAGGATGGGACTATCTGGAAATGTTCTGAAATAGTTTGAATCCTTCCTTCAGAACAGAACACAAAGATTCCTGGTCAACCAGACGCTATCCCCATCATGCCCGAATTCGATTGGAGTCCCGCAAGGATCAACATTATCTCCATCACTATTCAACCTATATGTCGAACCCCTCACAGAAATTCTCCAAGACGCAAACATATCCTATCACATGTACGCAGATGACACTCAGATCTACATCAAGATCGCGTCACTGGAAGACATCAAGATAATGAATGAGGCCTTAAAAGTGTCATTACACTGGTTAACTAGCAATCATCTGAAACGAAATGCACAAAAAACGGAATTCCTATTAATATCGCCACCAAAGAACCCCACAGATGTGAAGGAATGGACCAAACTGATCACAGCGCTAAACTGCACCCCTACTGTAGTTGACTCAACTAAATCACTGGGAATCACGCTTGATAAGAACCTTGACATGAAAGCCCACATCAAATCAATGGCAAAAAGTGTCCGGTTTCACCTGAACTATATTAGAAAAGTGAAACCATTCATTACTACGGCGGACCTCAAATTGGCCATCCAGTCCTTAGTTATTTCAAGCATTGAATATGGATGTACAACTCTAGCAGGTCTATCAAAAATTTCCACAGCACCACTAAAAGCATGTCTCAATGCGGCCGCAAGACTCATTACTGGGTCTAGAAAATACGACCATTTCTCCCCACACCTGAAAGCATTAAACTGGTTACCATATGAAGCCAGAATTCAACTTAAGCTGGCATGTATTACCCACAAAGCGCTCCACTACAAAACACCAAGGTACCTAGCCCAGAAAATTGAGCTATCAGGGGAAGCAGACCAGCCAGGAGTGCCAGAGAACTGTTGCTGAAACCACCCATCTTTCGGAAGAAGAAAACGTATGACAGAGCTTTCTCCGGAGCAGCCCCAGAATCTGTAACTCACTCCCTCCAAACATTAGAAAAATTCCAAACACTGCAACATTCAAGAGGGAAGCAAAGATCTTCCTAATGAGCAAGTTCCTGCCTTAGACAAGACTGTTCACCATCAGCATCGTGATTAATAGCCAAACACCACATAGTCCGGTCAGATACGGATAAATCCTGCATAAAATAACCACAAAGATACCAAAACTAACCAAAGACTGTTGCCAACCAGAGCTGATGTAGGGGTTACATATACAGACCATCAACGAATGTAAAGATAAAATCACCAGTCAAGCTGAGAAAAGAATTTTAAAAAAAAATCTTTAACTGTACAGTACTACTCGGGATTTGTTTTGATGTAGAACTTACGAAAAAGACACATCGGAATCTTTTGTATAGGAATACTGTTACACCTTGTACACTAAACAGTTCCTAAAACTGTTATTGTTGAAACTACTAAGGAAGACATGTACCGGAATCTTATATATATTAATGCTGCTATACTCTAAATTGTACCTCATGTAACTGTGAAGCGCTCTGATACCCATGGGTCACGTTCGCGCTATATAAAACTCTAAATAAAATAAAATAAACACTGAACACTTGCTATGAAAATATAGCCCTGTCATCTTACTTATGGCTGTTAACTTCCTATCATTCTGGAGGACTTGTACAAATTAATTATTACAGTTTGTTGTGCTGCCAGTCATTTATTTACTTATTTATAAAGCCATAGATCCATGTTTTATTGGCTTTTTGTAAGCAAAATAGAGATATTACTTATGTATGATACAAACGTTCAGGGTTGTGGAAAACCCATCATCATACAGAGAGGGGACTCTAAGGCCCTAAAATTGTGTTTTATTGTAGTTGTATTTGTATAGCGCTTACTATCCCTGGTGAGGTGTTGAAGCACTTAAAGCTGTACAGCACGCTGTTCTGGAACCCAAAGTTAGTTGTCAGGCCAATGTTATTTGTTATTGTTGGTTTTTGTGAAAAATCTTGTGTGCGCCAGCAAACTATTTCATGCATCCCCTCTAGTCTGTTTGTGGTAGATTAAGTTAATAGGAGTTAGGTGTTATGATTGGGGGAATGTGGGTAGTGCAAATTCATGGTGGGATTAATAGATGAGTTACAGAATAGTAGGTATTGTTAGGTTGCAGAGTGGCGACTTTTAAAATAGGAGAGGTTGTGATTTTTGGAATGAGTTGTGGGTAAATTGCAGAAATTCATTAAAAGAGATTGAAGTAACCATGCATGTGACTTAGAGAATGTTTGTGCCAAGAGAGAAAAGGAATGCAGAGGATGGGAAAAAATAAAAGGGTAATTTGAAAGAAAATGAAAGACGACAATTTTAAGTAAAAGATGAATTTTTTCATGCTTGATTTTAATAAAGAGGACACATTTTGACACCACATGCAATTTGAGGTTACAAGACTAAACAGAAGCAACATTATGTGTATGTGAAGATAGTGCTATATTCAGTTCCTTTGATAGACACTAAAATCTGAAAGAGACACGTTAGTGATAGATTCCTTACCTTAGAATATCCCCAGGCGTCAGGCTGGATCCGGAAAGTTTTGCGTAGCAGTACCCTTGCGCGTCGGTAGGCGGCGTCGTGCGGCTCCGCGTCCGTCGTCGGCGTCGTGATCGCCGGGATGACGTCGCGGGCAGTACTTAGAGCGCCGCCCCTGCGCGCTGACGTCAGTTCTTCTTTTTCCGCGCCAGTAAGCGCAGATCCGGGAAGAGCAGTGCCCTGGTCAATTTTTGACCATACTTTTTGGTGATTTTTCACTGTTTTTTCCACCTTCAGGTGTCGTAGGGATGCCCGGCTTCAAGCGATGCGGCGCCTGTGCGCGGATGATGTCCGTCACCGACCCGCATTGGGAGTGTCTCTTCTGCCTCGGCCGAGGCCACGACACCGAGTCTTGTCCCGAATGCCAGGCCCTCAACCCGAAGGCTTTGCGAGAGCGGTCTCGAAAGCTCCTCGAGGCCCGGCATTCGGCTCCGCGGAAGCCCGGTCGCGTGAGAGGTCCAGGGGTCGCTCGCGGAGTGCACACCGGTCGTCGGCGTCGAAGTCTTCTTCGTCCGGTAAGTCTCGACACAAGAAGTCCAAGAAGCATCGTCGCTCTCGGACTTCGCCTCGCCGATCTCGCGACTCGGCTGAGGCCCCTCCCGGCACCGTCCCCGCCCCCGCGGCCCCGGACTTGCCTGTGGAGTCGCCCCCGTCATACCCGCCCTTCCCGGGTTCGGGGGCGGATCCGGCCAAGGTACAGGAGTTCCTGTCGGCCATGGCCCGCCTCTTCGGGCCTTCAGGCCCCTCCGGTGCGCCTTCGGGCCCCGCGGGCCACAGTGGGGTTGATCCGGCGTCGCCGGCGGCTCCGGCCCCGGCGTCGCCCGAGCCTCCAGCCTCGATCCCGGCTCCGGCTCCGGCCCCGGCCTCGATCCCGGCTCCACAACTCCCATCGACGCCGGTCGACCTCACGACACCTCCGCCGGCGCCGATGTCTCCGGTGCCGTTCTCGACGCCGCCCTGGGCTCCGGGCGGCGTCGTCCCCAGTTCCTTCCGGCCCCGGACATGGACCCGGAGCGGCGTCGCTCGACGCCGGCTCCGGCGCCGATGGGACCTTGGGTCCCAAATGTCCCTCCTCCTCCTTATTTTGAACCAGAGGAGGACCAGGAGGACTGGGAGGGGTCTGATGACCCTCTGACACGCAACTGTCAGTATGATGAGGACTGGACAGAGAGTCTAGGGAGGCCAGTGGTCTGGATACTTCTCCTGACACTGGCATGCTGTCTCCTCCCGTGGCTACGGAGGAGGGGGCCAATTTTGAGTACGGTGTTGCGTAGGGCTGCTGGGGCCTTACGTCTCCAGCTCCCTACTTTGACGGTCAAGACTAACATCTTGACAGAGGTGCTTCAGCCGGCAGCCTCCTCTGCGGAGACTGTGCTGCCGTTTAACGACGCCCTCACGGACGTTCTTTTGGGCGCCTGGTCCAAGCCCAACACAGGGGCTCCTGTGGATCGGAACGTGTCACGGCGCCATCGCCCCGCTCCGGGCGACCCCCTGTTTCTTTCTGTCCACCCCACTCCTGAGAGCTTGGTTGTCCAAGCCTCCGCTTCCCAAACCGCCTTCCCTACCGCTCCTCCGGATAGGGAATCCAAACGCCTGGATCAGTTTGGGAAGAAAGGTTTTCTTCCTCCAGTGCTGGCTTGCGGTCCGTTAACACCGCTTGTCTTTTGGGCCGATATACCCACTCTCTGTGGGATTCGGTGGCGGATGTTTTGCCCCAGTGCCCTGAGGAGGTCCAGGCACTGCTTTCCCGCGCCATTGCGGAAGGAAGGGATGCGGCCAAATACACTATCCGTTGTGGCCTTGACACCGCCGACTCGCTGGGCAGGTCGATTGCAACGACGGTGGCGCTCCGACGCCACGCCTGGCTGAGAACCACTGGTTTTCAGGGGATGTCCAGAATACTCTCATGGACATGCCCTTTGATGGAAGTCGGTCTTTTTGGGTCCAAAGCAGACCATGCGTTGGAGCGCTTTAAGGACTCACGGGCTACTGCCAAGTCCCTGGGCCTTTCTGCTACACGCCCTCCGCTGCCTTCTGCTTTTCGCCCCTATCGTGGCCACGGTAGGGGCGCCCCTTCACGTCAGCAGCCCAGCCACCGGCCCGCGCAGCGGCGTCTTCGCGTGGCCGAGGACGTGGATTCCGCCGTGGCGGATCGGGCAACCAGCGTGCGGGTCAGGCCACCACCTCCAACCCGTCCGCGGCCTCCAAGCCCTCCTAGTCCCTCCTTTCAGGTGCACGGCACGCCAGTAGGGGCAGGGTCCGCCATCACCTTCCCCACTGGCGCACCATCACCTCGGACAGGTGGGTCTTGGACATTGTCCGAAGGGGCTACTCCCTCCCCTTCGAGACCACCCCCAGCCATGCCACCTCAATTCCACCGCATGTCAGGGGATCACTTGGTGCTTCTACAGAAGGAAGTCACGGCCCTCTTGACCAAGAGGGCCATCGAGCATGTTCCGACCCCAGAAGTAGGGTGTGGTTGCTACTCCCACTACTTTCTGGTGCCCAAAAGGACAAGGAGGACATGCGTCCTATCTTGGACCTCCGGAACGTCAATCGCTTCCTCCGGAAGGAGAAGTTCAAGATGCTCACCCTAGCTCAGGTCTTGACTGCCCTCGACCCAGGAGACTGGTTGGTAGCGTTGGACTTGCAGGACGCGTATTTCCACATCCCCGTCCTGCCGGCCCACCGGCGTTACCTTCGGTTCACGGTAGGCCCCGAGCATTTTCAGTTCACCGTGCTCCCCTTTGGCCTTACAAGTGCCCCTCGGGTGTTCACGAAAGTGATGGCGGTGGTCGCAGCTCATCTGCGCCGGGCAGGGGTTTCAGTCTTCCCCTACCTCGACGACTGGCTGCTGAAGGCGGGCTCGTCCCAGGCAGTCGTCTCCCACCTCCACACTACGGCCGAACTCCTGCACTCGCTGGGGTTCTCCATCAATGTGCCGAAGTCGCATCTGATTCCTTCTCCACAGCTCCTTTTCATCGGAGCAGTTCTGGACACAACGCAGTTTCGGGCTTATCCTCCCGAACGGCGAGTCCGGGATATTCAGGCTATGATTCCGATCTTTCGGCCTTTATCCTGGGTTTCGGTACGGATGACCCTGAGGCTGCTGGGCCTCATGGCCTCCTGCATCCTGCTGGTCAATCATGCCAGATGGCATATGCGGGCTTTGCAGTGGGACCTGAAGTTCCAGTGGGCGCAGCACCAGGGCAACCTGTCCGATCACGTCCAGATCTCGGAGGGGACTGCAAAACAGTTGCAGTGGTGGCTCTCGAACCGGCAATGGGTCATGGGCAGATCCCTCTCCCTTCCCCAGCCAGAGCATACAGTTGTGACGGACGCGTCCCTTCTGGGATGGGGCGGTCACATGGGAGAGGCGGAGATCAGAGGCCTCTGGTCTCCGGCGGAGTCCCGGCTCCATATCAACCTTCTGGAGCTCCGGGCGATCCGGCTTGCACTCAAGGCATTCCTTCCCTCTGTCAAAGGGAAGGTAGTGCAGGTGTTCACAGACAACACCACCGCCATGTGGTACTGCAACAAACAGGGCGGGGTGGGGTCTTGGACCCTTTGTCAGGAGGCTCTGCGCCTCTGGACATGGCTGGAACATCAGGGCATGTTCCTGATGGTTCAACACCTGGCAGGTTCTCTGAACGCCAGGGCGGACGAACTCAGCCGCAGGTGCATGATGGATCACGAATGGCGTCTTCACTCGGAAGTGGCGCAAGGACTCTTTCTACAGTGGGGAGAGCCTTGGTTAGATCTATTCGCCACCGAAGAGAACGCGCAATGTCATCAGTTCTGCGCGTTGGAATTTCCAAGGCGGCACTCGCTCGGCGACGCTTTTCGTCGCGAGTGGAGTTGCGGTCTGTTGTACGCCTTTCCGCCTATACCACTTCTACCCAGAGTGTTGAAGAAGATTCGGCACGACCGGGCCCAAGTCATTCTTGTGGCTCCGGACTGGGCTCGAAGAGTTTGGTATCCCGAGCTACTCAATATGAGCATAGATCCCCGATCCGTCTGCCTCTTCGGGAGGATCTTCTGTCGCAGCAGCAGGGGACGGTCCTCCACCGAACCTGTCCAGTCTACACCTGCTTGCGTGGAGATTGAGCGGCGGCAGTTGATTCCTTTCGACTTGCCTCCCGAAGTTTGTGATGTGATTCTGGCAGCCAGGCGTCCCTCCACTAAGGTGGTATACGCCTGCAGGTGGAACAAATTTGTGGCATGGTGCACAGCAAAGGCTGTGGATCCCCTTTCTGCCCCTCTTTCTGAGGTCCTTCTGTTCCTTCTCTCTCTGGCCCAACAGGGTTCTGCCCTGGGTACCATCAAGGGTTATCTTTGTGCTATCTCGGCCTTCCTCCGGCTCCCTGATCAGCCCTCCCTTTTCAAGTCCCCTGTTGTTAACAGGTTCTTAAAAGGCATTACTCACCTCTTCCCTCCTGTTCCGTTTGTAATGCCTCAGTGGGACTTGAACTTGGTTCTTACCTTTTTAATGTGCGCTCCCTTTGAGCCTCTGCATAACTGTCCTCTTCGTCTTCTGACTCTAAAGGCAGCCTTTCTGGTGGCCATCACCTCCGCTCGGCGGGTGAGTGAGCTCCAGGCTCTTTCTTGCAAACCTCCCTTTCTGTCTGTTCATCCAGACAAGGTTGTTCTTCGGACGCGTCCGTCCTTCTTGCCAAAGGTGGTTACTGCTTTCCACATTGGGCAGACCATCACTTTGCCCACCTTCTTTCCGCCTCCGCATCCTTCCAGAGAGGAAGAGAGGCTCCACCGTCTGGACCCTAAACGTGCGCTCTCCTTCTATATCGACCGCACGAAACACTTCCGGGTGGATGACCAGCTCTTTGTTGGCTACGTGGGCGCCAAAAAGGTCGGGCGGTGCACAAGAGGACCATCTCCCGCTGGGTTACCTTGTGCATCAAGACCTGCTATTCTTTGGCTAAGAAGGAGCCTCCTGTTGGGCTGCGTGCCCATTCCACCAGGGCAACGGCTGCTACCACGGCCTTGGGCCGCGGTGTTCCGCTGCCGGTTATCTGTCAGGCAGCTACGTGGGCCTCGCTGCACACGTTTACTAAGCATTACTGCCTTGACAGTCAGGTCCGGAGGGACGGCTTCTTTGGCCGTTCTGTCCTCCAGGACTTCCTTGTCTGATCTTTGTTCGCAGACCCACCACCGGGGTTGGTATTGCTGGGGTATCTATTCTAAGGTAAGGAATCTATCACTAACGTGTCTCTTTCAGATGCACAAGTTACTAACTTGTGTAACGATATATCTGTAAGAGACAGTAGTTAGTGATAGATTCCTACCGCCCACCATCCTCCCCGTTCTGCGAACTGATTTCTAGGGTTAAGGACATCCCTTTCAGGGCCCTAGTATTTTTCAGACACCTGTGTCAGCTTCTTGCATGGCTCTGCGTTCCTGGCGCGGAAAGTCGTGTACAGAACTGACGTCAGCGCGCAGGGGCGGCGTCTAAGTACTGCCCGCGACGTCATCCCGGCGATCACGACGCCGACGACGGACGCGGAGCCGCACGGCGCCGCCTACCGACGCGCAAGGGTACTGCTACGCAAAACTTTCCGGATCCAGCCTGACGCCTGGGGATATTCTAAGGTAAGGAATCTATCACTAACTACTGTCTCTTACAGATATATCGTTACACAAGTTAGTAACTTGTGCATCGGGTGAACAGTCTGCCCACTGGTAGGCTACCACTAGACCACTGCTTCAGGAAGGACAGTTGATCAACTCAGGGGTTAGAAGATCAAAATAATGACTGGGTGCGAACCTTGAAAGGAGATTCTGCAAATGCTAAAGTGGATGTCTTCTCAAGTTTGGCTCACAGTATTAATTTTAAAGCAAAGTGAGATTCATTTTGGATGCCACTAGTTTCACATGGTACAAGATGGAGGGCGAGTACAGCTTCCCCAGATAGTTGGAGTATATTGCCTGCATTCCTATGGCTGAAGGGTAGCAATCCACACACACAAATTATATGAAGATTGTTAGCAAGGTGCTGCTCATTAGGCTTACGGAAGAACTGCCCTTTGATAGATGGTAAGGTTGAGAGGAGGAACTGAAGATTTTGTTGTGCAAGGTGAAGGGACTCCCTTAGGTGAGGCACATCCTTTTGTCTTCCTTGATTACACTTTCAGTTTGGGCTGATGTCAGCCAGTGCAAAATCTCAGTCCCCTTTGTGCCTTTATTGTTGGTGCTCCATGTTGGAGACTACCTTGCTGTGAGGGACATCACTACACAAAGGCTGTGTCTGGGGAGCAGCTTTGAAAGGACATTTGAATGTAGAACCACCCAAACCAGTTCTGCAGTATGTAGACTTTGGAAACGTTTATCTCCATTGCCTTGAGGCATTCAAAGGCTGTGATAAACAGCAGAAGTAAAACTCAACACCTGAAAATATAACGCAGTCTACCTCATTCAATTCTACCTCATCCAATACAAATATAGCACAGTTGATAGAAAAAAAACGCATTTTCCTCAGACCGTCAGCGCAATTAGGTATCTTTAAATGTAGCACTTCTGTTGGTTGAGTACAATGTATCATTGTTATTCATGCAGCCCGTTCCTGAACGCCAATTCACAAAAATAGCAGGGGTATGTGAAGAGACCCTTAGAGGCTTGATGACATTACGATTGACTGCTTGTCCGAACCTTAGCCCATCAATAGCCTTTATTTTGCAGCGGATGATCTAGGGGTATAGTACGGCAGGTAGTAGCAACTGCAGAAATTAAACTGGGCAAATGCAGCCTTCATGGCCCCTGAGCGGAGCAAAGATGTTGCCAGAGGTAAAGTAAAAGCTGTGTGTCGCAGCTGATAACCCTGAAGACTCCTTAATTGGCATCCAAGAGCCTATTTTCTCCTGTACCAACATAGCATTGGAGGTTTTTTCCCAATGGACACATAACAAACTCTGGCAGATTATTTTTTAATCAGATGTCTCTATAACAAAGGCATAGAGGAGTAGATAGGTGTGCCTGTATGCCATTCTCATGTTATGAGTCATTGTCAGAGCTTCCCAGGGTATTGACAAGCTGTTTTTGTATTTTAATGTATTGTGCATGACTTTTAATGGTGTTGTATGCACTTTGATTCTCGTATTCCTTTTTGTGATGCTCTCCGTTAGCTATGATTTTGACAGGGTTTGAGCTACTTCATTTTCAACACTCAAAACAAAATTTAATAAACAAAAAAATGACTGAGTATTGGCTGTGTAGTTTTCACCATCCAAAATCAGTAAAATTGATTTAAGAAAGCAAAGAAAATACAAAGTGCTTGAACCTACTGTTTGGCGGGGTGAGAAGCATCAATAGGTATTGACATTTTAGCAGCATGCATGAAAAGGAACAGAAGGCAAATGTATTTTTCAGGAAGAGATTGCTTTTGATGCTTCACCCTGTTGGCCTTTTGGGGCTGCATATCATGTATATTCGAAATGCAACACTTGCTACTTGAATTTTCATTATTTATTTTGTCTTTTAAACGAAAGCCTCTTTTCTTCCAGAGTGAGACGCACGGCACAACTAAGAAGGAAGACCTGGAGGCCAGAGCCATGGCATCGCCCATTCACCATTCCCTTGCAGCCCAACTTTCAGACCCTGAGGACTTCACCGAACTTGAGACAACAAGCTTGCTGCACCATGAGGACACTATCTTACACATCAGCGAAGACAGTGGCATGGAGAACCCCCTGCTGTCGGGCCACTTCAACTTCACCCATATTGAACTGGGAGACACCGATGTTGATTTAGACGAATCCCATGTTTAGGCTGTACTGGTTCAATTTTACTGGCCTTCTTTTGCAGCCTGTTGAAGCGCCTCTCTGTTACACCTGTGATTGTGTAAGGAAACAGTTGAGAGACTAAGCAGAGCATACTGCTCACAACCTCTTTCAGAAGATGACCTAACACTTGTGAACAGACCCAAGGTGCTTCACAGTGCACCGGAACACAAAAAGAGACTGCAGCAAAGGCATCAGCAGGCTTTAGATTCCTGGCTCCATATTTGAAAATATGATTGATCAGGGCTCGTTTTGAAAAGTCCAAGGGTTTTCGAGCTGAATGTCTTCAAATACACTCAGGTGTGAATAAGGGAATGTTAAATTGCTACACAAATGTTTTTTTCTGAAGAATGTTTCTCCCAAACTAGTGAGAGAGGCTATATTTAACTGGATGGGAAGGACTCTCTAACAGATGAAGGTATAGCAAGGTCAGAAGCAACCTTCATTTGCATCATGTGTGGGCACTTGTTAAAATATCATAGTAATCCTTGATGTGGCAATAGGGCAATGGGCCAAAGAAAGATCCATTCGGGATAGCCTATCTTTGGAAAAAGGGGTTGTCCAAAGAAGCGAAAGACTAGGACGGGAGTTTTTTATTTTTCCTTATGACAGTTAGACGAGCCAATGCTCAATAAATAGTGCAAATAATTATTCGGCTTGTTCACCTCAACAATGAACAAGACAATGATCCTCGACTGTTACAATTGTATGTGGCCTGCTCGGTTCTTAAGTGGCGACCCACGAATAACAGTGACAGCTACATAACAAACACAAATTCAGAAATGTGATTAAAAAACACATATACATTTCCCAAAAATAGCAAAACATAGCTATTATACCAGTGCTTGAGGAATAGCCCTGTGACATAGTATCAAAATTTGATAAACAAATTATTTTTATTGACCAGCGCTGGAAAGTAGTCCTTGCCTCAATGTACAAGTGGAAGAGTACACCTCTGCAATTTATTTGTAAGACATAGGTCTTTTGTCAATGTCTACGTCTTGTTCAGGACTCCACTTAAGGAATGAGTCGTGGCCCATACTTATTTAGGGAAATTTAATATATTAATGCAAAAGCGGGTGTGGACTTATTTTATAACTAGGAAGGGAAAGGACGACATACCACATCATATGCACATTTAGGCCTGACTCCACTATATGTGTGGGGAAGTAGGTCTAATTTGAAAAAGTAAAAATGGCTGGAATGTATGTTTTAGAAATGTGGCTTGACTTTATTTTGGAATTTTATAGGCATTTTCCCTAGTAAATATAGACAGGGTTGACTTGTGGAAAAAAACAGAGTATACCGTAATTGGCGCAAAACGTATAATTCAGCTCCTTGCACAAACAGGTGTTTGCACAGGGACCGGACTTAACCTGGGCACTCGTAATGAGGGCCGGTGAGACACACCATTACTCTATGTATTTAAAACCACCTTCGGGAGTAAAGACATGCTAATAATCTATTATTTTCTTAATCTACAACAGAAAAGATCAATAATATGTATACAACTGAACGTGCCAAATTCCGAAGATTTAGCTGATAATAGTTAGGAAAACAGTGGCCATCATACAGCAACTACAGAATAAGCTTCATCAGAGACATATCACAGGGAGGCGCGCAGCGTGGCACACAGAGCAATGCATCTGTGCCCCATGACTTACACTCTGAATAGGAAGTGTCTGGAAATAAACTAGAGCAGACTAGTATTCACTTGGACTGTTTTGACTCCCTTTAAGATTTCCTATTGAACTCCAAAGCCCTTTAGATCATTCAGTACAAATCACATTTTCGTAATTATAATAACAGAGAAAAAGGCAAAGGTGAGTTTAATTGAGCCAGTGCACGTACACTCAAGCACATCCATGTGTGCTCTGAAAATATCAGCCTAAAAGAGGAGAGACGACTGGAGGTGGAATCTTGTTCATTCAGTTTCATCCTTCCCTCTTAAGATGACCCCCAAAATGCTCATTTCAACACTTCGAGACTGCAGTGTGATTATTGGGACATGGGGAAATCTTTGAGGAAAGGTGTATATTCTGCAAAAAACACTCATTTCTGGAATTTTAGCTGTAAAATAAAAGATGCAGTTGTGGCTGAATTCTGTGTTGGGGCCAAACGGCGATTCGCTTCTGGCAGCTTTTCCCTACTCTAGTACCTGATTAATGAAGCGTTGGTGTGAATCATATCATCAGGACCTTCTTTCCTGGACAAAGGAGGGGAAATGTTTTAAAGGGGCACATATGGTGTTACGGTGAAGAGTTCCAGCCCTTTAAACATTGTAAACATATTCAGAATCCATGCCCTGGTATTGTAATGCGTTAATTTGCTAGTATGGGGCTGGTACTCTAGAGCATCAGAGGTGGTGCAAGCTGATCATTGTAGATTATAATACCCACAGAGTATTTCCGTAAAATGTTCATTAGGGTCAAGAGGGGGTTATTTACCTGAGGGATGCTTGAATATAGCCTTGTAAAATAGGCTTCATATCTGTCTCTCAAAAGACATGCATCTTTGGAAGATCCCATACTGGAGAAATATATATGGATAGAAGGCGAATTTAAAAGTCCAACTGTCCGAAGAGCAATGCTGCCGGTCAGTGCTGCTCTCAAGATTCTGCTTTCTGTGCACACTGTCTAGTGTTACCTTTAATCACTGTAGGAGGTGATATCTTCACTTGTGTTGTGTGTTGCTCGTGCCTGTCCGACCAGTACCTGTGAGCAAGCTGCAGCTCAGCCTCCACTGTGAAAATGCAAACAATCCTTGATGCTGCTTTCTTTAGTTTTAGAGGCCTTACAATGTGCTGGTGCAATGTCACATTTTGACGTCCAATTCCCCGATTTGTGTAACCTTTCTCTGTGCCAGTAGCAACATTTCAGGTTTCAACGTGAAAGACTGGATGCAGATTGGTCTGTTTGAAAACTTTCAAAGCAATTTTTACAGTGTACTGAGAAGATTGTGAAGTGGAATCAAATAGTAGGACCTCTTTTCAATATTTGCAATGCCCTGAGCAAGGGACAGCAGCCACTGGCGTTTGAAACATGACAGACAGAGGGACTGGTATTGCATGTTTTATCTATTGTGTGTCTGTCATAAACCTTTGTAAACGTGGCCTTGTGTTGCCCACTGGTTACAGGTATTACCTTTGTGTTAGCAATAGGTAGACAGCAGCTAGAGCTGGGGCAGGCACCGCCATGTCAGTGATTTTAACAGGTGACTTATTATTAGCACCCCACATTTAGAAGTTGCTTGACATTTCTCAATTTCCCCTGTCAGGGCCCAGCCGTCGCTGGGAAACAAGCACACACCTCTGCATTTAATCCTCCAGGTGACATGAAAGTAAGTAAGAGAGAGAGTGTGTGTGTCTGTGTGTCTCTGTCAAGTACCGATAGAAGTTTGATGCTGAGTGGGTTAAGTGCCAACACAAATAGACCAGTGGACCAACAGTTCGAACAGGGTTTGTGTTAAAGACAAAAAGTGCTGTATCGGGCTGGTAAGAAGCCCAGATACTTTGAGAGTACTTTTGTGCTGTCGAGCATATCCGTCATGTTCCTGCCTCTTGTACCCACAAATGTATTTTAATAGGTTTTGTGTGATGTGTGCAGAGGGACCTTTCATTATGTAAACTTAAAACGACTCAATATCCAGAGTAACTTCGCAACACTCGTTTTAGTTGCTACTGCTCGAGGAGCAATTAGAGGTCAAGCATCTACTTCTAAATCATCCAAAAACACTGCGTATTTCATCTTCACTGTAGCAAGAGCTTTCAAAATGCGTTCTCTAAAGAACACTTGGCAACTTGCAGTGTTCAGACACCAAGTGGAGGGCTCATCCTACATATCTTGCAGAAACCCTGGATGTACACAGGCCTGTGAATGTTAGAAGTGCCAAAGGAAGCGAGATATTTATGTAAGAGAATTATGTCTTTAAAATAATAAAGTATGTGAAAACATGCTCCTTTTTGTTGGTTTCTTGAGTGAACAATATACCCAACACATTAATGTACACTATCATACAGGAAAATACAGTTACAATGCTGTAGCAACGTGGCTTGTACAGACTAGGCCTACTTGAATTATGTTTAACATAGGTTTATTGAAGATTTAGAAATCAGTTTTATGAAAGAGCTAGATGGAGGTTCATGCTAAGCACAGGCCCTGCAGCCCCACCCACACACAAAGGTGCCCTAAATGGATTTACTTATTTTTATTCAAACACAGGCGAATTACCCTTCTTCCACTGTTAATTGTGATGTAAGTATGTGCTCGGAATTGTATCAAAAGCAAGAACTGCAGAACACACAGTAAACCCAAGCACCTAATAAGAAGGTGAGGGTGTGTATTGCTATGGCAACAATATAGATATTATACACTTGCTAATGCGGTATAGTTAAACTACTATGTGGGCAGTTGTTAATCAAAGTGATTATATGGAACCACGAAACTATGCTCTCGATCTTCATTTCTTAACATCTGTTAAATTCTTAAATAAGAGGCAGATGGCACGTTCCCTGAGATCACCTAAATTTATGAAACTTCAAACTGAATGACATATTGCATGAACTTTTTCAGGAGTTTCAGGGTAAGGGCAATGAGGGGTTACTAGGATCAGGCTGTGCCAATAGGTGATTTTTACCACTGCTGTCCTGGGACTTAAATGTACTGTTGTAGCCAAAACTGAGTAAGAAATACACCCCTTTAGCACTTGACCCTCAGGGTAACACGCAGCTCGCGGCTTACTTATGGACGTGGTGTGGGGTAATAGAGTCAGAAGTCAACATCAGATAATTAATAAATTACTGTCCCGACAGTACTTTCGTTACCAAAAAGAAAGTATTTTATTACTATTTTATGCACAATGTAATCACTGTGAATATTCAACAAAAGGCTTGTGTCGGGGTACTAGTGGGAAACTACTCACGTTACTTTGGAGTCTGTAGCTATAAAGTGCATTGGCTCTTGGGCCTCAACGGGAACGTTAGTGGGATGGCGGGGGAAATTCTTGGAGATCAGCTCATTCTCAGATTAGCGTTTCAGTCCCCAAATAGATGCACAATCTCCCCTCTCTTCTGGGGGTGCGGTGTCACAGTACCTTTCTGTCCTTGATGAAAAGATGTTGAAGGCTGGGCCAGTGGATTTATTATTTGTGGTCCCGCCACTCTGGATGGTCCACGGCCCACCAAGAGAAATTCCCCTACTGACCTGCACGGCCTAGCCTGCTCCAGTTGTGGTTGCAGTAGACTCACGCACTTGATCGGGTAAGAGTCAGCAACACTGGTACCCATAGAGGCACGGCTGTGCAAGTGTCCCTTTGGTTGTGGTCGAGAGATTCTTCTTTGGGCACAAACATAAGCCCCTCCAAACAAAACAGCCAGGAGCCAACCCCGGTTGAAATGGTGAGTCCGTCGGCCTCCTCCTTGGCAAAACGCAGTTCTGATGCAACCACTGAGTGCACCTCATGCCACAAGGCACTTAACTTAGCAGAGGCATCCACTAACACTCGGATTTCTTCCAGAAGGCCCCTTGACATAAGGGGCTTCCTTATGACAGCCCACACTACTGGTGCTCTTGTGTAACCCAGACATCACCGGTTGCAGCAACTGTCACAATAAGACACATCATAAGCCCCTTCGCTATCTTTCTCCAAGGGCCTTTCTCCGCAGTAGGTTGGCTACAAAGCAACTTGTCCTGGCAGGAAGTCGAACACTCAAGTTCTGGGAGATGGCAGTGGATACCCCCAACCCTCGAGCACACAAAGCTTCTCTTCACCACTGGTGTCCAGACCCTCGAATCCAGGTGGAGAATTCTTGGTACACTGAATGAAAATTACTGTCCCATTTTTATACTCAGATTCCAGACAGTTGCCACATCATCGAAGTCATGGTGATCCTGCCCTGGCGTAATGACATCAGTTAAATTTTTTCTGCACCTCTGATCTGGATCCGGAGCGCTCTCTCTTTGAGGTGTTTTCCTCTCACAAAAATTGTAACCAATGCAGTACCATGTTCCCTCCTAAAACATCAGGGTCCTGTAGGGATTATCAGGGGCATATGTCCATAATGGACCCCCCACACTGTTTGTCTTTGTTCCTGGGATCAGACCACGACTCCCAGGCCTGTGCTTCCTGTCAAAGTATGCAACCCAAGGCCATAAAACAGTGGGAAGCAAAACTCTTTATGGTCAGGGCTACGGATGATCGCTGGCGCCACAAGTGCTTGAGGCATCACCTCACCATCATCTTCAGGTAGCAAAAGAAGCACAAGAAGGGTAAGAAATGCTCCAAATGTAAGTCACATTGTCGCTCTCCATTTCCCAGAGAACCCTCTTTCTCGAAGCCGGTGTAAGTCAGCTTGACCCCAGTGGTCCCCCTTTCAAGCGGCCCACTCCAGTGACTCTACTGGACCTGGCCCTGGATCGGTCTCAGACCCTCCTGGGTACCTCAGCGCCGGGGTCTTCACTGCCTGAGCTTCCGGTTCCAACGTCAGCCTTTCCAGAGTTTCCGGCACATGGTTCAGATCTGGCAGTGTTTCTCACCACTGTATTTAATGTTCTCAAGGGATTCTTTGCCACAGCTCCATACAAATTCCAGATGTTTATGTGTTTGGCTCAAACGTCTCTTGGCGTCGCACCAAAAAATCCCATGCCCACGCCACATTGCTTCAACCCAGTTCTCTGATATCCGACGCCACAGCTCTCGACTGAATGGACAGTACCACTACCAAAACCACCGCCTCACCACCTCAACCTCTGGTGTGAGATAAAGGGCCACAAATGCCGCAGTCAGACACCGCTCCACAGATCAGATCGCGTTGGGATGCCCAACGTCTCCTTGAGGAAGAGGAGTATAGAAACTGACTCCATGACATTTTTGGTACGGACTCAGACCTTCTGGACCTGTACCCTTGTAGGGATACTGGAGATTAGGCTTAGGTATTTTAGGATCCATCTTCTGCCAGTGGTCTAGACACCTCTCCAGAGCTAGCTATGGACTTTCCCAATGGTCCACCAATGCCTGAAGTTGTCTCCCTTCACAAAGTTATGCATAAGGCTGCTGAAGTATTACAGTTTTGGACTACAGAAACTAAGACCATCGCCCTCACTGAAGCAGAACCTCTCCTCAATGTCATTGTGGCCATTCTAGAGCCTGCCTTGGCAGCATGGGAGAAGTCTCTTCTGAATCTCTGACTGGAAGAGACGCTGCAACTCTTGACAGCATAATAGCAACTTCCTATCGTGTGATATTCCAGCTCCCCAAATACGTTTCACCTGCCCAAATAAGGCTGGAATTTGGCCTCCAGAACCAGGTAATAGAAAGGAAGGGAGCCTTTGTAAAAAGCTGGCACAAAATCAGAGCTGCTGACATAGGGTCCTTGAACAATCAGCTCTGGCTTGAGCTGTCTCGTACTGGGAAACTACCAGCTAATGTGTACCTTCAGGAATTCTTGAAGACTCTAGGTCTGACAGTCGCCTGGAATACCTCAATGGGCCACTCGGTTTTTAAAAAACTAGTAACAAAATCAACAAGACTCATATCGGCCATAGAGGACAAGAAAGTGGTATCCAAACGAGCTCATGGATGGGCTGTGCTCAATAATTATGATGTTCTTAAACCTCAACCCTACCTCAAGGTCGGCACTAAGCTTGTGACCAAGGAAAAATTCCTAAGACTTAGCTTGGGAGTCGGCCCAATCAATCCGTTTTTACCACCGTGGGAAAGAAGAGGGGGGGTTCAGCTTTGCCGCCTGTGCGCTAGTGACTCTGAGACTGATTCATATCATATGTATATGCAAGAAGCTAAATGACATACGGAAAACTCTGTTAAAACCATTGTTTAATCAGCACGGAGTAAGGTCCTGTAGGCAGGCGGTGATGCTGTGCTTTAACCCAACTTCTGTACAGCTAAACTGTCGCCTTACAAGATTTCTTGACCTAACAGCATTGAGACTAAAAAAATCTACTGTCAAAAGTCAAGATCCGCCATAGAGTGCTGTAATTGCTGTACTGGACCACTCTACTGGCTTAAAATAGAAAGTTTTTTATACAATTGACTTCATACAGGCTAGTAAATCTGTGCCAGTGGTGCTACTACCCTCGAGACTATTTTACGTTTTTTATCCATAAAACAAATGCATTTTAAACTTTGTAACATTTTTACTAGTGCAAAATTCCTCAGTTTTATTTGTAATGTTCTGTATGCAATGGTTTTAATTAATCACGCATAATAAAAATTTACGTACTTACTTACTCTTCTATCCTAGCAGTCAACAGGCTAGCTGCCCGATGTTATTGCTCTGCTCCAGGCAATCCACCCTTACTCTCAACCCGACCTTTGTGGGAGAGTCTGGTCATGTAAGATTCCTGCTACAAAAGCCAATTAGGAGGAGCCTTCCCAACAGCAACTTCTGACAGGGAATCTAAGCACATAGAAGCCTTGGGCAAAAAGACCTTCTCCATTGGGAGCATGGCCATGAAATCATTGAATATCAACCACCTCTTGGCATGTTATAACCATGCCTTCTGGGAGATGGCACAGAAAGTACTGCCTCATGTCCAGGTGGACATGAGAGAAAATTTTCAGGAAGTAACATTCTCATGGCCTGGGAGGCCCTTACTTAGGACCAGTGGGTCCTCCAAATTGTGGAAAGGGGTTACACAATTCCCATCCTTCAGAGTCCAGCCCCTATCCCCGCTCCGCCTTGTTTCCCCCTTCAGACTATCTTGCCATACTGTAACAGAAGGTGGCAGCACGCCTACGGAAAAGAGCAGTGGAGTTAGTGCAAGAGCAGGAAAAGGGCCAAGGATGTTACGCACGTTACTTTCTGGTGCCTAAGAAGGTTGCAGTTTACATCCGATACTGGATCTCTGGTAACTGAACTTCCTCAAAAAGCACAATTTCAAAATACTGACCACAGCTCAAATACTACTGGCATTGGAACATGGAGATTGGATGTCAGTTGACCTGCAGGATGCGCACTTCCACATCCCTATCCTGTGGTCACATAGGAAGTACTTGTGATTTGTGGGTGGGTTTCACACACTTCAACACTTGCATTAAAAGCCTTTGGCTTAACATTGGTGCCTCAGCTCTTCACAAAGGAGATGGCCATCGAAATGGTGCGGTGACAGGTACCACAGGGTTTTAAACCTGTTTTCCTCTATGACATCCTCGACACAACAGGAGGAAACCTCAAAACCGCAAAAATCCTGTCAAACACTCACAGAGGGGTAGCGATTCTCAGATCAGCGCTGGCTGTCGAAGAAAGAAAAGAACTGACATCAGTGCAGCAAGGTGGCGCCTATAAAGGTGACCCTGACATCACATGGATGACGCCACGTGGAGCCGACCGACACCACCTACCAGCACATAGGTGTACTGCTCACGAAAAATTTTCCGGATGAAGTTTGATGCCTGGAGAATTTCAAAGGTAAGGAATCTGTGGCTAGATATTGTCTTTACCAGATAAGGCGTTACCGAAGGTAAGTAACTTGTTCATCTGATAGAGACTTCTAACTGCAGATTCCTTGCCTTAGAATTATCCCCAGGTGTTAAACTGGATCTGTCAATTTTTTGGGAGGAGTACCCCTGCACGTCAGAAGGTGGCATCATTTGGCTCCACGTGGCATCGTCTGCGTCGGAAGTGAAATGTGTGGTGCCTATAGAGGCGCCACCCCAGCGCCCTGATGTCAGTATTTTTCCTCCCTCGCCAGTCAGTGCAGATCTGGAGATAACTACCCCCAGTAATTTTTGCCTGACCTTTTTCGACTTTCTGTCGAACATTTCTTAGATTTTTCTCCTGGTGGGCAGGAATGTCCACTAGAAAGGCTGGGTTCATGCCCTACAGCACCTGTCACTGACAGATGTCGGTGACGGACCTGTACCTTGTCTGTCTTTGGTGTCTTGAGCGCGACCACAACACGAAGACCTGTGTCGACTGCCACACCATGCACCCCAAGGCCTTGAGGGAGTGGTCCCTCAAGATCCTTGCTGCTTGACAAGCGACACTGCAACACTCTTGATCCTGGTTGAGAGGAAGGTCCCGGCATTGGTCGCGGAGCCATCGATCTTCGTCGCAGTCAAAGTCGTCCGGGCAACTCCCTCAAAAAGAAGAAGAGTAAGAATGTCTTTGACTTCACCCTGTTCGACTAAGTCATCCGAAGAGATGAGGGAGCGTCATCATTCAATTCCTGGCTGTGCAGTTGAAGCTGCACCTGAGCCATCTCTGCACCGCCCTGAGTTTCCGGGAGCGCCCCCCACCCAATTCAGTGAATTCTATGAGCCCATGCACCTCATATTTGGGCGGACCTTCCTTGCTGACGTGCCTTCGAACTCCACGGTTTCGGGAGGGGCCCCCACTGGTTCCACGCATACGAGTTCTCCCTCGGCGCCAGTCGGGCCCCTTGGATCCACAGATGGATTCAGACTGGCGACGGACATACCACCTCGACCTTCCCCGATACTGGTCCTGATGTTGATGCTTCTAGCACTGCTACCCCTTCTCATCCCCGACTCCGACAAGGAGCCGGAGGGGCATGCGCGACGCTGAATCCGGTGCCGAATGAAGCCATACCCTTTAGACCAGAGCCTGAGCCCTATCCATATGGCTTAGGACTTAGGGAGGTTTCGGATGGGCCTCTTGACCCTTAAGAATAACAGCGCCTAGACTGTGACATGGACTGGTGTGAGGAATTAGCGGATGCCAGTGGACTGGACACCTCTCCAGATACTGGCTTAGTCTCTCCTCCTAGCGTGGCCATGGAGGAGGGTGCCATATTTACTATGGTGGTGAGGAGGGCGGCCGAAGTCTTGGACCTTCAGCTGCTCTCGGTGGCTGTCAAGACTAACGTCTTGACGGAGGTGCTTCTGCCGGGAGTCACCCCTTCAGAACCACCTCTTCCATTTAACAAAGCCCTCTTGGATGTCCTGCTCGGGCCCTGGTCCAAGCCCAGCACAAGGGCTCCTGTGAACAGGACAATTGCACTCCGCCATCACCCTGCCCCAGGGGACCCCTCTTTCATCATCCACTATCCCATTCCAGAAAGCTTGGGGGTCCAAGCCTCCACTTCACAAGTAAATCCTGGTGCATTCCCTACCACTCCACCAGATAGGGAATCCAAGAGGCTGGACACCTTAGGCAAGAAAATGTTTTTTTCTGCCAGCCTGCCATTGCGGTCTGTGAACACGGCATGCCTTTTGGGCAGTTACTCCCATTCCCTGTGGGAATCAGTTGCGCAGGTGCTCAGAGGACACCCAGGCCATACTTTCTAAAGCTATGGCTGAAGGAAGATATGAACCTAAGTTCATTATCAGATGTAGATTGGAAATGACCGACTCGCTATGCAGATCGGTTTCTTCATCGGTGGCCCTAAGGCGCCACGCCTGGCTGAGGACAACTGGCTTTTCAGGGGATGTCCAAGCTTTGCTTATAGACATGCCCTTTGATGTATCCCAGCTCTTCAGAGACAAGGCGGACTCCATGCTGGGGCGCTTTAAGGACAGCAGGGCTAAAGCCAGGTCCTTGGGACTTTCCATGGCCCCTGTCAACCTCAGTCTGCCTTTCACTCCTTTTGTGGCCACAAAAGGGGCTTCCAGCCGCCCCTCTACCCACCAAGCCAGCACAGCCCACAAGCTTCCCAGCCCTTGCACGGCAGAGGGTCAGCCCAGTACACCATTCCCCTCGGCAGCCACAGCCTCCAAACCCCTTTAGTTCCCTCAGACCATCATGGGCAACCACTGGGTGGCCCAATAGCCATCATCTGCACAACTGGAGGTCAATTGAAGTCAGGTCTATTGGATCAGCTTTACAAGAAAGCCATACAATAAAAACATACAATATTAAATGCAAATTAAAAAAAACTGGAAATTTTAAGTCACTTTAGTTCATTCCCCGATAACTCCCATTTGTTGTACACACAGAGTCAATAAATGAGACACACACTCAAGAAGAAACTCAAGACCAATTTAGAAAAATAGCCGAGATTTTTATATAATTTTAGACACCAAGATCATCTGAATCAGGTAATTACTTTTAGAGTTATAGATTTCTGCAGTATAAGAAAATATAGTTGTATAACGATTTTGAGGTATGAGCCTCGAACGCGGTAATGTTATCCTATGGGAGAAACATACACTGCATAGATACAATTGCGTACAGGTTTGGAGGATACCTTTAGGGACTTAAGGTGCTTAGGGGTCAAGGTCCCAGAAATCACCAGCAGTTCGGATCTACCTGCCCTGGTGAGTCTGGGTGCAGAGGTGCTGGCTGCGTTGGTAGCCTTGAGCGCTACGCGGTAAAGTCAATGGCAAAGGTACCTGCAATAGAAAGGCTGCAAGTGGGGACTTGGAGACAAGTCTGCAGAATCCAAAGGGGGGGCTCCGCTCTTGAGGGTCTCCGGGGCACAGGGACACAGTCGGTTTCTGTGAACCCAGGCAGGGGGGCTCGGGTGCAGAGCGGTTTTGGCCAGTGGTTCGCTGTGGTTAGAGGCTCTCAGTGTTGGCCTCATTGATCCTGGAGTCCCACGTTGGCAGGTCGGTTTTGGCTTTGGTGGTGTCCAAACTGGACACACAACAAGCCTTGCTTGCGGCAAATGATCCGGTACTCATGGTATTTGTGCTGGGTGACTACTGGAGGGCCTGCATCTCCAAACTCGGCAGGGAGATGGATCTGACCTCCTGAAGCAGCAAAGACTTCTTCCTGGTGAGATGCCCCTTCGGTGGACCGAATGGTTGGTAAGTCGAGGTACAAGGCAAAAGCAGCTGGTGCCTAAAGCTGCAGGGGTATGGCTCCTCCACCCCATGGGAGATGCTGCTTGGTTGTTGAAGTGCTGGACAGTCCTCCACAGGCTTGGGAGGATGCACAGCTTTTAGACGAGCTGGGTCGGTGCAATTGTCGAGCTACCAGCAGCAAGGCAGGGTTTGGCACCAAGTTCAGGGTAGGTCCTCAGTTCTCGTAGTAACTGCTCTCTTCTGTCCTTCTTCAGTTCCCAGGCAGACAAATCTGCATTCCTGGTTGCAGGGGGCCACCTAAATACTGAATTTAGGGGTGTTAATGGGTTACCTACCCCTGAGGTGACTACACCCCCTATATGATCACTTCCTGTGGAGAGTGGGCCTAAACCTGGTCCAGAGTTCCTACTTTCACCAAAAACAAGATGGTGAGACCCTTCTTCGATTGTCCACTTCAGGTGGCCCACCTTAGGGGTGTGCCTAGCCTGATAGTGCAACATGCCTACTGACTAGCTAATTTTCCCACCTGCTCTGGTGCCAAATGGGCCCCAGGGCATGGGGTGGTATCCTTTAGGTCTGGAGGAAGCCGGGGTTGCTTATCAAAGACTTTGAAGCCTCTGGCCTTGATATGCTAAATCACTAACCATCCTGCTTGAGGTGGTGTAAACACCTCCTGCCAGAGCAGGCATTGTTGTTTCTGACCTCTGAGAGCGCTGGCTCCCTCGAGTAGGGCATCAAAAACTCTTCTGGTGGCAGGTTGGAAGAGTCCAGTCAGCCAGCACTCTAAATGAATAGTAGGTTTCATGGGGTACCTCTAAGGTGCCCTATGGGTGCATGTCATAATTAATACAACACTGGCATTAGTGTGGATTTATTAAGACAAGGTGTTTGATACCAAACATCATTATTTTCAGTGAAGCCATTATGTAGCTGGGTAACTCGTAATGACCAGTGCCCAGTACACATGCTTAAGATGGCTTCCTGATCACTTGCAACGTCGTAGCAATGGAGCCACACATCACAGGGGCATATCCGCTTATGCAGATTTATTCTCACGTATAATATAATGCACCCTGCCTTAGGGCTCTAAGGCATGCTGTAGGGGTGACTTACATATAGTATATGCAGTGTGCATGGGAGGGGCACACACGGAGTGTCCCCAGGTCACCCTCTGCAGCCTATTTCTAGGTAGCCCTCCTTTTTGCCTAAAGTGTAGCCTGCAAGGCTACCAACCCGTCCAGCACCTCTGCACTCCAGGGTGGGTAAACTCGAACTGCTGGTGGTACTTAGCCCCCTGGCACCATAAGTTCTTAATGGGACCCCTGAGAATCGTTTGCAAATACCCGTGTGCAGTATATGCCCTTTTCTCCATTGCTGCGTAAAAACTCATTTGAGTGAACATTTTTATTTACCTGCAAAAACTGATAAACTGAAAAGTACTTACCCCATTAGGAAGTTCTTGGTGTTAAAAATGAATATAAAATACTTGTTATTTTTCTAAATGGTCTAGAGTTTCTTCTTGAGCGTGTGCCCCATTGACTCTGTGTGTGTTCAATAAATGCATTAACAGTACCCTCTGATAACCCTAAACTGCTCGCCCATACTACCACAAAAGAGAGCATTTGAGATTATTAATTTAAGCCCTGTAAGCCAATGGGGGTCATCTGGACATTCTACCTAGTATACTGTTTTGGTATACTACATAAAAAGCCTGCTTCCTACACACTCCCTATTCCAAGAGCTGATAAACTGATTAACAGGTTGGGTGCAGACAAGTTTCTCAGTACCTTTGACGTAACAACAGGGTGCTGGCAGATTGGTCTTACCCCAGGAGCCAAAGACAAATCAGCATTCTCAACCCCAGATGGGCATTAACAGTTTACTGTGATGTCATTTGGTCTAAAGAATGCCCCTGCAACCAGAGGCTGGTGAACAAAGTCCTGACTGGGCTTGAGTCTTTTAGTGCAGCATATGTTGATGATATTGCAGTCTATAGCTCCACTTGGCAGGATCACCTGATCCACCATGGCAAGGTAATTGAGGCTCTGCAGAAAGCAGGTTTCACTATCAAGGCCAGCAAGTGCCAGATAGGACAGGGATCAGTTGTATACTTGGGCCACCTCTATGTGGAGGACAAGTTCAACCCTTACAGCCCAATATCTGAACTGTTTTGGACTCGGAGGCTCCAACAACCCAGACTCAATTCAGTACATTCCTTGGCTTGACGAACAAGTTACTTACCTTCGGTAACAATGTATCTGGTAGAGACACAGTCTAGCCGCAGATTCCTTAACTTAGAATATCCCCAGGCGTCAGACTGGATCCGGAAAACTTTTTCCCCAGCAGTACCTCTGCACGCCGGGGGGCGGCGTCGCCCGGCTCCGTTGCCCGGCTCCGTCCTGACATCATCCAAGTGATGTCAATGGAGCCATATAAGTCCCACAGGCGTGCTGACGTCATTTTTCTACTGTGAAACTTTTCCGCGCCACAACGCGGAGCCACTACAAAAACTGCGAGAGTACAGGCACAGTGTGCCAAAAAAGAGCAAAAACCTTTGAAACAACAATGATAAGAAATCATAGAATGATGAGAAACAACACCATGTTGAAAGAGTACTCAACACTTGAAGGGACTGAAGGGAGCGAACAGAGCACCCGCCCCAGAAAAAGTCCCACCAAAGCGAAAAGCTGTGCCCCCCTTAAGAGGCAACGGCAGTGGAAATGAATGGCATGACAAACGAAGGGCAGTTTGCAGCCACAGGATGGAACTGTATGAAAGACAGACTGTAACCACAGGATGGAACTGTAAAGGATCACAAGACTGGAACAACATGACTCATGGCAAGTGACCAGAAGTGAGCAACAACATAGAATGTTCATCGCACCCCCCACAATGACCTATGAACTGTAGCATAGCCAAATAGAACCTCAACCCAATCGACTGCAGCATAGACAAGGAGACCCCAAAGTAATGGGGAGAAACAGACGAGGGCGGAGGGAGGGTAGAAGAATATGAGAATCTCCACGCTGGAAGAACCCGGGTGGAGGAGCATTGAAAAGCACATAACCTAGCCACCCAAGAACGAGAATGGGTGGAGAGCCAATGTGCCAAAACAGAATGACACACCCTGCCCCGGAGGTAGGTGAACTAGAGCACCCCTCAGGAAGTCCAAGGCCACCTGTAAGGAGGCAAGGTGGTAGAACCCCACCTGGAAAGGTCCTCGCAGAATGGGGAGGATGGGTGGGCGTTAAGGAATCTGCGGCTAGACTGTGTCTCTACCAGATACATCGTTACCGAAAGTAAGTAACTCGTTCATCTGATAGAGCCATCTAGCCGCAGATTCCTTAACTTAGAATAGATACCAAATCTATACCCCATTGGAGGAGGGTCTGCGACCGAAACCCACCAAGTTCCCAAAGGAAGTAGTCCGTCAAGAACATTGACTGAAACAAGGTGGGGGCAGCAATGCCAGCGTGGCTGACACCAGACCCATAAAGCTCAGCAATGCCAGCGTAGCTGACACCAGACCATGAAGTTCAGGGCAGAACATGAGCAAGGGAAGCAAGGTACCACAATCCGTCAGAGGACGGCACAAGTCCACTGTCGGCCAGACAGGGACGAAACGAAATCACAGAACCAGAAAGGTCAGTGCACAATGGCAGAATGCCATAAACTTCTACGAAAAGAGGGAAACTGAGTATAGGATCCCAGGATCTGTAAGAGACAAAGTCCCAGAGAAGAAACTTAAACAGTATGACAGATTCAGAACACACAATTTGAGCGGCACAACATCAGGTGCCAACAAATGGCATGTCAGGGGCAGAAGGCATCATGCCGAGACATACAAACTAGGACTACCAGGAGATACATAGATGTGAATTACAAGAATACATGGAACAGACATTGTGTACCGTGAGAACCACACCCCACAATGCAGAGCTCAACGAAGCGTAACAGCAACAGCATGTGTGCGTCGACAGAGAAGACGGGCGCAGCACCAGGTAGCCAACCAGTCAACCGTACCCACAGGTTCAAGGACCAAGGGCCACCGGCAAGCGGGACACACCCAAAGCTATATCCCATGAGGGAGAGAGAGAGAGAGAGAGAGAGAGAGAGAAACAGAGAGGAAATCTGGGACAATCCCCACCGCAGGGAAACCCCGCATGCTTGCCCCCTCGTTTGCGTACACAGCACATAGAAATATATGAACAAGTCAAGAAAGTGACAACCAAGGGGAAACTGGAAGAGTACCCCTAGAGAATAGAAAGTCGCCCAAGAGGTACCAACGGCACCGATGTGAAACGTAGCAGGACATACAAGTCCATCCACAAAAGAGGGTGACCCTAACCCCCCGATCGAGAAGGAAAGACCGAGCCACCGCGATACAGGCGGGAATACTGACTACCACACTAACGAGAAGGAGTCAGTAACGCCCAGACATAGAATGTCTGAAAAAGTATAAATATATATATATGATGATGCCAGAGGTCATCCGGAGATAGAATACGTCTGTTGAAAATCGCAGCAGTGGCCAGGAGGAGAAACACCTGAGCCGGGTGCGACAACGAACAGAAAAACCTGAGCCCAGGCCGGGGACCATCAGAGGGAAGCAAGGGGCACAAGGTAAAACGTAACAGAGATCCACTCTGGCAAAAACTCTACTGCCCATAGGCAAACCCCAGACAGGGTGTGCCCAAGCCTTTCCCAACACCAGGGAAGAAGACAACAGGAAGAGAACGCAGCCAAGACAGTGGCTCAAGCAACACTACGAATCCCCCGTGATAGCACACACACCCAGTATGGACCACATGTGGTGCCCGCCCAGAACACAGAAAGAACCGATCTGGAGCGGAACAGAACAAAGCGCCCACAGGGACGCGTACCCACGCGCAAGACAGCCAACAGTGCTAGGGGCAGAATGAAGGCAGAAAGAGGAGCCAAATGCAAAGGCAGGAGGACGTGAAACCCCCTGGGCGAGCCGGATACAGCAGAATCCCAACAATACACCGGAGCAGACTGCGTCCACAGACGCATGAGAGTGCAACGGAACAACCGTAGGCAGCAATACAGAACCTCCAGGAGAGGGCCACATCAGTCCTTGGGTCCCAACAGAGGAGGCGTTCCACCACAGCAGGAAGTATGGAACAAAGGGAGATGCCCACAGCACAACCCACAGGAAAAATACCCAGAGGGACAGAAAATAACCAAGAGAACTCCACGGGAGCTTCCGAAACTTCCTGGCAAGGAAGAGCAGCTACACAATAGCGAACGAATACCCTACATAGGGTACGTCACATCCCTACAAAAAGCAAGGGACACCCCTTGAGACAAGCTCATAGGCAGAGGTCAAAAAGAACCATATAAACAGCTGGCCCTGCTGTACCAAAGGAAGGAAAAACACGGCTGAACAGCCATACAGCCTGTCTGGGAAATAATGTCTTGAACCCAGAGACGGAAATCATAAAAGCAGTGACAATACTGCATACGAAAACACAAGTCCACCATAGAGGACTAAAAACCTGGCAGTCATGGAAATCCAGATAGGAGGCGCCGGACCGCCGAGTCGGCATGCTCATCAAACAGATGGGCCCCATCAAAGGGCAGATCCCCGAGTCGCTCAGGAACATTCTTGGGGAAACTGCCATCGCGTAGCCACGCATGGCGACGCAGAGCAACTGACCTGGCCATAGCTCGACCCACAGAGTCAGTGGTGTCCATGGCCGACCGGACGGAAAACTGTGCCATGTCTCGGCCATCCCGAATAAGCCGGACCAGGTCAGCACGAGGGCCCTCCGGCAAAGAGGGAAGGAGTTGTTCGACTGAGTCCCAAAGGGCAAAAGTAGCCCGAGCAAACACGCAGGTCGTGTTCAGGGACCGAAGGCCTGAGCTGGTGGACGCAAAGACATTGCAGCCACACGACTCCAACCACCTAGACTCCCGAGTGGGAGGAAGCAACGGAGAAGGAGAGGAAGGGAGCGCTGCCTGGACTACAAGTCCTTGAGCCCTAGGATAGAGGGACAAACAGGCAGGGTCATCTGGAGCCAGGCGATGTGCAATAGCATGACCCACGGGGTCACCCGATGAGGGTCTGGCCCAAGTCCCCAGAAGGACATCATACAATGACCCGCCAAAAGGCAACAAGGGCTCCACATCCACCGTGCCCTGGTGGAGAAGATCCAACAAAGAATCAGAAGGCAGGGAGACAGATGGCGGCTGCATCTGCAAGATATCCGCAGCCCTGCGAACCGCCCTCGCAAACTCTGCACTAGCCTCCGTGGCCATCCGAGGTGGAGACAGCAAGTCATCCGTTGGGGGCGGCTGCAGGCTAATCCATCCACACAGCGACAGAGGCCCTGCAGAATAATAAGCCGGCCAGTGCCCCATGGGCCCCATGGGCCCCTGCTCCATGGAGCATTGAAAAAACCCTGGGGGTGGAGAACCCACTGGGGTCACGTCCTCCACCAGCAGAGGAACAGCCAGGGACGGAACCGGCGTCGACAGACGTTCAGACGGCGTCGGATCGACGCCGACGACCCCCGAAGAGGATTCGTCCGCCCGGCATTGGACCGCCGTCGACTCGACCTCCACCAAGGCAGGAGCCTGCGGGAAGGAACGAAGTCGACTTGGACTCGAGCTCCGCGCTGCAGCAGCATCCAGCGATGACGCAGGGAGCCCCGCAGGACTGTGCGAAGACGCATCAGGAGGACTAGACGTCATAGTGGGATGCCCCTACGGGCCGTGTCCCAAAGTAGCAGCAACCCCCGAACTGGAGTCAAGGCACGCCGGCGAACCCCCGACCTGAGTCCCTACCCCCACTGTGGGGCCCGAAGGCACGCCAGGGAGTGGGGGTGACCCAAGTATGGCCTGCAGAGCCCTGGAATAGGCAGCACCAGGAAACGGTGGGTAATCTAGAAGGGTCCGGGCAGCGAGACGGCACCAGTGTCACTCCCACTCCATTGTGTAACTCAAGACTCCTCGCTACCACGGCATACCCGCCTCTTCTATCCCGGACACTGGACGGTTCCCACATCGACCATTTACGGCTACCCTCATTTCAAGTTGGATCATACCGATGCGTCCATCACACGCATCTCGTTTTACGTACCTACATTAGGTCTCCATTGCCCAGGGACCACACCGCCCGCCTTCTTCCTACCCAGACCCTTCTAGATTACCCAGCCGGGTTGGAATTATCACCGGCCTTACGAATCTTCCATTCATTCCGCAGCTCCGTACAGCAATGAAGAAGTCACGGGATAACTCCCTCAAGTGACGAAACACGTGTTGGCTGGTTGTTTTTCGTTGTTGCATCATTAAAAATATTTAATCAGCATATTGGTGTGGACCACAGATACTGTTAAAATACGAGACTTTTTGAACCATAAGTTTATCCCAATTACGTGTGCCCAGGACAGTGTTTCTAGTCTCATAGTGTGCTGGCTGACTGGTATCTTCCAGCCTGCCAGCACAGACCGGTTTCTAACATGCTGTAAAGGAGAGCCCACGCTCTCAGAGATCAGAAACAATGCCTGCTCCAGCGGAAGGTGTTCACACCTCCTCCAGCAGGATCGCTAGCAGATTAGCATCTCAAGGCCAGAGGCTGCAAAGCCTCTACCACCTTTGAAATGTAACCCGGCTTCCCCCAGACCTGGGGAATGCCACTCCCTGCCCTGAGGCCCATTTGGCACCAGAGCAAGTGGGAAATTAGATAGTCAGAAGGTGTATCACATTTACAGGCTAGGCACACCCCTAAGGTGAGCCACCTGAAGTGGACTCTCGAAGGAGGGTTTCACCATCTTGGTTTTGGTGAAACTAGGAACTCTGGGTCAGGATTATGCCCACTTCTCACAGGAAGTGGTCCTCTAGGGGGTGTAGACAACGCAGGTGTAGGTAGCTAATTGGCTACTACACTGGACTCCCCTAAATGCCCC
This sequence comes from Calotriton arnoldi, assembly GCA_963921515.1. Taxonomy (NCBI): domain Eukaryota; kingdom Metazoa; phylum Chordata; class Amphibia; order Caudata; family Salamandridae; genus Calotriton; species Calotriton arnoldi. Next base: position 3,333,977 of record CAWUFW010000174.1, read on the forward strand.
ATAATTCAGTATTTAGGGGTCCCTCCGACACTAGAGAGACAGATTAGTCTACCTGGGAACAGAAGAGGGACAATGAAGAGCCGTCACCGTGAGAACAGAGGACTAAGACCAAACTTGGCACCAAACCATGCCTGGCTGCTGGCACCTCGAGAATTGCAAAAACCTGACTTGTCCAAAAGCTGTGCATCCTCCCAAACCCTTGGAGCATTGTCCCGTGCTTCAACAACCACTTAGCATCTCCCTTGGGGTGGACGAGCCATCCCCCTGCATCTGCAGGCACAGACTGCTCTCGCCTGGTACACCGTTTTGTTGACCATCTGGCCCACCAAAGGAGTATAATTAAAGGAAGTGGTTTTCGTGGTTCCAAGATGTCAGCCCCATCTCTTCACCGAGTTTCAAGACAGTAGGGGGCATATTTACAAGAAAGTGGCAAAGCGTGTCGTTAAGCCAAGAAGGCTAACAACACGCTTCGTCACTTTAGAAACGAAGGGCTGCGCCATATTTACTAAACTATGGTGCAGACCTGCATTTCCCAACCTGAGCTGGTGTTAAATGTTGCTGCCTAGCGCCAATGCAGGCACCCTTGCACAATAGTGCAAGGGTGCCTGTGTTGAGCGGACGATTGTTTATGTGCAGGAAGGTCGCCCTTCCTGCACATAAACAATCTTGAAATGCCGTTTTGTAACTTCTATGTGTGCTGCTTAATGCAGTACACACAGAAGTTGCAAAATGGCATTTTTTTAAAATGATTGTTTATGTGCAGGAAGGGGGACCATAAACAATCATTGGCATTTTGTTGTTTCCATATGTGCTGCCCAAGGCAGCACACATGGAAACAGCAAAAACGAGGAGAAATAAAGCATCTATCCTCGTTTTGCCTGTTTAAGACCAGGTTTTCCCTGGTCTTAATTTTGGCTCTGCCTCCTACTTACGCTCCTCTTTTAAACAGGGGATGTTGCAGTGGAATGCCCACGATAACACTGATTGCCCGCCCCTTTCACGCAAAGTGTAGCGTGAATGGGAGCCTTATTTGCAGAGCAGCGCTAAGCCACATTAAGTGACTTAACACTGCCTTGTAAATAAGGCGAAGCTCCTATCGCCATCACAACATCACTAAAAGTGACGTTTAAGTGGCGATAGGGGCTTGTAAATATGCCCCTAGACCCTCCAGGAGCCCCCAAGTCCCAGTACACTGGTTACGGAAGCACTTGCAGCAACCAAGGCTTGTTGAGTGTCCAGCTTGGACACCACCACTGTCAAAGCGACCTGCACGACGAGGGACTTCCCAACCAACGAGGCTGACACTGAGAACGGCCCTGCTGTCTTGTTTTTCTCCCGTCCTACAGGTCTAACCAGAACTATGAGAGCCTCCAAAGCAAGTGGCCAGCCGGCCAAACACCTCTCCTACTGAGCCCCACTGCCTGGGTTTTGACAACCGACTGTCCCCCGTGCTCCAAAGACCCTCACGAGCCGAGCTCCCCTTTGGGTTCTGCCGTACTTGTCCCCAAGTCCCCCCTTTGCTGCATCTGTTTAAAGGTGGCCACTGACTTCAATGGTGTAGCCAAGGCTACCAACCTGTCCAGCCCATCTGATTTCGGACAGGACAGCACATCTCATTTCGGACAGGGCAGGTAAACTAAAACTGCTGGTGGTTCTTTGGCCTCCTAGCACATAAAGTTCCAAAGGGGACCCCCAAACTTCGACTACAAGAATCTGTTTGCAGTATATGTATTTCCTCCCATAGGATAACATTACTGCGTTCGAGGCTCATACCTCAAAAAGCGTTATTTGAGTAGTTTACTATTTTCTTGTAAAATTCATAACTCCAAAAGTACTTACCTGATTTCACTGATGTTTTTCTAAAATATATAAAAATCTGTGTTCTTTTTAGAAGTTGGTCTCGGATTTCTTGTTGAGTGTGTGTACCATTTATTGACTCTGTGTGTGCAACACATGCTTAGCACTCCCCTCTTATAAGCCGAAGCTACTCGACCATACTACCACAAATAGAGCACTTGGGATTATTAAAGTAAGTCCTGTAAACCAACAAGGGTCGTCTGGACTTTTTGCATGGTGTGCCCGTACATTGGCCCACTGCATAATAAGCCAGCTTCCTACACCACTGCAGGGAGCGCATATGCCAGAGAGCATGTTTCACAAGCAGGATGCAGGAGGCCATGAGTCCCAGCAGCCTCAGAGTCAGTCTCACAGAAACCCATGATAGGCTGAAACATTGGTATCATAGCCTGTATATCCTGGACTTGCCATTCAAGAGGATAAGTCTGAAACTGCACTGTGTCCAGACAGCTCTGATGAAAGGGAACGTCTAAGAAGGGGTCAGGTGTGACTTTGGCACAATGATAGTGAACCTCAGCGAGTGCAGGAGGTTCACTGTAGTCCGGAGGTGGGAGACAACTGCCTGGGACGAGCCTGCCTTCAACAGCCAGTCAGAGGAGGAGCACTGGTACCCCTTATCTCCACAGATGACCTGCAACTACTGCCAATACCATGGTGAAAACCCGAGGGGGGCTGGTAAGGGCAAAGGGGAGCATGGTGAAGGGAAAGTGCTCTTGGCCCAACGTGAACCACAGGTAACGTCTGTGGGCTGGCAGGATGGGGATGTGGAAGTATGCGTCTTGCAAATTCAACGCTACCATCCAGTGTCCCAGGTCCAGGAGAGACGGGGCTTTAGCAAGTGTGAGCATTTTGAATTTCTCATTTTTCAGGAAGAAATTGAGAGGGCTAGAATAGGACGAAGGCCTCCATCCCTAAGCACCAGAAATTAGCAGGAATAGCAACCACGACCTACTTATGATGCTGACACCCTCTCTATGGCTCCCTTGGCCAAGACAGCTGCTACTTCCTGGCGGAGTAAGGAGAGATGGTCCTCCATCAGCCTATCATAAGAGGGTGGCATGGGTGGAGGGGCAGTCATGAAGGGGGAGGGAGTAGCCCCTCAGGACAGTTTGAAGAACCTAGTGGTCTGATGTTATTGCCCTTCAGCACGCAGCACTTTATCTTGCCTCAAAAGATTTTTAAATCACTCTACCCCTGCTGAGCTACAGCTTGAGGGTGCTGTATTCTCAAGTTTGTTAGGCTGATAGTTCTATTTGTCCTTTGGTAATTGTATCTAGCACTTTATTTAGATGTTATACTATTTATCTGGCTGATGAAAGCATATAATAGTATTGATTGTCCATTATTTTTATGTTTGCGTGGGAATTATTGAATTTTGTATTTATGTATTATGGCTCTATAATTGTTTTTTTTTTTAACTGTGAAATTTTGTTTAACATATGGAATATTGAAAAGAGATAAAAGATGAAAAAAACAATTTGTGTGTTTTGTGAAACTGTTTAAAGTATTTGTATATATATATATATATATATATATATGGTGAATTGTGATAGGTCAAAAACCACTTGCAGTGCGCACAAGGATTCAGGTATATATATTCCTGATACACACACACAATTCATACAGGGGAACAGGCAGGACCCCAGCCCTGCGCAGCACGTTTAAACAAAAAAAGTTTTTTTGAAATAAGGTTGATCAACAACATACTAGGTGTGCGCAACTCGACTCATCGTTCATACACATCCCTGTGTGCCATGCCCACAGACACTGCATGGGATATAGGTAAAATACCCCTCTAGCAGGCCTTAGACCTAAGGCAGGGTGCACTATCTCTCCTGCGAGGGCATATCTGCATGAGCAGATATGCCTCTGAAATATCCATGTCGATTCATGGGTATTGTAAGTGACCAGGGAATCCATATTAAGTGCATAGCCTGAACAATGATCATTACGAGTTCGCCAGCTCCATAATGGCTTCACTGAAGTATGGGATGTTTGGTACCAAACATCTCAGCATAATAAACCTGCACTGATTCCAGTGTCCGATTCATTAACATTTTCACACAGAGGACCCCTTAGAGAGGTCACCTGAAACCTACCAACCATTAGTGTGGTCGCTGACTGGCCTATGCCAGCCTGCTACCACTGTTCTGACCTCATGAAGTGAGCGCCTTCATGCTCAGAGGTCGAGAACAATGCCTGTCCTGGGTGGATGTGTTCACACCTCCCCCTGGTCAGATCGAGCTATCCGTGGCGGGGAGCTTCAAAGGCCTTGCTGCCTTTGTAACGCGACTCCAGCCTCTACTGTTAGAAGGAGCTGGCCCCCTCTTCCTGTCCTCACCCCTTTTTGGCAGGAGAACAGAGGAAAACTCAGCTAGAGTAGGAGATGTGCCTCCTTTGCCAAACCCCCCCCCCACACGTGCTGGACGCGAGATAAAGTACACTGTTCAGTGCCCATCATCTTGAAGATGGTGGGACTTATCCAATCAGGGCTAGGTTTATGTCCTCCTCCCATAGGAAGAGGACTCCTTGTTGTGCCTGCAGCCTCTGCACGGAGACCCCCTCAACCGTGACCTGCTCCGATAAGTCGTATCTGAAAGAGACACGTTAGTGACAGATTCCTTACCTTAGAATATCCCCAGGCGTCAGGCTGGATCCGGAAAGTTTTTGCGTAACAGTACCCTTGCGCGTCGGTAGGCGGCGTCGTGCGGCTCCGCGTCCGTCGTCGGCGTCGGGACCGCCGGGATGACGTCGCGAGCAGTACTTAGACGCCGCCCCTGCGCGCTGACGTCAGTTCTTCTTTTTCCGCGCCAGTAAGCGCAGATCCGGGAAGAGCAGTGCCCTAGTCATTTTTTGACTAAATTTTTGGGTGATTTTTCACTGTTTTTCTAAACGAGTCTCTCGACTCCGAAGGTGTCGGTAGGGATGCCCGGCTTCAAGCCCTGCGACGCCTGTGGTCGCATGATGTCGATCACAGACCCGCACTTAGAGTGTCTCTACTGCCTCGGCCGCGACCACGACACGAAGTCGTGCCCCGACTGCCGGGCCTTGCACCCGAAGGATTTGCGAGAGCGGTCTCGAAAGCTCCTCGGGGTCCGGCAGTCGGCTCTGCGCCACACCAAGCCCCGGTCACGTGAGAGGTCGAGGGGCCGGTCGTGGAGTCCTCATCGGTCATCGGGGTCCAAGTCTTCGCACTCCTCCGGTAAGTCGAAGCATAAAAAGTCTAAGAAGCGTCATCGCTCGAAGGCTTCGCCTCGCCGGTCTCGCGACTCGGCTGAGGCTCCTATCGGCACCGTCCCCGCGGCTCCGGGAGTGCCTGTGGAGCCGCCCCCGCATTACCCATCCTTCCCGGGTTCGGGGGCGACTCCGGCCGAGATACAGGAATTCCTGTCGGCCATGGCCCGCCTCTTCGGGCCTCAAGGTCCCCCCGGTGCGCCTTCGGGCCCCGCGGGCCCGGATGGGGTTTCCCCGGCACCGCCTGTACCACCCCGGCCCCGGCTTCGGCCCCGGCCTCGATCCCGGCTCCGGTGCTGCCGCAACCCCCATCGACGCCGGTTGACCTAACTACACCTCCGCCGGCGCCAATGTCTCCGGTGCCGTTCCCGACGCCGCCCGGGGCTCCGGGCGGCGTCGTTCCCCGGTTCTCTCCGGATCCGGACACGGCGCCGGACCGGCGTCGCTAGGCGCCGGCTCCGACGCCGCTGGGACCTTGGGTCCCACATGTCCCTCCTCCTTATTTTGAACCTGAATTGGAGGACGTAGATAACTCGGAGGGGTCTGATGACCCTCTCACACAGCAGTGTGAGTTTGATCAGGACTGGGCTGAGGAACTTGGGGATGCCAGTGGTCTGGACACCTCCCCTGACTCTGGCATGCTGTCTCCTCCATCCGTGGCAACGGAGGAGGGAGCAAACTTTGCAACGGTGTTGCGTAGAGCAGCTGGGGCCTTAAACCTCCAGTTGCCTACAGTGGCTGTCAGGACTAACATCCTGACGGATGTGCTTCAGCCGGCGGCTACCTCCTCGGAGCCACTGCTGCTGTTCAACGAGGCGCTTTCAGACGTTCTTTTGGGCACCTGGTCCAAGCCCACCACAGGGGCTCCTGTGGATAGGAACGTGGCCCGACGCCATCGCCCTGCTCCGGGCGACCCCCCGTTCCTCTCTCTACACCCCACCCCTGAGAGCTTGGTGGTCCAAGCCTCTGCTTCCCAAAGCGCCTTCCCTACCGCTCCCCCGGATAGGGAATCCAAACGCCTGGATCAATTTGGGAAGACGGTCTTTTCTTCCGCCAGTGCTGGCTTGCGGTCAGTCAACACCACTTGCCTCTTGGGCCGATATTCCCACTCCTTGTGGGACTCGGTGGCGCAAGTTCTGCCCCAGTGTCCCGAGGAGGTCCAGACACTGCTTTCCCACTCCATTGCGGAGGGAAGAGATGCGGCAAAGTACACCATCAGATGTGGCCTTGATACCGCCGACTCGCTAGGCAGATCGCTTGCGACGACAGTGGCGCTGCGCCGTCACGCCTGGCTGAGGACCACTGGTTTCTCGGGTGATGTCCAAAACTCTCTTATGGACATGCCCTTTGATGGAGTCGGTCTTTTTGGGACAAGCAGACCATGCGCTGGAGCGCTTTAAGGACTCGCGGGCTACAGCCAAGTCCCTGGGCCTTTCTGCTGTGCGCCCTCAGCAACAGTCTGCTTTTTGCCCCTTTTGTGGCCACGGAAGGGGCGCCCAGTCACGTCCGCTGACCAGCCACCGGCCCGCGCAGCAAGCGTCTTCGCGTGGCCGAGGACGTGGCTCCCGCCGTGGCGGGTCAGGCAACCAGCGTGCGGGTCAGGCCACCAACCCCGCCCCATCCGCGGCCTCCAAGCCCTCCTAGTCCTTCTTTTCAGGTGCACAGCGCGCCAGTAGGGGGCAGGGTCCGCCATCACCTTCACCACTGGCTTGCCATCACCTCGGACAGGTGGGTCTTGGACATTGTCCGAAGGGGCTACTCCCTCCCCTTCGTGACCATCCCCCCAGCCATGCCACCTCAATTCCACCGCATGTCAGGGGATCACTTGGTGCTTCTTCAAAAGGAAGTTGCGGCCCTCTTGGCCAAGAGGGCCATTGAACGCGTTCCGACCCCAGAAGTAGGACGTGGTTGCTACTCCCACTACTTTCTGGTGCCCAAAAAGGACAAGGAGGACATGCGTCCTATCTTGGACCTCCGGAACGTCAATCGCTTCCTCCGGAAGGAGAAGTTCAAGATGCTCACCCTAGCTCAGGTCTTGACTGCTCTCGACCCTGGAGACTGGATGGTAGCGTTGGACTTGCTGGACGCATATTTCCACATCCCCGTCCTGCCGGCCCACCGGCGTTACCTGCGGTTCACAGTAGGCCTCGAGCATTTTCAGTTCACCGTGCTCCCTTTTGGCCTTACCAGCGCCCCTCGGGTGTTCACGAAAGTGATGGCGGTGGTCGCAGCCCATCTGCGCCGGGCAGGGGTTCCAGTCTTCCCCTACCTCGACGACTGGCTGCTGAAGGCGGGCTCGTCCCAGGCAGTCGTCTCCCACCTCCAGACAACGGCCGAACTCCTGCACTCGCTGGGGTTCTCCATCAACGTGCCGAAGTCGCACCTGATTCCTTCTCCACAGCTCCTTTTCATCGGAGCAGTTCTGGACACGACGCAGTTTCGGGTTTATCCTCCCGAACGGCGAGTCCGGGATATTCAGGCTATGATTCCGATCTTTCGTCCTTTATCCTGGGTTTCGGTACGGATGACCCTGAGGCTGCTGGGCCTCATGGCCTCCTGCATCCTGCTGGTCAATCATGCCAGATGGCATATGCGGGCTCTGCAGTGGGACCTGAAGTTCCAGTGGGCGCAGCACCAGGGCAACCTGTCCGATCACGTCCAGATCTCGGAGGGGACTGCAAAACAGTTGCAGTGGTGGCTCTCGAACCGGCAATGGATCATGGGCAGATCCCTCTCCCTTCCCCAGCCAGAGCACACAGTTGTGACGGACGCGTCCCTTCTGGGATGGGGCGGTCACATGGGAGAGGCGGAGATCAGAGGCCTCTGGTCTCCGGCGGAGTCCCGGCTCCATATCAACATTCTGGAGCTCCGGGCGATCCGACTTGCACTCAAGGCATTCCTTCCCTCTGTCAAAGGGACGGTAGTGCAGGTGTTCACAGACAACACCACCGCCATGTGGTATTGCAACAAACAGGGCGGGGTGGGGTCGTGGACCCTATGTCAGGAGGCTCTGCGCCTCTGGACATGGCTGGAACATCAGGGCATATTCCTGATGGTTCAACACCTGGCAGGTTCCCTGAACGCCAGGGCGGACGAACTCAGCCGCAGGTGCATGATGGATCACGAATGGCGTCTTCACTCGGAGGTGGCGCAAGGTCTCTTTCAGCAGTGGGGAGAGCCTTGGTTAGATCTGTTCGCCACCGAAGAGAACGCGCAATGTCAGCAGTTCTGCGCGTTGGAATTTCCAAGGCGGCACTCGCTCGGCGACGCTTTTCGTCGCGAGTGGAGTTGCGGTCTGTTGTACGCCTTCCCGCCTATACCACTTCTACCCAGAGTGTTGAAGAAGATTCGGCGCGACCGGGCCCAAGTCATTCTTGTGGCTCCGGACTGGGCTCGAAGAGTTTGGTATCCCGAGCTACTCAGTATGAGCGTCGATCCCCCGATCCGTCTGCCTCTTCGGGAGGATCTTCTGTCGCAGCAGCAGGGGACGGTCCTCCACCCGAACCTGTCCAGTCTACACCTGCTTGCGTGGAGATTGAGCGGCGGCAGTTGATTCCTTTCGACGTGCCTCCCGAAGGTTGTGATGTGATTCTGGCAGCCAGGCGTCCCTCCACTAAGGTGGTATACGCCTGCAGGTGGAACAAGTTTGTGGCATGGTGCACAGCAAAGGCTGTGAATCCCCTTTCTGCCCCTCTTTCTGAGGTTCTTCTGTTCCTTCTTTCTCTGGCCCAACAGGGTTCTGCCCTGGGTACCATCAAGGGCTATCTTTGTGCGATATCAGCCTTCCTCAGGCTTCCTGATCAGCCCTCCCTTTTCAAGTCCCCTGTGGTTAACAGGTTTCTTAAAGGCATTACACACCTCTTTCCTCCTGTTCCGTTTGTAATGCCTCAGTGGGACTTGAACTTGGTTCTTACCTTCTTAATGTGCGCTCCCTTTGAGACTCTACATAATTGTCCTCTTCGTCTTCTTACTCTGAAGACAGCATTCCTGGTGTCCATCACCTCTGCTCGGCGGGTGAGTGAGCTCCAGGCTCTTTCATGCAAACCTCCCTTTCTGTCTGTTCATCCAGACAAGGTTGTTCTTCGGACGCGTCCGTCCTTCTTGCCAAAGGTGGTTACTGCCTTCCATATTGGGCAGACCATCACTTTGCCCACCTTCTTTCCGCCTCCGCATCCTTCCAGAGAGGAGGAGAGGCTCCACCGTCTGGACCCAAAACGTGCGCTTTCTTTTTACATCAACCGCACACAACAGTTCCGGGTGGATGACTAGCTCTTTGTTGGCTACGTGGGCGCCAAAAAAGGTCAGGCGGTACACAAAAGGACCATCTCCCGCTGGGTCACTATGTGTATCAAAGCCTGCTATTCTTTGGCTAAGAAGGAGCCTCCTGTTGGGCTGCGTGCCCATTCCACCAGGGCAACGGCGGCTACCACGGCTTTAGGCCGCGGGGTTTCGTTACAGGATATATGTCAGGCAGCTACGTGGGCCTCGCTGCACACGTTTATCAAACATTACTGCCTTGACAGCCAAGTCCGGAGAGACGGCTTCTTTGGCCGTTCTGTTCTCCGGGACTTCCTCGTCTGATCTTTGTTCGCAGACCCACCACCGGGGTTGGTATTGCTGGGGTATCTATTCTAAGGTAAGGAATCTGTCACTAACGTGTCTCTTTCAGATGCACAAGTTACTAACTTGTGTAACGATATATCTGTAAGAGACAGTAGTTAGTGACAGATTCCTTACCGCCCCACCCATCCTCCCCGTTCTGCGAACTGATTTCTAGGGTTAAGGACATCCCTTTCAGGGCCCTAGTATTTTTCAGACACCTATGTCAGCTTCTTGCATGGCTCTGCGTTCCTGGCGCGGAAAGTCGTGTACAGAATTGACGTCAGCGCGCAGGGGCGGCGTCTAAGTACTGCCCGCGACGTCATCCCGGCGGTCCCGATGCCGACGACGGACGCGGAGCCGCACGACGCCGCCTACCGACGCGCAAGGGTACTGCTACGCAAAAACTTTCCGGATCCAGCCTGACGCCTGGGGATATTCTAAGGTAAGGAATCTGTCACTAACTACTGTCTCTTACAGATATATCGTTACACAAGTTAGTAACTTGTGCTTCCGACGCAAAAAGGCACCCCTGCACCCATCCCCCTGGGCCTTGGTGAAGAAGACCAAAGGAGTCTCTACGTTCCAGAGTATCGCAACTTACCTCTCCAGCTGTTGGTTTCCTTCGATCGGCCTCCTGTCCTGAGCCTGCAGCCCTTTTCCGATTTTGCCTTTCTCCATTGCTTTACATTGGGCACACGAAGCTGTGTTGGCACCCTGCACCTGGCCACCCCTGTGCCGCTGGTGGTGTAGTGTTTGTGCTGCTTTGGACCCTGGCCAGTGCTTGCTTCAAACCCCAGAGACTGGCTCCCCAAGCCGTTGCTACTTACCTGTAAAAAGTCTTTGTCCGATTGCCCTATTCTTCATGGAGCTGCATTGTGTGCCCAACACCGTATTTGTTCCCAGCACCCGGCCGCCCCTGTGCCGCTGGTGGTGTACTGCTGGTGCTGAACTGAACCTTGCCCAATACTGACCTTAACTTCCAAAGACTGGTCTTGTAAGTCGATGTTACCTATATGTATGTTGAATGTTTTCTTCCTCCCATAGGTTAACATTGCACAGTCTGAAACTTGCACTAATTATCCACTTTTGATATTGAAAAGTATTTCTATTGTAAAACGTATTTACCTAAGACAAAGTTCTGTGGCTCTACAAAATAAATCTAACCAACTATTATTTTTATAAATTGGTCTTCGATTTATTCATTGAGTGTGTGTATCCTTTATTGCCACTGTGTGCACAACAAATGGTTAACACTGCCCTCTGATAAGCCCAACTGCTCGACCACAAAAGAGAGCATCAGCATTATCTACTTTAACCTCAGTAAAGCCTCTGGGGATCCACTTGGCTCTCTGCACACTATACCTCTTTTTGGCATAGTATATAGAGAGCTAGCTTCCTATAGCAGATCTATATTGATAAAATCCACAGAGTTTTAAAATGGGTAACAAGTATTTACGTCTGGACATCTGATAAAATTTACAGAAGAAAAAAAAATGGACCAATGATTGAGGGGAGGATTCATTACATGAGCAGATCAAAATCGATTCTCGATCAAACTGACATAGTGGAAAACAGAGTTAACTTCAGGATGTACCGGCGTAATTTGGTCGGAAGCACCCTTTCCCATGCATTTTTCACAAAATAGATAAATATGGTTCAGTGCTCATGCCAGTTTGAATTGCAGCTAAATCCCTCAGGATAGGCTTAATCAGCTCTCTGCTCTTACTGTTGGCAGCCACAAAATTCAAGTAGAGCTCCCACACCTTAGTACACTCATCTTGCGTAAAAGTATGTGGTGATGTAAACAGTTCAGGCCTGCCTAATGCTTCTGCAGTTTTCTTAGCGTAGGTCAACCACGGGATCCTGATCCCAAAATCAAAAGCAAGATAATCAGTGATAACTTCATGGTTGAAGGATGCTTTCTCATTACTCCATATCGAGGTCCAAAGGAGAAGTGGGGCAAGCCCTGTAGGAATGTAGGATCTTTCCGGCAGCGATACCTCCACTTTTTGCCTGGTGTCAGTGTGTTTTGACTGTAGTTCACTGGGATCCTGCTAACCAGGACCCCAGTGGCAATACTCTCTCCTCTAAATTTTCTGGTAAGTACTTTGTACACCCTACAATTGGCATACTGGGGCACCACTGTAAGTCCCTAGTATATGGTCCTGAGGTACCCAGGGTATTGGTACACCAGGGGTCTCCCATGGGCTGCAGCATGTATTGTGCCACCCATAGGAGTCCATGCAAACTGCGCCTACAGAGCTGCCATTGCAGTCTGCGTGAAATGGTGCATGGAACTTTCACTTCAGATATAAGGTTTTCCTTATATCCCAGTCACTGCACTTTAAACCCCTATGGTAGGCCCTTCAGTCCAAGGGCAGGGTGCATGGTTCTAAGTGTGTGGGTACCCCTGCACGTACAGAGGTACCCCTACAAACTCCGGACTCCATTCTCTGGGCTTTGTAAGTCCGGAGCAGCCATTTTAAGGTACGTAGTGGACACTGGCAAGTCGAGATGTCCAACTATATAATGGCTGCTCCGAACATGGTCATGTTTGGTATCAAACATGTTGGAATCATGCAACTACACCAAATCTAGTGTTAGTTGCATGATACCAGGTACTGAGGGGCTCCTTAGAGGACCCCCCCAATACCTACCTGTGTAGCTTTACAAGGTCTGCCTGCCAGCTCGTGCTGCTGCAGACCCCAGACACTGTTCTTCCCCTTTGCTGATCAGCTTAACTCGGGCAGGGGAAGCTGAATAAAGGATTTCCTGTGAAGGAAGGGACGGCGAGTGCCCGGTTACCGCTTGTGCTCTCAGAGCGTTTTTTAAAGTGTACGAGTGTGTGAACGTTTTTTTAATCTTTTTAAAAAAACTTGCTCTTACCGATTTGCTGCTTTGCTCTTTTGCACTGTTTGCTGCTTTGTTCATTTGCACTATACTTGCTCCCCTGCCCCGGTCCACCCCGGCTGGTGCCGTTTGTGTGGAGGGCGGGGCGCATTGCGCCAATCAAGCTGAACAGGGCGGAGCTAACCTCACGCTCGCCCATATCAGCTGATGTGCCAGCGGACGCGCAACGAAAGGAAGGGACGGTGAGTGCCTGGTTACCGCTTGTGCTCTCAGAGCGTTTTTTTAAAGTGTACGAGTGTGTGAACGTTTTCTTAATCTTTTTTAAAAAACTTGCTCTTACCGATTTGCTGCTTTGCTCTTTTGCACTGTTTGCTGCTTTGTTCATTTGCACTATACTTGCTCCCCTGCCCCGGTCCACCGCGGCTGGTGCCGTTTGTGTGGAGGGCGGGGCGCATTGCGCCAATCAAGCTGAACAGGGCGGAGCTAACCTCACGCTCGCCCATATCAGCTGATGTGCCAGCGGACGCGCAGCGGACGCGCCGAAGGCACGCCTAAGGCAAGCTTGTCTGCGCCCGTGTCCAGCGCCAGCCACGCTGCCCGCATGCCATCAATTACTAGATCATTATGGTCCAGGGAACAAATCCTTGAGCTAAGAGTAAATGGTTGTGCGAGGCCTACCTGCCTGGACTTTGATACTCTGGACCAGGCTATATCCAGCCAGGCGCCGCATTGTACTTCCTGTTCCTTTAGCCTTGATAAAGAGCTTCTGGGTAAAAGGTGTAAAGCTTTAGATAGGGACACACCTTCCAGACAACACACTGCTGATACTAGGCCAACTATCAAAGCATGCCTAATTAATTGCAGATCCCTTGCTAAGCATGCAGATGATGTGTGGTTATTGCTAGAAGATAGTTCTTGGGATCTCATCTTCCTTACTGAAACCTGGTTGAAAGAGAGCTCTAACCCTGACATAATGCTGGCCGTTCCTGAGGGCTACAAAATTGTCACGGTAAATCGAGGTGGAAACAGAGTAGGAGGTGGACTTGCCATTATTATAAGAAATGAGTGGGAGATATCTCACAAAAAAATCAACAACACTCACCTTTTGGAAGCAATGTCCTTTAATGTAAAAACTTCCCCGTCCTCTTCGGTGGCGGGAATGCTGATTTACAGACCTCCTGACTCCACACCCTCTGAATTATGGGAGATATGCGATCAAATTGCCGATCTCTCATTAAGATATACAAACTTCATGGTCCTGGGCGACTTCAATGTCCATATGGACAATGACCATTCCCCCTTGGCCGCCCAATTGGCCGATACAATGAAAGGTCTAAATTTAATTCAAAAAGTATCTCTGCCTACACATGCAGCCGGGCATATATTAGATCTTATTTTTACTAAATAACAGAAGACCCCATTCCCCTTATATGGTCAGACCATAGCCTCATATCATTCAATCTTAGCACCATCATTAGTCATGTCCCCAGCAAATCTGAGCCTGAGAAGAGAAGAATTTGGAGAAAAGTTACTCCTGAAGTAATGGGCCCTGTTTTACTAAACACCCCTTTGGTATTTACTGGCGAACCCAACAGGGATGCAGCAACTTTCAACCACTGGGTTACGTCCGCTCTAGACAAAATTGCCCCTATGAAAGCCCAGAAACCAGCCAGAAACAAACCCTCTGCCCCTTGGTTTACGCCAGAACTCCGCCAGGAAAAAAGCCTCTGTAAGAAGCTGGAGCGGACTTGGCGGAAAACCTATAATCCTGAAGCCAAAATTGCTTACAGAACTGCTTTGAAACAATTTCACAGGTTTAAACGAAGGTGCATAAAGGACCACATTACTAACCAAATTAATTCTTCAGATAACTCCTCCAAAGAAATTTTTAAAATCATTCAAGGATTTATCAAACCAGAGGCATTGAAAAGTAGGATAACTCCTTCGGCCTCGCTCTGTGAAGACCTCTCGGTCTTCTTTCAGGAAAAGATTCAAATAATTTATTCCTCATTTCCCGGATGTGACTCTCTCAATATGATGTCACCTTCCCCTTCACCTGTTAACACTTGGTCAGAATTCGACCCTTTTAGGCCAGAAATTTCCCTCTCACAATTAGAAAAAATAAAATCTGGCTCTCCTATGGATCCATGCCCAGCCAGGTTCTTCAGCTTACTTGCTCCATTACTAAACCCCTCCTTAAATCTACTCTGGAACACCTCACTGAAATTAGGCGTATACCCCTCAATTTGGAAAACGGCACTAGTCCAGCCTATCTTGAAGAAAGAGGATGCTGATCCCGCGGAACTGAAGAATTTTAGACCCATTTCTCTCTTGCCGGCACCAGCCAAGATCCTGGAAAAAGAAGTACAGAAACAACTATCCAACTTCTTAGAATCCAATAAATTACTCCATGACTCTCAGTCAGGTTTCAGATCAGGATATAGCACCGAGACCGCACTGCTTGAAGTAGCAGAAACGGTCCGTGAAACTCTGGATAATGGTGGATGTGCTATGCTGGTGCTGCTCGACTTGTCCGCGGCATTCGACACAGTGTCCCACAAGATCCTCTTAGACAGGCTTAGGCAACTGGGAGTGATAGGGACCACCTTAGCTTGGTTCAGCTCCTTTTTAGAAGGTAGAACCCAGAAAACACGGCTTCATCCTTATACCTCATCCCCCTGTCCCTTGATCTGTGGAGTCCCTCAGGGTTCGGCTCTTAGCCCGACTCTTTTCAATGTCTATCTGGCCTCTCTTGCCCCACTTATAGAGCAACTTGGGGTAAGTGTCATCTCATACGCTGATGATACTCAGCTTGTGTTCTCCTTTAAAGACCACTCAGAGGAGGCTTTCACAAGATTCAAACATTGCATGAGGGAAATATCAACTTGGATGACCGAGAATTGCTTGCGATTAAATACGGATAAAACTGAAGTTTTATTTTTCAATCAACCATCAGCCCCACCATCTGCCCTATGGTGGCCTGCTGAGCTCAACCCTCCGCCTATTCCTGTACAATCGGCCAGGAATCTTGGGTTTAAATTCGATGATACCCTCTCATGGAAGACCCAAATAAACCATGTTTCATCGTCCTGCTTCTGGAAAATGAAGGCCTTGCGGAAAATCCTCAATTTTCTACCTTTAGACTGTAGGAAAACAATAGTCCATGCACTGATTACGTCACAATTGGACTATGCAAATAGCCTGTACTTAAGTCTGCCAGCTTATTTAATAAGAAAACTGCAGATGATACAAAATGCAGCAGCCAGGCTTATCAGAAATGTCCCGTTGCGTCATCGCATATCTCCTCATTTACGGAGCCTTCACTGGCTTCCAGTGAAAAGAAGGACAGAATTCAAGGCATTAACATTGGCCTACAGAGCAGTTAGAAACACTGGCCCTCAGTATCTAAGGAAGAGACTTCGTAAATATCACCAGTCCAGGAACTTGAGGTCCAATCACCATGAACTTCTTGCTATACCCCGCTTTGTTAGGGCCAGAATAGGAGGACGGTCCTTCGCCCTTAGAGCAGCAACCTTATGGAACTCCATGCCAGAACATATTAGGAAAGCCAACTCAGAACTCACATTCCGTAAATCTTTGAAGACCTGGCTCTTTGGTCTCCCATAGCATCCTGAGGTCGCCCGCACTTTGCCCTTCTTCTCTTCTCTGCTACCAGCGCCGGGACACCCCCGTTGGGGGTAGCTGCGCGCTTTATAAACTACAATAACATAACATAACAAGGAGAGGTGTGACCACCACTCCTTTAGAATTAGGTAGGGTGGGGGCGACTCCGATCGCCACCAGACTGCATTGAAGGGCACATTTGGTGCACTCCTTGCATAAACCAGTTTGGCCCAGTTCCCGGAGCCCTTGGCTCCCACTCCGCCGCAAAACTACACAAAGGACAGGGGAGTGTCCACCTCCCCGTCTAGCTCCTCTCTAGGGAGGTGCCCAGAGCTCCTCCAGGTAGCCACTTGATTCTGCCATGTTGAATCTTGGCCCCTTGGAGCATCTGACTGGCTAGGTCAGCTGAGTAGCATCCCTGACCCCCTCTGATAGGCGGGTCACCACAGAAGAGGTCTTTCCCCTTTTTAGGGTTACTTAAGGGCTCCCCTGATGGTAGATCCTTAGATTTGTCCCGACAACGACTTCAAGATCCGAATGCCTGTTGTCTGAAGACTGTCCAAAGATTCTTCTGCTAGTGGACACTGGAACTCTGCTGTTCTTTGAGCCAGGACCAAAGACAAGACTGCTCTTGGTGGGAAGATTCCTGCTGCATCTTCATCTCTGTGCTCTTCCATGTTTCTGCAACTCTGAGGCCATGCATCCTCCGAGTAAGCAAGGACTCTGCATGCATCCAAGCAAGAAGGAATCTCACTTGGAGTAAAGGAGTCACTTCTCGGCATCTGCAGGCACCTCAACGCCAACGATTGGTTTGCTGATCCTGCTGTCTCACGGACACCTCCCAGCTCTGCAACACAGGTGTTGGATTGTTGATGCTCCAGAGGCGTGCCGAGTCTTCCAAGCAACTTGGAAGGCTGCACTCCCTCTCCAACCGACTTGAACCGCATCCCTGTTCTCCAAGTCTACTTGCCACTGCCAAGGCTTGTTGACTTTCCTCACTGAAGATCTTCGAGCTCCAAGAAGCCCCAGCCTCCAGCATCGTACAGCCCCTAGAATGACGTCCTGCCTGCATCCTCTGCACCGTGGGCCACCATCTTCTGTGTGCTGCTGAGGTTTTTCTGCGACTCCCTGTGCCTGCTGCCAGAGCGTCCTCAAGGGGGCTCCAATGATTATTACTGGCACTCCTGCGTGCTAAGGACCGGTTCTGACTTACCCTTGCTGGGTTGGTCCCACAGACCTGGCTGGTCTGCATCCAAGCATCGGTTCCTTCGACCCAACTGTTGTGTTTGCCAAGGCTTGTTGGTGGTCCTGCCAGCCACTGACCTTCCCGCAGTCTTCATCTGTCAAGGGACAGCTTGTGGATGGCTCCTGTGCTCCTGCATCGTCTCCTGCGCTCCAAAGCTGTAGCAAGTACCTATGACAAGTGGTGGCATTGGGCTATTGCGCTTCCTGGACACCTCCAGGTGGTTTGGACTCTGTCCCCTTTGCTTTCAGGTACTTCTCGTCCAGAATCCACTTTTGGGTTCAACCGCCCTGGTCCACGAGTCGCTGTAGCCGCTGTATTTCCAAGATCCTTGAATTGGCTTCTCCAGGCGGTTCCGACACCACTTCGCACCTATGCCCCCGGGCTCCATGGTGTAGGTATCCTGGTTCCCTGGGTATCCACGGGTTGGGTGGCACTCCAACCTTCCTTGATACAATTGGTATCTTCAGGGTCCTTTGGGATGGGTCCTGAAACAAGAAAATACCAACTGCGACTTACCCTGTGTTATCCTATAGACATTTTACCCGGTGTAACTACTCTGCACCCGGGTGCCTTGGGGTCCCTAGCTGCTCACCTTTGGTGGTTTCTTGCTTCCCCTGGGCTTCTCCATCCTTGGGTACCAGTCACATTTGGGCACTTACCTCTTATACCACTTTCTTAGTATATGGTTTGGCACCCCTATAGGGCCCCATGTGTTTTTCTATGCTACTTACCTGTTTTTGAAGTATTTCTTATGTGTATCTGATATCTCCGGGTAGGAGATATACCAAGTTTGTCCTTCGTGTTGTGTAACTAAATACTACAGTATTTTTATAAACACTTGTGTGGTTCTTTCTTGTGTGAAAAGCTTACTGACTGACAGTGTGGTAAATGCACCCGCTTTACACCCTCCTGAATAAGCCTTAGTGGCTCTCCACAGCTACCCCTTGAGACCTTTGGTTTTCAGGGACCTAAACACTATCACTAAGGGTTGCCTGGACTCAGTGCACAGTGCCTCACCGTAGGTGGACACTGTATACTGAGCCAGCCTCCTACAAGCCCCACCAGGTTAGCCACATAGGGCAGTCCCAGTTCATGTAAAACAAAAATGTGGACTTCCTGGGCCTACTCCCAACATGCGCCTGCAAAAGCAATTCTCCTCCTGTTGTAACCTTAAGCAATCACGGAAGCCCCATATTCCAGCCCCATAAATCAAGACAGGTACACATTTCATTTTATATATTTCTAAAAGGCGTAAACCAGGTTTACTTCCAACATTTCGAGACACATCATACAAAGCCCAAGTGAATGGTTGAAACAAAGGCAACAATTTGAGATGCAGAGTGAAAAAATTACTTCTAGAGTCAAAAGTCACCCCTACGTAGGGGAATTCAGTCACCTTTGAGATGAGATTGCCCTTGAAGAATATTGTTCTAAACTTGGTACTTCGTAGCCCGCACATTATATAATGGGTTATATATATATATTGGTTTTGAGGTCCAAGTTGTCCATAAACAGAACAAAGTTCTTAATAAGCCCCTGTAAACCACTGGGCATGCGGGAAAGTAACACAGCATCATCTGCAGAGCTGGAACTAGGGTCAAATGTACCTTAGGAAGGTCCTTTCCCTTAGCCGTAAGAAAGGGCTCAGGCCGTTTACATATAAAAGGAACAAAGACGGTGCCAGGACA
The DNA here is from genome assembly GCA_963921515.1 of Calotriton arnoldi. Classification (NCBI taxonomy): domain Eukaryota; kingdom Metazoa; phylum Chordata; class Amphibia; order Caudata; family Salamandridae; genus Calotriton; species Calotriton arnoldi. Next base: position 3,353,078 of record CAWUFW010000174.1, read on the forward strand.
CAACCCTGCCTTATGCCTCTGAACAACCCAACAGTATCAGTGTACCCCCTCCTGTCTGTGTCATTGTGCCATACCTAACCATAGCCGACACCCCGCAATGTAGTGCACATAAAAATAAATCGACCAAAGGCTGGGGCAGACCCATCCCAGCTAGGATGAGCCATAATTTGGAATGATCCATACGATTGTAGGAAAGTGCCCCTTTTGACAGGCTCACCCCCACTTTTTGCCCTAGTACTGATGCTTTTTGACTGAAAGTGCACTGGGTCCCTGCTAATCAGGTTCCCACTGCCAGTGCTCTTTCCCTTAAAAAAACGACAAATGCCTAATTGTAAACCAATTGGCAAGGACTTTAGCACCCCTGTAAGTCCCTATTAAATGGTACCCCTGGTACAGAGGGCATGGATACTAAAGAGCATCCCTCTGGGCTGTGGTATGTATTATGCCACACAAAGGGACTCAAACAATAACTGCATGCAGAATCCCTGTGTGCCATGCCAAGCTACACTGCATACACTATATGCAAGTCACCCCTACAGCAGGCCTTAGAGCCCTAAGGCAGGGTGCATTATATTATATGTGAGGGCACATCTGCATGAGAAGATACACCCCTGTGATGTCTAGTTCCATTACTAGATATTGCAAGTGATTAGGCAGCCATCTTAAGGACATGTACTGGGCACTGGTCATTACAAGTTACCGAGCTACATGATGGCTGCACTGAAACCAATGGTGTTTGGCATCAAACACCTTGTCTAAATAAATCTGTACTGATGCCAGTACTAGATTCATTATGTCACGCGCCCAGAGGGCACCTTAGAGGTGTCCCCTGAAAACCTACTAGTCCTCTAGTGTGCTGGCTGACTGGTATCACCCAGCCTTCCACAACAGACGAGTTTCTGACCCCCTGTAGGTGAAAGCCAGCACTCTCAGAGGTCAGGAACAATGCCTGCTCCAGCGAAGTGATCACACCTCCTCCAGCAGGTTGGCTAGTGAATTAGCATGTCAAGGCCAGAGGCTTCAAAGCGTCTGCTGCCCTTGATATGCAACAACGGCTTCCCCCAGACCTGGGTAAAGCCACCCCCTGCCCTGGGGCTCATTTGGCACCAGAGCCGGAGGGAAATTAGATAGTCAGTGGGCGTGTTGCACCCGCAGGCTAGGCACACCCCTAAGGTGGGCCACCTGAAGTGTACAGCCAAGGAAGGGTTTCACCACTTTGAATTTGGTTAAACTAGGAACTCTGGGTCAGGATTATGCCCAGTCTCTACGGAAAGTGGTCATATAGGGGGTGTAGTCACCCCAGGGGTAAGTAGCCCATTGGGTACTACCCTACACTTCCCTCAAAAAATAAATCAGTATTTAGGGGTCTCCATGACACCAGGAACTCAGATTTATCTACTGGGTACCGGAGGAAGGACAAAGAAGAGCCGAAGTCGTGAGAACAGAAGTCCTGCACCGAGATTTGAGCCAAACTCTGTCTGGCTGCTTGCACTGTAACAATCTCACCGACCAACTCGTCCAGAAGCTGAGCAGCCTCCCCAAACCCTTGGAGGACTGGTCTCACCTTCAACAACTAAGCAGCATCTCTCTTGGGGTGGGGGAGCCATTTCCCTGCATCTGCAGGCACCAACGGCATCGAGCCAGTACTTCGTCTTGTTGGCCATCGGGCCCACTGAGCGAGCAACTCACCAGGAAGAGGATGTCATGAATTCAGGTGGTCATGCCCGTCACTTTCACCACATCTTGAGACGCTTACCCCTGCAGGAGCCTCTCAGCACCAATACCCTGTGTACCGGAGCCCATGCATCTACCAAGGGTTGTTGAGTGTCCAGTTCGGACACCACAGACGCCGACACCGACCTACCGTCGAGGGGCTTTAGGATCCACAACGCCTTTGTTGGGAGTGGCCCTGCTGCCCTGTTTTGCTCCCTCTCTAAGTCTCCAAAGTCAAGCAAGAGCCTCTAGCTACAGCAACCCACGGACAAAACACCTCTTCACCCGAGCCTCCCCCCAGCCCGGGTTCACATAAACTGACTGTGTCTGTGTATTCCAGAGACCCTCAAGAAGAAACCCCTCGTTGGATTTTGCCAGACTTGTCTCCAAGTCCCCACTTGCAGCCTTTCTTTTGCAGGTACTCCTCCACTGACTTTAATGCATAGCGCTTGAGGCTTCCGACGCGACCAGCACCTCCACACCCAGACACAACAGGGTAGGTAAAACTGAACTGCTGGTGGTTTCTTGGACCCTAAGCACCTTACGTTCCTAGAAGGCACCCTCCAAAAATGTTTGCAAATATATATCTATGCAGTGCATGTTTCTCCCATAGTATATCATAACAGTGTTCAAGAGGCTCATACCTCAAAATCATTATTCAAATGTATTTTCTATTTCTACAAAAAATCTATAACTCCGAAAGTACTTACCTGATTCCGATAATCTTGGTGTCTAAAAATATATAAAAATCTGTGTTATTTTTACAAGTTGGTCCCGGATTTCTTTTTGAGTGTGTGTCTCATTTATTGACTCTGTGTGTACAACAAATGCTTAACACTACCACTGTAGGAGATTGGCTTAATATATGGTGCACACTTATTGAAGTGAAGCACCTTACAATAATCCAGACAACCCTTATGGTTATTTTAGTGGTCTTAGACAACCATAGAAAGCTCCCTAAGTGGTAGCTGTGGAGAGCAGCCTTCAGGCTTAGTCCACAAGGAGTGTTAAGCAGCTTGTTTTACCAGATCTAATGATGTAGTGTAGGTTAAATGAAAGATAACCACACAGTGTAGTTATAAAAATGTCTATCCAGGGGGAGACCAAACCATATACTAAGAAGGTGGAATTCGAACTGCGACCGAAGTCGGGACTTGGAAAAGGAGACTCTGAAGAGCTGGGGGACACAAGGAGCCACCCAAGGTAAGTACCCAGGAACCCCATGGAGGCTATGTACAGAGTGTAAACACAGCCGCATACTCAACAGAAGTCAACGGGAAAGTCGCGGTTGCAGTTTGGAAGAAGAAGGACCCTTCCCAGTGGACCCCTAAGAAACCCTGTGGAAGACAGAAGGTTGGAGAGTCACCCCACCTGTAGATACCCCAGGAGCCAGAACACCTACACCAGGGAAGCCGGGTGCATAGGTGCGAAGTGACGTCGGAAACTGCCATAGACCACAATGGAGGACTTCAGAAAAGATGCCGATGGTGAAGACTTTGCAAGAGTCCAGTGTAATCGAAGAGTGGATTCTTGAAGAAAAGAACCTGCAAGCAGAGGGGACAGAGTCTATGCCACTCAGAGGTGACCAGGAGGCACGAAAGAGCAATGCCCACCAATGACATAAGATGCGGGAGTGATGACGGTGAACTTGTCGCTGCAGCTGTGAGGACCAGGTGATGCTGAGGAAGACCAGGAGCCGTTCACGAGCTGTCCTACGTCTGAAGTCGAGAACCAGGGGTTCAGTGTCCGACGGGAGTACCAACAAGCCTTGGTAGCAGCAATACACGTGGAAAACGATGAAGGAGCAACTTTGGGACCAGCAAGGTCACCAAGTGCAAGAGAGTCAGAGCAGGCCCCGAGAAAACAGGGGAGCCTATTGAAGCAGGAGAAGACCCTTGAGAGGACCCACAGGCCAAAGGCACAGGAGTCGCAAGAGGACCTCAAGCAGCTCACTAAAGAAGAAGGCCCACGGTGCAGAGGATGTGGTGAGGACGCTGATCTTGGAAGGAAGAGATGCTGGAGGCTGGAGCTTCTTGTAGCCCAAAGATCTCTGGAGTGCAGAGCCAACAAGCCTTGGCAACGGCAAGTCCACACAATGCACGGGGTTCAGTCCCCGCAGTTCCGACGAGGGATACTGGCCACAAAATTGCAGAGGGGACAGGACAGGCCTCGAGGGTGTTGCAGAACTGCCGCCTGTGTTGCTGAGCCTTTCGAAGTCCATGGAACGTCAGGAGCAGCAGACCGGATAGCTTTGTTGCGGTGCCTGCAGATGCAGGGGAGTGACTCCTTTACTCCAAGGGAGATTACTTTGGGTGTCCTTGATGCCCAGAGGTCTGTTGAAGATCCTGGAAGAAGAACAGACACAGACAACGAAGACTTGCAGAACAGCTAGACCAGGAGCAGCAGGAGTCTTACATGAAGCAGTCTCGGTTCCAGGCGAAGTCCAAGTGTCCAGACGGTCGAAGAGTGATGTGGTTTCAGTCTTGAGTCTTGTCCCATGACGAATCTGAGGACCCAGCCATGGGTAAGCCCTTTTATACCCTAAGAAAGGGGTTAGGACGACTCAGGGGTTCCTCCCAGAGGAGGGGCTGGACAGAGAGGTGGATACTCTCATGTCCTTTGTCCAGTTTCGCGCGAGAGCCAAGGGCTCCTAGAACTGGTTCCAACTGGAGCATGCAAGGAGGACAGCAACTCTCTCACCTCCCTGTGACAGAAAACCTATTGTTCTACCTTCCCCTGCTCGAGCTCAGCTCAGCAGCAGGAGGGAAGAATCATGTCTGGGGTCGGCAGCAACACTAGCTTGCTGGCAGACCATGGAAGTAGCCAATTGTGGAGGTACAAAAAGTTCTTACCATGTCAAATTTAGGGAGGGAGCACAGTGACTGGGGTACTGATTAGCAGGATCCCAGTCAGACTAGTCAAAAAAACATACCGACACCAGCAAAAAGTGGGTAACCATGAAAGCAGATCCTACTTTCCTACAACCACACTACCACAAATAGAGGACTTGGGACTATTAATTTAAATCCTGTAAACCAATAAGGGCTGTCGGTACTTTTTACATGGTGTGTTTAGGAAGCTGGCTGTAGGAAAGTATGATCTGCTTTCATGATTACCCCCACTTTTTGCTGGTGTTACTCTGTTTTATGACTGGTCTGACTAGGATCCTGCTAATCAGGACCCCAGTCACTGTGCTTTCTCCCTAAATTGGACAGTGATAAGTACTTTGGTACTTTCCCAATTGGCTACTGGTGTACCCTTCTAAGTTCCAGGTATATGGTACTAAGGTACGCAGGGCATAGGTACACCAGGGTTCTCCCATGGGCTGCAGCATGTATTGTGCCACCCATGAGCGAACCCTCGGACTGTGACTACAGGCCTGCCTTGGCAGCTTGTGTAAGCTGGTGCTAGCATCACTTACAACAGATATACGTTTTCTTATAAATGAGGTCACTGCACTTAAAACCTATAAGTCACCCCTAAGGTAGGCCTTTCAATCCTGAAGCGAGGGTGCTAGGTTATAAGTGTGAGGGTGCCCTGCACGAGCAGGACACCCCCTAGAAACTCCAGAGTCAATTCTTCAGGCTTTGTAAGTGCGGTATGCCATTTTGATACATATAGTGGCCATGCATCATTACGCGATGGCTAACTATATATTGCCTGTGCCGAACCTGGGCATGTTTGGTATCAAACATGTTGCAATCATACCCCAACACCATTACCGGTGTTGGAGGTATGATTCCATGCACCAGGGGGCTCCTCCAGGAAGCCCCCAGTGCTTCCAGTAACAGCCTTCTAGGATCTGCCAGCAAGCTAGTGCTACTGCCGACCCCAGACACGATTCTGCCCTCCTGCTGCTAAGCTGAGCTCGAGCAGGGGAAGGTAGAACAATAGGTTTCCTGTGACAGGGCGGTGTGACCACCTCCCAGGCAGGACTTAAGAGTATTGGGCTGGGGTGGGGGCACTTGTCAGCACCACCAGACTGCTTTGAAGGGCACATTGGTGCCCTCCTTGCATACTCCAGTTTGAGCCAGTTCAGGGAGCCCTTGGCTCCCGCTCTGGCGCGAAACTGGACCAAGGACATTGGAGTATCCTCCCCTCTGTCCAGCCCCTCAGCTGGGAGGGAACCCTGAATCGTTCCAACCGTTTCCTTATGGTACTTAAGGGCTTGCCTGTGGGTGGCTCTTCAGATTCGTCGTGGGACAAGATTCAAACCCGAAACGACTTCAACTTTGACTGTCTGGGCACCTTGGACTTCGCTGGACTTCTCCTAGAACCGAGACGGCACCAAGGAAGACTCCTGCTGCTCCTGGTCTCGCTGTTCTGAAAGTCTTCTTCATTGTCTCTGCCTGTGCTTCATCCAGGTTCCTCTCCAGGTCTGTGGGCATCAAAGACACCTGAAGGAATCTCCCTTGGAGTGAAGGAGTCACTCCCCAGCATCCACAGGCACTGCAACGAAGCTGACCGGTCTACTCCTTCGCACGTCCTACGGACTTTGAACGGCTTAGCAGTACAGGTGGTGGTTCTGCAACTCCCTCAAGGCCAGATCTGCCCTCAAAGCAAGTTTAAGGCCAGTACCCATCGTCAGAGCTGCTGGAACAGAATCCCTGTGCACTGCATTGACTTGCAGTTGCTAAGGCTTGTTGGTTCTGTACCCCAGAGATCTTTGGGCTACAAGAAGCTCCAGCCTCCACCATCTCTTCCTCCCAAGATCTTTGTCCTCACCGCATCCTCTGCACCGTGGGCCTGCATCTTAGGTGAGCTGCTTGAGGTCCTCTTGCGACTCCTATGCCTTTGGCCTCTGGGTCCTCTTGAGGGTCTTCTTTGGCTCAGCCGCTTCCCCAGGGCCTGCTCTGACTCTCCTGCAATTAGTGAGTACCTTGGACCTTGCTGGTCCCAACGTTGCACCTTTTTCGTTTACCACGTCTGTTGGTGCTGCCAAGGCTTGCTGGTGCTCCCGCCGGACACCGACCCCCTGGTTCTTGACTTCCGACGTAGGACAGTTTGTGAACGGCTCCTTGTCTTCCACAGCGTCGCCTGGTCCTCACAGCTGCAGCGACAAGATCACCGTCAACACTCCTGCATCTACCTTCATCTCTCTTCCATGCTTCCTGGTCACCTCCGAGTGGCATAGACTCTGTCCCCTCTGCTTGCAGGTTCTTCTCCTCAAGAATCCACCCTTGGGGGGGCGTGGCCAACAGCATGGCCGTGTAAGACGCGCTTTCGCCGAGCTCCGGCGGAAAGCACCATCCGACTATAATTCCGGCAGTTTACAGGCTTGGAGAACATTTAGTTTGCTACCTCAGATGCAGCTGACACCCTAACCGCCCTCGAGGACGACTATTGAGCAGTTTCTTGCCCGGGAGCCGCCGATCTAGGTCCGAGAGAGACGCTGTGTCTGCGCTGCCAAAATGGCGCCGATGCGGCTCTGAGCCAATCTGGAACCTCTCCTCCGCAGCGCGGAGCCCTGGAGACCCGCTCGGGAGGATTATCGGCCTCCGCGGGCGCGTGTGCCCCACCCCGGAGCCCCGGCGGGGACTTGATGTAGGGGCTGTTCCCCGATGCCTGCTGTGCGTTGCAGAGCTGAGATACACCCGGAGAGGCGGCCTCCTGTCGATCGGCACCGCGAGGAAGGCACGTCCTGTCGCTGGGGGCCTGCTGCCTGAGGCGGAGATTGGAGAGCTCTACACCGCCCAACGACCCCAGGTGAGCCGGGTGGCTGGGAGACTCTGTGCCGCCCGGTGGCAAGGCCTGGGGGTCGGGACTTTGGCAGAAGGGACACAACAGATCGGTGCAGAGCGCTGGGCAACGACGTACCCCTGCGGGACTGCGGCCTACGGGGGTAAACCCCTCAGTTCCCTGAGACTGTGCCTTCACCTTCCCCCCCCCCCTCTGTGAGCTAGGGCCAGGGCCGAGCAGGAGCCCACCGTCTCTGAGGGTGGGCGACCCTCCTCCATACGCTGTGCGCGCCTGCTGCGATCTGGGCCCCCGGTGCTACCGGGAAGGCGGTGACACTCATCCTACACCCTACTGTGTCAGCGAGGGGCTTGGAGGACCTGAAGTGGGGACGACACCTCTTCAACTGCCCTGCCGCTAAGGGGGGGTGCCTCTGCTGGTCCCTGGTGGTTCTGATTGGCCTGGTCCCCTAGGTGCAGGCAGGGGCGGCCCTGTAAAGCGCCTCTGTTATCCGGTATCGGCTGGAGGGCCCGACAGTTGACCGTTTTGGTGAAGGAGCAAAAGTACCCTGGTGGGACCGAAAAGCCCCCAGTTGAGACGGCGAGGGGCTCTGCGGCCTGGGGTTGCCTTGAGAGATCGTCCTGCAGGGGGGTGGTGAAGAACTGATCCTCCCCCCCCCTCCTCTACGCCGTCGAGGCGCTGAACCCCGGCCTTGACGTCCTGCATCGCGAGCCCCACCCCGGGGAACTACAAATATGGGCAAGGACAAAGACCCGAAGCCACCGCGACAGGGGAAAATGGATCAATATACGAAGGTAATCACCCCCCCCGGAGGAACGTCCGGCAGCCCGCACTGATACGGACACTCTCCTCCAGGCGATCCAGTCTTCTAGGACGGCATTGGAGGGGAAGATAGGAGAAGTGGGCACGGAGGTGACGCTCTTGAGGCAAGACCTATGAAACCTGGCAGCCAGGGTCGCAGAATCGGAGACCAGGTTGGGTGAGGCTGAAGATGCCCTTCAGGACCTCCGCAAAGGCATGACTGACCTCCAGTCCTCGACCAAAGATCTTCAGTGGCATGTTGACGATGCGGAAAACAGGGCACGACGCAACAACCTCCGCTTTGTGGGCTTTAGAGAAGGCATTGAAGGGACAAATATGATGGAATTTCTTCACGCAGCCACGTCCAGTTATAGCGCGTTTTTAAAATTTCCTGGACAGGGACATGATCCTTCGAGAAGCTAGGAAACTTGGAGAAATCAGACTCGAAAACACGCGTATATGATTTTTCCGGACTATAGCAGGGAGGTTCAGAAGCAACGGCGTTCCTTTGATTCGGTGAAGGCAAAACTTCGAAAGCGCAAAATTCAATATATGCTCCTATTCCCCGCAAAACTGAAAGTGTTATTCCTGGGGAAGACCCACTTCTTCCAAACACCGGAGGAAGCATGGCAATGAATCGAGGAAAGGCCCATCTTGAAGCAACCGGAAATCCCACCACGTCATAGCCAACCACCCGCGGGGAGTGTCCCGCGATACTCGGACCGTCAAGGAACGCTACGTCCAAGGGGTAACCGGAGAAGCCGTCTGAAGGAGGCGACGCCTTATACATCAAGAGGTAGCGGCAGGATCCGGCGGCGTAGTGGTCGTTCACTAGACTCTCGCCTGACGGCAGGTTCACACACCCTCCGCCTCCCCAACCACCCTGAACAGAGACTGACACTAGAGGCAGTATGTCCGGAGACGAAGGTGAGGACGAGCCCTCTCTGCATCCCTTGGCTGCCGCAATAGTGGCAATGGAGCAAGACGCAGGGACAGAAACTTTGGTATCTAAAGGGGACCCCCCTGACTCGCACTCCTGAATATGAGCCTTTGAGACTGGCCGTGGCATCAGTATAGCACAAAGGAGTTTGTTGATTGGACACTCCCCCCCCAGATATATAGACAGCGAGTCCTGCAGAGTGCTGGAAGTGCTCTCTTCCAGCGCAGGCGAGAGGCCGGGACTGACCGCAGACTCGGGCTTTGGAAAGCCCTTACTTTTTCCCTTTTCTTCTTCCTGCTTTTCTTCTCCTCACTTGACTCTTCCCTTCCCCTTTCTAAGCATCCGGTCCTTGGCTCCTGCCTGTCTATTGTTGTCTCAGGACTGTTCTTTTTGGTTCGATTGGGGTTGCTGCAGGAGTTTGAACTTGTAGCGTAAGTTGGGCTTGGGTGGGCGACAGACCTCTACCGCCCTTATGCACTACCTCGAGCGTCTGGCAGGGGGTGTGACACTGGGGAGGTGGGGGGTTGGGAGTAAGGGGTTACACGTAGTTTCTTTGGCTCCTATGGTTCATAATGTTTTGCTGAGGTACAGTCACAGAGGTTCGAAAACATAAACATTCATCCACATCTCTCGGTCTGGATATTCTTTCATTACCCACATACACGTGGCCGACCACTACACAATAATCGGCCGTGATGGGTCTGGAGGCTAGCCCCTTTACAGTGCTTACCTGGAATGTTAACGGCTTGGGGGAAAAAATCAAGAGAGGATTGGTGTCGGCATTTATAAAACGTCCGGCGGGAGCTTCGGAGATGCAGACCGGGCAGATGCGTCTTTGGTGCCTGCCAAGCAGGGGAGTAACTCCTTTACTCCAAGGGAGATTCTTCAGTCATCTGGCGTTGAACAGATCGTCGAAAGTCCAGGATTCAGTATCAGAGTTTCGTCCAGGGAAATCTAAAGTCCTGTAGCCAGGGGTTCCTTTCTTATACCCAAGGAAGGGGTTGGACATACTCTGGGGACCCACCTATGGAAAGGGTTTGGAAAGAGGGGTGGCTACACCCATTTCCTTTGTCCAGTTTCACGCCAGAGCAGGGGCTGGTAGCCCCTGCAACCGGTTTGAACTGGACTATGCACAGGGACACCAAATGTGCCCCCAGTGCAGGACTTCAAAGCACTCTGAGAGTGCACCCACCCAGCCCCAATACACTAAAGCCTGTCTGTGACAGGAAACCTATTGTCCAGGCCTCCCCTGCCGGAGTTTTGGTCAGCAGCAGGAGGCCAGACTCGTGTCTGTGGCTGCAGCATCCATTTTGTGATGCCAGGGCTCTGTTAGCTGGTACCGGGTATACCGGTGCTGTCATGTCTCTCCCTCTAGAAGGGTGGGATCATACTCCCATACCAGTTACTGGTGTGGGGGTATGATTCCAAGGTGTTTGACACCAAACACGACATGTTTCCGTGCAGCCATCCCAAAGTTAGCATTTACCGCTAGGTTATAATGCACTTAAGAGTATATGGTCAGGCTGCCTCACAGACAACCCCAGAGGATAGATTCCGAAGGCTGCAGAGGGGCTCTGCTCATGCATGGGCACCCTCTCACACAAAACCAAGCACCCTGCCTTCAGGATTGATAAGGCCTGCCATAGGGGTGACTGATAGGTTTATATGTGCAGTGATAGGGTGAGATATAGTGAACCTATATCTCAGTAAGGGATGCAGGCACCACCTCACTCAGGCTGCTGTAGCAGTCCTGTGGTGTCATTTTGGAAGGCTGCCCAGGGGTGGCATAATACATGCGTCAGCCCCTGGAAGGCCTCTGGGGTACCTATGCCCTGGGTACATAGTATACCATATACTAGGGACTCATAAGGGCACCCCAGAATCCAATCTGTGGTGTACCTAAGGTACAGGGAATCAATTTAGAGAGGAAGCAGCTAGGCTGGGGTCCTGGATAGCAGGGCCCCAGCCAGACTAAAGTCGGAAAACTGTGAAACATCAGCAAAAAGTGGGGGTAACCATAAGAAGCAGATCCTACTCTCCTACACAACTCCCCCCCCCCCAAACGCAGGGACATTAAACTAACCTTGACCAGTTGAGTCTTCATGTTCTAAGTGGAAATATCTGGAGAGTCCATCTGCATTGGCATGGCTACTCCCAGGTCTATGTTCCACTGTATAGTCCATCCCCTGTAGGGAAATGGACCACCTCAAAAGTTTGGGGTTTTCACCCTTCATCTGTTTTAGCCATAAGAGGGGCTTATGGTCGGTCTGAACAAGGAAGTGAGTGCCAAACAAGTATGGCCTCAACTTCTTCAGAGCCCAAACCACAGCAAAGGCCTCCCTCTCTATGGCTGAACAACGTTTCTCTCTGGGGGTCAGCCTTCTGCTAATAAAAGCTACTGGCTGATCCTGACCTTCATCATTCAACTGTGACAGTACAGCCCCTACCCCAACTCAGATGCATCTGTTTGCACAATGAACTTTTTGGAGTAATCAGGACTCTGCAGAATGGGAGCAGTGCACATGGTCTGCTTCAGGTCATCAACTGCCTTTTGACAGCTAACTGTCAACTGAACCTTTTTGGGCATTTTCTTAGAGGTAAGGTCATTCAATGGGGTCACTATGGGTCCATAACCTTTTACAAATCTTCTGTAGTACCCAGTCAGGCCCAAGAAGGCTCTCACCTGAGTCTGGGTAGTGGGAGCAACCCAGTCCATTATGGTCTGGATCTTGCTCTGCAATGGTTGAACCTGGCCTCCACCTACAAGGTGGCCCAGGTACACAACCTGACTCTGCCCTATCTGGCACTTAGTAGCCTTGATAGTTAGGCCTGCTTTTTGCAGGGCCTCCAAAACATTCCTTAGGTGGACCAGGTGATCCTCCCAGGTGGAGCTAAAGACAGCAATATCATATGCTGCACTATAGTCTTCCAGGCCTGTAAGGACTGTATTCACCAACCTTTGGAAAGTGGCAAGTGCATTCTTCAAACCAAAGGGCATCACCACTAATTGATAATGCCCACTAGGGGTAGAAAATGCTGTCTTTGGCTTTGCATCATCAGCTAGTCTGATCTGCCAGTAGCCAGCTGTCAAGTCAAATGTGCTCAGAAACTTGGCTGAGGCCAAAGTATCTATAAGCTCATCTGCCCTTGGGATGGGATGGGCATCAGTCCTAGTGACTGCATTGAGACCCCTGTAGTCCACACAAAACCTCATTTCTCTCTTGCCATCTTTGGTGTGAGGTTTAGGCACAAGGACTACTGGACTTGCCCAGGGGCTATCTGAGGGTTCAATCACTCCCAAATCCAACATCTTTTGGACCTCTGTCCTTATACAATCCCTGACATGATCAGGCTGCCTGTAGATTTTATTCTTGACAGGCAGACTGTCCCCAGTGTCCACTTCATGAGTGCACCAGGTAGTCTGACTAGGTGTCAGGGTGAACATATGCCTGAACTGGCTGAGAACTTTTCTGCAGTCAGTTTGTTGCTGGACAGTGAGGCTGCCTGCCAAGGCTACACCATCTACTGATCCATCATCAGGGTTCTGAGAGAGCAGGTCAGGGAGTGGATCACTCTCTTCACCCTGTCCCTCATCAGTAGCCATGAGCAAGCCCATGTCTGCCCTGTCAACATATGGTTTCAGTCTGTTGACATGGAGTACCCTATGGGGACTCCTGGGAATTCCAAGGTCTACCAAGTAGGTAACCTCTCCCTTCTGTTCAACAATTGTATGGGGGCCACTCCACTTATCTTGGAGTGCTGCTGGGGCCACAGGCTCCAACACCCACACTTTCTGCCCTGGCTGGTAAACAGTCAGCACAGCCTTTTGGTCATGCCAGGCCTTTTGCAATTCCTGGCTAGCCTCAAGGTTTTTAGTTGCCTTTTTCATATACTCTGCCATCCTGGAGCGGAGACCAAGTACATAGTCCACTATGTCCTGTTTAGGGGGTTTGAGAGGCAACTCCCATCTCTCCTTCACCAGACACAAAGGACCTCTAACAGGATGGCCAAACAAAAGTTCAAAAGGGCTGTAACCAACCCCCTTTTGAGGCACCTTCCTGTAAGCAAATAAAAGGCAGGGCAAAAGGATGTCCCATCTGCGCCTAAGCTTTTCTGGGAGACCTTTGATCATGCCCTTTAAGGTTTTGTTGAACCTTTCAACTAAACCATTGCATTGTGGGTGATAGGGTGTGGTGAACTTATAATTCACTCCACACTCCTTCCACATTGCAGTCAAGTAACTAGACATGAAGTTTGTACCCCTGTCGGATACTACCTCCTTAGGAAAACCCACTCTTGAGAATACTCCCAAGAGGGCCCTTGCCACCACAGGTGGTGTGGTGGTCCTAAGTGGAATGGCTTCTGGGTACCTAGTGGCATGGTCCACCACCACCAGGATAAATCTGTGCCCAGAGGCTGTCTGAGGATCCATGGGACCAACTATATCAATCCCCATCCTCTCAAAGGGAACCCCCACCACAGGTAGTGGTATCAGGGGGCCTTTGTGGTTCCACCTGCCTTCCCACTGGCTTGGCAGGTGACACAGGAGCGACAAAACTCCTTGGTGTCTTCAGACATGTGGGGCCAATGAAAGTGAGGAACAATTCTGTCCCAAGTCTTGTTTTGGCCCAGGTGACCTGCTAGAGGAATATCATGGGTTAGTGTCAATAGGAAGCCCCTAAATTTCAGAGGTATTACCAACCTCCTGGAAGCACCAGGCTTGGGGTCTCTACTCTCTGAATATAGAAGTCCATCATCCCAATATATTTTATGGGTGCCACTAGCATTCCCAGCAGCCTCATCAGCAGCTTGCTTTCTGAGGGTTTCAAGAGAGGGGCAGCTTTGCTGCTCCTGGCTCAGATCTGCCCTGGGAGGGCCCCCTGTCCCCAAGAACTCAACCTGATCAGGTTCAAGCTCCTCTGGGACAGTTCCTTCTTCAGGACTAAGATCATCTCCCTCAGGAGGCTGATCTGTATTCTGAGTCAGGGGGGAAGGCACTGCCTTAACCCTACTGCTCCTCCTCCTGGGAGGCACCTGGTCCATTCTTCCAGAATCCAGGGCCTGTCCAGTGTTAGACTTTTTGGCCTGTGACCTGGTCACAGCAAATACATGTGCAGGGATCCCTAGCATTTCTGCATGTGTCCTGAGCTCCACTTCTGCCCAAGCTGAAGTTTCTAGATCATTGCCAAGCAAGCATTCAACAGGGAGGTCTGCACTTACCACAACTTTCTTGAGGCCAGTTACCCCTCTCCAGGAGAAATTAACAACTGCCAAGGAATGGTCTGTCCTGACATTGCTAGCATTGGTCACTTGGTACATCTCACCAGGTATAATCTGCCCAGGAGCCACAAGATCTTTTGTCACCATTGTGACACTTGCTCCTGTGTCCCTGAATGCCAAAGCCTCTTTTCCATTTATCAAAGGCTGCTGTCTGTATTTGCCCAAGTTACTGGGACTCACAAAGGAGGACATGTCCATGCCTCCATCACAGACCAGGACAGCCTGAGTTGGAACTCTGACTAGGCCAGATTCCATCTCAGAACCCAGGGTTAACCCTACTACACCCTTATTCTGAGTACCACCAATTGTAGCTGCACTAGGGGGAACAGTTGCCTTAGGGGCAATGGTGGCTGGAGTTGAGTCTTTGGACTTTGTACAGTCACTTGTCCAATGGGTTTTCTGCTTAGAGATTTTACACCATGGTTTCTTTTGGCCTTTACTTTTGTTAGATTGGGATTCCCCCCCAGATGAAGATTTTTGGGGACCTTGAGAAGACTTCTGGTCTTTACCCTTTTCCCCACCCTTGTCAGAGTTCTTTGAATCTTGCTTCTTTGGGTCACCACCTTGGTTCTGAACCTTCTGCCTCACCCTGGTTCTGACCCATTTGTCTGCCTTCTTTCCCAATTCTTGGGGAGAGGTCAGATCAGAGTCCACCAGGTACTGATGCAACAGCTGATTTTGACAATTATTAAGGATCTGCTCCCTCATAATTAAGTTGTACAATCCTTTGAAATCACACACCTTACTGCCAAGTAACCAGCCCTCCAGAGCCTTAGTAGCACAATCTACAAAGTCCACCCAGTCTTGATTCTGTGCCTTTTGGGTATCTCTGAACTTTATCCTATACTGTTCAGTGGTTAGGCCAAACCCCTCAATCAGTGCACTTTTCAAGATTTGGTAATCATCAGCATCCTCTTCTCTTATAGTGAGGAGCTTATCTCTACCTTTGTCAGCAAAGGAGAGCCACAAGATTGCTGCCCACTGCTCCTGAGGGACCCTCTGAACTTTACAGGCCCTTTCCAGTGCAGTAACCCATTTGTGGATGTCATCCCCACTCTGGTAGGGAGGGACGATCTTGCTTAGGTTTCTATGGTCATGAGACCTTTCCCTAACACTAGGGAAGTTGCTGCCACCATGGGACTCTAGTCCCAATTTTCTTCAGTTTTCTGAAGCTCTAGGGACTCCCTTTCTAAAGCCAACTGCTCTCTTCTGATTCTAAGCTGAGCTTCTTCATACTTGAGCAGTCTCTCTCTTTCCTCTCATGAGAGGATTCCCTCCTATGAGAGGAGACAGAGGTCCCTATTGAGGTGTCAGAATGGTTAGACTCCTGAGAAGGAGATCTTGACCTTCTAGGCACACTCTCAACTCTCCCTGGTGGGATAAAGAGGGAGCCATTGTGGCCATCCTCCTCATCTGCAGGGGGAGCTTGATTTCCCAGGTTAAGATCAGTGTCATCTTCCTGGTCCGCTTCAGAGGTCAGGTCATGGGTATCTTCACCTCTTGGCCCTTTCCTCATCTGCTGCCCCACCCTCTCTGCCTACCCCTTCAGACCCTGTCGGCCTTCTGAGATCATCCAACAGCAGTACCTCTATGAGGCGTTGGGTGTTTGCACTTTTTCCTGTCTTCAATTTCCTAGTACTACACAATGCTCTCAATTCCAAGAATGGGAGGTTGTCATACTTGGATGGTAGAAGCCCATTGGCTTCTGGCAGGGACCCACTGGTTCCTGGCCTTGAAGACATCACTAGTGAGGTGTGGTGTATGCACTACCTACTCTAGTGTGGCCTACTAAACTCTCTTGAGTTGTAGAAAGGGTGTGCTAAGCCCTTGACACACAACTCTAAGTTCAGTAGAACTTACTGTAATTTTAAGCTTGAATTATATGTACCTCAGGTACCTTTAGTGGTTTTCAGTTAGTCACTCACTTGAGATTATCTGGTAAAACAAAGGCAAGCTTGAATCCAACCGCTGCACACCAATGTGAGAAGTTGGCCTGGTATATGCTGTCCACTAATTATAGTGGGCACCTTGCACCAGTCCAAACAACACCTTATTGATGATAGGTTTAAGACAACCTTATTTGAAAGCTATCCTAGTGGTAGCTATGGAGAGCAGCCTTCAGGCTAAGTCTTGAAGGAGTGTAAAGAAGTTTGTTTTACCAGTCTATAATCTCTTGAATGGCTAAATGAAAGGAGACCACACCAGGTATATATATAAAATATATGTATTTATTTCTAAACACACCCTACTAGTCTCTTTATGAGGCTAGAGGTCAAAGCACATATGTTACACTTCAAATATCACAGTAAATTAGCACGATAGGCCCTAGGGGCGAACCAAACCATATATTAAGAAAGTGGTATAAGAACCACGACTTGACTAGACACAAGGCCTAGAGCCTGTAGAATCGCTGGCGCCCCAAGGAACCACCCAAGGTAGTGACACAGGGGACCCACGGGGGACGTGTGCAGTGTTTGAACACAGCCGCGAGCTCCGTTAGCTTCTATGGGGAAGGTCGCGGTTAGAGTTTTAAAGTTTAGGGACACTTAGGAGTGGACTAGGAACGAACCCTTTTGGACTTAGATCGTTCTAGGGCCAACACCCACGGGAGCACCGGAGTACTCGTGTTACCTCACCCAGGGAAGCCGGGTGCATAGGTGTCAAATGGTGTCGGGTCGCGTCGTCGTTTTCAATGGCAGCTTGCTGAAAAGTGCTGCTGCCGGGAAGATGAGAAGTGTCTGAGGAGATCCAAGCCTGGATCGAAGATGTGAAGAACCTGAAAGCAGAGGGGACAGAGTCTGGGTCACTAACCAGTGACCAGGGGCACGATAGTCGAATGCCCACCGATGTCGGGTGTTTCAGGTGCAAAGAGGTGAAGCTTGACTCTTCAGCCACGAGGACCAGGAGACGTCGACGATGACCAGGAGCTGGATTCGAGCTGTCCCACGAAGGATGTCGAGTGCTGCAGCGTCGGTGCCCGGATTGGACACAACAAGCCTTGGCAACAGCAACCCACGCAGGAAGAGGAAAGATGCTTCGGTGCGGACCAGCAAGGTCCTGGGGACTCCCCAAGCGATGGAGAGTCAGGGCACGTCTGGAGCAACCAGGAAAGCCCAATTAAAGTAAAGTTACCCTTCTCAGGGACCCACAAGTCGACGGACAAGGGATCGCGAAGGGACCTCGAGAGGAATCACAAAATGGCGGCCCACGGGTCACTCGGAGTGGGTAGGCCAGCAATCTTCGGTGGATTCACTGCTCGGGGTCAAGGCTACAAGTAACCCAAAGCACAGCCTCTAGGATCGACAAGAAGCATATGCACTTGCAAATGTGCACGGTGTCCAGGGGTTCCGGTTCCACGGTACCCACGAGGGCTACAGGTCTCAGCTTTGCTGGGGACTCGGGTCAGCCTCTGGGAAGTCTGGAAACCCACCTCCTGGGTTGCAGAGTCGTCGGCGTCCGGCGGGAGCTTCAGAGATGCAGACCGGGCAGATGCGTCTTTGGTGCCTGCCAAGCAGGGGAGTAACTCCTTTACTCCAAGGGAGATTCTTCAGTCATCTGGCGTTGAACAGATCGTCGAAGGTCCAGGATTCAGTATCAGAGTTTGGTCCAGGGAAATCTAAAGTCCTGTAGCCAGGGGTTCCTTTCTTATACCCAAGGAAGGGGTTGGACATACTCTGGGAACCCACCTATGGGAGGGTTTGGAAAGAGGGGTGGCTACACCCATTTCCTTTGTCCAGTTTCGCGCCAGAGCAGGGGCTGGTAGCCCCTGCAACCGGTTTGAACTGGACTATGCACAGGGACACCAAATGTGCCCCCAGTGCAGGACTTCAAAGCCCTCTGAGAGTGCACCCACCCAGCCCCAATACACTAAAGCCTGTCTGGGAGGTGGTAACACCTCCCTGTGACAGGAAACCTATTGTCCAGGCCTCCCCTGCCGGAGTTTCGGTCAGCAGCAGGAGGCCAGACTCCTATCTGTGGCTGCAGCATCCATTTTGTGATGCCAGGGCTCTGTTAGCTGGTACCGGGTATACCGGTGCTGTCATGTCTCTTCCTCTAGAAGGGTGGGATCATACTCCCACACCAGCTACTGGTGTGGGGGTATGATTCCAAGGTGTTTGACACCAAACACAACATGTTTCCGTGCAGCCATCCCAAAGTTAGCATTTACCGCTAGGTTATAATGCACTTAAAAGTATATGGTCAGGCTGCCTCACAGACAACCCCAGAGGATAGATTCCGAAGGCTGCAGAGGGGCTCTGCTCATTCATGGGCACCCTCTCACACAAAACCAAGCACCCTGCCTTCAGGATTGATAAGGCCTGCCATAGGGGTGACTGATAGGTTTATATGTGCAGTGATAGGGTGAGATATAGTGAACCTATATCTCAGTAAGGGGTGCAGGCACCACCTCACTCAGGCTGCTGTAGCAGTCCTGTGGTGTCATTTTGGAAGGCTGCCCAGGGGTGGCATAATACATGCTTCAGCCCCTGGTAGGCCTCTGGGGTACCTATGCCCTGGGTACATAGTATACCATATACTAGGGACTAATAAGGGCACCCCGGAATCCAATCTGTGGTGTACCTAAGGTACAGGGAATCAATTTAGAGAGGAAGCGGCTGGGGTCCTGGATAGCAGGGCCCCAGCCAGACTAAAGTCGAAAAACAGTGAAACATCAGCAAAAAGTGGGGGTAACCATAAGAAGCAGATCCTACTTTCCTACAATGCCCGCCGAAGTTGCAGACCAGGACCCTACACGGGGTGACAGATATACTGCTAGAGACACCGGGATCGATGCACATCATTGGGGTGACTTTAATGACGTAATGCATGCCCCACTAGACCGCTCGGGAACTCAAACCCACACCCCCCCCGGTTACACAATTAGCCC
This sequence comes from Calotriton arnoldi, assembly GCA_963921515.1. Taxonomy (NCBI): domain Eukaryota; kingdom Metazoa; phylum Chordata; class Amphibia; order Caudata; family Salamandridae; genus Calotriton; species Calotriton arnoldi. The sequence goes on from CAWUFW010000174.1 coordinate 3,372,397, forward strand.
ACCTGGCCAACACTTTGGGCCTGGTGGATGTATGGCGACACTTGCACCCGGGGGATCGACAGTACTCGTATTATTCGGGGGCGCACAGAGTCCATTCGCGATTGGATTATGTGTTGCTCCCCCAGGGAACCATCCAGGACATTTATGAGGCAGAATACATGGCCCGGGGTTTGTCTGACCACTCGCCCCTGTATGTTCGGGTGGGAGAGAGGACCCGCATCGGTCGGGGGGGCTGGAGATTATTGGCCTGGGACCTACAGAATAAGGAGGTGCTCCAGGGTCTTCGTGCGGATACTAAGGTCTTCTTTGCCGAAAACGTGGGCTCGGTGCAGTCAGGGGTCACGATATGGGAAGCCTATAAAACAGTGTTATATGATAGGGCCCAGAACCAGATAGCCTGGCAAAAAAGGAAGGCCCAGGAAGAGCTCGCCACATTGGAAGACCAAATTCTTACACTAGAACGGCGGCATCTCACACATAGAGACCCGCAGGTGTTGAGGCAGTTAACGGACACGCAACACCAATATAGGGCTCTTGCCACGCAGGAGGCTAAGGCACAGGCCCAAGCGACCTTGCATAGGCTTTACGACGTAGGCGACAAGTCGGGAAAGCTCCTGGCATGGCTTAGCCGTAAGGAGATGGAAGCCCGTTGGGTGGAGAACGTGATAGATTCCCAAGGAATTACACAGACACAAGATACGCAGATAGTACAGACATTCGCGTCCTACTATCAGCGCTTCTACGAAGCCCGAGAACTGAGGGCGCCTGCGGCCAAATCCGACTATCTGATGGGCATTCAAACCCCATCATTGGACGACGACGACAGGGAAGGCCTAGATTCGGATATCACTGTAGACGAAATCAAAATGGCTATAACTAGACTACGTCCAGGGAAGACCCCGGGCCCAAACGGCCTCCCTGCAGAATTCTACAAGAAAAGCGCCGATCTAATAGGTCCACACCTCCTGCAGCTTTTCCAGGATGCCTCTCAAGGGGGGATCCTACCCCTGGATCTGCGAATGGCCACAATTATACCTATCCACAAACAGGGGAAGCCCCCCACGGACTGTGCTTCCTATCGCCCTATCTCCCTCCTTAATATGGAGGTGAAAATATTAGCGACTATCCAGGCCCTGCGACTTCGTCAGGTCATCACTAACCTAGTACACCAAAACCAAACGGGATTCCTGCCCGGTCGGGCGACCCGGCTGAATCTCCGAAGAACCCACAACTGGCTCATGGCGGTTCAAGACCGAGACGACCCGCACCTGCTACTGTCCCTAGACGCGGAAAAGGCGTTTGACGCGGTACACTGGCCCTTCCTTGAGGCCACCCTGGTTAAATTCGGTATAGGCCCTAAGTTCCGGCAATGGATAGGGCTCTTAAACAGGGATCCCCGGGAAAGGGTAAAGGTGAATGGTCAGATCTCCATCAGAAGGGGCACCCGACAGGGATGTCCACTCTCCGGGCAAGGGTAAAGGTGAATGGTCAGATCTCCATCAGAAGGGGCACCCGACAGGGATGTCCACTCTCCCCACTACTCTTCGCTCTTACGATAGAGATTGTGGCCTGTGTGGTCAGGCAGAGTTCGGAGATTCGAGGTTTCCGCATCACCCCAACGGATGCTGCGGAAGAAAAGATTTCACTTTACGCGGATGACATCCTGCTTTATATTACTCAACCGACTGTCACGATCCCAGCTCTGTTTGAAGTCATGGACCTCTACGGGACATTCTCCGGTTACGCCATAAACTGGCACAAATCGGTCATTTACAGCCCAAGAGCCGTGACCGCCTGGCCGGCTCTCCCTGGGACCCTACAGATAGCACATACTGGGTTCACGTATTTAGGAATCTACCTCACCACAGACAAGAGGCTTTCATACAAGAAGAATATCCAATGGGTCATAACCAATTTCGCAACAGATGCACAGAGATGGAAATCCCTCCCCCTCACAATCCTAGGTAGGGCGGCTATGTTTAAAATGATTACCCTGCCCCGTTTTCTTTACGCCTTCCAGAACGAGTACTTCCCCCTCTCCCGGCAAACCTTTCGGGCGGTAGATGCTGAACTGCGTTCCCTTCTATGGCTCGGAAAGCAGCCGAGGATTGCATTGACCACACTGCACCGCAACCAATACAATGGGGGGATTTCATTGCCGGATATAGAGGCCTACTATTGGGCGGAACATCTAACCCCGGTGAACGAATGGCTCCATGCCACGGCAGACCATCCCACCTACAGGCTTGAAAGGGACACTATGGCGAACCGCACATACCTGTACTATCTCTACGGGGGAAGGGGCAAGGGAAGACTTCTTCCGGCCACACAAGTTACGATGGAGGTCTGGGACAGGGCGTCGAAAGCATTGGGGTGGGAGCGCAAACCTACAAAACAAACACCTCTTTGGCACTGCCCCTGGTTAAAGGAACTACACAAGCTGAGGGGCTTCGAGGGATGGGATGTCATTGGCATTTCTACCATAGGTGACGTTCTATCAAAGGGTAAACTCAAAAGTTTCCGTGCTCTGCAGGCGAACTTTGGGTTGCACGCCTCCCAATTTCTCAAATATGCACAACTTCGACATGCATCACCCTCCTCACTGCCGGAGTATGCACCACTGGAGGGACGCCTACTACAAGAGCACATACTTGCTAAGGCGGTCTCGCTGACATATCGAACCTTGAATAATAATGCACCAGACAGGCTGGGGAGACTGAGGGAGTCCTGGGAACGTAACCTAGGTACACTTGAAAATATAGACTGGGAGGCAGCTTTGATGCACCACCGCAAGGTGGCCATTAAATCCCGTCTTCGTCTCATTCAATACAAGGTCCTACATAGGGTCTATTACGATATGGCCCGACTCCACCGTATGGGCTGCGCTCGTGACCCGAACTGCCTGAGATGTGGACAAACACAGGGGGATTTCTACCATACCATTTGGGGCTGCCCCGTTATACAGAGATATTGGGAAACGGTGTTGGGTGAGTTGAACAAGGTCTTAGGCGTAACACTACCACTGGACCCTGGGTTCACACTCCTGGGCATTCCCGGGGATGTGGACTTAGGACGTCCGCAGCTCATTTTCGCCCTGTTGGCTCTGGTGGTGGCAAAACGAGATGTAGCTCGAACATGGGGAGCGACAGCCCCACCTCAGCTCAGAGACTGGAAGACGGGAATGGATATGTACTTGGCGGCAGAGAGGGTCACGTACAAGGCGAGGGGCTGCCCGATAAAGTTCCGTAGGGTATGGGGGAAATAGAGGGCATACTATGGGCTGGATGGAGGACTGGGTGAGGATTAGCGGGCCTTCCAGAGGTCCTTACATTCCCATTAGAGGTGACTGTCGACCCGCGCGTCCCCGAGCATTCCAGACGGGGAAGAATCATGGCACACTACAGTGGGGAATGGTGAACGGGTGGGCTATACGAATTCCAGAAACCCGAAGGGCTGACAATGTGGGATTCTTTGTGATGAAGAGTGTACATGTATGCCTTTGCATGACTGTAACCGGAGGAACTCCGCTTTCTTTTGTTTCTTGTTTTGTACAAAATGCAAATAAAAAAAAATAAAAAAATAAAAAATCCACCCTTAGATTCCACCTTCTTCGCCAACTGCATTTTTCCTGAAGTCCTCCATGTGGGCTACGCCGGTTTCTGACGTCACTTCACACCTATGCACCCGGCTTCCCTGGTGTAGGTATCCATGGGTGGGGTGACTCTCCAACCTTCTGTCTTCCTCAGGGTTTCTTCAGGGTCCAATGGGAAGGGTCCTTCTTCTAGAAAACTGCCACCGCGACTTTCACATTGACCTGTATTGAGTACGCAGATGTGTTTCATCTCTGCACACAGCCTCCGTGGGGTTCCTGGGTGCTTACCTCGGGTAGTTCCTTGTGTCCCCAGCTCTTCCGAGTCTTCTGGCTCAAGTCCCGACTTTGGTCGCAGTTCGTATTCCACTTCTTTAGTATATGGTTTGGTCTCCCCTGGAGACCATTGTGTATTTGTGCTTACTTAACTGTTTACATTTGAAGTAGTGTGTGTATTTGTGTTTATATCTCCGGGTAGGAGATATACCAATGTGTTAGTGAGTGTGTATAATAAATCGACATATTTTTTATAACTACACTGTGTGGTTCTTTTTCGTTTAACCTACACTATATGATTAGATCTAACACTCCTTCTGGACTAAGCCTGAAGGCTGCTCTCCACAGCTACGACTTAGAGAGCTTACTATGGTTGTCTAAGACCACTAAAATCACCATAAGGGCTGTCTGGATTAGTGCAAGGTGCTTCACTTAAATAAGTGTGCACCATATACTAAGCCAGCTTCCTACATTGGTGTGCAGCGGTTGGGATTTAAGCCTGCACTGTTTTACCAGCTAATCTAGGTGTGGATTAAAAGATAAACCATCACTAGTATTAGGCACATATAAAATATTTCTGTAAGTAGTAAGTTCTCCTGAACTTTTAGATGGGTTATCAAGGGCCTAGCAAAACCCTTTCTCCAATCTTTGAAAGTTTAGTTTCAATAAGGTAGGTAGGTGCAACACTACACTACACCTAGTCACTATGTCTTTAATTGTGGAACCTCGTGGGTCCCAACCCTCTAGATACAGTAGTCTTAAGTTCCAGGAACGGAGGACCCTGTGTGCCTCTAGAAGACTAAAGACAGGGAGCAACCCTAACACTAAGCAACTCCTAGAGCTGCTATTGCAGGATGACCTCCAGAATCTCCATAGATCAGAAGGGCATGACAAAGTAGGTGGGGCAGCTCCAGAAGATGGGTCAGAGTTGGTTCACCCCGGTGACACAAATTCTGAGCATGACCAGGAGGAGACTGATGACTCCACCTTGGTGAACTCTGATCCCCTTGGGAATAGTACTCTGATCTGACCTCTCCCCTACAATTTGGAAGGAAAGCAGACAAATGGGTCTGTACCAGGCTGAAGCATCAAAACAATGGTGGTGGAGGTGACCTGAAGAAGCAAGATTCTTCTAAGGCCCAAGAGAAGGGTGGGGACATGGGTAAAGACAAAAAGGAGTCTCAAGCAAGAGCAGTTGGCCCTTGATAAGGAGAACCTGGAATTCCAGGGGGCTAGGGCAAATTTGGGACTACAGTCCCATGGTGGCAGCACTAGTGTACCTAGAGTCAGGGAAACTTCCTTTGATACAAGGAACCTGAGCAGGATAGTCCCTCCTTACCAGGAAGGTGATGAAATCCATAAATGAATCACTGCTTTGGAGAGGGCCTCTAAAGTTCAGAAGGTCCCCCAAGAGCAGTGGGCAGCTATCCTGTGGCTCTCCTTTGCTAACAAATGTAGAGACAGACTTCTCTCTGTCAGAGAGGAAGATGCTGACAACTACTCAGTCTTGAAGAGTGCCCTTATTGATGGGTTTGGACTAACCACTGAGCAATACAGGGTTATGTTTAGGGACACACAGAAGGCGCACACCCAAGACTGCGTTGATTTTATAGACAATGCTATTAAGGCTCTGGAAGCAAGGTGTCTGACTATGAGGGATTGTACAATTTGTTGATGAGGGAGCACATCCTTCATAATTGTCAATATCAGCAGCTACACCAGTACCTGGTGGACTCTGATCTGACCTCTCCCCAAGAATTGGGAAAGAAGGCAGACAAATGGGTCCGTACCAGGGTTAAGCAGAAAGCTCATGGTGGTGGTGACCAGAAGAAGCAAGATTCTTCTAAAGCCCAAGAGTAAGGTGGGGAGAAGGGTAAAGACAACAAGCATTTGCAATGCAATCTGTCTCGCCTTTGGGACCTTATATGTATTTAGCTATGCAGCACATTAGCCTGGGTGCTGAAACATCTAGGGAAAGTAAGCACCAAACTGCGTGACACGCCAGGTATGGGAACACGTGGAGAGAAATATTGCCTTTCAGCGGTAAATTGTATAGTCCAAAGCTCTGTTTTTAATATAAAATCAGGGCATTCGGTGGTCATATCAATGAAAATACAAAATTTGAAAAAAATATTGTCTACGGGTGCTCGTGGAAGACAATGTCTATGGACTGGAATGTAGAGAATGCTAAAGTGATTCTGGTATTTTACTGACCTCTGCTGGTCGTTTTCTATCAAGAAAGTTAAATAGAGGCAGTTGAACAGAAAAAAAAGTCCCTAAGCGGAAGCAGACAAGTCCTAGGGCTGATCTCCAGAGCCCACAAAGTACATACACATATAAGTATATACTATATACTAAAGTATATACAAGAGGTCTCAAATGCTCAACCTAAAAAGGAGTCTTCACAAGGTCCCCAAAAACCTGCCTCTGGGGTGGGTCCCAATCCTCCTCTTCCTCTGGCAAGAAACCTTGCTCTTACCTGTGTAAGGAGAAAGGCCATAGGCCAAGGGATGCCAATTGTCCTAAGGCCAACACCAAGGAAGCTACTACTACTGTCCCTAAGGCAACTAGCCCCCTACCACCAGTACAAGTAGTAGTAAAGCTCCCAAGGGGTTAGTAGGGTTAACCTTGGGTTCTGAAGTGGGTTCTGGCCGAGTCAGAACACCCACTCAGGCTGTCCTTGTCTGTGACAGTGGCATGAACCATGCCACTTTATTTGTAAATCCCACTAAATTGGGCAATTACAGACAACAGCCTTTGATCAATGGTCAAGAAGCTATGGGCTACAGGGACACATGGGGCCAGTGTCACAATGGTGACAGAGAAACTTGAGTCTCCTGAACAAATCATACTCGGTCATCTTTACCAAGTGACCAACACAAGCAATGTCAGGACTGATCATTCTTTGGCAGTTGTGAATCTCAGCTGGGGAGGGGTAACTGGCCCTAAAAGAGTTGTGGTTTCCCCAGATCTACCTGTGGACTGTCTGTTGAGCAATGATTTGGAAACTTCAGGCTGATCTGAAGTGGAGTTCAGGACCCATGCAGAGATGATGAGAATCTCTGCCAGTGCATTTGCTGTCACCAGGGTGCAAGCCAAACAGCTAGGCACTGAGGGAGCACTGGATCCTGGAAAAATAGACCCGCTGGCTCCCAAGAGAAGAAGCAGGAAGAGTAAGGAATTATCCTCCTCCCAAACTCCCAGTGTGAGTCAGTCTCCTGAGGGAGATGACCTCAGCTCCTGTGAAGGAACTTCCCCAGAGGAACATGGGCCTGACCAGGCAGAGTTCTTGGGGGCAGGGGCCCTTCCAGGGCAGATTTGAGTTTGGAGCAGAAAACCTGGCCCTCTCTTGAACAACTCAGACAGCAAGCTGCTGTTAAGGAAGTAGGGAATTTCAGTGGTTCCCATAGGATCTATTGGGAAGATAAGCTCCTGTTCTCTGAGTATAGAGACCCCAAGCCTGGTGCTACCAGGAGGTTGGTAATACCTCACAATTTCAGGAATTTTCTTCTATCCCTAGCACATGACATTCCTCTTGCAGGACATCTTAGGCAAAGCAAGACTTGGGACAGGCTTGTCCCTCACTTTCACTGGCCCCACATGTCTGAAGATACCAAGGAGTTTTGTCGCTCCTGTGTCACCTGCCAAGCCAGTGGTAAGTCAGGTGGCACTACAAAGGCCCCCTTAATTCCACTTCCAGTTATTGGGGTTCCCTTTGAAAAGGTAGGGATAGACATTGTTGGTTCCTTAAACCCTCCAACAGCATCTGGACACAGTTACATACTAGTGGTGGTGGACCATGCCACTAGGTATCCAAAGGCTATTCCCTTTAGGACCACTATAGCTTCTGTAGTGGCTAGGGCCCTTCTGGGAGTCGTTTCCAGAGTGGGGATTCCTAAGGAGGTCTTGACAGACAGAGGTACAAACTTCATGTCTAGTTACATCACTGCCATGTGGAAAGACTATGGTATAAACTACAAGTTTACCACACCCTACCATCCACAGTGCAATGGGCTTGTTGACAGGTTCAACAAGACCCACAAGGGTATGATCATAGGACTCCCAGAAAAGCTCAGGCGAAAATGGGATGTCTTACTATCCTGCCTTCTCTTTGCCTACAGAGAGGTTCCTCAGAAGGGGGTTGGCTACAGCCCATTTGAACTTCTGTTTGGACATCCAGATAGGGGTCCATTGTGTTTGGTTAAGGAAGATAGGACCAGCCTCTCAATCCTCCTGGACAAGACATTGTGGACTATGTCCTTGGCCGGCTTTCACGTACGGCTGAGTACATGAAGAAGGCCAGCAAAAACCTTGAGGCCAGCCAGGAGCTTCAGAAAGCTTGGCATGACCAAAAGGCTGTACTGACTGTTTACCAGCCAGGGCAGAAAGTGTAGGTGTTGGAGCCTGTGGCCCCAGCAGCTCTCCAGGACAAGTGGAGTGGCCCCTACACCATCCTTGAGACAAAAGGTGTGGTCACCTATTTGGTTGACCTAGGTACTCCTAGAAGTCCCCACAGGGTACTTCATGTAAACCGCCTAAAGCCTTTTGTTGACAGGGCTGACATGAGTTTGCTCATGGCCACTGATGAGGGACAGGAGGAAGAGAGTGACCCTCTCCCTGATCTCCTCTCTCAGGACCCTGTTGATGGGTCAGTTGATGGAGTCGCCTTGGCAGGCAGCCTCACAGACCAGCAGCAAGCTGATTGAAGGAAAGTCCTCAACCAGTTCACCCATTTATTTTCTCTGACTCCCAGTCAAACCACCTGGTGTACCCATGAAGTGGACACAGGTGACAGTCTGCCTGTGAAGAATAAAATCTAGAGACAGCTTGACCATCACAGAGATTCCATCAGGACTAAGGTCCAAAAGATGCCAGAATTGGGGGTCATTGAGACTTCAGATAGCCCTTGGGCTAGTCCAGTAGTCCTTGTGCCAAAACCTTACACCCAAGATCGTAAGAGAGAGATGAGGTTTTGTGTAGACTATAGAGGCCTCAATGCAGTCACTAGGACGGATGCCCATCCAATTCCAAGGGCAGATGAGCTAATTGATACTTTGGCCTCAGCAAAGTATTTTAGTACATTTGACCTGACAGATGGCTACTGGCAAATCAGACTCTCTGAGGATGCCTAGCCAAACACAGCATTTCCAACCTCTAATGGGCATTATCAATTTATTGTGCTGCCTTTTGGCTTGAAGAATGCACCTGCCACATTTCAGAGGTTGGTGAACAAATTTCTCACAGGCCTGGAAGCCTATAGTGCATCATATCTAGATGATATTGCTGTCTTTAGTTCCACCTGGGAGGATCACCTGGCCTGCCTCAGGAATGTTCTGGTGGCCCTCCAAAAGGTAGGCCTCACTCTCAAGGCCACAAAGTGCCAGATAGGGCAGTGCAAAGTTGTGTACTTGGGTCACCTGGTAGGTGGCGGCCAAGTTCAACCATCGGAGAGCAAAATCCAGACCATAATGAATTGGGTTGCTCCCTCTACCCAGTCTCAGGTCAGAGCTTTCTTGGGCCTGACTGGGTACTACAGGAGGTTTGTTAAGGGAAATTGACCATAGTGACTCCCCTTAATGATCTCACCTCCAAAAGGATGCCTAAGAAAGGTCAGTGGACAGTTAGCTGTCAGAAGGCATTTGATGACCTGAAGCAGGCCATGTGCTCTGCTCCCATTCTGCAAAGTCCTGATTACTCCAAAACCTTCATTGTCCAGACAGATGCTTCTGAGATAGGGGTAGGAGCTGTTTTATCACAACTTAATGAAGAGGGCCAGGACCGACCAGTAGCTTTTATAAGCAGAAGGTTGACCCCCAAGGAGAAACGTTGGTCAGCTATTGAGAGGGAGGCCTTTGCTGTGGTCTGGGCCTTGAAGAAGTTGACCTGTTTGGTACTCACTTCATTGTTCAGACAGACCATAAGCCCCTCTTATGGCTTAAACAGACAAAGGGTGAAAATCCCATACTTTTGAGGAAGTCCATTACTCTACAGGGGATGGACTTTTCTGTGTAACATAGACCTGGGAGTAACCATGCCAACGCAGATGGACTCTCCAGATATTTCCACTTAGAAAATGAAGACTCAACTGGACAAGATTAGTCTCATCTCCTTTCGTTTGGGGGGTGTGTGTGTAGGAAAGTAGGATCTGCTTTCATGGTTACCCCCACTTTTTGCTGGTGTTACTCTGTTTTATGTCAAGTCTGACTGGGATCCTGCTAATCAGGACCCCAGTCACTGTGCTTTCTCTCTAAATTGTACAGTGGTAAATACTTTGGTACCTTCCCAATTGGCTACTGGTGTACCCTTCTAAGTCCCAAGTATATGGTACTAAGGTACCCAGGGCATAGGTACACCAGGGGTCTCCCATGGGCTGCAGCATGTATTATGCCACCCATGAGAGACCACTCAAACTGTGACTACAGACCTGCGTTGGCAGCCTGTGTAAGCTGGTGCTGGCACCACTTACGACAGATATAAGTTTTCTTATATCTGAGGTCACTGCACTTGAAACCTATAAGTCACCCCTAAAGCAGGCCTTTCAATACTGAAGGCAGGGTGCTAGGTTATAGGTGTGAGGGTGCCATGCACAAGGAGGACACACCCACAAACCCCGGACTCGATTCTCCAGACTTTGTAAGTGCGGTCAGCCCTTTTGATAAATATAGTGACTATGCGTCATTATGCGATGGCTAACTATATATTGGTTGTGCCAAACCTGGGCATGTTTGGTATCAAACATGTTGGAATCATACCCCAACACTGTTACCGGTGTTGGAGGTATGATTCCATGCACCAGGGGGCTCCTCCAGGAAGCTCCCAGTGCTCCCGGTAACAGCCATCCAGGGTCTGCCAGCAAGCTAGTGCTGCTGCCGACCCCCAGACACGATTCTGCCCTCCTGTTTCTGAGCTGTGCTCAAGCAGGGCAAGGTAGAACAATAGGTTTCCTGTCACAGGGAGGTGTGACCACCTCCCAGACAGGACTTAGAGTATTGGGCTGGGGTGGGGGCACTTGCCAGCACCACCAGACTGCTTTGAAGGGTACATTTGGTGCCCTCCTTTCATACTCCAGTTTGAGGCAGTCCAGGGAGCACTTGGCTCCCGCTCTGTCGCAAAACTGGACCAAGGACATGGGAGTATCCTCCCCTCTGTCCAGCCCCTCCTCTGGGAGGGAACCGTGAAGTGTTCCAACCCTTTCCCTAGGGTACTGAAGGGCTCACCTGTGGGTGGCTCTTCAGATTCGTCGTGGGACAAGATTCAAACCTGAAACCACTTCAACTTCAACCGCCTGGGCACCTTGGACTACGCTGGACTTCACCTGGAACCGAGACTGCACCAAGGAAAACTCTGGCTGCTCCTGGTCTTGCTTTTCTGCAAGTATTCTTCGTCATTTGTGCCTGTGCTTCATCTAGGTTCTTCTCCAGGCCTGTGGGCATCAAAGACACCCGAAGGAATCTCCCTTGGAGCATCTGCAGGCACCGCAACGGACTTGACCGGTCTGCTGCTCCTGACGTCCTACGGACTCTGAAAGGCTCAGCAACACAGGTGGTGGTTCTGCAACTCCCTCTAGGCAACTCCCTCTAGGCCTGAACTGTCCTCTCAGCAAGTTTGAGGCCAGTATCCCTCGTTGGAACCGCTGGAACAGAATCCTTGTGCACTGCGTTGACTTGCCGTTGCCAAGGCTTGTTGGCTCTGTACTCCAGCGATCTTCAGGCTACAAGAAGCTCCAGTTTCCAGCATTACTTTCTGCCAAGATCTTTGTCCTCACCGCATCCTCTGCACCATGGGCCTGCATCTTATGTGAGCTGCTCGAGGTCCTCTTGCAACTCCTGTGCCTTTGGGCTGTGGGTCCTCTAGAGGGTCTTCTTTGGCTTCAGTGGGCTCCCCTGCTTGCTCGGGGCCTGCTCTGACTCTCCTGCAATTGGTGAGTCCCTTGGACCTTGCTGGTCCCAGCGTTGCAACTTTTTCGTTGACCACATCTGGTGCTGCTGCCAAGGCTTGTTGGTGCTCCTGCCGATCCCCTGGTTCTTGACTTCCGATGTGGGATAGCTCGTGAACGGCTCCTGGAAACAATCGATTGGGCAATCCTGCATGACGAATCATCGGTAATAAATGAACAGAGATTTATAACTGCAGAGTGAGCTGTAGCAACAGTTTAGGTATATGGTGCTCAGGTGGAGGGTTGAGCTGCTTTAGATATTTACTTTACTCCACAGCTAAGACTTGTCCCAGGTGATCTGCTCGACTTAGAGGTGCCCAGTTAAGAACTAAGAGTGAACTGTGGGAAGGTGGGGAGAGGGCATGCGGTGGTGGGGGGCGAATGCAGCAGAATGCGATACTATCTATGTAGAGAAAGGCATTGGGTATGGGAGCGCGTGGGTGGGTCTGCATGTACGCAGTGACTGTAGGCTGTGTGGTGCTAGGGACTGCAGACTGAAGTCTCTGGCCCTGGTGGAGGGAAATCTGGTAGGCTTAGTGGTTTCACGGGGAAGATTGTTGTTGCTAGGAGTCTCGCGGAAGTGTAGCAGCGGGGCCGTCCATTGCGGGGAGATGGGTCGTCGACGTATGCGTCGTACCTCTTTGTATCAGTGGGCATCCTCCTCCGCAGTGCCCCATTTGAACATCTCCCCTCTCCATGCTTCCACTAGGAGTGCCGTGGGCGAGCACCAATGCATGGTGAGCGCGCACTTGGCAAGGAGCAGGGCAAGGGCAATGAATCGTGTCTGTAACTTATTGTGATTTCTGTGCTTGAATATCCCCAGGGAGCAAGCTTCCCATGTGTCCAGGCCTGGTAATCCTAAGTGTCCCTGATGATCTCTGATCGGTCCTTGCCCAGACCATTCAGGACAGTTGTGATGCAGCCAAGTTCACAATTCATTGTGGCTTGTACACCACCGATTCCATCAGGTGAGCCATTGGCACCAGCATTCCCATGTGCCACCACACTTGGCTGCAGTCCACTGGTTTTCCAGGTGATGTCTGTTTGTCCCTAGTGGACATGCCATTCAACAGGACTCGCCTGTTTTGGGACAAGGCACACTTTGCTCTTGAGTGGTTCAAGGAGAGCATGGCTGCGGCCCACTCCCTAGGCTTATCTGCCCCACCTCGCTAGAAGCATCAACCCTACTGTTCTTTTTGTGGCTTCAGCACAGGTTCCCCATACCATCAGTAAATTCAACCCCAGCATAGCGCACAGCAGTTTCACAGCTGTGGTGCCTACCACCCATGTGGTCAATGCCAAAAGGCTGCCCAGTTCACTACCCCCCTGCAGTCCCACCTGCCAAACCCCTTTAATACGTGCTTAGTGAAGAACAGCCTCCCGGTTTGAGGCAGGATCTGACGATGTCTCTGGGTTGGCACGCCACAACATCTGACACGTGGGTCCAGCAAATCCCTACCCATCTTTTCTGCACAGCCGCACCTTCCATCGTCCCCCCAACGACTGACTGAGGAGCATCTTTCTGTTTTGCAGAAGGAAGTGCAAGCTCTTTAGGCCAAAGGGGCTTTGGAGATTGGGTGCCCTAGTCAGAAGTGCTCACACTGGCCCAGGTCTTGTCTATCTTTGGCCCTAGGTATTAGATGGTGGTGTTGGACCTGCAAGATGCCTATTTCCATATGCCGGTCCTGCAGGTCCATCAGTGCTACCTGCGGTTCGTGGCGGGACATGAACATTTTTCTGTTTGCTGTGCTCCCCTTTGGTACCACCACTGCCCCTTGGATGTTCACAAAGTGATGGCGGTGGTGGCAGAACATATTTGGGAGTCAGGGGTGGTAGCGTTCCCCTACCTCGACGACTGACTGTTGAAGGCGGGCTCGCCACAGGCAGTCATCAACCACCTCTAGACTATGGCAAACCTCCTGTCATCTGTGGGGTTTACTATCAATGTGCCAAAGTCGCACCTGACATCTCCTCAGACGCACCCCTTTATCACAGTCATTCAGGGCACAGTTCAGTTTGGGGCCTTTCCCCCAAGAAAGAGAGTCAAGGACATTGAGGCTATGATCCTGATCTTTCATCCTTGGTGTTGGATTTCAATGAAGCTGACGCTGAGACTGCCTGGAGTGATGGCCTCCTGTATCCTGCTGGTTGTGCACGCCAAGTGACATGTGCAGGCTTTGCAGTGGGATCTGAAGTCTCATTGGGCCCAACATCATGGTGACTTCTCCGACCATGTTCAGATTTTGGAGGAGACTGCCAAAGATCTGCAATGGTGGTTACTGGGCCGTGATTGGGTCAGAGGCAGACCCTTTTCCCTTCCGCACCCAGAGCTGACAGTGGTGACTGATGAATCGCTTTTGGGTTGGGGCGGCCTCCTGGGTGAGGTGGAGATCAAATGCCTCTGGTCTCCAGCAGAGTCCCGGCTCCATATCAACCTTATTGAGGTGAGGGCCATCCACTTGGCGTTAAAAACTTTCTTTCCATCCATCAAGAGAAGGCTGACAGGTGCTCACGGACAACACTGGCCACACCAATTTGCTTTTAGGGCTCAGCAGTTGGGGGTGCGGATGTCTCAAAAGCAATTAATTTTATTATTTATTTATTTTATAGTTTCATAGAGTGCGAACCAGACCCGTGAGGGTATCAGAGCGCTTTACAGGATTAAGGGGGTGGAATACAAAGCGTAAGGATGGGAGGGATCAAATTGGGAAAGATAGGGGATACATTATACACGAGGAGCACGCAGTCTAAAGTCCAAGCTGCAAGTGGGGAAAATAAAAAAAAATCGAGCAAGTGGATATAATATACAAGAAGGCACGCAGTCTCAGCTCTTGGGGGATGCCCAGGAGTGCAGGAAAATGTATCATCCATAGAGGCCATGGATGCCGAGGTGGAGGGTGGAACATGTCGATGAGGTGATTGTAAAGTATTCATTAGACGAGGTATTTTCCCATTAAGAAGGTTTTGGTCTCCTTCTTAAAGTGTGCCAAGGACGGAAGTCTTCTGATGGCAGTTGGGAGAGAGTTCCAAATTCTTGGTGCAGCCCCAGAGAAGGCCCGATTGTAGGTTTTTTTCTTCCGGAAGCGTGCTGGTTGCAGCAACAGGTCTTTGGCAGATCGGGAGTTTCTGGCTCCTCCGGAAACCACGAGTTTTTGTGCGAGAAAAGTAGGGGAATTGGAGTAAAGAGCTTTGTGAGTAATGCAGGCCACTTTAAATTGGATTCTGGCCTCTAGGGGAAGCCAGTTCAGAGCTTTGAGGTGGGGAGTGATGTGGTCGAATTTCTTTGAGCCTGTTAGGAGTCTGGCGGCGGTGTTGAGGCAGGCTTTCAATGGGGCCAGAGAGTTCTTGGGTAGCCCTGCGAGAGTAGAGCATCCATATTCTAGTCTGGAAATGACTAGGGCCTGGGTTGCCGTTTTAAGGTCGGACGCATCGAGGAAGGGTTTTAGGTTTCTTAGTTAGCTCAGGTGGAATCTAGCCGTTTTGGCCATCGAGTTTATATGGCCACGCATATTCAGGCTGCCGTCAAGGGTTATTCCAAGGGATTTCGCTGAGTCAGCAATGGTAAGAGGGCAGTTTAGTGCTGTGATGGGCTTGGTCCATTCCTGGATGTCTGGATTGGGTTTGGGTGGGGAGATCAGAAGAAATTCAGTTTTATTTGCGTTGAGTTTAAGCTGGTTGGCGGTGAGCCAATGGACTGTCAGCTTCAGGGCCTCGTTCAGGGAGAAAATGTCCTCAGGGGAAGAGATTTTTATGTAGATCTGTGTATCGTCGGCGTACATGAGGTAGGAGATGTTGGCGGCACGAAGCACCTCAGTGAGAGGTTCAAGGTAAAGGTTGAAGAGGGTAGGGGAGAGGGTTGATCCTTGGGGGACTCCAACCGAAACCGGAGAGGGGGCGGATAGATCACCGTTGATGAGGACTCTCTGTGAGCGATTTTGGAGGAAGGATCTAAACCATTCAAGGACGGTGCCATCCAACCCCATCCTGAGTTTGAGGCGTTCTAGGAGAGTTTCGTGGTTAACCGTATCAAAGGCAGAGGAAAGGTCTAGAAGGATTAGGAGACAAGTGTCGCCTAGGTCGAGGGCTTGGAGGGCGTCATCTACAATGTGGAGGAGGGTGGTTTCCGTGCTGTGTCCAGGTCTGAACCCTGATTGGAAGTCATCTAGCAGGTGAAAGTTGTTGATGTGTAGGCTTAGCTGCTGTTGCACACATTTTTCCAGAACTTTGGCAAGGAGTGGGATGTTGGATATGGGTCTATAGTTCTCAGCGGAGGCAGGGTCCAGCGTGGGTTTTTTTAGGATGGGGACAACTTGGCCAGCCTTGAGCGAATCAGGAATTGAGCCCTGTAGGAGGGAGGCGTTGATTATTGAGGTCCAGGAAGGGATGATAGCCTGAGAGGCGGCAGCTAGGCAGTTAGAGGGGAGAGGATCATTAAAGTGATTGTTCGGTTTTAAGGAGGCAAGAATTCTCGAGATAGAGTGTTCGTCGTAGATTCTAAAGTTGGATCAGTGCGCTAGGTTTTTGGGTGAAGTTTGGGAGGACAACGCAGAGAGAAGAGGTGGAGCTGGCAGAATTGGATTTTGGTGGTGAGTTGCGGATTTAAGTTCATTTCCTAGGGCAGAGATTTTGTTGCAGAAGAAGGAAGAGAATTCCTCGCTTGATATTAGGGGTTTAGGTGTTTCTTTGGAGGTTTTCGCTAGTTTGTTGGATTGGTGTTTGACCAAGTCGAACAGCTTGCGAGGTCGATTTTTGGCATTCTCCAGTTCAGTTCTGAAGAATTCTTTTTTAGTGTTGAGGATTTTCTTATTGTAGGCTTTTCTGGCCTGGCGGAGAAGTTTTAGATGTGCTGCTGATGGGTGTTGTTTCCAGATTCGTTCAGTCTGTCGAAGGGATCTCCTCTCCTTGTTGAGGGATCCGCTGAACCAGGGATTTCTGTCTTTAATCTGGGTTCTTTTTAATTTTAGTGGTGGCAGGTCATCGAGAATGTCGGATATGGTTGAGGAGTAATGATCCGCTAGGTTGTCGACCGAGGTGCACTGAGGGGAGGGGGAGGGGGTGGGAGGTCGGACTCACAACGCGGTGCCAGTTTCTCGTGGTCGAGGTTCTTGGTGTCTCTAACCCATTGTTTGGGAATCACAGGTTGAGGTGTCCATGTTTTGTGGGTGCTGGGCAGGAGGAAAGTGATGGCGTGGTGGTCGGACCAATCACAAGGGTCAATAGAGATAAGTTTGACCGCTGATTCCTTAGCAATGATCCAGTCTAGAGTGGCACCTTTCGAATGAGTAGGGAGGGAGCAAGCTTGGATAAGGGCTTGATCAGCCAAGAAGTCTCTGATGGCATTGACCTGAGGGTCCTTAGGATCGTTCCAATGCAAGTTAAAGTCGCCAAGGAAAATGTCATTAGAGTTTGGAGAAAACTTGGCTGTGATGATTTCCATGAGGAGGTCCGTAAAGGTGTCGTTCTTGCCTGGGGGGTGGTAAAAGATGTGAAGTTTGCACAGCTGTGAGGTGTTGTTGGAGATGGCGAGGTATTCGCAGGAATCTGTGGGGTCCACCGGCAGTTCCGTAACAAGGAGATTGGAACGGTAGATACAGGCAATGCCACCCCCTTTTTTCTTTGAGTGCCTGTCCATCCTTACGATGTTATAGTTGGGCGGGACTAAAAGGTCTAGGTAGGGCGATGAGGATTCCTTGAGCCACGATTCAGTCAAGATCGCTAGATCCGATTTATGACTCAGGATGAGGTCGGCGACATCAGATGCATGCTTAACAGCTGACCTGCAGTTTATTAGGAGGCCGGCTAGGGAGGGGTAGGAGAGGGTGTCGCAGGTAGAAGCAGAGTTGGGAACTTTAGCTAGGTTGCTAATGACCAGCCCTCTGCTGCGGAGGGTAGCAGATCTGTTAGGGTTGGTTGCAACCGTGCAGATAGGGTGTTCTCCCCTTAGGTCTAAGTGGCATGAGGTTGTCAAGGCAGATTCGTCGCTACTGAGGAGGTGGGTTTGTAGGTGTGGAGGAGAGCAAGAATTTCCTCCTCTGAGAGGTGGCAGTGTTGCTTGCGTGGGCGCAAGTGTCTCCGGGATAGTGGTAGTGGGTGATGGAGGGGCTTCGTGAGGGGGATGTGGGTCGCATTCTGTGAGAGCCAGAGATTCGAGAAGGAGAGTTCGGTGATGTGAAGGAGGTGCTTTAGGTCCAGAATCGATTTGTGGATGCTCAGTGTTAATTCGGAGGATCTGCGGTGGAGAATATCAATATCTCTAAGAGAGGTATGTTCTGGCAGGCCGGGGACCAGTTGCAAGGGAGCGGTTCTGATAGTATGTGCTGGTAGCCTAGGGGTGGGTTCAGGCGGGCCGAGGGCTGGTTGCATGCAAGTTAATCGGATGGAGTGAGGGGGGCTAGGTCGATCCGCGTCCCTATGGGAAGGAAGGTCTTGCAGGCAGGGGGCCAAAGGGGTGGGAGCGATTTCGTCTGACTGCTTTTGCAACCTAGTGGTGGGGCTAACTTGACCAGAGTACTGGGCCCTATTAGGCGTTTCCATAACAGTGTTGAGGGCCCTAGTGGGGGTTTCAGTGGCCCGGAGTACAGGAAGATTACGCGGGCAGGAGGTTAAGGGTTTAGGGACGCTTCTAGTGTTATGTGCTGGAAGCGTGATGGCAGGGCCGGGTTGACATGTTAGGTGGGCCCTGGGGGGAGTATCGGAGGTCAGCGGAGCGGGGATCGCTGGGAGGTCTAGGTTAAGTGGTATGGGCGCGCTGCGGATGGCATGCATAGGAGACAGGGTGACAGGGCCGGGTCGCCCAATGACGAGGTCACTGGCAGGAGTGGTAGGTGAGAGGCAAGGTGCATTTGGCCGAGTGGGCGAGGGGTGGAGCGGCGGGAGCGTGGACTGAGACGGGTTTTGAACATGTTTTTTAAGGAGGGTGAAGAGGTCAGCAAATTTGATGAGGTTTTTGGGAGGTCCTTGAATCAGGATAGTGCCGCTGTTGTATAAGGTGATGGTAAGGTCAGCACGCAGGTTTGCAGATGGAGTGATTGTGAGTTTTTTTCCGTGAGGGATGTTCCTTGCTTCTTGTACTTGGAGGAGGCTCGAGAAGGCATTGCGCCAGCGAGATGTTTTTCTGGAATGGAAGATGAGGTCGTTGATGACAGTGCCCTGGTTTACGCAGAGACGATGGTCAGATATCAACGTCTCAGGGTGGCTTTTCAGGATGGAGTGTTTAAGGGCTTTGGAGGCGGATTTGGAGAGATTAGGAGGATAGATAACGGTGTAGTAATTGTCTCCCGTGGAGGTCAAGCAGGGCTCTGCCATGCTGGGGAGAGTGATGATGACACCGCCCCAGTGGTCGGTTTGCGTGGTGAGATGTATCCGCAGGTCTGCCCTACTATCAAGGTTTGCTTACAGAAAGTGCTTCCGTGTCAAGATGGCCTGTCTTAGATGAGCAGCGAAAAGCAAAGTGCGAGGGCTGTTAGTCAAATGCCCATGCCAGGGTGGGGGTTTACCAGGTCTTTTTCAGTGCAGTAGGTTGAAAGGGCAGTAGTCTAAGAGCCCAAGCCAAGATGGCCACTGTAGAAGTCCTTTATCAGATATTGTAGGTAGCTACTGGCTCAGAGCTCTTTCTATTGTTGTGAAAGCGTGGATCAGTCCTCTTTCATTTACTATGAATAGGAGAGGTGAGGATCAGTCCTCTTTCACTTGCTGAGAATAGGGCAAGTGGGTTTTCATGTTGAAAGGGCTGTAGTACAAAAGTCCATGTCAAGATGGCCACTTTAGCAGACCTCTTTCTGTTATTGTGGGTGGCTTCTGGCTTAGTCCTCTTTCTATTGTTGTGGATTCACGGACCAGTCCTCTTTCACTTACTATGCATAGGGCAGGTGAGGATCAGTCCACTTTCACTTGCTATGACTAGGGCAAGTGTGGACAGCTTCTATTGTGTAGTGCAAGCGCACTCAAAATGGATGCACCAGTACATAAAAGGTTAATGGATGCACCAGTACATAAAAGGTTAAGATGGCCATCTCACACAGTTTCAGGCTAGGGTGTATATGGAGTAAGGGTTTTACAAGTGGATGAGTCAGCACAAATGAAGACTACCCCGTTAAAATTATAGTAGATGGCGAGGCGCTCACCGTTTGTTAGGTGAGGCAGGCAGTCAGCTGATATGTCACACAAGCAGGTGAGCCGGGATCCGAAGACGAAGGGATTCAGGCGAGATGCCCTGCAGGGCGCTCCTTGCTTCTACCAGGCAATATGGGTCAGGTCGGTCCGCCGAGTGAAATAATTCGCAGGACCAACGGCCGGTCCGCGCACAAGCCGGCTTTTCACTAGGGCGCCGTGAAGGATATGACATCAAAGGCGGGCGGAGGCGGGCTCAACTACGGCATCCAACTCCGGTGTCAGACGGCGTCATAGGCGGGCGGGAGGCAGGTTCAACGCCGGCATCCAATAATGGACTCAGCTCGGCATCACCGGCGGACGGATGGCTAGCTCGATGCCGGGAACGATGGCAGGCGGAAAGGCGGGCTCAACACCGGCATGAGATGCGGGCGGAGGGCGGGCTCAATCAGATGCGGGTGGAAGACGAGCAAAATACCGGCATCAGCACCGGCCTCAACTCCGGTAACAGCTGCGGGCGGAGAGGCGGGCTCAGCATCGGCAGAAAGGAGGGCTCAGCATCGGCATCCTCTCCGGCTGAGGGTGTTTGCTACAAGTGGGGTCGGCTCCTCACCTGGGCAACACGAGCCCGATTGATGTTTCGTTGGGCGATCCCTGGAAGAGAAAATCGAGGACCCGCTTCACAACAGGGCGCCGCAGTGTCTCCTCGAGAGGCGGTCAAGATGGTCGGCGTCGGAGGGAATGCGGCGACCTTCTCCCGGAAATCTTCAGCGCAGGTAAGCCCTGAATAACGAAACTTGTTTCACGGTGATCGCAGTTAGCGGTATTCATGTGGCGTGCTGCAGCGAGAGGTGGATGGCAGGGTTATCCGGGGATAAATACCAAATTTGGTGATCCCCAACCCGGGAGCTCTGAGGCAGAGCTCTACCTGGCGGCCATTTTCTTCAACTGACGTCAGCGCACAGGAGTGGTGCCTATATAGGCCTCACATGTCATGTCTGCAGCAGCACGGCATCAGTGCAAAGCTACATTCTACTACTTAGAGGCATGCAGAGGTACTGCTGAAAAGTTTCCGCATTCGGTCTGATGCCTGGGGAATATTCAAAAGGTGAGGAATCTGCGGCTAGATAGAGTCTCTACCAGAAAGAGCGTTACCAAAGGTAAGTAACTTGTTAATCTTCACAATGACTATGACAGTCAGTACTATGTAAATAATAGTTTTGATGACCTTCAAGATGCCAGTGATCTGGACACCTCTCCAGACAGTGGACTCTCTCGCCTCACCAAATCCCACAATGGCTAGTGAAGAGTTCACATCCTTCGCCACAGTGATTTGCAGGGCCCCTAAGACACATGACCTCATTCTGCAACACAGAAAGTCAAAACAACTCTCCTAACAGAGGTCTGAAACCCAACACAATCTACTCAGAAGCCTCTGCTACTCTTTAATTTAATGAGTATTTATCTGATGTGCTGATGGGCACCTGATCAAAACCAGGATCTTGCCCTCCGGTCAATAGACAGGTGGTGAGATGGCATAGACTAGTTCCCAAAGATCTGGACTTCCTATTGCATCATCCCACCCCGGAGAGGCTCGTCAACCAGGTGTTGAGAAGCCTCTTAAACGCCACTGCATTTCCTACTACCCGCCTGAAAAGGAATCAAAAAGGATGGAGACATTTGCTGTATGGATGTTCTCTTTGGCCAGCCTCGCACTCAGGTCGGTCAATAACACATGCTTCCTGGGTAAATATTTGCATGCAATATGGGACAAATTGGCGGATAGCTCACCAATGGTTTCTGAAGACATCTATCAATCCTTGCAACACTTGATCTTGGACAGACAGAATGCGGTGAAATATTCTATTAAATCTGCTCTGGACACTAAAGACTTTCTGGGAAGGGTCAGCCCCAGCGTGATTAGGTGTCACACCTGTATTCGCTCAACGGGCTTCTCATTTGATGTCCCATAGTCTCTTATAGACATGCCCTTCGACAGCTCTAGGTTGTTCAGAGTGATGGCGGACTCTGCAATCGAGAGGTTTAAATATAGTAAGGCCATTGCCCGATCTCTGGGCTTAGCTCCACCAGCTCTGCACTAGCCCCAAAAGCAGCATCCCTTTCGAGGCTTCGGTAGGGGGTACCAGCAGAGGCAGAGAAAATACCTGCCACAGCAGCAATAGGCTTCCCACTCCTGAGGTCGAGGCCGGGGATCAGGCTGATAACGTCCGGGTCCCAAGGACAATGAGCTACCCAAACCCCAGCCCTTTCCCCAACGGTCACCGCAAAACCACTTTAATTTTCCCTTGGCATTGCACGGTGGCTGGTGGTAGGTCACATCAAATTTGGCTTCCCTGGCTGGAGAAGCATCACCTCCGATCAATGGGTACTCTAATTTTTTTGCACTCCCCTGGACATGCCATGTGCACTTCCAGAGGACCACCTCTCAGAGAACCACTTATGCATACTCCGTGGAGAAGTTCAAGCTCTCTTGAGCAAGGGAGCAATGGAGAGGGTGCCAGCATCAGAGAGAGGGACCCGTTGCTACTCTTGTTACTTTCTGGTGCTGAAGAAGAACAGAGGAATCTGTCCCATTCTTGATCTTTGCCTGCTGACAAGTACATAGTGCCTACCCTGGCCCAAGTTTCGTCTGTCCTGCATTCAGAAGACTGGATTGTACAGTTGGACTTGCAGGGCGCATATTTTAACATCCCTCTCCTACAGTCCCACAGACATTACCTGTGGTTTGAAGTAGGCCAAGAGCACTTTCAGTTCATCATGTTCCCCTTTGGCCTTACCAGAGCACCTTGGGCGTTCACAGAGGTGATGGTGGTGGTCGCTGCCATCTACGTCGGTTGGACACACCAGTCTTCCCATACCTCGACAACTGGCCGCTGAAGGCGGACTCACCTCAGGCACTCACACTTTAGGCACTGTGAACCTGTTGACATCGCTGGGTATTTCCATCAATGTGTCCAAGTAACATATAGCTCCTTTAAAACAGCTTTTCTCCATTGGAGCCATCCTGGGCACTGGTCTTTTCCAAGCTATTCCTCTCCCTGAAGAAGCCAAGGACATTCCGGCTAGTATCCCAATATTTCAACCCTTGACCTGGGACTCAGTGAGAGCAGCTCTGAGGCTTCTGGGCCTCTTGGCCTCCTACATCCTGCTTGTGGACCATGCCAGGTGGCACATGCGGACTCCACTGTGGGATCTGAAGGCTCAGTGCACTCAGCATTGAGGCGACTATGAGAGTCCATCCAGGTGTGGAAGTGTTCCTCCCAACCATCTAGTGGGAAGAGGTGCAGGTTCTCATGGACACCAATACCGCCATGTGGTATTGCAACAAACAGGCCGGAGTGAGGTGGTGGGTCCTGTGCCAGGAGGCTCTGCATCCCTGGAAGTGGTTGAACTCTCAGGGAATCTTCCTGACTACCTAGCACCTGACAAGATCTTTAAAAGCCAGGGCAAACACACTCAGCCAGTGGCTCCAAGTGGAACACGAATGGCAGTTACACTCGGAGGTGGCACAGGGTATCTTCCAGTAATGGGAAGAAACCTGGTTCGATATTTTCACCACCATATAGAGCAAGGTATCCAAACATTTCCGCATTGGAGTTCCCAAGGCAGTCCCACCTTGGAGACGCCTTTCATCTCAATTGGGGATCGGGACACCTGAAAGCATTTCCAACACTTCCTCTCTTGCCCAGAATGATTGAAAAAGATCAGGAAAGACAGGGCCCTACTCAACCTAGTGGCTCCAAACTGGGCGAGGACAGTGTGATAGCCAGAAATTTTGGCCATGAGCACTTATCCTCTGATTCGGCTGCCTCTTCAGGAGGATCTCCTGACGTAGCAGCAAGGCTGACTCTTGCACCCGAGCCTGCCCAACCTACACCTTCATGTATGGAGATTGAGTGGCGACAGTTCACAGCTTTCAACATTCCTCCTGATGTGACTGATGTCATCCTGGCAGCAAGGCGTTCAGATACCAAATATGTTTACTCAAGATGCTGGGAGAAATTTGTTGTCTGGTGCTCCCCCTGACAAATTCAACCTCTGAATACTCGGTTATCAGCTGTTCTCTTATTTTGTATGACTTTAGGCCAGTGAGGCTGATAGAGCGCAAAGATAGTCTGAAAATTGTAGGGGTACATTATATTCATGAGTAGTCCGTACCTGCATATATTCATATGTGTGCATTAACCTTAGTTAAAGATGTGGTGTAATAATTAGTGGTAAATGAAGTATTAGGATGAAGTTGTGCCATTTAAGAAATGTAAAGTGGCATTTAGAAGAAATTATGTAACTTTCGATGTTCATTGCAAATGCATAATGAGGTAGTTATGTGTGTAATGTAATGCAGTAGATTTAAATGTGCATCATGTTGAAGTTGCACACGCCTAGGTGACTAATTGTGTTTAAATGTGATGAAATGTAGTGCTTACAGATGTAATATTCAAATGTGTTTAAGTGATGTTAAAGGCCTAGGTGGAGTACCTGCTCCTTCTCGTTAAGAAAGGCCTATTCGTTTCCTTATGTTAGCTGGTTTATGTAGGCCCAAAATGTATTTTCCCCTGGTGAGGCTCTCATTTGGAGACGGTCAGCGAAATTCATCTGCATGCAAGGTTGTTTCGTTCTCATGCATTCGTTGCAGGTGCAAGGACATCGTCTTCGTTAGTTAGAATAATGCTTTTTGTTTTAGGAGTTAGGTATGGAGGAGATCCGCTACAAAGTCTCCAGGAATGCCGATAATTAGGAGTTGCGCTGAAGAAGCCCGAGACCCAAGGACACTTCAACCGTCGTTGGACCGAGTTCAACTTTTAGTGGAAAGTTACCTAGGAGAGGTGCCTGGCCAGGAGAGGTGTTACCTGGGCGGGCCTACCGAATGTCCATTTTGTATTTGGGACAGTGCCCCGAGGGTGGAGGCAGCAGTCAGTGGAGTTGGCAGTCAGCAGAGAGGGCAGATTGAGCAGGAGCAGATTGAGGAGAGGTAGAGTGAGCAGAGAGGGAAAAGGAAGGGATCGATTCTTAGGATGAAGACTTAGACGGTCTTTTACAACGTGAGTGCACTTCTGAGGAAGTCATCACGAGCTGACACCTTTTCATTATCTTGCTTGGGCAAAGTTAAGTAGGGATGCCCCTTTAGAATAATGTAGGGATAGACTAACGGATTTTCTTTACAGATTTCAATGAAGACTAATATAGATGTTGGTGCAGTTATTGCTTGTTTAGTATTTCTGGAATTGCTTATTCTCTTTATGTTATACCGAATTAGATTGGTGCGTAGGATGGACTTTGTATTAGTGCCTTTGTATTTTTGCAACCTCGTTCTGAGGTGTCTGTATGTTCAGTTATTTTTGGTTCTGTAATAAACCCCTAAACTTGGACTTCTGAGTCAGTGATCCTTTCAGAACTTTGATTAAATAGATGCATGTTAGCTTGTTAAGAATACATTGTTTCTCCCCTTTACACTTCTCAGCAGGTAACAAAAGGTCCAGTCGACCGAGGGTTCCTAGTAAATTATCAAAGTGGAATCCGGCTTTATCAGTTGGTAACGAGAGGATGGTTACCTCTGTAGTAAGGGGAGAAGTAGAGATGGGTAGTCATTGAAGCCCCATAGAGCCCAAGTGATGGTTATCCAGTGGATTGTGAGCGGAACACGACGGCGTTTGATGGAAACCGACGGCGAGTGACGGTGCGGCGGAAACAGCAGTTCGTGGTGGAGTGAGTATGAACAGGGATGTGTGTCTGTTAGATTGCGGTGTTGTTTTGATTGTGTGATGTCTTGCGGAGTTGGAATGAGAGTTGAGTGATTGTGGTTTCGGGGCGAACGCGTGCAGTCCATGAGACTTGATTTATTGATATCCCGGGATAAGAGATTGTGGTGTAGAAGACACCCAGAGTTGAAATTGTCTGACCAGAGATTGTGGGAGTCATGAGACGTCGTTGACTAACCCACCGATGATAGGGAAACGTGTGTGTGAGTGCGTGAGTAACCGACGCAGGTCGTGGGTTACTGCATGTGGAACATCGAGTGATTGGATCCTATCAATTAAGTACATGACTGTCCGGCCGTTCGTGGGCAGATAGTCTGGGGCAATTGTCCGGTCGTTCGCGGACAGACGGTTGCCTGAGTTGAGGTCGACAATTACGAGACTGTTCGGTCGTTTTGTGGACAGACAGTCAGAGAAGTAACTGTTCGGTCGTTTGGTGGACAAACAGTTATTTCAGAGCATGAAAGAGATGCATGAGTGTGCGAGAGACGAATTGTAAAGGAGGGGAACTGCTGCATGAGGAGGAAGAGTGACGTCAGAGAGTGTCGCGCTGTGATAGGTCGGTTGGTGCGAAGCCGCGTTGGTATTGGTGGATTGTCATCAGGAAGTCGAGTGAAAACAAGTGAAGAAAACATTGATTTCATCATGAAATGTTTTAAAGTTTTACGAGATATGTGTAGAGGAGACAGACGAGTGGTTACTCGAGGGGGAGAAGAAGCTCCACCCGAGGATACCCCAGCCCATTATATGGCTACGAATGTGGGATTGCACACTATAATTTGGCTTGAAAATTGGCATAAAATGACTGAACATGAGGGAGAATTGACTTTTCCGCGTTATGGCACTTTCAGGTTGGAAGTGTTGTACTAATTGAAAATGGTGATGTCCTCATTGCGACCTTTACCCAGACCAACACAGTTTGAGGCGCTACACGCATGGATAAGAGCAGCGCATGATAGGAAAAGAGACAGAAGCCAGGAAAGGGTGAAAAAGTCAATCAGGGCGTTCCAGGATGTGCGATGGGACGCATTGGAGAAGAGATGGAGGGTGGAAACTATTGAAGGGGATAGGCTATTTCCGTTGCTGATAAACGTAGGAGAGGCCCAGAAGAAGTGGGGTGAGGAAGACGATAGTGACACAGATGACAGCTTGCTAGATAGATTGCTATCAGAAAGACCACCTCAATATAATCCAGATTCCGAAGAGGGAAAGGCAGTATCAACAGAAGGAACTGGAGAATGGCAGACTCAACCTAGCGCGAGAGTAGTCGGAAGAATATCAAATGGAACAGAAGGGATTGGAACACACACACAAACAAGCATCAAAGCTAATGGAATTACAGTTGTTACAAGGCTACCGGATGCTCTTACAGTACCGGTTACCATTGGCCCCATAGTGTCAGTATATGACCCAGATCAGGCAGGAAATGGAAGTCTAGCACGATCAGTAGCAGGAGAAGGGACTGGCTCCGGAGGGAATGGCATAGTGAGTGGAATAGGTCACCTTCCGAGGCCCATGGAATCAAGTACTCCTTTGCCAGCCACGGCAGACTCCTCTAGAGGACAGGTAGATGTAAGAACGGCGAGACCAAGGTCTTTGGCCGATTCGAGATCTGACATAAGGATGTGGGAACCACCAGTGAGAAGCTCTAATGATAGGATGACAGGAGACTGGGATCGAGGGAATTCAGGAAGTCGACCAATCCTAGGGAATATAGCGGAAGGGAACCGATGAGAGGATCAGGACAATGAGAATGGAGAATCAAGTGGTACATCGAGTCGAGGGATGCTTAAAACTGCTATAAGAGCAAAGATGCTGGATGTGATGAGATTAAAAGCTGAGGTAGATGAGATAATTAGTGGGAACCTGCCATTGGAAAGAGTAGAGCTTTATGGACCAGACGAGTTGCTGTTTGTAGCAAAAGATGTAACTCGCAAGGCGAAGTCAGCACATGAGAAATTGACAGAATTGGCAAAAAGAAACAAGGTGGATCTATCCAAAACTAAGACGCTGCAGGGAAGTCACAGGTTGCAGTACAGTGACCAGGAACTGGAAGAGAAGAGAGTGATAGGGCTAAGAACTCACATTCGAGAACTGATTGTAGGGGTACGTGCATGGAGCATGCTTGACAAGTGGGAGGAAAGATGGTCCAAAAAGAAAACCACTAAAAAGAGTATAGGAGAGACACCGCCTGCAGGAGGGGGGAATGACAGGAGTAGGGAATTTTCCTTTGCGAGAGGTACAGAACGGAGGGTATGTGCATGTGCCTTGGAGTAGAGGTGATTTGGCAGCGTTTACAAATGAATTTCCTCGGCTGAGGGAGAAGCCTGTCGAGTGGTACAAACAGGTCGATCGTTTTGTTAAAATCTCGAAGGTGTTGTGGGTTGACTTGAATACACTGTTTGAAATTGTGATACCAAGTGATTTGTGGGCAGCTTGTAAAGTTGCAGTTGATTGGCCCACTTCTGAACCAGACAGGGATTTGGTTACCAATGGTCCTTCACCAATTGTCATGAAGAAGTTTGAGCAAGTAATTACATGGCTGAAATTCAAAATCTCACCACAGGACATTGATTGGGTTAAGATAGATCGAACTGTTCAGGAACCAAAAGAGTCCGTACATGAATATTACGAGAGGCTCTTACAAGCCTTTAAGCAGTACAGTGGGCTAGACACGTTAGACCCCAAAGACATGGGACAGTTTGTTTCCAAGTTCGTCTTGGGTCTTAGATCAGAAATCAGCTTTATGATTCAGCAGCATTTGATCTGCTGGCAGAACAAGTCAGTGGACGAGATACTGCGGTATGCCAGGTACTGCAGCGATGAAGTGGACTCGAAACACAGGAAGCTTAAGGATAAGCTAATGCTAGTCCAGATGCAAAGTGCTGACACGGAAGTTCAGACCCAGCCAGGTGGAGGGACATTAGGGAGAAGACAGGGAAACAATCAAGGAGGGACCCAGAATGTGCAGGGTCCGGGAAGGGGGAAACCTATAGACCCTAAGACAGGGATGGATGTGGCCACATTGAAAAAGACGACTGCGTGTCACTTTTGTCACAAGATCGGGCATTGGAAACGTGAGTTTAGATCAAATCTAGCGAACCAAGTACAACAAGAGGGAGAGACGGTGCAGGTATCTGAGGTCGTCAATACAGTGACAAGACCCAGGTCCATGCAAGGGGGGACATTGTGCCCGCAGGTGCAAGTACTGCAACCTCCAAGAATTCCACAGGGAAATCGAACGTACCAGCAGATGCCCCTTTTCGAGGATTGTGATGATTACAGCTCAGACCCGTTGGCATGATGGTGCCTGAGGGGGGAGGAAGACTGCACTCTTGGGGCAGTCTTAGAGGTAGACCAGAGGGGACCGTTTGTCGAGGCGGATGTTGACGGTCATTCCACCACCTTTTTGGTTGATACTGGTGCTATCCGTTCTACTGTGAGATCTGCAGTAGTTCCCAACCTACCCCTCTCGGGACAATCAATCCAAGTAGTAGGAGTGGCAAATAAGAAGATGAATAGCCCTTTGACCGAGCCGATTCCTGTGAGAATAGGAACTTTTCGAGATCGACACCAATTTGTTGTGTGCGACTCAAGTCCAGTCTGTTTGCTAGGACGCGATCTGTTGTGCAAACTGAATTGTACCATCTATTGCACCCCAAAGGGAGTGGAATTACAGACAAATGATGATGATGCCAGCTTCAAGGTTGCAAATCAGCATTTCTGTATAGAGATGTATCCTATGTTAACAGTGGAAGAGCTTCCACTTGACCTAAGAGACTCTGTTTCATTGGATGTGTGGGACTTTACAGGAGAGGAGGTCGGATTGATCAGAGGTGTTGAGCCAGTTAAGATCCAGGTCAAGCAAAATGCTGAGTTTCCAAGAACACCTCAGTATAATCTGTCACCTGAAACGATTACAGGGATAAAGCCTGTCATCGAATCCATGATTCAGCAGGGAATTCTTAAGGAGATAATGGGCAGTCCATGCAACTCACCCATTATGGGATTGCAGAAACCAAGTGGGAAATACAGAATCGTGCAAGACCTGCGAAAGGTCAACACGATTGTGGTTCTATGTTGTCCAGTGGTACCGAATCCATCAGTGATACTATTCCAGATTCCATGTGAAGCCGAGTGGTTCACGGTGATTGACTTGTGCCAAGCATTCTTTTCGATACCGTTGCACGAGGAGAGCCAATTTTTATTTGCTTTCCGTCTGGAAGATCGTGTGTTAACGTGGTGTCGTATCCCTCAAGGGTATACAGAGAGTCCATCAATCTTTAACCAGATCTTGAAAAAGAACCTTGAGAGTCTTGTACTGCCACAGAATTCTGTTCTCGTGCAGTACATTGATGATCTCCTCATTGCGTCCGAAACGGAAGATGCTTGCAGGATTGACACGATTGCCTTACTGAATCATTTAGGGGAAAATGGACACAAGGTGTCCCCGGACAAGTTGCAGTACTGTCTAAGTGAGGTTCAGTACTTAGGCCATCGAATTGAGAAAGGCAAGAGAAAAGTGTCACCAGATCGAATTGAGGCGATCATGAACATGACTGTGCCCATCACTCAGAAGGAAGTCAGAATGTTCTTGGGAATGGTTGGTTACTGTCGCCAATGGATTCCCAACTTCTCATTGAAGGCGAAGCCCCTGCAGAGACTGATGCATAAGGACGTGAGTGATCCGGTACCATGGGACAATGACTGTCTGATTGCGTTCTTGGAGTTGAGAGAGGGCTTATGTCGTGCTCCGGCTCTGGGAATGCCTGACTACAACAAGTCTTTTTCATTGTTTTGTTATGATCGAGAAGGTTGTGCATTGTCAGACCTGACTCAGAGTCATGGAAGTGTCCGTAGGCCAGTTGCCTACTTTTCAGCTACTTTAGATCCAGTAGCTTCAGCGTTGCCCGGATGTCTCAAATCCGTTGCTGCAACAGGTGTCAGCATTGAAAGGTGTGAAAGCATTGTTATGGGTCATCCTTTGACCGTTTATGTTCCGCATTCTGTTGAACTGTTGATGACAAGGACTAAAACACAGCACCTGACAAACAATAGACTCACACGTTATGAGCAAGTCATACTTGCCGCAGAGAATGTGACTCTGAAGAGGTGTTCTGTTTTAAATCCTGCTACATTGATACCATTGCCAGATGTAGATGATGAAGATTGTGAAGACCACGACTGTCTTGATGTGACTGAACTTTGCACCAAACCAAGACCGACAGAGTTGATGAACCTCTGTCTGATCCTGATGAAATTTTCTTTGTCGATGGTTCATGTCTCAGAGACAATGTGGGTCATTTGAGAGCAGCATTTGCTGTATGTACCATTACTGGAGTGGTTGAAGCTGCTTGCCTAGAAGGAGTATACTCCGCACAAGTGGCTGAAATCATTGCTTTGACTCGCGCCTGTCTGGCAGCTGATCAGATCCGAATCACCATCTATACTGACAGCCAATATGGGTTTGATGTGGTTCACGACTTTGGACAGTTATGGTCGCAGAGGGGTTTCTTGACCTCATCTGGATCTCCCATCAGAAATGGAGACTATGTGAGACGACTGTTAGAAGCGTTGCAATGTCCCAGGGAAATTGCAGTGGTAAAGTGCGCTGCACATGGGAGGTGGACGGATTTTGTTTCTGTTGGAAATAAGTACGTGGACGAAATTGCACGTTTCTGCGCTGAACAAGGGTGCATATTTACTGGAGATTACACTGGAGAGAGCCAAGAAGGAACCGAGCTCAACATGATGTTAGCCATGGCAGACACTTGGGAGGAACTCAAGAGGAACTCAAGAGCCTGCAGGAAGGAGCTCCAGGTCAGGAAAGGGATGTATGGGTCAGGTCAGGATGTGAGAAGGGAGACGTTGGAATTTGGGTTTCAAGTGATGGTCGAGCAGTGTTACCAGATGACCTATTGAGCCCGATGGCAAGGCAAATTCATGGTGCTGTACATCTAGGGAGAGATGCGATGGTGCGAGTGTTCAGACAAACGTGGTCCAATCCACGGTTTCGTGCATTTGCTGAACCAGTGTGTCATAGGTGTGTTACCTGCCAACAAATGAATGCTGGAAAGAAAACTGTGGTTGCACTGAGTCACATTGGGAGGTTAGGAGGACCTTTCAACCGGATACAGCTTGACTTTATTGAGATGCCTAGGTGTAACGGATTGATGTACATTTTAGTGGTGGTATGTGTCTTCTCACGATGGGTGGAAGCTTATCCCACACGAAGGTGTGACACTCTTACAGTAGCCAAGCTATTGTTGAGGGAGTTGATTCCTAGGTTCGGTTTTCCAACTTCGTTGGAGTCGGATAGAGGAACACACTTCCACAGTGAGATCATGAAATTGCTTTGCGTGGCTTTAATGGGTGATGCGATTGCCAGCAATACCGTATTCAGCCTTGATAAACATCACTGATGACTTAATCCTTGATTACTGCAAAGGACTAGCTGATGTGGTCCGTTCTATGTCTCAGCAGGTGAAAGCTGCTGCTGTTCCGGCTTCAAGGGATCTCTGCCACGACTTGTGCCCGGGAGATTGGGGGCTTGTCTGAAAGCACGGGAGGAAGAGCTGTTTGGATGCTCAGTGGCGAGGCCCCTACCAGGTGATACTGGTAACGAACACAGCGGTGAAGTGCGGAGTGTTGCCGAATTGGATACACGCCTCCCATACTCGTCGAGTTTCAGAACCCTTGGAAGAAACAGCTCCTCTCGTGAATGAAAATCCAGCTGTGGCGGCAGGGCCAAGAGAGAGGACAAGCCAAGCTGTGAGGGTTGCTGACGAAGCTGGTTGCTCACCAGGCTGAGGAGGGTTACGCTACACCCAACCCAGGTATTGACTCTGAGGAAGAAGGTAACGTTGCGGGTAGTATAGAGTCAGACTCAGCCGCAGGAAGTGGTGCGCAGAGGGTTCAAGAGAAAAGCAAAAGGGCTAATCGAACCGAAGAATCGTGGCCTGAAAGACAAAGAAGGTTGAATCTGAGTTTGGCCCCTGAGAGAGATCTCGCCCCTATGTCCGAGACATCAGAATCAGAAGTGAGTGAAGAAGAACAAGACCAAGAAGGTCCAAGAAGGTCGAGAAGGACAAGAGTGCCTTGCCAGAGATACGCTGCCCCGGAGTGGACTTACGCAGTAACTGATGCCGGGAGTAGTGAGTTCCGGGAGGCTGAGGTCCGTGCGAGTGATCAGCAGGAATCCTCTATTGAAAATTGATGTGGGACTGATAGTTCCAGGACTCGAAGTTGAAGGAGTGCTGACAATCACGGTTCCAAAACCTCCAGTTTTGAGCAAGGTGCGAATTCTGATATTGCATAAATTAGTTTTCCCAACGTTTGGATTTGAAGCATCACCTCATGAACTGGTAGATGTTTGTCTTGAGATTTTGCAACATGTTTTAACTGCCATCGGATCTGAACTTATCGTAGATTGTGAATGAACTGTGCATTGTAAATAGGTGTTCCAAAGAAGATAACCTAGACCCGAGCGCAAGAAGAATAAATTTTGGGTTTTTTCAATAGAAGAAGAAAGAGGGCTAGGGAAGTCTTTTCGGACTGTGTAGATAAAACTCGGAAAAACTGAACTTTGAACGAATTTCCAGGATTCCAATGAACTTTGCTTGAACTTTTGAGTGGCAAATCGAGGTGGAAAGAAGAGACTTTTGTGTATCCTCTAAATTGAAAGACTAACAAGAAAATGGAGTCTGGAAATCCGAACCGTAGATCCAAGTGTGTGATAGGTACTTTTATAGTGGGAGTGATAGTTTCAATAGTTATAGTTATTATAGTGTCAGTTACTATTTCACATGAGCCAGAAGTCGTGGAGGTGAAAGGGACTCCTACACCTAGTACTTCTAGCAAGAAAGAGGACACCATAGGAGCTGAAAAGGCTATGCTAGATCAAAATAGTTGTAGATTGCATATAGATTTGTCTAGAGGTGATTTTAAGCTTAATGCGTATGCCAAGCTGCAATATGAGTATGTGGAGAGGATGGATGTGAGTGACTGTTATGCGTGTATGCAATTGCCTGCATCAGTGGATGAGGGCATTAGATATCATCATCTTCCATTGACTTATGGAATTTCATGTAGTTTGTTGCTTAGCATGTTTTATGGGAGAGGTCATTATGAATACTTCTTTTCCAATTATGATGCGGTGCTTTCAGAGGTTCCAGCATATAAGCACCTGAATAAGTATGATTGTTACAAGCAAGAAGATAGAATTGGGAAGTATTTCATACCGACTGCCTCACTAGATACAGCTTATGCACATAGACATAACCTAACATGTTCACTAACAGAGATAGAAAAGATGTTTGTAGATCAGGTAGAGGATAGATATAGACAGCTAACACAAACACGCAACACTGGAGATAGTCCATTAGATTGGACAAAGGAGGAGTTGGCTCACAGAGCGAAAGGGAGCTATGGCCCTATAGCATTAGATCTGGTGCAAAAAGGGAAGCTGTGTGTGAAACGTGTCCAGACCCATTATGATAAGGTTTATGTGAGACAGAGTGCGTGTGATCACGTTTTCACCATGGAAGAGTCAGCGAAGAACTTTTTGCAGGGTCCGGTACAAGTGGTGCCAACAGTATATTTCATATGTGGGGAAAAACGCTTATGTGAGATTGCCTGCTAATTGGTATGGTACTTGTTACCTGGCAGCTGTTTTCCCCAAGATTTATCATGTAGAGGAGCTAGGACTCCTGGAAGGAGGAATGCATTCTAGAGTAAGGAGAGATGCAAGTGCAGCAGGAGTAATTGGAGATATTTTTGGAGCTGTAATACCAAGTTTGGGAGTGATTTTGAATGATGTGAAGATTAGGAAATTGGCGACTGTTGTGGACAAATTGTCGACGAATACAGCTAAATCACTATTGCTCGTGGATGGAGAGATGTTGTCGATAAGGACAATGGTGATGCAGAACCGTCTTGCTTTAGATGTCTTATTGGCAAAAGAGGGCGGAGTCTGTAAAATGCTGAAAGTGCATGAGTGTTGTACTTATATACCAGATAATAGTAAAGATCTGAAAAAGTATATAAGTAACATCACTGAGATCCATCATGAAATCCAGGATCTGACTGAAGAGGGCGTTTGGGAGAAAGTTGGAAAGGGATTTGGTAAAGTGGGGAGTTGGTTTGCAAGCTTGGGAAAAGGTATTCTTGGTTACATTCTGAGACCTATCCTTATAATCGTGGTCTGTGTGATTTGCCTATGGAGTTTTGTAAGGGCTTATCAGTGGTACAAGGCGAATCAAGTCGAAAGGTCCCTTAGGGCAAGAGAAGTAAGGATGACTAGACTGCAGGACAGTCACTATGAGAATATCAAGAATCTGGAAAGGTTCCGACAGGGAAGAATGGCTACGAGCTCGGTTTAGGTCGGTTCTTTCTCCAGGGAATTGTGATTTTGTTGATGACACTAGTCATCAAAGGGGGGAACTGATAGAGCGCAAAGATAGTCTGAAAATTGTAGGGGTACATTATATTCATGAGTAGTCCGTACCTGCATATATTCATATGTGTGCATTAACCTTAGTTAAAGATGTGGTGTAATAATTAGTGGTAAATGAAGTATTAGGATGAAGTTGTGCCATTTAAGAAACGTAAAGTGGCATTTAGAAGAAATTATGTTACTTTCGATGTTCATTGCAAATGCATAATGAGGTAGTTATGAGTGTAATGTAATGCAGTAGATTTAAATGTGCATCATGTTGAAGTTGCACACGCCTA
Source organism: Calotriton arnoldi (assembly GCA_963921515.1). Lineage (NCBI taxonomy): Eukaryota > Metazoa > Chordata > Amphibia > Caudata > Salamandridae > Calotriton > Calotriton arnoldi. The sequence continues at coordinate 3,407,816 of CAWUFW010000174.1, forward strand.
GGTGACTAATTGTGTTTAAATGTGATGAAATGTAGTGCTTACAGATGCAACATTCAAATGTGTTTAAGTGATGTTAAAGGCCTAGGTGGAGTACCTGCTCCTTCTCGTTAAGAAAGGCCTATTCTCCAATGTATTAGATGTTATTGCTTTATTCTAAATATTAATAAAATGTTATTTAAAAAAAAAAGAAAAAGGAAAGGCCTATTCGTTTCCTTATGTTTGCTGGTTTATGTAGGCCCGAAATGTATTTTCCCCTGGTGAGGCTCTCATTTGGAGACAGTCAGCGAAATTCATCTGCATGCAAGGTGGTTTTGTTCTCATGCATTCGTTGCAGGTGCAAGGACATAGTCTTCGTTAGTTAGAATAATGCTTTTTGTTTTAGGAGTTTGGTATGGAGGAGAACCGCTACAAAGTCTCCAGGAATGCCGATAATTAGGAGTTGCGCTGAAGAAGCCTGAGACCCAAGGACACTTCAACCGTCGTTGGACCGAGTTCAACTTTTAGTGGAAAGTTACCTAGGAGAGGTGCCTGGCCAGGAGAGGTGTTACCTGGGCGGGCCTACCGAATGTCCATTTTGTATTAGGGACAGTGCCCCGAGGGTGGAGGCAGCAGTCAGTGGAGTTGGCAGTCAGCAGAGAGGGCAGATTGAGCAGGAGCAGATTGAGGAGAGGTAGAGTGAGCAGAGAGGGAAAAGGAAGGGATCGATTCTTAGGATGAAGACTTAGACGGTCTTTTACAACGTGAGTGCACTTCTGAGGAAGTCATCACGAGCTGACACCTTTTCATGATCTTGCTTGGGCAAAGTTAAGTAGGGATGCCCCTTTAGAATAATGTAGGGATAGACTAACGGATTTTCTTTACAGATTTCAATGAAGACTAATATAGATGTTGGTGCAGTTATTGCTTGTTTAGTATTTCTGGAATTGCTTATTCTCTTTATGTTATACCAAATTAGATTGGTGCGTAGGATGGACTTCGTATTAGTGCCTTTGTATTTTTGCAACCTCGTTCTGAGGTGTCTGTATGTTCAGTTATTTTTGGTTCTGTAATAAACCCCTAAACTTGGACTTCGGAGTCAGCGATCCTTTCAGAACTTTGATTAAATTGATGCATGTTAGCTTGTTAAGAATACATTGTTTCTCCCCTTTACACTTCTCAGCAGGTAACAAAAGGTCCAGTCGACCGAGGGTTCCTAGTAAATTATCCAAGTGGAATCCGGCTTTATCAAGGCTTTGCTGTGGCAACAGTTAAAGTTGACCTTTCGGCCCTTTCTGCCTTTCTAGGTATACTGGATCAGCCATCCCTCATCAAGTCACCTGTTGTGCTATGTTTTCTGAAGGGGCTGACCAACATGTTCCTGCCAGCACGTTCTGTGATGCTGCAGTGGGGTCTTAATTTGGTTCTTATAAATCCTATAATTTAATTTTTTTATTTTTTTTTATTGTTTTTCACAAAAATCCAAATACATACAACTTGCAAGCACAGTATCAACATATCCGGATACATTAGCGTATAAAATCAACAGTACACATTATTACAGTACTACACAATGGCAGGTGGCTGGTAATTAGGGTGTATCTCACCATAAGTCTTATCATCAATATAACTAATGACTTCTGCACTGTCCGACCGAGGCATTAACAACCAATGCAGTGTTGGGGGAAGCTGGTCAACACTTCAGAATTCGGGACATGTAATTCACCTTCCACGTTCATTAGCATGCATTTTCTACGTTCCTGCCTCTGGTGTCTGTGCCACCTCTGTGTTGTTCTGTGACTCTGACGTTATCTCATTAGTGTCTCTTAACAGGAAGGCTTGGTAAGGTCCCCAATAGTTTCTTAGGCGGCTTCTGGGGGTAACAGTTCACTATATGTGTCAGCCTGGGTGTTACAATACAGCATGTCTGTGTTCCAATCTTTTAGTTTTGGAAGTGGGCCCCTCATCCTTCGCAACGCCACCCTCCGCTTGGCAAGCAGGAGGCCTATAGCGACCAATGGGTGCAATGTCTTGTTTATGGGGAGGTCCCAACCTAGGAGCGCCATTTTCGGATCGGGTTCTAAGTCTGCACTGATAATAGTGCCCAGCTCCCTGAACACATTTTCCCAGTATGCATAAATCCCTGGGCATTGCCAGGCAAGATGCCAGAATCCCGCTTCTTCCTGCCCACATCTATGGCAATTGGAGGACTCAGCCAGTCCATATCGGAACTGGCGTTCTGGGGTATAATATGCTCTATGTAAATATTTAAAGTGTATTAGTCTGTGTCTACCATTAAGAGAGATCGAGCGGATGCGGGCACAGCAGTAGGACCATTCTTTGTCACTGATAGGGGTGCCTAGATCACGCTGCCACTCTAACCTTACCTTTAGGACTTCAAACTTACGCGTGTCCTGAAGACTGATATAGAATTTGGTGATTAACTTTGCAGGTTCTTCTGATTTAATGAGCGTGGAGAGTACCTCCATCTTTTGTGGTTCGATGAGGTCATCTCCAATAAGGGCTCGCCAGGTTTGCCTAGCTCTATAATAATGATACAACCCTGTACCTCCTATCTGTTGGGCTGGCAATTGTAATGACTCCCAGGGCACCAGCACTCCATCTTTGAAGAAATCGCCCATTGTGTGGATACCAACGGCATTTAATGCCTTCCTTGTCCCTACTTCTTGGCCTAGTGGGAACCACATGCACCACTGTAGTGGCATTTCTGGAGCATAGATAAAGGCTCCCGCTTGCTTGTGTAATAGAGTTCGCCACGCCTGTACAGTGACTGCAATAGAGTCAAAAACTCGTAATTTCCTGGACGTGGCCTGCGTAAGGGTCTGTGGTAGTGTTAGGGGATCTGCAGCGTTTCTTTCTATGTATAAAAAGGGCAAATCTTGCGGCCCATGTATCCAATAGTGCGCGAACACACTACTCGCTGCCTTATAATATTTTTCTAGATCTGGGGCGCCCAATGCCCCCAGGTGATACGGTAGAGTAAGTGAATCCCATCGAATGCGCGGTTGTGTACCTACCCATGCTAACCTTATCAGTTGTGTGTGCCAACATGGAAACATGTGTTTTGGTAACAATATGGGTATATTTGCAAATAAAAACAGGAATCTTGATAAGATGACCATCTTCATTATGGAAATTCTCCCCATCAACGAGAGTGGAAGCTTTATCCACTTCTCTACATTTTCAATAAGTCTCTGTGTGGCCCTACCATAATTTTCCTGCGGAACTACCTCAGGATCTGTGTGGAATTGGATGCCTAAGTACCTTACCGCTTCTGTTGTCCAACGTAGAGAGAACTCCATTACCGGCTCCACCGTGCAGGGGGTAAGGGGAAATATAAATGATTTATCCCAATTTATACGTAACCCTGAGTGACCACCGAATTGCACAATCTCACGTAAAATTGGTGATAAGTGTATATATAGCAACGTGTCATCCGCGTATGCTGAGATATTAAGGAAAACTCAGGAAAACTCAAACCTCTGTGCGCGTGATATTCCTGTATTGCACAAGCAAGAGGCTCTGCAACAATGGCGTACAGTAATGGGGATAGTGGGCAGCCCTGTCGTGTCCCCCGGGTAATGCTGAATGACTTAGATACTTCATTTCCTATTCGCACTCTAGCAGTGGGTGAGGCATACAATACTGACACCAGACGGAGATACGTCCCCTACCCCTAGTTTACGCAGGACCGCGAACATAAAGCCCCACTCTACCGAATCGAACGCTTTTTCCGCGTCCCAAAAAATTGCTGCCGCTTTGATATCGGGATTCAGTCTCTGCACTACTCCAAACAGAGTCCTCAGATTTTGCTATAGATTGCGACTAGGGACAAACCCTGCCTGTTCAGAGCGTATAATCCCCAAGAGCAGTACGGCCAGTCTATTAGCTAAGATTTTAGCGTACAATTTAGTATCGACATTTAGTAGAGACAGGGGCCTATACGATGTACAATTGGTAGATGGTTTGCCGGGCTTTAATAGTGCCACAATAATTGCTTCGCGCATAGAGGGTGGCATGCTACCTGTCTCCGCCATCTCCTCGTAAAGTGTCTTAAGGTGGGGGATCAAAAGATCCTGGAATTCTTTGTGAAAAGGCAACGGTAAGCCCATCTGATCCTGGAGCTTTCCCGGATGCCATACCTTTTAATGCCTCTTGTATTTCGTCTGAGGTCAAGGGGGCCATCAAATGTTCCCTGTGTTCTACCACTAGCCATGGCATTTTTATATATGACAGATAGTCCTCTCGTGCTTCAGTACTGGAGGTGTTTTGGGAGGTGTTCAAGTTCTTGTAGAATGCGCGGAAGTGATTTACTATGTCTCCTGCTGTGTGCAGTATGTTCCCGTCATCATCTCTCATACCCACCATAGCGTCCAATTCCCTTTTTGGCCGTAGAATTCCTGCTAATGTGGCTCCCGGTCTCTCCCGCTCTCCATAGCATCGGGCCGATGCGTATTTACCCATATGCTTAATCTCATCATTGGCTGTATCTAGGTGTTCTGTCAGTTTCTGCCCAAGGTCAGCGACATGTTGTGAATTTCCCCCTTCTGCTATTACTCTTTCTAAGTGCCCAATCTCTTGTTCCAGGTGGATTAATCTACCCCGTACAGAACGTAACACTCCTGCGTGGGTGGATATCACCACCCCTCTAATGAACACTTTGAACGTTTCCCATACCGTGGAGAATGAGTTTACCGACCCAATGTTTTCGGTGAAAAAGTTTTCTATTGCTGTGGCTAACCCCTCTTTGAAGACAGTGTCGAGTAATGAATAAGGTGGAAAGCGCCACGTAAACGCAGGTATACTCGGTACCCCCACCCGCAGGGCCATCCGAACGGGGGAATGATCGGAGTACGTTCGTGGTAGATGTGTGCATGCTTCCACCCGGAAACTCAATTCTCCAGAAAGTAGCCAGTAGTCTATCCGAGTGTGCGTGTCGTGCACTGCGGAGTAGTGTGTGTAGCCTCTCCCATCGGGGAATCTATGTCTCCAGATATCTATGAGACCATTTGATTGCATTATGTCCTGGATGGCTATGGCCGCCGCAGCCGGACGGCTGGGCGGGCCCTGTGATCTGTCTACGTGTGGGTTTAATATACAATTAAAATCCCCCCCCCAGACTTGTGGAATCCCTTTCCATTGTGTCAATCTAGAGGCTAGGGGGAGATAAAATTGCGGGTCGTCATGATTAGGGCCATATACACCCACTAAAAGGAATTGCATATCCCCTTGCTTACACATGGCTACGACATATCTGCCTTGTGGATCATTGAGTATGCCCGTCATCTCCACTCCCGCCCTTCTATCCACCCAGATCAGCACCCCTCGAGCGTGGGAAGTAAAATCTGAGGAATAACATACCCCATGTAATTTACGATGCACTGCCTCACTTCGCTCCGGAGTGAGATGTGTCTACTGTAGCACAGCAATTGCCACAGACTGCCGCTTTAAATAGGCGCCCACCCGTCTAACCTTTCTGCTATCATTCAAGCCTCGAACATTCCAGGTCAAAAGCTGGAGGAATTGTGTTTTCTCACCCGTTATTACCATGATTTATAAACCTTTTCCGCCTTGTGCAATGTTTCTTGCCTGTAGTGTGTACCATTTGCAATTTTAATAACCATAGTCGCACATTATTCGCATTCAACCTCACAAACCCTCCATACCCTCCCACGCCTCGAAAAACCCCAACTGTCGTGGCTATCTGAATCCCCACCCCCCTCCCCTAACTAAAGGAACAATCCCCCCCCTCAAGAACCAATAAGATGAAAGGTGTGATACACTTGGGGGCAGATGTGGCCATCTTGTTGAGTTCCCAATGCCACTCTAATAGTTCTCCTTATGTTATAAGTCACTAAATGATTTTATCTCTCCGGGTGTGACAAGCTGTAGACAGTGCGCCTAATACACCATATATGTCCCGATCAAGGCGCCCCAGTCTGATCGCCCAAGTTATTGCGCATGTTCGGATAGCGCTCTGGTCTCACTTTGGGAGCACGTGGCAGTCTCTTACATACGATCATTAATACTTAGAGTTTGATTATGAATGCACTACATTACCACGCTTCACCTTGTCGCAGAATTTCTCCGACGCTCACTCTTCTGTGTCTTGGTTCTCTCGGGCTTGTAAAGAGGTCTCCGAGCGTGCCGGTGAGTGGCTCGGCGAACTCTGCTGTCTACGTCGCCTCTCCTTTTCTGAAATGAATCTCAACACAGCCTTAGACTCCGTGAACAGGTGTACCTAGCCATCAGCTTTGACCCTCAGTTTCGCTGGGTATAGCATACTATATTCCAGGTTGAGATCCCGAAGTTTCTTTTTTGCTGGCGTGAAAAGTCGACGCGCCTCCTGTACCTGCATTGTAAAGTCCAGGAATAATGTATTTCCATTCCTTCGTGTCGCAGTTCCTCCAGCTCTCTTGCCTTACGTAGTGCCGCATCGCGATCTCTGTAATTAAGGAGCCTGGCTATTATTGGTCGCGGGGCTGCACCTGGTATCGGTTTTGGCGCTAGTGATCGGTGCGCTCGTTCCACCACTAGTATTTCGGAGAAGGTGTCTCTCCCCATGAGTTGTACCAGCAGCTTTTCTATGTATTGCTCCATGTTGCCTATATTTGTGGATTCTGGCACACATAGAATGCAGATGTTATTGCGTCTGGATCTCGCTTCGAGATCTTCGGCCTTTGCTTGCAGAGTCCGCAGTATCTTGTCCCTCTCCTTATCGGTTTCCGCCTCCGCTCTGGTAATGTCCTCTATATCCGATATTCATTGTTCCGCTACGTCTAGTCTGCTGCCATGCTTGTCAATCCTTTCGGACATCCTGTCCATACGAAACAACAGCGCATCTATTTTACTGTCGATTCTGAAGAGGCTCTGCTGAATAGTGCGAAAAGCATGTTTCATATCTATTTCAGATCCAGAATCTGTGTCATCTGGGATTGGGTCTTGCTCCTGAGTCGTGGTTTCCTTGGTTCTGGGGGTTTTCCGCAAATCAAAGTGCAGTTTGCGCTGTAATTTGTCAGTTTTCCCCATGCTGTCCGCTATGCACCCAATTGGCGCTGTAGTACCGTATGTGAGAGAGTATCAGCAGGGCTTCGCCACACAGCCATATTTCCACTTACTTCGTGGTCTTGCTCGACTCACAAGCCTACAGTCAGGCTTCACTTATCAACCCCTGCTCGCAATCAATATGGAACAGAGGGGGCTCTCAAATCACCTGCGGCCCCTTGATCGATGTCTCTATACTGTTGCGCCACACTTGAGTAATGTACTTGTGTTTTTCTTGGTGGCCAGTTTCCCTTCGGGTTTACAAGCAGGTCTCCCTTTTCAACCCCTTCCCACAGGCAGCATGCAGCCGGGGGGGCTCCTGAGACTCTCGTGGCCCTTTAATTGCTGTCCTTGAGCTATTGAGCAGCCCTCCAGTAATGCGGTGTGCCTTTCTTTATTAATCGCCCCTCAGAATGGCCTAAGCAGGAGTGCCCGTATGCTCCCCTCCGCGTCGGCTCAACGCGTCGGCCCGCTGCGGATTTTCTTTTCGGTCCGCGCTTTCCCTCATCTTCACTCGCAGTGGAGAGCGCCGTGCGACACAACAGTATGCCGGATCAGGGTGCTTGCCAGACTGCGGAGGCCTCACCTCATTGTCGTCACCACGCGCCTCCGGGCCTTCGGCGGATGCACGTCTCCCTGACTGGCCGTCTGTCTCTCGTTGCGGCCGTATGGCGTGCTAGTGGTATTTCGCCATCTCGTGCCAGTGCCGTCTCGCGCAGTGGCTCTCCGGAACAACGCCGCGTCTATCTGTGCCCCGCTCCACTGCACACGCTACACCGAGGCCTGGCGCAGGATCACAGATGCAAAAACAACAATTGATGGACAGAATGCAAAACAATGTCATACATTCACCCCAGTACAAAGATCTGGGCCTAAATCCATCGTTTTTTTGCTCACCATACCATTCCAGTTTGGACCCAGCCATATGCAAATCAGTCTTGACCCTGCGCCCAATGGGAACAGTCCAGCCCGAACTGCCAGGCCAGGTCCTCCTTGGACTGGAAACAAGCATCCTAGGACCGGTTTCGGGCTTTCAGCCCTCATCAGCCAGGATAGCTCGACTCCAGTGGCATGGAGAGCACGGGACCCACGTCTGGGCATACCCGTCCCACTCGGGGTGACAAATACAAAAACAACAATTGATGGACAGAATGCAGAACAATGTCATACATTCACCCCACTACAAAGATCTGGGCCTAAATCCATCGTTTTTTTGCTCACCATGCCATTTCAGTTTGGACCCAGCCATATGCAAATCAGTCTTGACCCTGCGACCAATGGGAACAGTCCAGCCCGAACTGCCAAGCCAGGTCCTCCCTGGACTGGAAACAAGCATCCTAGGACCAGTTTCGGGCTTTCAGCCCTCATCAGCCAGGATAGCTTGACTCCAGTGGCATGGCGAGCACGGGACCCACGGCTGGGCATACCCGTCCCACTCGGGGTGACAAATGCAAAAACAACAATTGATGGACAGAATGCAGAACAATGTCATACATTCACCCCAATACAAAGATCTGGGCCTAAATCCATCGTTTTTGCTCACCATGCCATTCCAGTTTGGACCCAGCCATATGCAAATCAGTCTTGACCCTGCGCCCAATGGGAACAGTCCAGCCCGAACTGCCAGGCCAGGTCCTCCCTGGACTGGAAACAAGCATCCTAGGACCGGTTTCGGGCTTTCAGCCCTCATCAGCCAGGATAGCTTGACTCCAGTGGCATGGAGAGCACGGGACCCACGTCTGGGCATACCCGTCCCACTCGGGGTGACAAATGCAAAAACAACAATTGATGGACAGAATGCAGAACAATGTCATACATTCACCCCAGTACAAAGATCTGGGCCTAAATCCATCGATCACAGAGCACAGGGGCGCCTCATCTCGCTCTCCGGTGCGCGTCACGTCCGCGTCAAGCTTTTCTCACGCACCAATCTCTACCGCGATTGTCTTTCCATGCAGCTCTACACTTCCGCTACATATGCAGTCATCGGAGATTCTTCTGTGGCAGGTATTTTTGGAGGATAATGCCGGATTTTTTGTGGCGTTAGGGAGAGCTACCCTAAAGAGCGGCCATCTTAGAATCAGGCAAGCTCCGCCCCCCCCTATAAATCCTATAATTAAGAACAATTATAGTCCCAATCCACATTGTAAATCAGAGTAAACAACTGTAGGAGGCTGGCTTAGGATATGGTGCGCACTTATGTAAGTGTATCACCCTGCACTAATCCAGACAACCCTTATGATGATTTTAGTGGTCTTAGACAACCTTAGAAAGCACTCTAAGTGGTAGCTGTGGAGAGCAGCCTTCAGGCTTAGTCCACAAGGAGTGTAAACTAAGCAGCTTGTTTTACCAGTGCTTAATCTTATTTTGTAGGTTAAGTGAAAAAGAACCAAACAGTGTACTTATAAAAATATGTATTTATTATAAACACTCACTAACACATTGCAATATCTCTTACCCAGAGACATAACCAATACACACAATACTTTGATAATAGAACACGTAAGCAGCACAAATACACAGTGGTCTCCAGGGGGAGACCAAACCATATACTAAAATATTGGAATGCGAACCACGACCTAAGTCGAGACTGGACCCAGAAGAGTCGGGGACACAAGGAACCACCCAAGGTAAGTACCCAGGAACCCCATGGAGGCCGTGTGCAGAGTGGGAACACGGCCGCGGACTCAATACAAGTCAATGGGTAAGTCGTGGTTGCAATTTTTAAGAAGAAGTGCCCTTCCCAGGGGACCCTGAAGAAACCCCATGGAAGATGGAAGGTTGAAGAGTCACCCCACCCGTGGATACCCCAGGAACCTGGATACCTACACCAGGGAAGCCGGGTGCATAGGTGCGAAGTGACGTCGGAAACAGCTGTAGACCACAATGGAGGACTTCAGTGAAGATGCCGCTGGCGAAGAAGGTGAAAGAGTCCAGTGGAACCCAAAGGTGGATTCAAGATGAGAGGTACCTGCAAGCAGAGGGGACAGAGTCTCTGCACCTCAGGAGTGACCAGGAGGCACGGAAGATGAATGACCACCGATGTCTGAGCTGCAGGTGAGTTGACGGTGCCCTTGAAGTTGCAGCTGTGCAGACCAGGCGACGCTGTGGAGGACCAGGAGCTGTTCACGAGCTGTCCCACGTCGGATGTCAAGAGTTAGGGGATCAGTGTCTGGCAGGGGCACCAAAAAGCCTTGGCAACAGCAACCAACGTAGTAGTCGAAAAAGGTGCAGCGTCGGGACCAGCAAGGTACAAGTGACTCATCACAAGTAGGTAGGTCAGAGCAGGCCCGAGCAAGCAGGGGAGCCCACTGGAGCCATAGAAGACCCTCCAGAGGACCACCGGGCTGAAGGCACTGGCGTTGCAAGAGGACCTCGAGCAGCTCACCAAAGGATGAAGGCCATCGGTGCAGAGGATGCGGTGCAGGCGAAGATCTTGGCTACAGGAGATAATTGAGGCTGGAGCTTCTTGGAGCCCGAAGATCTCTGGTTAAGACAGTCAACAAGATTGGCAAGTCAACGCGGTGCACAGGGGTACTGCTCCAGCGGTTCCGACGAGGGATACTGGCTTGAAACTTGCTGTGAAGACAGTGCAGGCGTCGAGGGAGTTGCAGAAACACCACCTGTGTTGCTGAACCTTTCAGAGTCCGTAGGAGCTCAGGAACAGCAGACCGGTCAGCTTAGTTGCGGAGCCTGCAGATGCAGGGAAGTGACTCCTTCACTTCAAGGGAGATTCCTTCGGGTGTCTTGGATGTCCACAGGCCTGTAGAAGAACCTGTATGGAGCACAGGCACAAATGACTCAGAAGACTGGCAGGACGATGAGACCAGGAGCAGCAGGAGTCTACCCAGCTGCAGTCTCGGTTCCCAAAGCGAAGTCCAGCAAAGTCCAAAGTGCCCAGACGGTTGAAGATGAAGTGATTTCGGAATTTAATCTTGTCCCACGACAAATCTAAGGAACCACCCACAGGTAAGCCCTTAAGTACCTAAGGAAAGGGTTGGGACGATTCAGGGGGCCCTCCGAGAGGAGGGGCTGGACAGAGGAGAGGAAACTCCCATGTCCTTTGTCCAGTTTCGCGCCAGAGCGAGAGCCAAAGGCTCCCTGAACTGGTTTCAACTGGAGTATGCAATGAGGGCACCAAATGTGCCCTTCAAAGCAGTGTAGTGGCGCTGGCAAGTGCCCCCACCCTGTCCCAATACACTAAGTCCTGTCTGGGAGGTGGTCACACCTCCCTGTGACAGTAAACCTATTGTCCTGCCTTCCCCTGCTCGAGCTTGGCTCAGCAGCAGGAGGGCAGAATCGTGTCTCTGGTCGGCAGCAGCCATAGTTTGCTGTACAGGTCTAGAAGACTGTTACTGGGAGCACTGAGGGCCTCCCGGTGCAGCTTTACAGTGTGTGTGATTCCAACATGTTTGATACCAAACACAACAGGGTTTGTTACAGCCAGTTTAGAGTTAGCCATCGCGTAATGACGCATGGCTACTCTATGTATCGTAATGGCTGATGCACTTACAACCTGGGAGAATGGACTCCGTGGGATGTAGGGGTGTCCTGCTCATGCAGGGGCACCCTCACACCTATAACCAAACACCCTGCCTTCAGGATTGAAAGGCCTGCCTTAGGGGTGACTTATAGGTTTTAAGTGCAGTGACCTCCGATATAAGGAACCTTATATCTGTTGTAGGTGGTACTAGCACCAGCTTACACAGGCTGACAGTGCAGGCCCGTAGTCACAATTTGAGTGGTCTCCAATGGGAGGCATAATACATGCTTCAGCACATGGGAGACCCCTGGTGTACCTATGCCCTGGGTACCTTAGAACCATATACTAGGGACTTACAAAGGTACACCAGTAGCCAATCTTGGGTGTACCCAAGTACTTACCATGTCCAATTTAGGGAAGAAGCACAGAGACTGGGGTCCTCATTAGCAGGATCCCAGTCAGACTAGTCAGAAAAACATAATGACACCAGCAAAAAGTGGGGGTGACCATAAAAGCAGATCCTACTTTCCTACAACAACACTTTGATCAATATAAACTCTCAAATAGAGAATTTCTTTCAAAAATGTATTTTGTAATTTCTATTCAATTCAATTCAATCGTTGTAAGCTCCTTAGTACTGTACATGTTTAGATTAAATTATTACATTGTAACTCCCAATGCATTTCGGACCTGTCCTTAATCAGGAGAATATTCATGCCAAATCTGAAATGTAAAATATTTACTAAGAAAAAGCAGAAACTGCAGTCTGAAAAGGTTAGAGTACAATCTCCTGAACAAAAAAAGAAAGCTGATCCACCACTTTCATGAATTCATGAAGAGTGAGATAACTCGATCATGTTGGAAAATGGCCCTCCCTGCAAGGTCACCCTCAAACTTTTTGTCTTCCTCCTTTCTGACCTTGTTTATATTAGCCTTAGGACTCTGGCCACCGCTGCTAACCAGAGCTAAAGTACATGTGCTCTCTCCTCTTAACATGGTAATATTGGCTCATACCCAACTGGCATATTTAATTTACTTATAAATCCCTTGTACAGTGCACTACATGTGCCCAGGGCCTATAAATTAAATGCTACTAGTGGGCCTGCAGCACTGATTATGCCACCTACTTAAGTAGCCCTTTAACTATGTCTCAGGCCTATAATGCAAAGCCTGTGTGTGCAGTTTACACTGCGATGCCAACCTGGCAAAATAAATCTTTTGCTAGGCCCAAACCTTCCCTTTTTACACATTGAAGTCACCCCTAAGGTAGGTCCTGGACTACCCAGACGGCAGGGTGCAAAGTATTTAAAAGGCAGGACATGTACTTTTAAGTTTTACATGTCCTGCTAGTGAACAGCTCCCAAAGTCGTTTTTCACCACTGCAAGGCCCATCTCCCCCCAATAGAATAACACTGGAATTATTTTATTACATTTTATAATGTAAAAATCCTTACTTATGGTGAAATCGGATTTTAAATTACAATTCTGAAAATGCCACTTTTAGAAAGTTGGCATTTTCGTACTTTAGCCACTTGGTGCCTACTGCCTGACTTTGATCACATGTCTGGGCTGGGTGACAGCTGGGCTTTGTGTATTCCCCCTAGACATCCACCCACAATTGGAGTTTAGGTGTGACTTAATGGGCCATCCTGGAAGAATGTGAGGGAGGAGCTAGACCCAGGCACATTTATACCCGAATAGTGTGTGTCCTGTCCCCAAACAAAGGGCAATATACCCCCCTGTAGTGAGTCTGGAGCCGGGACAGGAAGGGAGGACCTCTGTGCACTTCAAAGGGTATGTATTTGAAGTCTCCGCCACTTCACAGGCCCAACTGGGTATAAGTACTGGACCTCTGGCACCACCACTTGAGTACACCCCTGAACCTGTGAATACTCTTCCAGGAAGGCGGACCGCTATGCCGATGAAAGGACTGCCACTCTGCTGGACTGCCACTCTGAAGTAGCTGCTGACTTGCTGTGCTGACCTGCTGCCCTCTTGCCTGGAGAGAAGGAACTGGACCTAGAACCCATCTTGAAACTAGGACTCCAGAGGGACCTGAAAAGGGCTAGTCTGATTACCTCCTGATCTGAGCCTCAGGGACATAACAGGCTCCCCACAGCTTCTGGACCCGTCTTCAACAATCTTCTGACCCCCCAAGAGGCACGTCTCAGGTCCTGGGCCCTTGAAAGTGGTTTTTAAGCTCTTAAAGTCAAGTTTGTGGGCTCTTTGTGAACCCGAACTGGTCCAGTCGCTGAGGAACCACGCTGTTCGCACAGAGAGTCAGCGCGATCCGCCGCAAGATCGTCTCTACGCACAGCAAGCATTGTTTGCTGCATGAACCGTCACCGTGAGGTTCGAGTCTGCTAGTCCGTGACGCCCAGCTTTCATCTTCGCGCCACGCCGACCAGCGACGCTCTCCTTGCTCCTGGTGAATTTCTCCCCCACGAACAGGACTCTTGGCACAAAACTTGAGAAGGTAAAACTTCAGCGGGACTAACCTGGGACTGTATCCGAACCACACTCCATCGCGGTCAGCCTAAACTTTTGGATTTGACCCAGTCCAGCATAATCAGATATCCCTGGTTCGCGATTAATGCTTCTAAGGGCTATTTTACAGTTTATTTTTAAAAAGTCATACCTCTGGTTCTACTTATTGGATTTTTGTCGATTTGGTATTGTTCTACTTATAAAATTAAGCTCTATTTTTCTAACTTGGTGTGCAATCTTTGTGGTGTTTTCACTGTTTTACTGTTTGATGTGATGCACAAATACTTTACACATTGCCTCTAAAGGGAAGCCTGATTGCTCTGTGCTTAGCTACCAGAGGTTGGGGACAGGTTAATTTAGGGTTGCTTGTGACTTAGCCTGACTAGAATTGTGGCTACTGCTTGAACAGGGTTTATACCCCAACCAGGAACCCAATTTCTAACAGCTCATAGGCAACAAAATCACCCAAAGAAACAAATCTATGGCACAATCAGTGTGGAAAGTGTCTTATGCTTGAAAGTTGTACCACTATGAAATCCTGATAGGCCATACTAAATGGCAATGTAATGAAGAAACTGCAGTTACGAAACAACCTATAAGAGCACTCACGTGTTATGTGACCGAGCTTATCCATTGCTTTAAAAGTGTACAAGTAACAAAAGCGTTCTGTGCTATCTGAAAGTGACCAGTCGTATAGCTGTCCCTGGTGCATAGTTTATAGATTCTACGATTTATAGTGACACAACTGTAGAGCTGTAAACGCGTGTGCGTTCCATAAAGGTAAACAATCTCGTATGAAGTGAAGCTTACCTGACTCAAAACGATGTGTCAGTACCCGAAGCGTGATCCAAGCAAGTGAATGGAGTTTAGCAAAAGAGAAGGCATCAGCAGCCATCTTTAAAAGATTAAAGTCATCTAGAGAAGTGCAGCAGCCATGATTAAATGCTGAGATTGTGTGATATTCTGAGTGCATAATCAGAAATGTAAAAGACCCTAGTACAAAATGGAAGTAATTAAACTATACAAAGCACTATAGAGAGACATAAATCAGGTTTGAGGGAAAACTTACATACTGTCTTTATAACACACAGTTTTGCAAAGAGAAAATTCAGCTATCTTTGAACATGCTTACAAAAGAGAATGCCAATCCTGCTATGAAGCCTATTATCATGAACTAGATCTAATAACTTTACAAAAGAGGTAAAAAAGAAAAACAAAACAACTCAAGAGACTTTGGTATACAGGCAGTCATAGTCAATGTTAGACCTGGCACCATTGGCGTGGGTCTCCCTTCCATTTTTTTGCTGTTGCCTCTTATGTTTTTGCTGGTTTTAGATGCTTTTGGGCACTGTGCCACTGCTGTTCAGTGCCACAGTGCAAGTGCTCCCTATGGTAAATTGATGTATGGATTAGTGACTCCATGATTGGCTTGTTTGGCTTACTGTCAGACCCTAGTACAGTGCACTGCGTGTGCCCAGGGCTTGTAAATCAAATGCTGCTGGTGGGCTTGCAGCACTGGTTGTGCCACCCACCGGAGCAGCTTGTAAAGTGTGTCTCAGGCCTGCCATGGCAGAGCCTGTGTGCAGTCTGGTACTGCCATGTTGACTGGGCAAGTGTACCCACTTGCCAGTCCCTAAACCTTCCCTTTTATACATATTAGTCACCCCTAAGGTAGGCCCATGGGCAGGGTGCATTGTAGGTAAAAGGTAGGACATGCCCTGGTGTATGTGGCATGCCCTAATAGTGAATTACAGCCATTTTCGTTTTTCACTATTGCAAGGCTACCTGTTTCCCATAGGCCAGAATGGGCAGTTAGATTATAACATCTTATAATCCTAACTGACTCAGGGAACTAGGTAGAAATTCGAGTTTAGTATGCCTGAACTCAGAATGATAAAATACATCTTTTAGTGAAGTTGGTTTTAACATTCTGTGTTTGAAAATACCACTTTTAGAAAGTAGGTATTTTCTTGCCTAACTATCCAAGCCTGCCTCTGCTAGGTTGTGTATTCCTTGTCTGGAGTTTGAGTGACAGGGGCTGGGGGCTTCCAGGAGACAGGGTGAGTCAGCACAGGGCTGAATAGAGAGATCTGCATGCAGATAGGAGGGCGGAGTTGCACCTGGGACCTGAATAGGGCTGTGCCTTTCCTCCACAATGCTGGCTCCACCTCCTGTGGTGTGTCTGATGTCCCTGGCCTACACTGTGAAAGGAAAGAAGGAGTCTTGTCAACAAAGTGCTGCAGGACTGACCAGAACTGGTTTTGGACTAGGCAAAGGCCTCTCTGCCTTCAGAGAACAAAGAGAAAAGGTGTATAAAAAGGGGACCCAGACCCCTAGGAAATTAGATCACTTCTGGGAATCAAGACGAACCTTTGCTGAGGAGAAGAACCAGGAAGCTGAAGGAGGAGACTACCCCTGTGCTGTGTGTTTGGGGGTTGGCCTGCAGTGGTTGCTTCATTGCCAAAGAAAGGAGAAAAGGACTGAGTGTGCTTTCTATCAACTTGAAGAAGAATCTCCAAGGGCTTGAACTAGAGCTTGCCTCCTGCCTGAAGTCTCAGGGATACAAGACTTCACCAACCAGCTCCCCCCTGAATTCCCTTGCTGGGAATTGAAGTGCCTGCTGTTGTGCTGGGCCTTCTGCGAGACTGCGTGTCGCTGGGAGCTGGAAGCGCGCCGCAACGACAAGAAGTGTGTCGCCGCCGCAGCCGCTGTCATCGCATCGCCGAGGAAGCAAGACGCCGCTGTCATCATCGCATCGCCGAAGCGCGGCGCATCGCCGGACAAGCGGGACGCTGCCACAGAGGACATCGTCGCATCACCGGAGAAGCGCGTCGCAGGGCCTGTCGCGGCTCCAAAGATCATCGAGTCGCTGCACGGCCGTCGGGCGTGCACGCATCACACCAACGTTGTCGCATCGCAGCCAAGACGCCATTTTGTCGCATCGCACCGGAAAAGAGTATCGCATCGAGGTGCCATCTTGTCGCATCGCACCGGAAAGCAGTAAGAAACTGACGCATCACCTCCCCACACAGTAAGGAAGCAAGCTTCAACTCCCCTGCGCAGCAGTAAGGAACCGACGCATCCACTCCCCTGAGTGTAAGGAACCGACGCATCACCTTCCCTGCGACCCTTTTGTTTTCTTTGCGTTACGCATTCAAGGTACATTGAGAGTAAAGTGTCGCATCTACAACTTGAGAGAACTGAACTATTTTATAACATTTTAAAGTCTATTTTTGAGTACAGTATTGTGGATTTTTTGTCGTTTGGTCTTGTGTTAAGTCTATATAAAAATACTTATTTTTATAAATACAACCTGTGTGGTGTCCATCTGTAGTGTTGTCACTGTATTACTGTATGTGTTCCCAAATGCTTTACACACTGCCTCTGAGATAAGCCTGCCTGCTTGTGCCAAGCTACCAAGGGGGTGAGCAGGGGTTATTTTAGGAGTGTAGCCCCTTGCCCTGACTAGACGCAAGGGTCCCTATTTGTCACAGGTACCTACCTATGCCAACTAGAGACCCCCAAATCTAACAGTCAATGTATACCAATATCCAAACTGTCCAGTGCTGTCATTTGAGATAATTATCCAATTAACAGGACATTTCAATGCGGTTATTGGGTTGTAGTGTATCCAGTCATTTGATCCAATATAATTCTGTTTGGAGAAGTCTCTTCCTGGTGTTAAATTCTGGGTTAGACTCTATTTTTCCAATGATTTGAAACTTGAGCTGAGAAATATTGTGTTTGAATGTATTAACATGTGTAGCTATTGAAGATTTTCTGAATAAGGACATATATTGCTTTTGCGTTCAGCGATAAGCAATTTTATCTTTCAGTCATTCCAATGTACAATACCCCACCAAGGCACTTCAGAGAGTAAATACAATTATTTGTGTACGATAGCTGCTTTGCTTCAATTTGATTGAGGTACCCTTGTGAGAATGGTAAAGAAATGGGCGGTGATGACAATATTTCAATGTAGGCAATTGTGGTATTGCATGGTACCAGGTTTTTTGACAGTTCTACTTTCCACTTTTTTTTTTAGTAACTAGCGGTTTGAGATTTTTTGTCCTTTAATAAGCAAACAAAGGAAAATCTTTGAACAAAGATCCAAAATCTGATTCAACTCACAGGAAGTCCTAACTGTTATTTATGATGTGTTTGATGGCTGGGCTTTTGATTGGGAATTGAAGTGCCTGCTGTTGTGCTGGGCCTTCTGAGAGACTGCGTGTCGCTGGGAGCTGGAAGCGCGCCGCAACGACGAGAAGCGTGTCGCCGCCGCAGCCGCTGTCATCGCATCGCCGAGGAAGCGAGACGCCGCTGTCATCATCGCATCGCCGAAGCGCGGCGCATCGCCGGACAAGCGGGACGCTGCCACAGAGGACATCGTCGCATCACCGGAGAAGCGCGTCGCAGGGCCTGTCGCGGCTCCAAAGATCATCGAGTCGCCGCACGGCCGTCGGGCGTGCACGCATCACACCAACGTTGTCGCATCGCAGCCAAGACGCCATTTTGTCGCATCGCACCGGAAAAGAGTATCGCATCGAGGTGCCATCTTGTCGCATCGCACCGGAAAGCAGTAAGAAACCGATGCATCACCTCCCCACACAGTAAGGAAGCGAGCATCAACTCCCTTGCGCAGCAGTAAGGAACCGACGCATCCACTCCCCTGAGTGTAAGGAACCGACGCATCACCTTCCCTGCGACCCTTTTGTTTTCTTTGCGTTACGCATTCAAGGTACATTGAGAGTAAAGTGTCGCATCTACAACTTGAGAGAACTGAACTATTTTATAACATTTTAAAGTCTATTTTTGAGTACAGTATTGTGGATTTTTTGTCGTTTGGTCTTGTGTTAAGTCTATATAAAAATACTTATTTTTATAAATACAACCTGTGTGGTGTCCATCTGTAGTGTTGTCACTGTATTACTGTATGTGTTCCCAAATGCTTTACACACTGCCACTTTTTTTTTTAGTAACTAGCGGTTTGAGATTTTTTGTCCTTTAATAAGCAAACAAAGGAAAATCTTTGAACAAAGATCCAAAATCTGATTCAACTCACAGGAAGTCCTAACTGTTATTTATGATGTGTTTGATGGCTGGGCTTTTGATTGAATAAGTGGATACAAAAGCCATCCTGTTTGTTGATGGTTTACATTTTTCTGTAATATTTGATCTCTTGTGAATTGTTGTACTCTTGCTAATTATTCTTGAAGAATTGGTTGAGTGTAACCTCTTTGTTTGTGAGAACATTATCTGTTCATCCATTGCTGTCTCTAAGGCATAAGGATCAAAGACTATTCTTTATATATGAGTTAATTGAGAAAATGGTAAATGTCTTTTGAGAGGTTCTGGATGAAAGCTTGTATAGTGAGGAAGATTACTCCTGTCTGCTGTTTTCCTGTATATATTTGCGCTAATACTCTGGATCTGCCAGTGTATGAGCACGTCTAGATATGAAATTTGTTCATTGCTGATGATGTGAATAAACATTGAATGTTGTTGTCAAGACTGTCTCTGGCACCGTGCCAAATCAAGAAAGTGTCATCCATGCATTTTGTGTACATTATTAGGTCATCTGTCCAGGATTTCGCTTTGTAAAAATATTTCTCCTCAAATTGTGCCGTGAATGCATTAGCGTAACTAGGTGCTTTGGAGAAACCCACAGAAGTACGTAAAATCTGTCTTGCCATTTGAACTAACTATGATACCAGGCAAAGTGTTATAAAATTAACCGTTTGGTAGCTGGTATATCATCTGCATTGAGCAGTAACCATTCTACTGCTCACAAACCCATGGTGTGGGGAATAGAAGTATATTTGAGTTTACATCGATAGTACATAAGAATAATTCAGTGTTAGATGGTAGTGACAGATGGAATTATTTGTTTATGAAATTGGTATTATCTCTGACATAAGGAGTTTGTTGTGTTAGAGGCTGCAGAAATGTATCAATGTATTTTCTGATGGGTTCATAAATAGAGTCACAACTGGAAACAATTGGACGAAAAGGACGATCTTGTAAAATCTTGTGAATTTTGGGTACCATGTAAATTTTAGGTCGACATGGAAAAGTGGTGGTTGAGAATTTCTATAGGACAGGTTGTCCAAAATGCATTGGGAGTTACAATGTATTAATGGAATCTAAACATGTACGGTACTAAGGAGCTATACAATGATCGAACTGAACAGAAATGACATAATAAATTTTTTAATTACATTTTCTAATTGAGACTTTAAACTGATCGAAGGGCTGTTCACTCATGATTTAGAGTGTGGCTTGGGACTATAATTGGTCTTAATTATAGCATTTTATAACAGTTACACTCTGGATAGAGGGTCAATTAAACCATCACGTCAGAACTGTACAAGTTGCTCAACATTACAGAATTTTGTTCATTGCCTTAATTTGGTTCTCACTTATGTAATGTGCATGCCATTCGAGCCTATGCATAGTTGCCCGTTACGTCTTTTGATCATCAAGACAGTGTTCCTTGTTGCAATAATCTCCGCCAGGCAAGTACATGAACTGCAAGCTTTGTGTGTTCTAAAACATTGCACTTAATTTTTTCCGAGACAAGCTGGTCCTCCAGACAAAAGCAGCATTTCTGCCGAAGGCAGGCAAGCCCTTCCACATAGGGCAATCTATTCCTTTGTGTAGGATCTACTTTCATTGTTACCCCCACTTTTTGCTGGTGTCACTCTGTTTTTCTGACTAGTCTGACTGGGATCCTGCTAATCAGGACCCCAGTCACTGTGCTCGCTCTCTAAATTGGACTATGGTAAGTACTTTGGAACCTTCCTAATTGGCTATTGGCGTACCCTTCTAAGTACCTAGTATATGGTACTAAGGTACCCAGGGCATAGGTGCACCAGGGGTCTCCCATGGGCTGCAGCATGTATTAGCCACCCATGAGAGACCACTCAAACTGCAACTACTGGCCTTCGTTGGCAGCCTGTGTGAGCTGGTGCTAGCACCACTCTCAACAAATATAGGTTTCCTTATATATGTGGTCACTGCACTTAAAACCTATAAGTCACCCCTAAGGTAGGCCTTTCAATCCTGAAAACAGGGTGCTTGGTTATAAGTGAGGGTGCCCTGCATGAGCAGGACACACCCTACAAATGCAGGAGTCGATTTGTAAGTGCGATTTGTAAGTGCGATTTGTAAGTGCGGTCAGCCATTTTATACATATAGTGGACATCAAGTCAATTACGAGATGTCTAACTATATAATGGCTTCAACAAAACCGGTCATGTTTGGTATTAAACATGTTGGAATCCTACCCCAACACTGATTCCAGTATTGGATGTAGGATTCCATGTACTGGGGGGCTTCCCTATGGATCCCCCCTGTATTCCCGGTACCAGCCTTTCAGGGTCAAACAGCAAGCTAGTGCTGCTGCTGACCATAGACATGATTGATTCTGTCTGCCCTCCTGCTGCTGAGCCAGGCTCGAGCAGGGGAAGGTATAACAATAGGTTTCCTGCCAGCATCACCAGACTGCTTTGAAGGGCACATTTGGTGCCCTCCTTGCATACTCCAGTTGAAACCATTTCAGGGAGCCGTTGGCTCCTGCTCTGGCATGAAACTGGACAAAGGACATGGGACTATCCTCCCCTCTGTCCACTCCCTCCTCTGGGAGGGACCCCTAAATCATCTCAACCCTTTCCTTAGGGTACTTATGGGCTTACCTGTGGGTGGCTCTTCAGATTCGTCATGGGACAAGATTCAGATTCGAAACCACTTCATCTTCAACCGTCTGGGCACTTTGGACTTTGCTGGACTTTGCTTTGGGAACCGAGACTGCATCTGGAAGACTCCGGCTGCTCCTGGTCTCGTCGTCCTGTCAGTCTTCTGCATCGTCTGTGCCTGTGCTTCATCCAGGTTCTTCTCCAGGCCTGTGGGCATCAAAGACACCAGAAGAAATCTCCCTTGGAGTGAAGGAGTCATTCCCCTGCATCTGCAGGCACCGCAACTAAGCTGACCGGTCTACTGCTCCTGATGTCTTCCGGACTTCGAAAGGCCCAGCAACACAGGTGGTGGTTCTGCAACTCCCTCGAGGCCTGTACTGTCTTCTCACCGAGTTTGAGGCCAGTATCCCTCGTCAGAACCGATGGAACAGCACCCCTATGCAGCGTTTTGATTTGCCGTTGCTAAGGCTTGTTGACTTTCTTGTTCAGAGATCTTCAGGCTTCAAGAAGCTCCAGCCTCCAGCATATTTTCCTGCCAAGATCTTCGTCCTCACTGCATCCTCTGCACTGTGGGCCTGCATCTTTGGTGAGCTGCTCGAGGTCCTCTTGTGACTTCTGTGCCTTCGGCCTGTGGGTCCTCTTGAGAGTCTTCTTTGGCTCCAGTGGGCTCCCATGCTTACTCGGGGCATGCTCTGACTCCCCTGCACTTGGTGAGTCCCTTGTACCTTGCTGGTCCCATAACTGTACCTTCTTCGTTTTCCACATCTGTTGCTGCTACCAATTCTTGTTGGTGCTCCTGTCGGACACCAACCCCCTGGTTCTCGACTTCCGACGTAGGACAGTTTGTGAACGGCTCCTTGTCTTCCACAGCGTCGCCTGGTCCTTACCGCTGCAGCGACAAGGTCACCGTCAACTCTCCTGCATCTTCCGTCATCGGTGGTCATTGGTCTTCCGTGCCTCCTGGTCACTACCGAGTGACATAGACTCTCTCCCCTCTGCTAGCAGGTTCTTCTATTCAAGAATCCACCCTTGGATTCCACCAGACTCTTTCACCTTCTTCACCAGCGGCATCTTCACTGAAGTCCTCCATTGTGGTCTACGGTGGTTTCCGGAGTCACTTCGCACCTATGCATCCGGCTTCCCTGGTGTAGGTATCCTGGTTCCCCGGGTATCCACGGGTGGGGTGACTCTTCAACCTTCCATCTTCCACATGGTTTCTTCAGGGTCCGCTGGGAAGGGTACTTCTTTTTAAAACCTGCAACCACAACTTACCCATTGGCTTGTATTGAGTCTGCGTTCGTGTTCCCACTCTGCACACGGCCTCCGTGGGGTTCCTGGGTACTTACCTTGGGTGGTTCCTTGGGTTCCCGACTCTTCTACGTCTACTGGGTCCAGTCTCGACTTAGGCCGTGGTTCGGATTCCACTATTTTAGCATATGGTTTGGTCTCCCCCTGGAGACCACCGTGTATTTGTGCTGCTTACGTGTTCTATTATCAAAGTATTGTGTGTATTGGTTGTATCTCTGGGTATGAGATATTGCAATGCATTAGTGAGTGTTTATAATAAATACATATTTTTATTACTACACTACATCTGTTGCTGCTGCCAAGGCTTGTTCGTGCTCCCAGCAGACACCGACCCCCTTGTTCTCGACTTCCAACGTTGGACAGCTCGTGAACGGCTCCTGGTCTTCCACATTGTTGCCTGGTACTCACAGCTGCAGCGACAAGGTCACCATTAACTCTCCTGCATCTTCCATCATCGGTGGTCATTGGTCTTCTGTGCCTCCTGGTCACTCCTGAGTGGCATAGACTCTGTCCCCTCTGCTTGCAGGTACTTCTCTTCAAGTATCCACCCTTGGATTCCACTGGACTCTTTCACCTTCTTCGCCAGTGGCATCTTCACTGAAGTCCTCCATTGTGGTCTACGGTGGTTTCCAGAGTCACTTCACACCTATGCACCCAGCTTCCTTGGAGAAGGCATCCTGGTTCCTGGGGTATCCACGGGTGGGGTGACACCCCAACCTTCCATCTTCCACTGGGTTTCTTAAAGGTCCTCTGCGAAGGGTCCTTCTTGAAAACTGCAACCCCGACTTCCCCATTGACTTGCATTTCCACTCTGCACACGACCTCGGTGGGGTTCCTGGGTACTTACCTTGGGTGGTTCCTTGGGTCCCCATCTCTTAAGTCTTCTGGGTCAAGTCTCGACTTCGGTCGCAGTTCGCATTCCACTTTATTCGTATATGGTTTGGTCTCCCCCTGGAGACCACTGTGTATTTTTGCTACTTTTTGTTCTCTTTTTGAAATATTGTGTGTATTGTGTTTATATCTCCAGGGAGGAGATATACTAATGTGTTAGTGAGTGTGTATAATAAATATTACTATTTTTATAACTACACTGTGTGGTTCTTTTCCGTTTAACCTACTCTACATGATTAGTACTGGTAAAACAAGCTGCTTTAAGCCTGAAGGCTGCTCCCCACAGCTACCACTTAGAGAGCTTTCTATGGTTGTCTAAGACCACTACACTCACCATAAGAGCTGTCTGGATTAGTGCAGGATGCTTCACTTAAATAAGTGTGCACCATATACTAAGCCAACCTCCTACACCTTGCCTGTTTTCTATGCTCTACCTCACCCCTCTAAGGAGGAGGAATGGTTTCACCGACTTGACCTCAAGAGGGCCCTTAGCTTTTACATCGGACCAGGAAATACCAACAGGATGACCCTCTTTTTATTGATTTCTCTGGAACAAAAGAAAGGGGACAGGAGTGCAAAAGAGAGCCTTTTCCTGATGTATTGTATTTTGTATCAATATCTGCTATGGTCTAGCCAAGAAGCAGCCCCCGGAATGCTTGTGTACATGTTCCACCAGAGCAAATGCTGCTACCACTTAGCTGGGGTGTGATGTGCCAATCACAGACATTTGCCAGGCTGCTACGTGTGTGTTCTGCCACACATTCACCAAGTATTATTGCATGCACAGCCAGATCTGGCGGGATGGGCACTTCACTAGATCTGGCCTGCAGGATTTCCTGGTTTGAGCCATTCCACAGACAAACCACCTGAGGAGGTGTACTGCTTTGGTATCTGGTCACAAGGTGAGGAATCTGCAGTTGGCAGTCTCTATCAGAAGAACAAGGTACCTACCTTCAGGAACGCCCTTTCTGGTAGAGACTGTGTCTAACTGCAGATTCCTCACCGACTCACCCTCCTCCCTGTTCTGTGGAATGGACGTGGATAGTCCATTAATAAGGTTCCAATATATAAAGTCTGCACACTGCCATATTCAGATTTCTAAGGCTCTGCGACCGTGGGCCAGAGATCAGAAAGAAACTGACGTCAGAGGGCAAGTGGCACACACATATAAGGACTCCCTACGTCACATTCGGCGCAGGATGGAACTGATGCGGAGCTTCATGACGTCACCTATTGATGGGCAAGGGAATTGCTATGAAAGTTTCCGGATCCAGTCTGATGCCTGGGGAAATTCACAAGGGGAGGAACCTGTAGTTAGATAGATTCTACCAGAAAAGGCATTAACAGAGGTAAGCAACTTGTTCATTAATACCAATGCATCCACCATCCCAAAAATGTGCAAGCATTATCCCTTAAAAATCCTATCCCACGGGCGGACTCGGACACCTGCCTTAGAGGCTGTGGATTGCCCGGTACATTCTTTCATATTCTGTGGGAATGCCCAGTAATACAACGGTATTGGGAAAGGGTAGCCAAGGTAATGTCAGGGGTAGTGGGAATGCATATCCAAGCGGAGGCACGCTGGTTTTTGCTGGGTGTTACTGGAGAGGAAAGATGGCCTTTGCACACTAACACGTGGCTATTGCTGGCCGCCGGGATCGCTAAACGTAACATAGCGCGTCTGTGGGGTGCACGGTTACCTCCTAAAGTGGCCGATTGGAAGTCGGACCTGGATTGGTGTCGCTTGGCGGAGCAGGTGGTATAAGAGTGCAGGGGATGCCCCAAAAAATGGGAGAAGATATGGGGCCCCTGGGAGAAATACAGATCCTAGAATGAGGGGTGGCCAGGAAAGTATGACCCCGGGTATATACAGGGAAGCATGTTTGCTAGGTGGGACCTTGGGAAATCCTTGCCCCCCAATGTATGGACCTGCTTGCAGGCTTGTTATACTGATGTTACTAGATTGTTTGACGAAATGTACTATACTGTGTATCTACCTGGAACTGTTGTATTGGTTCAATAAAAAGAATTTAAAAAAAAAAAAAATCCTATCCCACATGGATCACTATTTAAGGATGGACACTGACTCGTAATCCGGATCAGAGCCTTCCGCTGTTCAAGGTTAGGGTGACTTTTTTCAGAAGTCACAATGGTACCGCGCTGGAATATGTGGTAGGCAAGTGCCCTCTAGGAGCTGCCACCTTCTGTGGAGAAAAAGTCAAAAGTGTAAAAAAAAAATCCTAGCTGGATGAAGATTTCAAAGAAGTGAAGACGGCAGGAATCATAAATTGAACAGTGGAATTCTACTGGGCCGAAGAATCAGGATCAGCCATTAGAGGGAGTGAAGAAACAAACAAAATACGTTGCTTTGTTGGGACACACTCTCCAACCAAACTGAAGAGCTTATATATAAAAAGAGAGAACTAAAACCTGAACTGGACTAATTGTAGAGCAGATGAAAAAAGGCAACTGCAAATCCTCAGGCAGGTGATTCCCATTTGTTGTTGGAGGAGCAGGGAGCAGCATCCTGGCACCCGGAAGCTCGAGAAAAGCTAACCAAAGGTGAGTGAACCTCACAGCCTGCAGTAGCAGGCTTCTTGTGATGTTTTTTGAGCCCCAGGAACCGCCTGATTACGCAAGGTACTGTGGTTCTCAGGTGGCCAGGTGGTGGAAACATTGAAGACATGACAGTCCCTAGTCCAAACTCCTAGCCTTCAAGTAACAAACAAATTGTAAAAAAACAAATAAGGAAAAAAAATAGTGGTGCCTCACCTCCCTCAAACAACAAATATTTTTCGAAGACCTGTATTGAAGTTACTTGATTTTTCCCAAAAAAGTAAAGATTCCAAGGTGTGGCTGCGAGCAGAGATTACAGACAAAAAGAGAGTGATGCTTTCCCTTCAAAATCCAAATCTAAAATGACCAGGAGCTGAACAAAGCAGAGGGAAGAGTCTTCAGGACAGAAGGAGGAAGTTTCTATTGTATGTACAGTAACCTCCTTGTCTATAAGGCACTTCCTCCTTTAAACAAAAAAACGATGTGTTTTGCGAAAAAAAATTACCTAAACAGTTTGTTTAGTTGAAAAGAAATGTAACAAAAAATGTATATTTTAGTTGATTTTTGGTTGCACACATTAATGAACTGCTGCTCGCAGTCAGAACTGCAGTTTCGTGCTAAAAAAATTACCCAAATGGTCCACTCTGGTAAAGAGTCAACCTAAGATGTTTAACATGGGTGATTTTCATCACCCACGTTAAATGCTGCTACCTGTGCTCGGAAAATGCACCTCGTGTTTGTGCCGAAACTGCTGACGGCATTGTTTCCATGCTCTTGAGTTATGATTTTTCCCCCCTAACAGAATATAGCCTTATACATAGGGCTATACCGGCCATTAAAGGCCCGCTGCAGCCTTTAACAAGGGAGCAGGACTTTAATGCCGGTATAGCCCAGGCACGGAGGGCTATAAGGCTACCAGAACATTCTACCACTAGAGGGCAGAATGTTCTATCAAATAAAACAAAGCCCCACGGAGCCCTAGGGGATTGAAATCTGTGCACAGCAATAGCTGTGAATGACAACATTGAAATGTAGCAGTTCTGGGCTTCTACCAGATATTAGAAGCTTGAAATACTACATTGTTTTCAATGAAGCTCCCAACATTCCAATGTTCTAATTCTTGTTATGCAGTGTGGCGTGATGGGGTAATCTTGGGCATTACGCGTACATTTTGTTACACCAAATGCTCGAAATTATGCCAAATTGGACAGACATAAAGAAAATTATGCCCACCCCCTAGTATTTATGTGGTATAGTAATAATCTCTTGTAAATTCTCCTACCTCAGTATCCAGTAACCATATATATTTCATTTCTTCTGAGAATTTTCTCCAGATAGACTTTACTGGATTTTTCCTGCTGAAATCTGTCATGGGAAATTTGTGCAGTGTGACAATTGATACACAACTCAGAATTCCAATCCACGTCACTGATTGGAGTAATAATGGCATTTCTTAAGAAAACGAATAGCTCACAAGAGGTATTGGGGATTATAACGTCTTTCTCATCATTCCTTGGGCCAGATGCAAGTTAGTTGTTTTCCCTAGGGCCAAATGCAAGTCATTTTTTTCCCTAAGTGAGAAAAGAAGGCTGCCACAACTTGTTATTTCTTTATATCTATGAGGCTTTAAAAGTCAAATTACTCCAAATTACGAAGTTAAAAAAAGTACAATAGGAAAAAGACCCTTCTTCAGCTCTCAGTTCCTGTATACGACCTGTGTTCTGCAAGTGCACTCCCCCAAATATCCTTCTCTGATGAATGCCGAGAAATGTAGTTTAGAAAACATGTTCCCAATTGTATACGAAAGGTGCTTTTAACACTAATGACTACATTTCCCAGAAGCCTACTTGATGACGACTAGCGACGGTTTACTTGAGAGCGCAGTTGCCATGTTTGAGCGGTATCGCCCTCATGGCTGCATTGATTTAACATACACAGTAATCGGAGAGTTCAATAGTTATCTGTAAAGATTTTAGTCGACAGTTAGTTTAAGTAAATCGTCACAACAGTCAGTACAGTATTTACTAACCCTCTCTGCCCTTCCTCTTTCCTCTCCGGCTAGTTCGATGTCGGTGGTGACGTAGGTGACAGGCGGGGCGCGGGGCCAACCACGCTGCTGCGGCTCTGTACCTCCACAACGGGTCCTCTGATTTCTTTCCATCCGACTTACTTTCAGTAGCTGTATCATGGCTTCAACTACTCGCATAGGACCGTCCATCCTTGGCAGCGACTTGTCACGGCTAGCTGCGGAATGTGAGCGTATGATGGAGAGCGGAGCTGACTACCTGCACCTGGACGTGATGGACGGGTAAGCTTTCGGCCTCGACTACCTTGCTCTATTCATATTTTTTGCGGTTTTATATAGCGCGTACTGTCTAGGCATTAAAGCGCTTTACATGAAGAGCAGGTTACGTTGGACAAGGCCAGATTATTGTTTTTAGGCACAGAGAGATTACGTGATTTGCCCCAAATCAAACGATGTTGAACGGAAGCGCATTCAAACCTGGTTCCTCAGTTCCAAAGTGGGCAGCTTCGTTTGTCATGTCACATCTCAGAAAGAATATCTAGACGAGCGAGGCTCATCTCCAGCCCCAGTTCCCTTCTACATCACTGGGACATAATTTTACTTCCAACCACATGCATACTTGAATAAGATGTTCTCAGTTCATATATTTAGTCTTGCAATTTAGGTCCTTAACATTTAAGTGCTGGATCAGCTTGAACTTTCCATTTGCATTGCTGCAAAAAAGTCACATGTCTTGGAATATTCCTCCAGGCAGACCTCCCTTCTAAGTCAGTTGTAGCACGCTGTATTCTTGTGTATGTAAGCAGATCGATTTGAAAGCCTTATTGCATTTGATTTAAAAAAGAAAAAAAAAGCTAATGCATTTATCTTGAAAATACAGAAGTTAGATACAAGATACAGTGTTGATCGAAAACACAAATACGTTTGGGCCTGAAATACTGTAACCATGATTAAAATAACGCAAGGATAGTTATCGAAATCCAGTCCTTAGACTTGATCCTGGCAGTTATTACTTCTGATCTACTTATGCAATAATAAGTCTAGAAATTTGTGACCCTTGCACACTCATGGTTTGTTTCCTTATAAACCATGTCAAATAAGCAGACATCAATTCAACAATATTCTGTTTAACATTTTTCCTAAGGTAGATCACTCTGAGGCCAAATAGAGCTGGGCATGTACATAAGAGGTGGATCATTGTTTGCTTTTTCATCCTCAAACTGCAGTTCCAAGGAGAAGGAGGTAAACTATTCATTGTTATAAACATAGTGACAGAGGCATTTCCATTTCACCGTAGGATTCATACGATCAGTTAGCTATCATGGTGGCTTCAAGTCTTTAAAAGGCATAGTAGCAATAAGCTAACTTTGGACCGAAATGCTTGTTTAAAGTCATCAACAAAACTAGCTTGCTTTTCTGCTGACTTGATTAGGGCTTTAACCTGCAAGTGTAGGAGAATAATCAAATCTTCCTCCCGTACTGTATCTAAACAATATTTTATGGCTATATTATATTTTAAACCAAAGAAGTAGTATGCAGTTCCTGAAAAGTTTGTGTAAGTAACCGGCAGAGAGAGGCTACGAAAAGTTTAATTAGCCAGAAAGGGGACGGGGAATTCCTCCTTTCGGATAAAGTGCCCTCACACACCCAGCCTGCTGGGTGTCATGCTTCATCATTGGGCATGCTCCTCGTCGGGTCGGCGGTGCAATACCCGACGGGCACCCTCAGTGGGGGCTCTTTGGCGGAGATCTTTTTATCCTTGCCGTATGGTGCATGTGTGTGAGGGGCTCTAAGGTGTAGAGGTGTAACAAGTGAAAAGGTGCATTAAAACAGGGGACGGTGGTCAGGGCCACTTCTTTAATAATCCTGCCTCCTACCCTGATTAAAAAGGTGTATCGCGGCTAGCTACAGTAATATTGCAGCTAGTGGCAATAATCAGGTCAACATGTTTCTTGCCTATCAGTCCCGTAATGGGATCAAGCGGCAATTCTTCAGGACCAAGGGATAAATAGAAAATATTAAAAAAACAAAAAAAAACACTGGTACAAGATCTACACTAGTGTTAGGTATGGTGGTGTAATAACCTCAAGATTACCAGTTCACAAGCACCATCGGCTGGAGGTCCGTAGGTGCTGTAGCCAATCTAGAAAAGAAAACATTAGTAGAAACAACCGGTCACTTATTTAACAAAACAAGAGCACAGATGGTATCAATTCCAGTGCTGTTGATTATGATAGGCTCTGACCACATGCGATCTAGTTAGCCCCAAAGGTCGTGTGAGTCAAATATTGGACTCGAATCATTCCAGGTAAAAACAATTGAAAATTAAAAATAGCAGCAGAGATAAAATAATCATACAGGGATAGCTGTCAAGGAGAATGGCGCATGGACTTCCATTCTGGCCACTCACCTAATTAATAAGTGGAAATGGCCACATCGGTCATCGGCAGTGAAGTGAACGCGTTTAATCAACGCGTGGTTTCCTAGATGCAGGAATGTAAAGAAGCTCATTGTAATTGAGACATTCTTAACGAGTGAGAAAAAACAAGCATGGTAGACCCTGAAGGACCCAGCGTTCAATAGTCACACAAGCGGTGTATCGCCCCACAAATTCTTCAGAGTCAAGGTGAATTACCTTCAAGAACTCATTATGCACCCAGTCAGGTATGAGAGCAGGCGCGGTGGTGGCGGAGGGGTATCCTCCACTGTAGGAGGTATCCCGTTTTACCCAAACTCACCACCGCGTCCCTCCCAGTGTATTGGCAGGTGAAAGCCAAATGGTGCAAAGAGACTAGGTAATCACTAGTTCCTTAACAGTATAGACTTGTTGGGGTTGGCGAGATGACCACAAGTTTGCTTGCTATCGGGCGTTGGTGGGTCTTACCTTGGTCAACGATTCCGTAACAACAAGGAATGGTTACTTACAGAGACTCGCGCCCACTCGGCGGAAAACCTGACCCAGACTGCCGAACCCTGAAGGATACTGCCAGCACGGTTCTTGCTGCAGATAACTTGACTGAATAGGTGCGTCTGGGCGGCGTCACGCTCGTGGCGCGGTAACTAGAATGTAAGACACCCTCGTGTGAAAGGTAAAAAATTGTTTTTGGTGGCCATCTTGGGTGAATAAGAATTCTTAACTCAAAATTCTTCGCCATATTGGAAAGGTGCAAAAAATGAAGGAACGCTACAGTATGGAATATGGGACATTCCGGCTGGCTTGAGGGAATGGTGGTCCTAACAGAACTAGAAACGCCATCAATGGGTGACGTTGAGGAGTGGTAAATCACTCCCTACTAGTAATGGCGAAATGGTGCGGTGACTAAGTATCGTAACAGTTGTGACAATCACATTTAAGAGTTATTAATGGTGCTCCATGGAATGTCTTCGTTCAGGCCATTTTTGTCAGAACATAATCGATGTACCCAGCGTTGTTCAATTTTGAACAGGGTCGAGGGGTTGGTAAAAATATGAGCCTCCAACACCACCCACCTAAGGGTTTCACATGAGTGGTTGGCGCTAAGGAAATGAGTGTACAGTCGTGTAGTGGTTTTGCGGCACCTGATGTTACTTTTATGCTCAGTAATCCGGGTTTTGACAGGTCTAGTTGTCATTCCCACGTATCGAAGGCCACATGGGCATGACAACAGATAAATGCAGTTCGCTGTGTTACAGTTAGTGTGTCTCCTCATGTGCCAAGTGAAATTATCATTCAAGAATATCTCTTTAGTCTGTTTTGTCTGGGGGCACACTGAACAGGACCCCCGGGGGTAATGACCGACGACAGGTGGTAAATCCCATAGGTTTCTCTGAGTTTGATTAGTCTTGGGCTTGGGTCTTGTATGTACTAGTAGGTCTTTCAAATTGCTCGTTCTTTTAAATGCAAATCTCGGGGCTGGTAGTGTGAGATTACCTGTATTCAAAATCCCCCCAATGTTTGCGTATGGCATTTCTAATCTGTGTGGAAGCTGGGGTGTAGGACGTAACACATGTTATTACATCTGTTGGAATTTTTTCTTTCTTTTCCAACAAGGCCTCTCTATTATTATTTCTTGCTCTTTTCATGGCCACAGAGCGTTGTGGGTACTCTCTTTTGCATAAGTCTGACGCTAGTTTAGCAGCCTCTGATTTATAGTCATCTACTGACGTACAATTCCTCCTAATCCGGAGAAATTGGCCAAATGGAGGTTGTTCTTTAAAGCCCTTGGGTGGTGACTACTAAAAAGTAAAAGGCTATTACAGTCAGTAGGTTTCTTGTGTAATGTAGTAGTTAAGGTGCCTGAAGAAAGATTTATATTCAGGTCTAAGAAGGGCACTGTTGAATTGGAGATGTTATGTGTGAATTTCAAATAAGGGTTCAAAGTATTGATCCATTGACAGAATTGCTCACAGCTATTCTTATCCCCTTTCCAAAAACCAAAACATCGTCGATGTATCTTTTCCACACAACCAAGTTGTTAACATAGGGGTTGCTGTGGTGCAAAATAAATCTAGATTCAAAGGCTGCCACATAGAGACAGGCCACACTAGGAGCGAATGTGCTACCCATGGAAGTGCCTTGTATTTGGTGGTACAGGCTTTGGTTATATTCAAAGACATTTTCTGTCAATGCCAGGGTAGCACATTCTATCACAAATGGTATTGGTGTGGGCGATGTCCAATCAGATGAACTCAGTACATCCTCAATGACCTCTAGAGTGGCGCGTTGGGGTATGTTGGTATATAGTGCTTCCACATCTAGGGTCATTATGAAGTCAATTTCATTTTGGTTAGGGCAGTCATTGATAAGTTGCAGTACCGATGTGGTGTCCAGTAAAAAGGCTGGAGTCTGTTTCACTAGTGGTTGTAGGAAATAGTCGCAAAATTTAGACAGTGGTTCCAGCAGAGATCCTATTCCTGATACAATAGGCCTACCAGGTACCGGGCTGATGCCCTTGTGCACCTTGGGTAGGATGTAAAAGTACGGTGTTTTCGGATTTTTTGTTATCAAAAATTCAGACTCATTTTTGAAATCCACCCCTCTGTCTCTGCAGTGAAAACCATCGTCGATATTATGGTGGATAGTCTTTTAGTAGGATTCTCAAAGATAGGGGTGTAGTACCGTTCATTGTTAAGTTGACGTAAACACTCAGTGTTATAGTCAACAGTAGACATTATTACAGTTGCACCCCCTTATCTGCCTGTTTTATGGTAACAGTAGGGTCATCAGCTAGAGACTTGACGGCTGCCCATTCTACCTTAGATAGGTTGTTAAAGGGCACATTTAGATTGATGTCTTTAAGTTCCTTGAGCACAGCCTGCTCAAAGGTGAGGACCTCGTTGGGTACCATACTACTATTTGGGGTAAAGGTAGATGGATTCCGCAGTCCTGTGTCCTTGTTTTCTGGTCTAGGTTTATCAAGAAAGAAGGCATTTAGTCTAACTTTGCGAAAGAGATTGTGGATTTCGCAATGGTCCCTAAAATGGTCTGTTCTAGGTGTGGGGACAAAACCGAGGCCTTTCCATAGGACCTCGTGTTCTGTTGTAGTCAAGTGTCTGTGTGAGAGGTTAATGATTAAGTCCTTCTCCCTCTCGACGCACTCCTTGTCTCTGGATTCTTCGGGGCTGGTCCTGCCAATGTACCTGTTTGTTGTTGCTTCTTCGCCGCCCTCTTCCTCTGCCCCAGCCTCTTCCTAAAAAGACTGGTTGTCAACAGGGAAGAACGGTGGTGGGCCTTGGGGTATCCTTGTGGACCTACGTGAAACCCCGGGTAATTCCAGACAGGATGGCCTTGATAGGGTGGCAATGGATAGCCAAAGTAGTTGGGGCGTGTACGTCTGTTAGGTGTGCCGCCCCAGCTCCCTGTACTGGAATCACTATTGGACGATGAGGAACCCATCCTTGTTTCAGTACCACTTTCATCTGAGGAGTAACCAGTTTTGTTAGGAGTGAAATCCACCTTTAAATAGGGGTAAACTTTTTCTTTATCAAACCGGTTAATATCCTTCTGTAGTTTGCTGATCTTTTGTTTCATCAGAAACTCTCTGTTGTCACTTATTTCTTGATTTATTTCTAATAGCTTGCATTTAAACGCAGTGTTTTGGATAGCCGATTTTAGACTACCTTCAGCTATTTGAATACGAGCTAACAAAGCGTCAGCTATTCTCTTTGCTGTATTAATGATCAAGATAAGAAGATCCCTGGTGCACTTCCAAGAAACCAGGGACCATTCCTTCTTAAACACAGGATCGTCAAGAAAGAGACGAGGAAAATTATTCACAATCAGGCCGTTGGGGGCAATATTGGCCCTAAGGTACTCTGTCATTATAGCTCCGTGGAGAGTGGTTTTGAGCCATTCTTTTTTGAGTGCACTAAGGGAAGCCCAATCCTCCGATTGGCTTCCTGATGCTGAATTGCCTTCAGTTCCCAAGATTGAAGGTGTTTTCAAAATTTCTGCTGCTATCTCCTCGCCGAAACTCAAGCCCTGAGTTTCCTCCATGGTAAACAAAAATTAGATGTATCGGTCCAGGTCACACGCTTAGTGCGCCCGGTATCCTGAAGTCTCGCGGTCGGAAAACCGTGCTAATACTATTGACAAAAAGAGAGACACAGGGAAAAATGGGCGTTTATCAGAAGGTCCAGCATACATGCCCAACTACCATAAACCAAAGAAGTAGTATGCAGTTCCTGAAAAGTTTGTGTAAGTAACCGGCAGAGAGAGGCTACGAAAAGTTTAATTAGCCAGAAAGGGGACGGGGAATTCCTCCTTTCGGATAAAGTGCCCTCACACACCCAGCCTGCTGGGTGTCATGCTTCATCATTGGGCATGCTCCTTGTCGGGTCGGCGGTGCAATACCCGACGGGCACCCTCAGTGGGGGCTCTTTGGCGGAGATCTTTTTATCCTTGCCATATGGTGCGTGTGTGTGAGGGGCTCTAAGGTGTAGAGGTGTAACAAGTGAAAAGGTGCATTAAAACAGGGGACGGTGGTCAGGGCCACTTCTTTAATAATCCTGCCTCCTACCCTGATTAAAAAGGTGTATCGCGGCTAGCTACAGTAATATTGCAGCTAGTGGCAATAATCAGGTCAACATGTTTCTTGCCTATCAGTCCCGTAATGGGATCAAGCGGCAATTCTTCAGGACCAAGGGATAAATAGAAAATAACAAAAAATCAGAAAACACCATACTTTTACATCCTACCCAAGGTGCACAAGGGCATCAGCCCGGTACTTGGTAGGCCTATTGTATCAGGAATAGGATCTCTGCTGGAACCACTGTCTAAATTTTGCGACTATTTCCTACAACCACTAGTGAAACAGACTCCAGCCTTTTTACTGGACACCACATCGGTACTGCAACTTATCAATGACTGCCCTAACCAAAATGAAATTGACTTCATAATGACCCTAGATGTGGAAGCACTATATACCAACATACCCCAACGCGCCACTCTAGAGGTCATTGAGGATGTACTGAGTTCATCTGATTGGACATCGCCCACACCAATACCATTTGTGATAGAATGTGCTACCCTGGCATTGACAGAAAATGTCTTTGAATATAACCAAAGCCTGTACCACCAAATACAAGGCACTTCCATGGGTAGCACATTCGCTCCTAGTGTGGCCTGTCTCTATGTGGCAGCCTTTGAATCTAGATTTATTTTGCACCACAGCAACCCCTATGTTAACAACTTGGTTGTGTGGAAAAGATACATCGACGATGTTTTGGTTTTTTGGAAAGGGGATAAGAATAGCTGTGAGCAATTCTGTCAATGGATCAATACTTTGAACCCTTATTTGAAATTCACACATAACATCTCCAATTCAACAGTGCCCTTCTTAGACCTGAATATAAATCTTTCTTCAGGCACCTTAACTACTACATTACACAAGAAACCTACTGACTGTAATAGCCTTTTACTTTTTAGTAGTCACCACCCAAGGGCTTTAAAGAACAACCTCCCATTTGGCCAATTTCTCCGGATTAGGAGGAATTGTACGTCAGTAGATGACTATAAATCAGAGGCTGCTAAACTAGCGTCAGACTTACGCAAAGAGAGTACCCACAACGCTCTGTGTCTGTGGCCATGAAAAGAGCAAGAAATAATAATAGAGAGGCCTTGTTGGAAAAGAAAGAAAAAATTCCAACAGATGTAATAACATGTGTTACGTCCTACACCCCAGCGTCCACACAGATTAGAAATGCCATACGCAAACATTGGGGGATTTTGAATACAGGTAATCTCACACTACCAGCCCCGAGATTTGCATTTAAAAGAACGAGCAATTTGAAAGACCTACTAGTACATACAAGACCCAAGCCCAAGACTAATCAAACTCAGAGAAACCTATGGGATTTACCACCTGTCGTGGGTCATTACCCCTGTGGGTCCTGTGCAGTGTGCCCCCAGACAAAACAGACTAAAGAGATATTCTTGAATGATAATTTCACTTGGCACATGAGGAGACACACTAACTGTAACACAGCGAACTGCATTTATCTGTTGTCATGCCCATGTGGCCTTCGATACGTGGGAATGACAACTAGACCTGTCAAAACCCGGATTACTGAGCATAAAAGTAACATCAGGTGCCGCAAAACCACTACACGACTGTACACTCATTTCCTTAGCGCCAACCACTCATGTGAAACCCTTAGGTGGGTGGTGTTGGAGGCTCATATTTTTATCAACCCCTCGACCCTGTTCAAAATTGAACAACGCTGGGTACATCGATTATGTTCTGACAAAAATGGCCTGAACGAAGACATTCCATGGAGCACCATTAATAACTCTTAAATGCGATTGTCACAACTGTTACGATACTTTGTCACCGCACCATTTCGCCATTACTAGTAGGGAGTGATTTACCACTCCTCAACGTCACCCATTGATGGCGTTTCTAGTTCTGTTAGGACCACCATTCCCTCAAGCCAGCCGGAATGTCCCATATTCCATACTGTAGCGTTCCTTCATTTTTTGCACCTTTCCAATATGGCGCAGAATTTTGAGTTAAGAATTCTTATTCACCCAAGATGGCCGCCAAAAAAACAATTTTTTTACCTTTCACACGAGGGTGTCTTACATTCTAGTTACCGCGCCACGAGCGTGACGCCGCCCAGACGCACCTATTCAGTCAAGTTATCTGCAGCAAGAACCGTGCTGGCAGTATCCTTCAGGGTTCGGCAGTCT
This sequence comes from Calotriton arnoldi, assembly GCA_963921515.1. Classification (NCBI taxonomy): domain Eukaryota; kingdom Metazoa; phylum Chordata; class Amphibia; order Caudata; family Salamandridae; genus Calotriton; species Calotriton arnoldi. The sequence continues at coordinate 3,445,471 of CAWUFW010000174.1, forward strand.
GGGTCAGGTTTTCCGCTGAGTGGGCGCGAGTCTCTGTAAGTAACCATTCCTTGTTGTTACGGAATCGTTGACCAAGGTAAGACCCACCAACGCCCGATAGCAAGCAAACTTGTGGTCATCTCGCCAACCCCAACAAGTCTATACTGTTAAGGTACTAGTGATTACCTAGTCTCTTTGCACCATTTGGCTTTCACCTGCCAATACACTGGGAGGGACGCGGTGGTGAGTTTGGGTAAAACGGGATACCTCCTACAGTGGAGGATACCCCTCCGCCACTGCCGCGCCTGCTCTCATACCTGACTGGGTGCATAATGAGTTCTTGAAGGTAATTCACCTTGACTCTGAAGAATTTGTGGGGCGATACACCGCTTGTGTGACTATTGAACGCTGGGTCCTTCAGGGTCTACCATGCTTGTTTTTTCTCACTCGTTAAGAATGTCTCAATTACAATGAGCTTCTTTACATTCCTGCATCTAGGAAACCACGCGTTGATTAAACGCGTTCACTTCACTGCCGATGACCGATGTGGCCATTTCCACTTATTAATTAGGTGAGTGGCCAGAATGGAAGTCCATGCGCCATTCTCCTTGACAGCTATCCCTGTATGATTATTTTATCTCTGCTGCTATTTTTAATTTTCAATTGTTTTTACCTGGAATGATTCAAGTCCAATATTTGACTCACACGACCTTTGGGGCTAACTAGATCGCATGTGGTCAGAGCCTATCATAATCAACAGCACTGGAATTGATACCATCTGTGCTCTTGTTTTGTTAAATAAGTGACCGGTTGTTTCTACTAATGTTTTCTTTTCTAGATTGGCTACAGCACCTACGGTCCTCCAGCCGATGGTGCTTGTGAACTGGTAATCTTGAGGTTATTACACCACCATACCTAACACCAGTGTAGATCTTGTACCACTGTGTTTTTAAAAAAAAATATTTTCTATTTATCCCTTGGTCCTGAAGAATTGCCGCTTGATCCCATTACGGGACTGATAGGCAAGAAACATGTTGACCTGATTATTGCCACTAGCTGCAATATTACTGTAGCTAGCCGCGATACACCTTTTTAATCAGGGTAGGAGGCAGGATTATTAATGAAGTGGCCCTGACCACCGTCCCCTGTTTTATTGCACCTTTTCACTTGTTACACCTCTACACCTTAGAGCCCCTCACACACACGCACCATACGGCAAGGATAAAAAGATCTCCGCCAAAGAGCCCCCACTGAGGGTGCCCGTCGGGTATTGCACCGCCGACCCGACGAGGAGCATGCCCAATGATGAAGCATGACACCCAGCAGGCTGGGTGTGTGAGGGCACTTTATCCGAAAGGAGGAATTCCCGTCCCCTTTCTGGCTAATTAAACTTTTCGTAGCCTCTCTCTGCCGGTTACTTACACAAACTTTTCAGGAACTGCATACTACTTCTTTGGTTTATGGTAGTTGGGCATGTATGCTGGACCTTCTGATAAACGCCCATTTTTCCCTGTGTCTCTCTTTTTGTCAATAGTATTAGCACGGTTTTCCGACCGCGAGACTTCAGGATACCGGGCGCACTAAGCGTGTGACCTGGACCGATACATCTAATTTTTGTTTACCATGGAGGAAACTCAGGGCTTGAGTTTCGGCGAGGAGATAGCAGCAGAAATTTTGAAAACACCTTCAATCTTGGGAACTGAAGGCAATTCAGCATCAGGAAGCCAATCGGAGGATTGGGCTTCCCTTCGTGCACTCAAAAAAGAATGGCTCAAAACCACTCTCCACGGAGCTATAATGACAGAGTACCTTAGGGCCAATATTGCCCCCAACGGCCTGATTGTGAATAATTTTCCTCGTCTCTTTCTTGACGATCCTGTGTTTAAGAAGGAATGGTCCCTGGTTTCTTGGAAGTGCACCAGGGATCTTCTTATCTTGATCATTAATACAGCAAAGAGAATAGCTGACGCTTTGTTAGCTCGTATTCAAATAGCTGAAGGTAGTCTAAAATCGGCTATCCAAAACACTGCGTTTAAATGCAAGCTATTAGAAATAAATCAAGAAATAAGTGACAACAGAGAGTTTCTGATGAAACAAAAGATCAGCAAACTACAGAAGGATATTAACCGGTTTGATAAAGAAAAAGTTTACCCCTATTTAAAGGTGGATTTCACTCCTAACAAAACTGGTTACTCCTCAGATGAAAGTGGTACTGAAACAAGGATGGGTTCCTCATCGTCCAATAGTGATTCCAGTACAGGGAGCTGGGGCGGCACACCTAACAGACGTACACGCCCCAACTACTTTGGCTATCCATTGCCACCCTATCAAGGCCATCCTGTCTGGAATTACCCGGGGTTTCACGTAGGTCCACAAGGATACCCCCAAGGCCCACCACCGTTCTTCCCTGTTGACAACCAGTCTTTTTTAGGAAGAGGCTGGGGCAGAGGAAGAGGGCGGCGAAGAAGCAACAACAAACAGGTACATTGGCAGGACCAGCCCCCGAAGAATCCAGAGACAAGGAGTGCGTCGAGAGGGAGAAGGACTTAATCATTAACCTCTCACACAGACACTTGACTACAACAGAACACGAGGTCCTATGGAAAGGCCTCGGTTTTGTCCCCACACCTAGAACAGACCATTTTAGGGACCATTGCGAAATCCACAATCTCTTTCGCAAAGTTAGACTAAATGCCTTCTTTCTTGATAAACCTAGACCAGAAAACAAGGACACAGGACTGCGGAATCCATCTACCTTTACCCCAAATAGTAGTATGGTACCCAACGAGGTCCTCACCTTTGAGCAGGCTGTGCTCAAGGAACTTAAAGACATCAATCTAAATGTGCCCTTTAACAACCTATCTAAGGTAGAATGGGCAGCCGTCAAGTCTCTAGCTGATGACCCTACTGTTACCATAAAACAGGCAGATAAGGGGGTGCAACTGTAATAATGTCTACTGTTGACTATAACACTGAGTGTTTACGTCAACTTAACAATGAACGGTACTACACCCCTATCTTTGAGAATCCTACTAAAAGACTATCCACCATAATATCGACGATGGTTTTCACTGCAGAGACAGAGGGGTGGATTTCAAAAAATGAGTCTGAATTTTTGATAACAAAAATCCGAAAACACCGTACTTTTACATCCTACCCAAGGTGCACAAGGGCATCAGCCCGGTACCTGGTAGGCCTATTGTATCAGGAATAGGATCTCTGCTGGAACCACTGTCTAAATTTTGCGACTATTTCCTACAACCACTAGTGAAACAGACTCCAGCCTTTTTACTGGACACCACATCGGTACTGCAACTTATCAATGACTGCCCTAACCAAAATGAAATTGACTTCATAATGACCCTAGATGTGGAAGCACTATATACCAACATACCCCAACGCGCCACTCTAGAGGTCATTGAGGATGTACTGAGTTCATCTGATTGGACATCGCCCACACCAATACCATTTGTGATAGAATGTGCTACCCTGGCATTGACAGAAAATGTCTTTGAATATAACCAAAGCCTGTACCACCAAATACAAGGCACTTCCATGGGTAGCACATTCGCTCCTAGTGTGGCCTGTCTCTATGTGGCAGCCTTTGAATCTAGATTTATTTTGCACCACAGCAACCCCTATGTTAACAACTTGGTTGTGTGGAAAAGATACATCGACGATGTTTTGGTTTTTGGAAAGGGGATAAGAATAGCTGTGAGCAATTCTGTCAATGGATCAATACTTTGAACCCTTATTTGAAATTCACACATAACATCTCCAATTCAACAGTGCCCTTCTTAGACCTGAATATAAATCTTTCTTCAGGCACCTTAACTACTACATTACACAAGAAACCTACTGACTGTAATAGCCTTTTACTTTTAGTAGTCACCACCCAAGGGCTTTAAAGAACAACCTCCATTTGGCCAATTTCTCCGGATTAGGAGGAATTGTACGTCAGTAGATGACTATAAATCAGAGGCTGCTAAACTAGCGTCAGACTTATGCAAAAGAGAGTACCCACAACGCTCTGTGGCCATGAAAAGAGCAAGAAATAATAATAGAGAGGCCTTGTTGGAAAAGAAAGAAAAAATTCCAACAGATGTAATAACATGTGTTATGTCCTACACCCCAGCGTCCACACAGATTAGAAATGCCATACGCAAACATTGGGGGATTTTGAATACAGGTAATCTCACACTACCAGCCCCGAGATTTGCATTTAAAAGAACGAGCAATTTGAAAGACCTACTAGTACATACAAGACCCAAGCCCAAGACTAATCAAACTCAGAGAAACCTATGGGATTTACCACCTGTCGTGGGTCATTACCCCTGTGGGTCCTGTTCAGTGTGCCCCCAGACAAAACAGACTAAAGAGATATTCTTGAATGATAATTTCACTTGGCACATGAGGAGACACACTAACTGTAACACAGCGAACTGCATTTATCTGTTGTCATGCCCATGTGGCCTTCGATACGTGGGAATGACAACTAGACCTGTCAAAACCCGGATTACTGAGCATAAAGTAACATCAGGTGCCGCAAAACCACTACACGACTGTACACTCATTTCCTTAGCGCCAACCACTCATGTGAAACCCTTAGGTGGGTGGTGTTGGAGGCTCATATTTTTATCAACCCCTCGACCCTGTTCAAAATTGAACAACGCTGGGTACATCAATTATGTTCTGACAAAAATGGCATGAACGAAGACATTCCATGGAGCACCATTAATAACTCTTAAATGTGATTGTCACAACTGTTTCGATACTTTGTCACCGCACCATTTCACCATTACTAGTAGGGAGTGATTTACCACTCCTCAACGTCACCCATTGATGGCGTTTCTAGTTCTGTTAGGACCACCATTCCCTCAAGCCAGCCGGAATGTCCCATATTCCATACTGTAGCGTTCCTTCATTTTTTGCACCTTTCCAATATGGCGCAGAATTTTGAGTTAAGAATTCTTATTCACCCAAGATGGCCGCCCCAAAAAATTTTTTTTTACCTTTCACACGAGGGTGTCTTACATTCTAGTTACCGCGCCACGAGCGTGACGCCGCCCAGACGCACCTATTCAGTCAAGTTATCTGCAGCAAAAACCGTGCTGGCAGTATCCTTCCGGGTTCGGCAGTCTGGGTCAGGTTTTCCGCCGAGTGGGCACGAGTCTCTATAAGTAACCATTCCTTGTTGTTACGGAATCGTTGACCAAGGTAAGACCCACCAACGCCCGATAGCAAGCAAACTTGTGGTTATCTCGCCAACCCCAACAAGTCTATACTGTTAAGGTACTAGTGATTGCCTAGTCTCTTTGCACCATTTGGCTTTCACCTGCCAATACACTGGGAGGGACGCAGTGGTGAGTTTGGGTAAAACGGGATACCTCCTACAGTGGAGGATACCCCTCCGCCACCGCCGCGCCTGCTCTCATACCTGACTGGGTGCATAATGAGTTCTTGAAGGTAATTCACCTTGACTCTGAAGAATTTGTGGGGCGATACACCGCTTGTGTGACTATTGAACGCTGGGTCCTTCAGGGTCTACCATGCTTGTTTTTCTCACTCGTTAAGAATGTCTCAATTACAATGAGCTTCTTTACATTCCTGCATCTAGGAAACCACGCGTTGATTAAACGCGTTCACTTCACTGCCGATGACCGATGTGGCCATTTCCACTTATTAATTAGGTGAGTGGCCAGAATGGAAGTCCATGCGCCATTCTCCTTGACCGCTATCCCTGTATGATTATTTTATCTCTGCTGCTATTTTTAATTTTCAATTGTTTTTACCTGGAATGATTCGAGTCCAATATTTGACTCACACGACCTTTGGGGCTAACTAGATCGCATGTGGTCAGAGCCTATCATAATCAACAGCACTGGAATTGATACCATCTGTGCTCTTGTTTTGTTAAATAAGTGACCGGTTGTTTCTACTAATGTTTTCTTTTCTAGATTGGCTACAGCACCTACGGACCTCCAGCCGATGGTGCTTGTGAACTGGTAATCTTGAGGTTATTACACCACCATACCTAACACTAGTGTAGATCTTGTAACACTGTGTTTTAAAAAAAAAAAAAATTCTATTTATCCCTTGGTCCTGAAGAATTGCCGCTTGATCCCATTACGGGACTGATAGGCAAGAAACATGTTGACCTGATTATTGCCACTAGCTGCAATATTACTGTAGCTAGCCGCGATACACCTTTTTAATCAGGGTAGGAGGCAGGATTATTAAAGAAGTGGCCCTGACCACAGTCCCCTGTTTTAATGCACCTTTTCACTTGTTACACCTCTACACCTTAGAGCCCCTCACACACACGCACCATACGGCAAGGATAAAAAGATCTCCGCCAAAGAGCCCCCACTGAGGGTGCCCGTCGGGTATTGCACCGCCGATCCGACGAGGAGCATGCCCAATGATGAAGCATGACACCCAGCAGGCTGGGTGTGTGAGGGCACTTTATCCGAAAGGAGGAATTCCCTGTCCCCTTTCTGGCTAATTAAACTTTTCGTAGCCTCTCTCTGCCGGTTACTTACACAAACTTTTCAGGAACTGCATACTACTTCTTTGGTTTATGGTAGTTGGGCATGTATGCTGGACCTTCTGATAAACGCCCATTTTTCCCTGTGTCTCTCTTTTTGTCAATTCTATTATATTTTAGCCACATGGCACTTTGGCCCTTTTCAGCCTGTTATATTTCATTCAATAACAATTGGTCATTTGAGTACTCTGCTTTGCAGGCTACAAATTATAAGAGAAAGAAGCATTGGCAAAGCCAATATGCCTTGCCTGCTGAGGAGCTATTAGCTTTGTCAATGTTTTTTTTTTTTTTAGCCAGCAACATGGCTGAAAGTAAAAACAAACAAAGTGCTATGACTCAGTCAGCGCTGGCCACGTCATAGCTTATTTTGGTTTTCTTTCAGCCGTGCTGCACTACTCTATTGCATGGCTAAAAAAATATGAGAAAATCAATAGCTCTCACGTAGGTGTGACCTATTGGCTTTACTGGTGCTTTTTATTGGCTATTTTAATAACACAAAAGCAAGTTGTGTGTAGTAGGAGTCATGGTATGCATACTGCAGTGTTCCGTTCAACTTCCACTATATGCAGTATCCTTCTGTCCTTAAAGCGCAGCTGCTGAGCAGGCCTTACTGAAAGCCATCAGGAGACAATCTACTCACCAAAGATTAACAATTATATTCTTATGCAACGCAGAGCTCGGGTGGCGAAGGTGAAAAAGCGCTAAGATGTGGCCAATGCTATCTGCATCATAGTGGTTTTTAGGTCGAGCCTAGCAGTGTGCATGCGCTGCGAGGCATGCTGCATTCACTTCTACAGGCTTTGGCCACACCCTCGCTACCAATTGGTTAATGTGTGTGTCGTTCCCAAAAGCTTCATTCTCTATGGTTTCTTGTCGTTATATGTCCCACCTTCTTGTGTGTTACTCCTCCCCTGGAGAACTGGCCTGTTGCATGTCCCCCTTCTCTTTTGTTTATTTCTGGTTTGTTGGTGCACTCTTTTTTTTCTTTCTTTACCCAATACTGTAGTTCATATAGGGCTTGTGCCTGGTGCTCCGAGCGCTTTGTCTGCCTCATCCCTCCCACCACATTATTTGTATTATTTACGTTTATTTCTCAGCAGCTCTGTATGTTTCACCACATTTTGCAAGGCGTGCATCGTGTGGAAAGCTTTCCCACCCCCCCCCCCCCCCTTCAAGAAGAAGCACTGTGAAGGCGGCACGTGGTGAGCACTTTGTCTGCCTCACCCCTCACGCCACTTATTTAATTTTTTCCTTTCGTATTTTGTTATTGTTTGTTTATTTTTCGGCAGGTCTGTACATTGCAACACATTTTGCAAGCAACTAGCGCGTGGCCAGCGCTTGATGTCCCTTTATATTCAAAGTGTGTTGGGCACTTCACTTGTGGCACGAATGTGTCTAGTGCTTCCCCCCACTTTGGTAGAGGCGCGCAGCGTGTGCACAGCAGTCCCCCCCACCTTCAAAAAGGAGCACTCTGAAGGCAGTGAGTGGTGGGTGCTTTGTCTGGTTCAGACTGGCCTAATTCCAAAGCACACACTTTCTACTTTTTTAACTGATCAGCATTTAAGATGGCTGGCATTCTTTTGAAACGCACAATTATGTGTTCCAAAGCAGCACCGGCCATCTTTTTTGCTTTGGGGCATTTCAACTAAATGCTCACATTCATGCTGCAGACCACACCACCCGTCATTCTAAGGAGGGTGGGACGCTCAGCTAAAAAAAGGTGCCACCGCGATGAAAAGGTGAATAGCAGATCCCTGCTAAAATCGGCAAACTTGGTATTCTTTGCCAGAAGATTCCAACCACTCGCTATAACCTTACCTCTGGTAATGCCTGCACACCAACACTGACTCTCACACCACCACTGCAACATACACACACTCACACCACCACGTACACTTCTTACAACAAACAACACATACACTAAAAATAACTTTGCACACACTTGTTTCGTTTGCTTCCAACACTCTTTGGGAGCGCATGTTTATTTTGTCTTTCCTTGCCTTCTGCTGCTTGCCCATTCACATCCCTGCCACCCCCCTTGTCCCCGCTTTCTCTATGTTGCTCTTCCGACCGAATGCTTATTTTAAATTTTTCATCCTAAACACCCAGCTCCTCCATCGCTCCTCCCTCTGAACCTCCTCCCACTGCAAACAAAAAAACATAAGTAAAAAACATTATTTACAACACCAACAGCTCTAACTTTCACAAATGGCGAGACCAGTTGCATTGCATATGCTTGTTTATTGTGGATCCTAGGGTAACACGGGCAGGTAGGAGATGAGCAATACGGACAGCAGGCAGGGAGGGTGGGTGGGAGGGAGAAAAGCAATATGAATGGAAGGGTGGTTTGGGGCAAAGCAACACGCGCGGCGGGCAGGAAGGGTGGGGTAAAGCAAAACAACACAGGGATGGTGTGAGGTGCGGCCAACAACGTGGGCAAACACTCTTATGGAGTGCTGCAACTAAAATACAAAAACAAGTAGCGCCGAAAGTGCGAGCAGTGGATGGATACTAGACAAGGAAGCAGCACTTGGGCCATCCTCCAAGAGAGGGACAAACACATGAAGAGGAAGTACAGCCAGCACACCAATGGTAAGCTGTGGGCGGGCTCTAAGTAAGTCAAAAATATGTCTTGCAAGAACTGCGCAGGCGTGGTCTCAAGCAAGACCTAAAAATCACGTCTTTTTAAAAAAAAGTTTGGAACTTTTTTTGTACAATGTCTTTTGCATCTTGAATATAACAGGACAGTAGTGCAAACTAGTGTTAATCTTGTTTGGAAAAAAACCTCTTAGAATATGCTATAGCACCATACATTGTATAAAATCTGTGCAACTTCTCTCATACACTTGCTTATTTAGTATTCAGCGCTAAACTTGTGTCGATGAGAACCAAGCCGTCGGCATAAAGAAAGTCTGGCACATGCACCCACCTAATGTGTTTGGAAAGCAATACATAGATTTAATAAAGAATGGGATATCTAAAATATATAAACTAAAACGAGTAAGGACTATTACACAAGCTTTCTTTAGCTCATTTAAAGTTGCTATTTTGTTAGAAATTAGATGATGTTTGCACATTTGAAATTGCACCAAAGTGTCTTCATGGAATCTTTTCGAAATTGTGATAAGATTTGGTTCTACGTGCAAAAATCTTAATTTCTCTCATAGTCTACCTCTGTCATCTTTATCAAAAACATTACTAAAGTTAACAAAACCCACGTAGAAAGCCTTTTTTGTTGCCTAACATGTTTGTCAACTGAAGTCCTTAATGACATAATACCATCATATGCATTATGTTTTGCCTTGAAGCCTGTTTGGTTTGTTCCCATGGAAGGATATGCAAAATGATTTGTTTGAGATTAATTTCAGTTTTATGTACATTTATAAAAAAGTAAAAGTATTCAGATAGAAATGTTGAACATCCTCAGAGCTAAGGAAAGTTTCTTGGGGACTAAGGGTCTGATTTAGAGTTTGAGCGACAGGTATCTACTCCGTCAGGTTGACGGAGTAAAGTACTCCACCCCCCTGAGGGAGTAGGGGATTACCCGCCCGCCAAAGTTAGAGATGTCTGCCAGCTCAGTGGACATCTATTGCATTTACAGGAAACCCCCCCCTCCCCCAGCTATGAGAGTTTTCTCTCCTGGTGTGGGGGTAATTTGACATTTTTTACTGTTCCTTACTGCCAGGTTTTATCTGGCAGAAACGGACAAAGAAAACTGACCTAGTCCACCTATTCTAACAAGCATTTGCAATGCAATAGGTCTCGCATTTACGCTGAGCTTGAGCTATTGGCATTGTAAATGACAATGCCTTTTATTTATGTTTTGGTTTTTAAAACATAAATAAAGCCATTGTCATTTACAATGCCAATAGCTTAAACTCGCGTAAATGCGAGACCTATTGCATTGCAAATGCTTGTTGCCTGTGTAATGAATGGAGATGGATGGGTCGGTGGAGAGTTCCTGCGCAATAAAGGTGAAAGCGCTTTAACCGGTCTGGGGACAGACCGCGACAAAAAATTGACGAAATATAGAATGAACAATTGTTAACCATCTGTATGTCACACAGTGGCACTGCATCACGGGGCGCAGGAGGCGCTACACCAGCCCATAAAACCTGAAAGATTTTAGACAGAGAAAGAACAATTAAGAGGCCATTTAAATGTGTTTCCTCTGGCGGCATGTGTTGTGTTTTCAAAGACAGTGACACATTTCCCCTATGCCTGTAGTGATGTGCATCTCCCCTCTAAATATGGTTCCTGCACGCCATGTAAAACCTCTTTAACACTCATGAAAGTCTGATAAGAGGAGATCGGCTCCCTGTCATAGAGGCAGGTAGTTCCTCGAAAACAACAGATACAGCAGGTAAACACAGCAACTGAGCGATGAGAGCGCATGTAGGTTGGAACAGAGCCTGACCTGGAAGGTAGACCGCAGCATCGTGCGCCTTAAAGTGCTCTTATCCTGAAAGAGCGCCTGTCACTGGTGCTGACAGAGGGCTGCTGTCCGCTTCTGCTTTTGCTTAGGGACTCTCTTTTTTTTTTTTCCTGTTCAACTGCCTCTATTTAACTGTCTTGATAGAAAACGACTAGTAGAGGTCAGTAAAATACCAGAATTGCTTTCTGCTTGGGGACTTTCTATTTTTATTTTTCTGGTAACTGCCTCTATTTAACTTTCTTGATCGAAAACGACCAGCAAAGGTCAGTAAAGTACCAGAATCACTTTAGCGTTCCCTAGATTGCAGGCCATAGAAACTGGTCTTCCACGAGCACCCGTAGAGAATAATATTTGTTTTCAATCTTGTATTTTCAGTGATCTGACCACTGAAGGCCCTGATTTTATATTAAAAACAAAGCTTTGGACAATACCATTTCCCACTGATAGGCAGTATTTCTCTCCAAGTGTTCCCATACCTGGCATGTTCCGCAGTTTGGTGCTTACTTTCCATCCATGTTAAAGAACAGTAGATGTTTCAGCACCCAGGCTAATGTGCTGCATAGCTAAATACATATAAGGTCCCAAAGGCGAGACTGATTGCATTGCAAATGCTTGTTTCTCCAACAGCAGCTTTATTCTACAACAGTAGCACTTCATTGGCAAAACATCACTGTAAACTACTTTTCCCATGAAAACTTGGGAAAATACTAGTCCTATAATAAACAATCACAATGCAGACAGTCCATAAAGCTGCCAGTTCCAAAACCCTTGCCCTATTCTTTTTGTGATCACAGCCACTTCATCCATGTATCCTCATGCTACCGTTCCAATCCTTTGAGAAAAATCAATTGCTTAGGTACTCATTTCATAATTATTCCCGATCCTCTTTAGCAATGACAACAGAGATTTACACTTAATCCTGTCGACAACAATAAACTGCATCATGATAAAGCAGTGAAAAACCTTATTGAAGACACAATGTTATACTCTCTTATATCTGCTAGGCTGGTAAAGTCTCGTATTGTAGATAATGCGTAAGTCCCCGGGTGAGAGAATCCTCGCCTCAGTGTTTTATAATTGAACATTTTCTTCACTTTAGCTTGAAATTTACTTTATTCTGTATCTGGACCTTGGGCTCAGATTACACTGTTTCAAAGCTTGCTCATGAGCAGAAATGCCACATTCCCTGATGGTTTGAAGTAAAAATGTTTAAATGCGGACTCAGATGACCAGTCGAGTGCCCTCATATCTTCCAGGTGAGCTCCCAAGGCAAACACTTTAGAAGCCATTGCTCTTCTGGCCGAATGAGTTTCAAAAAAGGAAATATCAATACCCATTTCGTGCATTATCCATTTTAACCATCTTGCAATAACGGGATGAGACGGGCTAAAAAGATTTCTTCAATGCAACCAAGAGCTGTTGTGCTCCCACAGATATAAACTCCTCTCTCATAGCCTCATACACTGTTCCACAAACAACTTGTGTGAGTCCTTGAACTCAGGATATAATCTTGGTATCACCCTATGTACGCCTATTGATGGTGGATGTAACATCATGAGGCGTAAACTTCCTACTTCTAATATCAAGGGCTCTTCCATCCGCAACATGTTTGCAAGATATCAAACACAGAAGCATGGCCAACTTAGCTTACAGCTCCTTCCTAGAGAGGAACTGATTGTGTTGCCAGGAAAGAGACAGATTCAAGACCACATTCACGTCCCTGGGAGCTAGTGGAAATGAGAATCTGACCCCTTTCAGGAGCCTACACACACAAGTGGGTGTTTCCCACGGCCACTCCCTTCACCAATCCAGGGCAGGTTAATCTATCTCATGTAAAGAAACCAACCTCTAAACTCATCCCTCTGATATCTTCGATCAAACAAAAATTTATAATGTGGACAGTTTCAGTCCCCATGTGATCCAGACCCCGTTCCACACGCCAAGATGCCCATTTTTGCCATGCTGATCTGTACTGTTTAGCATTACTGTCTGCGCAGGCCTTTCTGTCAAGAGATTCAGCTTGTCTCGAAAGGCCTGTGCCTCCAACTGAAGTAGCGAGGAAATTAGTGATCCAAGTGAGATGTGAAGAGATACGTTGGGGAACTTGTCACCCAGGTCATAATCACCTGAAAGACTACAGGTAGAAAGCTTTCAGACATTGGCATCTTGGAAGTTCCTGGATTGCCAATCCGCCATCACATTCTTGCTTAGCCTCTATACTGATTGATCCACAATGAGGATCTTGTCGAGATAGACAATGAGTCTCATGCCCCATGCTCTAAGGAATTCCATTATTGTCTATACTAGGTACATAATGCACCAGGGTGCTGAAGAATGACCAATTAGAAACAGCTTGAACTCATAAACCTGATAGTTTAACAGGAACAGCAGGAATCTGCAGTTCGGTGGAAAGATGGGGACTATCTACTAAGCGTCCTAGAGATCCAAGCACACCATCCAATCCAGTGGTCTGAGGACATCTCTAAGGTTTATTACACAACGATGACTGTTGTCCTTCTTTTACCATTAGGAAGCTATTGCTCAGGAATTGCATGACTTATAGCCTCTGTGCAGAGCTCTGTATTTACCTCCTGATTTATCAACTCAGAGTCCCTTCCTTAGAAGGTAATTGGCCTCGGTTTCCACCTTTGCTTCTGTGATCCGTAGAACTCTATCTGGAACTCCTTGACCGTCTAAAAGGTTCCCTCCCCTTTTGAATGAACTGAGCCAGTCTCCTCCCTATCCGTACCTGTAAAGGAGGGATCAGAATTGCTGAAATAATCTTTCTGTGGAGTTTTGGGCACCTCTGAAAGACTCCCTGACACCGTGGCGTCTGTTGGCTTCGTGGGAGGGGAAGAAACTGCTGAAAATGTTGGCATCTTGAAACTGGCCTCTCCTAGATCCTTGGCCTCATTGAGGACCCACGATTGTGAAAGCGACTAGGTGAGCGTTCTCTTCCTCACCCAGCCCCTCCAAAAATCTTCTGGCCGAAGATCCTTTTGATTGAGGTCTGAGCTTTATCCAGCGATGTGGTGGCGTATTTACTGAGTTCCTTAACGAACGAATCTCCAAACAGACCTCCTTGGGCTAGTGAACCTGCCTCCAAAGTGGCCAAGACACCCAAGTTGGGTGTCTACTTTAATGAGCTAGACCGCTGTCTTTCTGTTGAGATCTGTTGAGTTTTAGCTTCCTAGCAGTATAATTGTTCTCCGAGCCCAGCATGAAATTACTTCTGGTGGATTTAGGGGACCCGAGACCTTTTTCTCCTCCACCATGTTTAAAATTTTTATGAGAAATCCCACAGTGTCCAGTAGTTTGTCCTGGCTGGCACACTAAGATCTGTTGTTCCCTTTCTTTTGGCTCTTTCACAAATTTGCCCAGGAAGGTGGCCATTCTACTGTCTATCTCCGAGGTAGTGGTCACTTTGCCTTCCGGGGTTGGTCTTGCGGACCTCCTTGTCGAGAGGTTTCCTAAGTTCGACAGAGACTTACTGCACCACCTTGTCAGCAGGTGTTCACTCAGAGGATCTAGGGCGAAAACTGTCCTTCTGGTCCAGCATGTCTTGTCATGTTGGCCCTGAACGTTTGGCTTTGGGCACTTCCAGACGGGAACTAGCTGACAAGGCTTTTCAGCATCATAGCCATCATCTGTATTATATTTTTGTGAATCATCCCCGTCTGAGCCATCATCTTTGACCGGTAGTAGGGGTTCTTGATCAGGTTTGTGTATTGCTCTGGAACCCATGCCTGGTGTGGTTGGGGTCTCCAGACATCCTTCCCCTCATGGGTAGATTTTGACCATGTGAGAAGAGCTTCTCATAGTCTATCGAAGGCACCTGCCCGCTGAGCTGGGGTTCCTCTACGGGATCCAAGTCTTTCCTTCCAAAAGAGGGGTCTCGCACTTGCCAGCGGCCAATAAAAGCAGTTGCTTTCTGAAAGGATCCAGGGCACAAGTGACCGCCCTCTGAAATGAGGCGTCTACCAACTCGCTTAAATTATCCTCTCCAGAGATAATATCCTCCACCTTTTCTTTATAGACCCCAGAGGCTCTCTACATGATATAAGCCTATGCCCGAAACCTGAGGTATTTCAATATTGTCTAATTTCAAGTTGAGGTTATGCACTTTTATAGCAGTAAAATTACTAGGAGGGGGAGGATGCACACCCATATGTTATCTTGGATAGCTGAGCCTGCAAGTATCTAATATAGCGCTCCTACAGGTGAGGTTCAACCAGTCGGGCATCCGATGCAGGTCCAAATTAGCTTAAATGTGTGCAAAGCTTATTCAGCGGAGCTGCGTAGAGAGTAAACCAGGCTGCTGCACCTGTCGGAGATACCCACGGAGAATTCCATTGGGGTAATTGCTGGGAAATGCCCCCCCACCCCCTTCAATCGCCACAAATTAACCCGGGGGGACATATACAAAAATGACCAACTACAGCTGTACAAGGCATTATGGACACCTAAGAAACCCCTGTTGCCTCTTCCTAGCATATGGTAGACAGATGTCTGACACAATCACGCATGCTTTTACAACACATGCCATTACAACGTGGGCAATACAACGAACGCGTTGTTACCACGCGTTCCATTACCACATAAGTCGTTCCAACGACTTGCCTTAAGGGAAGCGCTGGGCTTTGGAATAGTATATATTTCTATTCAAACTCCAGTCTGTGCAACAGTAGGGAAGGTGTTGGATTTAAAATCCAACAACACGTTCCCTAATGCAAGTCGTAACGACTTTTGCGTGGTAATGGAACGCATGGTAACAACGCGTTTGTTATAATGCCCGCGTTGTAATGGTACTGCATAGATCTGGCTGTTTAGTAAAGGCTGTTTTCCAAGGTACACTAATGGCCACAATAAACTGCATATGGGGCCCAATGGCAATCGCTGAACCTTCCACAAGCCCCACGCTGACCACACTACTAATATTGGAAAAGGGGCGAAAAGCTGTTAGCCTCCTTTCATAGGGCCCTACATGAGGACCTTGATGGGACCTCCAAACCGTATGAAATAAATGGTCCCAGGACATAGAGCACACGATCAGTGGAAAGCAATGTGCCTCAGCATTACAGTATCCCACTCGAGTCTCTAGAAACACCAGATTCCGCCTCCAACAATTCCATTTTACACTGACACTGCATGTCCTAGATGCGGCACTAAAGACATGGGTTTTCACCACATTTTGCCATGCTGCAAGACATTGAACTTTTGGGCAGTAGTAACATCCCACCTTGAAGAAACTACAGGTTGCACTAATTTACTAGACCTACAGAGTTGCTTACTGCGACAGTTCTCCCACCCCAAAAAGGGAAAGATGGGCTACTGCTTCATTGGCCTGATCCTCACACTAGGAAAGGGGAACATAGCCACTAATTGAAAATCTCCCAGGGGACCCAGCATACCACAATGGCAAGGCCTAGTGAAATATTATTGGTCACAGATAGAATTAGACTCTCTACGCAGAGATAACTACAAAGAAAAACACGAAGATACAGAGAACTGGGAAGACTACCTTAATTCCTTCCGAAACTCCACGGACTCCGGTGCTAGGCCCAATACAACCCCAGCAGCAGCACCAGAGTCCCAACCGAGGAGGCCCCCAAGTGGCACAGGTCCCATAGAATCTCCTCCTGGAGCTTGAATCCTGCTTATGTTTATCGTTGCCCATAATGCAGCAAAGGAGCGATCAAAATTGTAACTACATATCTCCCTTCATGAGGGATGCATATAATGCCAAGGGCCGAGATCTACCCGGCCCCTCTTTTCCCCCCACCTTTTTTATCTATTCCTAATTACTTGACTGATGAATAAGCACCACCGACCCTGCCACCGTTAGTGGATCCCCATGTCCTGTCAAAGCCGGAACCAAATACTCAGTATTTATTTGCTGGGGCACTCCCCTCCCCCAAATTATTATGGGTTGCTTATTGATGTATGTTCATACTTAAAACTCAATAAAAACAAATAAAAATGTTTTAAAAAGGCATGCGTGAAGCTGATCTAATTATCTTCTCCTTTCAAGGTCTCAAATGGGATGCGCGCGTCCTCACCCAACAATCGAGGATTACTGCGATGCGCATAGAGAAATGAAGCTCTCTCGTGTGAGCGCGCCTGCGCCCCCACATGGTTAGAGGGCTGCGGTGCACTGAGCGTTGCCCGGTATTATTTTGACTAATTACTAGATGTGAGTTCAGCACCCAGTAAATGTGCACTTGCAAGCAGTGTCGCCCCCAACGCAACGGCATATCGGTAATATCATGAAATACTCCAAGCCATTCATCAAACGATTTCACTATACATTACAGGCAGTATGGGAACATCAAAAAGTGGTCTTAACTGGCTGCTGGAGCAGCGAAGAAAGAGGGCAAATGTTGTGGAACTGGCAGCTTTATCCACTGTCTGCAATGTGTGTGGGTATTGTTGGAGTCCTCACGAAAAAAAAAAGTTTATTTTGATGTTTTGTCGGTGAAATAGCTGCTGTTGGAGAATAAAGCGAAGACAGTACAGCATAATCTGGGCCTCCGGTCCCGACGTAGAATTGGCCCAGCTAAATAGATCATTTGGCTGAGAAGCTGTGACTTCTGCTGATGACACTCGGCTGATCCTACACTGGGAACAGTGTTCTCTTTGTTCATCCTCCTTTTTGCATGACTTCTTTTTGCTGGGTATCCAACCGTGGATGAGCTGCAGTTTTTTTTATTTAAGTAACAAACAAAAAAAGCTTTTGTTGGTGGGAAGCAAGGATTGCAGTCCCATGAAGGCCTTTGGCCTTTTACTGTAGGTGCTCCATCCTCCCACGATGAAGGTCAAATCCGTAGTAATTTTGTTGGAAGCCAAGCACTCTTTACACTTTTTAAAACACAATTGAACATGGTTTTCTTCTGGGTGTTTTAATGTGCTTTACCTATTGGAAAACATTCTCCCGGTTTTGCATAGGAGGATTATTCAAAGGTGCTTGCTTCATGTGCTGTCACACACTGACTATTGCAATCATCTCTAGACCTTCCAGAGAGCTCCCCAACCAGACTGCAGCGAATGCAAAACTTCATGATTAGGAAAGTCACAAACCTGAAAAGGTTTGATCGTTTCTCTCACTCATGCAAAGTCCTCCAACGACTGTCAGTAAACAAGCATTTGCAATGCAATCGGTCTCGCATTTGCGTGAGTTAGAGCTATTGGCGTTGCAAATGACAATATCTTTTACCCATGTCTTTTGGTTTGGAGTGGAGTGGCTGTATGTGGTTTGGAGTGGAATTATGCGGGTTGTATTGGGATGGTTAGTTGTGGGATTGTGTGGGGTGGATTTGTGTGGTGTGTAGTGGAATTATGTGACATGGAGATAGGGGTGAGAGCTGCACAGAACAGATAGAAAAGAAGATAGAGAGGGATAGCTAGTTTGTGCAGGAAGTGGTGAAGGAACTCCAAACCGAGGAGTAGAAAGAGTGTGTGAGAAAGAAAGGGCACAGACTCATAAAGAGGGAGCGCCTGTGTACGTAGAAAACACCCCAAGAAGAGGAGGAGAGCGTTGGTTTAAGGGATGAAAACCTTGAAAAGTCACAGGAAAGAAACTGTGCTCGAAGACCTGAAGTGAACCAATATTAGAGAGGCGGAAAGAGTGCGTGAGAGAGGGTGAGAGCGAGAGAGAGTACGAGAGAGAGGGAGGGACAAGTGAGTGCGGCACGGGGGGGCGAGAGGTGGACAAGTGCACAGCACAAGGAGGTACAGGAAGGTAGCATGTGTAAGCAGGCATACAGAGAGGAGAGGAGGCAGTGAAACTGAATGGAACACCATTTGCAAAGGTTGACTGGTCACCTTTCTGTTGCTTATTTCTATATTTGGGTGTTAAACTGGTACTAATGAGGTGCAACCAATTACCAGACACTTAACTAGTGTAAAAATGTCAAAACAATGAAGTAATACAACCACAAAATGTGCAGCATTATGCCGCATAATTTGACACCATTTACTCACACCCTGCCATATAATTTGGCACAGCCCTGCCGCATAATTCTAGTGGCCCTGTTACTATTATTATAAGAATTAGATTTTGCTAACACCAACCCCTCCTCATCATATTCTGGTTTTCTCCATGTGCTTTTAACCAGACTCGACTTGCAACATGAGTTTCTGTATAAAATACCACTATTTTGAGATGGTCCTACTCACACATCGTACGTAAGTTGATATTGCAGAAGCACGACAGACCTCCAGAAACACAAGATTTAACCAGATGTGGGCAGCTGTGTTTAGTGTAAGAATAAAATACAGAAGCGTTTTTTAAACTATCGTCCGCTTTTCACTTATCAATTTCTGAGGGAGTAGTGTGTAAAAAAACAAAGCATTTGTACTAGTCGGCTGTGGGGTGACTTGAATCCCCCGAACTAACTCTCTCACTCCCCTCCTACCTATGTAACCTGTCGGCTCCCAAAGTGATTCCGTTCCCATTTCTAGGTCAGGATTTTAGGGAGTGGAGGAGTCATTGAACAGCTTCAGACTAGCATGCTGTCTCCTATGAGACGAGTATGGTGGGGCTGGGGCCAGATGATGACGAAAGGGGTGCAGTTTGTGGTGCGATACATCAGCTGAGCTGCCATCTGTCAGGTGTGAGGGTCAAACCATTGGAAGCTAAATGCTTATGAGTAAACGATTGATCTATGGCGGATCCAGAGCTTGGACACAGGACCTGAGAAATGCAAAGAGATGTTCCTAATAGCCGTAGCCTACACTAACCCCAGCTCTTCGGAAAGCGGCGAGAATCTGCGAGCGTGGGGATCAGCCAGACAAATTAAATTATAGAATTAAATTGGGAACAAGCGGTTTGTGATGTCAGGAATGACATTTCACCTCTGGGGAGGCGTCCATGATAGCCCCACCCCGTCAACATATTCTGAGATGTTGTCGCATGCAGACACGGAGTGCTGGACTATGTAGAACCAGAGGGTATTCACAAAAGCAGCCATTGCTGTTTGTTGCCGGCCTGACCGTTGGCTCCCGGCTGAAGGCATACAGTGGTGAGCGCCGCCACACTTGCCGTGGCTATTGTGAAGTGAACGCGCACCCGTCTGGTGAACGCGCTCTCTGGTGAACGCACCTTCTCTGCTCCCTGACTTTGCGTGTGCTCTGCATCAGAAGAAGCGCGTGAGACCTACAGCAGCTGCCGCCCTCTCACTATCACACCGTGGAGATAGGATACCAGTGTGAATGTTGGCGCGTCTTCCAACGTTTCTCTAATGAAAAAAAACATTTAGTAAAGAAAGAAAAACACAGCGCAGCCAGAAAAGGGAGAGGAGGAGGGAGGTGGTCAACAACAACGGGAAGGGGCGGGAGCAGGTAATTAACAACACGGACCGCATGAGGGGAAGGAGGGGCTTAAGGCAAAACGGACAACGGGCGAATGAAAAGCAGGACGCAGGCGGTGCTCGAAGAAATGGAGCAGAGCTCAGAACACGAGCAGGAAACTAACGCAAGAAGCCGAGACAAAAGACAAGCATTGGCCATGCGAGACGCGCTCTGTGGTGGGGGAGGGGGAGGAGCGGGAGAGCAAGTGACGCGCGGCTGTGAAAGTGACACAGCCGCGCGGCCCCGAGAAGCGCTCGGGGGAGGGGGAGGAGCAAGTGAGGAAAGCCATATGGCGCCTGGAGCATGCGAGGAATGCGCGTTACTGTGCGCGTACTCGCATGCTCTAGGCCAGCCAAAAGTTGTGGTCGCATTTCTGCAAGCCCACACTACAAAATGTCTCGCCCAGAGCCAGCGCTGAAGCGCTGGCTTTCAGGGCGAGACCTAAAAAGGGTCAGCTTTAAGTTTCTAATGCGTAAGATCTGTTATCGGCCTGATCATTTTATTTAATGAGTGTTTTCGTCTACGCTGGAGTAATCCTCATTACGGACACGTTCTCCTCTCCTTGGAGTTCCTCATATCAAACATCACTGCACTGGGGGGCCACTGGCCAGCCTGTAAGTTATCTTGCCCCTAAGTTATGGAGTGATCTTCGTATTTTGACACCTAGCTTTTGGACATTCTTGTTCTGCTGATTTGTTTTTTGGGGTTTGTATTTTTTCGGTGCTCTTTTTACTAAGCCTCTTATGCAGTTCAGAACACAACAACCAAATAGATCGTATAAATAGTTAAGATGAAAGGCGGGGGTAAAATGACACGAGAATGAGGGTACCGTTGCAAGCTGCAGGTCTTAAGGCGTTTCCAGAAATCAGAAGAAAGAGGGAGGTTTCCGAGCGCATCACAAGCGCTGTTGGGTTCCAGACGTTAGGCAACGCAACGGAGAAAGTAAGGGTACTAGCAATAGGAACCTGAAGCAGGGCCGCCTGGGCAGAGATCGCGTTAATTGCCTCACTTTAACTCGTCATTGTCCTAATCTGTTGTAGCCATGTTTGATTTAGCAGCAAGATGTCCCCTGGGGTGAATGTTGAGTGATGTGAATATTAAATCAAATCTTGTACATCATAGTGTTTTAGATTGGTGCGAGTGGGGTAAAAGAGTGAGAGCAAAGGACAGAGAGAGTAAAGAGGGTGGAATCAAGTGAAAGCGGGAGCGATGAAGTAAAAAAAAACCTTGGTTAGAAACATGGTTGTGCATTATGGCTCATTTATGGTTCACTTAGTGGTAAAATTGGATGCAAATGGAATTTTTGCTTATTTTATCACTTATGCCTATACTCACTTTAGAGTTGACATAGTAATTGCCTGGGCAAGCCAATAATCCTCCATGCAGGAGCCAGACGTGCTGCATAATTAAAACAAATACAAAACAACAAGCATTGGCAAAGCCAATGGATTTTGTCTTTGTGACCTTTTGGTTTTAAGCTACGCTACACAGCATCCGCGATGCTGTGCATCATGGCTAAAATTTAAAAAACAAAAAGAAAAGTCGTTAAGCCTTTGACATGGCCACTAGTGTACTTTTATAGTCGTGCCAACCGCGCAGTTAGGCGCCTGCAAAATGATGCAGGTGCTTTTTTTTCCTACTGATCCTAGTTTGGTTGGTAACGAAAAAGAAAAAATGCGCAAAAGCCTGTTGTTTTTTTAAGTGGGTGGGGAGGGGTAATAAACACTAGGGAGGGTGGGGGGGACGGCAAAGCAACGCAGTAGAGTGTGGGGGAATGCTGTAGCAGCATGGGAGGGAATGCAAAATCAACAGTGGCGGAGGATTGGAGGGGATGCAAAAGCAGGGTAAGGGTGGGAGCTAAAGCAGCACTGGGTTGCGGAAAGCAACAAGGAGGGCTCGGGTGGGGTAAGCAATGGGGAGAAGCATACAAGCAAGAGGGAGGGGGTAGGGAGTTCCGTTCGGGCAATAGAGAGCAACATGGATTGCAGGGGCAGGAAAGCCAACCAGTGGTAAGTAATGGGTGGGTTTTAAGCCCATCTGTGTTCTTGACAAGCAACATTATGTCTTGCAACAGACACCACATGCGCTGTCTAGTAGGCTCGAGCCAAAAACTGAAATAACATGATGCAGGATTCTTCATGGGACGGTTAGGGTGAAGAATGAACAAGCAATATAGGATCAGGCTTCAAGTGGCCCTTGCTTACAATGGGTGGGATTTTAAGACACGTGCATGGTTTGTCTTTGTATGTTTAATCAGTCTTGTAGTAGGACAAATTTAATCAGGGGAGGGGGTAGCACTGCTGTTCAAGGCCTTTTATTGTCTGGTCTGTAGTAACGTGTGCTAAAGATCAAAATGTAAATATAGATTTAACTGTCAACTAGCAAAATTATGTTTGTTTAAAGGCCAGTATTGGGTGAAGGTGACAAACGTACACAAAACTAGAGCTATCTGGTGGCTGTAGATCTTCCAGAAGCTCGAGCACTTCATTGCTAAAACCACAGAAATTCTGTAAAAAGAAAACCACTTACAATCAAGCTTTCTTGGGTATTGTCCAGAGAATCTGGAACTCCCTGAAATCAGACTGTACCCCTCGCCTGTATCATTTAAAAAGGAAGTCAAAGTGCTACTAATGAACAAGTTCTTGCTCTAAGGCTCATGCACCTCAGTAGCCTGAAACTTTTGCCTACATTTGCTATACCCATATACAGTTCTGGACTCTATGATCTTGTATATTTTGTGACCTCCTGCCTTTTTTGGGACCCACCACATCTTGGTTAGCTCCCAATTTTTTTGTTGTGTGTGTTACTGTTTCCTCCTTCCTGACATATTGTAAAACGCTCTGATTCCCTCTTGGGTCATGTTGGCGCTATATAAAACTTTATAAATACATTTTTTTTAAAAAGTGGTGTATTCAGTCCTGGTTTTATTCTCTGTATTCAGGCATCTATAGTGTGTTTCTCATTACAAATAACAGGTGACTATATGTCCTTGAATGCAAAGAATCAAACAGTAGTATATCATCTACTCGTGTCACAGGAACATTTGAGATTACTGCAGACAATTCTAGTTCTTTAAAAAATAAAACTTACATGATTTTACCCTTACTTGAAGCAAAAATATGTACTGCAGAGCCAACTCTCAATCAAAATATATTCTCATCCCCTTCCTGCCTCTCAACAAAACTGGCCCCATATCTCACCTTAATACTCATCTAAAAAACTTTGCCTCCATGATCATACTGAATTTAGACTGGACGCTTTCCCAGTAACAAACCAGCAGAGATGATGTATGAAAGTTACACATCTGCTAGTAAAAGTCTGACCTCGAATCTTGAACATCAAATCTCAAAGAAGTTTAGGAGTTTATTGCACTTAGAATTCAATTGAAAGTTTGCGAGGACTTGTACTTTGATTTGAATGGCTAATGGCGAAAGCCTCCCCGCCCCGTGAAGTCACTAGCCCTCTCCCATTCAAGGCATCACCTGTCGCACTCATTTTTTATTAAGTACCTGCATTAACGAACTTACAAGTACAATACATGCCATCCACCCCATGTTCCACTAATTATATGGGGTTGAGAGATGGCTTCACCTGCACCCTTACATCACTTCAGAGCATTCCAGTTTTTCAGCATTGTCCAGAATATAAACCGAGCAAGCTCTTCGTGTTTATATTAACAGCGTGTTCCGAAGAGGTTAAATGGCTTACTGCCCATTTCCCCCCTGAGCGTTATAAACGGATCGGGTAACTTCTAGGAGCTTTTGTGGTAATACTGGGAGAAGGGTCGGTAATAATGCACACAAAATGTGTGAAGTGTCCCGACAGTCTGCTGATGCCAGAAAAGACTACCTGAAATTATTATTCTCTGTGGGCTACCTTCAATATTGTGTAAGTAACTGTTGATAATTTTATTGCCGGAATTGGTACTTCAGCAACATTTTACTACTAAGTTCAACTTCGAGGGCTAGGTTTCTTCATTTATGACCACTCAAGGTAGAAAACATACCGGAGCCTCTGCAGCTGGCTGCGTGTGGGTGTGGAAGGTGCTGACCTACTGCAGTTGATAAATTATTAGCCTTTGCAGATGCAAATATGCCTGGCTCTGGCAGTTCTCTTCATTTACACTATAGCTCATGTTATACATGATGCATGCATTTCATCTGTTAAAATATTGTTGGAGATTTGCTGCATCTTAATTAGCTACTTTATGCCAATTTCTGTAAAAATACTTTTTCATATAATTTTCTCCACGTTTGAATTTTTGAGCTGATTTAATGGTATAAAAGAGCATTTTGGGAAACTGTTCGGAATGATGAATAGGTGGTTAAAAAAGGTACAGTTTTTGTAAGGGTTTAGTTCTTTATTATCTTGGGTTTTCGGGTTGCACACTTCCTTTCAGGAAAGCGTGTGATGGTGAAATTGTGTGGGTTGCAGCATTCGGCCGAGGACAGTCAACTGTCTGGCCTCCAGCCGTATCATTGCATTTAGGTAATTGAAATCGGATCTCTTCCTTGGCCAACCCTCGCTTCCTCTCTACGTCCGCAGCATTCTTTCGAAACAGCCTGTGGGAAGGGACATGGCAAGTTAGTCACGGGTTTCAGGCATCTGCTGGAGTAGAGAGCCCTAAAACTTGTCTGGAGCTGGTACAAATCCGCCATAACCCCAAAAGATGTTGAATGAAGAACAGTAAGTACAGTTCGTGGAGACAGTGCCCCAGAGCTGAACCTGATCTCTTGCCTAGTTGTTTTCCTGCGAAGAAGTTTTTGTATTCTGCTCACTCCAAACTCCTTCTGCTGGGGTGTACTTTATCTTCTTGACCTTTGTATTGCCACCAGGCCATACCGAGCTCTTTGTAAGTCCTAAACAAACACCATTTGAACATTCGTGTAGACACCGGACACCACGCAAAATATTATTCACATAGGAATAACAATGTACCTTTTTTGGAACATTTTGACATATATTAAAGAGGAAGCTGAAGTTTGTAACAGCCAAATATGGGGTGTGGTGTTTTTGAGGAATGCAAGTGAATTGGGTAATTGAAAAAGTATGTATTGGATGGAGGATTTCTCAGTCTTAAGAGCCCAATCTATTAGCAAATGATTTCCCAACCTTTCTACTAGCAGAAGAAGGTCATGCCTATGGCAGATGCAGTTGGCAATTATTTTGGAATGCTACAATGATGAATACGCTGGTCAAGAAGTGAATGAAGTCTGAGATGGTTGTTGTGAACCACACCTTCTTCATAGCCAGATGCATCATATACAAAGCATTGTGGACAGCATCCCTGCCTATCTGTCTGACAAGCTCACCAACTCCGGTGGCTTTCTGCACACCTAAAGCCAGGACAGCATCAGACTGGAGCTAAACATCATCGGCTAGTTAGTGGTGGTCATATCACACTTTTTTCTAACTAAATAATCAGCCGTAGGCTGCTCAAAGAGCATCATAGAGTTCATCATAAAGCTATCCACCTCAAGGGAGTGCTCAAACAAAATGAATACATGCAGCGAATACGGAATAGAGTAAAATCAATCAGTATACTATCAAGGCTGTGCACACCAGCCCTCCTCTATTTGGGAAAGAGCTGAAGACACAACTCTTGAAAGAACACTGCTTCATGAAGAAGTAACACTCCACCTGCACTCTCAAAACCCCTCCAGTCACTCTTTGACTCTATCCTTGCCTTTGACCTTGTGTCGCTTATGTAGGTTTGTGTCCTAAAAAGATCTCCCCCATATATACACCTACTTAAGACTGAGCAGAAACCTTCATATGGTGGGAGTTCTTCAAGTGAATCTTTACATAATTGCTACAAAGTGCGTGTAGGAAGCTGGCTCTGTATATACTATACCAAAGTAAGGTATAGTGTGCACAGAGTCCATGGAGTCCCCAGAGGTGCAGCAGAGACTAAATTAGACTAGTACTAACTGTTCTCTTTGTGGTAGTGTGGGCGAACAGTTAGGCTTATCAAGAGGGTGTGTTAAGCATTTATTGTATTCACTCAATCAAGGTTGATGGCACACACTCGGAGACTGAATCCAGACCAATTAGATAAGTATAAAAAGGTATACTTATATTTTATTTTGTAGAACCAAGCAAGACTTGGCATAGGCAAGTAAGAAATACTTTCAAATGCAAGGCTGTACACAGGAATGCAATTGTGGATTGTAGTGTAGTCGATTACAGGTTTGTATTCCATTTAAAACAGTTCAAAATACAGTAAGATTACTTTTGATTACTCTTGGATTACTTTTCAGTTACTTTAAGTACATGAGCTGAAATGCCGAGATATCATACACTGGAGGTTCTCACTTACAGGTAAGTACGACAATTCTTAAGTTAAAGCACAGTTACTTTCTGTTCATACAAAACAGTAGGTCAACAGACATTTTTCAGGAACAAAACTCGTAACATTAGTTGCAATTGGAAAAGAGTGTTAACCGTTTTCAGGTAAGTAAACAACTTACGAGTATGGCTTTTGGGGGTTAGGACCAAGGTTCCCCAAGGTCCAGTTGGGCACTCAAATTGCACCACCACCACCAGCAGCACTAGGGCGGCTGCGTGCAGAGTGCAGGGGCCCAATGTTAGCCAATGGGGCTAAGGGGGCCTTCGGTCAGGGACTGTTTGCGAACAGGCCACTTGACTGTGGAAACAAAGCTCCTGGGGTTAGTATCCGCACTGCAGGGGCCAACAATCGGCACAGGAGCTGCACCACCCGCGGCACAGGGGCAGCCAAATGCAGAGTGCCAAGGAGATGTTGGGGACCCTGTGGATATCAATGAAGATCTCCGATTTGAAAAAGAGGCTGCAGGCTCGGTCAGAGAGGCTTCCGGATGGCGACCAACGGCTGGAGAGGTAAGTTGGGTTCTTGGGGGAGGCCTGGACACTGTCGTTTGGGCCACCCAAGGCCGTGGGGGGTCGGGTCTTCTTACCAGCTCCGGTCGCGGTCGGGGGGCCCTTCAGGTTGAGGCTGTAAGTGTCGGCTTGAAGCTTGAGGGAGGTCTGGGATCACCAGATCCCAGACCTCGGGGGAGGATTGCCGGGGAGACCTTCTCGTGGTGTTGGGCCACTAAAACTCGGGCCGTGGACGTCGGGTGCATAGTGGTGCAAAATCGCGGGCCGCCTGGATCTGAATTCTGTGGGTGAGTCTTTGTTGAGCAAATCCACTGCTCACAGGAGACAGTCCTTAAGATGGGTGCAGGGCAGGTCCTCTGGGCTCCGGGCGAAGGGCTGCTGGACACGCCGGGGTTCCGCTGTAGGCACGTCTGAGTTGGGACAGGCAGGTAGGGTTGGGGCCAAAGCAGTTGGTGTCCTCTTTTTCCTGGGTCAGCACGGCTCTTCGGTGGTCCTTCTTTCTACCTCGAATCTGAGGAGGCAAGGTTCAGGGTCACCCCTAAATACTAAATTTAAGGACGTTTATAGGGGTGTGCAGGTCGGGACCAATGGGCCCCTTCCTTGGGGTGAGTACACCCCCTATTATGCCACCCTCCAGTGGGAGGGGGTCATGAGCCTCTTCCTCATTGGCTGGGTCCCTTATCTTCAAGATGGAGGGGACTGAGATGTGTGCCTCACCACTCCTTCCCCACCAGAGGGGTGGGATTGGCAAAGGTGGGCACACCTCTCCCCTTAATTCGGTTCTCCCACCCAGAGTGGGGGTTCAGAACTGGTGGGAGGCAGTTGCTGAGGGCAGCAAAAGGCAGGGATAGCTTACAAAGGCTGCAGCCCATTGAAGCTTCCCCTTTGTGGACCCAGCCCATCCTGGGGGAGGAGGCATGACCCCTCTGCCCAGGATGGGCTTTTGTTTCTGGACCCAGAGAACGAAGGCGCTCTACCCAGGAGTCCAGAACCCAATCTGATGGTGGCAAATGGCAGGTAGCCATTCAGGAACCACACAAGGGTCACAGTGCCCTTGGTGCCCATGGTACCTTTTACAAGGGGATTACCTGTGGTCAGAGATATGCCAATGTGAGTGCAAAGGTACAGTTTTGGGAAAGAACACAGCTCCTGGGAACCTGATTTGCAGGGACCCAGGGCACATCAAGTCAAGTTGCATCAGATGTCCGGCAAAAAGGGGGGGGGGGGAACCATGCAAAAAGGGGCACTTTCCTACAGTGCCGACATTTGTTCAACATGCTCTGTATAAAAACAGATTTATCTTAAGCTGGTTGTACTAGTTCAAAATCTTCATGACTCTTTCACACACCCATCCCTGTGTTAGTCCATTGTCCTGTTTTTAACTTCCCTTTGTGGATTTCTATACCTAGAATGTAGATCCCATGATGGCAGATATCCGGTTCTGAGGGGTGGGCTATAATTCCACATATATCCCTGTGCAGAAGAGTAGACTGGTAGATGGATCAGGAGGACTGCTCCATGTCATGCATGCAAGGCTGGGAGGAAGAGGACTCTGGAAGGTAAAGGTCTCCGCCTTCACCAGTTTTGCTTTTTAGTCAACAACACTTCAAATGTTGGTGTTTTTAAGGTAATACTGTAAGGAATATCTACAATTGCCACAATGCAGTATGATTGTGGCTAAAAATTAATATCTGGCTTTAGCTACCAAACATAACATGGAGATCCTCTGCAGGTGGGCCAGTGGTAGAACTTGAGATTGCTTTATTAGACTTCGCAATTAGATCATTAGTTATTGTAGCACTTAAAACAACACCTAAAATAAGCCAGACTGTTTTGGCTTTCAGTGTATGTTGTAGGCTGCCTGTGATCTCTTGATTTCAACCTCCAGAATTGATCTGGATATCCTACTTTGACTTATTTTAATATTTTTCACTACTAGTCAACTGAGTTGTAATGTGCAGTGTGGATGACATATTGGCACTAAAGAGCATTTTGCTTTATGAACCCCATGCATTGTATGTGAAATGTAACCTATTTTAATAAATTTAAGTAATTGCTGCACAAGCTTGAGATGTGCGAGTCTCGAACTCTGTCAACTATGTTCAGTGTTTTCATGTAAATACTAAATCACACAAAAGGGAATTGGTTCCCATTTTTTAGGCCATCATGGTTCTATCTGGGAACTTCAAACTGCTAATTCTAACCAATCTGTTGTCATAATTTCATACTAATGAAATAATTAATTACATTTTTTTTCCTCCATGCAGCACGCTACCTTCTACATTTTTAATGCAGACCATCAGCTGGGTCTGTTCTGTATATATATTTGAAAATGAATCCATGATAGCTCTAAGTGTTAGCTATAAGCCTGGGCGTAGTTCGCGAAGTAGCGCTACGCGAAGCTACGCAAAGTGCAGTTCGCACTACGCGAGCTACGCGTAGCACTACGCGAACTGCGTAGTGCACTGTTCGCAATGATTGCACAGTGCCGGATGCTTGTCCGCACTGTGCAATCATTGAAAACGGCATCTTGCACAGTGCGAGCTGTCTTTTACTGCCGCTCGAGTAGATTTTTACTCGAGCGGCAGCTTTCTCAACGCGGACTGGTAGTTTCTCATCGCAAGCGGTCGCGAGCATACGCGACCACTCGCAATGAGAAACCTGACCTCCCCGCGTTGAGAATCTCGCCAGGAGGTTTATTTTCCACGCTCGCGATCAGCAACTTGATGTTGCTGATCGCGAACGAGGAAAAAGTCTCGCCGGGATGTCATTTTGCTTGCTCGCGGTCGCCAACTTGACGTTGAGGACCGCGAGCAAGCAAAAAATGACCGCTGCACTACGCTACGCGTGTTTGCACTGTGCTACGTGCAATTCGCGTTGTGCGAAGTAGCGCAAACTTCGCAAACTACGCGAGCGTAGCGTAGTGCTTTGACCAGGGTTAGTTAGCTATCGTGTAATTGTCATATTAACAACGTAGTTCAAATTTAAACTAAAACTGACAGGTGTCTTCTAGGCAGCGTCAGCGGTAGTTGACATCACACTGAACACTGGCCTTGGTAAAGAGCACTTGGACCTCTGTACATGTTATGTTATGGTGCATATGGATGGAATACACTATATAGATTAGAGTAGTTGGTTTTCTCAAACATTATTTAGGTAATATACACTGAATCACCACTCTAATAGGACGGGCCGTATCAGCTACTCTCTCACTGTAGTCTGTATACCAGCCTGATGACATACACATTCCTATACATAATAGTGCCTGGTTACACTCCGATGCCACACTGACCACAAGCCACGGGATACCATTCTCCAGGTAAACTAATTTGTATTTAACTCTGCCAACTAATTGTTGAAAAGTACAATGTATCGATTTTAGTATAGTTGTCATATGTCTACTGTCTGGGATGATTTGCTGTTATGCACAGCCTTGATACTCCAATAGTATACTGATTGATTTTACTCTAGTCAGTATTCGCTGCATGTATTCATTTTGTTTGAGCACTCCCTTGAGGTTGATAGCTCTATGATGCACTTTGAGCAGCCTACGCCTGATTATTTAGTTAGAAAAAAGTGTGATATAACCACCACTAACTAGCCTAAGATGCATACCCCACGTTACAAGGTAAAAATACAGTTATTGATTTACTGAACTATGGAGCTTATACGTTGCTGCAACACTACCGCCTGTGAGAGGAGATTGTTACATCCATGCACATTCTTGTTTCTATGTCTTCTTGAGTAGCCTTTATGGTTCAGATCGGTTTTAATGTTTCAGAGCTCAAAACTAGTACAAACAGACAGTGTGCAATGAAGAGCCGAATCCCACGGGAGGACAGGCCAAAGTAGTGGCATAAGTGAAAGTGCCTACAGCAGTCAAAACATTTTCCCTCCTAGCCTCCCCCCCTCTTACTCACTCCTGGATGATGTTCTCGGTCTATGTTAACCCAAACCAAGTCTTGTGTCCCTTCCTGTTGACTTCCGACCCCCCCCTCAGACTGCCATCATATGTAGCAGTTAGTCTCAGCAGGCGCAAGTATTTAGGACATGTCAGTTCGTTAAACTTTGCAGAGAGTGACGCTATGCATGGTTCCCATAGGTCCCGGTATGCATCTAGGTTCTGTGTCAACCGTACCATACCCAGGGTGAGCCATAATCTGTGTAGCCAGGTTGTATGCGTCGGGAGCTTCTCAGTGCCCCAGTGGGAGTGGATTGCCTAGAGCGCCACACTAAGTGCTAGACTAATGTGCCAACCCTTCCTAGATCTAAGGGGAAAGCTCAGAGGGTTGGGGAGCCCTAGGAAAATGTAGGCTGGGAAACAAGGATGCTGCTTTTCAAAGTGTGCGTCGATGTCCTTTAGGATTGTGTTCCAAAATCGTCTGAGTTTTGGATAGGACCACAAGAGATGCAGCAATGCACCGGCGGCACCCCAGTCTCTCCAGCAGTGCTCACTGCAGATGGGGTTCTCCTTGCATAGTCTAGCAGGTGTCAAATATCAATATGTGGCTATTTTAGTGGCTGTTTCTATGCTTGCTGTGTTGCGTGCTGTATGGCATGTCCTGTGATATATTTCCCCCATTCAGTGAGTGTCAGGAATCGCCCTAATAGGAGTTCCCAGCATTTCTGTCCCACTGTTTTCTCCTCCGTGTGGGATTGCAGCAGGCGGTTGTACAATTTGATGATAATGCGCCTATTTCTGTCTTTCGTCAAGAGACATTTTTCAAAGGGTGTAAGGCGCCATTGTGGCCCCCGACGAATGTAAGGGTGGATGACCCAGTGCCTCACTTGTAGGTAAGTGAGTCGTTCATCCTCTGGAAGGCCTAAATCTGTTTTCAGTTGCTCAAACAGGAGGGGCCCGTTGGTACCAAACATGTGATCGATGTATCTGCAACCGGCTCCTTGCCAGGCAGTGAAGGCTGTGGGATAAAGGCTTGGGGTAAATTCTGAGTTTTCCAAAATGGTGAGGGGATTGATGTCAAGACTTTCCGAGTGGCCACTCTGTCCTAAGCCACAGGAGTGGCCCTAGTGACAGGTAAGGAGTACAGTCCCTACGTGTCCTGTTTCTTTTGTAACCAGGGTATTTTCGAGAGGTTCTCTCCTGCTATTGCTCTGTCCATAAAGCACCAGTGCTTTTCAGACTCTTGTGGTTCCACTCCACCAGGAAGCAGAGTTGTGCAGCCTGGTAGTAGTGCAGAAGGTTGGGGACCCCCAGATCCACCTCTGCAGTCGGGTGGTGGATCTGCACGCGGTTCATGCAGGGCCGACGTCCCTCCCAGACAAAGGGGTTGATTTCAGTCTGAAGAGACTGGAGTATGCCAGTGGGGGACGTCAAGGGAAGGGCCCTCTGTAGACAAGTAATTTTCAGGGCCTCTGTCCTTCCAAAGTCAAGAGAGATGGTAGTGCCTCCATTGAGCCAGGTCTATTTGGATCTGCCTGAGTAGGACGTGACCACTGTATTGCAAAGTGTGCTAGCGATCTGTATGCCAAGGTATGACACTGAAGAAACAGCCCATGCCAAAGGGTATCAGGCAGCAAACTGCTTCTGTGTGGGTAGAGTGATGGTGAGTTTAAGGGCTTGTGATTTCTGGAGATTGATGTAAAAGCCCAATGCCCTGCCAAACTGGTCCATCTCCTCTAAGAAGGCCGGCAAGAAATGAAGGGGGTCGCCCAGTGGTACCAGAACATCTGTGTACAAACGTATGGTGTGAATGTCTCCCCTGAACTGCTCCCCAGTAATACCCTGGTCATCTTTAACTCTTTGTGCCATAGGTTCCAAATATAGAGCAAATAACAGGGGATACAACTGACATCCCTGTATTGTTCCTCTGGGCATCAGAAAGGGTGTCGACAGTACCCCATTTACCCGCACTTCTGCCCTAGGTGTGCTGTAACTGCCGAAGATACAGGCACGGAATCCTTAAGCAGCCTTTAGACTTAGTATTTACTTGTATATGACTGACCATCAACAATGAGTATAACTTTATCAGTTGCCCAGTCTTATGGGGTAGATAGAAAAGCTTTAACTGTCTGTGTATTGTGACACACCAGGTTTCTATTAATGGCAAAAGAATTGTTTGACTTATGTCTCATCAGGTTGTCATTTAGACTCTTTGATCA
Organism: Calotriton arnoldi; assembly: GCA_963921515.1. NCBI lineage: Eukaryota > Metazoa > Chordata > Amphibia > Caudata > Salamandridae > Calotriton > Calotriton arnoldi. Next base: position 3,478,758 of record CAWUFW010000174.1, read on the forward strand.
CGAAATGGAGATTTTAGAATACTGATATGTTTACTGAACACTTTTTAAGGACGTTTTCCATGCGTTGAGCAAGTATTGCTCTGGTGATTCCAGGACGACTTTGAAGACCAGATTTGGGTGTCTGCCATTACTGATAACTGTTACACTTGACCGAAGGTATGTTAGGATAACTAGGAGGGTGTATGTACTGGTGTTTTCCTCTATTTGACTAATTGTTCTTACTTGGCGATGACTTTTTGTTGTTATTTTTTTAATACTTTTGTTATTGCTACTAAGTATACTGAAATAAGGTTTTTTCGCACTTCTGCATGCAGTAACGTTGATACTCTTATTAGAGACTAATTTTGGGTGCTCTTCTGGTTTGGTTGTATGGCGCACACACTTTCTTTTGCAGTACCAGGTAATAATTGGATTGGCTCATATCACATGTGATGCAGGGTTAATTTGTAAGACTTAAAGGAATAATTAGTGTCTTATTTGAATTTGCAGCCCTGAGGAAGTCAACAGTGGTATATTTACTGTGAAGAAATGTGTAGTGTGGGCAATCTGTGATTTACAAATTAGCCTGAGGTTGTTCCTATAATTGGTAGGTGTGGATGTAGCCACTTCACTACCCTCACCCCACTTGCTGTGCACCCAGTGCTTACAATACTTTTGCAAAAACTTACAACATAATCTAAAGGCTACAGTTTCTTGCCATTCCACCATTGATAGACCCCTATTTTAATTTTTTTATTTCAGTTTTCAAATAAACAGCTCTACATTACCAAACAGAGAAAAGCAGGTGTGCATGGTCAGTGAAATGGTTACCAACATATATACCAATCATAAATAGAAGAAAAAAGGATACAGATAGGATGGAGTCAGAACATCAAGTCAAGGCTGACATCGCGACTCAACAGTGTTGCCCTGGCACGGAGGTGTGGGTCTGGAGGGACGACCCCAGATAGTAACTCAGCGGTCCCCCGCCACACCCACTCATAGTCATCTAGCAAACATCACTCACTCATCCAGGTCCTCGCCAATTTGTGCAACAGAAGGCCCTTGGTATCTATTCTGGGGCAGGAAACCAGTATCGCATCCTACTCAGGTAAAATCGGAACCCTATGCACTCCCCTAGCATCCTTTCTCCGAAGTGCCTCTCGCTCACAATCCACCTATCTAGCCAGCTCCTTCCTCCCTCCACACAAGAATGGGCCATTGGCAGATTTCCAGCTCATCGTCATTTGGCCTCAGGCAAGTACAAGAGCCATATCTGCAGACCTGTCTGTCGCCTTCTGGACTGTGCTTTGGTTATGGAGGCCCAGCAAGCACAGCTGTGGGGAGCAGTCAAAGTGTCTATCTGTGGCCCGACAGATAACTTGCAATATAACGGCCCATAATGGGGCAAGCAATGGCCAAGTTCACACCATATGATAGAACCCCACATCAGCTGCGTGTCAATGGGGGCACGCCGACGATTCCCCAGGGAACATAGCGTGAATGCGCAGAGGAGTGAGGTACGCCAAGTGTATGAAGTAAAACTAAATGAGTTTAAATCTAGCATTTCGAGACACCTTGGGGGTGAATGCCAGAGTTTTCTTCCCGGCGGAGTCATCGAACACGTTTTTTAAATCTGATGCCCAGTGCTGGCGCAGCTGAGACCGGTCCACCTGCGCATCTTTTCACAGAGCCCTATAGAGCAACATAACTGTCTTCCTTGTCCCCTTGATGAGGAACAGATAGCGAAGGCACTCATGTTCCAGAGGCTTAGCGGAACCCGTCCTCCACCAAGCACGGATCCTAGCCAGCAGAGCCCCATGCAACCATAAGTGCCCTACCGGAATGCCCTACGTCTCCCGCAAGTACAGGAAGGAGCTAGCTTCACCCCCGCAAATAGGTCACCCAGTGTAGTGAACCCTGCCTCAGGCCACAGCCCAGCCTCCCAGGTGCTGCCAGCACTGAGCAATCATTAGGTATATAGGACCCTAGACACGTCTTCTGTAATGCCCGTCCCCACACATACCATGCCGCTCTAACTAGGACATTCTCATCACGCACCATCGAGGCAGGGGCAGGTCATAACAGGATCAGAGTTAAAAGAGCTCTGGAAGGCGTCCCACGCTCCCGGTGGCCTGCAGCATCCCAGAGCACCAACCGCCACCGAGCCACCCACTGCAAATGGGCAGCTAAACAGTAAAGTAAAAAAATATAAGTGGTTTTCTAGATAAACTTTTAGAGCTTCAAGCTAATTTAGTGACTCGCAACCAGATGAAACTTCAAGTAAGTTGACCTATTAAAATTCACTTTTGGGGCTACTCATAAGTTAGCCCTGGGTCAGAAGTCCATTTGTATGAATTCTGTATGATGGGAAATGGTTTGCTTTAAGGATGTTTTCCTCATCGGTAAGTTTTTCCAAGGGCCTCTTTGGATGGCTTTTTTTGTATGTGCATCTTCAAAAAATATGCTTTGTCTAGGCACACGCCAAATTTTCTTGTGATTGTCATAAAATAATTTCAGACTCCACCACCAGGAATGCTCTTTCTGTCCTTATACAGGCATTTTGTTCCAAATATCACCTTTGGCCATCCAGTAGTGGAGTGCTTGAGAGAGAACCTGGGACAAGATCCTTTCTTTGGTAAGAAGCCTGCACTTTTTAAAAATCTTTTATTGTTTGCACGATTCTTTTGCAAACTGAGCTAGGTTTCATGCAGAGCTTAGATGTTTTATGCTGTTCTAAAATAATTGATGAACTCCATTACAATATTTTGAAAAACGTCTACATAGTAGTGCTTCAAACAGTTGAAAAATTAAGTGGTTTCTGGAAATTCTTTAGATTTACAAAAATCGTGTAAGTAAACTTCTTCATTAGATATCATTGCTCAACAATAGAACACACAATTGTATTTTGGATGCATGATTTGCCTATGGCATTGTGTTCATATGTCCGATTTGGCAGAAAAGGCACTTTTGACCTCAGTGTAGTGTTCACCCACCTCCTTACCCTCTACCTGTCTTGTGTCCTTTTTTTATATCAACACGTGTCTCTCTTTTCCTGTACATGTAATAAGAAATAGATTTAATCAGTAATAATTGTCCAAAATGAGTGTCGCTGATCTTGATTAATTTAATTTTTAATACATGAACTTCATCACTCTACTACAAAGAATAAAACTGTTGTAAATGAAGGAACTCCTAGTGTTATATGCATCAAAAACCAGGCCTCCCCGGTAGGTCTCTGTGGGTCGATATTCTTATGCGATCTCAGGGTTTCAGCCCGGTCAACTTTTGCAGCTCTCACAATTGACCACCCACCCTCAAGGGAGTCCCTTGAGATAGCTTACCTCCGGCCTAGAAAATTGTACTCACCCACTCACTATGGCGAGTCAGATTTGATCAGGGCTAGCTATTTTTAGGGCCTACTGGCCCGTTCAGGCCGCTCTGACAAAGAATAGGTATTTTGTGTTCTCTCAAAGTGAATGAGCAGTAAAGACGTCTTTAAATCTTGTTTTTATCTTGACACATTTGCTCTGAGTTCAGAGACAAAGGGCAAAAGTCAGTTTGTCTTCATTCAATTAGCGTTGGAGTCAGGGAAAGAAAAGAAGTGGATTTTGTACAGTGAATTGTCTGAAAATCGTGCTGTACAAAGAGTGAAATGAAAGGCTGTAGGATGTCCTTTTTTCCCCCAACACTCCACATTTAAATATCTACTAAGTGAACTAGGTATAAAAGCACATTGTGTGTAACCTGGTGATGAAAAGCAAGATTTTAATAGGATGAAAACAATTCAGAACACTTTACTTGGTGATGTGCAAATGATCATTTTTGCTGAAACCCAATTTCCATAGATTATTGTTTATACACTATATAGTTTTATCAGTAAAACTGCATGTGAGTTCGAAAGTTTGTGGCCATTTCAATAACAAATGTGCTGCCTGTAAATGACAGTGCACTGCCACATCATGCTTTAGTAATATATTTGTTAATAGTGAGTTTTTACATATGAACTGAGAAACATTCTTTTCCCCCTCCCTGATGGCAATGCTATTGGTGAACTAATAGGCAGGTCAGGGGTCATGTGTACCCTGTATGTGAGCTAGATTTTTATTATATATGGAGCAAACATTTAGGGCCATGTTTATGCAAATGCAATGCAGTGCAGCAAATCACCTTGCTGCGCTGTGTTCCAGGGAAGGAGCAGGAATGCACTGTATTTATTACAATATGGCGCATTCCTGTCCTTTTGCCCAGCGCTTGGGCACAATGGGCTGCCTAGCGCCAACGCAGACACCCTTGGTACATGGTGCAAGGGTGCCTGCGTTGCATGCAAGACTGTTTTTGTGCAGGAAGGGGTACCTTCCTGCACAGAAACAATCCCCCCTGAGGCATATTCCTCTGTGTGCTGCTGAAGCACACAGAGAAAGAGGGAGTAACAAGGAGAAATTAAGATATTTCTCCTAGTTACGCCTCACTTGGCAAGGCGTAGCATTTTGGCGCATTCCCATGTTTACCAGCAGTAGTAAATCTGGGGATGCGTCAAAATCCACGGGAGTTGTGTGGGAACACCCACGCAACTCCCATGGAATGCCCTTTCAGGGCAGAGCAATGCAACACAACGATTTGCGCTGCGTTACGTTACTCCTGATTTGTCAAGTCACTCAGGGCCAGGCAAAGTGGCCTTGCGTGGCTTGATAAATCGTATTTTAGGGTTTGTATCGCACATGCACCACGTTGCGTGGTGCAAACTCGACGCAAACCCTTGATACATATGCCCCTTAGTCAATTAAATCAAACAAAAGAGAGTTTTTTGTACATCAGTAATGCTGAACACACATATTTGAAGGTGCTCTTGCGATAATGAAGAAAAAGGCAGTTCTGTAAAAATAAAATATTTGCCTTAGATCACACAATTTGAGATCAGTTTACGGGTTAAGTACATTACAATTAGGTCGAATAGATTATTCAAGTAACTAGACCTGCAGGTCTAGTAACATTTTTTGGGACTTTTCGAGGCCTGGCAAAGTTAACTACCAGCTTAATTTTGTTGAATTTATGATACATTTCCATGCCTGGAACTTGTGGAGGGCAGCAGCAAGGTAGATTATTCTGGGAAGGATAACCATTCTGGACAACTAATGTTACACATCTTTCTTTCGTTAAAATTGAATCCTCCAAAATTAAAATACTGTTGCTGCTAGAAATATTTAGGAAGTGGAGAGTGAAGGCTAAATCCCTCCCTATATCAACAGATTTCTGAGTGATATTTTGGTCTGCTGTTACATCACTAAAGTCCATAATGTCTGCAACAAATACAAATAGATTTTCAAGTAGCTGCTTTTCAGACAACTGTAAGATAATGGTATTGACTCCAGCAATGCCAGCAAATAATACACCTAATTAAAATAATTTTCTGGAGGGACACAGTTTTTCATCTTAAAATGATCTGTTTTAATATTGGCAGAAAACAAATGATAAAAAGAATAAAAATGTATAGGAAAAGCAACAAAATACCTATACCAGAGAAAGAGAGATGGGCAATAGGAGTAAATAAATTACAGCAACCCGAGTTTCTTTGCCCAAATAAAAGGAGATGGCACCCAATATAGTTTCAGTACAATTCAATTAGTAGCACCAGCAACCAATTCTTCCATATTTATTTATTTACTACTTTAATCTTATTCATTCAGCACATACTACTACAATCATTGTCTCTAGGTGTCAGAATCCATTCTAAATAATGTAAAATATACCATGTTTTCAGTGCAAAAAACAGAACCCCTGAAGACAAAAGAACGTAATGGGAAAGCTGAAATCTAAGTAGTTTCTGAATAGTAATGTGTTAAGATCCTCCTTGAGGCTTAGAAGAGTGTTATTATTCTTAATATACCTGGGCAGTGAATTCCTGATGCTTGAGCTAACTGCAGAGAATCTGCAGTCTCCTTTTCACTGGAGTTTGGTTTTTGGAATGTGGATGGTATATTATGTAAATTGCCGGAAGGAAGATATATGGAGGAGGAAGGAAGACTTCCAGCTTTGTTCACTATTCATTTGTCTACTTGTGATAACTGTTGTGGTGTCGTGTAGCTCCTATAGTACCCCTGCAGGACCTGCGCGTTTGGATAACATATACTGCAGGCTTGGTGGGAGACTGACTCCGTGCACCCCCACCGTATATGTTAGCCTAGTTTTGCATTAGCTAGCTCGCAGTGCCACTAGTTTCTCGTCTTATCGGGGAGAGATTAGTTTCTGGCAACCTTGGAACATGACAACCCTGATTCCCTCAGAATCGTGGAAACAATGTACTACCTTTCGCTCAGTCACTTGTGCTCACTTATTCGGTTTGTCTCAGAGAGTTACACAGAATAAACAGTCGGGCGTTTCAATAAGTATTTATTGAACAGTTGTTATTCTAGTGTAAAATATATGTGCTGCGGTAACCAGCAGACAATAGCAGAGATATATTATCAGTAGTACGATAAAAGCAAAGGGATAGAACAGTTCTACCATATTGCGATAATCATGAGTACATACATGAATATAAAAGCATTATGCAAGTGCGCGTACTCCTACGAGGCCTACCTAGATGTACCTGTGTGTACCTAGCATATGTGTGTAGGTCTTAGAAGCTAAGAGCCAAGAATCCTCCTAGGATTTAGTCGAACCCCCATACCTGAATAGAGCGAGTGTGGGACCCCGTCCTGGTCTCGAGTTGGACACCCCGTCCGGGTTGTGTCAGAGCACTGTCAGCTTGAGCGACTGCATGCAGGAGCCTCCGCGTCTCTGGTCAGTGTGTCAGCATGGAAGTCTCGGTTCCCTCTGTCTTACCGGGGCAAGATGTGGTGTATTTATACTCTAAAGAGTCTCGGTCCTCAGTATGGTTTGCATTGGACATGAGGAAGACGTCATTGGTGAACTTTGTACATACATATTATGCCGGTGGTGTATTCTTAGAAAGCCATACATAATTAATGAGTACAGTGTGGGCCTGTGTTTGGAAGAACCCTGCTGCATTCAAAACCACAGGATAGATAACGTTCAGCCCTCAGAGCTCGTTGTGTACTAGCTGGGACCAATGTAGGTGACAGATCATGCATATATAAGGAATCATACTATAATAGGACATGTACAGTTGTGACCATAATTGGGCATATGCGGCCATGACCATAATTGGGCAAGTACGAATATGACCATATTAGGGTAAATATGAAAACGTCCATTTTAGGGCATGTACAAACGGGTCTACATTAGGGCATCTATGCGGGATATAACAGTGGCAAGCGGGGAAGCAGTCTTTTCATCATCACTTGGGCCAAGAACAAATATCCTATTAGCTATATTTCAACCTCCTCACAATAGGTTATATTCAATTAAAGTAACATCCCAAAAATGCGGCCTATATCTTCCAGCCACAGAGATGAGCATCAGTGCTACAGTTTCACCCAATAACCAATAAGGAGTATAATATATTGAATTTGAAAATGTAGAACTTAGTAGCAGATTGATATCAGTGTTTTATATATTCATGTAAGAGCAGGTTGGAAGAAAACAGTTGCTATTCCCATCTACAAAACTTGCCATAAATATTAGATATAGAAATGTTTTCATTTAAACAAATACATATTTTAGGTTCTATGTATTCAAGAGCCAATATTTTACATTAACATAGTAAAGCTTTCACAATTCCCCACAAGAAAAGTGCAGATTTTCATTTGGGTGACTGAGGCATCAGTGGGTAGAAGTAGGAGTAATCTAAAATGTCCAACCCTTGGCAGAGCTACATGTCAAAACATCCTTGGGCTTTGTCCTTTGCATGTGAGGACTTTTCCAACTGTTCTTGCTAATTTAATAGAAAAGTATAATCAAATGTCCTTAGTTGCTCAATATGACATTACCCTTACCTGAGACTCAAGACACATAGTTTGCTATTATTTTCAGTAGAGGAAAAAGTAAATTACTGTGTCTTCGTATTGATCGAATAAAGAATTTATTAAGTAGTTAGTTCTTATGGTTGATATTTCTATGAACTGCCTGTCTCATCTGCTATTTGCTTGTCCACACAACACACTCGTTTTTCTCTGACCAGCAAATTTCTTCCTACTCATCCCAGTTCTACAATCCCTGAGCCACCATCAACCGGATGCGAAAGTTTTGCCGTCTCCACTGTTCTTTTAGGTTTAAATCTTGTATTACAAGACCAACAATATGGAGTACAATGGATAATCACTACATAACTATTCACTTCTGACCAGCAGGAAGCTCAGAGGAAAGATCCAGCAATTATTAAATAAACCTTTTGCAGCTGTAACACCGTGCATAAAGCTCTGTGACCCAATGGGCCCAAAAGGATGGCCGCAGCAGAAAGTGGAGGATCAACAGAATGATTTCAGAAACATTGGGGGAGAAAAAATAACGACCGTTAAGCTCCCCCACTCTACAACCCCTAAGGAGTATCTTTGAAAATGTTGGCTAACGCCACCCCCTGCTACTCCCAGAGGTTGAGCCCTTGCTGCAAATACCTGGGCAAAACAAACTGTTTTCCAGAGCCAGTGGGCAAACCTGCAAGAAACACCTTTGCAGACTCCACCTGTGTGATAAATTAATGCCACTCTGAACTTTACTGGAAACTCTACAGATGTAAGACGGCCCCAGGGCACTCTCTCTCTTCCTTTACTGTTAACAACTCTAGCAAAGACTTGGAATGTTAGTCAAGAAATAACAACAAGCTCTTGCCAAATATCACTGACTTTGCCCCACCCACTGCCCCACACTGCTCCATTCCATCCAGCAGAGAGTCAGCAAGTAGCAGCAGAGCCAGCCCTAGCACCTTAAGTATTGCTCCCCTCCGAAGCTTCAGCCAGGTGTTCAGTTTTAAAATAATGTCCACTGCACAGGCTTTGGAATTCACCAAATCTGCAATCAATGGTTGATCGTTCAGACTCCACTGTAGTCACCCTGTTTTCTGTAACCTCTAGGCCTTGCCACACAATTTTCACTTCCTCAGAGGACTTCCTTGAGCACTGTCAACCGCAACTGTTTACTCTATAAATGTTTGTGTTGTTCTTGCCCAGCCCAACTACAGAAATGGGAGTCCAAGCAGGATCGCTACCATCCACACAATGCTGCAGGCCACAAAATGAGGGGTGGGGAGGTGGCGTGGATCTATCACATTGTTACAAGGGTTCATCTCGAACTCCCATTGCTCCCTGTGACTCAATGGTCCTAGCCCCTCAGTTCTCCTCCGGTGAGTACCAAGTCACCCTGTTCATGACCACAGGAAGGCGAAATGGAAACCAACCAGAGCTCTTAGACTATGCAGCCATGTTGGGCTACATCAGACCACTTACTTCTACTTGTTTTAAAAAGCAGTGGTCATATTGCCAATCGGAGCCTTAATTGACTTGTGTTTGAGAAATGGTGGTAAAGATCCTATGTCTAGTTTAACAGCAGGAGTTTGAGCAAGTTTGTGCTGTAGCGCTTTCGAACAAGATCATTGAGCTATACTGCCCACTGTCCTATGCAGGCTCCTCATCCTAGGTGGGATGTGCATGATTGAATTGTTTCTTTCAGGGCCCTCTTTGAAAGAACCCCCTTAAAATTATGTTCCTAGATGTTAACTGAGTAAAATAAGTCCTTGTTTAAATTGAGAACATCTGGAGGTGAGCATAGGATAATAGGTAGGTATAGGGTGCCTTATGTGCTATTTGGGTGTTTTCCTGGTCTCTAAAACAGTTATTTTCTTTAAGGTAGAAACATGTTTTCTGCGGGGAAGGCACTAGTTTTTTGTCCACCACTCACCCTTTGTCATAGTCTTTATCCTTTGAGGACATTGAGAAGATTTCTCTGTTTATTGTGAAGTTGTTGGTGCAATACTTCTTTCTTGTTGAGTATCCAATTGCGTACTTCTCATTTCATTGCTTTAAGGAGCCAGTGATCAATGTAGACGTAGATGTGGCAATCTCACTATATGGCAACACAAGTAGGTGCCCTCCATGAATTAGGAAATGAGCAGTTGGAATGACACAATTTTAATGTTTGCAGTGTTTTGGTCTAATATTGAACATGTAGCACTATGTCACAGTGTATGAGTGCGTTTGCAAGAAATCGCTGAACAGAGACTGTGCCTCAACACAGATCCTGAAGTCACTCTGCTTCATCCCATGTGATAGGGTGTCCTTACCCTTGTAGATTCTGGTGTCTCTGTGGAGCAGGAACACAATTTTGAAAATGAGGTGCTTGACGAAAATAAAACCCAAACAATATTCTTACCAGTACACTTCTTTGTTTAAGATGGACTGTTGTAGAAGTGTCTTTGTTTTTTATTCTCAGCACTCTTCATTAAACTGAGCATCAAACAGTGCAGTCCCAAGTAAGGGCAGGTCTATAACACTTTGTTGGACCTCAGGCCTTAGCCCCAATAGCCTCAGCCATTGCGTTGCCCTGAGTGATGCCTTCAACACACCTCACCACTCCTGGCATTAGAGGGAATAAGTACTGCCATTCAATAGTAAGTAAAGGTCCCTCTAGAGGGGTATTGTCAGGACTGACTAACGGACTGACTAATGGAAACTGCATTTGTGGCCTTCATGCACAACCACACTAGGAGAAGATGAGACTCTGATTCACAGCCCTGTGTATGTTGGTAGCAGGTAGATCAGTTAGCATTCATTGGCTGCAGGTGATAGGGCTACCCATGTCTATGTGGCTAAGGGATGGCCATAAGTGGACAGTAGCAGGGGAGTGCCACATGCGTAGAACTCAAACCGACCTTAAGGTTGTTGAAGATATAAATGAGTGGATGAAATTGGTAGTAAAACTGTTGTATCCCTCAGATGTGCTTTCACCACCATAGATCTGGTGCGCCCCCCCCTAGAACAGTAATTGACGGGTGTGTAAGTTGTACCACGTTTTAGTGAAAAATGGCATTGACACCACCTGCGAATCTTTGATAAATGGAACCACTAATGGTTTTGAACACTGATATATTTAGTTTGCTGTATGCAAATTAATAAGTTTTAAAAAATGACTGTTCTACACAGTTAGATATCTAGAATGATCTTTTTCTGGACAGTAACTTCGCTCATCCTGTCTGCTTCCCAAATCCAGTGATTCTGTCTGTGTGAATCTTGGAAGGGTTAAAAAATCCATAGTTTGGACCTGTGGCCTGACTTGTGACTCAAGTTGGATCACCTTGAGGAAAGGTGCTTTAATGCAACTGGCACAGGAGGTCATGCAACTCAACTTTGACTGTCTAGAAACTATACTCTTCCTCATTCACAACCTGGGTGAGGAGTCTCCAAAGTCTGCCACCTGCTTAATGTAAAGGAAACTCTTGCGAGATAGCGCTGAGGAATAGGATAAAGCTCTGTGGGTGCAGAATGGCCATGACCGTATTTTACAAGCATAGTTGTGTGCAAGGCGAAGTTGAACTCCCCAAAACGGTCTTAAGAAATGCTTGACTTGCAGGTTTAATTTTTAACTCAGAAATCCTTCTGTGTGCTAATCTTCACCCCATAAGTTGAAAAAGTGACTGAAGTAAAGCTGTCCCAGTCTGGCAGGAAGCTGAGCGACTACCATTATGGTGCTCTTGCTTGAGGTTCACAGTGTTTGGACCTATGTTTTCTGTGCAGTGCTGTAGTGCAAAGGGCTAGCAGAGCCTGACCCCCGCAAGAATTTCAGGACCGCCACTGATTAAATGATTAATTGAAATAGAATTCACATACACATTTATCTTCTATGGATATCCAGAAAATCTGGCATGTATCTGGCTTTCCTGGATGCATGCTGAACACCCCTGCTTTACTGTCCTAAAGCGTTTACAATAGAACTGCTGATTTTAATCTGCTGTTCTATAGTCCTCTATGCTATCTTTACGGATCAATGTAAAAATGACTTTTTAAGCATAATGTGCCTAGGAAACCGGAATAAAATAACCGTGACCAAAATAACAAAGTAATTTATTAACAAAAACGATTTTTATTATAGTTTGAGAAGTAAGCAATTAAACTGTAAGTTAAACACACCTTCTTTCATCGTGCCTGGGAATATTTCACTACTGGCCCCAACTGCATAATATGGTAATCTGAACTGTCTCTACCCCTGTGATGAATGTCTGTTATCTGGCTCCCACACTGTCCTTTTTAATTTATTTTTGCAGGGAACAACCTCTAAAATCTAACCTAAAAAGTATCAAACTGTAAGAGTTGTTTGTCAATGCATTATTCTTTTTAAACTATTTTTAAGGTTATCACCATCTGTTCTTTTTTAGGTGTGGGGAAAATTACGATGGGAATGATGGATGTACCTAACCCCCCCACGCCCCTCCCCCATTGCCTTATCTATCAACTTCATGTGAAATGGAAAAATTTATCTAAAAGCTGCTTAGTTGAATAAGAACAATTAAGAGTGCCTTTGCAGTTGGGATTCTCTCCTCTCTCTTAAAATGATACTGCTGTTGTATTCTATTGGGGAAGGTTTCATTCCATTACCTATTTTGATACGACTTTTTTTATGTTAACTAGTCAGGCATTCTCCCAGACAAACTGTTGCGGGGATTCTGCTCATACACAGAACTATGCACAAGAAAACAGGACTTCAGTAAATAGGGGTGTACCTCCTATCACCTTAGTACCCAAAATCCCAACCGACTAGCAATAGTGTCTCATTCGGTCTCCTACAAATATCAAGAAGCTACGATGTTTAGACAACCCAGAACACGAGCACTCCCGACTCACTTCAGAGTCGCGGGAACAAGACAATCTTTCGCTCTCACGTACTTGTCCACAATAAGAATAATTAGAGTCACTAAATAAGTTAAAAATGTTTATTTTGACTATAGTGATTCATAAAACAGTATGCGAACCACGACCAGCAGCAAAATGCATAAGGCTAGCATCATTAGCATTGTTACAATACCATAGAATACAAAAGGAGTCGTCATTTTATAAAGACTGTGAAAAAGGCAAAATAACTGGGCCTAATCACCCTCCCCTTGGTAGTAAGAAGCTATTTTATATAACAGAAGATCTCTAGGCGCTATTAGCAGACCCCCTACCTGAAAGCCTAAACGCAAAGGTTTACATCTTAGGAACAGCAGAGCTCAGCTCCATGGAACGGCTTTTTTCGAGTGTGTTTCAAAAACATGCAACAACGCTATATCAAAGCTCGATTCTTCCATACTGCAGCTGCTGGTAACATGTTTTGTCTAGGTAATAGGGACTGACCAGAACAGTATAACAAGAGACATTGTTGATCGACCTTGCACATTATGTTCAGACAGAATTGAAGGGAAGGCTGAGAACGTGAAAAACAATCTGTTATCATGTACAGGGCAGAGGCGTGCGCAAAAGCAGCAGCATAGGGCAAGCAAAACTCATGCTAACTTAGCAATGTCGACAATGTATCTAAGGGCCACATAACCCCATATAACAAAACGAAAGGAATAATTGACAACAGTAATCTTGAAATTATCCCATGCTGAAGAAATCTCTTGGTTTCTTATCAATGAATTCATTTATCTTTGTCTGCATATGCACAAAGCTCTCTTGTTGTTGGTTGCTCGCTATAAAATCTGCATGCCCCTGCCCCACCCTGCAGGTGCTGCATTACAGTACTATTCTGTGCCCTAGTGTTTTTTTATGGTCTGGTTTAACAGTGCGGCTGTCGCCAGACAGTTATGTGAGAATCACCAGGAGCGGGGCTTTGGCTCTGCCCAAGTACATGTTTTGACTGGGCAGAAGTTGTATGCTTCCACAAAAAGTGATTGCCCTCTACACAGCTGTGATAATATTTGTTTATCCAACTGCCTGAGCTTGAATTTTCAGGGACACACAAGACATAGCAATGCTATCAAAGTGTCCTAGTTAATTTGTTGTTTTTCTCTGGCAGCAGCACAGATAGGAGGAGGGCATTCATTAACCTACATGGATGTTTAGGTCTGGCTTGACTGTGCAACTGTCACATTACCTTTTAACCTACACCAATATTATTCAATAGTTCTTTGCTCCACACAAATACATATCAATTCACATTCTATTTACTTGGAATACTTCACGTTACCATACAACATCCCTTGAAAGCCAGACCTTATTGGTATTGCAAATGCTTATTTTGTTTCTTGGAGGGTGATTTTAATCAAATTGTCCAGTAAGCTACTTTAAAAGGCTTACTGTAATGCCAGTGGTTTAGGGGAGTTCTGGGTAGCTAAGTAATAAACTGGGGTAAATGTTGTACTGCTGACACTCCAAGACCATTTCTGTTGAACTTTTAACCATTACTTATTCATTAGTTTCTGGCTGTGCTTTTCTAGACCATGTAGTTGTTGAATGGATTGCTTTCCAGTGGACAGGGCAGTGGCGTTACAAAAGTTGATGGGGCCCCCCTGCAAGGTACATGGAGAGGCCCCCGCTCTGGATTTCTCAGTCCAGAGTACTGTGCTGAGGGCCCCCCTGCAGCTCGGGGGGGGTGGGGGGGGGCCGGCACCACTGGGGCTGCGGGGACCTATGTTACGCCACTGGGACAGGGGTCTTCAAAAAATGACCATCATAGATGTTTATACATATTATTTGTTGACTTCTTTGAATCGAAAGTCACTCCTTGAAAGAGCCGTAATGGAGTAAAATTTAGACTTTTCCTTAATGCCTGGAAGCTGAATTTACCAATGCAATTTTGACTGAATGAATTCAGCCCTATACTACATGTTATGTTATCTTATATTGTTTTGTATTGCACACTAATCACCCGAAAGGGTATCCAGGCGCTTGGGACAGGCGTGTAAGGTTGTGGTCCCAAGGTGCTTATACGAAGAGTTGGGTCTTCAGCTTCTTGCGGAACTCAATAAGTGAGGAGAAGGCTCTGATGTGTTTAGGGAGGTTGTTCCATGTCTTGGGTGTGATGTAGGAGAATGACCGTCCTCCAGTTATGCTTTTGCGGATGCAGGGCATGTGTGTGAGTGAGAGGGAAGTAGAGCGTAGGTGTCGGGTGAAAGTGTATGCAGCTGTTCAGGTATTCTGGTCCTGTGTTCTGTAGGGCTTTGTATGTGTGCGTGAGAAGTTTGAATTGGCTGTGCTTGTGAATGGGAAGACAGTGAAGTTTCCTTAGGTGCAATGTGATGTGGGTGCGGTGTGGGTCAAGTATGAGACTTGCGGCTGTGTTCTGGACGGGCTAGAGTCTGTATAGGAGTTGTTTGGAGATTCCAACGTAGAGTGTCACTGTAGTCAAGCCTGCTTGTGACGAGTGCTTGTGTGACGGTCCATCTGGTGTTCTGAGGCAACCATTTGAAGATCTTTTGCAGAATGCTTAGAATGGTTGTGAGTTGCTTGTTAATGGCCTTCTGAATCATTTTGGCTGGATAGGGGATCAGGGAGATGGGTCAGCAGTTATTCATTTGATTCGGGTTGGCTGTGGGCTTCTTCAGAAGGGCTTTGATTTCTGCAAGTTTCCATTCATCTGGGAAAGTGGCGGACATGATGGAAGTGTTGATGATTTGGGTCAGGGTGGTGCCCATTGGTGTTGTTCCTAGGTTGTAGATGTGGTGGGGTATGGGGTCTGTTAGGGCCCCTGAGTGGATGGTCCGCATGATTGCCGCTGTGTCGTTTCTGGTGAGGGTTGTCCATTCGGTCAGATGGCCATCTTGGTTGGTAGGTTAGTGATGAGTTCTCTGGGGTTGAGTTGGTGTGCAAAGTTGCTGTAGATGTTAGCGATTTTGCTGTGGATGAAGTTGGATAGGTTGTCCGTTGTTGGGAGGCAGCAATGTTGACAGCGGCTGTGGGCGAGGTGAAATCCTTGATGATCAAGAAGATCTTCTTGCAGCTGTTGGAGCTTCCTTCAATGCGGTCCACTAGTGCATTTTTCTTCGTGTCCCTGATCTGCTGGTGATAGCATCTGAGTGCAGCCTTATAGGTAGTTCTGTCGTTGCTGATGTGGCTGGCTTTCCATTTACTTTCTAGCTATTTACAGTGTCGTTTGGTGTCTCAGAGGTCTTCTGTGTACCAGCTGGCATGCTTGTTTTATCTACTATCCTTGTTGGGTTTGATGGGTGCGAGGGTATCCGCATAGTTCTTGATCCAGTTGTTAAAGTTGTTGATGTCCTTTTCGAGGCTGTCTGTGTGGCTAGGCTGATCAGTGCTGAGGGCACTGAGACAGTCTGCTTCTGTGATTTTGCTTCAGCTGCGGCTTGGAGTGCTAAACCTGGTAGGGGTGTTGACTTGGTGTGTTGATTTGGAAATAGATAATGGAGTGGTCGATATTTGTTAGCTGTGTGGTGGGGTTGTATTTGATGCTGTCACTTGTGGTGAAGATTGGGTTCCGTGTGTGTCCTGTGGTGTGTGTTGGTTCTGTGATGTGCAGGGTGAGGTCGATATTACTCAAGCTTCGAGGACTGCTGTGGAACAGGGGTTGTTTTGGTCTTCCAGGTGAAAGTTGAGGTCACTGGGGAGAATCTAGGCTCTAGAGTCGATGGTGAGCAGAGCATCAAAGTTGGTGATAAGGTTGGTAAAGGTGGCTTGGGGTCCATTTGGTCAGTAGGCAAATGTTCCATTCAGGGTGAGATTTGCAGCTTGTAGTGCAGGTGTTTTCATGAATGGGGTGGCGTGCTCTGTGAATGTTGTGCATTTGATGGTTTCCTTGTAGATGATAGTTGTCCTCCTGGCTTGTGAATGCTGTCCTGTCGAGCGATCTTGTCGCCCGCTGGGGTTTGCCGTAGCGATGTCGGGAGCTGATGAGGGGTTGAGTCAGGTTTCTGTGATGAAGAGGATGTTAGGGGGGGGGGGTGTCGCTGCTCAGAAGGTTCCATATTTCAGTTGTGTGTTTGCTGAGTGATTGTGTGTTGAGAAGCATGTATGCGAGTGGGAGTTGACGTGTAGGGTTGGTGCTTGTGTGGTGTGTGTATGTGTGTGTTTGGACGGGGTGTTGAGGGAGTTGTTAGTATTTGTGTGGGGGGGGTGTGGCTGTGTTGCTTCTTGAGAACCGGCAGTGGGTACAGGTGAAAGCTCCTACTGTGGTGTGAGGTGTGGCGCAGGCGGTGATCTAAGCAGGGTTCCTGGCACTGGGCATGTCTGTCATTAAGTAGGTCCTGGGAGGGGGGAGGAGTCCGGGGTGCCATAATGTCATATCCTGTGATGGGAAATAAAGTCCTCTTGCTTGGCTTCTTCTTTTAAAGACCGTTTTGGCAGGAAAACCAGTAATGTTACTTGCTGTCCAGATGGATGTAGGTGCTATTCAGTGATGTCACTTCCTGTGCTGATGGGTGATGGGAAATGAAGTCCTCTTGCTTTGGTTCTTCTTTTAAAGACTATTTTGATGGGAAAACCAGTGATGTCACTTCCTGTGTTTATGGGTGATGGGACATCAGAACATTATGTTGTTGATGCTCAGTTCTGCATGTGAGTAAGGTGAAATTAGTTTACGCTTTGCTTGGAGCATCTCGCTTTCATAAAGTGAACCCCAACGAAGGCATGTTATGTGATAACCAGTAACGTGGCCAGAAACATTATCATCCACTTTAAAGGAAATTTAAGGGCCTGAATTCAAGGCTTCTCTGATAGTAGCAATTTGTACCTGGACGGCCCCATGGGACTGCGTAGCCATTGTATCCAACTGTAACCTCTAAACATGAAAAGGATTAAGAAATTTGAGTCCTTCCCCATTGTGTATGTCTGTACAGTCACTGCTAATGCTCTACTAGTGTCCTTCCAACACTAGACCTACTCATTAAAACGCCCTTAACAATGCCTCCAAAGTGTGGAGGAAAGAAGTATTCATATGCACTTGTAGCCTACTTTTAAATCTGATGAACTTTGCCAACTTCTAGAAGTTTAAAATTCTTTGGGCTGGTTGCATTCAACCTCTACGGTGAGATTTGCCCTTTCCCCCACATGGTTCTTCCAGTTGTAACAAAGTGCCTTAGGACAATGTTATGTAATCCAGGGCAGTGCTTCCCTAACGTTTTAGAGCCAAGCCCCAATTTTTAGAGAGACAGACTTTCACTACCAACCTAGCTGTAACGGACATGAGGCGGGGGCTTTAAAAATAAAAAAATAAAAAATGTATTTAATAGTAGACATGCTTTCAAAACGTTGTGAATTACCAAAGTAACATACTCTTTACAATGTTCTGCGTTCCTCTCTAGCAGAAATTATTTGTAAATGTCACAATTTTGACCATGTTCTTTGATACGTCTTTATCACACTGTGGCGAAGATAGTGAGTTGCCCAAAAAAGTGGAACTGCTCTATGGCTGGAACACTTATCAAAGTGGCCTGTAGCATTTGTTCACTAAATCACCACCCTTCTGGAAAAAAATCTTAGGGTTGATACCAATGATTTTAGAAAATTTGAAAAACCCCTTCTCTTCTGCAGCAGAGTAATGTGTAAGGCCTCATATCCATTTTTGTGTTAAAACAAGGTCCAGGGGTACACTTTTATACATACATATCCAAAAGTTAAAGTGACGTTAGGTAAAAATGTCACGTTTCAAACTTAAACCCTCCTCCCCCCAACATTTTCCAAGGCCCAGGTCTGGGTACCCCTACCCCCTTATACTTTTTATTTTTTTTATTTTCAGGACATGGCGGCTGCAACATTTCTCTTCATGTTGCGGCTAGACAATAGGAGCGCGAGTTCCTGTGGGACTCGCAGGCGCTTTCTGCTTCTGCCAGAGTGAGATGGCCATGGGAAAAGAGGGCCTCTCGGCCAGTCAGATAGCTACATTATTTGAAATTGTGTGATGGTGGGAGTCGAGCGAGATCCCACAAACCCAAACGTCCAGATATACAAATAATTTCTAGAAAACCACATAAGGAATTTACACCAAATAACACGCTTTCTGGCTAAAGATCTAACTCTCAGCCAAATCTGGTGTTATTGTATTCAGCCATGTAGGCTGTAGTGCTGTTTAAAAATTCCTATGGAACTTTCGTGGGAAAATTGTGTTTTGGGAGCCCCTTTTGTTCTCGCCCCACCTCACACCGCACCCCACCCTTGATGGATCACCCTGAAACTTTCAAGGAAGGAAGGAGCTGAGGTGGATGAACCTTTTTTAGAAAGTTTAGCGAAGATTAGCTAAAGTTATTAGCAAACGAAAAAGGGCTCCTTCTATGGTAACTAGGTCCTAACTATAACTACGCACTGTGATTGATATATTAGTAAACACTGCGCAGTGGCATTAGAGTGTGTTTACATGAGCACCAGATTAAATTACAGAAAGTCAGAGTCATTTTATTTTAAGCACAGGAGATTAAGTGATTTGCCCAGAGCCAACACCAGGACTCAAACCTAATTCCCCAGATCCAAAGTCGGCAACTTTGGCCATATCATATTTCTCAATTTATTTGTGGAAGTCATTCACAGGTGGGATAATTGTGTATGACCACGTGTGATGAGCACATTGTTGAAATGGCTTGGTGAATAAAAAAAAAAGCAACAGCAAAAAATACTTGAAGTTTCAAAAGGAGTCTTGCTTGGGAATACTTGCAATAGTTTGTTTTAAAACAGTACTTGGGGACACAGTTCAGCACCTTTGCACCAGTAGCCCTGGAACAATTTTCAGAGTGGGGGTGCTGACATCAGCATTACATCACTGAAGCCATAGGGATTGTGAAAAATCCTAGCTTTGCACAGTGTCACAAATGAATTCAGCAGATGATTGGTAAGGGTGTAGTATATAGCTGGTGTAGCATTTTGGAGCACACCGTTGCAAATAAGACTAAAGCATTGTGCAGCAACCTACTGTCATTTACAGACAGCACATTTTCCATTGAAATGGCCACTAAATTTGAACACACAAAATTTACTACTAAACCTATATAGCACACAAATGATGTGTGAAAATCGTGTTTCAGTGAATATTATTTGCGGATCATCAAGTAAAAGTGTCTTGATTTGTTTTGATTCTTTTAAAATATTTGTGTCCATTGTACTTCAAAATTACAGAAAAGTGCTTCATCTTTGCTTTCCAAACAGCTAATATTTTCTGTAATGTGCACAGTTCATTTACAGGTATTTACGTTTTTTGTGTTACATAAAAATGATATCCTAGAGCCTTTCTTTTCACACTCCCTGTAGCCAAGCAAGATTGTTACATAGTTCACTTTAAAAACCCCTCTCACTTTGCAGTCAGAGAAAGAAAAGTAAACCGCAATCCCCATGTTAAAAGAATAAGCAGCAATCAGTCAGAAGACGGAGCCTGACATTTGACCTGTGTCTGAAGCACAGCAAATGCAACAAGATAAATACAAAATGCAAAGGCCTCTTTATTCATTACTCAGTCACGACCCAACAGGAATTGAATGACAATCCACCAGCGGGTTGCACCACACAATTTAGAGAACACTGATCGAGAGTATAAACCATGCAACAAGGGTCTTTCTTAACATCAAATGGAAAAAAAACAAAGCATGCTTTTTGTTGCAGTGCTGTCGATATGTTTTGGCTATTCCAAAGCAAGTAAAGATTGTGCTCTTAACATTCCCAGTCACGTACCAATCGTGATCAACAGGCTTGCATCTGGTAGTTTTGTGACCTATATCCTATCGCTGCACTTTGCCATGTTTTTGGAAATGTTGCACATTGCTCTAGCACTTCTGTTTGTCACGTTTTTGGACATGGTGTATATCGCTCTGGTGCTCCTGTTCCAAGTGCGTCTGCCACCAATAAGAACTCTTCCTTAATAATGTAAATTCCTTTCAGCACTACCAGCACCTCTTTCAGTTGAATACATTGATCAAAGTAACCAGTACCTCCGCATTTTTGAAAGCGCGAATGCTTTTGATTTGTTTCTAAAGATTTCATGATGATTTGCATGGTTAATTCCCCAGCACTGGTTGCCCTTTGAGTCCACGTATTTGAATTCTTTGCATGGGCATATGGGGTTAAACACTTACCTCCCTATCTGTTTTCAGATATGCACATGATGGTGGCCAACCCAGAGCAGTGGGTGAAACCAATGGCTGCTGCTGGTGGTAGTCAGTACACTTTTCACCTGGAAGCCACTAACAACCCTGGGGCTTTGATTAAAGAAATCCGAGAGAGCGGGATGAAGGTGAGTGATACAAGGACTGGAACCTGGGACAGAAGAGCAATAAATAAGCCAGTTTTCTTGCTATTCCGGTGACTTCTGTCGCACATGCATTTTCACCTACCAACAACCGTAGGCGTTTTTTAAAACTATGTGGCTAGATGTGCATTTGACCGTTCTTTGTATTTTGGTTAGTGGTGGCAAGACATCTGGAATTAGTCTGGGTGAGAATGGTTGATTGCTCTCTAGACATGTAAGGGGAGTAAAGCTAACTCAGTCTAGGTTATGCAGAGCTAAGGTGATTTCATAGTAGATTAGGTGTACTGTAAATATTCAGCAGTAACTACTGTGTGCCTTTTTCCTGGCATTGTGGATAGTGTATCTGCTTGGCTTTGCCATGATGAAATGCATGCCCAAATTTGGTGCTTTTACAATAAAATATGCTACAACTGTACATCTGGCATGGTAAGCAATATATACACGATTTTTTTTTTTTACACATAGGTGACATACAGACTACAGTTCTGCCATTTCTCGTGACTGGTTGTAGTTTTTCTTTTCATCATTGATAATGTAAATATTGCGATGACATAAGTGATTCTAAGGTATGTAGTTGGTAATTATATATTTATGGTTTAAGGTGACAAGTTTGGCATTCTTTTGCAGTCTCAGCTCTTCTTGGCATTCTTTTCCATCTCTGCTTCTCCACAATTTGATACTATTTAATAAATCCTATTTAATAAATGTTGTACCTGTAAGAAAAATTAGTGTGTTATGTCCAGAGATCCTTGATTTGTTCATTGTTCATCTTGGCAATGAAAGCTTGGCGCTAGTGATTCTATTCCATCTTTGGAAGTGGAGTTGAAAATATTCTTAATGTCCTACTTGCTCTCCACAGAGAGGAGAAGAAGTGCCTATTTCAGACGGACCTCTGCTGCACAGGGTGCTCTGGAAGAAGCAGATTCATAGTCCCTGTAGTATGCACACAATGAAAGCTCATGGGTCTCCTGCCCTGTTTGGCTTCACTGGTTAATGGTCTAGATGGTTCCAAATGTCTAGTGTGGATATATTCAAACTGAAGCACCTGGGGCATGAGATGACCAGGCATAGAGCAGGACAAAAACTATACATATTTTTAGCCTCAATGTACATGCTCTCAATATGTCCGCTAAGTGAGGGGCCATCCTGCTTTTGTTAAGGGACAGTCTTTTGCAGGTGATACACCTACTCCGAAATGGAGCAGGTAACTCTTCCAGTGGTTCCTGCAGCAATACCGGACCACAGACAAGATGAAAAAGGTGGTGTAGCAGCCTTATGTAGGAGTAGTTTTGGGGCAAAGACCGATACTAAAGTTTGGTACATAATGTTGACGATAGAGTTTGCCTACGTACATTCTGTGCTGTTTTGTGATAGGTGACAAAAATGATGTAGTAGCAGTTCTGACGGACTGAATTTCAGGTGTTCTGAAGGCGCATAAGTGGAGCTAATCCTAGGTGGCGACCTAAGCATACTGAAGGACAGAGCCAAAGACAGGACCCAGGCAAGGAGTTTTTGGGGGTGGGGGTAAATCATTGATGTCACAGTCCGAAAAGGATTGGCTGTAATCTATAGGTCTAGTTGACGTCTGGATGGAATGGAGCATGGACTGTATATACTACTCAGCAGCAGCTAAGTCATATACATGATAGGCCACTTTCTGGTTAACAGCTTTTTAGCAAGGCGCAGGAGTCCTCTAGCTAAATCTACATGAAGATTGCTGGAGACACCGCTCGTTGTGGTTTAGGGCATTGGTGATTGAATTCCAATATCCTGAAGGATAAGGTAACAACGGTAGTGGTAGGGAAGGATTAAAAACATCTGTATCAAAAATGAAATGGAGGGTGTAAGTTCATTTACTCAGTGGGACTTCATGAAGGTGGTCATCTGATAGCAGCACATAGAAGAATAGGCCTGTCTAAACAGAATGAGAGCTCTGGTGAAACAAGAGCTTGGAGGAGAATAGCAAATGTCCTAGCTAACTTAAAGGAAAGTTTTAATTCTTTTAAGGACTCTGAGGCGAGGATTAGGCATTACTTTCTTCGTTTTTAGGTCGAGCCTAGAGTAGCGCGCATGCGCTGCTCTGCGAGACTTTATGTAAGGGGCTTCCAAAAGCGGACCACACGCTCGTGCACAATGGCCTTTTCCGTGCGGTTACCCGCACGGCCGCCATGTGTTTTCAATTATCGCGCCCGGCGGCCGTGCGGGTAACCGCAAGCAATAGGCCATGGTGCACGCTCTCGCGCGCACCGCTCGCGGGCTTCTTTCACTTTCCTTCCATTTCTATCTCCTTCGTCAGTCAGTTGCTTTTATTGTTTTTGTTTTCACTTTTTCTATAGATCGTTCTAGGTATACTTATTTACTTCTCGCTCTCCTTCTTTCTTGGTTTGTGCTCTCATGTTTTCCTTTCATCTCTACTTTGTGTTCCTTCTGTGCTTCCATCCTCCGCTCCTCCCTCTCTCTATTTGTGTTTTCATCTTTGAACTCTTTGTCCTCGCCCTGCCCTTTCTCTTCCCCTCGTTTTCCTTTATTGCTACTTCTCTCACCACATTCCTCCTCCTTCGTTTATTCCTCTTTGTCAATTATCCTGTCTCCCATTCTTCATTCTTCTTCGATGCATCTTTTATTTTCTTACATGCTTTTGTGTACTTTCTCCTTTCCTTTTTTTCCCCTTCCTCCATATTTTCTACCACTTTATCGCCTGTATTCTTTGTCGTCTTCTTTATTACTGCCTTCCTTATTTGATTTCCTCTTCTTTATTCCACCTTCCTCGTTCTCGCTCCTGTTTTCTCTGTCTTACCTCATTCCTCGTTCTTTGCAACATTGCCCCATCATCTTCAGTCGTTTTCTCGCTGTGCTTCTGCCTTTCTCCTTCTGCTCGTTATTTCTTATTTCCTCCATGTGCAGCTTCCCGTCTTTATTTCTTCCATTCTCTTCTTTCTTCCCTGTCGATCTTTCCCCTCTATTCCTTCCACCCTGCATGCTTGCCTCTACTGCTTCCTTCGTTTTCGCTCGCTTTCACCCTTTATTTCCTCAGTCTTTATTCTGTCACTCCTTTTCTGTTCTCCCTTTAAACCCCTTCTTCCTTTTATCCCTCTCTTCTCTCGTCGCCCCTCCTCCTTTCTTCTCATCTTATTTTCTTCCTCCTCTCCTTTCTTCCCTCGTCTTCCCCTCTCTTCCTTGCTTCCTCGGTTCCTTTCCGTATCCAGCCCCCTCTCCCTGTCACCTCCGACCTTTCCCGCTGCCTCCCGACCGCCCTGACAGTTTGGAGCCGGTGCCTGCGGGCGCAGAGTCGGGCTCGCCGTGATTTATGCCGTCGGTATAACAGCAGACACACTGCAGTCCATCACTGCAGTCCCCCTGATTAAAATTCAGCTCCTGCCCCCGACTGCAACACTCCACAAATGGAATATTGTACATAATTTCCGAAAATGCTTGTTTATGGCAGTTGGTACAGTGAGCGCCAACGAAGTGGGTGTTTGTGACTCGCCCATGTTTTTCTCACTTCTCCCGCTTTAAAACAAATAGTTGTGAGCGGCGCAAACAGAGTTTCAACGCTGGGTAGTTGAGGACAGGCCTTTAAAGATGTGCAAGAAATTTAACACTTTTACGATGAAATTAGGTAAATTATCCAGCTACTAAACTACAGTTTCGACTACAGCGTATTTGTCAAAGCTTATTTCACCATGGGCCTTTACGTCTATTCAGCGGCCTTCACTGTTGCATGAAGTCAAATCTGCTTTTCTAAAATTACAAGCTACAGTACAGGCTGCTATAAAACGTGCAAAAAGGTTTAAGATAACAAGCATTGGCATAGCCAATAGGTCTCGCCTTTGGGACCTTATAAGTGTTTAGTTATCCAGCACAATATCCTTGGTGCAACATCAACTGTTGCATGGCTAAACACTTATTAGGTCCCAAAGGCGAGACCTATTGGCTATGCCAATGCTTGTTATTATGCAGCAGTCATGTGAAAACACAATATAACAATCAAGAAACTTCATTTCTTTTAAAGCTAGGGAAACATGAAGATAAAGTTTGTCATCCAATGGGAAACCAGGAACTGTCCTCATCCACTTTAGTCCCCTCTCTATTTCCCTCTTTCTTCCTGCTACTAATGCCGGACTTGGAAGATGTTATTCCTGTTTAGAAGACTCCAAGCCTGCAATAAGCAACAGGTCTAGATGTGATCTACAGGTGCACAGCAAAGCGGAAGCAATACCAAGAACATAGTTACATTGCGACTAATTAAAGGGCTGCTTGTCCCCAATCGGAAGATAAAACACATACAATTTTGTACATCTACAACAGTAAATAATGTACTTACATCACTTAAACAGATCCACCATGTTGGTGTGGGCAATAATGTAATATTGCGTGGGCTAATCTTCACCTCAGAGTCCTTAATAAAATTGAAACTTTCTTTTACTTTAGCTAGTAAGTTTTTATTCTATGTCGGGACCCGAAGGCGAGGATTAGGCTAGTTTAAAGCTTAATTGCCACCAGTGTCGCAATGGAGGAAATTGGTTTGAAATAATACCTTTTAAAGGTCTTATCCGAAAACCAGTCTGTCGCGTTTGAAATGTCCTCAAAGTGAGCTCCAAAAGTGAAGGCCTTTGATGCCATAGCCCCTCTGGTAGAGTGTGCACCAAATAATTTTGTGTCGATGCTTGCCTCTTGTATGATCCATCAAACACATTGTGCAGTGGTGGGGTAAGAGACCACCTTGAATGGTTTCCGAAGAGCAATGAGCAATTGTCGCTCCATGGGGAAAAAACCTCCATCAAGGCCTCGTACACCTTGACACAGTGCACCACACAGTCTTGGAGAATCCGGGAAAGCCGGATATGTAACCCGACGTCAGATACGCTTTGTTCATCTGGAGACATGAAAAGTGACCCATTTCAGGGTAAAAGTCCTTCCCTTGAAATCTAAGCCCCGGACATCTGAGACCCTCCTGCATGGGATAAGGCATAAAAGAGTGGCCAACTTGGAAGACAGTTGTTTACGTGAGAGGTATTTGTTGCTAGGCCAGGAAGTTAAAAGGTTCAAGACCTTATTGACATCCCAAAGGACCGAGTAGTGGGATTCTGGAGGAAGGGACTAGCGGATGCCACTGAGCAATTTTCAGACCAGGGGATGCTTCCTTACGGGGAGACCTGCCACCAAGGCGTATCCTGCTGAAATTGCTGATTGAAAAGTATTGACCGATCTGTAAGCCATTCCCTCTGAGGCCAGAGAGGCCAAAACATTTAGGATATGGACAACATCCGAATCCTATTGCTGGCACCAGCCCAACCATCGACACCAAGCCGATGGGTAGTGCTTGACCGTACCGTCCGCCCAGCCTCGAGAGAGGAGGTCTACAACGCTTCTCAAAAGTCCTGGAACTTGCCATCGAGATCTGTAATCCTCCACGCCATAAGCAGGAGGGTACTGTTGGTCATCAGATGATGGGGATTCCCGAAGGGATCGCTGAGGAGAGACGGATCTAGGGGTAGACGGATTGGAAAATTCCAAGGAAGTTCCATCAGAAGTGGAAACCATACTTGCGACTTCCACATCGGGGTCAACTTCACTAGATCTGCTCCCTGCGAGCGTGCTTGTGCCGCAAGTCTCATTATCATGGTGAAGGGTGGGAGAGCATAGCCCTTCTCCACTGACCAATTCTGGTGGAAAGTGTTGATCGCCACTGCACTGGGATCCGGTCTCCTGCTGAAGAACCATGGTAGTTGGTGGTCGAGCTTGGGTCTTAAAGAGGTCGATCGGGAAAGGCCCCACAGTTCTGAGAGAGCTAGGAACATGGAAGGAAGCAACTTCTACAGGCTTGTGTCCCGTAGATGACGTGATTGCCAATCCGCAACATGGTTGGTCGACCCTAGGAGATGCTTCGCCATGACCAAGGCTTGATGTGTGCAGCAATAATCCTGAAAATCCTTGGCCAGATCTGAAAGTGCTTTGGACAGAGTGCCCCCCAGGTGATTGATGTAGCAGACTGCCGCTACATTGTCCATCTTTAGAAAAACACAACATTGTGCTCGTTCTTTGGTCCAACACCACCGCGAATTAACCTTCCATCAATTCCAGGCAATTGATATGGAGGGATTGTTCGGCAGTGGACCATCCGCTGCCTGTGCTAATTCCCCGCAATGTGTGCCCCAGCCAGTGCCGCTGGCGTCTGATTCGATCACCAGATCCGAGTGAGAGACGAAAATGGCATGCCTGTTCCAGACCTCCATGTGTGTGAGCCACCAGCGTAGTTCGTCTTTGGCCTCTTGTGAAAGAGGGACGAATTGAGAGCTCATGAGACCACGGCGCAAATGAGAGGCCTTCAGCCGTTGGAGGGCACAGAAATGAAGAGGGCCATGGAAGATGAAAGAAGACGACCATTCTGGCAATCTGTCAGAGGGAGATCGTCGACTTGGAGAAGGTCCTGTGTACTTCGTGTCGAATCTTGGCCAACTTCCTTGATAGCAGACCCCATGTGATCTCCACCGAGTTGATCACTAAGCCTAGGAATGTGAGAATTTGAGAAGGAACAAGGGCAGATTTTTTGCTGTTGATTATGAATAGGGCTCCCTGTTTTCCGTTTTTACTGATTTTTACAGATAAATACAGACAGAAAACACTGTCTTTCTTGTCTATATTTATTTTTAAATGCGTAAAAATACTGATAATTTGGCTTCTTTTGAGTGACTCACCATGCTGAGATTAATGACTTTCAGGCCAGTAGCTGTACACAATGGCAGCACGGGAAGCTACAAAGCTCAATGTGATGTGCTTAAATTACTGCATATCTCAACATGTATATGTGCTATTATGCTATTTTATTAATGTGGGTTTATTATTTTTGGCTGTGTAATGTGCTAAAATCTGACATGCATCAAAGTAGGAGTCCACATTTATCCGTTATATAAATGCAGAAATATACTAGTTATCGCCTCATCTGTTCACAAAACACAAAATAAATATGGTTAAATACCAATAAGATGGCCAAAAAATAAATATGGATAAATACAGACGGAAATGTTCAAAAAATAAATACCATAAAACCGGGAGCCCTAATTATGAATCCCAGGGATTGGGGGCGGCATTTTAGGGCTTGTGTTGCATATACACCATGTTGCGTGGTGCAAACTTGACGCAAACCCTTGATAAATATGCTCCTTAGTCTATTAAATCAAACAAAAGGTTTTTTTTTTGTACAGCAGAAATGCTTAAATCACATATTTGAAGGTGCTCTTCTGATAATGAAGAAAAAGGCAGTTCTGTAACATAAAATATTTGCCTAGGATCACACAGTTTGAGACCAGTTTACAGGTAAAGTACATTACAGTTAGGTCGAGTAGATTATTCAGATTACTAGACCTGCAGGTCTAGTAACAGCTTTTTTCGAGGTCTGTTACCTCTCCAACCCACATAGGTCGTTGACTTGTCTCAGGACTCAAACGCCTTGGTTGGTCCTAGCAGGGGGGGACGTGAAGGGTGCACTGTACATATAATATTTGTGAGATTTCCTTTCCATTAAATATCTCTCCAACCGTTTTGCTGGGTAGTCTGTTGGTGTGTGGCTTCATTTGTTTACCACCTCTAGCTGGGAGGCCCAGTAGTGAGCTCTGAGGTCTGGTAGCGCAATGCCACCATTATACACCGACCTCAATAGGGTGCAGAGTAGCGTCTGGGGAGGAAAGTGTACCGCTGTCCCAGAGAAGGGAGAGCACTATCTCCTCCACCCTGTTGAGGAAGGTCTCGGGCACCGGCCATGAGAAATTTTGGAGCACATATCAATTTTTGGTCAATATGATGATTTTTAAAAAGACGACTCTGCCCATGAACGAAAGAGGCAAACATCTCCAGTAGTCAACGTCTTCACAGAACCTCCAGTGGGCCACCTACAGGTTTCACTCCAGAAACTGAACAGGGCATCTCGTAATTCCGATCCCCAGGTATCGAAACCTCTCTGTCGCGACCACTACTTCCAGGGGGATCATAGCTGTAGGGGGGGCCTAACGCCCATTTTGTACAGGATTAATTTGTCTTCAATAATTTTGTATCTCACGTCACCGTCAAAACCTCTGGCAATGAGGTTATCGGCTCTGCCAGGTACAGTAGGATATAATCGGCGTAGAG
This sequence comes from Calotriton arnoldi, assembly GCA_963921515.1. Lineage (NCBI taxonomy): Eukaryota > Metazoa > Chordata > Amphibia > Caudata > Salamandridae > Calotriton > Calotriton arnoldi. Next base: position 3,507,912 of record CAWUFW010000174.1, read on the forward strand.
GGACACTTTACCTGGTTCACCCGTTACTTCCCAGAAACTCACTATGTCTGTGCTGAGTCTCAGCCAGCTCGCCAACAGTTCCAGACATAGTGTGAACAACAGCTGCGACACCAGGAAACCTTCCTCCCCCCCCCCCAAGCTGGGACTCCCTCTAGACCACACCATTCACCTTCACCCTCGCTGTCGGGCGGCAATAAAGCAGTTGTACCCAGCTATTTTTTTTGGGGGGGGGAGGGGTGGCTAAATCCCAGTCTCTTTAGGACCTGGAAAATGTATTGCTACTGATGGAGTCAAAGGCTTTCTCTACGTTCAATTCTAACAGGGTCAGGGGCTTCTGTGTGTTGCGGAGATAGTCTAGCCAGTTCTGGAGCTGTCTCAGGTTTTGCCAGGTAGCCCTGCCTGGCATAAAGTCCTTCTGGTCCCGGTGCACCAGGGTGGGGATGACTTTCACTAGGCGGAGCATCAATATTTTTGCAAGGAACTTAACTTCTGTGTCTAGGAGGGAGATTAGTCTACAAGATGCACACAGAGTGGGCAGCTACCCTAGTTTGGTTAAGATTATGATAGTTGCATGACGTAGGTTTGGTGGGAGCTCATCGACACTCTACGCCTCTATCAACATTGCAAGTATGCAGGGTACACCACGACAGTACGTTTGTAAAACTCCACCAGTAAACCTTTTGGGCCTAGTGCCTCCCTTGACTGCATTAGACACACCAACTCTAATAGTTCCTTGATTGAGAGGTCCTGTTCCATGTTGGTCTTATCATCCTCCTGTAGGCATGTGAGGGGTGGCTCCGCCAGGAAGTGGAGCGTCTCTCGCTGTATAAATCTTGATAGTATTGGGCAAATCTCTCCATGATCTTCCCGTCTGTGGCAATGCGTGTTCAGTTGGGCTCCTCCAGCTCTCCCAGTCATCTACCCATCACCTCTGCTAAGCTGCACCAGAAGGCAACCCGCCTCATCCTCTACTTCATACAGCTTCCATTGGGTTGCTAGGAAGTGTTGTTTTGCCAAGTCGTGTGGGAGGGCATGGCATTCTTTACAGGCAATCCAATGTACATTTTTTAGGTCTCTTCTGCAGCATGAATTTATTTTTCAAGTGCTGTAAGACTCTCTTGTCTAAGTGGTTTCTTTTGTGATATGTTTTTGGCTGTGTCCCAGAGCACTGTTTTGTAGGCTTCCCTTACCTCCCCAGGTGAGTCTATTGTACCAACATTTTCATCAAAGTAGAGGGACCATTCTCTGCGGAGTTTCAACACCGCCTCCTTATAGGCGCATAGAGCCCAAAATGACCCACACCGGTGCATGATCATGCTTTGACGCTGGCTGGGCATTCCACAGATGGTATTAGGATGAAGTCAATGCGAGAAAACAACTTGTGGACCTCAGAGAAGGAGTACTTTGTGACCGGGGGAGGGCGGGGAATCTAGCTCTCCACACATCCATAAGTCCCAAGCCAGACATAAATTGTGACAGAGGAGATGAGAGATGACGGTCCCAAGACAGACCTTTCATGTGTTGTGTCTATGACGACATTGAAGTCCCTCCTATGATATGTATCACCAGTGCATCCCGAAGAAACTGACTGGTGCTAAGCGCACACAAAAGCACGCCTGGTATAACGAGACCCTGTTGGCGGACAAGAAAAAATGTAAAATCCTGGAACGAGCTTGGAGGCGTACATATGATGCCACTGCAAAAAATACCTATAGGAAGGCAATAAATGCCTACCACAAATTACTGCAAAAGACCAAAGCCTCGTTCTACGCTAACTCGATTTTATCGAGTTCTAATCCATCTAAAACTATTTTTTCTCTTAAGAAGGATATGTTAAAATCCCCGACAGGAAGTAACGATACTATATCCTCGAATACACAATGTGATTCACTGGCGAGGTATTTCATCAACAAGGTTGAATGAATTTACAGCGCACTCAACATGAGGCAGAGTACCTCCGAATCCTTGATGATCTCCACCCTACAGTTTTCCCTTGCTCCCTGCAAAATCTTCCACCCATGTCTCTTAAAGACTTGGACGTCCTGGCTGCAAAGGTTAAATCAGGCTCTCCTGACGACCCCATAAAATCAGACATCTTTAGGAAATTTTATGACTGTCTGATGACTGAGGGCAGGGAACTCCTCAATAGATCGCTTCGGTCGGCAGTGATCCCTAAGACATGGAAGCATGCTAAGGTCGTTCCACTGTTGAAAAAGCCCACACTCGACGCGTCCCTGAACTTTCGGCCAATCTCTCTGCTCCCATATTTGGCAAAGATTATGGAGTCCCATGTGAATAACATTCTGACCAAATATTTGGAAGACAATGAGATATTAGACAGTTCACAAAACGGTTTCCGGTCCAGACACAGTACGGAATCAGCCCTTCTGGCGGTCACAGAGCAGTTGTGAGCCACGCTAGACGAGGGTAACACTTTGGCACTATTTTTACTTGACCTTAGTGCGGCCTTCGACACGGTCTCCCATAGGATCCTTCTTCAACGGCTAGAGGAGATCGGGGTTATAAGAGGGGCTTTGGCCTGGTTTGCCTCTTTTTTTTATCCGAGCGCTCATTTCAGGTCCACGCCCCACCTTATCTGTCTAGTGTTTACCCCCTTTGCCTTGAGTCCCACGTTATTCAACGTGTATGTCCGCCCACTAGCGCTTCTGGCCATAGCACGGAACATTAACTTGGTATCCTATGCTGATGATACCTAGTTGGTATTTACTTTCTCGAACAACCCTGCACAGGACCAACTGAAATTCCGTGACGATGTCCTGGCCATCTCAGACTGTTTGGCGGACAACTGTCTTCAACTTAATTCAGCCAAGACAGAGGTGCTCCTTGTAGGCCGAGATACTTATAAATGGGACTCCCAATGGTGGCCCGCGGCTCTGGGTACACCGCCCCAACCGAAAACCACAGTCAAGGACTTGGGGGTCCTGATCAATAATGCCCTTTCATTTGAGCCTCACGCTAAAAAAGTGGCTGGTACATGTTTTGGCCTTCTACGTGGCCTAAAACCCATTCTGGGGTTCTTTGATGCCCCTACACGCCAATTGATTGTTCAATCTGTAGTCCAATCGCGCCTGGATTATTGTAATGGGCTCCTGCTTGGCGTGAATAAAAGTTATTAAAAGACTACAGCGGGCACAGAATGCGGCAGCACGCCTTCTTTTTGCCCTACCCAAGTACTGCCATACCTCCCTCCAATCTTCTCCGTCTTCACTGGCTGCCAATTAAACAGAGGGTTCAGTTTAAAACCCTCTGCACCACACAAGATTCTACACGGGCAGGGTCCCCAAATTTTACAGGGGCTGTGCACTTCATATGCTCCATCGCGAGCACTGCGCTCCACTGACCTACATCTGGTTTGCACTCCCCGGGAGCGCAGGCGTAGAGCAGGGGGAGGTTCTTTCAAGGCCCAGGCCCCTGCTCTATGGAACTCCTATTCCATTGGCTGCCCGCAGTACACAGGATCATTGGACATTCAGGAAACTGATTAAAACCTGGCTTTTCTCTTCCATCTAGCTTTTCTCTCTCTAGCTACCTGTCTGGTAGCGCTGGGACGCCCTGTTGCTGGGGCAGCCATGCGCTCTACAAATGTGTATAACATAATATATATCGGCTGTCGTTTCCAGTAGGCTGCATCTCACTGCCTCAAAGACGGGTTGGAGGAGACTGTGGGGCGTACACGCTTAGTATAAGCCGTGATTTCCTACTTCAGGAGCCCATCGCTCCCACTAATCTGGCCCCCGGATCCTGCCAGGTCTTTACTACTTGGAATGGGGAGATTGTTTTGCCCAAAATAGCTCTCCTCGCAACCCCTTGGTGTTGCCCGCATGTGTGAGCACCAGTATATTGACCTCTGTTCAGGCAGAGGTGTCTTGCCAGGTGTGTCTCCTAAAGCAGCACAAAGTCTGGCACGTGCCTCCAAGCATACTGTGTGACCACCCTTCTTTTGATCTTGTTCAGTAGACCGTTAACATTCTAGGATAATAGTGTAAGTTAGTCTGTGTCACCCAACATAAGTTGTGCAATGAATTACCATATGTTGCAGTTAACCCGGTCCAGTCGGGAAGAGGCGCCGGGGTGAGGAGCAACAGGGCTCCCCTCCGCCTCTCATGCCTCCTCTCTGCTGTATGTCGCTGGGCCCTGATGGTACAGGGATTCTACTCGCACCTCCTCTCCAAATGTCACTAAAACGGCACCTTCGGTGTTGTTAAAACGGGGATAAAACAATGAACTCCTCCAACTGCTGAGCCCAATACATTGCCCACTAAGTAACTTTCTCGACCCAACTTCTAGAATGGAAGTATCTGTCGCCAAGAAACATAAAACTCCCCAATATCTTTCAAATACAAAACAGTAATACTGGGGTGGGCCACTGAACAGACTGACTACTATGGTAATAGCCTCCATGCGGCCCCCAAAAATGTTTTGTATTTTGGCCATCTTGGTTGCCACCTTAGTGTTTTGTATTTGTTCCTGCCCATAGATCTCTACCTCTACCTCCTCTCCACCGCCGGCACAGTGACGAGGGTGGGGTGGGGGTGTTCACACTCTCAGGTCCGAGTCTCAAAGGCCCCTGGTATTCCTCATCCCCACTCGAGGTTGGGCCTCTGGCTGGTACTCCCAAGGCAAAGAGAACTCCCTGTTTAGCCTAGCCTAGTCGAGTACCAAACGTATTTATTTTTTTGGGGGGATTTCTCGATCACCCAGCGCTATGCCTCCAACTCATCGTCAAAAAGAAGAGCTTTCCCCCCAAAAGATGACCTTAAGTTTCGTGGGGTACACTAGCATGTATCTAATCTGCATCGGTCTGAGCTTGAGTTTCACTGTGGCGAAAGTTCTCCTTTGTTGCTGTACTCTTTGTGTATAGTCCAAGAAGATCATCACTTTATTGGACTCCAACAGTACTGTTTGTTGTTTGCAGGCCGCTACCAAGATAGCATCTTTTTCTGCATAGTTAAGGAATCAAAGAATCACCGGTCTAGGTGGGGTACCTGGTGGCCAATGCTGCGTAAGCAACCCGTGAGCCTGCTCAATGACAAAGCAGGATGACAACCAGTCCTCGGGGAACGAGGCATGGTACCATTTGGAGAAGAATTGTTCCAAGTGACTGCTCTCCAAGTCCTCCAGAATTTCCAGATGGTGCAGGTTACTTCACCGATATTTATCCTCCCCACCTTTAGCACGTTTTTCCAGTTGGAGGGCTACCTCCTGGAGTTTAACAAAATCCGCTTCAAGGGCTCGTAAGTTCGTCTTCCGCGGAGGAGACCCAAGTCTTGACCACTGTCATGCGATCTGTCACCTTCTGCAAATCATGGGGGATGAGAGACACCTACCTCTGCTCCACCCCTTCTATCTGATCCTCCAGGGCCTGTCTGGATTCATGTACAGCTTGAAGTATAGCAGACATGGACAGTGTCTCACCCTGCTGGGGTGGGTTCCCAACTGTGCCTCCAGAAGGGTGCCTTCTCGACTAGGATAGGCTTGGCGTACTTGTCTATGGATCCCTGGCGGGCCTTTGAGGCGCCCCACTTTGCCATCTTGTTTTGTGTGTGTGGGGCGCGTATGAGATTCCCTATTTGGCCTCCCCAGTGCCTGGGCACGCAGAGGCCAGATGTGTTGTCGTAGCTCAGGAGGAGAGTGGTGTTCGGATGGAGGGAAGGGGGTCCTGGTCCCTCCTTGTGGCATCTGAACTTAGCTCCTCAGAGCAGTGAGAACATTGTGTATGTCATCATGCTACCTTCACATCGAACTTTATGTATGTCATTAGCGATGTCATAGGAGGGTTTATAAAGGGTTGTTAAAACTGTGGCAGTTGCCCTCAAGATCTATGTGTGATGGGTGAGATCTTTTATGTGGAATAAACCTAGATCTTCAAAAACGACTAACGTATCCTGTGAAGTGATTATTTTAGATACCACACTATCAGGAGAGACTGATTCATGTACTTGGGGAGAGACTGTGTTTTTTTTTTCCTCGTGTTTTTGTGGTTGTGTGTGGGCCTTGGTAAACTGTCTTGGGAAGGCCGTTATGTATGCTTGCACGCGTAGACCTCTGCCTCGAGTGTGGGGTTAGACATTCCAGCTGAGAGAGATTGCCCGCTCTGACTGTGAGCGCACCTGATCGAGCTGTTGCATGTGTTTTTATATCTGCTCGCATCCTCTCTCTTCGGTCTTGAAACTGTGTGTGCAATTTTGCTAAAAACAAGTGCGCTTTGTTTCAGCTCATCAGACTTTGCGCATTCTCTTAGCTCTGAGACTAATTTTAATTCATTTACACAAGCTCTGCCGCGACGCAAAGCACAAAAGAAGTTTTACGGACTTACTTGTTATTACTAGTATCCTGGATTTCATGGCCTGGTCTGCGTGAGGATCTGCTTGTCTTGCGGGGAGGGGAGCTTCTTTGTTTCGGCTACTCAAGACACATCTTTGCTTGATGTATCGATACTGCCCGATCCGTAGCCTCACTTGGGCTTGAGGGCATGGTTCTGCAGGAACAGGCAGACCTCTAGTCTAACCTGCGTTCTGGACAGTGTTTGCTATTTTCAGTGACACGCTCACTTTTGGAATCATTCGAGCGTGTCATACGTTTCATGTTTTCACTAGTGCTCACTTCCACATGGGTATTAATCAGCAGTGACATGCACACTTTTGTCTGGAAGGTGCTTGTCATTTTCAGTGACACGCTCACTTCTGAAACCTGCGTTCTACAGAGTGTTTGCTATATCCAGTGACACGTTCATTTTTGGAATCTTTCAGGCGTGTCATAAACTTCATGTTTTTAGCAGCGCTCACGTTCATATGGGTATTAATCAGCAGTGACATGCACACTTTTGTCTGGAAGGTGCTTGTCATTTTCAGTGACACGCTCACTTCTGAAACCTGCGTTCTACAGAGTGTTTGCTATATCCAGTGACACGTTCATTTTTGGAATCTTTCAGGCGTGTCATAAACTTCATGTTTTTAGCAGCGCTCACGTTCATATGGGTATTAATCAGCAGTGGTATGCACACTTTTGAAATTCCAGCGTGTCTCCGTTTATATATCTTCAGTGACGTGCACACTGTTCTTGTTTGAAGTCTGTTAATGAGCTGGCCTGTTTTCTGAAGATTTATGCATTTGCTGTTTTCGGTGACACATTCACTTTTGAGAATCTTCTAGCATGTCATTGGTTTACATTTCTGCAGTAACGCTCTCCTTCTATGTGGGTGTTGATCAGCAGTGACACGCACACTTTTGGAATCTCAACGTGCCTCCGTTTTATAGCTTCAGTGGCATGCACACTATTTATGTTTGAAGTCTGTTAGTGTGCAGTCCTCTGGTGTGCTAAACTGCGTTCTGGAGAGTGTTTCCTATTTTCAGTGACACATACACTTTGGTGCTCTTGGGTGTTTTGTGCAGTCGCAAGCACATTAAAGTTACTGATATATCATGTATGTCATGCTATGTTGAAAACATTGACACAAACATCAACTCTAATGGTGACACATCCCGCATAATTTGCTGTGACTCACTCGGCTACTACTAGTGTATTCTTTGCACCAGCAACCCTAACTTTTCAATTCTTCCTTTCAGCAATATACATTATTATTATTTTTTGCTATTCATAATTGTTACCTCGTCAGACATGCAGAATATTACTGCACCACCTTTCTGCATGTCCAGTCCAGGCACACCTTCCATGAAATGGAAAAAAGTATTTGATAGATATGCAAAGGTATGTGGAACCACATTAAGTGCTTAGAGGAAGACCTCATTACTACTTCACTGTCTGAGTTCTGAGGGCCTAGAAATATTTGGTTATCTTCCTGATCTCCCTGCTGTGGAAGCTGAAGATCTGAATGAATATGAAATATGCCTTAAAAAATTGGACATACACTTTCTACCAAAAGTTAGTTCATCTTAGAAAGATACCATTTTGCCATAAGAACACAGAGGGATGAGGAGTCTGTTAAAAGTTATGTTACAGACTTGCATCTTTGTGCAAATTTGATTGACAAACGCATACGTGATCAATTTATGTTTTGGTGTAACATGGAGAAGGTGAGAGAGGAACTATGGTTACGTGATTAGCCCACTCTTGATGAGATGTTGATGGTGGCTAAAAGGATTGAGCACTCCAGGCACTGTGTAGCTATAATCAAAAAAGATATTGTGAAAGACCTTAAGGTGCAGGTTGTAAAGGAAGAATTTAGGAAGTTACAAGTCCAAGATCGAGGAGAAAAAGAAATGGCCACGGGTAAAGTGATAGAACTTAGATGTTAAAGATGTGACAAAATTGGTCACCTGGCCAATGATTAAAAATGTCAAGCTTTCAAATTTACTTGTACAACGTGTAAAAAAAGGGGCATTTGCAGTGGTATACAGGAGTAAAGGTAAACCCAATGTCAAGAGCGTTGATGTAGAAGTAGGCCAGGATAGTGATGGCACTGACATTGACGATTTTGAGTGTGGGCAAATTGTATTACAGGTGGCTGATGTTAATAAAAAAAACAGCCTGCTATAAACCATTTTAGTGGAGAGTGAAGCCACTCGTGTACTATTTGATTTGGGTGCTAAAATCACCATTTTGAATAATTTGTTCAATTCAAAGTTGCAAGGGAAGGTCAAGTTGCTCAAACCAGACTTAAGGCCCTGTGCTTATGGAGGGGAACCTATAAAGCTGCTTGGGTATTTTGTAGGGTTGATTATCAGGAAAGATTGGTTTGTGGGAAAATTTGTTTCAAAGAAAGGTGACCGCATCATCAATTGGATGCATCAGGGTGATTTGGGGATAATGCTAGATCCGAACAGTGATCCACCAACTCTACTGAAGGAGAGAGATAAAATGTGTGCTGTGGAGAGGGACACTGACAATGACTTTTTAGATATGTTAAAGAGTGATTTCCCCAAGGTATTTAGGGAAGAACTTGAATGCCTGACTAATTACAAGCACAAGATAAGACTTAGGCAGGATGCTCATCCTGTTTCCTGCAAGGTTATAAATGTGCACATCACTCTCAGAGAAGAAATGCGGAGTGAGAATATGAAGTTAAAACAAAATTGAATTCTAGAAGAGGTGTAGGGCACAGAATGGTTGACCCCGGTTGTAGCAGCCAGGAAATACAATGGTACCTTACGCTTGTGCATTGACTTAAGACAACTCAATAAAAATGTGATTATGGATAGGTACCCTCTGCCTAACATAACTGAGCTGTTCGTATTACTAGGAGGTGAAAGGGTATTTAGTACCATCGATCTTGCATCCGCTTATCACCAGATTTAGTTGGAGGAATCATCTAGGGATTACACAGCTTTTATAACACCTTTCGGCACATATAGGTTAGTCAGCTTCGCTCTGGATTGGTTTCCGTAGCATTCGTCTTTCAGCGTGTCATGGAGAAGGTGTTGAAGGACATAGTTAGGGTGTGCATCTACCAGGATGATGTCTTAGTCTTCGGAAGAGACTAAGCAGAGCGCAATGTTCACCTGAGGAAAGGTTTGGGGAAGTTGTGTGAATGTAACCTCACTATCAAGGATGAAATGTGTAAATTTTGTACAAATGCCATTAATTATCTTGGTCATAACATCAATGGTGATGGTTGAAAGAAGACCTGGTTTCCACCATTCAACGCATGAGTTACCCTTCTTTCAAAGAGAAATTGATTAAGTTTTGGGCGATAGTGAAATACTATGGCAAATTTGTCAGGAATTTTGCGGATCTTAGCACAAATATGAGAGGTCTCCTGAGGAAAAATGTGGACTTTGTATGAGATGGTAATTGTGAAGATGAGTTTCGCACAGTTTGGTGCTGCACCCAGTTTGAACAACTTTGATCCTAAAAAGAAATCCATCATAACCGCAGATGCAAGTGCAATGGGTCGGGATGCTGTGTTACAACAGCAAGGTACTGATGGCACGAACACCATCATGTTTATATCTCAGAGTTTACGGGATGCAAAGTCCAGATACTCTGTAGCAGAAAGGGAAGCCCTTGCTGTTTATTGGGCTGTTAAGGTGTTGGTTTGGAAATTAGAACCGATCATATCATAAACCTTTGATTATAATATTTAATAAGAAAGGATTGGACTTCGTTTCAGGCAGGATTACTAAGTGGGTCATTGCTCTACAAGAATACAGTTTTACTACAAAATACATATCAGGTGTGGAGAATAGGGTAGCTAATACACCCTCAGGTCTTGTTCCTAAAGAGGACCCTACTATGATGGATGATGATCTATTGGAGGATAAATCTGAGTGGGTGTGTTTATTGGAAAGTGAAGCTATTTCCGAGCAGAAATGGCGTGAAGAAATGACTACTGATCTAGTAATAGCGGAAGTGTTGTTACTCATTCAGAAAGATTGATACAATAAAAAACAAGGGTCGCCTGAGATCATCAAGTCATTTTCGGGAGTGAGAGAGAAACTTGGCGTTTGCAAGTATTTGCTGTTTCGAGGCACAAGACTAATACCTTCAAGTAGTCTTGGAGAAGAATTAATAGGGGCAGCTCATGAGACTCATTAGGGGATCACCAAGACTAAGGAGAGATTACGGGCCTCTTATTGGTGGCAGCGCATGGACAAACAAGGGGAGAGAGTTATACGTGATTGTTTATCTTGTGCCAGGAGTGAGAAGTCCAAGAGTACAACCCATAGCTGTCAGAGCGCCTCCCACAAGGCCTTGGAAAGATATTGCACTAGATATTTTAGGGCCCATTCATGGGATGGACAACAGGCTTATGTGGTTGTAGTTGTAGACACTTGCATTGGCCTGAAGTCTGCTTCACAACTACAATAGGTACTAGGCATGTCACCAAGTTCTTTGAGGAATTTATGTCTAGAAAGGGGGCTCCAGAAACTATTCTAATGGACTATGGTGTTCAACTTGTTTCTAAGGAAATGGAGGACTTCTTGAATAAAAGAGGCATACAGCATAATAAAAATGTGCGCTTTATCACCCAGAGACCAATGGCATGGTTGAAAGGCTTAATAAAGTGCTCAAAGAAACGATAGGCATGGCCGGGTTTAACTCATTGAACTGGAGAAAGGAAGAACTTTAAAAAGTTAAAATGTACAGGTTAACATCTCACAGCACTACTGGAAAAACTCCTTTTCAGCTTTTTTGTGGGAGGCTTCCCAACACTTCTGTTGTACCTCCGTGGGTAAGCAAATATGAAACGTTAAAAGGGAAAGAGTGTTGTGAGGGTGATTCACAAACTAGAGAGGAGTCAAAGGTAATAAGCGGTAAAAATAATTTTGACAAAAGAAAAGCAGTGAAGAAGACAGAGGTTATCGTTGGGGACGTAGTTATGATAAAACGTCCCATAATGTGTTGGAGTGGTTCTAAGTATTCCAAGCCTATACGTGTGATTAAGATCTTTAATAATGATGTCAAAGCTCAAGACTATCATATTTCGAATCTTAACACAGTTAGCTTTCAAAAGAGAAACGGATTCTCCTGATGTATTGGGCAAGTCGGGTGATGTGTCTAGAGAATTGGGGAAAAATGTTGGAACACAGAAATCTGTTCAAAATATGGGAAAGGATGTTGTAACAAGGAAATCTGAAAGAACTGTGAGACAGCCTGCTTATCTTAATGATTATGTTTAATTTTACTTTCGTGTTGTGTAAATAGTTTTGCTGTATTCATTTGAAGGAATGGAGGTGTGTGGCATCTGAGTTTAGCTCCTCAGAGCTCTGAGAACACTGTATATGTTATCATGCTTCCTTCACAGTTCTATGTGTGATGGGTGAGATCTTTTATTTGAAATAAACCTAGATCTTCAAAAACGACTAACTTATCCTGTGAAGTGATTATTTTGGATACCACACTCCTTAACTGTACAGTTCCTCGAGGGTCTCTCCACTCTCCCCTAGCAGCACATGGCCTGCCTCATCTCCCACGCCGAGGACTGGCACAAGCAGCTTTAGAGGTTCTCAGTTTCAGGGTGCCCTTCTCCCATCATTTGCCACTCTCCAGGCCTCCTGCTCACAGGTCTGAGCACAGCAGGGGTGGGGAGGTGGAAGATTCCTCCGTGTGACCTTGTGGTTTCCAGGCTGACTAGCCATGCCTTGGCACCCACAGCTTCAGCCCCATACCGTTATCTCTCTCCCCCACGGGTGGGGAAGGCAACGCCCCCCCACCACCCCCACCAAAGGGCCAGGGTCCTTCCAACAACTCTTGCCGATCACACCTCCCCACAGGGCGGGCTCATTGTTCCTGTGGCTGCACCTCCGCTCGCCCCTCCTGTCGGTTGCCTCCTATGTTCACTGTTTCAGGCACTCCCTCTGCATGTCCGGCTGGCCCATCTCACTCCCCTCCAGGGGATGGGCCCGTGCTTCCGAGGCCTCACTGAGGGCACTACGCCAGTCGCCGCAGTCACTCCCCCTTCATCCCCCTGGCCGCCCGCGATCTTGCGGCCCTTGGCGAAGTCAGGTTATGCTGCGACCATGTGCCCGGTGCGAGGTTTGTCGCCGTAACAGATTAGACCCCACACTGGTCTCCTGGCTCCGGCAGGCACACGGAGGGGCCCGGTGGTATCCAGTGGGGTGCTGCACAATGGATTATTGTGGAATAAAGGGAATGACTCCAACAACATCTTTTGTTGCAGGCCACGACTGCCAGCCCATGTTGTTTATTTTTAAAGCGCTCTAGTCATCCGCAAGGACATAATGGCTTTGCCAATGCTTTCTATAAATCACTGTAATCCATGGAATTTCTTTAGCTGTAGCACTTCCATGTATGACATGTCCAAAACCAAGATATTTGGCCATTTTTTACCCCACCCTTGATTTTCTTTCAGCACTCTTTTCAAAGGTGGTTTACTTCAGTCTAAAATAGGAAGACATACGTCATGTCTCTGTGCGACATGAATATCATACTTGGGCATTCATTCATACCAATCAGGTTCTGATAGTTTTGGGTTTTTTCATCTTGTTCCAAGATAGCGGTGGAATGCTGCAGATGACTCTCATACTCCTGATTGCCGCCACCAGTCATTTATCAGCTTCGTCTCAATTGGAACCAGATTCCAAGGTTGTCATCTTGGAGAATCAGAGACGTGGTGCGTGGTACAGAGCACTTATTAACTACCATATACGGTTGTATACTATTTTTCGTGCTCAGCCTTTCAGCCCCTTTCTGCTAATCCTCAAAACCTTGCTTGTATCATAGAATTGGAATCAATCTATCAGTGCATGCAATACTGCTTTTGTGATTTCCTTTTCAAGGTCTTTTCTTGAATATAATTTGAATGAAGATTTACTTAGTGACCTTGTTCAAAATGTCCTACAGGTTACAAATTGTTTTACATTGCCAAACTGTGGTACCACATATTTTGCTCCAGGAAGCCTCTTTCTTGAGGTTTGGTTGTGAAATGTCTTGTTTGGACGTTGCTGTATTTTCTTTGTAAACATTCCAATACAAAAGTACAAGGATTTTCGGGGCCCTGGGCTATTACATTTTTTCCTGGTATCATGGGAGCGCAAAGGATCTTTATATTTGTGCTCATGGTAATTACACAATATTGCCTTTAACTGCTGGGACCTCTTGCCACTTCCTCCCAACCCAACCTCCTTTTTGTGTCAGGTAGGCCACTGCTTTTCTTTTCACTGTGCAGCTATTGAGAGTTTTGCGGAACCTCTATTTCACTCCTACTCTACCCAAGTGCTGGTTCATTGGCTCATTAAATACAGAAGGTACAAAGTAAGCGAACAACTCAGACTGAAACACAGCGTTGGGTGCATGGCAGACTGCAGACAAACAATTTGTTAACAACAGAAGCCAGTTATGACTGCCCAGGGGATAGATAGTAATAGGGATCTAAAGTCTTCGGTCCCCACCCCAAGGCCAGCCAGACAGCTAGCTATCTGGACCCCTCGCCAGACAACTGCACCAATCGAAGCATGTTGTCACTGTAATACATTGCAAAAGTTGCTTGAAAGCAGTTATGTTTTATATTTGATGTGGAAGGAACAATTAAAATGCAATTTATAATCTATGTTAAAGAAAACCTGGCGTCCGAGAAGCATTCCACTGGAGGGTGGCTAGAAGGATTGAACTTTTTAATTTTAACTTCAAGTTGGCTATTCATGGTTAAAATGGCAGTACTCCAGAGTTTTTGTTTGCGTTTAGCAATATCCCCTTCATATGGATTACAGCTTTCTTCAACAGATCTGAAACTCTGAGGATGAAAATTGGTGTGGGCGAGTAAACATCCAGTGATTGGACCCATTTAAAAATGAGGTTTAGCAGTTCTGGATTAATATTGATGTTTTGCCATGGCACAGCAGATGTAAACTCAGATGTCCGAATAGAGATGCTGTGGGTTGAAGTCCTTGACATTGGTACATAATTGGCTTATCTGAGCATGTGGTGCAAGGGTTAAGGCTGGGACCAGAGGTACTAACCCGGGTAAACCCTCCCTTGAAGCCAGAGCGTATGGTTGATCCCTCATAGGCACTGAGACTTCTGAAACTCACTGTATTTCGAACTGTAAAGAGGCTAGGTTTTGCAATTTGGTCTATGGTACATTCATGCGAGTAGAGCTGCTTATGTGGCTTGTAGGTTGCCTCTGTGATGATAGTATTTAGATATGAGGAAGTTTAGGCAATATTCCCCTCCCTTCCCTGGCCGGGTAAAATTCCTAAAGCAGCTTAGTTTAGTGCAGTGTTAGATTAAGTACTGGAGGATGTAGGCTTCTTCATCAGTTGCTTCAGTAGAGGCAGGGTCAGGAATCCAGTCATGTCACAGACCAATGGGCAAAAGATCTGGGCTGTGAGGTAAAAGATAACAGTTGGAATCGCTATGTCCTAGTCTTGTAATATCCAAGATAAAGGCTGATCCATTTTAGGAAATTAACAAGAACAATTGTTTAATAAAGAGCTGCGGTGTGATGCATGCATGATTTCATAGGCCATGATCTTTTATCTGTTTTGAGAGCGCCCACGGAAAGCTGCTGGCAAAATAAACAGTATAATAGTGATAACACTATCTGTGGCGCTCTCAATCATCCAACATTCTGCGCATGATAAGTTTCATTTAAGAGGATTGCAGTGTTCACTCTGCCCCCGTGCAAAGTGAATTGACACTAGCTCCTTTAGTATCTTCATAGTTTCTTTATGCTGGCTGAGCTGAATGTGAGATTGACATTTTTTTCTATCCAGTGTTTTCCTGTTTCTCTTCCAGGGGATACTCCTCAATAGTCATAAGCACTGAGTAATCCCCGCCCATGTGCGGGACCCCGGAGCATATACAACAATACATATATATATATGTGTATGTTTAGAACCCCAAGTACATAGTACTATCCAAACATACATATATATATACATGTATAAACACATAAATATGCAGCCTATTATATATCCAATAGGCTAAGAAGCCAAAATACATGTATTTCTATTGTGTGAAAATAATATCACATACAAATACTGCAATAGAGAACATGCACTGCAATAGTGTTCCACAACAACCTTTTATTTTCAGAAAAGAAAACCGGTAATAGCAGGCAATTAGCCCAGAGGCTGCATAGATAAATAACATCACTGTATAGAAAAAACTGGCACCTTGCCTTTAAGGCTTCCAAGAACTTGGACACCGTGCCTTTAAGTCCTCCAGGGGCCCCCTGCTCCCATCATGCACCACAGGTGACAGTTAGGTCAGTTCTTTTTTCCGGCTCCTTCTGTGAGGATCCTGGAGCTTGAGCTTGTCAGATTTTGGCTTTTCTAGTCAGAAATACTTTTCTAAAAACTTTATTCAACATTTTCTGCTGCTGGGATTGTTTTCCAGTATTTTTCTGGCAACTTAAGTTATTTTTTGGTCAGAAAAGCCAGCTTTATTCTACAAGTGCCCTTCCTGTGGGAAGAAGATGGCTAAATCTGACCCTAACTCTGCGTGCATTGTATGCTTGCCATCCTCACACAACGCAGAGGTTTGTTATCTTTGTCAACAATTTTCTAAAAGTACTCTGTGAGACAGAGAGAAGATCAGGCTTCTTGCCTCGTTGGAGAGAGGAAAACACCATAAAAGTGGCCTAGAGAGTAATCCTACCTCTAAGAAGCCCTCCTCTCAGGAAAAACAGAAGAAGCGGCGAAGATCTGCCTCTCCAGCCTCCAAAAGTAAGAAGATTCCGGAGAGCTCGCCGTCGGCGTTGGAACAACAGGTGAGACACTCCTCGACGTCGAGGGACAGATCGCCGTCGACACGAAGAGAGCCTCCGTCGACGAAAAGTAAAGCGACGTCGAGGCATACTACTTCGGGCTCGAAGTATGGTTACGACAGACCTAAGTTGTCGTCGAAGCCTCGGTCGAGGTCTCCGCCTCCTTCCCGAAGGTCGGCGTCGAGAGGATCAACGACAAGATTACCATCACGGACCCACAGGCGGTCGACGTCGAGGGCACGTTCACCGTCGAAGAAGTCGACGTCAAAGACGCCGGAGGTACACCGACGGTCGACGTCGAGAACACCTTCACGGTCGACGTCGAAGAGACTGATGTCGAGAGCATCGCCGCAAAGGCGTGAATCCTTAAGTGGATCTCCGCAGCAGCGATCAACGTCAATGGTTGCACATTCCGTGTCGTCGTCGAGACATCGCTCGATGTCGAGGGAGAGGAATCCTGCCATTTCTGCTGGGGACGTACCAGGGAAGCCTAGATCGGCGTCGAGATCCTTGCGCTCGACGTCGAGAGGAGCATCTTCGTCACCTGACATCACCATTATCTAGGTTACGCCGGAGGGCTCTCCGACTCCCAGAGAAAAGTCTCCTTCGATTCATATGTCACCAAGATGGCTGGACAGCTTAAGGCACTGGAAAGTTCCTCCCAGGTCTTCTGAGGGACCTCCTCCTACAGAATCCTCGAGACCCTCTCCTCACAGGTCTCCGAGACGATCTAGATCTCCATCACGAAGGCGTTCACATTCAAGAGTGCGCTCAAGATCTCGCCATTCTCCTACTCTAAAGAGGAGACGGAGGTCTCCATCAACAACCTCATCTTCCAGGTCTTCCTTTAGGGACTATTCACCAACCCTATCTTCTACACCGCCATCCAGGGTTTCCCTGATTGACGAAATCGGGACTTTCAATGAAGTGCTCTGCAGGGGTGCCAGCAAGTTGAACATCAATATGACTGCACCACCAGTTTCAACTTCCGTCATATTTGAAACCCTGCATCATAGGTCTTCGGCCAGACCTCTTCTTCCTTTGGTCCCAGGTCTGCTAGAGCCAGCAATGCAGACTTACCTGACTCCGGGTACGGTGGGCTCGGCTCCCACTCGGATCTCGAAGCAGTATAAGGCCCCAGACCAAGACCCGTTGTTTCTTCGTGCCGACTCACCTCCAGACTCTGTCATAGTGGCGGCGGCCCGAAAAGCACATTCCGCTACTTCCGCCTCCTCTGTTCCTCCAGAAAAGGACAGTAAAAATATGGATTCCTTGGGGAAAAGGATGTGCAATACCTCTGCGTCAGTCATGAAAGTGGCTAGTGCTTCCGCCCTGCTGGGTTCGGGACGAATGATCACTGTGGGACTCTTTGGCAAGGTTCACGGACAAGCTACCAAAAGAGGACCAACGATATTTCCAAGAAATCCTGCAAGAGGGTGGATTGGTGGCAAATCAAGTAATCAGTGCCACTGCTGACACAGCAGATTTAGCGGCCCACGGATATTCCCATGGCATTTGCTCGAGGCGTTCAGCATGGCTTCGTCTCACGGGTCTCAGACCTGATGCACAGAGGAAGATTGTCAACCTTCCCTTCAATGGCTCTTCTCTGTTCGGGTCCCACGCGGACGATGAGATGTCCAAGATGAAAACTGAACTGGACACTCTAAAGGCTGTTGGTTTGGAAAAGCGGAAACAATTCCGACGAAGGTTCCGTCCCTATGATCGGCGTTCCTTTCAGCAGAGGGTTCAAACCCCTCACTGGACCACACAAAACCAAAGTCAGACGCAATCAAGGTCTCACTACCAACAGAGGAGACCTGGACGAGGGAGATGACCCCAGAAACAGCAGTCAGCTGCGCCTAAAACCACCAACAAAACAATGAGGTGTGGCTTCCTCCAGGTCCGTTGACCACTCCGGTGGGGGAAGTGTTTCTTTACATCTGGAGGAGTGGAAAAAGATAACAAAGGACTAGTGGGTCATCAATATATAATGGGTATCTGCTCAGGTTCAAATCTCCACCTCCATCAATCCCTCCGCGAGAGAAATCTCTCCACGACCACCATTTGTTACAAGAGGAGGTGAACATTCTTCTACAAAAAGGCGCCATAGAAAAAGTTCCCATTCCACAAAGGAAACGCGGGATTTATTCTCGCTATTTCCTCGTGCAAAAAAGAGGCCCCACCACAGAATACAGACCAATACTGGACTTGAGACTGTTGAACAAATTGATTCGCAAAGAAAAGTTTCGAATGTTGGTACTGCATCAAATCTTCCCACAACTTCATCAAGGGGACTGGATGTGCTCCATCGATTTGCAGGACGCATACTTCCACATTCCAGTGTCCAAGAAACATCGCAAATTTCTAAGGTTTCGTGTTTCATTCCAGCATTACCAATTCACGGTGCTCCCGTTCGGGCTCAAATCGGCCCCTCGAACATTCTCAAAATGCATGGCTGTGGTGGCAGCTTTTCTCCGCAAGCAGAGGATATTCATATATCCCTACCTGGACGACTGGCTCCTGAAGAGCCCTGCCCTGCTGCAGACTCATCTTTCGTACTGTCTTCAGCTACTAAACCGGTTGGGCCTTCATGTCAACTTCAAGAAATCGATCTTCAATCCAACACAGAGGATCCACTACCTGGGTGCCTCCCTGGATACCGAAAAAGCAAGCGTGTGTCCTTCGGAGGAGAGGTTATCCTCAATCCACGAGAAATGTCTGAACCTCCTTCACACGCAACGTCCCACAGTCCGACAGGTGTCATCACTGCTGGGCTAAATGACGTCATGCATTTTCATCATACCAAACGCAAGGTTAAATATGCGTCCTTTACAACAATGTCTGGAAGACCAGTGGATGCAGGTATCAGGACGCTGGGAAGATCATGTAATTCTCCATCAATCAGCCAGGGATTCCATCAGATGGAGGATGAAGCGATCCCAACTGATGAAGGGAGTTCCTTTTCACCTGGACCCCCCTACTCAGACGATAGTCACGGATGCCTCACTCCAAGGATGGGGTGCTCATATGGGTCCTCTGCAAGTTCAAGGTCTGTGGTCAGAAACAGAACAAGGTTACCACATCAACCTCTTAGAGCTGAGAGCTGTGCATCTAGCTCTCAAATCACTCTACCCTTCGCTCCAGTCTCGGTCCATTCTGATTCAAACAGACAATACAACGACGATGTATTACTTGAACAAACAGGGTGGTACCCGATCAAGACCTCTTTCCCTAGAGTCTCAGACCATCTGGAACTGGGTTCTCGCACAAGACCTATCGATTGTGGCCATTCATCTCCCGGGGAGACTCAACTCCCAGGCAGACGCCCTAAGCCGAGACTTCGTCGAAGCCCACGACTGGGTACTCAACAACGAAGTCACTCAAAACATCTTTCAAAACTGGGGTGTACCAGACATCGACCTGTTTGCAGACGCGGTAAACGCAAAATGCCCCGTCTTCGCATCCAGGTTTTCCCAACCAGGCTCTCAAGGGAATGCCCTTTTGATAGAATGCCCTTTTGATAGAATGGTCTCAGACATTACTGTACGCCTTTCCACCGATTCCGTTGATTCCCACAGTAATCAACAAGTTCTACAGGACCAACACCAGAATGATCCTGATAGCCCCGGAATGGCCTCGTCAGTGGTGGTATCCGGACCTTCTTCAGCTATCGGAAGTACCACACAGGAGGTTGCCATGCCCTCCGGATCTGCTATCCAAGCACGCAGGGAAGGTTTTTCACCCCAATCTCTCACGGTTGACGGCATGGCTCCTAAAGTCCTACAGTATGGACACCTACAGTTGACTTCGGAATGCATGGACATTCTCAAAGACGCAAAGAGACCTTTCACTAGGAAATCGTATGCCTTCAAGTGGAAGCGTTTTTACCTATGGTGTGTGAACAATGGACATGATCCCCTCCGGGGTCAGGAACAGGTGATTTTACCATATTTGCTGCATTTGGCCAAATCTGGGCTCCAGTTCTCCTCTATTAAAGTCCATCTTGCAGCTATCGCAGCATATAGAAAGTCCCCTACACAGATTTCCTTTTTCAAAATTCCTGTGGTCAAAGATTTCCTTGAGGGTTTGAGAAAGGTTTACCCTCCAATCAGGGCTCCTTCTCCTCCATGGGAGCTTAACATTGTTTTAACAAAGTTGATGGGGGCTCCTTTCGAACCTATTCATAGAGCTTCTTTACAACATTTGACATGGAAAGCCACTTTTCTAGTGGCTATTACATCTGCTCGCAGAGTGAGTGAGATCCAGGAGCTGTGTTGTAAAGAGCCCTACACTGTTTTTCATGCTAACAGAGTGGTTCTAAGAACACATCCGAGTTTTTTTAGCTAAAGTAGTCTCGGATTTCCATATTAATCAGGCAATCGCACTCCCTACATTCTTCAAATCCTCCGGAAAGGTCCCTCCATTCTCTGGACCTCCAGAGGGTTCTGAAGTTTTATTTAGACAAAACAAAGGAACTAAGAAAATCGGACCGCCTGTTTATTAACTATGGGTCCATAAACACCGGCTCTGCAGCTTCCAAAAGATCTATCTAAAGGTGGATAGTATCTTGTATATCATTGTCATACCAACAGGCCAACAAAACCCTCCCGGGCAAACCTAACGCCCATTCTACCAGGGGAAAAGCCTCTACCATGGCTCTCCTTAGGAATGTGCCCATTGCAGAGTTTTATAAAGCAGCTACATGGCGATCAGTTCACACTTTCACTCGTCATTACTGTTTGGACTCTGACACACAGGCGGATGCTCAGTTTGGGCAAGCCTCTCTGAGAAATTTATTTGGTTAATGCCATGTAACATGTTTTCTTTAACTGTGCTTGCTGCTGTTTGCTCGTCCGCGAGGAAGTGGGTATGGGTTTGCTACTCTATTCAGTGTTTATGACTATTGATGAGTATCCCCTGGAAGAGAAGGATAAGTTACTTACCTGTATTCCTAGTTCTCTTCCAGGGGTATACTCATCAAAGTCATAAGCAACCCTCCCGCCTCCCCGGACGAGCATTAACAGTGCTATACTGCGTTGCTTGCATCATATATGCTGGTTCCTACAGGTGTATACACCGTAAAAAAGAACTGACCTAACTGTCACCTGTGATGCATGATGGGAGCAGGGGGCTCCTGGAGGTCTTAAAGGCACGGTGTCCAAGTTCTTGGAAGCCTTAAAGGCAAGGTGCCAGTTTTTTCTATACAGTGATGTTCTTTATCTATGCAGCCTCTGGGCTAATTGCCTGCTATTACCTGTTTTCTTTTCTGAAAATAAAAGGTTGTTGTGGAACTCTATTGCAGTGCATGTTCTCTATTGCAGTATTTGTATGTGATATTCTTTTCACACAATAGAAATACATGTAATTTTGGCTTCTTAGCCTCTTGGATATATAATAGGCTGCATATTTGTGTTTATACATGTGTATATATATATACATGTATGTTTGGATAGTTCTATGTACTTGTGGTTCTAAACATACACATATATATGTATTGTGATATATGCTCCGGGGTCCCGCACATGGGTGGGGATTATTCAGTGCTTATGACTTTGAGTATACCCCTGGAAGAGAACTAGGATTACAGGTAAGTAACTTATCCTTCTGCTCTAATGTCTCTGAATGTGTTCATTTGCAGGTGGGCCTTGGCATAAAGCCAGGGACGACAGTAGAGTACCTAGCCCCATGGGCCAGTCAGATTGATATGGCTTTGGTGATGACTGTTGAGCCGGGCTTTGGAGGTCAAAAGTTCATGGACGACATGATGCCAAAGGTATGTTTGAAAATTATATTTTGAACTTGTGTTCACTCTGACCGGTCTCAGTTGCCATCCTTTTTCATTTATAAACAATGTGGCTTTTCAGCTGAATTTGTAGTGATTTCCCTTCTGGGCCCACTTTGGTTCTCCTTTAGTTTGCGTTTTACACGTTCTAGGCTACCTCTGCTTGCTCTGCATAGCCACATATAACACATTTGTTTTTGTGACCATATTTTGAGAATACGCTGTACATATTGTTTGTTTTTCAGGGACTTTTCTTGAAATTTTGTTTGCACATTTTGTGCAAGGTTGCTGGGAATACATAACATAGTGTAGTGATTTCTTTGCTCGTTCAGCAACAGTTCCTGACGTTTACACATAACACGGTTGCACAGCTGCATCTCCAGCACAATATCATATAAACTGTGTCCTGTCCTCCCCGGGGCCAGAGAGGAGAATTCTGCCGGAGACGACTGTTCTGGAATGACAGCAGTGCCGGACCTGCAGCTCTGCATAAACTAGGTTTATACTCATGATGCAGGCCACCTAACTGCATACACCAGGTATGAGGTCCTATGCCAATTCCAGAGATTGCAAATATATCCCTATGCTCGCATAGTAAGGGTAGACCTAGACCGATATATAAATTGCCATGATTGGGATGTTTGTCCTATACAGTCTGTTAGTAATGCTAATTACTTTGTTTAGTTGTATCTGCCTAATGATTGCAACACATTTGCTTCATAATAGACTACGATAGTTTCAGTACATATATGGTAAACTTTCTTTGTGTCTTTCTTATGATTACTACGGGCATGCACGAGTGAGTAACGAAAGGGAAGGATCTGTTTCCACTGTTTCCTTGGAGATTGGAGGGTTTGTTTGAGTTTGCCGAAATCACCTGTTGCTCTGGGAAGGTTTGGAGTTCAGGTGAGGCATTGTGAGCTAGCCAGGTGTTGTAATGTATAAAAAGTCCATGTAGTCGTAGAATTGGTTTGTAGAAGATTAATTTATTATACATAGTCACAAGGTAAGTTCCAGTTCAGTAGGTAAGTAAGTAGATGATAGTAATTAGCCCCACCAGGAGCAGCGTCCCTGCTGCTCAGCCTGCACACTAACTGACACTCCGCACATCACCAGGCACCTATGCATTCTGTGACATCACCATGCATTCAGCATTCTACTCCTCACCAAGCACTCCAGCACTCACCCTGGCTGAGCAGTAGGGAAGGTGAGCTAAGGAAAAGGTATGGCAACACTTAAGTCACAACACCAGGATTGGCCCGACAGCCGCTGATGTTGTAGAGAGTCCCTACACTCTGACGTCCTATTGTCTAAACACACAGTTTTGCTTACCAGCAAAATCCGTGCAACAGATTCCATGCAGTCGATGTCACTATTTCTGTTGCATATTTAAGTGGAATGAGCACTGAGAAAAAGGACTTTTATCCTAGACAGTATTTTAACTAGCATGAGAATGAACAATCGATCTGGGATAAGAATAACTCCACTTCCCGGTCATCATATTGAGAGTAAATTCCCTACACTAGCGATTGAAGGACTTGATTTAATCCAGTAATTTAGGGTTTTGATGTTTAATCTTTGAGCTTGTGTTCTTTAATTGATAGCTATAAGACTTCCTACATTTTAAAAGCTGATTTCCGTTTGTTACAAAATCCATACAGCATTTATGGATCAGTATTATTCCAGCTAGGGAATCATCAGATCTGAAGGCCCATCAGTTAGGCATCAGCATTATGATCGTGTTGAAATTCTTCAGTCTCCTTTACACTAGTGGCTAGAATTTAACAGGAGTGGAAGGCGTCAAGCAGATAAAACGTCCAAAAAATCAAAAACTCATCTCTGTTTACAGAATTTGAACATAGATGGGGCCAAGACTTTTTCTTTTTTGTATTCAAACGGTTTTTATTTTCAAAAGTATCGGTAAGGAAAAACAAAAAGGAGTGATACAAAGTAGAAAATATATGCACACTACAGGGTTAGGTATAGATCAGTATACAATTAGTTGGAGAACAGCGTTACAATACATAAAGTCCGGTGTTTGGAATAGTTTTGACAGCAATGGGGTGGCTGGCTGAGGGGCTACCCATGGCAGAGGTGAAGTACAAACACGTCTGGGTGATCCCCGCACGGGAAACCCAATGGGAGGGTAAAGAAAGGTAAAAGCCCAAAAATTGGTGTAAGTATGACAATCCAAAGTGTGCATTAGGTTAGAACGGAGAGTAAAACAAAGAAAGGAAAATAATCACCGGACTGGACTAAAAACACAGGCAACAGGCGGATAAGTGAGAAAATAAGATGGCTGCAAGAGAAATGCGGCAGAGCCAGCTATACAATTAGACCTGTGCTCGGGTATAACTGATAATGGGAATGGGAGAAACTAACTGGAACTTCTTACGGGGCTTCGGAGAAGGACACAGCAGGTAAAGGCCGTGGAAGGGAGAACGAGCCCTGGGATAACTCAGATCGTCGCCTCACTGCACAGGTATGCATAACTGGGACTGGAAAGAGCAAACGCCAGGTCCAGAAACTGGGTAGCTTTGAGGGGAGCTTACAGCTAGCAGCCCCATCGCAGGGACAGCCAGTGATAACAAAAAATCACGTTAACACACTGAGATGAATGCCCTGTGATATTTCTTATAAAGTGGCTCGCACGAATATGCACAGAATTATTATACTACCTCTGCAGTAACTCCAACTGCTGGCGTCGCCTATGATATATGTATGACAAAGAATGTGGTATTGGAATACAGGGGCTACTCCATGCACGCTCCCTCGCATGTTCAGTAATGCGCGTCCATACTGCTGGTCTCCTGATCTTTGTGAGACACAAGAATAAGTGCGGTAGTTGCAGGGTAGTGGTGTGGAGCTCTGCTAATGCAGAAAATCACAGTATAATCGATCGAGAAAGAGAGGCTACTGGCATAAAGGGGCACAGTGAAAAGATTGCAGTAGCTCTAAGGCATACATCAGCAACGTCTTTGCAACAACACATTTTCTGCAGTGTGGCAATAGTAGGTTGCGAATTACATACTTAGCTGTGTGGAGAACTACTGCATACCCAGGTGAGCAAAATAGACAAAACACCATCAAGGTTGACATTCGATTCCAGAAATTTGATCCAAGGCAAGGAGGAGGAGACTGTCTTGGAGCATGCTGCCAATACGCCTTAACCGTGATATGTGTTTTTATAAAGCGTGCAACTGCTCAAGGGCGTCTTGGTGCTAGCACTGTCAAGGTGAGACTACGAGGCTGTCCTGGAGAATTATAGATTGGAAAACAACCAGGTTTTGAGTGCCTTCATGAAATGTAACAAATTGGTCTGAGGACCATCAGAAGGAGACGTAGATGGTAATATAGGCACTTTAACATACAGGATGGATAAAATGTCAGACTGGACAAGCATGCAAAAAGAGTAGTTATGATTGAAACAAGGATAACTCAGGTCGATGATGAGAATGTAACAAGAAGGCCGGCCCTATCTAAGTTGGAAAAGGCTTGCTGCAGTACAGGTCAAGAATGAAGACATAGAAGCAAACACACTGCAAAATAACATAAGAATCATGGAGTGGCAGAAACAACAAAGGAAGGAAGCATGATAGTCTTACTGTACCACAAAACATTCTCTGAGATCTTTATAGTTGACTGCGCTCATCGGTCCCTGCTCTGCGGCTGTTTCCTGGAGCCAGAATGCACCCGATTATAGCCAGAATACTTAATTGCAGAAATCGAAACAAGTCTCTTAAGGAAGCGCGTAAATTAAAAACTCTTACCTATTAATGCTCTGAGATCTCGTTGCTCCCTAATTTCATGCAGCTAGTTCGGGAGGCCAGAAGAACTTGTATGCCTGCTAAAAAGAAATCGTAAGCAATGAACATCAAATACAGTATGCTATACCCGGCCCGTCTAAGGGTTGTACTGGAGGGCAGACCTCGCATCTTTAACAATTTCCAATCCGTGATGACGACCCTCAAAAACCAAGCTACCACACGAAAATCGTATTATGATCCAGAGGAACCAAGCTCTGAGAAATAGGGCCTCAACAAGAACGACTAAACAAGGCCAAACTGGATTTATGGTTCTTGGGTTGATGGCAAATTTGTGAACAGACTATGATACATTATAATCCTTATGTGGTGAGCATATATGCATAAAGGGTTTTTGGAAATATACATATGTAGTGGTTTATCAGTAGAGCGTGTGGAGGCGCTCACTGTATGGCCTTATGTAATATCAATATTGTACAAAACATCGCTGTAACTGCATAGCACACATGTTGCGAGCACTACCTTAGAATTTGATGAAGATCGTGGCCCCTCTCAAGTAAGGTAGATAAGCATATTTAAACAGGAGCTGAGCCGCCAGACAACAGTATGAAATGTAGCCACCACTACCACTTGCAGTGGGTATGGGCCATACACGTACTGCTCTGAGTGTGCTCCACAATGTTAGCCTTTTTTAGTTTGAGGGGATGATTTTGGGGAGGATGAGAGGGAAAGCTTTGATTCACTGTTAGTTGGGGATTGCGGTGTGGGAAGGGGCAGAGGGAGTCTTTGTTTACAAAGCTGATGGGAGAATTATATATACTGTGTGTGTGTTTACATAACAACTGTGCTGAACTATTATGAACAAAGAATGACACATATTGTTTAATTGCGGTGCTGAACCGTCTGAACTCAATGTTTAAGGTGATTTTTTTTCTCTATTGGAAGTTGAAAGGGGCTGATCTTCCGGTTCTGTGCACTATTTTAAGAGATTAATAACTTTTTCCCACAGAGGTGGTAGGTGCGGTAGTATATTGCCTCAGCCCCTTTTTGTATAAAAATGACGCCTGGTGGATGCCTGGCGACATAGAAACTGTTAGTTACTGACTAAAGATATAGTGCCATATGAGCAAATGTATGCACATTTGGCGCATACTTACTCAACCATTCTCTGGTCATATTAGATCTAACAGTACCACATAATCAATCCAGGGTTTTCTCTTGGCAGTTTCCATCAGACTCATTGTTAGACACTGTTTTTCGCGCTGAACAACAGTTGCTCTTAATGAATATTTCTAGCAGAATGTGGGCTTAGGAGAATGGTTTTGAGCAGTGTGGGAGGCCTTTAAGGTTTATATATGAGGAATGAGTATTTCCAAGCATGCAGGTGTACTGAGAGACAGACTGACCCAATTGGAGGAAGAAATAGCAAAACTCGGCAGAACAAATGTACTCCAAAAAAACAAAATTATCCTAGGGGAGATATGGGATAAACTGGGAGAATTTCAAGACTTGGCAAATAGGGAGGTCAAGCATACGGGAAAATATGCATTGGTAAGTGTATATGGGGAAGGGGAAATGCCGGTGTAGGAAGCTGGCTCTTTGTGCACATTATACCTTACTTTGGTATAGTATATAGAGTCCAGTGAATCCCCAAAGGCTTACAGAGTCTCAAGTAGATAATACTAAAAGCACAATTTGTGGTAGTGTGGTCGAGCAGTTAGGCTTATCAGACGGCTTTATTAAGCATTTATTGTACACACTTGGGCAAGAAATTATTGCGTACGCACTCAAAGACTGAATCCAGACCAATTGTTTTGTATAAAAAGTTATTTGGTTATTTTATTTTCTAGAACCAAGAAATACTCAGTTGCAGGTAAGTAATACTTTTCAAAGTTGTAATACTTTCCAAAATGCAGTATGAATTGTTTTGCAAGGCAGAAGGAATGCTTTACAGACTTAGAATTACTTTTGTATTTGGCAATCTGAAATGGTAGCACTGAGCAATGTCAAAGATAGACAGTTGTATGCTAGAATACAATGCAATCCTGTGGGAGGAAAACAGTGTTATGAATTAGCAGGTAAGTACTTTATTTACAATCTCAGTCTCTGGGGGATTGGTCTGACACTGGGCAAGGTTCAGTTTGAGGTAGGTGCTGCACCACCAGCGGCACTGCGGCGGCTGGGTGCAGAGGTTACTGGCACCAATGTAAATCAATGGAGGCTGGGGGGCACCTCGAAGAGCCACAGTTTTCAGGTAAGTATCTGCGGTTTCAGGGTACTGGCCCAGGGGTTAAGATCAGCACGGGGCCACAAGGCTGCTCCAAAGCTACACCACCAGCTGCACAGGGGCAGCCAAGTGCAAAATGAGTGTCTGCCGCCCAATGCGTTTTAATGGGGAATCTCGGTTGCACAAAGAGACTGTAGACTCGGACCAGGAGGCTGGCTGAAGGTGACCACCAGCTGGGCAAGTAAGTTGGAGGGCTGGGGGAGGTCGAGGCACCGTCAGTTGGGCTCCCCAAGGCCGGAGGGCTGAAGATGAAGGGGTACCTTTTGGTGTCGGAGCCGGTCGCGGTCAGGAGAACCCTTCGTGTAGAGGCTGCAGGCGACTTCGGGGGAGACGAATTAAGTATTGCTGGGGAGACTTCACAAGACAGGTAAGCCACTCAAACTCGGGTCGGGGGCAGAGTGGGCAGGGGTCGCGGATCCGCCTGTATCCGGAATCCTTGGTGTCATTTCTTTTGGACAGGGCTGCTGTCCTCTGGAGATCTGGTCTTGGCTGAAGAGTGGCAGTCTCCCTGGGGTTCTTGGAAGTTGCTGACTACGGGACAGGCGTCCTCTTCTTCGCAGGGTCTTTAAGCAGGAGAGAGGCCGGTAGGGCTGGGGACAAATCAGTAGTAGTCTTCCACACTCTAGTGCACGGCGTCTTCTTCATCCTTCTCTTCTTGGGTCACAGGAATCTGAGGATCAAGGGTGAATTTAGGGGCATTACAGGTACTGGCAGATGGTAGCCAATGGGCTACTTGCATTTAGGGTGACTATACCCTTAGAATGTCCCCTCCCTCTGGGGAGGGGGCATCCCCCTAACCTGATTGGGTCAAATCTTTCCATTCAAGATGGAGGATTTCCTAAGGAGGGGGTCTCCTCGGTCCAGGGCACCTTAGGGGTGGTCCTGGCAGAGAGAGGACACACCTCTCCTGACTACTAATTTTCACACCGACCTTGCCACCAAATGTGCGTCTTGGTCAAGGAGGTGGGCATCTCCACTAGCTGGAGATGCCCTGGCGAGAATATCAAAGCGCAGGAAGCCTTTGAGGCTCACCACCCCGAATGCTTTTCCTGCTTGGTGGTAGGTTTGAAGCACCTCCACCCCAAGTAGCCTTTGTCCCTGACCCACGAGCACAAGGGCTCCCACCTCAGGGGCTCAGAAACATGTCTGTGTGTGGCAGGCTGGTGCAGGCCAGTCAGCTGGACACAAGGAAGTTGGTCATTTTTCAGGGGGCATCTCTAAGATGCCCTCTGAGTGCATTTTGTAATAAATCCAACAATGACATGAGTGTGGGTTTAATATGCTGAGGAGTTTGATACCAAACTCCTAGCCCATGTACTCAATATGGCTCCCCTGCACTTACAATGTCTATGAATGACACAGACACTGTAGGGGCATATTGCTCATGCAACTGTGCCCTCAACTGTGGTATAGTGCGCCCTGCCTTAGGGCTGGGAAGCCTATTAGAGGGGGGACTTACCTATGCCACAGGCAGTGGTTGGTGGGCATGGCACACCCTCGGTCCAGGGCACCTTAGGGGTGGTCCTGGCAGAGAGAGGACACACCTCTCCTGACTACTAATTTTCACACCGACCTTGCCACCAAATGTGCGTCTTGGTCAAGGAGGTGGGCATCTCCACTAGCTGGAGATGCCCTGGCGAGAATATCAAAGCGCAGGAAGCCTTTGAGGCTCACCACCCTGAATGCTTTTCCTGCTTGGTGGTAGGTTTGAAGCACCTCCACCCCAAGTAGCCTTTGTCCCTGACCCACGAGCACAAGGGCTCCCACCTCAGGGGCTCAGAAACATGTCTGTGTGTGGCAGGCTGGTGCAGGCCAGTCAGCTGGACACAAGGAAGTTGGTCATTTTTCAGGGGGCATCTCTAAGATGCCCTCTGAGTGCATTTTGTAATAAATCCAACAATGACATGTGTGGGTTTAATATGCTGAGGAGTTTGATACCAAACTCCTAGCCCATGTACTCAATATGGCTCCCCTGCACTTACAATGTCTATGAATGACACAGACACTGTAGGGGCATATTGCTCATGCAACTGTGCCCTCAACTGTGGTATAGTGCACCCTGCCTTAGGGCTGGGAAGCCTACTAGAGGGGGGACTTACCTATGCCACAGGCAGTGGTTGGTGGGCATGGCACACAGGGATGTGTGCCATGCCGATTCTGGCGTTTTGTCTACACCAGGGTTCTCCAACGGGTCGATCGCGAGCTACTGGTAGCTCACGACCCTCTGGGAGTAGCTTGCGCCTGCTATCTAATTATTAAGATTTAATTCCGAGCATTTCTTTTTTATCTATTCATTGTCTTTTATGGCTATCAGCCCTTGCCCGCCCTCACCCAAACCAGCTGCTCAGATTGGCTAAACTGAGCTTAGCTGGGGCGTGGCGGGCCGGGCCAAAAAACGTGACGTTCTTCCTGAAGTCACGCGCCACCTGCCTTTTCCATGCTGGCACCGCGCATCATATTTGCCATTTTATCTTCCGGAGAAGCTGCGTAGGCCTGGTTAGTGGGCCCCTCAGGCCTAGAAGCAGCATAGTCTGTAAAAGCGGCTTAGTGCATGCAAGGTTTTATTTATTTTAACGTCGGCTGCCACCGTGCTTGCATCTGCCTTGAGTATTAAAGCACGGTGGCAGCCAATGTTAAAATCCAATGCCCTTGCAGGCACTGAGCTGCTAATGGGGTCGCAGCTGATGTAAAAATCCAAAGTCCTTGCCTGCACTGATCTGATTTCACTGACTACACCACGCTTTATATTTGCCTTTACGTGGTAGACAGTGAAAGCTGCTCAGTGCATGCAAGGCCCTTTGATTCTAACATCGGCTGCCACTGTGCTTTACATCTTCCTTCAACAGTAAAGCGCTGTGGCAGCTGACGTTGAAATCGAAGCGCCTTACGTGCACTGACTGATCCTCCCAAAACAGGCTCCTCACCTCTCTGTCCTGTCACTCCCAGTGTATTGGTCTCCCACTCTCTTTCTTTATGCCTAGTCTCTAATTTGCTACAGCTGCTACAAAACAATTGGATTTGTTTATTGGATCGGAGGAACATTCACTGTTGTATCCCACACAGGACCGTGTGCAAGTGCTGTATTCTTTTATTTTTAGGAAGAGCTATTCTTCTCCTCTAAGCCCTACCTCACAAAACTGGGCCTGTCATATGTAAAGCACACCTGTTCCTGATGCTGCAATCACATGGTCATGGTTAGACCTTGTTATCTTCATTTTACTCTGTGAGCCTTTAACTTTCGGGTTGTCAACTGGGGTGCGTGACCCTTCCTAGCGCAGGGCCGGGGAAATTACATGATTAGCCATAATAAGCAATGCACATTGTTTGTTCCTTGTGTAAAATATGTCAAGGTCTTGCTTGCTGCAGAAATCATGTGTCCCACAGATATGAATCCCTGCAGTATCACTTCATCTTTTCAACCTTTGATAAACAAAATGTGTACATTTCAACAAGATAATAACAGCTCACTTACACAAAGTGGACTCTAGGACTCCGAGTATTTAAAATGCTACTCCGACTCCACTCCAAAAATGGAAGAAGACAAGTAAAATAAATTCAAATATGCACTGGCGGCCCTCAACATTTTGAGCAGGTGCAGCATCCTGGCTGGGACTGTACACAGACAAATTCATGCATGTGCATTCAAAACCTTTTTGAAGAGGTTGACACCTGTGTGCCTTAGGGGTATGTAGCGATTGTGTAGAGTGGGCAGCTGTACTGTTAGTGAATGGCTGTTGAGAAAACAGGGATGTGGTTAGCATAGGTCAGAATGCAGAGAATGCTGGCATCTGAAATCTGTGCAGTGCAGCACAAAGTGTGAGAACATAATTGAATTAAATGAAAACTAGACTGTAAAGTAAGCCGCCCTTGTAAATTAATCTGCAAACTAGGGTTTTGAGGAAATAAAAGGCTGTCAAGAGAGTGGAGTTTGATTATTACTGGAAGTAGAAGACTGGGCAGCGAGTGCAAGGCTTAGCAGACAGTATGTTGCTAAACTGTAAAGAACTATGCATTTTCTGAAAATGGACTTTGCAGAGTTGAAGCATGTGTTATAGAACTGAGTGAAGTGCATTATAGTGAAACTAGGTTTGCCACCTTCCCAAATACCAGCCATTTGTTGTTTTAATACTCTGCAAAGGCCCGGGCATGAAAGAAAATCATATGTATTCATTTGTAACATAACTTTTCTCCCTTTGTTTACTTTAAGTATTTTGTTCAAACCACAGTATGGGCTCTGAAGAAATTAGGCTTAAACCCAATGAAGCAGGGCGTGGGTGGTGTCTCAGAAAAATGCGTGAGTTGCTTGGCCTTTAGTAGCTCACGACGATTTTCACTGATCAGAATTAGCTCTCACCACAGAAAAGGTTGGAGACCCCTGAGCTAGAGTGAACATTTTGAACTTCTCCTTCTTGAGGAAAAAGTTGAGAGAGTGCAGGTCTAGGATAGAACAAAGGCTTCCGTCTTGCTTGAGCACTAGAAAGTAGCGGGAATAACAACCCCAAGCCACTTCTGCACTCTTCTATGGCTCCTTTGGCCATAAGAGCTGTCACTTTCCGTCGGAGAAGCGATTTGTGGTCCTCCATTAGCCTGTTGTAAGTAGGTGGCATGGAAGTAGGGGTAATCGCGAAAGGACAATCTGTAAAACTTATCTGTCTGATGTTATGGACTGCCAATGGAGCAGGTGATCGCGAATCATGCCGCCCACTGGGTGCCTGTGATGGTAAATGGGCCGACTAGGAAGGTTTGGAGGCTACGGCTGCTGGGGTGGTGGTGGACTGACTCGACCGCTGGACTCCTTACCCACGGACGGTAAGAGCCTTGTCCACGCTCACGCAGAGGCTGGTAAGCTTGGGTGCTGCGGTGGCTGGGCGGGTAAGGACACAGCTGCACGCCCCTTCCTGTAGCCACGAAAGGCGGATTGAGAGTGACAAGGAGCCATGGAAAGGCCCAAGGACCTGCCTGTAGCCTTGCTGTCCTTAAAGTACTTCAGCGCCAAATCTGCCTTGTCTCCAAAGAGACGGGAGCCATCAAAGGGCAAGTCCATGAATGATGTCTGTACATCCCCAGAAAAGCCAGTAGTCCTCAACCAGGCATGGCATCACAGGGCCACTGTTAATTTAACCGCTCTGCCTAGTGAGTCGGTGGTGTCTAGTCCACATCAAATGTTGAACTTAACTGCGTCCCACCCATCGGCAACAGCCTGGGAGAGCACTGCCCAGGCCTCCTCTAGGTCTGTTGGCAGCACCTGCGCAACCGTATCCCACAGAGTGTGAGAATAGTGGCCCAAAATGCATGCAGTGTTAACTGACCACAATGACAGGCCAGTGGAAAAAAAACTAGTTTGTGCCTAAAATGTCCAGCCTCTTGGATTCCTGATCCAGCAGCGCGGTTTGCAATGTGCCAGGATTTACGTGGAATGTAGAGGCTTGGATCACCAAGGGCTCCGGAGTGGGGTGTTGAGTGAGGAAGTTTGGGTCCTCTGGAGTGGGGCAGTGGCGGCAGGCAATCATCCTGTTCACAGAAGCACCTGTGCTGGGCTTTGACCAAACCCAAGCAGACATCATTAAGTGCCTCATTGAAAGGAAGAAGCGGTTCTGATGACACTCCCGGCTGAAGCACTTCCATCAAGATATTAGTCTTGACTGCCACCAAGGGCAAAATAAGTTCCAGGAAATCAGCTAACCTCCACACCACCATTGCAAATGAAGCTCACTCCTCTGTAGCCACTGTAGCCAGTATCTGAAGAAGTGTCCAATCCACTGGCTTCACCCAGATCCTCACACCAGTCCATGTTTTCTTCTTAAGGCTGGTATTCCTCAGGGTCCAGCGACCACTCCCATTATTCCCCGAGTCCTAGTCTATAAGAAAAGAGCTCCGGCTTCAAGCTGGACGGCACGGCTCCAGTCGACGACGCCCCTCTGGCTCAGGGTCAGGGATGAGGATGTTGCCACTGGGAGCGTCTGCCTCAGAATTGGCACCGGGGAAGATAAAGATTGAACGACCGGCACCGATCCT
Source organism: Calotriton arnoldi (assembly GCA_963921515.1). NCBI lineage: Eukaryota > Metazoa > Chordata > Amphibia > Caudata > Salamandridae > Calotriton > Calotriton arnoldi. Next base: position 3,541,910 of record CAWUFW010000174.1, read on the forward strand.
GATCCATCTGTGGATCCCTAGGACTCGACTGGTACCGGAGCTGTCGGCGTGAATTTAGGGGACACTCCTGAACCCACAGGTGCGCCAGAGAGAACGGGCCACCCAAATATGAGGTGCATGGCCTCATAAAATTCTTTAAATTTGTCGGGGTCGCTTCAGCTTCTGTAAATTCGGAGAGGCGCGGATTCGGCCCAGGTGCTGGCTCAGCTTAGAGAGGTGGCACGCATCGACTTTTCCTTCTTGTGGGAGCAGAACTTACCCGAGTGGCTCGATGACTTGGAGTGCAACGACGACCTCCGGCTCTGCGACTGCTCCCGGAATCTTCCTCTCGACCAGGACCTAGATTGTTGCGGCGTCACGCATTGAGCCGCAAGAAGCTTGATGGGACACTCCCTCATGACCTTCGAGTGCATTGCGCAGCAGTCGGAACAGACCTTCAGGTCATGGTCCTGTTGGAGGCACCCGAGGCAAAGAAGATGTGGGTCAGTCACCGACATCTGTCGGTGACTGGCTCCGCAGGGCTAGAAGCTGGCCTTTTTTAATGACATTCCCACCACACCAGGAGGTAAGACCTCAAAAGAGTTTGACAAAACATCGAAAAAAGCATAGTCAGAAAATGACTAAGGGGTAGCTCTTCCGGATCTGTGCTGAAAGGTGCGGAAATAAATGAATCGCGTGGCGCCGATATAGGCATCGCAACAGTCACTCCTGGGACAGACATTGCCAGTGACTCCACGTGGAGCCGAATGACGCCACCTACTGGCGTGCAGGGGTTCTGCCCACGAACAAATTTCCGTATCCAGTCTGACGCCTGGTAGTAATTCAAAGGTAAGTAATCTGCGGCTAGAAGTCTCTATCAGATTAGCAGCTGCGCTGGTGTATAACATGGCTAAAATACAATGCCAATAGCTCTTGCATAGGCGAAACATATTGGCTTTGTCAATGCTTGTTGTTTTGAGAAAACCACTCCTAAAGCGGGAAACAAAAACAAATGACCAAGATACACAGTGAGTTTTGTTCCTGCACTTGGAACCCACTCTGAATTTTCCCTGCCTGTTGCAAATGCAAGCAGAGAAAATAAGTGAGGGTCACCCGACTTCATAAGGTGAGATGACTGTCACTGTGACTTCGGACCCTTGGAAGACAGACTGTTTGGTCAAAGTTTTAAATGGGGGAGGGGGCTAGGAGAGTCTCTGCTGGGGTAAACACAGCACTTCCCCCACTCAAAACAGAGCCTGGAAACAACAATTTTGGAGGGGCAGGGCAGGACAAACGCCGGTTTACGGCAGTGTCTCCACTGTACCAAACTCACTATAAGGTCCTACGTCCTTAAGGTGCACGAAAAGAAGCTTTCATTAAATTATATGAAATAATTTGCTAGTGATGGATTTAATAGCTGTAATAATGGGTTTTCCTTACTAAGGGCCTGATTATGATGGCGGACAGATTTCTGTCCATCTGCCATCATTCCGGGGAAGGGGACCGCCCACCTATAAGGCGGTGGTCCCACATATGACATTACAATGGCAGCCGCAAGTGTCATGTTTTCTATTGCGGCAGGTGCTGCTGGCTGCAGCACCCGCTGCAATGGAAAAAATGCAAGTTTTGCATTTCCCTGCACTACGTGGCAGGCACCACGTGGTGCCTGCCACATGGTGCAGGGAGATGTAGGGGGGGGAACCATATGTGCCCCCCAAGTGCAAAAACGAACTGCCCCTGCTCAAGGGGGGCCCGCAACGGGACCCCAAAGTCCATCCCTGCCAGCCTTTCCATGGCTGGTGAACAGCCATGGAAAGGCTGGTGGGGATCCAGCATTGTAATCAGCCCCGGCAGTGCCTGCTAGGCACCGCCACCATTCTAGGGATGCGGGCGGTCCGACAGGCAATCTGAAGGGTTGCTACTGTCGGACCCGTGGCAGTCTGGCTTTCCCGCCGCCAGCACACCGCCCTCCATCAAAATCTGGCGGGCGGGAAATGGCCTCACGATGGCTGTGACCCAGCCACCGACAGCCTGTCTGTGGCGGGTTCACTGCCATCGTAATCGGCCCCAAAGTACTGTTCGACTTGGCTGTTAGCTATTAGAAGTTGTACTTTTGATCTGCTCTTAAATCGGATTTGGTTTGAATTGATATTTGGAGCCAGGCATGTATGTTTATACAGCACTTTGAGAACTTACTCATGGTTTCCCTGGTGCTACCTAGGTTCAGTGGCTGAGGACGCAGTTCCCGTCTTTGGATATTGAGGTGGACGGCGGCGTGGGACCGGATAACATTCACAAGTGTGCAGAGGTGAGAAATGGGCTTAATTCTTTCCTAAATAACACGTCATAGCTTGGTGATGAAGAAAGGGAATACTGTAGTATCAGTCGTTCTGAAGCAAGTGCTGCTTTATGCCGAATAGCAACACCTTCCTCACATAAAAGGAGGGGGTAAAATGAGCACTAGCTGGGTAAGAGAACATAGCAAGTTGCAGGCAACGAAAGACTGAAAATAGAGCATCAAGCTTGGGATGTTCTTTGATGAAACTCTGGGAAAACTAAGTGATTGAATAAGTAATATTTGTATTATTTCCTTTACATCAAATTAAAGTCGAAACTCAATAAAAACAATCCGAGATGTTCTCAAATTGCTTTACGTTGCAGACCCAGATATTGCTCTAGTTTTGTCCTTCATCTCTACATTACTCTCCAACTCCTAAAGACAATTAAATCCGCGTTTATGTTGCAAATTGGTGTCAGTGTTAAAAAAGATGATTGTATCTACTCAAGGTGTATTTGCAAATAACTCCACTTTAATGGCAAATGTTTGTCGTTTTTTTTTTTTTTTTGTTTTTTTACCTGATAACTAAAGTGGTTAGCTTATTTAGGTCTCTGAAGGAAAGGCATTCGTGGTCATAGCATCCCAATGCTTGCAGCTGTTGCATCAGGATGATCAAATGGTTTGCTGAGTGTAAAATTCCTTGACTCCTTCAGAAATATTTACAAGGTTTCTTTCTTCTCTGCCAGAAGCGCAGTTGTTCACAGGTAAGTACCTTGTTCAGGTCAAATTCAGTTTACGATGCGGAGGTGAGCATCATAAGGGCGACTGGTGCCATACCCTAAGAAGTAGAGAAGCATATGAGCAGTCAGTGATCTTAGCCAATGCTTTAATATGAAGTCCATAAGCACCAAATATCTGAAATGGAGCACTAAACGATGCACCCACCAGCCTTCGCAGTATAATTTTGTGTGGGTGGAAAGATGCATGAGTGCAGGTACATGTGTGGTAGGGTGGATAAATGTCTGGCTAGAAGAATAAAAACATAAGTACATTATTAGTATGACCTAGAAGGATTGTTGATAGATGATTGAACAGAATAAGTGTTTTCGAATTACAGTGATATACTAGTGGATATAAGTATTTTATGAACAAGAATATCTTATCTACTTACTACATGATCCATTCCAGACTCCCTCATTGTGAACTGCCTATGCGGACTCTCAGCCATACCTTGTGCACTTGCACCATTCCCACTATCCACAGACTATAGTTACGTTTTAAAAAGCAATTACATGGTTTACAAGTGAGACACCACCTTGAAGTTTATAAAGGATTTTCATTGTGGATTTACTTTCTTCAGATAGATAGTGACTCTGTAAAATAAAAAGCATCTGCATAAAGACTTCTGGGAGATTGGGTCCAACCACCTCCAGAAGTTTGCACCCCACTTTGTCCTGGATTCTTGAGGGACCTTTCAGGCTGATCAGTGTTCAAGGGAAGCCGTCCAGGAGCGCCCCAACCACCACAAACTGCATAGTGGGTCCGATTGTACTGTCATTGACATCAGGGGATATGATTTTCAGAGCAATATGGTGACTCCTCTAGAACCCCGGGGGTGAGGGGTGGGTGCAGAATAATGCACACTTGTGTATCCGTAGCGCAGACAAAAGCTGCACTTCGTACCTAGGAAGTGTGTCTCCTGCAAGAGGAGGATGCCTGTGGCATTCCTCTTGGCATACAGGAGAACAGCTCCTCTCCTTATCTTATTTAAGCCATTTACATTCCAGGACATGATACGGTATTGATCTGCGGCTGTCATACATGTCTGGGCCTGTTCCATGTATATTTGCGGCGGGGTCGACCTCTCCTACTATGTTGGGAGCCTGTGTTGTGTAACCCCTTGCAATATTCGAACATCTGTGAGGGTTCTGAGCACCAGCAACATCCAGGGAGTTATTTTGGACTGCCCATGTGTCTCGTTGTGCCCATCACCTCTAAGAACCAGAAACAAAATTACTGTCAAAAACCACCCACCCTATATTCCACCTGAGAAGCAACTGTTGCCCTCAGTCAACTTATTAACATTTAATCTCTACCACTAACAGTTTGGAGTGGGATTGTATGTCGGGTCTTTCTCACTACCGATCCAAATTAATTTCTTGGATTCACAGGTCTAATGTACCTGTGATGCATAAATAACCCAGCCATTTTAGCTGTGCCTAAACTGTTGTCAAGGCCTCCCGCAGGTCCCACTAACTCTCTAATGCTCTGGGGAGGCCATTGTTCCTTATTGAATGTGTGTGTGTGTGTGTGTCTAGAACTCTTGGGCAGTCTGCTCTCAGATCTGGTTCTGTGGAGTCATTCGCCTCGCCATTGTGAGTTCTACACTGGAGCACGCACCCTTTAGGATTGTAGGAGGCTGGTTTAGTATATGGTGCACATTTATTTAAGCGATGTACCTTGCACTAATCCCTTATGGTGATTTTAGTGGTCTTTGATGACCATAGAAAGCTCTCAAAGTGGGAGCTGTGGAGAGCAGCCTCCAGGCTCATCTCAAAGGAGTGTAAAGCAGCTTGTTTTACCAGTTTAATCTGTAGTGTAGGCTAAATGAAAAAAAAAAACACTGCGTGTATAGGAAAATACTTCTATTAATTACACAACACTCACTAACACATTGGTATATCTCCTACCCGGAGATAATAAGACCATATACAAGGATACTTAAAAAGCAATCAAGTAAGTAGCACAAAATACAGTGGTCTCCGGGGGGAGACCAAACCATAGACAAGAAAGTGGAATGCAAACTGCAACGGAGGACGGGACTTGGACCAGAAGACCCAGCGGAGCCGGGGGCACAAGGAACTATCCAAGCTAAGTACCCAGGAACCCCACTGCGGCTGTGTGCAGAATGGAAACACAGCCGGGTGCCCAGTGGAAGTCAATGGAGAAGTCACGGTTGCAGTTTTGGCGAAGGACCCTTCCCAGAGGACCCTGAAGAATTCCCTTGGAGGAAGGAAGGTTGGAGAGTCACCCCACCCGTGGATGCCCCGGGAACCAGGTTTCCTACACCAGGGAATCCAGGTGCATAGGGGTGAAGAAACATTGGAAACCTCCGTAGACGACAATGGAAGACTTGAAAGAAAATGCCTCTGAAGAAGAAGGTGAACAAGTCCGGTGGAATCCAAAGGTGGATTCTGGAAGTGAAGAACCTGCAAGCCGAGGGGACAGTCTATTCCACTAGGAAGTGACCAGGAGGCACGAAGACACAATGCCCACTGATGTCAGTAGGTTCAGAAGAGTCAACAGTGTCTTGTCGCTGCAACTATGAAGATCAGGCGACGCCGAGGAAGACCAGGAGTCGTGCACGAGGTGTCACACGTCTGATGTCTGTGACTAGTGGTCGGTGTCCGGCGGGAGCACCAACAAGCCTTGGTAGCTGCATCTGTCGTAGAGAAAGAAGGAGCAACATTGGGACCAGCAAGGTCCAAAAGACTCACCAACAGCAGGAGAGTCTGAGCAGGCCCAGAGCAAGCAGGGGAGCCCACTGAAGCTGTAGAAGACCCTCAGGGGGACCCACAGGCCAAAGGCACAGGAGTCGCAAGAGGACTTCGAGCAGCTCATCAAAGATGAAAGTCCACGGTGCAGAGTATGCTGTGAGGACACTGATCTTGGAGGGAAGAGTTGCTGGAGGCTGGAGCTTCTTGTAGCCCGAAGATCTCTGGAGTGCAGAGCAAACAAGCCTTGGCAAGTCGGCGCAGTGCACAGAGGTTCTGTCCCAGCAGTTCTGACTAGGGATGATAGCCTCAAAATTTCAGAGCGGACAGGTCAAGCCCCTAGGGATTTGCAGAACCCCCACCTTTGTTGCTGAGCCTCGGGAAGTCCGTCAGACGACAGGAGCAGCAGACCGGTCAACTTTGTTGCGGTGCCTGCAGATGCAGGGGAGTGACGCCTTGACTCCAAGGGAGATTTCTTCGGGTGTCCCTGATGCCCACAGGTCTGTTGAAGAACCTGGAAGAAGCACAGACACAGACGACGAAAAGTTGAAGAACAGCGAGACCAGGGGCAGCAGGATTCTTCCTTGGTTCCAGTCGAAGTCCAACGAAGTCCGAGTGTCCAGACGGTTGAAGAGTGGCATGGTTTCAGGCTTGAGTCTTGTCCCACGACAAATCTAAAGACCCACCCACAGGTAAGCCCTTAAGTACCCTAAGGAAAGGGTTGGAACAGCTATGGGGTCCCTCCCAGAAGAGGGGCTGTGCAGAGGGGAGTATACTCTCATGTCCTTTGTCCAGTTTCGCGCCAGAGCGGGAGCCAAGGGCTCCCTTAACTGGCTCAAACTGGAGTATGCAAGGAGGGGACCAAATGTGCCCTTCAAAGCAGTCTGGTGGCGCTGGCAAGCGCCCCCACCCCTCCCCAATACACGAAGTCCTGTCTGGGAGGTGGTCACACCTCCCTTTGACAGGAAACCTATTGTTCTACCTTCCCCTGCTTGAGCTCGGCTCAGCAGCAGGAGCGCAGAATCGTGTCTGGGGTCGGCAGCACCACTAGCTTGCTGCAGACCCTGAAAGGCTTTTACCAGGAGTACAGGGGGTGTACCCTAGGAACCCCCGTACATGGGATCATACTTTTCACACTGGAATCTGTGTTGGGGTATGATTCCAATTTTTTTTTATAACAAACATGACCGGGTTCAGTGCAGCCACCATATAGTTAGACATCTCATAATGACTGAAGTCCACTATATGTATTAAAATGGCTGACCGCACTTACAAAGCCTGGAGAATCGACTCCGGGGTTTGTAGGGGTGTCCTGCTCATGCAGGGGCACCCTCACACATATAACCAAGCACCCTGCCCTCAGGACTGAAGAGCCTGCCATAGGGGTGACTTATAGGTTTTAAGTGTAGTGACCTCAGATATAAGGAAGCTTATATATCTGTTGCGAGAGGTGCAAGCACCAACTCACACAGGCTGCAATGGCAGGCCTGTAGTCACAGATTGAGTGGACTCCCATGGGTGGAACAATAAATGCTGCAGCCCATGGGAGACACCTGGTGTGCCTATAACCTCGGTACCTTAGTACCATATACTCGAGACTTCGAAGGGTACACCAGTAATCAGTTGTGGATGTACAAAAGTACTTACCATGGTCAATTTAGGGATAAAGCACAGTTACTGGGGTCCTGATTAGCAGGATCCCAGCCATACTAGGTCAAAAACATACTGACACCAGGCAAAAAGTGGGGGTAACCATAAAAGCAGATCCTACTTTCCTACAAGAATCCTTCTGGCGTCTATAAGATTGTCTCCTCTGTGGTTTTGAGGTCCTTGCCAGCTTCTGCATGGTTGGTAAAGTTTTGGACTGTTCCCTGTTCTGTGGAGGACGTTTTTCTCCGCTACCCTATCCTGTTTTTTAAACTGACTCGTAGCATGGGTTGGAACATTAAAGCATAGTTTAGCTACATGGTCTTCAATTTCTGCTTCAACTCCACAAAGAATTAGCCCTGCTGCTGCACCACTCGAGTATAATCAGGGAACAGCATAACCTAATGGTCACATACAGCACTGAGCAAGTCATGCGTGCTGCTCTCAGGATGGAATCCCTAATGTGATAGTTGAGGAGCTGGGTATAACGGGCTTTGGGCTTAGACTGTAGGGACCCGTGCACCTTTTCAATAATAAAGCATTGGGAAGGGAAGTCCTATGGCACCTATGTCTTCAACCGGGTTGTGAAGAAATGCTCAAAGGATTGTCCTTCTGGGATACCCACAAGTAGCCCTGATTATGTAGTCTGCATGTTCTGGGCCTGATCCCCCACTGTTAATGTGTGTCTCCGACTCTTTCCGCTGTATTATCGAAGTCTTTTGTCAACATAATCCTATCCACTCAAATTTACTCCATCTTCCCTTTCAGGGCGGATCTAGTGTTTTCAATGGCCTACAGTACCGTATCTGTAGAGGAGGTTGAATTATTCTCTGGTCTCGGTGGAGTGCGATCCGGCGCGACCGCCCTGCGCTACTTTAGTGTATCTGTCAATTTTGGTTGGGGCTTGGTGGCGTGATTTATCTTTCATGGTAATAATTGTTATTGGACTTGAGAGGCCTAATGTTTGCTTCAGGGATCTGGCTGCCCCTTCATTCTCTGGCCCACAAGGAGTGGGGGGTGGGAGATTGACACTCTGCTTCATGGTTGCCACCCTTGTTCAGGCCTTCCACCAGTTGGCCTCACAATACTATTATTGCACTGCTACAGGCCTTATATGTCCTCCCTCTTGTGGTCTGCCAGATTGGTGCTTAATGCAGGCCTAAGATGGACTCAATCACCCCAGTCCGTTTATCATTGGGGCTGGGAGTGTTGCGGGTAGGCCGGGGGTAAGGGAGGGGTGGAAGGGTGTCCAATGCAAGATGAGTCTGTCCCTACCTGCACCGTAGAGTAGGTGCTTGCTGCCACAGCCTGTCTACGGTGGACCTTTCTCCACGTATGTCGAGTTGCAGGGCTGCTTCCTCACTCTTTCCTCAGCCCCCCGCCGTTCACAAGATACCCCAGTAAGGTCCAGGTCCGCCAGCTAACCCTTCCTGATATCCTTCCTTCACCACAGACCCAGCTATCCTCTCTCCTCCAGTTATGCCAAGTTGTGGGGCTGCCTTCCTCATCTTTTTGGCAGTTGTGTTGTTCAGCGGGGAAAATTCAACACACAGCACCGGAAGAACCAGTTCATCGACCACGGTTCTCTTTGTCAACACCTTCTGAAGACCGACAATCCCCAAACACGTTCACAAAAACCAGGGCTCCCCATGCTCTTTCCAGGGCCACACTCCCTATTCATAAACCTTCAACATCAAAGAATGTGGGTCCTCGAAAAGTGATGTAACGGATGCCCTTCCAGAACTACCCGGTGCCATGCTAAGTGCCTTTGGTCAGACCATCATGAGGTTTGTAACCTCTGCGACTCCCATGACCACAACAACTCCTCTTGTGAAGAACTCGAATAAGACCTTACAGTACCAAAAGGAGAGCTGCTGCGCGCACTACAAGATGCACCAGCAGTTAAATTGTCAATACCCTCAGCATCCTTGGTGAACAGTGCCCTTTCAGGGCTGAGAAAGGTGGATTCTTCTGTGCCAAGCAGACCCAGCTCGGAGGCCATCTTATCTAGCACCTCCGACCCTGATGAAGAGGAAGCTCTACCAACCCCAGCAGTCCTCAAATGATGACCATGCCCATGGTCGAAAATACAGTCAGCCCTGACACTCACTCAAAGCCTCGTAAGAGGCCTCAAGCCAAGGCAGATCATCGCTCTCCAGGGAGTTCTGCGTCAAGCCCCGTGCACAAGACACTGCCACATCCAGGGCCTCTGCTCTTTCGAGCTCTGATCGGCACCAGTTGAAGGCTTCGGATCAGAAAAAGGACCCGTCCAAGGGCATCTGCCCTTCTCGCCGTCGAACCCCATGCAGTCCATGGCCACCAACAATCCAAGACGCCACTCCAGGCCAGTGCTGAAAACCCAGGCACCCAGGGCTTTGTCAACTCTGAAGACAACGTTGATGCTGAGGGCACCACCACGACCAACTCTGAAGAATCGGAGCAGCCCATCTTTCAAAGGCTCCAAGAAGAGCTTGATGCAAGGCTGAAGTGCCTCTTCATTCATTCAGTCACCGGGAAAATTTCAGCAAAGCCAGCAGACACTGCATCGCAATGGGGTTCCCTTATGGGAGGAACCAGCATCAGAGCCCCCCCCCCCCCAATCTGATGCCCAAGAGGCAGGGGGCACTAGCCCTCCTCCCTACGTTCCACCACCGCCATTGCCAAGCTCCTGCACACCACCTACCACTACCTTTGCCAGAGTCACCTGACTCTGCCCCCCAAAACGACTCCACAACATATCATGACATGGCTGCCTTCTACAAAGTGGGCATGCATGTCCTCCACGAGGTAGAAGACTTCCTCATACGGGCGCACGTTAAATCAGCGTGTACAGTGCAGTTTCTGCCAAAGGGCAAGTGGATGCTTCTATCAGCCCCTGTGAAATTCAAGAAGCCCATGAAGGCAAGGGTAGTAAGACTAGGGTGGAGACGTTCAAGCCCTCCCCCAGTGGCCCTGTCTACATCGGAGGCCATCCGAGTCCCTCCGAGTCCCTCCAACTCCCTAGTCATTCTTGCTGCCCGCAAAAGGGCCTCTGTTCAGACCAGAGAGAGAGAGAGATCAAGGAGCTTGATATAGTAGGCAAGAGGGTGGCCATAGGGGCAGTTACCTACTGGTGCATGGATAGGAACTCTGTTGGGCTCCTCTTTTTTTTATGACTGGTCCCAGTGAAAGGAGATGAAGGAGCTGGTTTAACATCTCCCTGAGGAGTTATGGAAGAGGGGAGAGGAGATGGTGTCCGAGGGCAAGATGATCTCCAGCGGCAACATCCGTTATGCCCCTGATGCCTCGGACACGGCCTCCTGGGATGTTAATACCAGCAACCTTCTGAGACACCATGTACGGCACGGGTCCAAGCCAGAGGTCCAACAGCGTTTCCTCAACCTCCCATTCAATGGGTAACACTTATTTGGGCCACAGGTTGACTAGATGTTGGAGAAAATCAAGAAGTACACAGATATTGCAAAGTCAATGGGTGCCCTCCAAACTCCAGCTGAGAGGAGCTCCTTTTGGAAGCAGCTACCTAGAGGGTGCTAAGGCCACTTCCCCAGACCAGCCGCGCTCCTTTTAGGGGCAGCAGAAGTCCTTGTTCCAGCATTCGGGCAGGGCTTATGCCAGAGGAGCCTAAAGGGGCAATCACAACAAGGGTAGGGGTAGAGAAGACTCTGGTAAAGGGGCCTCCATCTCCAGACTCGGACCTTCCCTGCCTCCCTCCTACCACTATGCCCCACCCCGATAACACATTCCCTTCTATGGTCTGGACTGCACAATTTCCTCTTCCGCTGGGAGGAAATTGCCTCACCAGAGGGTCCTGATGGTGTTCTATCCCAGCAACTGCCAAGAAACTTCTCATAAACCCTCTCCCCAACATTCCACCCTTCACACATACCCTAAGCAGAGAACATCCTTGCATCCTCTAGGAAGAGGTGCAGGTACTCCTCCACAAGTGGCAATAGAGTGTGCCCCTTCATCACTGGGACAAGGACATTCCCAAAGAGGACAGCTCCTTTAGGCCAATCTTGGACCTAAGGACCCTCAATGAATACATCGTATTAAAATATATTCACATGACAACCCTGCAGGACGTCATTCCTCTGTTCCAATAAGGCTGACTACATGACGATGTTACACCTCAAGGTCGCCTACTTTCACATACCCATCTACTCTGTAAACTGGTGCAACCTCGGCTTTCTGGTAAGTGGACAGCAGTATCAATTCAAAGTACTGCTCATCTAATAGGGGCAACACTAATGTGCTCTCCGACCTCGACTGCAGCAATGCCTCGCCAACACTTGAGTTGTAATTCCCCCACTTAACAGCCTGGGATTCACCATAGATGCCACTAAGTCCCATCTTCAACCCTTGTAGGACCAGCCCTTCATGGGCTCCGTCCTTTTTTTGTAAACCTATTTTATTGAGGTTTTACATTCATGAAACATAATTGCAGTCAAACAGCATGTTTGAGATATGGTTCTTAAGTCATTAACAATTTAGGTTTGTGTTCACTTCCCTCGTAGTAAGAAACAGTCCTGCTCCTCCCCTACCCCCCATGAGTCAGTACAGATTCATGCATTCAGTTTGTGTGTGGTTTGTCTGAGTGCTCCGAGGCAGGGTGCCGGGTAACAGGTGGGTCATGTCTGTTTGCTAGACTAGCCAGATCCCCTTCAGTACTCTAGGTTTGTCAGAGATATACCCATCGGCAAGGAGGGTCTCAATGTGAACCTAATATCAATGGTCCCACAGGTGATATTATGGGAGTGCCTGATTCGGGAGATGTGAAGTTATCCATCAGTGTGCCCAAGGCTCTGGCCATATCCAATGTGTCCACTCTGTGTCTGGCTTCCCTCTGAAGCAGCCTCCCTTCGCAACCCGCCCACTTCTCCACCTCCCTTCTCCACGTTGCTTTTCTGGGTCCTCCCAGTGGCTTCCAATTCCTTGGATTTCTCACTTGGCCTTGATGAACGCCAAATATTGGACCTTATTCGTGGCCTTGGTTTTAGATGTGTGTGAAAACCATCCCAGTAGACAATGGCTTGGGAAATCGGGAACCTCTCTCCCTGTTGTGACAGTGGTTATAATTTCCTCCCAAAAATCCCTAAGCGAGGGGCATGAGCAGAACATATGCAAAAATTGGACGCCCAATTCTCCACATCTAGGGCAAGCCACATCAGCCAATTGGAAGTATCTCATGATGCGCTCTGGGTTCAAGTATGACCTGTGAAGGACATAATAATTAATGAGCTTAAAACGTGCATTCCTTGATATTTTCTCTCTAGAACAGTGTCCCAGGTTGTAGCCTCAAACAGGGTTCCTAGGTCCTTCTCCCATTGTAAGCGCAGGTGTTCCAGCGGTCGTTGTAGGTCCTCCCGTATTGCGTTATACAAACATGAGGCCACCTTAAGAGTGCCCGCAGAGAGGGCCATGTAGTGGTAGCTTCGAAGCGCATTTGGCTCAGAGGCGCCAGCGCCCCAATGTTTCCGCAGCACCATCGTGAGTGCCCTGTGTAAAAGAAAGTGACCTTACAGTAATTCGAATTTCACGCGAAACTCTTTAAACGGGAGCAGTGCAGAGTCCCGAAACGGGTCTCCCATCTTTGTCGCCCCCTCTTCCACCCAGGACTCCTGATATTGGTTGCAGTATTATGCTAATGTATAAAGCCTGCCTGGTCCTGGTGTATTAATTTAGTCGGTCGCTAGTATCCAACTGAGAATCTTCTAATCCATGTTTAGCATTGAGAGCGGTCTATATGCTGTGCGATCACACGCTGGTTTTCCCAGCTTCAGAATGGGGACAAAAAGTGCTTTACAGGTGGAGTCTAGCAAGTGCCCGGTGCCTTTGGCCGCAGCATAGAGGGTCACCAGTCTAAGTGTTAATTCTGCAGAGTGGGGAGCATAGAACTCTGCTGGAAATCCGTCTGTTCCTAGAGTTTTATTCTGCCCCATGGTTTTAATGGCACTCTTTGTTTCCTGCGGAGTTATCTCGCCGCCCAGCTCCTCTGCTTCATCCTCCTCGAAGCGCGGAAGATGTAAATCTCCCAAATAGGTGTGTATCGCTACGCTATCATGTGTTATCGTACTTTTGTAGAGGTTCGAGTAATATTTGGCAAAGTGGCTATTAATACCCTCCTGAGAATATATCCTGCCTCCTTCCCCCGTTTTCAGCTCCATTATGGGCAAGCCACCTTTGGTCGGCTTACCCAGCCAGACCTATGGGGACACCCAGTCTTATCACACTCGGCAAGTGTTCTGTCAAATTGTCGAAAATCCAAAGTACAGGAGTCGTTCTGTTTTTTCCTCCACAGCCACCCTAGCATTTATATGGCTAGGCTGTTACTCCGAATGCCCGACCTGCGTTCTTCAATATCTCAGGTGTTCCTCCGCTGTTAGGATATCCCACAGCAGAGTGTGCCTTACTCCCTTTAATTCAGCTATATGATGGCCACGCATAACTGTTTTAAAGGCGTCCCACTCCACTTGAGAGGATGCTGTGTTAGTATTATCCTCAAAATATTGAGTTTGTTCATCTCTAATCGTTTCTCGGAATACCTGGTCCTCTAGCGACTCAGGTTTTAGTCCTGGAAGAGCGAGCGTGGGACCATTGGAGATCCAGTAGCGTGGGGTTATGGTCTGATATTGTGCAGGCTAGGTATTCAACTAGACATAATGACCTATAGACGTCATGAGTACAAAGGAACGCATCAAGTCGGACATGAACTTCGTGAAGACTAGAGAAAGAGGAGTAGTCCTGCCCCTGCGGGTGCATCTGTCTCCAGGAGTCTAGAAGTCTCCAGTGGCGTTTGCTACTCCGTAAATGCTCGGGCCGTGCAGCTAGTTTGGGAGTCTCGCAGTGGAGGGTGTGATCCATCCAGTTGTGTATCCGCCACAATGTTAACATCTCCCCCCACAATGGCTGAGTTGGTCAGGTGTGATGCCAACGGTCTGGACAAGCCTGTAAGAAAGACACTCTGATCCATGTTTGGGGCATAAATATTTATTATTGTTGTTAGACCTGGCATCATTGGTGCGGGTCTCCCTTCCTCTTTTCGCTTCCTGTCGTTTATGTTGGCTGGATTTAGATGCTCTGGGCGCTGTGCCACTGCCAATCAGTGCCACAGCGCGAATGCTCCCTGTGTAACGATAACTGTATGAATTGGGATAACCATAATTGGCTCGGTTGGTTTACCTGTCAGTCCCTAGTATAAGTGCACTGTGTGTGCCCAGGGCTGGTAGACCAAATACTGTTGGTGGGCCTGCAGCGCTGATTTGCGCTACCCACCGAAGCAGCTTTTAAAGCAGGTCTGTGTAGCATGTTCTAATAGCGAGCTACCCTCCATTTCACTGTTTACTATTGTGAAGCTATCCGTTCTCATAGGCCAGAATGGGCAGGCTGAGTATTACATCCCATAATCCTACCTGCCCCCAGGAACCTGATAGGAAATTCGAATTTGATATTTTTGAGCTCGTGACATCGAGCTACATCTTTTAGTAAGGATCATTTGCATGGCCCGTGTTCGAAAATGCCTCTGCTAGAAACACGGTATTTTCGTGCCTAAACTTTCTGGTAGGCTTTGCTAGTGTGTGTATTGGCCGTCGGGTTTTGGAACAGCAGGGCCAGCTGGGTCAGACCTGGCTGGAGAGAGAGATCGGCATTTAGAGTATGGGGAGGGGTGACTCTTTGATCTGAGCAGGGCCGTGCCTGGCAAGGTGAATGATGGCTCCACCTCCCACTGGGCGTCTGATAGCAGACCCCTGATTCTCAAAGGGCAGGATGTTGCCTCGTAAACCAAGTGCTCCCCGACCCCACCGAACTGGTTCTGGCTGGATTCAGTGATTTGTGACTGTAGAGAACAAAGACTTTTTAGGTATAAAACGCTGCACTGAAACCTGTTTCAAGTGTGTTCCTTCTGGATGTCAAGACGAAACTCTGTCCGAGTGAACAGAGGAAAGGACTTTGAAACTTTCACTAAGCTTGCTGAAGAAACTACCCGAGGGCCTGAATTGAGAGCGCCTCCTGCTGAAGTCTCTGGGACATTAGACTTCACCCCGTCAGCCGTCTGAATTCCTGTGAAAGGGATTCTACTTGCAGGTGAGGTCTCAGTCGAGTAATCCGGAACATCTAGTTCTACTGTGAGGAACGCGGACTGGTAACCTTTGTTAACTCTGTGTGGGCTGCCGCAGCAAAGAGAGAGCTGCCGCCGCTGAGCGCCCGCCTTAATTTGAACTTTCGGAACCTTCGCTTAACCTGTGTGGGCCGCCGCAGCTAAGAGAGCTGTCGCCGCTGAGTGCCCGCACTTGTGTCAGCTGTGCATCATCGTGACTCGTCCTGTGGGCCGCTGCAGCTAAGAGAGAGCTGTCGCCACTGAGTGCCCGCACTTGTGTCAGCTGTGCATCATCGTGATTTGTCCTGTGGGCCGCCGCAGCTAAGAGAGAGCTGATGCCGCTGAGTGCCCGCACCTTTGCCAACGTTGCATCATTGTGATTTGTCCTGTAGGCCGCCGCAGCAAAGAGAGCTGCTGCCGCTGAGTGCTCACACCTTTGCCAATGTTGCATCCTTGTGATTTGTCCTGTGGGCCACCGCAGCTAAGGGAGAGCTGCTGCCGCTGAGTGCCCGCACCTTTGCCAACTTGGCCTCATCGTGATTTGTCCTGTGGGCCGCAGCAGCTAAGAGAGAGCTGCTGCTGCCGCTGAGGGCTCGCACCTTTGCCAATTTTACATATACCGTGATTTGTCCTGTGGGCCGCCGCAGCTAAGAGAGCTGCTGCCGCTGAGTGCTCGCACCTTTGCCAACTTTGCATTACCGTGATTTGTCCTGTGGGCCGCCGCAGCTAAGAGTGAGCTGCTGCCACTGAGTGCCCGCACCTTTGCCAACTTTGCATCAATGTGAGTCGTCCTGTGGGCCGCCGCAGCTAAGAGAGAGCTGCTGCCGCTGTGAGCCCACCACGGAGCTGCACGACGAGAGTCATCGCCACCACCAGCCTGGGCCGCCGCGTGCTGCTGCCGCTGAGAGCCCGCTTGTCCCCGAGTGCCCGAATCATTGTGAGTGCACGTTGCGGACCACTGCAGTCGAGAGTTGTGGTCGCTGGGAGTCCGCCTGTCACCGTCTCCGCTTCTTCGAGAAGCTACGTGCTGGGTCCCCGTCCAACGGCAAGTATCTGGTGCGCAACGGGTCGCGTAGACCCAGGCCTTGAACTCAGTCAATGCCACGTTCTGGTGAATACGTTATTGCCTTTTTAAGTCCCTACTGATTTACGTGCATTGTGACTAGTTAAAACGCTTTTGAGAGTCTCGTGCTAAACCTTAGATAAAGATACTATTTTTCTATACCTACTTGAGTTGTGTCCTTTTGTGGTGTCGTTACTGACTTATTGTGCATGGTCATAAATGCTTCACACACTGCCTCTGAGATGGGCCTAACTGCTCGTGCTACGTTACCACAGGGTTGAGCAGGGGTTATCAAAGGGGGTAGCCCACTTGCCCTGACTTAGGAAGAAGGGTCCCTATTTGGACATTGGCGCCAGCCATTGCCAACTAGAGACCCCCATTTCTAACATTGGCGGTCAGCGGTGAGGATCAGGACTTGCATTTATGATCCACGTACAATAACTGGTAGACACCACTAGTAAGTACAGACCAAAGCGCAGACACGCGCAGATTTTTTTTCCCTCTTCGAATTTTTTTTTTGGGGTTGGTTGTTTTAGTATTGAATTGTTGATCGCAGCCATGAGTACTGCTAATAAGGGAAGGCCAACATCCAATGCTTCGGAGGATCTCACCTTTGAGGAGGAAAGATTAGATGCCTATACTGCCAGACAGCTGAAGTCATTTTGTAAGCAATTCGCAGTCCCCTTGATAGGTCTCTCTAGGAAGGAGGAGTACCACAAGGCGCTGAAGGCCTGGTGGGAAGCGAGAGAGTCCGCTAGGGATGAGGAAGACAATGCTGGAGGGCAGCAGGATGATGCAGTAGAGGAGGGGGGGGGAGATAGAACACCCTCCAATCCACCCCATTTCTAACAATTGTGATGTCCCGACCCTCCAGGCGACCCAAGTCACCACGTATCTACCCTCCTGATCTATCGGAGTGCCAAGGTACTGAAATGGTACACCCGCCCAAATCCATATTAGGACCCCCCCTCGCATAGGCAGAGTATGTGGTGTAATATACTTGGCCTCTCCAGCTTTGCTGGAGCACTCTTTCCTCCTTAGCTGTGAGGTGCGTCTCCTGTAGTAGTGCGATTTGAATACCTCTCCTGTACAAATAAGAAAGCACTTTATAGCGCTTAGACATAGTGTGCATTTCGTAGATGTTCCTGGAAATGCAGTTAAAAGTTAGTGGGGTCGCCATCTGCAATATAGGTCGGGTGAATTAGGTTGTGCGTTGACATTCCATATCCCCATGCCACCCTCGGGCACAGTACAGACATTTTAGACCGCATAGTACGATTCAAGACTCCCCAACAGTTTATCCAAGAACAACATTCCCAGCACCCACACCCCAGGACAAGTAGGCTGCTACCCCCATCCAAACAAATAATCAGTGAACACTAAAGCATGGGAGGTCCCCTGCGGTTGCCTAGTAGGGGGCTGGCCAAGAGATCCCTCCCTCCCCCAGCAGCGGTCCCTCTGTCCAGCACTGATTTTGCAATTTGTATCCCCAGCCCAGGGGAAGAACATAAATGGCCTATTCAAGATCCCCCAGCATGTCTGCCGGACCTCATTAACCAACCCCCAGTCGCTATATGATGTCATATGGCGATCTCTGGGTTACTTTGGATAACACGAGACTCAAGGCTGCAGACATGGTGGAACTTCGGTCAGAGTCAGCACCTTCCTCTTCAGGTGTCCAAGTCCGGCACCTCCTCCGCTCAGTAACGCCACTACTTCCATTGCTTGTTGTCTCTCAAGTTGCACCTCTGGCTGCAAGGGGGCAGCAGAGCTGCGAACGACTTCCTCCGCCTGGACTGGGATCTGTGAATGCCCTGTGGCCTTGGGCTCTGATTGGGTCCCTGCTGCGGTTGATGGTCCATCCAGTTCCAGATCTCCTGCGGGGAGTGAAAGAATTTGGCACCATCGGGTGCCGCCACACTCGGTTGGGCCGGAAACAGCATCGCATAAGCGAGGCCCAGCTGCCGCAGTCGCTTTTTTGCGTTTTGGAATGAGGCTGTCCTCCCTCTCAAAGTCTGGGAAAATCCGTATCACTGCATTTTCAACACGTAGTTCTCCCTTGCACCGGGATTGCTTTAGGATATGATCTCAATCTTTGAAATAGAGTAACCAGACCCCCACCGGTCGTGGGGGAGCCCGGGGTAGTGGCGGCTTGGCTGGTACTCGATGGGCTCGCTCGAGCGCAAATAAGGCGGAAAGACCCTCTGGCGCCTCCTCCTCTCTCAACCATTTTTCCACATAATCTGACATACTGGAGCCTTCAAGTTTTTCTGGCAAGCCCACCACCCTGATGTTGCGGTTGGAGCGATTTTCAGCATCCTCTGCTTACAGTTCAAGTGTTCGATTTTTAGCCTCCATTTTACTCATCTTCTCAGTGGTCGAGGTGAGTGCTAGTGGTACTTACGCTAGTGTGCGCTCATTTGCTGCGACTCACTCCGCAAGGCGTCTGTGGTCGTCGCGTAAGAGGCCCAGATCTGATCTCGGGGTGTCTATTTTAGTTTCTAATGCCTCCCGGGAGGAGGTAATAGCCAGTATAACATCTTGCAGTGTGAGACTCTCAGCCGCTTCGAGGTCCTGCGATCATTCAGGGGTCCCTTTGTGCTTCCAGGGTCCTTATCCCTTTTGTGGGTACTTTTACCCGTGGTAGGCGCAGGTCGGAATGGGCCAAGCAGGTTGCGGCACCTTGCACTGTTAACAATGTACAGGTAGGGTTTTTGTTGACAGTTCAGCGTGTGGGCCAGCGGCAGGTCACCCTTACTAATCGGGGCCCAAGGTAATAGATAGATCCAGGAGTCGCAGTGAAGCAGTGTCGCTTCAGATCACAGTGAGCCCCAGTTTTAGCTAATGCTCACATATTGGGCCCTCTCCTTGTCCCGCCACAGAGCAGAGTCCGAGCAGGGCGCTCTCGCTGTTCGCCTCTTAGCGCCTCTCACGATTCTCACCAGGGGGAAAACAGATAGGGTGGTGGTTCCCATGGGGGAGGTGGAGCAGCAGGGTGGCAGAGGTGCCCTCAGAATGACTCCTCTCAATCACCTCTCGCAAGGCGGGCCCAGTGATAGTAGTGCAGGTCAGTGACAGCGATCTCAGTGCATCAAGGCACCCGCTGATACACAGGCCACTAGGCTCTGGCTCCAAGCCATCCCCCACCGCGCCCTCCCCCAATGCGAGCAGGCAGGAAAGCAGGGCCACAAGCAGCCCCCCAGGCCCACTCATGGGTCGCTCCAATCCAGACGTGTGGTGCTCCCTACAGCTCCCGCCCAAGGGTCCTTTAGCTTCAGGGCCTGGGGTAGAGCTGGGCTCAAGTCGCTCCAATCAGAATCAAGGCAGTTCTGGAGGGTCAAGTCACCGTGCCACAGTGGAGGGCCTAGGCCGCCTGTTTCCCCGTAGCAGAGTGGTGGGGTGGATGCCCAGGGCATCAGGTGCACTCACCCCTTCCCGCTCTCCAATCGCCCTCATCTGGACCAGATCTACATAGGACAGTGCAGGCCAGTGCCACCCGGAATAGCAGATCAAGGGCGCCCGCCAACATACGGGTCGATAGGCCCAGTCCTTCTGTCCTCTCCCGCTGGACTCTTCACAAGGCGGCAGTGTTTGGGCCTCCTCTGTCACTTACTTGGGCTTTTCAGCGCTTGGGCGGAGGCGCCCGGCCACACCATGCCCCCGCCTGTGCCGGCAGATCACGACCTCTGGTGCAGTAGATGGGGGTCAGTGGGGTGTCCCGCAACAGCACCTTTCCTCCAGGCTCAGGCAACACTCCTCTCCGCCTCTGAAGGCGGCTCCCAAGACACCACCTCTTCGCCAGCAGGGTCCGTGCCATTCAGGGGCCATAGTACACCCTCCGGCCCGGGCAAGTAGTCACCGCTCTAGCCCTGGCATTAGCAGGCAGGACCGCAACAGGTTCAGCGGTTGTGAAAGTCAAGGGGTCCCGGCAGTCTCATGGTCCACAGTCTCAGTAGTGCTTTTGCCTCATGCCCACCGTCAATCAAGGGCGTGGTGCTCGATCTGTGGCTACAGGGCTGCCACTGCCATCTTGGGTCTCTGCCTCTGGACTCGGGCACTTAAAGGCAGGAATCAGGCGAAGCCTTCATTAGCAATGCCAGTGGTGGTTCCCCCAGCAAACGGACCTAGGGAGGGAGGTTTCTGGAGTCCCTGCACTGGGTTTGTAGTGGCAGGATGGTACTGGATTGGGATCAGCCGTCTGGAGCTCCGAGCAAAGCTGCTCACTCCATCGGTGTCGGGCCACACCCCTCCTCCCCCCTTCATGGGGTCCGTCCTTAACATCATTACAGGCAAAGCCTACCCCAACCAATAGATGGTATCTGCATTTTACCTGCTGCCATCTCTTTTTCAGCCCTATCAGATTCTGGTCAGAACCGTATTGTGCCTCCTAGGTATGATGACCTCATGCATCGCCAAAGTCCCCCACACCAGGCTTCACATGCTCCTGTTAAAGGAGTACCTTTCGGTGCAGTTGTCACAAATCGAGGGTCATTAGGAAGATCTTGTTTAAGGCCAGCACTCTTTGCTCTCTGCAGGTATGTAACATCAACAACTTGTTGAGGGGCAGGCCTTCCTCAGACTCTGTTCCAAAGGTGACCATTAACGCAGATATCTCGCGCTCAGGCTGCGGGGGACACATCTAGATGATATGAACATTTAACCATGCAGACGGTGAGGCCCCCTCAATACCAGGAGCGTCCTATCAACTACCTTGTGCTCCTGGCCATACTCCTACCTGTCAAAACCTTTGTTGAGGTCATTCAAGGCAAAGTAGTCCTCATCAAGAATAAAAACATGACCGTCACGTATCACCTCCAGAAGCAAGGTGGTATGCGTTTACCCTGGCTGTCAACACAAGCGCAGCAGATCTGGCTTTCGTCCATCCGCCACGCCATTGTCTACTGGGATGGTTTTCACACGCATCTAAAACCAAGGCCACGAATAAGGTCCAATATTTGGCTTTCATCACACCCCTGGCTGAGTATCTTTGGGTGGTAGACAACGACTTTGCCGACCTGCTCAGCAGGACGCATCAACAAGTCCATGAGAGGGAACTCCACCCACAAGTTCTACTCACTTCTTTCCACCATTGGGGCGCCCCACAGATAGACCTGTTCTCCAGACACGACAAT
The DNA here is from genome assembly GCA_963921515.1 of Calotriton arnoldi. Classification (NCBI taxonomy): domain Eukaryota; kingdom Metazoa; phylum Chordata; class Amphibia; order Caudata; family Salamandridae; genus Calotriton; species Calotriton arnoldi. The sequence goes on from CAWUFW010000174.1 coordinate 3,563,598, forward strand.
GCAAAATACTCAATATTTGCCTCCAGGTGTCCACAGTCCATGGGTAATATTATATGGATGAACTGGTTGTGGGGTTTTTGCCTATGCTTTTCCTCCTCTCCCACTGCTTCTGTACTTGGTAAGGAAGTTGCGGCAACCACCCCTTAACGCTCATCTTGTTGGTTCCCACTTGGGCCAGGCAGCCTTGGTACTCAATGCTCCTCGAGATGTCCATCAGCTCCCACGAGAAGCTCCTTAATAGGCCAGACCTTCTCACACAGAACAAAGGCTGAATCAGGCACCCACACCCCCGACAGCTAAACCTAGTCATCTGACTCTTGAAGTCTTGGAGTTTAGCTATCTGAGTCTCCCTCAGGTGTGCATGACTATCCAGTGCGAAGCCCGCAGACCTACTATCTGTGCATGTTATGCTGCAAAGTGGAAAAGGTTTGTCTGCTATTGCATCCACAAGCACCTGGACCAGCTAAACCCTACTGTCCAGGCATCATTTGTTAGCACTTGCGCCTACAAAAGTTGGGACTCGCCCACATCTGGCAGTTATTGCCGCCAATGAGCAAATCGGAGACCATTCTTATTTAGGGACCCTGTCACCAAGGCGTTCATGGAGGGTGCTCAAAATGATCATACCTCCCAGGGTGGCCCCGTCCCCGCATGGAACCTTAATGTTGTGCTCACCAGGCTCATGTGTCGCCCCTTCAAACCTCTGCACTCTTGCTTGCCCTTTACAGTTCCTCCTGGACTGTGGCTTTCCTCGTAGCTATAACTTCCCTCAGGCACAGCTGTGAGCTGCAGACACTTGCCCTGCAAGAGCCTTTCATTCAGGTTACCAGCAACAGGGTTATTCTCAGAACTAATCCTTCATTCCTCCCCAAGTTATTTTGCCCTTTCCACCTTAGTTGGACTTTAGAGTCCCCAGTCTTTTTTTGCAGCCATACTCTGTGCTGAAGAGAGCCTTTCATACTCTAGAGATTAAATGGGTTCTCAAGGTACTATATTGATAAGACTAAGCCCATCCACATATCTGACAAGCTTGATGTAGCCTTTGCCAAACCCCACAAGGGCCGTCCCATCCCAAACGTTGACATAGCTAGGTGGTGTAGGAAACTGGCTCTGCATATGCTATACCAAAGTAAGGTATAGTGTGCACAGACTCCAGTGGATCCCCAGAGGCTTTACAGAGGCTAAAGTAGATAATACTAATGCTCTCTTTTGTGGTTGTGTGGGCGAGCAGTTAGGCTTATCAGAGGGCAGTGCTAAGCATTTGTTGTACACGCACAGGCAAGAAATGATTACACACACTCAATGACTAAATCTGAGACCTGTGGTTTGTAAAAATATTACTTTTAGTATATTTATTTTATAGAACTAAAGATACTTTGTTGCAGTAAAATACGTTTTGCAATATCACTGTTTTTCAGTGTAAAAAGTGGACACTTTGTGTATTTTTCAATCAGTACAATCTTATCCTATGGGAGGAAATACAATCAGCAATATGCAGGTAAGTAAACAATTTACTATATTGAGCTTTTGGATGAAGAATCAGTACCAGGCAAGGTTCCGGTAAGTAACCTCACTGCACCACCAGCGGCACTGGAACGTCCTGTTGCAGAGGTCAAACTCTAGATCTGGTGCCAATGTTATTCAATGGAAAAAGGGGGCAATCTAAGTGGTACTACTTACTGGTAAGTAGAACGGTTTGGTAACCCAGTCTCCGGGAGTTACGGTAAGTACAGGGGGGCCACAAGGCAGCACCAAACTTACACCCTCAGGGGCAGCCGGGCACAGAGTGTCAACACAGCTTCGGGCGCCCAGTGCAAACAAATGGAGAACTTGAAGTCAGAAAAAGGCTGCAGGCTCAGGCCAGGAGGCTGGACGAAAGAAACATACAGATGCACAGGTAAGTTGGGATGTACTGGAGCGTCGGGACACAGTCTGTAGATCTCCTCAAGGCCCAGGGGCTCTGGGGGAGGAGTGTCATTTGATGTCGCAAGTCAGCTTACTTGTGCAGGTCACGGATTGGGGAGTGGGGGAGGGGTCATTGTGCAGAGGCTGCATGCATCGACGTGGAGTCTGGTAGGGGTCAACCCACCAGGGACTCTTGCTCAGGATCGCATGCATCGACGTGGAGTCTGGTAGGGGTCAACCCACCAGGGACTCTTGCTCAGGATCGCTGGGGAACCTTTTCTGGACTGGTGGGCCACTTGGGTCGGTTTCGCAGTTCCACAGGCAGAGCACTTTGTCTTTAAGTTGGTTTCCTGCTGTACAGGTCCGCTGTCCATGGGAGATTAGGAGTCTTTTTAGAAGGCAGGCAGTCCTCCCAGGGTTCTGGAGGTCCCTGGGTTGCGGACAAGTCGCTGTTCTTTAGCTGGGCCTTTGAGGGCTGCAGACAGGCCGGTAGGGCTGGGGGCCAAGTCAGTTGGTATCTTCAGTCTTCCCTGCTGCACTGCTCTTCTTTGTCCTCTTCTTGGTAGGTCGTAGGTAATTTGAGGATTAAGGTTCAGGGGTGCCCTTAAATACTCAATTTAGGGGCGTTAAAGGGGTTAGAAGGTAGTAGCTAATGGGCTACTGACAGGGTGCCTACACCCTTGGTATGTCCACTCCCTCTAGGGAGGGTGCACACCCCTAACCCTATTGGCTAACTCCTCTAAAACAATAAGGAGGATTTTGAAAGGAGGAGGTCACTTCAGCTCAGGGCACCTTAGGGGTGGCCCTGGCTGAGAGGGGACACACCTCTCCTGCTTACTAATATTCCTGCTGATATTGCCGCCAAACGTGGGGCCTTGTCACGGGAGCAGGCATCTCCACTAGCTGGAGATGCCCTGGCCAGTATGACAAAGGACAGGAAGCCTTTGAGGCTTACCACCTTTCAATGCTTCTTCCTGCTTGGGGGTAGGTGTCGAGCACCTCCACCTAGAGCAGGCCTTGTTTCTGATCCACGTGAGCAAAGGCTCTCACCTTAGGGGGTCAGAAACACGTCTAGAGGTGGCAGGCTGGTGCAGACCAGTCAGACACACACTAGTGGGTTGGTAGGTTTTCAGGGTGCCCTCTGAGTGCATGTATTAATTAATCCAACACTGGCATCAATGTGGGCTGATTAATGTGAGATGTTTGGTACCAAACATCTTGGAATTCGTTGAAGCCATCATGGAGCTGTGGAACTCATAGTGACAAGTCCCCAGCCCTTGTATTCAATATGGCTTCACTGTGCACTTATAATGTCTGAGAATGGACTTAGACAATATAGGGGCATATCTGCTCATGCACTTCTGCCCTCACATGAGGTATAGTGCACCCTGCCTTAGGGCTGTAAGGCCTGCTGTAGGGGTGACTTACCTATGCCTCTTGCAGTGCTGGTAGGTATGGCATGCAGGGATGTGTGCCAGGTCAACTCTTCACTTTTATCTGCACCAAAACATGCAGGCTACAGTGGGAGTATGATTTTGTTTGGTGAGAGGTCTCTTAGGGTGGCACAATACACGCTGCAGCCCTTAAAGACCCTCTCTGGTCACAGGGCCCTTGGTACCACTGGTACCTTTTACAAGGGACTTATATGTGAGCCAGAGGTGTGCCAGTTGTGGAAACAAAGGTACAGTTTTGGGAAAGAACACAGGCACTGGGAACCTGGTTAGCGGGAACCCAGTGCACACTCAAAGATGCCTCAGAGTCAGGCAAAATGTGGGGGGTTACCATGCCAAAAGGGGTACTTTCCTACAGGTGGATAATCAAGTGCATCCAGAACTGCTATCCCAAATCAGAAAGAACTCTACCTCTCCCAACACACTGTACACTCAGCTTGGAAAAAAGGCGCAACTAAGGCATTTTTGGTCAATATCTGCTAGCTAACAGATGCAAATAGGTCACACGGCCAACCTCACACACATTTACCAACCACTGTTACGTGGCTATCCTAGAACGTCAACAGCATATGGTTAGCCAGACAGTACTAAGAACTTTGTTCTAATCATCTGCATCATCCACGAGCTACCACTGCTTATAGAGGATACTAATTTATAGTCTATGGAGGTCATGTATATCTACAGCCACACATGTTCCGAACCGAAAACGTTATTTATCCTGTGAGTATCTATTTAAAGTGTTTAGTGCTGTTGATTCACATGCACCCACCCTCCTCTACGGAGCCTGTGTCTGCTGCAGTTCTCTTTTCTTGTCACCTTTTCCACACTCACAATACTCATAGTACACTGTGCTGCGTTCACTCAACACTCCATACATACATTTATCCGCTGTGTTTAACATGGAGTCTGTGCCCATGTGCGTTGCCCACTAAGGGAGGAGTCACTGACCATTCCGTGATTCGAAATACTTCTTTGGAGAAAAACAACTTGCCAATGTCTGAGCCCAATGGTAAATGGCAAGAAAATGTGGAGCATGTGAATCTACAGAACCACATGCTGCGAATAGATGCTTACAGGATAAATGACATTTTACTTACTGTTGTGATAACCATTTTGTTTCTCATTTTTGTCACTTAGTGCCTCCTTGACAGCCAAGAGAGATGGTCACTGTTGTTCTGTGGATTTGGCTGATTCCATTATACTCTTTTGTTTCAGGCGGGAGCAAACATGATTGTGTCTGGTAATGCCATCATGAAGAGCGAGGACCCCAGATCCGTCATTAACTTACTACGAAACGTATGCGCCGAAGTCGCTCAGAAGCGTTCCCTAGACCGGTGAAATTAAAGGCTCCAGGCAGGCCATTTTATGATGTGGTTGATGCAGGAGGTCATTCCATTACACCATACCTACTGCTGCTAAGCCAGGAATGCACTGCTGGAAAGTTGATCCCCTGTCAGTGTACACAATGCTGATATGCTTAGTCTTACCAGAAGTCACTCTTGGCATTGCTAGAGATTACAAATTTTGGAGCAAATGGCAGATACTGTGTTCATTTCCTGGAATCTTTGAAGTTGAAGTTTTTAGCTAAAAATAATGCATTTCTGATCCTTTCAATCACATGTACAATGAAATGTTCAAGGCATTCCTACAAAGAAATCTGTTCTCAGTCAATAAAGTAAAATGATCATTATTTCTTGCTACAAGTCTCATAATAAAACAGTGTTTCTATGTAAGTCGTCCATCTTTTTTTATACTTTCCCATTGAGGGAACAAGATAATAAGCTAGGAGGGTTTTTGCGAATTCGGCTGGAGGTGGGCATTGGATTGTGTATGCAGTTGGGCCTGCAGGTCTGGCTGCCAATTGCAGGTCTAGGTGCCCCACCTGGGCCTTTGTGGCGAGGACAGTAGAGGCCATAGTGAGATGGGTTGGTAGGTGATCCAGATAGGTGGTAATATGTTGACATGTCTGTCCTGTTTTGCGTGTCCACATATTACCAGAAGGAGACCTGTAGCTGTTTCACTGCACTATGGAGATGTGCCCCTCGGTCTGTCACAACTCAACGATTTGGTGCCCTGTCCGTTGAGTGTGCCTGTTTATATAGCTAGACTGGCTCTTATTCGAGTTTGCTGAGCCCCTCCCCTGGCATGGAGCAGCAGTGGCTTTCAGGCCTCCTTATGTTGCCGTTAAGAATACTCTCTGTGGTGCCATCTTTCCGCAGTTATTGCAGTTATGGTAGCTCTACCTTGCTGGTGTTGTGGTCTGGTGGCTTGGGTTGGCCTCTTCGGCATCCACCTGTTCCGGTATAGAAGAGAACTGAGGGTACCTGGCTGCTGGGTGGAGACCTGCTGAGTAGAAACCCTCCTGAGTAGCCATTGGATGAATAGGTGGGGTGGCTGCATGTATGGGAGCCGCTGAGGAGAGACAACGAGATCCAGACTGGTGAGCCACTGGCCTGAAATCTCCAGGGGCAGGCATTGGTTAATGGGGGTGGAGAGACCCCTGTGGAGTGCTAAGGTGGTCTGGGTAACCGGCATAGAAGAGTCCCCACGGGCTCTGTATAATTTTGGAGAGGGCTCTTGGAAGGGGGAGATCCAATGAGGATATAGGGAGCGGCATTGTTTTTTTTAGGTGATCGGAGATGAGAACCTTTGCCCTGCAAAATTGTCCCCCCCATTTTCAATTCCCGTCCCCGCCAAAACAAAACAACAAATTGGTTTGACAGGGGGTGGATGGGGTGCAAGCGTAGGTTGTCTGGGCTTCAGAAGTTGGAAGTCTTCTAAGGGCAGTGAAGAGGTTTGACCTAAGTGTTAGTGCCTTCTTGTATGGTATGTACTACTTTTGTGACCGAAAAAGTTGGAATTTCTCTGTTGGCAAGGTCCCTAGTTTACATATGATCTCCAGTTTACATAGTGATGACCTCATTGGATATGATATTTAAGAGTTTTGACAAGATGCTGACGTCTTAGATGACCACTTTACATGATGACATGATATAAATGAGTTTGAGTTGGGTACTAAGTCCTACTTTAACTTCATTTTTTGTATACCATGTAGATATACAGATTGTAGCGATCCTGTAAATCACTGGACTAGAATCTAATATTTAGCAATTATTCATCTTCCATTTTATTCAAATCCTGACGCCAAGTGAAACCAGGTGCAAGTAAGGGGTCAAGTGGTATATTGCCTGATACGCCAGCACTAAAGCACACATCTAACAATCTGACCCCTCTCCGTTTGCCTACACTTAGGAATGTGTACTAGATGGTGTACCTTAAATATACAAATCCTTCATTAGACACTGCTGGCTCTTTTTTTTTTATTATTTTTTTTTTTGCAATTCTGTTTATTGCAGTAAAAGACAAAGTACAACAATGACCGCAACCATCAGAAAATACGGCAGTATAATAAAACAACGACAAAGCATATTTTAGAAATGTTGTTAAATGTCTCAGGCGATACCCCCTGCTTGCTATCTTCTCAGCAGAGCTATCCCTTTCGCTTCCGTTGCTCCACAGCCTCCTAGTCCTCGCTTCCCACTGGCGTGCACAGCAGTCCCCTTTTCTCATTCCATCGACCCCACACTCCTATACGGACGTCCTCTCCCTTCATAGATCACTTTCTCTGCTTGCATACACCACTCCGTGTCTCATTCCCTGCTGGCTCTCTCTTGTGCTTTATTGCAAGGCTGAGCATCACACTGCGCAGGCCTTTTTAGCAGTCAGGGAGATTAAGACATTCTTTTGGTATCAGGCACTGAGCTTTTTAGGTCTCGGCCTAGGCAGCGCATGCGCTGTCTCGTTGAGAGATGCTGTATTCAGAATAGTGGGGGAAGGTCCGCCCACTTTCCGGCTATCTTTTTAAATCTTTTTTAATTGGCCGAAATCGTAAATGCCGCATTCTGATTGGTGTTTACCTTGTTAGTCCCTCCTCCTAACATCCATGGCGTAATTTGTACACATCCGAGGCTATTGGCCCCTTTACTTAACATTAGTTTTTGCCCTGTGCGACCCCCCCCCGCCCCCTTACATAGTCTGTGATTTTTCGCAAAGCCATCGTCCCCCCCACTCCCGTTTCTGCCTTTTTTCCCGCCCGCACTCCGGTTTAAAATGCGATAGAACTAGCGTAAATGCGAGTTCTATTGCATTGCAAATGTTTGTTTTTAAAATAGTGCGCATTAACATGCGCGCGCTGCCTTATATGGTGCGCATGCGCCAAAAGTCCGCCCGGTCGTGGATTCCGTGGCTCACCCGGAAGTTGATTAGGAGCGGGTTAACTCTGCAGGCATTTGCTGCGCTTCACTTCCTTCAGCATCCCCCAAACAGGAACCGGGATAATAACATCATTGGAGACGAAGCCTGAAGAGATTACAACCAGAACCTTTCGGGAGTATTGGGGTTGATGGAGCAGACAGAATGATTGTACGTTCTCAGATTCTGTATTCTATATTCAGGGGTATTTATGGTAGGCTTTGGAATGTTGCGGGCAGCAAGCTTCGGAGGAGGCACAGGAGCGGTTTCCTTGTGCATGTTCAGGGTTAATTGGACTAAAGTAGATCTTACCTCTACCGTGTTGTCTCACAGAATCATTAGTCTAGAATTTGGCAGCGAGGATAGGCACCAATCAACCCCAGATCCCACAGTCGCCCGGAATCGTCAGAGAAAATGACTCACCAGCAGAAGTCTATTTTAACTTTAACGTATGTGAGTGACTCTGTGGTTTTTGACTAAAAGAACTATCTGGTACCATAAAGAGGTAGTCAACATTATTTAATACTTACTCGCATAGCCGATTTAGCATTGTGGGGGTGGCTCATTGGTGGCTGGCGGAGGCTAACGCGGTCTCTGTGTACGTTCAAAAGCGAGCCACGTCCACCTTCACACCAAACACAAGTCTGCTGTTTTGTTTGATGTGTGTTATGTCATAGCATTTATGACAAGGTTGCGCTGAGTCGCCATCATGCCGTCGTCGTTAAAGTATTCTACTGCAAGGATGCGCACTATTCTAGTGTTTTACTCTCACCAAGGTCAAGTGATGTGATACATATGCAGTCATTTTCTTGTCTGGCACTTCGGAGTCTCTAGAATTTTTAACAATCTCTTCAAGTAAAACATGGTTGAGAGGGTGTTTTCACTTGCTTTAGACATTTGAAGGGACGATTTAATTTGTAACACCAATTTTAATTTTACTTCACGATCACTACTTCCACTCCTGTTAAAAATATTTTGAGGACTCCAAAGGAGTTTTTGCCTATTTCTGGTGAAGCAAGCAGATAGAATGTAAGGAGTATTTTATGAACTATATTGCCACTGTAGAGGATCATAGTGTACTCACCTGAAGGAAACGTATCCTTATGCACTGTTTGGGTCCGGAAGGTCTTCGTATTTATGGTCAAATGCACAAAATTGCCAGAAATGGATATACTGGTGTATTGAAACATGCCTTATTGGATTTAGAAGAAAATTTCAGTCCTACTGTATGTGTTGCTGTTGTTAAGAGACATGTGTTCTCTCAGAGGAACAGGAACAGCAGGAAGGTGTTGAGGTGACTCCTGGCTCCTCTCTGTTGAACATGCATTGAAGGTACGCATTAAAAGTTGGCTTTCTGTTACTAAACCCGCTCAAAGCTCGAGGATTTTTTTATTATCGAAGTAAGAGCACGAATTCCCTCACAAGTGCTGCTCTGCCATTAGCCTTTTGTGCCTGCGCTTCTGGAAGCTTTACTCAGGATTTGCTATTCTTGGGCGTCAGCCACGCACTTTCTGATGTGTTTGTGGGGAAATACTTTGTAGGGACCACTGTCGGATCAAGCTTCAGAGCGCTAGAAAACCGTTTTTGTCATAACGTTCTTTAGCAGCCTCACTCTTGGGGTATTGGAAAAGGTGCAACATATTCTCATTTTTTAAGGATACCCCTTTCTACAGATCATTCCTCTGTCAGGAAGTTAAGGCTGGTTATTGGTAGGCATTCCTCTTATATATGCTGTCACAAATCTACTCACGCCCCTATTACTGCTCTCCTGCTACTATGCTGTTCTTCTCCTTTACTACTGTTACTGCTATCCTGTTAACTACTCATACCGCTGTAGCTGTCTATTGCTAATAATGCAGTTACTGCTTACCTAGAACTTCTGTCACAGCTCTCACAATAACTCTGCTATTAAAGCTCTACAAATACCACTGCTGTTCCTGCTCTCCTAATGCTTTTATTACTGTTCTCCTGTTAGTGCAGTTCTACTCTAATAATGCTGCTCACAATACTGTCCCACTGTTACTTCTGTGATCTTACTCCTATTACTATTCTCCTGGTGAAATTGTATTTGTTCTCCTTATATTACTGTTATTGCTAAACTGCTCAATCTGCTGACACTGCTATCATACTAACTTTGCTCATACTGCTGTTCTGCTAATACTACTAGCAATGCACTAATGTTAACTGCTATCACTACTCTATTGCTCCTGCTGTAACTGCTTTACTACTAAAACTGCTGCATTACTATTCTGCTACTTCTGAAGTCATTGCTAACCTGCTAACTTATTCATCTGATACTAAACACAGTATATTAATATATTTATAATAGCAACTACATCACTAAACTCATTAATATGCCGAGACCAATTGGCATTGCCAATGCTTGTTTTTGTTCTTTATGCAATGCTGCAGTTTTAGGATTTGTGCCCTGATAATTGTAAAATATTCAGTGTGCTTTACTGCTTGCATTACCATGCTTCTCCGTGTTACAGTTAAATGAAAGATACGTAGTCCGGTGATGTAGTTCAGGATCACAGCTTTATTCTTCAGATAGGATCCATATTAAGTCTCATGCTAGGCCTCATACAATGCCCCACCAGGAGCAGCCTCCCTGCCGCTCAGCCCTTCCACACCAACTGATTCCTTCTTACATTCAAACACTCTCAACATTCTGATGACATCACATAGACTGAGCAGCAAGGCAAAGGGCAACAATAAAGAGGATGCATTAATCACTTGCTAGATTACAACACATCCCCCCCTCATTAAAATTGTAAAAATACCAGCATGCAAGGGTAATTTTACAACCCCTAAACACAGGGTGCTACGTAAACCCCAACCAAAAACAACGGTAAATCCAGAGAAGCTTCGGAGTCTTCTCATATTCCCAAACAGTGAGAAAACAATACTCTCATAATAACCACAGGGGGTAAAGACACAAATTGCCTATAGGGTGACGAACCTATGTCAACCCACAACCAAGAACAGCGGCAGGACTAGGGACAAACCCTCTACTGCACACGCTTGCAGGTAAGGACACTACAAAACACCCCCTACTGCACTCACTCGCACACAACTGCGCTACATACACTTGCAGGACACATTGCTTACAGGGTGACGAACCTATGTCAACCCACAACCAAAAACAGCGGCAGGACTAGGGACAAACCCTCTACTGCACTCACTTGTACACACACAACTGCCGCTGCATACACTTGCAGGACTAGGGAAACTACAAAACAGCGGCAGGACTAGGGTCAAAACTAGTGATACAGCACCACCATATCCAACATACACTCATCAGCACAACAGTGTAATATCATTGAACACGTTCAACACAACAGAGCACAGCGCAATGGGAAACAAACAAAGCAATAAACTTAAAAACAGTGTACATAAGTATGGTATTATGCATTATGGCAAAAACATAGATGACACATCCGAGAAATTACCAAAACAGTCGAATGACCGGTGAATGACTTCTCACCCGAGACCACCACCCAAATAGCATTTAAAAAAAAAAAACCTTCATTCCGATGACCACATTGCTCATTTTCCATAAGAGTTCACTTCATTACTTTATCACGGGGAGCAGCGTTATTAATCCGATGTCACCGCACAATTCCGTTTCCAGTCGTGGTTGGCAACGTGAGAAGAATACAGGCAGGAAATGTAGACCCGCCAATCTTAAAATGGTGGCACGCTGCGTGAAGAGTGCCGGATGGCTCCTCGCATGTCCTGGCAGCAGAGCGTCTTTTAGCAGCTCTGGACAGAGCCACGTCACAGTCAGGCACACGATGGTGGTCGCTCCAAGAACAGAACAGTGGCCTGCACGGGCGCCCAAGCTCGCTCCACAGGTAACTGCCACAGGCAATTCAAATGATGCGGTGGGTGTGAAGCCAGAGCAACCAAGCCAGTTTTCCTTTTCTTTTCCACACACTCACTTGGAAACTAACCACCAACAGCAGGGCAGCTCATCACAACAGTTGGGACTGGAACGCCTTTCCAGACAAACACGTTGGCACTCCAATTGCACAACCATGACACTCCGGGGCCCGAACCCCGCCCCCGACCACTGAATCTGACGGGCCGGCAACCACACACTGGGATAGTTTAACTAAAGACGAACCGTTAACACCGGGGCTCGACATATGCCCCCGAATACTGAATGTCCCCGAGATAAGTCCAGACGCAGTTAAGCAACCCGGCAGTCAAGGTTCATAATATTCATGCATGGCCGGGTGCACAACTCACGCTGCCGATTCACTGCACATGTAGAGTCTTTTGTTTATATTGTAAGCTTTAGAGTTACTTACAGTTCAAGGCAGACCAAAACACTCAGAAGTACACACTGTGTGGTACAATCAGGGCCAATGGAGGGACAACGCAGCAGAAGCTGGCAATCACTCTTCCAAGATAGCAGGCAGGCAAACAGAAACTGGCAAACTTGAGTAGTGGGCGACCGATGACAGGGTCACTGGTGGGGGCATTAGGGGTGCCAGGTTTCATCAAATCCACGTGTTGTAATTTCACTTACTTGAAGTTCCTTTAGTTTTAAAAGTCCATTCTCCATAGAAGTAGCACGCAGGTTCTTTAAAATCGTCGCCAGTGTTACAGTTAAATGAAAGATACGTAGTCCGGTGATGTAGTTCAGGATCACAGCTTTATTCTTCAGATAGGATCCATATTAAGTCTCATGCTAGGCCTCATACAATGCCCCACCAGGAGCAGCCTCCCTGCCGCTCAGCCCTTCCACACCAACTGATTCCTTCTTACACTCAAACACTCTCAACATTCTGATGACATCACATAGACTGAGCAGCAAGGCAAAGGGCAACAATAAAGAGGATGCATTAATCACTTGCTAGATTACAACACACCCCCACAGGCCTACTGAACTATCAATAAGCTTTGTGCTACATTACGCACCAGATGCAAGCAGCGCATTTTTGGTTGATAGCTATCTCTGATGCAAACACTGCCCAAGTCCAAGACATCACTCAACTACACAGTCAAGTACACAGTAGACCGAGAGTGGAAGCGGAGCATAGCCGGGCTGCGCGATGGCCGCTCTTTAGAGAAGCTCCGGTGGTCGAGCACATTATCCGGCAGATATCCGCTCCAAAAAGAGCTGCCACATCGATTGATTGCCCGTGGCATAAAACTTCATGCTGTGGCGCACCTTCGGTCCTAATTTGCTTGCGGCTGCAGGCTTCTGTGGACCGTGGCGGGCTGGAGAAAGTGTTAGCTTGTTGACGGTGTGGCGTGGCCAACACCGTGTGGCCGAGTCCCGGTCTCGTGTGCCCACCGGGCGAGGGCTGATTGCCCTGACTCGCTCTGACCGCATCTGTGTCCCCTGCTGCCCGGCTCTCCCCTACGGTACCGATTTGGGGGAGGGGGGGGGCAAGGCGAGATACTTCCCTAGCTGACTGAGCCAGCAGTCGGGAGCGGTGTGCCCTGATGGGTGAGGCAGACCGAGTCGGTGGAGCAGCATACTGGAGAAGAGCCGGAGGGAGACAGCGCTGCCTCGTGACAGCATTGTTGCGGAGGGCGACTGATGACTGCAGGGGGCGGAAGCGTTGTCCAGGCTGCATAGCTGCCAAGATTTCAGAATGGTTATGTGCGAAATTTTTTTCATTTCAGTGTAATTTTGAGTGACATTTAACAACTATGAGTGACACTTTCTCGCCAGCAAATTTAAGCAATGAAGACTAGGGAATTAGGGTCCACACTCTGCTCCCCAGTCAATCATAAGTCGCTTTGCACGGTTGCAGGGCCGTCCATTTGAGTACCTGGCGAGAACCACTGAGCCTGTCGCCACTCCTTACATCCCTGAAATGAACAGGCACCCTTCCTAATCTGATGTGGGATCTACGGGATCCTGAGCACCAATCTGCTGCCCACGTCGGGGGGGGGGGGCTAAGAGAGACAGTATACTCCCCGATAACGCTCCACTCAGCCCCTGGTCCATCTACCAGGCCCAGAGGGCTGCCCGGCTCACTGTCCCTTTACCTCATCCTCAACATGGCCCAGGCCGGGTGCTTTTTCCGCCTTTCCGCACGAGCATATAATTTTACAGTGCTGCGTCCCACCACAGGGTTTCACATCTCCTGGTGCCTGACTCGCAGCCCACAGGGTGGCGGGCTTTCAGGCAACGGCCAGCTAAGAGGAAGAGAGGGATGACTCGCCTCACGCTCTCCAGCAGCGCCACTTTAAAACAGACCCCTGCTCCGAGGCCATTTCATCGGTATGTTCTCCCGTCGCGTCTCTGCTGCAGGGCTGGCTGGAGGCGGAAGATGAGCATTGGTGCTCATCCGCCTAGGAGTTATTTTGTGTGAACACTCACGATGGTGGGAGCAACTGCTTTAGATGAGCCGGAGCTGCCTATCACCGCTCTATGGGTAGGGTGACCAGATTGTGCGACCCAAAAACCGGGACATTTCGCAAAAATAGAGGAAGGACTACAAATTGACATCAATAAAGTGGCAAAGAATGGCAGGCCTCATCCTGCTAGAAACAGAACAGGCACTAAGAAAATAAATAAAATGTAATTTTTAAAACCAGCATCATACCTGTTAATTAAATTGCTTACACATAGCAGCTGCTTATAAGCCCTGCTTTGGAACATCTCAAAAAGTGCCACTCACTGTTTTCAGTTTACCCTCTTAAAAAAACGGGACATGAGCCAATTTCGCCGAAATCTGCCGGGATAACTGTTGAAAAACCGAGACGGTCTGGGGAAATCCAGGATGCCTGGTCACCCTATCTGTGGGGGCGATCAAGTGGAGCACTGCGCCGGTCCTGTGCTGCTATTAGACGAGCGTGGAGGCCCTAAGAATAGAGGTGGCAGAGTGTGGTGAGTGCGAGGACATCCTCTTGCCTGTCTGTGCTGCTGCTCGGCTCCCCGGCCACAAGAGATTGCTGTGCCCCCTGTCTGGGGCCAGAGGTGAAGGTTTTGCTGCCTGGTCTCCCCTGGCTGGGTGTGTGGATCGGACCTGGACTCGTGTTGGGGGCAGTGGTTTTAGGGTGCTACTCCCCCTCCCGGGTTGTGGATGACTGGACTGGCCCTGGGAGTGCCCCAACTGAATGCGTGAAACCCCCCACCATTCTTCGCTTTCGTCCTTGTTGTGGCACGGTGGCCTACAAGTAATATACGTGACAGTACTCCCCTGTGGGAAGGACCTACTGGGTGTCGCCAAGGGTGCCTCGAGCCATGTGTGTTCTCTGCAACATGCCTGAGATCTGGGTCTGCTCATGCCCCCCTTCTGGAAGAGTGAGCTGGGGCGTGGCAGGGCCCTGGGCACTCTGCTGTTGACAACGGGTGACTGTACTGCCCCAGTCAACCTACCTGTTGCTGTAGTCCTGTAGTGTCGCCCTCTGGCGCCCACTTGGCACCTGGATAGCACTCGCTGCAATCCCAAACCATGGGTAAACACAATGCCAATCAATTGAAGCTCCAATTTGAGAGCCAACACCTCACCAGACAAGTGGACCACAAGAAGAGATCTGGGCCTTCCCCGGAGCGGTCTGAAAAGGATAGTCAGCAAGACATAGACATCAAGGAACTCCTGGTGGACGTAAAGAAGAGCTTAAAGACAAGAGACGCATAACTAGATATCCTAACTAGCCGCTTGGACCAAGTTGAAAAAAGAGTAGACAAACACGAGTATCGACTGGATCACCTGGAGACTCACATATCCAACTCAGACGATGCACAAGCGGACTCCAGAGAACAACTTTTGAGAATGGACAAGGTGCTCCAAACTCATTAAGGCCAAAAACGAAGACCTTGAAGCGAGATCCCGGCGAAATAACCTTCGAATCACCAGAGTCAGAGAGTCAACAGACATCTCAAATGGAAGACTACGTGGAAAAAATGCGTGCAAATTATTTGGGTATTGTCTATCCACAGTCTTCATTGTTGAAAGGGCACACCGTTCATTGGCGCCATGGCTGCCACCTGCATGTGGTCCTGTGACTTGCGCGAGAGCAAGGCTCCATTCAATATCAAGGAAACAGCCTGTCCTTTTATCCGGATTTCACAATGGCGGTACATTATGCCCGCCGAGAGTTCCTGATCCTTCAAAAAGTGAAAATTCCCTATGCCCTAATTTACCCAGCCAAACTACGTATCAACTGGGAGGGAAAACAGCACTTTTTCACAGATGCTAAATCTGCCTTAAAATTTGCTAAACAGGCCACCAGGGGCCTGCGCTTGTCCCGAGACTCATCAAGTGAAGCCGACAAGAATCCTTTGAGTGATAATGATTAATAACTTGCTAAATTACAATTTGCCTATACTTGTCTGCATTGGCTTATTGGTTTCGATACAGTTATTCAAGTTTTAATTGTGATATTACCTACTACACAGATTTAGGTGTGCCTTCACAAATGTATAGTAGCTATACTATACTCAATGGCATTTTCTTGTTACCTAATTGAATAATAGGGTCATGTGCCACTGCATGCTCGGCTACCCAAGCGTACCTGGTCAGGGTGTTCTCCTGGATACTCTCTGCCCCCAGGGATGATTCACATTCATGTCACTAAATTTTAAGGGGAATATGGGGGAGGGTTCGGAATTCTGAACCAAGTTCTTGGGTTGGAGTGGATGCGAGGGGGGAGTTCGGTCTCCATGTTTGTCTTTATGTTCTGCCGTTATTTCAGGGACTCGGCCAGAATCCACCAATCACAGATCTCCTGCATGCACACTACACAACATGCCACTGAAAGCACTACAGCCTCCAGACTGCACCCCAGAGACACCATGACCACTACCACATTTGTCACATGAACATACACAGCCTTGATCACCACAGGAAGGCACGTTTAGTCCATGCTTACTTAAACAGGCATAAAGTACATATTTGCTTCGTACAAGAGACCTATTTAGCAAGCCAGACAGCCTTGGGACTACGTTCCCGATGGTGTGGCGAAACGTACACTTCGTCATATTCGAACAATGTCTGTCTTAGTTCACAGGGGCTCTTTTGGCAACTAACCCAATCCCTTATTGACAGTGAAGGGTAATAGGTAATTCTTGCTGGAATATTATGCCAGCAACTAGTAATCGTCGCTGCCATTTACAGCCCCAACACACACGATCCATAGTTTTTGGCCGGGATATGGCGATTAATTACCACCAGGCATTACAATGGGGAGGTGATTTCAACGTTGCCCTCGATGACTGGCTCGATTGAGCCGGATCGTCTAGGCGACCACACAGCACACACATTCAATACACTGAGTCAGGATCGCTACTTACAGGACGTCTGGAGGCATCCCCACTGGCATACCGCTGAGGGCACCTGTGTACACATGCACTCCAATGCATGGTCTAGGATAGACTACAGGCTCACTTCTAGGGATGTCCAGATATGGACAACCGAGGTGGCGCACCACTCTCGCACCCTACCGAATCATGCCCCAGCCTTGTTGAAGCTGCAGTTCCCCCAGGTGCCATCACAGGCTTTCACTTGGTGATTGCCTCCTGATGCTTTACGCGATGCTGTGTTTCAGGAAGAAATTTGCGGGCCATTGTAGTTTTTTTTTGCTTATGATGCAGGATCTGTTGACTCGCCATCTACTCTCTGGGAGGCTTTCAAAATGGTTATTTGATGAGATTGCATAGCTAAGCTTTCAGGCTTCCTGAAAGCCATCCAGGGCTGCCTTTCGCAACTCAAGGAGAATAGTCGGGCATGGGAGAGAGATTTTTTTTTAGCTCCAATGACAACACCACACTTGCTCACATTCTGGAGATGCGGTCAGAGTTTCAGGAAGAAGCGGATTGCGAAACTAATCTACACCATGGCGCGCAGGCTCGGCGTTTCGGTGAAGGCGACCGCCAGGGCAAGACTCTTGCAGGTATGCTCTACAGACCCAGAGCTTCTACATACACGGTAGAACTACTTGACAAGGAATGTAACCCGGTTTACTCCCCTCTGGACTTACTTCGAACAATGTCTGCTTTCTATTCCCGCTTATACACGGCAACTACCGTCATGGGGTCGTCTGAACTAACCCCATATTAAAACACCACACAGCTAATATGGTTTAACTATGCCCACCGGGCATATCTAAACTCGCCCATCACCACAGAAGAAATAAAACGGACCATTAGGGGCCTACCAGGGGGATCGAAGTTAAGTTCTTCTTTTCTCTAACCCTATTATTTTTCATCTTGTTTTCTTCTCATTACGGAGTACTGCGACAATGCGCCACTTCATTGCATACTGGACTTGCAACATAGCAGCACCAAGGGCCAAGCTGTAAAACACCCTAAAAGCTTTGAATTGTACAATATTATGCAAACAGTGGTGTATAACATGAATACTGGCAGTCATGTAATGATCATAAAATTATAATAATAATGAAAACAAATTTAAACAAAAAAAAAATTAGGGGCCTACCAGGGGATAGGGCGCCTAGACTGTATGGACTGACTCAGGCTTTCTACAAGGAGTTCGCTTAACTGTTGGCTCAACATTTGTTGGCCATGTTTGAGGAGTCTATGGAATCTGGGGTTCTGCCTGCCTCCCTCGCTCAGAGAGGCCGTAATAATAACGCTCCTCAAACCGGACAAGCCGGCAAATCTATCAGACTCCTAAAAGACCCATCACCAATTAACGTGAATGGTAAAATCTATGCTCAGATACTAGCCAACCACTTGCAGCCGCTACTCCCCATAATAGTTCGGCCCGATCAATCTGGATTTATCCCGGGGTGCTCTACAGCGCATAATTTACGCACCATGTTCGCGATCATGCACCATCTGGACCCCCAATCTCCTGCAATTGCCGTTCTTCTAGACGCTACTAAAGCCTTGGATTCCCTGGAATGGGCATACCTTTTCCCCTTGCTGGCACGCCTTGGGTTCAGCCCACAATTCATCTGGCAGATACAACTTCTTTACACTTTACCCACGGCACGTGTCCGATTAAATGGATTACTCTCCGATCCATGTCCCATCACACGTGGCACAAGACAAGACTCCTCTCTGTCGCCACTCCTTTTTGCAATAGCAATGGAACCTCTGGTGTAAAGGCTTCGACAATGCCATGGAAACAGGGGTATTGTATCCACCACCGTCTCGATGTATGCCGATGATATTACACTCAATGTGCACAAGCCTCAAGAAAACCTAGCCCCTCTGACACTTGAGGTAGTGTGATTTGAGTATACTCAGGAATACAAATCAACTGAGCCAAATCCATTTTTTCCCCTCACAGAGAGGACATTGCCATTTCAAACAGAATATCCCCTCAAATGAGCTTCAGACCCAATTCGATACTTAGGCATATGTTTAAGCCGGGATCCTTAAGAACTCTGGCGGGTTAACTACAGTCAAGCTATTGATTGGCTAGAGGACAGAATCCCTGTCTGGTCCAGACTGCCACCGTCCCTGGCGGGTTGCATAGCAATAGCCAAGATGGTACTTCTCCCCAAATTTTTACATCTGTTACTTAATGTGCCCCTCCCACTGACCTCACATTTTTTCACACACATCAAATCCAATCTGAAGACTCAAATATGGGTGACCAAACAGCTGCTCGTGTCTTGGGATCTCCTCACTTTACCGTTGGCACAGGGATGGGGACACCTGATTGGAGACTATATGGTCTTTGTGCCCAAGTCCAATTTCTTCATTATTGGCTTCACCCAACCCCCTTCCAGCCACATACCGGCATAGAATTGGATCGTGCATCCCAGTGGCCATTGACCACGGTGCTATATGTGCCTTATAAAGCACCAAGGACCAAAATGGATACGGTTGCATGCGTGAGCTGGGCATGGGAGGATTTGCGCAGGCAGACGGGGCTGTCATGTCTGCATGCCCCCTCTATTCCTATTGATAACCCCCAGATCCCGCCACTCGAGGACGGGGCCGCCATGAAGCGGGCAAGAGGGAGATAGCTCAAGACATTCTTGGCCTTATACCCCAAGGATCGCTTCAATCCCCTTTTGAGACTACATCTACCCCAACTCCAACTCTTGTAGACACTCTTTACTACCAACTTAGAGCTGCCTGCCACGCTATTCACGGGAAATATACCTCTCCTCCTCTCCTGTGCATTGGAGCTCATACATGCACCCCCTTCTTCAGGCAAACTAATTACTCGCTTATATAATAACATGCAAACCACGTCACCTATCACCACTCCAACTACATGTAGGGCATGGGACGAGGATATGACCTTCCCCTTAACGGATAAGCAATGAGAGTTCTGCTGTGGTCAGTTGGAATACCTCTCCCCTATTTACAAACTGAGGCTTATACACTTAAAATTTCTACACCATTTATATTGTACTCCAGTACCGCTATTCAAGATGGGGCTAGTCCCCGATTCACATTGCCTCCAATATGGTTTTCCACAAGCTCTTTATATTCATCTGGCATGGTTATGTTGGAAGGTGGCTTCGTTCTGAGAAGAAGTTTACACAACCATATACACCATTACTGGACAGAGACTGCCTTCCCCCCCCCCGGTGGGTCTCCTGGGATATGTGTCGGACACTCCTGTCCCTGACAGGCATCTTACTGCCATGCTTTTCTTATTCGCAAAAGAAGGGTGGCCATACATTGGGGGCGGCAACCGGGACCTACACTTAAGGCTTGGTTACGAGATGTCGCGTATTGTCAGGAACAGTTAACAAATTATTGGGAGCTGATGCCACTGCACTTCCGCCCCAAAGACATATGGGAGCCCTTCCTTTCTTTTCTCAGACAACACAATTCTTCTTTGTTCATGGCTGCCGAGTTAGATCCAAGGTCATACACTGCAACTGCACATAACCGGAATGGACCAGCAGCCTCAACCTCCCAGTAGGGTAATCCACTGATACCGCAGCTGTGCGGCACAAATGATGCAATAAACGTGGCGGAGGTATAACTATGTTGTGGGTCAGACAATATGCACATCAACACACCATACTATACTGTATTTCACTGACACACATTTGCTTGTCCTTGCCTTTATATCATAAATACTCTGGGTATCATCCAAAACATTGTCAAAAGTGGAACTGTGTAGTGTTCGCGTATATTGTATAATTGTGACCTGGCTCCCTTGTCGTTGTATGTTTTCCTTAATTGAAAATGCCAATAAAAACACATTTTAAAAAAGGTATACAGTAGACCAAACCTGCCACGTGCATTCAATACTTCTCCACTGTGCCACAATAGGCCATCATAAGACGCCCAATATTACCCACTACATAACTTTGCATTTCCACAAACCTTAGAAAGGACTGTGACATCCTTGTGCATACAACACAGCACCAAAATGATGTAGCTTGCAAAGCGCTGCCTATTGAACACCTTTCCCTCAACACATCAACATACATCTTTAAATCATTCAGTTAAGGTTAGCTTGAACATGCTGCCACTCATGCACGTTTAATAATTAACATATTCTTGGCTGACTATTGTTATCTAGAATAAAAAAACTGCATTAGCGAGCAGTGGACAACTTGACGCACAGCTCAACCAAAAATGCCAATGTCCTTAGCACACCTGTTCAACACTACAAATATCTTTATCTAGATAAAATACATTTGACTTACACATGCCCCAGCACAAACCACTAGTGAGGCGGGTGATCAGCAAATACATATCTATCTACACACAATCACAGTTTATCAAACACCAATAGACAGTCTATCATTGGAAAACCAGAACAATACCAACGTATTTATCTGATAGCCACGCAGACATAATTAATGCTCAATCAAGGATTATATGGTCATTAGCTTCTCAACATAAACTGGATTAATGGTCAACTGACATTGCTCCGTATTTAGCGCAGCATGTTTTTTCTGTTGCCAACATAAAAACTATAACCAATACAGACGCTTGGAGCAAGGTGGCCAATGACGTAATGCTCGCTTTAAAAATTGATACTTCCACACTGTGCTATACATTAGTGATATCCCTCATCCCTTCACCAAAGAAAAAAATAATTAAATAGAGCCCTGAGGTATGCAAGCAAATCGGGAGCCAAAAGCCACATAGAGTACACAAAACTAATAAGGAAGGACTATAAATAACCTAGTGTGGCTCGCAAAAAAAGAATGTAAGTAAAAACAGTGGCTATTTCTTCAGAAAGCGATCTTGTTAGGATCATCAAATACATTTTGGAAATAATATCTCCCTTACTGATAAGGTTCTGGTCGACAAATGGCTGAAACGAGGTTGCTTATTGGCACCATTGCTTTTTAATTTATATCTTTATGATCTGGAAACAGTATTGACCATAGAACATGCTTGTCCACTAAAACTCAATAAACAACCTTTACTGTCTCTCCTATACCCCAGTGATACGGTCCTCTTGGATCAAACACTGATAGGCCTACAATATACATTGAAAAGTTTACAAATGTATTGAGAAGAAAACAGTCTGCCAATCATCACTACAAAACCAAGAACTTAACATTTGCTTCCTCCTCTAAAACAAAGTTCAAAAGAAGGCTAAGTGGCAATTCTTTAGAAGAGGTTAACTCTTGCATATAACTAGGAGTTCATATTCAAGCAAGAGGAGCTATAAAAGCCCATTTACATCTTGACTCCAAAATCTCTTTTTTCCTACACTCTTTGAGTAGAAATCTGTCAGGCCCATTCTTAGAACCACTTTTGGAGGTAGTAAGAACCCTTACCTATAGATCTGAAGCTTTTCCATCAAAACTTAGAGCCTGGTTGAACTTATCACAATGTAAACTGTTTACAAAATTATTTTGCCTCTCAGCTTCAGCCCCTCAACACAAGATCAGATTGGAGTTCAACCCCCTGAACAAGAATCTAGCCCAGAAGGCACATTTCTGTTGTAATTTGTTCAGTCTATGTAAAGCTGGGCCTGGAGTCCTAGAGTTTCATCTGAAACCAGAATTGGATTGATGGGTTCCTCCATCCCCATGGAATGAAGATGTGGCTCACGCCCTTCAAGACTTAAGTATGATAGAGATCTGGAAAAAAGGCTTATCCTACTCAGTGTTAAAAAGAAAGCTGCTCTCAGAAGCTAAAGATCTTGCTACATTAAGGGAGAAAAACCAATTGGGCTCATTACCTCCATAGGACCCATCTGCTGCCAAGTCCCTTCATACTAAACCCGCAATTTCATGGGAGCTGAAGATAAAATATTTACGATTACGATTTGGCCTCTTTGACTTAGACGAGATTTATCTAAAATGGAAGCACACAAGAGAATCCATCTGCTACCGCTTTTGCAGCTACAAACGTGAATCACTGGCCCATGTTGTATGCTGCTGCCCAAACTGCGTCAACCCTGGCTAATTTTCAGTCTGGAGAAAATGCTTGATTTTGGTCCGACTTTGTGGAAGACATGTGAACCGTATCTGTGAAGAAGCAATGCTTTTTTGCTTCATGAGAAACAATGGACAGCAGATACTGGGTTTTGTGAAATTGAGGTCTTTGAGTTTAACTACTCAATAACTTAAATTGATGACTTTAGCAAATTAAAACTATTTTTAGAATTGGCATTCTACTGTTTTTTTTCTTTTATATCATTGTGGATTGAATAGTTTTAATTAGCTATCAATACATTATTGTAGGAACGTGCCCCTTTTTGCATGGTTACCCCCCACTTTGTGCATGGCATCTGATGCAACCTAACAAACACAAAGGCACTATCACACAACCTAACCGGGAGAAAGATCCCTTTAGGAAGAAATCCCTCACCCACCTATGGTGGCATGCTTCATCATTTGGGATTCTCCTCCCAGAGAAAACTCCTAGTTCCTCTGAGGGCTACAACCCCCTCGCTGAGAGGGAGGAGCTCAGGGATGTTTTACAACTACTCTAGTTGGATCTGCTAGATCCTCCAAATGAGACTACTAGTGTGAGTGAGAAAGCAACGCAAAAAAATTTAAGTGAATAAAGTGATGTTAAAACTGACTAGAGAGAACCAAGCAAAGAAAGGGGGCTTTATTCAGGAGTTCTCACTGTCAGGATTAAAAACATCACTTTATTCACTTAAATTTTTTGCGTTGCTTCTCACTCACACTAGTAGTCTCATTTGGAGGATCTAGCAGATCCAACTAGAGTAGTTGTAAAACATCCTGAGCTCCTCCCTCTCAGCGAGGGGTTGTAGCCCTCAGAGGAACTAGGAGTTTTCTCTGGGAGGAGAATCCCAAATGATGAAGCATGCCACCATAGGTGGGTGAGGATTTCTTCCTAAAGGGATCTTTCTCCCGGTTAGGTTGTGTGATAGTGCCTTTGTGTTTGTTTGGTATGTTTGTACAGATAACTTAGACCCAAGGATTTGTGTTGTATTGCATTGATAAGTTTGGGGATATAATCCTTTGCAGGTCTCTTAAACGTTTCCTAAGACCCTCCGTCCACTGTTTTTGTTTATTTATCTGATGCAACCTGACATGAAGTGCCCTGGGTCGCTGGCAATCAGTTTCTTTCCCAAACTTTTACCTACAATTGGCACATCCCTGGCCACAGGTAAGCCCCTTGTAAAAGGTACCATGGGTACCAATGGCACTGTTACCAGGGAAGGCCAGTAAGGGCTGCAGCACCTATTGTGCCACCCTTAGAGGCCCTGTACCTTAACACCCACACACTGCCATTGCAGGCTGCGTGTTTTGGTGCAGAGAAAAGTGAAGAGTCAACATGGCACACATCCATGTGTGCCATGCCTACAGCCCACTGCCTGAGGCCTAGGTAAGCCACCTCTCTAGAAGGGTGCACTAGCCCTCGGGTGAAGGTACAGTGGTATGAGATCTGTACCCCTGCTGTGTCTAGTCCATTCTTAGACATTGTAAGTGTAGTAAAGGCATAAAGAGTATATGCTCTGGGAGTTGGTCATTATGAACTCCACAGCTCCATAATGGATTTACTAAAACCTGGGAAGTTTGGTAGCAAATCAGCACATTAAACCCACACTGATGCCAGTGTGGGATTTAATGTAAAATGCACTCAGAGGGCATCTTGGAGATTCCTTCTGAAAAACAACCAGCCCTGGTGTGGTTCCTGAATGGCTGCCTGCCATTTGACACCACCAGACAGGTTTCTGGACCCCTGGGTAGAGAGCCTCCACTCTCTGGGTCCAGAAACCAGGCCTATCCTGGGCAGAGGTGTCATGCCTCCTCCCCCAGGATGGACTGGGTCCACAAAGGGGAAGCTTCAAAGGTCTGCCGTCTTTGGAAGCTGTCCTTGCCTTTTGCCGCCCCCAGCAACTGGCTCCCACCGGTTCTGCCCCCCACTTTGTGGGGGAGAATCGGCAGGAAAACCAAGCTAGGGAAAGAGGTGTGTCCACCTTTGCCAACCCCAACCCTCAGGTGGGGGAGGTGAGGAGAAGCACACATCTCAGTCCCCTTTATCTTGAAGATGAGGGAACTAAGCCAATTAGGGAGAGACTCATGCCACCTCCCACTGGAGGGTGGCATTATAGGGGGTGTACCCAACCCAAGTAAATGATCCATTGGTCCCGAACTGCACACCTCTTTTAATGCCCCTAAATCTAGTATTTAGGGGCCACCCGAACCTTGCCTCCTCAGATTTGAGGAAGAAAGAAGGACCGAAGAGCCGTGCTGACCCAGGAAGAAGAGGACACCTACTGATTTGCCCCAGCCCTACTGGCCTGTCCACCTCCGACCTGCCTACAGCAAAGAACCCGGCGTGGCCAGCAGCCCCCCAAAGCCCGGAGGACCTGCCCTGCACTCACCTCACAGACTCTGTCTCCTGTGAGCACCAGATTTGCTCAACAAAGACTCCAAGACCAGAATCCATATTCCGGTGACTCCGAGATTCTGCACCCGACGCCCACGGCCTGAGTTTGTGTGGCCCAACACCACGAGGAGGCCTCCCCAGCGATCCTGACCTAGGATCTGGTGATCCCCGACCTCCCTCAAGCCTCCAGACAAAGCCTGCAGCCTCAACCTGAAGGGCTCCCCCCACTTAAATACGCCCAATGCATTTCGGGCAACGTTGCCCGAAATGCATTGGGCGTATTTAAGTTATAAATACATGTGCTTGATTGTAATCATTCTAATGGAAGTTACCAGATGAAGAAAAATCATATATCATGAAAAGTAAACAAAAGAAATAAAAAGAATTCTTGAGAAGAACTTTACACCAATTGAATAACTTTACTTCAAGAACATTCTGAGTGCGAATTGGGGACGCCCCCAGAAACTGGGGAAAGCGCATCTCATGTATTTGTCTTATCCTCATACTCAGGAGGATTCACCAACCAGCACCATCGAAAAAGTGCAACTTAAATTCACTGAGTCTACCAGTGAGTGTGTGAGTCTAACCACAAGTTGGAGATTATTAATACACAGGTATTAATTTTAATACTGGGGTATTTTTAAAGTACCTATCCATTAAAAATACCTGGGTATTAATAATAAAATCTAAAAATATGTTTGTAAAAACGGCAAAAATTACACATATATTTGCAGAATTATTTTTAAAAAATACACAGTAATGTCAGTCAAAAACAGATTATACATACAATCAATTAGAAGCACATAAAACGGCAGTCCTTCAACTATTTTTTATTACAGCCCCTGAGCCAGCATCTACTTAAAATGGCTGACATTCCGAGAAGGAACGTCTAAACAAACATTTTTATACATGACAATATAAATATACATTCTGTTAGGTTGTGATTCGCGAAAAACTGTTTCCAAAACATATTTTCGTTTAAATTCTCGTTTACCCCCAAAAAAACGTATAAAAGAAGCCGTCCACCATTTTGTGCTCAGTGGTAAACTGACTTCCATGGTGACCACACACAGCGGGAGTAGTAGGATAATTTTGCCGACTTTCCAGTTGAACACTGCCATTTACAGACCAAAGTAATTGTACGTTTATAAGTAAACAGCTTCCAAATAATTACACCTAATTCTCAAGTACTTACAATATATTTTTAACTTATTTACAGCATATACTGATTTTGAAAATCAGCCCCTAATCTACAGCAGATATTCATGAAATTATCTTTCATTTGAAAAGTAAGTGAATAAAAGAACATGTATTTAAAAGTAAAAAGCCCATAAGCAAAAAAAAAAAAAGATTACAATTTTCCTTTTGAGTTTAACAGATTGGACATACAGCAACACCAAATACCTACCTAGAACAAACAAACCTTTACAGAATCAAATGTAAGTAAACTGTAAAAAATGAACTGAACCAAAAAAACAAAAAAAAAAAAACTTTATTGATATCAGAAAAAATATATTAGCAGACACTGCTCAGTGATATATTTTAAAATTACTATTTTTTCACCTTCATGACTTTGCCGCAGGGAACATGCTCAGGGAAAGTGCTAGATGGTGGTGGGGTCAAATTTACCATTCCTACTTCGACAGGTGCTTGCCTCAGGGAAAGTGCCGGATGGTGGTGGGGGCAAATTTACTATTCCTACTCCGACCTAAGCTTGCCCCGGGGAAAGTGCTGGATGGTGGTGGGGCAAATTTACTATTCCTACTCCTACAGGTGCATGCCTCATGGAAAGTGCTGGATGGTGGTGGGGGCAAATTTACTATTCCTACTCCGACAGGTGCTTGCCTCGGAGAAAGTGCTGGATGGTGGTGTGGGCAAATTTACTATTCATACTCCGACAGTTGCTTGCCACAGGGAAAGTGCTGGATGGTGGTGGGGGCAAATTTGCTATTCCTACTCCGACAGGTGCATGCCTCAGGGAAAGTGCTGGATGGTGGTGGGGGCAAATTTGCTATTCCTACTCCGACAGGTGCTTGCCTCAGGGAAAGTGCTAGATGGTAGTGGGGCAAATTTACTATTCCTACTACGACAGGTGCTTGCCTTAGGGAAAGTGCTGGATGGAGGTGGGGGCAAATTTACTATTCCTACTCTGACAGGTGCTTGCCTCAGGGACAGTGTTGGATGGTGGTGGGGGCAAATTTACTATTCCTACTCCGACAGGTGCTTGCCTCAGGGAAAGTGCCGGATGGTGGTTGGGGCAAATTTACTATTCCTACTCCGACAGGTGCATGCCTCAGGGAAAGTGCTGGATGGTGGTGGGGGAAAATTTACTATTCCTACTCCGACAGGTGCTTGCCTCAGGAAAAGTGCTAGATGGTAGTGGGGCAAATTTACTATTCCTACTCCGACAGGTGCTTGCCTTAGGGAAAGTGCTGGATGGAGGTGGGGGCAAATTTACTATTCCTACTCCAACAGGTGCTTGCCTCAGGGAAAGTGTTGGATGGTGGTGGGGGCAAATTTACTATTCCTACTCCGACCTAAGCTTGCCTCAGGGAAAGTGCTGGATGGTGGTGGGGGCAAATTTACTATTCCTACTCCGACAGGTGCATGCCTCACGGAAAGTGCTGGATGGTGGTGGGGGCAAATTTACTATTCCTACTCCGACAGGTGCTTGCCTCAGGGAAAGTACTGGATGGTGGTGTGGGCAAATTTACTATTCCTACTCCGACAGGTGCTTGCCTTACGGAAAGTGCTGGATGGAGGTGGGGGCAAATTAACTATTCCTACTCCGACAGGTGCTTGCCTTAGGGAAAGTGTTGGATGGAGGTGGGGACAAATTTACTATTCCTACTCCGACAGGTGCATGCCTCAGAGAAAGTGCTGGATGGTGGTGTGGGCAAATTTACTATTCCTACTCCGACAGGTGCTTGCCTTACGGAAAGTGCTGGATGGAGGTGGGGGCAAATTTACTAATCCTACTCCGACAGGTGCTTGCCTTAGGGAAAGTGTTGGATGGAGGTGGGGGCAAATTTACTATTCCTACTCCGACAGGTGCATGCCTCAGGGAAAATGCTGGATGGTAGTGGGGGCAAATTTGCTATTCCTACTCCGACAGGTGCTTGCCTCAGAGAAAGTGCTGGATGGTGGTGGGGGCAAATTTACTATTCCTACTCTGACAGGTGCTTGCCTCGGGGAAAGTGCCAGATGGTAGTGGGGGCAAATTTACTATTCCTACTCCGACAGGTGCTTGCCTCAGGGAAAGTGCCGGATGGTGGTGGGGGCAAATTTGCTATTCCTACTCCGACAGGTGCATGCCTCAGGGAAAGTGCTGGATGGTGGTGGGGGCAAATTTGCTATTCCTACTCCGACAGGTGCTTGCCTCAGGGAAAGTGCTAGATGGTAGTGGGGCAAATTTACTATTCCTACTACGACAGGTGCTTGCCTTAGGGAAAGTGCTGGATGGAGGTGAGGGCAAATTTACTATTCCTACTCTGACAGGTGCTTGCCTCAGGGACAGTGTTGGATGGTGGTGGGGGCAAATTTACTATTCCTACTCCGACAGGTGCTTGCCTCAGGAAAGTGCCGGATGGTGGTTGGGGCAAATTTACTATTCCTACTCCGACAGGTGCATGCCTCAGGGAAAGTGCTGGATGGTGGTGGGGGAAAATTTACTATTCCTACTCCGACAGGTGCTTGCCTCAGGAAAAGTGCTAGATGGTAGTGGGGCAAATTTACTATTCCTACTCCGACAGGTGCTTGCCTTAGGGAAAGTGCTGGATGGAGGTGGGGGCAAATTTACTATTCCTACTCCAACAGGTGCTTGCCTCAGGGAAAGTGTTGGATGGTGGTGGGGGCAAATTTACTATTCCTACTCCGACCTAAGCTTGCCTCAGGGAAAGTGCTGGATGGTGGTGGGGGCAAATTTACTATTCCTACTCCGACAGGTGCATGCCTCACGGAAAGTGCTGGATGGTGGTGGGGGCAAATTTACTATTCCTACTCCGACAGGTGCTTGCCTCAGGGAAAGTGCTGGATGGTGGTGTGGGCAAATTTACTATTCCTACTCCGACAGGTGCTTGCCTTACGGAAAGTGCTGGATGGAGGTGGGGGCAAATTAACTATTCCTACTCCGACAGGTGCTTGCCTTAGGGAAAGTGTTGGATGGAGGTGGGGACAAATTTACTATTCCTACTCCGA
Organism: Calotriton arnoldi; assembly: GCA_963921515.1. NCBI lineage: Eukaryota > Metazoa > Chordata > Amphibia > Caudata > Salamandridae > Calotriton > Calotriton arnoldi. The sequence continues at coordinate 3,593,091 of CAWUFW010000174.1, forward strand.
CAGGTGCATGCCTCAGAGAAAGTGCTGGATGGTGGTGTGGGCAAATTTACTATTCCTACTCCGACAGGTGCTTGCCTTACGGAAAGTGCTGGATGGAGGTGGGGGCAAATTTACTAATCCTACTCCGACAGGTGCTTGCCTTAGGGAAAGTGTTGGATGGAGGTGGGGGCAAATTTACTATTCCTACTCCGACAGGTGCATGCCTCAGGGAAAATGCTGGATGGTAGTGGGGGCAAATTTGCTATTCCTACTCCGACAGGTGCTTGCCTCAGAGAAAGTGCTGGATGGTGGTGGGGGCAAATTTACTATTCCTACTCTGACAGGTGCATGCCTCAGGGAAAGTGCTGGATGGTGGTGGGGCAAATTTACTATTCCTACTCAGACAGGTGCTTGCCTCGGGGAAAGTGCCAGATGGTAGTGGGGGCAAATTTACTATTCCTACTCCGACAGGTGCTTGCCTCAGGGAAAGTGCCGGATGGTGGTGGGGCAAATTTACTATTCCTACTCTGACAGGTGCATGCCTCAGGGAAAGTGCTGGATGGAGGTGGGGGCAAATTTACTATTCCTACTCCGACAGGTGCATGCCTCACAAAGTGCTGGATGGTGGTGGGGGCAAATTTACTATTCCTACTCCGACAGGTGCTTGCCTCAGGGAAAATGTTGAATGGTGGTGGGGGCATATTTACTATTCCTACTCTGACCGGTGCTTGCCTCAGGGAAAGTGCTGGATGGAGATGGGGGCAAATTGATTGTACTTAAATTAAAATTTTTAAAGTTAAACTGTAAATTTCACATTTTCATTTCTGTTCTTTGTCAAACATGCAATCAACAGTTTTTTTCTTTACAATTCTCAACAGATTAAATCATATAAACCAACCAGAGTAGAGGAATACATCCTCGACCACTATAATCAGAACAAGCCCATCAACACTGAAGAAGCCAAAGTATACAAGGTAAAAATGATCCAAAACCACAATTTTTTTTTTTGCAGGTTTCAAGTAAATAAGCATTTTATTTGAAAATGTATCATTGCATTAAAATTGTAAGCCTCACAAAGAAAAGCAAAATTATTTTCTTTCTAGTACATAAGCACTAATCTATTTCTTTGCGGGCTATTTGCAAAACTTAAGTTTTTCCAAGCAAAAAACTTATAACATTTCTTCACTTTTTTCAGAACCAAAGAATCAAAAGCACCAAACACCACATCAAGAACAACTGAAAGAAAAATCCAGCATCTACACCAGGACTTTCCAACCACACAACAGAAAAACCTAAAAAAGGTAACCTTTTTCATTCTCTCATGTCTATCCAAAATTAACCTTTTTTTCGTCAAATGTATCAAAGCATCAAACAATTCCAAACCAACATTATTATCAAGCCAATGCAATTAAATCCTGGTACAATTTTGTTAAAAAAAGCTGTTCAATAATTAATGTACACTCACTTTTCACTTGCAGGCAAAATATTTTTAAAAGCAACCATACACAAAATCACTAAAACATTTTTTTTTCTCTTTTTCTTCTTCCTACAGAGAATGGCAACAAGAAAACAAGCCAAATATTTGCAATCAAGCTGGGGAAATAGACTGAGTTACAATGGCTATGTTTATTGTAAGCAGAGATTAACTGAGCCCAGGTGTCATTGGAGGTGTGTGCATTATTACTCATCCCATTGCACAGGCAGAGCGGTTACTCTTGGTGACACTGTTGAAAGGACCACCGAGCATAACCACTCTGCCTTTGAAATGGAGATAGAGGTAAGAGAAAATATAAATGAAATGAAAGCCCTGGCATCCACATCCAATGAACCCTGTGGCTCAGTTTTGAGGGAGGTATCACAAAACATTCCTACATATGTAGCAAGTTGTATGCCCACAATTCCCAACCTACGCAGAATTATTCAGCGTAAAAAACAGGTAAGTAACCCCTAGGCGTAACACCCCAAACCTTCTCTGATATTAACATTCCTCCTGAACTTTCTGTAACCGTTACTAATGAAACCTTTCTTTTGCATGACAACAAAAACCCTCTCAAAAGAATTCTAATCTTTAGCACACCCCATAATCTTCTTAAGTTAGAGAGTAGTGATATTTGGATGATGGATGGGACGTTTAAATCCACACCCCATCCATTCACCCAAATATACACTATTCATGCCTACATTAATCATACAGTAGTGCCCTTACATAGTTTTTTTTTTTACAGTTTACTGCCTGATAAACCTCAACATACACTGAATTTGTCAGTGATAAAAGCTAAAGCCATGAACAAAAGTCCTAGAAAAGTGTTAATTGACTTTGAATTACCTATGATTAACACAATTACCAAAATGTACACGGATACCCAAATTCAAGGATGTTTTTCACTTTTCACAGGCTTATTGGCAAAAAATTCAAAAAACATCCTTAGTTGAGGATTACATATCGGACAGTAAACTGCAATTTGAATTGAAGAAACTAATAGCACTTTGCTTTGTTCCTCCTGACAGTGTAGATGAATACTACACATCTATTACTGAATCTGACTATTTTACTGCAAACGAGGACAAATTGGCACCCCTTCTAAATTACTTTAAAGACACATGGATTGGCCATCTAAGCAGGTCAGGTTGCAGGAGGAAGCCACGTTTCCATGTGAAGCGGTGAAACTGCTACTCGACCTGCTTAGAGGGAGGAGCAAAAACAAATAATGCCATAGAGGGATGGCACAACTCCTTCAACAAATCTATAGGTAAACCACATCCTAACTTCTATCATTTTTTGGAAATTTTGAAGAAGGAGCAAAGTTTTCAAGTAATGAGAACTGCGCAATTATTAACTGGTAGTCTGAACCCACAAATTTCTAGAAGAACAAAAGAAATGTCTGAGCGACTATTGGGTGCAATTCAACAATTTTCGTTGATGGTGGCTTCAGACTACCTAGATAATATTGCACACATCCTACATTTCTAATCTACACTAACTCCTAAACCACCTTACTTGCCTGTTTTGACAATGAATTTCCCTAATTCAATTGGCATTTTCTAGAAAAATTTAAATTATAAATTAAAAATCGGGTTTCTTACCTTCAGTTGTCTTCTTTTTTCAACTCTTGGACTTGCGTACAATCTCACATTTCACCAAGAGTCTTGAGCAGTCCTTTAATCTATAGTAAATAATCCTTAATCCGTGATGTAAGTCATGACCCACGGTAAACTTACCAAAATGGACACAGTTTGGCAAAGCCATTTTTTACAGCAAAAATTGTGCTGAAAACTGTACTGTGCTCACCTACCAAAAAAAAGCATCCCCAAAAAAATAATCTCAAAAAAGGAAACTAGTTTGGCAAAAAACGCAACAAGAAATCCATCGTTGCAATACTCTCTCGATTGAATTCAGGTTAAAAGAACACGAAAAAGTAAAAACGTTTTGAAAAAATCGCTAGAAAAAATCCATCGATGAAATCCTCTCTCGACCGAAATCCAGCATAAGTCCCAAAAACCATATATCCATGTTTTAAAAATGTCCCAAAAGTATTTCTGCAATCCATGAAGTCTGTGTCCATGTTCCTTCGACCTATCCGTAAAACCGCAACGGCGCAATAACTTAATTTCAAAAACATGTTGCATCAAAAAAATTACAAAAACTATTGCTTTCATAACACTATTGTTTAATAGAATAAGTAATCATTCTTTTAAAATTATTCTATTAAACAAAAAGTGTTACGAAAGCAATCTACCTGACGTGGGCCTACAACTGCTACCGGTTTAGGAAAACTTTTTTGAGTTAAAACATACAAAAATATGAAAATACAACTACCCTAGTTCTTACAACCTCTCTCCTCACAATAAACTATGCCACCCTTAATCTATTTTAAATAATTTAAATTTGCCTTTCCTGGACGCAGCTCTTCCTTGCTTCTGATCCGGACCGCGACGATCCTCGCAATGACGAAACTTACGTACAAGCGGCAACGTCATCTCCTTTCGTAAAAAGGAAAAAAGGACAATTTCTCTCATTCACTTCAATGGGAAACCGTGGGAAAACCTACACAAAAAAAATATATATGTTACACTACAGTTTAAAATCTATGTTTATTTTTAAATAATAATACATCTAATAAAGTTATTTTAATAAATTTTTTGATTACTTTTTATAACTGTATATTTTTTTAATTTAATAAAATTGCCTACAATACTATAAATGTGTCAATTGATTGTTTTGTTAACTAATACATTTTTTATTACTTAAATTTGTGTTTTTCAACATTTTCAATGTCTATTTATGCAAACTCATGTTGTACATATATGCTTTTTAATTTTTTTTTAAACTAATTTAATATTTTTTTATGTTTTTTAATGAAAGCTTATAATTAAAACTTGATATCAAATCTTCCTCCTACCCAGAAACACCCTGTCTGTCTGCATATCACTTTTATTAAGTTTATTATTAAAAATGTATTTAACAATTTTACAATAAAATAAATTATAAATTAAGCAATAATTAATACTAGAGTATTACAATTAATACCTGGGTATTAATACACTCCCCCACCCAAAACACCTATTTCCCATGCATCCCGCCCCAGAGGATAGGTGCCAAAGCCTTTTTTATTAATTTAAGATAAAATTATTTTTAAAACTATCAGTAAAACTGAATATCAATTAATTCTCAAGTATTAAAATGAATACCTGAGTATTAATACATTCCCCGCCAAAAACCTATGTTTCCCATGCATCCCGTCCCAGAGGATAGGTGGCAAAGCCTTTTTTATTAATTAAAAAAAATCTTTTAAAAATTATCTGTAAGTAAATTTTATTAATTTTAATATTCTATCACTAAAAATAAATATCAATTAATTCTCAAGTATTAGAATTAATACCTGAGTATTAATACACTCCCCTTCCCAAAAACCCCTGTTTTCCATGCATCCCGACCCAGAGGATAGGTGCCAAAGCCTTTTTTTATTAATTTATAAGAAAATAATTTTTCACATTTTCTATCACTAAAACTAAATATCAATTAATTTTCAAGTATTTAAATTAATACCTAAGTATTAATGCACTCCCCACCCAAAACCCCTGTTTCCCAAACATCCTGTCTCGGGGAATAAGTGCAAAGCACATTTAATTTTTTTAAAATATATTATATTTTAGATATATATTTATTTAAAAAATAATAAGACCTAATCTAAATTTTAAATAATACTCCAGTTTTAAAAATAAAACCTAAGTATTAATACACTACCCCACCCAAAACCAATCCCGTTTAATTTATTTTAATATATATCTTTTTTTTTAAACTACAAACTTGTAAACTAAATATTAATTAATTCACAAAAATTGTATTTAATATCTGAATATTATAACACACCCAGTTTCCTAAGCATCCTATCCCTGGGAATGGGTGCCATGCCCTTTAAATTTAATTTTTTGATATATATTAATTTTATAAAAATAAAAACAACTAATAAAATATTAAAATACTCCCCCACCCAAAACCCCATTTTCTAAACAATACTTGGATAATACCCAAATATAAAAAATAATCAAAAATAAAACTTACCTCACTTACCTTCATTACTCACCTTACAATGCGTTGTAATGGCATGTGTTGTAATGGCACATGCGTTGTAATGGCATGCGTTGTAATGTCACCTGCAATTTAAAAGTTGCGATGTAAAGGCATTACGATGTAATGCCTGCGTTGTAATGGACGTTTCCCCAGTGCAGCTGGTGGTTCACCTCCTGTGCTGATTGTTGGCCCCTGCAGTGCTGCCCTCAACCCCAGGAGCTCTTCTCCCACAAGCGAGTGGCCTGCTCGTAAGCAGCCCCTAACCGAAGGCCCCCTTAGACCCATTGGCTAACATTGGGCCCCCGCACTCTGCACCTGGCTGCCCCAGTGCAGCTGGCGGTGCAACTCAAGTGCCCATTTACACCTGGGGGAACCCTGGTGCTAACCCCCAAAACTCCCACTCGTAAGTCATGTACTTACCTGAGAAACGGTTAACACTTTTTCTCCCATAGGAACCCATGTTATGAGATTTTGGGCCTAACATGTTTTAAGTGTTTAACTGATGTTTGTATAGAGAAAAGATGACTAAACTGCAAAGTCTAAAAGGTCTAACTTAACGTGTATTGCAAGATCCTTAGGTGTGGTATCTAGGCATACTACCCCCAGTACTCAATGTAATCAGAAAGTAATCAAAAAGTATCCTAAAATTAATTACTGTGTAATTCAAACTGCTTTTTTTTAAAGTGATACCAGCCTGTAACAATTGCCGATCTATCCTCAATTGCATTTCTGTGTAAAGGTTTACAGTTGAAAGTATATTTTACCTACTTGTACCAAGTCCTGCTTGGTTCTAGAAATAAAATACAAGTATACCTTTTTTATACTTACCCAATTGGTCTGGATTCTGTCTCTGTGTATAATCAGTCCTTGAGTGAGTGAATACAATAAATGCTTAACACACCCTCTGGATAAGCCTAACTGCTCGCCCACACTACCACAAAGAGAGCTGTTAGTAGTTACCTAATTTAGCCTCTGCTATACCTCTAGGAACTCCCTGGACTCTGTGCACACTATACCTTACTTTTGTATAGTATATACAGAGCCAGATTCCTACAATTATAAATTACAAATTATTATTATTTTTGAGAATATATTATTCTCAACAAGATAAAAAGTGATACTAATATGCCAATTTCCAAAGTTCACTAATACATTTCTTCATCGTTTCTGTTTTTCTATTCTGCTGTGTGTATGTAAGCCCACAAACTCATATATGTACATGCAAATGTGTGCGCATATATATACATATATGTGTGTGTGTGCATCATTAATTAGAACCATATTATTTTTAGTACAATCAAAGACAAACTGAGAAGACTGGGGAGGGATATCCTATGTATCAACTCGGGCAGAGTACACTTAAACAGAAACAACCTAGTGACTGACCTAGCAGCTAAACAGCCACAGAAGGCTTCCACAAGTCCTCAAATAAGCACCCATTTTCCAGTGTCTTTCCTCCCAGCTGTGATGCTTTCACTGTTGCCCAAATTAGACCCCCGAGACCTCATAAACAAAATTAAGAGGGCATGCAACTTTGGAGCTGTAAAAATCTGACCAGATATAGCATGCAGTATCGCAGGACAGAATTTGGCTGCATTGAAGATTTGATGCCTAATTTGGAAAAGGACGTTAATAAATAATTTTCCAAAAAGAGCAGACTCCCTATCTGTACATCAGGCGGCATGAGCACCTTATTCGGTGTACCCTGAGTGATGGGACTGCTGCTGACAGAGACTCCTTTAGTTCCACCATTGTCTCAGCCAAATCCAGAGATGATAATGCTAGGTTTGATGGCAAAACAACCACTACTCGGGTGGCCACCATCAGATTTGGTGCTATAAACATTATGAAATACCTCCAAGGAAATAGTGCTAGGCCTTCAGGAAAAGGCTGGTAGGCTATTTCTGGTTTCTGCTTGCTTCTCTTGCAGTCTGGGTATAGTGGAGAAGTGGCTTAGAGCTACCTCCTCGTTGGCATAGTCGGGCATCCGAAATCTGTTTCCTCCCACTAGGCCTACTTTTTGATTTCAGTTTCCAGTATTCGCTCTTGCCTTCAGAAAAATGCCTTCTTCCTGTGCTAACTTAGGGGCTCATTACGATGGCGGAGGGCCCGGTCAGTGGCGGGCCCCCCGCCATTGTACTGCTGTTTCCCCCCACCATATTATGATAGCGGAGGGAATTTTTGGTTAAGCGTGGCGGTCGTAAAGACCGCCCGCCACGCTTCCGACAGGCGGTCCTTTTCCGACCGCCTGTCAGAACAAAAACATTGCGGCGGTGCCTGCCGTAGGGATTATGATATCCCTTTCCTCCGTTCGTTTTGCGGCGGACAACCCGCCGCAAAACGAATGGCGGAAGCGGATTTGGGGGCCCTTAGCGGGCCCCCCTACATATCCCTGCCCATGTGGCAGGCACCATAGTGCAAGGATGTGTCTGCACCCTCTATTTTGCATTGTGGCGGGGGCTGCTGACCGCATCCCCGCCACAATGCAAAATATAGGTGATGCGACCGCTGTGGTGGCGGTCGCATTGTGATTAGGATTGTAGGGGGGCCGCCTAATAGGCGGCCGTTCCCAAATCCATATCGATGGATAAAGTCCATCGTAATGAGGCCCTAAGTTTGTTATTGCTGTGTCCTTGGTCCCGATGGAAAATAGCTGATCATGTTTTGGATTTCAGGTTTATTAGACTCTTCTAGTTTTAGAGCCTCTGCACATCCCAGTCATTTTTATAGTATTTTTCCAATATGTAGTGACATTTCATGTGATTGTTATACTAAAATTGCACAAGCTAACACATGCTTGCATTTGCCGCAGAGGCCTGCTCAGTATCGTAGTCTCGAGAAAAACATACACTTGTACGCACTCATGGGTCACATTGTTTATTCTCAAAACGAACACTCTATGCTCTCAAAAAACACTTTAAAACTAACGAGCAATGCTTTACGAGGATGTATTACCAATCCCAACACCGCGCTGTGCAACCAATCACAGCACAACTTCTCCGCGAAAGAGGAAAACAATATCAAAACCTCTCTTAAAAAGAAATAACCCTTTATCAGTTTACCGTACAAAGGAAAGAAAAAGTGAAATACCGCAAATAACATTTTTCAAAACTAGTCCTATAACCAAAGACAAGAAACCACAGTTCTGTTTAAACAGCTATTCATACCAAGTAGACTGTCATCCAGCAGTCGCCTACCCTGGACAATGCACTTGCTCTCAAGAGCAAGTCACGCTATCCAAAATAAACAATCAACATAGAAAAGTAATTAGTTAGGGGGTGATTATGATGGCGGGTGGATCGCCACCGCCGGGCCGGCGGTGGCGATCCGCCCGCCATCACAACCTGATTTACCCCCCGCCATATTATTATGGCGGGGGGTAGCGCGGCGGACGCAAAGTGCGCCCGCCATCCTAATAGGCCCCTTAGTTCAAAATCTCTTTCAATGTGTAAGCTGCGCCTCGCTCTACACACCATGATGATAGACAAATAATCACTATCTCAAGATCGTGGATTTACGACAAATCCGATACCCAACTCAATTAAATTCAATAACAAAATAAAACTTCAAATGTGATTAAAAATATGAATAGTATATTAACACAATGGTAATCAATCCAACAATTGAGCCACAATCATCATCGCACACCCACATAACTCATTACAGAAACCAAAATCCATCACCACAGTCTCATAATGTGAAGTGACATTTTCCAGCACATTAACAATCCTCTGAGGCTTTTTCCATGCAGAATGCAGCACACTTAGAAGGAGGAAAACATGAAGAGAAATAAAACCTAATTCTCCCCGTTATGCCTCACCTGGGAAGCCGTAGCACTTTAACGCATTCCCAGGTTTACTTGTGTGAGTAAATCTGGGAATGTGCCAAAAATCATGGGTGGATGCGTAGGAACACCCACGCTTCACCCATTGAATGCCTTCCTAGGGTGGATTAACGCAAGGCAGCCGCTTGCACTGCCATGTGGTGCTCCAGATTTACTCTGCCATGCAAAGGTGGCTCTGCGTGGCATAGTAAATCTCATGTATTTTTTTCCTCCCCAAAATCTTTTTAATTTCAATTACTTTATTAGATTTTCCATAATAAGACAAAATAAAACATGTTTGGTAAATATACACACTGCGCACTTGTCTCAATATTACAATTAAACAAAGCGTTAATTTAACAATATACCACAAATAATATTATTACAACCAGAATATACGCAGTGATGTGATAGAGAAAAACCGAAAAAGGAAGCAAAAGGAGAAAAAAAAGAAAGAAAAAGAAGAAAAGAGAGAAAAAGAGAAGAGAAAAAGATATCTAATAAAAAGAGAGAACCCATAGGAAATAACTAACATAGTGTAACTAAAAACAAATGAGGCCTATTGTACATCTGGTAGAAATAAACAAGTACAACACACAAATTACCCATCAACTATAGACTTATAAAATAAAAAATAATCACGGAGGTTTATGTGACTTGAAATAAATGTCCAAAGAATTCCACATAGCTCTGGTCGAAGCTTTCCATGGAGAATTCTGCAGAGCGATATTATCTGCACCTCTGAGATGAATAATCCAGTTCATCCACCCTTTATATGAAGTCTTATGCGTATCTTTCCTATTGTTTAGTACCATCTTTATTGCTGACGTGAATAAGAGATCTAATAGGGCTTTATCTGCATCATTACATAAGTCTATCGTAAAAAAAACAGATATTAGGGTAGATAATTCCCTTTTCAACTCACAATTGGATAAATTTGAAAGGAAATCGAAAACATTGTCCCAAAAGGTCAAAACAGCCTTACAATGTAGAATAAGATGGGCTAAATATCCAGTTTCTTCTTTACAATTCCAACACAACGGGTCATCACGAATATGTAGAGAGTGTAACCGTGCAGGCGTCCAAAATGCCTTGTGTAGTAACCAATATTTAGTTTGAGACAATACCGGGGATATTTTGTTACGAGTTGCAGAACTCCACACTTGAGGCCAGATAGATTCGGGTAGAGGGTCAGAGGAATGCATCTCCCAAAAAGCTACAAGTTTATTATTAATATTCGAGGTTTTGGGACGAAGGAGTTAGTAAATGTGTGATACCTGGTGACCTAGTTTATTATTTTGAGATACAAACATTGGCAAAGATGGCGACGAGTTATGCAATTTAGCCTTAGATAGGGCCACTCTAATTTTTAAGAAGTTGTAAAATTCAATGTTGTCTAATCTGTATTTGGTTTGAAGTTCCGCAAACGTAATGGGGTATGAAGACTGTTCTAGCTGATATGGGAAAAATATACCCATATTGATCCAATTACCAAAATTTAGGCTTTTCCCTTTATATGAAATGTTACGATTATGCCAAATAGACTCCAACTTGGATCCCTTAATACTTGAATCGAGTTTCTTGTCTACCTGAAGAAGCGCCAATTTCGTGTTTTTGAAGATAGATTTAGAACTAATCGGATAAAGTTGATTAGAAGTGAGTAGGGCCAAAGGATTAAGATTATCAAGAATAGATCTTTCAACTTCTAACCACACCGGAGTATAATGGGCAGGAGGGGAAATCCAATAAGAACCCTGCTCTGCTAAAAATGCTGATTGATACAATTTAAAATCGGCTAAATTAACTCCACCTAAGGATTTGTCAAGCCTCAGTTTCTTGAGTCCAATTCGAGCCTTCTTGCCTTGCTATAAAAATTTTGTGAGGAGGATATCTAGTTTCTGATGAAAATCGTCTGTCAAGATAAGTGGGAGCATATTAATAAGATAATTAATCAAAGGCGTAATCATCATCTTTATTGTTTCTATTCTCCCCCACCATGTGATGAATTTTGGTGACCATGAATCAAGGAGTTTCGTGACCTTCTCTAATGTTAGTTTCTCATTGTGATGAAGGGTGTCGATTATATTGCTACCGAATTCGATACCTAAATATTTTATATACCCCGGTTGCCACGCCAGGCCTGAGTTACCTAAAATTTCTTTGGTACAGTGAATATTCAATGGTTTAACCTCCGATTTGTCCCTATTAAGTTTGTATCCTGAGTGTACTGAATATTCTCATATCGTAAACATCAAAGCCTTAATTGAAGGTTCTGGGTTTTCAGTTATTATTAATATATCGTCCGCATATGCGGCTAACTTAACTTGAGTATCGTTGAACCCTACACCCTTTATATCTGTATTCATCTTAATGTCATGGATTAAAGGTTCCAAAGCTAAAAGGAAAAGAGATGGGGACAGGGGGCAACCTTGTCTGGTGCCTTGTTGCAGGGTAAATGAGTCCAAGAACGAGCCATTGATTGCAATACGAGCCGAAGGCGTTAAGTAAAGGGCCATAACCATATTTATGTATGACTCCCCCAAGTTAAATGAACACATACATTGTTTTAAAAAAGGCCACGAGACCCTTTCAAAGGCCTTTTCTGCGTCCAATGTGATTGCTATTGTTGGATCTTGTTTAATCGCGGCATGTTCTAAAACATGGCATAGTAAACGAGTGTTATCATTGGACATACGACTTTTAAGAAAGCCGACTTGAGAATTGCTTATTAAGTGTGGGAAGACAGTGTTAAGTCTTGTGGCTAAAAATTTTGCGTACATTTTACAATCAACATTTATGAGGGATATTGGCCTATAGTTCTTTGGCAATAGAAAGTCCTTCCCCTCTTTAGGTATAACTATTATGTTAGCTTCTGTCATGGAATCAGTCGTACGACCCACCTTAGCTATATTATCAAATAGTTTCAACATAGTTGGTCTCAATTGGTCTGAAAAAGTTTTATAGAAAGTGCCAGTCAAACCATCAAGTCCCGGAGCCTTATTATCTTTCAAGGCCTTGATCGAGGTCTCCACTACCAATGAACTAATTGGTTTTCCCAAAGCTAGTTTGTCTGTTTCGATTTAATTGGGGTAGGTTCAATCTGTTCAAGTAATGGTTACATTCATCTGCATTAAATTTCTGATCATTTTTATATAGGTCCTCATAGAAGGATTTAAAAGTATTTAGAATATCCTTTTGCTTGTGTTTGGTTATTGACCATCCTTGATGGAAGAAATAACATTTTGGTTCTGTTTATGTTTAAGATATGAAGCCAGTAACTTTCCTGCTTTATTAGCTTCGCAAAGTTTAAGGGCTTTAAATTTATTCACCCATACCCCCGCACGTTCACTCAGAATTTTATTATATTCATATTTCTTTTGCGTTAGGAGGTTAAGGATCGTGGTATCTTTCAACGAAGTGGCATGGGAGGACTCCAGGGTTTTAATTTCTTGTTCAAGTTTAACTAATTCGGAATTAAAGTTTTTATTGATTCTCGTTTTAATTTCGATAAGTATCTCCCTAATAGAAGCCTTCAATGTGTCCCAAAGTGTGTTTGTTAGTTTCTTCATTATCATTATGCTTGAGATAGTCTGTAATTGCTTCTTTTTATCCTCAGGGTCTGATAGTACATCATTATTGAAGCGCCATCTTTTGGGTGAAGGTTCATTATGACTGCCAGCCAGTTTAACATTAATACAGGAGTGATCAGACACTAATTTGGGCACTATATCTGAGTGTTCGATTAAGTGTGTGAAAGAACCGGAAATAAGGATGTAATCTATTGTAGTGTATGAATTATGTGGGGCCGAATAAAATGTATAGTCTCTGGCATCTGGGTGTTGAAGACGCCAGGCATCTTTGAGATTAAACTTAGCACATATGTTATGAACTATGCTGTGCGACCGTGTAGCATGATATTTGCATGTAGATTGTCGATCTATTATCGGATCTAGCGGGATGTTAAAATCGCCGCCAACAATAATGAGATCATTCTGGGGAAGAGTTTCTATAGTGTTCGAGATACCCTCCCAGAAGTTTGGATCATCTGTGTTGGGGCCATATATATTCACAACATGTATGCGATCATCTCCTTTCTTAAGATGAGTGACCAGTAGTCTACCATCACTTTCATGGGACTGTGATTCCGGTGAGATATTAGCTTTTTTCGCAATTAAGGTAATCACTCCCTTCTTTTTACGATCTGCTGGTGAACAAACAACCTGTGAAATCCAATTATGTTTAATAAAAGCAGCATCTTCCCCAGAAAGCTTTGTTTCTTGGAATAAAATGTCTTCTTTAGATTTGGCTAAGTAATCAAACATTTTTCGGCGTTTAATAGGGTGATTAAGACCTTTGACATTTAGAGATACTATGTTGAGATCTTCTGTAATCCTATGTGACCTAGTGTGAGCCATCAGTAATACATTTGAGGGCAAGAAGTTCTAAACACATGCGATAAATATAGTATATTGAAGATCCATCTTATCGAGCAACCATTTCCAAAAAACACAGTCGATGCGTAAAGGTAACTTGTATTGAATATAAGCATACTAAAGATACCAATGACATTTATGAAAAAAGCAGCACATAGGCACTCTTGTTTGAGCAAATCAAAGTACGACCAAAGCAATAATAAGAAAAGAGCAAAGAACAGAAAGCAAGAAAAGAGAAAAAAAGATAGAAACAAAAAACAACTGAGAATCCCCAAGGAACATAGCACAGCACTCTCAGTGGTATTCCACACACCCTGGGAATCTCCCCCCCTCCACCTCACTCCCCCTCCCTCCACCTCCCTCCCCACCCTTCTCTGCAAACCTTGAATGTGGGAGGTGCGACGGCAGGAGCCTCAAACTGTCGAACGGAGTTTTACTTAAATCATCAGGGTGGAAACTTTCAGAGTATCACGTTTAAAATAGAACAGAATATATGGTAAAGGCAAGCTAAATCTTAAACATGACTATTGCCGAGGAAAAAGAAAAACCTCCACATCAAAAACACCTTAGACAAAAACGATAAAAATATCAGTAATAAGCAATCCTTATATTAAAGAGACCCATCGATGGATTAAGACCTGACTTCAGATCTCACAATACCCACCTGGTATAGGAAAAACAACCAACGAATACGAAAGCATTTAGTACAACATCCTATGAAAAAGCACTATAAAGTTCAACCCTTATGAACAGAAATAATTAAAGATATGCGAACATCATGACTTCCTTTTATTGGAGGAGGACTGAGCAAAGTCCATGTCCTGAGTTGGTGGCCCTTCTAGAAAATTCGATAGGTCTTTAGGGCCCGTGAAGTAGTGACGACGATCATTGACTATGATTCTGAATTTAGTCGGACCAACGAAGGAAAACTGAATATTGTTGGCTCTAAGCTTGTCCCGTAAGATAAGGAAGCCTTTCCTGGTGTCCACTATAGGCTTGGAGTAGTCCTGCGTGAAAATTATTTTGTGCACAATTGCCGGCCTCAGACACTGTTCTGCCCCCCCAGCTAATGAGCCTAACTCGGGCAGGGGAAGCTAAACAAAGGATTTCCTGTGGAGGAGAGGTGTGACCACCTCTCCTTTAGAATTAGGTAGGGTGTGGGAGCTTCCGAGCGCCACCAGACTGCGCATCGAAGAGTACATTTGATGCCCTCCTTGCATAAACCAGTTGCCCTTGGCTCCTGCTCTGGCATCAAACTACACAAAGAACATGGGAGTGTCTTACCTGCTGTTCAGCTACATAACCCAGTTGCCTTTGGCTCTTGCGCAAAATTACACAAAGATCAGGGTAGTTTCCTACCCCCTATCTAGCTCCTCCCTAGGGAGGTGCCCAGAGCTCCTCCAGGAGGCCACTTGATTCTGCCATGTTGAATCTTGGCCCCTGGGAGCATCTAACTGGCCAGGCCAGCTGAGTAGCATCCCGGACCTCCCCTAATAGATGGGTCACCGCAGAAGATGTCCTTCCCCCTTTAAGGGTTACTTAAGGGCTCCCCTGAAGTGGTTCAAGAACCGATTGTCTGTCTTCTTAAGATCGTCTAAAGACTCTCTGCTGGTGGACACTGGAACTCTGCTGCTTCTTCGAGCCAGGACCAAGACTGCGCTTGGTGGGAAGACTCCTGCTGCAACTTTGTCTCCACACTCTTCAAGTTTCTGCAACTCCGTGACCGTGCATCCTCCCAGTCAGCAAGGAGTCTGCATACATCCAAGCAATCCTCGCGGCCAGAGCCTGGAACACCCTTCCGCTCCACCTCCGACAGACAACATCGCTTCCCATCTTTGCAAGAAACCTCAAAACCTGGCTCTTCGACAGACCCCCTCCTTGATGGACTGGAACCTGCACCCCCTCCTACCCCCAGCACCTTGAGACCCTTACGGGTGAGTAGTCACGCTTAACAAACGCCTGATTGATTGATTGATTGAGAGGAAATATCCCTTGGAGTGAAGGAGTCACTTATCTGCAAGCACCTCAACGTTGCCGACCGGTCTGCTGATCCTGCTGTCCCACGGACACCTGTCAGCTCTGCAACACAGGTGGAGATTTGTTGGCTCCCCAGAGGCCTGACCAGTCTTCCCTGCAACTTGGGAGACTGTAATCCTGAACCGCATCCCTGTGCACCGCATCTGTTTGTGTTTGCCAAGCCTTGGTGACTCTCCTGCCTAAAGATCTTCAATCTCCAAAAAGCCCCAGTATCTCACAGCTCCAAGAATGACATCCTGCCTGTTTCCTCTGCATTGTGGGCCTTCATCTCCTGTGTGCTACTAAGGCTTCCCTGCGACTCCCTGTGCCTGCTGCCAGAGTGTCCTCGAGTGGGCTCCCACAATTCTTACTGGCTGTTCTGCGTGCTGAGGGCCAGCCCTGACTAACCCTTGCTGAGTTAGTCCCACAGACCTTGCTGGTCTGCAACCAAGCATCTCTTGCTTCAACCCGACTGTTGCCGTTGCAAAGGTTTGTTGGTGGTCCTGCCGGCCACTGACCCTCCTGCCTTCTTCAGCCGTCATGGGACAGCTCGTGGACGGCTCCTGCATTGTCGCCTGGGCTCCACAGCTGCTTCCTCAACACTGTCGTTGTTAGACCTGGCATCCTTGGCGTGGGTCTCCCTTCCATTTTTTCGTAATGCCTCCACTGTTGCCGATATGTTTTTGCTGGACTAGATGCTCATGGGCACTTTGCCACTGCTAATCAGTGCCAAAGTGCAAGTGCTCCCTATCGTGAATTGATGTATGTATTAGTGACTCCATGATTGGATGATTGGTTTACTTGTCAGTCCCTAGTACCGTGCACTGAGTGTGCCCAGGGCTTGTAAATCCAATGCTGCTGGTGGGCTTGCAGCACGGGTTGTGCCACCCACAGAAGCAGCTTGTAAAGTGTGTCTCAGGCCTGCCATTGCAGAGCCTGTGTGCAGCCTAGGGCTGCCATGTCGACTTGGTGAGTGCACCCACTTACCAGTCCCTAAACCTTCCCTTTACTGCATGTTGGTCACCCCTAAAGTATGCCCTAGGGCAGGGTGCATTGTAAGTATAAGGTAGGAAATGCCCTGGTGTGTGTGGCATGTCCTAATAGTGAATTACAGCCATTTTCGTTTTTCACTATTGCAAGGCTACCTGCTCCCCATAGGCCAGAATGGGCAGACTGACTATTACACCTAATAGTCAGAACTGACCCAGGGAACATGGTAGAAAAACGAATTTAGTATGCCTGAACTCAGGATGATAAAATACATCTTTTAGTGAAGTTGGTTTTAACATTCTGTGTTCGAAAATACCACTTTTAGAAAGTGGGTATTTTCTTGCCTAACTATCCAAGCCTGCCTCTGCTAGGTTGTGTATTCCTTGTCTGGAGATAGAGTGACAGGGGCTGGGGGTGGCTACAGGAGACAGGGTGAGTCAGCACAGGGCTGAATAGAAAGATCTGCATCCAGAGTGGAGGGAGGAGTTGCACCTGGGTCTGAATAGGGCTGTGCCTGCCTTCCACAATGCTGGCTCCACCTCCTGCCGGGCGGCTGAGCACTCTGCCCCACATTCTGAAAGGAAAGAAGGAGTCAGAAAAACAAAGTGCTCCAGGACTGACCAGAACTGGTTTTGGACTAGGCAGAGGCCTCTCTGCCTCCAGAGAACAAAGAGAAACTGTGTATAAAAAGGGGACCCAGACCCCTAGGAAATTAGATCACTTTTGGGAACAAGAAGAAACCTTTGCTGAGGAGCGGAACCAAGAAGAAACTGAGGAGAGACTATCCCTAAGCCTGAAGTGCTGCTTGGGGGATTGGCCTGCAGTGGTTTGCCTGACTGCCAAAGAAAGGAGAAAGGAACTTTTGCTTTGCTGTGACTTTCATCAACTTGTGAAGGATCTCCAAGGGCTTGGAAGAGAGCTTGCCCCCTGACCGAAGTCCTAGGACCATTGGACTTCACCCCCTTTGTGAATTGCTGCTGCTGGAAACTCTGTTTCAGTGGCTACAGAGGTAGGGAGCTGTGACCGACTCTCACGACCGACTCGGTGTCCTGTAAGCACCGCATCGAAGCACCGTCTCGCCCTGCAACGCACGGCCCTGGTCTCACCGACTCCGTCAACGAGCCGCTGCCTGCACCGCATCGAGGGACAACGCGTCCTGCAACGCTTCGCTACGCCAAATCGAACTGGTCCGACCGACACGGTCACTGCTGCTGAGTTCGAGTCCTGTGACCGCACCGGAGTTGGGCACCGCTCGCACGCTTTGCGACGCACCGCCCGACTCGCACCGCTGTCCGGACTGATCGACGCCAGCTCCTGAATCCGGCTCCGTCGCCGCACCGCAACCTGCCAGCACCGCATCGAAGCACCGTCTCGCCCTGCAACGCACGGCCCTGGTCTCACCGACTCCGTCTCGACGACGTCAACGAGCCGCTGCCTGCACCGCATCGAGGGACAACGCGTCCTGCAACGCTTCCATTTTTGCATCGCGACCGCGACGAACAGCCATCCGGCTCGCACGCCCGTGCCTGCCGCTTCAAGTAAAAGGTACTGTGACCGAGTCTGTCTACGCTGTGTTGGCCCGTCTCGACGCGGTCAGCTGGATTTGTTAGACTCTGTTTGTTCTCGACATCGCCGTAGCTGGAGGAGGCTACCGACTCGCACAGAACCTTGAATTAAGCCTTTTTGATCAGAACTAAGCACTCTTGACAGTTGTGGATTATTTTTGTCGTTTATGGTCTTGTGATTAATCTATATAAAGTATACCTATTTTTATAAATATATAACCTGTGTGGTGTCCATTTGTAGTGTTGTCACTTGATTACTGTATGTGTTCACAAATGCTTTACACACTGCCTCTGAACTAAGCCTGTCTGCTCGTGCCAAGCTACCAAGAGGGTGAGCAGGGGTTATTTCGGGAGTGTACCTACTTTCCCTGACTAGACTCAAGGGTCCCTATTTGGACAAAGGTACCTACCTCTGCCAACTAGAGACCCCCAAATCTAACATTGGTGGTCAGCGGTGAGGATTCTGGACTTGCATTTGTGACTCATGTACAGTGATTGGTGAACACTACTTAGTGAGTGCAGACCAAAACGCAACCACATACTTTTATAGCATTTTTTCTGGGATTTCCTATTTTTGCAACTGCCAAGTTTAATCACTATGGAGAAACCAGCATCAGTAGCCTCAGTTGAGTGTGATTGGGAAGAAGAGAGGCTAGAATGCTACACCCTCAAGCAGCTCAGGCAATTCTGCAAAAAGTTTAAAGTGTCCATGACCGGGCTCTCCAGGAAGGAGGACCTCCAAAAGGCGCTGAGGGCCTGGGTCGAATCAAGGAGTGCCCCTGTGGAGGGGGCTGAGAATGCAGAAGGGCAGCTAGAGGGGCTATTGGGTCTAGGGGCTGGAAGACCACCTTCCCCAGTAGGTAGCAGTGTTTCTGCCAGAGGACTGTCTCCAGAGGAGTTGGAGGACAGGAAAGAGAGTAGGATGCACGAAATGGAGCTGACCAAGCTCAAGCTGAATGGGCAGTTAGAATTCGAAATGCAAACTAGGAAATTAGCCCTAGAGGAAAAGAAAATGCAGTTTGAACATGAGAAAGTTTTGAGGGAGTTGGAATTGAAGGCCAAAAGCTTAGAGATTACTCCCTCTGGTGGCAGTGTACCGCCTGTGCCTGTTGAAGCTAGGGTGTATATTCCCAAAGATGTGGTGAAGGAGTTTTTAAAAATGATGACATTGGGCAGTGGTTCAAAGCCTATGAGGTAGCCATGTCTTCCCACCGGGTCCCTGAGAAGGATTGGGGAGCGGGGTTGTGGGGACGGTTCCTCAGTGAAGGGCGGGATACCTTGTTGGATTTGCCCTCTGAAGTCTATAATTCGTACAGCCACATGAAGGATGCCTTAATGACTAGGTATGGTTTGACCCCTGAGCTTTATAGGCAAAGGTTCAGGAACTGTAGTAAGATTGAAATCAGTACCTGGGTTGAATATGTGACCTTCTTTTGCAGAGCCTTGGATGGTTGGGTAAAGGGTAGCAAAGCCACTGATTTTCAGGCGCTCTTTGATTTGATTTCATGGGAGCACTTGTCCAGTAATTGCTTTCCTGAGCTACGCGAGCACCTGATTGATAGTAAGCTGACTAACCCTAGGCAGCTTGCTGAGGAGGCGGACCGCTGGGTGAGTACCCGGGTCCACAAGGGTCACGTGGGAGACTCCGCCAAGGGTGGGCAGGGTCCCCAGCAGAAGAGCGGGGGGACAAGGGTAAACAGAGGGAGTTCCATAAAGGGCCCCAAAGTAGACCCCAAGGGAACCAAGGGAAAGGTTCCCAGCCTCCCCTTGAGAAGAAGCCAGTGGCCCTGACAGGCCCCCCTGTTCACCAAGGACCACTGGTATGTTACAAGTGTGGCGCCCCTGGCCACAAGGCAAACGATCCTCGTTGCCCTTTGCATGGAAAACCAGCACCCCCTGGTGCAGTCCCCCGGCAGTTGGCTAGTGTAGCCCTGGGGGAGGAGTTGGGTGCCCAAGGTGGGGGGGATCCCACAGTGTTTTCCCTTGTCTCCTTAGGAGACTCTGAGATGGTCCCTAGGACCCCGCTGCCTGAGAACACTAAGAAATACAGGCAGTGGGTGACCATCAATGGCCATAGGGTGGAGGCTCTGAGAGACACAGGAGCCAGTGTGACAGCTGTCAAGTGCCACCTGGTGTCTAAGGAGCAGGTTATCCCTGATGCATTCTATCCGGTTGTTGCCGCTGACAACACAGAGAGTCACTGCAAGGTGGCTCAGGGTCCCTTTGAATGGGGGGGGGTCTCGGGTACTCTTCAAGTAGCTGTGAGGCCAGCCATGCCTGTTGACTGTTTGTTAGGGAACGATTTGGAGAGCTCACCTTGGGCTAAGGTGGAGCGGAGTGCGCATTTAGAAATGTTGGGCTTGCCTGATTGGGCATGTGTGACCACCCGGTCAATGGCAGCGAAAGGTGTTCAAGAGGACCTGGAGCCTGAGAGGGAGGCCCAGGTGCCTGCCGGAGAGAGAGGAGGCAGGGGGCGCGGGAAACCGGCCCCCGAAGTTCCCACGGTCCAGGAGGAGGCAGACCCTGAGGGGGATGCCCTGGAGCCTACAGGGGAACAGGTAGCTGAACTGGGGGACCTACCTGAGCTGACCCATTGGCAGCAAGAAGTTGGACCCTCCAGGGAAAAGTTCTGCGAGGAGCAGAACGCATGCCCTCTCTCGTGGGTCTGAGGCAACAGGCCACAGACCAGGCAGCAGGTGATCAGTCTGGATCACATTGGATTTACTGGGAGAATGGTCTCCTGTATTCAGAGCCTAAGGTTGCTGAGCCTGGGTCAGCCCGTGTGCTGGTGGTACCCCAGCGCTTCAGAGCCTTCCTACTGGGGTTGGCTCATGATGTACCGTTAGCAGGACATCTGGGGCAGGACAAGACCTTTGACAGGCTTGTTACCCATTTCTATTGGCCCCAGATGCGCAGGAGTGCTGCCACTCACTGCAGGACATGCCAGACTTGCCAGGCAAGTGGAAAGAGTGGGAGGAAGCACAAGGCTCCTCTCCAGCCATTCCCTGTGGTCAGCACCCCCTTTGAACGGGTGGGTATTGACATTGTGGGGCCACTGGACCCCAAGACAGCCATGGGCAACAGGTTTATCCTGGTCTTGGTGGACCATGCCACCCGGTACCCTGAAGCCATTCCTCTGAGGACAGTGACGGCCCCCGTGGTGGGACGGGCACTGATGGGAATTTTCTCACGTGTGGGATTCCCTCAAGAGGTGGTGTCTGACAGAGGTACCAACTTCGTGTCCAAGTACATGAAGTCCCTGTGGCAGGAGTGCGGTGTAACTTACAAGTTCACCACTCCTTACCACCCTCAAGGAAATGGGCTGGTTGAGAGATTCAACCGGACCCTCAAGGGCATGATTATGGGTCTGGAAGAACCCATGAGGCGTAAATGGGACGTCCTCTTACCATGCCTGTTGTTTGCATACCGGGAGGTGCCACAGAAGTCTCTAGGGTTCAGTCCCTTTGAGCTCCTCTATGGACACCCGGTGCGAGGACCTCTGAGTTTGGTCAAGGAAGGCTGGGAGCAATCTCCCAGGAAACCTCCCCAGGATGTATACAGTTACATGCTGGCCTTCAGGAACCAGACTAGGCGCTTCAGAGAACTTGCTGAGGCAAATCTGGAAGCCAGCTAGGAGGAGATGAAGCGGTGGTACGACCAGAATGCCACTCTGGTAGAGCTTCAGCCTGGTCAGAAAGTGTGGGTCATGGCCCCTGTGGAGCCTTGTGCGCTCCAGGACAGGTGGACCGGCCCTTTTACGGTGGTGGAGCGCAAGAGTCCAGTTACCTATTTGGTGGACTTGCAGTCTCCCAGGAACCCCTTGCGGGTCCTGCATGTGAACCGCCTGAAGCCCCACTTGGAGAGGTCCCAAGTGGGCATGCTCTTAGCTACAGATGATGGAATGGAGGAGGAGACCGAGCCTCTTCCTGACCTCCTGTCAGCCCGAGAGCAAGATGGATCAGTGGAGGGAGTAAACCTCTCTACCTCCCTGACACCTGAGAAGCAGGGTGACTGTCGCCAAGTGTTGGGACAGTTCCCTGACCTGTTCTCCCTGGTTCCCAGTGTCACTCATTGGTGCGTCCATGATGTGGACACTGGGGACAGTCTTCCTGTGAAGCACAAGGCTTACAAGGTGACTGACAGGGTCAGAGCCTGCATCAAGGAGGAGGTCTCCAAGATGTTTGCGCTAGGGGTGATTGAGTCCTCTAACAGCCCTTGGGCCAGCCCAGTGGTCTTGGTTCCAAAGGCTGCCGCGCCTGGTGCCACATCAGAACTCCGGTTCTGTGTGGACTACAGGGGACTCAATTCCGTCACCAGGACTGACGCCCACCCCATCCCCAGAGCTGATGAGCTCATAGATCGGTTAGGGGCTGCGCGGTACCTCAGCACATTTGACTTAACGTCTGGGTACTGGCAGATCGCCTTGACTGCTGGGGCAGATGGGCACTACCAGTTCCGGGTGATGCCCTTTGGGATGAAGAATGCCCCTGCCACCTTTCAGAGGTTGGTCAACCAGGTGTTGGTTGGACTGGAGGATTTCAGTGCCGCCTACCTGGATGACATCGCAGTGTTCAGTGCCAGTTGGGAAGAACATCTGCGCCACCTCTGGGAAGTGTTGATGGCGCTGCGGAGGGCAGGCCTCACAATCAAGGCAAGTAAGTGCCAGATTGGGCAGGGTTCTGTGGTGTACTTGGGACACCAGGTTGGGAGCGGGCAGGTGGCGCCCCTCCAACCGAAAATTGGTACCATTCTGGCTTGGGAGCCCCCCAAGACCCAGACAGAGGTGAGAGCCTTCCTAGGACTCACCGGGTATTACCGGAGATTCGTCAAGGGGTATGGCAGCATTGTTGCCCCCTTGACAGAGCTGACTTCCAAGAAGCAGCCCAGGAAAGTGATTTGGACTGACGCCTGTCAAAAGCTTTTGACACCTTGAAGACTGCCATGTGCACGGCGCCTGTGCCCCAGGCACCCAACTTCTCCAATGAGTTCATTGTTCAGACCGACGCTTCAGAGCATGGTGTAGGGGCTGTTCTATCACAGATCAATTAGGAGGGCCTAGACCAACCTGTAGCCTTCATCAGTAGGAGGTTACTTCCCGGGAACAGAGATGGAGTGCTATTGAGTGTGAGGCATTTGCTGTGGTCTGGGCTCTGAAGAAGCTGAGACCATACCTGTTTGGGACTCACTTCCGGGTTCAGACAGACCACAGGCCCCTCAGATGGTTGATGCAGATGAGGGTGAGAATCCAAAGCTGTTGAGGTGGTCCATTTCCCTACAGGGGATGGACTTTACGGTGGAACACCGCCCTGGTACAGAACACGCCAATGCTGATGGACTGTCCAGATTTTTCCGCCTTAGCGATGAGAACTCCCTAGGGGTAGGATAGTTCTCCCCACATTTCAGCTGGAGGGGACACGTGTTAGACCTGGCATCCTTGGTGTGGGTCTCCCTTCCATTTTTTCGTAATGCCTCCACTGTTGCCGATATGTTTTTGCTGGACTAGATGCTCATGGGCACTTTGCCGCTGCTAATCAGTGCCAAAGTGCAAGTGCTCCCTATCGTGATTTGATGTATGTATTAGTGACTCCATGATTGGATGATTGGTTTACTTGTCAGTCCCTAGTACCGTGCACTGAGTGTGCCCAGGGCTTGTAAATCCAATGCTGCTGGTGGGCTTGCAGCACGGGTTGTGCCACCCACAGAAGCAGCTTGTAAAGTGTGTCTCAGGCCTGCCATTGCAGAGCCTGTGTGCAGCCTAGGGCTGCCATGTCGACTTGGTGAGTGCACCCACTTGCCAGTCCCTAAACCTTCCCTTTACTGCATGTTGGTCACCCCTAAAGTAGGCCCTAGGGCAGGGTGCATTGTAAGTATAAGGTAGGACATGCCCTGGTGTGTGTGGCATGTCCTAATAGTGAATTACAGCCATTTTAGTTTTTCACTATTGCAAGGCTACCTGCTCCCCATAGGCCAGAATGGGCAGACTGACTATTACACCTTATAGTCAGAACTGACCCAGGGAACATGGTAGAAAAACGAATTTAGTATGCCTGAACTCAGGATGATAAAATACATCTTTTAGTGAAGTTGGTTTTAACATTCTGTGTTCGAAAATACCACTTTTAGAAAGTGGGTATTTTCTTGCCTAACTATCCAAGCCTGCCTCTGCTAGGTTGTGTATTCCTTGTCTGGAGATTGAGTGACAGGGGCTGGGGGTGGCTACAGGAGACAGGGTGAGTCAGCACAGGGATGAATAGAAAGATCTGCATCCAGAGTGGAGGGAGGAGTTGCACATGGGTCTGAATAGGGCTGTGCCTGCCTTCCACAATGCTGGCTCCACCTCCTGCCGGGCGGCTGAGCACTCTGTCCCACATTCTGAAAGGAAAGAAGGAGTCAGAAAAACAAAGTGCTCCAGGACTGACCAGAACTGGTTTTGGGCTAGGCAGAGGCCTCTCTGCCTTCAGAGAACAAAGAGAAACTGTGTATAAAAAGGGGACCCAGACCCCTAGGAAATTAGATCACTTTTGGGAACAAGAAGAAACCTTTGCTGAAACCAAGAAGAAACTGAGGAGAGACTATCCCTAAGCCTGAAGTGCTGCTTGGGGGATTGGCCTGCAGTGGTTTGCCTGACTGCCAAAGAAAGGAGAAAGGAACTTTTGCTTTGCTGTGACTTTCATCAACTTGTGAAGGATCTCCAAGGGCTTGGAAGAGAGCTTGCCCCCTGACCGAAGTCCCAGGACCATTGGACTTCACCCCCTTTGTGAATTGCTGCTGGAAACTCTGTTTCAGTGGCTACAGAGCTAGGGAGCTGTGACCGACTCTCACGACCGACTCGGTGTCCTGTAAGCACCGCATCGAAGCACCGTCTCGCCCTGCAACGCACGGCCCTGGTCTCACCGACTCCATCAACGAGCCGCTGCCTGCACCGCATCGAGGGACAACGCGTCCTGCAATGCTTCGCTACGCCAAATCGAACTGGTCCGACCGACACGGTCACTGCTGCTGAGTTCG
The DNA here is from genome assembly GCA_963921515.1 of Calotriton arnoldi. Classification (NCBI taxonomy): domain Eukaryota; kingdom Metazoa; phylum Chordata; class Amphibia; order Caudata; family Salamandridae; genus Calotriton; species Calotriton arnoldi. The sequence continues at coordinate 3,618,477 of CAWUFW010000174.1, forward strand.
AGTCCTGTGACCGCACCGGAGTTGGGCACCGCTCGCACGCTTTGCGACGCACCGCCCGACTCGCACCGCTGTCCGGACTGAACGACGCCAGCTCCTGAATCCGGCTCCGTCGCCGCACCGCAACCTGCCAGCACCGCATCGAAGCACCGTCTCGCCCTGCAACGCACGGCCCTGGTCTCACCGACTCCGTCTCGACGACGTCAACGAGCCGCTGCCTGCACCGCATCGAGGGACAACGCGTCCTGCAACGCTTCCATTTTTGCATCGCGACCGCGACGAACAGCCATCTGGCTCGCACGCCCGTGCCTGCCGCTTCAAGTAAAAGGTACTGTGACTGAGTCTGTCTACGCTGTGTTGGCCCGTCTCGACGCGGTCAGCTGGATTTGTTAGACTCTGTTTGTTCTCGACATCGCCGTAGCCGGAGGAGGCTACCGACTCGCACAGAACCTTGAATTAAGCCTTTTTGATCAGAACTAAGCACTCTTGTGGATTATTTTTGTCGTTTATGGTCTTGTGATAAATCTATATAAAGTATACCTATTTTTATAAATATATAACCTGTGTGGTGTCCATTTGTAGTGTTGTCACTTGATTAATGTATGTGTTCACAAATGCTTTACACACTGCCTCTGAACTAAGCCTGTCTGCTCGTGCCAAGCTACCAAGAGGGTGAGCAGGGGTTATTTCGGGAGTGTACCTACTTTCCCTGACTAGACTCAAGGGTCCCTATTTGGACAAAGGTACCTACCTCTGCCAACTAGAGACCCCCAAATCTAACAGTCGTGCTACAGCAGGTACCTTCGACAAAGGGTGGCTTTGTGCTCTTGCTCCTACTGGGCACCTACGGGTGGTTTGAACTCTGTCCCCTATGCTTTCAGGTACTTCTCATCCAGAATCCTGGTCCACCAGTTGCTGTAGCTGCTGAACTTCCAAAATCCTCCATTGGCATCAACAGGCGGTTCCAACACTACTTCACTTCCCTGGTGCAGGTACCCTGGTTCCTAGATTTGTGGCTTTGTTCCAGTGCCTTGTCCCATGACAGATTGGCGCAGTGAAGTCGAAGAATGCTTTGACTTCTTGGATTTCTATTTCTTGTGGGTCTTACCCGATGAAGATTTAGAACATGATGGTGACCTGCGGGTATGACCACAATTCCCGGGAACTTCCTCGTGGCCCCGACCTTCCACGGAAATGGGACCTGGAGCGGTGCGGAGTCGTCTGGTGTTGGGCGATCAGGAGCTTTAGGCCACTATTCCGCACCACTTTGGGGTTTATCGCTCGACAGTCTGGGCAGGTCTTCATGGCCCGGCTCCAGACACCACATGCAAACTGAGGGTCCGTCAAAGACATCTATCTACCTGTGACAGGGTCCACATGGTTTAAACACCATAGGTTTTTGTTGAGCATAACTCAAAAAGAATTTTGACAAAAGCTGAAAAAAAGCAGTCCAAAAAAGGACTGAGGTAGCTCTTCTGGCTCTGAGCTGATGGTGCAGAAAGAAAAGAACTGATGTCAGCATGTTAGGGGTGGAGCTTGTTAATATTGATGTCGATGTACACAATGATACGTGTATGTACAAAGACTAAATCACATCACTATTGTCGAAATCTCCTGATATGACCTCTCCACCAACCCTGAGTAAGAAAAACGTGGTTAGGCTGGCCCTGAGCCTTAGGCCTGAGGCTACTGATTGACAGATCACAGGTGGGGTGGCACGTAACCAGCATGACAAACGCGCAAACAGGAAAAACCCAGACTAGTCCCACAGATAGGCAACTACACCACAATGGTCCTGGGACATTGGCCCCAATAAAACTCACATGGCCAGAGGGGCACGTGTTCTCAAAACACCATGAAGTTAGATGCCACATGAAGTTAGGAACACTCAGCCAATCATGAGACAGCACACACAACACAGGCAGTGATCATGCACTCCCCATGCCAAACATCTGGACACGTTACCCACTGGCTCTCATTGTGTCCACGCAAGCTTAAGACCCACCTGCATTTGTCATCAGGTCGGAGAAATTTATGGCTTCATGACTAGGCCCACATTCCACTCCCAAAACAGGATCCATGAATTGTTTTATGATGCTTCGAGAAATGTATAAAAAGACGTTCAAATTGATTGTACTTTGAGACAGTACACAGACCCCGACTCTGTAACTGTGCTCCCGGCAGTAATGTTTGATTAAACCAACTGTTCCTGTTTTGCCAAATGCCTCTTGTCTTTGTTTTTTCAAGGTAAATTCAGATTCGAGCACCAAGCCTATATAGTCCCCAAGCACTTGACTTCTGGCGTTGACAAGGCCACCAACGTAGAGTCAATCGACACCACCTACTGGTGTGCAGTGGTACTGCTCAAGACTTACAGATCCACGCTGATGCCTGGGGAATATTCTAAGGTAAGGAATCAGCAGCTAAAAGACTATCAGATCTCTAAGACAAAGGGGCATATTTACAAGGCATTGCACCATCGTAGCGTCACTTTTTGCGACGCTTCGGTGGTGCTGTGCCCTGGTCCATATTTACAAGGCTGCGCTAAGGCACTTTGCCTGGATTAATGTCGCCTTGTAAATATGGTCCTCCTCGATGCAGTTTTCTGCGGCAAAGGGGTGTGTAATGGGTGTTGCTGTGTGAGTTCCGACACAGCACAGATTGATTTTTGACACTGCTCCAGATTTACAAGGATCTAAGGCAGTGCCATAAACTTACGCCTCCCCCAGGGAAGGCATAAGATTGGCGCAACGAGGAGAAATACTTTGATTTCTCCTTATGTTCTGCTCTTTCTATGTGTGCTGCATTCTATAACACACATCGAAGGAGAAAAACCTCGGTGCAAGGGTGCCTGCACTTGCCACCAGGCTGCGTTTTTTTGCGCAGGTGTAAGTACAGGAATGTGCCGTATTGTTGTAAATACGGCGCATTCCTGCACTTAGAAAATGACACAGCTCGGCACAGCAAAATTGCTTGCGGTACTGCGCTGCACCATTTTCTTGTAAATATGCCCCAACGTCTTCTATGCAAATCTTAATAAAGTGATAAGCATAATCTCATTGTTATTGAAGCAAAATTCAATATTCAAATCAGTGAGTGTTTATTGTAAAGTTCAAGGTACACATAGTGAAAGTATAAAAGCACAATTATTGCAAACAAGATATCCATCTTCACTTATTGAAAGCTTAGAAACTATGAATCGTGTATCTAACACAACAGGCATAGTAACATGGAATAAAGCAGCAGGAAAAGGTATGTGAACGAGTATGCTAGGAATATTTAAAGAAACATTAGGTTCAGCTTCACATACACTAGAATACATTTTCATTTGATTGGTTCCAATCCTAATAGTGGTTGAAATTGTATTGCTTGTAATACCGATATTGAAGACATTAATAGACTCAGTACACCGAAGAAGGTATTCCAAGTGTAGGTAGGTTGAAGAAATGGGTTAACTTATATTACACACCAATAAAGTGCACTAAACTAATGAAAAATGTGAGCGTGTCTGATCTGAGAGTTCTCTTGCTGGGAACATGTGAAGGATAAAACTTGACGCTCCCTAAACCCACTGAAGAATAACACAATGAAGCTATGTGGTCTGAATCACTGACTACTGATCTAAGGGGGCATTGTTACAGGGAAATGACAGAGCGCGGAGCTGCGGCAAAGTTTGCAGTGCAAAACGCAGGGATGCGCCGTATTTACATCAATACGGCACACCAGTGTTTTCCCTAGCACTGGCGTTAAAAATAGCTGGCTAGCCCCAACACAGATACACTTTGGCCACAGTGCAAGGGTGCCTGAGTTGCAGGGAATGATTGTTAATGTGCAGGAATGTATCCTTTCCTGCACATAAACAATTACTAATGGCAATTTGCTGCTTCTATGCGTGCTGCACAATGCAGTAGCAAATCGCCATTATTTAATGATTGTTTATGTGCAGGAAGGGACCTCTTCCTACACATAAACAATCGTTAATAACATTTTGCTCTTTCTATGTGTGCTGCAGAATGCAGCACACATAGAAAAAGCAAAAATAAGGAAAAATTAAAGTATTTCTCCTCGTTGCGTCATTCTAAAGCCGGCTATTGCCTGGTTTTAGTCTTTGGCGCTGCCTCAGATTTACAGATCCTTGTAAATCTGGGGCAGCGTCAAAAAGCAATGGGTGTTAAGGTGGAACACAGCAACACCCATTGCATGCCCCTTTCACGTAGATACCTGCGTGAAAGGGTACCATATTTACAAAGCAGCCTTAAGCCACAAAAAGTGGCTTAATGCCACTTTGTAGTTATGGTGCAGGGCATTGCGCTACCGGAACGTCAAGAAAAGTGACATTCCGGCGGCGCAATCCCCTTGTAAATATGCCCCAAAATTCATTAAGCTTTTCTGTATGTACGATGAGCCTTTCAATTGCATTATAACTGCACTCTATACATGCAGATTATAAATTTAGATTAGATTGTCTTCTTAATAAAAATTGCTTGCCATTATTAAGGAAAAAAATGCATACAAGATGTAGGTAAATGATTATCAATGTGATGATCATCACACAAGTCGGTGTTGTTGTATGTGACAGGGCTTTCCTGATAATAAATACGTTACATTCAAACCAGTCCTAATTATATGCCAATGTGAAGGGCACTCTTTAGAGTGTATATAAATAAGGCTCCGGGCCTAGAGAACTAAGATTCTAAGGCCCTAATTAGGAGTTGCACATTGTTGGGGCGATTTTACTTCATGGATCCATCAGCAGAAAGGCTCCACTAGTGCAAAATGTGTGATGCAAAAATAAAATGATAAACAGAGACCTTCCCTTGCTGGAAACACACACACTTTTTCAAAATAAGGTACCTTAAAGCCAGCTGCCGTTACAACGCATGTAACAACGGGCTTGAGGGGCAATAGAAGGGCCTTGCACATACAAGCGCATAACTGCAAACATTTTGGGAAATGTTTAAAGCAGCATCTTTCAAATTGTATTTGTTTGTCATTCGGGTAACATGTATAAGCAGTGTTATGTCTTCAGACTGCAAGAGGTGTATATTACATGTATGTAATGCAAATATCATATGGGTTACACTACCCTACCCAGGGCCGTTTCTACCATTAGGCAGGACTAGGCGGCCGCCTAGGGCGGCAAAAGGGGGAGGGCGGCAAAATAACCTAGAACAGGGCCGTTTCTAGGTGTTTTGCCACCCTAGGCGAGAATTGAAAAATGCCGCCCCCTCCCTTTTACTACCATCACTCATCAGCTACAAGCTCGTAATCCTTGCTAAGCACACTCGGTCTTCCATCCTGCCGAGGTAGGAAAATAGAGCAATCGTGACACCTGTTATTTGCAGCCTTTGGAAACTGTATACGCATCGTGAAAAGCGCTATATGAAAATGACTGTATTATTTTTGTTTGCGGGGGTGGCAAAAGGACGGGGTGGGGGATGGTTGGGTGGGTGGGGGTAGCAGCGTTCTGTGACATCACATGATATAGTCTTCGCTCGATCAAGTGACCAGAAAGAAGAGCGTCAGTCAGTGCGCTAGTGCATGGGAAGCCAGGTTGAAGAGCCCCAGGCGCTTTTTGCCTGAACTTGGGTTTCATGAGGTGCTTTCTAAAGGTCTATCTGTTTGAGCTATGAATTCACCGACTGTAAGATGCAATGGGCAAATAGATTGATGCTGTAAAATTTAATTTCAATATTCAACTTGGGAAGGAGAAATGTATTTAAGGCGAGCATGAATAATTAATTAATATTATTACTAATAATTCAGGCTGTATATGCATCAGTGAATATTATATTTATTTACACACGATGCCTACTATCAAGTATCCGACAGAGAATATATTCTGCTCCTTTCAATGAATGTGGAATTTCACTTTGTTGTGGCTCTTACAAAAATCCTGCCTTCCCATTGTCTTTTCGCCTGTTTAATAGTATGCCAATAAAAGTATTACCCAACTTTGTCATTGGTTTTGTGTTAAAGTTACTACAATCGAATGTACTTTCACGTTGTTATTTTTATAACTCTCGCCATAGTAAAATACTTTGATATTTTGATTAGAAAACAATTTACAATAAAAAAATATTTAATTTCCTTTTTTACACTATTTTTACAATAAAAGTAATAGTTTACTTAGTACTGGGGATGTGATAAACATATTTCGATAAAGTGTTATTACACTGTTTTTTTAAATGAATTAACAAAACGTGTTTGTACACTTTTGCATTCCTTTGTAATTAATATTATGATAAAAGTATCATAACACGTTATTTAATAATTATTATAACAATTACCATGTTTTTACGTGTATATATTGCTTCTTATCACTCTGAAGGTGCCTTTACACTGTTGCTCCATCACAATATACGTGGAAATTACACAGTTGGTAATTTTGGGTGCTACCTAGAACAACGCTGTAAAAGTTACTTTACTTTCATCATAGCACGAACAATCTCCACCTAATGCAAAAACTACAATACTTGGCCAAAGTTTGGATAAGCACTTACTTGCTAAAACCATTTGGGAATTAGTAGCATGTTATTAACATTATTAACAGCGCCACGAAACCAGAAAACACCAGTAGCAAGCGCCTGGCTCCTCACTCCTGACCCACTGGTATAATCTTCTTGGCGCACTGAATTACTGACGCCGCGCAGCTCCAGGGTGGCGCAGAGCTCTTTCATCCCCGTCCGTCCCGAGCCTGATGTATGGCACCTCTCCCGGCCACCGACCCACTTTTGCCGCCGGATTTAAATTCTGACACATTTGTTTCCGGCGCCTTTTAATAATGAATGCGAATAACTGAGACAAAAGAGGGACCCCGGGCTGAGCGCGTGCGCGAGGAGCACGACCGGAAGAAGACATCTGCCAAGCACTTTGCTGCCCTGGCCGGTCTGAGGGTCCCTGCGCTCTGATAGTGGCGTAATTGGTGAGCCCCTTCCCGCGCCTCACATGTACACTCCCTTGGCAGTGCTGGGGATCCCTGCACCTTGAGAGTGTGGCTTAACGACGGCGACCCCTGCCCTCTTCTGCACCTCACCGCAGTGCATATGCAACACTATGGCTGTCCTCATAAGACGAGCTGCGCTGGAAATTGGGCCAATGACACGTGTACTCCGAAATACGAAGTTAGCGCTTTTTGGGTAGGCGCTCCAACCAATCCGGTCAGGCCAGTAATCAGGATTGAGAGGCAAACATGAGTTTGTGCCCAAATAGGGATCTCGACACTAGAGCAGAGATTGAGAGATACCGTGCTTTCCCCCCACAAATTACTCCAGGCTGAATCAGGCAACATATATCTGGAGAAATACTACACCGTCAGAGTTTTTGCCACTCAGAACAAGGGAAAATAACCACTTTTATCATGTTATGCGCAGTTCGTATATAGATAACTTGGGATGTGGAGGTAATGTGGTCGCCAGTAAATACTGCAGCGAGCGGTATCGGTTTTTAATGAGTTCAATGTTGCGAAAATAACGGGCAACTCGTAATGGGAACGGCCTGGAGGCCCGCCATAGAGAACTTGTATCACATAAGAGCCAACATCGAATGCTAAGAGTGTTTATAATATATGTGTGTTTTTGTCTTCTCCCTTCATAGGAAAAGGTCACATGCCTCAATGTAGGGATTCCCTGAGCGACTGGCGCCACGCGCAATGTGTAATCTATGATCAAATGTAGAACCATGAAATGAAATGAAAGAAACAGAAATCTTTTCCATTGTGCCAATGACTGTTGCAATAGAGGAGAAGGTATTGTGAAAAAGAACCAGCTGCTTGCGCCCACACCCCCTTGCTCCGTTTTCCTTAACAGTTCAGTTGGTTTCAGTGAAGAACTTGGCGTTGTTTGGCGGACGCTGTCTGACCCCGGTGTGCACACCACCGGCTCCCACTGCTGACTTCAGTGTGCACATCACAGGCTCCCGCTAGCTGACCCAATCACCGGCTCCTACTGGCTGACTTCAGTGTGCACATCACAGGCTCCCACTGCCTGACTTCAGTGTGCTCATCACAGGCTCCCGCTAGCTGACCCCAGGGCCGTTTCTAGGTTATTTTGCCGCCCTCCCCCTTTTGCCGCCCTAGGTGGCCGCCTAGTCCTGCCTAATGGTAGAAACGGCCCTGACCTAGAAACGGCCCTGGGGTCAGCTAGCGGGAGCCTGTGATGAGCACACTGAAGTCAGGCAGTGGGAGCCTGTGATGTGCACACTGAAGTCAGCCAGTAGGAGCCGGTGATGGGGTCAGCTAGCGGGAGCCTGTGATGTGCACACTGAAGTCAGCAGTGGGAGCCGGTGGTGTGCACACCGGGGTCAGACAGCGTCCGCCAAACAACGCCAAGTTCTTCACTGAAACCAACTGAACTGTTAAGGAAAACGGAGCGAGGGGTGTGGGCGCAAGCAGCTGGTTCTTTTTCACAATACCTTCTCCTCTATTGCAACAGTCATTGGCACAATGGAAAAGATTTTTGTTTCTTTCATTTCATTTCATGGTTCTACATTTGATCATAGATTACAGATTGCGCGTGGCGCCAGTCGCTCAGGGAATCCCTACATTGAGGCATGTGACCTTTTCCTATGAAGGAGAAGACAAAACACACATATATTATAAACACTCTTAGCATTCGATGTTGGCTCTTATGTGATACAAGTTCTCTATGGCGGGCCTCCAGGCCGTTCCCATTATGAGTTGCCCGTTATTTTCGCAACATTGAACTCATTAAAAACCGATACCGCTCGCTGCAATATTTACTGGCGACCACATTACCTCCACATCCCAAGTTATCTATATACGAACTGCGCATAACATGATAAAAGTGGTTATTTTCCCTTGTTCTGAGTGGCAAAAACTCTGACGGTGTAGTATTTCTCCAGATATATGTTGCCTGATTCAGCCTGGAGTAATTTGTGGGGAAAGCACGGTATCTCTCAATCTCTGCTCTAGTGTCGAGATCCCTATTTGGGCACAAACTCATGTTTGCCTCTCAATCCTGATTACTGGCCTGACCGGATTGGTTGGAGCGCCTACCCGAAAGCGCTAACTCGTATTTCGGAGTACACGTGTCATTGGCCCAATTTCCAGCGCAGCTCGTCTTATGAGGACAGCCATAGTGTTGCATATGCACTGCGGTGAGGTGCAGAAGAGGGCAGGGGTCGCCGTCGTTAAGCCACACTCTCAAGGTGCAGGGATCCCCAGCACTGCCAAGGAGTGTACATGTGAGGCGCGGTAAGGGCTCACCAATTACGCCACTATCAGAGCGCAGGGACCTCAGACCGGCCAGGGCAGCAAAGTGCTTGGCAGATATCTTCTTCCGGTCGTGCTCCCGCGCACGCGCTCAGCCCGGGTCCTCTTTGTCTCAGTTATTCGCATTCATTATTAAAAGGCGCCGGAAACAAATGTGTCAGAATTTAAATCCGGCGGCAAAAGTGGGTCGGTGGCCGGGAGAGGTGCTATACATCAGGCTCGGGACGGACGGGGATGAAAGAGCTCTGCGCCACCCTGGAGCTGCGCGGCGTCAGTAATTCAGTGCGCCAAGAAGATTATACCAGTGGGTCAGGAGTGAGGAGCAGGCGCTTGCTACTGGTGTTTTCTGGTTTCGTGGCGCTGTTAATAATGTTAATAACATGCTACTAATTCCCAAATGGTTTTAGCAAGTAAGTGCTTATCCAAACTTTGGCCAAGTATTGTAGTTTTTGCATTAGGTGGAGATTGTTCGTGCTATGATGAAAGTAAAGTAACTTTTACAGCGTTGTTCTAGGTAGCACCCAAAATTACCAACTGTGTAATTTCCACGTATATTGTGATGGAGCAACAGTGTAAAGGCACCTTCAGAGTGATAAGAAGCAATATATACACGTAAAAACATGGTAATTGTTATAATAATTATTAAATAACGTGTTATGATACTTTTATCATAATATTAATTACAAAGGAATGCAAAAGTGTACAAACACGTTTTGTTAATTCATTTAAAAAAACAGTGTAATAACACTTTATCGAAATATGTTTATCACATCCCCAGTACTAAGTAAACTATTACTTTTATTGTAAAAATAGTGTAAAAAAGGAAATTAAATATTTTTTTATTGTAAATTGTTTTCTAATCAAAATATCAAAGTATTTTACTATGGCGAGAGTTATAAAAATAACAACGTGAAAGTACATTCGATTGTAGTAACTTTAACACAAAACCAATGACAAAGTTGGGTAATACTTTTATTGGCATACTATTAAACAGGCGAAAAGAAAATGGGAAGGCAGGATTTTTGTAAGAGCCACAACAAAGTGAAATTCCACATTCATTGAAAGGAGCAGAAGATATTCTCTGTTGGATACTTGATAGTAGGCATCGTGTGTAAATAAATATAATATTCACTGATGCATATACAGCCTGAATTATTAGTAATAATATTAATTAATTATTCATGCTCGCCTTGAATACATTTCTCCTTCCCAAGTTGAATATTGAAATTAAATTTTACAGCATCAATCTATTTGCCCATTGCATCTTACAGTCGGTGAATTCATAGCTCAAACAGATAGACCTTTAGAAAGCACCTCATGAAACCCAAGTTCAGGCAAAAACGCCTGGGGCTCTTCAACCTGGCTTCCCATGCACTAGCGCACTGACTGACGCTCTTCTTTCTGGTCACTTGATCGAGCGAAGACTATATCATGTGATGTCACAGAACGCTGCTACCCCCACCCACCCAACCATCCCCCACCCCGTCCTTTTGCCACCCCGCAAACAAAAATAATACAGTCATTTTCATATAGCGCTTTTCACGATGCGTATACAGTTTCCAAAGGCTGCAAATAACAGGTGTCACGATTGCTCTATTTACCTACCTCGGCAGGATGGAAGACCGAATGTGCTTAGCAAGGATTACGAGCTTGTAGCTGATGAGTGATGGTAGTAAAAGGGAGGGGGCGGCATTTTTCAATTCTCGCCTAGGGCGGCAAAACACCTAGAAACGGCCCTGACCCTACCAAAGAGTCAGGAGCAAAATGCCACATGTACATGAGCTCTCTACCAATGAGTCAGGTGTTCACTACCGTAGTTTCAGGTGCTGAACAATAGGACATAGATCTGACTGCCGTAGGGTCAGAAGCTGACTACCGTAAGATCAGGAGCATTCTATCTCGGAGCTAGTAGCTGACTACCATTGGAAATGTAGCTGACTGCCTCAGAACTAGGAACTCACTACGGGAGGGCCGGGGCTATCTACTGTGTAGGTTATAGAGGTGACTACTGCCGTGGCAGGAGCTGACTTCCGCAAGGAGCGTGGAGATAGTGTCTGCCTAAGTACAAAGAGGGTAGCCATAAAGGTCCAATTCGGTTCACCCACTTTGCAAGTATGTACATCTGGTTTGGGATGCGCACATTGCTAGCACTTAAGCATACTTCTGTGACACAGAAATTACTCCTGCGTGCATTCTCAGTAGCGAAAATTTTGTATATCAGAATATTAGCTAGACTAAGTAGATGGATAATATAGTACATTGATTGAGTCATCAACACAACAAAGGTTTGAAGACCTATTGATGCAGTTTCTCATGCACACACACTGCTCAGTTTCTACATAGTTTCATCAGCCTTCAAATAGCGGCTGAAAATGTGGTAAACAAACGCTAGGTACAGCTTCATATTCAAGGGAGGCTCATACTCAAAGGCACCCATCTGCGAAAAAGTCTATTTGTTGAAGAAAGGTGCCATATATTACTTGATGAACTTATCCTGCAAATGTATAAAAGAGACTAATCCTTTCAAGGAATAGCTAATCATTGCGCTTTAACCCACTTTCCCATTTCACTTTATCCAAAAGATAGAAAACTCGATGCATGTATCAGACGATTGGTATATGTACTGGTCAAATTATAAGAGTTGACTCAAAGCATTAGGCTTGTCAGTTTTGTACTGTTGTGGTCATGCAGGTCATTTGCACTTATAATACTGTTTAAAAAGCTTATCATGACTGTTGCTCGAAACAAGTTTGTAACATGACCAGAGATGTGCAAACAGGACTACGGTCTTATCCAGAATGTCTAAAGCAGAATGACAAATAATGACTGGGAATCTGTCTCTGGCAAATCACTCACAGCAGACGTTGGGTTTGTAAAATATAGCAAATGGAAGTACCCAAATACCCCTATATTTCTAATCTCACAGTGTCTGGGACTACCTTTATTTCCCACCCTTTTTAGGTCGAGCCTGAGTCAGCTCGCTGCGCTGCTCTGCGAGACTTGTTGTTGTGGAGTATGGAAGAGAAGCCCCGCCCACTCTCCGCCCATATTTGTCATTGGTTTGTGTCATTGTCCTTCATAAATGTTGACTTCTAATTCCTTAGTAGGCTTGTTAGTCCCTCCTTAGTACTGCCTCCTCTTCATTTGTCACCTCCTATGGCGACTGGCCCCTTTACTTCGGTTGTTACACGGACCGTGTTCTTAAGTTTGTGAGCACTCTTTTCTGTAATGAGTTTCTCTTCGTGCAGGCACGACGTGCGCTGCTTCAGCTGGTTTATAACTTTCTTTCTGGTGCGTGAGGTACATAGCGGGTTGTTGCCTATTGAAGACCCCCTCACCCCCCCCCCCGGTATGTGGAGGAGAAGGTTCTGAGAAGCGCTTGATTTTGTGAATACCAGTGGCTTGTGGCAGGCATGGGTGCCCTTTAAATACGCACCCTCTGGATTGGAGGATAAAACGGCTTTATTCCTCAGGGGCCTGCCGCGGAGGGTGGGGGGGGGAGTGTGCAGGCCGAGGCTTCTCGTTTTGAGGGATGTCCCTGTCACTGCCTTCATTTTGTAGCCCTGCAGCGTACCCTCCACATGAGCCTCATTTAAAGGGTCCGGCTGCCACCCTAATCTCGTTATTGCACAAAGAGAAGACGTTCCTGCCTGTGACTCTCTAAATAAGCCTTTCACTCTGATGAGTTCAAACAACGTGGTAAATACGGACAGCAATAGCGCCTCGATGTCAGCGGCCCTTCATTAAACCGCAGGAATAAGGAACGTGAAAGCTCTGCTCCACACATACAAGAGGTGTGGCGCCGCGGCCAGGGCGACTGACGCTGGAATCTGGGGCTCACGGTTCGATCCCCGGCGGCAGGTCAGCCCAGCACCATGTGACTCTGGGCAATAGCTTGCTTAATCTTCCCGACGGCCCCCAGCGCCGGGATACCTTTGGGTAGCTGTTCGCGCTTTACAAATACTGGATTTACATTTACAATCATGGGCTGAAAACAGCGCCACTCAGAGTGGGGATATGCGAATTGGGGTATTGGATGAGAATTTAGTAATTTAAAAGGGGTGTTTTATGAGAGAGGAAGTGAAACTTGGTGCAGAAGCAGCAGAGGCTCTCTGCTGAGTAAAGGCGGGTTAACTCCTGTCAGTGATGGCCCATCAAAGCACTCTTATCAGCATATTGCTTCTTTTGGACAGAGACTGACGCCCCACCCCACCCCCGGATCACTTGTGGCCCCCCTAAGGGTGCCCACCCCCTAGTTTGAAGACACCTGCTTCTAGGCTCACACCCTCGCCTCTCTGGATCCCGCTACCCGCTGTGAGATTCGCCCCTGGTGTCTGAGTAAGGCGCCCTCCTCCCAGCTAATCACAAGCTGGCATCTTCCTTGGCTGAGACTTCACGCCCGACCCTCACTTTGCATACCCTTCTACTTAACTCTGTTATTCAAATGACTTCCGCTGGCATGGAACTAGGTCAACTAGTGGAAATTCCAGTTGGCTAGTCACAGACAGTGTCTGCTGATCTTATATGGGTCATATGGGTGAATTATCTGCCAAACAGGGTATTTAGTTTGATTGCAGTTGCATGTTTGAACTTGACAATTGTATTTGTTGGATCCAGTTGGTATTTTTATTTAATCACATTAATTTTACTTTTATTTCTACAATTCAATATTCAGCAGTTATCTTATAGGTGACAATTGGCCACACTTGGGCACAGGATAATCAATTTTAACTAGTTAGCAGATACGTCCAGGTGTGCCCTTTCCCTCAAGACTTACTCATTGAGCGTGAGCTTCAAGAGTTAAAAGACATTAGCTTCTCAAGAGTGTGTGTGGACGAGTGAGTGTGAGAATAAGTATACTTTAAAACAGGCAGTTTGAGGAAATATCCTTATAATGAAATACAACTACGCACAGTTTCTCGAAGTAAATCATGATGGCAGCAATGTAAAATGCCCCCTCTTCACATCTACTTATGGTGATTTCTGTAGATAGGTTGAATTAAGGCGCTTCAGCCTCAGGGCGCTCGCTGAGCGCCATTTGTTGAGGATTAGTTATGATAGAGACAGGCAGGCAACTTGTATAAAAGGCAGGGTGTGAGCGTTCCTGCTTCTCTCTGCTTATGCATACTGATCACACTTGATGTTTAATCTGGTGACGAAGGTAGCATATGGGTCTCCTCACCGTGTTCCCTGGGATGAGGCACAGCTTTATTCACTTTTTCTTGTAAAATATTTCCCGTCAGTAGTAGGTTGCGAGCGAGATGATGAGGTAGTTGGTCAAGGGGGAAGGGGTGGGAAGTTGCTGGCAGGTCACGGTGAGTCGCCTCAAGCATTTCCTAACTTATGTGTCAAAACATTTTGACACAGCGCTGCATGACCCAATTTGCCCTTCACGGCTCAGCGCACTTCTATTGCATTAAACACCTACCTGTGAACCTTCATAAAATGCAAACCCGAGGTGCCCCAGGGCACTCACTGGCAACTGGGGTGCATGGTTCAGCCACAGTGGAGGAGGGAGCGGGCCAGCGTATGCTAACACCTGGAGTTCCTGCCTACTCTCCCTCCCCTGTAACTTCTGTTCATTAATTTCCCATTTCCACAGCCCCCGTTCCCGCGGAGAAGAGGTGCAGGGGTACACGCGTGGCCCCTTTCCGTGCGTGTGCAGACAGCCCAGGGTCTGCTTCGAGTGCACTCCCCGACAGGCGCTCAGAACAGGCAGCCATTCTGGACACAGTTTTTAGGTCGAGCCTAGAGTCAGCGCGCATGCGCTGCTCTGGGAGACTTGTTGCAGTGGAGTAGGGAATAGAAGCCCCACCCATATTTGCCATTGGCTTGTGTCATTGTCTGTCCTAAACGCTGGCTTCTGATTTGTAAATAGGCTTGTTAGTCCCTCCTTAGTACCGCCTCCTCTTCATTTGTCACCTCCCATGGCGACTGGCCCTTTTACATCGGTTGTTACACGGTACATGTAATTTAGACTTGTAAGCACTATTTTCTTGAATGAGTTTGTCTTAAGCAGCGCTGGCAAAGCTCAGGAGAGAAGGCAGACAGACAGGCAGAGTGTCAGAGGCCACCAAGAGACAATTCAAGCTTGCCGAGTGAGCTTCGTAAAAGGCCAATATTCGACCAAAAATGCTAATTCCACGACCCCTAGACTAAGAGTACCCAGGAACGCAGACACACATGTCCTGCTCAAAGCAACCGCGCTACAAGTAGTCTTAAGTAGCACAAGCAATCACTTTAAAACGCAAATTATATAACTAGCCTGCTCTATGTACACACACTGGGTTTTTGCGATCAGTTACCGTGCTTTAGAAGCGCGTGACCTTTGTCTTACATCTGTACTGCAGGCGCATTAACCAGCTAAGTTAGCCATCACCTCCTCTGGTCGCTCACTAATAAACATTTTAGAATGAATTACAGTGCACAATATTTCTGCAGTTACAAACTGTTGTCATTATTTCTTTAACACCGAGGTGCGACACATTCCTAACCATCTTTTAAAAAATATAACTAAGAAACCAGTGAATGTAAAACAGAGCGGAAGGGGCGTATTGAGACAACTAACCTCAGACAGGGCTTCTAAGCTTTTTGAATGTAAATTTACGAACTTTTTTCCGAGCTGATTTTAATCGTTCTTTTTTTTGTGTGTAAGATGTGCAAGAGAGCTTTAAACAGGCATAAAAAAACTTTAATTCTTTTTCTTCTTTTCATAAAATAAGGCATTAAAAGAGGAGGCAGTGGCTTTAAGTGAGACAAAGGTAATTGCCTCTCTACAGCCAGCCAGATAAACAGGTCACCAGGCTGCCGCTAGCAGCAGGCAGACTGTGTATTATCAGCTCTCCCCTCCTGAAGAACACAGGGACCTCCTTGGGAAAGGGGGGAAAGGCTTTTAAAGCACAACTTGAAACTGATCTCATTCCAAAGAGCGTCAGAATGCCAGGCCAAAGAAGAGGAAAGGAAAAAACAAATCTGCTTTACTCCCACCCTCGCCAGGGCCCCTGCGGCAAAACTAGCCTTTCCAAGGTGGTTTCCTGAAAGTTGTTCAAGAAATAACCACGTAAGAAAACACAACTCAGTTTTAAGCAAAACGGGCATTTATTTACTTGTGTGATTCCTGTCGATTTCTGAACACCCAGGGCTTCCCACATTCGATTTTCGTGCATAAAAAGAAACATTTACTTCATGTGTTGTCTTCTTTGTACCCCTCTAAAATAATCAAACTCGGGCATGCTCTGGGCGGACAAAGAGAGCTGGATTTAGACCCCTTATTAAGACAGAAACAGGGTAATTTCCCCTTTCAAAAATTACAATAAAATGTTTTGGCCCCAGAAACACAAAAGTTTATTGCGCATCATCTCCTGCCAGCTACTTCAGAGTCTCCAGGTTTATCCACACTTTGTGGAAGGGCTGCTGTGCGATGTTATTTCACAACTTTCAAAGGAACGGAAGAGCTTAGGAGACTGGACTCTGTACATCGGTGTTTACTGACGGGCTCCTCTAAAGCCAGATGTCGTCGGCAATCGTTTTCACTTGATTGACCCAATGGATTTTAAAACGTGAATATGTAATTATTTTCCTTTGTACTTTTTTTTTTTTTTAAATAAATCTACCTTTACCAGACTGATGTCTACTTAACGTGGTCCACACTATAGAAAACCTCAAATAATTAAAGAGAATATTGTTGTCATTTTCCTACCAACGCCTTTTTAGGTCTCGCCTACGCAGCGCGCATGCGCTGCATAGGAGGAGACCTCTTGGATTAGGTCTCGCCTACGCAGCGCGCATGCTCTGCTTAGGATGAGACCTCTTGGAATCGATTCACTTTTGAGGCCAAAAACGTGCACGCTTTGCATTGCTTTCAATGGCAACGCGTGCACGTTTGGCAATTCCCTTGCGGGAGCGAGCTTTGAAACCATCTGTTTGTAATTAACTTTCAAACAGATGGAGCCCTTCCTCGCTCCCGCAAGGGAAACGCTGTGTGTGCTCTCGGCCGCACTCACCCCCACCCCTCCCACTTGTTTCTTTTGTGATGTGTATACATACGTTTGAAAAGCTACCCGTGTGTATAATGTCGGTGTGTACGTAATATATGATGTTTTTTAACTGCATGTAAGTAATGTGTTTGTAAATCTTTAGATGTGCGTCAAGTAGTGTGTGTTACCTTTTTTTCTGGTTTTTTTTGTACTTTTTGTGCTTTTCTCCCGCCTCGCTGTTACAAATTGAAGGCTTTCTCTCAGGTATGCTCTTCAAAGCCCTGCTAAAACAAAACCAGAGAGGGAGGCGGCTGGGGCGCAAATCCTTCTATTCAGTACAGGCAAATTCAAGCTGAGGTGGGATCTGATTAAAAAGCGCTTCTTTGAATGTGCTGCCCTATGCCCAGGACCAGTTAGACTAGTTGCAGCAGCTCGACAAAAAGGCATTTTAAATCGCAATTTGTAAGCACGAGAGGGGGAGAGTCAAGTATATTTTTAAACCGCTTTCCTTCCCTCTTAAACTGGCAGAGAATGAAGATTCCTTTCTTTCCCTCAAGTTATGCCTCTATTTTTCGCTGTTTTGTGGTTCATTTTTAAAGCGGTGTTTTATGTTTTGGAATGGTGGAAAGGCCGCCGCTGTGGGAGGTGCATTTTCAGTTTCTTTAGTTTTATCTTCGAGCGAGGCTGGGAAGTTATGCTGTGGCTCGTGCTGTTGCCCAATATGTTGTCTTCTTTTAATCTTTAATCAATGCAGCGGTTATAAACTTCTGGTCTCCGGCCCCATAAAGCACGTTGTCTGTGGATGGAGAGGGTGCTGCCCTGCTCGCCATGTAAACAATTCCCCAGCATTGCTGTGTTTTTTGTGTGTGTTTTTTTCATGTTTTGGGTGGTATTGGGAACTTGGGGATATAAGGCAACGTACCATGTAGACCTGTTAGTTTTTAGAAGCCCAACTGCCTGGCTTGTCTCCAGCGGTCATCTGGGTGCCTTTTTGCTTTTCAGTGGTTTTTACTTGCCCTCCACCCCTCATTGGATTTTGGACTCTTTGTTTGGGGTACTCCCCCACGAACCGGTTTTCAGTGGGTTTACATTGTCAAAGAGCTGAGAAACAGGCTGCAGTGGGCTATTGAAATAGTGTTTTATACAGCCGAATACACGCATACAAGACTACGTTTGTGTGGTATGTGGCCTATACAAAAGGTCAACACTACACACGAGCTGTCTTTCAGTAGGCCTCCTCCCACTGGCACTGTCAACAGGCATGCAACGTTCGTGTTTCTTGCGCCTCCACCACCACCACCAAGCACTTTGGACTTTCGCCATTATGTACTAAGATTTTTTCAAAATACTCCCATCCTAACAAATGCGAGACAGATGGAGAGTTCACATAGAGTACAAGCTTAGAGATGCAAAGACGATTGAGGAAATGCCGGCAGCATACACAAAGCCATATTCTGAGTGTATGTCTAAAGTGAGATTTACATATTCCATGTATTAAGAAATCTATCATTTCATACAAATGATAAAAGTAATTGTGTGTCGATGCCGAGGAATACTGGTAACGGGAGACTGAGGCAGAGCTCTTTAATAAAGGCCCCTCTAACCCCGATATTGCACCAATAGGCCATAGCAGACTCCTTAATATAGTGCATCCTTGCATATTACATGTAAAATGTATACTCCCCTTTTCGTGGGATACAGAGTGATTCACTGAAAGGTTGTGATTCTTGTGAATTATGGGGTTTGATTACAATTGTTTTTAAATCACAGAATTCCGACAATAGCCAATAGTGTTTTGTTTCAAATCTAGCATTACTTTGAAAAACATAATTTATTGCAATGTTGTTTTCACCAGTAATGAACACTTTTTTTTTTAGAAACATGGTGAAAATATCTTGACTTTTTGTTTTAAAAATACGTGCTGTCTGCATTATGCCCCTATGATTCTACCTTAGAGGTTCTGCTTACATTTACGGACTGCTAATTTATCAATTACATGTCACTAGTACAACTCCATGTCATCTGGTGGTTACTGTGTTCATTTCCATGGCGACGAGCTGGGGGTTGTGACCTACCGGTACACATGCAGGGAATTAGGAGCTGGAGGCAGTGCAGACGGACAAGACCTTCCTTGAGGCATTCTGCAGGACATGAACAGTTAAAATTAGACAACACAGGGGTGAGCTTTGTGACGGTTTGTAAACTGGCTTTCTAGCTATGGCACCCCAGACATCCTTACGTTAGTCATACCTCTCTCTAGTCCTCATCGTGATATTCAGTCAACTCAGCAGGTTGTAATTTCAGCTTAGACTACCCAGTGGTTAGTCAAGGTGCCTCCTAGGTGGGTTATAATGCAATCCACAATTTTAATGCCATAAATCAGGTTTACATTTAATTTTCCAAAGGCCCACCCCATGACTGACTGTAGGGTCTTTACTGTGGCTGCAGCCAGGCACTGGAATATTCTGCCATTTTCTGTCCTGTCTTAGTCTAGATAACCTGATGTCATTTCGTAAAATGTTAAAAAGCTGGCACCAGTGCCAAGAAACCCTATTATGGTGACCGCTGCGCTCTACAAAATATAAAAATAAACATGCTGTTGCACCTCAATGGGTTGCTTCTGAAGGCGCGTGTGCGTGTGTGTATGCAGTATCATCCCATTATTTAAGCACCAGAGGCAATTCTGTATTTTTCTGTGTAAGTGGACTCTGTTATATTTATTATTGTATATTTTTTTCGCTTTAATGCTGCGATACATACTTTGCTTCACACATGCATGAATCACGGCTGGCATGGACGTGGACTGCGCATTAAAAAGCCTTTTAAGTAAGATCAACTAAATTCATATGGCGGTGCCTGACACTCTACAGCTGAGGGGAATCTGGGTTTTGGGGAGGCAGACTGCACTATATTACATTTAGCATTTGCATCCCAATGTGTCTTCCTGTGCCGGCAGCCCAGTTTTGGCCCTGGAGGCCCATCGAACTCTCTGACTTTTGTGCGTGTGTTTTATTTATTTTATGTAACCTAAGCAGCATTACAAAAATCAACATTACAAGCGCGCTGCAATGTTGTCATGAATGAGCACTTCCTGACCTTTTATGAAGCGAAACACAAAGCCTACTTTCCATATTATAGTCACCAATAAATATATGAGTTTTAGGGGGTGCATGGGCCACTAATAAATCTGACCATTTTTGTTGTTTTTGTTTTAGTTTTCTTAAACATATTGGCACCCTTTCCTTCGTTTAGGGCTTCGCAACCATATCATAGATGGAGACCTCTTGGAATCGATTTGCTTTTGAGGCCAAAAACGTGCACGCATTTTTGTACAATTGGGGGCATATTTACAAGGGCATTATCGCCGCTTTAGGGGCACTTTTTGCCGCTGAAGCGGCGATAATTTCATCGCCCTATTAGCAAGGCGGCGCTAACATGCATTAGCGCATGTTAGCTGCTGTTTTTGTAACGCCACGCATCTTAGCGATATACATCGCTGAGATGCAAAGTAGGCGTTCCTTCCTGTAACACCATGACAAAAGGTCGCGAACAGGACATCGCGTTATTTACAACGCGGCCCCGGAACCACGAAGCGATGATGAAAGCCGCGCTAACTGCGGTTTTCGCAGGATCCTTAACGCCTGGTCAAAACTTGACTTAGGCAGGTTTTGAATGGGAGGTGGATTGATTGGTTACGTCCACACTCCCCTATTATCAAGCTTTTCATTAGCGTGTGAAATCATCGCTTGATTTCACACGCTAATGATGAATATCGCCGTCTATTGCAGGTTTGTACATCGCCGGTGAGCAAGACGTTGTAAATACGCCGCTAACACGGCGATGTAATCCAGCAATAGGCGGCGATATTCAAAATCGCGCTAAGCGTGATTTGCGATGTTTAACGCGAAGCGTTGATAATATCCCCCTTGATTCTGACACACAAACTTGGCATTCGCCTACCAAAAGGTAAAACAAACAGCTGCCCCAAGACATCTGTAGGTTGTTGTGTTGCCATAAAAAAGCAGTAGTCTACTGCCTAAAGTCTGTAGCATTGAAAATATGGAACAGTACTTTGTGCCTGCAGTCTGCTGGAATTCAGATTACAACAAGCACTGGCATAGCCAATAGGTCTCGCCTTTGGGACCTTATAAGTGTTTAGTTATCCAGCACAATATCCTTGGTGCAACAACATCAAGTGTTGCATAGCTAAACACTTATAAGGTCCCAAAGGCGAGACCTATTGGCTATGCCAATGCTTGTTAAACTTGAAAGATCTAATTTAATAGATTTGATCGGAGATCTGAAGCTGCCATAGGTTTGTGCCAGATGTCTGTCCCCTCCTCCACACACAGCTGCTACCCAGCTCCTGCCAGCGGGCTAAGTTACTTGCTGTTTATTACCTTCCTCATAAATCTGCTTTCTGATAGATAAACAGAATGTGAGAGCTGAGACAGACTAACCTTTCCAGCCAGCTTGCTTTCTGCATACACTCCATGATGGGCATATCAATGTAACCAGATCTCAACTGTCCGAATTTGTATTTGTTTTCATAGGCTGTTGTTCAATACTCTTACAGTTGCACCACACAGAATGTTATAGTGCTGTTTACTTTAAACAAGGAACTTCTCTTTCTGTCTGTGTTAAAAAGCCTTGTTTTTGTTGCAGCTCTTTCTCTTCGCTCCGCTCCCCCGTAGTTATTTTAAGCTGTAAAATTGTATGTACTATAAAGTAATGATGGTGATGTTGTGTTTAAGTTGATTTATATGTATGTTTATTTAATTGTTTTGGCTGCCAACGTGTTGCACTTTATCCTTCTCAGAGGGTTTAAGACACTGTAAGCAGACGGAATTTCAGAAAAGAAATGTCATAGACCAGCAAAGCACTACCACCTCAGTATGACTCAGCACCACCTCAGCGTCACTGAGCACCATTACAGGACCATGTTTGCACCACAGCATTAGCACAGCACCACCTCCGCATCAGTCAGCGTCACTCATCTCCACTACAGCAGCACCACCGCAGCACCACCTGAGCTTCGATCAGCAGCACCTGAGCATTACCACAACCCCAGCACCACCTTAGCATCACTCAGCCCCAGCGCAGCACCAGGACAGCACCACCACAGCAGTACCGCAGCACCAATGCATAAGCGCAGCACTACCTCAGCACCATATCAGCGCAGCACCACTTTAGCACCAGTCAGTGTCACTCAGCACCACTTGAGCGTCCCTCAGCAGCACTGGAGCACTACCACAACACCACCTCAACATTGTTCAGCCCCAGCACAGCATCACCTCAGCAGCTGCGTAGCATCAGTGCAGCACCACCTGACTACCAACACAGCAGTACCTCAGCTCAGTGCAGCACCACCACCTCAGCACCTGCACAGCACCAGCATCTCCTCAGCATCACTCAACACCACCACCTCAGCACCAGCACAGCATCACTCAGCACCATCTCAGCACCAGCATCTCCTCAGCATCACTCAACACCACCACAGCACCACTTCAGCATCACTCGGCACCACCTGAGCGCCATCACAGCATTACCGAAGCACCACCAAAGCATCACTCAGCATCACTGAACAACACCTCAGTATCACTCAGCACCACCTGAGCACCACCTCCGCACAAGCACACCACCACCTTAGCACTACGTTAGTTTAACTCAGCATGACCTCGGCACCAGCGCAGCACCACCTCAGCACCAGTACAGCACCACCTCACTACCAGTACACCACCACCTCTGCATCAGTGCAGCACCACCACCTCTGCATAAGCGCAGCACCACCACCTCAGCATCAGCGTAGCACAAGCACAGCATCACTCAGCGCCACCACAGCATCACTCAGCACCACCTCTGCACCAGCGCAGAATCTCCTCAGCATCACTCAACACCACCTCAGCATCACTCAGCACCACCTCTGCATCACTGAGCACCGCCTGTGCACAAGCACACCACCACCTCAGCACCATGTCAGATAAACTAGAAGACATTGTATATGTTAATTATTTTTTTAATACGGTTGTTCATTTGTACATAACATTTACTTGCTTATTTATAAGGTAACAAAAATGCTTATAACACTTTTTTATTATAACTTTTCAACATGCTGCACAGCAGCCACACTGCTCTACAACATAGCTTAAACACATTAACAAAGCCAATAGCTCTGGCAAAACACTTATAAGGTCCCAAAGGCGAGACCTATTGGCTATGCCAATGCTTGTTGTGTGTGTCTAACAATCTCGCTATTGCCATGAATGTAACGGGGGCCTTGTTTCCAGACAGAGCAGGGAGATTCTCAGCCCTGCTCCAGTGCGTACATAAGTCAGGCACCCCGACATTGTGGGGTCGGGTTACTTCAGAGACAATGACAAAGGCATGGTACCCCTTACCTGGCTCTCACTGCACAGGCACTGCTTTATTCACTTTTTCCTTGTAAAATATTTCCCGTCAGTAGTAGGTTGCGAGCGAGATGATGAGGAAGTTGGTCAAGGGGGAAGGGGTGGGAAGTTGCTGGCAGGTCATGGTGAGTAGCTGAATGGAAGTTTTCGAATAAATTAGAACGTTGATCCTTAAATGATGGTGTGACTTGTATTATCAGTATGCCTCATTTGCCATTTAAAGAACGTGTTCCTGTAATTGCAATCTGGAAAAAACGGCGATTTATCACCTTAATTTTTATGAGATTTGGTTGTGATTAACACATGTTATCCGGATTTAAACTCGAGTCCTTTTTAGGTCTCGCCTAGGCAGCGCTTGCTCTGTCTCGTTGAGACATGCAGTATATACTATAGCGTGGAAGCTTCGTTTAAGCTCCCGTCCACTCTCCGCCCATCTTTTGTATTGGCTTAGGTCCTAAATGCAGCCTTCCCATTGGTTTTAGGCTTGTTAGTCCCTCCTACTGACGGCCATGTTGTCAATTGTGTCCTTCCATGGCTATTGGCCCCTTTACTGTAAACACAATTTTGTTCCGTGGCTCACCCCCTCCCCTTTCGCAGCCCATGACTTCTCGGGACACCACCACCCCGCAATCCTGTTTGTGCCTTTTTGCCCACCCGTACTCCCTTTTAAAATGCAATAGGACGTGCATAAATGCGAGTTCTATTGCATTGCAAATGCTTTTTTTAAAGTAGTGCGCATTAACATGCGCGCGATGCCTGGATTCCCCCGCGATGCCTAGAGTCGTAGCAGGAGCCCACCCCGCATATTGGTGCTTGCTTGGTACAGCAGGAGCCTACCCCGCATTGCCAATACCCCGGTGAAACCGCCGCCGAGAGCCGCGAAAACCGGAAGTCAGGCGGACTGCCTGACGAAGGACGGAGCTAGCCCCAGGAAGTCTTACTAAGGGTGCCCGAGTCAGCCTGTGGGAGGTAGGAGCAGAGACGAAGGGCCCCGAAGAGTGGGGCTCACAGTGGGCATTATGGCGCTGATGCTTCATCTTCCCAGCTGCACCGCAGACTAAATACCGCGCATAAACCACTTTGTTTCACGGGAGACCTCCCATGCATTCTCCCTCCGGGCTACCATGCTAAGGACTCCGAGGGCCAATGAATAATTAAATGCTTACTGTAGGAGTGTAGAAAAGGGTATTAAGGCAAATGTAAACTGAAATATTTTCCCCTTTTCTGCCTCTTTTCGAAGTGCCAAGGGTAACAGTTTGCTTGAGTACTTCTGCGAAAGGGCACCCGAGACTACACAGCTGGAATTCTTTCAACATCGGTCTAGGTCGCCTTCGAAAACAAACAAAAAATGTATTGGCTCTTGTATTGCTTGTTTGTCCTGCTCCAGACATCTGCAAAATAAACTTTTTTTCTTCAGCCATGATTTATATGCAGGGGAGCTAAAAACAAACTGACGTTTCTCCCCCTCGCATAGACCCCCTTTTCATTCCCTGCATTTTTTCCTACACCGTGCACCAGTCACTACTACGGCACTTCGCATGCCCCGCGCTTGCTCATCATTTGTTATGGCTATTTTGGATTAAACGTAGACAGGCTCTGTGTGATACACCGCCCGGGTGCCGAAGCAAGTGAAAGGAAGGAGTTTTCCCAAGCGCTGCCCCTAGCAGTCTGGAAAGCGGCAGCCGCCTTTCTGCGTTTTTCTCTTTCTAGAAAATTACTAAGCCGCGCCGCTTATTTACGGCAAAATAAATATCACTCTTCATTACGCAGCGTGCCTTTCCTTAAAGCAGTCTTTGGGAAAAACATATAAATAAAAGTGGTGCCAGCACACGTTTCCTCGGACAACAATTAGGTGGCAGCTACTCTATCCACGAGTGACTGGATGTCTCATGTGAGGAGGCTCTGTGCTGTTATCGAATGGAACTGAACACAACTTGCTGAACTTTTTTCACTGTTTGAAAACTCTCCATAGCACCCACCTGAGAAAGCTTTCCTATAATACCTTAATAGAAGACACCAGGGTCTGGATAACATGGACACATTCATGTATTGTACGTCACCGAGTGCCCCTGCAGGACATCACCCTGTACCATCGAAATACCCTCATCCCAGTGTCCCTGAAGTGTCAGTCATCCAGTACTGTCTTGATGCGTGAGATTTATTGCTCATACCTTGCACAGCACCAGGGCACAAGTCCTAAAACAAGCATTTGCAATGCAATAGGTCTCGCATGTTCTACACTCAGCAGCGCGGTTCGTCTGCAGGGCCGAGAGAAAAGACAGCATTACCCCCATGCTGATAACTCTCCAATGGCTGCCAACTGAAACAGGGGCTATCTACAAGTCGGCGTGAGCTAGAAAGCTATAGCAAAAACATGAATACCCAATTAGAAGGATCCTGTCGTGAGGTACATCAGTTCATGCTAATTGCTATTAAGGTCTCCTGTGTCCAGCTTTCCACACACTGCCTGCCACCCATACTACCTACCTCCTCCATGTCCTTCTGCCCACATAGAGATTGGTCCATAGAAATTGTCTTCCACGCGCACCCGTAGATAATATTTTTTTCAAATCTTGTATTTTGAGTGCTATGACCACCGAAGGCCCTGATTCTATATTAAAAACACAGCTTTGGACTATACCATTTCCCGCTAAAAGGCAATATTTCTCTCCATGTGTTCCCATACCTGGAGTGTCAAGCAGTTTGGTGCTCACTTTCCCTCCATATTAAAGAACAGTAGATGTTTCAGCACCCAGGCTAATGTGCTGAATTGCTAAATACATATAAGGTCCCAAAGGCAAGACCGATGCATTGCAAATGCTTGTTTGAGCAGCGCACGGGATCTACCTGATGTGCGTAAATGGTATCCATCGGGGGATCGCCAGTCTCCTTTCCACAGGAATGCTGCGATCTCCAGGAAATTTGTGGAAACTTTTTACTAAAATGAAATTTATGCATACTTTCACAAAAATGTGCATAAATGATGCACAAAAGTTATGGTCGCTTCTGTCTCAGGAATAAGTGTTGCTGCTACTGGAGCGGGGGAATATGGCGGACGCCAGCTAAGCGAACGTGGGTCTTCCGTCATCGGGTGCTGCGATGCTAGACTAAGAGGGCTCTCCCTCTGATTTCCCGTCTCCATCCCTAATTTAATTTTCAAAAAGCCTACCTGCTCCTTCTGGGTTCTCGCGGATTTTTACTGTCAATAGTGCCGGAGCCGCGCGAGGTATTCGACGCTCCCCGAGCCCCGTGGTGGGAGGCGGAATATGTGATGTTACAACGCGATCAAAATGATCGCGGTATGTAACATCGCAGTTTTTACAACGCAAGTCGTTACAACGACTTGCGCTGGAGGGCGCTGGACTTAGGAGGAGTAAGATTTACTATTCCAACACCAGTCTACGTACAGTAGGGAAGGTGTTGGAATAGTAAATCTTACTATTCCTTAGGTTATAGCGCCCTCCAGTGCAAGTCGATGTAACGCTTGCGTTGTAATGGCAGCGTTCTAAATGGTAAATAGACATAATATCGAAATAAAAATATCGAATGGACAGAATATCGAACCCAAAATATAGAATGGACATAATATCGAATGGACATAATATAGTCGTTAAAAATATCGAAATTAAGGTAAGTAATATCGATTGTCAAAATATCTAAGTACAAAATATAGGCATTAAAAAATATCGAATTTTTAATAATATCGAATTTTTTCAAAGTGTTTTGTATGTTAGTATATGTGTTAAAAGTTTATATTAGTTTTTGTAATGTATGTTAAATTTTTTTAAAGCAATGATTTTTATGTTATTTTTTGCGTCATTTAATTCCGTAGCGGGTTGTGGGTTTATAGGGGAATAGGGTGGGAAGTAATTTAATTGTAATTAAGTAAATATTTATTTTTATTTATTGGTATTGATAATTAATTTATTGTTAATTAATTATTAATTGGTAATTAATTTTTATTAATTGGTAATTAATTTTTATTAATTGGTAATTATGTTAATTCTATTAATTTATTATTTGTAGCGGGTTGTGGGTTGATAGGGGGATATGGTGGGAAGTAATTTAATTGTAAATAATTAATTATTGAAAATATTTTTTTTGTTTTGATAATTTATTGTTAATTAATTATTAATTGGTAATTAATTTTTATTAATTGGTAATTAATTTTTTATTAATTGATTAATTGATAATTATGTTAATTATATTAATTTATTATTTGTAGCGGGTTGTGGGTTGATAGGGGGATATGGTGGGAAGTAATTTAATTGTAAATAATTAATTATTGAAAATAATTTTTTTGTTTTGATAATTAATTTACTGTTAATTATTAATTGGTACTTTTTTTTTGTTTATACATTTTTGGTATTGAATATTAATTGGTTGTTAATTATTTATTAATAGGTAAATAATTTCTAATAAATAAATTGTATTGGTATTTATAATTAATTAATTATTAAATATTTTGTAATTGGTAATTAATTTTAATAATAATGTTTATTAGTATTGATAATTAAATAATTGTTATTAAAATATTAAAATATTACTTTCCCTACTGTTGCACTCTTTGGAGTGGGAATAGTAATTTTTACCCCTATGCTATCCAACGCTTTCCCTACTGTTGCACTCACTGGAGTGGGAATAGTAATTTTTACCCTCCCGCTATCCAACGCTTTCCCTACTGTTGCACTCTCTGGAGTGGGAATAGTAATTTTTACCCCTACACTATCCAACGCTTTCCCTACTGTTGCACTTTTTGGAGTGGGAATAGTAGTTTTTACCCTCCCGCTATCCAACGTTTTCCCTACTGTTGCACTCTCTGGAGTGGGAATAGTAATTTTTACTCCTACGCTATCCAACGCTTTCCCTACTGTTGCACTCTTTGGAGTGGGAATAGTAATTTTACCCCTACGCTATCCAACGCTTTCCCTACTGTTGCACTCACTGGAGTGGGAATAGTAATTTTTACCCTCCCGCTATCCAACGCTTTCCCTACTGTTGCACTCTCTGGAGTGGGAATAGTAATTTTTACCCCTACACTATCCAACGCTTTCCCTACTGTTGCACTCTTTGGAGTGGGAATAGTAATTTTTACCCCTACACTATCCAACGCTTTCCCTACTGTTGCACTCTTTGGAGTGGGAATAGTAATTTTTACCCTCCCGCTATCCAACGTTTTCCCTACTGTTGCACTCACTGGAGTGGGAATAGTAATTTTTACCCCTACGCTATCCAACGCTTTCCCTACTGTTGCACTCTTTGGAGTGGGAATAGTAATGTTTACCCCTACGCTATCCAACGTTTTCCCTACTGTTGCACTCACTGGAGTGGGAATAGTAAATTTTACCCTCCCGCTATCCTACGCAAAAAATATTGAATATTTTTTAATAATATTACGTTAATATATGTATGTATTAAAAAATAAAAATGTATGTTTATTTTTTTTTACTTAAATTAATTATTCATTAATTTGAAAGTTATTTAAGTATTTTTAAGTATGTTTTACTTAATTATATTTATTATCTTATTAATTTTACATTACTTTTAAGAGATTTAAAAATTCGATATTTTGACTAACTATATTTTTTACAACGATATTTTTGATTCGATATTTTTGTACTTACCTGTTTGTAGATAGGGAGTCGATATTTTGGTATTCGATATTTTTAACTCGATATTTTGTCAGGTCGATAGTTTCTTCCTCGATATTATGTCAGTGATCCTTCTAAATGCATCGCGGTGTAATCACCGCGATGTAAAGGATGTTTCCCGGGAGGGCGCGGCCCGGGAGCTGCGACATTGCCGCACGGCTTCCTTCCAGGTCCAATTCAGAGCCAGAGGAGGAAGAGTCAGCACCGGACGAGGTGCTTGGAAGGTGTTTCATGGCTCGTAACCTTCGGCGTGGTTGCCTGCTATCGGATGCAGGGGAGCGGAGGCAGGTTCCAACTACCGACAAGCTGGAGGCGGTAAGACTGTTCTGAGAGTTGACGGAGCTGCAGGGGTTACCTTGTGTCCGGTTTTGACCCCCCTTTACCAGCCCACCTACATTTACGCAAGCTATCCTAGTAGCCCCCACTGATGTCTCAGGCAATAGGCCTCCAGTAGAGAGTTTGGCAGGAGGGGAGGTCTCACACCTTATGGAGTGGGGTAGATATTTACAACCCAGATCTTCCTTGCCCACAGGAAACATCTGTAGGTACACACTTCGCACCAGGGGTGCGCAACCCATTTCTTTGCCAGGATTGGCTGCTTTGACGCCTTCTCCTCCAGCGATCGGCCCAGGAAACACAACTAAGGGTCAGTGTAAGTCACCCGAACGCCCTAAAAAGGAGAAAGGACTGGGGGGTAGGGAGGAAAGGACAACCCTCGCTGCAGCCAGCAAGAGCCCCAGGAGGAGGGGCAGAGGAAAGAAGGCCACCCTATTGAAAGTAAAGGTAACTCCCTCGTTAAAATCTTTCTACAAGGTCCTTGCGCCACCGGCCTCCATCCCCACTCAGGAAGGTATTTACAGCAACTATAATTCTACTAGGATGGAGGAGAACATAAGTCAACCCCATGAGGACATTCTGCCCCCCGTCTCCCCGCCCCATTCAGCCTCCCAGCTCCCTAGTCTCGCTGACTGGAGGAGCCCTAGAGCAATCATGCAACCTTCTATAACCACAGCAAATAGGTTTATTACGTTGGAGACACGGGACGAGGACAACCAGGATGAGCAGGCGAACCCCCCAAAGTTTGATTCAGGTACTAGTCAATTACCTCAGACGGCTCCGGAGACTTTGGCTGATATCCTCTTAGCCCTTAAGGAAGAAATGAAGAATAGGTTTACGGTCTCTGAAACAAATCAGGTCGCGATTTAGTCCTCCTGTGCAGCCCTAGCCCAGAAGCTGGAAGAATTATCTATAAGAACTGATTCTCTGGAGAAGGAAATCCCTAAAATGAAGTAGGCATTTGACACATCCTCTGCAGAGATGAGCCGATTAGCGAGGCAAAATAAAGAAATGAGGGACGATTTAGAACGCCTTGAGAATCACTCAAGAAGGAACAGTCTAAGATTAATCAACGTCCCCGAAGCTTTAGAAGGATCGGACATCAAGGCCTTCGTGATCTCGTTGTTGCGAGATACGGGTTTAAAGAATCGACCAAATATCGACCTTTCCTTTGAGATTTGGCGGTTCCATCAGGACCCCTTCAAGAGGAATCCTGCGAGGCAGAAGCTGAGGAAAATTTTAATCAATTTTCTTACGTACACCACGAAGGAGGCGATCCTGACCATTGCATTATAGGAAGGTTCTCTGTCGGCTGGATCCTACTCTTTTTCTATAAGGTCCGATGTGTGTCATGCTACTGCCCAGAAACAATGGGAAATGGGGAAACTGATGGAGGAGTTGAACAAACTGGGGGTTAAGGTCCAGTTAAAATGTCCGGCCTCGCTCCGTACAATGTGGAACACCCATATGTATCTACACCGCTCAGTAGAGGAGGTCGATGATCTGACTGCAGAAATCAAGAAGGGGGAAGGCTCATAGGGGGGCGGGGGAAAGAGAGATTAAGGAGGCTCGACATAAATGTGTTTTTTTACACCCGAAGATTGAAGACCACTAGGCTAATGCCTAAAATAGTAGGGAGGGTTCCCCTGGGGAGGGGGGAAACAGGGCACAGGGATTGGGTGGGGGGATGGACGGGGTTGGGGCACAAGGTGGGGAGCAGTGGGAGAAAATGTAAAAAAAAATCCTCTATCATGTCAGAAAGCTTTTTGTTTCATTATGGTATTAGTTTTGACTGTACTTAGACCAAACATCCAGGTCAATGGGAGTAAATGAGTTAGAATTCCTTTCATGGAATGTTAATGGACTCAGGTGTAAGCTCAGGCGGAGATTGGTCAAGACATTTCTTGAGCAAAGTATGGCGCAGATATGTCTGATTCAGGAAACCCACTTGGATATCTTTGAGAGTCGAGCCATTTTTCCTGGGTACCCCAGGATAGAGTCTTTTCTTGTCTCAGAGCAGACGGAACATTGTAAAGGTGTCGCTATATTGATTAAACGGGGGGGGCAGGCTGCGTGATAAAATCTTCCAAAACTGATAAGACGAGGTGGTTAGTTGCTGTCTTAGATTTTGGAGGGACAGAGTTAGCCTGTGCAGCTTTCTATGGCCCTAATATTGACGACCCTATTCACCTTTCTAACCTCCGATGGAATTTGATGGAAATCGCAGCCCCTATAATAATTGGGAGGATTTCAATGTCTTACTTGACCCTCTGCTTAATAGGTCAAATAGGAGCCATCACGATAATGCCCCTCGGGTTCGTCAGACCCTAAACAACATGATGCATGACTTGGCCCTATTGGAAGTATGGAGGGCTAAGAGGGGTGATAGCCAAAGCTTCACTTTTCATAGTAAAAAGCATGGGCATGTTTCAAGATTAGATTATCTCTTCGCAGATAGATCTATTATAGACTCTATAACTACTATCAACATTCTCCCGAGTCATGCCTCAGACCATGCAGCGATCTGTGTCTCCCTTGTAGGTTATAGCCAGCCATCTAGACCAAGATGGACTTTAAAGAGGGTAATGCTCACAGATCCAGAGATAATAGAAGCACTCAAACAGGCATGTGTGGTTTTTTTTTGCAGTTAATATCGGGTATACCTCCCTGGATGTGCTATGGGACGCCTTTAAGGCATTCATTAGAGGCACTTTACATAGCCTCACCTACTCTAAAAATAAAGCGGAATTTTTAACCATAAAAAAGATGGAGGATAAAGTGGGCTCATTAGAGGCCGATCTATCCTGGGTACACTCGGGGCCGGCCGACGCAAGGGCACGGGTACAGAAACTGTTGGAATAAGCACGACAGGAATACAGGGTTAAGCTAGATCAAAAGTGCAAAGCTCAATGGTATACAAGATCTATGCAGAATTTTGAGTATGGTGAGAAAGCGGTTGGACTGTTGGCTTGGAAGGCCAGGGTAGATCGCTCTAGGAATCATATCAGCCAACTAGTAGTGAATGAGAACGGAGATGTCTCCAATAAAATGGAGGATATGCAAGCCTGGTTAGTCTCTCTCTTTTCTGCTCTATATAGGGAAGAAATTTTCCCGAGCCCGGAGGTCCTCAAGGCCTGGCTGAGTAAGATACAATTACCCAGCCTAACAACAAACAGCCATGAGATTTTGGATGCCCCGATAACAAAGGAGGAGATCCGTCTAAGTCTTAGTAAAAGCAGGAATGGCAAAGCTGTAGGTACCGATGCACTCCCTAACGAATTATATAATCTTTTGATAGAGGAGCTGATACCCATTTTGGAAACTTTGTTTAATTCAATCTACCAATCATAGGGTCAAGTTCCTAGATCTTGGAAAGAGGCAATAATTGTACTTATCTTAAAACCCTCTAAAGATTCTACTCGAGCCGACTCCTACAGGCTAATCTCCCTGCTAAATGCGGATTATAAGAACTTTATGAGTATTTTAGCAGGGAGATTGGCAAAAGTCGCTCCACAGTTAGTACATCCTGACCAGAAGGGCTTTATTCCAAAGAGATACATACAGGAGCAGACCCAGAAGCTCATTGGTACGATAGATCTTGCTATTGAACATTCTGCGCCCTTGGCCGTGGTGGCCTTGGACGCCGCTAAAGCGTTCCATAGAGTGTGCTGGGAGTTCCTGTGGGAGACGATGAGAGCAATGGGTTTTGGCCCTACCCTCTTATATACACTTAAAATGATTTATGAGGGAGCTTCGGCTAGGATTTTATTAAATGGGGTCCTGACCCACAGTTTTAGTGTATTAAGAGGGACACAGCAGGGTTGTCCCCTTTCACCTCTGTTATTCGATATATATATAGAGCCATTGGCCATACTGTTGAGATCTGATGTCTCCGTAATCCCTTTCAGATCTCAGTCCTATAGCAGTAAGGTTGCGCTCTATGCTGATAATCTATTACTTTATACAGCTGATCCTGCTATTTCTATCCCGAGGGTGGAACATCTATTAGAGGAGTTTGGGTCCCTATCTGGATATTTAGTCAATACCTCAAAAACGGAGGTGATGTGCTGGAATATTTAGGATTGGGATGGGAAAGTTAGCCCTAATTTTAAATATCCGGGAATCACAATAGTAGATGAGATCGATAAAATTCCGCAGCTTAATCTGCAAAGAATTTCAAGAGAAATAGACCGTCTATTCGCTAGATGGAATAATCTCCCCTTAACCTTATTTGGACGAGTCAATCTAATAAAAATGGTTATACTTCCCAAATTAACTTATCTTTTCAATGCTGTCCCCCTTGGTTTTCCCAAATTAGACATCGATAAAATTCAGAGGAAGGCCGTAAGCTTCATATGGACTTATAAGGGTGGAAGGTTGGCATGGAAAAAACTTAGGGCCATATTATCAAGAACGGGCGATAACATTATCGCCGCTTTAGCGGCAGGAAACTGCCGCTAAAGCGGCGATAAGGGGCTTGATAATATGCCCTATAGAATTCCAATAGAAGCCCAGGTCCTCGGGTGAAGGACATCAAACCTGGGCTTCTATTGAAATTCTATAGGGCATATTATCAAGCCCCTTATCGCCGATTTAGCGGCAGTTTCCTGCCGCTAAAGCGGCGATAATGTTATCGCCCGTTCTTGATCATATGGCCCTTAGACGCAAAGGGGGATTGGCCCTGCCAGATTTTAATTGGTACTGTGCAGCTTTCCAATTTAAAAACCTCCGGATGCTGCTTGTGAAGGCTGTTGACTCTACTTTGGGAAAGCTCCTGGGTGAGATGGTAAGGCAATGGAGTGGAGATGGGTTCCTATATAAGTTTGGTGCCCCCAGAAACTTTTAGAAAGTTCGACTAAAAATACTGAGGTCTGCCCTACACCTGTGGTACAAGGTCAGGAGTAGGTGGGACCTAGGTTATTATTCTGACTTGGCTCCAGTCTGGGTCTCCCCCGGGACCCCGTTACGTTTAAAAGATAGCCTAAGTGTACCACTCAGCAGGGCAGGTATCACAACATGGATAGACTTGATGATATCGGAGGGTGTGTATCCATGGGAAGTTTTAAAAGCAAAGATTGGAAATGATTTCTCTAGGTTTAAGTTCATCCAACTTTCTTCCTGGTCTATGGCCGTTAAAAAGGAAATCCGGGGTGATTGAGAATTGGAGTTATCTCTCCAAGATATAAGCCTTAAGACTAAGGAAGTCTCTAAGTGGTATGGGACGCTTTTGGAGGCAGACGAGAAAGAGTTAGCACCTCCCCACTCAGTCTGGAGTGGGTCCTCCTTTGAGTGAGACATTAGAACGGTTTGGGACCACTCCTTGAAGCTTCTCTACAGTCTTGTTAAACCAGCTAACCTGAAGAGGAATCATTTTTTTTACTATCAATCACCTATATTGGACTCCAGCTAAAACTGGAAAGTTTGTTTCGAGCCCCCCCCCCCCAGTGTGCAAGATGCGGCTGTATAGGAGCACAGGATTTTCATATTTGTTTTGAATGTCCGAGGCTGAGGGATTATTGGGGTGGAATCGAACTTGCTTTTAAAGGTATTTTTGGCTGAATACAGTTCTTGTCCTCTTCGGAGGGGACGATAAAGTCAGTAAGCTGCTGAGGCGGTCACATAGTGGGCTGCTTTTTTATCTGATTTTGATCGCCAGAAGAGAAATTTGCATGAGATGGAGGGATCCTCTGCCTCCGAATGTGGAAGATTGGGTTAGGTCAGCTATCAAAGATGCACGTTTTGGTCGGTGAGCGGAAAAGGAGATCATCCCCGATATTTGGTCGGACTTTATGACATGGAGTAAATCTTTCGGTATCGACAATCCAGTCGAATGATTACATCAAGGCACCATTAAAGGTGGTAGGTACCCAGACCAGGGCGAATGCAGTGGCCGCAGGGTGGATAGTTTGAGGAAGCGGCTCTACAAAGTATTGCAGACGCTTTCTGGTGATATGAGGATACAAAAAAAAAAAACATATGGTGTAGTAAGTGCATTTATATAGCACTTACTACACCGACTACACCACCTGTGCTTTACACACAGCTCCAGAACCCAAGTGTTTGGGTGAGTCAGAAACATTTCAGAAATGTGTGTGCGTATATATGTGTGCGATCTCGATGTTGTGATGTACATATGCAAATATCTCAGGCTTTGTTGGCCTGTGAATTTTCGGTCGAACCTACCAGACAGCCCAAGCTGCCTGGTTGCAAAAGATCCATTGTCAACTTACCAAGAGCTCACAGAGGGCTTAAAGCCCATTGCTTACTCTTGTTGGCTTTATTGCCACACACTAATGTGCTTCCTTCTCATCCAATTGGTTGCCTTGTTCTTTTTGTGTTTGCCCCTTACTTAGAGAATATCCTCTTTTGCCCTTCCACTTCTAACTTTTAGGGAACTACTTGTATGTCTCGCCTACCAGACAGTACAAACTGTTGGTTGATAAAAATACCTATTGTCGGTTTATAGTGGGCTTAGAGCCCGCCCATTGCTTGCCATTGGTTGAGTTTACTGTCACTCTCATTTGGTTGCTTTTCATTCATTAGCTTGTAAGGGCTTTTCTTCCCCTACTTGTCTTTGCAACTTTCTTAGAACATGGCCTCATTACTTGTGTTTCTCCTTGGTTTTTTCAACCACTATTTTTTTCTTTAGGTTTAAGAATTTATGAGTGCATCCATGAGAGTGCATGTGATTTCCAGATTTCTCTCTCGTGTGCTTCTTTCTCCCAGCCACAATCCATGTTGCTGTCTCTCTGTCCTTCTCTTCTGCTCCCTCCATGTTAAAGTCACACCTGTGTACTTCTCGCATTGCTTTCTTGCCCATGTGCTTCTCCCCGCCTGCTCCACGTTGGTTTCTCTCACTTGTTGCTTCTTCCCCATTCCCTCCCTTCGTCTTGCTACCATCCCCCCAACCTGTGTTTCTTCCACCCACCAGCGCCCTCCTTGTTGCTTCCATTACCTATGCCCTCCGTGTTGTTTCTCCCACTCGCACACTTTATGTTGTTTCCTCCAACTGCGTCCTTTAAATTCCTCCTTGAGCCGTGTCCTTTGTGATGATTTCCTCTCACCTGGGATTTGTGATGCTCCCTGCCATCCATGCCTGAAAAATAGATGTCGCTTTACTTATTTTATTTAAATTTACCAATCCAGCTTTGTAAATAAAAAAAACCAATTGTGTCACTTTGTAGGAACGCACATGCATGGTGCTCGCTCCTACAAGACGACACAGCCGCCACATCATAGCACCTTTTTGTTTTGTTTGTTTTATTTTGCCATGCTACATAGCATCAAGATGCTGTGCAGCATGGCTAAAAACCCTTGGCAAAGCTAATGGGCCCTAAAGGCAATACCTATTGGCTTTGCCACTGCTTGTTTCTTTTTGCTTAAGTACTCCACAAGAGTGCATGTGTTTTTCAGCTGTCTCCCTTATGTGCTTCACTCCCCCTTCACTGTGTGTTGCTCTTTCTCATCTCTGTGTTTGTCTTCCCTATGTGCTCCATATTGCTTTCTCTTGCCCGCGTGCTTCTCTCCCCTGGAGGTCCATGTTACCCTCGCCCATGTGCATCTCTCTTCACTCCTTGTTGGTATCTCCCTTGTTTGAGTCTCCCCTATCCACAAATGTTGTTCTCTTTCTCTTGTGCTTTTCCCTTCATCTCACCACCCACTAACGATCCACTCCTCAGTTGCTCCCCTTGTCCCTCGCTGCAATCCTATTTTTTTTCCTTAATTTTTATCTTTTTTCGAGAGGAGGTCAACAGCAAATTGATGCTGGTCCTTCCACTTTATAAATGAAAGCGCTTTCACGCTACTTAATTTTCTTCATTCCAAAAATTGTGTCAGAACAACTCGCATTCTTCATGATGCATGCACGTGTCACTCACTGCACCCACCTTCAGGGGGATCTCTTCGAAGTGCAGTTGGGTGCTGCTTTCACAGAGAAAGACAGACCGGCTGCTTCAATCAGCGAGTCCATCTTTCACTGATGGTCTGCACCAAGGCAATACGAGCTGGTGGCTGCCCTGGGGGCAGCACATAGATTGTAATAGGGCACACTGCCCCTGTTTGCACACAGTTCACCTATTTAAGGTGCACCGCTGAATAAATAGGGACAGCCCAACTATTGTATAATACAGGCCCTGCCTGATACCTAGAAAAAACATATATCGTGGCTTGTTCTGTTGTGAAGGCCTCTAACACATTGGGCCCGGCTCATACTGCAAAAAACAGAAATAAAAAATAGCTCTGCAAGTTACATTTACCACATTATTAGAAACCTTAAATCTAAGCACCAGTGACTTTAAGAAACTTATGGAGTCGATAAAGCTGTAGCTGGTGGCAGCTTCGTTTGACATTGTTGAGCAAGTTATGAAACTTGCTTTCAGTTGCAGTTTGCATACTCCTTTAAAAACCTCCATTTTGAAAGACACTTAAGCTTTGCTTTTCTCATCTCTTCAAATGTGACTCTCCCGTGCTTGGACGCCCATGTGTAGGTTGGCTTAGTGCGTTATATAAAGCCTGATAATGAATATGGAGTGTGCATACACAAGAGCTGTGTGTTCTTAACTTACTCCCACTTTAACTCCAAACGAGGGTGAGAAGGAGTATTTAAGTATTGGTCAATGGCATGCAATGCAAATGTTGGGAGGCATCCTCAAGGGAGAAAATGCCAAAGCAGACTCCATGATTCATAAGGCAGGGCAATGGCATGTGCTCCTGTTTGTCCTGATGGTTCTCCCATGTCACAGCTTGAATCATTCACTGGTAATCGTGAGGACTTTAATGAACATTTTTTACAGGTGGTTGCGGAAATAGAAGCACTTCTCTTTAAACGATCCACAGTTGTAACAGAAGGTAGTATTGCGGTATTTTCACTTTCTACTTGGCAAAGTGAAAAAAAAAACATGTTCTCTGCACATACACGAGCGGACATTTTACAATGATAGGAGTTTGAGGGGCATCATTCCCTTTCAGGGAAATCTAATAAAATAATCCATATTAGCTACTATATATCTTTTTTTATACAAGTTCCCTGCTGTAGGGCGTGTGTCCAAAAAGCTATTGCCTTGTGTTAATCACATATATTTGAGTGAGCACTTCACACCATCTACAATTTATTCACGTGATGCAAGGGAGAACAGGCATATTTACAACAAACATTTAAAATGCAATATATTTTGCTGTGCTCGATCCTCTCTCTAAAGGCCATGCTTAGGCCAAGAAACCTATCCTCGTGTACATGTTACGTAAGTTCAGTTGCATGATAGTTCTTTTCTCTGAGCTTAAACTTTAATGTATTAAAACATATGCAAAAATGGATTATTAGTTGAGAAGGGTAAGTACTCACCTCAAGTAATAATCGCAGTCCTTGTCAGGGTGAACCACCAAAGTAACTAATTGAACATGGGCTCAACCCCCTCGTAGCTATGGCACAGAGAAGACAGGCTTAAAGATGTCATTCTTGTTGGGCTCAAAAGGGTATCTGTGCCAGTTTTGGAACGAGAGCCTACTACCGAATGAACACAAACTGCACTTCCTGCCGTTGATGCATAGGCACTTACCACCAGCTTTGAACTGGTGTAACTGCTTGCACAACAAAGGGGCATATTCTCAAGGACTTATCGCCTAGTTAGCGGCACTTTATCGCAGCCTAAGTGGCGATAAATGCATCGCACCATTCACAAGCAGGTGCTAACAGCCGATATCACCAGTTTTCCTGCGATAGCATCCGCAAAAAACATCGCCACGGATGACACCGGCAACTAACGCTAATGAGATGCAGAGTAGGCGTTCCCGTGCAAAAACCGGCGGAAACACCACTGCGCAACATTCTCAACGACCAGCCAGATCAGCGATAAGAATCAAAAACATGCGCGTTAGCAGCAGGGATTTAACACCTGCTCCTACCTGGTGTTAAGTCGGACGACAACCTGCACCATGAAAGGGAGCCCAGCCCAGAGCCACACCTGAAGAACAACAGATGCCATGGAGCCACTGATCATGCAGCTCGGAGCCCCAAGAGGGCCACAACACCCACCCCCCTCCAGGACCCCACCCCCGGGTCCCTACCCCGGGCACCCCTCCCCCCCCCCCCCCCAGACAAAGACATCTCACATCTACCTTACAAATTCATGAACACAACAATTCGGCTGATGTCGCACAAGTACAACAATTAACATTCATGTGTGGCCAGAAAAAGGAAAAACATTCATACATCTTAGAATTCCAAAAATAATTATTTTATTCAAATTTAACTCCACACCAATAAGTGGAAGAGTCATGGCGAGTCTCCTCTGGACAATCTGCAAGTCAAAACCTGCAAGACAAAATTGAAGATAAGAAGGTGCGTCATGCGCACAACAAGGGACAGAGAGAGCGAGAAAGAGAGAGAGAAAGAAATGTAGAAAGAGAGGGAGAGAGAGAAAGAGAGAGAAAGGGAGAGAGAGGGAGAAGGAGAGAGAGAGCAACAGAGGGAGAGAGAGAGCAACAGAGGGAGAGGGAGAGACAGTGAAAGGAAGAGAGGGAGAGACAGTGCCGACACTGCGCACCCAGGCCTCACAGCTCACCTGCTGCCACCGGTGTGTCTCCAACCACGTGCTGGTATACACTGCAGTCCACCAGGTCCCTCATCTGAAACAGAGTCCACAGCTAATGATGGCAGAGTACATATCATTGCACACGGCAACATCGCTTGGCCGCCCCTGCGCACACAGGGCTGCTGCACCCCATCCCCTCCCGCCGCCCAGCGGGGATTGCCCGCCCCAGCGCACACAGGCCTCACTGCTCATCTTCCGCCACCGGCGTGACTCCAAGAGGGCCCACCACGTGCCGGTGCAAACTCCAAGCCCGGGGCCCGCGACCCTGGCAGCCTCCACATCATGCAGCCACGCACCGCGGTCCACCAGGTCGCACACTTGATTCTGGGTCTTGATTTTGCAATGGCAGAGATCATATCAGTGCACACGTCATCATCGCAGGCTGCACACCAGCTCAGCTCCATAGGTGCCACTAACTTTGTGAACCGCGAGGCAACACCACGTAGCGGTAGGCCCGCGCTGCCCGCTGGCTCAGGCCTACACTGCGGTCCACCAGGTCGCACACTTGATTCTGGGTCTTGATATTGCAATGGCAGAGACCATATCAGTGCACACGGCATCATCGCAGGCTGCACACCCGCTCAGCACTTTAGGTGCCCCTATCTCAGTGCACAGAAAGTCACCGTCCCGTGGCGGTAGGCCCGTGCCTGCCGCAGTGTAACCGGTGCCACCGACTCCGTGCAACACAAGTCATGGACCCTATCTGATTGAGCCTCGTCATATGGCAGGCGGACGCAGCCATGTCACCTCAGGCAGTGGGGAAGAACTGGGACACGTTGCGTCGTCGTCCCCCCTTTATACGTAAGCCGAGTGGGCTGGCTCGGCGTACGCCAGGCCAGCGTAGGGGTGTGAACAAATATCCCTTGCGTCTGGGCGTGGTTCATATCTGGGCTGAACAGGAAACCAACTGATGCGTGTGTCTCTGTTGCTGTGTCTGCGCCACACGGCCCGCAATGGACAATGTTGCACCCTGTGACGCAAGTCCCACGACATGAGCAACATGGACATAAGGGGGAATCACTGACCCTACATTCATCCATACTTTCATACTTGAATGATCAAAGAGATGACACATCTGTGCGAATCAGAATGTTTTATTCACATCCAATGGAGTGGTGCAGCTGGAGCAGTACAGGGCCATGCAAACCCCACTTCACATATTCGGCCCGTGGAGGGCCAGCCAGAGTCCTTCAGGGAATGACAAGTACCACGGAAGAGGAAGAGTGCAGTCCGCAGTCTGATCGCTGTGTCATTGGCAACCAAACAGAATATGGCAGTCCATGTTGAGGTCCAAGGTGAGTGTCGCAGAGTGCATCGGGGGACAGTGGAAGTTGATGATGCAAAGGGCAGGACCAAGCAGAAACAGGCCATATGGCGGAGATGAATGCTACTGCCTCCTCCGTACCAGTAAGGTTGCTTCACCCGCATCTTCGTCCTCTGATGTCACATATGCCTCACACGTGGGTGGTGGTGGTATGTCGGCCGCACTGTGTGCCACTGACACATCAGGGGCCGGAGGTGGATTGCCTGCCGCACTGCGAGGCACTGACACATCAGGGGGCGGAGATGTGGAGGTAGAAGCAGCAGCAGCATTCATCTGCGCAAGGCCTTGAGGATGCAATGCCATGACGATGTGCTGCAGGGCATGGAAGGTCCCAGCCACAACTCGCTGGTGTGCAGCCGTGGCAGCCATTCTTTCCGCCGTCATCCGCTCCATGTTCTCCATGTGCCCCCGAATCTGTCCCAACTCCCGGCTGACATCGCTGGAGCCACTCTGACTGGACAGTTGTTCTTGTCTCAGTATCATGACTCCAGCGATGTCAGCCATGGATCATTGGAGAGCATGGAGTGGACTGTGGGTGTCCGTCAGGGACTGTATGTGGTCCCTGATGGGAATCAGACACCCATGTATGGCATCAAGTCTGGCTGCCATGAGGTCGAACCCCACCCGCACCTGATCGGCCATCTTCTCCTGGGCCTCCAACACACGGCGTTGGAAGGCCATGTGTTGTTCGTGGGGGTCCTGGGAGACGGCCGGGGTGGTAGGTGGGTCCTGCTGTGTGGTCTGTGCAGGGGGTGGGATCTCCTCGATGCAGCTGGGCTGCCCTGCTCCTGGAGATGGGGTGCTGAGGCAGTCAATGAGGTCTTGGAGGGCTTCGGTGTCGATGTCGGAGGTGTCCTCCCCGTCATCGGTGAAGAGTTGTTGGGGCTGCTCTGCAGGAGGTGTTGATGCTCCCTCTGCAATGTGAAGGGGAGATGCAGTATTACATTGTGCTCACATGTGTGTTGACGCATTGTACAAGTTCACATACAGACTGCATGGCAATGTACATTGTGGCTGTCCAGGAGGTGCTGCCTATTTGATGCGGGACAGTGGACATTTCGACAACATCACGGATATGCGTTTGTGCCTGTACATTGACATCTCACATTTCTCTGCTATGCCAAATGTGATTGGCAGGTTTCTACACACAGGCAGCACCTGTGATGTCCTCTGTCCTGTTGTTAACGTGTTGCAGTCTGTACCACATTGTTGTCAATGCTGATGTGCTCTGAATGTCATGTGTGTGTGCTGCATTTTGGGGGGGTCGCCCCTGCAGCTCTGATTTGGCTGCCCCTTGTCCCTTTCAGGTGGTGTGCCTTTGACATCTGTGCCCATACAGTGCTGAGATATTGCAGACTAGGGTGGATTTGGGTCTTGGTGGCAGTTGGGACTCTGGGGCATGGTTTGTCCGCAGATGTGTAGTTGACGTCAGGGGTTGTCTGTGCAGGTGGATGTGTCAGAGTGTGACCTGCTCCTTTACGGATGTGGTCCACACTCCGCCACCACAGTGTGGTGGCGTGCACCATGTCATGGTGATCGGAATGCAACCGTGCTAATCGTCATGCAGTGTCACTTGCATTGTCAGTGTGGCTCACGGATCCGCAGCTTTGCTGGGTTCAGCACATGTGCATGGGTTGGTAGTGAGATGAGTGATGTGTGGGAGGGACTCCTCTGGGCACATAGTCGACGGGGGCCTACGTGCAGTTGCTATGTCTGCTGCAGTGTGCCAAGGGGTTCAGGGACATGATCCAGAGTCATTGTGGGTGTGCAGTGTGCTATACTCCATTGTGCATGTGTGCCATTGTGCCCATCTCACCTCGTCCCCCCAGTCCCTGGTCGTTACTCACCCTGCTGCTGTTGTGTCGGGTCATGTTGAGCAGTGTCCGGTCCCCCGACTCCTGCCACCGTCTCCCCACTGATGACTGTGGACACCATTTCCTCCATCTCATCCAGCTCCTCCTGTGGTGCTGGACTCCCACCTCCAGTCTGCATTGCTGCCTTCTAGTTGTTGGCGAGTTTCTGCTTGGTCTTGCGCTTCACGTCATTCCAGCGCCTCTTGACCTCGTCCATTGTCCTCCTCCGCACTCCGACTGCATTCACCTTGTCCACGATGGACTGCCATATTCCATTTCTTGTTGCCAATGACACAGTGGAGGTGACGAACAGATGTTGATGGTGTTCTACCACCTCCGTGATCAGGATCCTGGTTTTCCTGCGGACTGAACCGCGTCTTCCTCTTCTTCTTTTCCTTGCCCTTCCCTGACCCCAAAGTACCAGCCTGCTCCTCCGGGGGGCTTGTGGGGTTCTGGCCGTCCTCTGTCACTGCTCCGGCTGCCTCCATTGTGCGTCGCAGTAGTTTGTTTTTTGTTTGTGTTATTTTTTGGGTGCTTTTGTAGTGGTTTTTCCCGCCCGACGTGTGTGAATTGCAGGCCTGGCACTGCTTTTCGCTGATTGTCTTATCGAGGTTGGGCCCATCGCAACTTTTTTCGCGTTCGGGTTTGGGTTTTCATCGCCGTCCCGGTAATGTTTTCGCAGACATTTTGCGCGTGAGACTATCGCATGGTACCGCCGTGTTGAGAATACAACGTTAACACGGCGTTATTTCCCGCGATAGACTGCGATGTGCAAAGTTGCGTTAAGCTAATTTTGCAATAATTATCACACGTTCTTGTGAATATCCCCCAAAGTGAGATCCGGAGTATTAACACAATAAAACTGGTATAAAAGGATGTGCGTATTTGCAAAAAAAAATGTCTGGAAAACTTCACAAAGTTCTAGAGGATGTTTCGCGAAAGTCAGAAAG
Source organism: Calotriton arnoldi (assembly GCA_963921515.1). Classification (NCBI taxonomy): domain Eukaryota; kingdom Metazoa; phylum Chordata; class Amphibia; order Caudata; family Salamandridae; genus Calotriton; species Calotriton arnoldi. The sequence goes on from CAWUFW010000174.1 coordinate 3,662,792, forward strand.
TTGCAAAATCTTACACTTGCCAGATTTGAGGGGAAAATCATGAATTTTGGGACAATTTATGTAATAAAAGGTAAGCTTCAGAATCTTCACACATTTGCCATTGTGCATAAATAACTATGCCAACTGCAGTAAAAAGGTCTGCATGTGTTTTCCATCTTGGCTGGGCTTAATTCGAGAGAAAATTATCTTGCAACATGTTCAAAATGGTCTTGCAATGAACAGAAAAACTTTCTATGGTGTGGAAGCAAACAACTGGGAAAGTGAAAGATTATATTACAATGACATTTGGGACACCCTACTGTCATGCCACGCTCTTCCATGGAGCACAGTGATCTATGTATTTAAAAAAATCAGTGCAGGAGATCAAAGTTTCTCTATGGAGTCTACTACTAGTGCTCATGAATGCAGTGCTTACCGAACACAAACTTTGGCTATCTTGACTCCATCTCATGCCTTTTTCTTCCACTACCCTACACTTCCTGTCACCTTACCTCACTCTTGCAATTACCTTTTCCCTCTTTCCCTTCTTTGTTACTGTTTTCCTGTCCTTCTCTCATTTCTTCTTTCTCCTTTTTAGGCCGAGCCTGGGCAGCGCAGGCGCTGCTGCGAGGCATGCAGTATTGGTGTATGGTTTTGAAGCCCCGCCCACTCTCCGCCCATATTTGTAATTGGCTTGCGTCATTGTCCTTTGTAAACGCTGGCTTCCGAGTCGTTGTTAGGCTTCTTAGTCCCTCCTTGGTACCGCCTTGTCTTCATTTGTAACCTCCCATGAGGACTGGCCCTTTTACTTCTTTTGCGACACAGTATGTCTTATTTAGTCTGTAGGCACTATTTTTAGGTCGAGCCTGAGCCAGCGCGTAAGCGCTGCTCTGGCGAGGATCTGTTGTAGTACAGTATGGGAGAGAAGCCCCACCCACTCCACTGCCCATATTTTTCATTGGCGTGTCTTCTGATTCTTAAATAGGCTTGTTAGTCCCTCCTTAGTATGGCCATGTCTTCATTTGTAAACTCCCATGGCTACTGGCCCCTTTACTTGGTTGTTCTCCTACATTAAGCACGACGACGTGCTTTGCTTACATTCAGCGGGCCATGCCTGCTTTCACTTTCGAAGCAGCCGGGACAATGGCGGCCGTTTGTTTGCAATGCCATAGGTCTCGCATTTAAATGCGAGACCTATAGCATTGCAAATATCTTTTGTTTAGAATCAGAGATTTTAATTAGTCTTTTTTTATTTAGTTGCTATTCCCTCTCAGTATAACCACCAGTCTAACTAACTATTTTCTACTGCAAAGGTCTGCTTTGAGTGTTCCCCCAAATGCTCATGCGCTCGTTGATTTAAAAAAATGTTTCCATATTACATTTCTGAAATGGAATCTTTTAAACCGACCTGCCATCCGTTCAAGGCGTTGTTGTCTTCCGATAAGTGGCGACTGGTAAAGTCACACTTTTGCACATCGGTTCTCGCTGTCTTGCAAGTGTGCAGCTAGCTACACGGCCATCTCTGCCTGTCTTCGGTTAATTTGCCCGAAAAATAAAACCATATATATTTTTTGTAAGCTTTACAGTCTGGCTTTCACTTTATTCAGTAATTCCCGTATTTCAGCCTTGGAAGTAATGCTGTCGGAATCCATAGTGAAACTGTGCAGTTTCGCCGTGTCATTTATTGGCAGCTACCCGTAGCTCTTAGGGATAAGGCGAGCAATGAATGTCGTCTGTAGCCGTAGACTGCCCCGAGTGGGGCTGCAGGAATTCGTGTCTCTGTGACAGTACCAGAGACCTTTAAGTTGAACTGGATGTCGGCGCCCCAAGAGCCATTTCAATCTGCCTTTCAAACTTTAAACTGATTGTTTTGTTTCACGTGTCTAGATGGTCAGTGGCAGCAGTCTCTGACAGATAAAAGTAGACAGTATTGCGCTTTACGTTGTAGAGGCATATTTAGAATGCTGACGTTAATCACTCTTTTCTACGTGTCAAGGGTTCATAAAATATTTCTGGAATAGAAGAAATTTCAGTTTTTGTGTGTGGGGTGGAAGGAGAGGGCTTGGATGGTCATTGCCTTCTACAGATACACTCTTGACAGTGTACATGTGCAAATTGTTTAATGCGTTTAACCTTACGTCATAATTTGTATTGTTTGAGACATCAGAGGACATCTGCTCCGAAGTGCACCAAACATTTAATTTTGCACATTGAAAAAAGTGCACCAGTGTTTGTTTAGGTATTAAGGGGCAGATTTACAAGGCCCTTGCGCCACTTTTGCGCCGCTGTTGTGTCACTTCTGTGATGCAGCGGCGGCGTAAACCATGCGCCACGTTGCGCCTTATTTACAACGTGACGCATCTAGGGAGATGCGTCCCGTTGTAAAGCCCTGCGCCACATGAAACTGCGTCAGGTCTCATGTGGGCGTTCCGTCGCAGGGTGGGTGTTCCGTCGCAGGAAAGCCTCGTAAAAGTGACGCAGTGAAATCTACAAGATTTCACTGAGTCAGTTTTACGACGCCGCTGCGACAAATCCTTACGCCTGCTTGAAGCAGGCGTAAGGAGTGGCGCACCACGTTAGGTATGGGCGGCCTCTGAGCATTGCTGGAGTTGCGTCGCGCTTGCGACTCCAGCAATGCGCAGCCCTTACGCCATCAGATGCGACACGCATCTGCCTATCCCTGCGTCACTGTGCGCCGCATTGTAAATGCGACGCATCCGTGGTGGCGCAAGGGTAGACTTGCGTGTCGCATCTCTTCTGGCGCATCCCTGCTGATTTGCAGGGATGCGCCAGTCGTTGTTAATCTGCCCCTTTATGTGGATACCCTATGATAGCGTTGACCGTTTATGTCCTTGGTATGACATATCACTTTGGCTTGCAACGTTTTTTAACTGACTTTATAAAAAAAACCTTAGCTGCTTACCTTTTTGTTATATCATTTATAGATTCCAGTATAGTGGTATCGCCCCGTGTTAAATATACATGTTCAAATTGGTCATTGGTCACGGAATTGGAACTATTTTCAAAGTCTTTTGTAGTACTGTGCTCTGAAAGATCGACCTTGGGCTGTATTCTTGCTTTTAAAATGAATGTTTTACTTGGACTAATGAGAGCTAGGCACCCGAAGAGCCTCGTTTGAATTCAGCCATACCTTACTGAGAGATTTAAACCCTTGCAAAGCTGTTTACATACTTTATACATTTTTCTATACATACTAGCATAGTGTTCATGGAGTGTATGAACATGGGCATCATTATGGGAAGGGCCATAGGCATACCATTTGATACCACCTGTTGGTAGTACCCAGTACTGGCTAAAGTGGTAGAAAGTATATCTTGTTCCCCCAATTAGAGCAGCTCCGATCTGTTTTTGAAAGTAAACCCAGCAAGCTGTGGCAATGTGGAGCACAGGTTATGGGTACCCTAAACACCTAAATGAGGATAGACAGAATGGTTTTGTCCTACAGGGGCGTTTAGTTGATATTTCGATTGGTGTGATTATGTTTTTACTATTGTGGTTCTTGTTTCATTTTGAGTAGTTGTTAATTGCTGAAAATGCAGAAAACGTATATATATTCTTGCACTGCGAGACTGCTGTAGTAGAGTATGGGAAAGAAGCCGCGCCCACTCTCCGCCCATATTTTTCATTGGCTTCTGTCATTTTCTTTCGTAAATGCTGCCTTCGGATTCGTTATTAGGCTTGTTAGTCCCTCCTTAGTACGACCTTGTCTTCATTTGTAACCTCCCATGGCGACTGGCCCCTTTACTTCAGTTGTTACACGGGACCTGTTATTTAGTCTGTAAGCACTATTTACTTTATTGAGTTTCTCTTACTGCAGGCCGGACATGCGCTGCTTCAGCTGAAACCGCTTGTGTTTTTTTAAGCAGCACGACCGCGCCCGCAACACGGGCGCCCGCTTTCAATCACTTTAACCTGGCATTATCTCGTGTCTGTTTCAACCCCCGAAGTAAAATGGATTTAGAAATGATTAGCGAAGTAAGTCATGTGAATTCCTGGTAGCACATAATCCTGTGCTAATGGGCTGAACCTGACAACAGCACATCTGTTTTACATGTCATCTGCACTAAAGTCACCTGACGGCTTGTTTTAAAAAGCCTGTTTTGCTAACAACAACACCACCACCACCAATACCATCACCACCAATACCACCACCAATACCACCACCAATGCCACCACCACCAATGCCACCACCACCAATGCCACCACCACCACCAATACCATCACCACTAATACCACCATCACCCATACCACCACCACCAATACCACCACCACCAATACCACCACTACCAATACCACCACCACCAATACCACCACCACCACCAATACCACCACCACCAATTGCACCACCAATACCCCCACCAATACCACCTCTACCAATATCACCACCAATACCACCACCACCACACCACCAATACCACCACCAATATCAATACCACCACCACCAATACCACCACCACTAATACAACCACCACCACCAATACCACCAATACCAATACCACCACCAATACCAATACAATCACCACCACTACCACCAATATCACCACCACCAATACCAATACCACCACCAATACCACCACAACCACCACTACCAATACCACCACTGCCAATACCACCACCGCCAATACCACCACCAATGCCACCACCACCAATACCACCACCAATACCACCACCAACAATACCACCACCAACACCACTCCCAATACCACCACCACCAATACCACCACCTCAGCGCCTCTCGCTCACTAGTAATAGCAGGGGCACTGTACGAGGCCGGAGCTGCAGTTGAGACCATCCCTCCCTCCATGCCTGCCATAAAGCACAGCCCACCCTGCACCAGGAGGTGAAGCCAGGGCCCTACTACAGCTGGAGTGTTTTTTATTAGGCCGAAGATAGCAAAGACATTACCCAATGCCACACTGCCACACTGCACACTCAAATCACGGAGAGGGCAGGAAATAGCCTCCCCTCCCGCTCTTCCTCCTGAGCCGCAACAGCGTAACCACAGAGCGAAAGGTGTTGGAGCGCTTTGTTAGTGTTTATAGCTCGGATCATTTTTAACTCTCACTTCACACTTTGTGTCTGTGTAATTTACGACACTATTTATCACTACTTTGAAGATGTCCCAGGCCGGTCTCTTCCTCTGATATTTACAATCTAACAAGCGGTAGAGAAGGCCCTTTATTGCAATGCAATAGGTGTCGCATTTGAGAGAGTTTAAGCTCTTAGTATTGTAAATGACAATGCCTTTTATTTATGTTTTAAAACCCAAAACATAAATAAAAGGCATTGTCATTTACAATGCTAATAGCTCAAACTCGCGTGAATGCGAGACCTATTGCATTGCAAATGCTTGTTACTTGTGTTGTTACATGGTCTGCTTTATCTACAGCCAGAGAGCACTATTTTCTTTAATGTCTTTAATCTAGCTCCTTTTGCAGGCACGACTGGCACGCCCTAAAACACCCTATTTTTATGACAGTGCGGCACCCGATCATGGACGCTGCGCTTTATCTTTATAAAATGCTCCCTGCAGAGCATGGCACGTCTGCAAGCGCTATGCTACTTATCAAATGCTATTTATTTTTAAAAGCGCCCCATACCGTGCTTTTACTGTAATGGCGGCTGCATCTTTCTTTATACGAGCCATGTCTTAAAGAAAGGGGCGTGGCTGACATGAAAGTGAAAGCGCGGCATGGGGCACTTTTACAAAAAAAAATTGTTTGTCAACTTGACAAATCTTTTTTATTTGTAAAAGCGCCCCATACCACGCTTTCACTTTAATAACGGCTGCGCACCTTTCTTTAGACGCGGGTCGTCTAAAGAAAGGGGCGTGGCTGCCATTAAAGTGAAAGCGCGGCATGGGGCGCTTTTACAAACAAGCATTTGGAATGCAATAGGTCTCGCATTTGCAAGAGTTTAAGCTATTGGCATTGTAAATGACAATACCTTTTATTTATGTTTTAAAAACCAAACCATACATAAAAGGCATTGTCATTTACAATACCAATAGCTCAAACTCGCGTAAATGTGAGACCTATTGCATTGCAAATGCTTATTTCAATGAGTTTCTCCTACTGCAGGCACCATGCGCGCTTTCACTTTCAAGCAGCCCCGAAGAATGCCCGGTTACTCACCGGTAATCTTCATTACTCCGAGTCCTGGTCTTCACGTTCCATTCCTGAGCCCTTCCCTCCCTCCCTGCTTTTGTTTTCAGGCGATTGTTTTGTGTTTGGTTTCTTCAGTATTCTCAGGATGTTGTCATGACGCACTTCCCCCTTTATGCACACCAACTATGTGGCACCATATTGGGGGAAGTGTTACAGCTCACTGTTAAGGAATGGGACGGGAAGACGGACGAGGAGGTAATGGCGGCTGCTTCTTTGAAGTGAAATAGGTCTCGCATTTATAAGAGTTTGAGATATTGCCATTGTAAATGACAATAGCTTAAGCTCTCGTAAATGCGAGACCTATTGCATTGCAAATGCTTGTTATTCCATACCCCTCACTAAAGGAGAGCCTTCCCATGTGGTCTGATCAAAGTTTGCATTCTTCTCATCTACTTTAACAAAACTGTATCTGTCAAGTGTAATTTTGCTCAATTGAATTTGCTTTGCTATGTGTGTGATCTTAGTGATTAGTAATGGAATATTCGCGTGCCCTGGTTATTGTTAATGCATTGTACATTTGAATGTATGCCTTATCACAGTTGTATAAACAAATATAAAGAGCTCAATTAAGAGTGCTGCAAGTTTTGCGACCCTTCCACAACAACCTTTTCTGCGCAGCGGTCGGAATTACAAGAAGTGCAGTTACCAGTCTGCACCCTTTGGGGCATATGTATTTAAACATCGTTTTGCGAGTCCTTAATAGCGATTTTTTGCGAATCGCTATTAAGGACTCGCAAAATGCAATGTATGTAGGAATCGCAATAATAATTGCGATTCCTACATATTCCTTAATTGTGACTCGCAAATTGCGAATCGCAATTAAGGAATACCTTCCCATTCATAACTGTGGGCCTAGAGGCCCATAGGACTGAATGGGAAGACATTCCCAATTTGCAAGTACCCATTAGGTACTCGCAAATTGCGAATGCAATTTCAAGGGTGCAAGGGTGTCAAAAGGACACCCTGTTGCACCCCTGAAATATGTATGTGTGCACATGTGGCGCACAAACATGCCCTAAGGGCATGTATGTGCGCCACAGGCCACTTTGAAAAATGCAAAAAAGTGCATTTTTCAAAGAAATTGCAAATTACCACCAACTTGAAGTTGGTGGTAATTTGCGATTTCTTAGGGCAAAATCGCACAACATGGGTGCTTCCTGCATTGCATTTAAGGAATCGCAAATGCAGTCGCAAAATAGGGAATCGCAAATTTTGCGATTCCCTATGTTGCGAGGGCCTTTTGGGATGATACATCCCAAAAGGCTTTTTCCCGTTCGCAAACAAGCCAATTCTGAGAATCTGCCCGTTTGCGAACGGGAAAACGCATGATACATATGCCCCTTTGAGTTTTCCCCAGTAAAATTTTGCAGGGCAGGAACAGGCTTGGTAAATACGAGGACATGCAGATTTTGACATGGAAAGTATGTTATTGCTCATCTGAACTGGGAATTTTGTAATTGGTGCTAATTATCATACCCAGAAAATTCAGACACAAGTGAAATCAGATTTTACTGGGTTCAATAATTATTGCATAACACATCGGGGTACTCGTAATTAGGGTCAAATGGTACACAATAAAATATTTTCAACAAAAAAATACTTTAAAGCCTTTATGGAAATAATTTTAATATAAAATAACTTTTCAGGTATATACATGAATTTTAAAATATATTGTTTTCTACAAAACTTGTCTTTCATTAATTGTTTTAAAAGATACATGGCACGTTAGTTCCACACAATTTTTCTCATGTTGTCAGTGCAACCTTAAATCGGTGCCAAATTTAGAGTCAATAGTTAGGTCGTAAAACTTGTGATGTCAAACAGAATCTCTTCATAGTGTTCCACGGTCATCGACCTACTATCTTAGTGGTTAGCTGTCCTTTCACTCTCTTAGGTGCTCCCACTACTAGGTACCACTTTACAATTGCTTTAGAAGGGAAACTAACATGCAATTCCATCGGATTTAAAGTAACATTTCTTACACCCCAAAACACCCTTTTACAACTGCATGCCTTCTTAAGATAGGTAAATATGGCACTTGCATGCTGAAATATCCAATGTAAAAAGAATAATATTAGCAATTTTGGTTTTAGGTGTACCATAAAATGTACTATCTTTTCTGGTCTTTACTGATAGTAGGACTACTCTCACACACTTTTCATTGTAATATAGGCAAAGGCTAAGGGGCATATTTATGGGAGGCTTGTGTCGTGTTTGCACCACACAATGTGGTACATGCGTGATGCAAACCTCTAAGTCAGATTTATGAAGCCACACAAAGCCACTTTGCGTGGCTCTGAGTGGCATCATAAATCTGGAGTAGCGCAACGCAGTGCAAATCGCTGCATTGCTCCACTCAGCCCCGAGTAGGTGTTCCATTGGCGTTTCTGTGGGTGTTCCCATGCAACTCCCATGGATTTTGACTTATTCCCAGATTTACAAGGACTTGTAAACATGGAAATGTGCCAAAATCGTACGTCTTCCCAGGGGAGGCGCAACAAGGAGATATATCTTTATTTCTCCTTGTTTTGTCTTCTTTCTATGTGTGCTGCAGAAAGAGGACAAAGCCTCTCAAGATTGTTTTTGTGCAAGAAGGTGCCCATTCCTGCACAAAAACAATCCTACCTACAACACGGGTACTCTTGCACCATGGTGCAAGGGTGATTGCGTTGGCGCTAGGCTGCCAAAACAGCGCCAGCGCAAGGGAAAAGGACAGGAATACGCCACATTGGATAAATACGGTGCATTCCTGACCTTTCCCTGTGATGCAGCGCAAGGTGATTTGCTGAGCTTCCCTGCACCACAAAAGTCCTAAATATGCCCCTAGGTGCTTAGTTTATAGGGCACGAGCTGAAAAGTTCAGAGAATTTATGCATGCTGGCTGGCATGGTATGGAATACTCAATCAAGCTCTTTTAGCAAAAAGGAATTTTTCATCCATTCAATGCTACCTTTTCCACTTGGCTTCCTAAATGTTCTAAATCTGCAACTATACAAAAGAAGTATGACGCTAATTAACCAGGTATTTATGATTATAAAATATTTTGCGACAAATCCATCTGCCACAATTCGAATTATAAAGGAAGGGTGCATATCTGCACATTGAGGCAATGTTGTTTTTATCCGCATAGCTGTAGTATTTCAGATAACTAAATCTACTGAAACGCATCCAGAGGAATGGAAAGATGGAACAAAATTTGCTCTAAGGCTGGCAAGAGAATTCAGCGGCAGGATCTCTGGATTTGGTGACTCCTGGAAAAAAGCAGGTAGAAAAACCATAAGCAACTAGTGGTGGTACAGCACTAAAATAAAAACGTCTCAGAAACAGTAACTGAATTTGTCAGTTGTTCTAAATACATGCATGGTCAAATAGGACAATTAATTGTGTATCAGTATACTAAATGGCAACACTGGATTGTTGTTAATGTTCAGGTTATTATACCATGATGGTTAAAATAGGGGTAAAATAGCATTACTTGCCTGGTATTACAGTTCGGTGCCTGTTATATATTTAAACTTTGAGCATTATTCTTCCATCAGGGGTTAAAACATTTCTAAGAAAATAACATCATGAAGAACGTAACGACTCCACAATTGTAAGTAAGTACTTAAGTAAACAGAGTATTTTATACACTCTCCTTGCCCCATCAATGTCCTCCTGCAACTACCACATCATTTTTTTCCAAATTTCACTATCCTACAGGGATCTATCCATGTGGATTCCAGCGTCCTGACAAAACCTGGCTTTCTCACACAATCTCCCACTTGTTATGTTCACGTTGGTGGGCTCAACCAACATGGCAACAGTCGGGAGGGATGTTGGTGATTCGACCCATTGCTTGACTGGTCGTAATGGTACAGACCGTGACATAGGAGATGTAAGAATAACGATGCGATGGTAGTAGAGCCCGAGCTAGCGAGCAACCAGTATCACGTTGTGGGCTCAGTTTATTTGCGGGATATGCTTACCGGCTTGTACACCTCATGCAGGTCCAGTAACGCAACAACTTGGCGACGAGTGGCGGTCTGGACCTGTCTCGAGCCTGCTGTGTCATCCTGAGGCTCTGCTCACCTCCGCGGTGCCCAAGGCGTCGGCTGCTCCAGCTGCGTACGGCCGCGCTGCAGGAGAGCCATGTGCCTGGTGCGGCATCTTGGCGAGCGTGTCAGCTGGGAGTGCTCGTCCCGGTGAACTCGAAGTACACGCCCTTGCGCTGGAGCGCTTCATTGCTCACGCACATTTTCTCCCTCCTGCTGGTGGCCCAAAGATTACAGCCTGCTTGCTGGCAGAGTCTGTTCGGCTCTCCCTGGAGGTGGGACCACCCTGTGGCTGCTACTGAAGGCCGTGTTTGGCCCTGACTGCAAGTTTCCTGGTGTGGTTCCTCATTTTTCATCACCAGTCCCACATTTCGTCCACCCACAATGTTGTCACACTCAAGCCTGCAAGAGGTTTCTGTTGGTCCTCAGTGTGTCTGCTCAGTCTGCCACTCCAGCTCTATGTACTGAGGGACATCTGTCTTCCCAGTGCCTCCTGCTACCCAGGTGGGTGAGAACTCTGGCTGAGGCACCAGTCCCCCTGTGCAGTTTTTTTTTCATCCCGTAGCGGCGAGATCCTCCCCTGGTCATCCATATATGACAGTCTCACGTCACGCTCAGTGGGGGTGCGTATAATTCGACTCTGTGGAAGCAAAAGGAGGAGTGTGGACAGTACGCAATATATATAGCGCTGCCGCCATGTCCGCGATACCGCCAGAGGAGTCTTTCCTAATTGATGGTCCCCTGTCTGTGCACACTGCTAGATGGAAAGAATGGGTGGAGTGCCAGGAGACCTACTTTGCGGCCATCAATCTCGATCTTGATCGATGACGCCCTATGCTCTTACATTTGGGAGGCCCAGCAATACATAAACTGGGAAAATCGGTTGCCGAAGCGGGGCCACCCTACACATATGTCACCCTTAAACAGGCGTTAACTGCCTATTTCGAGCCCATGGCAAATCCTGATTACGAACGGTTCTTGCTGAGTCAGGCCAGACAGCTACCGGAGGAATCTGTTGACAGCTTCTATGCCCATCTGAGGGAGCTAGCTAGCACATGCACACTGCCTGATGAAAATTATGAGATCCGAGCTCAATTTATTCAGGGTTGTTCCTCAACAAAACTCTGGGAGAACTTCTGCAAGTACCCGTAATGCCTATGGCGGACAAGCTGACCCTGGGCAGATCAAAAGAACTGTGCAAAGTGCGAGCCGCTCACATGGAGGCGGCATTACAACCTCAGGTTAAAACAGAGCCGGTCAATGCTGTGACCATCTGATACCAGGACAAGAAAAAGGCCCGCACCAAGACTACTGCGCAACCCAAGACATGCTATGGATGCAGATGTTTTTATATCACAATGTAGAGAGCGAGAGACTGAGAAATCAGTTGCACTCTCCCAGCTACAATAGTTACACACGATAGCAACTGATAATATCAAAAGATTAGAATGTAGAAGAGAATATGATCCTACTATAAATGAAGATATTTTCTCTTAACCTCTTAAATATCCAAAGATATTGGATTAGACACCTCACTCACTTATCGTGACATGCTTCATCATCAGCGCCTATCCACACCCGGGTAGGATGATACCACCAGGGTGAACTAAACCATAGATGGAATGGGAGTTCTTTAATTAAGTCAAGAAGGACAAGCAGGGATCCAGAAGAGAGATTTTTTTAAAATACCTACAGGTATACCCAAAGATTTTCCTTTATTTACAGGGTATCTGCGGTATGGATAAAATTATGAATAGTTTTGGGTTTTATTGAATATCTACAATCCAGGGGTGTTACTCACCGGAAAATCACGCAGAGATGGCCTCAATCCAATGTGGAGGCTGAGCGCTTCATGCTCACCCTAAACAAAGTGCTCCAAATTGCAGTTGCCAACAGCCAGAATGTGGATTGTGCTCTCTATGCGTTCCTGAGAGAGTATCGCCTAGCTCTATACATGAATCGCACCATGGGCGATGTCATTTCCTCTGTGGAGAAGCCGTCTGCTGTGCAACATCAGGTCAATGAGAACTTGCGGAAATGCCAAATACGCAACAAGCACATGTCTCGGACTCGGCATGCGAGACGAAGTGCAATCCAAGTAGGTGATCTGGTGCTGGTCAAGAACAGACAGTCCTGAGGGAAGTTCACATTACCTTTTGAGCACCAGCCCTGGAATGTGCAAGCAAGGAAAGGAATTATGGTTACTCCTCAGAGAACTGGAGAGACCATCACGAGGAACATCTCATTCTTTAGGAAATTCCAGGTCCCTGCGAGCGAGCCAGGAAGAGAACCAGAGACCTTGTGGGACATAGCCACACCTGCGGAGGACCGATGGAATAACTGTTGCCCACTGAGAGTCCTGTTTCACTAGAACTGTCAGGAGTGGTTCCCTCACTGTCCGATGGAGTAGGACTCCGTCCGTCTGCTGTGCAATCCAGCCCTGGTACTTTGCCACCTGCTGTCCTGCCAAATGAAGCAGAGAGAGCATCCAGTCGGCAAGGAATGGAGCGATACCATCTTCTGCCCCATCTGGCAAGATCCTCTCGCTTAAATGACTTTATACTGCATTAAACTGTGTGAAGTGATTCTAATGTTTTCTTTCTCTATCTCTCGCTACCTCTCATGTCAATGGATGACCTGCTGTTTTGTTTGCTTTTCCACTGTTGTTTTTGCTTCTGGGTAAAGGAGGAATGTTATGTTCACGTTGGTGGGCTCAACCAACATGACAACAGTCTGGTGGGGTGTTGGTGATTCGACCCCTGCTCGTCCGGTCGTAATGGTACAGATCGTGATGTAGGAGATGTAAGAATAAAGATGCGACAGCAGTAGAGCCCGAGCTAGCAAGCAACCAGTATCACGTTTATTTGCGAGATATGCTTACTGGCCTGTACACCTCATGCAGGTCCGGTAACGCAACACCACTCTGCCACTAAAATTTATTTTTACTCTTTTCCTGTAGTACCACTCTTTGTACCTTTGCTGATAAAAAATTTCATTTTCCAAAACTTTCTCTACCTCAGTTGCACAGTAAATATGACCCAACCAAGAAGGACAAAAATCGTGCCCCGCAAATCTACCCCTCTCTAACTTAAATGGTGTGCTTCCAGTTATGGTATAAGGAGTAGACAGATATGCCCACCAGCATTTCGCCATCTCCTTCTTCCAAGGCAACCCATTCCTTACTGCCAGCTGCAAATTCTCCACCACCAAAACATTAGCTTTGGGATTTTACAAAGCTTTTAACCACACCCTGCTGCTCTAAAAATGACTCAAATCCTTTGAACACAACTGCGCAGCACTGTCTCTGCCAAAAAGCAAACAACATCAACCGTTGATATTCTAGACACACACTTCACTTCAACACATTTAGTCAACGAATCCAAAATCACCACTGCAAACCTGTATGTCTTACCCAATCTATTAATCCCGAAACGCCAGAATTGAGCTCCTCATATTCTTATCACTACTGGTACAAGAAATAGGGAGCCTCATGAGGCCCCTTGCGCTGCCAGAACGTCACTTTTTGTGACATTCCGTGGCGCAGGAGCCTGCTCCATATTTACGAGGCAGCACAAGCCACTTTTTTTGGCTTAATGGTGCCTTGTAAATAACGTTCCCTTTAACGTAGTTTTTTTGCACCAAAGGGGTGTGCAATGGGTGTTGCGGGGGGCATTCCCAACAACATCCATGCCTTTTTGACACTACCACAGATTTATGAGAAATTGTAAATTTGAGGCAGCACCAAAAACTTACGCCTCCCCAGGGGAGGCATAAGGGAGGCACAACGAGGAGAAATATCTCCATTTCTCCTCGTTTTTCCTTTTTTCTATGTGTGCTGCATTGTGCAGCACACATAAAAAGAGGAAAAAGCCTCTTGTAATTGTTTTTGTGCAGGAAGGTTTCCCTTCCTACACAAAAATAATCATACCCGCAATGCAGGCACCCTTGCACCATGGTGCAAAAGTGCCTGCGTTGGCGCATGGTGCGCCGGCGAAAAGGACAGGAATGCTGCGTATCTGATAGATATGGCGCATTCCTGCCCTTTTCTTTTGCCATAGGGCAATGCAGCAGGAAGGCCTGCGGCGCTGCTCTACGGCAAAACCTCATAAATGAGGCCCACAATGTTTAACTGCATCATCAATTAACTTATCAATCCTCGGCCACTAATACTTTTCCCTCTTGTGACATTTTGTCATACTTGTATCGAAGTGTTCTTCAATGTTCATATCAACTATCCTCTTTGTTGGGACGGAAAAGCCCCCTGCATGGTAAGAGACTTGTACCCCTACCCTGAGGGCCCAACTGTACTGTTGTCTGGATCCCTAATGCTGATTGTTCGTCACAGGCGAACACAAATCATATGCGTGTGCCATGACATAGGGCTGTCTCACGGAATGTGGTCTTGTTTGACTGGGAGGGGCACACAAAGCGCTATCCTCATAGTGGTGGAAGTCTACCACTTTCATCAGGAGTTAAGCAGCACGAACGCGGTGGCAGCAGCATACCGTGTAGTGATTAGTAGTAGTAAACAGAACCTTTTCTAGCTTGAGTCACTAGAGTGAGGCCTACTGGCTCACTCACTTTTTTAAAGTTCCGTTGCTGTGTGCTTAACTCAACCCTTGGCATATATCGGGTAGACGTGGAGTGCTGCACAGCGCTGAAGTAGTGACTCTGCACTGGTTGTATGTGTGCCTGAGAAGAGTAAAGTGTAGGGATAGAGCAGGACTGTACAGTATGTGAATGGTTAGTGCCTGTATTGGGTGTATGTATGCCTATAAGGAATACATGACACGAGATGTGAAGCTGTGCAGGGCGTGCACAATGAGAGTATGTGCTGGGTGTATTTGTGCTTGTGTGAAGTACAATACATGAAGGATGAAGTGTTGTGCAGCGCTCACATAGTAAGTGTGTGTGTTGGCAGTGTGTGTGTCTGGAAATAGCACACCCTGGTTAAATAAAGAAAAGCTTCAGTGCTGAACAATGCGTGCAGAGTGTGTGAGCTAAATGTATGTGCACATGTAAGGAGGTACGAGTGCTGGACAGTAAGGGGGAGATTTTCAAAACTTTTGCGCTGGTTTAGCGTCACAAAAGTGATGCTAACCAGTGCCAATTTTTTATTTGCTATTTTCTTTCCAGTGCAAAACTTGTTTTGCCCTGGAAAGCACTCTTTAAGTAGCGCAAAGCAGCGCGAAGCACTGCTTTGCATTACTTTGCGCCGAGGAGGGCGTTACATGGGTGGTACATGGGCGTTCCCATGCAACCACCCATGCTTTTTGATGCAAAACCATATTTACAAATATCTGTAAACATGGTTTTGCGCCAAAAGTTAACGCCCCTTCAAAGGAGGCGCTAACAGGAGAAATGCTTTAATTTCTCTGTGCTTTTCCAACTTTCCATGCATGCTGCACTGTGCAGCACGTATGCAAAGTGGAAAAAGCTTCGCATCGTGCCTTGCATAGTATTTTGTACCGGAAGGGTACCCTTCCTGTACAAAACCTATGCTACACTCATGCACACACACTAGCGCTGCGGCGCTAAAGTGTGTGCATGGCGCATGGCAGTTGAAATAAGCGCCGGCGCAAGGGAAAGGGGAGGAGAGAGCCATATCTCTGAAGATATGGCGCTCTCCTGCTCCCTCCCTGTCGCGCAACGCGGCGCAGCCTCGAGGGGAGCTGCGCAGTGTTGAGCGACTTTTTTGAAAATCTCCCCCCTAGTGTGCTGTGAATGTACAATGAGTAAGTGTGCCTGCAATGGTACATTACAAGGTAATCCCTGGGTTCCATTTTGGGAAGCCCAGGCCTACCTTGTGAAGAGATGAGGAGGAGAAGAATCCCCCTAAACAGATTTGTGTATTGCTGCATTCCTGTGTGCTGGGTGGGACACTTACTCGAGGAACAAGCATTGGCATAGCCAATAGGTCTCGCCTTTGGGACCTTATAAGTGTTTAGCCATGCAACAGTTGATGTTGTTGCACCAAGGATATTGTGCTGCATAACTAAATACTTATAAGGTCCCAAAGCGAGACCTATTGCATTTTCAATGCTTGTTTATATTACAGAGAATATGTGCAGCGCATGCTGTGAAATATCCTTTTTTGTACTTGATAATGTTGGACTTCAAACTGTACGCCAATAATGAAAGACTTATGTGCCAGCATAACAGCCTGTTGCCTTCGCCGTTAACTCTGGTTCGTTGCCATGGGAACGTCCGGGAAACATCTGTGCACAATTAATATTTTAGCACTCCTTCATTAGGTAAGGGGCACTGTCACAGTCAGTGGAAACACGACACAAAGGAAGCGCAGCCTGTTCACTACGGCTGTACAATGCGTTCACTTAACTTGCCCTTTGAGAGCACCATGTCGGGGGCTGCCCTGCGACGTGAAAGAGTTCGAACATGACGTCAGAGGGAGCACGGCTATGGAGGGGAGAGGTGTATTTATTTGTTTTTTTATTTATGCAATTATTTAGCGCGTCCTGTGCCGGAAAGCATTGGAGCGCGTTACATGCGCACTAGTTACATTACAGAAGGACACATTCATTCGTTTTTTTAGGCACCGAGATATTAAGTAATTTGCCCAGGATCACAGGATGTTGAGCCGACACCGAGACTGGAAGCGGGTTCCCCGGGTCCTCAGGCGGCAGCTCTGCCCATTGTCTGCCCTTGAAGGCTGACGGTGGCGCGGAGGAGCAGAGTGAGCCTCATAGCAGCGCCTCAGACTCGCCTGAAGGCAGTTTTCATCCAACTTTCATTCGGAGCCCTTTCTCTGATAAAGCCTCTTTTGTCGGAAGTCCGCAGCAAGGCGCAGACAAGAACTTTGGCAGCAAAAGCCCAAATGAAGAAAAACGCAAAATGGCACCATAGCTGCTAACGAGCCCTACGAGGGGCTCCAGTTCCGAGGCGTTAATGAGGCCGCAGCGGACAGAGCCGCGTGTGTGTAAAGAGTGGCACTCCAGGGCGGACACTGTGCAGACATCCTAGGGGGTGCCCAGTGTGGCGGGGAAATGGTTTGGGGCAAGGGACTAGGCGCTATAGGGCTTCAAGGGCAAACAGAATATAGATAATTCGAACGCAAAGTGACGTAGTGGCAGTGCTACTCGGGTAAAAGCGTCAGGGGGTCCAGCGGGTACACGGACCAGAAGCATAAGGCACGAAGGAAGGCGATCGTTGGCTTTTAAGGACTCGGGTGTATAAGGTGTAGGGCCCAGTTACAAATACGCAGATGCAGCAGGGAGCATAGTGTTAAGGGACAGGCGCGCACTGGAGGGAGGGAGGGGAGGGAAGGGCAGGGGGGTGAATCGGGGGGGGGGGGGCAGGGAATACAGGAGCTGGAGAGACAAGAACCAAGGGCTGCAGAAACCAGGGAGCACGAGGACAAACGGAGCATAATGACCATGGGACACGCTGGTCATTATTTTTAAGCCATCAGCTGTTTCAATTTTACGCCCCCATTTCTCTTTTTTGCAGATTTATATAGCGCAAACTTGAGCGGAGGTTTGCATAACCATCAGTTACATTGCACAAGGACACATTAATTTTTTGGTAGCAGGAGAGATTAAGCGATTTGCCCAGAATCACAGGATGTCGAGCCGACGCCGAGACTCAAACCTACCTGGTTCCCCTGTTCCAAAGTTGGCAGCTCTGGCCATTAGCCACATCCTCTCCCTTACAGAGTTAAAAGTGAAGAACGTCCGTGTCACGCCTACGGTCTTACGAAATACGGGGCCACTTAGCAGTTATGAATTATCAGTGGTGAGGTCCTGTGCACCAGACGACATAGCGACAAGCGGGCATTAGAGACAGGAGCGTGTAGGGTTTAGGAAGCATTTTGTTGCATGATGACAATGAGGCAGAGACACCCAGTTTGAAGGTTGTCCTGGTCAAGACGGGCTGTGCAGTGCAGGTTCCACACCAACACAATAAGGAGACGACACGGGGGCACATCCGTACCACGAATTACTAATCCTTGCTCTCTGACGCTTCTGAGCAGAGACCTTTCTGCGTCGGGGGCCGCATACCCGAGCAGGACTGCAGATTTACAATTGTACATGCCATACTCTACCTAGCCACCAGGTGACGCACAGCACCAAGGTTGGTGTGACGTTCTCTACCCTCGTCCTCCCCAGCAGCAGCTTCTGCCACCGCCCTCAACTCACCTGGGGAAATAAGGTCGGATGGCACGCGGGAAAGTGCAGAATCACACCTGTCTTTGCACGAAGTCAGGTGGTAGTCATTACACAGAGAGAGCGTGGAGCGACAATTTAGAGACTCGAATATTTAACTTTGTCAAAAATGCAACCAGCTTCAAATAAGCTCTTAGCTGGAAGCGAACATTATTTATTCTATCATGTTCTTAGTGATTTTTCATAAGTAAAATACATTTACAGTTACCGGACACAACCACGCAACGCATCTAAAAGAAACAAGCGCGGTACCGTAAAGGCAGCCGTGTGTTTATTTTCGCATTGCGCTTTCACTTTAAGTGAAAGCGCGATGCGAAAATAAACAGGCGGCTGACTTTGCCAAAGCCCAATGAGAAGACAAGCACGCGAGTGGTGCGCGCGCGCCACAGCGAGACATCTGTTTTGCATTATCGCGCACGCATCTGTGCACGATAATTCAAAACAGATGTGGCCCGTGCGGGTAACCGCAAGCAATAGGCCGTGGGCGGAGCAAAGGCGGAACATGCACCCGCCTTTGCCCAATTGCGTGCTGTCTTTCTCAGAAAGACGCACGCAAAGGAGAATTGCCTATGAATGAAAACAAACCACATGCACAAGCGTGTGGTGAGCTTTCCAAAGCCCTTTTACTGTTTACATAAAGTCTCGCCAGAGCAGCGCATGCGCGCTGCTACAGACTCGACCTAAAAAAGGAAGAGGCAACTGTTATTCTTCAAAAGGCTGCTTTTTGATTCAGTGATAGATCACAAGGAAAGGGCCTTGATACATCTCAGAAAGGGCGATGGGGCTGATAAGGCGATCATAAAAAGTAGGGCTGGGGGTCTGAGAATTAACCTTTTGATGCACATATAACTGAGGCTGACATCTAGGTGTGAACACTGGCCACTCAAATGAACTGTGTTGTGGGACAATCAGCTTTGGAGGCTTGCATGCTGTGATAGACGGTTCACTGACAGAATCGACCACAAAAATATAAATGTAAAAAATATCGAGGGGAAAAATATAGAATACAAAAATATCGACTTCCTATACTTAAAAAGGTAAGTACAATAATATTGAAAAAATATATATAGTTTACAATAATATAGTTGTATTAAATAGCAATTTTAAAATATATATAATTTAAATATTAAAATAAACAAATTAAATACTAACTTTAATTTATAAAACAAATATAATTAAATGTATATTTTAACCAATACAACAAATAAACTTCCTTTTAAAAATTTAAACATTGCCCAAGGTACCTACGCCTCTTACGCCTTCCCAACTCACACACAGCAGCTGACCAAGGCCTGCATCCACAAGACACGGAATAGGCTTCTCCTCTGACTACAAGATGACCCAGTGGACGAGGGACGGGGTGGGGGGAGGCTGGGGAGGGTAGTATAAGTTTCCTTTTTTGCTTACTGTTCATTTGTTCATTTTGTTTACCACGCACCCCTTCAGCACTGTAGTTGCCTCGGGCACATATAACCCGAGATATTGCGCATGTACCACGGTGATGGTTTTCTTTGTGTTTAACGAATAAAAAGATTTAAACCATAAAAATGTAAACACACACACATATATATACAAATATATATATATTTTGGCTGCTCAAATTTTAGATTCAAGGTTCACATTCTCTTGTTTACATTTTGGTTTCACTAAGTTTTACAGTTTGGGTTTCGAAAAGTGTTGGTTTATCTGTATTGTGCGAAAATTTATTTTATAAATTATGCAAGATTGGAGTGTGTACAATGACTATACACTGTAGGTACCTATTTTGATGTTGTTTTTTAAAAAAAAGTGCCCACTTGGGCGGCATGTTTAAGGCACCCACTCAGCGATATGTTGATCACACAATATGTATTATACATGGTAGGTTGTTTCAGCATGTTGAGTACCTTGTAAGAATTATTTCCATTCTGCATTTACCACTTTCCCACTAGTAGAGCCAACAGGGTGACGAGGTGTTTTCTATTTATCCAACACAGTTACCATCCTACTACCCTACTTAGGTCTTTAGGTAACATTTCCCCTCTGTCTCTGTAAGTATAACAATGTGATATTCTAGAGCCACGTAAAACCCACACTTTAAGCATATTCTGTTTTCAAGTATTACTTTTAAGATTGACGTCAAGTCTTGAATTTAATTGAATTTCTTTTCATTCTAATATGTTGACATGTATTACTTACCCATTCTTTTTCTTTTATGTCTATGATGCTTGCTGGTTGCTGTGACAACCAAAGAGAATGATGAAGCATATATTCACTGACCTTAATGGCGCCCGATGTTGTGAGCAAGGCGGTGTTGCCGTCGAAACGTGTCAGGGCCTTCCAGCACATTAAAGCTTGGTATCAAATTATCCACGGTGTCGGTGCCTGTTTCTTTGTCAAGGAGCGGGACTGGTCACATATATATTTATATATATATATATATATATATATATATAAGTAACCAAAAACGCCCAGAAGCTCAATATATATATTAAAAATATAAACTCATATTTTAATTAATAATATAATTTAAAAAATCTTAAATAGCATAATAATACCAAAAACATAAAATATTAAAAAAGGGAATCGATTCAATTTAAAATAAAAATTAAACAACACACATATTTTACAATTTAGGGGCTGATTACGATGTTGGGTGGAAAGCCTCCTACCGACAGTCGGATTCTCCTCGACCGTGTTGGAACCCTTCTGACCGACTTGGTCGGTTTACAATCCGCCAGACCGATTACGATGTTCGCAGTTGGAAAGTACACCGCGCGGTCATTCCCAATCGGTTCCCGACTGGCTCTTGGAGTGTTCGTGTCAGTCAGAACCGCATTGTGCACCTCTATGGACAGCGTTTCTGACCTCGCAATTACAATGTCGATTTCCAACAGCATTTCCGAGTCAGCCTGTCCGACACGAAAAGGCTGTCCGAAACTGATGGCCAAGGACCTAAGGGACCCCCCCTGTAAAACCCTGCACTGTGTGACAGGCACCGTGGGGTGCCTGTGACAGGGTGCAGGGCTTTCTGCAAACACCCCATAGGAGCCTGTGTTACTGCCGGTTGTCGGGCGGAACACAAACTTCCATAGGGAACAATGGGATTCCGACCGAACAGTGTTCGGTCGCATCGTAATCGGTTGGACAGAACCGCCGACCACGAGTCGGTCGGTCCTGATGCTGAGTCAGGCGGAGGCTTTTCGCCCAACATCGCAATGAGGCCCTTAATTAAAAATAAGTTACAAACTTAAAATATTGCAAATTATAATATTCTTATTATAATAAATATAATATAAATAATAAATCATTTTCCCTCAACAGCTAAAGTCAAGCGTAAATAATATAAGTACAATAGAATCAGTAGATGATATGACCAGCCCAGGGTCAAAGGCACCAGATCTTTCACCGATCTCAAACTAATTTCTACAAAAAAGGTACATACCCCTGATCAAAAAAACAGTAACGCACAGTCGAGACAAAAAGGAGCCACCCAAATAAAAAAAAACACAACAAAGGGAGCCAAAGGCGGAACCTCTAGCATTAAGACCAGAACAAAAACATAAAAAACAGATCAAGAGGAAGACACAAGAAATCAATGCCAAAATCAGGTTCCTGCCCAAACAGCACACTGCGGAACTAACACAGACAAAGCGGAAGTAACTCCAAAAACAAAGACGAAAGGATATCAAATAAATAAAGATCTTGGCAAACGGAATTCATTACAAGTAATTATAAAAAAGCAGGGTCGCATTTGCAGATTAAACCCCAAAGAAACCCCAAAGGCAGAACTTCCATTGATAAGAAAAAGACAGAACGCAGCGAGTTCGCTTCATGAGACACCGACTGGAAAGTTCAATAGCTCAACCCAAGAACAGGCTCCGCAGGATAATACAGGCCCAAAAAGACAAGTCTCCGAAGATAACATTGTGAATTTAAAATTCTCCAACCAGGAAAATTCCCCCAAAATAACGGAGGAAGACAGACCAAAACTGATATTTATGACATAATATTCAACTAAAAGGAGACATGATACATTAAATAGAGGCAACCTGCTAAGATTATTTAAAGAGATTCCTGAACTTAGTGAAATAACATCAGCTGATCTCCTAGAAGTGGAATTTCAGCAATTTGAAAATAGGCTCCAGGCAGAAGAAACATTAACATCTTGGCTCTCCAACGAAATGGTTGATCTGATCTATGCAACAAGAAATGCTTTTGAAGCCTGAGGAATAACTTTATTAACCCACAAACTTCCTAAATATCCGTATCCTCGGCAACAAAAACTAGTGTCACCAAAACCTCGTCAGGCCACTGACAAGGGGCCAAAATAATTTCTGAAGGGAGCAAGAAGCGCCTCACCCAAAGCATGGATAAATTTGGTTCAAAACCAGAAGGAACACAGGCAAAGCAAGATACAATCTAAACAACTGACAGAAGACAACCAGGACTGGACATGGGTGCCCATGGCCCTAGCAATACAGCGGACCTGATGTAATTCTGGAGCATAAAAAAGGTGAATCATCAGGGGCCCAACGTAGAGCACATACAGAGGAGTTCATTAAGATCTGTTCATGGAATGTCCACGGATTTGGAGAAATGTGCCAAGATAAGGAGACTTTGACCTTCCTTCAAAGTTTTGACCTAATATTACTACAAGAAACATGGAATTTAACATCAAGACCCATAGCAGGCTATGAAGAGCACCATATACTGGCAGAAAAATTCTCCAACTTCGGTCGTCCTAGGGGGGCATGTCAATATATATCAGTTCAAAATATAATTGGATCTCAGAAGAACTGGACGTAGGGGAGAACTGGCTGCAAGTCTTGAAACTTGAATGTAACTGTAGTACACAAATAAGGATTGGGCAGTTATTCATCATAAATGTATACATTCACCTGGATAAAAAATGGAAGAAAGGAAGTTCGTTAAGTCTGGTAAACTCGATAAAATTGCTGCAAACCTCGCACCAGCATGGCCAAATGCTTGTTTCAGGGGATTTTAACATCAATTTTGTAAGGAGTAATTCAAACATGAGGCAAAATCAAAGCGAGCGAGAAGCAGCAAAACTGCAACAAGAGCTAGAAGCACAAGGCCTAACAATTTTGAACAGTAATTCAAAGGGAGCTAGACCAGCAGCGATTAAGTTTCTGAGTGGTAAGAGGCAATCAACTATAGTTTTCACCTTTGTTAGCGAAGACCATCTTCACACCGTGAATTCTTCTAAAATTTTTCCCCGCTCGTAGAGTGATCATCTCCCCCAAGTGTTGAACATTAAAATCCAACTGCACCAGACAAGCAAAGAAAGGACTTAACAGAAATACCAGTAAGTTACAACCTAAAAAAACTAAAATGACACAGAACTAACACAAAACAAATCATGGACGCCATATACGAGCATGTAAATAACACAGGGACCCCGAGTGTGGAACATATCGTGAACGACTGGGTAATTCTAGGAAATACTCTAATAAAAAGCTTTCCAGTAAAACCAGCAAAACAGAGAAACGTTGGCGGACAACAATTAAGAAATGAATCATGGTACATTAAAAATCTGCGCGCAGATAAAAGGAAAATAGCAAGAGAGGTGAGAACTCTGGCGAAAACTACTTTGGGCTAGCAAACTGCCAAATAGTAAGGAATTTTGGTGTATAATAAACAGTCTAACAAAAGGACAGATACAGTACCAAAACGCAGGAATAAGGTGAAGAAACCTGGAAATCATATGTTCACAAGATGTATATTATTCCCCAAAATAGGAAGATCACCCCAGAGACGAAGGTGCAGGTAGTTCAATTACCGGAAAATTCAAACCTTAAACAAACACAAATTCAGTACACCAAAGGACTAACGGCAGAAATACTAGAGGAAATGAGAGGGTAGTAACATCTAGCATTCAACCGCAGGAAAGTGAGGAATCTGAAGGGGAATCACTTGACTCAATCACACAAGGACCCATAGCACTAAATGACGCAAAACTAGTAAAAGGAATAATAAAAAATTAAAGGCCGAGGGAGCAGCAGGGCCGAATGGTCTCCCTAATGCACTATTCAAGCAAGCTCCAGGCTATTGGGATGAGTATTTTACGCCTCTCTTCAATGACATCTACAGTCAGAATAAGACGCCAAATTCTTGGAAAGGGAATATATTCCACCCAATATATAAAAACGTAGCCGCACCAAGCCGGAAAACTATAGGCTGATAGCCCTGATTGACGTGGAAGCAAAATTATAAGCATCCTGCAACTTAGCACACCTCCAGGCATGGCTGGAGGAGAAAAGCATGATTCCAAAATTCCAAACAGGATTCAGGCCGGCATGGGAACAATAACAAACTTGACAGTCTTGGCAATGTTAACTAAAAAGCCATGAGAAGAAAATCTCGGTTCTCCGCATGCTTTATAGATTTAAATTCGATAGAGTACCACAAGATCGACTCTGGGCAAAATTGAAAGCATGGGGACTACCACAAAAATTACTTGATGCCATAATAGCATTATATAGCGACTCTTGGGCACATCTGAAACTTGGAGATGGGAGCAGAGTGTCATCTAAGATAAGCATCAAATATGGCCTGAAACAAGGCTGCGTGTTGGCACCGAGCTTATTTAATTTGTATCTGGCCGACATAAACAGCCATTTGATAAAAGCTAGGAGCCATCCACCCAAACTGGCAAACAAGTTAATTATATAGCTGCAATACGCAGATGATATTGTGGTTTTGAGCCAAAGTCAGATTGGCCTGCAAAGAGTCATCAACGCCCTGACAAATTACATCGAACTGCAAGGGCAGGAGCTGAACATGAGGAAAACAAAAGTGGTATGCCTAGTGGACACTCACTTCAGCAACTACAAATGGTATGTAAAAGGCGAACAAGTATAATCGATACGCTCGTACAAGTATTTGGGAATAAACATGGGGCGTCACATGTCATTAACTGACCAAACAATGTCAATGAGAGCTAAAGCTCAATCATTAATCTTTGCTTACATACTTCTAAAAAAGAAATTGAGCTGCCCTTCTCATAGCCATCTGATGAAAGTGATGGCAGCGCAGACGCTACCCTCCTTGACATACGGTTTGGATGTATGGTGTGGCAAGGAACTAGATATACTGAACGAGCTACAGACCAAGGTGTACTAGGCAGTTTTCTGCCTCCCTAAAGCAGCATCTCCTGCCCAGGACCGTTTAGAATATGGACTTGAAAACCAGAAATATCAAAGAATGAATAGCTTCGAAAACCTATGCCGGAAATTTCGTGCCTCAGAAGGTGGATCACTGAATAACTTATGTTGGGCAGAAATCAAGGCACAGTTGGAGCAAAAGCAATCAAATTCATGGGGCGCACACCTGGGAAAAGCTTTAGCCGAATTAGGTATCCTAGAAGCATGGGTCAGAAAGATGGACAGAGCAGCATTTACATGGCTAAGTAATGCCACAGCAAAGAAAATTTTGCTTTTGGAAGACAAAAATATCCTGGTCAAACGGCGACATGCATGGACAGTGATAAATTCCTACATCTACTTCATGCCGCAAGGCTACATATCAGCGCATTTTCATCCAGCCATAAAAAGGAGCTTCATATGGTTCCCTTTAGAAGCCCATGACTCAAAAGACCTACTTCCAACATGGAAAGGCGGGAAGCAAAACAAACTGCCGTCTATGTGGCAGTGGTTAATTTGTAAAATAAAAAGTGCCGGGGCTCTCCTCAGGACGCAGCGCTAACAGGAGAAATGTGCTGGTGCAAACTGCCTCCTGACTAGAGCCCCGGCACTTATTATTCTGGAGAGGACTTGGCCTAATGGCTAGAGCTGCCGATTTCGGAGCTGGGGAACCGGGTTCGAGTCTTGGAGTGGCTCAGCATCCTGTGATTCTGGGGAAAATCGATTGCCTTCCAAATGAGTGTGTCGTTAATTGGTGCTATAAGCACCGGTGCTGAGGATTTGGTGCCGGTGCTGAGCACTGGAAAGCACCGGCTCAAATTAAGCACTGCTATGTGGATATAGAACAGAATCCATAAGTTATCTGATGTGTATATGCCCAATAGTCAAGGACCTAAGAAAGACACTTCTTAAACCAATTTTTAATGAATTAAACATTCGCACCTGTAGGCAAGCCGTTACCTGCTGGATGGGTGGTACATCCAACAAATTGATATGTAAAGGGGTAAAATTCTTTTTACGAACAAGCGACCTCCTCCGAAAAGCGTATTTACAACAGTAACAGGATAAACAAAAGGACAGTTTTTATGAACTATAATGAAAGAAATGAATTAATAAGATAATTAGGGACGAGTGATTTTATAATAATGGCAAGCATGTAGAGGTAAAAGAAAAACTTTTTAGGGTTAAGATAAACATCTCTTTTAACTTTTGTAAACAGTACATTTTATAAAGTGAACAAAGTAAATATTTCATGCACTGCACTTTATGGTTATGAATAACCAAATAAAGGTTCCTTTGATTGAATAAATAAAATACATAATTATATAAATGACAACATAAAATACATTATTACAAATTAAAATAAATACATATACATTTCCCACCACATTAAAAAGAAAACATTTTTATACTTAATAAAAATAAAAATAATTACTCCCACCTAACACAACAGTAACACAATATTTTACATCACACAAAGATAAGATTTACTATTCTAACTACAATAAATATAAAACTACATAAAATATAACATTACAAAATACTACAATTTACTATTCCCACTACACTTAACACAACAATAAAATGTATAATTAAAAAAAAAAATCATTCTCCAGTCAGTGCAAAAGTAGGGAAAATGTTGGAATGCGGAGGGGTAAAATGTACTATTCCCACTCCAGTCAATGCAACAGTAGGGAAAGCGTTGGATTGCGGACAGGTAAAATTTACTATTCCCACTCCAGTCAGTGCAACAGTAGGGAAAGTGTTGGCTTGAGGAAGGGTAAAATTTATTATTCCTACTCCAGTCAGTGCAACTTTAAAAAGAAATAAAATATCTTGAACAAAATTAAATTATTTTAAAAAAATCGGTAAATTAAAACACAAATATGTTGAATACAAAATACGAATATAGTTAATATAAAAAACATATTACAATGTTAAATACATATTGCGAATACCTACAAATATTATTATATATAAAATACAAAAATAATTTTCATACAAATAAACAATTTTATTTGAAAAGTATTTATTAACAAAAAATATATTACATACATTTAATTGTCACTTCCCACCCTATAACCACACAAAACTCACAACCTGCACCTAAAACTTAACTAAAACAAAAAATGATATACACTAATAATATAAATATTTATCAACAAAGCGATTATCATGAATTAAATATTAATTATTAATTAATTTTACTTCATGTTTTTTCCACAGTATACCCCCACAAAAAAACAACACACTCATAAAATGTACCATAAAATCATTTACACAATTAACATAATAAATTCTCAAATTAATCATTCATATTACTTAAAAAATAATTATTTACTAAACATTAATTTACTTCCCGCCCATATCCCTACAAAACCCACAACCCACATCTAAAAAATAAATAAATGCACAATTATCATAATTAATTATCATTTAAACAAATATCTATTAAAAACTAAATATAAATTAATTACAATTAATAAATGTCCCACCCTTGACCCCTGTAAACCCCACAAACCCCACCTAAAATCAAACTAAAAACAAATTAATAACAGTTAAAATAATTAATTTACAAATAAATAATTAATAGTATTTAACAAGTAATTATCAATTAATTAAAAATAAATTAATTCCCACCTTTTAGCCCTATAAACTCCACAGCCTCCACCTAAAATGAAACTAAAGAAAATTAATAACACAGTTAAAATATTAAAATGTACAATTAAATAACTAATAGCATTTAACAGCTAATTATAAATTAATTAAAATTAATTTACTCCCCACCCTTTACACCTTATAAACTCAGAACCCCCACAAACAAATGTAATTAAACAATTAACATAATAAATTATCAATTAATTACATTTATGTATCAACTAATTATTAACTAATTAAAAATAAATTACTTCCCGCCCTTTACCCCTCACAAACTGAAAAACCCAAGCCCATAAAAATGTAATTAAACAAGTAACCTAATTAATTATCAATTAATTAATTTAATTATCAATTAATTATTAATTAAAGAAATTACTTCCCACCTTTTACCCCTATAAACACCACAACCTGCACCAATTTCTTTTTACACAATTACCATAATTAATTATCAATTAACTAATTAATATTAATTAACAACTAATTATCAATTAATTACAAATAAATTACTTCCCACCCTATTCCCCTATAAACCCACAACCAGCTACGGAACTAAAACACAAAATGTAATTAAATAAAATTTAAATTTAATAACTATTAAAAATGTAACACATATATTAAAAAACCTAAACAATACTTATACGAAAAAATTACATCACATACATTTAAAATATATACTAAAATACATAACACTAATTATAAAACGATATTTTAAACAATAATAATGACTTCTATATTTTAAAAATTGATATTACTTACCTTAAAATCGATATTCTTGTCTATGATATTCTTGCTCATGATATTTCTGTGTCACAATATTTCCAACTCGATAATTGTGTCAGTCGATATTACTGACTCGATATTTTGTCTGAATACCGTGACACAGTCTTTCATGAGGCAAGAAGACAAGAAGTGTCCAATTCGAAAGAAGCAGAACTCCAACATAAAACTTCAAAGATTTAGACCCTAAATTACATTTCGGTGTCTGGAAATGGAATATAAGAAGGGAGGTTGAGACCCTAACATTTGTCATCTGCCAAGTAGCCAGATGGGCTGTGTGAGAAAGGGAAGTTCTTCAAGGCTTTTGCCTATGCCCAGGACTTGGGGAAAAGGCCTGCTAGTCTCTCTGCTGGGTGAGGGGACATCACTCAGAATACCAAGATCACTTGCCCTGGAGCCTGAAGCACCAACGCCTGCCTGCTTGCCAAGACTAGTAGGCCCTGTGTGGAAAAGGAAAGTGTTGGAGGGAGAGAGGTCCAGTGCGGAGCCCTGCGAGAGGATTCCCTGAGCCAGGTATGAGAATGTGCACCAATCAGGTCATTACCCATGTGCTGTTGGCTCCGCAAACCCCGTATGCCAGGAGCGGGCCGCTGGAGACTGAGTCAAGAGCGAAGTACCATGTGGGACTGGGCGTACCCGTACCGCCATGCTGTGATGACCCAGTATGCCAGAGGCGGCCACAGGTAAAGTTACCACTGCTGAATCGCTGGGACCTATGACCATCTTGGCGTGGGCGTGTTGCCCAAGTACTGCGGCAACCCCATATGCCAGGAAGGCCTGCCAATACCAATGTGCTAAAAGATCTGGTTTATTACCCGAAGGAGAGACTGTGGCTACATTCGGTGGGTTGGACCCGCATTGCGAGGGAACTGTACCTGACTGACTGAAGGGCTTGCTGAAGACACTGTGGAAAACGTCGCAAACTCAATGGGCTCTAGTCGGGAGCGAAGAAAGGCTTTCCCTCCTCCCCCGGTGGCTAAAGCCAACTTACCGCATCTTCAGGAGCTGCCACGACAACTGAGAAAGACTCCAGCAGTGCCACTCAGGAAAGAGAGCATGCGCCGCTGGGCGTTCCTGCTTGAGCTGTTAGCAGCCCGACTTCTCCGAACTAAGCAGGACTTGTGAGTACTCACTCTGAGGTCACCTTCTGCTCCACTGAACTCCTCCGTGCTACGAGAGCAGGTAATACGTGAATTATGCCAGTGGGGCCCGGGGACTCACTATTAATGATGCTGCAGCACCATAGACACTTTTGACTTTCTTTAAAAAGAAAGAAAACTTACCTGTAGCAGCGTTGGAGCTGCCGCCTCTCCTCTGTCTCAGGAAGCACCCGGGCCCTCCTAAGCCAATCACAACGCTGCAATGCAGCATTGTGATTGGTTCCCCTAAGCCAATTGGTCTGAGCGCCGTGGTTTGGCGCTCAGATGGAATTGCAGCCTGGTGGGGGAGATGCAAAGTGTGCATGACTGTTTGGCCGGCCCTCAGGGGCCGGCCAAACAGTCATGCGCACTTTGGGAGTGAAAACCACTCCTCCTCCTGGCCCCTGCTCAGGCCAGCCCCGCCCCTCCCGCACCTAGGAACGGAAAAATAAAATGACGTTCAGTTATTATCATTTTATTTTTCCTCTTCACTGCTCTCAAAGCAGTGCGGCGACGCTCCTCCGCCTTAGAGGAGGAGCCGCCACTGAGTACTGATAATCTTCTATGCCTCCCCCAGCTTCCTCTGTAGTAAGTACCCCACATACTGTCCAAGCTTTTTTTATTAGCTAAATGTTCAAAGCACTAATATTGTCAGAAAATTTGGGCTAAACTTAGCACAGTATTAAAAAAAAAATCAGTAATAATTTCAACTTTTCCCCTGCCGGAAGGGCGTGTGCTTTGAGGTTCGCTGATACAGTATTTCTGGTGGTTGTGATGTGCTAGGATGAATAAAAATATGTTACAGATCTTACTTTAATAGTACATTTGGACCTTTTACTTTCAATCACTTTTCTGTTTTCACGATTAATATATCATCCTGGAAAGGAATTACTCATTTGACTCTTGAATAAGTTATCACACAATGAAATGCTGCAGATGTGGATGCAAGCCCAAATGGCAACCACGTAAACGGAAAGCACCACTTGGCGTAATGAAAGCAGAAATGTGCCTGGACTCCTCCTCTAATTCAATTTGGTGACAGATCTATTGTGCTAAACCAATGCTTGGTTTAACATCATCAACATAGCACCAAGGTTTTGTAGAGGTTGCCTTTATAACTAGATGGCAGAGTTTACATCCTGAGGTCAACACACCACCTTAATAAATTATCCCCATTTCATACAATAACAATAGGATTCAACCACTCAAAAGCTTCCTCACAACCAATTACTTGTCAATCTCTTTTTTTAAAGTGGTCATGGCTATGATGGGTAAGCTAGGCATCTTGTGTGTTTTTGCTAACTTATCAGTGAAAATTTCAGGGTGTGGCTCACTTACATTAACCACTGAAATGTTTCCTACAATTTGAAACCACAGCTCCAAATTACATGGTTTGCGAATTATTCCTAACTTTGCTTGTAGTTTCTACCCTAAAAGCGTACTACCTTGCTTAGCCATCTTTATCAATCTTTTTATTATTTTTACTTTGTAGATTTTTTCTCCACATAGGAACTGACCCATATCCCCCTGCAAGAATACCAGATAGCATCATATCCCCAAATTTCCCCCACATCTGCTCCTTGTATACCACAGGGACATCTGCAACTTGTATGCTAAAGGAGACACAACTGAATATTGTGAACCAGAATCAGCCACAGTCTGCACCACAACCACATCAATCAACAAATGACAAAAAGGGGTTCTCCATCCTTACTGTCCTCATAAACCAACTCCTCCGACACCGAAGAAAATACTTTCAAACATCTACTATTCAGGAACATCACACACTTGCACACATTCTCCCTTGGGATATTCCTTGCACAATACTCTCCTGTGCCTCTCTTCAATACCTATATGGATCCCCCTTGGAGTGATGCTCAATAGACACAACATCAACTAGCAACAAGATGATGCCCAAATAAGTATTTATGAGGATGCAGAAATTATTTTTTAAAAAGAAGCCTGGTACATGACAGTTTTAAACTGCCTTTTCCTGAACAGCAATAAAACTGATCCCAATCATTGGTCCTGAAGAATCTGAGCTCTTTCCATGATTTGGCCCACCTCTCTGGGCTTTTATTCCAACTCCCCCAAGGTCAGTCGGAAATCTTAAGACATATTTTTCAATGTCTTCTGTGGCCATTGTATACCCTTTTTTCCCACAAACTCAAGACAAGAGCTCCCTCATTCTAGTAGTGGTCCTATCAAGCATCACATCATGCAATGGAGTTCATAGAAACTTCCCTGAAAAAAAACAAACACAAGAAAACTACAAAGGGCTGAAAGCTTCCCCACTGTGTCACCCTTGGCCTGAAAGGTTCTAATCAAAATTCCCAACTTTTTTTTTTTGATAAACAAATTTTTATTATTTTTTAACAGGTGCAACACGTCACATTGAACTGACACAGGGCCTCAATTGAGGTATATGTTCGTAGAATTACAAAAGCAACAGTTAGCATCATCTCATATATCAGCATGACATTGATCTTACAGCTTCCCTTCAGAGCAGGTTCACTCCCACTGCCTCGAACCACTTCCCCCCTATTTCAGCATGCTTAGCCAGACACCCCCTTGCATCATAGATGGGCTTCTCCTGCTGGGCACACCAGTCCACCCCTCGTCTCCACTGCGCCAACGTCGGGGGCCTGGAAGCTTTCCACTGAGCCGCAATATCCTGTTTGGCTACCAGCAATGCAGCCCCCAATAGCACCCAATCGGTGCGGGTCCCCCCTGCACCGTCGAGTACTCCCAGTAGGATTAACAGTGGGGAGAGGTCTATGTTGATGTTGAGGACATCAGAAAGGATTAGCAGTGGGGAGAGGTCTATGTCGATGTTGAACACATCAGAAAGGTTAGAAATCACCCTTTCTCAGTAACTGCCTGTGAGAAGGTGGCCTGGTATATGCTGTCCACTAATTAAAGTGGGAACCCTGTACCAGTCCACACGACCCTTATGATGTCTGAGATCAAAGATAACCTTTAGAAAGCTATCCTATTGGTAGCTGTGGAGAGCAGCCTTCAGGCTTAGTCTTGAAGGAATGTAAAGCAGCTTGTTTTACCAGAATGTCACCTCCTGAATGACTAAATGAAAGGAGAACCACACAGTAGTTATATAAAAATATGTATTTATTAATATAACACTCTCTACTAGTCTCTACATGAGATTAGAACACAAAGCACACAATACTGAATCAATAGAACATTCGTAAGTAGCACAATACACAGCGGGCTCCAGGGGGAGACCGAACCATATACTAAAAAAATGGTATAACAATCACGACTTGACTAGACACAGTGCCTAGAGCACGTAGAATCGCTGGGACCCCAAGGAACCACCCAAGGCAGTGACACAGGGAGCCCACGGAGGACGGGTGCAGTGAGGAAACACGACCGCGTGCTCCGTACAACTCTATGGGAAAGTCGCAGTTGCAAAGTTATTGTTTAAGGACACTTCGACGAGGACTTCAAGCAAACCCTTTGGAACATAGGAGGTTCTAGAGCCAACCCACCAGTGAGTACTGAGGTACCCGTGTTACCTATCCCAGAGGAGCCGGGTGCATAGGGGTCAAGTGGTGTCGGAAACCTTCGTCGTTTTCAATGGAGATTTGCGAAGAAGTGCTGCTGCCGGGAAGGCGAAGAGTGTCCGGTGGAATCCAAGCCTGGATTCTAGGTGAGAGGAACCTGAAGGCAGAGGGGACAGAGTCTGGGTCAGTTCAGGTGACCAGGGGATCGGTAGTCGAATGCCCACCGATGTCGGGAGCTTCAGGTGCGGAGAAGGGATGCTTGACTCTGCAGCCACGGGGACCAGGAGACGTCAAGGACGACCAGGATCCGGAGGTGAGCTGTCCCACGAAGGATGTCGAGTGCTGAGGGGTCGATGTCCGGCTGGAGCACCAACAAGCCTTGGCAAATGCAGCCCACGCAGGAAGGACAAACAGGTTAAGGTGTGGACCAGCAAGGTCCAGGGGACTCTCCAAGCAATGGGGAGTCAGGGCATGTCTGGAGCAACCAGGGAAGCCCAAGAACAAACAAGGTGACCCTCGCCAGGACCCACAGGCCAACGGACCAGGGATCATGAGGAGACCTCAAGCAAGTCTGCAAAGCACTAGCCCACGGAGCACTCAGTGCAAGGAGGCCGGATTTCTTTGGTACAAATACTGCTCGGGGTCAGGACTACTCGGAGTCCAATGCACAAGCTCAGGAGTCGCCAACAAGCATATGCACTTGCAAATGCACGCGGTGCACAGGGGTTCGGGTCACGCGGTCCCCACGAGGTATACTGGTCTCAGAATCGCTGAGAGGGCAGATCGACCTTCGGAAACCCACCTCCTGTGTTGCTGAGATCTTCGGAGTCCTCAGGAGCTCGGGAGATGCAAGCCGGTCAGATGCGATTAGGTGCCTGCTAATGCAGGGGAGTAACTCCTTTACTCCAAGGGAGATTCTTCAGTCGTCCAGCATCGTGCAGACAGTCGAAGTACTTGGTTTCTTCTTAGTAGGATCTTGTCCAGGTAAAATCCAAAGTCCTGTAGCCAGGTAACCCACTTTATACCCACGGAAAAGGGTTGGACAGATTCGGGGGACCCTCCTAGGGGAGGGGCAGGACAGAGGGGTGGCTACACCCATGTCCTTTGTCCAGTTTCGCGCCAGAGCAGGAGCCAATGGCTCCCAGAACTGGTTTGAGCTGGACTATGCACAGGGACACCAAATGTGCCCCCAGTGCAGACTTTCTGGCACTCTCAGAGTGCACCCACCCAGCCCCAATACAATAAACCCTGTCTGGGAGTTGGTCACACCTCCCTGTGACAGGATGCCTATTGTCATGCCTTCCTCTGCTCGAGCTTGGCTCAGCAGCAGGAGAGCAGAATCGTGTCTGTGGCTGGCAGCGTCCATTTTGTGCTGCCCGGGTCGAGAAAGCTGGTACCGGGTAGACCGGTGACCCACAGTAGTGGTTTCAGAAGGGTGGAATCATACCTCCCACACCAGTTACTGGTGTGGAGGTATGATTCCAAGGTGTTTGACACCAAACACAACATGTTTCTAAGCAGCCGTTTTAAAGTTAGCATTTACCGTGAGGTTATAATGCAACTTAACCTATATTTCTGGCTGCATCACCAACAAGTCAATCAAAAAGAGGGGAAAAGAACGAACGGACTAATCTTTAACCAGGTCCAGCATACATGTCCGTAAATGAACCTTTACACAAAAAGTATGCAGTTCCTAATATTAAAAAGCAGGAGGAAGTGTTTTTTACAATGTAGGAACTCCACATGGAAATGTGCGGTAGTGAAAAGTGGGGAGAAGGAACCTCTCCTCTTGGAAAAAGACCCTCACACACCCAGCCTGCTAGGTGTCATGCTTCATCATCGGGTCTGCTCCTTATCGGGTCGGCGCTGCAATCCCCGATCGGCACCCGTAATGGGGCCTCCTTGGCGGAGATCTTTATTCCATATGCCGGTGGGTGGAGTGCGTGTGAGGGCCCTAAGACAGTGTAGGTGATGTAAATGTGTAGGGAAATAAAAAGGGGGAGGTGGTCCACTCAAAATAATTTTATTAAATGTGGCCCCTACCCTGGTTAAAAAAGAAAACAAAACGCGTATCTAAACTCATAGGATGTCGAGATTTATGCGTTTGTTAAAAGGTCAACATGTTTCTTGCCTGAAAATGTATTAAATGGCAATTCTTCAGGACCAGTAATGATCTACCTACACTTAATGGTAGTGGTCAGCAATGAAGTGAAATAAAAGCAGTGACCACCGTTACAGCACCCTAAAAAGTGGTACCTGTAGATCAAAAAAAACACAACCTGCAAGGGAAGCAGAACAACAACAATCACGTTAAATGTCGCGGTATTCTGTTCTAAATAAAAACCAAACACAAGCAACATGAGTGCCACACGGTGTTGTTGATGCGGCTCAAGCATGCTGGACACAAGTGACTCATGGCATGCTTAATGTGCGTATTCAGTATCATAGCAACTGGAAATGTATCCTAAAACTGAGCAACTAAAAGAGAGAGCACCATCTAGACACTCACCCTATTAGGGTCAAGGATGCGCGGCATCAGTACCGGCTGGTGTAGACACTAATATATAGTGTCCTGATGGAAGGGAAAAAGAAAAGGCATGAATAATCAAGTTTAAAATTGACATCACCCAGGTCCAATAGCCTGAAAGTAGAGCAAGCCAAACGGAGCACAAGGGCACCCGGCATGGCTACCCTGCATACAGCTCATCAAGTGACTGAATCAGGCAACCAAAAGGGGGCACATAAAAGATAAATAAATCTAAATATTGCCCAGGGTCTAAGCAGCATAGCTGGAACTCTAATCCGCGCTCCAGTCGGCGTCCCGGCCCCCACCGAAGTGGAGAACGGAGTCGACCGCAGCAACTCGATCGGGCCACACAGCCAGTGCTGCAACAGGCGTCCGAACAATAACCAACCAACCTCGTGCTACAAGTGGAAAACAAGGAGTCAGAAGCGGGAGAGACGGGGACCCGTGCTGCCTGCGGAGCCACTACTCCTCCACGTGTGTTTACCGGGCAAGGAGCACAAGGAACCACATATATCACCGCAACAACCAAGCTACGACCCACAGCACCGGAAGGGTGCCGGTAGTGTAAGGAGCCCGGGCGGCGTAGGAAAGCAGGCTCGCGTCACTTACGGTAAATCTGGAACAAGGCGGCCGAAGTCCTACCCTCACGCAGCCGGTCCGGGCAATGTACCCGATTGACAAATCAGCGCGTACAAATACCCGCGCTCGGCTAGCAGTGAGGGGCGGGACTTCCGGATAAACCACCGCTGTTTACAAACCGAAACTAGAACGCGAGCTTCATAGCGGGTGCCATCTTGAGTGACCCCCGTGCCCCGCAGATCACCCATGTCAGACCTACTGAGCCTAGGGTTAACAACCCCGGAGAATGGTCTCCGAAGGCTGCAGAGGGGCTCTGCTCATGCAGGGGCACCCTCTCACGTAAAACCCAGCACCCTGCCTTCAGGATTGATAAGGCCTGCCATAGGGGTGACTGATAGGTTTTTAAGTGTAGTGATTTAGATAGATATAGTGAACCTATATCTAAGTAAGTGGTGCAAGCACCAGCTTACACAGGCTGCTGTAGCAGACCTGTTGTGTCATTTTGAATGGCCTCTCATGGGTGGCATAATACATGCTTCAGCCCATGGGAGGCCTCTGAGGTACCTATGCCCTGGGTACATGGTGTACCATATAATAGGGACTGATAAGGGTACCCCAGTATCCAATCTGGAGTGTACCTAAAGTACATACTTAGCAATTTAAGGGAGAAAGCAGATAGACTGGGGTCCTGGATAGCAGGATCCCAGTCAGACTAGTCCAAAAACAGTGAGACATCAGCAAAAAGTGGGGGTAACCATAAGAAGCAGATACTACTTTCCTACACGGGCAATCGCAGGATAGGACCACATCATATAGTAAAAATCCGCAGGAATGTGAGTGCAATGAAAGCATGCCGGGCTGGAAAGCAGCCAAGCCTTATGTAGCCAGTCTGGGGAAAGATAAGCAGTATGTACGTAATATGTTTGCACTAGGGGCCAACACGCTGAAATGGTGAGTAACTTGGGAACCATCAAGGCAACATGCCAATTTAGATCATCCAGCGTACCTAGCCATCCCTCCCAATGTGTCCGAAGTGCTATCAATGTGTCTGGGGCATTGATGATTAACGTTCTATACATTTGGAACTCTCCTCCTTTACCTAATACCACCATCATGACCTTCGCCTCCACTGGGCTGAACTCCGGGAGTGGAGTGTCCACAGAGATATGTACTCGCAATGCGTGTCGTAGTTGTAAGTATTTGTGAAACTGTGTTCCAGACAAGGAGTACATCTGTTGGAGCTCCTGAAAGGAAGATGCGGGCGCCTTTCTATACATCGCCCAGTAGCGCAATACCTATGGCATCCTAGCCGCCTAACCCCTCCAGCGAAACCACTTCTCTTAAATAAGTACCATGCCACAAGGGGGTCTGCTGTGTCAGTTTGGGCCACCAACCAGTGTGTCGTTTGGCCGCCCTCCATCCAATAAACATCAATCGAGTTACTTCGGGAATCGAGGTGGGAAAACCCAATATGTAAAGTTCCAGTTTAAAAGTCAGGTTGGACCAATGACCGGTAAACCAGTCATTGATAGTCAGAAGTTGGGACGCTAGATGAAATAAGTTGAGGTTGGACATGCCCAAACCGCCGTCATAAGGCGCACGTTGGCAAGTCCTGAATGCCAAACGGGGTCTCGAGTTATGCCTGATGAATGCTTTTGCTACAGAGTCCACCTCCCGAAACCAGTGGCGGGAGCTCATAAGGGGGCAGTTCTGGAGGAGATAAAGAAAGCTTGGCAAGACTATTATTTTGTACAATGCTATCCTTCCCATGATGTTCAACGGGAGTGTTTGCCACTTTTTATGGTCTTCTTTCACCTTACGGGTGAGGGGTGTAATGTTAAGGGAAGACGTCCGTGCTGTCGTGTAGTTCCTATAAGACCTATATAGGATCTGCGCGTTTAGACAACATACACTGCGGGACTAGTGTCCAGACTGATTCCAGACACCCCCACCGGGTATGTTGGCCTGTGTACCAGCTAGCTCGCAATGCAACTATAATCTACTCTTACCAAGGAGAGAATAGTTCTTGGCAACTATCGAACATGACAACCCTGATCCCTCAGGACCGTGGAAACAGTAACTTACTTTTCGCTCAGTCACTCGTGCTCACTTGTTCTCAGAGAGATACACAGAATAAACGGTTGGGACGTTTTCAATAAGTATTTATTGAACAGTCGTTATTCTAGCGTAAAATAAGTGCACTGAAATCACCAGTAGACAGTAGCATATATAAATGAGTAACAGCACTAAGAAAGTAAACAGATGGTAGGTTTCTACCATTTTGCTAAAATCATAACTACAGGCAAGTATATAAAATACATGGCAATAAAATGCGTACTCCTACGATGCACCCTAACTAGATGTACCTAGCATGTGAGTAGGTGTGAAGCCAATAATCCCTCTAGGATAAAGCCAACCCCATTACCTGATGTGAGACTGCGGGACCCCGTTCTGGTCTCGATCTGAGCACCCAGCAAGGGATGTCAGACCAATGCGAGCTGGAGTATCTGCATGCAGGAACCTCAGCGTCTTGCGTCAGTGTGTCGGCCGGGAAGTCCTGATCTCCTCTTACCATCTCAGCAAGATGTGAGGGCATATTATCAAGAACAGCGTTAAAATTATCGCCGCTTTAGCGGCAGAAAACTGCCGCTAAAGCGGTGATAATGGGCTTGATAATATGCCCTTGAGAATTCCAATAGAAGCCCATGTTGACACCAGAACATGGGCTTCTATTGGAATTCTCCAGGGCATATTATCAAGCCCATTATCGCCGCTTTAGCGGCAGTTTTCTGCCGCTAAAGCAGCGATAATTTTAACGCCGTTTCTTGATAATATGCCCCGTGGTGTTTATATACCCTAAGGTATCCCCAGGGGTTCTACCTTGCTGTGTCAGTGTCGGACTTAGAATGACATCGGGAATGAACTTTATACACAGTTATTATGCAGGAGATGATGGTCCTGCTGTGATTCCAAGAAACTAAGAATCCTCATGCATAATTTATGAGGCCAGTGTCCAGGGAAAAACCATACGTACTTGTGTGTAGTATTGTAACTGGGTAAAAGGTCAGTCCTTCAAGTCCGTTATGTATGTAGTATAGGAGAGAATGTAGGTGAAGGGTTATGATGTTACCTAGATCTATATCGGGGCACCTATATGAAACATAACAGTGCAAGCTCTAAGGCAACCTGGATACCTGAATAATGGAAGTTAAGACGGTGTATGGGGATGGTCGTTTACCAATCCACACAGTCCTGTGATGGAGCCAATGGTATGAACACTGATATAACAGGGTTCACCCGCAACCCTGGCGCGTATGCAAAAAGATTCAGTATCCGGAGGCATTGTGGGCCGCTGGTGGCCGGGTTCGCCAAATATAATAGGATGTCGTCTGCTTAAAGCGATATGCGGCCTTCATGATCCAGCGCCCATTCCCACCCCTGTGTGTAGCAACATATGAGCCTTGCAAGAGGTTCAATGGTCAACTGGAAAAGGAGGGGGGCAGGGGACAGCCCTGGCGGGAGCCAGGGCGTAAAGGGCCTCATCCAACACCCCTCCATTAAGTTGGACTCTGACTGTTGGATTAGAATAGAGAACTTGCACAAGGCCGCGGAATCGGCATCCGAATCCGGCCTTCTCCAACACTGCCGCCAGATATCCCCAGTCCACGGTATTGAAAACTTTTTCAAAGTTGATTAATAGCAGCACCAAAGGAGGGGGACAACAGGTGGCGATGTGCCAGCGCAACATGGATGCATCTCAGGCAATGCCTCGTACTTCTTAAGGGCAGAAGACCATATTGGTCCGGATGAATTAAGGACCACAAAACCCAACGGAGTAAAGAGGCACGAACAGTTGCAAAAAGTTTTACTTCACAATTTATTAGAGATACTGGGCGGTAGTCTGCACAAGAGGTCGATAGAAGAGTTGTTTTAGGTATAACAACAATCGTGGCGTGGTCAATTGCTCTATGGAAGGAGCCTACTTTCGTCGCTTCCCTGTAAAGGCTCAAGAGGTGAGGGACAACAATGTCATGGTATTTGGCATAGAATTCTATAGGGTATCTATGAGAGGCTGGCTTTGTATATGGTGCTTACTTATGTAAGTGTACCACCCTGCACTAATCCAGACAACCCTTATGGTGATTTTAGTGGTCTTAGACAACCTTAGAAAGCTCTCTAAGTGGAAGCTGTGGAGAGCAACCTTCAAGCTTAGTCCAGAAGGAGTGTAAAGCAGCTTGTTTTACCAGTACTTAATCTTATTGTATAGTTTAAGTGAAAAAGAATCACTCAGTGTAGTTATAAAAATATGTATTTTACTACACACACTCACTAACACGTATTATCTCCTACCCGGAGATACAAACACAATACACACAATACTTAGGAAATAGAACACGTAAGTAGCACAAATACACAGTGGTCCCCAGGGGGAGACCAACCCATATACTAAAATAGTGGAATGCAAATCACGACTCAAGTCAAGAATGGACCCAGAAGACGTAGAAGAGTCTGGGACCCGAGGAACCACTAGGAACCACTAGGTGAATATCTAGGAACCCCACGGAGGTTGTGCGCAGAGTGGGAACACGACCGCATGCTCAATGGTAGTCAATAGGTAAGTCGCAGTTGCAATTTGAAAGAAAAAGGACTCTTCCCAGCGGACCCCGAAGAAACCCCGTAGAAGATGGAAGGTTGGAGAGTCACCCCACCCGTGGATACCCCAGAAACCAGGATACCTACACCAGGGATGCCGGGTGCATAGGTGTCAAGTGACGTCAGAAACTGCCGTAGACCACAATGGAGGACTTCAGGAAAGATGCCACAGGGGAAGAAGACGAAGGAGTCCGGTGGAACCCAAAGGTGGATTTAAGATGAGAGGTACCTGCAATCAGAGGGGACAGAGTCTATGCCACTCAGGGGTGACCAGGAGGCACGGAAGACGAATCCCCAGCGTTGTCGGAGATGCAGGAGAGGTTGACAATGCCCTTGAAGTTGCAGCTGTGCGGACCAGGCGATGCTGTAGAAGACCAGGAGCTGTTCATGAGCTGTCCCACATCGGATGTTGAGAGCCCAGGGGTCAATGTCCGGCAGGGGCACCAACAAGCCTTGGCAAACGGCAAACAGTGTAGTAAACGAAAAACGAAAAAGGTGCAGTGTCGGGACCAGCAAGGTCCAAGTGACTCCCACGAGCAGGTAAGTCGGAGCAGGCCCGAGCAAGCGGAGGAGCCCACTGGAGCCAAAGCAGACCCTCAAGAGGACCCACGGGCCGAAGGCACAGGAGTCGCAAGAGGACCTCGAGCAGCTCACCAATGAAGAAAGCCCACGGTGCAGAGGAAGCAGTGAAGGCGAAGATCTTGGCTGCAGGAGTTGCATGACGTTGGAGCTTCTTGGAGCCCGAAGATCTCTGGAGGAGAGAGCCAACAAGCCTTGGCAACGGCAAAAGTCGATGCAGAGCACAGGGGTGCTGTTCCAGTGGTTCCGACGAGCGATACTGGCCTCAAATTCGGTATGGAGAGAATGCAGGCCTCGAGGGAGTTGCAGAACCACCACCTGTGTTGCTGAGCCTTTCGGAGACCGTGGGAGCCCCGGATCAGCAGACTGGTCAGCTGTGTTGCGGTGCCTGCTGATGCATGGGAGTGACTCCTTCACTCAAAGGGAGATTCCTTCACGTGTCTTGGATGTCCACAGGCCTGGTGAAAAACCTGTATGGAGCACAGACGTTGCAGAAGACCAGCAGGACGACGAGACAAGGAGCAGCAGGAATCTTCCCCAGTGCAGCCTCGGTTCCCAAAGCGAAGTCCAGAGTGTCCAGACGGTTGAAGTTGAAGTGGTATGTGATCTGAATCTTGACCCATGACGAATCTAGGGACCCACCCACAGGTAAGCCCTTAAGTACCCTTAGGAAAGGGCTGGGACGATTCAGGGGTCCCTCCCAGAGGAGGGGCTGGACAGTGGGGAGGATACTTCCATGTCTTTTGTCCAGTTTTGCACCAGAGCGGGAGCCAACGGATCCCTGAACTGGAGTATACAAGGAAGCAGTCTCAGTGGCGCTGGCAAGAGCCCCCACCCTAGCCCCCATACACTAAACCCTGTCTGGGAGGTGGCCACACATCCCTGTGACAGGATACCTATTGTTCTGCCTTCCCCTGCTCGATCTTGGCTCAGCAGCAGGA
Organism: Calotriton arnoldi; assembly: GCA_963921515.1. NCBI lineage: Eukaryota > Metazoa > Chordata > Amphibia > Caudata > Salamandridae > Calotriton > Calotriton arnoldi. The sequence goes on from CAWUFW010000174.1 coordinate 3,705,698, forward strand.
GGGCAGAATCGTGTCTCTGGCCGGCAGCAGCCCTAGCTTGCTGTCTGGTTCTGGAAGACTGGTACCGGGAGCCCTGAGGGCCTCTTGGAGTAGCTTTACAGTGCATAGAATCATACCCCCCACACCGTTTACGCTGTGGGGGTATGAATCCAACATGTTTGATACCAAACATGACAGGGTTTGTTACAGCCAGTTTACACTAGAGATGGTCATCATGTAATGATGCATGGCCACTCTATATGTCATAATGGCTGGTGCACTTACAACCCGGGAGAATAGACTCCGAAAGTTGTAGGGGTGCCCCCCTCATACAGGGGCACCCTCACACTTAGGACCCAGCACCCTGCCTTCAGGATTGAAAGGCCTGCCTTAAGGGTGACATATAGGTTTTAAGTGTAGTGACCTCAGATATAGGGAAACCTATCTCTGTCATAAGTGGTGCAAGCACCAGCTTACACAGGCTGCGATGGCAGGCCTGTAGTCACAATTTGAGTGGTCTCTCGTGGGTGGCATAATACATGCTTCAGCACATGGGAGACCCCTTGGGTGCCTATGCCCTGGGTACCTTGGTACCATATACTAGGGACTTACAAGGGTACCCCAGTAGCCAATCTGGAGAGTACCTATGTACTCACCATGTCCAATTTAGGGAAGAAGCACAGAGACTGGGGTCCTGATTAGCAGGATCCCAGTCAGACTAGTCAGAAAAACATAATGACACCAGCAAAAATTGGGGGTGACCATGAAAGCAGATCCTACTTTCCTACAGTATCCGTCAGGGCTGGACGTTTTGCCCGACGCCATTGACGAGATGGCATCCGCCACCTCCTGAGCCGTGATGGGCTCCTCAAGGTCCCGACGTTCAGAGCTCGAAAGGCAGCGCAGTGGCACGTCATGTAGAAGAGGAGCAGCTATCTCCTCAGCAGGGCGTGGGGAAGCCGCATAGAGTGTCGCGTAGTATTCGGCAAAGGCTTGTGCTATGGCCTAAGAGGTGCAGTGGGTCTGACCATCCCCATCATAATCTCTGGAATAACCCTATTCCAAGGCCGGGAAGCCAACCAATACAGTAATTTTCGATTTTTATCTCCCCACCCATACACCTGCGCCGTAGATATACGCCAGGTATGCTTCACCACTTTCAGAGAGAGAAGTTAAATTTCCTCTTGAAACAATGACAGTTGTCTGGTGGTGTCACTGTGTGGCGCTATGGATAGCTGCAATTATAGGCAGCGGGCCAGAGACTCTAATTGTACGATATGGTGGTTCCTCGCTCTCTCAGTAAGAATACTCTTCACGTGCCCACAGATAGTTGCCTTGCTCACCGCCCAAAAGATGCTGGTCGAGCGCATCGACTCAGCATTGTCTTGGAAGTAATGTGTGACCTCTCGGCCTACTGCATCTCGATAAGTTTTGTCTTGGAGGTGCCAAGCTTTGTTAACCTCACCAATGTGGAGCAGGAGCGGAGCGTGTTCCGAGATCCCACAAGGGAGAATCTGCACATTAGATACCAATAGCGCATCTGAGGCGGGCATGAAGAGTAAATCAATGCAAGCGTGTGTGTGGTAAGCAGAGGATGTGTGTGTTTAATGGCGCCATCTGGGGTTCAAGAATCCCCCATATATCGCACAGACCCAGAGCATTCACCCATTTTTGCAGAGATCTGGCACTAGTGCGAGAGATGTCGGAGGCAGGGCCGATGGAATCCACAGATGGTTTAGGTACCGGATTACAGTCGCCTCCAAAAATAGTAGTACCAAGTGGCAGCTAAAATACCACTTCATGGAGTGACGTCAGGAAGGATTCCAATGCTACAGGGGGTGCATAGATACCGATAAGGTTCAGAGGACTGCCCTCCACCAGGCCTGTAAGTGCAATGCATCGACCCTGAGGGTTGGCCCAAGTCTGAGTCACCACCAGGGGAAAAGTACGGTGCAGGAGCATTGCTACACCCCTTTCATAGCCCATCCTAGCTAGAAACGGACACTTCGTGCCCAGGAGATGAGTCTCTTGTAGAATCAAGACCGATGGGGCAAAGAGCTGGGTATAGCACAACACCGCAGAGCGCTTGATTTTATCTAGGCGACCATTGACTTTCCAGGACATAATACTATAAGGAGTCATGGCGGGCATGTGATGTCATCAGAATCAGGAGCAAGGAGCCATAAGGCTCCATGTGAACCCATGGGTCATGAGTCCCGCAAGGGGACATGTTAGCACAGAGGGCTTGTTGCCAGTTATATGGTGCCAGGTGAGTGTGACAACCTAAGGGAAAAAAAAGGCATAAACACAAGAGAAACGATAAAAACAGCATTATGCATGCATCTGAACAGTGAACATCCCAACCCCCAACTTACCCCCGCCCCATACTTTCCCCTGAGAAGCATCTGTCACCCTAAAAGAAATACTCGAAATCAAACTCAAGTGTCTTGATTAGGTGTGGAGTGGTGGACCCCTCCAGTAGACCGAATAAGTGTATTGCAGTGCCTGAGTCTGCATACATAATTATGAAATGGTCATAAAAAGTTAAGGAATGGCTGTTCGACAATGACCTGAGCCAGTTCAGTTACATCTTATTCAAATAGGCGAAGGGGTTTGACTCAGCCGCTGCTCCAGGTGAGCCCATGCCTGGGAGTTTTCTTTATTAACCGAGGGTTAATCTGATATGTGCATCCGTGGAGGGGCCGAGGATCCCGAGCTCAAGGAGGGTGACAAATTTCTGCTATTGCGTCTATTAGCTCAGGAGTGGGTGCCGACTCTGTTACGACGCCGGGTCAGTTGCAGTGCACGGGACGAGGCATGTCCAGCGGATGAGGGCAAGGAGCAAGGGGGGCAGCACAGCTGTTTTTCTTCTGTGACCCAGTCCCAAGCGGACTCCTGTGTCTCAAAAAAGTAGGATTTGCCCTCAAAGATGACTTAAACTCGTGCTGGCAACAGTAGCATGTAGGATAATTAGAGAGCACTCTAGCCTCACGCAGGATACATTCTCTGTTCCTGAAATTAAAAAACCTCGCTATCATGGGTCTGCGCTGCGCCCCCGGGGGAGATTTGGGGGCGAGCGCTCAGTGCACACGTTCTACTGCAAACCAGGGGGAAGGTTTGTCTTGTGGCATCCAGGATTTGAGCCACTCTTCAAGGAATGTGGCAGGTTGAGCACCCTCAACATCTTCCGGAAATCCAACAAAATGTAAATTGTTGCACCTAGAATGATTTTCAGCATCTTCGGCGCAAAGATGAAGCTCATATGTAGGATTGAGGAGACGGGCCACCTTGGTTTTAAAATCTGCTACTTCGTCTTCCACTATGGAAATATGCCCTTCAGCTTCGGTAAAGTGGCCGGTATCATTACGGAGATCCTGACGGAGGAGCGCCACATCCATCCGCACCTCCCCTATCTTCGTCTCGACCACTGCTTGGGAGGAGTGAATGGCGTGGAGTGAATGCAGGGCCAGACTGGCCGTTGCGGGCACCGGGCATTTCCCCAGTGGGCCGCTAGGGTGGGGGCCGGTTTTGTTACCGGGGGCCGGCAATATCAGCCCCCTGTAACAAAATTGGCCGAAACCAGCCATTGCAAACAGCTCGGCCGCACCCCTCCTCCACCACAGGGGGGCCAGCCGAGCAGTTTGCCAGGGCCGGTTTTGGTTCCCAGTCCGGCCCTGAGTGAATGGAGTGGAGTATTTTGTCCAGGTTGTCTGAAGATGCGAGGGCCTTGTCAGGCGCTTCTCTCCCTGTCGATCCAGCAGTAGTTGTAAACTGGTCAGTATGTGGCTGGGAGGGGGGTGGTTTAGAGGATTTATCCTTCCCCATCGCTCCTGGTGTAGTCGCAGAGACGGCAGTGAAGGGCCTGGCCTGCTTACTGTGAGTCACAGCAGCACAAGCACCCAAGCATGGGGTCAACCCGGGCGCCAACAGCAGGAAGATAACGCCATGGGAAGCAGGAGTAGGCGAAACAGGTGTCCTGGCCCCCACAATGTGAAAGGCTAGTCGTGAAGTAGGTCACAGCCTCGCAGTATGGACTTCAAATTGTTATGCTTCAGCCATTAAGCATGGAGGCGGTTGAGAGGGTTCAGAAACCACACCTTGAACAGTCAAGGGAGGGGAGATTCAGGACTCCCCGAAAATGAGGAGGGTCCACATAGCAATGCTTCACCAAAGACAACTGGGGAAATAAGGATGCCAAAACAGATTACTATGGCAAGTCTCAATGGAGAAGCGGGAGGGCCAGAGACTCCGTCACCACGTAGATCGCCCTCCTCCAGTGATGACACAGTTTCAAGTGCTCTACAGGCCCATGTGGCAGAGGATCTTAAACAAATAGAGGAACGAGGACTTTTAAGAGGCAGGTCCAGGGTTCATGCCCAATAACATATGGATCAAGGAGTGGTATGCACTTGTTACGCCTCACCTGGGGAGGAGTAGCAGTTTTGGTGCATTCCCAGGTCTATCACTTATGGTAAATCTTGAAATGCGTCAAAATCCATGGATTTTGCATGAGAACACCCACGCACCACCCATGGAACATCTCCCTGGGGCAGAGTAAGGCAATTGTAGCAACTTGCACTGTGTTGCATTGCTCTGAATTTATCAAGCCACGCAGGGTCACGCAAGGTGGCCTTGCGTGGCTTGATAAATCACATTTAAGGGTTGTGTCACACATGCACCCTGTTGCGTGTTGCAAAAGTGACGCAACCCTTTCATAAATATCGCCCTAATTGCCCTCATATTCCTGAGGGATAGACACTATTCCCTTCATTTTCACCAAAGATGCAGAACCATTCTCTACTGCTTGGACCACAAAATCACTTTCCACTGAGCCCATCTTGGAGCCCTCTGATGGACTCCTCTTTGGCAAAAAGCTTGACAAGTATGTCTCCATCTTTTTTGCAAACCTTGCCTATTTACCCCAGTGAGTAACCACCAGAGTGCCTGTCTGGCCTTCAAAAAAGACAATTTGACTACCACTCCCGCACGTACCTAAGAACTTCTCCTCCAGCTACTATTTTCTAGCATTCTTCTACCGAGGTCAACCCATCATGGGCTCTGGCAGAGAACTGAACCAATCAGCTCTTCCTCCTTTTTAAGGTAAACTTGTTCTCCTCTCTCCCTCCTTCCTATGGGTAGGGAATAGCATTTTCTTCCTTCCCAAAATGTTCTGGGCCTTTCCTCGTCTCTATTTGCTCTGAAGTGAGTGCCCTTGTTGAACAAGAGGTTCAGAAGATGATAAAAAAGGGGATTCTCATAATTCTCCCCCACCCCTACACCTCTCAAAGTGGTTTCAGCAGTTCCAGTCTCCTGGTAAGGAAAAAAGAAAAAGGTGTCATAGCAGTTATATCTCTATATTCACTAAGTCATTCAGCAGTCTACCAGGATTTCAAAATGGAAGGAATTCATTTCCTAAGAGACACTCTCCTTCTGAGCAACTGAATGGTCAGAATGTACCTGAAGGGTGCCTATTTTTCTATTCCAATGTTTGAACAACAACAACCCTTTTTAAAATTCTAGATGCTTGAGTTTCACTGTCCACCTTTTGGGCTGTCTGTGCTCCGTGGTGTTTCAACAAGGTTCTCCATATGGTTGCTGCCTACCTTCACTCTCAAGGTATCAATTAGATCATTCATCTCAACAAAATTGTCAAGTGTCCCAAGACTCTTTCCATCTACTTTGGGTTAACGGTCTCTCTCTTCTGTGACGTATGGTTCCTGATAAGTTTTGACCACTCTTACTGCCCCTTTCTCATGTGACCAACTTCCTAGGACATACTGCGGATGCTATCTGCGGCACACTAAAGCTTCCCACCAAAAAGACCTTGTCCATCAAGAAGAAACTGAAATCTGCCCTGTCGGACCATTCTCTTTCCCTAAGAACCTTGGCCCACCTCATCGGCTTCCTGACATACTCCATCCAGGTCATCCTTATGGACCCTGTCTGCTATCATGCTCTCTAACATTTAAACATGAGTTACCTTCATCATGATCTCTCTTATTTAGATTTTATCTTCAGAGACAATGAATTCTGTTCACAGCTTCACTGGCGGCAGATGAACCTGGAACCATGGAATGGCAAAGCCCTGTATGGCTTTTCTCCAGACCTTGGCATTGAATCAGAGGTTAGGCAATCTGGCTGGGGAGCCAACCTGACAAGCCTTTCTACTCGGAGTATGTGGTCTCGAACCGAGAAAGCCCTCCACATCAGTGCTCTGTGAAATTGGGTTACTGGTTAAGGGGCGTGAAATCATACTCAAGCAGCAACCCCAATTCTTGTCAGGGTGAAACAAACAAAACCCAAATTAACCCATGCTTAACACTCTAGCAGCTTGGCACAAAAGCAGTCAGGATTACCTTAGAGGCAATGTGTAAATTATTTATACAACACTTGAACAGTAATAAAGTGAAAACACCACACAAGGGAAATTCCACACCAATTTAGAAAAATAGATTAAATTATAATACACTATTTGACACCAAAATTACAAAACTCCTATCAGTAGAACTGGAGATTTGCAGTTTTAAAGGTTTTGAAGAAATCAAGCGCTAAGAAGCGAAAGTGTCAAACATGGTTAGCTGGTTACGGTGGACCGTGTCCAAGTCACAAGTTCAGGCCGACCACAAAGGAGCGTGGGCTAGTTACACAACTGAGTTCAGTCCGCTGACAAAGTACCTGTGGCCTGGCCGTCAAGATGAGTACTCCTTGCGTTGAGCTGCGTGGATCGGCGTCGAGGAGATGTCGACGAGGAGCTGCGATGAGAGGTCCGGGGTTCAGATGCGTCGAGCTGCATCATCGAAGAAGCTACCTAGGGTTGCGGGGCCTTGCACTGTGATGCGTTAGCGCCAAGGGCGAGGCCTCTTTAACCTGTCAGTAACCATTTATAACCAGGTAGCTGTCCATGCTGAACCACTCATTAACTGTTGCAAGTAATTTTAGAGTAAAGGATGAGTCCTCAATCCAGTCAGCCTCTAGTTATTCATAAGGAGAACCACCCTTGCATCATTGTTTATGAGGGGGTTGAAAAGCACCAGCTCTGTAAAGTTGGCACAGGGCAAACGCAATGCACATCCTCTGCATAAGGCGACAAATAACATTATTTAATATCTAAAATGGTTTGTGAATGAGTACAACATTTTCCCTAAGATCTTGGAGACATTGTGCAATTTTTGGGTGTTCAACCACTGTGCAATGCCAGCTCAACCATGAATGTCCCTCACTGATGTGATTACGCACAGCAAAACACTTTTCAATTCACTCCGTCTCAGCATGGACTCCCTCCGACCAACACACTCCTAGCCATCAATCATGCACTCTCAGAACACATGTATGAACTCCCTGTTGCTTCCTGCGCCCACTTAGAAATCACACCCATGACTCCCTCAAGCACTTGCGCAGAGCACTCTTGCATTCACTTATTTTCACACACTCACTCATCATCACCCTCCCTTGCACTCACTCACATCAAGTCATGCTTTCATTCCCTCTGACCATGTACCCAGTCACTCTCTTCCATCACCTTCACTCAACATAACTCACAGCAATCCACTTTGAAGCATGTTCTGATTATCAAAAAGGATTATCAAAAAGGAGAACAGTGAGGCTTGGCAATCAGGAACAGTTGAAGTTTAATTAAACAATAATGGCTGGGAATAACAGCCACATCCCTTACAGTTGCATGCTGGAATTCAATTTGCATTAGGTACATGGCATGCTTTATACTGGACTGTGGGTGCAATAAAGTGAAGCTCGTCCCCCCTTGGGCAGGAAATACTGGTACAGTGGGTCATAAATTGTGGGGCAGATTTACAAGAAGGTGCTGCAGCGTGGCACTGCAAGCCCTTTGGCTGCCCCACGCTGCAGCACTTTCAGAGCACAGGAATGCAACATATTTACAATGATATGTCGCATTCCTGTGCTCTCCCCTGCGCTGGCGCACAAACAGCTGCCATGCGCCGGCGCAGGCACCCTTGCACCATGATGCAAGGATGCCTGCGTCATGGGGAGATTGTTTTTGTGCAGGAAGGGGCACTTTCCTGCACGAAAACAATCCCTACAGGCATTTTCCTCTTTCAATGCGTGCTGTAGAATGTAGCACGCATTGAAAGAGGAAAATAACGAGGAGAAATGAAACCATTTCTCCTCGTTGTTCCTCACTACGCCACCCCAAGGGTGGTGTAGCATACTGACGCATTTCCAGGTTTACGATTCCTCGTATATCTGGAAATGTGTCTGATTCCATGGGTGTTGCGTGGGAACACCCACAGCAACACCCATGGAACGCCCCTTTCACGCAAAGTGCTGCGTGCAAAGGGGCCATATTTACAAGGACAGGAAAAGCTATGCAGGGTGGCTTTTCCTGTCCTTGTAAATATGGGGTAGTGAAATGAGCCACCGGTGCGTCACGAAAAGTGACGTACTGGCAGCGCAAGGGGCTTGTAAATCTGCCCCTGTGTGTTTAGATGCTTGATCCCACTTGATAGAAGGGGCCATAAATTCCAACTGGAGGTCACAGTCTGAGGTGGTACAGATGGCCGGGTGTGTCATGTGTGTTATCTAGGGTGACGCTTACTACTAGGCATTTTTGGGGCTTTATCTGATAAATGCAACAGACTGACTGCTCTGGCATCGTGTCCTTGGGCCGAATGCAGGCCCTCTGCTGTGCATTTATTTGTGTTTATGAGTGTGTGCATCTCACTCGTTTCTTTAGGTATTACATCCTGGGGCCATATGTGATTTACTGCTACAATCTTTCAAGTGTGTTTGAGGCTTGTTCCATATTTGGTCTCTCAATCACGGGAAGCGCTAGAGGTGAACAGAGGGCAGCTGTGTTATGTTAATCCGATAAAGGGTCACTGAAACCGTAACAAGTGTTTATGGTGAATTTGAGTAGTGCAGGCAACAGTTGTTCTGTGGTGTACTGGACTCCTAAGAGCGGGACCTTTCTATAAATTGATCCGATGCTAACATTCCTCCCTTTAGTTAATTTATCAACTACTACCCTGGCTGTTTGTGTCTGTGTCTTGCGCATGGGGGTTTCCTGTTTCTGGCTTGTGGTGTGCGTTTCCCTTGGCTTTGGGTGTCCTAACCAGGTGTATTCCCCCTATTTTCAGGGTAACCTTCTTCACACAGACACATATTAGTTGTAGGGTACAGCACAGCAAGAATGAGATTACAACCACTGGTAACATGGCCTTGCATAGGCTTGCTTTCCACTATGGTACCCAGGCAAACAAACCTGTGAAGCAATTTATGTTTGGGGCACCTCCTTCTTTAATCATAACTGATTTAATGAGCCATTTGCAGTTTCACTGTATCGGCAGTGTGTACTTACACGTACATGGATTAATCTTTGAGCATATGCTACTGGCAGGCTCAACCAGGTAGCCGCACCTGCTGGACGGGTTATTGTGAGCCGCGTGCCCGTCCCTCGACCGATCTTTGCAATATTCAGGAGCCTGCTGGATAAGTCCACCCATCTGGGTGACGGGTGGGGGCTTGCTAGGGGGGGACAGGTGCGGTCGCACGGGCACCAGCAGGCCCAGCTGTCTCTGTGGAAGGAAGATGCGGGCTGGGCGGCTGTGACACCCCACCGGACGGTTGTTCCGAGCTGCTTCAGAAATGTGCTGGGCAGAGGGGGGCGACTGTGTGGCCCGCAGCTGCCACCCGACCCCTTCCACTGTGATCAGGCCACTGGGTGGGGGGGCGCAAGCTGCCAAGACTGCTCGGCCTCCGCTCTGCTAGGAAGGGTCCGCGAAACAGCAGGCCCTCGAGTTGTCGGATGGTCCCTGGTGGGGCGGAAGTTGTTTGCTTGAAACAACAACCAAGGCTGGCCAAGCAATCCATCCCTAAACGGACCAAAAGTGCCCAATCGTTCGGAGTATATGGCACTGGCCGGGCTGCCCTGTACGGGTATGCCGGCTTCACGTCCCTGCCTGATCTCGGGGAAGGGAGGCTCGGAGGAAAGGCGCATCGGGAAGGGATGGGAGGCAGGCGCGGACCCGGGTCCCTGATGGCCCCGGCAGGCCGGCCCGGGCCCTGGCAGCGCCCAGCAGAGAACCACCGGACCTCAAGGGGGTCCGGAGTACCCTGTCCCTAGTAATCTGGAGGAAAAATACCCCCCTTTCTTGTAATCTGTGTGCAGCGAGTGAGAAGTGGACCGAAAGCTCTCATAGGGATATCCAGGGCAGCCCGGCCGCTGGAAAACATTACACACAACCAGACAGCTGAGGGGCTCCGGCCGACTAGACGGCCAAACTCAGAGGACGGCCATCTGGTTGCGCTGTGCCATAACAAAAGGGCTTCCGCTTGTCCCTGGAGGGGACAGGGCCTCTGCGGCCCAGGGGCTCGGAGCCCCAGCTGGGCCTCAGGCACGGGGCTGCGAGGGGGGTCCTGACGGACATCCAACCCGGGGCCCGCAGGCACCTTAACGTGTAAGAGAAGTGAGGGAGGCATCCCCAGGACTTATGGACACCCGTCCCGGGCCCTTGGCGGTGCAGCAGGCTGGAGGACAGAGCCCAGGGTGGGAGCGCCCGCTCCTGGGCATAGGGTGGGAGCGCCTGCTCCGGAGCCCGGGGAGTCCGGTCAGAGCTCCTGGGACCGGACGCGCAGTGGGGGCCTCCCCGGGCCCCCGTCCCGGGCACTTTGCCATGCGGTGGGCTGGAGGGCGGAGCCCAGGATGGGAGGCCCCCTAACCCAGGGCCTGGCAGGGCCCTGGTCAAAGCTCCTGAACCCGGCCAAGCAGAGGAAGCCTCCCTGGGCCCCTGGCAATGCGGCAGGCCGGAGGCAGGGCCCAGGGCGGGCGCGCCCGCCCCAGTTGGAGCTCCTGGACCCGGACGTGCAGAGGAGACCTCCCCGGGCCCGCAGAACCTGTCCCGGGAGCTTTGCCATGCAGTGGTCTGGAAGTCAGAGCCCAAGATGGGGGCCCCACCCCAGGGCCCTGGTCAGAGCTCCTGAACCCAGCCAAGCAGGGGAAGGCTCCCCGGGCCAGATGGACCCCAAATCCCGGGCCCTTGGCGGTGCGGCAGGCGGGAGGACGGGGCCCCCCACCCCGGGCTCCGTCCTCTGGGGTGGGGGGCCTTGGTCCTCGGCCATCTGGTTTCTGGCTGTGAACTGCTAGACCGTGAGGGGGTCCGGAGTACCCATTCCCTAGTAATCCAAAGGAAGGCTACCATCCTTTCTTGAAATCTGTGCGTATCGAGTGAGAGAGCGGACTGAAGGCGTAAATGCAGCTGACCTCCTGGAACCCTGGCTGGGCTTGAGGAAGCGAATGAGCCCTCATCGGGACTTCAGGGGCAGCCCAGCCATCTGGACGCATCATTGCAAAGCACTGCGTGCGACCAGATGGCTGGGCTCGAAGGACTGCCATCTGATCGCGCTGTGCCTTAAGAAAAAGGGCTTCCGCTTGTCCTTGTAGGGGACGGGGACTCTGTGGCCCGGGGGCTTGGAGCCCCAACTGGGCCTCAGGCATGGGACTGCGAGAGGGGCCTCGACAGATCTCTGACCCGAGGTCCACAGGCACCTTAACACACAGGACCATCGTCCAGGGCTCTTGGCGGTGCAGCAGGCCGGAGGACAGAGCCCAGGGCGGGCCTTGGGGTGGGAGCCACGTGTCCAGGCGCCCGGGACGGGGCCACACTAGCGTGGGGAGGCTTCCCCTGCTTGGCTGGGTTCAGAAGCACAGACTAGGCCCCGGCAGGCCCTGGGGTGGGAGTCCCCTCCTGGGACCCACCACGTGTCCAGGAGACCGGGACGGGGTCCCACCGGCCCGGAGAGGCCTCCCCTGCGTGACCGGGTCCAGGAGCACTGACCGAGCCCCAGGGCCATGCCAGGCCCCGGAGCAGGTGCTCCCGGCCCAGGCTCCATCCTCTGGCCTGCTGCACGACCAAGGGCCCGGGACCGGGGGTCCATCGGGCCTGGGGAGGATTCCCCTGCTTCAGCTGGGTTCAGAAGTACGGACAAGGCCAGGGCTATGGCAGGCCCTGGGGTGGTAGCCCCCGTCCTGCAGCCTGCCACATGGCAAAGTGACAGGGACGGGGTCCTGTGGGGCTGGGGAGGCCTCCCCTGCGGTGGCCGGGTCCAAGAGCTCCAACCGGCACAGGTTCTGGATTGAGAGCTTATGCATTTGGAGCTGAGACGGGACACAGATTCAGTTGTCCAGGTTGGGGAATATTCTGACCCCAGCCCACGTGACTGACCATTGTGCCGCAAAACACTGAACAGTCAATCAAATAAAAGGACCTTTTATGACGGCATGTACAAAGGAATATAAATGATAGTAAGCCCTGATGAAGTTCAGCATGGTCTGAACGAAATACGTTGGCTGTAATCCTTGGCTGTTTTTATGAAAAAGCAACAAAGAATTTTGGAATAAAGGAGAAAATCCATACATAATAAAGGATTGAGGACTTTTCTTTGGGTACACCTTCTTGTGGTTTATTTTTAAAGTCACAAGTTCAGGTCGACCACGATGGAGCTACAGGGACTCCCCTTGGTCCGCTGAACACAGTACCTTAAATCCTGGCATGCGGTCTGAGCAGCGTTACTTTGCAAGACCTCGAATTGTCCGCCGTAGGTTCAGAGGATGCTATGCAGCAAAGCTTTGCATGTGTTGGTTCCAACGAGCTGTGCGGCGCAGCTTTGCGGGGCTTCACGCCACTCTGCATTGGTGTAGGAAGCTGGCTCTGTATATACTATACCAAAGTAAGGTATAGTGTTCATAGAGTCCAGGGAGTCCCCAGAGCTATAGCAGAGGCTAAATTAGACAAGTACTAACAGCTCTCTTTGGGGCATATTATCAAGGGCAGTATCGCCACTTTAGCGGCACTTTTTGCCGATAGAGCGGCGATATTTTTATCGCCCTATTAGCAAGCTGTCGCTAACAGCTGTTAGCAACAGCTTAATGGTGATAGTGGCCGTCATGTTGCCGCTTTGCATGTCAGCGATATTTATCGCTAATGACATGCAAAGGAGGCGTTCCCAACCAAAAGTCAGCAGAAACAGCCGCTAACACAACTACCCCCTATTAGCAATGCCTGCGAAGTGATAAGAAAAGTCGCGCTACCGCGATTATCGCTGGAATTTAACACCTGATAAAAACTTGACTTAACCATCTTGTCAATGGGAGGTGGACTGTAAGGTTAAGTCCTCACCTGCCTATTAGCAAGCTTTCCATTAGCGCAGTGAATTTATCGCTGGATTTCTCGCGCTATTGCTGGGTTTCGCCGCTATCGCTGGATTTTTTATCGCCTTGGAGATAAGCGTTGATAATAACGCGTTATCTCCGCGATGAAATCGAGCGATAGCCGGCGATAAAAAGAACAGCGCTAAGCGCGCTTTGCGATAATTATCGCAAATCCTTGGTAATATGCCCCTTTGTGTTAGTGTGGTCAAGCAGTTAGGCTTATCCAGAGGGTGTGTTAAGCATTTATTGTATTCACTCAATCAAGGTTGATGGCACACACTCAGAGACAGAATCCAGACCAATTAGGCAAGTATAAAATGGTATTACTACATCTTATTTTGTAGAACCAAGCAGGACTTGGCACAGGCAAGTAAAAAATACGTTCAAATGCAAAGCTGAACACAGAAATGCAATTGTGGATTGTATTGGAATCGTTTACAGGTTTGTATTACTTTTGAAACAGTTTAAAATACAGTAAGATTACTTTTGATTCCTCTTGGGTTACTTTTCAGTTACTTTCAGTACTTGAAGTGATATGCCGAGATATCATACACTGCAGGTTGACACTTACAGGTAAGTACAACAATTCCTAAGGTAAAGCATAATAACTTTCTTTTCATACAAACAGCAGCAGGTCAACATTTTTTAGGAACAAAACTCGTAACATTGGTTCCTATGGGAGAAAGAGGATCAACGATTCTCAGGTAAGTAAACGACTTATGAGAAGGAGTTTTGGGGGTTAGGACCAAGGTTCCCCAAGTTCTAGGTAGGCACTCAATTTGCACCACCAGCGGCACTGGGGTGGCCGGGTGCAGAGTGTAGGGGCCGAATGTTAGCCAAAGGGGCTAAGGGGGCCATCGGTCAGGGGCAGCTTACGAGCAGGCCACTTGGTTGTGGGAGCAAAGCTCCTGGGGTTAGGATCAGCACTGCAGGGGCCAACAATCAGCACAGGAGCTGCACCACCAGTGGCACAGGGGCGGCCGGGTGCAGAGTGGCCAAGAGACGTCAGGGACCCTGTGGATTTCAAATGGAGATCTACGGTTTGGAAAAGATGCCTCAGGCTCGGTCAGGGGGGATTTCTGAAGGCGACCACCTGCTGGAGAGGTAAGTTGGATTCTTGGGGGATGCCTGGACATCGTCGGTTGGGCCACCCAAGGTCATGGGGCATTGGGTGCAGGTGTCTTTTGGTATCGGGTATTCTTTCCACCTCCGGTCACGGTCGGAGGGACCCTTCAGGTTGAGGCTGCAGGGGTCGGCTTGAAGCCGGAGGGAGGTCTGGGATCACCAGATCCCAGGTCAGGATTGCGGCGGAGACCTCCTCGTGGTGTTGGGCCACTCGAACTCGGGCCGAGGGCGTGGGGTGCAGGGTGGTTCAGAACCGCCTGGATCGGGGTTCTGGCCTTGGGGTTCTGGTCTTGGAGTCTTTGTTGGACAAATCCGGTGCTCACAGGAGACAGAGTCTGTAAGTTGAGTGCAGGGCAGGTCCTCCGGGCTCTGGGGGGCTGCCTGACATGACGGGAGTTCCGCTGTAGTTAGGCCGGAGTCGGGACAAGCGGGTAGGGCTGGGGACAAAGCAGTTGGTGTCCTCTTCTTCCTGGATCAGCACAGCTCTTCTGTCCTTCTTTCTTCCTCGAATCTGAGGAGGCAAGGTTCAGGGTTGCCTCAAATACAAAATTTAGGGGTGTTACAGGGAAGTGTAGGTCGGGACCAATGGGTCCCCTACTTGGGGTGAGTACAGCCCCTATTATGCCACCCTCCAGTGGGAGGGGGGCATGTGCCTCTTCCTAATTGGTTAGGTACCCTCATCTCCAAGATGGAGGGGACTGAGATGTGTGCTTCACCTCGCCTCCACCGCCTGAGCGGTGGGGTTGGCAAAGGTGGGCACACCACTGCTCCGAAATCTGTTTTCCCGCCAAATCTCCCGACCCAAAGTGGGGGTCAGAACCAGTGGGAGCCAGTTGCTGGGGGCAGCAAACGGCAGGGACGCTTACAAAGGCTGCAGGCCTTTGGAGCTTCCTCTTTCGTGGACCCCGCCCATCCTGGGGGAGGAGGCACAACACCTCTGCCCACATGGGCTTTGTCTCTGGACCCAGAGAGGGGAGGCTCTTTAACCAGGGGTCCAGAAACCTGTCTGGTGGTGGCAAATGGTGGGCAGCAATTCAGGAACCACAATAGAGCTGGTCGTTTTTCAGGGGGCATCTCCAAGATGTCCTCTGTGTGCATTTTACATTAAATCCCACACTGTCATCAGTGTGGGTTTATTGTGCTGAGACGTTTGCTACCAAACTTCTTAGTTTTCAGTAAGGCCATTATGGAGCTGTGGAATTCGTAAAGACCAACTCCAAGACCAACTACTCTTTATGGCTTTACTGCACTTACAATGTCTAAGAATGGACTTACACACTGTAGGGGTATAGTGCTCATGCAACTGTACCCTCACCTGTGGTCTAGTGCGCCCTGCTAGAGGGGTGGCTTACCTAGGCCACAGGCAGTGGATTGCAGGCATGGCACACAGGGAAGTGTGCCATGTCGACTCTTCACTTTTCTCTGCACCAAAACACGCAGCCTGCAATGGCAGTGTGTGGGTGTTAAGGTACAGGGTCCCTAAGGGTGGCACAATAGGTGCTGCAGCCCTTAGAGGCCTTCCCTGGTCACAGTGGCCTGAGACATGTTTAAAGTGTGTGGCACAATCAGTGCTTCAGGCTCACTAGTAGCATTTAATTTACAGACCCTGGGCAAATGTAGTGCACTTTACTAGGGACTATGCCAATTGGGTATAAGCCCATTCTCCCATGTTTTAAGCAGAGAGCACATACACTTTAGCACTGGTTAGCAGTGGTGTACAGAGTCCTAGAGCCAACAAAAAGGAATTCAGCAAACAAATAGGAAGAGGAAGGCAAAAGGTTTGGGGGTGACCCTGAAGGGAGGGCCAGGTCCAACAATATAAATATATTGTTTACCTCATTTACAGACTGTTGGTTTTTTGCACTGGACTAGATTTGATTCCCTGGTATATACAGAAAACCAGTTCACAGGCCGAGTTGAATATTTCAGTACTCAATCCAACAACTAAAAGCTGATCTCTGGGGGATTGAGATACTGGGCACCAGCTCATATTCAGTATAAGTACCACAGACCTCTTTCCCAGGTTAGTCTCCAACATGGCCTGTCTCTGATAGGAAGTGAGGAGAAGGTGGGAAGGAGGATGAGCGTGAGACAGAAGGGATTGAAGGAAGAAATTGTGGAACAAGATAGAGAGAAGAGATAAAAAATAGAGAATAGTGAAAAAGAAGAAAACAAAAGTGTGAGAGAATATGGCGGGAAAGAGGAGAAAGAGATGAGAGGAGAATATGACAGAGACAGCAAAGAAGAGAGGAGTGTCAAAGGGGAGATGACAGAGTGTGATTAGTGAACAAGCAGCACAATAATGCTAAGGCAAATTATACAGCACATTTCACCAATTCCTTTTGCTCCCTTCTTCATCAAATATCTGGATGTCACCTCGTCAGTGGGTGATGCCATTGCTAGCAGTGGATGCCGCAGGTAGCAATCTCCAACGAAACATTTTGGATTCCAGCACCTGGACACCTGGGTTTGAATCCAGCTCGGCACTTGACTGAAAATTGTGAAGTGGGCAAATCACTTAATCTCACTGTGCCTAATCTTTAAATATGTGAGATGCTAATGTAAATGTGGGTAATTCAAAGATTTAGCCCCCAATTGAGATCACTTCACATAATGTACAGTGCTCTGGTGCTGGTCCGTGCATTATAAATATCAATACATACATGTTTTTACATTGTGAACAGGTATTCCACTTATTCCATTTTGAGAATGCCCCTACTGTTTGAGCTCTTGGTGACCCATCCTCATTTTGTGACAGCCAGATATAATCTCCTCTTAATTTTATTAATTCCAGTATATGCTCCACATCACTAATGGGATTCATAGAAGTCTACTTCGCTATGTCTGTGGGAGCATATTCATGTGCTCATTGGGAGATGCTCTCACAAACATCTTGTTCTTTGGAAGCATTTGTTTATTATGCAGGTTATGTTGCTTTTAGTAAGAAAAGACACCTTTCCAATAAGGGTCCGAGGGCCATATTATCAAGAACGGCGATAACATTATCGCCGCTTTAGCGGCAGGAAACTGCCGCTAAAGCGAGCGATAAGGGGCTTGATAATATGCCCTATAGAATTCCAATAGAAGCCCAGGTTCTGGTGTGAAGGACATCAAACCTGGGCTTCTATTGGAATTCTATAGGACATATTATCAAGCCCCTTATCGCCGCTTTAGCGGCAGTTTCCTGCCGCTAAAGCGGCGATAATGTTATCGCCGTTCTTGATAATATGGCCCTGAGTGTTTTCATTTCTGTGTGTCAAACATGAAGACCAGACACAGGACTTGTAGGAAGCTGGCTCTTTATCTAATATACCATAATGAGGTAAATCATGCAAAGAGTCCAGGGGTTCCCTTATGAAGGGACAGGGGCTTGCTCTAGCAATCCCAAGGTGCTCTTCTAGGGGGTAGTGTGGTCGAGCAGCCTTAGGCTTATCAGAGAAGAGTGTTAGACATCTACAAATACACATAATAGTCAATAAATGATGCACACGACTCAATAGGAGATCCGCACCAATTTATAAAAGTAACACGTACCTTTCTATATGTTTAGGCACTATAATCAATACGATCAGGCAAGTACGTTTTGCATGAGAAATACTTTTACGTTTATAAAGTCAACACTGCATTTTTCAGAAGCTGCAATGTTAGCCTATGGTACAGCATTCAGGTACAGTACAGCGACTTGCGAGACCAATCTCATGGACTTAAGGTGAGTATGGGGCAAGGTCCAAGGCAGCAGCAGCAAGTCACCTCCAGCAGCACTAGAGCGGCTGGGTGCAGGGGTGCAATACAGCGTCCGGTGCCCAATGTTTGTCAATGGAGATTGGTCTGCGGGAAAAGAGGCTGTAGGTTTTGACTGGGAGGCCAGATGGGCTGAACTAACAGGGGAGCTCAGACCTCACGATGCTTGGGGGCATAGGGACACCTTCGGTCTCCTCTTCTACACGGGCCGGGGCGACGGGTGCAGAGGTGTCCTTAGGCGTCATGTCTTTCTCACCAGATCGGTCACGGTAGAAGGGGCCTGTAAATAGAGGCTGCAGGCGTCGTTGAGAAGTCCACAGCGGGGAAACCCAAGGTGTGCTTTGAATCTAGAGGGTCTGGGGACGGCGTAGACACAGTTAGCCTACTTCAGCTTGGGCTGGGTGGCTCAGGTGCAGTGGTGCTTTCCAGCTTTGGGTTTTGGCAGTCTTGGAGCCTCATAGCTCAGTCTTTGGCACCTGCAGGATGCATGGGAGCAGTTCCACTGTTCCACAGGAATGTTTGGTTCCTGGGTAAAATACTGGCAGGTCTCCCAGGCCTCTGAGACACAGCAGCTGCAGGACAAGCCGTCTTTTGGCGCAACTGTCAAAGTCAGCAGGCAGTCCGGTAGAGTTGGCGCCAAGTCAGTTGCTGGATTTTCTGTTCTTGCTCTTTGTGACACTTCATATCCGTCTTCTTCTTTCAGATCAGCAGGATCTGATTTTCTGGTGCCAGGGGCTCTCCTAAATACTGAATTTAGGGGCGTTAGGGGCGAGTAGGGTAGTAGCTAATGGGCTACCTACTCCTGAGTTCACTACGCCTCCTATATGACCACTTCCTGTGGGAAGTGGGAATAACTCTGTCCCAGAGTTCCTAAGTTAGCTATCACCAAGATGGCCAACTCTGAAAAGTCGTATCCACTTCAGGTAGCCCACCTTAGGGGCGTCACTATCCTGAGGGTGGACACGCCTACCTGACTATCTAATTTTCCCACCTGTCCAGGTGCCAAAGGGCTCTGGACAAAGGGGGTCAACTTCCTCTCCTGTGAGAAAAGTCAGATTCGCACACCAAAGACAGTGGGCTCTTTGAAGCTCCCCTGCCTTGGAATGCTAATTGGCAGGTCATCCTGTGGGAGGGGGTGTAAACACCCTCTGCCGGAGCAGGCTTTGTTTCTGACCTCCTGAGATCAAAGGCCCTCACCCTTGTGGATCAGAAACTTGTCTCCGGTAACAGGCTGGCAAAACACAGTCTGTCAGCACATCCGTAGCTGGTAGGCTTTCAGGGGGCATCTCTAAGGTGCCCTCTGAGGGCATGTATTAATAAATCCAACACTGGCATCAGACTGAGTTTATTAATATGAGATGTTTGATAACAAACATCCCTATTTTCAGTTTAGCCATCAAACTCGTTTTCACCAGTGTCTAGCACATGTACTTAAAATGGCTTCTCTGTTTACTTGTACTGGTAGGCACCATCAACTGCTCCATCGAAACCGCCACCTTCCCCGTAGACTGGAAACACGCCGAGATCAACCCCCTGCTGAAGAAGCCGTCCTCAGACCCGACCGACCTCAAGAACTTCAGACCCATCTCCCTCCTCCCCTTCCCAGCCAAGGTTATCAAGAAGGCCATCAACACCTAACTCTCCAGCCTCTTAGAAGGAAACCGAATCCTGGACACCACCCAATCCGGCTTCCGAAGCAACCACAGCACAGAGACTGAACTTCTCACCGCCACGATGACAACCTCAGCGAGTTAGACTACCCCCATTCTCAGAACCTACAGAGATCAGCTGCGGAGTGCCCCAGGGCTCCTCCCTCAGCCCCACCCTCTTCAACGTCTACATGGCCTCTCTCGCAGCCATCCTCAGAAGCCACAGGCTCAACATCGTCTCCTACGCCGATGACACCCAGCTGATCCTCTCCCTCACTAACGAACCAATAGCCGCCAGAGCCTGCTTCCACAGCGAAATGAAGGCCGTCGCTACCTGGATAAAAGGCAGCTGCCTCAAGCCCAAGTCTGACAAGACTAAAGTACTCATCCTGGGACCCACGCCTTCGGCCTGGGACGACTCTTGGTGGCCAGCCGCTCTGGGTTCCCCTCCCACCCCGACGGGCCACGAATGCAACCTCGGCATCATACTGGACTCATCGCTCACAATGAACCGCCAAATCAATGCAGTTTCCTCAGCCTGCTTCCACACGCTCCGCCAGCTTCGAAAGATATTCAGATGGATCCCCACAGAATCCAGAAAAACGGTCACCCACCCACTCACTCATCACCAGCAGACTCGACTTCGGCAATGCACTCTACACCAGCATCACCCAGAAACAGCTCAAGAAATTACAGAACATCCAAAATGCCGCAGCCAGACTGGTACTCGACATTCCCAGCTGCAACCACATCACGCAAAACCTCCTTCAAGCTCCTCACACATGCCTACAAAGCTCTCCACGACGAAGGACCAGCATACCTGAACCACCGACTTGCATTCCTCGTGCCCCCCAGACAACTCCGTTCCGCCCAGCTCGCCCTAGCCTCCGTCTCCAGGATTCACAAGACCAGAACCGGAGGAAGATCCTTCTCCGACCTCGCCGCCAAGACCTGGTACACCCTGCCCCTCCACCACAGGCAATCCGCGTTGCTGACCAAATTCAAGAAGGACCTCAAAACCTGGCTCTTCGAAAGATCCTACCCCCAGAGGGTCCAGCAGCCCCCCAGCGCCTTAAGACGCTCACGGGTGAGTAGCCGTGCTATATAAGCCTCTGATTGATTGACTGATTGATTGAATAGAGCTGACCAGCAAAGGGGCATATCTGCTCATGCAGATATACTCTTACATGTAGTATAGTGCACCCTGCCTTAGGGCTGTAAGGCCTACTGTAGGGGTGACTTACCTATACTGCATGCAGGGTCTGTGGGGATGGCACACAGGGATGTGTGCCATGTCGTGTCTTCACTTTTGTCTGCACCAAGACACTGAGCCTGCAGAGGCAGTCTGTATGGGTTTGGCCAGGGGTCCCTTAGTGTGGCACAATTTGTGCTGCAGCCCTTAAGGACCCGCTTTATCCTCCTTGCCCTGGGTACCAGAGACACCACTTACTAGGGACTTACAGGGAGGGCTAAAGGTATTGTCAATTGGGGTACAATTGCACAGTTTAGGGAAAGAGAACTAGCACTGGGAATCTGGTTAGCAGGAACCCAGTGCACTTTCAGTCAAAATCACATCAAATACTAGGCAACAGAGGGGGTGACTATGTCAAAAAGGGGCACTTTCCTACAGGACTCACTTGGCAACATCTTGCAGACATTTGATGCTTGCAGGTCTGGTGGACACTCTTGAAGCATTAGTGGTGCTAAGTGTCACAGGAGAAATCACTGGCAAAGCCAAATGATCTGGCTTTAAAGAAAATAAAGGCATGCCTAAATGCTGTTTTCGTGCATTAGCACGTTAAAGGCACACCTGCTGGCTTTGATAATGTGTGTTCTCATACTAGCTCTGAGGATAACTCCGCCCCCCATTGCGTGAAGTGGTAGCCCCACCACAGTGGATTGAACTATTAGCCCCCTTGAAGTTCAAGTCTAGTAGCGCCCCTGGTGGTATCACATGGTCAGTGCCCCTGGGGGACGAAACGGAAAAACAAATTTGTAAAAACAAGCGCTCTATCTGAGGAAGTAAACAACGTCTGCTCAATCAAGTCATATAAGTGTGATCCCAATACGTGGGCGGAGCCAAAGCCCCTCTCTCCTGATAGTTCTTACATAATTGTCTGGTGACAGCTGCACTGTCAATCCAGAACATTACTAGAGAGGATAAAAGCGCATGGGACGAAAAGAAAGGTACGAGAAGAAGAAATGGACATCACAAGGGGAGGGGAGCTGATGGCATCCTGCAGGGCAG
This sequence comes from Calotriton arnoldi, assembly GCA_963921515.1. Taxonomy (NCBI): domain Eukaryota; kingdom Metazoa; phylum Chordata; class Amphibia; order Caudata; family Salamandridae; genus Calotriton; species Calotriton arnoldi. The sequence continues at coordinate 3,727,623 of CAWUFW010000174.1, forward strand.
ATTAGGAGTGAACAGCAGGGGATGGAGAAGGAGCAGAGGGGAAGAGAAAGGGAGGGAGGGGCTGGTAACTTGCGAGGTAGAAATATGCACATCTCAGGGGGAGAAAAAGGCAGTGCACGCAAGGAAGAAGGGGGAGGTGAACATCGAGGAGGGGTAGGTGACTGAGAAAAAGAAGAACATATCATAGGAAAGGCAATGGATATAGGGAAGAGGAGCACAGGAGATCTAGCTTCTTGATGCAAACAGTATCAGCACAGTTGAGGAGGCACAAATGCCAATAAGCTTCATGGGTATGAAAGCACTGCTAAACTTGCTGCTTAGCGCCGTTGTTCCACAGACACAAAACAGTCCCTCCTTGCTTGACAAGTCAAGTGAATAGACCGAAGAAACAAAACTGGCCTTGTTTACCCATGGTTCTGTATCCAAAGAAGTGGGTGCAGCCCACCAACTCTCAAGGGCCATTGAACGACTGAGCAGTAGACGGAGTTGGTGCAGTTTATGGTGCTGCCACAAGTGGCAAACCTATATAACACATATGCTGCACCTCCAATCCTCTGCAACACCAGTGGACTCCACAATAAAGTACTTGCACCAGAGGGCTGAGAGGGTGGGGCACTCTTCACATCCACATTTTGTCTCCAATGAAAACACCCATTCAGCTGTGAACCAAAGCACCGTGGAGCAGTTTCCCTTTCTCCTTGTGGAAGGGAAGCAGAAAGGAAAGGGGGGGCCGCTCGGCCCCCCCCGCACGTATGGCGGGTGCCGGCCCCCCTCCTCCCCCTGCCCTCGGTGGTGGGGCGTGCCCCTCCGCCGCGTCTTGATGACGCGGCGGGCGCGCCCCACCGCCGATTGGTGCTGGCTCCTGCATTGACCCGGAAGCAATCTAATTGCTTCCGGGGCAAAGGAGGGGAGCCAGAGTGGGCGGACCAGTTGGAACTGGTCTGCCCCAGAGGGGTTAAAATGCCGGGGGAGCGCGGGAGGCGCCCTCTTGTTCCCGCACTCCCCAGGCTTGCCCCGCGCCTCGCAAAGGCGCAGAATAATCTTTTTTTTTTTGGGTTAATGTCAGGTGTTTAGGATCCCGGCGGTCCGGATCGGCATTGAGAGCTGCGGGCCCGGGTTTGCGTGACTCGCGGGGAGAGGACGTGGTCCGTCGGCTAGATTGCCAGCCTCGAGGAGGAGAGCGAGCGGATCGTGCTCCCTGCTGTCCCGGCCGGCGCAGACTCTGTTTGACTCCAGCAGCACAGTTGGTAACTGAGGGCGAAGCAGGGTAGGCAGGGACAGCACATGGATGGGAGACCACAGGGGCAGATAGGCATTTTTAGAGGGGGAAGCAAATAATTGCAGGTGAGCAATATTTTGCTAAAGTACTTGGACTGAAAGGTTTTGACAAGGGTTCAAAGCCCATAACTTCTGTATTTAAAATTTAAAAAAAAAAAATAATAATAATAATTTTTTAAATTGATGGTGATAGATAGGAAATGTGAGGTGGTGGTGGCACTGTTTTAGTGAGGGGTGATCTGCTAATAAGGCACAAGTCGGTACCCTAACTTACTTTTGGGCAAGGTATTTAACGTGGGGGTGTTGGGACCGGCTGCACACAAAAATAAGGGCCTTTTTTGAGAAGATTTGGCAGTGCTATACCCTAACTTACTTTTCACCCTAGGATCTCGGTAACGCGACTGAGCCAAAGGAGAGGGGCGCGGTGGACGACGCGATCCGGGGACACAGGCAGGCCTGCATTTCACTGCTTCTGTTGGGCCGCCGGGCTAGAGTGCGCTCGCCCAACACCCAGGTTAGCTGGTGTGTCGCGGTCACAGTTGCGTGGTGCTTACGGCCAGTCTGTGTACCTCCAACTCGGAGCAGGTAAACACCAGGCAGGTGCTAGTGGGCACTGAGACACAGCAGGGCTTTCAGTGTAGGGGGTAAGTGCAGGTGGTGTACTTGTTGCAGGGATGACTAGTGGTCGTGGCGCTAGGCGCTCCCGCATGGAGCATATGCTGGAGGGCATGATGCGCAAGATGACAGCTATGGACAGGAGATGGGGAAGGTTGACCAGATAGGCAAGAGCGTGGCAGAGCTCAGGCAAAGGTTCGACGAACAGGTTGGGCCATCTGGGAGACCCAAGCGAATAATTGTGCCCCCGCAGCCGAGGGGGGATTTGGATGCGTTGCCCAAGCGGGTCAGGGCCAAGAAGGGTAGCGGTCGGGTCCCCAAGCCACACGAAGAGGGGGGGCCTTCTGGGGTGGTCCCTGAGGAAGGGCTTGGACCGCCGGTAGCTCCTATGCCCGCTCCCATTATCCCGACAAACCTACCGGTGACACCGGCTCCGGCCTCTCCGGCGCCAGTACCAAGCATAGTGCCTCCGGTGGTCCCAGCGGTAGTCCCGGTGGTACCCGCGCCGATTCCGGTACCCGGCCCGGGATCCCCATGCCAGTTACAGCACCCCCAGTGGTTGGTCGGGTACCTCCAGAGCTGGCAGCGCAGATAGCGGCTGTACTGCCTTGGCTAGGGATAGGTGGGATGTTACCTTCTTCAGTGGGTGCCAGGGAGGTGGGAGAGGACCCCTCAGCGGAGGCTCAGAAAATGGTGGCAAAGATCATGATTGCACAGGGTGGCGGGGGGGCCAAGCGCGCCCTTTACTCCACAAGCAACAGGTCCGGGCAGCGACTCTGGAAGGGACAAGATGGTTGAACCAACGCGACCCGCAGAAAGTGGTAAGGAGGTGGCATTACCAGTGCTGGGGGAAGGGACAATACCCTCCAGGAGGGAAAATCTGGCTCAACATGTGACACAAGAAGTGAAGGATTTGATCTGGGCGGGAAAATATGTCAATATGTTTTCCTTGCTAGTTGATAACAGAGAAATGGAGTATGCTAGGAAACAGAAAGACTGGATGTTGCCTAGCGAATGGCGGGGTGAAATGGCGAGATTCAGGGTGGAGGAGACATTGATCAACTGGATTAGAGCTTTTTCTGTGTTTATGGCAATCACAGCCGAGCGCTTCCCGAATTTGCAGGCCGAAATGGCTTGTTACCAGAGTAGGATCACAACTTTCAGCGAGAAATATGGAGGGGATGGGTGGAAGGAGTACGACACTACTTTCAGGAAGGCTAAGGAGTTTGACCACGCATTATCATGGGATAGAGTGGATTCAATTTCATGGTATGGCCAGTTTACGGCAGGGAGTGCGGGGCCAAGCTGGAGCAAAAGCTACCACTCCAATCAACAGCAGCCCTTTCGGTCACCTCAGGGGGGTGGCACAGCCACTAAGACGGGGAGCAGTGGTGGGCGAAAAGGGGTGTGCTGGGATTTTAACAAGCGTACATGCACCAGGACACAGGGCACTTGCAAGTTCAGGCACGCATGTTCCATTTGTAACCATCCTTCCCATCCAGAAACAGTCTGCCGCAATAAAGGTAATGCCTCGGGAAGCAGGGGAAGAAAGAAGCAGGATTAAGGGAGGAGGCCGTTTGGTAGCTCATTCACCCATCGACATTCTGGCTATGACTCCTTGGCTGAACAGGTACCCTGACCATGCCTCGGCGGCGATGTTACAGGAAGGATTTTGGCAGGGCTTTAGGATCCCAGCGGTGGGATATACCGGAACACCAGAATGTAGGAATCAACTTTCAGTTAAGCACAACCCAGATGTGGTGGCGGCAAAAATAGCTAAAGAGCTGCGCCTGGGTAGGATAGCGGGGCCGTTTAATGACATCCCTGTACCAAATTTTGTTTGCTCGCCCCTCGGCGTGGTCCCCAAAAAGGAGGAGGGCGAGTACAGGCTCATTCATAACCTATCCGCACCCAGGGGCGCATCATTAAACGACGCCATAAATGAAGACATTTGTAGTGTTAAGTATGCGTCTTTTGACCAAGCAGTGGATATGTTGAGGGCTCTCGGACCGGGAGCCTTGATGGCCAAATCGGACATAGAATCGGCTTTTCGGCTACTGCCAGTGCATCCCCTAGATCAGCATCTGCTAGGTTTCTCTTTTCAGAACAAATTCTATATGGATATGTGCATGCCCATGGGTTGTTCGGTTTCATGCGCCTACTTTGAGAAATTTAGTTCCTTTCTGGAATGGGCTTTTAGGCAAACGTCAGGGCACCTCCATGTCATGCATTACCTGGATGATTTTCTCTTTCTGGGGTCGGCGGGCTCACAGGAGTGTGGGTGGGCATTGCAGGAATTTTGCGTGCTCATTCGGGCTTTTGGGGTCCCGCTGGCACCCGGAAAGACGGTGGGCCCTGCAACCACATTGGAATTCTTAGGCATAGAATTGGACTCGGTGGAGGGCTGTTTCAGGTTGCCAAAAGACAAAATCATGAAATTTAGAGCAGCTCTCCAGCAAGGTTTGGCCAAAGATAGAGTGACGCTCCAGCAGCTACAACAGATTGTAGGCCAGCTGAATTTCGCATTAAGAGTCATACCCATGGCACGCCCCTTCTCCCGCTCAATCTCGCAGGCCATGACGGGCCTGCGAGAGAAACACCATCACACTAGATTGCTGGCTGAGGTCCGCCAGGACCTGCGTATTTGGATCGCATTTCTGGAGGGCTTTAACGGCAGAGTGGTGTGGTGCGGTCCCCCTACTACGTCTGCAGAGTTAGTTCTATGGACGGATGCTGCAGGCAGTGTGGGTTTTGGTGCCATACTGGGAAACAAGTGGGTGGCCCAACGGTGGCCGGTTTGGTGGGATGCGAGCGGCCTGACAGCTAATATCGGTTTCTTGGAGCTATTTCCAATATGGGTTGCATTAACAGTTTGGCCTGATCAGTTGTGTAATCGATCTGTAATCTTCTGGTCAGATAACATGACGGTAGTCGAATGTATCAACCAGCAGGCGGCACGATGTAAGTTTATACTCCGCCTACTTAAGGAGATTGTGTTGGTTTGCATGAAACTCAATGTACAGTTTAGGGCCAAACATGTCCCAGGGGTGTTGAATAACGCAGCCGATGCACTCTCTCGCTTTAAGATGCAGGTATTCAGGGAACACCTACCATCCGCAGAGGCGACGCCTGCACACTTCCCAGCAACACTCTGGCAAATTGGTGCCCCCAGCTACAGAACCTCGTGGCAGCTAGCCTAGCGCCCAGGACCAGGACAGCTTACGAAGGGGCGTTTTTGTCTTATTGCTCCTTTTTGGGACGGGACTGGGCAGAGAAATGGGAGCATGAGGAGAATTTCGCTAAGTACCTAGATGCATTACATAAGGAGGGGCGCTCAGCAGCGACAGCTAGCAGACACAGGGCGGCCGTGTCTTTCATGGCACAACTCAGGGGGCCAGAGACCCCACGAATAGTTTCGTCGTGCGGAAGGCACTAAAGGGGTGGCGGCGCCTGCAAGCAACCACCGCAGATTCCAGGCAACCGATAGGTTTAGACCGGCTGGCATCATTATTGAATGCCTTGTCCGACACCTGCAGTTCATATGGGGAAGTACTCTTGTTCAGAGCCGCCTTTACTTTGGCCTTTTATGGGGCATTCCGGGTAGGGGAACTGGTGGCTAGCAGCAAGCAGGACATGCTGGGGGGTCTTCGACTGGAACACACAAAAATATTGGGCGAGGTGCTGTTGATTACCATACGTAAATCAAAAACTGACCAGGAGGCCCGGGGGGACGGGCTGGTACTCCATCGGGCACGGGCTAATCCTTGCTGCCCAGTGTTCCACGTAGAAGCCTTTATCAAACAGCGAGCGGGCGCGAAGGAGGGAGCATTGTTAATGCATGCAGACGGTGCCCCACTGACCAGGTTCCAATTCCAAAGAGTACTGTCGATGACAATGGACAGGGCTGGTTTCAATCCAAAGGATTTTGGGACGCATTCCTTCAGGATAGGTGCGGCCACCGAGGCGACTGCTAGAGGATTGCATGCGAGCAGCGTAAAAAGGATTGGGAGATGGTCTTCCAACTGTTACAAACGTTATGTGCGGATGCACATGCTGTGAGGTGACAAGTAAGTTACGCTGACGCCTGTCTTGTTGTTTGCTTCTATTTCAGTTTCTCGAACCTGTCACGCAGGGCGGAAACTGTTGCCGGGTCACCAACAGCAAGTACCTTCAGCACGGCGGTCACAGGAACGGAGGAAGGAGACACAAGTGGTATGGGTGGTTGGTCACTCATTTGTAAAGCGCGTGAAATCTGTTTTCTTTTCAGGTAGCTATAGACAGAGGGCGGAACAAGGAGTTTTCGAAGTTTCCTTTCATGGTAGGGGGCCTATGCCTCAGTCAGTTTAGGGGTTCTTTACAGAGTTGCTCAATAGACACACCCCGCCGCCTGCAGTAGTTATCCTACACCTGGGGGCAACGATCTGGTGAAATTGGGCAGGAGGGTCCTGATGGAGGAGATAATATCGGAAGTAAACTGGCTAGCTAAAACATGCCAAGGCTGCACCATAGTGTGGTCTCAGATGATTCCCAGGCTTAAATGGAGGGGGGGGGACTCGGTCAGGGCGTTGAATCACTCGGTAAAGAGGATCAACAACAAGATAGAGAAATTATTTCGGTCACCTCAACTACAGAATATACCACATGGGTGTATCTGGGGGAACAGTTCTTCTTGCAAGACGGGGTCCATCTGACTGGGGCAGGTAACCAACTTTTTCTGGAGAACATTTTGGCAGGGCTGGGAGGTTCTAAGTAGACCTTTCGGAAGAGGAGGATAGGGGGGGGCCAGATAGTCGGTCAACTATGCTGGCCTGTGGCGGTAAGGTCATGATCGGTGAGCAGTCAATTTAAGGTCCTATGGGGCGTCACCATTCTTGAATGGGGTCGCCCAGGGGGAGGGGCAAGTGGTCTCTCCCAGAACTCCAGGGGCGGTACATCCGCTTGGTTGGATGGGTGCGGGGGAGGGGGAGTCACGCTTTCTCTGGGCTGGTTAGCCACCCCGCACGTGCACGATGACGTCATTAAACGGCGCAGAGTGCAAGGGCCCCCTTTGGGTAATGGAGTTCATGGAGCGTACGGGGTAACCGGGAGTGGGGGAAGTACCCTCTCGGTAAACGGGCCCTCTGCGCATGCGCACTCATACGTGAGGGCGTAGCTGGTTAATAAGGATTTGACACCGGTTAGCGACCTTGCCGTGAGGCCCAAAACTAGGATATGCAGAAAAGTAATAAGTATGATGTTAGATTCGGTTAGGAAACACGCTGTATTAGACATTTGTTAAGGTTAGCCATTGATACCTGTCTACATTGATTGTACCTAATGTCTAATTTTCTGCATAAAAATGCTTGTGTAAATATTGTTTATTTCAAATTTTAATTTGTTTTCATGTTTTAATAAATACGGCCGGGGGTCGCGAGACCCCGCCTTCCAAAGAAAACTCCTCTCATGTCCAATTGCTTTAATTGTTTAACGGTGGTAATGCGCAGGACAGGGAGGGGATTGGCGGTAGTCCCTGACCATAAGGAAAGGGGGCCGCTCGGCCCCCTCGCACGTATGGCGGGGCGCCGGCCCCTCCTCCCCCTGCACTCTCGGTGGTGGGGCGTGCCCCTCCGCCGCGTCTTGATGACGCGGCGGGCGCGCCCACCGCCGATTGGTGCTGGCTCCTGCATTGACCCGGAAGCAATCTAATTGCTTCCGGGGCAAAGGAGGGGAGCCAGAGTGGGCGGACCAGTTGGAACTGGTCTGCCCCAGAGGGGTTAAAAGGCCGGGGGAGCGCGGGAGGCGCCCTCTTGTTCCCGCACTCCCCAGGCTTGCCCCGCGCCTCGCAAAGGCGCAGAATAATCTTTCCCACCCACCAGCCCCTGAAGCAGATTCCGGTCCTAGGATGCTTGTTTCCAGTCCAGGGAGGATCTGGCTTGGCAGTTCGGGCTGGACTGTTCCCATGAGGCACAGGGTCAAGACTGATTTGCATATGGCTGGGTTCAAACTGGAATGGCATGGTGAGCAAAAAACTGATGGATTTAGGCCCAGATCTCTGTACTGGGGTGAATGTATGACATTGTTCTGCATTCTGTCCATCAACTGTTGTTTTGCATTTGTCACCCCAAGTGGGACGGGTATGCCCAGACGTGGGTCCCGTGCTCTCCATGCCACTGGAATCAAGCTATCCTGGCTGAAGAGGGGTGAAACCCCGAAACCGGTCCTAGGATGCTTGTTTCTAGTCCAGGGAGGACCTGGCTTGGCAGTTCGGGCTGGACTGTTCCCATGAGGCACAGGGTCAAGACTGATTTGCATATGGCTGGGTTCAAACTGGAATGGCATGGTGAGCAGAAAAACGATGGATTTAGGCCCAGATCTCTGTACTGGGGTGAATGTATGACATTGTTCTGCATTCTGTCCATCAACTGTTGTTTTGCATTTGTCACTCCAAGTGGGACGGGTATGCCCAGACGTGGGTCCCGTGCTCTCCATGCCACTGGAATCAAGCTATCCTGGCTGAAGAGGGGTGAAACCCCGAAACCGGTCCTAGGATGGTTGTTTCCAGTCCAGGGAGGACCTGGCTTGGCAGTTCGGGCTGGACTGTTCGCATGAGGCACAGGGTCAAGACTGATTTGCATATGGCTGGGTTCAAACTGGAATGGCATGATGAGCAAAAAAACGATGGATTTAGGCCCAGATCTCTGTACTGGGGTGAATGTATGACATTGTTCTGCATTCTGTCCATCAACTGTTGTTTTGCATTTGTCACCCCAAGTGGGACGGGTATGCCCAGACGTGGGTCCCGTGCTCTCCATGCCACTGGAATCAAGCTATCCTGGCTGAAGAGGGGTGAAACCCCGAAACCGGTCCTAGGATGCTTGTTTCCAGTCCAGGGAGGACCTGGCTTGGCAGTTCGGGCTGGACTGTTCCCATGAGGCACAGGGTCAAGACTGATTTGCATATGGCTGGGTTCAAACTGGAATGGCATGGTGAGCAAAAAAACGATGGATTTAGGCCCAGATCTCTGTACTGGGGTGAATGTATGACATTGTTCTGCATTCTGTCCATTAACTGTTGTTTTGCATTTGTCACCCCAAGTGGGACGGGTATGCCCAGACGTGGGTCCCGTGCTCTCCATGCCACTGGAATCAAGCTATCCTGGCTGAAGAGGGTGAAACCTCGAAACCGGTCCTAGGATGCTTGTTTCCAGTCCAGGGAGGACCTGGCTTGGCAGTTCGGGCTGGACTGTTCCCATGAGGCACAGGGTCAAGAATGATTTGCATATGGCTGGGTTCAAACTGGAATGGCATGGTGAGCAAAAAAACGATGGATTTAGGCCCAGATCTCTGTACTGGGGTGAATGTATGACATTGTTCTGCATTCTGTCCATCAACTGTTGTTTTGCATTTGTCACCCCAAGTGGGACGGGTATGCCCAGACGTGGGTCCCGTGCTCTCCATGCCACTGGAATCAAGCTATCCTGGCTGAAGAGGGGTGAAACCCCAAAACCGGTCCTAGGATGCTTGTTTCCAGTCCAGGGAGGACCTGGCTTGGCAGTTCGGGCTGGACTGTTCCCATGAGGCACAGGGTCAAGACTGATTTGCATATGGCTGGGTTCAAACTGGAATGGCATGGTGAGCAAAAAACGATGGATTTAGGCCCAGATCTCTGTACTGGGGTGAATGTATGACATTGTTCTGCATTCTGTCCATCAACTGTTGTTTTGCATTTGTCACCCCAAGTGGGACGGGTATGCCCAGACGTGGGTCCCGTGCTCTCCATGCCACTGGAATCAAGCTATCCGGGCTGAAGAGGGGTGAAACCCCGAAACTGGTCCTAGGATGCTTGTTTCCAGTCCAGGGAGGACCTGGCTTGGCAGTTCGGGCTGGACTGTTCCCATGAGGCACAGGGTCAAGACTGATTTGCATATGGCTGGGTTCAAACTGGAATGGCATGGTGAGCAAAAAACGATGGATTTAGGCCCAGATCTCTGTACTGGGGTGAATGTATGACATTGTTCTGCATTCTGTCCATCAACTGTTGTTTTGCATTTGTCACCCCAAGTGGGACGGGTATGCCCAGACGTGGGTCCCGTGCTCTCCATGCCACTGGAATCAAGCTATCCTGGCTGAAGAGGGTGAAACCCCAAAACCGGTCCTAGGATGCTTGTTTCCAGTCCAGGGAGGACCTGGCTTGGCAGTTCGGGCTGGACTGTTCCCATGAGGCACAGGGTCAAGACTGATTTGCATATGGCTGGGTTCAAACTGGAATGGCATGGTGAGCAAAAAAACGATGGATTTAGGCCCAGATCTCTGTACTGGGGTGAATGTATGACATTGTTCTGCATTCTGTCCATCAACTGTTGTTTTGCATTTGTCACCCCAAGTGGGACGGGTATGCCCAGACGTGGGTCCCGTGCTCTCCATGCCACTGGAATCAAGCTATCCTGGCTGAATAGGGGTGAAACCGGTCCTAGGATGCTTGATTCTAGTCCAGGGAGGACCTGGCTTGGCAGTTCGGGCTGGACTGTTCCCATGAGGCACAGGGTCAAGACTGATTTGCATATGGCTGGGTTCAAACTGGAATGGCATGGTGAGCAAAAAAACGATGGATTTAGGCCCAGATCTCTGTACTGGGATGAATGTATGACATTGTTCTGCATTCTGTCCATCAACTGTTGTTTTGCATTTGTCACCCCAAGTGGGACGGGTATGCCCAGACGTGGGTCCCTTGCTCTCCATGCCACTGGAATCAAGCTATCCTGGCTGAAGAGGGTGAAACCCCGAAACCGGTCCTAGGATGCTTGTTTCCAGTCCAGGGAGGACCTGGCTTGGCAGTTCGGGCTGGACTGTTCCCATGAGGCACAGGGTCAAGACTGATTTGCATATGGCTGGGTTCAAACTGGAATGGCATGGTGAGCAAAAAACGATGGATTTAGGCCCAGATCTCTGTACTGGGGTGAATGTATGACATTGTTCTGCATTCTGTCCATCAACTGTTGTTTTGCATTTGTCACCCCAAGTGGGACGGGTATGCCCAGACGTGGGTCCCGTGCTCTCCATGCCACTGGAATCAAGCTATCCTGGCTGAAGAGGGGTGAAACCCCGAAACCGGTCCTAGGATGCTTGTTTCCAGTCCAGGGAGGACCTGGCTTGGCAGTGCGGGCTGGACTGTTCCCATGAGGCACAGGGTCAAGACTGATTTGCATATGGCTGGGTTCAAACTAGAATGGCATGGTGAGCAAAAAAACGATGGATTTAGGCCCAGATCTCTGTACTGGGGTGAATGTATGACATTGTTCTGCATTCTGTCCATCAACTGTTGTTTTGCATTTGTCACCCCAAGTGGGACGGGTATGCCCAGACGTGGGTCCCGTGCTCTGCATGCCACTGGAATCAAGGTATTCGGGCTGAAGAGGGGTGAAACCCCGAAACCGGTCCTAGGATGCTTGTTTCCAGTCCAGGGAGGACCTGGCTTGGCAGTTCGGGCTGGACTGTTCCCATGAGGCACAGGGTCAAGACTGATTTGCATATGGCTGGGTTCAAACTGGAATGGCATGGTGAGCAAAAAAACGATGGATTTATGCCCAGATCTCTGTACTGGGGTGAATGTATGACATTGTTCTGCATTCTGTCCATCAACTGTTGTTTTGCATTTGTCACCCCAAGTGGGACGGGTATGCCCAGACGTGGGTCCTGTGCTCTCCATGCCACTGGAATCAAGCTTTCCTGGCTGAAGAGGGGTGAAACCCCGAAACCGGTCCTAGGATGCTTGTTTCCAGTCCAGGGAGGACCTGGCTTGGCAGTTCGGGCTGGACTGTTCCCATGAGGCACAGGGTAAAGACTGATTTGCATATGGCTGGGGTCAAACTGGAATGGCATGGTGAGCAAAAAAACGATGGATTTAGGCCCAGATCTCTGTACTGGGGTGAATGTATGACATTGTTCTGCATTCTGTCCATCAACTGTTGTTTTGCATTTGTCACCCCCAAGTGGGACGGGTATGCCCAGACGTGGGTCCCATGCTCTCCATGCCACTGGAATCAAGCTATCCTGGCTGAAGAGGGGTGAAACCCCGAAACCGGTCCTAGGATGCTTGTTTCCAGTCCAGGGAGGACCTGGCTTGGCAGTTCGGGCTGGACTGTCCCCATGAGGCACAGGGTCAAGACTGATTTGCATATGGCTGGGTTCAAACTGGAATGGCATGGTGAGCAAAAAAACGATGGATTTAGGCCCAGATCTCTGTACTGGGGTGAATGTATGACATTGTTCTGCATTCTGTCCATCAACTGTTGTTTTGCATTTGTCACCCCAAGTGGGACGGGTTTGCCCAGACGTGGGTCCTGTGCTCTCCATGCCACTGGAATCAAGCTATCCTGGTTGAAGAGGGGTGAAACCCCGAAACCGGTCCTAGGATGCTTGTTTCCAGTCCAGGGAGGACCTGGCTTGGCAGTTCGGGCTGGACTGTTCCCATGAGGCACAGGGTCAAGACTGATTTGCATATGGCTGGGTTCAAACTGGAATGGCGTGGTGAGCAAAAAAACGATGGATTTAGGCCCAGATCTCTGTACTGGGGTGAATGTATGACATTGTTCTGCATTCTGTCCATCAACTGTTGTTTTACAGCTTTAAGTCCAACATGAAAGTTGATAAGGGCATACTCTCTTCACTGCCTAGCCTCAAAACTATCTATGAGTCGTCTGCGTAACACAAACATGACAGGTGATATGCTTTGATCAAATCAGCCAGGAAAGCAACTGTGGTCTCCCCTGGACATACACGAACACAGAGGTATAGATTTCAGCCTTATATGTTGACTTATAATCTTGCTTAGGTTTCCTTTTTCCTTCCAATGGCGGTCTTCTCCTCCCCAGGGTTGCCTTAGATGTGTTGCGGTGAATATGTGAGGTTGCAACGCGATCAAAATGATCGTGGTATGTAACATCGCAGTTTTTACAACGCAAGTCGTTACAACGACTTGCGCTGGAGGGCGCTGGACTTAGGAGTAGTAAGATTTACTATTCCAACACCAGTCTACGTACAGTAGGGAAGGTGTTGGAATAGTAAATCTTACTATTCCTTACGTTATAGCGCCCTCCAGTGCAAGTCGATGTAACGCTTGCGTTGTAATGGCAGCGTTCTAAATGCATCGCGGTGTAATCACCGCGATGTAAAGGATGTTTCCCGTTGCGGTGCTCGAATCCCCTTCCTTTTTTCCTCCTTTCACCGGAAGTTGCAGACTTCTCTTCCACCAGCCTCAAAGGACAGTTGTGGGAGTTGATGGCCATGAAGAAACCACACAACAGGTAAGTATTGGGTTTCCGGTTCTCTCTTTCACCTCTAGTTCCCACCACTGTGCTCGTGCAGAGTGTAGTGCTCTCTCCCGAAAGCGTGTCCCCTTTCACCTAGACTGTGTCCCCATGAACTGGCAGTCGCACCCTCGACCACCACCTCCATATAGACAGGAAATGCACAAACGGCACTTGCCTGAGGCCACGGCCCTCCCCCGGGTCATGGCATTGGGAACCACAGCGTCCTCCTGTCCTCCTTAACCGCTGGGTTCAAACACCTTGGGTGTAGCTCGGCGTTCATCGCAGAAGTCTCACCACCTGAAACCAGGTCAGCGTCCTCCCATCCCAGCTGGTGGGGTCGGCTCCCTCTCGTCCCCAGCTTCTTCTTCTGACTGCGCAGCCTCAATCAATCCACGAAGGTCCTCTGGTGTCTTCTCCTTGGTTTTCTCTCCTTCGGCTAGGTAGCCCGTCGCCGTCCTGCCTGCTCCTTCCACGCACACCTTCCCGGCTCTTCCGGCCTGGGTAACCTCCTGACAGTGTTTGCAGCAACTAGAGCTTTGATGCTCGACACTTCTGGGTGTCGGCCATGATGGAATTCCCAGCCGGGGTAGTCTCCGGACTAAACTACTCCCTTCTAGGAATAGACGTAGGGGCAATTCACAGACCGGGCACCAGAACAGGAAATCCACTTTCCCCTGCAGCTTTCAGGGCACATGTAAAGCCTGAAACGAGAAAGGTTGCAGAGCCAGGAACCACATTAAGATCTTAGGATTGGTGTCTTTCTTCTTTCTGTTGAGCCAACCAAGTGAGAGGGCCATGATCAACCTTGGTGGTCGTACTGCAGGGCTTACAAAGCCCACCTAATGTTAAGACACTCCTTTTCTATTGTGGAGTAATGTTGCTCTCTCGGGAACTACTTGCATCTCAGGAATAAGACAGGATGCAAGTCTCCTTGGTCACCGGATTGGGACAACACGGCCCCCATTCCCCGACCCAAGGCGTAGGTTTGCAGTACAAAGGTTCTTTGAAAGTTGGGGCAAATCAGAATGGGAGAATTACATAAAACATCTTCAGCTTTTGAAAGCTGTGATCCCGAACACCTGACCAAGGTACTAGTTTTGAGAGGTAGTTACCAATCAACAGATCGTTGAGTTGTCTAGCAATATCAGAGAACAGTGGGATGAACCTTCAATGATAGCCCAAGGAAGGAGAGTATCTCCTTCTTTGTTGTGGGTTTCAGGATCTTTTGGATGACCTCTATTTTACTGATCTGTGGCTGGGTGATCCCTGAATGGATGGTGAACCCCAAATACTTGATATTATTGGTGGCGAATGTGGTTTTCTTTGGGCTCAGAGTGAGTCCCACTTGAGGTAATATGTTTAGAACTTGTTCTAAGTTTTGCAGATGGTTCTCCCAGGTTGAACTATATACTACAAACTCATCTAAGTATGCCGCAGCATACTCCTGTTGTGCCCGCAGTAAAATGTCCATAAGTCTTTGGAATGTTGCTGTGGCCTCATGAAGGCCGAATGGCAGCATCTTGAAATGATAGCGGCCCAAAGTGGTTATGAACGCTGTCTGTTCCCGGGCCTCTTGAGCTAGGGAAAACTGGCAATAACCCATGTCAGGTCGATTGTGGATATGACTCTTGCCCTACTAGCCTCTCTACCAACTCATCTAGTTGCTGCATGGGTTATGTATCTGTAAGAGGCTGGCTTAGTATATGGTGCACACTTATTTAAGTGAGGCACCTTGCACTAATCCAGGCAACCCTTAAGGTGGCTCTCTAGGTGGTAGCTGTGGAGGGCAGCCTTCAGACTTATCCGGAAGGAATGTTAAGCAGCTTGTTTTACCAGATCTAATCATGTAGTGTAGGTTAAACCAAAAAGAACCACACAGTGTATATATAAAAATATGTCTATTTATTACACAACACTCATTAGCACATTGGTATATCTCCTACCCGGACATATCAACACAAATACACAACAGTACTTCAATTGCAAATAGGTAAGTAAGCACAATAGGGAGACCAAACCATATACTAAAAAAGTGGAATGCGAACTGCGACCAAAGATGGAACGTGGACCAGGAGACTCAGAAGACGTGGGGACACAAGGAACCACCCAAGGTAGGTACCCCACGGAGGCTGTGTGCAGAGTGGAAACACAGCCGCGTACTCAAATGAAGCAAACGGGAAAGTCGCGGTTGCAGTTTTGAAGAAGAAGAACCCTTCCCAGTTGGCCATGAAGAAACACCATGGAAATCAGAAGGTTGGAGAGTCACCAGAACTTTGGATACCCCAGGAACCAGGATACCTACAACAGGGAAGCCGGGTGCCTAGGTGCGAAGTGACGTCAGAAACCGCTGTAGATCACAATAGAGGACTTCAGAAAAGATGCCGCTGATGAAGACTGTGCAAGAGTCCGGTGGAATCCAAGGGAGGATTCTTGAAGAGGAGAACCTGCAAGCAGGGGGACAGAGTCTATGCCACTCGGAGGTGACCAGGACGCACGGAAGAGCAATGCCCACCGATGTCAGTAGGTTCAAGAGTGATGACGGTGACTGTGTCACTGCAGCTGTGCGGACCAGGCGATGCTGAGGAAGACTAGGAGCCGTGCATGAGCTGTCCCACGTGGGAAGTCGAGAACCAGGGGGTCGGTGTCTGGCGGGAGCACCAACAAGCCTTGGCAGCTGCAACAGGCTTGGAAAGCGAAGAAGGAGCAATGTTGTGGCCAGCAAGGTCCAAGGGACTCACCACGAGCAGGAGAGTCAGAGCAGGGCAAGCAGGGGAGCCCACTCAAGCAGAAGATCTTTGAGAGGACCTACAGGCTAAAGGCACCGGAGTCGCAAGAGGACTTCAAGCAGCTCACCAAAGATGAAGGCCCACAGTGCAGAGGATGCAGTGAGGACGCTGATCTTGGCAGAAAGAGATGCTAGAAGCTGGAGCTTCTTGTAGTCCGAAGATCTCTGGAGTGCAGAGCTAACAAGCCTTGGCAACGACAAGTCGACGCGATGGACAGGGGTTAGGTCCCAGCGGTTCCGACGAGGGATACTGGCCTCAAAATTGCAGAGAGGACAGGTCAGGCCAATAAGGAGTTGCAGAACCACCACCTGTGTTGCTGAGACTTTCAAAGTCCGTGGGACGCCAGGAGCAGCAGACAGGTCAGCTTTGTTGCGATGCCTGCAGATGCAGGGGAGTGACTCCTTCACTCCAAGGGAGATTACTTCGGGTGTCCTTGATGCCCACAGGTCTGGTGAAGATCCTGGAAGAAGCACAGATACAGACGACGAAGAAGACTTGCAGAACAGTGAGACCAGAAGCAGGAGGAGTCTTCCGTGATGCAGTATCGGTTCCAGGTGAAGTCCAAGTGTCTAGATAGTCGAAGAATGATGTGGTTTCAGGCTTGAGTCTTGTCCCACGATGAATCTAAGGAACCACCCACACGTAATCCCTTAAGTACCCTAGGGAAAGGGTTGGACCAACTCAGAGGTCCCTCCCAGAGGAGGGGCTGGTCAGAGGGGATGATACTCCCCTGTCCTTTGTCCAGTTTCGCGCCAGAGCAGGAGCCAAGGGCTCCCTGAACTGGCTCAAATTGGAGTATGCAATATAAACCCCTACCCAATAAAACCGTTCAAACATGTGCTCTTGCCCATATTGACTTCCCCCGCTCTGGTTATGGGCTAGATGTAAAACCTGATTGTGTTAAGCTACTAGCACTAGGAGCTGTTCCCTGTGGCACTCACCCCCCTTTGTGATCCTATACAATAGGCCTTTCTTTATACAAAAGAATGGTCCTACCTGGTTTTGCTCCTACTCTTTGACTTCCCAGGCATCCATCAGACTGCTATCATCCCTCTGGGCTATTCCGAAGCTATGTGTGTGTGGGGGGGGGGTCTGGTTTCCCTCTAGGGACGAAAGGATACAGGTGGTTGAGGGATGTGAGTGCTCACAATAACCTGTTTGTACCCTTCTCTTCTCCATTCTGGTCTTTACCACCTTTACTGGAGTTGTTTCTATGTTGGCCTCACAGAAGGGAGCCTCCCTAAGCCAACCGACTTCAGATTCCTGGAGCTTTAAACCAGATACATTTTTACTAAATCTGGGTAGATCTGTACCGAGAATCACCTACTCAGGTAGGGAGGGAATAATCCCTACCGTCCATACCTGGGGATCCCCTTCTATTTCGATCAACACCTCTGCCACTGGATAGGTTTTCTTGTTCCCATGTACACATGGACGTATGAATTCCCCCTCTCTCTTCTGGGCAGTCAGGACCAGGTCTTGACTAACCACTGTGTAGTGGTAACCCGTATCTAGTAAGGCAATAAGGGCCCTGCCATTTAGAATTTTTTTTCTTCTGTAGTACATTGAATCAGTCCCTGCAGCTAACATTTTCCCTTGGTGTACCCCACTTCCATAGCTCCAGTGGCTGAACACCGTTGAAGATATTGCAGAGCTATGTGCCCCCACTCTGCACAGTGAAAACACTGTGGACCCTGTGGCTGACCACTCCCCCCTGATGGTAACCTAGTGAGAAATTCAGGTGGAATGGGCATCCACACTTTCCATTGCAGCCCCCCTCCCTGCACAGACCCTTTGGGTGGGTTATATAGTAGTCGAGGAGGATGTACTCTGAACTCGGGTGAACAGTGGTATGCGCATGCTTGCTCAAGCGATGAGATGACTGTAAGGTTAGGGTGTTGCTTCACCCAAGATTGGGTGTTGGTGGGTAGGGAATCCACGTACTGCTCGAGGTATATCCTTTCAGTCACTTCCTCTACCGTTGCAGCAGTGGTTTGTAGCAATCGGTTCCCCAGATCCCTTACCCTATAGTACAGAGCTATTAGGTTATCCCTGCCATTCCTTTTTTCTTTCCGGAACCAACTCTTGTAATATTCTGTGTCACACCCTAAACGTTCCAGGATAGCCTTTTTGACATCAGTATAATTAGTTACTCCTACAGGATTTGCTGCTTGGTAGGTGGCCTGAAATTTGCCAGAAAGCAAAGGCGCTATGTACTGCCCCAACGTTACTGCAGCCATGTCGCTGTGGTAGTTACCCTCTCGAAACAAATAATCAGGATCTTCTCCTTCCTGGAATTTCTGGAGCACTGTCCCCGGTGTGAGAAGATGGCCTGGTATATGCTGTCCACTAATTATAGTGGGCACCTTGCACCAGTCCAAACAACCCCTTATTGGAGATAGGTTAAAGACAACCTTATTGAAAGCTATCCTAGTGGTAGCTATGGAGAGCAGCCTTCAGGCTAAGTCTTGAAGGAATGTAAAGCAGCTTGTTTTACCAGTCTATAATCTCTTGAGTGACCAAATGAAAGAGCACCACACCAGGTATATATTCAAAATATATGTATTTATTGCTAAACACACCCCTCTAGTCTCTTTATGAGGCTAGAGTTCGAAATACATAAGTTAGAAGTTATTTAAACACAGAAATAGCACAAATACACGTTTGGGCCCTAGGGGCGTACCAAACCATATACCAATAAAGTGGTATAAGAACCACGACTGAACTAGACACTAGGCCTAGAGCCTCTAGAAGTGCTTGGACCACAAGGAACCACCCAAGGTAGTGACACAGGGGACCCACGGGAGACGCGTGCAGTGTAAATACACAACCGCGATGCGCCGTTGACTTCTATGGAGAAAGTCGTGATCGGGAAATTAGAGAAAAGGGACACTTAAAAGAGGACTTGGACCAAACCCTTTGAGATCTAGGACTTTGAAGAGTCTCTACCCACGGGAGCACCGGAGTACTCGTGTTACCTCACCCAGGGAAGCCGGGTGCATAGGTGCCTTTCGGGGTCGGGTTTCGTCGTCGATTTGAATGGCGATCTGCTGCAAAGTGCTGCTGGCGACCAAGAGAAAAGTGTCCGGGTGGATCCAAGAGTGGATCGGAGTTCTGAAGAACCTGAAAGCAGAGGGGACAGAGTCTGGGTCACTAGCCAGTGACCAGGAAGGCGATGGACAGATGCCCACCGATGTCGAGTGCTTCAGGTGCGTTGACGGTCGTCTTGTCTCTTCAGCCACGAGGTCCGGGAGGCGTTGTCGGCGACCAGGAGCAGGATTCGGGCTGGTACACGATGTCTGTCGAGTGCTGAGGTGTCGGCGACCGGATTGGACCCAACAAGCCTTGGCAACGGCAAGTCTCGATGCAGAGGAAGATCGTCGATGGTGCAGACCAGCAAGGTCTGGGGAACTCACCCAGCGAGGGTAAGTGAGGGCAGGCCTGGAGCAACCAGGATGCCAAGTTAGAAAAAGATTGGCCTTCGTTAAGGGCTACTAGCCAACGGGCTAGCGACCGCGAAGGAGCCTCGTGACGCCGCACGTGGATCTGGCTTACAGGACACTCGTGGAGTGGGGGCCAGTGATCTTCGGTGCAGGTGGTGCTGGAGGCTAGGGCTACTCGGAGCCCAAAGCACGACTTCTTGGGAGACCCAGAAGAGGATGCACTTGCAAATGTGCTCGGTGTCCAGGGGTCACGGTCTCAAGTCACCCACGATAGCCACGGGCCTCAGCTTTGCTGGGGACTCAGGGTAGCCTCGGGGAAGTCTGAGAATCCACCTCTGGTGATGCGATGACTTCGGCGTCCGACGGGAGCTTCAGAAATGCGAACCGGACAGATGCTTCTTTGGTGCCTGCCAAGCAGGGAGTCACTCCTTGACCCCAAGGGAGATTCTTCTGTCCTCTAATCGTGAGTAGAGCGTCGAAGGTCCAGGATTCAGTTTCAGAGTTTCGTCCAGGGATAATCTAAAGTCCTAAGGACTGGGTTCCTATACTTATACTAAGGATAGGGGTTGGACTACTCTGTGGCCCCACCTATGGGTGGGTCAGGGCAGAGGGGTGGCTACACCCCTTTCCCTTTGTCCAGTTCACGCCAAAGCAGGGGCTGCAAGCCCCTGATCCGGTTTGAACTGGGGTATGCACTAGGGACACCAAATGTGCCCCCAGTGCAGGACTTCAAAGCACCCGAAAGTGCTCCCGCCCAGCCCCAATACACATTATCCTGTCTGGGGAGGTGGTCACACCTCCCTGGGACAGGAAACCTATTGTCCAGGCCTCCCCTGCCGGAGTTTCGTCCAGCAGCAGGAGGCCAGACTCGTGTCTGTGGCAGCAGCATCCATTTTGTGATGCCAGGGCTTTGGAAAGAAGTTACCGGGCTAGCCAGAGTTAACATGTCTTTCCCTCTAGAAGGGTGGAATGCTACCCCCGCCGCCAGAATTGGCGGGGGGTAGTATTCCAAGATGTTTGACACCAAACACGACATGTTTAGGTGTAGCCATTCCAAAGTTAGCATTTTACCGCGAGGTTATAATGCGCTTAAGAGTATATGGTCAGGCTGCACTACAAACAGCATCAGAGAAGGGTCTCCGAACGCTGCAGAGGGGCCCTGCTCATGCAGGGGCACCCTCTCACATAGGAACCATGCACTCTGCCTTTAGGATTGATAAGGCCTGCCTTAGGAGTGACTTATAGGTTTATATGTGTGTATGTATTTAGTGATATAGGTAACCTATATCACAGTAAGGGTGCATGCACCACCTTACCCAGGCTGCAGTAGCAGACCTGTGGTGTCAGTTTGGATGGCCTTCCAGGGGTGGCATAATACATGCTGCAGCCCCTGGCAGGCCTCTGAGGTACCTATGCCCTTGGTACATAGTATACCATATACTAGGGACTTATAAGGGCACTCCAGATCCCAATCAGTGATGTGCCTAAGGCACATGGAAACCATTTTAGAGAGGAAGCAGCTAGGCTGGGGTTCTGATTAGCAGGGCCCCAGCCAGACTAATGTCGAAAAACAGTGAAGCATCAGCAAAAAGTGGGGGTACCCATGTGAAGCAGATCCTACTCTCCTACACAACCCCCCCAAACGTAGGGACATTAAACTAACCTTGCCCAGTTAAGTCTTCATGTTCTAAGTGGAAATACCTAGAGAGTCCATCTGCATTGGCATGGTTACTCCCAGGTCTATGTTCCACTGTAAAGTCCATCCCCTGTAGGGAAATGGACCACCTAAGCAGTTTGGGGTTTTCACCCTTCATTTGTTTTAGCCATAAGAGGGGCTTATGGTCTGTCTGAACCAGGAAGTGTGTACCAAACAAGTATGGCCTCAACTTCTTCAGAGCCCAGACCACAGCAAAGGCCTCCCTCTCTATGGCTGACCAACGTTTCTCTCTAGGGGTCAGCCTTCTGCTAATAAAAGCTACTGGCTGATCCTGACCTTCTTCATTCAATTGTGACAGTACAGCCCCTACCCCCAATTCAGATGCATCAGTTTGAACAATGAACTTCTTGGAGTAATCAGGACTCTGTAGAATGGGAGCAGTGCACATGGCCTGCTTCAGGTCATCAAATGCCTTTTGACAGCTAACTGTCCACTGAACCTTTTGGGCATTTTCTTAGAAGTTAAGTCATTCAGGGGTGTCACTATTGATCCATACCCCTTGACAAATCTCCTATAGTACCCAGTCAGGCCTAAGAAGGCTCTCACCTGAGTCTGGGTAGTGGGAGCAGTCCAGTCCATGATGGTCTGGATCTTGCTCTGCAAAGGTTGAACCTGGCCTCCACCCACAAGGTGGCCCAGGTACACAACCTGACTCTGCCCTATCTGGCACTTAGTGGCCTTGATAGTCAGGCCTGCCTTTTGCAGGGCCTGTAAAACATTCCTGAGGTGGACCAGGTGATCCTCCCAGGTGGAGCTAAAGACAGCAATATCATCTAGATATGCTGCACTATAGGCTTCCAGACCTGTGAGAACTGTATTCACCAGCCTCTGGAAAGTGGCAGGTGCATTCTTCAGACCAAAGGGCATTACCACAAATTGATAATGCCCACTAGGGGTTGAGAATGCTGTTTTGGGCTTTGCAGTATCAGCTAGTCTGATCTGCCAGTAGCCAGCTGTTAGGTCAAATGTGCTGAGATATTTGGCAGAGGCCAAAGTATCTATGAGCTCATCTGCCCTGGGTATTGGATGGGCATCAGTCCTAGTGACTGCATTGAGACCCCTGTAGTCCACACAAAACCTCATCTCTCTTTTTCCACCACTGGTGTGAGGTTTTGGTACAAGGACCACTGGACTAGCCCAAGGGCTATCTGAGGGTTCAATAACTCCCAATTCCAACATTTTCTGGACTTCAGTCCTGATACAGTCCCTGACATGGTCAGGTTGCCTATAAATCTTATTTTTAATAGGCAGACTGTCCCCAGTGTCCACTTCATGAGTGCACCAGGTGGTCTGACTGGGTGTCAGTGAAAACATATGTCTAAACTGATTGAGAACTTGCCTGCAATCAGTTTGTTGCTGGGTAGTGAGGCTGCCTGCCAAGGCTACACCATCAACTGACCCATCGTCAGGGTTCTGTGAGAGCAGGTCAGGGAGTGGGTCACTCTCTTCCTCCTGCCCTTCATCAGTAGCCATGAGCAAGCCCATGTCTGCCCTGTCCACATATGGTTTTAACCTGTTGACATGGAGAACCCTGTGGGGACTCCTGGGTGTTCCTAGGTCTACTAAGTAAGTGACCTCACCCTTCTGCTCAACAATAGTGTGGGGTCCACTCCATTTGTCTTGGAGAGCTGCTGGGGCCACTGGCTCCAACACCCACACCTTCTGTCCTGGCTGGTAAACAGTCAGAACAGCCTTTTGGTCATGCCAGGCCTTTTGAAGTTCCTGGCTAGCCTCAAGGTTTTTGGTTGCCTTTTTCATGTACTCAGCCATCCTGGAGCGGAGACCAAGTACATAGTCCACTATATCTTGCTTTGGGGGCTTGAGAGATAACTCCCATCCTTCCTTCACCAAGCACAGTGGACCCCTCACAGGGTGGCCAAACAGAAGTTCAAAAGGGCTGTAACCAACCCCTTCTGAGGCACCTCCCTATATGCGAATAAAAGGCAGGGCAAGAGTATGTCCCATCTACGCCTAAGCTTTTCTGGGAGCCCTTTAATCATGCCCTTCAAGGTTTTGTTGAATCTCTCAACTAAACCATTGCATTGTGGGTGATAGGGTGTGGTGAACTTATAAGTCACTCCACACTCCTTCCACATTGCTTTTAAGTACCCAGACATGAAGTTAGCACCCCTGTCTGATACTACCTCCTTAGGAAAGCCCACTCTTGAGAAAATTCCCAGGAGGGCCCTTGCCACCACAGGTGCTGTAGTGGTCCTGAGGGGAATAGCTTCTGGGTACCTGGTGGCATGATCCACTACCACCAGGATAAACCTGTGCCCAGAGGCTGTTTGGGGATCCATGGGACCAACAATGTCAATCCCTACCCTTTCAAAGGGCACCCCCACCACAGGTAGTGGTATCAGGGGGCCTTTGTAGTGCCACCTGCCTTGCCACTGGCTTGGCAGGTTACACAGGAGCGACAAAACTCCTTGCTGTCTTCAGACATGTGGGGCCAGTGAAAGTGAGGGACAATTCTGTCCCAAGTCTTGTTCTGGCCCAGGTGACCTGCTAAGGGAATATCATGGGCTAGGGTCAATAGGAAGCCCCTGAACTTCAGAGGTATAACCAACCTCCTGGTAGCACCAGGCTTGGGGTCTCTACTCTCTGAGTACAGGAGTCCATCATCCCAATACACTGTATGGGGACCACTAGCTTTCCCAGCAGCCTCAGCAGCAGCTTGCTGTCTGAGGGGTTCAAGGGAGGGGCAGCTCTGCTGCTCCTGGCTCAGATCTGCCCTAGAAGGTCCCCCTGTCCCCAAGAACTCAACCTGGTCAGGTTCAAGTTCCTCTGGGACAGTTCCTTCTTCAGGGCTGAGATCATCCCCCTCAAGGGACTGATCTTCCTCCTGAGCCAAGGGCGAAGGCACTGCCTTAACCCTACTACTCCTCCTCTTGGAAGGCACTTGGTCCATTCTTCCAGAATCCAAGGCCTGTTCAGTGCTAGACATTTTGGCTTGTGACCTGGTCACAGCAAACACATCTGCAGGGATCCCCAGCATTTCTGCATGGGTCCTGAGCTCCACTTCTGCCCAAGCAGAAGTCTCTAAGTCATTGCCAAGCAAGCATTCGACTGGTAGGTTTGCACTCACCACAACCTTCTTAAGGCCAGTTACCCCTCCCCAGGAGAAGTTAACAACTGCCAGAGTATGGTCTGTTCTGACATTGCTAGCATTGGTCACTTGGTACATCTCACCAAGTATAACTTGCCCAGGATTCACAAGGTCTTGTGTCACCATTGTGACACTTGCCCCTGTGTCCCTAAATGCCAAAGCCTCACGTCCATTGATTAAAGGCTGTTGTCTGTACTTGCCCAGATTACTGGGACTCACAGTGGAGGTCACATCCATGCCTCCATCACAGACTAACACAGCCTGAGTCAGTTCTCTGACTAGGTCAGAGCCCAACTCAGTACCCAGGGTGAACCCTACTAAACCCTTGGCTGGAGCACTCCCACCAACTGTACTAGGGGGAACAGGTGCCTTAGGGGCATTGGTGGGTGCTGGACTGGAGTCTTTGGACTTGGTGCAATCACTGGTCCAGTGGGTCTTTTGCTTACAGACCTTGCACCATGGTTTTCTTTGGCCTTTCCCTTTGGTAGACTGTGAATCCCCACCAGAAGAAGATTTTTGGGGGCCTGATGAAGACTTTTGATCTTTACCCTTCTCCCCACCCTTGTCAGAGTTCTTAGCATCTTGCTTCTTGGTTTCCCCACCTTGGTTCTGTACCTTCTGCTTCACCCTGGTTCTGACCCATTTGTCTGCCTTCTTTCCCAATTCTTGGGGAGAGGTCAGATCAGAGTCTACCAGGTATTGATGCAACAGCTGATTTTGACAGTTATTAAGAATCTGCTCCCTCATTATCAGATTGTACAATCCTGAGAAGTCACACACCTTACTGCCCATCAACCAACCTTCCAGAGCCTTGGCAGAACAATCCACATAGTCTACCCAGTCTTGAGTCTGTGCTTTTTGGGTATCTCTGAACTTCAACCTGTACTGTTCAGTGGTTAGGCCAAACCCATCAATAAGAGCACTCTTCAAGACCTTGTAATTATCAGCATCCTCCTCTCTAACAGTGAGGAGCTTATCTCTACCTTTGTCAGCAAAGGAGAGCCACAAGATTGCTGCCCACTGCTCCTGAGGGACCTTCTGTACCTTACAGGCCCTCTCTAGAGCAGTTATCCACTTGTGGATGTCATCCCCATTCTGATAGGGAGGGACAATCTTGCTCAGGTTCCTATGGTCATAGGACCTTTCCCTATCTCTAGGGACATGGCTGCCACCATGGGACTCTAGTCCCAACTTTCTTCTCTCTCTAAAGAGATCTAGGGACTCCCTGTCTATGGCTAGTTGCTTCTTTTTGAGTTCAAGCTGAGCTTCCTCATATAGAACCAGCCTCTTTCTTCTCTCATGAGAGGATTCCCTCCTATGAGATGAGACAGAGCTCCCTATTGAGGTGCCAGAGTGGTTAGACTCCTGAGAAGAAGATCTAGACCTTCTGGGCACACTCACAATCCTTCCTGGGGGACAAAGGGGGCATCATTCTGATCCTCCTCTTCATCTTCCTCAGGAGGGGTTGGATTATCCAGGTCAGGGCCATTGTCGCCCTCCTGGCCAGTTTCAGAGGGGGGCTGGGGGTACTGGTACCCCTGGTCCCATCCTCATCATCTGCCCCACCCTCAGCTCCTACCCCTTCAGTCCCCAAGGGCTTACTAAGGTCATAAGCCACCAACAACTCCTTGAGGTGTTGGGTGGTGGGGCTTTGGCCTGTCCTTATTTTTCTCAAGTTACATAAAGCTCTCAATTCCAAGAATGGGAGTGTATCATACTTGGAGGGTGGAAGCTCAATGGCTTCCTGCAAGGATTCTTTAGATCCTACCCTTAAAGACATTACTAGTGTGGTGTGGTGTATGCACTACCTACTCTAGTATGGCCTACTAAACTCTCTTGAGTTGTAGAAAGGGTTGTGCTATCCCTTAACACACAACTCTAAGTTCAGTAGAACTTACTGTATTCTAAGCTTAAATTATATGTACCTTAGGTACCTTTAGTGGTTTTCAGTTGATCAATTCAATTGAGATTATCTGGTAAAACAATAGCAAGCTGGAATCCCACACGCTGCACACCAATGTGAGAAGTTGGCCTGGTATATGCTGTCCACTAATTATAGTGGGCACCTTGCACCAGTCCAAACAACCCCTTATTGGAGATAGGTTAAAGACAACCTTATTGAAAGCTATCCTAGTGGTAGCTATGGAGAGCAGCCTTCAGGCTAAGTCTTGAAGGAATGTAAAGCAGCTTGTTTTACCAGTCTATAATCTCTTGAGTGACCAAATGAAAGAGCACCACACCAGGTATATATTCAAAATATATGTATTTATTGCTAAACACACCCCTCTAGTCTCTTTATGAGGCTAGAGTTCGAAGTACATAAGTTAGAAGTTATTTAAACACAGTAATAGCACAAATACACGTTTGGGCCCTAGGGGCGTACCAAACCATATACCAATAAAGTGGTATAAGAACCACGACTGAACTAGACACTAGGCCTAGAGCCTCTAGAAGTGCTTGGACCACAAGGAACCACCCAAGGTAGTGACACAGGGGACCCCCGGGAGACGCGTGCAGTGTAAATACACAACCGCGATGCGTCGTTGACTTCTATGGAGAAAGTCGTGATCGGGAAATTAGAGAAAAGGGACACTTAAAAGAGGACTTGGACCAAACCCTTTGAGATCTAGGACTTTGAAGAGTCTCTACCCACGGGAGCACCGGAGTACTCGTGTTACCTCACCCAGGGAAGCCGGGTGCATAGGTGCCTTTCGGGGTCGGGTTTCGTCGTCGATTTGAATGGCGATCTGCTGCAAAGTGCTGCTGGCGACCAAGAGAAAAGTGTCCGGGTGGATCCAAGAGTGGATCGGAGTTCTGAAGAACCTGAAAGCAGAGGGGACAGAGTCTGGGTCACTAGCCAGTGACCAGGAAGGCGATGGACAGATGCCCACCGATGTCGAGTGCTTCAGGTGCGTTGACGGTCGTCTTGTCTCTTCAGCCACGAGGTCCGGGAGGCGTTGTCGGCGACCAGGAGCAGGATTCGGGCTGGTACACGATGTCTGTCGAGTGCTGAGGTGTCGGCGACCGGATTGGACCCAACAAGCCTTGGCAACGGCAAGTCTCGATGCAGAGGAAGATCGTCGATGGTGCAGACCAGCAAGGTCTGGGGAACTCACCCAGCGAGGGTAAGTGAGGGCAGGCCTGGAGCAATCAGGATGCCAAGTTAGAAAAAGATTGGCCTTCGTTAAGGGCTACTAGCCAACGGGCTAGCGACCGCGAAGGAGCCTCGTGACGCCGCACGTGGATCTGGCTTACAGGACACTCGTGGAGTGGGGGCCAGTGATCTTCGGTGCAGGTGGTGCTGGAGGCTAGGGCTACTCGGAGCCCAAAGCACGACTTCTTGGGAGACCCAGAAGAGGATGCACTTGCAATTGTGCTCGGTGTCCAGGGGTCACGGTCTCAAGTCACCCACGATAGCCACGGGCCTCAGCTTTGCTGGGGACTCAGGGTAGCCTCGGGGAAGTCTGAGAATCCACCTCTGGTGATGCGATGACTTCGGCGTCCGACGGGAGCTTCAGAAATGCGAACCGGACAGATGCTTCTTTGGTGCCTGCCAAGCAGGGGAGTCACTCCTTGACCCCAAGGGAGATTCTTCTGTCCTCTAATCGTGAGTAGAGCGTCGAAGGTCCAGGATTCAGTTTCAGAGTTTTGTCCAGGGATAATCTAAAGTCCTAAGGACTGGGTTCCTATACTTATACTAAGGATAGGGGTTGGACTACTCTGTGGCCCCACCTATGGGTGGGTCAGGGCAGAGGGGTGGCTACACCCCTTTCCCTTTGTCCAGTTCGCGCCAAAGCAGGGGCTGCAAGCCCCTGATCCGGTTTGAACTGGGGTATGCACAGGGACACCAAATGTGCCCCCAGTGCAGGACTTCAAAGCACCCGAAAGTGCTCCCGCCCAGCCCCAATACACATTATCCTGTCTGGGGAGGTGGTCACACCTCCCTGGGACAGGAAACCTATTGTCCAGGCCTCCCCTGCCGGAGTTTCGTCCAGCAGCAGGAGGCCAGACTCGTGTCTGTGGCAGCAGCATCCATTTTGTGATGCCAGGGCTTTGGAAAGAAGTTACCGGGCTAGCCAGAGTTAACATGTCTTTCCCTCTAGAAGGGTGGAATGCTACCCCCGCCGCCAGAATTGGCGGGGGTAGTATTCCAAGATGTTTGACACCAAACACGACATGTTTAGGTGCAGCCATTCCAAAGTTAGCATTTTACCGCGAGGTTATAATGCGCTTAAGAGTATATGGTCAGGCTGCACTACAAACAGCATCAGAGAAGGGTCTCCGAACGCTGCAGAGGGGCCCTGCTCATGCAGGGGCACCCTCTCACATAGGAACCATGCACTCTGCCTTTAGGATTGATAAGGCCTGCCTTAGGAGTGACTTATAGGTTTATATGTGTGTATGTATTTAGTGATATAGGTAACCTATATCACAGTAAGGGGTGCATGCACCACCTTACCCAGGCTGCAGTAGCAGACCAGTGGTGTCAGTTTGGATGGCCTTCCAGGGGTGGCATAATACATGCTGCAGCCCCTGGCAATCAATCAATCAATCAATCATTTGTATAGCGCGCTACTCACCCAGAGGGTCTCAAGGCGCTTGGGGGAGGGGGTCCGCTACTGTTCGAACAGCCAGGTCTTGAGTTGCTTCCTGAAGGAGAGGTGGTCCTGGGTAAGGCGGAGGTGGATGGGTAGGAGTTCCACGTCTTGGCAGCCAGGTAGGAGAAGGATCTTCCTCCCGTTGTGGCTCTTCGGATGCGGGGGACGGCGGCGAGGGCGTGGTTGGTCGATCGTAGCTGGCGGGTGGGAGTGTAGAAGGTCAGACGGTCGTTGAGGTATCTGGGGCCTTGGTTGTGAAGAGCTTTGTGTGCGTGGGTGAGGAGTCGGTACGTGATTCTCTTGCTGACGGGGAGCCAGTGCAGGTCTCTCAGGTGTCCGGCGATGTGGCTGTGTCCGGGGATGTCCAGGATGAGTCGAGCTGAGGCGTTCTGGATGCGTTGGAGTCTTTTTTGAAGTTTGGCTGTGGTTCCCGCGTAGAGGGAGTTGCCGTAGTCCAGTCGGCTGGTGACAAGGGCCTGGGTGACCGTCTTCCTGGTTTCGGTGGGGATCCACCAGAAGATCTTGCGCAGCATGCGTAGGATGTTGAAGCAAGACGAGGAGACGGCGTTGACTTGTCGGGTCATTGAGAGGGAGGAGTTCAGGATGAAGCCCAGGTTGCGTGCGTGGTCCGTTGGTTTGGGTGCGTTGCCCAGGGCAGGGGGCCACCAGGAGTCGTCCCAGGCGGAGGGTGATGATCCTAGGATGAGGACTTCCGTCTTATCCGAGTTCAGTTTCAGGCGGCTGTTCCTCATCCATTCGGCTACGTCCTTCATCCCTTCATGTAGGTTGGTTCTGGCGGTTGTGGGGTCGTTGGTAAGGGAGAGGATCAGCTGGGTGTCGTCGGCGTAGGAGATGATGTTGAGGTTGTGTTGGCGTGCGATGGCTGCGAGGGGGCTCATGTAGACGTTGAAGAGGGTGGGGCTGAGTGATGATCCTTGTGGTACGCCGCAGATGACTTCGGTGGCCTCGGAACTGAACGGGGGCAGGCCTCTGAGGTACCTATGCCCTTGGTACATAGTATACCATATACTAGGGACTTATAAGGGCACTGCAGATCCCAATCAGTGATGTGCCTAAGGCACATGGAAACCATTTTAGAGAGAAAGCAGCTAGGCTGGGGTTCTGATTAGCAGGGCCCCAGCCAGACTAATGTCGAAAAACAGTGAAGCATCAGCAAAAAGTGGGGGTACCCATGTGAAGCAGATCCTACTCTCCTACACCCGGTACATTGGGATGTACGCTAGCACTGGTAATAGCATCAATAAGGCGTAGTATTGCAGTATCCTGGACTTGTTGGTTGTTAGTCAGCAAAACGTCCTTGTCTTTTAGGGCGGTCTGGAAAGACTCCCGATCTTTCTGTACCGTCTGTGCCTGTTGTTCGAGGACTAACTGTAAATGTCACCAATGGGGTGATCATTGCTTCTAGGGTAATGGGTTGTGTCTTTGAGTCAGACACTGAATCCCACTTCGGACACCACTATGGTCTCCCCTGGACAGATATGCGTACGAAGGTATAGATTTCAGCCTTTTATTTTGACTCATAATCTTACTTAGTTTTCCTTTTTCCTTCCAATGGTGGTGTTACCCTTCCCAGGGTTGCCTTAGAAGTGTTGCAGTGCTCGAATCCCCTTCTGTTTTTCTTTACTTCCATATGAAGTCACCAACTCCTCTTCCACCAGCCTCAAAGGACAGTCGTGGGGGCTGATGGCCTCGAAGAAACCACACAACAGGGTAAGTATTGGGTTTTTGGTTTTCTCTTTCACCTCTAGTGCTTGCCACTGTGCTCGTGCATACTGCTCTCTCCCCAAACCGTGCCCCCTTTCCTTTTTTTATAACCAATTTTTATTGCGTTTAACACAGACAATATAAACCACTAAGATGGCACAAAAGGGTACATCTCAGATAGATCACTGTGTAAATGTGCAGCATCACACATCAGTAGAAGGTGAATGATCAAGAAGAGACAATAATGTCGAAGAATAAAATACACTGTGATCAACAGATCATCAATGCTGATCCAACCATTTCCCCCGTATACGTTCGTGCTTTGAAGGACATCCTCTGGCTTCATATACAGGTCTCTCCTACTGTGCACACCAGACTACTCCTTTCTGCCACTGTGATATCGCCAGAGGAGCAGGGTTTGTCCATCGGGTTGCTATGTCACGCTTGGCCACCATGGTGGCCATGCCCAGGAACGCCTTGTCTGCCTTAGAATCCCCTGGGCCCTCCAGGACCCCCAGCAGCAGCATCAGAGGGGAGAGTTGTACCTCCCAGCCCAGCACAATGGTGAGTTCTCTTGTCATGTTCGTCCAATATCCTTGAATCACGGGACACAACCACACCATGTGGTAGAAGTCAGCAGAGGCATCAGAGCAGATGGGTCAAGTGGGGCCCAGGGAGGAAGCCTGCCTGGTGTAACCTGGCTAGGGTGGGATAGGCGCAGTATAAGTAATAGGTCTGAATCAGTCACAACCTAGAGGAGATGGTTATGACTCAAGGGGCCATCATAGCATCTCGCCACGCATCATCCTCAAGAATCTGCAATGTGAATTTAGCGTCCCACTGGGTATGTCGGAGTGCAGCCCTCCAGGCAAGGAAAAGCACCCGGGTCACCACATGAATGGTGGTGGGGACCGGGATGCATATAGTATAGCCATTATCCAAGGAAACCCCAGTGACGTTAGCTCCAGCTGGTAAGCAGGGTCTGACCAGCCTCCAGCAAACCAGTCATTGATCACCAGTAGATGCAAGAAAGTAGAGGTAAAGATTTGTCATCCCTAGTCCTCCATCATAAGGAGTGCGCTGGCAGTGGATAAGGGCTAAGTGAGGTCTAGAGTTATACCAGAAGAACGATGACACCAGTCTATCTAGTTAGCAGAACCAGCGACGTGGCAATAATATTCGATGATTTTGAAAGACGTAAGGGATCTTGACAGTATCATCATTTTGTATAGGGCAATCCTGCCCATCACGTTCAGTGGGAAGGACTGCCATCTATTTAGGTCCTCTTTGGCTTTCCGCATCAAGGGTCCAAGATTGAGGGACCAGGTGATTTCAGGATGGATCGCTACCCCTATACCGAGATAGCGGAAGGTGAGACGGCACACGAGGATGTCTTTCTGCCATACCACGCAGTCCCGAAATGAGGCAAGAGGCACCAAGATCGACTTGGCTGGGTTGACGTGTAGGACTGAAGCCTCACCGAACAGCCGAAGGATCTGAAAGGCATCGGGGGCAGACGTCGAGGGGTCCACTAGGAAAAGCAGGACGTCATCAGCTTAAAACGTGATCCGGTCCTCACGGTCTCCATCCCATCGCCATCCCTGTATCTGAGCATCACAGCGAAGGAGGCAAGCATGCTGCTCAATCGCCAAGGCAAAGAGGAGCGGGAATAGGGGACAGCCCTGCTGAGTCCCTTGCCTAATGATGAAGGCATCATTGAGTACCCCATTGATCTGAAACCGTGCAGTGAGGCTGGATTAGAGCACACAGACAAGTCCCCGAAAGCGGGGTCCAAAACCCGCCCTCAACAACACATGCTCTAAGTAAATCAAGTCCACTCTGTCAAAGGCCTTTTAAAAGTCTACAAGAAGCAAGGCTAGATGGGGCGGAAGCTGGTGACGGTGAGCTAGGGTGACATGTAAACCACGGAGGGAATGCAGCGTGCTCCTGTTTGGCATAAAGCCGCATTGGTCAGGATGTATGAGATTGCAGAGTACCTGCTTGAGTTGGGTGGCTAGTATCGTGGCATAGATCCTGACCTCACTGTTGATGAGGGAGATCAGGCAGTAGTTGGAGCAGGAGGTCGATGGGGGTTGCGTCTTCGGGATGACTACAATTGTGGCCATATCTATCTCAGGTGGGAATGCGCCGGTTTTCGTCACCTTTTCATAGAGAGTGAGAAGCCGAGGCGTCAACGTGTCTCTGAATGTGGAATAATATTCTGTGGAGAACCCTCAAGGGGCGGGGGTCTTCCCAGAAGCCACAGCCTATATGGCTACTCTGAATTCTTCAACCGATAGTCGTTGGTCCAACAGTTGGGTTTCAGAGTGGGACAATCATGGAAGGGGTACTTCATGTAAGAAGTGAGGGCCTTGTTCAGCTTCCGCAGTAGGAGTTACCGCGTATAGGCGGCGGTAGTAATTGGCAAAGGCCTTTGTGATACCTCGAAGAGTGTGGCAACTATGCCTTTAGATATCTACAATCTCTGATATTATCCTGTTTGCCAGTGGGCGGGAGGCTAGCCAGTACAGCAATTCACTCTTCTTGTCTTCCCATCCATAAGCCCTGCCCATCCAGGCTCACCACAGTCGATTGGCACCTTCAAGCGACAAAAGGCAATCACCTAGCGTATTAGCTCTAGTTACAGGGAGATATTGGAGAGTCTGAGGCTAACTGCTTTTCTAGTCGAAGGGCACGGATCTCTAGCTGAGTGATGTGCTGGGAGTGAGCCCGCTCCTTCTCTCTAATGTGCCCCTTGGCATACCCTCTACTGGTGGATTTGCTATATAATGCCCATAATGTACCAATCGAACGGACCATTCCCTCATTGATTTGAAAATAGGCTTTGAGTTCTCCGTTCAATGCCTGTGTGTAGGGCTCGTCTTGGAGATACCAGGTATTGAGTCGCTACATGTGGCGAGGATCACTCGTAGAGGAACCAAGGCGGAGGAGAAGAGGAGCCTGAGCAGATACACCAAGTGGGAGGATCTGGACTTACCTCAAGACTAATCCCATTTGCTAGACTGGATATGGGTATTTTACCAGCAATGTTTTCTGTGTGCCGGTAGGTGGCACCATATGGCTCCGCTGTGACTTCACACTCCCCAACTCCCCCAAGTGACAGATGGAGTGGAGCCACATATAAGTGCCCGTCCATATGCACTGGCGTCAATTTCTTGATGTTTCTCCTTGTGCACTTTGAACAGTTGCAGTCTACTGGGCCAAAATCTAATTTTGAACCTTATGATGATGTTCAGGAGTCTACTCCACAGAAAAAGGAGATAGTAGAGCAGAAACAATTCTGAGGTTAGATAGAATATCCACCAGAAACACATTACCGCTTGTAAGACACTTGTTCTACTGAAGGATACTTCTAACTTCTAACCTTTAGAATAGATATTATAGCAGTACCTCCCAAAGGTGGAGGTTCCGAGACATGGGCTCAGATTAGGAAGTCTTGCAGGACCCAGCTGGCAAAATGACCCTCCCACTTTACCTAGCTATCAGAGCAACAGTGTTTCATGAATGTGTGCAATAATGTCCACATTGCGGCCTGGTAGATATACACATTTGGCACATCCCTTAAAAATGCCTTTGTATCAGACTTTTCCCTAGTGAAATGAGCCCACATGCCTTCTGGGGGTCCTTTTAGATAGCGCTTAGCAAATTTTAATGCAGAGGACTATCTACATGGACAGAGTACTCTTGCACCGCCATACCTTTCTTTTTTTGGTCCCAGCAAACCCCACAAAGGACTGATCATCTACACGATGGTCTCTTGTACGGTCCATGTAGAAACCCAAACTATCTCAGAGTCAAGCTATTGAAGTCTCTTATCTTTCGAGGAATGGCAAAGCCAAAAAGTGTCAGCAGGGTGATTTATTGACTGGTGAAGAAAGGGTGATACCACCTTTGGCAGGAAGGTAGCCTGAGTCTGCAGCACCAGTTTTTCTGGAAAGAAAGTGCCTTAGGGAGGTTGCAGAGCGAACGCCTGTGGTTCACTCATGTGGCATGCAGAAGTGAAGGTGATAAGAAAGACTATCTTGCTTATCAGAAGCCGTAGCAAGAAACTGTACATAGGCTTGAATGGCATACACCTAAGGAACACCTGAACTAGATTTAGGTTCCACTGAGGCATGATGGAAGGTTTTAGAGGGAACATATTCTTCCAACACTTTAGAAACTGCATCACAGTCAGTGATTTAAAAATAGAAGAATGATCAGCCGAGCATTAAAAGACTGAAAAGGAGGACAAGTAACCCTTAACTTTGCCTTGTAACATGCTGGGATATCAACAGCAAACAACAAAACATTAAAGAGTTTAGCCTGCAGAGTGGCTGGATGATGCACCTCAAATCAGGCCACAAACCTTTCCCAGTGACTCGCATGGATGGACTTTGTGACGATCATCTACCACTTCATGCAGAAAGTCAAAAGAACATAGTTGCTGCTGTCAGTCTCCACAGGGGAGGTGCAGGCTGCATAGATTATTTTGCAGCACCATCCCCTGTTACTGAGACTCAAGTCCCTCCTGAAGGGTTAGCTGGATTGGAGGGAAAATGCTCAGGACCTCTGAGTACCACACTTTCCTGGCCAAGTGTGAGGCTATTAAAATTACTTGTGCCTGGTCCTCGGAATTCAAGGCAGGGGAGGCAGTGGCAGGAACATGTATAGGAGACCCATGTCCCATCACAGATGAAATGAGTCTCCCAAAGCTTTTGACACTGTGCATTTTTGATGATGGTGTACAGATCTAGCCAGAGCATGTCCTACTGATTAAAGATGACCTGTGACACCTTGGCATGTGATGCCACTTGTAGTCCGCCAGCGGATTCCTCAGTTCATCTGCTATGCCATTCAGAGGCCTCACTAGGTGGTTGGCTACCAGAAAAATATTTTGTTGGTACAGCTACTTTCAGAGATGTACAGCCTCCTGGCACAAGAACAACACCCCACCCTGCTTCTTGCAGTACCACATGGTGGTGGTATTGTCTGTTAGGGCCTGACCTAGTCTCCCTGGATGGTCTGTTGAAAGACTTTCGTGGCCAAATGGATCGCCCGAAGCTCCAAAAGATTTATGTGGAGCTGCCTCTGTGATGGAGACCAGAGGCCATTGATCTCCACCTTTCCTAGATGACCTCCCCACTCCAGCAGTGACTTGTTTCTCACAACCGTGAAATCCAGATGGTTGAAAGGCGAGTAACTGCTGTTACTCGAGTACGAAATACCTTAAAAAACAAGAGACAAGAGGTGCTTGGCAAAACAGGAACAGTTTGTTTAATTAAAAGTAGCAGCTGGGAGAACAGTTACAGTCAGAGGGTCTGAGGACTGTCTCAATGTACATTCAGTTGGCATCCTTCTTAAATACAGTTTTTAGCAGGTTGTAAAAGTTCTTCGGCAAACCTTATATGGTGAGGAATGTTGGTTGCTGCCTTAGAGTCATAAATTAATGGTCAAATGGTACTACAGATGGGCCTCGAATTTGCATGGACACAGTGTGGCCAGTAGTGTATGTATCCAAATGTCCATCATCGGGAGTGCATGATCACTACGTGTGCTAGGTCCTGATTGGCTATGTGTTCCTAATTCGCGTGGCATCTGACTGTATGGTGTTTTTCGAAGCATGCATACCCCTCAGGTAATGTGTGCTTTATTGGGCAAATCTCCCCTGACCATTGTGTTCTCGCTGCGCCTATCTGTGGGATCGATCAAAAATTTCCTGCCCGCATGTTTGTCTGTCAGCTATGCACCCTCCCACCTGTGACCTATCAATCTGTGACCCTGGGTCTGGGTCTCAGAGTTTGTCTATGTATTTGCGGGCTGGGGTTGATGTGGAGTTCACTACACGCAATTTCGTTACAGGGGAAGAGATTTCGTTTTCATAAATGAATGTACCGTTTTCAATATTAACACCATCGTTTTCCATATTAACACAGCCGCAAGACAGGTTGTCACTTGTCTGCCACCACATGCGAGATCTGGACAGCATCAGATAGATAGTCCCACTGCTGGATTCACTGAAACATTAGGTACCATTGTAGGGTCCGATTGTGCCATTTGGAGTATGGGTGGAGGAAGATGCACAATGCCAGGACCCCAAGAAGCCTCATAACCATCCACACTGAGATCCAGGACTAAACTGTTGTGATCATATCCTGAATATCCTGGCCTTGCTGCAGCATTGGAAAGGCTGTGAACAATATTTTGTCCAGGACAGCCCATATGAAGGGAATCATCTGTGCAGGTCTCAGGTGGAACTTTGGCTGATTGATGGAGAACCCATAGAGATCCAGAGCACATTCATAGTCTGGAGGAGGTCGGTGACTATTGCAGTGAGACCGCTTTGCGCAGCCAATCATCGGGGTATGGGAACACATGTATCCCCCGCATGGAAGATGAGCTGCGACCACAGCCATCATTTTCGTAAACACCCAAGGAGTCAAGGTAAGGCTAAAGGGCATCACAATGAATGGAAGTTTTCCAACTCCACAGTGAACTGCAGGTAATGCCTGTAGGACTGCAGGGCCGCTATATGAAAATAAACATCCTACAAGTACAGGGACAGCATCCAGTCCCCAAGATTGAGAGCTGAGAGGACCTGAGCCAGAGGTAGCATTTTTAATTAGCCCTTCCTTGGAAAGGCATTCAATATCTGGAGGTCCAGTATAGGCCCTAATTCCATCGTCCATGTTCAGGACAAGAAGTAGCGTGAATAGTACCACGTACCCCCATGCATATGTTTGATGGTGTCTTTAGCTAGCAGGAGAATGACTTTTTGCATCAAGATAGCGGGATGGTCTGAAAAATCGCTCTGGTGTGGGGGGAATAAGAGGTGAAAGGAAATGAAAAGCAGGGTGTAGCCCCTTTGAACAATTCTTTAGAGCCATCTGATATGATGGATCTCCAACAAGGGAGGAAATATTGTATCCTGCTCCCTAATGATTAGTAATGTGACTGGGAGAACATTTTAAAGTGGCTTGGCAGCCACTGCAGCACGGTAGGAAGAGTTGAAAGATAGCTGTCCTTGCTGTTGTGAATGGTCCCGGCAGCTATCTGGTTCTCTGTTTCGAAGGGACTGCGTTGGCTGCTGCACTGAGAATGCTGATGCTACTGGTAGGCTAGGCTCCTGGAATATCCCCTTAACTTTCTATAGTGCTGGTGGAATTGTCTGGTTGGCAACAATAACCCCAAAGTTCAAGCTATGTCACAAGCACCTTCGAATTGCTTGAGCACTGAGTCAGCCTTCTCTACGTACAACCTAGATTCACTGGAGGGCATTCCCATAAGAGACACATGGACATCATGTTGAACATGGACTTAGAGGGGAATTTCCCTAAAACATTTTGCTTTTTGTCCTCCTGGTTTTTGCCAACTCTCTTTTTCTGACCTTAGGACTCTGGACACTTCCCCACTGTCCTGCAGCGGGAAAGTGCGAACACCCTTCCTGCACATGCCAGGATCTGGTGCTTACTTGATTGGTTTAGGTGTTGTACCTGTGAGTGCAGTGTAAGAAGGTACACCACAGGGCAGGTGCGACTCTGGCTAATAGGGGGACGCCGCACTGATTGTGCCACCCACCTGAATAGCCTGTCACAAATGTCTCATGTCCAGGCTGACCGGTCTCACTCTGTAGCCAACCAACAGGGGTAGGTGAGTGGCTGGGTAGGTACACCTGTGTGTGCCAGGCTAGGGTAGGAATAAACCCCCATGTGTGTTTTCCCTAACTAGGGGGTCGGCTCTCCCTAAGGGGCACTTCCCAGGTGTGGTTGATTCTCTGGTTAGGTCCTTAGGGTCTGAGCACTTTCCCACTGTAAGTGCAGTGAAAAAGTACATGCGCCCTTCCTACTCACGTTAGGAAGTGGTGCTTACCTGAGGTTTCAAAAGCATCGGTCAGGTCTGACATGGCTGGCTGGTGGGTGCGCACTCGTACCTATGACGTTTTAAGACCGGAGTCCAGCCTGCCAGTGGAGGCTGGTGTGTGCGCGTTTTCATCGATGGTGCATTTAAATACGTGTCCGGCCTGCTATTGCAGGCTGGTGTGCGGTTTGCACCAAGGGTGTCCCTAAACATGTGTCCGGTGTGCATTGCAGGCGCCCCTGCACCAATGGTATCCCTAAATACATGTCCAGCCTGCCATTGCAGGCTGTCGTGCCCAAATGTGCGTTTACTCAGATTGGCCTGTTTAAGTCACTAGCCATCTTGAGAGGACCTTTCACTTCTACCGAGTACCCCCAGGGTACGTCTTAAGGGGTGAAGCAAGTGAAAAACAGGGCAGGTACACCTGTGTGTCCCCTGCCCAGGTAGTGAGGAATACCCATGTGTGTTGTCACTACCTTTGAGTGTTGCTCTTCCCATAGGCTAACATGGGTAAATGGTTGAAATCACTTCAGGCTGCAATAGTGAATTGCAGTGGAGCAGCCTCATTATGTGTTCTATCACTGGATGTGCAGCGACAACCCCTTCCAAGTGGTAAATGCGGCGTGATTCGGGTAGAACTGCCACTACTAGAAAGTGGGCATTTCTATGCTCTAAAATTCTTTGTGTGCCATAATGCTTGGCTCCAGTCCACACTGGAGTTTGGGGGAGCACATCTGGGAATTCCCCTGCAGCAGCTATAGAACACTGGGCATGCAACTGGAACAACACTCCTCTGCCATTTGTGGGCCGGCTGGAGAGATTACAGAAAGAGGTTTTGACACTTGGCCTATGGAGTCAGATCATGGCCCCAATAAAGATTAAGATCTGCATTCCACGGCCTCATGGCAGACAGGACTAAAATTAAGGGGAGACATCTGAGGTTCAAAGGGAGACCTTTTGAACCACCCCCAACTTCAAAGGCACACTCCGGTATAACTACTGCTGCCATACTTCAGCAAAGGGTGAGATACGCCTGTTGGGACGTAGGGCTGGAGAACCTGGAACTACGTGGCTCACATTGCCAGAGGACCCTGTTGTGCACAAGGATTACTGCCATTAAAAGGGGCCGCGTGCCCTTCCTGAATAGTGCCTGCCCTGGGCCGACTACCTGCTGCTGTGTGGCACCCTGAAGTGTTCTCTCCAAGGGCTTGTTGAGCTTGTCTCCTGTTCTTTCGGAGGTCTCAGGAAAATAAAAGATCTCCTAAGAGGGACCCACACTGTCTACCTCTGACACCTGAAGAACAGTACCCTCTCAAGTGCACCCATCGTCTGCAGGATCCCTACTGGTATCGCGGCATGGGGGTAGAACTCAGAATTGTGCCTGGAGGCTGGATTGCCTTTTGTGGAGCCCTCAAGTCTTGCCCACATCTAAGGCATGTAGCCCCGCATCGGGCAGACCTTGGCACGAATAAGCATCTCGTTAATATTAAGCGGATTCACCAGTTGCGGGACCCAGAGTGACCTGCTTCATCGATCGTGCCGCATCTCTCTTGTGCGACACATTGACTGCTTGCTGATTGCGTGCAGCATCTGATTCACAGGCTGCGACCCTCGGATGTGGGAGCATAACCATAGTACTGCCTCGTTCTACCTCGTGAGGCAATGCCGAACTTGGGCCTGCGTGACCAGAACTCTCTGGTGCGACCAATATCAATGAACTCAGAACATTGTGCCTCATTTCCAAGGAGGTAAAGAATTTGCAACTCTTCACTGTGTGTGTGACTTGAGTTGTATGGTGCGGCCAATACTGATGTGCACCCGACATTGTGCCTCATTTCCAGGGAGGTACGGAAGTTGCAACT
The DNA here is from genome assembly GCA_963921515.1 of Calotriton arnoldi. Taxonomy (NCBI): domain Eukaryota; kingdom Metazoa; phylum Chordata; class Amphibia; order Caudata; family Salamandridae; genus Calotriton; species Calotriton arnoldi. The sequence goes on from CAWUFW010000174.1 coordinate 3,767,900, forward strand.
CTTCGTTGTGAGCAACCGGAACGCTCTGGTGTGACCCATATCATCACGCACCCGATGTTGTACCCGGATTGCCTGGGTGCGAGCAGGGGTGGTGAGAGTGACTGACTGGGCAGGAGGAACACTTCCAAGAATGATCGAAACCGGGTCAAGAGACTGCATGACCCCCCTGTAGGAAATTAGGACATTTCTGGAATAGGTGGTGTTAGTGTGTTTTGACTGTAGTTCACTTGGATTCTGCTAACCAGGACCCCACTGGCAGTGCTTTAGCCTCTAAATTTCATGGTAAGTACTTTGTATACCCCACAATTGGCACACTGGGGTACCCTTGTAACTCACTAGTATAAAGTACTGAGGTACCCATGACATTGGTACACCAGGGGTCTCCCATGGGCTGCAGCATGTATTATGCCACTCATGGGAGCCCATGCAAACTGTGTCTGCAGAGCTGCCATTGCAGTCTGCGTGAAATTGTGCTAGCACCTTTCTTTTGGACATAAGGTTTTCCTATATCCCGGTTACTGCACTTTAAACTTATAAGTCACCCTCTAAGGTAGGATCTTCAGTCCAAGGGCATGGTGCATGGTTCTAAGTGTGTGGGTACCCTGGCACAAGCAGGGGTACTCCTACAAACCCCGGGCATCATTCTCTAGGCTTTGTAAGTGCTGGACAGCCATTATAAGGTATGTAGTGCACACTGGCAAATCGAGATGTCCAACTACATAATGGCTGTCCTGAACCTAGTCATGTTTGGCATCAAACATGTTGGAATCATGCAACTACATCGATTCCAGAGTTGGTTGCATCATACCATGTACTGGGAGCTCCTTAGCGGACCCCCCAATACCTACCTGGCTAGCCTTATAGAGTCTGCCTGCCAGCCCCTGCCGCTGCTGACCCTAGACAGTGTTCTGCCCCCCTGCTGATGAGCTTAACTTGGGCAGGGGAATCTGAACAAAGGATTTCCAGCGAAGGAGAGGTGTGATCACCTCTCCTTTAGAACTAGGTAGGGTGGGGGCACTTCCGAGCACCATCAGACTGCATTGAAGGGCACATTTGGTGCCCTCCTTGCATAAACCAGTTTTGCCCAGTTCAGGAGCCCTTGGCTCCCGCTCTGGCACAAAACTACACAAAGGACAGGGGAGTGTCCACCCCTCTGTTTAGCTCATCCCTAGGGAGGTGTCCAGAGATCCTCCAGTTGGCCACTTGATTCTGCCATGTTGAATCTTGGCCACTGGTAGCATCTGACTGGCAGGACAGCTGAGTACCAACCCTGACCCTCTCTGATTGGCGGCTCCCCGCAGAAGAGGTCCTTCCCCTTTTTATGGTTATTTATGTACTCCTCTGTTAGTAGGCCCTTAGATCCGTCCTGAATTAGGAGTGTCCACCGATTCCTGCTGGCTCTCCTGCATGCTGAGGACCGGCCCGACTTACCCTTGCAAGGTTAGTTCCATAGACCTTGCTGGTCTGCAACACAGCATCTCCTTCCGCAAACTGTTGGTTGCGTTTTGCCAAGGCTTGTTTGTGGTCCTGCCGGCCACTGACCTTCTTGCACTCGTCGACCAGGATGGGACAGCTCGTGGACGGCTCCTGGGCTCCTGCATCATCGCCTGGGTTCCACAGCTGCTACAGCAACCTCACCGTGCTACAGCAAGAACCTCCAACAAGGGCTGGTATTGTGCTCCTGTGCCTACTGGTCACCTACGGGTATTTTGGACTCTGTCCTCTCTGCTTTCAGGTTCTTCTCGTCTGGATTCCACATCCTGGTCCCACCGGCCTGGTCCACGAGACTCTGCAGCTGATCTTCCACGAACTTTTCTTGGCATCTATGGGTGGTCTGACACCACTTAATCCCCATGCACCTGGGCTCCCTGGTGTAGGTATCCTTGTTACTGTGGTATCCACAGGCAGGGTGCTCTCCAACCTTCCTTGATCCGAGTGGTACCTTCAGGGTCCTTGGGAAGGGTCCTAGAACTGTAAAAAGTCAACCGCGACTTACTCTGTGATATCCTATGGATGTTTGACCTGGTGTAACCACTCTGCAGCCGGGCGCCATGGGGTCCCTTGCTAATTACCTTGGGTGGTTCCGTGCTTCCCCTGGGGTCCTCCATCCTTGGGTATTAGTCCCATTTTGGTACTTACCTCACTATTTTAGTATTGTGTTCGGCCCCCCGGTTGGGCCCTATGCGTTTTCTATGCTACTTACTTATCTCTGAAGTATTTCTTGTGTGTAGTTGATATCTCCGGATAGGAGATACACAAAGTTAGTGTCCAGTGTGTGTTAATAAATACAAAGTATTTTTATACTCACCTGGTGTGGTCCTTTCTTGTGTGATAAGCTTACTGACTGACTCTATGGTAAATGCACTTGCTTTACACCCTCCTGAATAAACCTCAACTGCTCTCCACAGCTACCCCTTGAGAGCTCTGGTTTTCGGGGACCTAAACACTATCACTAAGGGTTGCCTGGACTCCGTGCACAGTGTCTCACCATAGGTGGACACTATATACTGAGCCAGCCTCCTAGATTGGTGGTGCAGTGGTTGGGATAAAGACTTGCATTTGCTTTACCACTTTGTTATAAATAAGGTTTCCATAGGAAACCACTACTACCTTTAGTAATTACATTATACGTGTTAGGTAAGACATTTCTAAACTTTTAGGTTATGTGTGAAGGGTCTAGCATAGCCCATTCTCGAACCTTGTTTTTGAAAGTTTAGATTGCTAGAGTAGGGTACACTACACTACTGGGGAATCTAGTCAGACTCAGGAGTCTAGGTACAGTGCTCTTAGCCCTTAGGTTCCAGGAACTTAGGACCCTGTGCAAAGCTACAGGACTTAAGACATGTAGTAACCCCACTAGGTCTTTTCTGCTGGACTTACTACTCCAGGATGACATCCAGAATCCTGCAAGGCCACTGGAGGAGGAAGGCCTTAGTGAGGGGGATGACCTTGTAGGACAAGAGCAGGAGGTACTGAGTACTGCTGGCTCTGTCAATGGACATGGCCTGGAGGAATCTGAAGAGATTCCCCTGGACAACCCTATACCTGTGGAGGGGGGTACTGATGGTAGTAGAGGAGGTCATCTCAGTAGGCCCACTTTTACTCCCCCTGGGTTGGTACACAGGGTTCCTAGGAGGAGGTCTTCCTCTTCCTCATGCTCCCTTTCATCAGCATCAGTTGCTGGTTCCACTCACTCTAATGATATGAATAATCTGCTCAAGCTTGAGAAGGCCAAAATCAAGCTGAAGAGGGAGCATGTGGCCCTGGAGAGGGAAGTCCTAGAAGTGGAGAAGGAGAGGAAGAACTTGGGTTTGGACCCCAATGGTGGCAGAAATAAAGAGACCAGAATCAGGGAGAAACACTTTGATTCTAGGAACCTTAGCATGATAGTGCCCCTTTTTAAAACTGGGGAAGATATCCACAAGCGGATTACTACTTTGGAGAGGGCCTGTAAAGTCCAGAAGGTCCGCCAGAAGCAGTGGGTAGCTATCCTGGGGCTCTCCTTTGCAGACAAAGGTAGAGACAAACTCCTGGCAGTAAGGGAGGAGGATGCAGACAATTATAAGGTTTTGAAAGAGGCCCTTATTGAAGGGTTAGGGCTGACTTGTGAAGAATACAGAATTAAGTTCAGGGATACCCAGAAAACCTCTTCACAAGACTGGGTTGATTTCATAGACTGTGCAGTTAAGGCTCTGGAAGGCTGGTTACATGGTAGTAATATACATGACTATAAAGGACTATATAATTTGACCATGAGAGAACACATCCTTAATTACTGCATGTCTGAGAACCTGCACCAATACCAGGTGAACACTGATTTGACCTCTCCCCAAGAGATGGGAAAGAAGGCCAACAAATGGGTTCGCACCATAGTGAGCAATAAGTATCGTGGTGGGGGTGAACAGAAAAAAAGATAAATCTAAGGCCCAAGAGAAAGATGGGGGAGAAACCTAAAGATAGCAAGAAAGAGTCTTCTTCACGTCCCCAAAAATCTTCCTCTGGGGGTGTGTCCCAATCCTCCTCTTCTACTAGTAATACACCTCCTTGGTGCTTTGTTTGAAAGCAAAAAGGCCATAGCACAACTGATCCTAGTTGCCCTAAGAAAGGCACCAAGATTGCTACTACTCCCCTAGTGCCCCTAACAGTAGCACTAGTAGCAGTAAACCCCAACAGGGTGTACCTGGGTTCACCTTGAGTAATACAGGGAGCTCTGGCCTAGTCAGCGAAGTCACTGAGGCTGTCCTGATATCAGAGGGTGGCACTGACCTTGCCACTTTGGCTGTCTAGCCTCCTAATATGAGGAAATACAGGCAGTCTCCCCTCATCAATGGTATTGAAGCAGACGCTTACAGGGACACAGCTGCCATTGTAACCAAAGCAGACAATATCATTAATAGCCACCCCATGGCAGTGATCAATCTCAGCTGGGGGCGAGGGGGGAGGGTTACTGACCCTAAAAAAGTTGTAGTATCTTCTAACATTTCTGTAGAGTGTCTTATGGGCAATGATTTAGAGACGTCAGCATGGGTCGAAGTGGAGTTGAGGACTCATGCAGCCATACCTTGAATGTTTGTGACGAGTAGAGCACAGGTCAAGAAGCAGGGAGATGAAGGAGCAGTGGAGCCTGAAATTATGGCCCAGCCGGTTACCAACAAGAGCGGTGGAAAGGGTAAAAAGTTATCCTTCCCCCAGAATTCATGTAAGAATCAGTCTTCTCAGGAAGATCATCTTGCCCCTTGTGAGGGAACTGCCCCAGAGGAGCTTGCGCCTGACACAACAGAGCAGCTGGGATCAGGGGGACGCTCCAGGAATGAATTCAGTCTGCAGCAAAAATCCTGCCCCTCTCTTGAGAGCCTCATGCAGCAAGCTGCTGCAGAGGCAGGGGATGTCAGTGGGACCCACAAGGTCTATTGGGAGGATGAACTCCTTTATTCTGAGACTAAGGACCCCAAAACTGGTGCCACCAGGAGGTTGGCCATTCCTCAGAAGATTAGGGAGTTCTCGTGACCCTAGCACATGACATACTACTTGCAGGGCATCTTTAGCAAAGCAAGACATCGGACAGGCTTGTTCCACACTTTCACTGGCCCCCACATGTCTGACGATACCAAGGAGATTTGTCGCTCCAGTGTTACCCGCCAAGCCAGTGGTATGTCAGGTCGCACTACAAAGGCCCTCTTAATCCCACTACCAGTGGTTGGGGTTCCCTTTGAAAGGGTAGGGATCGATATTGTATGCCCCCTAGACCCCCCTACAGTATCTGGGAACAGTTATATCCTGGTGGACCATGCCACCATATATATACCCAGACGCTATTCACCTTAGGACCACTACAGCTCCTGCAGCGGCCAAGGCCCTCTTAGGAATTTTTGCGAGAGTAGGTTTTTCTAAGGAGGTGGTGTCAGACTGAGGTGCAAACTTCATGTCTGGCTACCTGAAAGCCAAGAGAAAAGAGTGCAGTGTCAACTATAAGTTCACTACACTCTACCATCCACAGGGTAAAGGGTTGGTTGAAAGATTCAACAAAACCATTAAGGGTATGATTATGGGACTATCTGACAAGCTCAGGAGGAGATAGGATGTCCTAATACCTTGCCTTCTTTTTACCTACAGAGAGGTTCCACAGAAAGGGGTAGGCTACAGCCCATTTGAACTTCTCTTTAGACATCCAGTTAGGGGTCCACTTTCTCTGGTGAAGGAGTGATGGGAAAAGCCACTCAAACCTCCTAAGCAGGACACTGTGGATTATGTGCTAGGCCTGTGTTCACACATGGCTGAGTACATGAGTCAGGCCAGCAAAAACCTGGAGCCCAGCCAACAACTTCAGAAGTTGTGGCATGACCAAAATGCTGTTCTGACTTTACCAGCCAGGGCAGAATGTATGGGTCTTGGAGTTTGTGGCCCCAAGAGCACTGCAAGACAAGTGGCGTGGCCCCCATATCATCCTGGAAAAGAAAGATGAGGTCACCTACATGGTGGACCTGGCTACTCCGAGACGCCCCTACAAGGTGCTCCATGTGAACGTCCTAAAGCCTTACTTCCACAGGGCTGACATGAGGTTGATCATGGCTACTAATGAGGGACAGGAGGAAGAGAGTGACCCTCTCCCTGATCTCCTCTCACACAATCCTGTTGATGGTTCAGTTGATGGAGTAAACTTGATAGCCTCACTGACCAGCAACAAGTTGACTGCAGACAGGTTCTCAGTCAATTCCCAGAACTCTTTTCCCTGACACCCAGTCAGACTACCTGGGGTGCACAAGAGGTAGACACAGGTGACAGTCTGCCTGTCAAGAGTAAAATCTACAGGCAGCCTAACCATGTCAGGCATTGCATCAGGACAGAGGTCCAGAAGATGCTGGAGTTGGGGGTCATTCAGCCTTCAGATAGCCCCATGGCTAATCCAGTAGTCCTTGTGTTAAAACCTCATTCCCAGAGCGTAAAGAAAGAATTTAGGTTTTGCGCAGACTACAGAGGCCTCAATGAAGTCATTAAGACTGATGCCCATCCTATCCCCAGGGCAAATGAATTGATAGATACTCTGACTTCCGCCAAGTATCTCAGCACCTTTGACTTGACTGCAAGCTATTGGCAGATCAGGCTCACAGATGTTGCAAAACCTAATATAGCACTGTCAACCCCTGGAGGGCACTTCCATTTTACTGTAATGCCCTTTGGTTTGAAAAATGCACCTGCCATTTTTCAGAGGTTGGTGAATCGAGTTCTGTCAGGTCTGCAAGATTTTAGTGCAGCATATCTAGATGATATAGCTGTCTTTAGCTCCACATGGCAGGAACACCGGGTCCACCTCAGGAATGTACTTGAGGCCCTGCAGAAAGAAGGCCTCACTATCAAGGCAAGTAAGGGCCAGATAGGGCAGAGTAAAGTTGTATACATGGGTCACCTGGTGGGTGGAGGCCATGTTAAACCATTGGAGAGCAAAATCCAAACCATTGTGGATTGGGTTGCTCCCACTATCCAGAGTCAGGTCAGAGCTTTTCTGGGCCTGACTGGTTACTACAGAAGATTTGTTAAGCGGTATGGGTCTATTGTGACTCCCCTTAATGACCTCACCTCCAAGCAGATGCCTAAGAAGGTGAATTGGACAGTTAGATGTCAAGAGGCCTTTGATGCCCTGAAGAAGGCCATGTGCTCAGCTCCCATTCTGCAGAGTCCTGACTACTCCAAACAATTTATTTTCCAGACAGATGCCTCTGAGATAGGAATAGGAGTAGTGTTGTCACAACTTAATGAAGAGGGCCAGAATCAACCAGTAGCTTTTATCAGCAGAAGGTTGACCCCCCCAGAGAGAACGCTGCTCAGCAATTGAGAGGGAGGCCTTTGCTTAAAGTGTACTGGTATACTGTAAAATTGAAAAAATTAAAAATTAATAAAAACGCATTTAAACAAAAAGAGAGGGAGGCCTTTGCTGTGGTCTGAGCATTGACGAAGGTGATGCCATACCTGTTTAGCACTCACTTTTTTGTTCAGACAGCCCATAAGCCCCTATTATGGCTAAAACAGATGAAAGGCGAAAACCCCAAACTTTTGAGGATAAACTTTTCAGTGGAACAGAGACCTGGGAGTAACCATGCCAATGCAGATGGACTATCCATATATTTCCACTTAGAAAATGAAGACCCAACTGGGCAAGGTTAGTCTCATCTCCTTTTGTTTGGGGGGGTTATGTAGGAAAGAAGGACCTTTCTGGTATAGATACCCCTACTTTTTTGCCTGGTGTCAGTGTGTTCTAACTGTAGGGCACTGGGATCCTGCTAACCAGGATTCCAGTGGTACTGCCCTCTCTTCTAAATTTCATGGTAAGTACTTTGTACACCCCACAATTGGTATACTGGGGTACTCTTTTTAGTCCATTGTATATGGTACTGAGGTACCCAAGGCATTTGTACACCGGGGGTCTCCCATGGGCTGCAGCATGTATTATGCCACCCAGAACTGCCATTGCATTCTGCGTGAAATGGTGCTTGCACCTTTCACTTTGAATATAAGGTTCCCTTATATCCCCGTCACTGCACTTTAAACCTATAAGTCACCCCTAAAGTAAGCTCTTCAGTCCAAGGGCAGGGCGCGTGGTTCTAAGTCTGTGGGTACCTCTGCACAAGCTGGGGTACCCCTACAAACCCCAGACTCCATTCTCTGGGCTTTGTAAGTGCGGGACAGCCTTTATAAGGTATGTAGTGGACACTGGCAAGTCGAGATGTCCTACTACATAATGGCTGCCCTGAACCTGGTCATGTTTGGTATCAAACATGTTGGAATCAGCCCCCTATCCCTGGTCATTACAACTCCGGACGGGACCCACTTGATATCTCGACTTTACCACACAGCTCTGTCTCTGAAGCCCGTTGTGGATAGGGGAGCTAGAGCAGCATGGGAGAGAGATCTGGGTGGCCCACTTCTGGATAAGACGTGGTACTTTTGCTGTGAACAGACTAGAATGGTCTCTAATAATCACTGTCACAAACTACTGCACTTCAAATACCTGCACCGCACTTACGCTACCCCCATTTGTTAGCTAAATTTGATTCCACCAGGTCCCATTGCTGCCCTAGGTGCGCAGCAGATCATGATGACTTCACACACCAAGCTTGGAACTGTGCACCTATACTTGCTTACTGGGAAGAGGTATTCCGCATCTTGTCACCAATGATCGAGCCCGAGCTTGCTCCGACTCCCTTGACAGCATCACAAGGCTTCGTTCAACCGCTCCCAGTGGGGGTTCGCTATTATGCAGCTATTGCACTTGTACTAGCTAAACGCCAGGTGTCCCTACATTGGGGGGTTATATCTATCCCAACGGTCAAGGGGTGGATTCGAGATCTGGTGAATTGCGACAACATGAGTGATACCTACGCAGCTCTACAGCCACCCACTTCTTGGCCTAAAACATATGGCAACCACTGCGTACCTATTTATGGCTTTCTCCACTTGAGTCCTGGGAGCCCGAGCACGATTGAAGCATCTTTCACTCTGATGCACATATCTATAATCACACAAGGTAACAGCATTATTTCACCTCAGTATGTAAGGCCATAACGCCAATTGTTGACATCCCTGTGGCTGCCTTGCTTCCCGGGTGCAATCTCTTTCCCTCGGATATGTATCATGCTCCCCTTTACATTGCTTGCCTTAATATTTTCCTTCCCGATCTATTGATGCCATGTCTCGCCTATTACATCCTCATCATAGTGAACCCCATTCTTTAAATTTTTTCCCTTTATTGCTACTTATTCAGGAATGCACATATAAATGATAAGCTTTTGTTGGTGATTGACTTCACCCCTGCTCTTACTTGTACTTATGTTACTATTTTGATATTGTTTGTCTCTTTTTTCTATTTGCAAAATCAATAAAGAAATACCAAAACAAAAGCAAAAAACATGTTGAAATCGTGCAACTACACCGATTCCAGTGTTAGTTGCATGATACCATGTACTGGGGGGCTCCTTAGAGGACCCCTCCTAATACCTACCTGTGTAGCCTTACAGGGTCTGCCTGTGAGCTCGTGCTGCTGCCGACCCTAGATAGTGTTCTTCCCCCCTACTGATGAGCTTAACTCGGGCAGGGGAAGCTGAACAAAGTACTTCCTGCGAAGGAGAGGTGTGACCACCTCTTCTTTAGATTTAGGTAGGGTGGTGGCGCTTCCGAGCGTCTCCAGACTGCATTGAAGGGAACATTTGGTGCCCTCCTTGCATAAACCAGTTTTGCCCAGCTAAGGAGCCCTTGGCTCCCACTCTGGTGCGGAACTACACAAAGGACAAGGGAGTGTTCACCCCCCTGTCCAGCTCCTCCCTAGGGAGGACCCCAGAGGTCCTCTAGGTGGCCACTTGATTTTGCCATGTTGAATCTTGGCCCCTGGGAGCATCTGACTCGCTAGGAAAGCTGAGTAGCATCCCTGACCCCCTCTGACAGGGGTACTCAATGGCTCCCTGCATGCGCGGGGTTTCGGCCAGTGCGAGGTTGGAAGATCGGAGGTTTCTTTTGGGTACGTGGAAGTTGATTCTGTCGTTGAGGTATTTGGGTCCGTTTTTGTGTGGCATTTGTAGGCATGAGTGAGGATTTTGAAAGTGACTCTTTTCTCCACGGGGAGCCAGTGGAGACTTTGTAGGTGTTGGCTGATGTGTTCGTGTCGGGGGATGCCGAGGACGAATCTGGCGGCGGTGTTCTGTATTGTGGAGTTTGCGGAGTAGGGACTTGTTGATGCCGACGTAGAGTGCGTTTCCATAGTCCAGTCTGCTGGTGATGAGTGCGTGGGTGACTGTCTTCCTTGACTCAGGGGGATCCACTTGAAGGTCTTGCGGAGGATGCAGAGGGTGTTGAAGCAGCTGGAGGTGACGGCGTTGACCTGTCGGTTCATGGTGAGTGATGAGTCGAGTACGATGCAGAGGTTCTTGCCGTGGTCTGAGGGGTAGGTGGGCTTCCAAGGGCGGTCGGCCACCAGGTGCTGTCCCATGCAGAAGGGGTGGTACCGAGGACGAGGACTTCTGTCTTCTCGGCATTGAGCTTCAGGCAGCTGTTGGTCATCCAGACTGCGACGTCTTGCATTCCTTTCTGGAAGTTGAGTTTGGCAGTGGTGGCGTCTTTGGTGAGGGAGAGGATGAGCTGGGTGTCGTCGGCGTAGGATAAGATGTTGAGGCCGTCTTGTCGGACGATGGCTGCGAGGGGGGCCATGTAGATGTTGAAGAGGGTGGGGCTCAGTGATGAACCCTGTGGGACTCCGCAGGTGATTTTCGTGGGGTCGGAGAGGAAGGGTGAGAGTCTGATCCTTTGGCTTCTTCCGGTGAGGAATGATCGGATCCAGTCCAGGGCTGTTCCTTGTATGCCTGCGTCGTGTAGTCTGGCGACTAGTGTGCGGTGGGAGACGGTGTTGAAAGCCGCTGATAGGTCGAGTAGGATGAGGGCTGCGGAGTGGCCTTGGACCAGGAGGGTGTGGATGTCGTCTGTGGCGGCGAGTAGGGCGGTCTCTGTGCTGTGGTTGCTTCGGAATCCGGATTGGGACGGGTCGAGGACGGCGTTCTCTTCAATGAATTGTGTCAGTTTCCTGTTGACTGTTTTCTCTGCAACTTTGGCTGCGAAGGGGAGGAGCGAGATGGGCCGATAGTTCTTGAGGTCGGTGGGGTCAGCTGTCGGCTTCAGCCAACCAGAAAGTGCCAGTTTCAACATTTGGTGACAGCTTTGGGAGAGGACTTGCATTTGCACAGCATTGCACGATAACTAATTGGACGCCATGACTTCACATAGGCAAAGTGTTCCTTTGTTTCCTAAAGTGTGCCTAAAGGACAGATTGACCTTGGGGATGGTGATTTTCATTCCCTATAGATCTCTATTTCTGCTCCCGCTAGTTTGCCACCATGCCTGGGGTCCTATCTGAGGTGGACTTGTTTGAATTGGGTGATCTGGACCTGTATACGGTGACGCAGCTCGAGGGGTTCTGCCAGGAGAGGGGGGGTGCTTGACAGGGGAAATGCCACAAATGCGGTGCTTCAGAAAGCCCTGCGAGCATGGGCAGAGGCCCACCCAGAAGGGTCAGTAAATGGTGGTCGAGAGAGGCAAAGGGGATCCTACTGAGATCATGGGGCCTAGAGCCTGAGGGGGGGGTGGGGGGGTGCTCCACGTCCAGGCTCTATTGCCCTGAGCCGGGAAGTTTATCAAGGGAATGATTAAACTACCCGGACTTTCGGCTGGGAGGGGTCATGTTGTACTAAATGTTTTTGCATTTTGTCCTACTGGTTTTTGCCAACTCTCTTTTCCTGATCTTACAACTTTGGGCACTTTCCCACTGTCCTGCAGTGGGAAAGTGGGAGCGCCCTTCCTGCACATGCCAGGATCAGGTGCTTACTTGATTGGTTTAAGTGTCATACCTGTGAGTGCCCTGTAAGAAGGTACACAACATACCCAGGGCGGGTGCGACAGTGGCTAATAGGGGGACGCCGCACTGATTGTGCCACCTACATGAACAGCCTGTAAAAAATGTCTCATGCTCAGGTTGGCTGGTCTCACTCCATAGCCAAGCCTGAGGGGGCTGTTCACTTCCACCAAACAGGAGTAGGTGAGTGGCAGGGTAGGTACATCTGCATGCGCACTACCTGGGCAGGGATGAAACCCCATGTGGGTTTTCCCTACTTAGGGGGTTGGCTCTCCCTATGGGACACTTCCCGGGTTTGGCTGATTCTCTGGTTACAGCCTTAGGGCCTGGGGCACTGTCCCACTGTAAGTGCAGTGGGAAAGTGTGCACGGCCGTCTTAATCACGTTATGAAGTGGTGCACACCTGATGTTTCTAAAGCATCGGTTAGGTCTGCCATGGACGGCCCGCACTCACACCTATGATGTTTTGAGATCTGGGTCCAGTCTGGCTCTGCAGGCTGGTGCACGGTGCACGTGTTTACACTGATGATGTGCTAAACAGGTGTCCAGACTGCCAATGCAGGCTGATATGTGCCCTTTCATTGATACAATCCCTAAATACAACGTGTCCAGCCTGCCATTGCAGGCTGGCATGCGGAATGTTTACGCATGTTTACTCAGAATGGCCTGTTTGTCACTAGCCATCCTGAGAGGACCTTTCACTTCCACCTGAGTACGCTAAGGGTACATCTTAAGAGGTGAAGCGAGTGGTAGGTGCAAGGCAGGGCAGGTATACCTGTATGTCCCCTGCCCAAGTAGTAAGGAATTCCCATGTGTGTTGTCATTACCTATGAGGGTTGCTCTTCCTACAGGCTAACATGGGGAAATGGTTGAAATCACTTCAGGCTGCAATAGTGGATTGCAGTGGAGCAGCCTCATGATGTTTCCTATCATTGGATTTGCAGCGACAACCACTTGCCGGAAGTAAAGGTGGCTTTCTCATAATTTGCGTAGAAATGCCACTACTAGAAAGTTGGCATTTCTGTGCTCTAAAGCTCTTTGTGTGCCTTGGTGAATGGCTCCAGTCCACACTGGAGGGTGGGGGGAGCACATCTGGGCATTCCCCAGCGACAGCTATAAAACACTGGGCATGCAACTGGAACGACAGACCTCTACTATTTGCGGACCGGCTGGAGAGATTGGAGAAAGAGGTTTTGACATTTGGCCTCTGAAAGCCAGATCAGGGCCGCAATAAAGATAAAGATCTGCATTCCATGGTTTCATGGCAGACAGGACTGAAATTTAGGGGAGACATCTGGGGGTCAAATGGAGACCAATTGAACCACCCCCAACTTCAAAGACATACTCCAGTATAACTACTGGTGTCATACTTCAGCAAAGATAAGATATACTTGTTGGGACCTAGGACCGGAGAACCTGGAATTACATGGTGCACAAGGACTCTATTGTGCACAAGAAGGATTACTGCCATTGAAAGGGACCATGTGCCCTTCCTAAATAGTGGCTGGCCTGGGCCGACTACCTGCTGCTGTGTGGCACCTTGAAGTGTGCTCTCCAAGGGCTTTTTGAGCTTGCCCCCTGTTCTTTGGGAGGTCTCAGGGACATCAAAGATCTCCTAAGAAGGACCCACACCGTCTACCTGTGACACCTGAAGAACGGTGCCCTCTCAAGTGCCCATATTGTCAGCAGGGTCCCAACTGGTAGCGCGGCCTGGAACTAAGAATTGTGCCAGGAGACCGGATTGCCTTGTGCGGAGTTCTGAAGTCTTGTCCGCATCTAAGGCGTTTGGCCCCCACATTGTGGGGACCTTAGCACACATAAGCATATCATTGATGGTAGCGGATTCATCGGTTGCAGGACCAAGCATGGCCCACTTCGATCATGCTGCATCTCTCTCATGCGACACACCGACTGCATGCTCATTGCGTGCGGCGTCCGATTCACAGGTTGCGACCCTCGAGGTGGAGTGTAACCATAGTAGTGCCTCATTCCACCTTGTGAGGCATTGCTGAACTTGCGCCTGTGTGTGTGACTGGAACTGTCTGGTGCGACCAATATCAAAGAGCACTAGACGTTGTGCTTCATTTCCAGGTAGGTACGGAATTTGCAACTCTTCGTTGTGTGTGACCGGAGTTGTCTGGTACGGCCAATATCGATGTGTACTGGACATTGTGCCTCATTTACAGGGAGGTACGGAATTTGCAACTCTCTGTTGTGTGTGACCAGAACAGTCTGTTGTGACCCGTATCATCGCACACCCGACATTGTACCCGGATTGCCTGGGTGAAACTCTGGTCAACGTGTACCTGACAGGGTGCCTCCTCCTTCTGAGAGGCCCCCCCCACCTGCTTCATTCTCTATTCATCGACTGTTCCCTTATTTGACCCTCAGTGCGGCGGACCAATTGCCCTCTCCTCACGAGAACAATGGGAAGCGGGTCAAGAGACTGCGTGACACCCCCGTGCTCCGCAGAAATGGACTGGTCCCGGAAGGCTCTTGTGGACCCCTTTGGAGTGACCGACTATTGCCCCAGGCCTGTTTCTGCTCCCCATCCTGTGGGTGAACTTCTCGAGTGGCTGCCAAATCCCTTTTTTCCGACGGCCTCCTAACTGACCTTGCTGCGTACCCCCACCTACTTCCCTGGGACCCCGACTAAGAGTGACTTTGGCCGCAAGCACCCTAGTGCCCGGGAGAATGGGGTGGAGGGGAGAGGAAGGGGTGTCTCTAATCTGTGGGTGTAGGATAGTCGGGGTGAGCTGGAGGGCAGTGGGAGGCTTGGGGCCACGGGGTCTGCACTGTGTAATCACTTGACACACATGGTATCAGCTGCACTGCATTAGGGTGCTGAGTGCCTATGTGTGTGAGCGGGTTCCGTACGGACTTGCCTGATACGTGCTGCACCGCGTATCGGTGCAGAGTGAGTGTGTGTGTGTTTGAGAGTGACAGTAGGGAGCCACCCGTGATTCACAAACCTGGACGGCGGTTGACTGATACGTCGATTTCTAGCTAAAAGAGCATTACGTTTGGCATTGGTTGTTCCCCACGCAGCCTCGGCCCGCGGTGCTGCTAAAAACTGGTATAATTTGGTGTATGTACATATTTCTGATATCACTGTGACTCGGGGTGCACCCTCAAACTGTGTGCGATTGAATTATAAGAACTGCTAGGGTGCACAACGTGTTGCATCGCATAAAGGTGCTGGGGGTGGGGTGTAGAATAGGATCTTTCCCAAGTATGCATAATTGCTGATGTAATTCAAACACGGTTGGGCCTAGTTCTGCTAGTAATAATTCCAAGTGTAATTTATGCCCAGAATACATGATTTTCATGTTGTGTTGATTATTATGTGTGCTGAATACAAATGTTGTTTACATACATCACGTGTGAACTCTCTTTTGTGATGCTCAAGGTATTTATTGTGAGTGAGTGCTGTGCCAATGCTGTACACATTGCCTCGTGGTAATCCTGACTGCTCTGTGCCAAGCTACCCAAGGGTGAGCGCAGGTTATACAGTGTGTGTAATCACCTGCCCCTGACGGGAGTAGTAGGTTCTGCCTGAATAGGGCATCGCCTCAACCAACCAGAAAGTGCCAGTTCCAACTCATCCCCTTAAAACCTGGTTGATCCTATCCAGGTGCGACTTCTAAGCAATACACTGGTGCCAATAGCACAGACTGTACAGTCAGTGTTGTCCAGCCAGACTGCAACACATACTTTGCTGCGTCTTGTATGTCCTGGATCGTCTGGCCCAGTGAGTTCCTGAGGTCCTCCGGAATAACTGACAACATTTTGCTGTCCATGTCCCATAAGGCATGGGTGTATCTGGCCAAAAGGCACATCACATTCAAAGAGCTTAAAGCCAGATTAGCTGAAAAAAGCATTTTCTTGCAAACGTTATCAATAGGTCTCAACTCCCTATCTGGGGTTTGCAGGAAAAGCATTCAGATTGACATTGACTGCGAATGCGAATGCCTGCACCAAAAGGCTTTCAGGCATTGGGTGTCGGGGTCACCAGCAGCTGGCCCATGTTGGCTGTCCAGAGGTGCAGAGAATGGCTTAGACCAAGTGGCCATGAGAGTGGACTTAAGGGCTTGGTTGTATGGTAACAGTGGCTTAGGTGTAGCCTGACCTGTTTTTTGTTTTAAACTAAAACCTTATTTATCATTTTACAATGAACATTGAAACAGCTCAGCAGTAACCTCATACCTGTGATCTGTGGTTGTACATCAATGAGACAATTGTTTGGACAGAAAGGTCCTCCCAGTAGATCTTACGCAGGCAGTGGTAGAATGAGAAATATACTTCCCACATACTCACGCAGTCGAAGAGCAAGGGCAAGACCAGTTGCAACCCCCAACCGCAAGTCACATCATCTCAGCTCCAGTTTACTCCCCCTACTACACCAAGGTATCACTGTCTGATGAGCCATACCCATGGGTATTTCCCAACATGCCTTGTTCTCTCAGAGGGTCTACCAGATGATCAAGCATCTCCTCCCAGAGTTGCAGAGACTGTTCTGCATTCTGATCTACTCTTAGCATTCACAATCTACGCTCCTCAGCTAACGCCGAATCATGCAGGTCAGTTCTCCATGTCTGCAGTTGGGGTGGAAGAGGAGAGAGCCAGTGGATGGCTATTCTCTTTGCCAAGAGTAGCCACAATGACCCAAACCTATTACGGATTTTACTGCCCATTTTGGGGAAGGGTATCACTCCAATAGGCATTGTTTAATCGTTACACTGATTTGTATTGCGGTCACTCCCTTAAGGCGTTTCACCTCCGTGATCCAATGGTCCCTCAAAGCGTCACAGGCCAGTCATATACAGGAAAGTTGCTAATCTCGCACCACATCGCAAACACTCCCCAGATCGTGCAGGAAACATTCTGTGTAGCTTGTAGGGGGTAAGTTAGGTGCAGTGTAAGTAATAAACTTCAACCTGGTGTTACTGGCTACGTCCTGCACCAAGGCACAGGCCCGTATGTGATGGTATACAGATGTGTAGATTGCACTATCACCTGGGAGGGTATCCTGGTGCTGAGCAAGTATGAGCATGGGCATACCAGGGGCCTAGCGGGATTACTCGAAAAGCCAGGGCTTCAGCTTCTTGAGGAATTCAAGAAGGGATGAGAAGGCTCTTATGTGTAAAAGCAGGTTATTCTATGCTTTAGAAACAATGATGAAGAAGGCTCAACCACCAGATCTGGGTTTCCATACATATGGGATTTGTGCAAGTAGTAGTCCAGGCGAGCGGAGGTGTCAGGAATGTTTGTGAGAGCAGTTGCGATTGTTGAGGTATGCTGGGATAGTGTTATGTAATGTCTTGAAAGAGTGGGTAAGAAGTTTGAATTGTGCTCGTTTGTGAATGGGGAGCCAGTGGAGCTCCTTCGAGTATGGTGTGATGTGAATGCGGTGTGGGAGGTGGAGTTTGATTCTGGCCACCAAGTTCTGAATGGTCTGCAGCATTCTGGTGAGTTTTTTATTGATCCCGGCATGGAGAATGTTCCCAGAGTTTAGCTTGTTTGTGACCAGTGGATCTGTGATGCTTTTCCGGGTGTTAATCGGAAGCCATTTGAAAATCTTTCTCAGCAGTTCCAGGGTACAGAAGCATTAGCCAGTGAAAGCATTGGCTTGGGCAGTCATGTCGAGTTGGCTGTCGATGATGATCCCCAGGTTCTTGGCATTGATGGTGGGGGTGGGTCCGAGCTCTGTTGGCCAACAGAGTGATGTGCTCTTCCCGAAGATCATGATTTTGGTCTTGTCGGTGTTCAGCTTTAGACATTTGGGCCCAGATTTACAAAGGTTTTGTGTCAGGGTTCCTCTACTTTTTTAACGCAGACCCGATGCAAAATGTTTTATGGGGATTTACAAACCAACGCAAATTGGTATTTGCATTGGTTGTAAGAAAAAGAAGCAAACTTTGCGTTACTCTGCGTCCTGGGGGCATTCCATGTGTGGTACATGGGCATTCCCATGCTACCACCCATGTCTTTTTACACAATACTAGATAAGAGTTTTTGTCAAAAACGAATGCCACTTGAAAGCAAGCATTAAAAGGAGAAATGGCTTCATCTCTCCTTTCTTTTACGACTCTGTGTGTGTGCTGCACTGTACAACACACATAAAAAGTAGGAAAATTTGTAAAGCGCTTTTGATAACGGTGAGATATTGAGTTACTGGTTGGCAGGATGAAATCCCTTACTCAGGCAGCAACCACAATTCTTGCCAGAGTGAGACACAAGCACACCCCAAATTAACCTGTGTTCAACCCTCTGTTAGTTTGGCACAGAGCAGTGAGGCTTAACTTAGAGGCTATGTGTAAAGTATTTATGCAGCACTTCAGACAGTAAATACATTGATAACACAACACAACAAAAACCCCAAACCAACTTAGAAAAATAGTCAATTATAATAAATAAACCAAGACCAAAATGGCAAAAACCCAATCAGTAGAACCGAGATATGCAAATTTAAAGACTTTAGTGAAAATAGCGCCAAAAAGCACAAAGCGCCAAGTGTGGATATCTGGTTGCACCGGACCAGGACAAAGTCACAAGTTCAGGCTGGCCATAGTGGAGCGCGGCTACAGGGGCCCAAGTAGGCTCATTGAACAGGAGTACCTTGAAATCCTGGTTGCGGAGCATTGTGAAGTTCTGCATCGAGGATGCGTAGCGCATTCGAGGAAATGCGTCGGTTTCAGGAAGTTGCGATTGAGGTCCTGTGTCGTCATCCAGGATCCTGTTGATGAGGGCTTGCGATACGAATTTTGTGCAAATGATGCATCGCACAGTCAGGGCGATGCATCGGCTCCGAAGAGCTGCGAGGCTGCTATGCGAGAAACTGCTCGTCGTCGAAGCTGCCATCGATAAGAGTTTTGCAATGTGAGGGCCTACGTCGGTGAAGCTTTGCACAGTCGCGGTTCTGATGGGGCCTGCAAGGTCAATGCAGAGTCCTTGCTCTAGGAGAAACCTTGTAGCAGAGGAGATGCGTTGCTTCTGCTAGATCCAGAGATGGGCTGGCAGAGCACCTACAGGCCCACTTCCAAGGGTCCAGGTGCTGAGTTCAAGGTTGTTGGTGATCTAATCAGGAGGCCCGGCAACTAGCCCTTGGAGCCACTCTGGGGTCCTGGGTTCAACAAATGCAGGTCCAGTCTTCCTTACCGAGGCAAGAGGACAGCAGGCAGCAGATCAGCACACCAGGGCAGCAGCACTGCAGTCCTTCTTCTTGGCAGAGTATCCCCAGGTCCAGAAGTGTATTGAAGAGTTAGTGTATGGGCTCCAATATTTATACCTGGGCCTTCCCTAGGAGTAGGAGAAGCTTCTAGAGGATTCCCTTTGAAGTCCCCAGACATCCTGGCTTCCCTTTCCTGGCTCCAGACTAACTACCAGGGGTATGCAGCCCTTTGTGTGGAGGCAGGACACAGCCTATTCAAGTGTAAGTAGTGATGTGCCCAGCTCCACCCTTTTTTCCTGCCAGTGATGGCCTATCCTGGCACACCTAAGCTCTCCATTGTGTGTGGCTGTCGAAGAGGAATACACAAGCCCAACTGATTACTACACCAAGTCATGTGTCCCAGTAGCAGGCTGAAGGCACTAAATGGCAAAGGCAGGACACTGGCGGTTCACTTTTAAGTCAAGGTTCAACGTATTGAGAACAATAGTAGACTGTTTCATCGAGTTTGCCAGCAACCATTAATAATTGTGGACACTGGTGTTTATTAGTTGATCACTAATTCTTATAAGGAAGATTTTGTTAAAAAATTCATGTTTTTTTGTGGGGTCTGATTTCAGTTGAGTGATATAGGGATTACCAATACATGAGTTTTTTCATTTATATATTTGGTATGTGATATGATTTTTAATTACGATATATTACTTAATTATATTTGGTTCACTTGGGGAGGTTTTATTAGCACATGCATGAATGGCTGGGTACATGTGGTTTATTTTTCTGTTCATTTTGTTTGCCTGCACGTGGCAGACACACTGCATTCTTCCTGTATGTTCACTTTTCAGTTCACGTATAATTAGGAAGTTTATTAATTCATGTATTTATGGTGGGTCTAACCCTTTCGCTGCTTGGCCTTTTCCCCCCTGTGCTAAGCCTTTGTTTGGCTATTTGGGGTAGTTCGCGCTTAGGCCCTTGTAACTTTTTGTCCACACAAGGTATCCACGCCACATTGACGTCCTTGTCTTCCAACATCATGATGATTTTAAAGGTACCCAGAGTTTGTGGATTCCCCTGGAGGGGACCCAGAAATTAGCCAAAATACAGCTAAATTGTGTTTGTTTTTTGACAAATGGGAAAAAAGTGCTGCAGATGAAAGCGTCTGTTTTTTCCCTGCAAATGGTATCAAAAAAGGATTTGTGGTGCTAAAATCACCATCTTCCCAGCTGTCAGGGACAGGCAGACTTTTTGTCAGAAAACCAACATTTTCTACACAGTTTTGGCATTTTATTGGGACACAGCCTATTTTTGCTATTTTTTGTGCTTCCAACCTCCTTCCAGTTAGTGGTAGAAATGGGTGTGAAAGCAATAATGGATCCCGGAACGCTATGCATTTCTGAAAAGTGGACAAAATTCTGAATTCAGCATGGGGTCATTTGTACAGATCCTTCAAGGTTTTTTTATAGAAACTAACAGTTGAAAATAAAAAATATTGAAAATAAGTTGAAAAAAACAGCCATGTGTGCCAACGTTTTCACCTGTAACTTCTTCTAAGTATGACAGATTTTTTAAAGCAATATACCATTACATCCGCTGGACCTTTCTGGTTGTGGGGATATAAAAGACTTGTAGGATCACCAAGAACCCGAGAAACCCAGAGCCAATAACTGAGCTGCATCTTGCAATGGTTTTTCATTGTGTACCGGGTATGTAGCAATTCATTTGATTAAAATATAAAGAGTGAAAAATAGGTACCAAGGAAACCTATATATTTCTGAAATAGGAACAGAATATAGAGTTTAGAAGCAATGGTTATTTGCACTTCTCCAAAACTGTGGGTATACATACAAGCATGTGAAATAGAGGTAATTTTTCAAAAAGACTTATTGTTTTACAAATTGTCTTACATTTGGAAGGCAGAAATGCAAACAAAGTCAATTGATAATAACACTTGTTCTACTATTCTGTGTTCCCTTAAGTCTCCCGATAAAAATGCTAACTCACTTGTGTGGGTAGGCCTAGTGCCTGCGACAGGAAACGGCCCAAAATTCAACATGGACACATCACATTTTTCCAGTGAAAACTGACCCTTTTTTTGCAATGTGCCTAGCTGTGGTTTTGAACCCTAGCTCAGCCGGCACCTAGGGAAACCTAGCAAACCTATACATTTTTGAAAACTAGACATCCAGGGGAATCCAGGATGGAGTGACTTGTGTGGCTTTCACCAGGTTCTGTTACACAGAATCCCTTGAAAACCTCAAACTTTGTAAAAGAAATCAAATTTTCATCACATTTCTGTGATGGAAAGTTCTGGAATCTGCGTGGATCCACAAACTTCCACCCACCCGGCATTCCCCAAAATCTCCTGATGAAAATGGTACCTCACTTGTGTGGGTAGGCCTAGTGCCCGTGTCAGAAAACAGCCCAAAACGCAATGTGGACACATCACATTTTTCAAGTGGAAACGGATCCTTTTTTTGCAATGTGCCTAGCTGTGGATTTTGAACCCTAGCTCATCCGGCCCCTAGGGAAACCCAGCAAGCCTATACCTTATTGAAAACTAGACACCCAGGGAAATCCAGGATGGGGTGACTTGTGCGGTTCTCCCCAGGTTCTGTTACCCAGAATCCCTTGCAAACCTCAAACTTTGTCAAAAAAACAAATTTTCTGACATTTCTGTGATGGAAAGGTCTGGAATCTGCGTGGATCCACAAACTTCCACCCACCCCGCATTCCCCAAAGTCTCCCAATAAAAATGGTACCTCACTTGTGTGGGTGGGCCAAGTGCACGCGGCCGGGAAGAGCCCAAAACGTATTGTGGAGACATCAAAATTACCACTCACAAAACGACCTGGTTTTACAAGGGGGGGTCCACCTGGGTTTTTGGCCCTGGGCTCAGCGGCCATCAAGGGAAACCTACCAAACCCAGACATTGCTGAAAACTAGACTTGCAAAACTAGGTCGTTTTTTTGATAGGTAATTTTGATGTCTCCACAATACGTTTTGGGCCATTTCCTGTCGTGGCCACTAGGTTTTCCCACACAAGAGAGGTACCATTGTTATCAGGAGACCTGGGGGAACGCTGGGTAGTAGGAAATTTGTGGCGGCCCAGTGATTCCACAACTTTCCCACACAGAAAAGTGAGGAAAATTAGATTTTTTTTTGCTAAATTTGAGGTTTGCAGGGAATTCTGGTAGGAAAATGATGGGAGATCCACGCAAGCCACACCTCCCTGGACTCCCCTGGGTGTCTAGTTTTCAGAAATGTCTGGGTTTGGTAGGTTTCCCTAGATGGCTGCTGAGCCTGGGACCAAAAAACGCAGGTGACCCCCTTGAAAAACTAGGTCGTTTTGTGATAGATAGGTGGGCACCTGTGTTTTTGGTCCCGGGCTTGCAGACATCTAGGGGAACCTAAAAAATCCAGACATTTCTGAAAACTAGACACCCGTGGGAGTCCAGGGAGGTGTGGCTTGCATTGATCTCCCAACATTTTCCTTCCCAGAATCCGCTGCAAACATGCAAATTTAGCTAAAAAGTCACATTTTCCTCTAATATCTGTGTTGGAAAGTTGTGGGATCACCGCACGGCACAAATTTCCTACCACTCAGCGTTTCCCTCAGTCTCCCGATAAAAATGATACCTTACTTGTGTGGATGGGCCAAGTGCATATGACATGGAAGGGCCTAAAACGTATAGAGATTGAGGGGGGCCCAAAAGTGCCGTTTATTCATACGTTTTTAGGCTGAGGCTACTTTGGCCACCCATACAAGTGAGGCATCATTTTTCTCGGGAGACCAAGGGGAATGCTGGGTGGTAGGAAATTTGTGCCTGCGCTGTAATCCTACAACTTACCCACACAGAAATGTGAGGAAAATGTAACTTTGTAAGTAAATTTGAGGTTTGCAGGGGATTCTGGGTAAGAAAACGCAAGGGGATCCATGCAAGCCAGACCGCCAGCCAAGAGTCAGTACACGCACACCACCAGCCAAGTGCCATCCACGTACACCGCCAGCTAAGTGCCATCCACACACACCGCCAGCCAAGCGCCATCCAAACACACTGCCAGCCAAGAGCCATCCACATACACCGCCAGCTAAATGCCATCCATGCACAGTCAGCCAAGCACTATCCAAGCACACCGCCAGCCAAGCGCCACCCCCGTGCTCCGCCAGCCAAGCGCCATCCCCGCACACCGCCAGCCAAGCAGGGCTGGACTGGGATCAGCAACCAGCCCTGGCAGATTGCTGCTCGACCGGCCCTGGGAGGGGACGGGAAGGTTGTTAGTAAAAAGCACTGCTACCGCTTTTGTTACTGGGGACCAATATTGCAGCACTGCTGCAAAACCAGCTCCCAGTGACAAAACCGGCACCCACATCCAGAAAACCGGCCCCCACCTCTCCGTCACACCGGGGAAACGATCGGGGCCCGCTACAGCCAGTCCGGCCCTGCAGCAAAGCACCATCCATGCACACTGTCAGCCAAGTGCCAGTCCACGTACACCTCCAGCAAAGTGCCACTCTACGCACACCACCAGGCAAGCGTCAATCTACACACACCGTCATCAAGCGCGAGTCCACACACCATTAGCCAAGTGCAGGTCCACACAAACCGAAAGCAAAATGCCAGCCAAAGGTCAGTACACACAGACCGTCAGCCAAACTCCAGTTCACACACAGACAAACTCTCCCTGATTTCTAGTGGTGTTCCGCCCCCGCTTGGGGGCAGATGTGACTAAAAATATCACTGAAACAGCCAAAATGTGTGCCTAAAAACGGGGAGTGACCCTTGCCTATGGGGCTTCTCCCTGACATGCCCATAAACATATCCCTGGTGCCTAGTGGGCTTTCTGCCCCCGCTCTGCCTTCTGGGGGGGAGCAGAAAGACTTCTTTGGGGGTGGGGGCATTAGCATGCCCTTTCTCTGCAGCCCCACCCCTACGTATAATAAAAAACATAATCCATAGTGGGTTTTCTGCGCCCCCGGGGGGGACACAGATAAGGTCCTATTGCCACCATCTGCCTCCCGGGAGGGCTGAAAGACTGTGGCAATTATTTTGGGGGGGGGATGGAGGCATTGGCATGCCCATTCTGGGCACCCCCCACCCCACTCCTATGTATAAAAAAAAAACAAAGTGCCTGGTGCCTAGTGGGCTTTCGGCCCCCCAGGGGCAGATAAGGGACTATTGCTCCCATCTGCCCCTGGGGGGGCAGAAAAACTGTGGAATTTTTTGGGGAGCTGGGGGCATTGGCATGCCCATTTTGGGCAGCCCCCACTCCTAAATACCATAAAAAAATAATCCCTGGTATGTAGTGTGCTTTCTGCCCCCTTCCCTCCGGGGGGGGGGGCAGAAAGCACACTACATACCAGGCCCGTCAGACCGGTGACCGTCAGTATCGCGGCGTGTACATCTGCCCAGTAAGGTTGCAGGGTGGGGTAGGTCCATAGCATGTGAACAAATGGAGCCTCTGGCGTGTGGCAGCGCGGGCATTCAAAGTGTGTCGCAGGGAAGAAGCGCTTGAGCTGCTCCGGCGTGAGGTACGCGCGATGTAGTATGTTAAATTGGATGTTTTTAAAGCGTTGATTACGCAACACTTTTTTATGATGCTCTAGTGCTGTTAACCATTCCTTATCATGCAGTGCCCGGCCAAATTCCTCTTTCCACTTTAGCCGTAATCGCGTTAGTGGTACACATGTGAGGTCTATGATTGATTTGTATATCCAAATGATAAGGTGCCTCCCTGCTCCCATATTCAATATCGCGTGTAGTGTGGGGTGTGTTTTGGGCTCTCCCTCTGTCAGGTCCCACGTCCTCCCACAGTCCGCTATGAGTTGTCTGTGAAGCAGGAATTGTCCCGCAGGAAGCCCACTTCCCTCTGCTAGACCTTCAAACGAAGTTAACTGGCCATCTGCGAATAGGGCATCCACCTCCGTGAGTGCATATTCTGTCCAATTTTGAAAATCCCTAGATGTGTAGTGGCTATGTCCCCTAGGAAGACCCGCTAGTGGCAGTAATGGGGAGTACATTGGCGTGGTTCGAGAAAGACGGTAGATCCCCATTATACAGGATCGAGCTACCTTCACTAAAACAGAGTGGGAGGGATTGGATCTGGTCCCCGGGAGGAGCATTCGGGTGATCTCTGGAGCTGACAGCGTCCCGCTGATGTTCCCGTTTCCTCCAGATGACGCCCCGCTGTCCATCGCGAGATCCGCTGCAGTTGTGCTGCAAGGAAGTAGGCCTCAAAGGAAGGGGCTCCCAACCCACCACGGTCCCGCGGGAGCTGTAGTGTCGTCATAGCTACTCTGCGGCGACCTCCGCCCCAGACCAGGGTCAGCGGTAAGTAGTTTAGGTCCTGAAAGAAGACCCGTGGAGGGATCACTGGGACATTTGCAAAAAAATAAAGAAGACGGGGTACTATTATCAT
Organism: Calotriton arnoldi; assembly: GCA_963921515.1. NCBI lineage: Eukaryota > Metazoa > Chordata > Amphibia > Caudata > Salamandridae > Calotriton > Calotriton arnoldi. The sequence continues at coordinate 3,793,372 of CAWUFW010000174.1, forward strand.
TTTTGATAAAGCCACCATCCCTATGGGGGCCATGGGAAGTGTTCGCCAGAAGGCGACCTGGGTCTTGATCCCCCGTAGGGCTCGAAAGTGGTTACCCTCAAGGAGATCCCGCGGAGTATGGTACAGCCTGATTCCTAGAACCTAGGAGCGGTCCCGTTCCATGCTAACCTGATTTCCCCGGCTGTTATCTCCCAGTGGGGTGCGTCTGGATGAAGGGGATATATAGTGGATTTGGCCCAATTCACCCTCAAGCCAGCGGCTCTCCCAAAGTCATCAAGTGTGGCCCACAGGGGCGTGAGGTCCGCTGTGATGTCTCTCACGTATATTAGGAGGTCATTCGCGTAGAGAGACACACTGTGGATTCGCCCCTCGAGTGGTATACCCCAATGCTCGCCCCCCTCCCAGAGTCTAATCGCCAGCGGTTCCATTGCAAGGGCGAACAGCAACGGGGAAAGGGGGCATCCCTGACGCCTGAATAGGTGGAGAAATATGTTGGCCTATACGGACCCGGGTGGTGAGGCCAGTGTATAGCAATTTAATGTACGCCAGGAGTTGGGGTCCCATCCCTACTCGTTGCAGCACTGCGAATAAATACTGCTACGCTAAGGTGTCAAAGGCCTTTTCTAGGTCTAGTATGAGGCACGCGGGAACCGGCCCCGCACCCCATCTTGAATATGAAATAGCCGACGTATATTCTGAGAGGTGCTTCGTCCTGGCACGAACCCGCACTGATCAGGGTGTACCAAGCCTGGAAGTACCCCTGTTACTCGGTCTGCCAGGATCTTCCCCAGAATTTTGCAGTCTGCTGTTAGTAGGGTAATAGGTCGATATGATGACCTAAGCAGTGGGTCCCGGTCTGGTTTGGGGAAAGTCACCAATATTGAGTCCCGCAAGGATTGGGGCAGTGTTTCCGCCTCTTGCGCCGCCCTATAGACTATGTCCAGTTGTGGGGTTAGTTGCTGGGAGAATATGTGGTACTATTCTATGGGGAAGCAGTCATGTCCCGGGGCTTTGTTTTTGGCTAAATGATGGATCGCGTGTTTGATTTCCGCCATCGTGATGTGTTCGTCTAGTGAGGTCTGTTCTTCTTCCGTCATCTGTGTTACAGTAATGGGATGCAGTACTTTTCGGATGTGTTCTTCTATGTCGGGGAACGGTTCCCTGTACAGAGCACTGTAATATTCATGGAAGCCGAGCATGATATCTGCCTGCGCGTAAATGATCTCGCCTGTCGTGTTTCTGATACTGGTGATGGGTTGGGTGTGCTGGTCCTGCCGGACAAGCCGTGCCAGCAGGGTTCCAGCTCAGTTTCCCTCCCTGTGGGCTCTGGCGGCGTAGGCACGGAAGTTGTATCTGCGCAAATCTGCGCAGGCCTCTTCATATTTGGTCTTGGCTTCTGCTATTTGTGTGTGGAGATCAGCCTGTGCATCTGCCTCTTTGGATAGCTGCGCTAAGCGTTGCTCCGTCGTTTGTACCACTTGCTCTAGTGTTTTCCGTACCCCCGCTATTTGTCGGATGCATGCCCCCCTCATGACCACCTTGAAGGCGTCCCACTCAAGCGTCCTAGAGTCCGTGGAATGTGCATTTTCAGAAAAGTAGTTTTGTATGTTCTCCCTTTGTTCATGTTGGAACACCGGATCCTCCAGGCAGACTCGTGGGAGCCGCCAGGTGGGGACCGGCGGTGAGGGCGGTCGCCATCTAAGCATCAGAACGTGTGCGTCATGATCGGAAATCACCCTACCTAGATAGTCCGAATGTGGAGCTTGGGGGAGGATTGTGCGCGTACACATGAATCGGTCCAACCATACCCGTAAGTCGTGGGGAATTGAATGGAAGGAGTAGAGTTTAGTTATCGGATGTGCATGTCGCCACGCGTCTGTCAGTGACCAGTGGTTTGCCCAGGCCTGGAACCGGGCTGTATACGCGTGGGCTTGTGACATTGGGGCTGGTGGATGCGAACTGTCTAAGTTGAGATATAACGCGCAATTGTAGTCCCCCCCCAAAACCCACGGTGAAGATGTAAACTGAGCCAAGCCGCGTGATAGGGTTTCCCAAAACAGTGTTTGTTCCGTGTTTGGAGCATAGATGCTACCTATCAGTATTGGCTGTCCGTCCAATAATCCCTCTAGCAGGGCGTATCTCCCGTCGGGGTCTATTCGTCTGTTAGTCTCCAAGAAGGGGACTCCCGTCCTGAGCCAGGTGAGGGCTCCTCGCGCGTATGCGGAATACGTCGTGGCCCAAAAGGTTCCCCTCCATCGCTTTTGAAGTTTATCAAGTTCTCCCTTCTTGAGATGAGTTTCCTGCAATAGTATGACCTGCGCTTGCTGGCATTTAATATAAGAACAGATGGCGTAGCGCTTCCGCGCCGTATGTATACCCCGTGCATTTAGAGTGAGAAATTTAACGTCTGCCGGCGGGCTCATGGTGGCTGATAGGTCGCGCAGCAAGGGAGGGAAGCCCCGGGGGTCCCACGTGAAAACCCCATGGAGAGTTTGGTGGTGCCCGGTGTGAAGTGTAAGTGTGCCAGCGAATTGTTCAGCCCTTTGTGATGGGGTTGGTATAGGATCAGGGTAGGGCGAGGGGTTAAACTAGAACTCTTTGGGGTTGATATGCAAATCAGTCTTGACCCTGCTCCTCATGGGAACAGTCCAGCCCGAACTGCCAAGCCAGGTCCTCTCTGGACCGGAAACAAGCATCTTGGGACCGGTTTTGGGGTATTACCCCTCATCAGCCAGGCTAGCTTGAATCCAGTACCACAGTGAGCAAGGGACCCACGTCTGGGCATACCCATCCCACTCAGGGCGAAAAGTGCTACGCAAACAAATGATGGACGGAATGCTGAATAACTCATACATTCACCCCCAGTCAAGAGATCTGGGTTAAATCCATTGTTCTTTTGCTCACCATGTCACCCCACTTTAGACCCAGCCATATGCAAATCAGTCTTGACCCTGCTCTTCATGGGAGAAGTCCAGCCCAACTGCCAAGCCAGGTCTTCCCTGGACAAGAAACAAGCATCCTGGAACCGGTTTCGGGGTATTACCCCTCATCAGTCAGGCTAGCTTGAATCCAGTAGCACATTGAGCACGAGACTCACGTCTGGGCATACCCATCCCACTTAGGGCGAAAAGTGCTACGCAAACAAATGATGAACAGAATGGTGAATAAATCATACTTTCACCCTTAGTCAAGAGATCTGGGTTAAATCCATCGTTCTTTTGCTCACCAAGCCACCCCAGTTTAGACCCAGCCATATGCAAATCAGTTTTCACCCTGCTCCACATGGGAACAGTCCAGCCCGAACTGCCAAGCCAGGTCCTCCCTGGACCGGAAACAAGCATCCTGGGACCGGTTTCTGGGTATTACCCATATCAGTCAGGCTGGGCATACTCGTCCCACTTAGGGGGAATACTGCTATGCAAACAAATGATGGACGGAATGCTGAATAAATCATACATTCACCCCCAGTCAAGACATCTGAGTTGAATCTATTGTTCTTTTGCTCACCATGCCACCCTAGGTTAGACCCAGCCATATGCAAATCAGTCTTGACCCTGCTCCTCATGGGAACAGTTAAGTATCAATGGGGTAACCCGAAATACTACCGGACCCGGGTAAAACTGCAGTACAGTAGAAAAGTGGTCACAGTAGCAACAATTTCAAAGCAAACAAATGAAAGCATTCACGGCATCACAATCACATGTCTGCAATAGATGCAATTTATTTTCTTAAGGCATCACTAAATTGTTAGAGACATCACAATTGTCTATACACTTGAAAAACGGTGCTCAGAAAGAGAAAAAAGTGCTCAGGAGGAATGTGCGTTTGTGAGGGTTGTAAAGAGGGAATGGTAATGTGCCATATGTACATTATATTTACATGATGAAACCTGTCCAGCCTATAACAGGCAAACTATTACAACAAAACATAGCATTATATTGGCGCTGATAACAAATCTCAGTAGTCAAAGCTTGTTCCAAGAGGAGCAATAGTCAACGTTTTGACCCCTTCATATAATCAAGGTTGGGGTCTTCATCAGGACAAAGAAAGAAAGGGAGCACCTAAAAGTAATTAAATACTCGTTATTAGTCACGTGATGCCTCATGGCCGGGTGTGAATGCACATTAAAACAAAATGTATTTACCGAATCTGAAGTCAGCGAGGTAAATCAGGCTAGAGAATGTGAATGATGGGCTCCTTTAAGCTCCTAAGTCAGAGAGAACGAAAATTAGGCAGTGGAAGAGCTAAGTCTAGCATAGCAAAGCCTGAAAAACCTAAGTGTATTAGATAAAACTTACTCAAAGAGTAAATGGAGGCGCGGTCAGTCACCGTGACGTAACCGTCCTGTCCAAAGACGGGGGTGGGTCAAAGGATCCCACAATTTCAAGAGCAAATCCTTGTGTAACTTACTGAAACAATAGAAAGGGGAAACCAGTAAAGGGTTCGCAAGGATTATATCGAGAGCTGAAAACCGAACAAGCGTGTGATATCTGTATTCATTGGTGGTGGTCTACCTTACTAGAACAAATGACTGCACCCAGAGTGTGCCTATTGTCCTCTAGTGAGGTTGTAACTGTGGTACTTCTAGCATACATATCCAATAATGCATGTGTCACACACTTGGTTAAGATAACATTCACGCCGTGTGAAATATCAGAATAGGCCATATGCAGGAGCGTGCGACTATGTCCCAGGTGACCAGCAAGCACGGAAGACGGGTTGAATATCTCCCCGTGGATTAAGCAACGTAAAGTGACATGAATGACATACAAGGAGTACTGCCAAGCCAGGTCCTCCCTCGGCCTGGAAACGAGCATCCTGGGACCGGTTTTGGGGTATTACCCCTCATCAGCCAGGCTAGCTTGAATCCAGTAGCACAGTGAGCAAGGGACCCATTCACTTTCTAAAACTACACCCACAGGCTGCAGTGGCAGGCCTGAGAGATGTTGAAAGGGCTACTTAAGTGGGTGGGCCAATCAGCGCTGCAGCTCCACTCGTAGCATTTAATTTACAAGCCCTGGGCACAAGTAGTTCCACTTTACTAGGGACTTACAACTAAATATGGCAAATGGGTATAAGCCAATTCCACCATGTTTTAGGGAGAGAGCACAAGTACTTAAGCACTGGTTAGCAGTGGTAAAGTGTGTATAGTACTAAGTCAAGCAAAAACAAAATCAGCAAAACAGGAGGCAGGAGGCAAAAAGGTGGGGGAAAACTATGCCAAGGATTCCAGGTCTAACAATACCACTTTCGTATTGACGTTCATCATGAACAGGGGTCTAAAGGATCTCAGTTCTTCCAGGTCTCTGTCTGACTTGAGACAGGCCTCGAAAAATCTTAAACGTTTTACGAGACTTAAATAATCTACTCGACCTATTTGTAATGCTCTGTCATGTTCTTTAGGATAGTCCCATCATGTACATACCGATTACATACATTTTGTCCCATCCACACGACATAAAGGTCCTACACAGGTGACATTTTACCTAGTAGCTTACTTCTGTCTCTTCGACACCAGGCTCTCGGTACCCTATCTTAATACCGGTACCCGACGTACATAAACATGTCCCCAGGCACGGCAGATGTATTCTGTATAAGGGTCACCACTTTTTTCATCCATGGCCAACAGCCAGCTTTGCATGATCATTTTTGTTTAGAAAAGGATTAGCAAAGGATTAGCAAATGTTTTCAAAACATATCGATTCCAGAAGAAACCCTGGAGTGACCACTTTAGTATAAAAGACCCTCACTCCCCATTACAGAGAGAGAGGAGAATTCCTTTCAGGCTGGATCGAGGCTCTGCAGGCTGATCCTTAGACAGACAGAGACCTGACATCCCTTGCTGGGTGCCATCCTCGACGTAGAGAAGGGGTCCTTCATTCAGAACCATCAGGTGAGAGGTTAGCACTTCCCAGGGGATTCTTGGCGCCATTAGGATATATACTAGCACTGCACCTACATATCTAGGCTAGGTACATTTAGGTAGGATACGCATCCTAGGAGTAGGCCAATGCTATTGTTTTATATAAACTGCTTTTATCAATCGTATAAGAACTATGGTAGAAATGTATCTACTTTTAACGATATTGGTGCTAGCGATCACATTTGTCTGCTCCTGTCTTTTGATTATCGCAGCGAATATGTTTTATGCTAGACTGACGCTTGACTAATGAATAATTATTGAAACCGTTCCAATCGTCATTCTATATGTATTCTGAGAAAAGTAAGAACAAGTGACTGAGCGAAAGATACTGTATTGTTTTCCACGATACCTGAGGAATCAGGGTTGTCATGTTCAGTGGTTGCCAGAAACTACCTACACCGCTGTAGAATACAGGGGGCTGGTAGTGGCACTGTAGAGCTAGCTTGTCTAACGGCTGACTCATCCTGTGGGGGTGTCCAGAGTCTGTCTGCACACCAAGCCCTCAGTTTAGGTCATCCAAAACGCGCAGTGCCTGGGGGGGTCCAAGGAACTACACAACATGGCGCCGCCAACATTGGTTTGGTTCTTGTATTAACAGTAAAATCTGAGTAGTTCAGTCGTGCTTTCTCAGACAGCCCTACTCACACTTTTTCAGAGACATCTGAAGTGAGAAGGAATATCCGCCTCAGCTGAGCAGGTACACCCTGTGTATTGGCTGAAGGTTTAGACTAGCTTGTAAGGATTAGAGGTTCCCATATTTTGCTAAACCCTACCTCTTAAACGAGTAGCAGTGGAAGCGCGGAAGGAGACACATTTGTTAACGCTCTAAATATCACAGAGAACTGCAGACAGGCAGTAACTCTGAGATTGTTAGAACATGGCATACCTGTAACAGGTGGCCATGTTACTTTCGTGATAGAGGCACACGAGGTGTTCGGATCAGAGGTATTCTATTCCTGGGTGAAATTCCCACCTGCAGATCCACAGACACATTTATTCCACGAATACATTGAAATGGATCCACCGGAAGAATACATCCCATACGAGGACACTGAAGTCTCATTAACTTACCAGCAACACACAAACTGGTTTAAAGGCGCCCTAAATCACACAACTTCGGTCGTAAGACTCAGTCCGCTCAGCATAGGAGGAGCGACATGGCCGGTCTTAGCGACTTACACTCCACATCCTGAGATAGACACACTCCAAGTAGGGGAAGTGAGTGCACTTTACAAAGAAGTAGTCAGGCTATACAGACATATTGTCCAGTTTGTCATGAGAACACTCACATTACAACCTGCGAGATCTGCTCCACCTGGAACAGTCCAGACCCAACACACACCGACAATTAGTCCACAGACACTAAAAGCAATAATGGGTGCGTTCCCATCAAAGAGGAATCAAGTACCGTTCTGGATCGCTCAAAAAATAGCACAGTTGGAGGCAGTATTTCACCATACGGGTCCACAGGAAAAACACTGAATGTTAACAATTTGCTTGCCAATGGTAATGGTTCCCTCAATTGAGGATTGTACCACAGGGGGAACAATGTTTGCTGCAGTATACATTAAAATACATGGTACCCCAACCACATCAGTTATTCCTGAAGTATTGAAACAGATACAAAATGAGTACGGGGCAGGACCTGCCCAAGACTTGGGGATGAAACTGATGGGTAATTCTGACCAGGTCTGAGCGAATATACTGAGCAACATCAAGGGGGAAGCAGCAGCGGTGGCTATGCTCCAAAGCCTAAGGGAAGCAGCTCCTACAAACCAGGAGCGTGCATTACCAAAAATTATTGAAGACACCTATGCTTCACTAGGCAGAGATAGTTTGGGAGCAAAACCAGGTAAACCACAAGTGGTGAGTAATTCTGATAAGGATAACTCGAAGCAAGCACCCACTTCTTTTAAAAAGAAATGGGATAATAATCAACCAAAAAATTATAACAATACAAGAAACACTTCACGATCAAGGGGTGGGTCTCCCCAACGGGAGTCCTCTGAAAAGAGGTACAACCTTAGGAATCGTGATAACATTAGGAAACCTGACAGGTATCAGGGTACTGATACACGTTCCTTTCGTTCCTTTCAGAATTCATCAAAAAACTCGGAGAGGGAAGGCCGGTCAGAACAAAAGACAGAAGATCAACCAAAGGGAACAAGGGAAACACATCGCAATTCAGATTTCATTATCAAACAGGAAGAGCAACCTAAAGCAAAGTCTCAATTCAAAAGGAAGAAAGTAGCTGGATTAAAAATCAGACATGCCCAGGTTACTGAGGACTCAGCTTCTGAACGGGGAATGGGCTCTGACGATGCTAGACAGTGCGGCAGAAGTAACAATAGCTCGCCAGAACCTGAAGGAATCTCTGGCGACAGCAGTATTGAATGAATACATCATGGTGGAAACACCTGATACAAGAGTGAGTGTCCCACACCATCTACACAAAATTAATCTCCAAATAGAGGGGGGCATCTCAAGAAAGATTAAAGGTCTATTTTGGGAAAATTTGACATTTGGATATGAAATCGTGTTAGCAGAAAAAGATTGGCCACCTGAATTTGTGATGGATTGCCCAAAAGGTGAAAGCGTCATTTTGCCTGCCTTTTCCGACCTCGTTCCTGTTTCCTTAAAACACTCATACGCACAGGAGTGGGTGCAAGCACTAGCTCCGGCATTATATCGCAACCATGTAGGGTCGGACGTGGAGTCCAAACACCACGAAATCCCCTTAAAAACTACTCCAACTCCACAGAGACAGTACCCTATTAAAAATGAGGCGAGGAAACAGGTCAAAGATATCTTAGACCAACTAGAATACCAAGGTGTGATTGAAACTTGCACCTCGCCAATGTACAACCCTTTGTTTCCCGTAATGAAACCTGACAACACATATTGTTTGGTTTTAGATTACAGACATTTGAACACATGCACAAAAAGATTTGCCGTTCAGAACGCACATAGTGCCGTATTAATGAATAACATTGTGCGGAAGAAATACAAAACAACACTAGATATCTCACATAGATTCTTCTGCCAAAATATAGCTCCTGAAAGCAGATATTTGACAGGATTTTCCGCCCTCAGCAGTCAGCGTCAATTTTGTCGCCTGCCCCAAGGTGATAAGAACAGCCCCGGGCTATTCTCGGCAAGAGTGCCAGAGCTATTACAAACTTGTGATGAGGAGGCAGTGTCCTACGTAGATGATATTTATCTGACGGACGATGAATTACTTGAACACTTGGGCAGGGTGGACACCATAATTGTTGGTTTTGCCAATTTGGGCTACAAATTTAACTTCAAAAATTGCCCATCCCAGCGCCCTATTTTAGGGATATGAGCTGTCAAGTGAAGGGAAAAGCCTGGTCGCAAATTTTTTAGAAAAATGTGCGCTAATCCAGCCTCCAAAGACTCTGAAGGGTTTGCAATCCATTTTAGGATTTCTAAATTTCGGCAGAACATACATTCAAGACTACGCAGAAAGAGTCAAACCTTTCTACGACCTAATCAGACCAGATTTCACAGCGAACAAGTGGTCTCAAAAACATACAGACACTCTACGTTCAGTTCAAGCTGACATGATATCTTCAAAACACTTGCAGACACGAGTAAACGTCCGCAACGTGGTAATACGGGTCATACGCCGGGTTATCAGGGTAAACCTACATCACATTCAATGAAGGTGAGACAGTTCCAATCGCATACAAATCTCATTTGTACACGAATGCTGAGAATCGATTTGCAGCTACAGAAAAAATACTGACTGCAGTACAGACTGCTGTAGGGAGAGAAAGAGCACTAGTACAGGGGAAACGCATCATCGTTGTAACCCCGATACCGACTTTAGCAAAGGTAACTAAAACCAGCATTCCAAATGCAAAGACTATAGATATGATCCTACACTGAGAACACTAGCATTTCTGCAATACGAACAAGAATACCCTCTCCCGAATGAAATCTTGCCTCTAGATCAATATGAATACATCATTTACACTGATGGTTCTGCTCAACCTGCCATTGGAAGTAAACAGCGATATAGTGCAGCGTGTGCTATAGAGAAAGGTCGCATGTGGGATGGTAAGTTCCATCCCAGCAATACGACTACGCAATCTCTGGGAGATTGTACAGCGCAGCTGGCAGAATTGAAAGCCCTGATACCAGCACTACAGTATATGGATCGGGAATTTCCCACACTGATTGTGTGTGATTCATTTTACTGTGTGCAATCTTACAATGAATATCTTCACTACTGGGGCCAGAATGGGTTTAAAGACGCCAAGGGTGGCACGATAAAACATAAATTGTTATGGGAACAAGTGGCAAAGCTGAAAGCATGCCTCGCATGGGCTAAAGTTATTCAGACCTTGATTCATCAGTGTGCCGGCATACACATTGAAGGGAATTCACTGGCTGATGAAGCCACCAAGGCGATAGTGCGAACTGCTGCCGTTGCTGCAATCACTCGTTCACACACGAGAATAGACGGAGATATACTAGTAGCTATCAATACCACAAAGAACGGCTCTGCCGTACTGCCAAAAGGCTTTCCACTCAAGTACTCCTACAAGTTAGATGCGCAAAACACACCGTATGCTCAAATTCCAGGAGTGGGGGATAGAGCAATACCAAACAAAGATCGCAGGTTAGGTTTAATTCTAGCTGCACACGAGGGTCTGGGCTCTGCACACGCAGGAGTCACTGCAACAATTTAATTATTGAAGCAGCGTTACTGGTGGTTGGGGTTGACAAAACAAACGAAGGACTATGTCCTGAAGTGCGAAATTTGCCAGCAGATAAAGGGTTGAACCATTCACAGGCCACCACAAACACCATTTCTGATTTCAGACAGACCTCTCACATGTTTCTATTTGGACCACTGCAGCCCCTTAAATTCAGACGGGCTTACAAGTACATTTTGGTGGCAGTGGCTTTATACTCTAGATTCCTATGGGTTTGGCCCCAGCGCTCGTCTGATGCTCGAACTGTTATAAAGGATTTGAGAGTCTTCATCGGGACATACGCAATTGGCTCGTTACATTCCGACCGTGGCCCTGCGTTTAGCTCTCGGGCTTACAAGGAAGCCATGGAAAGTATGGGTGTGTCCTTGCAGTACTCCTCCCCCTACCATCCCGTGGGAAATTCGGTGGTGGAGAGGAAAAACCAGGCCCTAAAGCAGTCCTTAACAGCTAGGGCAGTGGTTCCCAAACTTTTTCGACCCGTGGCTCCCTTGACATAATTGGCCGTTGGGCGCGGCTCCCCATCATGTCAATTTTTTTTCGGGTGGGGTGATGTAAGCCCGACCACAGGCGCTGGAATGTACAGTGATTAAGAAGGAGATGAAATAACTGAGAAAATGTTATGGCACATGGCTACTTTTGGTATGGAGGCTTACTGGTGTTGTGGGCAAATGCATACTGTTGACGTGAATTGTAAGGTGAACTAATGTATAATCAGAGGAAGAAAAGATAAGTGAAATGAAGAAAATTGGCCAGGTGGCTTCTGCAGTGCTGACCACAGGTTAAGTTTTCTGGTGGTGAACATTTTGAAAGAATAGAGCGTAAGCAGTTTGGATTCTTAACGTTGAAAAATAAGGCGAGCCAACTGAGAGCATGGTATTTTCAGTGGCAGGAAAGATTAAGCACAGTTCGCCAGAAATCTAAAACACCCCCAAAATTCCAGAAACAATCGCAGCTGATCGTAATTTTACCCCTTCGCTTCACACGATCATGTTTACCCGATATTCCGCTTATAAGAGTGGCTGATGGCAGCAACAACACTTGCTCTGCATCACTGTCCTGATTGTGCCTGGCCCCGCCTAAGCGCACATGCTTTTTATTTGTTACACATCACGCGTTGGTTCAAACCATTCCTGACGCTGACCGGTGTGGCTTCAGTAACTCCCCCACATGGCATTCACACATGGGTTACTTGGGGCCTGCAAATGCACATTACAAAAAAGGTAAGTGCATGTCTTTATAACGGAGCCGTAGTATGAAAAAGAAAGAATCACAGGGTAAACAAATGCAAGGCAGTCGGCATCACCAATGAAAGGAAAGCATTGGGCTAGTTAAAGTTACAGTACTAGAGCAGAACCTTTCCTACATTCCCAAGAAGTGCCCGGCGCCCCTGGTGAGTTCTGACGGCGCACCGGGGTGCCGCGGCGCACAGTTTGGGAACCACTGAGCTAGGGTATTAGGTGCGGGTGGTAGTTGGGTCAATCTCATATACGGGTCCAGAGGGCACTCAATAATATGCCAAGAAAATCTTTGGGAGGCCGTACCCCTTATGAAATCCTGTTTGGGACAAGAATGTGGGTGCCTGATCTCGATTGCGCCAGAACAGTGGTGGATGCAAAACCATTTGAACTGAATGACCGTTTGGCTGTTTTACAGGAACTCAATGAATTCCGGGCGTTACAAAGCAACATGCAAGTCAAACGCACCGCCACTGGGGAAGTGAAACCAGTTCCGGCAAGACCTGCCTGGGTCCCGCAGATTGGGGACCTGGTCAGGGAAAAGATTGTGGACAGAAGAGAGTTTGGGCCATCTTACAGAGCACCTGTACCTGTCCTGGCGGTTGTGGGAACAAGAACAGTACTTCTTCCGCCTCTTGCCGGCAAAAAAGAGAAAAGATTTGTCTCCATTGATCTGATCAAACCGCATCATGTGGCCGATTCTCAACAGTAGGCCGCGTGGGGTCCGGAGTAGCCGCAGATCTCCTCTTACTACTATACAGGTAGTTCAGATGGAAAGACTAATAACCTTTCAAGACTCCACTACTCAAAGTGAAGGAGTACCAAATAAGGGAGCACAAATCATTCCAGTTGAAATTGAAAAACATCAAGAAGAAACAACAATGCAAATTGCAATTCGGCCCAACAATGATGTCTACATTAATGTGTCTTCAAACGACACATCTGCCAGTTCTACGAAACCTGCTGAGCTACAAAAGATAGATCGAACTGCATCTGGCTACTTCATCAACTTCGATTATTTCTCCTCAGATCCCAGTGAACCTGATCAAACAACACCCATTTCAAAGAAGAGAAATTTCTACAATTCCATCTTTTGCTCAAAAAGACTTACTTAGTGTCACCTTGGTTACATATTTGGTTTGCAATAGGGGTAGTATACCTGTTAATTTGGGTCGACTCTTTTTTCTGCTTCTGAACGGACATTATCTCCCAGAACGCTCTGCAGTACAATCTGTGAACTTGGTCCTGAAACCACATACGTCATCACACCGTGAACAGAGAGACTTGTCCCTGGTGAACATTACAGCAATTCCAGTCCCTTTTGGTATAGTTTGGGATAAAGTTTCATATGGTGTATTTGGTCCTACTGAACATTTGAAAATTCCACATATGTTTAAGATTTCTTTAAATGATTTCATTACCCCCAGTACAATCTCTGATGATTGGGACACTGAGACTGTAAATACTAGGGGGCATATTCACAAGGAGCTATCGCCGAATTAACGGCACTTTATCGCAGCCAAAGTCGTGATAAATGTACCCCCCCATTCACAAGCCGGTGTTAACAGCCCACAGCACCAGTATACCCGCGATAGCAGCCGCAAAAAACATCGCCACAGAGGACCCTCGCAAATATCGCTAATGAGATGCAGAGTAGGCGTTCCTGTGACAAAAGTAGAGACAACAGCACACCTCAACATTCACAACGACCAGCCACATCCGCGATAAAAACACAAAACAGGCGATAAGGCGCGTTAGCACCAGGAAATCTACACCTGCTCTGACCTGGTGTAAAGTCGGACGGCAGCCAGCACCACAAAAGGGAGCACAGCCCAGGGCCACATCCGAAGGGCAACCGATGCCATGGAGCCACCCATCATGCGGCCCGGACACCCAAGAGGGCCACAACACCCACCGACACCACCCCAGGACCCCAACCCACACCGGAACACACCCCCGCCCCCGGACCACCATAGACGCAGCGCAGACAAAGACAGCGGAACCCCAGGAAACGTACCAGCCGCACAGACCCAACATCTGACAATGTCACCGTCCACTACAGGCTGAAAGGGACAACCAACCTACGCATCCTGACCATCATCGCCTAACAGGCCTACGGCAACAACACAGCCGACAACCAACATCCCACCCCACACAAAGCTGATGGCGTGGCTGCACCTGTTGGCCCCTGGGACCCCCCATCCAACACCCGCCACAGAGTCGGAGGAGTCTCACAGCCAGCCACATCCAAGTCCCCCACACCTGTCCTGGACATCACCATCACCCTGGTACCCCAGTCCCCATACGTACAACACAATGCGCAGGATCCGCTGCAGACCAAGCAAGGACCATACGCCATAGCAGGATGCACGCACGTGTTGTGGGCAATACACAGCACACATGTACTACCTGTGCCCCCTGGTGACACAGCACACAATCACCACAACAGGAAGCACACGTCTTACACCAATGTGCAGGCAACAACAGAACACCGTGGAACACCCAACAATGTCGCCTTCAAATACACAGCCAGTGTGCATGATACCTTCATCCTCCGACAGACCATCATCAACCAGCGTTCCCAGGATGGCAACAAGGGAAATGCACAGCCCCTTGGCAATATACAAATGAACACCCCACACACCTCAACTCCACAACCATGCAACTCACAATGCTGGCAATGCACACGTCACAAATTCACATACAACAGGCACAACAATATGCCCACCCACCAGACACGACAGAACAACTTACAATGTCCACATGGGCAAGCCCTGAAAATGACCCAGCAACGGCATGGCACCTCAGCCACATACTAGCCGAATGTGGGGAGAGGTGGCAACCAGGCATGTGTGAAGGATGCAGTAGAACCATGATTGGGAAAGTACACAATGCCAACAGTGCCGGAGATGTGCTGGACACATCGCAGTATGCAGAACACACCCATATCCATGGCGACATACACCGCTTGCGTATGGAGTGTAGTGAACAGTGGACGCCACCATGTCACCCCAGCCAGTGGGGGACCTCGCCCCCCCCAAGCGTCAGCGGAGTGGGATGGCCCGGCGTACGCCACGCCAGCATAGGGGTGTGAATAAAACCCACGTAGGCCTGGGTGTGGTCCACTTCCGGAAAGACCCACGTCTCTGCCAGGGCGGCACCTCCCACCTCGCCACGAGGCCGACGCCATCCTCATGAGCGGAGTTGCCTGAGATGCCGTGCGCCTGCCGGACCCCGGCACGCTGGTCCACGAACCCGTCAGGCCAGCCCCTGCGCAGCCAGGCCACACTGATCACCTTCCGACACCGGCGTGTGTCAAGGAGGGCCCACCACGTGCCAGCACAAGCCACAAGCCCGAGGCCAGAGACCTTGGCAGCCACCTCAGACCATCACGGCCGCCACGACACGGCCCGCTTCATTCCTTTTTCGTTGACGTACTCCACTGCCGCCCCCGGCCTACTCTTCGGACCAGTAGGTCCCACATGTGGAACTGTGTCTTGAGTCATGAATGGCAGTGACCCCAAATCCGGGCCAGCGGCCACAGCACCAGACCCCCCCCCCGATCAGTGAGGCATAGTTCCATATGGGCATCTTGCGACACGTGCTGCCACTAAACCTGTTCAACGCCAGCCTGCTACACGTGGTGCCACTAACCCTGTTCAACGCCAGCCTGCTACAAGTGGTGCCACTAACCCTGTTCAACGTCAGCCGGCTACACGTGGTGCCACTGAACCTGAACTACGCAGGCCGGTGGGGCCATCCAACCTATGCCGGCGACACTAGGTGAATGGGCCGTGCTGACCGCTGCCTCAGGCCTACACCACGGTCAGGTAGGTCACACATTTGGAACCGAGTCTTGATTACACCATGGCAGTGACCGGATGTCTACTGCAGGGGTGATATCACTAATCTCCCTGCTCTCAGTGAAGCAAACGAATGCATCACAAGCACACGAGACGTGTCTGTGGGACCATGCTGACCGCTGTCTCCGGCCTACACTGCGGCCCAGTAGGTCACAGAGTCTTGATTTGGCAATGTTGAAGTTCACATCTGTGTACCGGCATCATTGCAGACTGCATCCCCTCACAGCACCTGTGCCACTAAGTTTGTTCCCCGACATACATGGACACTCACTGGTCGTACATTGGTGGTGTTTGAGTCTGTGGACTAGGGGCTAGTTTTCATCCTCATGTAGCTGATCCCGAATTGTTTGTGCAAACGAGGGTAGCGCTTTCCACTCCTCCATTTGCTGCTTCCAGATGACATCAGACCTTCCGCATCATGCCCTGGAGGACACCTTGCACTGTCCCCCGGAACCCTCCGCAACATACACCTCGGACATTGATGGGGACCCGCTCTGGTCGCATGGCCCATCTGACTGCACCGCATGTCACCGTCCCGTGGCTGGGTACCTGTGCCGGCCACAGTGCATCCGGGGCCACTAACTCTGTGCTGGTCAGGTCTGGGACACCTTCTTCTGAGACATTGAATGGCCTCTGCAGCGATGGTCTTGGGGTCATCAACGCCATGTGTCTGTGGCCCTGCGCTGTCCGCATCCTCCGGCCTCAACTGCGGGCCACCAGGGCCCACACATAGCATCGGGTCTTGACCGGCCCGGACGTCGCATCACCGCAGGGGGCACACGCCACCACCGCAAGGACCACCTCCAACCGCCATCTGCCAGAGTCGAAAGGGTGGTCCTGACAGACCTACGGAGTTGCTCAGACCTGTCGTGGATGCCATCATCGGCCTGATACCCTGCTCAGCACTCCAGGTGCCCGTGACACAGTGCACCGCAAGCCATTGTCCGTTACTGATTGAGTTTTGTGCTGTTGTGAGGTTGCGCAGCAATGTCACCTTATGCAGTGGGGAAGACCTGGGACCATGAGGAGGAGGATGTGTCAAGTGTGCGGACGGGAGAAGGCACAGCCAATGGGAGGGCAGGTGGCAACAGCCCCAAGCAAGGAATGCAGACTGGTGGCGGTAGTCAAGCTACACACCCGGATCTAATACTGAGTATTGCGCTGTGGACTGCAGACGCAACTGTCACCTCAGGCAGTGTTTGGAGACCTGGGACGTTGATGAGGAAGTTGATGCAGGTGTAACACACCCCACTGCATCAGGACTAACCCTAAGGGACATAATCCTAGCAATTTCTTCACATGAGCGCGCTCTTCTCTAGTGCCCCTACCTCAGTGCACTGCAACTCACGGAACGTCCAGACTGAATATTGGGAGACCTCTGGCCTTACTCCGGATCCCTCCATGTTGCTCTGCATTTGACTCTGTTATGCTGGTGTTTTCTGTTTCCATGACACTGGTGTCCACTTTTCAGGTTGTTGGCAGCACCAAGCACTCCGTGCGGGCTGGCTTATACTCACCCCACACACATCCAGCACAGGCGTCACTGTACATGTGGCCCTGCCAATAAAGGGGCCGGGCGCACGTGCCCGTAGCCAGTTCAACATGATATGTGCATGTGTCCCTGTGGTCTTGTTGTATGCATGGGGGCCCTGGGCCCTACGACATTACATTGTGCTGTGTACAGCGGACGCAGACATGTCACCGCAGGCAGCAGGCTAGAACCTGGACATGTAGCTTTGTGGTCACCCACTCAATTCGTAAGGGGAGTGGACTGTGCCGTCGTACGCAGAGCCAACGTGGGGGTGTGACTGATATGTGCGTGCCCCTGGGTGTTGGTCTGTACTGGGTATGTGCATCTGCATGTGTCTCTATGGCAGTGTGGGTCTCCTTTGTGGGGTGTAGGTGGTCCCTGAAGGGTATTGGACACCCACGTATGTGTTCTAGTTCGCATTCCATGGGTTGGGCAACACCCGCACCTGTTGGGCCACCTCCTTTTGGCGTTCTGACACCTGGCATTGGGGTGCCATGTGTGGGTGGGTGAAGTGTGGTGAGCCAGCCGTGATTGCGGGTGCTTCATGCTGTGTGGTCTGTTGCAGGGTCTGGGTTCTCCTCTGAGTAGCTTGTCTGCCCTGGTCCTGGTGGTGGGTTGTGTGGGATGTCCATGGGCTGTTGTAGGGCATCGGTGTCGGGGGTGTGGTGTTCATCTCGGGCATCACTGATGGGTTGTCTGTTCAGACCTGCTGGAGGTGTTGTTTATCCCTCTGCATTGTGAAGGGGCGGTGCATGTTGGCATTGTGTTGGCGCCTTGTTCTTGTCGACATGCAGACTGTGTGACAATGTACATTGTGACTGTTTGGGCGGTGGTGGCTATTTGAGTTGGGACTGTGTACATTTGGCCTACATGGCTGATGTGGGGTTGTAGGGGTAGATGTGCATCTCACAGTTCCCTGCTCTGTCCAATGTGATTGTTCTGTTTCTGCGCCTGGGTGGACCCAGTTGTGTCCCCTGTTCTGCAGTGTGGGTGTTGCACTTTGTGCCACATTGTCATGGTATGTTCTGTGATTGCTATGTGTGTGTGCTGCAGTGTGCTACGGGGATGGGGGACATGTCCCTGGGTAATTGTGGATGTGCAGTGTGCTACACCTCATTGTGCATGTGTGGCATTGTGCCCATCACCCCCGTCCCTGTTGGATCCTCACCCTCTTGTTGTTGTGTCAGGTCCTGTCGAGCTGTGTCCGTACTCCCTACTCCTTGCACCCTCTCCACACTGATGACTGTGGCCTGGCTTTCCTCCTGCTCCTCCTGTATCGCAGGACTGCCACCTCCTGTCGCCGTTGCTGCCTTCCTGTTGGCAGCGGGTTTGAGCCTGATTTAGGTTGTCACGTCCTGGCGGAGCCTCTTGGCCTCCTGGATTGGCCTCCTGGGCTCTGCGACTGCATTCCAGGCGGTCTGCTTGTGGGTCATTTGCTGGTAGTGTTCTGTCGCCTCCGTGGCCTTGGTCTTGTTTTCCTACGGTCTGCACCCCGTCTTCCTCTCCATTTTCTCCTTGGCCTTCCCCGACCCACTTGTTCCTTGCTGGTGGTCTGTGGAGGTTGTGGTGTTCGCGTTGCCCTCTGCGCTGGGTCAGGGTGCATGGATGTTGCTACGTGCTTTGGCTTGTTTCTGGTGTGTTGTGCCTGTGGTTTTTATGGTGCAATTGCCCGCCAGACGCGTGGGAGTTGCAGGCCTGAGGCTGCTTTTCGCAGCTTTTTGTACCGCGATTGGCCTCATCTCATGATTTCTCGAGTTCGCATTTCGCATTTTTTGGGCATGGTGTTGATTTACACGCTGGCATTTGACGCGTTATCTGGTGACTATCGCATGGTACCGCCTTGTTGTGAATTCCACGTTGACACAGGGTTATTTTCCCGTGATAGGCTGCGTTATTGGAAGTTGTGTTACGCTACTCTTGCGGTAGTTATCACACGTTCTTGTGAATATACCCCTTGGTTTTCAGATTTAGAACAGTCTGCTGCATTTTCTTACGGGGAATTGTATGAAGATACAACGGATTACGATACCATGTTTTGTTACCAGCATTATGGTCATCATTTTTTGCATAGAGCAAGTGTACCACACACTGCTAACACTTACCATCAATGGGAACATTGCCCGACACCACCAAAGGGTAGTTCTGCCACATTCGCACAGAAATTCACATACTTCTCAGGGTTCAATACATCAGACCCAGAATTGTTTTATTACAAACTTGCACAGACTAATGCTACAAAGAAGAAGATTATGCTGACCAATACTAGGCTGATATATTCAGCACCTTTTATCTCCCAACTATCTATACAGGATTTTGACTACTGGAAAGACACCATAGACACAAAATCTATCTGGGGGACAAGAGAGTGGCAGGTTCAGGGAACAGAGGCTTTGTTCAGAGCTTGCCTTATACCATTACAGATGATTTTCCTGAACAGAACAGTGCAACAGACTACCTGTTACGGGTTTGCTAAAATTAAAGACCAAATGAAAACAGAGCATCCCCTCACCCACATCTATTAAGGGTATCTCAAATAACACACTAACAAGTGAGGGGACACATGGTATAAGTACATACAATTCATCATCTCCCGATTGGAAGGGTTAGTTGGTTTGGCCTGTAGACACGAATATGTGTAACTCAAGATTCAAGGGTACCACCGAAGGGTTTAGTATCTATAGGCCCGACCCACGCTATGCACACACAGACGACCCAGGGATAGGGACTCTTATAGCGTCGGGAAGTTGTGCCTAGATTGGCTAAAGACCTCGACACTATCACAGGTGAAACAACACTTGTCCCTTCTTTAGACAACATGGATCTTAGGGATTTCTTGCTAGGGTCCCAAGAAATCACATTGGAAACGCTTCTTGTATACTATCTTCAATGAAGTCTGGAAAGTCTCCCAACAGGAAGCTGCTGAGAGACTGCGTGAAATCGATAGAATTAACCCAGAAAAGGCCTTAGCTGTGGGAGACAACGGCATGACCACACTCTCGTCTCATATTTATTCACTGGGCAACATTGTGTCCTCAGCTATTGACATAATGGAACAAGATTTGTCTGTTCTACAACATGGGCAATCTCAGCTGTGCGCTATTATGCTTTTAAGCTGGACGCTTCAATCATTGCGTTCTGGCCAAGTTCCATGGCGATACATTAAAGACACAAATCTGTTTTCGTCTTACAATCTAACCAACAGACAAAAAACCATGGCACGTAGAGATGCGAAGTACACCATGCTGCTCATTGAAAAACTAGAGAAGTTACCTTTTACTGTAGCAGAGTCACCTTCTACGGAATAGTTAATCCATGGCTATGTCACACTGCCAATCACAACATTCCAATTCCAATACTGCCTGAAATATTACCCAGTAGGCAGGTATGAAGCGTTGGGCGAAGGGTACATACAAGAAACCTGGAAGTTGCCATACACATATAGGTGCAGGAACAAGGACAAGGAGGTTTTCTTGAGTGGTTTAAACTGCGAAAAGGCCTTGAGTGGGTCTTTAGTGTGTAAAGAAGTATCGCTTCACGGAGCATGTAATGCGTCAATAGCAAACTTGTCCTGCTATCTGAAGGGTTCCCCAGCTGCTGTAATTCATCCAGTTTTTGAGTTACTTTCCAATGGGAGTTACTTGATGCTGAATGACCAAGGCTGTTGTGGAATGATGCAGGCATCGCTTATCTAGTGACTGTGAACTACAGGGTTATTTGTTGTAAGCAGGTATTGTTTCCCCCAGCTCGCACAGTTAGGGAGGCACCACTGTGGCCTTCACTGAATGTTTCTAACATAGGGGTTGATTCTCTGAGCAAACTGAAAGCCATGCTGTTTCTGCAAAATGTGGCCTTAACTTCAGCCCGAGAGATCTTTGATCACCAGATTGCAAGGTCCTCGGCAGAGATACAGACTCTGGTCCGTACGAATTTCCCGCTCCATTTTGGAGAAATGGTCCATCGTATCTTTAACATGTCTGATACGCCGGGGATAGTACACTTATTTAAGAGCATTGGATCAGGTCTGTTAAGCAGGTTTCAAACCATTTTCGGAGTGATTCCATCATTTATACTCTCCGTACTAGGAAGCATTTTTGGAGGGCTTCCTTTGGTCCTGCTTTCAGTAGCGGGCATCCTGATTTTAATTCTATTGCTTCGCAATGGATGTCAGCATCACTCGAGACATGGGGAGAACACTGCTGGAGCGAAGTTGTCGTGTGCGACGGGTGTTCTTCGTGGGTATACCTCGGCTACGAGAGCTGAGTGAGCATTGGTACCTGTCTTTCAGACCGGCCTGGCTAGACTGCATCCTGCCACTGTTCCGCAGCCTCTTTTGCGGATTAGGACGCGTGTTGGGACCTCTATCTGACACTTCCATTGGTTGCGCCACCGGACATAGACATGCTCCTGGCGCCTTTGCGGGCCCATTGCACAGTTGTCCACAGCGTATTCCTATGTTGATGATGGCGTTCCTAGAGCCTCCACGGGACACTTCAGCTCCTGTTGGAACGGAGATCAGCTCCACCACGGATGTGCAGGCATCAGTCTCAGGCTCGCAGGCATCTAATTCTTCCCCGACGACTGCTGTGGGAACCAGAGATGACCACCTCTGCTCACTGGATATCATCCTGGAAGTACTGGAGGGACTGCCTCCTGCGAATGCCATATTCAGTGATGTTGAGTCTTCAGCGCAGGATTCTTAAACTATCTGGCCTCTCCTGTGCTGGGAACCGTTTGGCAAATATTTAAACATGTACCAAATTGAAGGTCGAACTGACTTTGTTTTATTCTTCTCTGCTCTATCTGAACATAGTGGCTTTCAAGGTGCTCAGAAAAACAATGACAATATTTTCAACCATATAAAGGACCTTTTTTTAAACGCGTTTTTAGGGAAGAATGCTTTAACTGTAGACCTTTCCTTTTTGGACATTTTTTAAAGACTGTTCAAGTGCTTTTAGTATGTTTTAAAATACATGATTATTATGCCTTTATTAGCTTTGACCATCGTTACCTAGCTGACCTTGTTGACCTTTTGATGAGGAGTGGGTGTCATGTCCTTTAGGATAGTCCCATCATGTACATACCGATTACATACATTTTGTCCCATCCACACGACATAACGGTCCTACACAGGTGACCTTTTACCTAGTAGCTTACTTCTGTCTCTTCGACACCAGGCTCTCAGTACCCTATCTTAATCCCTGCACCTGACGTACATAAACATGTCCCCAGGCACGGCAGATTTATTCTGTATAAGGGTCACCACTTTTTTCATCCATGTCCAACAGCCAGCTATACATGATCATTTTTGTTTAGAAAAGGATAAGCAAAGGATTAGCAAACGTTTTCAAAACATATCAGTTCCAGAAGAAACCCTGAAGTGACCACTTTAGTATAAAAGACCCTCACTCCCCCTTACAGAGAGAGAGGAGGATTCCTTCCAGGCTGGACCGAGGCTCTGCAGGCTGATCCTTCGACAGACAGAGACCTGACATCCCTTGCGGGGTGCCATCCTCGACGCAGAGACGGGGACCAGAACCAGAACCATCAGGTGAGGGGTTAGCACTACCCAGGGGGATTCTTGGCTCCATTAGGATATATCCTAGCACTTACATACACAAGCTTCACCTACATATCAAGCCTAGGTACATTTAGGTAGGATACGCATCGTAGGAGTACGCCTATGCTATTGTTTTATAAAAACTGCTTTTATTCATATTATTAGCACTATGGTAGAAATGTATCTACTTTTTACGATATTGGTGCTAGCGATCACATTTGTCTGCTCCTGTCTTTTGATTATCGCAGCGAATATGTTTTATGCTAGACTGACGCTTGACTAATGAATAATTATTGAAACCGTTCCAATCGTCATTCTATGTGTGTTCTGAGAAAAGTAAGCACGAGTGACTGAGCGAAAGATACCATATTGTTTTCCATGATACCTGAGGAATCAGGGTTGTCATGTTCAGTGGTTGCCAGAAACTACCTACACCGCTGTAGAATACAGGGGGGTGGTAGTGGTACTGTAGAGCTAGCTGGTCTAACGGCTGACTCATCCTGTGGGGGTGTCCAGAGTCTTATTTAATAGAGGGGGGTTCGGGCTAAGCCAGGAGATCGCTATCCTTCTCTTTGCCATCACCAACCCCAGAAGCACAAACCTCCTGCTCAGATTTTTCTTCTTTGGTGCAGGGATTAAGTGCAGTATTACCGAGCGTATCGTTCTGGGGCTAGACCATACAGTCGCCGTGTGGATACATCCCAGTACTCCTCCCAGAACATGTTCAAACTCCCGCATTCCTATAACATGTGCACAAAGTGTGCTGCTGCTTCCCCGCACCTAAGGCAAACGTCCGATCGACCCGGGTATATTTTACTTAGTCTGTGTGGGGTTAGAAAAACTTGGTGTATTATGTTATATCGAATGAGCTTGAAACGTGCGTTAGAACTAACCTCACAGACTCCTTTGTGTACCTTCGCCCACTCTTGTGCTGTTAAAGGTTCTTCTGATACCTCCTCCCACCTTTCCTGGACCGGCAGGGCTACGACCAACTAATCATCACGAAGGGCCTTATAAATATGGGGGACCAATCGTCGCCCTCCCACCATTGATATCATAGTAGTAAGGGTGACCGAAGGGGAGGGGCTCCTCAGGGAAGGAATTCCGTAGTTCCCGGGCCACTGCCGCAATCTTACTGTACTGTAGGAATTGTCCCCTTCCGAGGTCAAATGTGGATG
The DNA here is from genome assembly GCA_963921515.1 of Calotriton arnoldi. Lineage (NCBI taxonomy): Eukaryota > Metazoa > Chordata > Amphibia > Caudata > Salamandridae > Calotriton > Calotriton arnoldi. Next base: position 3,817,404 of record CAWUFW010000174.1, read on the forward strand.
CCCCCTCCTCCCGAGTCACAAAAGTACCATTATTATACAGGTCCCCCATTGTGAGACAACCCCGTCTTTCCATCTCTGGACAGACATAGTTTCTGTGATTTTTTGGAACGGTCATATGACCCACAGTGACATGTCAGGCGAATATAGCGCCCTTCGTATAACTCTCTTAACAGTTACCTTCCCATAGTCTCGCCACGTGTCGAATCACATATAGGTATATTTCTGGGACTGCCTCTCCCATCATAAGCAGCCCCGGGAGCGTGTCACTACCGTAGGTACCCCCCAACAGGTCCTTCTCCCAGTTACCATCTTCATCCAGCCAATAGACGGCATACTGCAATTGAGCCGCCAGATAACAGAAGTATAGACTGGGAATCTCCACTCCTCCGTCCACCCATTTCCGCTGTATAGTGTCTAGTTTGACATGCTTCCGCTTGTTCCCCCACAACAGCTCCACCAGCAAACTATCCAATGCAGAGAAATATGATTTGGGGATTTTATAGAAGGAGTGCTGCAAAGTATACAGGCAGCGGGGCAATATTATCATTTTGATGATTGCTACCTTCCCCATTAATGAGAGGCGGAAACTTCCAAAAACCCACTGATGCTCCAAGAACCCCAGAGGCGAATGCCACAAATGTATTCGCAGATATCTCACCCCCTCTTTCTTCCACGACAGACCCACTTCCGGATATGTGTCATTTCACTCCTGTGCCATTTTCCCAATAGGGACCAGGGAGAACTTCCCAGGATTGATACGAAGTCCGGAAAAAACCCCAAACCTCTGTAACAACTTGCGCCATTTTCTTCATGTCTGCTGTACAAAAACTCTTTTGTTTGATTTAATAGGCTAAACCTTTTTTCCATATATAATACAAATCTAGCCACATATTGGATACACATGACCCCTGACTTGCCTCTTAGTTCATTAACAGCATTGTCATAAGGGCGGGGGCAGGAATGTTTCTCAAATCATGTTTAAAAATTATCACTTTTAATAAATACATAACTAAAGCATGACGTGGAAGCACACTGCCATTTGTAATCAGAAGATTTTACATTGAAATGGCCACAAACTTTCCCACTGACATGCAGCTTTACTGATAAAACTATATAGTGTACAAACAATAATGTTTGGAAATAGAGTTTCTGCAAATATGTGTCATTTGCACATCACAAAGTAAAGTGTTCTGGTTTGTTTTTCTCCTATTTAACTCTTTATTTGCATCACACTCCTTTATTTAAAAAAAAAATGTGCTTTTGTAATTCCTGATATATTTTGAAATATTTGTAATATTCATTACAGGCTATTTATTTAAATGTTATGTGTTAGAGAAAAATAACTGACATCTTCAGACAGCTCACTTGACAAAAACCTCTAACTCCAGTAAGTGAGAGAAAAATAAACCTAATTTTCCAAGTAGCAATTAAAAACTGACATTTGACCCCTTTTTCTTAAACAGACAGCAAATGTGTCAAGGTAAAAACAAGATTTAATTGCATCTTTGTTGCTCATTCACTTTCTGAATGAACAGAACACCTGTTCCTTTCCAGCCTAAGTTCACTCGCCAGATGGGAATAGCATGTGCTAAAAATAGCTTGACCCGATAACATTTTACTCGCAATTGCGAGTAGGCAAGTAGATTTTTTGAGGCCTGTGAGACCATACTTTTACTGGCTTCTCTCATGGATGGACAGAGTATGCCAGAGTTCTTAGTTTCGGTAAACATCGCTAGGAGCTTGTGAATCAATTGGGTCAAGTAGGCCTGATAAAATTACCTCAGGAGACTGTCAGAGCCTGGGGCCTTACACCAACCCATATTCGCAATGGCGATTGCCAGTTATTTTCCTTTAGCTCGGTCTCCAACTCCTCACTCTGCTCCCCAGCTTGCCTAGGTATAGCCACCAAGTCCAGGAATGTTTATCTGTTCCCTAGGGATTTTTTTTTTCTTGGTTTCCTGCTCGTGTTTGGAGAAGGTTCCCTTTTTTTTTTGAAGAGCATTCTTGCTCCGGGCTTAGCTTCGCTGCAATGCTGTTTCTGTAAACAGGGCTGAAAATCATGCTATATCTGCAGACATGCCAACCCTCCCGATTCAGGCGGGAGACTACCGATTTCAAGGCTAGTCTCCCGCCTCCCGATTCCTTCAAGCAAAAACCCGATTACTCGGGGGTTTCAGCTGACAGGGCTCGGTATTGTGTAACGTGGTGTATGCACTGCCAGCAACCTGCTCCTGCAGGCCAGTGCACAACACTTGCATCACCCTCTTTCTGCCTGCCATTGCACTCCATGCTTCTGAAAGGTAAGAAAAAAACGTGCATTTGCGTTTCAAATGTCCGATCCTGCAGCAGCACACTTGCTAAGCCCATACATGACAGTAACCCCCATTCAGGGCCCCATTCTCCCGATTTTTTTTCTTTAATCTCCCACTTTGCTCTTCTAAAATGTTGGCATGTATGTATCTGTCACATTTATAACGCCCTTCCCCACTTGTGTTTTTATTTTTATTTCTCCATCAGGCCCACTGCTGTGCCTGGTCCCTCTACATGCCGCCGGGCCCTGCCCCCATACCTTCCTGGCTCATTCACGTTCTTGCGGTCTGCTGCTGTGCTGAAGGTCCTCACGCCCTCCGGCTAGTTTTTTGTTTCTTGTTTAAAGTGCAATTTATACATTTTCCCTTGAAGTCAAAACTCCATGGTACCCCAAAGCCCCTGAAAACATCTGCCGCATGAGAGCTGGGCCTGTTGCCTTTCGCCCGTGTAGAAAACTGGATGAGTTTTCCCAGGGCTTTAAGTGGGCCGGGTCTCACCGGGTCTGAGCACCGGCAGTTTTTGAAAAAGGGTCCTCGAAACGGGTCTCTATCGGGCTCTGTTTTGTGCCCTGGCTCAGGCGGTCCGTTTTTTTTCTGGACTGCAGGGAGAGCAGGCACATCAATGTGCGCGTGCTCACACTGCTCACTTTTCACGTCATGCCAGGTGAGCGTTGAAGGGAAATTCATTAAAGAGAGTCATTTTCTCTCTGGATTTCCCTTCTCTTTTTGAAACTCCGGAGCAGCAACATTGTCCTGGTGTCACCAGGGCTTTAAGTGGAAGCTTTTTCAATATTATATACAAGCCATAGTTGCTGCTTATTTATCTTATGCAACTAACAACCATTGACAAAGCCAATAGTCCTGACTTGTTGTAGGTATGATGCTACTTGTTGTATTATATATCTAGATGCAATGACAGAAACAGAAAAATACAAGTCGGGCGCTACACTATGCTAGGCACAGATTTTTAGATTATGTGTTTTCAAGCCACGCCCTTAATTACATTGGCCACGCCCCTTTGAGAGACCCTCCAGTTTTTTCATCCCACTTAAAGCCCTGAGTTTTCCCTGTGTAGTCCGAGCCCTTCATGTAAAAAATGCCAGGAATGTGTTTTTTTTTTTTCCTGAGCACACCTCGTGCAGCCTGACCTGACAGTGGAGGTCAATTCCCTCTTTACTAGGGGAACACTCTGGCCTTGTGTCCGGCCTCCTCGTGGGCTGATTGCCTGTGGCTGCCTCCTGAATTCTAGGTTTCACTGAACATTGCAAAACATATATTCCCACCCACCCAGCTCGCTCAGTGCCACGTTTCTAGCTGAATCAAGCAGCAGCAGGTGAGCTGGAAAAAAATATTCCCATGGATAAATGAGAGAACTGACTCGTCTTCATGCCTTCACCCTGGGACAGCCCTCTCCTCCCACGTTCTTTATTCCACTTTTATTTTTTTGTCACAAGGCGCTTCGCGTGTTAATTTTCTTTCCCTTTAATTGTTTGTCAGAATGGCGTGGTGGCCGCCGCACACCTCACTCACAGGAGGCTAATAAAAGGGCCATCGATGTCTGCACTGCAGTCGGCATACCAGCTGTGCGACCGGGGCATACAACAGCTTGAAGAAGCTTACCAATAATAAACAAGCATTTGCAATGCAATAGGTCTCGCATTTAGGTGAGTTTAAGCTATTGGCATTGTAAATGACAATGCCTTTTATTTATGTTTTAAAAACAAAAACAAAAATAAAAGGCATTGTCATTTGCAATGTCAATAGCTCAAACTCGCGTAAATGCGAGACTTATTGCATTGCAAATGCTTGTTTCTTTTTCCATCGTGCCGTCTGCTCGCCTCCCTCCCCAATTGTACCCGTCTCTCTCCCGCGCTCTCTCTCTATTCTCTCCTCTCTTCCTATCTGTCGGCTGCTCTTTTTTCGTCTTTCCTCCTCTCCCTCGTGCTCTTTTGTAGGTGTTTTTTTTGTATCTCTCCGGCTTTCGCCCACCACTCTCCTCATCTCTCCGTCACCTCGGCTGCCTCTCTGTTTCTCCTGCTCTCTGGCCACCTCTCGTGTTCTTTCACTACCACATTCAAACCTCTCCCGCTGGTTTCCCCATCTGCTGTACTCTTTCTCTCCACCACTTCGCCCCTTCTCGCCCTCTCTCATGCAATGCTGGGACCTCGGCAGCCCCTGCCACCTCCCCAGCCCCTCTGCTTTACCTCACAGTGCCGGTCTGAGTTTGCAATTGCTTGAAGGATAAAGAGGCTGCGAGGGGCTGGGGTGCCCCGTCTATGCATGCAACCACCAGTCTCCATGACAACAAGGACGCTGCTCCCTCTCCTTCCTCTTTGTGTCTCTGAAAGCATGTGGAACGGGGTGGTGGGGGCAAGGTGGGAAGGAAGGGGCTGGGCGGGAGAGGGAATCTGGGGATGGGTGCGAGGAATGGAGCAGGGGGGCTGGAGGGTGGAGAGAGAGTCGAGGAGGCGGGAGAAGGCATCATGGGAAGGGCCGGGGTGCAGATAAGGGGGAAATAGCTGTGGGGAGGATCAGAGATGGAGGAGTGGGGGAGGGGGGTAATCAGTGAATAGCGAAAACAAACTCCTGCACCTATCAGCATCCAGAGACCCACAGACTACCACCAGCCCTCGCCGCGGCCCTGGGGGTACGGTGTGCATCCCTCTACCAGCGCCCCGGATTCATGGGGTGCCCCCAGCATTCATAAGCACCGACAGCCGTCTACCCCCGCATCTAGTGAGGCACAGCCTGCCGCTGTCCTCTGTCTCTCACAGGGAGGGTACACTCCTACTTACTGCCCCTCAGCGCCCCGGATTTACAGACTACAGCCCTGTGCCACATAACTCATGAGAGTCATCACCTGCACCCACAGAGGGGCGAAAAGCCTCCCAGCGCCAACGAGTGTAGACCGGCATTTCCCAACACCAATAAATGTCACATGGGAGATGGACTGTAACCCAAACGCCCGTCCAGCACATTTCTCATCCCCGAAAGTGCACTCTACCATCCCCTCTGTATGCAGTTACGGACGGCCCCCATTACCCATCTAACTCGGAGTTACAGCCGGCTGTCTCCCAGCACCCCCCAGCGCCCCTGGAGTGACCCATTGTGAACCGACCCAACCGCCATTCACCGCCCGGGGAGTTTCAGGCTGCGCCATCAGCACGCGGACCGTTACTCTCATATATGTTATGTTGAAGGAAATTCCGCCGGCGGATTCTCTGCAAGTTGGAGGATTTTTGGTTCCGTCTACTCTCGCCCTGTTCCTTTCAACCGAGTACACAGGTGCGCTCTTGGGACGAGGGTGTCCGCCTGGCAGTCTGTCCGCTTTGTGTCTGTAGGTGAACGCTCACAGGGGCGTGTCCCTTTGCTGCACTCCTCCCGGTAGCGGATTCGGCTCTGTCTCTGAGCTGCTGCTATGTTTTTTGGGAAGGGTGCGTCTCCGGTTCTGCCGTGTGCAGGTTTTCACCGGTTAGGGGTGCATTTCCACGTTTTGCTGAATTTCAGTGAATAGTAACTTAGGCGCGAATATTTAACGGAGCGCGGTGTCAACATCGTGCTTTACATCCGGTATAAAATAAATAAATAAACGGAGCGCGGTGTCCCTAAAGTGGGCGCCGCGCTCCGATGTAAAGTAAAAATTAATAAACAGCGTGCGCCGCGCTCCAGCCGGAATGACAATAAACAGCGTGCGCCGCGCTCCAGCCGGAATGACAAAAAAAAATGTGCTCACCCTCTAATTAAAGGAGATAGTAACACTCCGCAAGTAAAGGATCCAGTCCCGGTGGGCGGGGCTAAAAGTGGACAGGGTGGTAACCAGGAGGGACTAAAAAGCCTCACTTACAATGTGAAGCCAGCGTTTAGCATGGAGGATGACGCAAGTCAAAAGAAACGGGGCGGAGCCTACACTCAACTTCTGAAACCGTATTGATTCCAAGAAGCCCTCGCAGAGCGAGCAGCGCATGCGCGCTGCAACGCCAGGCGAGACCTAAAAACAGCCGAGTGTGGGTTTTCTAGCCCGTCCAAGCCCCTTCCTCTCTACCAGGCAGAGAGAGTTAACGTAAATGTTGTTTACAGCTCACATATGCAGATAAGTAACAGCCTGTTTCTGAGCCACCAAGACCGGCTTCAGCGCAGCTGCTCTGACATAGCACTTCCCTTAGTACTCTAATTACCGAAGCAGGATAATAAACTCCAGCTCCTCCAAACACATCCTGAGGCGGGACCTATTCTGAGAGAAATCTTCTCCAGCAGAGGCCCCCCATGACTGTACATATCTGTGCCAGCGACTGCGCAAGTTCTTCAGACTAAAGTAAGGAAGAATCGAATTTTTTTGTAAGTGTGTGGACCTCGTTTGTTTATTCATTAAATGACTTTAAGCAAAGCAGAGAGGATGTGGCTTAACTGCCAGAGCGGCCGAAGCTGGGGAAGCAGGTTCAAGTCTCGGCGTCGGCTCAAGCATCCGGTGATTCTGGGCAAATCACTTAGACTCCCAGTGACAAAAAAAAGAATGTGCCGGGCTGTAATGCAACTGGTGCTCATGTAAAGCGCTCTGATATACCTGCAGGTCGAGTTCGCACTACATAAAACTGCAAATAAATATAAGAAGATGATACAAAAGGAGGTAATGTATACATGCGAAACTACCGCTTTTTAGGGGTCTAATTTCCTTTTATTAGAAAAAATTCATTAATTTCTAACAGAAAAAGCATTTTTACACCAGTTCAGGTTAATTGTAAATTAGAACATTGCACTTGTTAACCACTCAAATCTTCCACTTTGTGATTTCAAATGATATAAGAAAGGCCATTTTCTCAAGAAAATATACACCATTCAGCGTGCCCAAAAACCGAGTGGGCAGTAGGTGGCTGCGAGAGCGAGTGCTGGTAAAAATATAAAATAAAATGATCCACGAGTGAACAGTTCGTTGGTAGTGACCTTTACGCTTGAGTGAAGTATTCGATTCCAGTCAGCACCATGCAGTCGCTGTTACCACCACACAAGTATGTGCCGTTGAGCCTACCTGCCAGAAATGGGAAACCGAGCTCAAACAGTGTGTCGCTTATGTCCTACTAGCAATGGGTGGGCTGCATCACCACAGCAGGAAAGTGTCAGCACTCACTCAGCTTTCTGACCTAAGTCCAAGACGACTAGACCAATAAAGGCATGACTTTTTGTGTAAACTTCACACATCCTCTACACCAGGGCAAACCGTAAGGCATTCTTACCACTCCTTTGCTTCATGCATTGACTGATCATGCTCTCTGGGCTTCACCCATGACATGAATACTCAACACAATTAGCTAACACTGCTTCCGGCATTGTTCCTGCAACCATTAACACTGCCACCCACAGTGATCCTGCAACCAATGACACCTGCATCTAATCCAATACCTCTGGCTTACAAAGCGCTTTAAGATCACAGCAAAATGTCTACGGTCAGGGCTAGTTTTAGGTGCAGTCACTAAGCTAGAGAGATGTCAGGGTTCTCTACCATGAAAATAGAAAATAAAAGAATGTGTTTCAAGAATGGGGAGGTGTGCTGTTCCCCCTTGATAATAATGTATGCAAAGGAAATGCACTGAAACACATTAAATGATGTGTAAAAAGTAATGATAGATGGTGTTTATTTACCAGTTTAGCTAAAACATGTTTACTCATTTAATCGTAGGTTACTTTAATTTTTCTAAATTCAGGCCGCTGTTCACCAAGTACTTGTGGAGTCGCAGATTATAATAGCTTTTTAGAGAACCTACACAAGACAAAAATGCATTAGTAGCCTAAAAACAAAAGTAAGGTTATATAGTCAAAATAAACAAGCATTTGCAATGCAAAAGCTCTTGCATCTGCGAGAGTTTGAGCTATTGGCATTGTAATTTAGAATACCTTTAATTTATGTGTTTTTAAAACCTGCAAGGTTTATTTATGTGTTTTTAAAACCTGAAAAGTGGTGCGTAAATACGCACTTTGTACTTGTAGTCCTTGCTTACAGCATGCATGACAGGCAGTAAAAGAGTCGCGGTTAAAGCCAGCCTGGCTTCTCGTAAGCAACAACTATAAGTACACAGTGCATGTTTAGGCACCGCTTACAGATTTTCAACACACATAAATAAAAAGTATTGTCATTTACATTGCCAATTGCTCAAACTCTCGCAAATGCGAGACCTATTGCATTGCAAATGCTTGTTTTACGTTGAGCTTACTCACAGCTTGCACTGTCTCTTTGAGACATGTTGAATACACATTGTGGTCTTATAGCCCGTCCACTGCTTTTTATTTGTTTGTTTGTTTCAGTGTCTTTTAAAAACCCTTGCTTCTAAGTGGTTATTTTTCATATTTGTTCCTCCTTTTTCATTGGTTTTTCCCTCCATTGGAGCAGGCCCCCATTTCTTGTAGGCTTCCACTTGTCCCATCTTAGTTACTGGCTCAGGGACTTTTTTTTTTACATCTGAAAGACCATTTTTTCCGAGTGGTCGTGTCGACTAGCTACGAGCATTTCTGTAAACAGGGCTGTAAATTGTGGTCTTATCTCTGACTTCAAAGTGAGAGGATTTCCCCTGTCCCTCAAACCCCGTCCCACCCCGCTGCTTCAGTTGTCCCCCTACCCCCTCCATTTCTGTGTGCATCGAGTGAGGCAGAACTTTAATCTCCGGATCACTTTTGGTTTCCATTCACAGCTCTGCTCTTGTTTCCTCATCTCTACTAAGAAACAGAGCGGAGTTACAATGACGGCAGTGGGTGCCATCTTGAGAGTGGAGGTTTTCACAGGGCAGTCTTGTTTCTCTTTTTTTTCCTTCACAGGTTTCTTAAGGTCCTTTCTTCATCCCGCCATTGTGCTTATTTACACGAGCAACGTCTGTTATCCACTCATTGTCTGCAGGTGACCGGCGCCTCTAGGCCAGGCCCAGCCATAGTGCAGCTCTAAAGCGAGGTAAGATGGGGGTAAGACTTTCTCTGAGGGGTCAGGGAAGGGTGGACTTTGTTCCGAGGAGCTGGGCTCAGGACTGGCCTCACAGGGTTTGGGACAGTCCTCATTGCAAGGAGCGGGGCTCAGTAAAGTACTCACTGGGGTTCAGTACAGGCCTCAACACTGCACCTTCTTACAGCCCCTTCTATCCACAGCACCCAACTAGGAGAGGGCTCCAAAGCACCACATAGCCAATCACAATGCTGCAATGCAGCGTTGTGATTAGTCTGAGTGCCGCGGTTCGGCGCTCAGCCTGGGACTGGGGGCCTGGCCATGTTCTCCACCCAGGCTGTAATGCAGCTTGGGTGGAGAACATGCAAGTACACATGACTGTTTGGCTGGCCCATGATGGCTGGCCAAACAGTCATTGCACACCTTACAGAGTGCCCACCACTCCTCCCTCCTGCTCCAACGCCACCAGAGCAGCCCCACCCCGCCTGCAAAGCTGCCAAGCAGCACAAAAAAATTAAATGATAATAACGTCAAGTTTTTATCATTTTATTTGTCCTTCTTTGCACTAACAGCAGTGGGGCGACACCCCTCCGCCTTAGCGGAGGAGCCGCCACTGCTGAGACTTCTGAACAAAACGATCTGATATGAAAAAAGGCGAACATCGTAATACTGCCTGACAATTGCTGTCTCCTTTTTTTAATTCCCCTGACCCAAACAGGGCAATGCCCAGTTCAATCCGTCAAGATACTCTTTTCCGAGGTTAACTCGATACACATAGCCAGCTCATAATTCACGGCAAAATATTATTTACTTAACACGTCCCAAACTGCAGTAACTAATGGCATAGACACAAACGCATTGCGTTTCTTAATTTGCAGCACGACTGTGCACACACATGTATATATCTGTCACCTTGTGTTCAGCTTCCTAGTGTTCATCTAATGTGAGATCCATGGGTAATGGCCAAGTACACTAAAGATGTGGTACTACCTCCAGATTTAGATTTCAGGTGGTTAAAATTGGGAATAACGTGGTAACATCACTGCACATTATTGTTTAGGTCAGGATTATATGCACCAATTGTGTGTAGATCATTGGCAACAAAAAACACACATATGGTTACCCATATATATCTAATATATGGGATAAAGTCCTTCTGCCGTATAATATAATTATTTTGCTGGTCACCAAGGAGTTCCATGGCCATACAGAGGAACAAAACCAAAGGCCGAGTTCCTTTGTAAGGTCATGGAACTCCCATGAGAGTTGCAGTATCCTTTTTATTGTATGGCAGAGGGGATTGTATTCCTTATAGTACATGGTGACACTATCACCCTTCCCACAAACTGCGTAAACCATAGGTGTCTTGCTCTTTCATGTTCATTGCAGACACAAAGAATAAAAGCAGAACACTTACTTTGAAATTTAACAGGTTGGGGTTCCCAGCTGCTGTGCACGCTTTCCCCAAGTCTGGTTTATTTGGGTCAGCTGCAAGCAGCAGAGCTGTGGCCATGATCACTGGGGTGTTCCAGCACCCAGTACACAACAGTACTTGAAAGTTGTGAATACAGGCCTGTTTCGTGGTTTAAAGCCAGCACTGCTCTGAAATGTGACTGACAAGCCACTTATATAGTTGTCTTTACTCCATTTTATGCATTTAAATAGGTTTTTGAGGCCTTTCATTTGCTGAATTCTTTAAGAGCTTAATCAATGTAATTCGTTTTTAATGCTTTAGGGTTTTGGGTAATTAATATGTCATGGTTTAACGCGCCTCTGTTAAAACTTATTTCACTAAAACTCTTTTTTTCTTCATTATCACGTATCAAAGCACTTTCAGATATATGAGTTCAGACTACCAGTCAGTGTCAAAGTTTCTCTGTTAAAGAAATACACTTTTTTGAATTATGAAGAGACTATCACATTTTCATTAAATAGCATGGAAGCCCATCCTTGACTGTGTGTGGCCATTCACCAGTGGCACGTGAAGAACAGTAGATGCTGTAGCCCCCAGGATAATGAGCTGCGTGGCTAAATACTCATAAGGTCCCAGAGGTGAAACCTATTGGCTATGCAAATTGTGTTTCTCTTTTTTATCTATTTCTTTGTTGGCTTGAGATCTAAATGTGCATGGACTCTTGCTTGGGTCCCCTTTTCCTAACTGGAAAGTAACAGCCCTTTTCAGCTTGTTGCTTCCATATAATGTTCACTTCCTGTTGGAACTGTTCCCTATCATATTGGAAGGCTTGTGTGGGAGGAATGCGTGGCAGAGAAGTCTCAAAACACGAAGGACAGCCATTTTGCACAATGATAGCATCCAACTGTTTTTATTATGGCTTTCCACACTTCCAGTTAATATGAGATGCTTCTGGCTACTGGAATGGGTAAGAGATGAAGAGAAGGGGGAAGCCACTATTTTGCTGGAGGCTCGTCTGCTGCCACTGATGGTTGTTGGCCACCGCTTCCTATAGTGGATTTGCGCTGATGATATGGCTGCCTCTATCGTTGATGTTGCTGGTGGTGGCTGTGAGGAGGTTGAAATCTGTGGGGAAAAGCCCTTCTGGAGAGACTTATGGTAGTGGTTGTTGAACTCTTTCTTCTTCTCGAGACCCAAAGCTTTAAGGATCTGTATATTCAACATCTGACACACGGTGTTTCCTGAAAAAGAAAGATTCAAAATCATTTGTTGTACCTCTGGTTTGACACCGGTTAGGCAGAGCCAAGATTTTGCCTTAACGCGACACCAGGTAATAACTGTGTGCTGCTAAATCAAAGGAATCGGCAGCATAGTGCAAATCACTTGGTTCGAGATTAACATTTTCTTGTGGAGAACTTGTTGAAGTCTTCCCTGTCTTCCCTGGATAGCTTCTTGGGAAAAATCACTGGAGGCAATCTCAGAGATCTGTTACTATATTTAAGGGACGGTTACCCGCCCCCACTCCAACGGCACAGCGTGATGCTACTTGCATGATTCTTCTTTAGTACATAATTTTATTCCTGGTTTTTCTTTTCTTTCGTCATGTATTCCACTCTAATTCCTCTTTTTAATTTCACACGTAAGGTAACATGCCAATTGTCACCGGTTTCTCATGTTCAAGATTGTCCATCCGGACCTTATTTCAAGAACACGTACAGACGCAAAAACGTTCATCCAAAGCAGTATTTTATTAACCCAATGCATTTCGGGCACATCAAGCCCTTCGTCGGGGGTAACTAAAAGCAACAATAAAACAAGCTTTATTATATTATCCTACATTACATGATCTCAATGACCGCAGTGACAAATTAATTACGCCTAAAATCCTTTCTAAAATACATCTTTCACATTCATTTTACTCTTCCATTAAACTATCATTTAATGAACTACCATATATTATTGCCACAACCATTGACATTGCCTGGTTCCAACTAACTTCCCTCTGTTATCTATCCTTTGTCTAAAAACGGTGATTACCTCTGACATGCTCCCGTGCTCTGAACTAAACATCACATACTCTCAAATGATGCCTTTCTTAATTACACCTACTATCCTGTTCCCCTCTCTTCCACGCGACCATACACTCAACCCATCTCCTTATGTAACAATTATTGCACCCACACCTCACTTTACCACATCTCAACCATATACCCTTCCCCACTTACAAATCAACTTCATCACAGTTCTTATAATTCTCACATTCTCACTACACCACACTATCATACTACCCTCCCCCTCTCTAATATTCACATCATTCACTCATGTATTTCTCTATCACCCCTCGCGGTTTCATTAAAGCCACATAATGCAACCAACTGCTGATCTCTCCCCACATTATCATCTTTGCTTACGCACATACTCGAAAGCGATGCAGCTATTTTAACCTGGAATCACACTATTCATACCTGCTTCAACTCAGTGACATGTCCCTCCTCCTCTCGCAGTTGTAAAGAACAATGTCTCCCGTGTTTTACAAAAGCGCCGATTTTAAACAAACTCACGTGACTTAACCCCACCTACATTTCTGGCAACCAATTAACAACTTGATTGACGCCACTCCCTGGAACTATGTCCTAGATTCCTAACTACTACCATTCCCATAATGCACTAGGACAACATATTCAAACAACACAATGAAATTGCACAAATAGCGTGTTAATGAAAAATGAAAAATTGGTGCAGTTAGTGCAACATCACACCTGAACACTTTAAAAAGATTATAATCATTGCTGCAATTGTCTTTCAATGCTTGTTACTGTTTATTTAAGTGCCCCATTCAGTAAAACGTTGCTGGATGCACACGATCTTCCGCCTTACGTGTGATGATAGCACTTTTATCAGAGTTCGTAACAGATTCATTTTGACATTGGGTGCAAACCCGTGATAAGGCAAAGTTAATCAAATACGTAATCTCAGAGATCTGCCATATCTGCTTAGAAAGGCAGTGGTGCTAGCAGGCTTCATCATGGTGACAAATGGTCCACATATCTTCCTGCCCACTGAACCTAGTAATTTGCTGTCCTTATCTTGAAGAACAGTGGATGCAGGGAGTGTGGCATGGTACATACTAGCTCCTGAGACAATGACCGATTCTGACGGAGGGTCTGTGTGCAACATAAGAGGGTATTCATCAGACTGCTTTATTACTTCAAGAGACTGTAAAGTGCAGATTTGGTAAAAGTAGGAGTGAGGAAGAGTAGCATGGCTGATCCGGTCTGGAAGAATAAGTTACTTTCGATCATGCTCTTTCTGGTGGATTCACTATCCAACCGTAAATTTATCACCTTGTGCATCCACCAAGGTGCCAGAGACTGAATCTGGAAACTCTTGTAATAGCTCCTGTGTACCACAAGGTGGTGCAACTGAAATCCACTGCAACTCAGCCCCATCTCTAGACTTGATGAGACTGAGCATCTTAAAACCTGCTCTTTGATATCAGTTTAATCATTAGACATTCCATGATTAAATGAAGTATCCACCAGAAAGAATGTAACTAAAGGTAACCTTCATCTGAAGGGATACCTCTAACCGCAGATTCCTCACTATGTGAATCGATACCAAAGCAATGCCCCCTCCAAGGAAGTTAGTCTGAGGAATGAACCTTACACGAGGAGGTCCTGCGGGACTTAGTGGGAAAATTACCATCTCTGTGGACTTGTGAATCAGTGCTGCAGTGCCAGGTAAAAGTATGGACAGATGCCGTTGTTGCCACCTGGCAGATGTCTAAAACCAGAACCCCCTGAGTCCTTTGCTTTGGTGTAATGAGCAGAAAGGCCCACTACGGAGTCCTTTTGTCCTGGGCATAACAGTTTGATGCAGAGGACAATCTATTTGGACTATCTTTCCTTTCTTCGCACCAGAGAACCCAACAAACAGCTGATCATCCAGCTGGTACTCCATAATCCTAGGTGAAGACTAGTCATTGTATTTAGAAGGATGTGGCAGAGAAAATAACACAGGAAGCATGATATACTGCAGTACGTGGGCAGGCGACATCACATCTGGAGGAAAGAATGCCCATGTTCTAAGTACCAGTTTGTCAGGGAAAGAAGGTAGTATATGAAGGCTAAAGCAAAAAGGCCTTCAGCTCATTGATGTGACATGCAGACATCTTCAGAGTAAAGAGTCTCAGAGTACAACTCTGAAGAGGCTCTAATGAAGGTCTCACTGCAGCATAATGAAGGGAGCAAACGTAAGCCCTTTGACAAAAGGCATTACAACAGGTGATTTGCATAATGAGGGCTGATGAGGCAAAGAAAAGATGAAAGGGCCAAAAAGTATCCCGTAACAGAACCCACAGCAAAGCCTTGCCAGGGTAAAGAGAGCATGAACAAAAGCATATCAGACACTCTAGCCCATTGGTTCTTAACCTGTAGTCTGCAGACCCCCGAAGGTCTGATGAGAACATAATCCAAATAAATCAGCATATTTAATATTAAAACAGTTTTGTGGTGCTACATATTTTATCTGCTAAATTAAATAGCACCAGTGGACTGTATGCTGCAGTACACAAACACTTGTGTATTGCAGCACACAGTAATGTTACCACACTCCAACCCTGGTGCCTTAATCATACTAATTTCTCCAAACGTCTCAAACCCTTTCTGGTGTTGTGACACACACTATGTTTCTGCATAATGCAGCTGCCCCTGCTGATTTATTTGTCCTTTGCTTCCTTAAAAAATCAGACAGAGATCAAGAACTCAAGAACAGTCCAAGGCAATTAGCAAGTTTTTAACAGCAGCCAAGCCCTCATTTCCCCCCCCCCTTCAGTCGTGACTCTGTGAAAGTATTTATGCCAGTGAATTGATACACCCCTCTCTGCCCCCACTCAACAATGAAAAGTATCTGTAGCTTCCCCGTTAATAATGGTGCCCCTTTCATAGTAAAGATAAGAGCTTATATATTTCTTCGCACATTCCTTCTTCATATTGATTTAGGCAAGAATCATATTTGCACATAAGGATGTGCTAGGCCAGTCCATTAATGGGTGGTTACTTACTGGTGATCTTCATGACTCCGAGTCTACGATTTCCCAGTCACAGCCATTACTGCTTGAGCGAACGCTCCTCCCACCAGAATGATCACCAAGCAAAATAAAAAAAATGGTTCCCATCATTTCCCAGTGGCTACATGCTAATTCCTGTAACCACACTGACCTCATATCCTGTGTTCCCAAGCTAAATATCAGATGCCGATAACTCCTCTGGAATGGAGGGATGGGAAACTTCGTCAATGATTTCCAGTGAATTCAACACAGAAATGCCAAAAGCAGATGAAGGAGTGCACCCCGGTAATGTTGATCCCTAAAGTTGTGGGGAGAAGTCCAAGTTGCAGAATTACAAATTTCTGCATTTGAAGAACCATTAAATGCTGCCTAGAAGACTACACTACCTCTTGTTGAGCTCCTCGAATCTACACTGGTTAACATTTTTCCCTGTGCCTCACAGGCTCTAATAATAACCCACATCAGCTACCTACTCACGTTGCATTATACGGTTTAAGACCCTGACCTAGTATGCCAAAAGTGACAAACAAAGCATCCACTTTCCTAAATCATACTGTCCGAACCCAGGCAAACTGATGAACAAGTTACTTCCCTTCAGTAACTCCTTATCTGATAGAGACAATATCTAGCCACAGATTCCTTACCTTTGAATTTCCCCAGCCGTCAGACAGAATCTGGAAGATCTTTCGTGAGCAGTAGACCTGCGCACCAGTGGGTGTCATCAGTTGGCTCCGCATGGCGACGTCCATACAGGAAGTGATGTCTGCGTCACCTATACAGGTGCCACTTTGACGCGCTGATGTCAGTTACTTTTCACGACTTTCCACGCCAGAGGCGCAGAGCCATGAAGTGGAATGACACTCGTGTGTCCAAACTAGGGCCCTGACAGGGATCAGCCCTGACCCTAGAAATCTGTCTGCAGAGTGGGGAGGATGGGTGGGTCGGTAAGGAATTGGCGGCTGGATAGTATCTCTACCAGATAAGGCGTTACCAAAGGTAAGTAACTGGTTCATCTAACAGAGACATCTAGCCGCAGATTCCTTGCCTTTGAATAGATATCCAAGCACTACAATCCCCGGAGGAGGGTCTGCAGACAAATTTAGACTAAGAAGTCCTGCAGGACCAACCGGGCGAAATGCCCATCCCTTCGGACCTGACTGTCGAGGCAGTAATGCTTGGTAAAAGTGTGCAGGGATGCCCACGCTGCTGCCTGAAAGATGTCCAGGACTAACGCAGTGGTCACAACCTTAGCTCTGGTGAAATGAGCTCTTAAGCCTTCAGGAGGCTGCATCTTTGCCAGTGCGTAGTGGAGGAAAGTACCTTTTTGGCATGGCTACCTCCCACTTTTTGTCTGACTCTGATGAATCTTTGACTGAATATGCACTGGGTTCCTGCTATCCAGGTTCCCAGTGCCTTAATTCTTTCCCAAAATGGTACCTTTGGTTCCACAATTGGCACACCTTGGCTCACATATAAGCCCCTTGTAAAATATACCAGTGGTACCAAGGGCCTTGTGACCAGAGAGGGTTTCTAAGGGCTGCAGCATGTATTGTGCCACCCTAAAAGACCCCTTAACAAACACAAGCATACTACCACTGCAGCCTGCGTGTTTTAGTGTAGATAAAAGTGAGGAGTCAACCTGGCACACATCTCTGTGCGCCAAGCCTACCAGTACTGCAAGAGGCATAGGTAAGTCACCCTTATAGCCCTAAGGCAGGGTGCACTATACCTCATGTGAGGGCATAACTGCACAAGCACTGCATATAGTGTCTAAGTCCATTCATAGACATTATAAGTGCACAGTGAAGCCATACTGAGTACATGGGCAGGGAGCTTGTCACTACGAGTCTATCAGCTCCATGATGGCTTCATCGAATTCCAAGATGTTTGTTACCAAGCATCTTAGATTAATGAACCCACACTGATGCCAGTGTAGAATTAATTAATAAATGCACTCAGAGGGCACCTCAGAGGTGCCCACTGAAAACCAACCCACCCACTAGTGTGTGCCTGACTGGTCTGCACCAGCCTGCCACCTCTAGACATGTTTCTGACCCCATAAGGTGGGAGCCTTTTGCTCTTGTGGCTCAAAATCAAGACCTGCTCTGGGTGGAAGTGCTTCACACCTACCCCCAAGCAGGAACAGCATTGAAAGGCGGTGAGCTCAAAGGCTTACCGTACTTTGTTATGCTGACCTGGGCCTCTTCAGCTAGTGGAGATGCCCGCCCCTCTGACCAAACCCCACTTTTGGCGTCAAGGTCGGCGGGAAAATTAGTAAGCAGGAGAGGTGTGTCCCCTCTCAATAATGGCCACCCCTAAGATGCTCTGAGCTGAAGTGACGCCCCCCTTTCAAAATCCTCTATATTGTTTTAGAGGATACTAGCCAATAGGGTTAGGGGCATGCCACCTCCCCAAAGGGAGTGGACATACAAAGGGTGTAGGCACCCTAAAGGTAAGTAGCCCATTGGCTACTACCTTATAACCCCTACAATGCCCCTAAATTGAGCATTTAGGGGCACCCCTGAACCTTAGTCCTCAGATTACCGACCACCTACAAAAAAGAGAGCAAAGAAGAGCCAAACCCTGAACGACAAGAAGCACCAGCCACTGACTTGGCTCCAGCCCCGCCAGCCTGTCAGCGAACTTCAAACTTTGCAAGCTTCCACGACTCGTCCCGCAGACCAGCGACCTCCAAAACCCTGGGAGAACAGCCTGCCTTCCATAAAGACTGCTGCTCTCCTGTGGACAGCCGACCTATTCAAAAAATTACCAAATTCAAAGACCAAAACTCTCCATGTGGAACCGCGAAACAGACCACCTCTGCACCTGATGCCCACGGCCCGAGTCCAAGTGGCCCATCGGTCTAGAAATGGTTCCCCAGTGATCCTGAGCAAGGTCCCTCGTGGATTGATCCCTGCCAGACTCCACGTCGACGCCTGCAGCCTCTGCTCGACGGCTCCCCCCAACTGTGACCTGCACTGGAAATTAGTATGATTAAGGCACCAGTGTTGGAGTGTGGTAACATTACTGTGTGCTGCAATACACAAACACTTAACAGTTAAGCTGATTTCTGACGCCAAAGAACACCCCTGCATGTGGAGGCCTTGGGGAGATCTACCGACGGTGTCCCAACGCTCCAGTGCACCCCAACTTACCTGTGCAGCTGCAGGCTTCTTTCATCCAGCCTCCTGGCCTGAGCCTGCAGCATTTTTCCGACTTTGAGATTCCCCATTGGTTTGCAGTGGGCGCCGACGTTGTGCTGGCACTCTGCACCAGGCCACCCCTGTGCCGCTGAGGGTGTAAGTTGGGGCTGCCTTGTGGCCCCCCGTGCTTAACTTAACCCCTGGAGACTGGGTTACCAAACCGTGCTACTTACCTGTGAGTAGTACCACTGCGATTACCCCCTTTCTGTATTGGATAACATTGGCACCAGATCCCGAGTTTGACATCTGCACCCGGCAGCCCCCAGTGCCGCTGGTGGTGCAGTGAGGTCACTTAACTGAACCAAGTGGAGAGGTGTGGTGCAGCGGCCAGGGCAGCTGACTTCGGAGCACAGGGTTCACGGTTCGATCCCCGGCTCCGGCGGCAGCTCAGCTCAGCACCATGTGACTCTGGGCAATAGCTCACTTAATTTCCACTACGGCCCCCAGCGCCTTGAGACCCGTAAGGGTGAGTAGCTGCGCTATATAAAAACGGACTTACAACCTTGCCTTGTACTGATTCTTCATTGAAAAGCTCAATATCGTATATCGTTTACTTACCTGCATATTGCTGATAAGGTTTTCTCGAATAGGATAACATTGTACTGATTGAAAAATGCATGGTGTCCACTTTTTACATTGAAAAACAGTGATATTGCAAAACTTATTTTACTGCAACACAGTATCTTTGACTCTATAAAATAAATCTGCTAAAAGTATTATTTTTACAAACCATTGGTCTTGGATTTAGTCACTGAGTGTGTGTTATCATTTCTTCAAAACCCTAAAGGGAGAGTGAAAGAGGTTCAACCTGAAATGTTTCCTCTAGAATCTGTATAACACAATCAAAGTTTCTCTCTTATTCACAACAAAAAAACAGGACCAAGTGTTTTGTCCAGATCATAGATTTATAGGAACTCCCAGGGGGAGACTAGCTCCCTCAGGTTGAGTCCGCCGGGGTGGCATTGTTCCTACCCCGGTGAGAGAGGTTGTCAAATGATGAAGCATGCCTTGATAAGTTGAGGGTGAGACGACCTCTCAAAAATCTTTTGATGACCCATACTCCTATTCTAGTTCTTAACAAACATGTGGTCTGAGTTAACCATAAAATCCCTCAAGTGACTTTGATTGTGTTATGTAATCATTTCTTGCCTGTGTGTGTACAACAAATGCCTAGCACTGCCCTCTGATAAGCCTAACTGCTCGCCCACACTACCACAAAACAGAGCATTAGTATTATCTATGTTAGCCTCTGTAATGCCTCTGGGGATCCACTGGACTCTGTGCACACTATACCTTACTTTAGTATGGTATATACAGAACCAGCATCCTACTTGTAGTAGATCTTGATGCAGAGACCGACCCATCGAGAGATGGTCTGTTTCTGCACAGCCCAACCTTTCTTAGCACCTACATACCTCATGGAGAGTTGGTCGTCCACATGGAACTCTTGTGTATGGTCAAGGTAGAAAAACGCTCTTTTTGGGTCCAGACGGTGGAGTCGCTCCTCTTCTTTAGAGGGACGTGGAGGAGGGTAGAAAGTAGGCAAGGTGACAGATTGGTCCACATGAAATGGTGTTACCACTTTTGGTAGGAAAGAGGCCCTAGTGCAAAACACCAGTTTGTCAGGAAAAACTAATAGGAAGGAAGGCTTGAGTGATAAAGCCTGCAGCTCACTCACCCTCCTGGCCGATGTAATTGCCACAAGCAAAGCTGTTTTGATGGTCAGCAGCCTGAGGGGACAATTGTGTATATGGTCGAAGGGAGCACACATCAGAAATGTGAGATCCAAATTAAGGTCCCACTGAGGCATAATGAAATGGGAAGACCTTTTAGAAATCTATTTACAATGAGAGATTTAAATAAGGAGGGTTGGTCAGGTAGCCACAAGAAGCCACAAGAAGGCAGATAGGGCAGAAAGATACCTTTCAGAGTGCCTAGAGCAGAGCTCTGTTGGGTAAGGGTCGAAATAAAAAGCAACATTAAAGAAAGGGAGGCAGAAAGAGGATCAATAGACTTTTCTGTACAATATAATACAAACCTTTTCCATCGGCAGGCATATAGCATTTGGTGGAGGGACGCCTGACTGCCAGAATAACATTGCAGACTTTGGGAGGAAGATTGTAAGCTATCAACTGCCACCACTCAATCTCCACGCAAGAAGGTGAAGAGTTGACAGGTTCAGGTGGACGACCCTCCCCTGCTGCTGCGACAGGAGATCCTCCTAATGTTGAGAAGTTCAGGATAACAGACTCTCCGTGCCCAGTCTAGAGCCACAAGGATGACTTGGGCCGGACGTTCCTCATCTTCTTGAGAACTCTGGGCAGGAGTGGAATGGGCAGAAAGGCATACAGGAGGCTTGAGCTCCACTCGAGATGGAAAGTGTCCCAGAGCGAGAGCCGACTTGGAAACTCCAGCACGCAAAACTGCTGACATTGTGCATTCTCAACAGAGGCAAACAGATCTAACTAAGGCTCTCCCCATTGTTGAAAGAGACCTTGCGCCATCTTCGGCTGGAGACACCATTCGTAATCCACTGGGCATTAACGGCCAAGTTTGTCCATCCTGGCTTTCAGGGGACCTGCCAGGTGTTGGACCACCTGGGAAATGCCCTGCTGTTTCAGCCATGTCCAGAGAGGCAGGTCCACAACCCCACCCGCCCTGTTTGTTGCAGTACCACATAGCAGTGGTGTTGTCCGTGAACCCCCGTACCAGCCTTCCCTTGATGGATCACTTGGAGCTCCAGCATGTTAATTTGGAGTCCGGATTCGGCTGGAGACCAGAGTCCTCTGATCTCTACCTCTCCCAGATGGTCACCCCATCCCAGGAATGACGCATCTGTCACTACTGTGAGATCTTGTTGGGAAAGGGAGAGGGGGGTCTGCTGCTGAACCAATCGCAATTCATTAGCCATCACTGCAGGTCCTTTGCAGTTCCCGCCGAGATCTGGACCATGTCGGAGAGATTCCCTGATGCTGTGCACACTGGAACTTCAGGTCCCACTGCAGAGCCAGCATATGCCATCAGGATGCAGGAGGCCAAGAGGCCCAGCAGCCCCAGTCAGTCTCACCGAAACCCAGTATAGAGGCTGAAACATCGGTATCATAGCCTGAATATCCTGGAATCGTCCCTCGGGAGGATAAGCCTGAAACTGCGCTGTGTCCCGACAGGTCCAATGAAAGTGAGCGTCTGAGAGGGAGTCAGGTGTGACTTTGGCATGCTGATTGTGAACCCCAGCAAATGCAGGACCTCCGCCGTAGTCTGCAAGTGGGAGAGGACAGCTTGGGGCGAGCCCGTCTACAGCAGCCAGTCATCAAGATAGGGGAAGACTGGCACCCCTGATCTGCACAGATGAGCTGAAACCACTGTCACCACCTTAGTGAACATCCAAAGGGCGCTGGTAAGGCCAAAAGGGAGCAGGGTGAACTGAAAATGCTAGTGGTCTCCCGTAAACTACAGTTAACGTCAAGGGGCAGACAGGACGGGGATGTGAAAATAGGCGTGCTGCATGTTCAATGCTACCATCCAGTCTCCTGGGTCCAGGGCAGACAAGACCTGAGCCAATGTGAGCATCTTGAATTTCTCCTTTTTGAGGAAATAGCTGAGGGATCAGAGATCAAGGCTAGCATGAAAGCCCTTGTCCTTTTTCAGGAATAGCAACCACAACCCACTTCTGGCACAGGAATCCTCTCTATGGCTCCCTCGGCCAAGAAAGCCATGACTTTCTTGCGGAGCAGGGACAAATGATCATCCGTCAGCCAGTTGTAAGATGAAGGCATGGAGGGAGGGGTAGTCTTGAAGAGGAGTGTGCAGCCACTTCGAAGAATCTTCAGAACCCACCTGTCGATGCTAAGGACTCGCAGTGGTGGAGGTGATGGCGGATCCTGTAGGAAAGTAGGATCTTACTGGCATAGATACCCCCACTTTGTGCCTGATGTCAGTATGTTTTGACTGTAGTACACTGGGATCCTGCTAACCAGGACCCCATTGACAGTGCTCTCTTCTCTAAATTTACTGGTAAGTACTTTGTACACCCCCCAATTGGCATACTGGGGTACCATTATAAGTCCCTAGCACATGGTACTGAGGTACCCAGGGCATTGGTACTCCTGGGATCTCCTATGGGCTGCAGCATGTGTTGTGCCACCTATAGGAGCCATGCAAACTCTGTCTGCAGAGCTGCCATTGCTGTTTGCGTGACAGGGTGTATGCACCCTTCACTTCAGATATAAGGTTTCCCTTATATCCCAGTCACTGCACTTAAAATGTATAAGTCACCCCTAAGGTAGGCCCCTCAGTCCAAGGGCAGGGTGCATGGTTCTAAGTGTGTGGGCACCCCTGCCTGAGCAGAGGTACCCCTACAAAGCCCAGACTCCATTTTCTGGACTTTCTAAGCACGGGACAGCAATTATAAGGTATGTAGTGGACACTGGCAAGTCTAGATTTCAAACTACATAATGGATCCCCGAACCTAGTCATGTTTGGTATCAAACATGTTGGAATCATGCAACTACAGAGATTCCAGTGTTAGTTGCATGATACCATGTACTGGGAAGCTCCTTAGAGGACCCCCCGCCCCAATACCTACCTGTGTATCCTTCCGGGGTCTGAAGGCCAGCCTGCGCTGCTGCTGACCCTAGACAGTGTTATGCCACCCGCTGATGAGCTTCACTCGGGCAGGAGAAGCTGAACAAAGGTTTTCCTGTAAAGGAGCGGTGTGATCACCTCTCCTTTAGAATTAGATAGGGTGGGTGCACTTGTGAGTGCCACCAGACTGCATTGAAGGGCACATTTGGTACCCTCCTTGCATAAACCAGTTTTGCCCAGTTCAGGAGCCCTTGGCTCCCGCTCTGGCACGAAACTACACAAAGGGCCGGGGAGTGACCACACCCCTACCCAGCACCTCCCTAGAGAGGTGCCCAGAGCTCTCCCAGGTTGCTACTTGATTCTGCTATGTTGAATCTTGGCCCCTGGGAGCATCTGACTGGCTAGGACAGCTGAGTAGCGTCCCTGGCTACCTCTGATAGGTGGGTCACCAGAGAAGAGGTCCTTTCCCTTTTTAGGGTTACTTAAGGGCTCCCCTTAGGGTGGGTCCTTAGATTCATCAGGACAACAACTTCTGGAACTGACTGCCTGTCGCTGAAGATTGTTCAAAGACTCTTCTGCTGGTGGACACTGGAACTCTGATGTTCTTTAAGCCAGGTCCCACAACAAGATTGCTCTCGGTAGGAAGAATCCTGCTGCAACTTTCTCCCTGTGCTTCTCCAAAGATCTGCAACTCCGTAGCGGTGCATTGTCCGAGTCACCAGGGACTCAGCCTGCATACTAGCATGAAGAAATCTCCTTTGAAGTGAAGGAGTCACTTCCCTGCATCTGCAGGCACATTGACGTTGACGACCGGTTTGCTGATCCTGTTGTCCCACAGACATCGCCCGGCTCTGCAACACAGGTGGTGGTTTGTTGGTTCTCTAGAGGCCTGACCAGTGTTCCCTGCAAGTTGGGAGACTGCCAAAGGAGACCGCTTTCCTGTGCACCGTGTCCGTTTAGTGTTAACAAGGCTTGTTGGCTCCTTCCACTGAAGATCTTCAAGCTCCAAGTAGCCCCTACCTCCAGCATTGCACAGCTCCAAGCACGTCGTCTTGCCTGCATCTTCTGCCTCGTGTGCCTTCATCTGTGTGTTGCTGGGGCTTCCTTGTGACCTCCTGTGCCTGCTGTCAGATGGTCCTCGAGGGGGCTCCATCGATTCCTGCTGGCTCTTCTGCGTGCTGAGGGCGGGCCCTGACTTACCCCTGTTGTGTTAGTACCACAGACCTTGCTGGTCTGCAATAAAGCATCTTCTCTCGCGAACCGTTGTTTGCATTTGCCAAGGCTTGTTGGTGGTCCTGCTGGCCGCTGACCTTACTGCACTCGTCGACCGGTGTGGGACAGCTCGTGAAAGGCTCCTGGGCTTCTGCAACGTCACCTAGTCTCCACAGCTGCTGTCTCCTCTTCACCATGCTACAGCAAGAACCTTCAACCAGAGCTGGTATTGTGCTCCTGTCCCTCCTGATCACTTCCGGGTTGTTTGGACTCTGTCCCCTCTGCTTTCAGGTTCTTCTCATCTGGATTCTTCATCCTGGTTCCACCGGCCTGGTCCACCAGAAGCTGTAGCTGCTGAACTTCCACGACCCCCCCACTGGCGTCTACCGAGGTTTTCGACACCACTTCACCCCTATGCACCAGGGCTCCATGGTACAGGTATCCGTATCTTTTGGGTATCCACGGGTGGGGTGACTCTCCAACCTTCCTTGATCCAAATGGTTCCATTGGGGTCCTTAGGGAAGGGTCCTAGAACTCTAATTCTCCAACCACGACTTACCCTGTGTTGTTCTATGGACGTCTGACCCGGTGTAACCACACTGCACCTGGGCGCCTTGGGGTCCCTGGCTACTCACCTTGGATGGCTCCTTGCTTCCCCTGAGTCCTCCAACCTTGAGTACTAGTCCTGTTTTGGTAACCATTTCGCATTCCACTATTTTAGTATATGTTTTTTTTTTCTATGCTACTTACCTCTTTTTTAAGTATTCTTTGTGTGCAATTGATATCTCCGGTTGGGAGATATACCAAGTTAGTGTCTAGTGTGTAGCAATAAAGTATTTTTCTACTCACCTGGTGTGGTTCTTTCTTGTGTAAAAAGCTTACTGACCGACATAGTGGTACATGCAACTGCTCTACACCCTCCTGGATAAGCCTTAGCTGCTCTCCACAGCTAACCCTTGAGAGCTTTGGTTTTCAGGGACCTAAACACTACCACTAAGGGTTGCCTGGACTCAGTGCACAGTGCCTCACCATAGGTGGACACTATATAGTGATCCAGCCTCCTACATTGGTGGTGTAGCGGTTAGGATAAAGACTTGCATTGCTTTACCACTTTGTCATAAGTAAGGTTTGTAGGAGAGTAGGATCTGCCTCTTATGGTTACCCCCACTTTTTGCTGATGCTTCACTGTATTTTGACTTTAGTCTGGCTGGGGCCCTGCTAATCAGAACCCCAGCCTAGCTGCTTCCTCTCTACAATGGATTCCATGTACCTTAGGTACATCTCTGATTGGATTCTGGGGTGCCCTTATAAGTCCCTAGTATATGGTATACTATGTACCCAGGGCATAGGTAACCCAGGGGCCTACCAGGGGCTGAAGCATGTATTGTGCCACCCCTGGAAGGCCCTCCAAAATGACACCACAGGTCTGCTACTGCAGCCTGGGTAAGGTGGTGCATGCACCCCTTACTGTGATATAGGCTACCTATATCACTGCCATTGCACACACATATAAACCTATAAGTCACTCCTAAGGCAGGCCTTAACAATCCTGAAGGCAGAGTGCTTGGTTTGTATGTGAGAAGGTGCCCCTGCATGAGCAGGGCCCCTCTGCAGCGTTCGGAGCCAATCCTCTGGTGTTGTTTGTGGTGCAGCCTGACCATATACTCTTAAGTGCATTATATCCTCGCGGTAAATGCTAACTTTGGGATGGCTGCACGGAAACATGTCGTGTTTGGTGTCAAACATCCTGGAATACTACCCCCCGCCAGTTCTGGCGGCGGGGGTAGCATTCCACCCTTCTAGAGGGAGAGACATGTACACACCGGTATACCCGGAATTGACTTTCCAGAGCCCTGGCATCACAAAATGGATGCCGCTGCCACAGACACAAGTCTGGCCTCCTGCTGCTGACCGAAACTCCGGCAGGGGAGGCCTGGACAATAGGTTTCCTGTTGCAAGGAGGTGTAACCACCTCCCAAGACAGGATAGTGTGTATTGGGGCTGGGCGGGAGCACTCCCTGGTGCTGTGAAGTCCTGCACTGGGGGCACGTTTGGTGTCCCTGTGCATAGTCCAGTTCAAACCGGTTGCATGGGCTACCTGCCCCTGCTGTGGCGCGAAACTGGACAAAGGGAATGGGTGTAACCACCCCTCTTCCCTGACCCTCCCATAGGTGGGTCCCCAGAGTATGTCCAACCCCCTAACTTAGTATAAGTATGGGACCCCAGTCCTTAGGACTTTAGATTACCCTGGACGAAACTCTGAAGCCGAATCCTGGACCTTCGACGCTCTACTACAAGATTAGAGGACTGAAGAATCTCCCTGGGGTCAAGGAGTGACTCCCCTGCTTGGCAGGCACCAAAGAAGCAATTGTCCGGTCTGCATCGCTGAAGCTCCCGCCGGACGCCGAAGTCTTTGCATCACCAGAGGTGGATTTCCAGACTTCCCCGAGGCTGCCCTGAGACCCCAGTAAAGCTGAAGCACGTAGCTGTCGTGGGTAACGTGGAACCGTGACCCCTGGACACCGAGAACTTTTGCAAGTGCATCCTCTTCCTGGTCTCCCATGAAGTTGTGCTTTGGGCTCCGAGTAGCCCCCGCCTCCAGCACCGACTGCACCGAAGATCACTGGCCCCCACTCCACGAGTGTCCTGTGAGCCAGCTCCAAGTGCGTCCACTCGAGGCTCCTTCGCGGTCGCTTGTCCGTTGGCTAGTGGGCCCCTCCGAAGGCAACTCTTCTTCTCCTTGGGCTTTCCTGGTTGCTCCAGACGTGTCCTGACTTACCCTCGCTGGGTGAGACCCTCAGACCTTGCTGGTCTGCACCAACGTCCTTTCTTTGTTTCCACGTGACTTGCCGTTGCCAAGGCTTGTTGGGTCCAATCCGGTCGCCGACACCCCAGCACTCGACAGACGTCGTGGGACAGCTCGAATCCAGCTCCTGGTCATCGTCGACGCCTCCTGGACCTCGTGGCTTAAGATTCAAGACACCTGTAAACCAACCTGAAGCACCCGACATCGGTGGGCATCCGCTCATCGCCTTCCTGGTCACTGGCTAGTGACCCAGACTCTGTCCCCTCTGCTTTCAGGTTCTTCAGATCTTCGATCCATCCTTGGATCCACCTGGACACTTTCGACTTGGTCGCCAGCAGCACTTTGCAGCAGATCGCCATTGAAAACGACGACGAAACCCGACCCCGAAAGACACCTATGCACCCAGCTTCCCTGGGTGAGGTAACTCGAGTACTCCGGTGCTCCCGTGGGTATAGACTCTAGAACGGCCTAGTTCTAAAGGGGATTGCTCCAAGTCCTCCTCTAAGTGTCCTTTTCTTTTAAAATTCCAACCGCGACTTTCCCCATAGAAGTTAACGGTGATTCGCGGCTGTGTTCCCACACTGCACGCGTCCCCCGTGGGTCCCCTGTGTCACTACCTTGGGTGGTTCCTTGTGGTCCAAGCACTTCTACAGGCTCTAGGCCTTGTGTCTAGCTCAGTCGTGGTTCTTATACCACTTTATTGGTATATGGTTTGGTACGCCCCTAGGGCTCAAACATGTATTTGTGCTATTACTGTTGATATTCGACTTGTAACTTATGCACTTCGAACTCTAGCCTCATAAAGAGACTAGAGGGGTGTGTTTACGACTAAATACATATATTTTATATATATACCTGGTGTGGTCCTCTTTCATTTGGTCACTCAAGAGATTATAGACTGGTAAAACAAGCTGCTTTACATTCCTTCAAGACTTAGCCTGAAGGCTGCTCTCCATAGCTACCACTAGGATAGCTTTCAATAAAGGTTGTCTTTAACCTATCATTTGATAAGGGGTTGTTTGGACTAGTGCAAGGTGCCCACTAGAACTAGTGGACAGCATATACCAGGCCAACTTCTCACATTGGTGTGCAGCGGGTGGGATTCCAGCTTGCTATTCTTTTACCAGATAATCTCAAATGAATTGATCAACTGAAAACCACTAAGGGTACCTTAGGTACATATAATTCAAGCTTAGGATACAGTAAGTTCTACTGAACTTAGAGTTGTGTGTTAAGGGCTAGCACACCCTTTCTACAACTCAAGAGAGTTTAGTAAGCCACACTAGAGTAGGTAGTGCATACACCACACCACACTAGTAATGTCTTCAGGGCCAGGAACCAGTGGGTCCCTGCCAGAAGCCAATGGGCTTCTTCCCTCCAAGTATGATAATCTCCCATTCTTGGAATTGAGAGCATTATGCACTGCTAGGAAGTTGAAGACAGGCAAAAGTGCCAACACCCAACGCCTCATAGAGGTACTCCTGTTAGATGATCTCAGAAGACCCTTAGGGTCTGAAGGGGTAGGCAGAGAGGGTGGGGCAGAAGATGAGGAAGGGGCCAGGGGTGAACCAGCCCAGGACCTGCCCTCTGAAACTGGCCAGGAAGGTGACAATGACCTTGACCTGGAAAATCCAGCTACTCCTGCAGAGGAAGAGGAGGATCAGACTGACCTCCCCTTTGTCCCACCAGGAAGAGTTGTGAGTGTGCCTAGAAGGGCCAGATCTTCCTCAGGGGAATCTGACCACTCTAGCACCTCAGTAGGGACCTCTGTTTCCTCTCATAGGAGGGAATCCTCTCATGAAAGGAAAAAGAGACTGCTTCAGTATGAACAAGCTCAGCTTGAGATCAGAAAACAGCAGTTGGCTATAGACAGGGAGTCCCTAGATCTTTTTAGACAAAGAAAAAAGTTGGGACTAGAGTCCCATGGTGGCAGCAATTTCCCCAGAGATAGGGAAAGGTCTTATGACCATAGAAACCTGAATAAGATTGTCCTTCCCTACCAGAGTGGGGATGACATCCACAAATGGATAACTGCACTGGAAAGGGCCTGTAAAGTACAAAGGGTCCCCCAGGAGCAGTGGGCAGCAATCTTATGGCTCTCCTTTGCAGACAAAGGTAGAGACAAGCTCCTCACTGTAAGAGAAGAGGATGCTGATGATTACCATGTCCTGAAGAGTGCACTGATAGATGGGTTTGGCCTAACCACTGAACAATACAGGTTAAAGTT
Organism: Calotriton arnoldi; assembly: GCA_963921515.1. Taxonomy (NCBI): domain Eukaryota; kingdom Metazoa; phylum Chordata; class Amphibia; order Caudata; family Salamandridae; genus Calotriton; species Calotriton arnoldi. The sequence continues at coordinate 3,847,146 of CAWUFW010000174.1, forward strand.
CAGAGAAACCCAAAAGGCACAGACACAGGACTGGGTGGACTTTGTTGATTGTTCTGCTAAGGCTCTGGAAGGTTGGTTACTGGGCAGTAAGGTATGCGACTTCAAGGGATTGTACAATCTTATCATGAGGGAGCAGATTCTTAATAACTGTCAAAATCAGCTGTTGCATCAGTACCTGGTGGACTCTGATCTGACCTCTCCCCAAGAATTGGGAAAAAAGGCAGACAAATGGGTCAGAACCAGGGTGAGGCAGAAGGTACTGAACCAAGGTGGTGACCAGAAGAAGCCAGATTCCAAAAACTCTGATAAGGGTGGGGAGAAGGGTAAAGACCAGAAGTCTTCACAAGGCCCCCAAAAATCTGCATCTGGTGGGGAATCCCAATCCAACAAAGGAAAAGGCCAAAGGAAACCATGGTGCAAAGTCTGTAAGCAAAAGACTCACTGGACAAGTGACTGCACCAAGTCCAAAGACTCCACTCCATCCACCATTGCCCCTAAGGCAACTGTTCCCCCTAGTCCAGCTACAAATGGTGGTGGAAACACTCAGAATAAGGGTTTAGTAGGGTTAACCCTGCGTACTGAGATGGGCTCTGACCTAGTCAGAGTGCCAACTCAGGCTGTCCTAGTCTGTGATGTGGGCATGGATATGTCCCCCTTTGTGAGTCCCAGTAATTTGGGCAAATACAGACAGCAGGCTTTGATTAATGGAAGAGAGGCTTTGGCATTCAGGGACACAGGAGCAAGTGTCACTATGGTGACAAAAGATCTTGTGGAACCTGAGCAGATTATACTTGGTGAAATGTACCAAGTGACCAATGCTAGCAATGTCACAACAGACCATTCTATGGCAGTTGTTAACTTCTCCTGGGGAGGGGTAACTGGCCTTAAGAAGGTTGTGGTGAGTGCAGACCTAACAGTCGAATGCTTGCTTGGCAATGATCTTGAAACCTCAGCTTGGGCAGAGGTGGAGCTCAGGAAACATGCAGAAATGCTAGGGATCCCTGCACATGTGTTTGCTGTGAGTAGGTCACAGGCAAAAATGTCAAAAACTGAACAGGCCCTGGATTCTGGAATAATGGACCAGGTGCCTCCCAAGAGAACGAGTAGTAGGGTTAAGGCAGTGCCTCCCCCCTTGGCTCAGGAAGCAGATCAGTCTCTTGAGGGAGATGATCTCATGCCTGAAGAAGGAACTGTCCCAGAGGAGCTTGAACCTGATCAGGTTGAGTTCTTGGGGACAGGGGGCCCTTCCAGGGCAGATCTGAGCCAGGAGCAGCTGAGCTGCCCCTCTCTTGAACCCCTCAGACAGCAAGCTGCTGCTGAGGCTGCTGGGAATGCTAGTGGAACCCATAAGATCTATTGGGATGATGGACTCCTGTACTCAGAGAGTAGAGACCCCAAGCCTGGTGCAGCCAGGAGGTTGGTTATACCTTTGAAGTTCAGGGGCTTCCTATTGACACTAGCCCATGACATTCCCTTCGCAGGTCACCTGGGCCAGAACAAGACTTGGGACAGGATTATCTCTCACTTTCACTGGCCCCACATGTCTGAAGACACCAAGGAGTTTTGTTGCTCCTGTGTAACCTGTCAAGCCAGTGGGAAGGCAGGTGGCACCACAAAGGCCCCCCTGATACCACTACCTGTGGTGGGGGTGCCCTTTGAGAGGGTGGGGATTGACATAGTTGGACCTATGGATCCCCAAACAGCATCTTGGCACAGATTTATCCTGGTGGTGGTGGACCATGCCACCAGGTACCCAGAGTCCATTCCCCTTAGGACCACTACAGCTCCTGTGGTGGCAAGGGCCTTCCTGGGAATTTTCTCAAGAGTGGGCTTTCCTAAGGAGGTAGTATCTGACAGAGCTGCAAACTTTATGTCCAGTTACTTGACTGCAATGTGGAAGGAGTGTGGAGTGACTTATAAGTTCACCACACCCTATCACCCACAATGCAATGGTTTAGTTGAGAGATTCAACAAAACCTTAAAGGGCATGATTAAAGGGCTCCCAGAGAAGCTTAGGCGGAGATGGGACATACTCTTGCCCTGCCTTTTATTTTCAGGGAGGTGCCTCAAAAGGGGGTTGGCTACAGCCCTTTTGAACTTTTGTTTGGCCATCCTGTCAGGGGTCCATTGTGTCTGGTGAAGGAAGGTTGGGAGTTACCTCTCAAATCCCCTAAACAGGACATAGTGGACTATGTACTTGGTCTCCGCTCCCGGATGGCTGAGTACATGAAAAAGGCAACCAAAAACCTTGAGGCCAGCCAGGAATTACAGAAAGCCTGGCATGACCAAAAGGCTGTGCTGACTGTTTACCAGCCAGGGCAGAGCCAGTGGCCCCAGCAGCCCTCCAAGACAAGTGGAGTGGCCCCCATACAATTGTTGAGCAGAAGGGAGAGGTTACCTATCTGGTAGACCTAGGAACTCCCAGGAGCCCCCATAGGGTGCTTCATGTCAACAGGCTGAAGCCATATGTGGACAGGGCTGACATGGGCTTGCTTATGGCAACTGATGAAGGACAGGAGGAAGAGAGTGACCCACTCCCTGACCTGCTCTCACAGAACCCTGATGATGGGTCAGTAGATGGTGTAACCTTGGCAGGCAGCCTCACTGCCCAGCAGCAAACTGATTGCAGACAGGTGCTCAATCAGTTCAGACACATGTTCTCTCTGACTCCAAGTCAGACCACCTGGTGCACTCATGAAGTGGACACTGGGGACAGTCTGCCTATTAAAAGTAAGATTTATAGGCAACCTGACCAGGTCAGGGACTGTATCAGGACTGAAGTCCAGAAAATGTTGGAACTGGGTGTCATTGAGCCTTCAGATAGCCCTTGGCCTAGTCCTGTGGTCCTGGTGCCTAAACCTCACACCAAAGATGGCAAGAGAGAGATGAGGTTTTGTGTGGACTACAGGGGCCTCAATGCAGTTACTAGGACTGATGCCCATCCAATACCCAGGGCAGATGAGCTAATAGACACTTTGGCCTCAGCCAAGTATCTAAGCACATTTGACCTAACAGCTGGCTACTGGCAGATCAGATTAGCTGAGGATGCAAAGCCAAAAACAGCATTTTCTACCCCTGGTGGGCTTTAACAATTTGTGGTGATGCCCTTTGGTTTGAAAAATGCACCTGCCACTTTTCAGAGGTTGGTGAACACAGTCCTTACAGGTATGGAAGCCTATAGTGCAGCATATCTAGATGATATTGCTGTCTTTAGCTCCACCTGGGAGGACCACCTGGTCCACCTCAGAAATGTTTTGGAGGCCCTGCAGAAGGCAGGCCTCACTATCAAGGCCACCAAGTGCCAGATAGGGCAGAGTCAGGTTGTGTACCTGGGCCACCTTGTAGGTGGAGGCCAGGTTCAACCATTGCAGAGCAAGATCCAGACCATCATGGACTGGGCTGCTCCAACTACCCAGACTCAGGTGAGAGCCTTCTTAGGCCTGACTGGGTACTACAGGAGATTTGTCAAGGGGTATGGATCAATAGTGACACCCCTGAATGGCTTAACCTCTAAAAAATGCCCAAAAAGGTTCAGTGGACAGTTAGCTGTCAAAAGGCATTTGATGACCTGAAGCAGGCCATGTGCACTGCTCCCATTCTGCAGAGCCCTGATTACTCCAAGAAGTTCATTGTCCAAACAGATGCATCTGAATTGGGGGTTGGGGCTGTACTGTCACAATTGAATGATGAAGGTCAGGATCAGCCAGTAGCTTTCATTAGCAGAAGGCTGACCCATTGAGAGAAACGTTGGTCAGCCATTGAGAGGGAGGCCTTTGCTGTGGTTTGGGCTCTGAAGAAGTTGAGGCCATACTTGTTTGGCACTCACTTCCTTGTTCAGACATACCATAAGCCCCTCTTATGGCTAAAACAGATGAAGGGTGAAAACCCCAAACTTTTGAGGTGGTCCATTTCCCTACAGGGGATGGACTATACAGTGGAACATAGACCTGGGAGTAACCATGCCAATGCAGATGGACTCTCCAGATATTTCCACTTAGAACATGAAGACTCAACTGGTCAAGGTTAGTTTAATGTCCCTGCGTTTGGGGGGGGGGGGTTGTGTAGGAGAGTAGGATCTGCCTCTTATGGTTACCCCCACTTTTTGCTGATGCTTCACTGTATTTTGACTTTAGTCTGGCTGGGGCCCTGCTAATCAGAACCCCAGCCTAGCTGCTTCCTCTCTACAATGGATTCCATGTACCTTAGGTACATCTCTAATTGGATTCTGGGGTGCCCTTATAAGTCCCTAGTATATGGTATACTATGTACCCAGGGCATAGGTACCCCAGGGGCCTACCAGGGGCTGAAGCATGTATTGTGCCACCCCTGGAAGGCCTCCAAAATGATACCACAGGTCTGCTACTGCAGCCTGGGTAAGGTGGTGCATGCACCCCTTACTGTGATATAGGCTACCTATATCACTGCCATTGCACACACATATAAACTTATAAGTCACTCCTAAGGCAGGCCTTAACAATCCTGAAGGCAGAGTGCTTGGTTTTTATGTGAGAAGGTGCCCCTGCATGAGCAGAGCCCCTCTGCAGCGTTCGGAGCCAATCCTCTGGTGCTGTTTGTGGTGCAGCCTGACCATATACTCTTAAGTGCATTATATCCTCGCGGTAAATGCTAACTTTGGGATGGCTGCACGGAAACATGTCGTGTTTGGTGTCAAACATCTTGGAATACTACCCCCCGCCAGTTCTGGCGGCGGGGGTAGCATTCCACCCTTCTAGAGGGAGAGACATGTACACACCGGTATACCCGGTATTGACTTTCCAGAGCCCTGGCATCACAAAATGGATGCCGCTGCCACAGACACAAGTCTGGCCTCCTGCTGCTGACCGAAACTCCGGCAGGGGAGGCCTGGACAATAGGTTTCCTGTTGCAAGGAGGTGTAACCACCTCCCCAGACAGGATAGTGTGTATTGGGGCTGGGCGGGAGCACTCCCTGGTGCTGTGAAGTCCTGCACTGGGGGCACGTTTTGTGTCCCTGTGCATAGTCCAGTTCAAACCGGTTGCAGGGGCTACCTGCCCCTGCTCTGGCGCGAAACTGGACAAAGGGAATGGGTGTAACCACCCCTCTTCCCTGACCCTCCCATAGGTGGGTCCCCAGAGTATGTCCAACCCCCTAACTTAGTATAAGTATGGGACCCCAGTCCTTAGGACTTTAGATTACCCTGGACGAAACTCTGAAGCCGAATCCTGGACCTTCGACGCTCTACTACAAGATTAGAGGACCGAAGAAACTCCCTTGGGGTCAAGGAGTGACTCCCCTGCTTGGCAGGCACCAAAGAAGCAATTGTCCGGTCTGCATCGCTGAAGCTCCCGCCGGACGCCGAAGTCTTTGCATCACCAGAGGTGGATTTCTAGACTTCCCCGAGGCTGCCCTGAGACCCCAGTAAAGCTGAGGCACGTAGCTGTCGTGGGTAACGTGGAACCGTGACCCCTGGACACCGAGAACTTTTGCAAGTGCATCCTCTTCCTGGTCTCCCACGAAGTTGTGCTTTGGGCTCCCAGTAGCCCCCGCCTCCAGCACCGACTGCACTGAAGATCACTGGCCCCCACCCCACGAGTGTCCTGTGAGCTAGCTCCAAGTGCGTCCACTTGAGGCTCCTTCGCGGTCGCTAGTCCGTTGGCTAGTGGGCCCCTCCGAAAGCAACTCTTCTTCTCCTTGGGCTTTCCTGGTTGCTCCAGACGTGCCCTGACTTACCCTCACTGGGTGAGTCCCTCAGACCTTGCTGGTCTGCACCAACGTCCTTTCTTTGTTTCCACGTGACTTGCCGTTGCCAAGGCTTGTTGGGTCCAATCCGGTCGCCGACACCCCAGCACTCGACAGACGTCGTGGGTCAGCTCGAATCCAGCTCCTGGTCGTCGTCGACGCCTCCTGGACCTCGTGGCTGAAGAATCAAGACACCTGTAAACCAACCTGAAGCACCCGACATCGGTGGGCATCCGCTCATCGCCTTCCTGGTCACTGGCTAGTGACCCAGACTCTGTCCCCTCTGCTTTCAGGTTCTTCAGATCTTCGATCCATCCTTGGATCCACCCGGACACTTTCGACTTGGTCGCCAGCAGCACTTTGCAGCAGATCGCCATTGAAAACGACGACGAAACCCGACCCCGAAAGACACCTATGCACCCGGCTTCCCTGGGTGAGGTAACTCGAGTACTCCGGTGCTCCCGTGGGTATAGACTCTAGAACGGCCTAATTCTAAAGGGGTTTGCTCCAAGTCCTCCTCTAAGTGTCCTTTTCTTTTAAAATTCCAACCGCGACTTTCCCCATAGAAGTTAACGGTGATTCGCGGCTGTGTTCCCACACTGCACGCGTCCCCCATGGGTCCCCTGTGTCACTACCTTGGGTGGTTCCTTGTGGTCCAAGCACTTCTACAGGCTCTAGGCCTTGTGTCTAGCTCAGTCGTGGTTCTTATACCACTTTATTGGTATATGGTTTGGTACGCCTCTAGGGCTCAAACGTGTATTTGTGCTATTACTGTTGATATTCGACTTGTAACTTATGTACTTCGAACTCTAGCCTCATAAAGAGACTAGAGGGGTGTGTTTACGACTAAATACATATATTTTATATATATACCTGGTGTGGTCCTCTTTCATTTGGTCACTCAAGAGATTATAGACTGGTAAAACAAGCTGCTTTACATTCCTTCAAGACTTAGCCTGAAGGCTGCTCTCCATAGCTACCACTAGGATAGCTTTCAATAAAGGTTGTCTTTAACCTATCATCGATAAGGGGTTGTTTGGACTGGTGCAAGGTGCCCACTAGAACTAGTGGACAGCATATACCAGGCCAACTTCTCACAAGGTTTCCATAAGAAACCACTACTACCTCTGGTAATTATAGGTAAGATTTTTTGCTAAACATTTAGGTAAGTATCAAGGGTCTAGCATAGCCCTTTCTCCAAACCTTTGGAATTTTAGATTGCTAGAGTCCTACAGTACACTAGCACCAAGTCCACTACTGGGGAATCTAGCCAGACTCAGGAGTCTAGATACAGTGCCCTTAGGTTCCAGGAACTTAGGACTCTGTGCAAAGCTACAGGACTTAAGACAGGTAGTAAACCCAATAGGTCTCTTCTGTTGGAATTACTCCTCCAAGACGACATCCAGAATCCTGGGAGGTCACTGGAGGAGGAAGGCCTTGGTGGGGGGGATGACCTTGAAGAGCAGGAGGTACTTGATACCACTGGCTCTGTCAATGGACATGGCCAGGAGGAACCTGAAGAGACTCCCCTGGTGGGCCTTACACCTGTAGAAGGTCGTACTGATGGTAGTGGAGGGGGTCATGTCAGTAGGCCCACTTTCACTCCCCCTGAGTTGGTTCACAGGATTCCTAGGAGGAGGAGGTCTTCCTCTTCCTCATCCTCATCCTCCCTTTGCTCGGCATCAGTTGCTGGATCCACTCACTCTTATTTAGAGGAGGCCATCCTAGATAGGGGGTACAATCTACTCAAGCTTGAAAAGGCCAAACTCACGCTGAAGAGGGAGCATTTGGCCGTTTAGAGGGAAGTCCTAGTAGTGGAGAAGGAAAGGAAGAACATGGGGTTGGTCCCCAATGGTGGCAGCAATAAAGAGACCAGAGTCAGGGAGGATCACTTTGTTTCTAGGAATCTTAGCAGGATAGTGTCCCTTTTTAAAACTGGGGATGATATCCACAAGTGGATTACTGCTATGGAGAGGGCCTATAAAGTACAGAATGTCTCCCAGAAGCAGGGGGCAGCTTTCCTGTGGCTCTCCTTTGCAGGCAAAGGTAGAGACAAACTCCTGGCAGTAAGGGAAGAGGATGCAAACAACTATAAAGTTTTTAAAGAGGCACGTATTGAAGGGTTAGGACATACTGGTGAGGAATACAGGTTCAAGTTCAGGGATACCAAGAAGGCCTCTTTACAAGACTGGATTGATTTCATAGACTCTGTAGTTAAGGCTCTGGAAGGCTGGTTACAAGGTAGTAATGTACATGACTATAATGAACTGTATAATTTGATCATGAGACAGCACATCCTTAAAAACTGTGTGTCTGAAAAACTGCACCAATACCTGGCTGAGGCTGTCCTGATATCAGAAGATGGAATTCATCTTACAACTTTGGCTGCCTAGCCTCCTAATATGAGGAAATACAGGCAGTTTCCCCTCATAAATGGTATGGAAGCAATAGATTACAGGGACACAGGTGCCAGTGTCACCATGGTGACTGAAAAAGTGGTGTCACCTGAGCAATACTTACTTAGGCCTACTTACCAAATAACTAACACAGACAATATCACTAATAGCCACCTCACGGCAGTGATCAATCTCAGCTGCGATGGGGAGTTACTGGCCCTAACAAGGTTGTGGTATCTTCTAACATTCCTGTAGAGTATCCTATGGGCAATGATTTGGAACCGTCAGCATGGGCTGAAGTTGAGTTGAGGACTCATGTAGCCATACTTGGGACCTCTGAGGCAGTGATTATGATGACTAGAGCAAAGGCCAAGAAGCAGGGAGATCAGAGAGCAGTTGAGCCTGTAATAATGGCCTAGACTACTACCAACAAGAGAGGTAAGAAGGGTAAAACATTATCTCCCCCTCCCCCCCCCGAATTCATGTGAGGATCAGTCTTCTCAGGAAGATGATCTTGCCCCTTGTGAGAAAACTGCACCAGGGGAGCTTGGAACTGACTTGGCAGAGCTGCTAGGAGCAAGGGGACCCTCCAGGGAGGAATTGATCCTGGAGCAGCAGTCTTGTCCCTCTCTCTCTCTCTCTCTCTCTCTCTAGAGAGAGAGAGAGAGAGAGAGAGAGAGAGAGAGCCTTAGGCAGCCAGCTGCTGCAGAGGCAGGGGATGTCAGTGAGACCCACAAGGTCTATTTGGAGGATGGACTCCTTTATTCTGAGGCTAAGGACCCCAAGCCTGGTGCCACCAGGAGGCTGGTTTTTCTCACTGTAGTTTAGGGAGTTTCTCTTGACCCTTGCACATGACATACCCCTTGCAGGGCATCTTGGGCAAAGTAACACTTTCACTGGCCCCACATGTCTGAAGACACTAAGGAGTCTTGTCGCTTTTGTGTGACATGTAGTAAGTCAGGTGGCACTATAAAGGACCCCTTAATCCCACTACCAGTGGCTGGGGTCCCCTTTGAAAGGGTAGAGATCAACATTGTTGGTCCCCTAGACCCTCCTACAGCCCCTGGGAACAGTTATATCCTAGTGGTGGAGGACCATACCACCAGATACCAAGAAGATATTCCCCTTAGGTCCATTACAGCTCCTGCAGTGGCCAAGGACTTCCTGGGAATTTTTACCAGAGTGGGCTTTCCTAAGGAGGTGGTGTCAGATACAGGTGCAAACTTCATGTCTGGCTACCTGAAAGCCATGTGGAAAGAGTGTGGAGCAAATTACAAATTTACCACACCTTACCATCCACAATGCGGTGGGTTAGTTGAAAGGTTCAACAAAACCCTAAAAGGTATTATTATGGGACTATCTGACAAGCTCAGGAGGAGATGGGATTTCCTATTACCTTGCCTTCTTTTTGCCTACCGAGAGGTTCCACAGAAGGGAGTAGAGTACAGTCCCTTTGAACTTCTATTTGGACCTCCAGTTAGGGGTCCATTGGCTCTAGTGAAGGAGGGAGAGGAGCAGCCTCTCAAACCTTCCAAGTAAGACATTACGGATTATGTGCTAGGCCTGCGTTCATGCACGGCTGAGTACATGAAGAAGACCAGAAAAAATCTGGAGGCCAGTGTAGGAGGCTGGCTTAGCATATGGTGCTCATGTATGTAAGTGTAGCACCCTGCACTAATCCAGACAACCCTTATGGTGATTTTAGTGGTCTTAGACAACCTTAGAAAGCTCTCTAAGTGGTAGCTGTGGAGAGCAGACTTCAGGTTTAGTCCAGAAGGAGTATAAAGCAGCTTGTTTTACCAGTACTTATTCTTATGGTGTAGATTAAGTGAAAAAGAACCACACAGTGTAGTTATAAAAATATGAATTTATCATAAACACTCACTAACACATTGCAATATCTGCTACCCAGAGATATAACCACAATACACACAATACTTTGATAACAGCACACGTAAGTAGCACAAATACACAGTGGTCTCCTGGGGGAGACCAAACCATATACTAAAATAGTGGAATGCAAACCACGACTTAAGTCAGGACTGGACCCAGTAGATGTAGAAGAGTCGAGGACCCAAGCAGCCACCCAAGGTAAGTAGCCAGGAACCCCACGGACTTGTGTGCAGAGTGGGAACCCAACCGTGGCCTTAATACAAGTCAATGGCTAAGTCGCGGTTGCAGTTTTAAAGAAGAAGGACCCTTCCCAGCGAACCCTGAAGAAATCGCGTGGAAGATGGAAGGTTGGAGAGTCACCCCACCCGTGGATACCCCAGGAACCAGGATACATACACCAGGGAAGCCAGGTGCATAGGTGCGAAGTGACGTCGGAAACCGCCATAGACCACATTGGAGGACTTCAGTGAAGATGACGCTGGCGAAGAAGGCGAAAGAGTCCGGTGGAACCCAAAGGTAGATTCAAGATGAGAGGTACCTGCAAGCAGAGGGGACAGAGTCTATGCCACTCAGGAGTGACCAGGAGGCACGGAAGACGACTACCCACCGATGTTGGGGATGCAGGAGAGTTGACGGTGCCCTTGAAGTTGCAGCTGTGCGGACCAGGCAACGCTGCGGAAGACCAGGAGCCATTCACGACCTTCCCACGTCGGATGTCAAGAGCCAGGGGGTTAGTGTCCGGCAGGGGCACCAACAAGCCTTGGCAACAGCAACCAACGTAGTAGTCGAAAAAGGTGCAGTGTCGGGACCAGCAAAGTGCCCAGACGGTTGAAGATGAAGTCGTTTCGGATTTGAGTCTTGTCCCACAGCTAATCTAAGGAACCACCCACAGGTAAGCCCTTAAGAACCCTAAGGAAACGGTTGGGACGATTCAGGGGTCCCTCCCACAGGAGGGGCTGTACAGTGGGGAGAATACTCCCATGTCCATTGTCCAGTTTCGCGCCAGAGCTGGATCCAACGGCTCCTTGAACTGGTTCCAACTGGAGTATGCAAGAAGGGCACCAAATGTGCCCCTCAAAGCAGTCTTGTGGCACTGGCAAGCGCCCCCACCCGGTCCCAATACACTAAGCCCTGTCTGGGAGGTGCCTAAGTACTCACCATGTCCAATTTAGAGAAGAAGCACAGAGACTGGGGTCCTGATTAGCAGGATCTCAGTCAGACTAGTCAGTAAAACATAATGACACTAGCAAAAAGTGGGGGTGACCATGAAATCAGATCCTACTTTCCTACACAACTCCTCCTCCCCAAACGTAAGGAGATGAGACTAACCTTGCCCAACTGAGTCTTCAATTTCTAAGTGGAAATATCTGGAGAGTCCATCTGCGTTGGCATGGTTACTCCCAGGCCTATGTTCCACTGAAACGTCCACCCCCTGTAGGGAAATAGACCACCTCAAAAGTTTGGGATTTTCACCTTTGATTTGTTTAAGCCATAAGAGGGGCCTATGGTCTGTCTGAACAAGGAAGTGAGTACCAAACAGGTATGGCCTCAACGTCTTCAAGGCCCAGACCACAGCAAAGGATTCCCTCTCTATAGCTGACCAACTTTTCTCCCTGGGGGTCAACCTTCTGCTTATAAAAGCTACTGGTTGGTCCTGGCCCTCTGCATTTAGTTGCGCAAAACAGCTCCTACCCCTATCTCAGATGCATCTGTCTGGACAATGAAGGTTTTGGAGTAATCAGGACTTTGCAGAATGGGAGCAGTGCACATGGCCTGCTTCAGGTCATCAAATGCCTTTTGACAGCTAACTGTCCATTGAACTTTCTTAGGCATTCTCTTGGAGGTGAGATCATTAAGGGGAGTCACAATGAACCCACAGCCCTTAACAAACCTCCTGTAGTACCCAGTCAGGCCCAAGAAAGCTCTGACCTGCGTTTGGGTAGTGGGAGCAACCCAGTCCAGAATGGTCTGGATTCTGCTCTCCAATGGCTAAACTTGGCCTCCACCTACCAGGTGACCCAAGTATACAACCTTGCTCTGCCCTATCTGGCACTTGGTGGACTTGATAGTGAGGCCTACCTTTTGCAGGGCCCCCAGAACATTTCTTTGGTGGACCAGGTGATCCTCCCAGGTGGAGCTAAAGACAACAATATCATCTAGTTATGCTGCACTATAGGCTTCCAGACCTGTTAAGACTTTGTTCACCAGCCTCTGAAAAGTGGCAGGTGCATTTTTCAGACCAAAGGGCATCACAATAAATTGATAGCGCCCACTAGGGGTTGAAAATGCTGTTTTTGGCTTTACATCCTCAGCTAGTCTGATTTGCCAGTAGCCAGCAGTCAGGTCAAATGTACTCAGATATTTGGCTGGGGCCAAAGTATTTATGAGCTCATGTGCCCTAGGAATAGGATGAACATCAGTACTAGGGACTGCATTGAGGCCTCTGTAGTCCACACAAGACCTTATCTCTCTTTTCCCAGCCTTGGTGTGAGGTTTCGGTACAAGGACTACTGGAGTAGCCCAAGGGCTATCTGAAGGCTCAATGACCCCCAATTACAGCATCTTTTGGACCTCTGTCCTGATACGTTCTCTGACATGGTCAGGCTGTCTGTAAATTTTGTTTTTTGCAGGTAGACTGTCACTAGTGTCCACTTCATGGGTACACCAGGTGGTTTGACTGGGTGTCAGATAGAACATGTGATGGTACTGATTGAGGACCTTCCTGCAATCAGCTTGCTGCTGATCAGTGAGGCTGCCTGCTAAGGCTACTCCTTCAACTGACCCATTAAGAGGGTTCTGAGAGAGGAGATCAGGGAGAGGGTCACTCTCTTCCTCCTGTCCCTCATCAGTTGCCATGAGCAAGCTCATGTCAGCCCTGTCTACAAAAGGTTTCAGGCGATTCATATGAAGTACCCTGTAGGGACATCTGGGAGTACCTATGCCAACCAAGTAGGTGACCTCAGCTTTCTTTTCAAGGATGGTGTGGGGGCCACTCCATTTGTCTTGGAGAGCTGCAGGAGCCACAGGCTCCAACACCCACACTTTATGTCCTGGCTGGTAAACAGTTAGGACAGCCTTTTGGTCATGCCAAGCTTTCTGAAACTCCAGGCTGGCCTCAAGGTTTTTACTTGCCTTCTTCATATACTCAGCCATACGTGAACGCAGGCCAAGTACATAGTCCACAATATCCTGTTTAGGAGGTTTGAGAGGTTGCTCCCAGCCCTCCTTAACTAGACACAATGGACCCCTAACTGCATGTCCAAACAGAAGTTCAAATGGGCTGTAGCCAACCCCCTTCTGTGGAACTTCTCTGTAGGCAAGAGAAGGCAGGGTAGTAAGACATCCCATTTTCGCCTGAGCTTTTCTGGGAGTCCCATGACCATACCCTTCAGGGTCTTGTTGAACCTTTCAACAAGCCCACTGCACTGTGGATGGTAGGGTGTGGTAAACTTATAGTTTACTCCACACTCTTTCCACAATGCAGTGATACAACTAGACATGAAGTTGGTACCTCTGTCTGTTAAGACCTCCTTAGGGAAGCCCACTCTGGAAAAGATTCCCAGGAGGGCCCTGGCTACTACAGGAGCTGTAGTGGTTCTAAGGGAATAGCCTCTGGATACCTAGTGGCATGGTCCACCACCACTAGTATGTAACTGTGTCCAGATGCAGTTGGAGGGTTCAAGGGATCAAGAATGTCAATCCCTACCCTCTCAAAGGGAACCCCAACCACTGAGAGTGGAATTAAGGGGGCCTTTGTAGTGCCACCTGACTTACCACTGGCTTGGCAAGTGATACAGGGGCAAAACGACCTGGTGTCTTATGACATATGGGGCAAGTGAAAATGAGGGACAATCCTGTCCCAAGTCTTACTTTGTCCAATATGTCCTTCAAGGGGAATGTCGTGCCAGGGAGAGAAAAAAAACCTGAACTTCTGGGGTATTACCAACCTCCTGGTGGCATCAGGCGTGGGGTCTCTACCTTCAGAAAACAGGAGCCCATCTTCCCAATAGATCCTATGGGACCCACTGACATTCCCTGCTTCCTCAGCAGCAGCTTGCTGTCTGAGCTGTTCAAGAGAGGGGCAGGATTGCTGCTCCAAACTCAAGTCTGCCCTGGAAGGCCCTCCTGCCCCAAAGAACTCTGCCTGTTCAGGCCCAAGTTCCCTGGAACAGTTCCTTCACAGGGACTGAGATAATCTCCCTCAGGAGACTGATCCTCAATGGGACTTTGGAAGGAGGATAATTCCTTACCTTTCCTGCTCCTTCTCTTAGGAGCAATCTGGTCCATTTTTCCAGGATCCAGTGCTTCCTCAGTGTTGAGCTGTTTGGCCTGAGCCTTGGTGACAGCAAATGCACTGGCAGAGATGCCCATCATCTCTGCATGAGTGCTGAACTCTACTTCAGACCAGGCTGAAGTTTCTAGATCATTGCCCAATAGACAATCTACAGGTAGATCTGGAGATACCACAACTCTTTTAGGGCCAGTTACCCATCCCCAGCTGAGATTCACAACTGCCAAGGAATGATCAGTCCTGACATTGCTAGCGTTGGTTACTTTGCACATCTGTCCAAGTATGATCTCTTCAGGGGACACAAGTTTCTCTGTCACCATTGTGACACTGGCCCCTGTGTCCCTGTAAGATATAGCTTCTTTTCCATTTATCAAAGGCTGTTGTCTGTACTTGCCCAAGTTAGTGGGACTTACCAGTAAGGTGGCAAGATCTATGCCACCATCACAGACTAGAACAGCCTGAGTTGGAGTTCTGACTAGGCCAGAACCCACCTCTGAACCAAATGTTTACCCTACTAATCCCTTGGTTGCTGTACTATCACTTGTACTGTTGCTAGGGGGAGCAGTTTCCTTAGGGACAGTGGTAGTAGGTTCCTTGACCTTTGGACAATCAGCATCTCTTGTCCAATGGGTCTTCACTTTACATAAATAACACAAATGGTTTCTTTTTACCCTTCTTCGAGTTTTGGGACTCACCCCCAGATGCAGGTTTTTGGGGACCTTGAGAAGACTCCTCTTTGTCTTTGCCCTTGTCCCCACCCTTCTCCTGGGGTTTAGAAGAATCTTGCTTCTTCTGGTCACCTCCACCACCATCGTGTTTCTGCTTAACCCTGGTACGGACCCATTTCTCTGCCTTCTTTCCCAATTCTTGGGGAGAGGTCAGATCAGAGTCCACCAGGTACTAATGCAGTAGTTGGTTCTGACAGTTATTAAGGATATGCTCCCTCATCAACAAATTGTACAATCCCTCATAGTCCTGTACCTTGCAGCCATGAAGCCAGCCTTCCAGAGCCTTAATAGCACTGTCAATGAAGTCTAAATCTACCCAGTCCTGGGTGTGTGCCTTCTGGGTATCTCTGAAATTATCTCTGAAATGAATCCTGTATTGCTCAGTGGGTAAGTCAAACCCATCTGAGTGCACTCTTCAGAACTGAATAAGTCAGCATCCTCTTCTCTAACAGTGAGGAGCTTGTTTCTACCTTTGTTAGCAAAGGAGAGCCACAGGATAGCTGCCCACTGCCCTTGAGGGACCTTCTGAACTTTACAGGCCCTCTCCAAGGCAATGTTCCATTTATGGCTATCATCCCCCTCCTGGTAAGGAGGGCCTATCCTGCTCAGGTCCCTAGTGTCAAAGGATGTTTCCCTGATTCTAGATACAGTATTGCTGCCACCATGGGACTCTAGTCCCAGTTTTCTTCCTAGCTGTCTGTACTTCCAGGGTCTCCTTGTCAAGGGCCAACTGATCTTGCCTGAGCCTCAGTTTAACTCTCTCAAGTTTGATCAGATGGCACTCCCTTTCCAAGGAGTCCTCCCTCTTGCTAGATATGGAGGTCCCTATGGAATTATGTGAAGCATTGGACTCAGCAGAGGGGGACATAGACCACCTCTGCCTACTCTGAACCCTCCCAGGAGGAATAAAGGGGACACCCTCTGTGCCATCTGCACTTTTCCCTGTTGGATCAGAGTTTGCCAGTGTGGAGTCTCCAGACTCCTCTTGGCCATACTCTGAATTGAGGTAACTAGGGGGAACCCCTATTGCCTCCTCTTCTGCAGCATCCCCACCCACATTGTCTTGCTCTTCTACTCTATCGGGATTCTTGTCATCCTGGTGTAGTAGCTCTAAGAGGAGCTTTTTAGTGGGGTTGTTACCTGCCTTTATCCTTTTAAGGCTACACAGGGTCCTTAGTTCCTGGAACTTCAGACCACTATACTTAGCAGACGGGGGAACACTGAGATCCCCAACTAAAGACATGGCGACTAGGTGTAGTGTGGTGTTGCACCTACCTACCCTAGTGGAAACTAAACTTCCTAAGATTGGAGAAAGGGTTGTGCTAAACCCTTAACAACCAATCTACAAGTTCAGCAGAACTTACTTAGTCTATAAAATATCATATGTGCCTAATGCTAGTGATGGTTTTTCAATGAATCCACACCTAGATTATCTGGTAAAACAATGCAGGCTTGAATCCCAACCGCTGCACACCAAAGTAGGAGGCTGGCTTAGAATATGGTGCTCACTTATGTAAGTGTACCACCCAGCACTAATCCAGACAACGCTTATTGTGATTTTAGTGGTCTTACACAACCTTGGAAAGATCTCTAAGTGGTAACTGTAGAGAGCAGCCTTCAGGCTTAGTCCACAAGGAGTGAAAAGCAGCTTGTTTTACCAGTACTTAATCTTATGGTGTAGGTTAAGTGAAAAAGAACCACACAGTGTAGTTATAAAAATATGTATTTATTATAAACACTCACTAATACATTGCAATATCTCCTACGAGGAGATATAACCACAATACACACAATACTTTGATAATAAAACATGTAAGTAGCACAAATACACAGTGGTCTCCAGGGGGACACCAAACCATATACTAAAATAGTGGAATGCGAACCACGACTTAAGTCAGGACTGGACCCAGAAGATGTGGGAACATAACAGTGTGCTCAATACAAGTCAACGGGTAAGTTGCGGTTGCATTTTTAAAGAAGAAGGACCCTTCCCAGTGGACCCTGAAGAAATCCCATGGAAGATGGAAGGTTGGAGAGTCACCCCACCTGTGAATACCCCAGGAACCAGGATACCTACACCAGGGAAGCCGGGTGCATATGTGCGAAGTGACGTCGGAACCCGCCGTAGACCACAATGGAGGACTTCAGTGAAGATGCCGCTGGCAAAGAAGGCGAAAGAGTCCGGTGGAACCCAAAGCTGGATTCAAGATGAGAGGTATCTGCAAACAGAGGGGACAAAGTCTATGCCACTCAGGAGTGACCAGGAGGCACGGAAGACGAATGCCCACCGATGTCATGGATGCAGGAGAGTTGATGGTGCCTTTGAAGTTGTAGCTGTGCGGACCAGACGACGCTGTGGAAGACCAGGAGCCGTTCACAAGCTGTCCCATGTCGGATGTCAAGAGCCAGGGAGTTGGTGTCCGGCAGGGGCACCAACAAGCCTTGGCAATGGCAACCAACGCAGTAGTCGGAAAAGGTGCAGTGTCGGGACCAGCAAGGTCCAAGTGACTCACCATGAGCAGGTAAGTCAGAGCAGGCCCGAGCAAGCAGGGGAGCCCAAAGGAGCCAAAGAAGACCCTCAAGACGACCCGCGGGCCGAAGGCACAGGAGTCGCAAGAGGACCTCGAGCAGCTCACTAAAGAATGAAGGCCCAAGGTGCAGAGGATGCGGTGCAGGCGAAGATCTTGGTTGCAAGAGATGCTTGATGTTGGAGCTTCTTGGAGCCTGAAGATCTCTGGTGAAGAGAGTCAACAAGCCTTGGCAATGGCAAGTCGACGCGGTGCACAGGGGTACTGCTCCAGCGGTTCTGACGAGGGATATTGGCTTCAAACATGCCATGAAGACAGTGCAGGGCTCAAGGGAGTTGCAGTCCATAGGAGCTCAGGTACAACAGACCAGTCAGCTTCGTTGTGGTGCCTGCAGATGCAGGGAAGTGACTCCTTCACTTCAAGGGAGATTCCTTCGGGTATCTTGGATGTCCACAGGCCTGTAGAAGAACCTGTATGGAGAACAGGCACAGACAACGCAGAAGACTAGTAGGGTGACGAGACCAGGAGCAGCAGGAGTCTTCCCAGTTGCAGTCTCGGTTCCCAAAGCGAAGTCCAACAAAGTCCAAAGTACCCAGATGTTTGAAGATGAAGTGGTTTCAAATCTGAATCTTATCCCACGACGAAACTAAAGAACCACCTACAGGTAAGCCCTTAAGTACCCTAAGGAAAGGGTTGGGACAATACAGGGGTCCCTCCCACAGGTGGGGCTGGACAGTGGGGAGGATACTCCCATGTCTTTTGCCCAGTTTCGCCCCAGAGCGGGATCCAACGGCTCCCTGAACTGGTTCCAACTGGAGTATGCAAGGAGGGCACCAAATATGCCCTTCAAAGCAGTCTAGTGACGCTGGCAAGCACCCCCACCCTGTCCCAATACACTAAGTCCTGTCTGGGAGGTGCTCAAGTACTCACCATGTCCAATTTAGGGAAGATTAAATACTAATGGGGTTATCCCAGAAATAGTCAAGGACCTGGGAATCTATACAGTATAAGCAACAATTGGTCCCGACGTATCTTTTCAGCAAACGTAGGGCGCAAAGGACCGAAAAATAATTCAAACGGTCATACAAAGTGTTGTTTTATAATTCGATTATTGTCACAGAGAGAGACAAAAGACAACATTGTTTATATGAAAAAATCTTATCTTTATATAGTTTCCATGAAAAAACAGTATTCAATCAATCATTTATAACAATAGGCGGTGTGAGAAGTTGGCCTGGCATATGCTGTCCACTAATTATAGTGGGCACCTTGCACCAGTCCAAACAACCCCTTATTGGAGATAGGTTAAAGACAACCTTATTGAAAGCTATCCTAGTGGTAGCTATGGAGAGCAGCCTTCAGGCTAAGTCTTGAAGGAATGTAAAGCAGCTTGTTTTACCAGTCTATAATCTCTTGAGTGACCAAATGAAAGAGCACCACACCAGGTGTATATTCAAAATATATGTATTTATTGCTAAACACACCCCTCTAGTCTCTTTATGAGGCTAGAGTTCGAAGTACATAAGTTATAAGTTATTAAATCACAGTAATAGCACAAATACACGTTTGGGCCCTAGGGGCGTACCAAACCATATACCAATAAAGTGGTATGCGAACCACGACTGAACTAGACACTAGGCCGAGAGCCTCTAGAAGTGCTTGGACCACAAGGAACCACCCAAGGTAGTGACACAGGGGACCTACGGGAGACGCGTGCAGTGTAAATACACAACCGCGATACGCCGTTGACTTCTATGGAGAAAGTCGGGATCGGGAAAATAGAGAAAGGGACACTTAAAAGAGGACTAGGACAAAACCCTTTGAGATCTAGGACTTTGAAGAGTCTCTACCCAGGGGAGCACCGGAGTACTCGTGTTACCTCACCCAGGAAGCCGGGTGCATAGGTGCCTTTCGGGGTCGGGTTTCGTCGTCGATTCGAATGGCGATCTGCTGCAAAGTGCTGCTGGCGGCCAAGAGAAAAGTGTCCGGGTGGATCCAACAGTGGATCGGAGTTCTGAAGAACCTGAAAGCAGAGGGGACAGAGACTGGGTCACTAGCCAGTGACCAGGAAGGCGATGGACAGATGCCCACCGATGTCGAGTGCTTCAGGTGCGTTGACGGTCGTCTTGACTCTTCAGCCACGAGGTCCAGGAGGCGTTGTCGGCGACCAGGAGCAGGATTCGGGCTGGTACACGATGTCTGTCGAGTGCTGAGGTGTCGGCGACCGGATTGGACCCAACAAGCCTTGGCAACGGCAAGTCTCGGTGAAGATGTAGATCGTCGATGGTGCAGACCAGCAAGGTCTGTGGAACTCACCCAGCGAGGGTAAGTGAGGGCAGGCCTGGAGCAACCAGGATGCCAAGTAAGAAAAGGATTGGCCTTCGTTAAGGGCTACTAGCCAACGGGCTAGCAACCGCGAAGGAGCCTCGTGACGCCGCACGTGGATCTGGCTTACAGGACACTCGTGGAGTGGGGGCCAGTGATCTTCGGTGCAGGTGGTGCTGGAGGCTAGGGCTACTCGGAGCCCAAAGCACGACTTCTTGGGAGACCCAGAAGAGGATGCACTTGCAAATGTGCTCGGTGTCCAGGGGTCACGGTCTCAAGTCACCCACGATAGCCACGGGCCTCAGCTTTGCTGGGGACTCAGGGTAGCCTCGGGAAGTCTGAGAATCCACCTCTGGTGATGCGATGACTTCGGCGTCCGACGGGAGCTTCAGAAATGCGAACCGGACAGATGCTTCTTTGGTGCCTGCCAAGCAGGGGAGTCACTCCTTGACCCCAAGGGAGATTCTTCTGTCCTCTAATCGTGAGTAGAGCGTCGAAGGTCCAGGATTCAGTTTCAGAGTTTCGTCCAGGGATAATCTAAAGTCCTAAGGACTGGGTTCCTATCTTTATACTAAAGATAGGGGTTGGACTACTCTGTGGCCCCACCTATGGGGGTCAGGGCAGAGGGGTGGCTACACCCCTTTCCCTTTGTACAGTTCGCGCCAAAGCAGGGGCTGCAAGCCCCTGATCCGGTTTGAACTGGGGTATGCACAGGGACACCAAATGTGCCCCCAGTGCAGGACTTCAAAGCACCCGAAAGTGCTCCCGCCCAGCCCCAATACACATTATCCTGTCTGTGGAGGTGGTCACACCTCCCTGGGACAGGAAACCTATTGTCCAGGCCTCCCCTGCCGGAGTTTCGTCCAGCAGCAGGAGGCCAGACTCGTGTCTGTGGCAGCAGCATCCATTTTGTGATGCCAGGGCTCTGGAAAGAAGTTACCGGACTAGTCAGAGTTAACATGTCTTTCCCTCTAGAAGGGTGGAATGCTACTCCCGCCGCCAGGATTGGCGGGGGAGTAGTATTCCAAGATGTTTGACACCAAACACGACATGTTTAGGTGCAGCCATTCCAAAGTTAGCATTTTACCGCGAGGATATAATGCGCTTAAGAGTATATGGTCAGGCTGCACTACAAACAGCATCAGAGATGGTCTCCGAACGCTGCAGAGGGGCCCTGCTCATGCAGGGGCACCCTCTCACATAGGAACCATGCACTCTGCCTTTAGGATTGATAAGGCCTGCCTTAGGAGTGACTTATAGGTTTATATGTGTGTATGTATTTAGTGATATAGGTAACCTATATCACAGTAAGGAGTGCATGCACCACCTTACCCAGGCTGCAGTAGCAGACCTGTGGTGTCAGTTTGGATGGCCTTCCAGGGGTGGCATAATACATGCTGCAGCCCCTGGCAGGCCTCTGAGGTACCTATGCCCTTGGTACATAGTATACCATATACTAGGGACTTATAAGGGCACTCCAGATCCCAATCAGTGATGTGCCTAAGGCACATGGAAACCATTTTAGAGAGGAAGCAGCTAGGCTGGGGTTCTGATTAGCAGGGCCCCAGCCAGACTAATGTCGAAAAACAGTGAAGCATCAGCAAAAGTGGGGGTACCCATGTGAAGCAGATCCTACTCTCCTACACAACCCCCCAAACGTAGGGACATTAAACTAACCTTGCCCAGTTAAGTCTTCATGTTCTAAGTGGAAATACCTAGAGAGTCCATCTGCATTCGCATGGTTACTCCCAGGCCTATGTTCCACTGTAAAGTCCATCCCCTGTAGGGAAATGGACCACCTAAGCAGTTTGGGGTTTTCACCCTTCATTTGTTTTAGCCATAAGAGGGGCTTATGGTCTGTCTGAACCAGGAAGTGTGTACCAAACAAGTATGGCCTCAACTTCTTCAGAGCCCAGACCACAGCAAAGGCCTCCTCTCTATGGCTGACCAACGTTTCTCTCTAGGGGTCAGCCTTCTGCTAATAAAAGCTACTGGCTGATCCTGACCTTCTTCATTCAATTGTGACAGTACAGCCCCTACCCCCAATTCAGATGCATCAGTTTGAACAATGAACTTCTTGGAGTAATCAGGACTCTGCAGAATTGGAGCAGTGCACATGGCCTGGTTGAGGTCATCAAATGCCTTTTGACAGCTAACTGTCCACTGAACCTTTTGGGCATTTTCTTAGAAGTTAAGTCATTCAGGGGTGTCACTATTGATCCATACCCCTTGACAAATCTCCTATAGTACCCAGTCAGGCCTAAGAAGGCTCTCACCTGAGTCTGGGTAGTGGGAGCAGTCCAGTCCATGATGGTCTGGATCTTGCTCTGCAAAGGTTGAACCTGGCCTCCACCCACAAGGTGGCCCAGGTACACAACCTGACTCTGCCCTATCTGGCACTTAGTGGCCTTGATAGTCAGGCCTGCCTTTGCAGGCCCTGTAAAACATTCCTGAGGTGGACCAGGTGATCCTCCCAGGTGGAGCTAAAGACAGCAATATCATCTAGATATGCTGCACTATAGGCTTCCAGACCTGTGAGGACTGTATTCACCAGCCTCTGGAAAGTGGCAGGTGCATTCTTCAGACCAAAGGGCATTACCACAAATTGATAATGCCCACTAGGGGTTGAGAATGCTGTTTTGGGCTTTGCAGTATCAGCTAGTCTGATCTGCCAGTAGCCAGCTGTTAGGTCAAATGTGCTGAGATATTTGGCAGAGGCCAAAGTATCTATGAGCTCATCTGCCCTGGGTATTGGATGGGCATCAGTCCTAGTGACTGCATTGAGACCCCTGTAGTCCACACAAAACCTCATCTCTCTTTTTCCACCACTGGTGTGAGGTTTCGGTACAAGGACTACTGGACTAGCCTCAAGGGCTATCTGAGGGTTCAATAACTCCCAATTCCAACATTTTCTGGACTTCAGTCCTGATACAGTCCCTGACATGGTCAGGTTGCCTATAAATCTTGTTTTTAATAGGCAGACTGTCCCCAGTGTCCACTTCATGAGTGCACCAGGTGGTCTGACTGGGTGTCAGTGAAAACATATGTCTAAACTGATTGAGGACTTGCCTGCAGTCAGTTTGTTGCTGGGTAGTGAGGCTGCCTGCCAAGGCTACACCATCAACTGACCCATCGTCAGGGTTCTGTGAGAGCAGGTCAGGGAGTGGGTCACTCTCTTCCTCCTGCCCTTCATCAGTAGCCATGAGCAAGCCCATGTCTGCCCTGTCCACATATGGTTTTAACCTGTTGACATGGAGAACCCTGTGGGGACTCCTGGGTGTTCCTAGGTCTACTAAATAAGTGACCTCACCCTTCTGCTCAACAATAGTGTGGGGTCCACTCCATTTATCTTGGAGAGCTGCTGGGGCCACTGGCTCCAACACCCACACCTTCTGTCCTGGCTGGTAAACAGTCAGAACAGCCTTTTGGTCATGCCAGGCCTTTTGAAGTTCCTGGCTAGCCTCAAGGTTTTTGGTTGCCTTTTCATGTACTCAGCCATCCTGGAGTGGAGACCAAGTACATAGTCCACTATATCTTGCTTTGGGGGCTTGAGAGGTAACTCCCATCCTTCCTTCACCAAGCACAGTGGACCCCTCACAGGGTGGCCAAACAGAAGTTCAAAAGGGCTGTAACCAACCCCTTCTGAGGCACCTCCCTATATGCGAATAAAAGGCAGGGGCAAGAGTATGTCCCATCTACGCCTAAGCTTTTCTGGGAGCCCTTTAATCATGCCCTTCAAGGTTTTGTTGAATCTCTCAACTAAACCATTGCATTCTGGGTGATAGGGTGTGGTGAACTTATAAGTCACTCCACACTCCTTCCACATTGCTTTTAAGTACCCAGACATGAAGTTAGCACCCCTGTCTGAGACTACCTCCTTAGGAAAGCCCACTCTTGAGAAAATTCCCAGGAGGGCCCTTGCCACCACAGGTGCTGTAGTGGTCCTGAGGGAATAGCTTCTGGGTACCTGGTGGCATGATCCACTACCACCAGGATAAACCTGTGCCCAGAGGCTGTTTGGGGATCCATGGGACCAACAATGTCAATCCCTACCCTTTCAAAGGGCACCCCACCACAGGTAGTGGTATCAGGGGGCCTTTGTAGTGCCACCTGCTTTGCCACTGGCTTGGCAGGTTACACAGGAGCGACAAAACTCCTTACTGTCTTCAGACATGTGGGGCCAGTGAAAGTGAGGGACAATTCTGTCCCAAGTCTTGTTCTGGCCCAGGTGACCTGCTACGGGAATATCATGGGCTAGGGTCAATAGGAAGCCCCTGAACTTCAAAGGTATTACCAACCTCCTGGTAGCACCAGGCGTGGGGTCTCTACTCTCTGAGTACAGGAGTCCATCATCCCAATACACTGTATGGGGACCACTAGCTTTCCCAGCAGCCTCAGCAGCAGCTTGCTGTCTGAGGGGTTCAAGGGAGGGGCAGCTCTGCTGCTCCTGGCTCAGATCTGCCCTAGAAGGTCCCCCTGTCCCCAAGAACTCAACCTGGTCAGGTTCAAGTTCCTCTGGGACAGTTCCTTCTTCCGGGCTGAGATCATCCCCCTCAAGGGACTGATCTTCCTCCTGAGCCAAGGGGGAAGGCACTGCCTTAACCCTACTACTCCTCCTCTTGGAAGGCACTTGGTCCATTCTTCCAGAATCCAAGGCCTGTTCAGTGCTAGACATTTTGGCTTGTGACCTGGTCACAGCAAACACATCTGCAGGGATCCCCAGCATTTCTGCATGGGTCCTGAGCTCCACTTCTGCCCAAGCAGAAGTCTCTAAGTCATTGCCAAGCAAGCATTCGACTGGTAGGTTTGCACTTACCACAACCTTCTTAAGGCCAGTTACCCCTCCCCAGGAGAAGTTAACAACTGCCAGAGTATGGTCTGTTCTGACATTGCTAGCATTGGTCACTTGGTACATCTCACCAAGCATAACTTGCCCAGGAAGCACAATGTCTTGTGTCACCTTTGTGACACTTGCCCCTGTGTCCCTAAATGCCAAAGCCTCACGTCCATTGATTAAAGGCTGTTGTCTGTACTTGCCCAGATTACTGGGACTCACAGTGGAGGTCACATCCATGCCTCCATCACAGACTAACACAGCCTGAGTCAGTTCTCTGACTAAGTCAGAGCCCAACTCAGTTCCCAGGGTGAACCCTACTAAACCCTTTGCTGGAGCACTTCCACCAACTGTACTAGGGGAACAGGTGCCTTAGGGGCATTGGTGGGTGCTGGACTGGAGTCTTTGGACTTGGTGCAATCACTGGTCCAGTGGGTCTTTTGCTTACAGACCTTGCACCATGGTTTTCTTTGGCCTTTCCCTTTGGTAGACTGTGAATCCCCACCAGAAGAAGATTTTTGGGGGCCTGATGAAGACTTTTGATCTTTACCCTTCTCCCCACCCTTGTCAGAGTTCTTAGCATCTTGCTTCTTGGTTTCCCCACCTTGGTTCTGTACCTTCTGCTTCACCCTGGTTCTGACCCATTTGTCTGCCTTCTTTCCCAATTCTTGGGGAGAGGTCAGATCAGAGTCTACCAGGTATTGATGCAACAGCTGATTTTGACAGTTATTAAGAATCTGCTCCCTCATTATCAGATTGTACAATCCTGAGAAGTCACACACCTTACTGCCCATCAACCAGCCTTCCAGAGCCTTGGCAGAACAATCCACATAGTCTACCCAGTCTTGAGTCTGTGCTTTTTGGGTGTCTCTGAACTTCAACCTGTACTGTTCAGTGGTTAGGCCAAACCCATAAATAAGAGCACTCTTCAAGACCTTGTAATTATCAGCATCCTCCTCTCTAACAGTGAGGAGCTTATCTCTACCTTTGTCAGCAAAGGAGAGCCACAAGATTGCTGCCCACTGCTCTTGAGGGACCTTCTGTACTTTACAGGCCCTCTCTAATGCAGTTATCCATTTGTGGATATCATCCCCACTCTGGTAGGGAGGGACAATCTTGCTCAGGTTCCTATGGTCATAGGACCTTTCCCTGTCTCTAGGGACATGGCTCGCACCATGGGACTCTAGTCCCAACTTTCTTCTCTCTCTAAGGAGATCTAGGGATTCCCTATCTAAAGCCAATTGCTTTTTTCTGATTTCCAGCTGAGTTTCCTCATACTGGACCAGTCTGGCTCTCCTCTCATGAGAGGATTCCCTCCTGTGAGAGGAGACAGAGCTCCCTATAGAGGTGCCAGAGTGGTTAGACTCCTGAGAAGGAGATCTAGACTTTCTGGGCACACTCTTAATCCTTCCTGGGGGACAAAGAGGGTGTCATCTTGATCATCCTCATCATCGTCCACAGGAGGGATTGGGTTATCCAGGTCAGGGTCATTGTCACCCTCCTGGCCAGTTTCAGAGGGGGCTGGGGGTATTGGTACCCCTGGCCTCCTCCTCTTCTCCTGCCCCACCCTCAGCTCCTACCCCTTCAGTCCCCACGGGCTTACTAAGGTCATAAGCCACCAACAACTCCTTGAGGTGTTGGGTGGTGGAGCTTTGGCCTGTCCTTATTTTTCTCAAGTTACATAAAGCTCTCAATTCCAAGAATGGGAGTGTATCATACTTGGAGGGTGGAAGCTCAATGGCTTCCTGCAAGGATTCTTTGGATCCTGCCCTTAAAGACATTACTAGTGTGGTGTGGTGTATGCACTACCTACACTAGTGTGGCCTACTAAACTCTCTTGAGTTGTAGAAAGGGTTGTGCTATCCCTTAACACACAACTCTAAGTTCAGTAGAACTTACTGTATTCTAAGCTTAAATTATATGTACCTTAGGTACCTTTAGTGGTTTTCAGTTGATCAATTCAATTGAGATTATCTGGTAAAACAATAGCAAGCTGGAATCCCACACGCTGCACACCAATGTGAGAAGTTGGCCTGGCATATGCTGTCCACTAATTATAGTGGGCACCTTGCACCAGTCCAAACAACCCCTTATTGGAGATAGGTTAAAGACAACCTTATTGAAAGCTATCCTAGTGGTAGCTATGGAGAGCAGCCTTCAGGCTAAGTCTTGAAGGAATGTAAAGCAGCTTGTTTTACCAGTCTATAATCTCTTGAGTGACCAAATGAAAGAGCACCACACCAGGTATATATTCAAAATATATGTATTTATTGCTAAACACACCCTCTAGTCTCTTTATGAGGCTAGAGTTCGAAATACATAAGTTATAAGTTATTAAATCACAGTAATAGCACAAATACACGTTTGGGCCCTAGGGCGTACTCAAACCATATACCAATAAAGTGGTATGCGAACCACGACTGAACTAGACACTAGGCCTAGAGCCTCTAGAAGTGCTTGGACCACAAGGAACCACCCAAGGTAGTGACACAGGGGACCTACGGGAGACGCGTGCAGTGTAAATACACAACCGCGATACGCCGTTGACTTCTATGGAGAAAGTCGGGATCGTGAAAATAGAGAAAAGGGACACTTAAAGAGGACTAGGACAAAACCCTTTGAGATCTAGGACTTTGAAGAGTCTCTACCCACGGGAGCACCGGAGTACTCGTGTTACCTCACCCAGGAAGCCGGGTGCATAGGTGCCTTTCGGGGTCGGGTTTCGTCGTCGATTCGAATGGCGATCTGCTGCAAAGTGCTGCTGGCGGCCAAGAGAAAAGTGTCCGGGTGGATCCAAGAGTGGATCGGAGTTCTGAAGAACCTGAAAGCAGAGGGGACAGAGTCTGGGTCACTAGCCAGTGACCAGGAAGGCGATGGACAGATGCCCACCGATGTCGAGTGCTTCAGGTGCGTTGACGGTCGTCTTGACTCTTCAGCCACGAGGTCCAGGAGGCGTTGTCGGCGACCAGGAGCAGGATTCGGGCTGGTACACGATGTCTGTCGAGTGCTGAGGTGTCGGCGACCGGATTGGACCCAACAAGCCTTGGCAACGGCAAGTCTCGGTGAAGATGTAGATCGTTGATGGTGCAGACCAGCAAGGTCTGTGGAACTCACCCAGCGAGGGTAAGTGAGGGCAGGCCTGGAGCAACCAGGATGCCAAGTAAGAAAAGGATTGGCCTTCGTTAAGGGCTACTAGCCAACGGGCTAGCGACCGCGAAGGAGCCTCGTGACGCCGCACGTGGATCTGGCTTACAGGACACTCGTGGAGTGGGGGCCAGTGATCTTCGGTGCAGGTGGTGCTGGAGGCTAGGGCTACTCGGAGCCCAAAGCACGACTTCTTGGGAGACCCAGAAGAGGATGCACTTGCAAATGTGCTCGGTGTCCAGGGGTCACGGTCTCAAGTCACCCACGATAGCCACGGGCCTCAGCTTTGCTGGGGACTCAGGGTAGCCTCGGGGAAGTCTGAGAATCCACCTCTGGTGATGCGATGACTTCGGCGTCCGACGGGAGCTTCAGAAATGCGAACCGGACAGATGCTTCTTTGGTGCCTGCCAAGCAGGGGAGTCACTCCTTGACCCCAAGGGAGATTCTTCTGTCCTCTAATCGTGAGTAGAGCGTCGAAGGTCCAGGATTCAGTTTCAGAGTTTCGTCCAGGGATAATCTAAAGTCCTAAGGACTGGGTTCCTATCTTTATACTAAAGATAGGGGTTGGACTACTCTGTGGCCCCACCTATGGGGGGTCAGGGCAGAGGGGTGGCTACACCCCTTTCCCTTTGTCCAGTTCGCGCCAAAGCAGGGGCTGCAAGCCCCTGATCCGGTTTGAACTGGGGTATGCACTAGGGACACCAAATGTACCCCCAGTGCAGGACTTCAAAGCACCCGAAAGTGCTCCCGCCCAGCCCCAATACACATTATCCTGTCTGGGGAGGTGGTCACACCTCCCTGGGACAGGAAACCTATTGTCCAGGCCTCCCCTGCCGGAGTTTCGTCCAGCAGCAGGAGGCCAGACTCGTGTCTGTGGCAGCAGCATCCATTTTGTGATGCCAGGGCTCTGGAAAGAAGTTACCGGACTAGTCAGAGTTAACATGTCTTTCCCTCTAGAAGGGTAGAATGCTACCCCCGCCGCCAGGATTGGCGGGGGGTAGTATTCCAAGATGTTTGACACCAAACACGACATGTTTAGGTGCAGCCATTCCAAAGTTAGCATTTTACCGCGAGGATATAATGCGCTTAAGAGTATATGGTCAGGCTGCACTACAAACAGCATCAGAGATGGTCTCCGAACGCTGCAGAGGGGCCCTGCTCATGCAGGGGCACCCTCTCACATAGGAACCATGCACTCTGCCTTTAGGATTGATAAGGCCTGCCTTAGGAGTGACTTATAGGTTTATATGTGTGTATGTATTTAGTGATATAGGTAACCTATATCACAGTAAGGAGTGCATGCACCACCTTACCCAGGCTGCAGTAGCAGACCTGTGGTGTCAGTTTGGATGGCCTTCCAGGGGTGGCATAATACATGCTGCAGCCCCTGGCAGGCCTCTGAGGTACCTATGCCCTTGGTACATAGTATACCATATACTAGGGACTTATAAGGGCACTCCAGATCCCAATCAGTGATGTGCCTAAGGCACATGGAAACCATTTTAGAGAGGAAGCAGCTAGGCTGGGGTTCTGATTAGCAGGGCCCCAGCCAGACTAATGTCGAAAAACAGTGAAGCATCAGCAAAAAGTGGGGGTACCCATGTGAAGCAGATCCTACTCTCCTACAGGCGGTTGTCAGAAGAGGAGTGAGAAAGGAGGTGCTCATGTGCAATGTGATTGTGAAAGGAACAGGAAACAATCAGAAAAATTAATAAGAGGCAAAGATATCCTATTTCCTATTATACAACACTGGTTGGAAAGGATGATTTCGTCGCCCGAACCAATGTTGAGCCTGTATACAATATCCATTTCACTTTTCTTTAGATGACCTCTGGTCATTGAGCCAGGGTCAAAAAGTAGTTATGGAGGCCAAAGAAAGAGAGTGTCGACGTTTCGACCCATCTTCCGCGATAAGGGTAATTTCTACCTCCGCATGCAGGTTCTTCATCAGGACAAAGAGGACAACCTAAGTATATTGAAATTAGAATTCAAGTCTATCTCTCTGTTGTATTAATGTATATTAATGTATCGTGAACATAGAGAAGATGTGAGGGTACTGACCGTTACACCAGCCAGGACAGATCCATAATGTATATGTTGTCCAAGTAGGATAATTCTTTATTAGTGGAAAAGAGATGAAATGGTGGTCTGAAACAATAAATGTATTTTACATAAATAACCACCCTTGTATTGTAAACCAACTAAATGAGATTGTTAGGTATGCAAAAAAATGCAAACAAATTAACTTACCCCCGACAAGAGTAAATGGGGTGTCCCCCACGATGCTCCCAAAATTATAATTACTGCAAGGTAGGTGGCAGGCGAGATCTTTAGTCTCTCGTTACACAGTCAAATTGCCGGGTTAGTCTAGATCGTTGAGTTAAAAAACAGAGACAAGAACAACCATAACATGATATGTGTGTAAAGTAAAAGGATAAATGCCAAGGCGGGCGGAATGGCTCCTACCTCGGTCTATAACTCCAAAGGACCTTAGTCTCAAAAATCTGAAGAGGAAAACAATCCTTCCAACAGGGGCCGATTACCCATCACCTTCAGGATCTACATAAATGACAGGAAAAAATCTGTCATAGTGTTGTCAGCGTATGAAAAAGAACAATTATACTGGGGGAGGCTGTGAAACCTTACCTACACACTACCACGCTGGCATGTGTTTTCCTCTCCAGATTTTTGAGACTAAGGACCTTTGGAGTTATATACCAAGGTAGGAGCCATTCCGCCCGCCTTGGCTTTTATCCTTTTACTTTACACACATATCATGCTGAGGCTCTATATTCTGGGCTTCGTGGGGCAGCCATTATAAGGTATGCAGTGGACTCTGCAAGTCGAGATATCTTTCTAGATAATGGCTGCCCCGTACCTGGTCATGTTTGATATCAAACATGTTGGAATCATGCAACTACACCGATTCCAGTGTTAGTTGCATGATACCATGTACTGGGGGGCTCCTCAGAGGACACCCCCAACACCTACCTGTGTAGCCTTCCAGGTCTGAAGGTCAGCCCGCGCTGCTGCCGACCCTAGACAGTGTTCTGCCCCCGCTGATGAGCTTCACTCGGGCATGGGGAAGCTGTACAAAGGATTTCCTGCGAAGGAGAGGTGTGACCACCTCTCCTTTAGAATTAGGTAATTTGGGGGCACTTCCGAGCGCCACCAGACTGCATTTAAGGGCACATTTGGTGCCCTACATGCATAAACTAGTTTTGCCCAGTTCAGGAGCCCTTGGCTCCGGCTCTGGCACAAAAGTACACAAAGGACAGGGGAGTGACCACCCCCCTGCCCAGCTCCTCCATAGGGCGGTGCCCAGAGCTCCTCCAGGTGGCCACTTGATTCTGCCATGTTGAATCTTAGCCCCTAGGAGCATCTGACTGGCTAGGACAGCTGAGTAGCATCCCTGATCCATTCTGTTCTCTGATAGGTGGGTCACCAGAGAAGAGGTCCTTTCAATCAATCAATCACAGAATTTGTAGAGCGCACTACTTACCCGCGAGGGTCTCAAGGCGCTGGGGAGAGGGAAGGGGGGGGATGCTGCTACTGGTCGAACAGCCAGGTCTTGAGTAGCCTCCTGAAGGTCAGCAGGTCTTGGGTCTGTCGTAGGCTTAGTGGAAGGGTGTTCCAGGTCTTGGCGGCGAGGTGTGAGAAGGATCTGCCGCCGGTGGTTGTTCTTCGAATGCGAGGGACGGTGGCGAGGAGAGGTCGGCGGAGCGGAGCTGGCGGTTGGGGACGTAGAAGAAGAGTCGTCTGTTGAGGTAGGCTGGGCCAGTTTTGTGGAGTGCCTTGTGTGCGTGGATGAGGAGTTTGAAGGTGATCCTCCTGTCGACGGGGAGCCAGTGCAGGTTCCTCAAGTGGGGGTGATGTGGCTGTGGCGTGGTACGTCGAGGATCAGTCGTGCGGAGGCGTTTTGTATGCGTTGCAGTCGCTTGATGAGCTTGGCCGGGGCTCCCGCGTAGAGGGCGTTCCCATAGTCCAGTCTGCTACTGACGAGGGCCTGGGTGACTGTTCTTCTTGTGTCTGTCGGGATCCACCTGTAGATCTTGCGAAGCATGCGGAGGGTGTTGAAGCAGGAGGAGGAGACTGCGTTGACTTGCTTGGCCATGGAGAGCGTTGAGTCGAGGATGACTCCCAGGTTGCGTGCGTGGTCGGTGGGTGTCGGGGCTGCTCCCAGCGTCGTTGGCCACCAGGAGTCGTCCCAGGCTGAGGGGTTTCCCTTTTTAGAGTTACTTAAGGGGTCCCCTGAAGGCAGGTCCTTCGATTTGTCCCGACAACAACGTCTGGAACCGACTGCATGTCGCTGATGATTGTTCAAAGACTCTTCTGCTGGTGCACACTGGAACTCTGGTGTTCTTTAAGCCAGGACCACGACAAGACTGCTCCCAGTGGAAAGAATCCTGCTGCATCTCCGTCCCTGTACAAAGATCTGCAACTCCAAAGCTGTGCATCCTCTGAGTCACCAAGGACTCAGCCTGCATACTAGCATGAAGGAATCTCCCTTGAAGGGAAAGGGTCACTTCCCTGCATCTGCAGGCACATCAACGTCGACGATCGGTTTTATGGTTCGGTTGTTTCATGGACATCGCCCGGCTGTGCAAAACAGGTGGTGGTTTGTTGGTTCTCTAGAGGCCTGACCAGTCTTCCCAACAAGTTGGGAGACTGTAATCCCTCTCCAGCCAATGTAGACTGCCTCCCTGCGCACTGCGTCTGTTTGGTGTTACCAAGCCTTGTTGGCTCCTTCTACTGAAGATCTTCAAGCTCCAAGTGGCCCCTGCCTCAAGCACTGCACAGCTCCAAGTACGTCATCCTGCCTGCGTCCTCTGCCTCATGGGCCTTCTTCTGTGTGCTGCTGGGTCTTCCTTGCAACCTCTGTGCCTGCTGCCAGAGGGTCTTCGGGATGGCTCCATCGATTCCTGCTGGCTCTCCTGCAAGCCGAGGGCCAGGTCTGGCTTACCCTGGCTGGGTTAGTCTCACAGACCTTGCTGGTCTGTAACCAAGCATCTTCTCCGGCGAACAGTTGTTTGCGTTTGCCAAGGCTTGTTGGTGGTCCTGTCGGCCGCTGACCTTCCTGCACTCATCGACCAGCATGGGACAGCTTGTGAAAGGCTCCATGTCCAGATGTCCCACACTTCCTTGGACAGGGTCAGCAAACATATGCCCCCTTACTTGAGTATGTAGAAGATAGGTATTGTATTGTACATCATGATTAGCGACATCTTCGTTGTGACTACCCCTGAAACGCTGTTAGGGCTTAGTAGACAAAACACAGTGTCAGGATGTTTATGTGCAGGTTCCTTTTGCAAGCGAGCATAGGCCGATGGTAGACAGCAAACCTAGGTGAGCCCCCGCTAAGGCTGACCATCAGAATGAGTCTGTGGTGGTATGATGTTGGTTGGAGAGGCAGAAATACAACAGGAGATAAACGAGTAAACCAAAGAGCCATTTGATTTCAGAAGCGACCTGGGGGCTAGAGGAACTCTCACGACATGGAAATTCAGTATCCCTACCATGGCCCGGAATTTTGGATTATAGCTTTTCCCAGATTTATGAGGCTCATGCACTGAATCGAAATAGATCCCTCCTGTGACCCTTTCCTTTATTATCCTTAAAGAACAAGTTACTTACCTTCGGTAACGATATATCTGTAAGAGACATAGATTAGTTATGGATTCCTCACCTTAGAATTACCCCTAGGTGTCAGACTGGATCCGGAGAATTTTTCTTCAGCAGTTCCCCTGCGCGTCGATAGGTGGCGTCGGTCGACTCCGCGTTCGTCGTTGGCGTCGTGGTTGCCGGAATGACGTCGCGGTATCTACTTAGACGCCGCCCTCGCGCGCTAACATCAGTTCTTTACACGACATTCCACGCCAGAAGCGCAGAGCCATGCAAGACACTGACCACTGGTGCACAAAACTAGGGCCCTAAAGGGGAGTGCCTTACCCTAGAAGTCAGTTCGCAGAACGGGGAGGATGGGTGGGGCGGTGAGGAATCCATAACTAATCTATGTCTCTTACAGATATATCGTTACCAAAGGTAAGTAACTTGTTCATCTGAAAGAGACAATTAGTTATGGATTCCTCACCTTAGAATAGATACCCCAGCAATACCAACCCCGGAGGAGGGTCTGTGAACCAAGTTCTCACCAGAAAGTCCTGGAGGGCTGAACGGCCAAAGAAGCCGTCTCTCCGGACTTGGCTGTCCAGGCAGTAGTGTTTAGTAAACATACGCAATGAAGCCCACGTAGCTGCCTGGCAGATGTCATGAAGGGGGACTCCACGTCCCAAAGCAGTAGTGGCTGCCGTCACCCTGGTGGAATGGGCGAGCAACCCCACTGGAGGTTCCTTTTTCGCATAGGAATAGCAGATTTTGATGCAAAGAACGACCCATCGGGAGATGGTCCGTTTTTGCACGGCCCGACCTTTCTTGGCGCCTACATAGCCAACAAAGAGCTGGTCATCCACCCGGAATTGTTTTGTGCGATCCAGATAGAACGAAAGCGCACGTTTTGGATCCAGACGGTGGAGCCTCTCTTCCTCTTTAGAAGGATGAGGAGGCGGAAAGAAGGTGGGCAAAGTGATGGTCTGTCCTATGTGGAAAGAGGTAACCACTTTGGGAAGGAAAGAAGGCCTAGTGCGAAGGACAACTTTGTCCGGATGAACAGCCAGGAAAGGAGGTTTAGAAAAAAGGGCTTGAAGCTCACTCACCCTGTGAGCAGAGGTGATGGCAACCAGAAAGGCAGTTTTAAGGGCCAGAAGTCTGAGAGGACAGTTATGTAGTGGCTCGAAAGGAGCGCACATAAGATAATTGAGAACCAGGTTCAAGTCCCACTGGGGCATTACGAAAGGGGTTGGAGGAAACAAGTGAGTAATGCCCTTAAGGAAGCAGTTTACAATAGGCGACTTGAAAAGAGAAGGCTGGTCAGGCAGCCGAAGGAAGGCCAAAATGGCTGAAAGATAGCCTTTGAGAGAGCCCAGACCAGAGCCGTGCTGGGACAAAGAAAGAATGAAGAGGAGAACCTATGAAAGGGGGCAGAAAGGGGATCCACAGCCTTTGCTGAGCACCATGCCACAAACAGGCGTTTACCGTTTTGGTGGAGGGACTCCTGGCTGCCAAGATAACATTACAGACTTCGGGAGGAAGGTCGAAAGCTGTCAACTGTCGCTGCTCAATCTCCACGCAAGGAGGTGGAGGCTGGACAGGTTCGGGTGGAGGACCGTCCCCTGCTGCTGCGACAGACGATCCTCCCGAAGAGGCAGTCTGATCGGAGGATCGATGGCCATGTGTAATAGCTCGGGATACCAGACTCTTCGTGCCCAATCCGGGCCACAAGAATGACTTGGGCCTGGTCACGCTTGATCTTCTTCAGCACTCTGGGCAGAAGTGGTATAGGCGGAAAGGCGTATAGAAGACCGCGACTCCACTCGCGACGAAAAGCGTCGCCTAGCGAGTGCCGCCTTGGAAATTCCAACGTGCAGAACTGCTGACATTGCGCGTTCTCTTCGGTGGTGAATAGATCTAACCAAGGCTCTCCCCACTGCTGAAAGAGACCTTGCACCACCTCCGAGTGAAGACGCCATTCGTGATCCATCATGCACCTGCGGCAGAGTTCCTCTGCCCTAGCGTTCAGAGAACCTGCCAGGTGTTGAACCACCAGAGATATGCCCTGATGTTCCAGCCATATCCAAAGGCGGAGAGCCTCTTGAGAAAGGGGCCACGACCCTACCCTGCCCTGTTTGTTGCAGTACCACATGGCGGTGGTGTTGTCCTTGAACACCTGCACCACTCTTCCCCAGACAGAGGGAAGGAAGGCCTTTAGTGCAAAACGAATCGCCCGAAGCTCCAGAAGGTTGATATGGAGCCCGGACTCTGCCGAAGACCAGAGGCCTCTGATCTCCGCCTCTCCCATGTGGCCGCCCCACCCCAGCAGTGATGCATCTGTCACCACTGTAAACTCTGGTTGGGGAAGGGAGAGGGATCGGCAGTTGACCCAATCCCGGTTCGTTAGCCACCACTGCAATTGGTGCGCAGTGCCCTCTGAGATCTGGACGCAATCGGAAAGATTCCCCATATGCTGTGCCCACTGGAACTTCAGGTCCCACTGCAGAGCCCGCATATGCCACCTGGCATAGTCCACCAGCAGGATGCAGGAGGCCATGAGGCCCAGTAGCCTCAGGGTCATTCTGACCGAAACCCGGGATAGAGGCTGAAAGATCGGAATCATAGCCCGAATATCCTGGACTCGCTGCTCGGGAGGATAAGCCCGAAACTGCGCTGTGTCCAGAACCGCTCCGATGAAAAGGAGCTTCTGAGAGGGAATCAGGTGTGACTTCGGCGCATTGATGGTGAACCCCAGCGAATGCAGAAGGTCGGCCGTAGTCTGGAGGTAGGAGACAACAGCCTGGGGCGTGCCCACCTTCAACAACCAGTCGTCGAGATAGGGGAAGACTGGAACCCCTGATCTGCGTGAACCTTCGGTAAAGCCGATGGGCCGGCAGGACGGGGATGTGAAAATAAGCATCCTGCAAGTCCAAGCTACCATCCAGTCTCCAGGGTCGAGAGCAGACAGGACCTGAGCCAGTGTGAACTTCTCCTTCCAGAGGAAGCGGTTGACGTTCCTGAGATCCAAGATAGGACGCAGGCCCTTGTCCTTCTTGGGCACCAGAAAGTAGTGGGAATAACAACCACGACCTACTTCTGGGGCAGGAACTCGCTCGATGGCTCCCTTGGCCAAGAGAGCCGTAACTTCCTGTTGGAGAAGGGCCAAGTGATCCTCCGACATGCAATGGGTCTGAGGTGGCATGGATGGAGGGGTAGTCTCGAAGGGGAGGGAGTAGCCCATTCAGACTATCTGCAAAACCCACCTGTCTGAGGTGATGTTGAGCCAGTGGGGGAGGTGATGGCAAATCCTGCCGCACAATGGCAAATGGTGGCCCTGAAAGCTAAGATTAGGAAGGCTTGGAGGCTGCTGCAGAGGGGGCGCTGGTGGCCTAGCCCGCCCGCTGGCCCCCAGACCCATGACGGTGGGTCTAACGTCCCCGGCCGCGCAGAGGCTGGACAGCTTGCGCAGGCCTGTGGCTCTGGGTGGAACGTGGTGGGGCACCCCTTCCGTAGCCACGAAAGGGGCGAAAGGCAGACTGCGCTGGGCAGGAGGTGGACGCGAGGCCCAAGGACCTGGCCGTAGCCCTGGAGTCCTTAAAGCGCTCAAGCGCATTGTCCGCCTTGTCGCCAAACAAGTGACGGCCATCAAAGGGCATGTCCAAAAGAATAGCTTGGACCTCACCCGAAAAGCCAGTAGACCTCAACCAGGCATAGCGTCTAAGGGCTACGGATGTGGAAAACGTCCTGCCTAGTGAGTCGGAAGTGTCCAGCCCACATCGGATAGCAAACTTCGCTGCGTCTCTCCCTTCGGCAACTGCACGGGAGAGCACGGCCCGGGCCTCCTCCGGACACTGTGGTAGCACCAGCGCAACCATGTCCCACACTGGGAGTAACAGCCCAAGAGACATGCGGAGTTCACCGACCGCAGTCCTAAGCTGGAGGAAGAAAACATCTTCTTCCCAAGGTGGTCCAGCTTCTTGGATTCCCTATCAGGTGGTGCCTTAGGGAATGCGCCCTTGGAAGTCGAGGCTTGGACCACCAAGCTCTCGGGTGGGGTGGTGGGAGAGGAAAATGGGGTCGCCCGGGGCCGGGCGGTGACGTCGGGCAATCATCCTATCCACAGGAGCCCCTGTTTTGGGCTTGGACCAAGTGCCCAAAAGGATGTCCGTGAGGGCCTCATTGAACGGCAGCAGGGGCTCCGAAGAGGCTGCCGCCGGCTGAAGCACCTCGGTCAGGAGGTTAGTCCTGACCGCCACCGTAAGAAGCTCGAAGTTTAAGGCCTCGGCCGCCCTACGCAACACCACTGCATAAGATGCACCCTCCTCCATAGCCACGGTAGGGGGAGAAAGCATGCCAAGGTCTGGGGAGGTGTCCAGACCACTAGCATCACACAACTCCTCTCTCCAGTCCGGTTCTTCTAACTGGTCTGCCAGAGGGTCCACACCCCTCCCAGTCCTCCTCACCCTCCTCTGGTAGCCACTCAGGGCGATAGGAAACACCAGGGGAGAACAGGGGTACAAAAGTACCGGTCTGCACCGGTCAGACGTCGGCCAACGTCGGTCCGGCTCCTTGTCTACATCAAGGGGGAGGCTGGGGTCAACGTCGGCTGGGGACACAACCGGCGTCGGAGGGGGCGGAGGTGTTGTCACTGGATTCGGCGCCGGAGGAGGTTGACGGAGGAATGTATAGGGCTAAGTTTGCAAAGTAATATAAAGGTCGTAGTAGGATCACCATTTGGGTGAGTGCAACCTGGCTGATAATGGGCCTGGATCCTTGGGGGCCCTGCGGTGCCTGAGCCAAAGCCACCGGCTTCGAAGGCCTAGAGCCCCCAGCCGAGTCAGCGGGGCCAGAGGGCGCGCCTGCGGAGTCGGGCTGCCCAAAGATGGAATGTAAGGCTTCGTAAAAGTTGTGAAGCTGGGCAGGGGTTGCTCCGGCTCCCGGAAAGGGAGGGAAGGCCGGCGTCGACCCAACAGGTTCCGCGGATGGAGCCGGACGACTACCTTCTGCCTCCTGCGTTGCATCGCCCGACGGACGGGGAGAACGCGAAGAGCG
Source organism: Calotriton arnoldi (assembly GCA_963921515.1). Taxonomy (NCBI): domain Eukaryota; kingdom Metazoa; phylum Chordata; class Amphibia; order Caudata; family Salamandridae; genus Calotriton; species Calotriton arnoldi. The sequence goes on from CAWUFW010000174.1 coordinate 3,885,663, forward strand.
ACGATGCTTCTTCGCCTTCTTCTTGTGCTTCGACTTACCCGAAGACGAAGACTTCGATGACAAGTGGTGGTGGTGGCTCCGCGACCGGTCCTGCGACCTTCCTCTCGACCGGGACCTCGAACGGCGCGGAGCGGACTGCCGGGCCTTGAGAAGCTTTCGGGACCGCTCCCGCAAAGACTTCGGGTTCATGGCCTGGCAGTCGGAGCACGACTTCAGGTCGTGGTCGCGCTCCAAGCACCAAAGGCACACGAGGTGCGGGTCCGTGACCGACATCAATTTGCGACAGGAGTCGCAAGCCTTGAAGCCGGTGCGACGTGACATCCCTCCGTGCACCAGGAGTCGAACGACTCAAAAAAAGGTGTCGACAAAAGTCGCAAAAAACTGAGTCAAAAAGTGACTCGAGGTACCGCTCTCTCTGGATCTGCGCTGGCTGGCGCAGAAAAAGAAAGAACTGATGTCAGCGCGCGAGGGCGGCGTCTAGGTAGATACTGCGACGTCATTACTGCGACCACGATGCCAACAACGAACGCGGAGTTGACCGACGCCACCTATCGACATGCAGGGGTATTGCTGAAGAAAAATTCTCCGGATCCAGTCTGACGCCTGGGGGTAATTCTAAGGTGAGGAATCCATATCTAATTGTCTCTTTCAGATGAAAAAGAATAGCAAAGGTCACGCGTTTCAATGATATGCTCAGGATACAAGTAGAACAAACAGTTCTAGTATGATTCAAGTTCAGAAATGCTCCTCTGGGCACACAGTCTAGTAAAGAAAGCACTACAGTATTAAACCCCAAGAGACGCACCTGAAGATAGAAGATATCTTAGATCCAAAAATCTAATGTTAAAGAAAGAGATGCACCAACACGTATAATAAGAATCTTAAACGGGGTGTTGCCAGAAGGGGGCATCACTGCATGGAGGGGTAAGTGTGGGCAAAAGTGAGATCATATAACTGTAAAAGCGCCCCTCTATCGGGCTCCTGCTTAAAGACACAGCATGTAAAATGTTTATTATAATGGCAAATTCACTGCTTGAGATTGGGCGATATTCAAATAGCATGTGAAACTTTAAATGATCCAATGCTAGAGAACCACTGGTTCATGGGTCCAATTGGTTCTTGCACTGTCAAAAACAGCTATGCTCTACAGCTCCCAGAGCCGCCACCATACACTGTGCCTCTGCCCCACTCAGCAAGCCAGGAACTTTTTTAGGCGGCAGAGGGCCTCTTGTTCTAGAGGAAATCGAGCCAATCTCCTCAGAGAATGTGAAAGGAGACACCAATACTTCTTCCACCATATGTAACATTACGCATAATCTCCTTTATTGTGCCACTCAGAGCAGCAACACAACTGGAAACGTGGAACTAACCCTGTAGTGCTTAATAAAAACAGAATGAGCAGTCATCTTCTATCTTTTGTTGCTGCTACTCACAAGTGCAATATAAATGTCAGTTGATATGGTGGTGTAAAAGGCATGATCTGAGAGAGGAGGTGTGATTAAAGCGATATATGAATAAACTGAGATTGCTACAGGTTAATTTCCTCCTTATCCTCCTTGTTTAAGAATTTGTTGATTTAATTTCAATGGCTAATTAGCTTTCTGTTCATTTAAAAGCTGTGAGGCTTAAAGTTGTGGTCATAACTAGACTAGTTGTGGAGGATTGAACAAATTTAGAGGACCACAGGTAGTGGAGTAGACAACTTTATCTATAAAATCCCTGTGATGGTGGAGTGAGGCAGGATTCATGCGCACATTGTTCTAGCTGTATACCATTCCAGCCAGCTTGAAGTGGGCATTGTGCATGCACAAAGATAGCAGAGCTTGTGTGACTCTTGTGGGTTGATGCATGCGTTGTACTTTACACCCATGTAGCGGCTATTTTAGTTGATTGGGATTGTTATGGGATTTGTTATGGATGCCATTTTGTAAGTTAGTACTACACATAGCACCATGGTCCCTGCATAGACTGCACTGGGCTAGTTTGAAAGAAACCAGCTCACAGTGGAGATGCAAAGAAGGAGATGCGAATACATGCCCATTTTCTTCTCCAAACTTGGGCAATATTGGTCGGACATTTCTGACTCAATACTATAAATCATTATCCTGGAAAATGAACAAGCTTGACAGAAGTATTGTGTGGAACATGGGATGAGATATCTTCCTTAAATTAAACTAGAACCAAGCTTCTGGAAAATCCCCAGATCCATCTACCTTCAGTCATTAGTGGAACTTTGTTTGCGAAGCTCGTAAACTAGAATAAAACAATAGGAACACCCATGACTAGGGAGTCGAAAAGCAAGAACCACAGGCATATATTAACAGAGTTCTTTAATGGAAGTACTTCCAAACATCCTTGGCCGAACACAACCAAAATCTGAAGATGACTTGCAATCCTAAAGACTCAGAGACTCTAATGTGTATTAACATGACCTCATGCTGACTGCAGGTTATTGTTAGCTATGCATCCTATATTCCCCTTCAAATTTTTTATCATCCTCCACCTCTCACTTTCTTCTTTTCATTTTTCCTACGAGATGTCCTATCTTTTGCTTTGAATTAATACCTAAATATCAATAAACATACTGAACTCGAAAAAAAGAATAGATGTCTAAATATGTGAGCACGTTTTGGATATTAAATTTGAGTTCAAACTCTTTGGAGAGGCCGGCAGAGCACAGGATCGCTTCCCCGGACGAGGACAATATAATATCAGGGCACAGTTTGACCATGGAAACAAACCCTTGATTGCTAAGCAATAGTATTGTTCACATCAACAACTTACAACATTTTTCACTCAGAAGCAAAGGGTTTGAGGAAGAAACGCTCATGGAGAATGTTGACCTAAATATGCATTGAGTACACTCCGAACAAGACCATTCATTTAACTAATTAAAATTGCATGGCAGTCTTACTCAGGTTTATTGAAAATGAAGAGAAAAAACACAGGATTGATAGGTATTAGAAATGGTTCAGGGTTTCAGAATAGAGTTTTCAGAAGAACCAGTGCAGTGGAGTAACCTCAAGAGGTAGTTTTCAGAGAAAATTAGACGGTACATGGATAAGGAGGTTAGAGAACATTACACTAAGGGTCTATTTTTCAGGTGGAGCATGAAGTATTAGATTTCTTAAGAAGTATTTTAGCGGGGAAGAAAAATAAAGGGATGGCCTGATGATAAAACTGAGAGGTAGACAACTGGATTGCCTTCCATCAATTCATGATGGAGGGGATTTAGCTCCTCAGGTTTATTTCAGAAAGGCAATTGGTTATCTCGCTGGATTTAAAAGACGTGTATCTCATGATACCGGTATGGGTTCGTAATCAAAAGGTTTTCCAATTCCATTGGGAATGTAAAATATGGAGGTTCACATGCCTACCATTCAGTTTACTGTCAGCACCTTGGTGCTTCATAACATAAGAGAACAGGTGGTGGCTTGGTCAAGAGCGAAAGGAGTAAGGTTAAATATATATCTTGGGATGTTTTATATAGACATATATGGACATAAAGCTTTCCAGTAAACCTATGTGTAAAAATGTAGCCAGGACATCAGTGATCTCACGTCCATGGCACAAGGTCCAAGCACCAGATCTTAGTGCCACTCCTACGAACTTGCAACCAGAAGAAGCCAATAACACGGATACTATGGTTGAGAATTTTATAGGAAGGCTAAATGCAGCAGTTACCATTGTAGCACCTGCAAACCAAAAATAATTAGAAGAGGTAAACCTACTTCACCCTAGTTTACTGACACTCTCAGGACTGCAAAACAAGGCTGCTACAGACAGGAGAGAGTCTAGAGGAGAGACTACGATATTCAAGAAAGAGAAATATAAATCTTGCATCACTTAATATAAAAAGCTTATTTTAGAGGTCAAATCATCCTTTTTTACTGAACAAATAAAATCCGCTAGTAACTCAACCAAGTCCCTTTTTGAAGTTGGCACTAAGCTTTCAGCCACAGCCTCCCGCAATTCAGCAGAAGGCAGTCAGGCTTTCTGCGATCCCTTGGCAAATTTCTTTCAGCAGAAAGTGGAAGCAATTTTTAACAAATTTACCACCAATGGCCCACTGGCCAGGCTAGCCTAGAGGCCTAGGCAGGGCCCCCAAATAAGTCGACCTTCACTGTGTTTGCCTTATGGATCAAGTCACCCAGGCTATTCCCAAGTCAAATTCTGGATCTACATCAGTTTTCACTGTCACGTGGACTTTAGAGTCATTGTCGACATCTTTAAGTTAGCATGAGCCCGGTTGCCATGATGCTGTTTTTGCGCACGCCACTGCATGTCTTTATTTTTGCAAGACTCTGTTTATGCCTTTCACATGAGAACTCTCTGCCGTGCTCGTTCTCTGCCTGTTCCTTGAGTTTCATCTGAACATTGTGAGCAAGGTCGATAAACACTGCCTCTTGTTATTCTGTTCTGGTCAGGCCCTAGCACTTACACAAAACATACCAATGCAGCTGTTTCTGCTGGAGAATCGTACTTTGATATTATAGGGATGCATGTTTAGGTAACAGACACTTGGAGAGGGACCTTTCCAGGGAGAAGAGCAACCCGCACCTGTGATGTAGAAATACGATCTATGGCCTGAGGTATGGGGTCTGCTGACAAAGCCCAGAGATCTTCTATTATATAATAATAATTCTGCTTACCAAGGGGAGGGTGGTTAGGTCTTATAGTCCTTTAACCACTGTCTTTATAAAATGACATCTCCCTTTATGATATATGGCCTTGCTGCAATGCTAACTGTATTGATATTATGCATTTTGCTGCTGGTGGTGGCTAATATAGTGCATTTTAGAGCACGTTAGTTAAAATAAATATTTTAAACTATTTTCATGTCTCTGTCAGATCTTATTGTGGACAAGTTCGAGAGTGTGAGCGAAAAGGTGTGTCTTGTTACCGCGATTCCTGAGAGATCTGGGTGTGTTGTGTTCTGGGGTGTCTAATCATTGGTTTCTCCATTTGTGAGTAGGTGAGCGAGTGAGACACTATAGCTAGTCGGTCCTGGGCTCGTGGGCACTAAGGCGGTAGGAAGGCTTAGCCCCTATACACCGAGGTCCCATAATCCTGCGCATAGTTCTGTGTATGTGCAGAATCCCTCAACATGGCGCCACCAACGTTTGGTCTGGTACTTATTCACGAGATCCCTGAGTAGCGCTTGTGCTTATCCATAATACCCTCTCACCAATTAACGGAGACGTCCGTCGTGCGAGGGATTTACCTCCTATATTAGAGATTATAGGTTTTTCAAGCTTGGATTTGAAAAGGTTTTGTTTTTTCTTCTTTAAAAAAAACCGGTACTTTCGCTACCGTTTTCCTCTCTGGTTAGATAATGGCTATTGCTATTGCTATTGCTGCTCATAATCGCACAGCACTGACTGCTCATTTGACGCAACATGAAGTCCCAGTTGCGGGAGCAACCATTATCTTTGTGGTTGAAGCGAACACAGCTTTTCGCTTCAAGGTTTTTTATTCTTGGGTTAAGTTCCCGGCGGTGGATGGGAATGATAATTTCTTTCATGAATATGGACATGCAGCGGTTCCCCAGGATTATAGACCTTATCGGTCACTTGAAGTTCCGATGTCAGCTTGGGAGCACCCCATCTGGTTTAATGGTGCCCTACCTCACCCTGTTACAGTGGTCCGTTTAGGCTCTTTATCGGTCGACGGGGCCACATGGCCCATTTTGGCGGGTTTTACACCACACCCAAATTATCGTGGTGTTTCACACGCAGAGCTGCGAGAGTTACATGAACCTTTAGTTCATATTCACAGAAGCGTGGTACAATACATGTCACGCATGATCCAGGTGGCTCCGGCTGGAGCCCCTCCTCAGCAACCAGGACATGGAGGCATGGTAATTAGCCCGATCATGATTAGCTCAGTGATGGGGAAACGTCCTCAAAATAGAGATGAATTGCCGTTCTGGTTAGTCGAGTGCTTTGAGCAACTCGAAGCTGTATTTCCCAATACTACTCCTTTGGATAAACACAGGATCCTTACAATGAATTTACCAAAAGGCCTTATTCCCAATTTAGCTGATTGCACCACCTGGGGGAAGGTGTTTGCTGCGCTGTATTCTCTATGCTTTGGCACCCCCTCCATGACAGTGCTTCCGACAGTTCTTAAATAAGTTCAAGCGGAGGCTGCCCTGGAGTTGGGGATGAGACTGGTTGGGGTATTCCCTATAGTCTCTGATATGATACTAACCAATATAAAAGGCAAAGCGGTTAGCTTGCAAGTGAGTCAGCGCCTTGAGGCAGTAGCAGACATTGATAAACAACGCAAATTGCCTAAGATTATCGCTAAGGTGTATAAAGCATTAGGGCGTAATAATTTGGGGAATAAACCTTTTACTCAGCCGCAGAATAAACCCCCTCCCGAAAATAAACAACAACAACAGAAGCAAGGTTTGCGTGCTGGTTTACTGACACCTGATGCTTCTGAGCGTAGCTATAATTTGCATGACCGCTCTAAGCTTAAGACGCCAGAGAGGTTTCAGGTTCCTGATCCTCGTTCTCCTCGTTCCTTGCAGGACTGGTCGGATCAACAGTCCGATGGAGGGGAGCGTCAAAATTAACAAGGAGAGACCACACAACAACGACGTGATCCGCCACACCAGTTGACGTAAAGGCTAAACCGGAGGGACAATTGCCATTTCATGCCCATTTCAAAAGAAAAAAGTTGCCGCTTTGACAGCGAAGTATGCCTCAGACGGTGAGAACCCTGCACCTTGATTGGAGATGGGCTGTGACACTCCTCGACAGCGCGGAGGAAGTTACCATAGTGCGAGAGGTTCTCCGTCCTTGCCTGGTGGTGAGAGCAACTGACACATTAATTACTGTGGAAACAGCTGATACAGGAGTTGCACCCCCTGATAGACTTTATGAGATAGTCCTCCAAATTGAGGGTGATATACAACGTACAATTAAGGGTATCTTTTGGGATAACCTTACCTCGTCATATGACATTTTATGGGCGGAGGCGGACTGGCCTCCCCCATTTGTTTTAGCGTCTTCCCGAGGTGAGGACGTGATACTTCCCAGTTTTTCGCGTTAAGTATCTGAGGAGACTAAACAAGCTTATGCCTCGGAATGGGCTTTAGCCCTAGCGCCGGCTGTGTATCGCAATCAGGTGGGCTGGGATAGAGAGTCACCGGCACATGAAATCCCTTTGCGATCAATGCTACAGCCTCAGGTACAATATCCGATCAAACGCGAGGCGAAAGCGTCCGTTAGTGACATTTTGGCCCAGTTGGAATATCAGGGTGTAATTGAACCCTGTGTTTCAGCAATGAATAATCCTCTCTTTCCGATATCAAAACCGGACGGTTTATATCGCATAGTTTTGGATTATAGAAATTTGAACAGTCATGTTTGCACGTTTGCCGTACAAAACACCCACAGCTCTGCGTTAATAAACGATATTGTCCGTAAAAAGTATAAAACCACTTTGGACAATTCCGATGGATTTTACAGTCACAATTTGGCTCCTGAGAGCTGTGACTGGACCGCATTTACTGCGGTCGGCAATCAGAAAAGATTTACAAGATTGCCTAGGGGCTATAAGAATAGCCCTGGTGCGTTTGCTGCGCGTGTTGTGTCACTTTTACACAACATAGATCCTGATGCTTTCTCTTACGTCGACGACATTTATTTGACTGATGACGAATTGATACCGCAACTGGAGCGTGTTGACTGCATCATCTTGTCCTTTGCAGACTTGGGGTACAAATTTAAGTCTCACATCGCCTATTTGGCGGTTCTCTTTTTGGGTTACGAACTCCACAATGAAGGGAGTGGGTTAGCCCCCCACTTTCTGGATAAATGTGCTCAATTGCAGCCTCCTTCTTCACTTAAGAAGTTACAATCTTTGCTGGTTTTTTTTAATTTTGGGAGGGCATACATTCCTGATCATGCTCAGCATATCAAACCCCTTTATGCGTTGATACAACCCTCTTTTTCGTCTTCAAGCTGGCTTCCGGAACATACAGAAATTCTTCGGTCCTTGCAGTCTGATCTGCTTGCGACTAACTTTTTGTTAACTCGTGACAACACAACTAACTTAGTCATATGGATTGTACCGGGTACAGTGGGTTTGACTTACCTGACATTCAATGAGGGAGATACTGTCCCCATTGCCTACAAATTGCATTTGTACACCTCAGCAGAGATGCATTTTTCCTTCATTGAGAAAAGTCTTACAGCAGTACAGATGGCGATCCTGAAGGAGAGCTCTTTGGATCAGGGGAAACAAATTCTTATGGTATCGCCTATGCCTACTCTAGAGGTGGTCACAAAGGCAAGCGTACCGAATTCTAAAGCCTTACACCCGCGTTGGATTCAGTGGGCAAGTTCTTTGACATTCGCTGATGTCACTTTTATCTTTGCCCCATCCTTGCAGGCGCAGGAGTTTTTACTGTACGAACAGGTTCATCCTGCGCATCAGTTTTTGCTTCCCCTTGACCAATACAAATGTACAGTTTATACCGACGGATCTGCGCAGCCGGCCGTTGGTTCCAAACATGCTTACTCTGCCGCCTGTGCTATTGTGGCAGGCTCTATGGTTGATGGTGTGTTTAAGTCTTCCTTAGTCCACACACAGACTCTTGGTGACTGCACGGCTCAGTTGGCTGAGCTGCGGGCTTTAGTATTGGCTCTTGAATTCGCTGATCCAGATGTGCCTACACTTATAGTGTGCGATTCTTTCTATTGTGTACAATCCTTTAATGACAATCTATTCTTTTGGTCTCAAAACGATTATCGAGACTCTAGAGGTAGCGCAATCAAGCATAAAACGCTTTGGGTTCGAGTGGCAGCTCTTAAGGAAAGCTTGCCGCTCACACATGTTATACATACTCTTGACCATCAGCGTGTGGGAGCACATGCTGTTGGTAATTCTTTGGCTGACGAGGCAGCCAAATCTCCAGTTGCCACGTGTTCAGTAGCAGCAGTTACAAGGTCCATGACTAGAATTGATAATGAAATTCTGGCAGCTATAGATGCTACAAGCGATGGGACTGCGTTCCCACAAGGTTTTCCTTCTATATATTCTTATCATTTATCACCGGAATAAGTTCCCTTTGCTTCTATTCCGTCCGTTGGGAATCGGCTGATTCCCAACGAGGACCGCAGGCTTCCTTTGATAATTGCCGCGCACGAAGGCATGGCATCTGCACATGCTGGAGTTTCAGCGACAGTGTCTTTTGCAGCAGCCTTATTGGTGGTGTGGTCTGTATAGACAGACTCGTCATTATGTTCTTTCTTATGACATTTGTCAACAGATTAAACCATCCACGGTTACACGTCCGCCACAGACGCAGCTATACATTTTAAATCAACCATTTGGATGTATTTATCTTGATCACTGCGGTCCTTTGACATCAGACACTGCCTATAAATATAATTTGGTTGCAGTGGATTTGTGCACTAGATTCCTTTGGTTTTGGCCGCAACCTAGTGCTGACGCTCGAAATGTCATTAGGGATTTGCGTGTCTTTATCGGAACATTTCCTTGTGGTACCTTCCATTCTGACGAGGGTCCTGCGTTCGCCTCTAAGGCTTACAAGGAAGCGATGAGGTCGCTGGGGGTGCTATTGCAGTTTTCGTCTCCATACAGGCCTGAGGGCAATTCTATATTGGAGCGAATGAACCGTGACTTAAAGCAATCTTTGACAGCTAGAGTCTTAGGTACTGGCAGGGGTTGGCTGACTCATTTATATGGGGTTCAACGTGCACTAAATAATCTCCCAAGAAGATCTCTGGGTGGGCGGACCCCATAGGAAATGCTCTTTGGCATCAAAATGGTTGTGCCAGACCTTGATGGTCTAGACGTTGTGGCGGTAGCCGCAACATTTGACGTAGATAACCATTGTGCTATGTTACAGGATCTACAAAAGACCCGAGACACTCTTGCTAAAGCTGAGTTGCACTCGTCCAAAGACACAGCAGTGCTGTTCCCAGTCCCAGTTGGAGATCTGGTCCGGGAGAAGATAGAGAACAAAAAAGAATTTGGTCCCTCCTACCGAGCACCAGTCCCTGTTCTTGGATTAAAGGGCACTCAAACTGTGATTTTGCCTGGACGCAAGGAGAATCGCTACATTTCCATTGAACATGTCAAGTTGCACCATTTGGCCGATACTGAATAGTATGCCCAAACTCGCCCCGCAGAGAGATGTTTCACTTCCTTTGAGGTCCTTGACGACGACTAACTTACACCTGGAGTGTAAAGTGGAAACCTCAATTGATGTGCTGCCGGTTTTGTCCTCATCTTCGACAGCTACACCTCGAAATTATGACTCGCCATCTATGGAGCTTACTGTGGATATTCCTACACGTGCGCTCCAATCATCCCTTAATGCTGACCGTCCACCTTTGTATCGACTAGGAACTGTTGGTTATTACATGGATAGAGACAACTTTTCTTTACCTTCATCGTCTTCTTCATCGAATTCTACTACGGAGGAACCCCCCAGTTGATTTTTCATTTTCTTTTCTTGGTTTCGCAGAACTTATCTGGTTCCTCCTTGGACCTACATTTGGATGGTACTTACAACAGTGTTTCTATTTATGTGGATTGGATTTGTGACTGTCTTTTTCCTTTTGATTAATGGTCATTACTTACCTGAACACTCTGATGTACATTTGGTTGATGGTGTTTTGGTCCCACACACCTCATCTCATATAATGAAAAGGGATCAATCCCAGGTTAACATTTCGGCTGTGCCAGTAGTAGATGGCATTGTTTGGGATAAAGTTCAATACGAAATATACAGCCCTTCCCAAGTCAAATTCTGGATCTACATCAGTTTTCACTGTCACGTGGACGTTAGAGTCATTGTCGACATCTTTAAGTTAGCATGAGTCCGATAGCCATGATGCTGCCTTTGTGCACGACACTGCATGTCTTTATTTTTGCAAGACTCTGTTTATGACTTTCACAAGAATACTCTCTGCTGTGCTTGTTCTCTGCCTGTTCCTGGAGTTTCGTCTGAACATTGTGAGCAAGGTCGATAAACACTGCCTCTTGTTATTCTGTTCTGGTCAGGCCCTAACACTTAGACAAAACATACCAATGCAGCTGTTTCTGCTGGAGAATCGTACTTTGATATTATGGGGATGCATGTTTAGGTAACAGACACTTGGAGCGGGACCGTTCTAGGGAGAAGAGCAACCCGCACCTGTGATGTAGAAATACGATCTATGGCCTGAGGTATGGGGTCTGCTGACAAAGCCCAGAGATCTTCTATTATATAATAATACTTCTGCTTACCAAGGGGAGGGTGGTTAGGCCTTATAGTCCTTTATCCACTGTCTTTAGAAAATGACATCTCCCTTTATGATATAAGGCCTTGCTGCAATGCTAACTGTATTGATATTATGCATTTTGCTGCTGGTGGTGGCTCGTATACTCCATTTTAGAGCACGCTTGTTAAAATAAATATTTTAAACTATTTTCCTGTCTCTGTCAGATCTTATTGTGGACAAGTACAAGAGTGTGAGCGAAAAGGTGTGTCTTGTTACCGCGATTCCTGAGAGATCTGGGAGTGTTGTATTCTGGGGTGTCTAATCATTGGTTTCTCCATTTGTGAGTAGGAGACCGAGTGAGACACTATAGCTAGTCAGACCTGGGCTCGTGGGCACTAAGTCGGTAGGAAGGCTTAGCCCCTATACACCGAGGTCCCATAATCCTGGGCATAGTTCTGTGTATGTGCAGAATCCCTGCAATATCGCCTAATTCCCAAGGTAGTAGCTCCACACTTGACAAAAATTTGTCAAAACAATGAAAGGATGCTTCAGTGCTGCAGCTGCTGAAGAAATCGAACTTGGGTGAGCCGGACCTAAATAATTATTGCCCAATTCCTAGGCTCCCATTTCTGGCAAAACTGGTAGAGAAAGTCATGAATTCTCAGCTGACAGCCTTTCTGGAAGGAAACAACCTACTTGATGACACAAAATGTGGCTTCCATAGCGGCTATACTACAGAGTCTGCTCTCATGATGGCGACCGAAGAGATCAGGGCCGCAGTGGATGGGGGGTGTAATGCCGCCCTTATCCCCCTAAACCTATCTGCAGCTTTTGATACGGTCAATCATGACCTTTTGATTGACCGACTACAGAACCTGGGGATCCAGGGTGTAGCCCTTAAACTGTTGAGATCTTTTTTGACAGACCGCATTTATTCGGTCTCCTTCAAAGACTTTACCTCGGAACCCTTCACGCTGACTTGTGGGGTACCACAGGGATCATCACTGAGCCCAACTTTGTTTAACCTTTTCGTTACCCCCTTGGCAGCTCTAATCAAGTCATTTGGGTTGTAACTGGTGTCCTAAGCCGAATCGTCATGTCACTATCGGACAAAGGCTCGGATATGAGTAAGACCTTTAGAAGATGCATGAGTACAGTGGGTCTTTGGATGGTCCTAAACTGTTTAAAATTGAATTAATCAAAGACAGAAGTCATACTGTTTGGAAATAATCCCACTTTTTGGTCCCTGAATTGGTGGCCGGAGGAACTTTGCACTCTGCCAAAGCTGGTCCAGAATGTAAAAAATCTAAGAGTCATGATTGACAACCACTTGACCTACAAGGAGCAAGTGACTAAAGTCGTCTCGGCCTCCTTCTTTTCGCTTCGCATACTTAGAAAAATAGCTCAATTCTTGCCTTTCGACATGTTGAAAGCAGTTGTTATTGTTTTAGTGCTATCCAGAATAGACTACTGCAATGGGCTATATCTAAATTTGCTAAAGGAATACTTTAAAAAAATGCAAATTGTACAGAATGTGGCTGCCCCCGAGATATGGTTCGGCCTCCCAAGCTGTCAGCAGAATTTGTTGGCTGCCGCTAAAAATACGTATAGTTTTCAATGGCCTTCGCACAGCTTATAAGGCTCTTCAGGGTCTGACCCTGTTTAACTTAGAGACAGGTTTAGGTGGTATCTTCCTAGCAGAACCCTTTGTTCCAGCTCTGCACAAGATTTGGCTGTTCCCTCCCACAGACTGGCAACCTGGGGAGGTAGGAGCCTGGTCCGCTGTATAGCCCTAAACTGGAACCGTTTACCTCTGGAGATGAAATCGACCACCTCCTTGCTTAGGTTCAGGAAGGCATTAAAGACCTGGCTTTTCACTCTGGATCTGACTAGCTATCCTTGAACCCTGTAGCTCCTCTGTTCATTACCGGTCATGGGCTGCGCCAAGACGCCTCCAGACAGATGTTTGCACTTTGCAAATTATAAAATCAAAATCAATTATTGATGCAACCAAACAAATCAGTGCTGATTCAGGAAAATAGTATGGAAGTGGATGTTAAGCTTTGTTGAGAACAGAGATAAATCGAGACTGGAACCAAATAGTTCTTAAGGATCCTGCTACACATGGTGGAAGGTCTGATGAAATTACCCAGGGAGAATGCAAAAGAAAAAGAAGAGTGTTGAGAAAGGTTTTATAATCAAATCAGATATCATTAAGGGTGTTAGCTTGAAATATTGTTTTTTCCAGGTCCCTTACATTACTGAGCTTTATATTGGTTAAATATTGTGCATTTGAGGGTAGGTCTGAAGAGTTCTCAGATAGTAGCAATGATGTAGGAGGCAAGGGAAGAGCTAGTTTGGTGAGTGGAGAACATGCAGGCGTGGAACTGCAGTGTAATCTTTGGCGAGAGTCTAGAATTGATAAGGGTCAAACATGAGCAAGGAGAGTTGGGGAAGCAAGGTGTGTTAGTATTGAAAGGTGTAGAACTATCAGAAAGAGGGAGATGTTAACACATTAATTGTCTACAACTGTCCCCAGAGCACTTAGCAGTGGAAGAGAAGATCAGCTGATTTCTGATGCTGAAGATGTACACTGTCTCTGCTATGAGATATGTAAACAAGATGGAGGTGTACCGATCAAGGGATCTTTCAGGGTTTACAAAGGAGGTCTAGCATAATTGCCTCAACAAGGGCATCAAATTGCTTGCTGAACATATTCTGGAGTTGAGAAGTGGTATAACGGATGGATTTTCTCAGGCTTTTTAGTATTCCAATGACTGAAGTTTTGACAGAATGGCACTTCTGAGGATTCAAGAGTAACATGGTTCTTTTTTGGGATGCAACTGTTTGCACATAGCTTGAATGAGCAGGTTTGCAGATTTTTCAGGTGGCACCCAGACCCAGAGACTTTGGAAGTGGACGCCTTTCTGAAGAATTGACTGAGATTGATGTCACATGTTTCCATCCAGTTTTGTAGACTCCTCAAATTTTTGTGTTTGTGTGTCATTTGAAGGCACTGATGGAGGTTGAGTCTCAAGCATATTATCTGTTGATGGAGATGTCAATAGATTGACCCCTCATTCTGCTGTAGTTCCAGAACTGTTGACAGTGCCAAAAGGGGAGATGCACGAATTGGTGCTTTAAGGTCATTTGGTGCTGATAGCGTAAGATATTTCAGAAGATTCTGATAAATGCCAGGACTTTTGGGAGGGACTTTACATATTAGTTCTAAATCTTGACCCCCAAGCAAAACAAGGGCATGTTGATGGTCTTGGCAGGAAGGTTTTCCCTGGTGTTTGGAAAGGGATATTGATCCTGTTTCGCTCAGTTGGTGCAGGTTGTTGAGTATCTGACATAACTATATGAGAAGAGCTTTTCAAATAGGTCGGTGAGTATTTATAGATATGCTACTGCAGTGGGACACAATTTAGTTAATGATATGTCGGTATGTCAGAATGTTCAAGTAAGCAGGTTTCTTAGGAGTGTCAGATTGGCTAGATATACTTCATCGTAAGACTATAACATTTCCTAGCTATCATGAAGGAACATTTCACTTCTATTAAGATCAGAGAGGTGAGGGTTATTCATGTTTTGCTTCTTTATTTTTCACTCACTAGACTTAAACAGTATCATAACCATAACTCCACCAATGTGACTACAAGCCCATGAGTCCCAGTGGAGTAAATAAACAGTCCTTAAAGCACAACATAGTAGTTCATAAATAATGTTCCTCAGAAAAATGACACTTCCTATTTCATTGTGTGTAAATTCTCAGTTATGAACTTTCCTTTTATCTTCATTCAAAATCCAGTTTTTGTTCTATCCCACTATCCCAATCAGGAAATAAAAAGAAAGTTAAAGGTCCATTTCTCCTCCAAAATACCTTAACCAATTTGATCATTTAAACATTAATATGCAACAAATTATTAAATCAATGTCATAACATACACATTATATCCACCAGTGAAATAGTGAAATAATGTTTTTATACTTATACCACCACTGTTGACACCTTTAGGGTAATCTTCACCTCTGTGTCCTTGATTGAATTTAAACTTTCTTTCACAATACCTTAGAAAATGTAAATATGTCAAGACTGGAGGATCAGATTATGCAGTATTAAAGCCTACTGACTACAAATGATTCCACCCCATCAGTGGTTTCAAATAAAAATGGGCCAGATTTAATATATCTTACCACTTAAGGTAAAAGCTTTCGATGCCATGGCTTCCCTTACCGAGTGAGCACCGAACATGGAGGTATCTATTCCCACTTCACTCACTGCCCATCAAACCCTTCTTAGTCAGTGATGCGACTGGACCAAACGTTTTCTTTATAGAAATTAGCAATTGCTTCATCCCTGGGAATCTTCTGTTATGGCCTTGTACTCTCTTATGCAACTAACCACACAGAGTTTCAGATTATTCAGGAAGGTTGTATAAGATACTGATCTAATACTGGATTGAGTTCTCATTGAAACTGTGAGGTGACCTCTTCAGGAGCTAATATTCTAGCTGACATATCCAGGGCCCTAATATCAGACACTCTTTTCCAGACTACGTGACTCAGAAACTTAGCCTATTTGGCTCACAACTCCTTCCTTGACAAGTATTGGTTATCCTGCCATACTTCTAGAAGTTTCAAAACCCTATTCACATCCAATATTGTCCATACTTTGGATCTGGGGGAAAAGATAGTCTAACGCCCAGCAATGTACAGACCAAAGGGTGTTCCCCTATCTGACCTCTATTGGATGGCATGTGGCCTGTTGAAGCTGCTGAGCTGCATGAATAGATAGTCCTATATGCGAGGGCACCAGCACTTAATTCAGAAAGCAAATTTAATATATTGACTACATCAGTAACCCCAGGATCTAGATTCCATTCCAAACACCAACGGGATCACCTTCTCCATACAGAACTGCATCGCTTGACTGCTGACTCAGCCAAAGCTTTTTAGATGAATCTCAAAGCCTGATATGAAAGTCCTTGGACTTCCGAGCAGGACTACCCCATCAAGCAGAGGGATGATTCCAGTAACAACTGGTGTGGATTGCCTCGGTGATCACTCACGATTTCTGGATAGTAGGGAAGAGGAATTGGAAAATCCCAAGAAAGTTCCAAAAGAACTGGAAATCAAACCTGTGATCTCCACTAGGGTATCACCAGAACTATATCTGCCTTCTTTCTCCTCACTTGTGCGGAAAGTTTTGTAATAATTGAGAATACAGGCGAGAGGATGGGAGATGATAATCCAGGCGAGACGTAAATTAATCTATCTTGCAAGATCACCAGTTCTTCATTTTGAACTGAAAGGCTTTGTAGCTTTCAAGCGCTGAAGTCTTTCCGGTACCTTAAGTTCCAATCTGTGATTAAGTCTGTTTCCCCAGCAGGTACTCTACTGCATTTGAGATCTTCCAGTGCAGGCAGAAGTGCCAAAAATCCATGGCCATTTTTGGCATTGCACTGGATGGCTGATGAACAGAACTGCAGATACATTGTTCATTTTTAGGAGCACTGAGTAGAATACCTTGTCCTTTGTCAAGCGCTTTACTGCAAAAGATCCAGCCAGGAGTTCCAGACAATTGATGCACATTTCCAGTTCGTTTGGACCATTGTCCTCCTGTGGTAACGTTTCCACAGCAGGCTCCTCATCCTGACCTGCTCGCATTCGACTTAATAGGACTGGAGTGCAACCATATATGACCCTACCATTTAAGGCTTCAATGTGATCCAGTCACCACTGCATCTATGTCTTTGCCCCCTCTGATAGGTTTATCTATTCAGCATAAGTTAGACCTTTCAAGCGATGCAATGATTTCACCTGTTGAAAGCCTCATAATTAGTTGGTCCTGGAAAGATTGCCTGGATTCACCATGTGAGTAGTCCCACTAATCAGGCCAGCCTTCTCAATGAATTATTGTTCTTTGAAAACATCCTTTTTAACTCCTTCCAGATGTTCCTCATCTTGTTATGAGGAAGTTTCAAGGTCTGTTAAAATGAATATATTTTCAATCATCTGAGGGAGGAATTTGGCCTCCATCCACGGCAAACCTGGCGCTACATGCAACTACAACACTGCCTAAGATGTTGTTTGGGTCCCCGCCCTTGGTCCCTACAGTCCTCGTCTATAATATCCTATCTGAACATCTGAGGGCGCCACAAGGGAGTGATGTCAGGACTATACAGCACGCTCTCAACCCACCTTTTCTCACAGCCCCATTCGCGTACTCTTTGTGTCAAATGGCAAACTTGCCTACAAACCTCTTATGAGGATGACAAATGGGCAGATATCCTAGAAGCCCTGGACAAAGGCACTAGAGAGGCTCGCCTGAAGTTTTGCCTCTTCAAGAGACTGCATGACTGACATTGGACACCGACGAAATTGAACAGAGCAGGTCTCCTCACCCACACGAACTGCTGGTGATGCGCAAACACACACTATGACATAGCACATATCATATGCGACTGCCCTACGATCCAACCCTTCTGGCTACACGTAGGAACGGTCTTGAGCTCCTCCATGCCACTACACCTTCCACTCACCCCCTCAGTTATTCTCCTCCATGATGTGAGGGACTCACCAGAACTCTCATGCCCGCAGCGCCGCCTCCTCCACACAGCCTTGGTCACAGCCAAGATATGTATTCTCCGCCAGTGGAGGTCATCGGTACCCCCGTCGCAGGAAACTTGGCTGGTGGCAATGATCCAAACTACCTCCCACGAACACGTCATTTATAATCTACAAGACCAGACTGAGCTATTTTTACAGACGTGGGTGCCCTTCTTCCTGATGGGACTGGTAATGGATACCCTGCCCCAGGCTCCTCACCCCTTGAGTCATATCGAGCTGAAATGGACCACAAAATCGATTACTGTCATCTCACAGAATGCTTATGGCCCTCCGCCCTTTCATTTTTCTGGATACCTTACTCCTATTATCCACGTGGGAAAGAGGCCCGCACCCCCCCTTGTCCCCCACCCTTGCCCCATCTGGTCTCCCCTCCCCCAGGATTTCCCCTCCCCTCTACTCCCCACTATCACTCCTTTTCCCTCCCCGGCTCTACGAGTCCCACACCCCACCTCCTCTCAGCCCCCACCCTCCTCTCCCCCCTGTTTCAACCCCCCGTTATTCTCTTCCTCTCTGCCTCTCTAATCCCTCACTCCCATCCCCTAGCCTATCACCTCCTTCCCCCCTACCACCGGACCCGCAAACCCACTTAATTTTTTTTTTTTTAAACATATATTTTATTGAACTTTTTTGCTTTTTTTCCACTTGCATCAACAGTTTTCCAAAGACATATGTCATTACATTAAGCAGTAATGCCTGTATCAAATAATTAATACAACAGTAGCATTATATCATTAATTTCTGGATCAGTCATTACAGCACAGCGAAGGGCGATGCCTGTTCATGCCCTGTGTCTAGAGCCTCATGCATACCTGCGTGGTCTTCTTTGGTTTCAGGGCTCAGGGCTTGCGCCAGTACTATGACATATTGCTATCCTACGGTTCATAACGTGGGTAGGCGGGCAATATCGAGAGTGGGACAACGTAAAAACATAACAGGTTGTGTGTAACAAGTTCAGAGCGTTCCGGTGGTCCCCCTCCTTAATGTGACGCATGTACAAGTGTTCTTGCTCACTGTCGCTCACACACACCACGCGCAACACTACTCTAAGAGTAACTGGATTTGTCACCACCTACGGCCAGCACTGTTATGTCTGTGGGTTGATTATGCTGTATATATATATGCATGCGCTCAGTCTGCGACCTCAGCTGTGGACGGAACCCCTCTCGCGCCTTCACCAGCCCGCAGCAGCTCGGCTAACATTGCATCCCAGCCCGCGGCCATCTGGATCTTTCTTATGCCCGTGATGTCCTCACGGCGGATTGCAATGCTTTCCGCTTTGGCCCACGCCAGCATTGAGTGTCTCCATGATTGTGCGTGAGGGGGATCTTGTGCCTTCCACTTTTTGGTGATTAATCTTTTGGCCACTACCATCCCCAAAACTAAGAAACTGGACGACACTCTATTACTATGCCTCCGGCGGAATAAGTGTAAAATGTAAGTCTGTAGTATGATATCATAGGCAGCAGCGCAGGGGAGGGGAGGGAGATGTTGGGGACAAGTTGGGAGGGGGGATAATACCTACACAAAGGTAGACTAGACAGCGGCGCTACGACTAGATGTTATATGGCACAGGAGTTTATGGGTACATTCTGTAGTTACTAATTATGCAATATGAGACCCAGATAAAAGGACTGAAATCTGTAAATGTATTGCTGAAATTGCAGATGCATTGTTGGTTATAAAAGGCAATAAAATATGTTTAATTTTTTTTTTTTATAAAGTGTAAAATGTAAGTCTGCCATTCAAAGGGGACCGCCTGTTCTGTGCAGTTTGATAATGTATCTGCAACCTCCCCCCAGTAGGTAGAGCGGCGGGTGCAATTCCACAACATATACAGCAGGTCTGCATCCACAAGGGCGCATCGGGGGCAGGCGGAGTCGACTCGGTTAAAATAGCGGTTAATTTTGGCAGGTGTGAGATATGCCCTTTGTGTGATGAAATATTGTATCTGCCGGAAACGTACATTTCTGGGGACGCGAACTGGACTTTCCAGCACCTGGGCCCACTGTGCGTCTGAGAACTGCCTCCCCAAGTCCTGTTCCCACCGGCGGCGGAGTGGCGCAGGTCCACCGCCATGTGTTGACGGAGGGAGGCTGCAAACCACCGCGTTAGATGTCTCCCACATCCCATGACATGTAGGTACTGTATGGTGAGGTGGGTTTGCGATTCAGTTGCGAGGTCCCCCCATTTAGTCGCAAGTGTGGCTAGTAACGAGCGATGAAAGAGAAACTGACCGGGGGGCAGCCCCTCTTCCGTCTGCAAAGTCGCATACAGGACTATCGCACCATCACAGTATAGGTCCCCCAAAGTGTGAATTCCCGCCTCATGCCAGTCATGGAGTTCGGCTTCCGCCACCGTTGTTTGGCCTCCTGGGAGACCCCTCCAGGGGCAGTGCCAGTGCATACGGCGTGACCTGCCTAGTTATATATAGGCTTCTGCGGAAGCATCTATGTGCTACTTTGAGCAGTAAAGGTTCCGGGGGTCTTGCGGTTGCACCTGGATGAAACAGCCTCAGCAGGCGCGACACCGAGTAAGGTGGGTGTATTGTGGCAGTGTCTTCGCGTTGGTGGTCAGCCAGCCATCTAGCTATCCACTGCAGCTGAGCGGCTAAATGGTATTGTTCGAAGTTCGGAGCAGCTAAGCCTCCCTGGTCGGTGGGCAGATATAACTTCCTCACCGCCACACGATGGCGGGCGTTGCCCCATATAAAGTCCCTGACCATTTTCTCCAGTGTGTTAAAAAAGGAAGGAGGGATATATAGTGGTAAATTTGCTAAGTAATTTAAAAACCGTGGTAATGTTACCATTTTGGTGAGCGCCACCCTACCCGCTACTGTGAGTGGGAGCGTACTCCAGAACTGCATTTGGGATCTGATGGCTATAAGTGCCCTACCTAGGTTGCCGTCAAACAAGTCTTCTGGTCCTCTGTATATACGTATGCCCAGATAGTGGAATGTGTTTGCCTCCCACCGCACTCGCACACCACCAAGAGAGTACCCCGGGTCGCCGCTTTCTCCCTTAAATACAGGCAGGACTTGCTAGCGTTAACCCTCAGTCCCGACAGGGTGGCAAATGCTTGCAGGGTATGCGCCAATTGCTGAGGCACATTTTCAACATCCCTGATGTAAACCAGCAGGTCATCCGCATACAATGACACTTTATGCGTGCCATCTCCGAGCGGGATGCCGTCGTCCAGTGTGGCGCGTAATGTCTGCTAGCAGTTCTATGGCCAGCGCAAAGAGCAGGGGGGATAGGGGGCCTCCTTGTCTGGTCCCCCTTCGTACTGGAATCGCGCCCGATATATATGGGTCTACCTTGACTCGTACCGACGGCTCTGTGTATAGTAGGCGGACCATTTGGTTGAACCTGGGTCCCAGATTGTATTTCTCTAGCGCCGCAAATAAATATTCCCACTCTAGAGTGGCAAATGCCTTCTCTAGGTCCAAAGTTAATCAGCCTGCGCGCGGCCAGTTGGGCACAGAGTCTGTTGCGAGTCTAAAGAAGAGTCTCAGGTTGAGTGAGGTGTTGCAGGAGGGCACAAATCCGTTTTGGTCTGCATGAACCAAAGCGGGGACCACCTGAGCAAGTCTATCTGCCAGGACTTTCGCCAAGATTTTATAGTGCACGTTGAGCAAAGCTAGCGGTCTATATGAGCCCAACTCAGCTGGCTCTTTATCGGGTTTAAGTAGTGTCACCAAGTTTGCGTCACGTAACGACGGTGGGAGGTGTCCTTCATCTAGGGCTGCCAGGTACATTGTGTGTAGATGTGGCGCCAGTGACGTTTGGTATGCCTTATAATACTCTGCAGGGAGTCCGTCTGGCCCAGGTGTCTTCCCTGTGGCTAGGGCAGCTATTGCTTCCCTAATTTCCTCTGGAGGGATTGGCTCATTTAGCATTTCCTTGTTGCTCGGTGTCGCCTGTGGCAACTGTATGGCATCTAGAAACGATTTCAGGTCTTGCTCACTGCTCTGCCCCCTGGGTTGGTTAAGTGTGGCATAGTGTTGCGTCATGGTAGCGTGTATCTCATGTTGGGTATATACTGTCTGTCCAATTTCTGTGCGCAATGCTCCTATTGGTTGGCGAGTCTGCTCTTGGCGTATGAGCTGCGCCAGCATCCAACCTACTCTGTCTGCCGACGCAAGTGCTCACGCCCTATGTGCTGCATAGTTGTGGCATCTGAGCTGTTCTAATTGCTCTGCATGTTCCGCCCTCAATGTTTCTAGCTGCTGCGTACCTCCTCTGCCCCTGCCTCGCGTGTTTCGTGTCGCAGGAGATGGTCCCTATCTTTGTGAGTGAGTCAGACAGCTGTTTCCGTATGTTCCATGTGGCTCCTAGGCAGTGTCCCCTCATGGTCACCTTGAAAGCCTCCCATTCGAGTAACGTGTCACCCGTTGTGCCCTCATTGTCCTCAAAGTATTTTAGGATTGCCGTCCCTAGAGTTGATCTAAATGCCTGGTCCTCCAGTGACGCTGGCTGGAGTCGCCATGTTGGGATCAGGGGGAGGGGCGACCTCCCAGGTGAGTTGTAGTAGTTGAGGGCTGTGATCGGAGTGTGTGCGCCCCAGGTATTCTATCTTGTGGATGAGTGGGAATATGGCATGCGAGCCCACTATCCTGTCCAGTCTTACATGAAGCCCATGTACTGCAGAATAGAATTAATATACCCGCGCGTTGGGATTGAGGGCCTGGCAGATGTCTGTCAAGGACCAGTGGGTCAACCAGTTCACTAGGTTCTGTGCATTGGAGTGTGCTGTGATTCGCGAGAGTGGCGGGAATGACTTGTCGTCACACAGACGCACTTAATGAGGGGCTCCCCCCCTCCTCGCCAAGGACTACAGCTACCACCCCCAGGCCCACCAGTTCCACCCTCCACAATACTTCTACCCTTTTTCCTAGTAGACCATACAGGACTCCCCCGTGTTGACAGCGAAAGTTCTCTTTCTTTCCCTTATTGCCCTCTTCCCCGACATGACCCCGACCCCTGCCCAACCCCGCTGCCTATACCACCTGGCCCACGGTGGCCCGCCCCACCGCTTTATCACCTCTCAACACAAGAGACGTCCCCTCCCAAAGCCCTCACTCAGCCACGTTCTCATCTGAGGCTCTCGGGACCAATAACTTCCTTTGCATAGGCCTTCTAAGGGTCAGATTCCCCTCAGGACGCTGGACCTTCCCACCCCTTCACTGCTCCCCCCTCTGCCCTCTCCCCAGGGTTGCCACCACAGAGCCTCAGTGTCTCCTAATATCATTTAATACTTACTAGTTATTACCCCCTACAACTCTCTCTATCTGTATGCATCTACCCCCTTCCCCTCTTTTCCTTTGTATGAGAGATAGTATCACCATCTACCTGTTTGCAGACATGTTATTATAATTGGAAAAAGGGTGTCCCCACCCATGTTGTATGAATATTGTTTATTTACTCAATAATAATAAAAAAGAATTGCAACACAAAAAAATAAAATTAATATATTACAAATCTGAGGATGATCATTTTCTGTGCTAGAATGATCTGACTTTTCCTCGCTGATGATGAAGCCCAGGCCCTTCAATGGGTATATCTTTGTCTGCATGTCTTTCAGTCGATTGGGACTCAGGTTCATGAGAAAGATTCCATCTAGATAAACCATCAGATAAATGCCCCAGGCACGTAGCAGCCATAAAGCTGGCTTCAGAACCTTGGTGAAGCACTTAAATGCTGAGGATAAGTGGAACAGTAGAGCTATGAATTTGTAAATTTGTTCCCTTCACTTGAACTGGTGTAATCTTCTGTGTAGTGTGAAGATCGGAAATGTGAGATAGGCATCTTCCAAATTTAGCCACAGAAGCCATTCGTTCAGTAGAAGGATATCCCTGAGAAGGTGAATTCCTTCCATCTTGAAATGATGGTAAACTACCCATTCGTTGAATTCCCGAGACTATTTATAGGACAATGGCCTTTGTGTTTCTTCTGTAGTAAAAACAGATTGCTTAGGAGGCTAATGTTCCTTTGCAAAGGAGATATTCTACCTCCAGATTAATGAGAACGGCCACAGTTTCCGAAAAGGAAAGTGGTCTGCGTCTTCTCACCTGAAAAAGAGTGTCTTAAAACTCTATCTGGAAGCCCTTGAATGTTTGAATGACACAGGCATCTTAAGTAATCTCTATCTGCGTTTGAACAATCAGGCCCAGCCTCCCTCCCATTTTTGGTTGGGAAAAACATATACTCCTTATCTCATACTCCAGCAGGAACATTAGTGGCCCCATGGAACGTGCTCTGCCACCTTATTCTTGGCAGAATCCATGTGTGTGGAACAATTCTCTAAGTTTCTTTTGATGCTGCCATTGGATTGTCCTCCTTGTTGGAAGGCAGAAATAAAAAAACATGGCTAGTGGAACACATTCGTCCTTTACCGGGCTTGCCTAAAGCCTTTTGCCTGAAAATGTTTTTCATGGGCTAGTGGACTTTGTCTAAGGAGGTGGTGACAAATTTATTGAGTTCTTTCATGAAGGGATCTCCAAAGAAGCCAACCTCAGCTATCGGGCCCACTTCTGAAGTTGTCAACTCACCTAACTTGGAATCTATTTTCATCAAGAGAGAGCTACATCTTGGTAGACCGGTCAAAATTTGAATTCCCAAGGAAGCTTACAGACTTTGCCCATCCAGGTAATATTTCAGGAGAGATTAGGTTGCCAGTTTCCTTAGCCTTTGAGGACATGTCTAGGATCTTAGTAAGTGGCTTACGATGGGAAGCAATTTATACTGCCATACTTTCCATGACCAATCAATCCCTTTCCAGGAATCTTTTAAGAATTTTGCAATGAAAATGGCCATTTTGCAAGCAATTTCAGGATTTTTTAAATGTTTTTCCCTCATGTTATGGTCAAGGTAGGTCCACTTCAAGGACCAGGGGTGATATATGTCCTCTGGGTCCAAAATGTCCAAAGGCACTTTGCCAGCCTGACCCTCCGATGACTTGTCTTCCAGCCTGGGGCATTTGGTTCCTGCGTCCGGATGCCAAGGTCTACGTGTGCCTGGTTAGTCCCTTGAGTAGGTATCATGGTCAGGGACCACTGGTCCTTCCCCATCAAAGAGGTCCCCATCAGGGGGAGACATTTCATCCTTTACAGGGGTAATCCTAGGTTGATCTTCTTCAAGGGGGGCATTATTGGAAATCACACGCTGTTTGAGAAATCCTACCTAAGGTGTTCAAAAGAATCCGAAAGACAGGGTGAGGTGCTCTTGTTCTTAGCTTAATGTGGAATGTTCTGCACAACCTGTGGTTGTACATGCTTGGTAGTCCCAGGACCTGCCTCCACAAGGTCCTCTCCAATGGGGAGGCAGTATTGCTTCTCAGTGACTTCTTGCAGGCATATGGGGTTGAACGACCTCGACCATGTTGCTTGGGGCTCATTAAATCTTTATAGTGGCACCAGCTGAAAATATCAATGCACGATTGGAAGAACTGCGCGTGCAGACAATTATTGAAACAGTATTAAGCCTTGGGTCCCGTAAGCATGCCCTTGGTTATATTGAGCACCCACACCCAAGTCCCACACTATCACCTGATGTTTGAAGCGATAATTTGTGCCCACACTTGTGTTCAAAGGGTGTGATTGGGAGACTTCTTATAACAGTTGAGGAACCTGGAAATATTGAAAACTAGCAGAACAGAAAAAGCGGCCAAACTCATGGCAGGCCTCTATGAGTTTTGTTTGCTGCACTGCTCCAGTATCCAGGCCCTCCGGAAGTCTGAGACACTAAGGGAGATTGAGATCAGTACATCATCAAGCTGTGCCATTTGCAGCACCCATGGTGTGCTGCTGAGTCTCCGCTGTCCCACAGTCTTTGGGTAGCATTTTTCTAGGTTTATATTACTATGCAATAAATAATAATGAATAATAATTCATTTTATGTTAGATACGGTACACATATGATGAGTTAATATGATGTGTTAATATGGTTACAGTTGAAACGAGTTTAATATGATGTACAGAAGTGTGTTGATTAATGTAATTTAGCAATGCCACATTTATGTGAAGCACCATATTGGACAATATGGATGCTGTTTTTGTGTGTTATTCATTCCTGTATTCATCACCTCCAATCCAATCTCCCCACAAGCTCTTCAGAGAAAAGTCAAGCTGATGTACTGCTTTATTTCCACTGTATAGAGTATGGTGCACACTAATTTAAGTGAGGCACCTTGCACTAATCCCAGCAACCCTTATGATGGCGTTAGTGGTCTTTGATAACCATAAAAATCCCTCAAACTGGTAGGTATGGAAGACAGCATTCAGGCTTATTTTAAAGCAGTGTTAAGCAACTTGTTTTACCAGTTTAATCATGAAGTGTAGGTTTAAATGAAAACGAACCACATAGTGTACATATAAAAATACTTCTA
The DNA here is from genome assembly GCA_963921515.1 of Calotriton arnoldi. Classification (NCBI taxonomy): domain Eukaryota; kingdom Metazoa; phylum Chordata; class Amphibia; order Caudata; family Salamandridae; genus Calotriton; species Calotriton arnoldi. The sequence goes on from CAWUFW010000174.1 coordinate 3,911,927, forward strand.
TTTATTACACAACACTGACTAACACATTGGTATATCTTCTACCCGGAGATATCAAAACAAATACATAACAATACTTCTATTGCAATAAGGTAAGTAGCACACAATACAGTGGTCTCCAGGGTGAGACCAAACCATGTATTAAAAAAGTGGAATGCGAACTGCAGGAGAGGACGGGACTTGGACCAGAAGACCCAGAGGAGCCCGGAAACAAGGAACCACCCAAGGAAAGTGCCCAGGAACCCTACGGAGGCTGTGGGAACACAGCTGTGTGCCCAATGGAAGTCGTGGTTGCAGTTTTGCAGAAGGACCCTTCCCAGAGGACCCCAAAGAATTCCCTTGGAGGACGGAAGTTTGGAGAGCCACCCCACCCGTGGATGCCCCGGAGACTAGGTTATCTACACCAGGGAAGCCAGGTGCATAGGGGTGAAGAGATGTCGGAAACCTCCGTAGACGACAATAGAAGACTTGGAGAAATTGCAGCTGAAGACGAAGATAAAGTCCGGTGGAATTCAAGGGTGGATTCTGGAAGTGAAGAACCTGCAAGCAGAGGGGACCCAGACCATGCCACTCAGGAGTGACCAGGAGGCACGGAAGAGCAATGCCCACCGATGTCAGATGGTTCAGAAGAGTTGACAGTGTCCTTGTCACTGCAGCTGTGAGTACCAGGCGACGCAGAGGAAGGCCAGGAGCCATGCATGAGCTGTCCCATGTTGGACATGGTCCCAATTACTTATGTCGGTGACTAGGTGGTCGATGTCTGGCAGGAGAACCAGCAAGCCTTGGTAGCCGCAACTGGTGTGGAGAACAAAGAAGGAGCAACGTTGGGACCAGCAAAGTCCAAGGGGACTCACCACAAGCAGGAGAGTCAGAGCAGACCCGAGCAAGTAGGGGAGCCCACTGTAGAAGAAGAAGACCCTCAGGAGGACCCAGAGGCCAAAGGCACAGGAGTCACAAAAGGACCTCGAGCAGCTCACCAAGAAGGAAGGCCCACGGTGCAGAGGATGCGTAGAGGATGCTGTACTTGGCAGGAAGAGATGCAGGAGCTTCTTGTAGCCCAAAGATCTCTGGAGTGCACAGCCAACAAGCCTAGGCTACGGCAAGTAGATGTGGTGCACAGGGGTTCGGTCCCAGCGGATCCGACGAGGGATACTGGCCTCAAAATTGCAGAGAGGATAGGTCTGGCCTCGAGGGAGTTGCAGAACCACCACCTGTGTTGCTGAGCCCTTCGAAGTCCGTGGGACGTCAGGAGCAGCAGATCGGTCAGCTTTGTTGCGGTGCCTGCAGATGGAGGGCAGTAACTCCTTCACTCCAAGGGAGATTACTTTGGGTGTCCTTGATGCCCACAGGTCTGGTGAAGATCCTGGAAGAAGCACAGGTACAGATGACAAAGAAGACTTGCAGAACAGCAAGACCAGGAGCAGCAGGAGTCTTCCTTGATGCAGTCTTGGTTCAAGGCGAAGTCCAAGTGTCCAGACGGTCGTAGAATGACGTGGTTTCAGGCTTGAGCCTTGTCCCACGACACACCCACAGATAAGCCCTGAAGTACCCTAGGGAAAGGGTTGGAACGACTCAGTGGTCCCTCCCAGAGAAGGGGTTGGACAGAGGGGAGGATACTCCCCTGTCCTTTGTCCAGTTTCACGCCAGAGCAGGAGCCAAGGGCTCCCTGAACTGGCTCATACTGGAGTATGCATGGAGGGCACCAAATGTGCCCTTCAAAGCAGTATGGTGGCACTGGCAAGCGCCTCCACCACAGCCCAATACACTGAGTCCTGTCTGGGCGGTGGAAACACCTACCTGTGACAGGAAACTGATTGTTCTACCTTCCCCTGCTCGAGCTTGGCTCAGCAGCAGGAGGGCAGAATCGTGTCTGTGGTCGGCAGCAGCCCTAGCTTGCTGTCAGACCCTGAAAGGCTGTTACCGGTAGTACAGGGGAATACCCTAAGGGAATACCCTAAGGGAGCCCCCCAGTACATGGGATCATACTTTAAACACTGGAATCGGTGTTGGGGTAGGATTCCAACATGTTTGATACCAAACATGACTGGGTTCGGTACAGCCACTATATAGATAGACATCTCGTAATGAATGATGTCCATTATATGTACTAAAATGGCTGACCGCACTTACAAAGCCTGGAGAATCGACTCCGGGGTTTGTAGGGGTGTCCTGCTCATGCAGGGGCATCCTCACACTTACAACCAAGCACCCTGCCCTCAGAACTGAAGAGCCTGCCATGGGGTGACTTATAGGTTTTAAGTGAAGTGACCTCAGATATAAGGAAACATATATCTGTCATGAGAGGTGCAAGCACCAACTCACACAGGTTGCAATGGCAAGCCTGTAGTCACAGTTTAAGTGGACTCCCTTGGGTGGCACAATACATACTGCAGCCCACGGGAGACCCCTGGTGTACCTATGCCCTGGGTACCTTTAGTACCATAATCTAGGAACTTACAAGGGTACACCAGAAACCAATTGTGGATGTACAGAAGTACTTACCATGGTCAATTTAGGGAGAAAGCCCAGTGACTGGGGTCCTGATTAGTAGATCCCAGTCAGACTAGTCAATAACAAACTGACACCATTGCAAAAATTGGGGGTAGCTATGCTAGAAGGATCCTACCTTCCTACATGAATACAACACTTTCAATAATTTTTGGTGTTCCTAATTTGTTGCAACTTAAAGGTCTTTCTGCTGTAGTTCCATTGCTAGGCCTTATTCATACGTGTGAAGCCTAGAACATCTCAGGATGACAGTAGCAGGGAAAATGCTGAAAATGCTGAATGCTTTCTTAAAATGGGACAGTGATTATGTGTTAAGGTGATGACAGTCGTATTTCTGTTTTTCCAAAGAGTTGATACTTATGATCATACTGTGGTGATTTTGCTGTTTTACTAATTTGTGGTGCAAGAATTGTGTATAAGAATTCCTTGATTTTGGGGGTGAGCCAAAAAACTTTTGCGTTCTTCCAGAGATACTGACTGATTTATTTATGATTTTGCTGCTCATTTAGGATTTATTTAATATTTTCGGATTTTGACTACTCTGTATAGCTCTGCATTGACGTTTATTCTGCATTGTTTGATTTTAGGATTTTTTAAATAAAGCCCTTTACCTTTTCAATGATCTAGAACTCAATTACTGAGTGGTCCCAAATACTTATTTCCATTACTCTGCTAAATTGATGTTCAAAAGCGTGCCTTTTCGTGCAATTACTTTCAGTGGGAGAACGGTCTTAGGTAAACTTTTGGGTGTTCTGAATTTTGGGGTGTCCTGAATATTGGGGTACTATTCTGCTCCCCTAGTCTCTAATACCTCACTGCAGCTCCTCCAAGCTCTGACTCGCATCAGTCACCGGCAGGATTGGAGGCAGTAAACTAAAAGCCACTGAGCGTAAGGGAGCCATGCGGCTGACAGAGTTAGCTCCAGCTGCAGGCTGGCAAGGTGATCCTGTCAGGCAGAGAGACGTGCATCTGTGTGAGAGGAAATTACCAATATTGATAAGTGACAAGAGCAACATGCTCAAAGATAAATTAACACATTTAGGGGCACATTTATCAAAAAATCATGCAGCCCAGCAAGCCACATTTCTGCGCTGTGCTACGTAATGCACTGTAATCAACAATGTGCTGCCTAGCACCAATGCAGGCATCCTTGCACCATGGTGCAAGGGTGCCTGCGTTATAAGCAGAATTGTTTTTGTGCAGGAAGAGACACCTTCCTGCACAAAAACAATCCTCTGTGGCATGTGTACTGCAGAATGCAGCACACATAGAAAGAGGAAGTAATGAGGAGAAATAAAGGTATTTCTCCTCGTTACGCCTCACTTGGGGAGGCCTAGCATTTTGACGCATTTCCAGGTCTACCAGTAATGGTAAATCTGGGAATGTGCCAAACTCATGGTTGGATGCGTGGGAACACCCCCGCTCCACCCACGGAACGTCTCAGTGGGGCAGAGTAACGCAATGCAGTGATTTGCGCTGCAGTGCGTTACTCTCAATTTATCAAGTCACGCAGGATTACGCAAGGTTGCCTTGCATGGCTTGATAAATCTTAGTAGTTGCGTCGCCCTGGCGCCCCATCGCATCGCACAAGGGCGACGCAACTGCTTGGTAAATTCATTCCTGTGCGCCGGCCTGTCTGCCCGCTCCCTCCCCTTTTCCCCTTGTTGCCTCCTTTCCTGCCGGCTCGCCCGCATTTGGTGGCTTGCCATTACGTCTTTTCCCACATCCTCCCGTCACTTCATCAGACCCTTGGTGAGCTCTGATGAGCATCATATATGCCTACCCAATTCGTGCGCGATGTAACGCCCCTGCACGGGTGACTCACGCACTACAATTCCCATAAGTCCTCCACTTCCGGCGGACTTCCGGTTGCCGTCAGCCAATTACCGCACATGCTTTGCCTTTGACCGGCACCATAAAATCTCAGTGGTCGCAGGGCTTCGATCTCCTGTCCCTTGGACACGGGCCTTCCGTCATTGACGCCGCAATCGAGCGGTAAGTACCTTCATTTAGCTTCAGTTACCTGCGCAGCATAATAGGCCTCTTAGATGATTGCCGTGCTAGAACTTTGTCCCATACCGAACGGGCCCCTAGCCTGCTTTCGGTGTCACATACCATGTATATTCCGCTTTCACCAGGCAGGGTCGGCCACCATGGGGGTCTTACACCGGTCTCCACTTTCAGGTCATGCCCGCCACCCGGCTGCCCCGCTATCGCGCATTTCCATACCGGACGGGCTCTCGCCTGCTCCCGGTTTTTCGCGCCACCCCGCTGCCTCTACCTCTCCCATTGGACAGGCCTCTCCATCTTTTCTGCCCACACGGGTCACCTGAAATGGCCTCTACCTAGGGGATGTCCAACACATCATCCCCTCCCCACTGGCGGCCACTTTCAAACCACACCCGCGGCAACACCTCCTCGGGAGTCTTCTCTAGCGAGATGGGCGCACCACATCCACCAGCGCGGTATGCGGTGTGTGCCCACCAACCATTGGGGTGCCGTCGTGGACACTCGAACAACATCACCTCTCTGGTCATCTGAGTATCCACGCTTTTAAGGCGCCTGTCGGTACACATAAGACGGTTTTTCCACTAGATACTAACCAACCTTGCAAGTAAACATACTCTCCCTTCTCCTTGCGCTCCGAGCCCGAAGCGAACTCAGCTAAACCTGCAGCCTCTCCTGCAGTCCCTCCTTCATCGCGTTCTCTTAATTCTATTACTCTCTCTGTTCTTGCTTTTTTAACACGCCACAAACCTTTTTCGATAGGTTTGGCGCACGTACCATTTGGCTAAGATGCCAGGACAGATGCGGTGAATTCTGTAACCAAAGATGGTGAGTCACGCATCCTAATATGTCACACATCTACCTAAAGTTAAATGTTGTCCAGTGTTGTGTTGCATGAGAGGATTTACTGCATCTTTAGTCTACCAAACCTGTATGCATTTACCACAAATTATCGCGTATGTAAATATTACATGTTGTCTTTAGTCTCAACACAGGTTTCACGGTGTACATCATGAACAGCAGGACCACTGGTTCAGTATACAACACCATTAATACCGCACATTTATTTTCACATGTGCTTGTATTTTCTCACCTTTTTCTCACTTTATTGCAGTAGCTGAATATCCGACCCTGAAGAAGGCTGTGACACTCGAATAGGTCCTCAGGCCGAAACATGCTGGTCATGCACTAACACAGCTGCCTCTAATGACGGCAACTGCGTTACCAGCTATTTTTTTATCCTGACACAGGGTAGTTGATTAAAGTTGTTACATAGCTAACCCTGTAGCCAGTTTTAATCACTTACACACTAGCACTGCACTTCACTCACCACACCTAGCTCACATAGGGTTTTAGTACACCCGCCTTACCCATACCAAAACATCCCTGAGCTCCTCCCTCGTAGCGAGGGGGTTGTAGCCCGCGTAGAGACTAGGTCTCTCACACGAGGAGGCACCCCTATGATGAAGCATGACACCTTTTGGTGTGTGAGGGGAACCGTCCTTTAAAGGGATTCCCCCAACATGTGGTTGAGCAGACTCGGTTGCACTTTTGACCTCTCCTTTTTCCGGACCCGTGGCCTATTTTGTGTTTTGATATGCACCCAAGTCCCTAAGGCAATCCACTAGAACATATATAACAGAACCTCAAGACAAAAGACAACCATGGCTGTGATGATAAAAAGGAAGCTCCATTTTCCTGAGGACTGTTATATATGAACAACTATGGTATAATAGGATGATTATTTACTCTGCTCATGCACATAGGATACTGGCATATAACTATAACCCCTAACTGAGAACAAATCAGTTATATCCTTTATGTACAACCTTCTAGACATACTATTTAATCATGCCCCTGAGACTTAAAATTTCGCTACACAGCATAGATTATAACATTCAAGAAAAACTTCACACATGTGACAAGAAACTTTGACCAAAAATATAAAGATGTGTACCACTTCTGAGTAGAAAAAATAAGTCACTGTCCAAGGTGTCAAGGACTTTTTTACATGCAGTTGTACTTGAGAACTGCATGTCAGCAGCAACTTCCAACCAGTTCGTTAAAATATTGTAACACCCAAATAAAAAAAAACAGTGTGTTAAAACGATACCTGAGAAAAGCTACAGGACAACACAACCTTGCCAAAGGAAGTTTGATCCCACGTAGGCAGAAACGTCTTAGAGGAACACAAACATAGAACGCTGTGGCCAGAAAACAAAACAGCTGGATCCCACGTCGGAAGAGCAAAAGCTGCCGTTTCCTCTTCTACTTAAACAATGCGCTCGACCTTTCTTAGTTCAACTCGTGCATGCGTGACTCACCCCTCTGGGCCTGTGGTAATACTCCGCCTCCTTCAGCTGCCTGCCGATTGCTCACAAACACCACGGCGCAACGCCAAAACTCTGGGGGCCCAGACTGACTTCGTTTGCCACAACGTGCTCCTCACAGCACAACCACGAGGCTCTGGCGTACCTCACCGGAACTCCTCCTCTTCAGCTCCGATGGACTGCTGCACAGCACCAAGCAACAGAGGTGAGTGCCCACAGCTTTTTGCACGCACGCCAAACCGGGTAAAGAAAATACGTGGTGCTGAAAATACAAAATGGCGGCACGCTGAACAGACGCCTGCTGGGTGGCTCCAGGCACGTTCGTGCTTGAAGAACGTCATTGAGCAGCGCTATTACTGTCAAACTACATCGACGTCAGGAGAGTCCCTGCAGCTCCTCCACGTGACAATCATAGAACCGTTAAGCTTCACGCGCATTAGCTGGCTCGTGCACAGTTTTAAACAGGCAATGTGACAAACTGCCCACAACAGCGAGGAGACTTAAAGGGGCAAAATTTATAATACAAATATTGTCTCACCAAAAATGTCCAGCTCCGGCAGCAGGTACATGGGCTGAATTCCTCACGTTAGGCTCAACACAACAAAAGGCTGAATGTCCATGTAAGTCAAACTGCAGGCTCCATACTAAACACTACGCAGACAGTGCACTTTTCCAAAAGACATCACATTGAAATCTAATGCTGCCAAGGCCACACAAAAAGCACAAGCTGAATTTCAGTAGACAATAAATAGCTGCCAATACTTGTTGAAGATAAAACACACCTTGTCCCAAAAGATGTTCAGAGTCCACTTTAAAACTGAATAACCAACACGATAATCTTGAGTCAAACTGTATGATAGTCCAACAATTAAAATGTTTGTGAGCAGAGCACGCTTGAGCTGGGGCTGTCCGATGTGAGGGACACTGGTGGGGCTGCGAGGCGTATTGCTCCTGTTTCTCTTGTTCCTTGATGCTCCATTTAATTAGTTTCTTGTGGATCTTTTTCCATCTGTGTCCACACTTCCTCTGTTGTCTCTTTTGTACCATTTCCATCAGGAAATGTACTAGCGCTGTCTGTGTGGTCATTTGTGAACCACTACATTTTCCATGTGATCTCTGCGCTTCTAGTTTCTGTAGGTTCCTTCCAACATGTAGACATCCTTGGCTTGTCATCTTTAACTTCCTTGAGACCACTTGTTGTGCGTGAATTAGTCTCCAAATCGTCGCCAAAATGTAACACGTAAGTTCCAGGCTTAGATGTGATGAAGCAGGCGTAGCCGAGTAGAGTCTTTTAAGTTATTTATTAAGTTCTTAACATCAGAGATAGCAGCCCCACCAGGAGCAGCCTGCTAGCTGCTCCGCCCATCTTCCAACCGTCAACACTCACACCAGGCACCCAAGCATTCCACTCATGTCCATCACACCAACATTCCAAACAGAACACTCACACTGGCTGAGCAGCTAGGAACTAGGTAAAAGGGAACATTATAAATACAACAGGAAGATACTACATAGTCGCATTTGGGCAATTATGGTTATAATACTCTTTGAAGCTGCTCAGTGAAAAATAAAGAAAAAAGACATGAATAATTTGAGACTCAGGTACTGACACAGAATTTCAGATGTAAGAGCTTTGGATGATACTAACAGAGTTTTCCAACGTGAGGGTGTATGTTTTTTTTTTTTTTTTAACTTGAAGGACAAATACTTTGTCAACTACCATATTTAAATTATGCTCCCAGGTAATAATGGGTTCTGTGTGGTAAGATGTTTGAAAGAACCTGGAAGAAGAAACAGTGGTTGGAGGGTGAGTTATATGTCTCAGTCATTGATTTCACTGAGACGTATAAATCATTGATTTCATTTATGAAACCTTGATAGAGGACAGAATTCATGAAAGAAGGGGGGATTAATGTAAATTGGGTTGAAGCGCATTCTGTCAGGGGAGCTTCGGCTTGTGAAGTATCTTAAGGATGTGGTTTACAGGATATTTTATTTTCAGCAGATTGATTCTAATTTAAGCCAATGGAAAGGGCTTTGTGGTCACAATTCTTGAGCTTCCAAGATGCTAGCCCTTGAGCTTTGTAAAAAATGTAGATTTTCCACAGCCTGCTAGGCAGAAAATCTGGATTTTAATGGAAGCTAACAATATCCCTCTTAGATAATTCCTCCCTGAACTGTATTATTTTGGAGTTTGAAGCATTCTACACTATTTTTAGGGTTATCTGAATCTAAAGAGTGACCTCTTGTAGGGTGTAGTTGAAGGGAGAAGATAATTTAATGGAATATGGAATATGCTGCAATGTGTTTCTAATTGTTTTTACTGTTGGTTCACAGCAAGTTAAACAAAGAAGATGGCTGCTCATTCTCTAGTTTCGGTAAGTGCTAGAATGGTAAAGGATTCCAAATTCCTTGCTTTGTTGCTGCTGAGTGGTGCAAAGAGGAGGTTATGCAATGACCCAATGCTCTTGCTCTCATAAATTCTGTATGTTTTATAGAATTGCTGCAAATGCTGGAAGCCACAATGAATTTGTGAATGAATAAAATTTATAGTGCATGGATTTTTGAGAGGCCAGGCTGACATTCAAACTCTCAACATCCATCACAAAAGATATATCTGGATGCAAGTTTCTTCTAGTGAAACCATTATTTTGTAACAAACAATATTTGTGATGGATGTTTGTTTATGTAAGCCACAGTTAACAATGAACATCAAAGGAATTATCAGTATTTAAACTTGAAAGCAGAACATCTAATCCTTTCCAATTTATAGCTTTTCCTACCTGCCCCTCTGCATCTGAGTCCATCTTATGAGCGTAAAGACTCTGCATTGTGTCACCTGGCTGTCATGGTGCTGCTACAGGTAGTCGGGTGTGTGGCCTGACACTTCCCTGGTTCTTCTGCTGTTAACATTGTTTTTAATGCGCATACATCACCGACTTTGTGAATATAAGAGCACTCTCTGTATGTTGGAACATCTGGTCTTTCCGTACAGTTGCATGGTTCCCTTGGAGATAGCAAGGCAGCAGCATCCTCATCATTTAGTGGGAAAACTCTATGTTCCCAGATCTCTGGCTTTAAAAGAGGGAGCAGAAAAAAGAGAGAGTTACCCAGGTTAGACCAAAAGGGACTGGGTTGTATCACACTAGTAAAAATAAAGATTCCCTTCTGTGTCGTAATATATTTCCAATAAAGATATCTTAATTAGTTTGCACTGAACCAAAAGAATACAATTAATTTATTAAACAACATCACACAACGTAATTAAAATCATATGTTCTTATTACTTTATTGTGCAAATTACAGGCCCAATTTTCAGTTTTAGATCACAAATCCATTAAAAGTACATATATGAACACATTAATATCACCTTTTAGACAAACTGGTCTGCAAATAATTTAAAAAACTTTTTACCACTTTCATAAGACACGGTATATCTACAATTGACAGTTATTGTGTAAAGTGCATAATAGACATTTCTATTGAACTTCATGCATAGAGAACTTTATGGTATATATGCATACTCTTATGCTATCATTTCAGAAGTTGTTAACACAACCACTCAAATTTCTATATGATTCTGCATGTGGTATATTATACTACAGTGTGTAAAGTATATCTTAATGAGTTAAAAACAATACATATTTATTTTGTCCTTAAGTCGACACGTTTCGGTGTGTCTTGTAATTTCTTAAACACCTTCTTCAGGACTCAGATTAAAAACAAGATTTTTCTTTAAAACCAGACCACAATATCCTTAATTGTCTTCACAAGGGGTTTTCAATGAAAGCGATGGATTTGAATTTAATGTTCCATCATGGCTCCTCCGGTATTTCTGACTTGCCGGGGGTGTTTCACAGATTCAGCACGATGAATTGATTAAAGGCGGTTGTACCTCTAAAACGGGATTAACAAAAAACACTGAGATGTTTCCCTAATAAAAAGTCTGCGAGTCAATACAGACAGACAGTGATGGTTAAAGTAAAAGGAACATCCAGCAAATTGGGATAAGAAAGACAACATCAATAGTCACCCCATTAGAAGCACGGGGAAACAACATTGTGCTGAATCTGTGAAATACCCCCGGCAAGTCAGAAATACCGGAGGAGCCATGATGGAACATTAAATTCAAATCCATCGCTTTTATTGAAACCCCCTTGTGAAGACAATTAAGGATATTGTGGTCTGGTTTTAAAGAAAAAATCTTGTTTTTAATCTAAGTCCTGAAGAAGGTGTTTAGGAAATTACAAGACACACCGAAACGCGTCGACTTAAGGACAAAATAAATATGTATTGTTTTTAACTCATTAAGATATACTTTACACACTGTAGTATAATATACCACATGCAGAATCATATAGAAATTTGAGTGGTTATGTTAACAACTTCTGAAATGATAGCATAAGAGTATGCATATATACCATAAAGTTCTCTATGCATGAAGTTCAATAGAAATGTCTATTATGCACTTTACACAATAACTGTCAATTGTAGATATACCGAGTCTTATGAAAGTGGTAAAAAGTTTTTTAAAATTATTTGCAGACCAGTTTGTCTAAAAAGGTGATATTAATGTGTTCATATATGTACTTTTAATGGATTTGTGATCTAAAACTGAAAATTGGGCCTGTAATTTGCACAATAAAGTAATAAGAACATATGATTTTAATTACGTTGTGTGATGTTGTTTAATAAATTAATTGTATTCTTTTGGTTCAGTGCAAACTAATTAAGATATCTTTATTGGAAATATATTACGACATAGAAGGGAATCTTTATTTTTACTAGTTTAAAAGAGGGAGCACAGAATTACAGTTAGCTTGGCTGTGAGCAGAATATCAAGTACTTACGGTTGAATAAATGAACACCCTGACCATGTTGAAGAGCCTTGGGACTTAGGGAAAGGTCATTGTTATTTTATCCTCACAAACATAATTTGCAATTATAGTAAACATCTATGTTTAGGAATGTAACTGAAGAAACTTTACTGTTAAACTATATACTCATATGCAGGTCCCTGAACTGAAGCACTGTTGAAAAGTAGTTGTTTATTTGAAAAATAATTTTGAACAAGCATTGGCAAAGCTAATAGGTTTCAACTATGCGAGATCTATTGGCTTTGTCAATATTTTTCTACATGTTGCACAGCAGAAAGAGCTGCTCTGCAACATGGCTTAAAGTAAAAAAACAAATAAAAAGCACTATGATGCGGCCAGCATTGATCGCGTCATATCACTTTTTTTTCCTTGAAGCCATGTTACACAGCAGCCTGTGCTGCTGTGCAATATGTGTAAAAACAGCGTGGGGGGTTTCAGGGGGCAAACAACACGAAGGAGGAGGGAGGGAGTGGGAAACAAACCACAGACACCTGGAGGAGGGTGGGATTGGAAACAAACCACAGACAGCGGGAAGGGGGTGAGGGGTGCGCAAACAAACTACAGACAGCAGGAGGGGTCGGGTGGCGAAACAAACCAGACAGTGGGCGGAGGGAAAGAAACAGCGGGAGGAGGGCGAGGGGAATCTACATGAGGGAGGGAGCAGTAAAAGAGTGAGGAGGGCAGGGGTTAGGAAGAGGGACTGCAGACACATGCACTCAATAAGAGTGTATGTAAAACGTTTTTTTTTAAAAAAGAGTACCAGCAGGTGCCTGCTGCCAGTGGAAGGACACTAGCCGCAGACAGGAAGCTGTACTTGGTCCATATTCCATGGCAGGGATACACACAAAGCCCCACGGAGGAAGCCGAGGTGAGGAGGATGTTCTGGCCAATGAGAAGCAAGGAAGCACAAATGATGTTGGAGCCAACCAATGGTAAGTAATGGGCAGGCTCAAAGCCTGTTTTAAGCTTTATTTATTAATGTTTTTACAAGAGATTTTGTAAGCACTGTGCAGGCAAAACATAAATATGAGGAAGTAGATGTTACTTACCTTTAATAGTAGTTCTCCAGTATAGGTGTCTTCAAATTTCAAAACAAGTAGACTTCCCTTATACCTTTCGACTTATCCAGATAGAAACACATTACACTTTTAACATCAAAACAATATAGAGTTCTCTCTGCTACAGGAAAAGTGGAGTGTGATAGATTTGTAATATGAAAATCTGATACCACTTTAGGTAAAAAGGAAGGGTGCATACGCAGAACGACTCTATTGTGACGGAAGACTGTGAATTGTTCTATATACGACAATGCCTGTAACTCAATAACTCTACGTGCAGAGGTAATGGCTATTAATAAAGCTGTTTCCATGACAAATGTTGCAATGCTGACTTATGGATAGGTTTGAATGGTGGGCCCATCAGTTTTGATAGTACCAAGTTCAATTTCCAAGGAGGATGAGGTGTCCTGAGTGGAGGAAAAACAATTTTCAGTCCTTCCAAAACGTCTTTGACTACAGGACTCTTGACGAAAGATGGTTGTACATTAATAGGGTTGTTACGACAACATATACAAAAAGTTTCTACTTAAGGGCATAACATGATCGTGTGGACAGTCACTTTGATTCCTTTAAAATGTTCATTCAATCTTCGGAAAGGTTTAGATAGCCGTATGGAGTGATTTCAGGAGCCATGCTGCCATATTCAATGATTGGATTGATGGATGCAGAATTTTGTCCTGAAGCCTGTATAGGAGATCTGGTCTGAGTGGAAGGCGCCTGTGACGTACTATGGATAACTGGAGGAGATTTGTGTACCACCACTGTCTCAGCCAATCTGGTGCAATCATAATCATTCTGATGTTTGATTTTCGTAACTTCTCAAATACTCGCGGTATGAGTGGTATCTGTAGAAAAGCGTAGAAAAATGAAGGTGACCGGTTGATCAAAAGGGCATTGCCCAGAGACTGCGGTTCTCGCACCCTAGACGCGTAGTCTTAGCATTTTTTATTTTGAGCTGTGGCATGTTGAAGCTCTCCATTCTTTGAAGATGTCGTCTACTACCTCGTCGTTGACAACCCACTTGTGATTTTCTTTGGGAAATGAACTGAGGAAGTCTGCTTCTACATTTTGGATTCCCAGAATGTGGAAATCTGTAATTGATAACCCTCTTGCTAGTGCCCAATGCCACACTGTCTGAGCTTGGAGCGATAATTGTCTAGATCAAATTCCACCTTGCTTGTTGACGTAGTACATTGTACTGATGTTGTCCGTTTGGATCATCAGGTCTTTGGAAGTGAGAGATGGTAGAAAAGCCTTGAGAGCTAGATGTACAGGTTTGAGCGCTAATAAATTTATATGGTAAGACTTCCCCTTTTTGAGACCAAAGTCCTTGAATTGTGAGGTGGCCCATATGAGTGCCCCTCCTTGCAGTGAGGCATTTGTGATGATAGTTTGTGAGGGCTTTTTCGTCTAAAAGGGCACTTCTGCTAACAGATTTTGAAACTTGGTCCACCAGGTGAGGGAATGGCGTGCATTCTCTGTTAGATAGATGCAATCTTCCCAATGTCCTGTTCTCTGTGACTATTGACTCCACAGACAAATTTGGAGAGGTCTTATGTAGAGACGTGTATTCAGGACAACGAAAATGCAGGATGCCATCGACCCCAGAAGAAATGCTATCTGACGAACAGTTGGTTTGACTTACTTCAGAAGCTGTGCACGTTTCGTCTGAATTGATGATTCTGGAGAAGGTTCGGGGGGCTGTTTTAGGCCAAAAGGAATACAGTGTATTCATAGTGATCTCTTCCCTCTACAAATCTTAGAAATTGTCTGCGAAGAAGAGCTATTGGAATATCAAAGTATGCATTTTGAAGGTCCACTGCACAAAGCCAATTGTTTTTTCTTATGTGTGGATGTGAGAAAGTGCCCTCTTTCTGCATGGTATGCCCCCACTTTTTGCTGAATTGCCGATGTTCTTTGACTGAGTGTGCCCTGGGCTCCTGCTAATCAGGTACCCAGGGCCTATGTTCCTTCCCTAAAATTGCATTGAAGCCTAAACCCAATTGGCATCTCTGGCCACAGGTCAGCCCCTGCTAAATGGTACCACAGGTACCCAGAGCACTGTGACCAGAGAAGGCCTCTAAGGGCTGCAGCACTTATCGTGCCACCCTTAGAGGCCCTGTACCACTACACTCACACACTGCCTTTGCAGGCTGCGTGTTTTGGTGAACAAAGTGAAGAGTCGACATGGCACATGTGCCATGCCTACAACCCACTGCCCTGGCATAGATCAGTCATCCCTCTAGCTGGGTGCACTATTCCAGTGGTGAGGGTACCGGTGCATGAGCCCTGTACCCCTACAGTGTCTAAGTCTATTCTTAGACATTGTAAGTGCAGTGCTGCCATTAAGAGTATATGGTGCTGGTAGTTTGTCAGTACAAACTCCACAGCACCATAATGGCTACACTGAAAACTGAGGAGTTTGGTATCAAACTTCTCAGCACAGTAAACCCACAGTGATGCCAGTGTGGGATTTACTGTAAAATGCACGACAGCGGGCATCTTAGAGATGCCCACTGAAACTCGACCAACTTCTAGTGTCCCGACTGAGTGGCTGCTTAGGCTGCCATCAACAGACATGTTTATGGACCCCTGGGTTGAGAGCCTGCTGCTCTCGGGGGCCTGAAACAATGCACATCCTGGGACGAGGTGCCAAGCCTCCTCCCCCAGGATGGGCAGGGTTCACGAAGGGGAAGCTTCAAAGGCATGCCGCCTTTGTGAGCCTCCCCAGACCACTTGCTGCTTTCAGCAACTGGTCCCCACTGGTTCTGCCCCCCACTTTGGGCGGGAGAACCTGCGGGAAAAACAAGTGAGGGAGAGAGGTGCGCCCACCTCTGCCAACTCCACCCCTCAGGTGGGGAAGGTGAGGTGAAGCACAACTCCGAGTCCCCGCCATCTTAAGGATGGGGGGACCCAACCAACCAGGGACAGGCTCCTGCCCCCCTCCCACTGGAGGATGGCACCATTGGGGGTGTACCCACCCCAGGGAAGGGACCCATTGGTCCCTGCCCTCTACCTACCTGTAACGCCCCTAAATCTAGTATTTAGGGGGCACCCTGAACCTTTCTTCCTCAGATCCAGCCAAGAAACAAGAAGAAAAGAAGAAGAAGGACCGAACAGCCGTGCAGCAGCTAACAAGAGGAAGACGCCCACTGACTTGGCCCCAGCCCTACCGGCCTGTCTCCCCCTCGAACCTGCTCCTGCGAAATCCCGGTGTGTCCTGCAGTCAGCAACCTCAAAAACCCCGGAGGACCTGCCTTCCTTCACTTCCAAAGACTGCTTCTCCCGTGAACACCAGATTTGTTCAACTGCAAGCTCTGGCAGCAGCCGGAGACCGCGAATCCGCCCCACTCTGCACCCGCCGTCCACAGCCCGAGCTCGAGTGGGCAAACACCACGAGGAGGTCACCCCGGCGATCCTGAACCCAGAACCGGCGACCCCTGACCTGCCTCAAGCCTCCAGGCGACGCCTGCAGTCGAAATCCAGAAGGCCCCCCTAACCGCGACCCGGAGCTGGCAAGAAGATCCGACCCCAAAAGGCACCCCTGCACCCGACGCCCCACAGCCTTGTGTGCCCACACCGACGGTGCCTAACCAACCCCTAACTTCCCAACTTACCTCTCAAAGTGGTGCTCGCACCCAGAAGTCCTTCATCTCCCTGCCTGCAGTGCTTTTGCTAACCGGAGGTTCTCCATTCGAAACAACAGGGCTTCCGACGTCGAAACAGCACCCTGCACCCGGCCGCCCTAGTGCTGCTGAGGGTGCACCTTTGGTGCTAATCTGTTTCCCCAGTTGCCCTGAGCTAAAGTCCAGGAGCTTTGCTCCCACAACCCCGTGGCCTGCTTGCCAGCAGCCACCAACCAGAGACCCCCTATCCTCCATAGGATAACATTGGGCCTCAACACTCTGCACCAGGCCGCCCTAGTGCCGCTGAGGGTGTAACAAGAGTGCATCACTGACCATGGGGGACCCCTGAGTCTAACCCCAGAACCTTAACTCCCACAGTCGATAACTTACCTTTGAACCGATAACCTACTTTTCCTCCATAGGATAACATTGACAATTTTTCTTCCAAAAAGTTTCTAAGTGTGGAGTTTTGAAATCTAAAAATATTCTTTCAAAATCGCACGAATAACCAAAACGGATTTACTTACCTGTTTGCAGGAAATGTCCCAGTGCTGAATCCAGGTATCCAGCACTGAGTAAGAAAAGTAACTTTAGAAGTAACTGACTTGTAATTTACTGAAAAAGCCTATTCATTCCAATGTACTGTATTTGCTAAGTATTGCAATCTACTGCATCCCCTGTAAATCAAACAAAGTACAATTCCTATTGCATTTTTAAACTGTTCGACATTCAGCAACTTATTACTGTAAAGTATTTAATGCTTACCTGTGCCAGGCTTGCTTGGTTCTAAAATAAAATAACAGTATATTTTTTTATACAAAAACAATTGGTCTAGAGTTCAGTATTTGAGTGTGTGAATTAATTTGCTGACTGAGGGTGTACATCAAATGCTTAACACTGTTCTCTGATACTGCCTTACTGCTCGACCACTCTACCACAAATAGAGAGTAAGGTTCTATCTAACCTTAACCTCTGCCTACCTCTGGGGTCACCTGGACTCTATACACACTATACCTCATTTTGGTGTTGTATATATAGAGCCAGTTTCCTACAGTGGGTATATTAGATGGAGGGACAGCATCCTTAATTTTGCCTTTTTGATGTATTTGATGAGGAGTCTGAGGTGCAGGATAGGCCGAAATTGTTTGGAATTACTTTTGTTTTGAACCAGAAAGTATCTTGAGTAGACACCTTTGTTGGCCCGATTTTACTGGACTTTTTCTGTTGCTCTTTTCTGTAGAAGAACAGATGTCTCTTGCAATGGGTTGTCTAGATGAGCCATTGTGATATGTAATGGAAGAACTGGCACTGGAGTGTTTTTTAAACCAAGTGCATACCCGTTTTGTATGATATCCAATAGCCTTCTGTCTGAGGTTATAGCTTTCCACTCTTTCAGGAAGAATTTCACTGCTTCCCCCACAGGAGTGTGAAATTGTGAAGGGGGTGTTTGATCCTATTGCTTGAATTGTGAGGAGTTTTTGCCCTTGGATTGAGAAGGCTTCCATGGGGGTAACGGGGTGGGGGTTCTCCTTTAATAACAGCTTTGATATGCCTGTTATGTGAGGAGTTTTAGCCCTTGGATTGAGAAGGCTTCCATGGTGGTGGGGGGGACTCCTTTTTTGATAACGGCTTTGATATGGGCTTTGTGATTGCCGCTGCGAGTAGTGATAAGGCCGACTAGTGGTTTGAACCCTATGGTAATAAAACCGTTTGTCTCTAGACTTGCATTGTTGCTTGAAATACTTCTTTTGTTCCTCAAGGCAGACAGCCTTTAATGTTACCTCCTCATTTTTCATTCCGAGCATCTCCTCCTCAGTATGCTGGCCAAATAATGAGTAACCTGCAAACGGCAAATTTGCAATCTTCAACTGAGCATCAGGCTTCAGTGATGATAGTCTCAGCAAGGATGTTCGTCTTAGTGAGATGACATGACAAAATGAAGTGGCTAAGAGTTCGACTGAGTCTACTGCAGCACTAATCGATTGATTAGAAATCAAGGCACCCTCACTTACCATTTCTAGGTAGTCCTGTTGTATGTGGTTTGGTAAGTCAGACATGAAGGCCTTTATTCCATCCTATATTTTGTGGTGATATCTGCGTAACAATGCAGCCATGTTGGCATTTCTTAAATGGGTGGAAGCTGTGCCACATACTTTTTTACCAGTGGCATCCATCCACTTGCCCTTCCAATCTGAAGGAGCCGTGGATTCTGTAGCAAAAGCATGCCTTTGCCTTACTGCTGTTGCGATTACTGAATCTGGTTTCGGACCAGACTTTAGAAAAATCAGGATATTGTTGAGGAGGCCTGTACTTCTTTAGGAGTCTTGGGGTAACCGACTTAACTGTGGCTGGAGTACGGAACTTTTCCTCAACAATGTCCATAAGACCAGGAAGAAGAGGTCTTGGAGTCGACCTTGGTTGAAGAGTTTCCAAGATTACCAATACTGTTGGTTGAGATGCCTCCACAGGATGACTTAGCTTAGATGCACCTCTTACTAAGTCATCCTGAAAGGTAATGATATCGTTCACTGGAGACTGAGGGGCATATTTACAATCCCCTATCGCCACCACAACGTCACTTTTCACGACATTGTGGTGGCAATAGGGGCTTCGCTTTACTTACAAGGCAGCGTTAAGCCACTTAACATGGCTTAACGCTGCCTTGAAAAGAAGGCACCCTTTCATGCTTTTACTTAGGAGAGAGCAATGAGTGTTGCGGATGGGGGTTCCACCGCAACACCTATTGATTTTTTTAAAAACATCTTTTCATTTATTTGAATTACGTGTTACAGCGTATAAATTGACAGTTATTATTCATGACAGTCAAGACATAGCAGACATTTCCAGAATCTATAACTTACATTGTGACTTAGTTATTTGCCTAAACGTTCTCGTCTATTATGTCCTCAAGCCGACTGGGGAGAGTCCTATGTGTGAGTGGAGGGGTGCATATATTTCCTCTGTGCGCGTTCCTGCTACCCCACACTTTGTTCCATTTCAGAGGGCATCCCCTGAGTTCAAAGACCGCTTTCTCAGCCAACATGCACCAGTCCATGTCTCGCCGCCACTCCTCCAATGTCGGAGGATCTGATGCTCCCCATTTGCGAGCAATGTTTCGTTTTGCAATTGTCATCCCCAACGTCACCCAAACCTGCTCCATGCGGGTAGTATCTGTCGCTTCCCACACATTTAATGGGCACATCTTGGACTGTAAAGCGAGATTCTTCCCGCAAACTTGCCGCAACTCCGACACCACCCATTCCCAATAATGTTGGATTACTGGGCATTCCCATAACATATGATAGCATGTGCCTACTTGGGTGCATAAACGGTTACAATAAGCATTCTCCCTTTTTCCCATTTTGACCAGTGTTTCACATAAATAGTATATTCTATGGAGTATTTTAAGCTGTATCAGCCTAAGGCGCGCCGTGATTGCAACTTCTCGGGGGGAAGAAAGCGCCTTTTGCCATTCTCCATCATCCAGATTCCCTACATCTGCTTGCCACTGAGAGTGGAGTCGTGTGAGGGGGTCTGGCAGATTATTGATTATTTTTTGATAGGTCATGGAGATGGCTTTGTGCATCATGTAGTCTGTCAGTAATCTATCTTCTAGCGGGGAGGCCTCTGGGAGGTCTTGATCGGTTGGAATAGCTGCCTTCAAGGCATGACTGAAGTAATCACGCAAAGCGGCACAGCAGGAACAGACCACTTACACAACTGTGCACACGGGATCATCCAGCGTCGATCGGAGCTTCAGGGAATGTGCCCGAAGTAGAGACGATGCCAGCACTTCACCATGCGATCAGAGTGCTCCCCGCACAGAAGGTTGAAAAATGACCATAAACCTTTAAACTACACCGAGACACGACATCCCATCAGTGAGTAACACACAGGGTTATAGTTCATTAAACTCACAATGCAAGGGTGTTCCGACTCTTCACTGAAACTGGAACAACATCCACAGCACACATGGAGAACTGGTGAACCAACTTGCAGAGAACTCTCAAAGCTGTAGAACACCAAACCAGGGCCAGAGCTACACACGTGGGTGGAGATGCAGAACGGTCGGCCAGCTTGTCGCCAAATTGAAGTAATCACGCTGGGGCAGGTAAGTTAAGAGACTTCATATTTATTGACCGTTCATCTCCACAGGTTCCAGGAACTGACAGGCTCCAGGCATTCAAACTAATACATTCCATTACCATGGAAATGCCATCAAAGATAGTACAAGGAAGATAGGGGAAATTACTACAATGACGTATTTGTAAGTATCTATATGCTTCCGATGCAGACATTTCATATTCCCTTTGCAGCTCCATGAATTTGAGCATTTTTCCCCAGACCCACAGGTCTCCCACCCTTGAAATGCCTATGGTGTCCCAGTTGTGAAATCCCGTACATGAGCCGAGTTTTCCCAGTGTCTCCGCCTCCCAAAGGGGGGGGTAGCCTGCGTCATTTTATTGTGCCACCCCAGTTGAATAACTGTTTGCGCAGTCGGGCCCGTAAGGTGTTGGTGTTGTGGATTTGTGTACAGGGCGGCTTTATAGCCCCCGAGGCCCATGATCTATCGATCTATCCTGCACGACGGTTCATCATGGGGGCGGTGCACTCATTGGTTTATAACTGCCAGCTGGGCCGCCCAATAATATGATCGGATATCGGGTAGCGCGATTCCCCATCGTACCATCCCCTGGCCTGTTTGTTAATCGCAGTTAGGGGGGGGCTTCCCGTCCCACAGTAGTGTCCTGATTTCATCTTCTATCGTGTTAAAATAGTTGCTGGGGATTTTGTATGGCACATTTTGTAGGACGTAGAGGAATCTGGGAAGCGCCATCATTTTAAAGAGGGCCGCCCGGCCCAGTAGGGACAGGGGTAGCGACCTCCAATGTTGCACGCCATTCTGTAGGCTTGTGAGTGGACCCATTAGGTTATGTGTGAAAAAGAGGTTGGGATCGGCTGTCACATAAATCCCCAAGTATCGGCAGCCCTCCGTCACTATTGTTATCTTGCAATTTGGAGGCAAGCTTGGAGCGGGCCCATGCAGTAAGTATACTACTGATTTTGACCAGTTTATGGAGTATCCTGAATATCTCCCTAAGATGGTGCATATGTGGAGTATCCTGTTGATAGAGACCCGGGGAGATGCCATATATATGAAAAAATCGTCCGCGCATAGGGATATTTTGTCTTCCCACCCCTCTGTCCATTTTAATCCGTGGACCAATGGGGCCCCGCGAATCCAGGTTGCCAAGGGCTCTAGGATTATGGTGAATAGTATAGGTGACAGGGGGCATCCCTGCCTCTTTCCCCGCCTGAGAGAAAAGGTCTGGGAAGTGTGACCATATAGCAAGCGGACCCATGCCAGAACATTAGGCCCACATCCTATATGTTTGAGCACCGCAAACATATACGTCCATTCGATTGTGTCAAAGGCCATGCGGGCGTCCAGAGACGGTATGGCTGTATTTTCTTTGATCGTGTCTCCGCGACCCAGCACACTATGTAGGCGACGCAGGTTAAGGGCTGTATTTCGTCCCGGCATGAACCCTGATTGATCAGGGTGCACCAGTTTAGTAACAACCTGTAACTACCGCGTTGCTAGTATTTTAGCCAATATTTTGACCTCCGCGTTGAGTAAGGAAATAGGTCGCTAGGAACCCCTGTCCTCCACTGGCTTCCCCTTTTTATGTATATCTACAATAGAGGCCAGTCTCTGGGCAAACAGTATCTCCATAGTTGAGGCCAGTCTCAACTATGGAGATACTGGAGATAAATTTGTTGTAAATGTGGGATAACCTTAGTGGCTACGAGTTTATAGAATTCGATGGGCAGGCCGTTGGGCCCCATCGCCTTCCCGGGTTGTATACTACGGATTGCTGTTGCAATTTCGTCGTCTATAGTGTCAGCCTTGAGCGCTTGCTGTTCCTCCAAGGAGAGTTTTGGCATATGGAGATCTCCCAGGATTTCCCTCGACTCATCAGCTGTGGCTGAGGCCACAGGAGAATGCAGCGCAGAGAAATGGGCCGCAAAAGCGTCTGCTATTGCTTGGGGTTCCCTCAATATCTCGCCGTCTACATTTAATGTGGTCACCCAGTGGTTCGCCCTTTCCCGCTGATCAAGCCATGCAAGAAGTTTACCCGCCTTATCCCCATGGTCATATATTTTGTGTTTCGTCGCTAGATATTTTGCCATGGCTGTCTCCCTGAGCAGACTTCTGTATTCTTGCCGTTTAACATCAAGTGCGTGTGTGAGTGTTTTGTCTGGGCTGAGTATAAGCCTTTGCTCGAGGGCAAGCAAGTCTCTCTCCAACGTTTCAAGCTGCTTCGTCTTTTCTTTTTTGTGGCCTGTCGTTAGGGAAAGCGCGTGTTCTTTCACTACTGTTTTGAAGGCCTCCCCGAGTACTAGTGGCGATCCACTGAGCCAACGTTGTCTCTGAAGCAGTCCTCAGTGGATTCCATGAGGTCGGCCCTAATGTTCGGGACTTTTAGGTACCATGGGTTGAGTGAGATAGTTTTACGCGTCGTAGGTACTCCTAGCTTGAATTGTGTCCAGATCGGCAAGTGGTCTGAAATGCCTCGTGCCAAATGCCGCACCTCTGTGAAATTTTGCAGTTGATCAGCTGGTGTGATGATATGATCTATTCGGGAAAGACTGTTATGAGTCCCTGAATGGAATGTTTATTGGAGTGCAAGAGGGTGCAGCCTGCGCCATATATCTACCAGTCCGAAAGCGACTATAAAAAATGCCAGGTATGTTCTGGACAGTGGGGAGCCCCGAGGAGGGTAAAGATCTATTTGATCACAGAGCGTCATATTGAAGTCCCCTCCAATTATCAGGTCGCCCTCAGGTAGGTCTAGTACCATTGTACTCAAGTCTGCGAGTGCCGGTCTGTGTAGTGCTGGGGGAACATAGACCGATAAAATAATGACGTCCCTTCCCTCCCAGCTGCCAGTCATGACCGCGAAGCGGCCCTGTTTGTCCGTGTGGGTGTTGTTCACAATGAAGGGGAAGTTCTTGCTTAGGAGTATGCCTGTCCCTCTGGACCCCAAAGTAAAGCCTGAGTGAACAATTAGTCTATACCCCCAGCGGTCTAGTGCCTTGCAAGTATTTCCGACCTGATGTGTCTCCTGGAGAAGAACAACATTAGGCAGGCATCTCTTAATATACTGGAGCACAATACCCCTTTTTATTTTGTCTCTCAGTCCATTAACGTTCCAGGAGATCACTTTTAGTGATGTTTCCATTGTGACATCCGGAATGTAGTGATATGCTTCGGTCTATGTGTGCTAGGGAAGGAAATGGTCCCTTGTTTTGGATATACCTAGGTTGCTTCTTTTGGAAGTGTGTGGGTTCTGGAGGCCTCCGATGGCCGCAGCAATTCAGTGAACTCGTGGTATGATGCAGCTCTGCTTGATCTGCGCTCATAAAAGCCAATGGACATGGGTTCTTACTAATACAATCGAACTTACAACAACTTCTTAAATTTAGAAACTCCACCCTCCCCACCCTGCCTCCCTGCATGACGGAATATAAACATCCCGCCCCCCCCCTCAACTATGCAGAGTGCCTGTCGCCCCCCTGTTCCCTACTGGCTGGGGTGTGGGTCCCTAAGCCCGCGCCGCGGTCCCCTGTCAGAAAACGGCAAATGATATTAAGACAAGGCATGTATACATTGCAGTGGTCGTCCATTGTCCGCTTGTTAGAGAACCCTCGTCACCGTGGTAAGATATCCAGCTAGGACAGCCCAGACAGCCAGACAGGCGTCTGCTAGTATCTGGCCCTGTGTTCCGTTAGTAGTGCGAAGATGGTTGGATATGATTGAGTCATAGCCCACTTCCGCCGAGGGGACGTCCTTGTTCTGATGCCTCTGTTTTACATGCTCTTCGGGCTGCTGTCAGGTCATTGTTTGTAGGTTGCGCCGCTCTCGGACCATGATCCGCAGTCCCCTTTGATTTCCAGCTTTGTTGACCACTTCTGTCCTGAGTTTCCCGGTCTCCGACTCTTCGCCAACCATCCAGCCAGTCCCACGCGTCCTCAGGAGTGGTGAAGAACCACGTTTTACCCTCAGCTTCAACCTTCAGTTTGGTGGGGAACAGCATAGCATATTTCAGATTTTTTTCTCTGAGGGCTTTTTTAATGTCAATGAAGCTGCGTCTCTGTTTTTGTACTTTCAAGGTAAAGTCTGGAAAAAAGGTGATAGGGTTGTTCTCGAACTTGACTGGCAGGGCAGTGCGGGCTGTCTGCAAGATGATGTCTCTGTCCCTGAAATTAAAGACACGGGCCAGCAGCGGTCTCAGTGGTGCTCCTGGTTTAGGTTTACTCCCCGGTACTCAATGTGCTCTTTCTATTGAGAAATAGTTTGAGAGATTGCGCGGTTGCAGATAATCCGTGACCAACTTTTCGACAAATAGGTCCGCTGCAGGTCCATCTGCTCTCTCCGGGACTCCTAGAATCCAAACATTGTTCCACCTAGATCTCCCTTTGTAGTCATAGAGTTGCTCCCCAAGCAGCTGGCTGGCGGTTTGCAGTTCGAGTACCTGTTTTTTGAGTGCTACGGTTTCGGCCACGAGGGTGACCGCTGTTTCTTCGACTCCTTTGACTCTGGTGTCCATGTTGCGTAGGTCTGCTCTTATGAGGGACACTTCTGTTGAGAATGAGTCTATTTTTTACTCCAGAGAGGTACGTACGTTAGTAATGGCCGCCATGATATCATGCAGGGTAAGGTCACCCTGCTCAGCCGTAGCCTGCGACTAGGGTTGCGCCGGTTCCTTTTGGCTGTCCATTTCCCTCTGGTGTTTCTGCCATGAACATATGTCCAATTTTGGTTGGTCGGAGGCGCGCCCCCCCCTTTACTCCCGCCATTGCGTTGGATGAGTCGGGTGGGCTGTCGGGTACTCACCGCTGCCTGCCACACGTGGAGGGGGGATGAATCCTCCCCCTGCCGGCCTGTCGGGTTCCCCGTGAGCCCCCTTGTGGACTAGGGCACTCCTGACTCGCTCGGTGTTCCTACCGGGTCAGCGCGCCTTTGATCATTGGAGGGAGGAGGGGAGATTCTGGGATTAATTCAAGTATCTCTCCTTGCACCGTAAAAGTAGTGTTTAAATATCTATACAGCACAGTGTGCTGGCCTTTGAGGGATCCGTGCCTTGATTGCGCACCTCTCCTGCCGGTCCTCAAACGATGCGCTGAGCGGCTATGAAACCCACACCGCCATTTTGAGCCGCCTGCCAGTCTCCTTGAGTGTATGTTCCAATGTCTTTTTGGGGCGTTCTGGCTCTTGAGCTGCACTCGGGCCCCCCCTTCTGTTGCCCCGTGGAGGCGGATTATATGCTTCCAGCCAAGTCGCACCTCACACTTGTCCCGCAGTGTTATTGGGTGTGCACTTGCCTGTTCTGTCGATCCGGGAGATCCTCCCCACCTCTGAGTCTTCAATTGCCGGAGAACACTCATTTACCGGGGGCCCCTCCTCACGGCCCCGCCCGTCATAGGTACACTTTCCCTTTAGGGTGCCTCCGCTGGATCTCACTGCTGCTGGGCCCGCGCTCCGTCTCTGTCGGCACCAGGGGTCCGGACGCTGTGTTGGTCGCTGGGGGAGCGGCACTTGCCGAGGGATTCCGACGCTCGTTTCTGCTCCCCGACAGTCTTCACCCCTCAGTATCGTCGGCTGGAATCCACGGCCCTTGGCGACGGAGGCCCTCCTCTGCTATAGGGCATCTCTTAACACTGGCGCGGAGTCGCCGCCATGTCCGGCCCTGTGGCGTCACTTAGGCCGGCTCTCGCCGTAGCTGCAATGAAGGGCAGACAGGAGCTCCCGTACCCCCGATCAGAGTGTGGGGCTCATCCAGGTAGGCTTACGCCACAGATTGTGCCGTTTTGGCCGGATAATGCATGGATTTTGCGGGGATGTTTGGGACGGACTGCCGGAGCAGCGTTCCTCGGCTGCTGACCACGCCCCCCAACACCTATTGATTTTGACGCTGCCTCATATTTACAAGGGGCAGCGCCAAAATTAAGACCAGGGAAAACCTGGTCTTACCCTGGTGCAACGAGGAGAAATGTTTAATTTCTACTTGTTTTTGCTGTTTCTATGTATGCTGCGTTGTGCAGCACACATGGAAACAGCAAAACGCCATTAATTGTTTATGTGTAGGAAGGTGTCCCTTCCTGCACATAAACAATCATTACAAAAAAACGTTTTGCAACTTCTGTGTGTGCTGCATTTAGCAGCACACATAGAAGTTACAAAACGCCATTTAAAGATTGTTTATGTGCAGGAAGGGACACCTTCCTGCAGATAAACAATCTTCCCCTTCAACACAGACATGGTGCAAGGTTGCCGTCGTTGGCGCTAGGCAGCTAAATTTAGCGCCAGCGCAGGGGGATACGCAGGTCTGCACCATATTGTTGTAAATATGGTGCATCCCTGCGTTTCAGAAGTGGCGGAGCGCTGCATTAAGCCAAGAAGGATAACGCCGCGCTGCGTCATTTCTATTGTAAATATACCCTTGAGTTTGAGAAGTTAGAGAGTATGACAAATTTGAAGTGGAATAAGGTGTTCCTGACCTTGATCTTGAGCATGATGGGGTCATGGATCCTCTGTCAGAAGGTGTCCGTGGTGGCGGAGATCTAATTGGAGATGGAGCTTTACATTTTCTAATGGGCGAAATAGGCGTGGCCCTAAAAAATTGTTGCACAGGGGACAGATTCAAAGGACGTAATGGATTCTGTACAGAATTTTCCGCTGGTATTATAGGTCTTATAGACAGAAACACAGTATCTGATTGAGATAGCGGAGCCTCTGACTGATGAGAAAGAGATTACTGGGTAGAAGGAGACCCCAACCATTTTGAAGAAGTGGATAAACTGACTTGAGGTACCCTAGACATCAAGAGAGGTGAATTAGACGCTGTGCAAATCCTCTTTGTGGGAACCTGTGTCTGATGGAGAAATATGTCTCTTCGACGTCGAATGAGTTTTCGTCTTCGACATCAAGTGATGAAACTTTGACACTGACTGGTGGGATCTTGACGTTGAACAGTGACTTTTCGTTGATGACCTTGAGTGAGACGGCGGCACTGTCGTAGTCTTCAGCGTTGACGGAGTTGTTGGTAATCCCGCCACCGACTTGGATGTCGAGCGATGACAATGATGATTGTGCATTGACGTTGGTCCTTCTTTTGATGGTGAACAAGACTGGGCCAAAACTCTTGACGTCGATGTTCTTGACGCCGGCTAATGACATCAATGAGAATAGTGTGAATGCTGATGTCGTGATGAAGATTTCCTGTCCTTAGATCTCGCTCTGTGGGAGTCCATATCTGATTTTTGATGCTTTTCTGCAGACTAGTGAGAAAATGATCTGTTCATTCTTTTCCTTTCTTGTTCTGCCTTCATATCCTTCATCCACCCACACAGTCTGTTGCCCTCTTTGTCTTTAAGTGTCCTTTTTTACATTTTACTACAAATGTCACATCCTTTAGTGAGGTGTGTAGGTGAAATACACACCACACAGACCTTATAAGCATCAGAGCTCGCCTTCTTTCTACCACATGATGGGCATTTGGTAAAAAGAGCAGGCATTCTGACAAATAATCCTGTCACAAAATAAGAAAAAATGAATGTACTCAACAGTGGAGATGTCAAATTGTCGAGTACCATGTTTTTACAAGCACTAAATATGTGATGGAAAAAGATTTGTAGGTAAAAAGACATCTGAGGTGTTCAGCTCCTGCCTGAAAAAGAACTGTTACTCTCAGGCAAACTGCCACTACAGTGCTATGTGGGATAGGGTGCTTCTGAAGTCCTTAAAGGTGCAGGCCTCTTTTTTAATCTCATCAGTGGCAGCCTATTAGTTTTTGTACACAGGCAGTCTTTTTTCCACGATAAACTGTTGAGCAATCAAAGGCTATATTAGACTGTTTCCAACAATTCTCCTACAGCATTCAGGAGGAAAATACATCTCTGACAGACTACACTGAGACTATATGGAAAATGACTTTAAGTGATGAACATTCTTCAGTGTCTTTTTCCTGCAATGTTAATATATATTGAAGGAGGTGTTCCGGGGTCCGCGCAGGCTGCAGGGAATTATTCACAGTCTATGACTATCAAAGAAGATCCTACGATGCAGAACAGAAGAGTATGAAAGGACATTCCCGAGTCAGCCAAGTGTGTCAGATAAGGCACACACTCCTAAGAAAATAAAGGAACTGATATCAGAGAACCCGGGAGACACTTGCATGCAGCCCCGCATATCACTTCTGGAACTGAATGACTTTTCCATCTACTGACATGCAGGAGTACTGCTTTCGAGTTTCCAGATAGAGTCTGACGCCTTGAGAAATATTCACAAGGTGAGGACTCTGCGGTTAGATAGAAATAGAGTTACCAAATGTAAGCAACTTTTTTTCTTGCTCGGGTTGTGAATTATCATAATTACTTCTGCTGTCATCGGTTTAGTAACCACCTTGGTCTCTGCGCAGTGACTTAGACATGTCAACCAGTTTAGGAATTAATTTGTGAGCATACATTTTCTAAAAGATCCATGTAAGCGCACCTAAACCCGGTGCTTGGTTACTTTAAAGTACTCTTAGGGCTAATCTTAATCCTGCTTTGCTTATGGGATCCTCCAATTCCTCTTTTTGTTCCATAGGTAACTTGGGGAGGCCTGCCTGTAGGAAATCCACTGCTCTATATAGTGCACCACAATGAGGTACGCTGTGCAGAGAGGCCAGGGAGACCCTTATTGGTTTACAGAGGCAAAGGTAGATAATACTAACGCTCTATTTTGTGGAAGTGTGGGCGAGAATTTAGGCTTATCAGAGGGTAGTGCTTAGCATTTGTTGTACTCAGAGGCAATAAATGATACACACTCAATTAATGAAGTCGAGACCGAATTAGACAAATATCACTTCTTTTTATATAAATAAGTAGACCAAGGACTTCGGGTACAAGGTAAAGTCTTTTCGCAATATGAGAAAATCACAATAAATGCAATAATCGCAGTTGTGCGTAATTACTCACAATACATTTCCTATGGAAGGAATAAGGCAATTGGAGAATCAATGCAATGCAGTTACTTTACTTGTTCACCTTTTAGAATAAGAAGATTCGTGGGCCAAGGTCCAAAGTTCCAAGGCCAAGTTCTCTGGAGCTTCCCCAATTTCACTAGGAGAAAGAAAAAAGGGGACTTTGTGGCTGGTGTGCTACAAAGACAGGGGGCCACCTGAAAAAGCAAAGCAAAGGGGGACTTGCAGGCAAGTCCGAGGGCTCTCAAGGTAGAGTAGAGGTTGCAAGGGCTCTGGGGCCGCAGGAGCACAGCTGGTTTGAAGATGCCCTCGCTGGGTGGGCTGGGTGCAGTAAAGATGTGCCACTGGACAAAGAAGCACCTCGCAGTCAGGGGCTAGCACCTAGGAGCGACGATTCTGGAGCTGCTGGGCCACTGCTGAGGTGGATCTCTGGAGTCCTTAAGTTCCTAGTCAGGTGCTAGCTCGCTGTAGAGTTGGACTCTGTTTTGTAGGTTTTTGCAGCAGGGGGGTCCGGTACCCCGGTTACTGGTGCCTTTCAGCTCCAGCGGGTCCTAGGGCCTCAAGACTTGGTGAAGATTCCGAGCTGACCCTCCTGAGCAGGTGTACCTTTCATCGGTACTCAGGAGGTCAGTTAGGCTGGGGAGATGGGACGTCGCCGTTTTTTAGACTTGCAGTTGCAGGGAGATAGCTCTTCTATCTCAAGGGATGTCCTTGGCGATTTGCGAAGTGTTGATGACCCTCCGGGGTTTGTCCACCCAGCGACGAGACGAGCTGGAGGATGGCGATTGTCAAGTTCTGCTGTGGCAGGCAGGAGTCTGAGCCCAAAGTCCACCATGAGGTCTGCGGTTCTTGGTCCAACAGCGTTTCTTCATTCGTCTTCTTTTTGTGTCCGTGGATACTTCTGTTCAGGGTCTGGGGATGCCACCTAAATGCTAAATTTAGGGGCGTTTACCAGGGAGTGACAGGTATTGGCCAATGGGCCCCTAACCTTGGGTGTCTACACCCTCTATTATGCCCACCTCCTGTGGGAGGGGGACATAGCCCTAGTCTTGATTGGAGAAGTCCCACCATCTTCAAGATGGTGGGCACTGAAAAATGCACTTCACCTCGCCTCCAGCACCTGAGGGGTGGTGTTGGCAGAGGGGGGTACACCTCCTATTCTTTTTTTGTTTTCCCGCCTGTCTTCCTGCCAAAAAGGGGGTGAGGACAGGAGGGGGTGGGGCCTGCTCCTTCTATCAGGGGAGGCTGGGGTCAACTTTGAAAGGCGGCAAGGCCTCTGGAGCTTCCTGCCACAGATGGCTCTTTCTGACCGGGCGCAGAGGGAGAGGTGTGAACACCTCCGCCCAGGACAGGCGTTGTTCTCGATCTCTGAGCGCACAGGTACTCACCCCATGAGGTCAGCACTCTGTCTGGTGGAGACAGGTTGGCTTAGACCAGTCTGTGACCACACTTAGGGTTGGTAGGTTTCAGGGGACCACTCTGAGGAGTCCTCTGTGTGCAATTATTAATAAATCTGACACTGAAGCCATGATGGAGCTGGGACACTCATAATGATGAGGGTCCAGCCCATGTACTCTCTATGGCTTCCCTGTTCACTTACAATATCCAGGAATTGACATGAATATTGCAGGAGCCATTTTCTTATGCAGATATGTCCACACAGGAGATATAGTGCACCCTTCCTTAGGACTATAAGACCTGTTATAGGGGTGTCTTACCTATTGTTATATTCCCGAGTTAGGCCCATGTAGCGAAACAGCTTATTTCTTACATTGTCCTCACAAATAACATTTTCAGCTGCGACCTTTTGCACATATTTGCGTACACGACAATGTTGGATTTGTTTCCCTGAAACTAAACTTGTTTACACATCTAGCTTCGCACAACCTTATCACAACGTCCTGAACATCATGTACAAGGTCTCGTTTTTCACGATGTACAAATGTCATCACTATCTTCATCCACGGAGCGACAGGTCTATCTACATATCCATAACATCACTAATCTATAGGTACATCGCAAGGCTTCTTTCTATTATAAAAGATGAGCATCCAGATAGATTGGTAGAGGAGGTGCTTCCGCTGACACCGAAGGTCCTTGCGTGCTGAGAAATCACCACGCAGCGGTCGGACATCTCGTGAGAGTTGTCCAGTTCGTGATCAAGACGGGGTCCTTCACTCTATCCCATCAGGTAATGGGGTTGGAAAGCCCCTGGGGGGATTCTTGGCTTTACACCTACACACACTCTAGGTACACTTAGAGTAGGGTCTGCATAGTAGGAGGATGCCCAATTACTGCCTTGTTTTATATGCTTGCATATATCCATTGTTTCAGACCACAGTTTGGGACTACTCCCTGAGGCTTCTCTACAGTCTTGTTAAACCAGCCAACCTGAAGAGGAATCATTTTTTTACTATCAATCGTCTATACTGGACTCCTGCTAAAATTGCAAAGTTTGTTCCTTGTCCCCCCCACCAAGTGTGCAAGGGGCGGATGTACAGGAGCAAAAGATCTTCACATTTTTTTTTAATGTCCGAGGCTGAGGGATTACTGGGGTGGAATTGAACTTGTTTTTAAAGGTAGTAAGTTGCTGAGGCGGTGACATAGAGTGCTGCTATTTTACCTGATGCTGATCGCCAGAAGAGAAATTTGCATGAAATGGAGGGATCCTCTTCCTCTGTGGAAGAATGGGTTAATGCTGCTATCAAGGTTTCACGTTTTGATCAGGGTGCGGAAAAGGGTATTATTCCCGATATTTGGTCGGACTTTATGACATGGAGTAAATCGCTGGGTATCGACTTCATAGTCCAATGATTACACCAAGGCACCGACAAAGGTGTTGGTCTGGTAGGGTACCCAGACCAGGGCGAATGCATTGGCCACAGGGCAGACAGTTTGATGGAGCGGCTCGTCAGAGTATTGCAGACGCTTTCTGGTGATATGAGGATACATTTTTTTTTTTTAAAAGACCATGGCAGAACTCTACCTACTATTTACGCTGTTGGTGCTTGTAATCACGTTTATCTGCTTCTGTCTCCTAATCCTTGCAGCACACGTATTTTATGCAAGAATAACATTGGTTCAATAAATATTATTGAAAACGTCCCACTGTGTATTCTCTGTATGTCCCTCTGAGAATAAGTAAGCACGAGTGACTGAGCGAAAGGTTCTGTACTGTTTCCACGAGGGGACACGGTTGTCATGTTCAGTGGTTGCTAGAAACCATTCACTCCCTGGTCGGTTAGGGGGGCTTACGGTGGCACTGTGAGCTTGCTGGTCTATAGGCCAACCTTTCCTGCGGGGGTGTCCGGAATCAATCTCAACACCAAGCCCCTAGTTTATGTTGTCCGAACAGTACGCAGATCCTACGGATTAGTAGAAGCTACATAACATTATATCCCATGCAGGGTCTGTGGGCATGGCACACAGGGATGTGTGCCATGTCGACTCTGCGGTTTTGTCTGCACCAAGGCATGCAGTCTGCAATGGCAGTGTGCATGGCCTTGGTGAGGGGACCCTACGGTGGCACAATTTGTTCTGCTACTCTTTGGGGCCCTGTTCAGTGCCAATGCCCTAGGTTCCAGGGGTAACATTTACTAAGGACTTACAAGGGGTACTGAAGTTGTGCCAACTGGGAAACAAAAAGTATAGTTTACGAAAAGAGTTTCTTGCACAGGGGACCTGGTTGGCAGGGACCCTGTGCACTTCCATTGGAAATTAGATCATTTTCCAGGCAAAACGTGAGAGCTAACCATGTCCAAAAGTGGCACTTTTTCTACACTGCCCCTTCCATGTAATGTCACTTATCCATCCCAAAGTAATTCCCCCATGAACATAAGACGGAGTAACATTTTTGTATTCCTCGATATTCTCCTCTTCCTTGACTAATGATTGACCGAAGTCGGATTTATTCTTCTTTATTCATTCAAATATCTTTATTTCGGCTGAGGCCATAAAAGTTTGAATAAAATCTAAGAGATATAAAGTACAATAAATATTAAAACAAAGTAAAACAGCTTTTTACAATAAAACAACACAATTAGCAGCATGGGTTAAAATATTGAAAACAATGCCTAAATTGATACCAACTTAATGGTAAGGGTCATACAACACCAGTGGGTGCACAGCAGGAGGACCAGAAAACCCCCCTGACTAAACACTAAATCCAGATCATTTAACCATGGATCGTCTTATCAACCACATTAACCCCAGGAATTTAGCTAACCCTCAGAAAAACAAAGAACAAGGATCCGTTTTCAATACCCTCAAGGCAACAGAGTGATTAGTGGTACCCAACTGTCTGCAAATACGTGCCAACCAAACTAAGCAGAGGTGGGAGTAGGTAGGGCATATGAGCATGACATGAGGAACAGACTCAACATGAGAACTACAAAAGGGACACATGGCGTTCTCTGAACCTGTCCGTTTTTGAAGTAAACGACCTGAGAGGTAATGACCCCACTCGGAATTATTGATATAACTTCCTATGTAAAGGGACAGAGATCAATATCACTCTAGACAAGGCATATATTTAAAATATAGGAAGTCACTAGTTAATGTACCCACAACTTGTTCTTTCGCCCTACTTGCTAGCAATGCCCAATATTGTTTCTTCATTGTACTTGTAATTGCATTTATATAGTGCTTACTACCACTGAAGAGGCATCAAAGCGCAATTTCAGCGAGTAGCACGCTACTCCAGAACCCAAAAATGATTAGTAGTGAATCAGTATAGGGAGATAAGAATTTATTTGAGCGGTGGACATGTTTGTTATCTGGATTGAAAAAGGATAGTGGAGGGATAGAAGCGGGAAGGGTTTGCGTTTATATAACGCTTGTTAACCCTGATGAGGTGCGGAAGCGCTTTTCGGCAGGTAGCACGCTATTCCGGCACCCAAACAGGATTAGTGGGGCATTAGTATAGGGAAATATGAAATTAATTTGAGCGGTGGACATGTTGGTCTGTTAGCTGGATTGAAAAGGATAGTGGAGGGATAGAAGAGGGAAGGGTCTAGAAAGTGTTTTTTTTATAGTTCATAGCAGTAGGAGGAGGTTTGGGATGAGTAAAGGGGAGGTGAATGGGGGAAGAGTTAGATGGAACGGTTTAGAGAGGCTTGTTTAGGAGATCTGAATAGTAAAAGAGGTATGAGATGATGCAAGGAGGGGTAGAGGAGGGGAAAAGTCTAGAAAGGGTTATTGTGGGGATCATAGTAGTAGAATGGGGTTTGGGATGAGTCAGAGAGTGTAGGTCGAGGATATATTGAGAGAGGTATAGGGTGAGATATAGGGTAGTGCATTGGAGATGTTGAATTAGAAGTAAAGTAATAAATATAATAATACATAAGTACATGGAAGGTTTATACGAATAAGGTAAGGTAATTTATGTAGATTTAAGTTGGATTTTTTAAAAATTAGACTTTTAGGTGTTGCTGTACGTTAATTTAATTTTGGTTTTGTAACTCAATAGTGAAGCAATTGTAGATAAATAGTTATGCTAAAAATGTACTTATTTATGAAGTGACCTGTATAAATGTTAAACTTAGAATAATATAATCATAAGTAATATTTACATTTGTTAAGCAGAACACAATACACATATGTAGGTACACATCTATAGTCCAAATAAAGGCTTATTTACAGAGGGATATGCGGTATATTTATGTTTGAGTATGGTGGTTATGTGGGGAAGAGCCAACTTTTTGTTCAACATCTGTTTATTGAGCACGAGCAATGAGAAAACAATACTTGTCACAGATAGCAAAAGAAAGGGGCAAGGGAGTAGCAGGTAATGAGCACAAAGAGCAAGTCCCTCACAGGAAAGTGCAAATATTTGATATGCAAACAGAGAAAAAGCAAGTTGGAAGGATGACAATACTTATGAGTTTGGGCCAAGGCAAAAGTCCAGGATTTGAAAGTCATTCATGTAGGGGAAGATTCACCTACATAGCCCAGAGGGGCCTAGAATGAGCCCAGGATCTGAGAGCCAGTATAGAAAGGATGGACTATCCCGGAGGGGTCCCAGCTATACATAGAAAAGCAAATAGGGACACAAAACTGACAAAATTCGGCTACACAAGGCTCCCGCCCACCCCTAAGGCTCAAAACACAGTGCAACCGCACTGGCAAAGTTTGTGACAATCAACATGTGAAACTGTATTAAACAGAAAAAGAAAAAGGAAAATAAGAAAATTAGGAAGAGAAGACAGAAGAGAAAAAATAAAAATCAAGAAGAAAAAAGAAACGAGCAAAGAGAAGAAGGAAAGGAAGAAGGAGTGATGGATGCGCCAGAGGGGAGTAGGGAAGGGACTAGCAGTAAGTCCCAGAGTGGAAGGCAGGAGTTGCCGGAATCAGGGTGGTCATCTACCATGCGGCCTAAGTTACTCCAGGGGATCCATCCGTCCGCCTCTAGAGTAAGGTTCCAAGGGACTATCAAACAATTGCAGGGCCCTCAATCGAGGAGGCATTAGGCGTGAGTGTTCAGTACTAGTAAGGTGTTGCACTAGGGGGCGCCAGATGCGTTCAAAGCGGGTGTCAGAATGGGCAAGACGGGCTGTAAGCAACTCAAGGGAGAGAACATCCCATAGGCGAAGGAACCATGCAGCAATAGGCGGGGGTGTGGACGTTTCCAGCAAGAGGCAATGGTCTGACGCGCTGCGCCCAGTAAGTGAAGGATGAGATGCCAGTGGGCCGAGGTCATGGCCCGTAGCGCGCTGGGTCGAATGCTTAGGAGTGCCAGGGACGGAGTAGAAGGGACCGGGAAACCCACAATGTCCTTAATATGGCTGAGTACCTCCTTCCAAAACATAGTGAGTTCCGAGCAGGACCCCCAGATATGTAAAAAATCCCCCCTAGCAGCCTGACATCTCCAACAAAGCGGAGAGGTGCCTGGGAACATCTGATGAAGGCGAGTAGGAGTATAATACCACTGTGTCATTAGCTTATAGGCAGATTCACGCTGTGGGATGCTACGGTATACCTTAGGAATGTCCTTCCATAAGCGGTCCCATTCTTCCGGGGAAACGTCAGTAGCCAAATCAGCGGCCCAGCGAGTTTGGTAACCGTGGCTTGGTAGATGCCCAGAGTGCTGAAGAACCGAGTAGGTCCTAGAGATGAGGCCTTTAGATCCGTCGAATCTACGAACCAGGGTCTCAAAAGGGGTGAGCCGCCGAGTCACCTCCCGGGAGTACTCAGGAGCGGAGAGCCAGTGGCGTACTTGGTAGTACTGTAGACTCTCCTTGTCAGATATGCGAAAAAACTGTTTACATTGATCAAAAGAGCAGAGAGCAGAGCCCTGGAAAAAATCCTGGAGGACCCGGCGACCCTCTACAGTCCAGGCCTCAAAGGAGCGGGGCTGGAGCGCAGGAGGAAACGCTGGGTTGCGTGTGAACGGCGTGTTAGGAGAGGGGAAAGTCGTAAGCCCCCGGGAGAGCGCCAAGCCATCCCATATCTCCAGGACTGTTCTCGTCGGTGTTGCCAGGTATGCACTGCGTGGGCGTGCGGAACGCGGGAGCCAAGCAAGGTCCCAGAGTGGTCTACAAGCTACCGCACGGTCCATGTGGAACCAGTGTTTTTCACTTTCAGGGACTATCCATTCAGAAATAAAACGAAGATGGCAAGCCCAATAATATTCCAGCAGATTGGGGCAGGCCAGCCCGCCCCGCGATCTGGGAAGCAGGAGTAGCCTGTGGGAGAAGCGAGGGCACGATTTCCCCCAGATGAACTTAGTGAATTCTCGCTGCAAAGCCTGAATATCCGCATGCGGTACGGGGGTGGGTAGAGACTGAAACAAATAGAGAATTTTAGGGAGAAGGGATATCTTAACTGCATGAAGACAGCCCAGCCACGCCAAAGGAAGCCCCTCCCACCGTCGCATCTCCTCGCGAACAGAGTTGCGAAAGCGAGGCCAATTTAAGGAGGTCCAGGATGAGAGCGTAGGGGTTAAGTCCAGGCCCAGATACCGTATAGACTCGTCAGTCCACTGAACAGGGAGAAGATCCCGTAGACTCTGGACCTCCTGTGCTGGAAGCGTGAGGTTGAGAGCATGAGATTTCTCCAAATTAATACGATAGCCCGAAGCCATCTCAAAAGAGTCTAAGAGTTCAGCCACCGCAGGCAGGGAGGACGACGGAGAGGACAGAGATAGCAACAGGTCATCAGCAAAGAGGGAGGCCTTGTGCTCCATCCCTCCCATACGGATGCCCCGGATATCCTGGTGGCAAAGGTTGGCAATGGCCAGGGGTTCAACAGCTAGCGCAAAAAGAAGGGGAGAAAGCGGGCACCCCTGTCGCGTTCCCCGGTGAATAGAAATAGGGGCGGTGGTAGAGCCATTAAAACGTATACGAGTAGTGGGTTTGGCATAAGGGGCCATCAATTTAGATATAAAGCCTGGTCCCAAGCCAATCTTCCGAAGGACCGCCCGTAAGAAGCCCCAGTCCACTCGATCGAACGCCTTCTCGGCGTCAAGGGAGACTAAACAGGCGGGGATGGCTCTGATCCGCGATTTTTCCACCAGGTGGGCAATGCGCCGGATATTATCAGCGCCCTGGCGATGCCGGATAAATCCCACCTGATCAGGGTCAATAAGCCCCGGTAAATGAAGTTCCAGCCTATTTGCTAGAATTTTTGTGAAGAGTTTAGCGTCAGTGTTTAACAAAGCAATGGGGCGGAAGGAAGCTGCCAAAGTCGGATCTTTCCCAGGCTTAGGGACCAGGACAATCTCAGCTTCATTCATCGTAGGCGAAAGGCCCGTAATATCCGTAAAACTATTAAAGAGATGGAGGAGATGTTCCCGTAACTGCTGATAAAAAACTCGATAAAAAGTAAGCGGAAGCCCATCAGGTCCCGGCGTCTTTCCCGTCGGGAGTTGCTTCAAGGCTTTAGCAAGCTCTTCCTGAGAGATAGGTTCGTCAAGCAACCCCTTGACGGCAGGCCTCAAGAAACTTCTCGATCGCCTCCGGGGAGCAAGGAGCCTGAGCATAAAGCTCCCTGTAGAAGGCCATGAGGGTATTGCTCTTATCCCTCTCCGAGGTGGCCCAAGAGCCATCAGGGCCTGTGAGCTTGGAGATATGGGAGCGGGCAGTCTGGGCTCTTAAGCGACGAGCCAAGCACGCTCCAACCTTGTCGCCCCCGACGTAGAATTTCTGTTTAAGGTTGACAAGCAATCGTTCAGCCTTGTTAGTGCGGTGCAAGCGAAGTTGGCCGCGCAGGGCAGTCAGGCGGCGTTTATTAGCAAGAGATGGAGAGGCATGATCCACACGTTCCAGGTCCTTAATATCGCGGGAAAGAGTGGTCTCAACCAGGCGGGCCTCGCGGGTCCGGGCAATGGATATAGAGGTGATGACCCCTCGAATAGTAGTCTTGAAGGCATCCCATCGAACAGTCTCAGGCGTATCCTCAAGGGTATTAGACACAAAGAAAGATTCGATCTCTTTACGGATATCTGCCACGTCTACCGGGTCACGAAGGGCTTGGAGGGGCAGGCGCCATCGTGGCAGGGGATCATCTTGAGGAGCGGGGAGTTGAAGCGTAATTAGAACATGCGCATGGTCAGAGATAGAAATATCTGAAATATCCGCCGAACAGAGGTCCCGCATCAAGGGGAGCGAGAGAAAAAAGTGATCAATTCGTGAATAGGAACGGTGAACATGGGAATAAAAGGAGTAGTCCCTGGAATCTGGATGAAGGTATCTCCAGGCATCGACCAAGCCCAGGTCAGTAATGGTATTTTTCAGTTGCGCCGACATCGCCCCCGAGACATGATGCGTCTGTGCTGTACGATCCCACTCAGGGTCCCAGACTAAGTTAAAATCACCCCCGAGAAGAGCCCACTTTTGAGTAGTGTTCTGAAGATAAGGTAGTTATCTATGGATCTTATGTTTTGGGGTAAAGAGTTCCATAGTTTGGCTGCTTGAACAGAGAAGGATCTTCCACCTATGTTTTTTTTCTTGTACGACAGGATTTTGAGGCGAAGTGCCAATCCAGAGTGGAGGTTCCTTTCATGAATGTATTTGGTGATTTTATTCCTGATGAAGAGCACTCCTGTTCCATGTATCGATTTGTGGGTGATACAAAGCAGTTTGAATGTGAATCTTCTGGCAACCGGTAACCAATATAGGGCCTTCTAGGCAGGGTAGATGTGGGCTTGTGGTTTTATATGTAAGAGTAGTCTGGCAGCAGAGTTCTGAATCTGTTGTAGTCTTTTCATAGTTGTTAAAGATGATCTGTGGTAGAGGCCATTGGCTTAAATGAGTTTAGACAGAACAAGAGAGATAGTAGCCTGGACCTTGTATGGAAATCCCAGGTGGGGGAAGATGCGTCGCAGAGTTTTTATAGTAACGAAGCTTAATCTTGCTAGTTTGTACACTTGGGCATTCATTGATAGCTTGGAGTCCATGGTAATTCCGAGGTTTCTTACTTCTTTTGATACTTTAGGTGGTTTTCCCAGATCGTCAGGCCAGACGGCGGGTGGGTCATAATTTTTCCAATCGCCACACATGAGTATTTCCGTTTTGGAAGCATTCAATTTGATATGATTGCAGGTCGTCCACTGATCCACGGCTCTGAGGCAACTGAAAATATGTGCGTTTCCAATGTCTTTGGGGCTTTCCAATTTAAGGAGTATTTGTGTCTCATCTGCATAGTTATAGCATTAGAGGTGAAATTGATTGATCAGGGCCGGTAGTGACTTCATGTAGATGTTGAAAAGCATGGGTGAGATGATAGAGCCTTGAGGGACACCTGCTTTTGTGAAGTACGGTTTGGAAGAGAAAGGGGGGGGGTATGGATGACATAAATTCTGTTTTGAAGGTAGGGTGTGATACAGTCGACAGCAGTCCCCTCTATGCTGACTTCGTAGAGTCTTTGTATTAGAGTGTCATGGTCAACTGTGTCAAAGGCAGCTGGGAGGTCCAAGAGAAGTAGTGCAGCACCCACATTCCGGCCAAATGTGTTCTTAAGGTCATTCCAGATGGCAACGAGGGCAGAGTCTGTGCCTCTTCCTGGATGAAATCCTGTTTGGAAGTCTGAAATGTCAGTGAAATGTGACATATGGGCCAATGCTGCTCTTTATATCAGATTGCCCATGAAAGGTCCATTTGTACTCGGTTTGTAGTTGTCGGGGTTAAGCGGGTCCTGGTTTGTTTTTCTTAGTAAAGTGCGCAAGTATGACTTTTTTTTAGATCTTCTGGAAATATTCCAGTAGTTAAGGGATTGTTGATGATTAGTCTTACTGGTGTGGCAGAAGAGGCAGTTAGAAGAATTTTCTTGAAGATTTGTGGT
This sequence comes from Calotriton arnoldi, assembly GCA_963921515.1. Classification (NCBI taxonomy): domain Eukaryota; kingdom Metazoa; phylum Chordata; class Amphibia; order Caudata; family Salamandridae; genus Calotriton; species Calotriton arnoldi. Next base: position 3,952,638 of record CAWUFW010000174.1, read on the forward strand.
GGACATGGGTCAGAAGGGCTGCCGGCAGGCTTGCTTGCTTTGACCAGGTCTATAAATTAATTGTGTGATATTTGTTGGAAGTAATGGAGAGGCTGGGTTAGTGAGGCATATGCACTGCCATAGGATTTAGCCAGCAATCCCTGAGGCCTAGGGAATTTGATTACATTTATCCACCCTAATAATGTTATATAAGGCCTCTGTAAAATGTGCCAGCTCCGGGGTGGATCATAATCTCTGCCATGAAAGTAAAGCCCTTAAAGAGGCTTTCGCAGCGACCTTGTTAATACCAAAGTCCAGATACAAAGGAATCAAAGGAGTACTCACAAATCTACTCTCTGAGCGCTCTAGGGCAGAGACATCACTAAAGCCCCATAGTTCAGCCTCGTAAAGTGCGGCCCCCAAGTCCTTGGCGACATAGACCTCAAGAGCGGGGGCAATGGCTATAGTGTAAGGAGTAAGGAATTCTTTCAAGATGACCCCGGCAATCTGCCTATGTTTCAACAAGGCCATGTTAATATGAGGACACCAAGACCGAGTTCACAAGAGTTTAATCCCCAAATAATTAAACGAGTCAACCCTCTCCAAGGCCTTTGCCCCAACACTAAGTTGCCCTTGACCTTTCTTCAATTTGCAAGTACCATGAATTTTGTTTTGGTTATATTTATTACAATACCACGGTTGTTACAAAAGGCACCAAATGTATTAACTAGTAATTGAAGGCCACTAAATGTTTTCAGTATTCAAAGAGTATCATCTGCGAATAGCAAAATTGGGGTTTTCGACCGTTTAAATATAAAGAAAATAGAGTGGAGACCAATACACACCCCTGGCAAACTCCTTTCTACACAGGGATCTTATCTGTTAATTGGCCTTGAGCACCCCATCTAACCAGGGCATCATTTTTATCATGGAGCCTAACCATTAAGAAAAGTATGTCAAGAGACATACCCATCTCTTTGAGGACCCACCACAATCTCTGGCGCAGCACCAGGTCAAAGGCGGATTTTAGATCGACAAAAGCGACATACAAGTCGCCTCCGCCGATCAAAACCGTCTTCCAAAATATCAATGCAAACCAAAAAAACCTGGTCAATTGCAGGTGTTTTAGCCCTAAAACCCGCTTGCAAAGGGCTTAAGATGTCATTGTCTAGTGCCCAAGATTAGATTTTGGCCAATACCATTTAGCAAAAAACTATATGCATGCCATCAATTAGGCTAATGGGCCTGTAATTTGCTGGTCCCCCTTTTTAAAAATTTGAATAACCTCGGCTCCTTTCCACGATTTGGGAATAGGAGTACCCAAAGCTATTGCGTTACATAGAGCTAGAATGTAATCCGCCGCGATCTACTCACCTGTCTCTTCTTTTGCTATTGGGTACTGCTCATTATGCTATTGGCTATCACATTTCTTTCTTTCCTTCTTGATGCATGAGCACTGCTCTGACTGTATGTTTAAAAAATGTGCAAAAATGTTAATAAAAAGATTTAAACAAAAATAGAGCTAGAATGTAATCTGCCCAAGTATCAATATCCTGCACCAAAACATCTACTGGAAGCCCATCGGGGCCAGGAGCCCTCCCACTAGTAAAAGTGGACAATGAAACAATAACATCCTCTCTAGAAAACAGAACAATAAAATTCTGAAAGGTACTAATCAACGAGCGTCCCTCAGTTATAAGAATAGCTTCCTCGTGATAGGGACTAGAGAAAAGGGTGAACCAATCTGAGGGCGGAACATGATTTGGTGGTGCAAATCACTGCTGGTTGGGGCCACTGGCAGCCAGCTTCAAGAAGCGTGTAAAATCCCTAAGGGAACATGCCTCAGTCAGGCTGCACATCTATCCTCATCCCATTCCTTCTTGGCCTTCAACAACCCACCCTTATAATCCTTTCTAGCATTAGAAATCAATACTGAATCTTTTATCTTAATGGCCCTAGCCAAGGAACGCCTTAACTGTTTACACTGCTTATTAAACCAACTATTGGTTTTATGGGGCAACTATTCCTTGGTAGAGGGGGGAATTACAAGAAGAGCAGCTAATTCCTGAAAGAACTCTGTGTCCAAAACACTTAAGTCTAACAGCACACCCTCCTTTGTCTCGGGCTCTAGGATCTTTGACAATGTTGCTTTTAAAGTTCCCCTGATCTTTAACAGAATATCCGGGTGAGTGACAGCCTGACGCCATTAGGGCACTAGATCTGAACTTATCCAAGTATGTTTCAAGAAAGTGAATAGTCTCTGAGGCTCTACCCCCTTTGGACCCTCAAGCAAAGATGCTAAAAAACAACACACTGATACCTTCCCCCTTACTTACTTCAATTACTTGTAAATCAGGGTGCTCGACTGCCAGAGGGCGAATTTTGCAATTTAGAGACAAATACACCCAAATCTAAAGGCCTCCCATAGGCCTTCCACACTTACTAGGTTTGGCGGGGTATGATAAGATAAGTACCCTACTTTATACAAAGGTTCATAAAGCCAGGTTTTTTGGAACATACATATGTCGTAATGATCGATAAAATCACACCAGAGGATTAACGACAACTTCGCTTTAAGACCAGCCACACTCCGAGAAGTCACTGCAGTAGTTACAGGCGACTGGGTATATGAGATCATAGATTGTTCATTACAGATATCTTCCAAGCCAATGGTAAAACAGCTAGCTACTTCCAACGGACAGGGATTGTCCATGTGAGTTAGAGGCCGCAGGCCAACATGGGTGAAATGCCTGAGAAGAAATAAGGCCTATCACGACTATCAGGGCTAACAACCTTAATAGGCGGTCCCGTGCTGGGAGGAAAAGCCTGGCTGCAACAATACATTCACCCTTGAGACTGGTAAGTTGATCGCGGCCAGTCCTTTCTAGTGGAGAAAGAGGGAGCCAAGGAATTTGCTAAGCCCTGTGGATGCCGCTCCGGCAGAAACATCGGAAGCCGCAAAAGAACCTGACAAACTCTGGGATGAATTTACAGGGCACCATCTACCCATGGTCATAATGGAGCCCCTTCCTCCCTTTACTGGCCAATCAATATCTCTCAGCCCTGCTAGAACCTTGAACCTATTTCCCAACAATATATAATCTGAACTCTGTGATTGACCAAAAAGTTGTGGGTTCTCCGTGTTCCTAGTACCAGAGGCCAAGTGCCTATAGAAGTAACCCAGCAGTACAGCGGTAACGTGCCCACAGTAAGCTGGACCCCGATTAGCTAACCGGAGTAGTTCCCCCGCAACCGAGGGTATTCAAAAATTAATGATGACACAGTCCCCCTAATTTTGACTAGGCAAAGGCCCATTACCACCACTCTCCCTACAAAAATAATCTTTGCATGCAGATTAAACCCAGTCCCCACATTCCTGTGTAACCAGTGAATGACTTTGTTTTTTAGTTGAGCTAGGAGCTTTGGCTAAGACAACCACATAGAGAGTTGAAGCCGGTGGCAAGTCTATTACCGGGAGAGCTATACCATTATCAAAAGCCCCTGAGGGGGATGAACTAGTCTTCTTGGACTTCCCAGGGTTGGGGCAGCCACTGCTACCACAAATGGCCGGTGGATCAGGAAGTATAACAGGGCCCTTGTCAGTATTTTCCCCCAGCCATGTGCAACACTCTGGCTAGACCTAGTGGGGACGTCTGCAGTACTGGCCTCAGGTGCCGAACTTATATCCGTACTATGCTCCTTCCTCTAAGTATCCCGAGAACAGGGCTCGCCTCCCTTACCAGCCTTTCCCAGAGTGATCTCAATAGCAGATAAACGGTCATGCAAGGGACGCAGTTAGCTTTCAAGTATCTCACTCAGTTGGCTACTAATGGAATCCCAAATGGAACCATCGAGAATTGGAGCACGTGGAGGCATACGCTGGCAGCTGACACTATTCTGGGAAGGGTTGATGCTGTCCAGCCTTACCCTGGTGTTAGCCACCCACCTTCCTGCGTTTAGCTACAGGACCGGCATCGAAATATGAAGTATCCACAATAACACTAAGGTTTGACTTTAATTCCCCGGGCTTGCAAATCATGGCCACTGCTTCCGTGTTGATCGCAAAAATGCTGGAACCTGATCAATTACAACACCCCCGAATTATCACAATGGCGTGGAGCAACAATATGGAGCTGCGGGTTAGAAAAGGAAGGGGAAGCTAATGGCAACACTGAAGCCCCTTCGTTCATTGTAACTGATAATCTTCTTTTGGCCAGCAGGTTTTTTTAGCAATAGCACCAACTTCACAGACCAGAAAGTTATCGAAGGTAAAGCATGTTTGTGATCCAGACGGCCCGAGGCCGCAGGAGTTGCTTTACGCTTCCCCATCTTCCAATATCAGAATAACAGACCTCCAGGAAAACAACAGTTGCGGAAGTAACTCACAGTACATTTAGAGGAGACACGATCACTTGGTGCGGCCAACCAGGTTAAGGCAACAAAAACCAAAGGGGGTAGACCAGTCCAGCTCCAGCCTCCTCCGGGCGATGCCGGGCCCCGTCTTCACCCGGGCACAAGGACGGAGCATCCCGCACCGTGGGACAACAGCAGCACTTTTAGTCGCGTCTGCACCAGGTCCCTGCCTTCAGCAACCGGTGGTCTGGGGGATGTAGTCCCAACCCAGACTGTCCAAATCAGCAAAGTTCTGGCAGCCACACACAGACAATTCTTCTTTATGTGTTCCCTCTCTTTTTTATCCCTCACTTTTTTGATCAGGTAAGTACTTGCCTTGTCCCCCCCCCACACATGGGCTCAATTTTTCAGATACAAGAGGGAAAGCTCTTCTCTATTTCAGTACATGATAGCAACTGGCCACTTGCAGCAAGTAAGCTATGACGTAGTTGTATGGATTTTGTGTCTTATATGCAGACTCAAGCTGTTGTAGTTCTGCCTCCAGCTTTTGAACTTCCATGGCTCTCAGCCTTCTAGCAAAAGCCATGAGGGAAATACATTGCCCCCGGATCACGTTTTTGAATGCTTTTCAGACTCCCCCTCTAGAGACCACTGTCCCTTCATGTACAGAAAATTTGTCAGATCTCGCAAACAAATGGGTCCAGTAATAGGGAGGGTGGAAGACCCCACGGTGTGTTATAGGGGTGAAGTCCCATCTCAAATCTAAAGAGATTAGGGCGTTGTCTGACACTGAGATTGACCCTATCTCGGTGCACCGGAGTTTACGTCCAATCTTATCCCTAGGGGAATATTCATGAAGTGAGGAATCTGAAGTTAGAAGCATCCATCATAAATGGGGCGCCGCAAGTTGCACAAAAACACAGCCACATCTGGCCTTAACAGTGATATCCGTTGAAAAGGAAATTATTGTTGACAGTCATTATGACAAATGGTGTCACAAAAGCTGCATTTATACAAATGAACAGCAAACACTTACTAGCTAAACGACAGAACATATAGCTTGATAAGAAGAGTCGGCAAGTCATGTTTTATGGAGTCAAAACACATGCAGGCAAGGGCATTTTGGACCTACAATGATAAAAATGATTACCGTACCTTAATTTCAGGTGCAAAAAACTGGATTAGAAAAATGTAAGAAAATGCCTATTTTTGCATGATTACCCTGTAGGAAGCTGGCTCTGTATATACTATACCAAAGTGAGGTATAGTGTGCACAGAGTCCAGTGGAACCCCAAAGGTAGGCAGAGGTAAAGTTAGATAGCACCTCACTCTCTATTTGTGGTAGTGTGGTCGAGCAGTAAGGCAGTATCAGGGGACAGTGTTAAGCATTTGTTGTACCCACTCAATCAGCAAATGATTTCACACACTCAAAGACTGAACTTCAGACAAATTGGTTTTGTATAAAAATATTCTTTTAGTTATTTTATTTTCTAGAACCAAGCAAGCCTGGCACAGGTAAGTTGATAAATACTTTGCAGTAAATATACAGTTTGAAATGCAATTGTAAATGTACTTTGAAATGGTTACAGTTTGAATTACTGGTAATGCAATACTGTGAAATGCTGTACATATACTTTGTATCGACTTTGCAATGAAAATTACAGGTAAGATACTTTTACGGTACTTTTGAGACTACTTTTAGATTACTTTTTCTACTCAGTGTGATATGCCTAGATATCACACTGGGACATTTCCTAGAGAAAAGGTAAGTAAAATCAGTTTTGCACAATTGTTATTTTTCAGGTTTCCATACAAATCAACTCCACACTTAGAACATTTTTCAGAGAAAAACAGTCAATGGATTCCTATGGAGAGGAATGAAGTTAACGGTTACCAGGTAAGTAATCGGTCTTTGGAGTTGAGCTTCTGGGGTTAGAACAGGGTTCCCCCAGGGTCAAGGATGCACTCTCGTTACACCCTCAGCGGCACTAGGGCGGCCGGGTGCAGAGTGCTGAGGCCCAATGTTATCCAATGGGGGATAGGGGGACTCCGGTTGGTGGCTGATGGCAAGCAGGCCACTGGGTTGTGGGATCCTGTTTAGCACAAAAAGTGCACCCGCAGCGGCGCAGGGGCGGCTGGGTGTAGGGTGCTGGTTTGGCGTCGGGTGCCCTGTTGTTTTCAATGGGGATTTTCGGTTTTGGTTTTCAGCTGCAGGCTTGGTCCAGGAAGACTTCCAGGAGGAACCAACAGCTGGGCAGGTAAGTTGGAGGGCTCGGGGACGTAGTTGCACCTCAGGTTCTGTTCTCCAGGGCGCAGGGCGGCTGGATGCAGGGGTGTCTTTTGAGGTCGGATTTCACCTTACCGGGCCACTCGCGGTTGGTGGGGGTCTCCGTGCAGAGCCTGCAGGCGACATCGGGGAGTCCTGGAGGGGTCAACCCATGGTGGACTTGGACTCTGGAGCGCTGGGGGACCTCGCTGGGACCAGTGGGCTGCTCGAACTCGGGCCGTAGGCGACGGGTGCAGTGGTGGTTCCAGGCGTCGGGTTTCTTTTTCCTCAGCAGGCTCGGAGTCTTTCTTTGGGGTTTCTTCTGAACAGAACTGCTGTTCACAGGAGATCCGGTCTTTGTTGAAGGCAGTCAGTCCTCCCAGGGGTTCTGGAGGTTGCTGGCTGCAGGACAAGACAATTTTTGGCGCAGGATCTCTGGAAACTGCAGACGGGCCGGTAGGGCTGGGGCCAAGTCAGTTGTTCTCTGCAGTCTCCTCTGCTGGGCTTCTTCTTTCGTCCTTTTTCTTCTTAGGTTGCGGGAATCTGCCTTCTTGGTTCAGGGCTGCCCCCTAAATACTGTATTTAGGGGGCGTTTTAGGGGTCTCGAGGTCAGTAGCCAATGGGGTACTGACCTTAGGGTGACTACACCCTTGGTGTGCTCACCCCACGTGGGGGAGTGAGCACAATCCCTAATCCTGATTTGGGAGTACCTGCCATCTGCAAGATGGCGGGCACTGAAGAGTGGGCTTCACCTCACCTCCCCCACCTGAGGGGTGGAGTTAGCAGAGGTGGGCACACCTTCTGGGCCGGCTAGTTTTTCCCGCCTGTCTTCCCGCCGAAAAGGAGGGGAGACAGGAAGGGGGCCTGCTCCTGATAGCAGGAGAGGCTGGGGATCGCATTACAAAGGCTGCCAGGTCTTTGAAGCTCCCCTGGCACAGATGGCTCTTCCTGGCCTGGGGGAGGTGTGAACACCTACGCCCAGGAAAGTCTTTGTTTCTGGGCTCAGGGAGCGAAGGCTCCCACCCTGGAGGTCCAGAAACATGTCTCGTGGTGGCAGGCTGGTGTGTACCAGTCAGGGAACCCACCAGAGGCTGGTCGTTTTTCAGGGGGCATCTCTAAGATGCCCTCTGTGTGCATTTTTCATTAAATCCCACACTGGCATCAGTGTGGGTTTAATGTGCTGAGAAGTTTGATACCAAACTTCTCAGTTTTCAGTGTAGCCATTATGGTGCTGTGGAGTTCATAATGACAAGCTCCCAGCACCATATACTCTTAATGGCAGCACTGCACTTACAATGTCTAAGAATGGACTTAGACACTGTAGGGGTACATAACTCATGCATCTGTACCCTCACCACTGGCATAGGGCACCCAGCTAAAGGGGTGACTGATCTATGCCAGGGCAGTGGGTTGTAGGCATGGCACACAGGGATGTGTGCCATGTCGACTCTTCACTTTGTTCTGCACCAAAACACGAAGCCTGCAAAGGTAGTGTGTGTGTGTAAAGGTACAGGGCCTCTAAGGGTGGCACAATAAGTGCTGCAGGCCGAAGAGGTCTTCCCTGGTCACAGTGCCCTGGGTACCTGTGGTACCATTTACCAGGGGCTGACCTGTGGCCAGAGATGCCAATTGGGTTAGGTTTGGGGAAAGAACACAGGCTGTGGGAACCTGATTGGCAGGGACCCAGGGCACATCAAGTCAAAGTGCATCAGTAGTCTGGCAAAAAGTGGGGGCTTTACTGCAACAGAAACCCACTTTCCTACACACCCACAAAGATTTGGACTGATGCTGCTGGTTTGTTCACTGAGAGTGAACTGAGGCCTCCTAATCAGACCTCAATGCCAGTGCTTTGACCCTTAAAAGTGTAATGTTACATTGGCTATACACAACTGACTTACCATAACTTACTTATAAGTCCATAGTATATGGTCCTATAGGTATCCAGGGCTTGTAAGTTAAAGTGTCCCTCAGGGACTGCAGCCCTTTCTAGGCCACCCTGAGTGTGACAAATTAAAACATGTCTCCTAGCCTGCTACTGCAGACTAGTAGAGCAGGTTAGAGCTGCTCACTCGACTTTGCCAGCAAAGCCCAAACCTCCCCTTTTAATATATGTAAATCAACCCTACAACATGCCTATCCAGTCCTAAGGCAGGGTGCAGCATATTTAAAAGTAGAACATATGTTTTTACATGTTCTAACAATAAAAATGGTCAATTGTCATTTTCACTGTTAGAGAGGCAAGTAGCCTCATTGGCAAGTACACGGCTACACGCTTGCTACTCAGCTGTGCTAACTTCTGAATGGGACTACTAAAGCTGGTACTTCAAGGTATCAAACAACTCCTTATATTAAACCCAACTTGATGCCCGAGTCACATTTACTGTATCATTTTGCTACATGCAACGTTTAGAAAGTAGCTACTCAGTTGCCCAAGTTTCCCAATGACCGTTTGCAGATGCTGGCAATAAGAAAGCTTTTTGCCTGCCTCAGGAGACATGTAAATAACTCCCAGGACAGGTAACAATAGAGGCCTGCCACTGGAGGAGGTGTTACCTCCTCCTGGCAGGAAGCCACACGGTGTGTTACCCAAAAGGCAAGCTTCAAAGGAGAGGCTGCCTTTGAAGGCCAAATGGTGAACACCCACGAGAGGGGCTGCTTTTTTGTCTGAGTAGAAAGGTTCGTGTTGGAGACAAAGAGGGGAAAGTACTGGCCAAACCGTTTTTTCCATGTGCACGTAGACCCCAGGTAGCCACACCTCTAGGGTGGGCTACCAAGCTCCACAGAGAGAGAGTGGGTGGTCCAGTCATCCTGGGAGTGGGTAGAATAGAGCACTCTGGGATAGCTAGATGCCACACTTCCCAGGACGTTGTCACCAGGCGGGAGGGATCCAAGTAGCCCATTGGCTAGTGACCATGACCTCCTCTAAGGGCCCTTTCTGGACATAAAAGAGGCACCCGTGGCCCCTAGAATCCAGATCTATTAAAATTGGGGAAAAGGAACAAAGAAGGACTGCCCTGCTGACCGAGGACCTGGCAAAGAGAGGATGCACAGAAGCTGGAATGCACCTGCTCCTCCTTGGGCTAGTGAAAAGAGGACTGTGCCTGTGGTGTCCTGCTCGTGGAGAAGTAATCTCTGGAGCCCAGTCAGAAGCAGAGACTCCAGGAATCAGTTGGCTGACTTCCTTTTTGCAGCACAGGGTCTCAAAAGCTGAGGAAGCCTGCATTGGGAGTTGGTGGCCCAGATCACTGAATCGCCGATCCTCACTGCAACGCAGACTGGAAACTCCAGGCCAGATGCTCAAAAGTTGCACCCAAGTGTGCTGGACCCAGGATAGTCGTCAGAGTGCAGTTTGATGGCCCAGAAGGCGAGAAGAACTACTGATTTTGTTGTGCCCGGCGACCAGAAATCTAATGGTGACTGGGCTTATGCTGAACCCGAGAGGACTTTGAGGGAAGTCGACCGCTGAGGCCATAGTTGCCCCACCAAGACCGCGGGACTGAGCAGCAGCCCAAAGAAGATCCCTGTCGACCGCACAGCATCTTCAGCATGCTTCAGCATCCTGTATCCTTTGCATCAGGACCACTCCATAGATGTTAATTGAAACTGCCCAACAACACTGGAACAGGATTGGAGGCTGCTTTTCTCATGAAGGTAATTGTTCCTTTGGACCTTGTTGATCCGGTTGACTGGCTTCTCGCCGGAGCTGGTCGCTCAAAGTACTTCAAAGTAACAGCATTCATCTTTGATGTAACTTTTTGTTGAAAACGTTTCACAGTCAACTCATTGAATTTGCCAATACTTGTTTATGGTTGAGTGAAAAGTCTTAATTTATTTTTTCTTTAAAAATCTATATCTACAGAATCCTCCTGAGGATCTTTTTCGTTTTGGTGTACATAAATTCAAAAAAATACAGCCAATTTTTATAAATTGGTGTTGGCTTTCTTGAGAGTCGTGTTTCTTCCTTCTTCAATTGTTTTGATGCTTTTTAAATGTGTTTCACTTTCCTTTGTTGAAGCTTGACTGCTCAAAGCCACAGCTGCCGAGGGTTGAGCCAAGGTTTGACAAACAAAGTCTGACTGGTCCTAAAAGGGTTTGGAAGTGTATTACACAACCACACCATTTATTACACCCCATTTCCTCACATTGATGCCTAGAAGTGGGATCCAGAACTTGTGTTTAGAAGTACCTCCCAGTTGAGGGGATTGAAATTACCCAAAAATCTGCAAAGGTGACACATAAAAAGTAGGGCTTGTGTTTCCCACAGTGGTTAAGTTCTAAAGTTTTCAGAGGCACCGTTTTCAGGAGTTGCTAATTAAAAAAAAAAAGGTTTTTAAAGGTTGTGACTAAGTTTTCAACAAGGCTTCAAAAGTTTGGAAAAAGTTTCAAAAAGTTTACAAAATGTTTGGGAAGTCTCTTCAAGTAAGGAAAACATGGAGCCTGATCAGGCCAACCTACCCACACTCAAAAGAGATGGGCTGAGGGGGCTGTGTAGGGACAGAAGGATCAAAGTGGGAAACAGGGCAAGGAAGGATGACCTGATAAGGGTCCCCAAGGCTTGAGAGGAAGCACACAGAACTCCACCAGTGTTAGAGAAAGAGATACTACAAAGCAGTGGGGAAGAAGAAGAAGAGGAGGAGGATGACTGGACTGTCATCTAAAGAGAAGGGGGTGGATGATGTCCTCACCCCCAGCACCAGGCCAAGAGTGCCCTCCAGAGCAAGCAGTGTGAAGAGCTCCTTCAGCAGCAGATCACTTCAAGAAGAGGTGGCAGCCCTGGAGCTGGAAGAGAGAGAGTCCTGGCAGAAAAGAAGCTGGCACTTGAAGAAAGAAGAGCCAGGCTAGGTATGAGGCTCAGAGAGCATCGTGGCAGCAAGAAGGTGACTGAGGTACCTGACGGGGTTCCTCAGATGTCAGATTGCCCAACAGGATTGTTCCTAGCTATGTCTATGAGAATGGCATAGACAAGTGGCTGGTATCCTACAAGAGCTCTTAGGTTAAGGAAAGTGAGTACACAACACTGGAGGACACTACTCTGGGATTTTGTGTAATTCACTGGCAGGGATAGGTTGCTTACACTTAAGGATGAGGTAGCTGAATCCTACACCCATATGAGGTAGCACTTGTAGATTTGTTTAGTCTCACTCCTGAGGAGTACAGACAGAAGCTAACGACCACACAAAAGGTGGCAACACAGACATGAGGGGACTTTGTAGACACCTCACTAATGGCATTGGATGGCTGGGTAAAAGACAACAGAATGGATACTTATGAAGAGCTCTACAATTTGATAGTCAAGGGGAACAGATATATTCATTTTTCCTCAGAGAAGTTGCACCAGCATCTAGTGGATTCCAGGCTGTCTAGCCCAAGGGAGTTGGGTAAGATGGCTGATGAATGGGCTCACACTAGAATACGCAAAAAGTCCCAGTGTAGTGACCAGAAGAAAGGAGGTTAGGCCCCCCCATTCAGGGGAAAGAAGGAAGGTGTAAAGATAAAAAGAAACAAACTCACAAAGAGTCCCCAAAAGATTACCGGGGGAGGGGCAGAACCACATCCCATTCCAAAGGCATGAGGTACCTAGGAAAGAATGTTGACCCTTCAAAGGCTAAAGTATGCTTTGACTGTAAACAGCCAGGGCACAAGAGAGGAGATGTAGTGTGCACCAAAAAAAGCACCCACTGGGGACCATACTAATGGCATGGCTAGTGTAGGGATGGGGGGTGGACGTTTTCCCTGGATATTGCAACGGGTACTCAGATGCCACCTTAGTTTCCCTGAGTGGGGAGTACACTGAACCTTTGGCTCACTGGCCCCCCAAGTATAGAAAAATACAGGCAGTGGCCAAATAACAATGGGGTGGAAGTAAAGGCTGTGAGGGATACAGGTGCCAGCATAAGCATGATCACGGCTAAGCTGGTTTCCCCATAACAAATCCTACTAGAGGAGGTGCACCACATTGTCAACACTGACAATGTCGCAAAGTCCAATCCCATGGCTATGGTCTACTTTGAATGGGGAGTGGTTAGTGGCCAAAGAAGGTAGCTGTGTCCCCTGCCATCCTAGTGGCGTGTCTGCTGGGCAATGACCTTGAAACGACTGCCTGGGCAGAAGTGGAGAGATGGCCTCAAGCAGCAATGTTGGTCTTTCTGAGTGGGTGCGTGTCCCTACTAGAGCACAACAGATCTTGAGGGGAAATGCAAGGGATTCTGGAGCCTGAAACAATGGACCAGGTCCCTAGCATCAAGAGAAGGGAAGGCTGGTCAGCCACCTTATAAAAGTCCAAAGGCCTAGAAAAAGCCTAACTTTCAGGGGGAAGCCTGGTGCCTGCAGAGGGGGCTATCTGCCTGGGAGACTTGCCAGAGTTAGCAGAACTCCAGGGAGCAGGAAGACTTGCCCCACTCTTAATAACCTGAATAACCTGCAACAGTTAGTTGTAAAACACAATCAAGGAGATGCCAGTGGTACCCATACTGTATACTGGGACGAGCGGCTCCTGTATAGTGAGGCAAGGGACCCCAAACCAGAGGCAACCAGGAGAGTGATGGTCCCCAACAATACAGACAGTTCCTCTTTAACCTGGCCCACGGCATCCCCTTAGCTGGAAACCTGGGGCAGAGCAAGACCTGGGAAGGCTGGTCAATCATTTTTACTGGCTCCAGATGTTTGAGAATGTGAGGAAGTTCTGTCGCTTCTGTGTCACCTGTCAAGACAGTGGTAAAGCCGGAGGCAAGCCAAAGGCTCCCCTGATACCACTCCCTGTGATGAGGACTCCCTTTGAGAGGGTGGGGATTGACATTGTTGGTCTCCTAGACCCACAAGCAACCTCTGGAAACAGATTTATCTTGGTGATAGTGGACCATGCCACCAGATATCCAGAAGCTATTCCACGTAGGAAGGTCACTGCTCCAGCAGTGGCTAGAGTCCTCCATGGAGTCTTCACCAGGATTGGGTTCCCTAAGGAGGTCATATCTGATAGAGGTACCAACTTTATCAACTTTACCAACTGCCTATCTGAAAGCCATGTGGGATGTGTCTGCTCTGACTTATAAGTTCACTACCCCCACCATCCCCAAGGAAATGGCCTTATGGAAAGATTTGCCAAGACCATGAAGGGCATGATCATGGATTTGCCTGAAAAACTCAGGAGATGGGATGTTCTCCTACCATGCCTGTCGTTTGCCTACAGGGAGGTTCCTCAGAAAGGGGTAGACTTCAGTCCCTTATAGCTACTCTTTTGACAACCTGTGAGATGTCCCTTAAGTTTGGTAAGAAAGGGCTGGGAGAGACCCCTTAAAGAGTCAAAGTAGGATGTTGTGGACTATGTGTTAGGCCTTCACTCTAGAATGGCCAAATGCATGAAAAATGCACTCAAGAACTTGGAGGTCAGCCAGGAACTTGTGAAGCACTGGTATAACCTGAAGTCCTCAATAGTGGAATACCAACCAGGATAGTTGGTGTGGGTTTTTGAGCCTGTAGCAACCAGAGCACGTCAGGACAGATGGTCCTGGCCTTAGCCTATACAGGAAAAGAATGAAGAAGTTATCTACCTGGTAGACATAGAAATTCCAAGAAATCCTCACAAGGTTATCCATGTCAACAGGCTAAAACGACACCATGACCAACTCATTTTTTGTTTAACCCCTCGTTGCTAGGCCTTTTCCCCCCCTGTGCTAAGCCTTTTTTTGGCTATTTGGGGTAGTTCGCGCTTAGGCCCCTGTAACTTTTTGACCACATAAGGTATCCACGCCAAATTTGCGTCCTTTTCTTCCAACATCATGGGGATTTTAAAAGTACCCAGGGTTTGTGGATTCCCCTGGAGGGGACCCAGAATTTTTTTTTTTTAAATGGGAAAAAAAATGCTGCAAATCAAAGCGTCTGTTTTTTTCCCTGCAAATGGTATCAACAAAGAGTTTGTGGGGCTGAAATTACAATTTTCCCAGCTTTCAGGGACTGACAGACTTTTGTCAGAAAACCAACATTTTTTTTATACAGTTTTGGCATTTTACTGGGACGTAGCCTATTTTTGCTATTTTTTGTGCTTTTAACCTTCTTCCAGTTAATGGTAGAAATGGGTATGAAAGAAATAATGGATCCTGGAAAGCTATACATTTTAAAAAAGTAGACAAAATTTTGAATTCAGCAAGGGGTCATTTGTGTAGCTCCTTCAAGGTTTCTTTATGGAAACTAACAGTTGAAAATAGGAAAAATTGAAAATGAGTTGAAAAAAACGGCCATTTGTGCCAACGTTTTCACCTGTAACTTCTTCTAATTATGACAGATGTTTGAAAGCAACATACTGTTATATGCGCTGGACCTTTTTGGTTGTGGGGATATATAGGACTTGTAGGTTCACCAAGAACCCGACGAACCCAGAGCCAATAACTGAGCAGCATCTTGCAATGGTTTTTTATTATGTACCGGGTATATAGCAATTAATTTGGGAAAATATATATAGTGAAAAATCGGGATGAAAGACACCTATGTATTTCCGAAATTGGAACAAAATATAGAGTTTAGAAACAGTAGCTATTTGCACATTTCTGAAATTGTGAGTACCCATACTAGCATGAGAATTATACGACATTTTTCAAAGTGACTTCTTTTTTACACATTGTCTTTCATTTGGAAGGCAGAAATGCATCAAAAGTCAATAGGTAATAACAGTTGCTCTACAATTCTGTGTTACCCTAAGTCTCCCGATAAAAATGGTACTTCACTTGTGTGGGTAGGCCTAGTGCTCAAAACGCAACGTGGACACACTTCATTTTTACAGTGAATACAGACCCTTTTTTTGCAAAGGGCCTAGCTGTAGATTTATAACCCTAGCTCTGCCGGCACCTAGGGAAACCTAGCAAACCTATACATTTTCTAAAACTAGACACCCAGGGGAATATAGGATGGTGAGACTTGTCTGGCTCTCGCCAGGTTCTGTTACCCAGAATCCCTTGCAAACCTCAAACTTTGTTAAAAAAAAACACATTTTCCTCACATTTCTGTGGTGGAAAGTTCTGGAATCTGCGTGGATCCACAAAATTCCACCCACCCCGCATTTCCCAAAGTCTTCCGAGAAAAATGATACCTCACTTGTGTGGGTAGGCCTTGTGCCTGCGACAGGAAACTGCCCAAAACGCAATGTGGACACACCACATTTTTACAGTGAAAACTGGCCCTTTTTTTGCAAAGTGCCTAGCTGTAGATTTTGAACCCTAGCTCTGCCAGCACCTAGGGAAACCTAGCTAACCTATACATTTTTGAAAAGTAGACACCCAGCAAAATCCAGGATGGGGTGACTTGTCTGGCTCTCATCAGGTTCTGTTACCCCGAATCCCTTGCAAACCTCAAACTTTGTAAAAAAAACAAACACATTTTCCTCATATTTCTGTGGTGAAAAGTTCTGGAATCTGCGTGGATCCACAAAATTCCACCCACCCCGCATTCCCCAAAGTCTTCCAAGAAAAAAATGGTACCTCACTTGTGTGGGTAGGCCTAGTGCCCGCGACAGGAAACATCCCAAAACGCAACGTGGACACACCACATTTTCACAGTGAAAACTGACCCTCTTTTTGCAAAGTGCCTAGCTGTAGATTTTACACCCTATCTCTGCCGGCACCTAGGGAAACCTAGCAAACCTATACATTTTTGAAAACTAGACACGCAGGGGAATCCAGGATGGGCTGACTTGTCTGGCTCTCGCAAGGTTCTGTTACCCAGAATCCCTTGCAAACCTCAAACTTTGTAAAAAAAACAAATTTTGCTCACATCTCTGTGGTGGAAAGTTCTGGAATCTGCGTGGATCCACAAAATTCCACCCACTACGCATTCCTCAAAGTCTTCCGAGAAAAATGATACCTCACTTGTGTGGGTAGGCCTAGTGCCCGCGACAGGAAACGGCCCAAACCGCAACGTGGACACACCACATTTTCACAGTGAAAACTGACCCTTTTTTTGCAAAGTGCCTAGCTGTAGATTTTGAACCCTAGCTCTGCCGGCACCTAGGAAAACCTAGCAAACCCATAAATTTTTGAAAACTAGACACCCAGGGGAATCCAGGATGGGGTGACTTGTCTGGCTTTCACCAGGTTCTGTTACCCAGAACTCCCTTGCAAACCTCAAATTTAGCTGAAAAAATCACTTTTTTCTCAAATTTCTGTGTGGGAAAGTTCTGGGATCTCCATGGATCCACAAATTTCCTACTACCCAGTGTTCCCCTAGGTCTCCCGATAAAAATGGTACCTCACTCGCGTGGGTGGGTCAAGTACCCTCTACAGGCAAGGGCCCAAAACGTATTGAGGAGAAATCAAAATGACCTATCACAAAACAACCTGGTTTTGCAAGGGGGGTCACCTGGGTTTTTGGCCTTGGGCTTGGCGGCCATATTGGGAAACCTACCAAACCCACACATTTCTGAAAACTAGACACCCGGGGGAGTCCAGCGAGGTATGGCTTGCATGGGACCCCCAACGTTTCTCTACCCAGAATCCCCTGCAAACCTAAAATTTAGCTGAAAAAATCAAATTTTTCTCAAACTTCAGTGTGGGAAAGTTCAGGAATCTGCTTGGATCCATAAATTTCCTACCACCCAGAGTTCCCCCAGGTGTCCTGATAAAAATGGTACCTCACTCGTGTGGGTGGGTCAAGTACGCGTGTCAGGCAAGGGCCCAAAACGTATTGAGGAGACGTCAAAATTACCTATCGCAAAACAACCTGGGTTTGCAAGGGGGGTCACTTGGGTTTTTGGCCCCGGGCTCGGTGGCCATCTTGGGAAACCTACCAAACCCACAATTTCTGAAAACTAGTCACACGGGGACTCCAGCGAGGTATGGCTTGGGTGGACCCCCCAACGTTTTCCTACCCAGAATCCCCTGCAAACCTCAAATTTAGCTGAAAAAATAAAAAAATTCTCAAACTTCTGTGTGGGAAAGTTCAGGAATCTGCATGGATCCATAAATTTCCTACCACCCAGAGTTCCCCCAGGTGTCCCGATAAAAATGGTACCTCACTTGTGTGGGTGGGTCAAGTTCGCGCGACAGGCAAGGGCCCAAAACGTATTGAGGAGAAATCAAAATTATCTATCACAAAACAACCTGGTTTTGCAAGAGGGGTCACCTGGGTTTTTGGCCCCCGGCTTGGCGGCCATCTTGGGAAACCTACCAAACCCACACATTTCTGAAAACTAGACACCCGGGGAGTCCAGCGAGGTATGGCTTGCATGGGACCCCCAACGTTTTTCTACCCAGAATCCCCTGCAAACCTCAAATTTAGCTGAAAAAATCAAATTTTTCTCAAACTTCAGTGTGGGAAAGTTCAGGAATCTGCATGGATCCATACATTTCCTACCACCCAGAGTTCCCCCAGGTGTCCTGATAAAAATGGTACCTCACTCGTGTGGGTGGGTCAAGTAAGCGTGACCGGCAAGGGCCCAAAACGTATTGAGGAGACCTCAAAATTACCTATCACAAAACAACCCGGTTTTGCAAAGGGAGTCACCTGGGTTTTTGGCCCCGGGCTCGGCGGCCATCCTGGGAAACCTACCAAACCCACACATTTCTGAAAACTAGTCACCCGGGGACTCCAGGAAGGTATGGCTTGCATCGACCCCCCAACGTTTTCCTACCCAGAATCCCCTGCAAACCTCAAATTTAGCTGAAAAAACCAAATTTTTCTCAAACTTCTGTGTGGGAAAGTTCAGGAATCTGCATGGATCCATAAATTTCCTACCACCCAGAGTTCCCCCAGGTGTCCCGATAAAAATGATACCTCGCTCGTGTGGGTGGGTCAAGTACGCGCAACAGGTAAGGGCCCAAAACGTATTGAGGAGACGTCAAAATTGCCTATCACAAAACAACCTGGTTTTGCAAGGGGGTCACCTGGGTTTTTGGCCCCGGGCTCGGCGGCCACCTTGGAAAACTACCAAACCCACACATTTCTGAAAACTAGACACCCGGGGGAGTCCAGCGAGGTATGGCTTATGTGGATCCCCCAACACTTTCCTACCCGGAATCCCCTGCAAACCTCAAATTTAGCTGAAAAAAACACATTTTCCACATATTTTTGTGTGGAATCACCGTGCCGGCACAAATGTCCTACCCCACAGCGTTCCCCTTAGTCTCCCGAGTAAAATGATACCTCACCTGTGTGGGTGTCCAATGCAGAATCGGCTAAAAACGTATTTTAAAACAAATGTAGTGCTTAGAATTCTCGGTGCTATACCCTTAATCCCTATGTTTTTGGCTCTTCCCAGTCACAGGCCCTTGCCCCACCCACACAAGTGAGGTATCATTTTACTTGGGAGACTGAGGGGAACGCTGTGGGGTAGGACATTTGTGCCAGCACGGTGATTTCATACATAAATATGTGGAAAATGTGGTTTTTTCAGCAAAATTTGAGGTTTGCAGGGGATTCTGGGTAGGAAAACTTTGGGGGATCCACGCAAGCCATACCTCGCTGGACTCCCCCGGGTGTCTAGTTTTCAGAAATGTGTGGGTTTGGTAGTTTCCCAAGATGGCCGCCGAGCCCGGGGCCAAAAACCCAGGTGACCCCCCTTGCAAAACCAGGTTGTTTTGTGATAGGTAATTTTGATGTCTCCTCAATATGTTTTAGGCCCTTCCCTGTCGCAGGTTCTTGACCCACCCACAAGAGCGAGGTACCATTTTTATCTGGAGACCTGGGGAAACGCTGGGTGGTAGGAAATTTGTGTCAGCCCGGTGATCCTACAACTTTCCCACACAGAAATTTGAGAAAAATTTGATTTTTTCATCACAATTTGAGGTTTGCAGGGGATTCTGGTAGGAAACATTGGGGAATCCACGCAAGCCATACCTCCCTGGACTCCCCGGGTCTCTAGTTTTCAGAAATGTGTGGGTTTGGTAGGTTTCCCAGGATGGCCGCCGAGCCCGGGGCCAAAAACCCAGGTGACTCCCCTTGCAAAACCAGGTTGTTTTGTGATAGGTAATTTTGAGGTCTCCTCAATACGTTTTGGGCCCTTGCCTGTCACGGGTACTTGACCCACCCACGCGAGTGAGGTACCATTTTTATCGGGAGACCTGGGGAAACTCTGGGTGGTAGGAAAATTATGGATCCATGCAGATTCCTGAACTTTCCCACACAGAAGTTTGAGAAAAATTGGATTTTTTCAGCTAAATTTGAGGTTTGCAGGGGATTCTGGGTAGGAAAACGTTGGGGGGCCCACGCAAGCCATACCTCGCTGGACTCCCCCGGGTGTCTAGTTTTCAGAAATGTTTGGGTTTGGTAGGTTTCCCAAGACGGCCGCCAAGCCCGGGGCCAAAAACCCAGGTGACCCCCCTTGCAAAACCAGGTTGTTTTGTGATAGGTTTTTGATTTCTCCTCAATTCGTTTTGGGCCCTTGCCTGTCACGGGTACTTGACCCACCCACGCGAGTGAGGTACCATTTTTATCGGGAGACCTGAGGGAACACTGGGTAGTAGGAAATTTGTGGATCCACGCAGATTCCAGAACTTTCCATCACAGAAATGTGAGGAAAATGTGTTTTTTTTTACAAAGTTTGAGGTTTGCAAGGGATTCTGGGTAAGAGAACCTGGTGGGAGCCACACAAGGCACCCCATCCTGGATTCCCCTGGGTGTCTAGTTTTAAAAAATGTATAGGTTTCCTAGGTTTCGCTAGGTGCTGGCAGAGCTAGGGTTCAAAATCTACAGCTTAGGCACTTTGCAAAAAAAGGGTCAGTTTTCACTATGAAAATGGGGTGTGTCAACGTTGCGTTTTGGGCCGTTTCCTGCTGCGGGCACTAGGCCTACCCACAGAAGTGAGGTACCATTTTTCTCGGAAGACTTTGGGGAATGCGAGGTGGGTGGAATTTTGTGGATCCACGCAGATCCCAGGGGATCACTGACAGAATATCGAGGAGCAAAATATCGACCTGCCAAAATATCAAGGAAAAAATATAGAATGCCAGAATATCGAATTCCTATCTACAAACAGGTAAGTACAAAAATATCGAATCCAAAATATTGTTGTAAAAAATATAGTTAGTCAAAATATCGAATTTTTTAAATGTCTTAAAAGTAATGTAAAATTAATAAAATAATAAATATAATTAACTAAAACATACTTACAAATACTTAAATAACCTTAATATTAATAAATAATTAATGTAAGTAAAAAAAAAACATGCATTTTTATTTTTTAATACATATATATATTAACGTAATATTAATAACACATATTCAATATTTTTAGCGTAGGATAGCGGGAGGGTAAAATTTACTATTCCCACTCCAGTGAGTGCAACAGTAGGGAAAGCGTTGGATAGTGGGAGGGTAAAAATTACTATTCCCACTCCAGTGAGTGCAACAGTAGGGAAAGCGTTGGATAGCGTAGGGGTAAAATTACTATTCCCACTCCAGAGAGTGCAACAGTAGGGAAAGCGTTGGATAGCGTAGGGGTAAAAATTACTATTCCCACTCCAGAGAGTGCAACAGTAGGGAAAGCGTAGGATAGTGGGAGGGTAAAAATTACTATTCCCACTCCAGTGAGTGCAACAGTAGGGAAAGCGTTGGATAGCGTAGGGTAAAAATCACTATTCCCACTCCAGTGAGTGCAACAGTAGGAAATTAATGATGTAATATTTAAATAAAAAAAAAATTATCAATACCAATAAAAATTAATTAAAATTAATTACCAATTACAACATATTTAATAATTAATTAATTATAAATACCAATAAATATTATTTATTAAAAATTAATTACCTATTAATAATTAATTAACAACTAATTAATTTTCAGTACCAAAAATTAATAAGTAATGAAAAAATACCAATTAATAATTAATTAACAGTAAATTAATTATCAATACACAAAAATAATTTCAATAATTACTTAATTACAATTAAATTACTTCCCACCCTATTCCCCTATAAACACACAACCCGCTCCAAATAATAAATTAATACAATTAATATAATTATCAATTAATCAATTAATAAAAACTAATTACCAATTAATAAAAATTAATTACCAATTAATAAAAATTAATTACCAATTAATAATTAATTAACAATAAATTATTTATCAATACCAATAAATAAAAATAAAGTATTACATATTTACAATTAAATTACTTCCCACCCTATTCCCCTATAAACCCACAACCCGCTCCGAATAATAAATTAATACAATTAATATAATTATCAATTAATCAATTAATAAAAATTAATTACCAATTAATAAAAATTAATTACCAATTAATAATTAATTAACAATAAATTAATTATCAATACCAATAAATAAAAATAAATATTTACTTAATTACAATTAAATTACTTCCCACCCCATTCCCCTATAAACCCACAACCCGCTACAGAACTAAAACACAAAATTAAATTAAAAATAATTAATAATTCCTAAAAATTAATATTTAATTTACTATAGTTAAATTACTTCCCACCCTATTCCCCTATAAACCCACAACCCGCTACGGAATTAAATTACACAAAATTTAAATAACATAAAATTCTTTACTTTAAAAAATTCAAACATACATTACAAAAATAATACATACTTTTAACACATATACTAACACTTAAAACACTATAAAAAAATTCGATATTTTTAACAACTATATTATGACTGTCGATATTACTAACTTCGATATTATTAAAATCGATATTTCTTACCTGAATTTCGATATTCTGCACCACTATATTTTTGCAATTCGATATTCTGTCCATTCTATAAAAAAAACTCGATATTCTGTCCAGTCGATATTTTTTTTTCGATATTATGACTAGTTACCATCCCGGGACTTTCCACCACAGAAATGTGAGGAAAATGTTTTTTTTTTTTTTTACAAAGTCTGAGGTTTGCAAGGGATTCTGGGTAACACAACCTGGTGAGAGCCAGACAATTCACCCCATCCTGGATTCCCCCGGGTGTCTACTTTTCAAAAATGTATAGGTTTTCTAGCGTTCCCTAGGTGCCGGCAGAGCTATGGTTCCAAATCTACAGCTAGGCACTTTGCAAAAAAAAGGGTCAGTTTTCACTGTAAAAATGTGGTGTGTCCACGTTGGGGTTTTCCTGTCGCGGGCACTAGGCCTACCCACACAAGTGAGGAATCATTTTTATCAGACGACTTTGGGAAGTGCGTGGTGGGTGGAAGTTTGTGGATCTGCGCAGATTCCAGAACTTTCCATCCCAGAAATGTGAGGAAAAATTGTTTTTTTTTAAACAAAGTTTGAGGTTTGCAAGGGATTCTGGGTAACAAAACCGAGTGAGAGCCACACAAGTCACCACATCTTGGATTCCCCTGGGTGTCTAGTTTTCAAAAATGTATAGGTTTGCTAGGTTTCCTTGGGTGCCAGCTGCGCTGGGACCCAAAATCCACAGGTAGGCACATTCCGAAATAAAAGTCTGTGCCTAGTGGGCCTTCTGCCGCCCTGGGGAGGGGGGAAATCATGGGCTATTGCCCCGATATGGCCCCAAGGGGGGCAGAAAGACTGTGGCTATTTTTTTGGGTGGTTGGGAACATCGGGATGCCCATTCTGGGCAGCCCCCAACCCTACATATAAAAAAGCAAGCATAATCGCTGGCGCCTAGTGGGCTCTCTGCCGCCCCCGGGGGGCAGATCAGGGGCAGCTGCCCCCATCTGCCTCCTGTGGGGGCAGAAAGACTGTGGCATCTTTTTTGGGGGGGTGGGGCATTGCATACCCATTCTGGGCAGCCCCCACCCCTGAATTTTGAAAAAAATATACCCCTGGTGCCTAGTGGGATTCTGCCCCCCAAGGGGGCAGACAAGGGGCTATTGCCCCCATCTGCCTCCGGGGGGGCAGAAAGACTGTGGTCAGTTTTTTTGCTTGGGGGCATTGGCATGCCCATTCTGGGCAGCCCCCACCCCTATGTATAAAGAAAAAAAACAAATCCCTGGTGCCTAGTGGGCTTTCTGTCCTCCCCCGGGGGCAGATAAGGGGCTATTGCCCCATCTGCCTCCCAGGTGGGGCAGTAAGACTGTAAAAAAAATTTTGGGGTGGGGGCATTGGTATGCTCATTCTGGGCAGCCCCCATCCCTACGTATATGTAAAAAAAAAATCTGTGGGGCCTAGTGGGCTTTCTGCCCCCCCGGGGGGGCAGATCAGGGGTTATTGCCCCCATCTGCCTCCTGGGGGGGGCAGGAAGTCTTATGCCTTCTTTGGGGGGTAGGGTGGGGGCATTGGCATGCCCATTCTGGGCAGCCCCCACCCCTGGCATATAAAAAAAAGATCCCTGGCATCTAGGGTGCTTTCTGCCCCCCCAGGGGGGCAGAAAGGCTGTCTGACAAAATTGTATGGGGGGAGCAAAGACCCTTGCCCAAGGGGCTGCTCCCCCCTCCCTGGTGGCTAGTGGGTGGATCCCTGCTTGGGGATCGCCCTCCTGGGTCGATCCCCAAGCAGGGATCCACTAGGGAAGGGTACCATTGGAAAGGGGAGATTCTCCCCTTTCCAACGATACCTCTCCCATGTTTTCGGTGCTCGGGGGCTGATATAGCCCCACAAACACCGAAACTGTGAAACTGAAACTAAGTTTCAGTTTAGTTTTCATTGTAATGACGACAGCGCGCCATGCGCGCGATCGTCATTGCAATGAAAACCCTAACCCTACTTTGGAAGGTTGGGGAAGCTCTTCCCCACCTCCCAAAGCAAAAACAAAAATGGGAAATCCCTCTGCTGTTTACAGCAGAGGGATTTTTTGAACGTGTGCTCATGACGGAATGGTTCCGTCATGAGCACACTTGAAATTGTGCTCATGACGGAACCATTCCGTCATGAGCATGGAAGGGGTTTTAAATCTTTTTTATTGCCATTAATTTTTTTTATACAACATGAACAGTGTACTGACACCATGTTTGACAACTTCAAAGCAATGCAGTTCGGGGTACAAACCAACGTAATAGCAGGTAAGCTATCAAGCAGGTTACTGAAATAATAATTGGAATAGTGTAATTACAATAACCGAGGCAATGCTAATAGACCTTATGGTAGGACATGCATTAGGGGTTCTAGACATGGTGCATTGCATAACCGAACTGTGGACATAGGGTACAACATAATGAGGACAACGTAACCATAGGAAGGGTAGGGTAGTCGCCTGAGACCCGTTGCTGCATGTGCTGGAAAGGGGGCAGCCCTGACAGAGCTTAGTGGCAGTAGCTCCGTGATGTAGGGTCATATGTTTATGTAATTGGGGCCCGCTCCATACATGTGTACCTCCAAGTGCGAGTGCTGGGTATCAGCCCTGTTCGCCGTCCTGGGGTTCCCCTGTGGTAGTGACCATGCCCTGCAGGTTCGACACCATGGCGTCCCAGTGAGTCACCAGAGGGAACTTACGGATGCCAAGCAGGTCCTCTCGGTGCAGCGCCACCCCCTCCGCCCTAGCCCAGTTGAGTAGGGAATGGTGCCAGGCTATTGTGTGGGTTGCCATCGGGGATTTCCATCTTTTGGTGATCAGGCAGTTTGCTACAACTAGCCCCAAATAAAGAAAACGGGTGGTGGCCCTGTTTTTCCTATTCCTGCTGAATAGGTGCAGTATGTGTACCTCCCACTGAATGGGAACATCGCGGGAAGTGCAGGCAGCCAGTGTGGTTGCCCCAATATTCGCTTAAGGCAGGGCAGTGCCACATCATGTGGAGTATATCTGCGTCTAATAGGTGGCATCTAGGGCAGGCAGCATCTGATCTGAGGAAGTACTTATTGATTTGGGCTGGGGCGAGATATGCCTGATATAATACAAAAAAAAGAATTTGTTTAAACCGCTGATTGCGCGGGATATGCATCGGACTGCTCCGGACGGTAACCCACTCCTTGTCTGTGAATGCCCTCCCTAAAGCCTCCTCCCAGTGTTGCTTCAGGGGGGTCAGGTTAGTCTCTGTGTGTTGACTAAGTGAGGACGTGAACCATTGAGTCAAGTGCCCCCCAGTTCCCATCACATGCAGGTACTGTATCATATGGTGTGTGGGTGGTTCCTGGGCGAGCGTGCCCCACTTAGATGCCAGCGAGGCTATAAGTGCTCGGTGTAATAAAAACTGTCCAGGGTACATATTCTCTTCAGACATGAGCTCCTGGTATGGGGTGAGTGAGCCGTCGCAATAAAGGTCCCCTATGTCCTGAATTCCTTCCGTGCCCCAGTGTAGCAGTTCGGATGCCGTGGTGCATATGTCCCCTTGTGGTGTTCCTAATAGTGGGATGGCGGGGGCATATGGGGTGGTAGTCCTGGTGAGGAAGAGGCATCTACGTAAGCACTTGTAGGCTACGGTGGGTAAAAACGCATCCAGAGGTCTGGGTTTCGTGCATGGATAAAAGATATGTAGTAAGGTATGGTGTGGTAGCGGGGGTTGCAATGAGGCCGTGTCTGCTAAATGTCGAGATGATAGCCACCGGGCAATCCGCTGAAGCTGAGAGGCCAGATAGTAGTGCTCGAAATTGGGCACCGCCAACCCTCCTAGCTCCGCTGGCAGATACAGTTTCCCCATAGACACTCTGGGGCCGATTCCGATCTCGGCCGGTAGGGCACCGAATCGGATTCGGCTTAACCGGATCCGATTCGGAGCCCTCTTTTCCGACCGATTCGTACGTGCGTCCGGCCGAGCGAGTACGATGCGAGCGCACGCGAAATCGCCGACCGACTCGTTCGCGGGTCCGAACTGCTCCGACCGACTCGCACGGACACGACTCGCACCGCGCAATGGAGACGTTCCCCGGCCGGGCAAGTACGATGCGCGCCTCGAGCAGTCCGACCGACTCGCGCCGTCCGGCTCAAAAGAGCAGTCGGAGCCGGACTTTGGGGGTCCGTGTCAGACCCCCCTGTACGCGTAGCCGCGCGAGTCGCACACAGGGGGGACCCATGGGTCCCCCCTACCTGTGCATGTACGCCGCGAGTCGCATCGAGGCATACCCGCTGTAGGGGCGCCTTGTTCGCCTCGCACCCATTGAGTCAATGGGAGCCCGCGTACGCGTTGTACGTCCGGCTCCCATTGACTTCAATGGGAGTCCGACCGACTCAAGTCCGATTGCATGCGTGCGCATCGTACTCGTTCGGTCGGACTGCCAGAGTCCGATTCGGTCGGGAATCTCTCCGGGTCCGGCTCGGTCGGAGTGATTTCCGGCCTGAATCGGAATCGGCCCCTCTGTGTCTTGATGTTCCTCATATAAAGTCCCTTATAGTCTTTTCCCATTTGCGAAAGAATGGAGGGGAGATGTTAATAGGTAAGGTAGTGAAGTAGTAGAGGAGGCGGGGGAGGGCCACCATTTTAACAAGGGCAATCCCTCCCGAGATCGCCAATGGGAGGGTCTTCCAGAAGCACATTTGTGACTGGATGGCTGTAGTGGCTCTGATTATGTTCCCTTCGAACAGGTTCTCCTTAGTACGGTATACGCGTACCCCCAAGTATCTAAAAGGATCAGTACACCATGTCACCGTGACTTCCCCAAGGGAGTATCCCGGGTATGGGGTCTCCTGCAGAAACGGAGAGAGAATAGATTTTGCCGCGTTAGCCCTCAGTCCCGAAGCCATGGCGAAGCGTTTTAGGGCCTGATCTAAGGAAGGCGGTATGCTATGAAGGTCACGCACATACAACAGCAAGTCGTCAGTGTATAACGAGATAACGTGTGTGCCATCCCCCAAGGTGATTCCCATGTCCACATGTGCGCTGATGTGTGCCGCAAGCGGGTCAACCGCTAGCGCAAAGAGGAGAGGGGACAACGGGCATCCTTGCCGAGTCCCACATCTCACCTGTATGGGGTCCGATACATAGGGGCCCGTCCGAACCCGGGCAGTTGGGCGTCTATATAGCAGCTTAACCATACTAAGGAAGTAAGGCCCCACGCCATACCGAGCCAGGGCGGCGAAAAGGAAATCCCAGGCTAGCGAATCAAAGGCCTTCTCGAGGTCAAGTACCATGCAACCCGAACGGGGCCAGTTGATGGGGGCATATTCAGCTACCTCCAAAGAAGCGGCAGATGTTCAGTGCAGTATTACGGTGAGGGACAAACCCATTCTGGTCGGGGTGTACTAGGCTGAGAACGAGTGGTACCAGCCGGTTATCTAAAATCTTTGCCAAGATTTTTTAGTCGGTATTTAGTATCGCTATCGGTCGGTATGATCCAGGGGAGGTTGGATATTTACCCGGTTTCAACAGAGAGACCACGTTAGCCGTACACAGTGAGGGAGGTAGGGTCATGTAATTGACTGCGGCTGTATATAGGGAGTGCAGACGGGGTACCAGTGTCTCTGCGTATGTCTTAAAGAATTCAGTTGGAGGCCGTCAAGTCCTGGCTTACCGGACGTCAATGACCGCAGCGCATCCCGGATTTCGCCCTCTGTCAATGGGGAGTCCAGGGCAAGGAATTGATCGATTGTCAGTGTGGGCAGTTCCACAGTGGTGAGAAATGACTCAATATGTCGGTCATTCCCAGACGGTTGGGGCGCATATAACCTGGTGTAGTGGTCTGTCATTACAGCATGAATGTCTCTCTGTGTACACTTCCTGTGCCCTAGCTCATCCACCAACAGCTGTATAGGGCGTTGAGGGTGTTCTTGTCTTATTAAGTACGCCAGTAGTTTACCCGCCTTGTCTGCTGTAGAGTGTGAGCGGGCCGAGTGCGGCAAATAATTGTGGCAATGCAACCTTTCTAGTAACGCATCCCTCTCCGTGTGAGAGTCATCCAGTTGCTTTTGCTTTTCGGGTCTGGAAATGGCCAGTGTCTCTAGTCGGAGCAATTGTCCCTCGATGGCTGACAAGGATGTGTCAAGTTGTTTACGGATGCTCGATGTCTGCCCCAAACAATGCCCTCTAGTCACCACTTTAAAGGCTTCCCACTCCGTCAAAACTGATTCCGCAGAGCCCGTATTGAGCTCAAAATATCGGATCACCGCAGACTCCAGCGAGCTCCGGAACCCCGGGTCCTCCAGCGCTGCCGTCTGCAAACGCCAAACTGGAGTCGGGGGCGTTCCCGCCTCCCAAGCCAGGTGCATTATTTGTGGGTTATGGTCCGAGTGTGTCCGACCTAGATAGTCTGTGGTCTGAATCAGGGGGATTAGGGCAGCCGAAGTTAAAATGCGGTCTAACCTCACGTGTAAATTGTGGACCGGCGAGAAAAAGGAGTAAATTTTGGCCTGAGGGTGGCGTTCGCGCCAGATGTCAGTCAGTGACCAATGCCCCATCCAAGTACGTAAAAATTGTGCGTTTGAAGAAGCTGCGGTACGATTCAGAGGAGGGAAGGAGCGATCAAGAGAGACATCTAAAACAGAGTTAAAATCACCCCCCAGCAGCCATGGAACATCTTTCCATTGAGGCAACAATGCTGACAGACTACAGAGGAAGGCGTCTTGGTCAGTATTGGGGGCATAGATGGAGCCCAGCAGGATAGGCTGGCCGTTTAACCTACCCTTGAGTAGCACATACCGTCCAGCAGGGTCCACCACCACCTCCTCCTCTTCCCATGGAACCCCAGCTTTCACCCAGATGAGAGTCCCTCTGGCCATGGAAGAATAGTTAGTGCTATAGATCTGACCTCGCCAGCGACGGCGTAATTGGACAGCTTCAGGGCTCCTCAGGTGTGTTTCCTGCAATAGAGCGATTCTGACCGCTCCACGTTGCAAGTATGCATATATGGAGTACCGTCTGGCGGGAGTGTGTATGCCCCTAACGTTGCAAGTAACGATGTTGAGGTTAGTCATTGAGACGGTGCAAGTCTATCAGATTCCACTCATGCAGTGGAGACCAACTAAACAAGCATATGCAGCGGCAACAGGTCTCTACACGTGGCGACATTTCCAAGGGGAAAAACAAATTTAAAATCAAGTGGTCATATAACATCATAAGAGCGGACCCCCAACAGGGAGATAGACCCAAACAATTGAACATAGTCAAGGCAGTTAAAACAATGTCATCATTGGACTTCGGGAGGGTGAACCCAGTAAAGGAGAGGAAGGTAGTTTGCGTGTTCCATCCCCCTTTTTATTCAACTGTATCTATCAGGTGGTAGAACGCTGGGTTTGTGTGTGTGTATATTGATGCACAGGAATAGCGCCTGGAACCATGGGAATAGGTGTAAATCCTAAAGCCCATAGTCTCCTTCATTAGTGAGTTCAAGGCGGCGTAGGGGCGATGTGTGGCTTGTTTTCAAATGATATCATCCGAGGTTTGAGGGGTGACGTCTGGCAGGCGGGGCGAGCCAACGTTTGTTGACCACTCCGCCGAGGAGTCAGCGTCTCTCCGGGACCTCGACGGGGACACAGTGGAATTTGTCGGCGATGGCGATCTCGCGGACTGGAGGGCCGCCGCCGCCTGCAGTGCTTTCTGACGCTCCGCTCTGATCTGAACTGGATCCAGGGCTGCAATGGGCAATGTTGTGACTTTGCCTCTCTTCCTGCGCCGGCCATGGCGGGGTCTCTTGTGTAACTGGAAGTCGTCTGGCGCCTAGGTGCCACAGCCAGCTCATTCTCTTCTAGCCAGTCCCAGGTTTCTGTAGGGGAGTCAAAATATCGGGTGTTGCCGTTCCAGACAACACGGAGGCGGGCAGGGAAGAGGAGAGAATATCGGAGATCCAACTCCCTGAGTTGTTTTTTGACTGTGCCGAAGGTAGCCCGCCTTCTTTGTACTTGTGCAGTGTAGTCCGGGAAGAAAGAAAGTGCAACATCTTGCACCCTGGGACCGGGGTTTTTCTCCAATTCCTGCAGTATCACATCCCTATCCAGAAAGTTCAATAAGCGGAACAGAAAAGGGCGAGGGCGGGCTCCCGGAGGAGGCCTGCGGGCAGGAACTCTGTGGGGCCGTTCCACCACAAACTGTGGTGAGAGCGAACCCGGGGGAAGCAATTCTCTCAGCCAGGATTCTGTGTAGCCCTCTGGATCTTGGCCCTCCGTCCCCTCCGGCAGATCAATCACCCTCACATTATTGCGGCACAACCTCCCTTTGGCCTCATTGACTTTCTCCTCTAATGTGCACACCCGGTCCATCAGATCTTGCAGGGTGGTCGGAAAATTACGGGATCTGGGTTGGAGATCCGCCAGCGCCGCCTCATTCTCGTGGACCTTGTCTGCCAATTTGTGCTGGTCCGCTCGTAATAGCGTGAAGTCGGAGGTAATGGTGTCCATCCTACCCTCCAGGGAGGTACGCTTCTGTTCTAGTGTGGTACCTATTTTCTCCACTGCTGCTAGCACTGAGTCCAATTTGGCCGAGAGGTCAGGCTGGCTCGACCCTGTGGATGATCCAGAGTTCTTAGGCGTTCCCTCCGTCAGACCCCGAGAGGGGGCATCTTGGTGGGTGTTGGAGCGGAGGCGGCCCATGGCTAACTGCTGTGCGTTCGGCATAAAGGGTAGAATGCGAGCGGTGGCCGTCTATGGACGATGCTGCACTTCAACTAATTCCAGGATAGGCCGAGTTTACTGCACCCTCCAGACGCTTATGACCTGTGTACTGTCCAGTGACCAACCGCACAGAGGGGATCACGTCTCCTCAACGATCACCATTGTATCCTGGGAACAGCACGGAGTAGGTCGGATGGGGAGGGACTAGGCCTGACCGGCCCCATGATCCTCCCCAACCCAAACGGCCACACCTACAGCAGACAAAGGCTCTTCTGTGCCAAGAAAGACAGGGGACAGCTCAGGCCCGACCCCCGCACTGCCCCCCAGTACTTGAGGACTGCCCTCCGTCGTCCAGGTGCTTCAATATCGCCTGCCTGCAGCGTCACCTCTCGCCGGGGGGGGCCTAGGTCCGATCGACCTCCAGACCCCCCGCTATCTACCTCAGCCCAACCGCGCTGCGGCAGGCTCACCTGGCGCGTCTCGGTCCTCGGAGACGTGGGCTACTCAGGATGGCGTTCTCTGTTCCCGGGGGCCTCCAAATGTCTTTGCCACCACCAAGGGCCTTCCTCACCGTGCTGGGCTGCCCCAGCGTTCAATGGCCCCGGGAGATGCTTCACATGCACTCAAGAGCGCCGTGACCCAGACACCGGGTTCTGTTGCTCCCGTCCGGGCCAGCCTGCGAGTTAGTCGGTGGGGGGGGAAGGAGGCCCCCACCCGCAGCCCAGCGGGAGCTCCCCTCCATAGCGATCGGGCGGGTGCTGGCTGCCGCACACCTCTTCTCATCGCAGCTGTGGGCGGATTAGAATGGCAGTCTCAGCCCACTCCATGGCACACCTTCAGGTGCCGCGCCTGTTCCGGTCTGCCTCCGGCTTCCTCAGCTCCTCACTGTCCCTGGTCTCGTTATGGAGGGGGGTTCCTTTCCACAACCGACGAGTAGACCTCCATGCCCCACAGGTTGAGAGGGCGATCTCACAGCCAACAATCGCCGCAGGACTCCGGCGCCGCCCACGCCGCCACGGCTAGGGGGGCTCCTTCTCCTGGCCCAGCGAGGCCCCCCCAGCGTCACCACTGGCCTAGTCGCGGCCGGTCTCCCGCCCTTCTTGCTGCAACGGTGGGCAAATCAGAAGCGCGGCCCAGGCATACACCTCTGCCTCCCGCCCAGTGCCGTGCCTCCCTCCGTCTGATTAGGGCCTCCGTCACCTGGGCCCGCGCGAGCCCCGTGCGTGCAACAGGCCGCGGACCAGATCTTCGTCTCTGCAGCACCCACAGCGTCGGGGGACTCCTCTTCAGAGCCAGTGAGGACTCCCTGACACTCTCCAGTCCAGTAAGGTGAGTTCCCAGCTGGTTCACGCCACGATTCCCAGGATAACCGGGGGATGGAACCCGGAGCATGTAAATGTAAATGTAGTAGTATTTGTATAGCGCCCGAATCGACCCCCGAAGGGGTATCTCAGGCGCTTGTACGCATACCGCTGTGGAACCCTTCCTGGCCTTTCCCTGTGAGATGCCCACTCCTGGGCACCCCCAAGGTGAAGCCAGGCATCCTAGCGTTGTGGGGGCCGTTGTGGAGATTAAGCAAGTTATTGCCCAGAGTTGCAGAGTGGGACCCATGATCAGAATAGGCACCGAGGCGAGAATTATCAGGTCCGAGGAAATTGAGCCCAAGACCCGCCGAGGCGGGAATTGAACCCTGGTCCCGGGCTAGACCTCTGCATCAGGGTCTGCCGCTCTAACCATTGAGCCACACTTCTCCACAGAATCTTCTCCACAGCACTTCTCCACAGCATCTCTAGAGAACGTCCGCCATCTTAGGCGCATGGCCACGCCCCCACCAAGACCAACTCATGGTGACAGATGGAGGGGAGGAAGAGGAGAGTGAGACACTCTCTGACTTGCTGTCATCAAATGTCAAAGATGGTACAGTGAGGAGCCTTCTGCTCCGGCTCATTTGGGCGGACCATAGGACCTGGATTAAATGGGACACCTTGACGCTCCCATATGAGAGGGGAGGATTAGGTGTGCTGAATTTGCAGTTGTACGTTCTAGTGGCACAGTGCCACTTTGCATACCATTGGTATCACCCAGATGCCCGTCTTCCCTACAAGCAGCTGGAGAGGGACCAAGTGGAGCACGCTCCGCTACCTTCTATACTTCCAAAGAGCCTCCCAATGGACCCTTCCAAAATACAGACCCTGTCAACCACCAGCTGGGCAAGAAGGAATTTCCGACGTCGTCTCTGCAACGATATACTCTATTCGCCTGCCCTTTAGTTGCCATGTAATCCTTGGCTTCCTCTCCCACATGAAATGCTTGTTTAATGTACTCTGTTAAATCATAACTTGCATACAATTGGGGACCTATTCTAAGATGGCCATAT
Source organism: Calotriton arnoldi (assembly GCA_963921515.1). Lineage (NCBI taxonomy): Eukaryota > Metazoa > Chordata > Amphibia > Caudata > Salamandridae > Calotriton > Calotriton arnoldi. The sequence goes on from CAWUFW010000174.1 coordinate 3,985,928, forward strand.
CATCACACACTCAGATAATGTCAATTATGGGGATACCACACACATGGACCATTTCATACTCCAGTAATTGCAGGATACACTACGTACTAGGCTGCCATCTTACCTTCAGGTGCCCAAAGACTATCCACCGATGACATTAATAATTACCACCACTCAGGGGACGCTGCTGGTCTCAAACCCTGTACAGGCATGTGTTGCATTAAAACTGGAGCACGACGGGCCCAGTCAGGGTGGCATGGGAACGCGATCTGTGGCATCCACTGCCCGATAAGACCTGGCGCTATTGCTGCATCCAAACAAAGCTTATTTCCCCTAACCATAGGCACAAACTGTTGCATTATAAAATTCTGCATCAAGCATACATCACACCCCGCGGCCTGGCCTGAATCGACACCACACGTTCATCCCAATGTCCTAAATGTAGGGAGGATGAAGCCAATTTCATTCACTTGTCCTGGACCTGCCCACATATTGGACACAAATACTCTCCCTGCTATCTACCATGACCGGAATTGTCCTAGCACCTAACCCTTTAATGGCCCCCCTGAGCTACACTGCACAACTATTTACTGATGGTAGACTCTCCTCACTGCGGTGCCACAGCCCTCTCCATCCCTCCCTCCCTACCTCTCCACTGCCGCCCACCCTTCCCTCCCCTTGCTCATTCACCCATAGACCTATAGTGTTAGTGCCCGTAAGCCTTGTACGCCATCATATTTGCGACCCACCTATAGAACTGGTCAGTATCCCACCCAACTGCCATTTGGGGAATACTCTCCTGCTAAATGCGTATGTTTGAAATATTGCTGTTGTTTAACCTGACTGCTGTCATGTCATCAGTACTGTATTTCTGTCTGCTTGTTGTGTAGACGTTTTCTTGTTAATTGTTATTATGACAATGAAAACTAAAATAAAGTTCTAAATAAAAAAAGATGGTACAGTGGAAGGAGAAGTTCTCTCCTTTACCCTAACCGACCAGCAACGGAGGGACTGCTATCAGCTGCTGAAGAAGTTTGCTGGGCTGTCCTCACTGACTCCAGGTGTGAGAACTTGGTGTTCCCATGATGTGGACACAGGTGACAGCTTGCCTGTCAAGAGCAAGATTTACAGAGTGTCAGACTGGCTCAAAGTTAGCATTTAGCCTGAGATTGCCACAATGTTATAGCTGGAGATTATGAAGCCCTCTAGTAGTCCTTGGACCAACCCAGGATTACTGGTGCTTAAAGCCAATCCTAAAAGAGGGAAACCTGAGATGAGGTTATGTATGGGCTACAGAGGCCTAAATGTAGTCACCAAGACTGATGCCCACCTCTTACCCAGAGCTGATGAGCTCATTTTTGAGCTGGGGGCTGCAAAATATCTGAGTGCCTTTGACCTGACTTCAGGTTAATGACAAATAGCCATCACACAAGGAGCCAAGGGGAGATCTGCGTTTTCTACACCTGAAGGCCATTTTCAATTCAAAGGGATGCACTATGGGTTGAAGAATGCACCTGCCACCTTCCAGAGGTTGGTGAATAGCGTACTCTCAGTCTTGGAAAGTTTCAGTGCGGCAATCTGGATGATATCGCGGTATTCGGCTCCACCTGGGAGGTTCACCTGGTCCAACTCAAGGAAGTGCTTCTGGCCCTGCAACAGGCAACCCTGATTAGCAAGGCAAGTACGTGCCAAATAAGGCAAAGTTCTGTTGTGTATTTGGGCCACCAAGTAGGTGGAGATATGGACAACCTCTCCAGCACTCAATCCAGACAATAATGGCTTGGGAAGCTCCTATGACCCAAACTCAAGTCAGAACCATTCTTGGCCTGACGGGGTACTATGGGAGATTTGTCAAAGGTTATGGTACTACAGTGGCACCACTAACAGAACTGACTTCAAGGAAACAAGCCAGAACAGTTATCTGGACTGAGCAGTGTCAAAAGGCTTCTGACACACAAGGAAGCTTTGTACTCAGCACCTGTCCTAAAGGCACCTGATTTCAGCAAATAGTTTATTGTCTAGATAAATGCTTCTGAGAATGGGATTGGGGCAATGTTGTAACAAGTGAATGATTTGGACCAGGATCAACCAGTTGTCGTTATCAGTAGGCAAATCCTCCTCAGAAAGCAGTGTTTGAGTACCACTGAGAGGGAAGCCTTTGCTGTGGTTTGGGCCCTGAAGAAGTTGAGACCCTACCTGTTTGGGACTTACTCCAGAGTTAAAACTGACCACAGGCCTCTCAGGCAGCTTATGCAGATGAGGGGAGACAACCCCAAACTGTTGAGTTGGTCCATTTCCCTACAGGGGATGGATTGTACATGGACTTTACAGTGAAACACAGACCTGGGACTGACCATGCCAATGTACATGGCCTTTCCAGGTCCTTTACTTAGATGATGAGAACTACCAGGGTATCAGGGTATAGGTTAGTTACTAATCACCTTTAAAGGGGGGGCCATGTAAGGAAATGCCTCGTTTTGCATGATCACCCTCAAAGTTTTGGATTGATGCTTCTGGTTTTTCGACTCTGAGAGTGCACTGAGGCCTGCTAACCAGACCTCAGTGCCAGTGCTTTGACCCTTAAAAGTGTAATGTTGAATTGATTATACCCAATTGGCTTACCTTAACTTACATATAGGTCACTAGTACTAAAGGTAACCAGGGCCTGTAAGTTAAATTGTTCCTCAGGGCCTGCAGCACTTTCTGTGCTACCCTGAGTGCGACAAAGGAAAACATGTCTGAAAGCCTGCCACTGAAGACTGATAGAACAGGTTAAAACTGCTAACTTGACTTTGCAATTTAAAGCAATGGCTAAGGCCAAACGTACAGCAGGCTTACTAAGTCCTATGGCAAGGTGCAGCATATTAAAAAGTAGAATACGTTTTTTACATGTTTTAACAGTAGAAACTCGCGAATTTCATTTTTACTGTGAGAGTTGGTATTTCAAGGTAACAAACAACTTGTTACATTAAAACCAACTTGATGCCCAAGTTGATGTTAATGTAACTTTTTGCTACATGCAACATTTTGAAAGTTGCTACTCTGTTGTCCAAGTTTCCTAGGACCATTTGCATATGCTAGCAATGAGACAGACTTCTGCCCTCCTGGGTAGATATGTAAACGACTCCCGGGAGAGGTAACAATACAGGCCTTTCGCTAGAACAGGTGTTACCTCCTCCTGGCAGGAAGCCACACAGGGTGCTAGCCTAAAAGGTGAGCTTCAAAGGAGAAGCTGCCTTTGAGGGGCCAATGGTGAACACCCACGAGAGGGGCTGCTCTTTTGTCTGGGTAGACAGGTTAGCATTGAGGACAGAGAGGGGAAACCACTGGCCAAACTGTTTGTTCCATGAGCATATAGCCCCCAAATAGTCAAACCTCTAGGGCGGGCTACCTAGCGCCACACACCGAGAGAGGGGTCCAAACATCTTAGGAGTGGGTAGAATAGAGCACTCTGGGATATCTAGATGCTATTTAAATATTTTACATTTGATCTTTTGTTTAAGCCTGACTGCTCAAAGCCCAGGGCTGAGCTTAGGTTTGACAAACAAAGCCTAACTGGCCCTAAATGGGTTAGAAGTGTATTACACAGTGAGGTCTCACAACCACACCATATAATACACCCCATTTCCTCACAAAACCTGACCCTACAAAATCAATGGGTTTCTTAAATGCCCTATGCTGTCCTGCATTGATAATTCATATTCAGTGATTATGGCGTGAGAATTAGAATTTCTCAAACCTATCACCACAACATGATAGAAACATCTTCCTACAGTGTTAAATGTATACTGCATCAGGAGTAGCAGATGACAGAAATACAGTACTGATGAAGCCAAACTGTTCAGAAGGCCTCATTTATAATATGACAGACCAAATAATATATGGTGGGTGCGATAGAGGCACTACCTCCAACACTGTAGTTACAACTGGACCACCTTATTTACAGTTGTGCACCTGGCTGGCAAACACGTTTAACGCGAAGGGACTCCAGCGTCCATGGCAGAAGCCTCTTCTATGGAAAAAAGATTGATAAGGTGGACCTGCCGACACTCATGTTATATGCTGAAAACAGACCGATCCCACCCCCAAAGCTGGAAAGATATCTTCAGAAATAAAATAACAAATGCCCCCCATAAGATTCTGAGAGACGTTTCTAGAACATTTCTGTCGAGGGCTTTCTTAATTAGCATGGATGAAAGCTGTTGGGATCGGCATTGAAGGGCCTGCCTTAAATAGAGCAGACCCTCCAACAGTGTTAGGTATAGTGCAAGGGTTTTTTCTGACAATGGTGCAAGCAGCAAATCCACTCTCGGTAGAAAGAAAAGCACCACCCACACTCTAAATGAGATAGAGGAACCTAAAGGAGGACAGATGGACATCTGTCATTTCTGGACAAAAAAAGACCACAGAGAGACAGCTGCTGTTCTAAGTTTGTTATATAGAACACTAAGTAGGGTAAACTCATGACTTTGATACTTCAAGTAGTAGCTACTAGAAAAAAAATATACTGAATATGACTGCAGGTCAATTCTTAATGTTCCAAAAGAACTACTGCGCAGGTGTAGAAAGTGATTGACATGCAACACCAGCATTAAGATGCTCTGTCGCTGCTCAGCAATGCACAGAGGTAAAAAACTGTGGTGCCACTCTCATGCGATAGGAGTTGAGTGACAGGCTGCCTGCTGCTACAAAAGTAAGTGCTTTGCTACTTTTGCCTACATAGAGCTCATTACTGTGTGGGGCCATTGATATTTATTACTGCCTGGGGCATTGTGGTTAATTACTGCCTGGGCCAAAGAGGTTCACTACTGCCTAGGGCCATTGATGATCCTTACTGCCTGGGGTCATTGATGTTACTTACTGCCTGAGGCCAGTAATATATATCATGTATGGGCATATGGGAGTTCAGTACTTTCTAGGGTCGTTGAGGCTCATCACTGCCTGGGTCATTGAGGCTTGTTATTGTCTGGGGTCGTTGAGGCTCGATAATGGCTAAGGCCACTGAGGTACTATCTGGGGTGTTTTGTACACAGATGTTTGTTTGTCTTCTGGCCATTGTATGAAATTGATGACAGATCTGTTGGTTTTGTGTGTATAAAGATATCTGTGGGTATATAGCTTGCTCTTCAGATCTTCATTATTGGGAAAGCGCGGCAAGCATCTGCTCACGGCTTCGGATGTGGCCCTGGGATTGTGAGGCGCAAAATCTCACCCCCTACGTGCCCCAACATTCCCCGCAGACCTCCTGCCTTCTCCAGGAGGGTGCAGCACGGTGCGAGGAGCAGCATATTTACAAGCTCCTAGCACCACCGGAGCGTTACTTTTTTGACGCTCAGTGGCGCTGTGTGCTGGCTAATGTTTACAAAGTCACGCAAAGCCACCCTGTGGGGCTTTTCATAGCCTTGTAAAAACTGCCCCTTTTCATGCATCACTTTGCGTGTAAGGGGAGTGCAATGGGTGTTGATGTGGGCGTTCCACCGTTACACCCATTGCTTTTTGACATTTCCCCAGATTGACATGGATCTGTAAATCTGAGGCAGCGCCAAAACTAACACCATTGAAAAGCAGGCATTAGAGTGGCACAACGAGGAGAAATAATTTTATTTCTCCTCATTTTTTTACTCTTTCTATGTGTGCTGCAAAGGAGCAAATCACTTTTAATGATTGTTTATGTGCAGGAAGGTGTCCCTTCCTACACATAAACAATCATCCCTGCAACGCAGCACCTTTGTACCATGGCGCAAGGGTGTGATCTGCGTTGGCATTAGGCAGCTTTTTTAGCGCCGGCGCAAAGGAAAACGCAGGGGTGTGCTTTATACTTGTGAATAAGGAGCATCCCTGCGTTTTTTAAATGACCCAGCACGGCGCTGCAAAATTGCTTGCAGCGCCGCACTGCATCATTTCTTGGTAAATATGCCCCTAGGAGTCTGACGTGCAGTTGAGCATTGCAGTGATGCGAAAGCGGCATACCCCCACGCTCCCCCGCTCTGATTCACTTTCACCCATCTCGCACGGCTCCACCTTTGCTCTTTTTCACACTGTCAGCCGCTACGCCTACTATGCCCAAAGTCCCTCCTCGCAGCCACTTTGCTCTTGTCATCCAATGACTGGATCAGCCTGCCCAGCTTGTTAAAACAAAAACATCAAAAACTCCAGCCTTAGCCCGCAGTGGGGATACTAATCTGTGAAAAAGCTTGAATGGCAGGATATAGCATTGCAGAAAGCGCTCATAAGCAGCATGCTAAAAATGCGTGCTAAAACGAATGATCGAGCTTCACGGATTGGCTGAGGGGCAGAAAACGCCTGGAGAAGAACCATCCTTGACAAAACACTTTAACAAGTCCACCAAGGAGTCCAAAAAGGTGGTGTTTGGACTTGTGCCAAGTGTTGCACTAGCATTTGTGACATCCGGCGCTATTTGGAGACTGGCGCTGAGGGTTGCCACTTACTGTAAGGCACTGCACAAACACAAGTCCTATCCTCATGGCGCTGATCACAAATTACTTATCTTAGCTCACATTAGTTCCGCTTTGCTCTAAAATGCGCACACGCAGGTCCATGCTATTAAACACAAACAAGGAGAGGTTCAAAAAAACTGAAGTTAACACAAAAGGGAAAAAATACATGGCCTTGCTCGCATCAAACGTACCAGAGCCCCAATTTCGGAACCGCCTGTCATTGCTGAGATACAGTCACCAATCAGGGAGCCTGCAAGCTCAAAGGTGTCGGCAGGTCAAGATGCCGGCATCAAAAAGTACTTCAAGCGTAAACATAATGAAGAAACTGATCCGGGAAGGACACTACCCCCTTGACTTCGGTTTTTGTGAGTTCTCACTGCATTACTTACGCCCGTAGGCCCCACTGCCCCCAAAGCTAGTCAAAACCACTAGGTCTGCAGACAAATTGTATTTTCATGATAACGATGCTTCCTTCATCCTGGGGGCTAGTGGACAACGAGATACCTCCAACTAAGGACTACTCTTCATTTATGATTTCATTTGATGATGAAAGCTTGATCCTTTTAGATTAAATCACTTCTAATTCTAAGGGGTGCCAAGTTCAGATGTTGCCAGTAGAGTCTCGCTGCCCCCTGAATCAAATCACCTCCTAGGAGTGATGGATAACCACTCCACGAGGGTATTGAAGCGGGCCGAGCAAGGGAGAAAGGAAAAACGGGAGGAAGAAAAGAAGGATAGAGGGAGATGTGGGGAGGTTACTGTAAGAAAAGAAAGGAAGAAGGGGTAAAGGGAGGGGGAAATGAGAAAGGAAGGAGGGAAGATAAAGAAAGAAAGAGAGCAAGGGAAGAGACACACAAGAGAGGAAGGAAGAACAGTGGGAGCCAGGGAGGAAGGACGGAAGGCACAATGTGAGATAAAATAAGATAGGTGAAACAAAACAGACAGTAGTACAGGAACAGAGAGGTAAGGGTGGGGAAAAATGCTGAGAGACAACAATAGATTTGAAGGAAAATAAGTTTAATTGACTGCCTGGCGCTCTGCCAGCTGTCAATCTGCTCCTATCAAAGAAAAAGGCATGCACAACTTGGGAAATCTGCCCTACAACCAGCACTGGAAGTATTACCTGTAAATAAGGTTCCACTATCTCCTATATTGAATGCCATCAATGCACACATTTCTCTGTCTGAACAGGCCAAATCATTTTTAACTCTAGAGTGTGCCGCAGTAGATTACAATGATGATCTTGATGCACTAATGTGCCAACGCGTAGGCACTGATGCATCGTCAGTAACTAAAGGCCCGATTTCGAGTTGCGGTGGTGCAGGGTTGGCGGTTCTGTGTCTACCTCATTACGAGGCGGCTTTCAGGACCGGCCACCACTGCGCCGGCTGCGCCAAGGAACTGGCGTTCCCTGGCGGTGGAGCAGCACAGAGGACCTATATAATATGCAAGGCTGGACCGCCCGCCACGGTCCGCCGAGCATATTATGAATTTTGCCTCCGAGAGCCTTTCCATGGCGGGCTCACTGCCATGAAAAGGCTGGCAGAGGGGAAACATGCCCCCGCCGCCATCGGGATGCATTCAGGGGGGCACTATATGTGCCCCTTGTCTGCTTGCACCCCCAGTTCCAGCACGGCATGGATTTCACAGTCCATGCCGTGCTGGAAAGAAATTTCCGTTCACATTGCGGTGCCCTTTTTCAGGGCTCCGCCGTGGAAACGGCAAAAGGACCGTCCGCCAACACGAGTTCAACTCGTAATCAGGTGGGCGTCTGCGCAGCTTGGGTGCTGCTGCTGGCAGAGAGCCGCCGTAGGAGCGCCAAAGTCGTAATCGGGCCCTAAGTCTTCCTCAATGTCTCTGACAGATGATAATCTCCCATCTCAAGCTTGGTCATCAAGCAAACACGTTGGAGAATAAACTGCTTGGTGGCAATTTATGGAAAAAAACCATCTCCTCAATAGGAAGAGCGGCTGAACTGCATGCACACAAACTTGATGCACAAATTATGATTTTGCAAAACTTGGAAGGTTATACCAAAGCCATTGATCAAAAATTACATGACCTAAACTCCTTAATAACTCTGGTGCAGCAATCCACGCCCGACAATGAGGTCACATGCTTCTGCTCCCACCTTTTGGAAAAATTGGCCCACCTCACAGCGGTGATGTCATCTTTAATAGCAAATTTGAAACAGGAGGTTCAAAACACACAATCTGGCTGTCATATTACTAGGCCACCCTCAGATAATTTAGTGCAGGTAGACATGGATTCTGAGATACAGCAAACTACCATGATTGTATCTGAATCTGCTCAGGCGTTTCCCTATGTCCAGGAGGGGTCGAGGGCATTAGACAATACCTCCAACTCCAACACAGTAAGACATCTAAAAAAACGATCAATGTGGAAGTACAATTAGTTTCATCTGAGCCCGCCAACCACGACAAAAGAAACAGTGCACAGTTTCAAACTTCTCCAATAATGTCAAGAAAGAACAAGAAAAACAACTGAAATAAATTAACAAAAAGGCAAAAGAAGGGTTCTCATCGCAACAAAATTAGCTCATCGTCTTTTTTAAAACAGGGCAGCAGCATGAAGATTCTAACAAGATCCAGGACTTTAAAATCACGAACAATGGGCAGAGTACACCCAATATTGCATCTCTTTCCCTCCATTCAGAAAATACTGTGTCAGCTGAGCCTCTTCCATCTGTAAAACAAGGAAATAACAAGGCACCCGCAACAAGTTCAGTCAACTGAGGCTTCACAAACTGATCAACGGACCGAATTCATTGTCTCATCAAAGGTGGAAGCGTTCTCTCTGGCTAACTTAGATGCTGGCGACAAGTAGTTGTGCCAATCTCCTAGTACATCGAGAAGGGCCCCCTCATGTTTTCGAAATGGTCAATTGTATTTTAAATGCGGTGGGCAGTGACAGTACCATTAATGAAATACTTCGTTTGGAAAACTTGCCCATGCTGCCCGCTCACCTCAAAATCAGGCAGCGTAGGACTGGTCTGGCAAGCCCACAGAACATCTGCATAAGGGACGATGGAGGCCCCTTGGACGCCAAACCCAAGGGCAGTCCAGTTAATTCCGAAGGGAGCGACCCAGACAGTGTTATATTATATCCTTGATATGCCTCGCGTTGCAAAGAAGACATTCTAAACTGGAAACTTATTAACGCTGTTCGCAGCTATTGCAAACCTGAGAAATATAACTTCAAAGGATATAGACTTTATTGCCTTCACGGAGAGCCCAAATGATGAATACAATGTAAGAACAGAAATTCGATTCTTTCACAAAACTAATGGTCACAGCATCCACACGGATAAAATAAAAGAAAAGCTCGATCAATGGGGCATAAAGATAGTTGAACCCATTAGGGTTAAATATCCTCCGATCTTGCCAGACAGCCAACAAGTGATAGCAATGGCACGAAATTTGTCCCTTTTAAAATCGCCACTGGACAATTTGACACCGCATCCTACTATAAAACGTGAAACAATTTGATTATGCATAAAGACTTTGGATCAGGCAGCAGGGCTTGCCATTCAATGAATGCATCTGCGTTCAACTGGGCCGGGTTATCCGGTGTCACTTCTTATCAACCCTAGCTAAAACCTCATCGCTGCTAAACATCTGGTCATGGAACATCAGGGGCTATAATAACCTAACCTTCTCACCTGAACACTTGCATCATTTATTTACTTTTAACATAATTTGTTTACCAAAGACCTGGGAGATACATTCAATTCCCTGGTTAGATTACACCGAGTATTATTCTCCAGCAAAAAGATCGGCAAAGGGCGGCCGTCCTTCAGGTGGCGTTTCATTATATGTCCACAACCAATTGGGCTTCACTGCCATAACTCTAGCTGAATTAAAAGCCATCGTCATTATACTCAAACTAACCACATCGGCTGGACCACATAGCCCTTCAAGTTCCTTGGTGCTTGCAAATATATATATAAATCTAAATTTGGATAAAAAAAGGGAGATCATAGAATATCTAACTGACACTCTGAACCGTCTAAGGCCTGATCATTCTAATTCTAAATGGTTACTACCAGGCAATTTTAATGCCAACCTGCAAATGACCATGAATGAGCAGGAATGGCGTGACGTTGAAGACAAGGTATGGGAAATTCCATCACTAAGGGCCCGATTAGGCTGGCGGCACCCTGTCGTAGATGGGACTGCCAGACAGGCTGTCAGCGGTCCCGCAGTAGGCATTACGATGCGAACGCCACCACGGCGGTCGCAATGCCTATATTTTGCATTGCGGCGGGTGCTGCTGGCTGCAGCACCTGCCACCATGCAAAAAAGGGACGTACATAACACTGCACTACGTGGCAGGCAAATGGTGCAGGGATCTGTAGGCCACAGCTTAGGGCCAGGGTGGAAGGGGGTGCCAGCTACAGGCCCCCAAAATCCCTTTCCACCTGCCTGTTCAGAACAGGCGGGCGCAAAGGGACATTGTAATCCCTACGGCGGTGCCTGGTAGGCACCGCCACCATTGTAGGGAATGCAAGGCCCTCCACCGCACCGGCAGGCTCAAGGAGCTCGTCAGATGCATGGCGGTCGGGCTTTCCCACCGCCATCCTTCGGCCCGCCATTATAATATGGTGGTCGGAAAACAGGCAAATGATGGCGTTGAGAACGCCACTGACAGGCTGTCGGTGGCGGTCTCACCGTCATCATAATCGGCCCCTTAATGTCGCTCCATCCACTAGATGGTCAAAGCTTGGTATCTCATTAACCCTAGGTCTGTGCACTCTTAATGGTAGGAGGGGTAGTCAGACAGAATATAAAAAAATATATATCGTCCTACAAAAATATTGAGTCTTAAACATCGTGATATAGAAATATCGTGATATAGAAATATCGTGCGCAAGGATATTATTGTAAAAAATATCGAATATAGGTAATATCGATGTTAATAATATTCCGTTAATATAGTTTAGAGAAATATCTAAAGCATTAATATAGTTTACTAAATTATAGGGGCCGATTACGATTACGATTACGACGTGCCCACCGACATCTACAACCGCGGTCAGACCGCCGCATTAGGATGCGGTCGGTCGGACCTCATTGGCCCAGGGACTGACTGACAGCTTCCGACGTGCTCAAGGAGCCCGGCGGGTGGTCGGTCCGATTGCATTACCCACAATGGAGGCGGTGCCTTCTCAGGCACCACCGTGGGGATTACGATCCAATTTTCTTCCAGCCATTTCCTGTCGGTTCTTCCGACGTGAAAAGGCTGGTGGAAAGGCTTTTTTGGGGCCCCTAGCAGGTCCCCTTTCCTCTGTGGCCCTCTGCTATGGGCCCTGGGGGGGCACCTGTGGAGCCTCCCTAAACATCTCTGCATCGCCTGCCACGGGGTGCAGGGATGTTTCCAAACATGCCTTTTGGATTTTGGTCTTGTGCTGCGGCTCTTTTCCGGGCCGCAGCTCAAGTCTCAATGCAAAAAGGCATGTTTCCAATAGCCTCCACGGCGGTCAGATCATAATTTGGCGGGCGGTCTCATTCCTGCAACTATGGGGGTCGGACGCTCATCCGACAGCCATCATAATCGCCCCTAAGTTGTTAATGGACAAGTTACTTACCTTCGGTAACGCCTTATCTGGTAGAGACATGATCTAGCCGCAGATTCCTTACCTTTGAACTTCCAGGCATCAGGATGGATCCGGAAGATTTTTGATAGCAGTACCCCTGCGCAACGGGCGATGGTGTCGATCGACTCCGCATGACGTCGTTGGCGTTGTGTTCGTTGTAGGCGTGACGTCCACGTCATCAATATAACCGCCATCCCGGCGCACTGACGTCAGTACTTATCACGACTTTCCACGCCAGAAGTGCGGAGCCATGAAGTGACTGACCATTGTGTGTTAAAAAAGCAACTAGGGCCCTGAAGGGGCAACCCTGACACTAAAAACAATTCCGCAGTGCAGGGAGGATGGGTGGGTCGGTAGGGAAACTGCGGCTAGATCATGTGTCTTCTAGATAAGGAGTTACAGAAGGTAAGCAACTTGTCCATCTGATAGAGACATCTAGCCGCAGATTTCTTACCTTTGAACAGATACCCAAGCAATACCTTCCGCGGAGGTGGGACTGCGGAAAACCTTTAAACCAGGAAATCCTGCAAGAGAGAGTAGCCAAACAGGCACTCCCTGCGAACCTGAGAATCCAGGCAATAGTGTCTGGCAAAAGTGTGCAGAGATCCCCACGTGGCCACTTGGCAGATAGCTGGAGAGCCATGGTGGCAGCCTTTGCCCTAGTAGAATGGTCTCTAAGGCCTTCAGGAGGTTGTTTCTTTGCTAAGGCGTAACATATTTTGATACAGAGGATAACCCAGCGAGATATGGTCCTCTTTTGGACAGCACGCCCATCCTTTGCTCCCATGTACCCTATAACGAGTTGGTCATCCACCCGGAACTCTTTGGTGCAATCAAGGTAGAACGATAACGCTCTTTTTGGGTCCAGACAGTAGAGACGCTCCTCTTCCTTAGAAGGATGCGAAGGTGCATAGAAAGTGGGCAGAGTAACAGACTGTCCCAGATGGAAGGGTGTTACCACCTTAGGCAGAAAAGATGCCCTAGTCCAGAGTACCACTTTGTCCAGAAAGAAAGTCAGGTAAGGAGGCTGTGATGACAGTGCCTGCAGTTCACTCACCCTCCTGGTAGAGGCGATTGCCACCAAAAAGGTTGTTTTGATAGTGAGCATCCATTAACGGCAGAGGTAATTGCCACCAAAAAGGTTGTTTTGATAGTGAGCATCCATTAAGGGCAGTTGTACAGCGGCTCAAACGGTGCGCACATCAAAAAGGTAAGAACCAAGTTAAGGTCCCACTGTGGCATAATAAAAGGGGAAGGGGGAATAATGGATTAACCCCTTCAAAAATCTCTGCACAAGAGGGGATTTAAAAAGTAAAGACTGAACTGACAGCCGAAGAAAGGCTGATAGAGCCGAAAAGTAGCCCTTCAGAGTGCCCAGAGCAGAGCCATGGTGGGCCAAGGAAAGAATAAACAGGAGAACATCTGACAGAGAGTCAGATAAGGGGTCAACAGACCTTTCGGTACAATATTTACAAAATTTGTTTCATTGGCAGGCGTCTACCGACTTAGTGGAGGGACGACTGGCTGGCAAGATAACTTCGCAGACTTCGGCGGGAAGGTCAAAAGCTGTCAACTGTCACCACTCAATATCCACGCAAGGAGGCGGAGAGTGGACAGGTTTGGGTGGAGAACCCTCCCCTGCTGCTGCGACAGAAGATCCTCCCGAAGGGGCAGCCTAATCGGAGGATCGATGCTCATTGACAGAAGCTCGGGATACCAGACTCTCCGTGCCCAGTGCAGAGCCACAAGAACGACTTGTGCTTGGTGGCTCCTGATATTCTTGAGCAGGAGTGGTATGGGCAGAAAGGCACAGGAGGCCTGAGCTCCACTTGCGACAAAAAGCATCAGCGAGCAAGAGCCGCCTTGGAAAGTCCAATGTGCAAAACTGTTGACATTGCGCGTTCTCTTCAGAGGCGAACAGATCTAACCAAGGCACTCCTCACCGCCGAAAGAGTCCTTGCACTATCTCCGGATGGAGACGCCACTCGTGATCCGCAAGGCAACGCCAGCTGAGTTCGTCCACTCTGGCATTCAGAGAACCAACTAGATGTTGAACCACCAGGGAAATGCCCTGTTGTTCCAGCCAGATCCAGAGACGCAGGGCCTCTTGAAATAGGGTTCACGACCCACACCGCCCTGTTTGTTGCAGTACCACATGGCAGTAGTGTTGTCCGTGAATACCTGAACTAGCCTTCCCTTGATGGATGGTAAAATGGCTTTCAGTGCCAATCAGATCGCCAGAAGCTCCAACAGGTTGATGTGGAGCCTGGCTTCTGCCGGAGACCAGAGTCCTCTGATCTCCACCTACCCCAGATGACCGCCCCATCCCAGAAGAGACGCATCCGTCACTACTGTGAGATCTGGGTGGGAAAGGGAGAGGGGTCTGCCTCTGACCCAATCCTGGTTTGTCAGCCACCACTGCAGGTCTTTCACATTGCCCTCCGATATCTGAACCAGGTCGGTGAGATTTCCCTGATGCTGTGCCCATTGGAACTTCAGGTCCCACTGGAGAGCCCGCATGGGCCATCTGGCATGGTCCACAAGCAGGATGCAGGAGGCCATGAGGTCCAACAGCCTTAGAGTCATTCTCACCGAAATCCAGGATAGAGGCTGAAACATCGGTATCATAGCCTGAATATCCTGGACTCGCCACTCAAGAGGATAAGCCCGAAACTGCACCATGTCCAGAATTGCTCAGATGAATGGGAGCGTGTGGCGCTTAGAGACTAAATGATGGCGAGAGGTAGCGTTTCAAAGGGTTTTTATTCTTTTAAGTAGACAGTTAGTCAGAAGGAGGGGGGGGATACGGGGCGTCCGCTTCGGTGTTCGTCAGTGCCCGGGCCCAGGAGTCGTTGCGTCCTCTTCGGATCTTCACGCTCCGTGATCCAGGAAGTACAACCAAAAGGAAAAGAGAAGGAAAAGTAAGGCGGGGCCCCGTGGAGGCAATTCCTGGCAAAAGGGAAGGGAGTGGGGGGGACGCAAGACCCAAGTACCGCCACCAGTGAATCGCGTGCGCTGCTATGCCAACACGTCTTATACTATGGCTTCTGGGTGCCAGTTACCGTCCCGCCTCCCCTACCCTTAACCCAAAAGGCCGAGACACGATCACGTACCTCTTGAAGCCACGCTCCTCCTGGAACGTGGCTGGCGTGGTCGCAGTGCCGAATCGGGTTCGGCTCCCTCTTTCCGCTGTAGAGATTCCGCTGCAGGACGTCTAGGCCATCGGATTCCGCTTCGGTAGCTTCTGGCGGGAGACCACTCGACTCGGGAGCCTCTCGTTGTGCCGGCGCCGGTCGCTTCACTTCCGTCTCCGAACGCCTCCCGTCGCTGATAGGTGCATGTGACCAGGTCACATGTGACGGTCCAGGAGGCTGGAGATCCACATCCTTAAAGGAACAGTGCGGTTCCCGGCAATCGAGAGCAGCAGAAGACTCGAAACAGAGGAGAGGGGAAACATGAGGGGGGAACACGTCCAGATCGTCTCCTGTCTGCGGATCATGGGCAGTCACCTCGTCACACACCCCTACCCCAGACTGTTCCCGATCGGGGGACAGGGGAATCCGAGAGAGGAAGTCCGCATTCCCGTTAGTGGCACCCCGACGGTGTCGAACCTCAAATGTGAAGGGCTGCAACGAGAGGAACCACCTTAGCACCCTGGGGTTATTCCCCTTGTTACGGCTCATCCAGAGCAAAGGAGCATGGTCTGTGTACAGAAGGAAACGAGAGCCCTCCAGATAGTAGTGTAGCTTCTCCACGGCCCACTTGATGGCAAGACACTCCTTCTCGATAACTGGGTACCGGTGTTCCTGAGGAAACAGTTTACGGCTGATAAACAGCACCGGATGTTCAACCCCATCGTCCGACTCCTGGGACAACACCGCACCCAGACCGTTGTCAGAGGCATCCGTCTGGAGAATGAAACCCTTAGAGAAGTTCGGGGATCTCAGGACAGGACCAGACGTGATGGCGGTCTTCAGCTCCACAAAAGCACGCTCAGCCAAAGGGGAAGGGTTCAGGAGGTCTCGGGTTTCACCTGGTTTCGAAGGAGGTCTGTCAAGGGGCTAGCAATCTCTGAATACCTGGGGATGAATCTCCTATAATAGCCTAGTAAGCCAAGGAAGGCCCTGACCTCTTTTTTTGTGGAAGGGAAGGGTGTATTGACTATTGCTCTGACCTTTTCGCTTTGCGGCTCAATAACCCCATTACCCAAGAGATAGCCCAGGTACCTAACTTTTTGAAAGCCTACTCTAGACTTTTTGGCATTGATATGAAGCCCTGCCTGCTGCAATGCACGGAACACCTGTTGACAATGCTGTACATGAAGGTCCCAACAGGGGCTATAGATGACAATATCATCCAGGTAAGCGGATGAATACTCTTGATGGTCAGCTAGTACTTTATTCATGAGTCTTTGGAAGGTAGCAGGTGCGCCATGGAGGCCAAAGGGTAAAACGGTAAATTCGTAGAGACCCGTAGGCGTAGAGAAAGCCGTTTTCTCTTGGTCTTGGGCTTTGAGGGGCACCTGCCAATATCCTTTTGTGAGGTCAAGGGTAGTTATGTATTGGGCATCCCCGAGCTTTTCAATAAGTTCGTCAACGCGTGGCAAAGGGTAGGAATCGAACTTAGAGATGCTGTTAACTGCCCGAAAGTCCATGCAAAACCGGACAGAACCGTCCGGTTTTGGCACCAGGACTATCGGAGATGACCATTCACTCCGGGAAGGTTTTATCACTCCCATCTCCAGCATGTTTTCGACCTCCCCTTTAATGGCCTCTCTCCGTGCGGCGGGTATGCGATAGGGCCTTTGTTTGACGGTCTTCCCGGAAAGGGTGGAAATAGTGTGTTCTACCAATGTTGTTCTCCCGGGAAGATCGGAAAACAAAGAAGCGAATGGTAACAAGGCGGTGTGTAAGGCTTCTTTTTGGGTACCCGATAAGGAGTCGTTCACAATTAACTGCTCTAAGGTGCAGTTGTTCTTTTCAGAGGGGATTGTGATCTGTACATTCTGAGGTATGGGACCCAACCATTTTTTTATAAGGTTGATATGATACATCTGGGACCTTTTTTGGTGAGTTGTATTACATAGGTGGTCAACCCGATTTTTTTTGTAATGCGGAAAGGACCCTTCCATTCGGATCGGACTTTAGACAGGCTGGAGGGTAGGAGGATCAGTACCCAGTGCGCCACGGCGAGTTGCCGCCATTTCTTTCCGTGGTTATACAGTGTTTGTTGTTTGGTTTGCGCTTTTTCTAGGTTCGCCTCAGCGAAGTCTCTCAGTTTATGTATGCGGGTGCGTAACGCCATGGTGTAGTCTAGGAAAGACCGGGTTTCCTCTTGTTTTTCCTGTTCCCAGGCCTCCTTGGTGATTTCCAACAAGTCTCGAGGTCGTCTCCCATACAGTAATTCGAATGGTGAACAGCCTAAGCTAGACTGCACCTGGCTTCGCACCACAAAAAGAGCCAGAGGAAGGAGCATGTCCCATTCGCGACCCTCAACACTAAGCATCTTTTTAAGGGAAAGCTTCAGTGTGGCATTGTAGCGCTCACAGAGACCATCAGTCTGGGGGTGATATACTGAGGTCCTGATGTGAGAGATGTTGAGCGATTTACAGATTTGGCTCATCAAGCGTGACACGAAAGGGGTCCCTTGGTCGGTCAAGATTTCCTTAGGGAACCCCACATGTGCGAACAATTCTATTAATCTGTCACTGATGTTGGTGGTTGTGGGGGCGCGCAAAGGGAAGGCCTCGGGGTAACGGGTGGCATAATCAACTATGACCAGCGCATATTGATTGCCTTTCCTAGTGCGAGGAAGGGGCCTATAAGGTCCATTCCCACGCTGCTTCAAACGGCCTTCCGATAATCGGAAGAGGCTGAAGGGGAGCAGCAGGAGGTCTGTAGGGGTTCTTACGTTGACAGACCTCACACTCCTGACAGAATTTTGCGATATTGTTATAAATGCCTGGCCAATAGAAATGTTGTAGGACCATTTCTGTGGTTTTTTGTGCCCCTCTGTGTCCCGCAAGCAAGTGTGTGTGGGCAAAAAATAAGATCTGCGCCCTGAAGGTTTGGGGTACCAGGAGTTGGGGCGAGTCACCTGGACTCCCGGTCCTATATAGGAGATCATTCTCAATGTGGAAAAGAGGAAACACTGGCTGGGGTGACAAGGCTGACTGACGGGCGTGATCCCAAGCAGCTTGGAGGGTTGGATCGTGCTCTTGGTTGTATTTAAAGCTACGATCAGAAAGCCAGGGGGCCTGGGTTAGGAAAGACGGCTGTTCTTGCAGGAGGGGTCTAGGAGGACGTACGGTCACCCTCAGGAGGTGTAAGAACAGAGGATTGTCTAATCCCAGGATTAGCTGTTCTGGCAAGTTGGATAACACCCCTAGTCTGGTCTGGATGATTCTACCGTTCGGGAGAGAGATGGGGAGGCACACTACTGGATAGGTACGGACATCCCCATGAACGCACCATATGGTATCCGTTCATCTGTCAGGAGAACAGATGGGCTTATCAGGGACTCACGAACAACCGATTGCCGGCAACCAGAATCCAACAATGCTCTGACCTCCCTCCCCTCTATCTTGACACTTACGTAGAAGCAAGGTCCCATCTCTTCAGGGAAGTACACAGTAGATGGAATACAGCTAACGTCCATTGGCTCATCGGGTGGTTTTTTGTGGGGACAGAAGCGAGCGATGTGGCCCCACTCTCCACAATCATAACACTGGGGTCCTTTGTGGGGGAGAGGATCGGAGCGAAATCGAGCGCGGGGAGATTCGGACAGGTGTTTTACTGGTTTTCTTTCGAACTTGTGCGGAGATACGGTGGTCCTGTTTAGAGTGTTATCTCCCTGTAAAACACGAGGCTGGGCTCTTGCGAACGTTGTGGCCATGTTCACGGCCTCCTCGACAGACAGGTGTGGATGCTGCTTCAACCAGCGTTGCGTGGGATAGGGTAATGCCTCTAGATACTGTTCGAGGTATATTGACTCCATTATTTCCTCTTTGGTATGTTCTAGGGGCTTGAGCCACTTATCTGCAGCGGCTTTTAATCGGAAGTACAGGGTTTTTGGGTTTTCCCCTGGTGCTCCTCTTTCTTTTCTGAAGCGTATCCGATACGCCTCTGGATCCATTCCGAGATGATCTAGGATAACACGTTTTATAACTGCATAGGGAGTGTTCCCTGTGGGGTTGGCCACCTGGTATGCAGACTGCGCTTCACCGCTTAGGAGTGGTGCCAAGAAGAAAGGCCACTTGGCTTCCGGCCAAGCACAGGCCCGTGCAGCCCTTTCAAAGTTCATCAGGAAGGCATCCGGGTCATCACCAGGAAGAAGCTTTTGTAACACTATGTTAGGGCCACTGGTGTGGGCCCCGGGTTCGGCGATGGCTGGTCGGTTGCCGCCTTCTGGATGCAGTCGACCTGCTGGCTTATAGTGTCCCTAAACAAGTCCCTGTCGGCCTGGGCCGATGACATCTGCTTCTCCAGCGCCCATTCCAGTTTCTGCTGTCCTACTACCAGCTGTTGGATAAGGTTCTCCATGTCTGTCCTATGGAGCTACTGTCCCCGGCGTCTCCACCATGTGTGGCGCTTAGAGACTAAATGATGGCGAGAGGTAGCGTTTCAAAGGGTTTTTATTCTTTTAAGTAGACAGTTAGTCAGAAGGAGGGGGGGGATACGGGGCGTCCGCTTCGGTGTTCGTCAGTGCCCGGGCCCAGGAGTCGTTGCGTCCTCTTCGGATCTTCACGCTCCGTGATCCAGGAAGTACAACCAAAAGGAAAAGAGAAGGAAAAGTAAGGCGGGGCCCCGTGGAGGCAATTCCTGGCAAAAGGGAAGGGAGTGGGGGGGACGCAAGACCCAAGTACCGGCACCAGTGAATCGCGTGCGCTGCTATGCCAACACGTCTTATACTATGGCTTCTGGGTGCCAGTTACCGTCCTGCCTCCCCTACCCTTAACCCAAAAGGCCGAGACACGATCACGTACCTCTTGAAGCCACGCTCCTCCTGGAACGTGGCTGGCGTGGTCGCAGTGCCGAATCGGGTTCGGCTCCCTCTTTCCGCTGTAGAGATTCCGCTGCAGGACGTCTAGGCCATCGGATTCCGCTTCGGTAGCTTCTGGCGGGAGACCACTCGACTCGGGAGCCTCTCTCGTTGTGCCGGCGCCGGTCGCTTTCACATCCGTCTCCGAACGCCTCCCGTCGCTGATAGGTGCATGTGACCAGGTCACATGTGACGGTCCAGGAGGCTGGAGATCCACATCCTTAAAGGAACAGTGCGGTTCCCGGCAATCGAGAGCAGCAGAAGACTGGAAACAGAGGAGAGGGGAAACATGAGGGGGGAACACGTCCGGATCGTCTCCTGTCTGCGGATCATGGGCAGTCACCTCGTCACAGAGCGTCTGACAGGGAGTCAGGTGTGACTTCGGCACATTGATAGTGAACCCCAGCGAGTGCAGGAAGTTCGCCGTAGTCTGGAGGTAGGAGACTACTGCTTGGGACGAGCCCGCCTTCAGAAACCAGTCATTGAGATAGGGGAAGACTGGAACCAATGATCTTCTGTGATGGGCTGCGACCACCGCCATCACCTTTGTGAACACCCGAGGGGCACTGGTGAGGCCAAAAGGGAGCACGGAAAACTGAAAGTGCTCGTGGCCCACCGTAAACCGCAGGTAGCGACGATGGGCAGGCAGGAAGGGAATATGGAAATAGGCGTCCTGCATGTCCAACACTACCATCCAGTCTCCGGGGTCCAGGGCAGACTGTTTGTCCAGGGCAGACTGTAGTTGAGGGCTCTGAGGTCAAGGATAGGACGAAGGCCTCCATCCTTTTTTGGAACCAGCAACAAGCAGGAATAACAACCACAGCCTATTTCTGGCCCAGGAACCCTCTCTATAGCTCCTTTGGCCAAGAGATTCTTGACTTCCTTGCGGAGTACGGCAAGGTGATCCTCCGTCAGATGATCGTAAGCTGGAGACATGGGCGTGGATGGGTAGTCTCGAAGAGGAGGGCGTAGCCCCTCCAGAATATTTGCAACACCCACCTGTCCAAGGTGATGTTCTGCCAGTGGTGGAGGTGATGGTGTATCCTGCCACCAACTGGACGTGTATGATCCGGGGGGATAGAACTAGGAAGGTTTGGCAGTGGAGGAGGGGAATGTGGCTTGGCTTGACTTCTGGCCGCCCGCCCCTCGGGGTCAGGGTGAACCACGTCCATGGCTCCGCAAAGGTTGCTGAACTTGTGGGACTCTCTGGCTGGAGTAGGGTTGGCGTGGTTGGAAGCCCCTTCCGTAGCCATGAAAGAAGCGAGAAGCAGACACAGGCCGGGATGTTGCGGTGAAGCCTAAGGACTTGGCTGTAGCCCATGAGTTCTCAAAACGCTCAAGCGATGCATCTGCTTTGTCTCCATAGAGATAGGAGCCATCAAAGGGCATGTCCATAAGATTTGCTTGAACATCCCCTGAAAATCCAGACGTCCTCAGCCAGGCGTGGCGCCGTATGGCCACTGTTGAGGAAATCGCTCTGCCTAGCGAATCTGTTGTGTCCAAGCCACAGCAAATGGTGAACTTCGCTGCACCTCTCCTGTCTGATATAGCTTGGAGGAGCAGATTCCGGTCCTCCTCCGAGACTCTGGGCAGCACCTGCGCAACCGTATCCCATATCGAATGGGAATAACGGGCCAAAAGGCATGCGGTGTTCACCGGCCGCAATGCTAGCCTGGCAGAAGAGAACATTTTCTTCACAAATGTGAGAGGCTGGCTTAGTATATGGAGCTCACTTATTTAAGTGAAGCACCTTGCACTAATCCAGGCAACCCTTATGGTGATTTTAGTGGTATTAGACAACATTAGAAAGCTCTCTAAGTGGTAGCTGTGGAGAGCAGCCTTTAGGCTTAGTCCAGAAGGAGTGTAAAGCCGCTTGTTTTACCAGTACTTAATCTTATGGTATAGGTTAAGTAAAAAGGAATCACAGAGTGTAGTTATAAAAAATATGTATTTTATTACAAACACTCACTAACACAATGCAATATCTCCTACCCGGAGATATATTCACAATACACACAATACTTTGAGAATAGAACACTGAAGTAGCACAAACACACAGGGGTCTCCAGGGGGAGACCAACCATATATTAAAATAGTGGAATGCGAACCATGACGAAAGTCGAGAATGGACCCAGAAGACGTAGGAGCCAAAGAACCACCCAAGGTGAGTATCTAAGAACCCCAAGGAGTTTGTGTGCAGAGTGGGAACATGACTGCATGCTCAATCTTAGTCAATAGTTAAGCCGCAGTTGCAGTTTCAAAGAAGATGGACCCTTCCCAGTAGACCCTGAAGAAACCCTGTGGAAGATGGAAGATTGGAGAGTCACCCCACCCATGGATACCCCAGTAACCAGGATACCTACACCAGGGAAGCTGGGTACATAGGTGTGAAGTGATGTCGGAAACCGCCATAGACCACAATGGAGGACTTCAGGAAAAGTGAATGTAAATGTTCAGTATTTGTAAAGCGCGAACAATTACCCGAGGGTGTCAAGGCGCTGGGGGCCGTCGGGAAGATTAAGCGAGCTATTGCCCAGAGTCACATGGTGCTGGGCTGATCTGCCACAGGCGCCGGGGATCGAACCATGAGCCCCCAGGGTCTGGAGTCAGCCGCCCTGGCCGCTGCACCACACCTCTTCCCTAAAAGTGCAGCTGGAGAAGAAGATGAAGGAGTCCGGAGGAACCCAAAGGTGGATTCGAGATGAGAAGTACCTGCAAGCAGAGGGGACAGAGCCTATGCCACTCAGGAGTGACCAGGAGCCACGGAAGACGAATGCCCACTGATGTCGATAAATGTAGAAGAGTTTACGGTGCCCTTGAAGTTGCAGCTGCGCGGACCAGGCGATGCTGTGGAAGACCAGGAGCCGTTCACGAGCTGTCCCATGTCAGATGTTGAGAGCCAGGGGGTCAGTGTCCGGCAGGGGCACCAACAAGCCTTGGCAGCGGCAACCAACGTAGTTGTCGAAAAAGGTGCATTGTCGGGACCAGCAAGGTCCAGGTGACTCACCACGAGCAGGTAAGTCAGAGTACGCCCCGAGCTACAGGGGGAGCCCATTGGAGCCAAAGAAGACCCTCAAGAGGACCCACGGGCCGAAGGCACAGGAGTTGCAAAAGGACCTCGAGCAACTCACCAATGAAGAAGGCCCATGGTGCAGAGGAAGCGGTGAGGGCAAAGATCTTGGCTGAAGGAGTTGCTTGAGGTTGGAGCTTGTTGGAGCCTGAAGATCTCTGGAGGGGAGAGTCAACAAGCCTTGGCAACGGCAAGTCGACGCAGTGCACAGGGGTTCTGTTCCAGCGCTTCCGCCGAGGGACACTGGCCTCAAACTCAGTATGAAGACAGTGCAGGCCTCGAGGGAGTTGCAGAACCACCACCTGTGTTGCTGAGCCTTTCGGAGTCCGTGGGAGCCTATGATCAGCAGACCGATCAGCGGTGTTGTGGTGCCTGCGGATGCAGGGGAGTGACTCCTTCACTCCAATGGAGATTCCTTCGGGTGTCTTGGATGTCCACAGGCCTGGTGAAGAACCTGTATGGAGCACGGGCACAGACATTGAAGAAGACTGGGAGGATGATGAGACCAGGAGCAGCAGGAATCTTCCCCGTTGCAGTGTCGGTTCCCAAAGCGAAGTTCAAATTGTTCAGACGGTCGAAGTTGAAGTGGTGTTCGATCTGAATCTTGTCCCATGACGAATCTAGGGACCCACCCTCAGGTGAGCCCTTAAGTACCCTTAGGAAAGGGTTGGGACAATTCAGGGGTCCCTCCCAGAGGAGGGGCTGGACAGTGGGGATGAAACTCCCATGTCCTTTGTCCAGTTTCGTGCCAGAGTGGGAGTCAACGGCTCCCTGAACTGGTTTGAACTGGAGTATACAAGGAGGGCACCAAATGTGCCCTTCAAGCAGTCTCAGTAGCGCTGGCAAGTGCCCCCACCCTGCCCAAATACACTAAACCCTGTCTGGGAGGTGGTCACACCTCCCTGTGACAGGATACCTATTGTTCTGCCTTCCCCTACTCGAGCTTGGCTCAGCAGCAGGAGGGCTGTAGGAGGCTGGCTTAGTATATGGTGCTCACCTATGTAAGTGTAGCACCCTGCACTAATCCAGACAACCCTTATGGTGATTGTAGTGGTCTTAGGCAACCTTAGAAAGCTCTCTAAGTGGTAGCTGTGGAGAGCAGCCCTCAGGCTTAGTCCAGAAGGAGTGTAAAGCAGCTTGATTTACCAGAACGTAATCTTATTGGTATAGATTAAGTGAAAAAGAACCACACAGTGTATTTATAAAAATATGTCTTTATTATATAACACTCCCTAACACATACAAATGTCTACCACTCGGAGATATATACAATGCACACAATACTTTGCAAAGAAAACAGGTAAGAAGCACAAAAACACAGTGGTAGCCAGGGGGAGACCAAACCATATATTAAAATAGTGGGATGCGAACCACGACTCAAGTCAAGACTATACCCAGGAGACGTAGAAGTGCTGGGGACCCAAGGAACCACCCGAGGTAAGTAACCAGGAACCCCACGGAAGTCGTGTGCAGAGTGGGAACACGACCGCGTGCTCAATTCAAGTCATTGGGTAAGTCGCGGTTGCAATTTTGAAGAAGAAGGACCCTTCCAGTGGACCCTGAAGAAACCCCGTGGAAGACAGAAGGTTGGAGAGCCATCTCACCCGTGGATACCCTAGGAACCAGGATACCTACACCAGTGAAGCCGGGTGCATAGGTGCGAAGTGGCGTTGGAAACCGCTGTCGAACTCAATGGAGGACTTCAGAAAGATGCTGCTGGCGAAGAAGGGAAAAGGGTCCCAAAGGTGAATTCAAGATGAGAAGTACCTGCAAGCAGAGGGGACAGAGTCTATGCCACTCAGGAGTGACTAGGAGACACGAAAGACGAATGCCCACCAATTTCGGGTGTTGCAGGAGAGTTGACGGTGACCTTGGAGCTGCAGCTGTGTGGACCAGGTGACGCTGTGGAAGATCAGGAGCCGTTCACGAGCTGTCTCGTGTCGGATGTTGAGAGTTGAGGGGTCGGTGTCCGCAGGGAGCACCAACAAGCCTTGGCAATTGCAAACAACGTGGCAAGCGAAAAAGGTGCAGTGTCGGGACCAGCAAGGTCCAGGAGACTCACCACAAGCAGGGGAGTCAGAGCAGGCCCGAGTAATCAGGGGAGTCCACTGAAGTAAAAGAAGACCCCCAAGAGGACCCACAGGCCAGAGGCACAGGAGTCACAAGAGGACCTCGAGAGGCTCACCAAAGATACAGGCCCACGATGCCTCAGATGCGGTGAGGACAAAGATCTTGGTCACAGGAGATGCTTGAGGATGTGGCTACTTGGAGCCCAAAGATCTCTGAGGAAGAGAGCCAACAAGCCTTTGCAACGACAAGTCGACGCGATGCACAGGGGTTGGGTTACTGCGGTTCCAACGAGGGATACTGGCCTCAAACTCGGTGAGAAGACAGTGCAGGCCTCGAGGGAGTTGAAGAACCACCACCTGTGTTGCTGAGACTTTCGGAGTCTGTAGGAGCCCAGGATCAGCAGACCGGTCAGCTGCGTTGCGGTGCCTGCAGATGCAGGGGAGTGACTCCTTCACTTCAAGGGAGATTCCTTCAGGTGTCTTGGATGTCCACAGGCCTTGGAAGGATCATGTATGGAGCACAGACAGAGATGTTGCAGCAAATTTGCAGGACGACGAAACCAGGAGCAGCAGAAGTCTTCCCAGTTGAAGTCTCGTTGCCCAGAGCAAAGTCCAGCGAAGTCCAAAGTGCCCAGATGGTCGAAGATGAAGTGGTGTCTTGATATGAATCTTGTCCCACAACGAATCTAGGGACCCACCCACAGATAAGCCCTTAAGTACCCTGAGGAAAGGGTTGGGACGATTCAGGGTTCCCTCCCAGAGGAGTGGCTGGACAGTGGGGAGGATACTCCCATGTCCTTTGCCCAGTTTCGCACCAGAGCGGGAGCCAACAGTTCCCTGAACTGGTTTGAACTGGACTATGCAAGGAGGGCACCAAGTGTGCCCCTCAAGCAGTCTCGGTGGCACTGGCAAGCGCCCCCACCCTGCCCCAATACACTAAACCCTGTCTGGGAGGTGATCACACCTCCCTGTGACAGGATATCTATTGTTCTGCCTTCCCCTGCTTAAGCTTGGCTCAGCAGCAGGAGGGCAGAATTATGTCGCTGGTCGGCAGCAGCCCTAGTTTGCTGTCCGGTTCTGGAAGACTGGTACAAGGAAGCACTGAGGGCCTCCCAGAGGAGCTTTACAGTGCATGGAATCATACCTCCCACATCGTTTACGGTGTGGGCATAGGATTCCTACATGTTTGATACCAAACATGACAGGGTTCGTTACAGCCAGTTTAGAGATGGCCATTGCATAATGACAACTGGCAGCTCTATATCTCGTATTGGCTGATGCACTTACAATCCGGGAGAATGGACTCCGAATGTTGTAGGGGTGTCCTGCTCATGCAGGGGCACCCTCACTCTTAGAACCAGGCACCCTGAAAGGCCTGCCTTAGGGATGACTTATAGGTTTTAAGTGCAGTGACCTCAGATATAAGCAAACTTATATCTGTCGTAAGTAGTGCTAGCACCAGCTTACACAGACTGCAATGGCAGGTCTATAGTAACAGTTTGAGTGGTCTCCCATGTGTGGCATAATACATGCTTCAGCCCATGGGGGACCCCTGGTGTACCTATGCCCTGGGTACCTCAGTACCTTATATTAGGGACTGATAAGAGTACACCAGTGGCCAATCTGGGATGTACCTAAGTACTCACCACATCCAATTTATGGGAGGAAGCACAGAGACTGGGGTCCTGATTAGCAGGATCCCAGTCAGACGAGTAAGAAACAGCATAACACCAGGCAAAAAGTGGGGTAACCATAAAAGCAGATCCTACTTTCCTACAAGGGCAGAATCGTGTCTCTGGTCGGCAGCAGCCCTAGCTTGCTGTCCGGTTCTTGAAGACTGGAACCGGGAGTGTTGAGGTTACCAAGCATGACAGGGTCCGTTACAGCCAGTTTAGAGATGGTCATCGCGTAATGACGCATGGCCACTCTATATGTCGTAATGGCTGATGCACTTACAACCCAGGAGAATGGACTCCGAAGGTTGTAGGGGTGTTCCGCTCATGCAGGGGCACCCTCACACTTAGGACCCAGCACCCTGCCTTCAGGATTGAAAGGCCTGCCTTAGGGGTGACATAGGTTTTAGGTGTAGTGACCTCAGATATAGGGAAACCTATATCTGTCGTAAGTGGTGATGGCACCAGCTTACACAGGCTGCAATGGCAGGCCTGGAGTCACAATTTGAGGGGTCTCCCATGGGTGGCATAATACATGCTTCAGCCCATGGGGACCCCTGGTGTACCTATGCCCTAGGTATCCTAGTACCTTATACTAGGCACTTACAAGGATACACCAGTAGCCAATCTGGAGTGTATCTAAGTACTCACCATGTCCAATTTAGGGAGGATGCTCCGTGACTGGGGTCCTGGTTAGAAGGATCCCAGTCAGACTAGTTAAAAAAACATAATGACAACAGCAAAAAGTGGGGTTGACCATGAAAGCAGAGAAGAAGTGGAAGCTTGGACCACCAAGTGGGGTGGGGAGTGAAGAAAGCTGGGTCCCCTAGTGCAGGGTGATGGCGGTGGGCAATCGTTCTGTTCACAGGAGCCCCTGTGCTGGACTTGGACCAGGTGCCCAGAAGAACGTCTGTTAAGGCCTCGTTGAAAGGCAGCAAGGGTTCCGAGGTGGAGACACCAGGCTGCAGGACCTCTGTCGAGACATTAGTCTTGACTGCCACCGTAGGAAGCTGCAGGTCCAAGACCTCAGCAGATTTATGAACCACCATTGAAAATGACGTCCCCTCTTCCATAGCCAGGTTAGGGGGGAGCCAGCATGTCAAAATCTGGGGAGGTGTCCAGGCCGCAGGTATCACCCAGTTCCTCATACCAGTCCATATCTTGAGGTTCCCCCTCCCAATCCTCCTCATTCATTCCTAACCCTTCAGAATAGGGCAGGTTTAATGGAATGGAGCCATAGTGGCACAACGTTGGACGCGGCGCCCGGGAATGTCACTGAGGTACAACTGGTGCCGGTCGGACCCGGGAATGGGTCCGGTAGGAGGCCGTGGCGCCGGGACCGTGGCCAAAGGCATGGAACCCACGGGGACTCCTTCATCTGAGCCTGCAGGGCCTGAAGGCACGCCGGCAGGGTCGGGCCACCCAAATATGGCGCACATGGAGTCATAAAATTCTTTTAGTTGGATGGGGGTCGCTCCTGGAACCGGAAAGGGAGGGAAACGCGGAGCCGACCCAGGCACCCACTACGCGGAGCGGGGCCTCGAACGCCAAGGTTCCTCCGTCTTGTCGCGTGACGGACAGAGCGAAGTCAAAGCACGATTTGACTTCTTGTGCTTCTTGTGTTGCCTCTTACCAGACTGCGACGACTTTAAGGAAGAGGACTTCGACCCTCCGGAGCGGTGCTTGAACCTTTCTCTCAACCGAGACCAGGAACGAGATCAACAAGATGACCTCTGTGGTGCTGGATGCCGGGTCGCGATCAGCTTCAGGGAACGCTCCCTCAAAGCCTTCGCCGCCATGGCCCGGCAATCGGAGCATGACTTTGTGTCGTGGCCGCGCTCCAGGCACCAGAGACATACAAGATGGGGGTCCATGACCGACATGGCGCAGGACAGGTGCCGCACGGCTTGAACCCTGAGGTCTTCTTCCTAAACAAATCTATCACACCAAAAGGAGTCGACAAAAGTAAAAAAATAGTCTGTCAAAAAATGACGGATCTGCGCTGGCTGGTGCTGGTGCAGAAAGAAAAGAACTGGCGTGAACCCTGAGGTCTTCTTCCTAAACAAATCTATCACACCAAAAGGAGTCGACAAAAGTAAAAAAATAGTCTGTCAGAAAATGACGGATCTGCGCTGGCTGGTGCAGAAAGAAAAGAACTGGCGTCAACGCGCTGGAGTGGCGGTTATATTGATGACACGGACGTCATGATGACGACGAACACGACGACCTCATGCGGAGTCGACCGACGCCATCTACTGGCACACAGGGGTACTGCTATCAAAAACTTCCAGATCCAGCCTGACGCCTGGAACTTCAAAGTTAAGGAATCTGCGGCTAGATGTCTCTATCAGATAATATTGTTTTTTGATTATTTTAATGTATTTTAATTGTCTATGTTTTAAAGTGTATGTATTAATGGGCCTGATTTCAATGTCAGTCAGAGTTGCCTCCCACCAACACCATTTTCGGTGTGGGAACTGCCCGGCCATAGGTCGGCAGTTCCGCACACCTCATTACGATGCGACCATACATGGTGTGGCAGCAAACTCCAATTTCTCTATGGGAGCTTATGCGGCGGGTGGAAACGGCCCACAGCACAAGCTCCCATTGAGAAATGGGAGTTTGTGAAAATCCCTGCTTTGTGTGGCAGGCACCTCACATAGGTGCCCCCCAGGGACTTAAAAGTAAGGCCAGGGTTTAAGGGAGACCTGCTAGGGGCCACCAAAGACAATTTCCGACAGCAGTTCCATATCAGAAAGGCCGACATGGAAATGCTGTCGGAAATCCCGACGGCGGAAACGCCGTTCATTAGGGATTATGAGGGCTTTCCGACTGGCCGACGGGCTCCTGAAGCCCGTCGGAACTGAGTCGGAATCCCCGGCCGGTTTGAACTCCGACCGCTGTCATTGTAATACGGCGGTCGGATTTTAAACATACAATGTCGGTCGGAAAGCCTCCGACCGACATTGTAATCAAGCCCAATATTGTTAATGTTTTTTAAAATATTGTTATTTAATTATTAATAGTTTGGAAATTTAAGGGCCTATTACGATGGTCGGAGGCCTTACGACCGACATCGTCGGTTTCAATTCCGAACGGCTGATTATGATTCAGCCGGTCAGAATTGAAACCGGCCGGTCATTCCGGATGGTTTCCAACGGGCTCAAGGAGCCCGTCGGCCAGTCGGACCCGGCCCGTAATCCAAATGGACGGCGGTTTACGCCGTCCAGATTACGATGCACGGTTTACGGCAGGATTTCCATTCCGGCCTTTCCAACATGGAAACCCTGTCGGCAAGCGTGTTTGGGGGCCCCTAGCAGGGCCCCCTTTCCTTTGCGGCCTCTGGTTGAGGCGCCTGCCACGGGGTGCCGGGATTAACACCACCTCACATTTCCCTATGGGAGCATGTACTACTGCCGTTTTATGGCCGTAATACAAGCTTCCATAAGGAAATGTCGGAATGCGACCGCACCACATCATAACGAGTCGGTCGGTCCTGTTTCCGAGACGGGCGCGTCCACCCTGCATCGTAAGAGGCCCCTTAATGTTATAATTTATTTTTCATTTTTAGTACTGTACCGGGTTGTGGGGTTTATAGGGGTACAGGTTGGGAAGTAATTTCATTATAATTAATTAATATCTTATTTTTAATTAATATTTTGTGGTTAATTGATTATTAGCTATGTTAATGGTATAATTATTATTATTTTTTAATTATTTTTTAGGTGTGGGTTGTGTTTTTTGTAGAGGTATAAGGTGTGAAGTTAATTAATTACAATTAATTATTAATTCATTTTTAATTAGTATTAATTATTTAATAAATATCAGGTGCGGGTAATGTGTTTTGTAGGTGTATATTGCGGAAGGTAAATTAATTATAAATAATTATTAATTAAAATGTAATAACATTTAATTAAATGTGTTAATTTTAAAACTATTTGTTTATTTTAAATACGTTTTAGGCGCAGGTTGTGTGTTTTGCAGGGGAATAGGGTGGGAAGTAAATTCATTCTAATTAATTAATTATTACTTGTAAATTAATAAGGATTATTTACTTGATAATTAATAATGCTTATTGTATAATTGGTTTTTTTTTAAATTAAGGTTTGCGTTGTGTGTTTTGTAGGGATTAAGGATGGGAAGTAAATTATTTGTAATAATTAATGATTATTTTTTAATTAATACTAATTATCTAATAGAAAATTATGGTAATTGTGTAATTAATTATTTTTATATTACGTTTTAGGTGTAAATAGTTTGTTTGTTAGGGATATAGGGTGGGAAGTTATTTAAAATAGATTTATTTTAATAATTATGTAAATTGTGAATTATATTAAATGTTTTTATTGTCTTTGTGTTTTGTTTTTGTATGTGTAAAGGGTGTGTAGGAAATTAATTATACAAATTAATAAATAAAGTCAATTTATAATATTTATAGAAATGATTAATAATTTTGTTAAATATGTAAATACAGAATTATTTAAATGATATATTAGTTGTGAGTTGTTGAATTTGTAGGAGTAAATGATTGGAAGTAATTTAGTATTATTAAATAATTATTAATAATAATTGTTTCCTTGAGATTTTATTATGAAAATGATGGAAATGATAATTTGTTAATTTATATAATTAGTGTGCATTGTTTTATTTTTTATGAATAAATGGTAGTGAGGTAATTAACTATAATTATTTAAGGAATAAATAATTATTATGAATATTTTAACTAATATTTAAGTATGTAACATGTGGAAATACTATTATTTTAATAAAGATTTTTAGATATGTGCTGTGTACTTAGTTAAAGTGTAGGATAGAAAGCTAGTTCAGGAATAGCAAATTTAAAATTAGGAATTTTTTTTTTTAATATGGTATTTATTATTGTATGAGTCAATTGTCTTGTGTTTTTTAAATGTAAACGATATTGTATTTATTAGTGTTTAATATTTTGAGAATATGGTTTTGTATTTAATTTATAAAAAATAAGGGGCCCATTAGGATGTCGGGCGGAAGCACTACCGCCGTGCTGGCGGATGCAAAAACCACCAGTTACCGCCTGCACGCAGCAGTCCACACGCCCGCCCGATTACGATGCGAAAAGTCAGCCAAACACCGCCGGCAAGCCAGCGACACCGTCCGCCATCAAAGTGCGCCCGTACACGTAGCGGCGCAGCACAATTGACACACACCGTCCGACGAAACACGTACCGCCCGGCGTACAAATTACGATGCCGCACACAAACTGAACCCACGGCTAAGAGACACCGTACGTCAAACCGAAGCGGTAACACGAACGCCGAGCACGGACACCGAAGAAGCGGCACCCCCGAGCATGAATCCAGCACTGCAGGCCCTCCCTATGCTCTATCTGATGCACCACCAAGGACGCAACGTACCGCGAAGACGCAGGTAGGCACACATACAACAAGTGCACGCAAACAGCGCACACAGTGCAAGGGCGGAAAAAGCGGACAACCCCCCACCCCCGCGTGTACACGACACATCTACCATAGCATCCACATATGACACACAGGCCAAATTGTAACATCTCGTAACACATGTGTACACACCACCTGGGACTAGGAACCAACCACCCCGTCACGGCCCCAAAGCGGCGATGACGCTGCCACACATGCGCACAACGCAGAGGCCAACCGCAGCGCCATGCATGCGTCGCACACAGACACAGGGACACAACCAAGCAGCACACACACCAGCCCCACCCCGAACGCACATGACACGTGACAGGCCTGCCACAGACATGTCCCCAACGCCCAATTCACGGACAACACCCAACGTCACACAACCGACGCACACATGTCAGTGAAGTCACGCAACAGCAGGACACACCCCAGTGCAACAAACATGGCGAAGCACACAGCGGCGGCAACACCAACTAGGAGAAGCAGGGCCCCTTCGGGAAGAGGAACGCCAGTACCACACTGAAACACCCATACCACCCTGCACATATGAACAAGACATACAAAACGGAACACCAAAGAGCCCGGGGACCGACAACAGGTGGCCCAAGAATAACACTCACACACAAGGCCCAACGCAGAGCGGAAAGGCAGCCTGCCGCCCACACAAGGGAGAGCAGACAGCACTGAATGACCTTCCATTCCAACTCCGAAACCACAGCCCTACGAAAGAAGCCGGTGAATACAGCCATTGTCCAATAAAAGACCAACACAGGCATGCAGAGGAGACCGACCACAGGGCAGATAGCGCATATCACAGAAGAACACAACGGACGGGAAAGAATAAAGAAAACACTCCCCCATGTCGGCCCCATGCAAGTTAATTGGAAGGAGTCACACATCACTGACCTTGAACTGTCTGAGAAGCATGTGGGATGAGGGCCCGTGTCCTCCGCACAAGCCAACAGAACACAAGTCCTGTCTCCCTACGACTACACAGAGCTCACAGCAACCTCGGAGCGTGCACATTGCAGACTGCACACACAGCCGGAGCACGCCACCACAACGCACCGCTGCAAAATGGCAACCGCAACACACCTACCCAACTACGCCGGACAGGTCAAGCTGTACAAAACCAACCTGATACATATATTGGGATGCGAACTCCTGTCCCTGCTGAACGTAAGTTACCGACTGACTTACCGCATCACATTGTTCAGCTGCGTCATACCCGTCTTCTACTGTCGGAGGTGTCCCTACCAGCATCCCGTGGAGATGTGTCTCTCCAACCCGGCATGTCTAAAGGCGGACCTGCTAGTACTACTCCTCCCTCTGGACGCACACGACAGGGCCTGCTCTGCCTATGGGGGCATGGCGTATGTGGCCAACATCGCACCCGCACTGAAATGGGACCACTGTGCCTCCACACGACGGATCATCGAGCACAGCTACATCGAATGTCACCCAGCATGCCCCATCATGGTCCTCCAAGGGACAACTTACGAACAACACCTTGACAGCCACCATCCGCTACATTGGCTGGCAAACATAAACACCACCAATGACATGGAAGCCCTGCTGGACGGCATCGCATACCTGACAACCTGTAAATTCGTCGGACCCCAACGCAGGTTCCCCGATTGACCTATGATGTCCAACCCCGCACCCATGCTTAGCTTCCGCACGGACTGGCCAGTCACCACCACAACAGCCATACCAAACGACCGGCAACAATTACCACACCATCAACGACATCGCCATGACATCGGATATGACCGGGACATGCACACTGTTCCCCATCACATCCAGGAACACCGCATGCATCGTGGGAGGCAGTGGCATGGGGTCTGTGTATCGCACCCACATGGACGGAACTGCACGAACAACCAGGACACGACATGGATCCAGCGCCCATGGACACACACACCGCTCAGTGGACATGAATAGGTCGCCTGGAGTCTGTGGGTGCTGCACCCCTCCCACCCCCGCCCCGGGAATCCCATACCAGGACCTTTGCACGGACGACAAGTGCAAACAACAACAACACGACCCCAGTGACTGTGACATGTCCAGTAACCACCACATTGCAACAACAAGTGGCACGCCGCTGCATGCACGCAAGCACATGCCCTGATGTCATCTCACATGCACGCGTGCATGAGGAACAACCGCAGCAAACCTGTCACATGGAACTGAGATGGACTGTGCCCATGATGCCAAGCGGTCTGGTAGGCTACTTGTATACCGTCTGTGTCAAAGTCCGCAGCTCCGCAGCTATACGTAAATGTACATTAGCACAGCCTTGGCCAAGCAGATGTAACTCTGAAGCCCACATCCCACATGCAACAGCCAATCACATGTAACCCCACACCCTATCCCATTTGTAATCATGCTCAGTATATCCTCAACATGTATTCCGCTGCCAGTAGTGTCCACTATACTGCATCACAGAGGACAGAAGACTCAATATAATGTTTGAAACCAAAACTGTCTCCGCTGACTCATTTCACAAGTACGAATGAGAGAGGATGAGAGTATGTGAAGTACACGGCAGTCGTGACATGACCATGTAGTCCACTGGTATTGGATGTCAACGCAAATGAGTAGCACAACTGTGGAAGACACACATGTGTCGTGTGAAGTCGTATGGACGCAGTGCTCAGGTGGGTGGGTGCGACGGGTAGATGCGCACATGCCAAGTTGGAGCACGCCGTGTTGGGAGGGGTCATGAACAGTACACCACCGCTTCCCTGGGCATTGTGAGAGGACACCTGTCGGGGGGAAGTGAACACGTGTGTGCACAGCAGCCGGGCACACGAACAATGCGGAACCAGGCGCACACGTCAGCCCACCCTCCGTGGACTAGCTGGATCCTGTTGTGCGCCCGCCATGCCCCTTGACAAGGCACACACAGCCCCAGTCGACCAGGTGTAACCCCAACATAGTCAATCCGCACAGGCGATACAGGGCACGGGATGGCAGTGGAGCATGGTGTGTGAGAGGTCTCCTCGCGCTCCTCCTGGTCATATCACGCAGGCAATAGAACCTCAACGTGTAGCATGGCACAAGTCAAATGGAAGTGTAGGGGGGACGCACCTCAGCACGAGCAGCACTGACGTCACGGGAGGTGGCTCGCACCATCCCATCCATTGCCCATTATACCAACCACGCCACATGCCATTGCGACTAAGTGCAAGCGCGTGCGCCACCACCCCCGAGCCCTCCCCAGAGAGGCCAAAGAGTGAATGTGTGGGCCATCAGTCACAGACGGACGCGGCCTGGCCGCAAGGGCAGCCACAGCCACTGGGTGTCGCAGGTGGCGGATCCGGAAGGCGAAGACTGTGATGCATAGTCCATGCAGGCCGGGTCTCCATTTGGGGCACCACGCAGGTGGACGGCGTCCCGCCACACATCATACCCTGAGACAGCCCACTCGTGCAACTGGACCCACACATACACTCCTTGCCCTCTCTGGTGCGAGCTTGGGGCTGCCTGTGCAAGCGCTAGCCTCGCAGGTGCACATGCATATTGGGGGAGCGAGGGGAGGACATGAGGGCTGGGGCGAAGATGACTGTATCACTGTCAGTGAGTACAAGGGATGACCCAGATGTGGAAAGGAAGAGACGTGTCCCGTGTGTACTGCAACTAGTCGCCAATCCAACTACCCCCCATGTCCGGAATGTAAGCCCGCACCTAGGCCCGCCCATCCGCCACATCGAATATACCACCAGCACAACAACCTTCCCATTCGAAACACTGACTGGGGGTGGCGACCAGTGAACAAACATGTGTAGCCTACCCACGCGTACATGTGGGCCCTCCATGATCCATGTCACCTGCGGCAAAGTCATGACATGCGCAATGAGGGAAGTGAGGTGAGCTGTCCGCCCCACGCACAGAAGGTGCATCAGCTCCACAGACCCAGCAGCGAGTCCAGCAGGGGTCACATGTGCAGGGGCAGCTGTGCCTGGTGTGAAGGCACATGCACATAGACAGCACATCGACCAATGTGTAGTCTGCCCACATCTACAGTCCATCATCATGCGGACATAGGAATTGTACACAGGGCAACACATCTTAGTGGGTGCACCCACCGTGACCAACAATGCGCAATCATCGACGTACCCGCCCTGTGCATGGCCCCCCACCCAACGGAGGCACATCCAGTGCCACCATCCCACACACACAAGCCTTCCACGGAACATGCTGTGTCCAATGGTCAGTACAGAGTCAGCGCCCATCTGGTGGATCCTGAACAGGAGACACATGCACACACATGATAGCTCCCACTATGTACGTCTGCCACCTGGCACGTGCAATGTAACCTCTCACCTGTGACGTGTGACTGCAAGCACACAGCCGTCTTGGCATGGGGCTGTCAATGTGGACACCTGTCAATGTTTCGGGAGGTGTGATCCGTACAGTGCTGTACATAGGGTGCAGTGCTGACACCTACTACTGTCTCATATCCCCTCGTGCCACAGGTCCCACTTGTTTTGGCCGCTCAGCCTGTGCCCACATCGTCGTCGTCGTGTGCCATACTCATCCAGCCTCGGAAGCAGTGCCATGCTCAGCAGACATTCATGTTGCCGTGGCGTTGCCGCTTGACGAATATGCAGTCAGTCCCCATCAGCACGCCCCGCAAGTCATTGGGGCCTAGATCCCCATGTGCATGACCATGGCAGTGGTTTGCATCACTAGCCATTGCCATTGGTGGGAGACCTGTGTAAGTGTATTGTGGCCGTGCCGTCCCTGCTTGACAGCTGGGCTGTGACTCATGTGCTTGCTCAGTCATGTCAGTGATGTGAATGCGAAATTGCTATGTGTTGTGTTGCTCTGACATGTGTCCACTGCCATCTTCCCTAGGCGGAGACCGAACATTGACCGCCCATACCAATTGCTGGCGGACATGGAGGATACTGAGGTCATAAGGAAGTTTCGGCTGGACAGGCCAACCCTGCATCGACTGTGTGCCATGTTGGAACCCCATCTCCGTCCCCGCAGGGTGTATCCGACAGCATTCACCCCCACGGCTAAGGTGATGGCCGCCATGCATTTCTTCGCCACTGGGTCATTCCAGCACACAGTGGGCAGTGGAGGAGGGATGTCCCAGCCCATGTTCAGCAAGGTGCTGAGGGATGTACTGGCAGCCATGATGCTGTACCGAAACAGGTACATCAGATTCCCCAGGGCTCGTGAATTGGCGGCAGTGAAGGGTGCATTCTATGCCCTTGGCAGGATCCCACACGTCGTTGGTGCCATTGATTGCACACATGTTGGCCTTGTTCCACCACAGGCCACTGAGCACCTGTACCGCAACAGGAAGCACACGCACTCCCTGAATGTGCAAGTGGTGTGCCTTGCGGACATGGTGATAACCCACGTGTGTGCAAAGTTCCCAGGCTCGGCCCATGACGCACACGTAATGCGCAACAGCATCTTGCCACGACTGATGTCCAATCTGCAACAGGATCGTGGCTGTATTGTCGGTGAGTATGTGGAGTGGTGTAGCGTGCTGGTTGTGCGATGCTGTCCCCTGTCCAGTTGGAATAGCAACGGTTCTCTGTGTCCCTCACACCCAGGTGACTCTGCGTACCCGAATGGGGCATGGCTGCTCAGTCCATTGAGGAATCCTCGCACCCCAGCAGACGATCGCTACAATGAGGCACATGGGAGGACCAGACGTGTGGTCGAGCGTACCTTTGGCCTCCTCAAGTCCAGGTTCAGGTGCCTGGACCGCACCGGGGGTGCGCTGGCGTACTCCCCACAGAAGGTGTGCCAGATAGTGGTGGCGTGCTGCATGCTGCACAATCTGGCCATTCGGAAGCAGATCCCCCTCATTGTGGATGACGGAGATCAACCAGGGCCCCAGCCCGCAGACCAGGACAGCTCGAGTGAGGAGGACAGCGGAGAGGAGGAAGCTGGGAATGTGCGCCAGCAGCTCATCGCCCGCTACTTCACTTGACGGTGAGTGTCCATGTACGACGGCTGATGTGTCTGTATTTGTGCAGGTGTGTGTGTGCTGTGTCAGGGTGGCCTTTTGTTCACTGCGTGCTGTGTGTCAACGCTCCATGCCCAGGTTAGTATGCCACTGATGGTGGCTGTGGCATTGTGCCCTATTGCTCTGTGCGATGTGTGTACATTGCTTGTAGTTGTTGACATGTACTGTGTGATGGGTGTGTGACACACTCATTGAATGTGCTCCTGTTCTGTCTCCCACCCCTAGGTCCCTACAGGCCCTCCGGTTCCATTGCCATGCCACGCATCAGGTGCCGTTCCGCTCAAGGTGGCCGTTGTATTCCGTACAATTAAAACACAGGGCACAGACAGCAGTTTGTGGAAGAGGTGCATTTATTTCAAACTGTGACATGTGATTGTGTGTAAGGTGATGACAAAAGTGGTGCGTGCAGTGACAATGAGCTGTCGGTCATGGCTGCGTGATGCTCAGGGTGTACCCACTGGTTCTATGTCCATAGTCCAACACACACATGCCATCCAGATGGCTGTGTGGAGTGGGATCGTAGTCCAAGTCAATGCAGTGGGTGGTCAAGGAAGGCTGGCTGGCTGCCTCACTTGCGTCTGGAGCGTGCGAAGTCCTCCCGGGAGATCTGTTTCCACTTCGGACGGCCCCTTCCACGTTTGCGAGGGGGTGCCTGCTTGCGACATGCTGGTGGTTGAGGTGTGCTCACTGGCTGTGGACGCAGGGGAACTGGACACTGCTGCTCGACCCTGCGCCCCGGCAGGTGGTGGCGGAGGGGAGCTGCTGTCCCTGGCTGTGACCTCACCGCCACCACCAGCTGGCCCATGAGGTCCACGAGTTGGCCCATACGGGCGTCCATGGACCTCAGCACCCCCAGCACCTCACGCGTGTCTGTAGCTGACCTGGCCCATTGTCCTTGGGCCTCTTCATAGGCCCCAAGGACTCTGGCCATTTGAGGCAGGGCATGGCTCCCAGGGGAGGCTGGCGTTTCCCTGACCCTGCTCCTCCTACCAGTCCTGCTGCCACCGGCCTGCCCACTAGCCACATTGCTCACCACGGTCCTCGCCCTGGCTCCCAGGGTGGATCCAGTCGTCCGGGCCACCACCTGCGCTGGGGCTGGGGCCAGCGAAGACGTGGTGGCGGTTGCGGCAGTGGTAGTGGCCGCAATGACCGTGGGTGTGGCCGCAATGACCGTGGGTGTGGCCGCAATGCCCGTGGGTGTGGCCGCAATGACCGTGGGTGTGGCCGCAACGACAGTGGCAGCAGGGGGCTGGGAATGTTCAGCAGCCCTGGATGATGGGTTGGTGGGTAGGAGGGGTCCTGGGGAGCGGCTGGGCCCTGCCACACTAGATGGGCCTGCTTGGTGGTCCGTGTCCGAAGAGGAGGACAGATCCTCCACATCCGTGTGTCCTCGTTGGGGGCTTGTAGGCTGGCTGTGCTGGCTGCTGTCTCCATCCCCAGCATCCAGCAGTTCGTCACCTGTGGAGAGAATGAGATTTGTTATTGTGTTGCACCTGGCGAAGTCTGTATTGGTTGTCTGACATTCTCCGTTCGTGCACTCTCGTGCACGTGTGTCCCGGAGGCGGGTGTGTGGCTGTACAATCTGTTGTTGTGTGTGCTTGGCAATGGGACTGTGTGCTGTGCACATGTGGCATGGGACGGATTGGCTATGCCGATGGGTGTGTTGCTGTGCTCCTACTTATTGTGACTCTGGTGTATGCGGGCTCCAGGCCCATCCTGGGTCTGGTTTGTACTTTGCTTTTGGGGTGCATATGGAACGCTTAGGAACGCATTTGGCAACATGGGGGTCATGCCCCAGGAACGCATTTGGGATGGAATATGCTTTTGGGGTGCAAATGGAACGCTTAGGAACGCATATGGCAACATGGGGGTCATGCCCCAGAAACGCATTTGGGATGGAATATGCTTTTGGGGTGCAAATGGAACGCTTAGGAACGCATATGGCAACATGGGGGTCATGCCCCAGAAACGCATTTGGGATGGAATATGCTTTTGGGCTACATGCTGTGAGCCATGGGTGCCGAACGTGACATGTGTTGTGGCAGCATGACAGTGCATGGTCTGAGGTGTGTGCATGCCTGACATACCCTGCATATTTGCTGTCTGTTGTGATTACTGGACATGGCATTGGACGCATCGTTATGAGTGTGTGATGGTTGTGTGCCACCCGACGTATTGCAGTTGTCCCATCTCCTTGGTGTGCGTGCTGCCCTGTGCCATGTGCATCACTGCAGTGCTCGGGGGGTGTGGCCCATGTTGTGTGTTGTTGCTCACAGTGTGGCGTGCGCTTCATTGACTTCTGGCACATGGTTGGTCATGGGCATGTATCTTAGCGTGACTGCTGTATGTGTGGCAGCTGTGCGGATGACATGCCTTTCATGAGACTGGGGCTGACGGATGGGATGGATGGTATGTTGTATGTGCATGGTGTGTCTGTGTGTTTGATGGGTTCAGTGGTGTTCGTGTGCATTTATGTTGTTCCGCTCTGTTGCGTCTAGTGTTGTTTGTCTTACATAGGCGTAGTTGTGGGGTGTGTGGTTGACAGGCAGTAGGGGCTACATGGACAGGACTTCAATGGTGTTTCGGTTGTGTGTGATGGGTTGCACAGTGGCTGCCGTGTGGTACTATATTCAGTGTGGCTTGTGCATGCAGACGTGGCTCCTTGGGTGTTGCTGTGTCTGTGATGGGTCATGTGGGGTGTGAGTCTGTGGTTCATGTCCGTGTGCACATTGTTCACTTGTTCGTGACAGTGGGCGGTGCTGCGTGTTCGTCTGCTACGTAACATGTCCCATGTGTTGGTCGTGTTACGGTCCTCATGCCTCCAGTAATCCAGCCCTGTCCAGTTTCCCACCTGCAGGTTGTTCGTGCGTGCACTGTACTGGATGCCACATGGTTCTAAGCGGGGGTGCTCCATGTTGCAGGTCTGTGGGGGTGGGGGCGGTGTTGTGGGTCGTGGTGATGGCTGGACACCCACTGACACCGATTGTTGTGGACCGTGATGTCTACCTTTCGGCTGTCGGTGTGC
Organism: Calotriton arnoldi; assembly: GCA_963921515.1. Lineage (NCBI taxonomy): Eukaryota > Metazoa > Chordata > Amphibia > Caudata > Salamandridae > Calotriton > Calotriton arnoldi. The sequence continues at coordinate 4,027,277 of CAWUFW010000174.1, forward strand.
ACTGCGGTGGCTGACACGTGGGTGTGGGGTGTGGGGGATGCTCCTCCTTGCTGTGCTGTGGGACTAGGGGCCTGGTGTGTGTTGTACTTGAGCTGTCCACCCTCCCACCCACTGCACTTTGTGTTCCTGCCACTTACCTGTTACTTGTCGGTTAGTGCAGCTATGGCGGACACATGGGTGTGGTGGGTGCTCGTTGTGGCGCTTCTGGCATACTTGGGGACCTGTTGGTGGTTACGTGGCTGGCTGAGTGTACACATGCCCCCACGTATCTTACAGTTGTTAGGTTTGGGCTGTGTGTGGTGGTGTCTGTTGCATGTGTGTGTGATGTGTTGTGTATTGTGTGCTGGACATGGGGGTGTTTGTCCCTGGGAGCTGTGGCATGGTGGTAGTGCATGTGAGTACATAGCGGTGTGCTGGTATACATTAGTTTGTACTTACCAGCCTCCACTCCCCCTGCTAATCCGGCGAGGATCTCCGGATGTATAATGACTCGCACCTTCTCCTCCCACGCTTTGAAGGTCTTGAAGAGCGCGGGATTCCCTCCGCCAGTGACGGCAGCCAGCTCTCTGTTCTTGCTCTCCTTCTTCTTGACCAGGCTCTTGACGTCATTCCACCGTTTGTTGATTTCAACTCTGTTCCTGGGCAGGGTCCCGACTGCATTGACCTGGTCTACGATCCGGTTCCACATTCTCTTTCTGGTGGCTAGTGGTGTGTGCTGGACCAGGTTCCCATAGATTTGTGGGTGCACCTTGATAATCTCGTCGACCATGACCGTCAGCTCAATGGGCGTGAACTTGGGCATTCTTTGTGGTGCCATGGTGTTTGTGGTGCTGGTGCGGTGTGTGTTGTGTAATGTGCAGGGGGTTTGTGGTGCCGGTGTTTGGTGGTGGTGGTGGTGGTGGTGGTGGTTGTGATGTGTGCGTTTCTGTGGTGTGCTGCTGTCCTTGCTGTGTCACTGTGTCCTCTCCTCTCCTCTCTAGTTTGCAATGTTGCAAGGGGTTGTGGTCTGTGGGAGTGCTGCTTTTGTACTTACCTATGTGGGTGTGTCCTCATGGTCTGTTGTTTTCAGGTGTGTTGTGTCTGGTGTTCTGGCCTTTGTATTTTTTGTTTGTCCAGGGGGGTGTTTTCGGGATGTGTACTGTGCTTGTGTATTTGTGCGTGCCTTGCTGTGTGGACTTGTTGGCCATGTTGTGTGCGATTGTTTTTGTCAGCGGATGGTTTCTGTGCAGGGACGTGGGCGCCATGGCTTCTGCCGTGTCAATTCTCATCGGCGTTGTTTGCGCTGGCGGGCGGTATATTTGTGGTTTACCCGCGCTCATGGCGGTGCGATCGTAATTTCACGTGCGGTGTGTCGGCCGTGAGGGCGGGCGGTTTTGTGTTGTCGTGCGTGTTTCCGTCCGTGGCGGGCGGTTTGACTCCGACTCGGACGAGGGCGGGCGGTATCTTGTGTGGTTTTTCCGCCGATGGCGGTTTTCGGTTTGTGTAATCGTAATGGCGTGGTCGGTGTTCAGACGGTGTGTGCGGGCGGATTTTTGCCGCTTTCATGCCTGGCGGATTTTTTCACGCCCGGTATCGTAATGGGCCTTTAAGTGTAGTAATTTATATGTATTTAACTTTGTAATAAGTATTTATTGTATTTAAAATGTATAAACAAATATAATTATACTTTCTTTTTTTTACATATTTATATTTGTAATGGTTTATGTTTTTGAAGTTATTTTATTGTATGATAGTAGGATCTGCTTTCATGGTTACCCCCACTTTTTGCTGTTGTTATTCTGTTTTATGAATAGTGTGACAGGGATCCTGCTAATCAGGACCCCAGTCACTGTACTTTTTCCCTAAATTTGATACTGGTAAGTACTTTGGTACCTTCCCAATTGGCTACTGGTGTACCCTTTTAAGTCCCTATTTTATGGTACTGAGTAACCCAGGGCATAGGTACACCAGAGGTCTCCCCTGGGTTGTAGCATGTATTGTGCGACCCAGTGGAGTCTGCTTAAACTGTGACTACAGGCCTGCCATTGCAGCATGTGTGAGTTGGTGCTTGCACCTCTCACAGCAGATCTAAGTTTCCTTATATGTGAGGTCACTACACTTAAAACCTATAAGTCAACCCATGGCAGGTTCCTCAGTCCTGAGGGCAGGGTGCTTGGTTATAAGTGTGAGGGTGCCCCTGCATGAGCAGGACACCCTGACAAACCCCGGCGACTCTCCAGGCTTTGTAAGTGTGGTCAGCCATTTAATACATATAGTGGACATCAAGTTATTTACGAGATGTCTAACTATACATTGGCTGCACGTAAACCAGTCATGCTTGGTATTAAACATGTTGGAATCCTACCCCAACACCGATTTCAGTGTTGGATGTAGGATCCCATGTACAGGTGCTCCCCTAGGGTGCCCCCTACGTATTCCCGGTACCAGCCTTTCAGGGTCTAACAGCAAGCTAGTGCTGCTGCCGACCACAGACACGGTTCTGCCCTCCTGCTGCTGAGCTAAGCTCGAGCAGGGGAAGGTAGAACAATAGGTTTCCTGTCACAGGGAGGTGTGATCACCTACCAGACAGGACTTAGTGTATTGGGCTGGTGTGGGGGCGCTTACCAGCGCCACCAGACTGCTATGAAGGGCACATTTGGTACCCTCCTTGCATACTCCAGTTTGAGCCAGTTCAAGGAGCCCTTGGCTCCCGCTCTGGCATGAAACTGGACAAAGGACATGGGAGTATCCTCCCCTCTGTCCAGCTCCTCCTCTGGGAGGGACCCCTGAATCGTTCAAACCCTTTCTCTAGGGTACTTAAGGGTTTACCTGTGGGTGGCTCTACAGATTCATCGTGAGACAAGATTCAAACCCGAAACCACTTCAACTTCAACCGTCTGGGCACCTGGACTTCGCTGGACTTCACCTGGAACTGAGACTGCACCAAGGAAGACTCCTGCTGCTCCTGGTCTCGCTGTTCTGCAAGTCTTCTTCGTCATCTATGCCTGTGTTTCTTCCAGGTTCCTCTACATGCCTGTGGGCATCAAGGACACCCAAAGGAATCTCCCTTGGAGTGAAGGAGTCACTCCCCTGCATCTGCAGGCACTACAACAAATCTGACCAATCTGCTGCTCCTGACGTCCCACGATCTTCGAAAGGCTCAGCAACACAGGTGGTGGTTCTGCAACTACCTCGAGGTCTGACCTGTTCTCTCAGCAAGTTTGAGGCCAGTATCCCTAGTCGGAACCACTGGAACAGAACCCGTGTGCACTGCGTCGACTTGCCGTTGCCAGAGCTTGTTGACTCTGTACTCCAGAGCTCTTCGGGCTACAAGGAGCTCCGTTCTCCAGCATCTCTTCCTGCCAGGATCTTCGTCCTCACCACATCCTCTGCACAGTGGGCCTGCATCTTTGGTGAGCTACTCGAGGTCTTCTTACAACTCCTGTGCCTTCGGCCTGTGAGTCCTCTTGAGGGTCTTATTTGGCTTCAGTGGGGTCCCCTGCTTGCTCAGGCCTGCTCTGACTCTCCTGAAATTGGTGAGTCCTTTGGACCTTGCTGGTTCCAACACTGCTCCTTTATCGTTTACAACATCTGTTGCTGCTGCCAAGGCATGTTGGTGCTCCCGCCGGACACTGACCCCCTGGTTCTCGACTTCCGATGTGGGCCAACTAGTGAACAGCTCCTTGTCTTCCACAGCGTCGCCTGGTCTTCACAGCTGCAGCGACACGGTCACCATCATCACTCCAGCATCTTCCATCATCGGAGGTCATTGCTCTTCCATGCCACCTGGTCACTTCCGAGTGGCATAGACTCTGTCCCCTCTGCTTACAGGTTCTTCTCTTCAATAATCCACCCTTGGATTCCACTGGACTCTTTCACCTTTTTCGCCACCAGCATCTTTCCTGAAGTCCTCCATTGTGGTCTACAGCGGTTTCAGACGTCACTTCACACCTATGTACTCGCCTTCCCTGGTGTAAGTATCCTGGGATATCCACAGGTGGGGTGACTATCCAACCTTCTGCCTTCCACTGGGTTTCTTCAGGGTCCACTGGGAAGGGTCCTTCTTCTTTAAAACTGCAACAGCGACTTTCCCATTGACTTGTATTGAGTATGCGGCTGTGTTTCTACTCTGAACACAGCCTCGGTGGTGTTCCTGGATACTTTCCTCTGGTGGTTCCTTGTGTCCCCAGCTCTTCTGAGTCTCCTGGTCCAAGTTCCGACTTCGGTCGCAGTTCGCATTCCACATCTTTAGTATATGGTTTGGTCTCCCCCAGGGGACCACTGTGTATTGTGCTTACTTATCTCTTGCAATTGAAGTATTCTTGTAGATGTGTGTTAATATCTACGGGTAGGAGATATACATAACATAAGTATTTGTAAAGCGCACGTTCACCCCAGCAACGGGGCATCTTGGCGCTGAATAACAGATGTTTATTGTTACCCAACTCAATGGTACTCATTTTATCGACTTCAAATGGATGAAAGGCTGAGTGGACCTGCCGGGATTCGAACCTGTGACTATGAGGTTGAACACAGGCCCCTGCAGTGGATGCATTAGTCCACTGAGCCACCAGACCCGGCTGGGCATACTAATGTGTTAGTGAGTGTTGTGTAATAAATAGACCTATTTTTATAGCTACACTGTGTGGTTCTTTTTCATTTAACCTACACCACATGATTACACCTGGTAAAACAAGCTGCTTAACACTCCTTCTGGACTAGGCCTGAAGTCTGCTCTCCACTGCTACCATTTAGAGAGCTTTCTATGGTTGTCTAAGACTACTAAAATCACCATAAGGGTTGTTTGGATTAGTGCAGGGTGCTACACTTAAATAAGTGTGCACCATATACTAAGCCAGCCTCCTACAATTATGTTGAAGTGAATTAGTTGGTTTCTAATGTTGCACTGACTGGAGTGGGAATAGTTCATTTTACCCCTTCGCCATTCAACCCTTTCCCTACTGTTGCACTGACTGGAGTGGGAATAGAAATTTTTCCCCTGTGTAATGTAATAGTTTTCCTACTGTTGCACTGCGTGAAATGGGACTAGTAAATTTTATCCCTCTTTAGTCGAATTGTTTGTGCACTTTTGTATAAATTGTAGTGGGAACAGTATGTGTATTACATTTAAAATATTACAGTATTTTATATTGTTACAATTTATATTATTATGTTTTAGTTTATTTAAAATTATTACTTTTTAATTGTAAATTTTTTTAATGTGCAAAACTATTTTAGTAAATTGTAATTATTTATGTTGCTTGCTTTTTTACTTGGATTTAAAATGGCTTTTTTTAAAAAAAATGTATGTTATTGGGTATTTGTATCTGTACATATATCTTTTTTAAATATTTTTAAAATATTCAAAAAGTTATTAAATTATAATAGAAATTAAAATTATTTTGCTAACAATAGTTTTTTAACTAGACATATGTAAATATACATATATATTAATATATATGTGTGTTTAACTATTTTAAAATCAGTTTAATGTTATATTTGTTCAAATAAATATTAAAAATATTATATTTTTATTATATTAATGTTATTATTCAATATATTTAATATTTACAATTTAAATTTATATATATATTTAAAAAACAATATTTTATACTACTATATTAGTGACAATATTTTTTTTCACAATATTTTGTACCTACCTTTATAAGTATAGGGTGACGATATTTTTGACATCGATATTTAGGTCACAATATTCTTGTATCTCGATATTTCCAGAAGCAATATTTTGTCAGTGAACCGGTAGGAGCACCACATATCATGCAGCTGCATACACACAAATGTCCCACCAAAGATTGGCAACACTAGATTATCTGTGGATAACGATGCAAGATTTTCACAGGACCTCAGATTTTAAAATCATCCACACCCTATTAAGTGATCACACCATATTGTCTAGTTTTCTCTGTTTGGATACCGCCCCTCTGCATAAAGAAATCTTGTTAGGTCATCAAGCGGATTTGGAACCAGTTAACAGGATTATGTGGGACAGCAAATCAAATATTGATAAGCAAATACAAGTATACTTGTTGGCTGTGGAAAAAGACCTTCTATTCCCAATCGAAGGATGGTCAAATTTCACCAATAGCTTGTCGAAGTCTTCAGCCTCACTGCAGCCTGGTCCTCGTGCTTTGTACAACTATTGTTCAGGCTTTATTAAACAGCTGAGATCTGCTATTGTTAAAAAGACATCTAAACAGAAGCATCAGGGCAGCATACAGGGACTCAACAAATACAGCTCTGAAGGAGCAAATTAAATTGGTATGCAAAAATTATAAGCGTCATCTCTATGAAGAAAAGCAGCGTGTGCAGAATACATAGTGAATGGAAGGCGGTTTTCCATGCAATAAAAGCCTCTAAAATGTATGGCTCACGGACTACAACTTATCTGAGAATCAGAAAAAAAGAATTATCCAACATCTCTGCATCGGGATGGTCAACATACATTTCCTCGCTCTCCCTCGACCCTCTCCCTTCGTCAGTGGAGCCAATAGTCAACCAGGACACAACTAGAGCTTCTGGCCAGTGTGCAGTTCTGAACCTAACCATGGAGGAGATGGTTCTAAATACTTGGGGGACGATGCGCTAGGCAGGCGCCCTGGCCCAAACGGCCTCTCGGCTAGCATTTTCAAGGCAGCAACAGCAGAATGGTCTATTTGACTGACCTCACTGTTTAACTCCTGTTTATTAAGAAATGAGGTGCCGGAGAGCTGGTGGGGTTACCTCCTAGTCCCAATACATAAGAAGGGCTCTTTTGACAAGCCAGAATACTTTCAACGTATTGCTCTCCTAGACCTTGAGGGAAAGTGCTTTGCAAAAATCTTGTACAAAGAATTGGAGGCAGGGGTGTGGGATAAAAAATTATCCCAGCCATTCAGACTGGATTTCAAAAGGCCAATGCGACAGATGTCAGTCTGCTGTGCGTATCAGCTCTGAACAAACATGCAACAAAAAAGGCTGCAGGTTTCCTTTATAGCGCATTTATTGACTTCACCACAGTTTTCGACAAAGTGGATGGAGGCTTGATGTGGGCTAAATTATCAGTTCAGGGCATTCACCCACGCCTTTTGTCAGCCATCATGAGTCTTTACTCAAACACATGGGTCAAAAGGAGAGTTTCTAGCAAGTGGTCTACGTCAGGTAAAGGTAAATTCGTAAAGGTAAATTCGTACTTGTAAAGCGCACTGCCACCCCAACTGGGGCATCCTGGCGCTATACGCATACCGCTGTGGAACCCTTCCTGGCTATTCCCTGTGAAATGTCCACTCCTGGGCACCCCCAAGGTGAAGCCAGGCATCCCAGTGCTGGTGGGGCCGTTGTGGAGATTAAGCAAGCTATTGCCCAGAGTTGCAGAGTGGGACCCATGATTAGAATAGGCACCGAGGCGAGAATTATCAGGTCCGAGGAAATTGAGTCCAAGAACTGCCGAGGCGGGAATTGAACCCTGGTCCCGGACCAGATCTCTGCATCAGGGTCTGCCGCTCTAACCATTGAGCCACACTTCTCCACCAGCAAAGATCTTTAGCAAAGAACTACACAAATAGAGGTCTTAAGTAAGGCTGCATCTTGGCCCTTTACTTTTCAACTTATACTTAGCTGATTTGAATGACCATATACGTGCTGCCAAAAGTTTTCCACCAAAAATTGCAGGTAGAAGTTTACATTTATTGCAGTACGTTGACAACACAATATTCAATCAATCAATCAGGGTTAGAGAAGCGCAACTACTCACCCGTGGGGGTCCCAAGGCGCAGGGGGAGGTGGGGGGACGGCTCCGTAGAGTGCTGAGGTCATCCAAAGAGACAGGTCTTGAGGTCCTTCCTGAACAGGGGCAATGTGGGAGATTGCCAGAGGTGGATGGGTAGGGTGTTCCAGGCTTTGGCTGCGAGGTAGGAGAAGGACTTTCCTCCCGTTCTAGTCTTGTTGATACAAGGGATGGTGGTCAAAGAGAGCTGGGCTGATCAGAGGTGTCTTTTGGGTGCGTGGAAGGAGAGGCGACTGTTCAGGTATGCGGGTCGGGTGTTGTGAAGGGCCTTGTATGCGTGGAAGAGGAATTTGAAGGTTATTCTTCTTTTGACTGGAAGCCAGTGGAGATCGCTCAGGTGTTGGGTGATGTGACTGCGATGGGGGATGTCGAGGATCAGTCTGGCTGCGGCGTTCTGGACAGTCTGGAGTTATTATTGGATCAAACATCAATCGGGCTTCAAAGATCCTTGACCAGCCTGGCTGATTATTGTAAAACAAACAAGCTCAGCATTAATGAACCAAAACCAGGATGCTAGTCTTTGGAAAAAGGAACATCAAATATTGGGCTTGGTTTGTAAATGGCCACAAAGAGAAAGTCGAAAGAGTGACCAACATCAAATATTTGGGAGTATGGCTAAACGACCTGGGCCTTCCAACTGCTCAAACTGAGGCACTGGCAACAACAGCGAGTGCTCTTACTTTAGCCTTTCAGTGCATGCTTACGGATCTCTCTGCAATTTGTAAAATCATCGATTGTAAACTAATGCCTACTTTTACATACAGCTCCTTTAATTATAAAAATTGCTTGGCAAACTGGTTGGACCGGGCGCGATGCCAATGTTACAGGTTCCTATTTAAGCTACTGGCTTGTACAGTGCAGGCACAGATTCTGGCTCGTCAAGAGTACGTGCTCAATGCAAGTTTTCTTTATCTATGTTATAGTTATCAGTAGACGAGCCGGGTCCTTAAAGCAGTTCTTGTGGGACATCGTTCAATATAAATCCTCAGAAATGCACAAGTTTTATCAGGCGGTGATCGATCAACTTGGCTCTTCCAGCAAAAGAACAATGACAAATATTGTTGAAACAAGCCAGATTATTGTCAGTTCAAGATGATTTACAAACCATCCGCACAAAAATTAACTCACATCTAACATAGGGCTTATATCAACTGCTAACTTTCCCAGCGTATCTATTGTATCCAACTGAATTTAACATCAAGTCACAACTACTGCGCTTGCGGCTCAGCCTGATACTGCTTAAAATGTACAAGTACGGACGTTTAACAGGTGATCAGGATGTCTTTTGCAGGGGCTGTTGTACTACAAAAGAAAATCTTTTACACATTGTAGGAAGCTGGCTCTGTATATACTTTATCAAAATGATGTATAGTTTGCACAGAGTTCAGGGAGCCCCCAGGGGTATAGCAGAGGCTATATTAGGTAAGTACTAACATCTCTCGTTGCGGTAGTGTGGGCGAGCAGTTAGGCTTATCAAGAGGGTGTGTTAAGCATTTATTGTATTCACTCAATCAAGGACTGATACACACACTTAAAGACAATATAAAAAAGGTATACTTGTGTTTTAGTTTTAGAACCAAGCAGGACTTGGCACAGGTAAGTAAAATACACTTCTCAAATGCAAGACTGTTCAAGGAAATGCATTTGTGGTTGAATTTGCAGTTGTTACAGGTTTGTATTACTTTGAAATACAGTTCGAATTACATAGTAATTACTTTCAGATTACATTTGGATTACTTTGAGTACTGGGGTGATATGCCTAGATACCACACTGTAAGTTCGTGCAATACAAGGCAAGTACGACTTTTTATACTTTGCTATTGAGTTCACTCTTCTCTATACATTTAACAGTTCCACACTTTTTAGGCCCAAAATCTTATAACATGGGTTTCTATGGGAGAAAAATGGTTATCGGTTTTGAAGGTAAGTACTCGACTTACAAGGGCGAGTTTTGGGGGAGTTAGGATGAAGGTTCCTCAAGGTCTTGATGGGCACTCAAGCTGCACCACCAGCAGCACTGAGACGGCTGGGTGCAGAGTGCAAAGGCCCAATGTTAGCCAGTGGGGCTAAGGGGTCTTTGGTTACCGACTGCAGACGAGCAGGCCACTCGGTGTGGGAGCAAAGTTCCTGGGGTTAAGGTCAGCGCTGCAGGGGCCAACGACCAGCGCAGGAGCTGCACCATCAGCGGCACTGGGGCGGCAGGGTGCAGGGTGCAAGTCGAACGTCGGAAACCCTGTGCTTTCAAATGGAGACCTTCGGTTTCGAAAAGATGCTGCAGGCTCAGGCAGGGAGGCTTCCTGAAGGCGACCACCGGCTGGAGAGGTAAGTTGGGATCTTGGGGTATGCGTGGACACCGTCGGTTGGGCCACCCAAGGCCGTGGGGCATTGGATACAGGGGTGTCTTCTGGCATCTGGTTTTCTTACCAGCTCCGGGCGCGGTCGGTGGGACTCTTCAGGTAGAGGCTGGAGGCTTGAGGGAGGTCAGGGATCACCAGATCCCAGGTCAGGTTTGCTGGGGAGACCTCCTTGGGGTGTTGGGCCACTCAAACTCGGGCCGTGGGCGGCAGGTGCAGAATCGCGGAGACACGGGTATCTGGATTCTGGAGGTGAGTCTTTGGTTGAGCAAATCCGGTGCTCATAGGAGACGGAGTCTGTGGGAAGGTCACAGGGCCGGTCCTCCAGGCTCTGGGGGTTGCTAGCTGCTAGACTCGCCGGAGTTCTTGTTGGAGTCAGGTCGTAGACAGGACAGGCCGGTAGGGCTGGGGCCAGGGCAGTTGGTGTCCTATTCTCCTTCCTGGGTCAGCATGGCTCTTTGGTCCTTCTGCTTTCTTCCTCGAATCTCATGAGGCAAGGTTCAGGGTCGCCCCTAAATACTAAATTTATGGGCGTTTAAGGGCTATGCAGGTCGGGACCAATGAGTCCCTTCCATGGGGTGGGTACACCCTCTATTATGCCAATCTCCAGTGGGGGAGGGCATGAGCCTCTTCCTGGTTGGCTGAGTCCCCTTATCTTCAATATGGAGGGGACTGAGATGTGTGCTTCACCTCGCCTCTCCCACCTGAGGGGTGGGGTTGGCAAAGGAGGGCACACCTCTCTTCCTAGCTTGGATTTCCCGCTGATTCTCCCACCCAAAGTGAGGGCCAGAACAGGTAGGAGCAAGTTGCTGGGGGCAGCAAAAGGCAGGAACAGTGTCCAAAGGCGGCAGGCCTGTAAAGCTTCCCCTTTCGTGGACCCAGCCCATCCTGGGAAGGAGGAATGACACCTCTGCCCAGGATAGGCTTTGTTTCTGGGCTCAGAGAGCGGAAGCTCTCTACCCAGGGGTCCAGAAACATGTCTGGTGGTAGCAAATGGTGGGCAGTCATTCAGGAACCACACCAGGGCAGGTCGATTTTCAGGGGGCATCTCTAATATGCTTTCTGGGTGCATTTTACATTAAATCCCACCCAGGCATCAGTGTGGGTTTAATGTGCTGAGAAGTTTGCTACCAAACTTCCCTATTTTTAGTAATGGCCATTATGGAGCTGTGGAGTTTATAATGACCAACTCCCAGACCATATACTCTTTATGGCTTTACTACACTTACAATGCCTAAGAATAGACTTAGACACTAGGGGTACAGGGCTCATGCCTCTGTACCCTCACCTTAGGGCTAGTGCACTCTGATAGAGGGGCGACTTTTCTAGGCCTCATGCAGTAGATTACAGGCATGGCACACAGGGATGTATGCCATGTCGACTCTTCACCTTTCTCTGCACAAAAACACACAGCCTGCAGTGGCAGTGTGTGTGTGCTAAGGTCCAGGACCTCCAAGGGTGGCACAATGGGTGCTGCAGCCCTTAGAGGCCTTCCCTGGTCACAGTGCCCTTGGTACCCATGGTACCTTTTACAAAGGGCTTACCTGTGGCCAGGGATGTACCAATTGTGGATACAAAGGTACAGTCTTGCGAAAGAACGCAGGCCCTGGGAACATGATTGGCAGGGACCCAGGGCACATCAAGTCAGGTTGCATCAGATGTGGGGGGTAACCATGCAAAAAGGGGCACTTTCCTACACACATCCTCTGCTTATGCCCTTTCTTGTCTTCTCTTAGTGGAGTTAGTAAGGCTTTCCCTTTGCATTATCTTCTCTCTTTTTGATTGGTTGGTGTTTTCACGGACTATATTGAACAAACTTGTTGACTCTCCAGACATACTGTACCCCCTATCTTATCTTAGGCAGTGGAGGTCACTGAATTCCCCTCTGATTATGATGGGAATTGCACTGAACTGCATTTCCACTTTAGACATCATGAGGGATCCCCCCTTCATAGCTTATTCGCACAGTAGCCTTTGGGATAGACTATTGCATGCAGAATTTGATATGAATTGCGCTGAAGCACTTGGGCATTTCATGAAGATGCATAAAAGATGCTGAATACCGTGGCACCATGGACCTAGCAGGCCGTTCCTGTTGTATTCTCTTCTTTCTTTTTGATTGGGTGGTGCTTCGACGGTCTATATTAATCAACTTTGTGTGAGAGGCTGGCTTAGTATATGGTGCTCACTTATGTAAGTGTAGCACCCTCCACTAATCCAGGCAACCCTTATGGTGATTTTAGTGATCGTAGACAACCTTAGAAAGCTCTCTAAGTGCTAGCTGTGGAGAGCAGCCTTCAGGCTTAGTCTAAAAGGAGTGTAAAGCAGCTTGTTTTACCAGTACTTAATCTTATGGTATAGGTTAAGTGAAACAGAACCACACATTGTAGGTATAAAAATAGGTATTTATTATTAACACTCACTAACACAATGTATTATCTCCTACCCGGAGATATAATACATTACACACAATACTTTGTCAATAGAATTCGTAAATAGCACAGAATACACAGTGGTCCCCAGGGGGACCAAACCATATACTAAAATAGTGGAATGCGAACCACGACCTAAGTCGACAATGGACCCAGAAGAGGTAGAAGAGCCGGGGACCCAAGGAACCACCTAAGGTGAGTATCTAGGAACCCCACGGAGGTTGTGTGCAGAGTGGAAACACGACCGAGTGCTCAATGTTAGTCTATAGGTAAGTTGCGGTTGCAGTTTTAAAGAAGAAGGACCCTTACCAGCGGACCCCGAAGAAACCCCGTGGAAGATGGAAGGTTTGAGAGTCACCCCACACGTGGATACCCCAGGAACCAGGAAACCAACATCAGGGAAGCCGGGTGCATAGGTGTGAAGTGACGTCGGAACCCGCTGTAGACCACAATGGAGGACTTCGGAAAAGATGCCGCTGGCGAAAAGGTAAAAGTGTCCGGTGGAACGCAAAGGTGGATTCAAGGTGAGAGGTACCTGCAAGCAGAGGGGACAGAGACTATGCCACTCAGGAGTGACCAGGAAGCACGGAAGATCAATGCCCACCGATGTCGGAGATGCAGGAGAGTTGACGGTGCCCTTGAAGTAGCAGCTGTACAGACCAGGTGATGCAGAGGAGGACCAGGAGCCATGCACGAGCTGTCCCACGACGGATGTCAAGAGCCAAGGGGTCAGTGCCCGACAGGGGCACCAACAAGCCTTGGCAAAGCAACCAAAGTAGTTGAAAAAAAAGGTGCAGTGTCGGGACCAGCAAGGTCCAAGTGACTCACCACAAGCAGGTAAGTCAGAGCATGCCCCGAGCAAGCAGGGGACCCCACTGAAGCCAAAGAAGACCCTCAAGAGGACCCATGGGCCGAAGGCACAGGAGTCGCAAGAGGACCTTGAACAGCTCACCAAAGGATGAAGGCCCACAGTGCAAAGGATGCGATGCAGGCAAAGAGCTTAGCTGCAGGAGATGCTTGAGGTAGGAGCTTCTTGGAGCTCAAAGATCTCTGGAGGAGAGAGTCAACAAGCCTTGGCAACGGCAAGTCGACGCGGTGCACAGGGGTTCTGTTCCAGCAATTCCGACGAGGGATACTGGCCTCAAACTCGGTGAGAAGACAGTGCAGACCTCGAGAGAGTTGCAGAACCACCACCTGTGTTGCTGAGCCTTGCGGAGTCCGTGGAAGCCCAGGATGAGCAGACCGGTAAGCTGCGTTGTGGTGCCTACAGATACAGGGGAGAGACTCCTTCACTCCAAGGGAGATTCCTTTGGGTGTCTTGGATGTCCACAGTCCCTGTGAAGAACCTGTATGGAGCACAGGCACAGACGTTGCAGCAGACTTGCAGGACGACGAGACCAGGAGCAGCAGGAGTCTTCCCAGTTGCAGTCTCGGTCCCCAACGCAAAGGCCATCGAGGTCCACAGTGCCCAGACGGTCGAAGTTGAAGTGGGATGGGATCTGAATCTTGTCCCACGATGAACCTAGGGACCCACCCCGAGGTAAGCCCTTAAGTACTCTAAGGAAAGGGTTGGAACGATTCAGGGGTCCCTTCCAGAGGAGGGGATGGACAGTGAGGAGGATGCTCTGATGTCCTTTGTCCAGTTTCGTGCCAGAGCGGGTGCCTTCTCCCTGAACTAGTTTGGACCGGAGCATGCAAGGAGGACGCCAAATGTGCCCTTCAAGCAGTCTATGAGTGGCGCTCGCAAGCCCCCCACTCTGTCCCAATACACTAAGTCCTATCTGGGAGGTGTTTAGACCTCCCTCTGACAGGATACCTATTGTCCTGCCTTCCTCTGTTCGAGCTTGGCTCAGCAGCAGGAGGGCAGAATTGTGTCTCTGGTCGGCAGCAGTCATAGTTTGCTGTCCGGGTCTAGAAGACTGGTACCGGGAGCACTGAGGGCCTCCCGGAGGAGCTTTACAGTGCATTGGATCATACCTACCACACTGCTTACAGTGTGTTGGTATGATTCCAACATGTTTGATACCAAACACGACAGGGTTTGTTACAGCCAGTTTAGAGATGGTCATCGCGTAATGACGCATGGCCACTCTATGTATCTCAATGGCTGATGCACTTACAACCCTGAAGAAGGTTGTAGGGGTGTCCTGCTCATGCAGGGGCACCCTCACACTTCGAATCGAGCACCCTGTCTTCAGGATTGAAAAGCCTGCCTTAGGGGTGACTTATAGGTTTTAAGTGCACTGACCTCAGATATAAGGATGCTTATATCTGTTTAAGTGGTGCTAGCACCAGCTTACTACAGGCCTGCAATGGCAGGCCTGTAGTCCCAATTTGAGTGGTCTCTCATGGGTGGCATAATACATGCTTCAGCCCATGGGAGACTCCTGGTGTACCTATGCCCTGGGTACCTTAGTATCATATAGTAGGGACTTAGCCAATCTGGAGTGTACCTAAGTACTCACCATGTCCAATTTAGAGAAGAAGCACAGAGACTGGGGTCCTGGTTAGCAGGATCCCAGTCAGACTAGTCAGAAAAAAATAATGACACCAGCAAAAAGTGGGGGTGACCATGAAAGCAGATCCTACTTTCCTACACTGTGCCTGACTCTTCAGACATGTTGTCGGTCCTATTTTACCTTCGGCAGTGGAGGTCATTGACTGCACCTTTGATCATGATGGGATTCGCACTGAACTGCATTTGCACTTTAGACTTTAGGAGGGATTCCCCCTAAGTAACAAATTTGCAAAGCAGCATTTGGGCCTGATTCGTTACATGCAGCTCCTGATGTGAATTACATGGAATCACTTGGGCACTTTAGATCCCTTGTGGTATTCCTTTATTACTATGCAGATAATTTGCACAGTAAAATATGGTAAAAAAAAAAAAATCGGTCTTACTCCACTGCTCTGGGGTGCAGGGTATATACTGGTTACCATTTGCCCTTTAACTGTTTGAGACGTGAGATGCTGGTTTTCAATTTTTATGGAATGATTCAATTAGGCCTTGAATTCATAGGGCATTTATTACAGAGCCTCTGGTTATGACGTATGACCTGTCTTTGGGTTTTTATACATGTTCACACAGAATGCACTCGATAAAGGATTAGTCGTATATTAATCATAGTTTTCCCTGTCACTGATCTTAGCTGAGGTTTCTATGACTCTTTTTAACTATAGCTGTTGTGATATATTTTAACTTATCTGTATTTTTTTCCTAGTTTCTTTTTTGCTTTTTCTTGCTTACATTGTACATTGAATGTATGGTTTGCAATGATTTTAATTAATCGTGCAAAGAATAAAAACCTTTAACCTTCATACATTTATGATGTACGTAAATGTGTGCATGGGCATTGTTGTCTGAGGGTATGTTTTATACAACAGTAAAACCTACTAGCTTTTGTAAAGTTTGTTTTACTCCTCACCACCAACACCAGAAAGGAACTCAAACCTTTTAAGGTATTAACATAGCATAATAAAGCATAAAAGGTTGAGTAAGTCTGGATGTCAAATTCCACTCCTGACAGACTATAGTATGCTTTTCAAGTATCTTTGAAGTTAGCTAATAAAATAAAGAATTAGGTGTTAGAGGAATGGCAGGGTCTTGTCTACTAGGTGTTTGACAAACAATACAGTCAAATGCCTGGCAATGCCCTACTGATAACTGCTGTAATATTTCCAATGTGAGACCAAGAAGAATAACAAGCAAGTCTCACCTTTTCTTCTTCTTCTTCCTCTGAATACTGAGGTACCCATGTATTCTCGTTTCCTGATGTTTCTAAGTAAAAAGTGTTGGGGATGACTTCAGCATCGCAGTATACCAAGGAGCAGGAACTGTTGGGGTTCTCCTTCAAATGCTGATTGTGTCCTTGTACCCCATCTGGATATTTGCTTGAACACCTTGCCAAAAAAGTGATTGACATCAGCTATATAACTGTTAACAGTTCATCACTCTGCACTTTTCCCCACATAGTTACAAAATCACTTAAGTACTTTAAGTACAAGAATACTTAACCAAAGTGCAAGGAAGTGGCTATTTATTTTCAAAACTAAATATCCTGCACACAAATGCAGAATGCCAAATTACATTTAAAACATTAAGGGTCTAATTACGATGTTGGTGTCCGACCAACACCATTGCGGAATGGAACCCCCCGACCATAGGTCGGGGGGTTCCAACCGCTGTATTTGGATGCGGCAGCCTTATGGCAGTTGGAAACATACATTTTTCAATTGCAGCTTGTGCAGCGGGCAGAAAAGGGCTGGAGCACAAGCTACAATTGAAAAATGGATGTTTACAAATATCCCTGCACCGTGTGGCAGGCACTGATGTTTAGGGAGGCACCATAGGTCCTCCCAGGTCCCATAGCGGAGGGCCATGGGTGAAGGGGGCCCTGCTAGGGGCCCCCAAAGTCACTTTCCGCCTGCCTTTTCATGGCGGGCGGACCGCCATGAAAGGGCAGGTGGAAAGCTACATCGGGCCCGATTACGATGTAGGGCGGAAAGCCAGCCGAGAGCTAGTCGGAGGCTTTCCACCCGACATCAATGGTTTCTGTCTGACCGCCGTATGACAATACTGGTGGTCGTAGGGAAACCCGTGGGGGGATTCCGCTCCGCTTCTGATGGGCTCATAGAGCCCTTCATGGGGGCGGGCAGAATGATAATCCCATAATGATGGCAGAGCCAGCCCCGGGTCCGACTTCGGGATGACGATGTTTCTTTCCACCTGCCCTTTCATGGCGGTCTGCCCACCATGAAAAGGCAGGCGGAAAGTGACTTTGGGGGCCCCTAGCAGGGCTCCCTTCCCCTCTGGCCCTCAGCTATGGGACCTGGGGGCACCTATGGTGCCCCCCTAAACATACCTGCACCTTGTGGCAGGCACTACATGGTGCCTGCCACAAGCTGCAGGGACGTTTGTAAACATCCATTTTTCAATTGTAGCTTGTGCTGCGGGCCTTTTCCGCCCGCCGCACAAGCTGCAATTGAAAAATAGAGGTTTCTGACCACCCACAGGGCGGTTGTATCCAAATACAGCAGGTGGAACCGCCGACCTATGGTCGAGCGGTTCCATTCCACAACGGTGTCGGTCGGACGCTCATCCAACCGTCATTGTAATTAGGCTTATCGTAATCCCAATGGCGGAGCCGAGGCTGGCTCCACGGTCATTATGGGATTATCATTCCGCCCGCTGCCCCAACGGGCTCTCTGAGCCCGTTGGAAGCGAAGTGGAATCCCCCCCCAGGTTTCCCTCCGACCGCAGTTATTGTAATACGGCGGTCGGACGGAAACCACTGATGTTGGGCGGAAAGCCTCCGACTAGCTGTCGGATGGCTTTCAGCCCGACATCGTAAACGGGCACTAAAAGTGGTGATGATGTTTACAGACTCTCATCTGCCTTGAGCAGTTCTTGGTGGCAGCAAAGGGCTTCTCTGGCCCCAACAGACTCGCCATACACTTGGGGAGTTCATCCCCCATGCGCATCTCGTGCCAGGAAGTGCACCTGCACCGTATCCTCTGAGGGGGCGTGGCCAGCCTCACCGGCACTAAAGCTCGCTCTGCAGCTTTGCTGTGGGGAAATTCTTGGTGGCAGCAAAGGGCTTCTCTGGCCCCAACAGACTTGCCATACACTTGATGACTCCATCCCCCACCACATCTCACGCCAGGAAGTACGCCTGCACCGTATCCTCTGAGGGGGCATGGCCAGGCTCACCGGTACTAAAGCTCGCTCTGCAGCTTTGCTGCAGGGGCCTTCTTGGTGGCAGCAAAGGGCTTCTCTGGCCCCAACGAACTCGCCATACACTTGGGGACTTCATCTCCCACCGCATCTCGTGCCAGGAGGCGCACCTGCACTGTATCCTCTGAGGGGGCGTGGCCAGCCTCACCGGGACTAAAGCTCGCTCTGCAGCTTTGCTGTGGGGGCCTTTTTGGTGGCAGCAAAGGGCTTCTCTGGCCCCAACAGACCGTCACACACTTGGGGACTCCATCCCCCAACGTATCTTGCGCCAGGAGGCGCACCTGCACTCTATCCTCTGAGGGGGCGTGGCCAGCCTCACCGGGACTAAAGCTCGCTCTGCAGCTTTGCTGTGGGGGCCTTTTTGGTGGCAGCAAAGGGCTTCTCTGGCCCCAACAGACCGTCACACACTTGGGGACTCCATCCCCCAACGTATCTCGCGCCAGGAGGCGCACCTGCATCGTATCCTCTGAGGGGTTGTGGCCACCCTCACCGGCACTAAAGCACGCTCTGCAGTTCAGCAGCGCAGGAGTTGCCTGGGCTTAGCCCAGGCCAAGGGCGGGCTGTTTGCGCATGTTCGCAGCTGGATGAGGCTGGAGTTGGGCCACCACCCTTCTAACGTTGACCATCTGAAACCAGATGAGGAACTATGTGAAAAAAAGAAATGCACTGCTGGGCCTTTGTTGACCACCCCTCCCTCCAAAACCAAACCTTCATCTATTGATCTAATGCTGCAAAGGACAATTGGGGTTCTGGCTACAGAAAATGATCTGGCAGAAAGGAGGCTATCACTGAGCACAGGAGTGCTCTTAGGGGGCCACTGTTATCTTGTTCTTCCTCAACTAAATTAGCAGATGACACCAACGTTGAAGAAGTGGGACCAAGGGCGATAACTGGGACTATAGCTACATTAACTAATGCTTCAAATGATTCGTCTAACTCATAGGTCAGTTGTACTGACCCTCAACATTTAGCGAAAAAAGGGAGAAGGGTCGCTCATGGTAAACAAACAAAGCAACTAACATAGGCTGCTTCTTCATCCGATATCCTTGCTCCCGGTCAGCTGCAAATTGCCAATATCAGTCCTAATAATAATGGCTTTGACCTACAACCTAGTTGGCTGATGCAACTGGTAGCTGAGGGAGGAGATTTGGCATGCCTTTTAAACCATAGTACAAGCACAAAAAATATTTTAAACCTAATATTACAGGGACACAGAACCAGTGAAGATGATGCTTTATGTAACTCTAACAAGCCCACCACAAGTTCCGACAGGAGGTGCATCTGTAAGGGTACCGTTCCTACCACCTCTCCATTGACAACTATAACGAATCAAGTGTCTTCTAGTCAGCTCACGACTGAGAACCAGTGGCTGGCTTAAACGCAGTAGAAGGGAAGCAGCAATGAGCGCCTAGGACCTATTGCATAAAACACTTGTCGGAAGCCAACGGTCATCGAATTATTGAAACAAGTCTCTCAGCACACGCAATAGTGTTTTAATACAAATGAGTCATCCAGTCGTCCTTCTATTCTCCAATTCTTTATTTAATTGGGTTTTGATTCCTCTGCCAGCCAACACGTGTTTCATCAGTGGGTGTGTCACCCTATAACTTCCTCAGGGCTGTAATCCACAGTTGCACTCTGAAGTCAGTAGAATATATCCCCAATTTTAAAAGAGAAGCAGCAGTGTCAAATAAATCCGAATACGAAAATAGTTGTGGGTGTGTCACCTTACAACTTCCTCAGGGCTGTAATCCACAGTTGCACTCCGAAGTCAGTAGAATATATCCCCAATTTTAAAAGAGAAGCAGCAGTGTCAAATAAATCAGAATACGAAAATAGGTGTGGTTCACCTATAAAAGCCTGTGACCCATGTCTGGGCCAAACGTTCCGTAACCTTTGTCTCGGCTTGTGCCCCGTTCTGCGTTCTCAGAACTCTTTTAAAATTGGGGATATATTCTACTGACTTCAGAGTGCAACTGTGGATTAAAGCCCTGAGGAAGTCGTAGGGTGACACACCCACCGACGAAACACGTGTTGGCTGGCAGAGGAATCAAAACCCAATCAAAGAAAGAATTGGAGAATATAAGGACGACTGGATGACTTATTTGTATTAACACACTATTGCGTGTGCTGAGAGACTTGTTTCAATTATCTTACCTATGTGTAAAGGATTGCAAGGATGAAATCCCTTCTCTTTTAAGCACCACACCAATACCAAAAATTGCTCTAATATTTGGGTACTGCGTCCTGAGCGCCGAATCTCTTATTCTCCCCCTAGCTCATAATTCTGGTCATCGATTTATCACCTGAGTCCTGCCCATATGTAGCAGTATTGTAAGGTGACCCCAAATTGCTAGAAGGATAGACTGAAACTCCTGATGAACTAACAAACAAAAGTTTAGATTGGCTTGTGAAAAACAGGAAATTTCCACTCTCACTAGCACACAATATTCTTTTCTCGCGCAGAGTGGGGTTGATTGGGAAGAGACGTCCGGATCGTCCAGGGGATTGTAAAAATTTCAGAAACCCTAACTTGGTACGGAAATTGTTGTTTGATGATGTACAGTGGAAAGAAGGGCACTCAAATATTATTCTCCTGTCCCTAGGATATTTTTATAAACCTAGGTTTAATGCCTACAGGGACTGTTATCATTCCCCGCCAAAATATTTTCCAGCTAACATGCCCCTTTATAAGGGCCATCAACGATTTGATACAAATTTTACCATACCAGTCTCAAATCGTCATGATGCATTGGAAATGGTTGATTGACTAAGGGCTAAAGTAATCTCCCTGCCCAACTTGTGTTTTGAGGGGGAGGTTAATGAACCTGACATTGAAGGGGTTGCTTCCACTTTGGGGGTGAAAAGCTTGATATCATCTAACTTGATGATAAATTCAGCCCGACTCAAAGGCAGTTATTTGGTGAGCCATTGAGTACTCCAAGCAATTCTGATACTTTGCTGGAGACACAGGCCGTAGAAATAGAACAAAGAGCGACCTCCCCTATTTCGAATTCTACCTGACAGCCCCTGCCACAATCTGATAATTCTGAAAATGAATGGGATCCTCACGGATATGATGGTTTGACTTTGATGTCATTGAACCTGGCAGGGATTAAATTAAAACTTTCTGATCAATATTGGATCACGTTTATTGGAAAAAATTAAATGTGTTTTCTAGGAGTTATGGTCAGTGGATAAAATGTATGTTAATGGTTTTTCTACATATAGCGTTGAAGCCAGCCCTCCGGAAAAAGCTGGGAGAGCTATCGGGGTTTAGTGATTTTAGAAAAAAAATTAGATTGCCTGTACCCATAAGCAGCTAAAAATTAATTCCCCATATATAATGGGGCTCCAGCTCAAGTTTCCCTCTGGGTTAAATCTGATTGTACTCAATATTTATGCAAGATCGTTCTCTTCGGGCATTGACTCATTTTTTTGGCTATGTTTGATGATCTAGTAGCCCTTTATCAGCAGCAAGCTAAAACTGTGGTCATAGGGGATTTCCATCTCCCCTAATTAACACCTTGATAGAGGAGGAAGATGAGCTCTGGGGCATCCCCCATTTGTCTGGCAAAGAGCAACATGTTTTCTCTAATGCTGCCCTTCAGCTTGCTTCCCTAGTGGTAGAGAGGCACTTAAGGGCCTACAATGGGCGAACGTGTTCTGATCCAGATAGACAGCCTACTTTTAAAAGGGGAATTAGTAGCAGGGTTATTGGTTACATCTTGCTTGAAGTAAGACTTTGGCAATTACTCAGTGACATGGGAATTGTTTTTCGATCAGATAGTGATCACAATCCATTGCTTTTATCGCTGACTGGTGATTCGCTCAAGAGAGGTCTGTCCCCCAGTCACACTTTAGCTCAGAAGCCTATCCTAACGAATAATTTTAGAAGAATCACATGGCCTTGGGTTTTAGCAGACTGCAGATTGCACTCTAGGACTTACTAGTTATTTTTGCAGTTTTAATAGGTATAAAAATAACACTTTTCCCCCTGTTTCATTACTGGCTATCCACAGTGATTTCTTTAAAATGCTGATCCAAGTATTTTATAAGGAGGCAACCCAAAACACTCCAGCTCCCTGAAATGGCAACAGATAATATAATGCAGAGTGTAAGTTGGCAAGGAAGGATCTCAAGAGGGCTATTAGGAATTGTAATTGTCCAGACATCTCAGCAGCTCGGCTTAAATATAAAGCTAGACTTGCCAAAGCGAAAAACGAATGGGCAGAGAAAAATTGGCAGGACTTGCTGACAGCTTCTAGGGTCAAAGATAACCGCTCCTTCTGGCACATTGTTTCCCATAGGAGTTTAGATAGTATTAGCACTCATACCTATTACATTCAGTTGGAGAAGTGGGTTGATCATTTTTCTGCACTCAATGCCAAAGATGATACTATTGCTATTATACCCCAGCCCATGGTATAAAACACTCCTCCCTATGATAGAGCTACAGATGTTGAACTAGTCTTTAGTCTTGAAGACACATGCACGGCCATCAACCAATTAAAATCAGCAAAAGCTCCTGGCCCTGATCATATTCCTGGTGACCTATTTAAGTCAGAGCCCCTAATCTGGGCAACGTACATTAATATTATATCAAACGTCGTAACTGCGGGGGTGAAATTCCTGACTCTTGGACGGGTGCGGAGATTATTGCAGTGTACAAGAAAGGGGATGCTTCTAGTCCAACGAATTATAGGCCCATTAGCTTAATTGACAATTTGCAAAAAATCTTTTCAAGACAAGTATTGGATAAATTGCAGGCCTGGATGGATGCAAACTGCATTTGTTCACCTCTTCAGGGAAGTTTCAATGTTAAAACAAGTGCTTGTGACCAAGTTTTAGTTTCACACTATTAAATTGGAAATATGTATTTTTGAACAACCAGAAAATGTATATTGCTTTTGTTGATTTAAGATAAGCTTTTGATCTTGTGCCTCGAGAAAGCCTATGGAATGTACTGTTAAGCATGGGAGCCCCTACTAACCTGGTAACTTTGATAGCCAGGATGCATGATGCCAATTACACTCAGGTCCGCTGGGGGAAGCAGAGAGAGCTAACTAAAAGAATACTCATACAGCGCGGAGTACACCAGGGTTGTGTTTTGGCACCAACATTATTTACCCTGTATATAAACAGGGTGGTAAACGATCTTGCTGATTGTAGAAAAGATTTGCCTTGTCTGAATGGGATGAAGATACCAATTGTGTTGTATGCTGATGATTCCTTACTGATATCTAAGACTCCTGCAGGCCTACAGATACTGCTAGATAAATTCTTGAATTTTTGTTCCTGCAGGGCACTGGAACTCAACACAGCAAAGACAAAATTCATGGTGTTTGGGAAGGGTAGATTGAGACAATCTAAAGTCAAGGTTGATGGGAAGCCCCTAGAGAAGGTTCACAGTTTTGACTATATGGGTGTAAGGATGTCGGATAAGTTATGTTGGGAGCCACAACCCAGCAAAAGCCACCTACTTATGGTACAGATATCAAAATCTGTCCTCTGCTTTCAAGTAGACTCAGCTAAGCCCAAGAAGCCCAGTGCTGGAGGTTTACCGCACTAAAGCCCAAGGTGCTGCGCTCATTGGTGCCGACATATGAGGATATGCTGACACTAATAAATTGGTAGTAGGGGAGAACAATTTTTACGGTCTCTTGTCTTGGTTCCCATCAGTACTCCACTTGTCCCCTGTTTTTCGATCTAGGTATTAAATGAATCGCAGATATTGCCTCACTGAAGCCTTTAATGTACTGGTTACGACTATGGTCCACGCTTGAGCTACTCGCTTATCGAGAGGCTCTGCAGGAGTTGTTGAGGATGAATGGTTGGAACATGTGGCAACCTGGTTTAAGTTACTTGGCCTATTCTATTTATTGGATCACCCTGAGGGTATAAGTAAGGCAGTGATACCTACTGTGAAAACTTAGGGGTCGATTACGATGGCGGTCGGAAAAGCATTCCGACCGCCGTGGTAGCGGTAAATAACCGTCTGCATGTACCACGGCAAAACCGGCGGTCAGATTAGGATGCACCGCCAGAGAAATCTGACCGCCGCGGACGGATTCCACAAAACTCCGCCGGGAACGTCCGGAACAGCTGAAAATCCGTCCGCGGCGTTCGGATTTGCTGCGGAAAGACCCAAAACCGCCGATCGACCAGCGGAATGACCGCAAGTGAAATTACGATACGATGGCGGTGCCAGCGGAACGATCAGTTGTTTCCGACCGCCGCAATCGCAACTAATGCTGAATGGGAGAGCCGGCGGAAGGGCTGTTGCATTCCGACCGCCGCGGTCGCGCTGGAAGAGTAATGGCGGTCGAAAGCAACCACACAACAAGGCTACCAAGTGTGGCTGTATATCTGGCTCAGCCTCAAAAAACACCTAACACACCCCAATGACACATCCCCATGGCAAGTAAAAAATACAAATCCCAGGTCAACCCAGACAACACACCTGACATGAATACTCCATTTTGACCCACCCACATAGCTGAGTATAAAACCAGCCTCTTCCCTGCCCAGAATCCTTTGCACAACTCCAGCACCGAAGGGCCCAACCCCACAGCACAAAGGAGAGGCAAATCAGCACACATCACACCATCACAACCACACACACACCACACACATCTCTACCACCACCTTCCCACCTGCACTTTTCACCCATTTGCACATCACACACCATGGCACAGAAAAAAATGCCAAAATTCACTGACAATGAGTTGTCAGTCATGGTAGATGAGATAATCAGAGTAGAACCACATTTGTTTGGAAGCATGGTGCAACAGACACAAGTAGCCAGAAAGAATCAAATGTGGGCAAGGATAGTCAACAAAGTCAATGCAGTAGGGTCCACCTCGCGCACCCTGAAGGACATCAAGAGGAGGTGGCATGACCTCAAGACCAGGTTGAAAGAGCGTGCCAACAAGAACCATGAGCTGGCTCAGAGGACTGGCGGTGGCCCTCCCATTCCACCACTTACATTCAACAAATGGGAGGAGAAGGTGCTTGCCATACTGCATCCAGAGAGTCTCACAGGAATACCCGGGGGAGTGGAGGCTGATAAGTACCAACAAATGTCTCCCACTACACTGCTATGTACTGTCTTGCACAACTAGAAAGCTACACTTCCTAAACACAAATGCACTTACGTACAACACACTCTTCCCAACACGTCTCACACATCTAACATTTCCTTCCTCTGAATCACCCCAAAGGTAGCTAGCAATATTTCCATGGGGGCATGTGTACAGGCAGCCAGCACTACAACTCCCACCAGGCCCCCTTGTCCCACAGCTGAGCAGGATGGTACACTCCTCCCACTCATAACCATATGGCAGCCATTGCATTGCTCACCTTCACCTAACAGGTAGGTAGCCATCTTAACAGGGAGGGGTGTTTGTGGGTGGGAAGCCATCACTACAACTCCCACTAGGCCCCCTTGTCCCACAGCTGAGCAGGATGGTACACTCCCCCCACCCAGAACCATGGGGCAGCCATCTCATTGCTCTCCTCAAACTTACAGGTAGTCAGCCTTCTCATGCTCTCTTGTCTCACCCCTGAGCAGGATGGAACACTCCCGCCACCCAGAACCATGTGGCAGCCATTGCATTTCTCACCTTCACCTAACATGTAGGTAGCCTTCTGAACAGGGAGGGGTGTTTGTGGGTGGGAAGCCTGCACTACAACTCCCACCAGGCCCCCTTGTCCCACAGCTGAGCAGGATGGAGCACTCCCCCACCCAGAAACATGTGGCAGCCATTTCTCTCCACTGTGTCACCGAACAGGTAGGTAGTCAGTGCATGCACCCTGCCATCCTTCTCAAAAACCATGGAGCCAGATGACCACACCAGCACTCACATGTCAGCCAACTTGGCAGAGATCTAAAAGCCACATCCAGTGTGCAGACAGCTAAGCGCACATAACTGTCACAGAAATTAAACTTTGACTCACCAAGTCACATGTGAAAGTAATTCATGGCACAATCATGCACAGCACAGAATGCAATGTGTAAGTGCCATGGTGTCAGAGCATGAAGGCCCATATGAACACGAGGCATGCATGGTCAATCTGACAAACAAAGTAAAGTACATGATATGAAAAAGGTATGTATAACATTCCAATGGCTAGTTCTTGCTTAGCTGAAATTGAATTCATGAAGAGCAAACAAAAAAGACGCATTACATAAAGTTGATGTGCCGCAAGTTATTAGATGATGACATGTCCTTGTAGTCACACAATCTGTACGTGGCACATGGTTTCAATTTACATGTCACACCATGGACAAGTAATGCATGTACCTCAACATCATGTCATGATGCTCAGTATCTTGCTGCCATACCAAGTGATTACAATGTAAAGTGTTTGGTGTATCAAATGTAACATCCAAAAGTCTAACACCAAGCTTGTGGAGTGCACTTAAATGACCATTTAACCTCTGTTCAACAGGAGATCCACAAGCAACTGCAGCAGAAAACCCCACCAACCTGCAGAGCCTGTCTCCCCCCCGGAACATGAACTCTCGGATGCAGACTCCCTACGTTTCTCGGATGAGGAGCAACAACCTGGCCCCTCCGGACTGCCAGGGCGCACCACGTCTCAGGCCCTCATTGTCCCCACCACCACCACCACCACAGCAACAACAACAGCGCTGACCCCTGCTACAACGACCTGTGCGGCCTCCACCACCACCATCACCACTGCTGCCTGCAACACTCTCCCTGCCTCAGTGGTTACCAACACCACAACACAATCAGAGGATGCCAGGGGGAGTGTGCGGGTGTGTCCAGTGCCAACGCCACAGGTCCGTGTCAGCAGGGCAGGTGGGAGGGAAACTGGGGGGCAAATACAGGAGGACACTGAGACCGAAGCCCTGGCCACCGTCGCAAGAGTCCCTGGGGCATATGAACAGAACCAGGGACAGATGGGCCAGGTTGTGGAAGAAGTGCGTGAGCTCCGCCTGCTGCTGGGGTCCATGGACACACTTATGGGCCAACTTGTGGACCTCATGGGCCAGCTTGTGGGTGTTCTGAGGGACAGACATGCTGCCCAAATGACAGCTCAACCCCCTCCAGTGGCCCACATGCTGATACTCCCACCACCTCAGCTGCGGCAACAGAGAGGGGTGAGCTGCGACAAAATGACTCCTCAGACACCGCTGAGCCTGCAGCAGAGGGCCCCCCTGCCAAACGCACGAAGGGCCGTCCGAGAAACACATGGGGAGGATCACGTGGCCATGCACCATCCAAACGCAATTCGCTGAACCAGCCATGATGGCACATGTGTTCCCCTTGACATTGACTTTGTTAACTATCCTTACCCACATTGCCATGTTGATGGCAGGAGTCTGTTGGACTGTGTGACTACATCAATGTGGTGACTACTCTATTTGTCTCATTTACCATAACTGACAACTCATAAATTCACTTGGCACAATTTTGTAAATAATCAATTCTCTGTCACAAATACTTATTGTAAATAAACACTCTTTACACACCTATGTCTTTGTGTCAGCTCCATGTTTATCACAGTACGTACAATGTCAACTCAGATTCCAATGTACCACAAGCTCTGATTGTGACGAGGCATTGAGAGGGTGAAGGGACCTAGAAAGACACAAGAGAATGACATTTACTTGTCAGGTGATGCTATTACAGCTAAAACACTACACTAGTCATCAACGTACAAAAACCAGCACACATAACAATGAGCAACAACATCAACATAGACATGAGGTACCTGGATAAAAATACCCTGTGCCACACACATCAGCCATTAGCCCAGCGCCAACAACAGCCAGCAGTCAAAAAGATCATCTATGCCTTACCACTACCATCAAAGCCAACAGACAATGTCACTGTTGTACAATGTCACTTACACTCAAGGGAAGTAGTTGTCGATGAGCTGTTGACGCAGGTCAACACCTTCCTCTTCTCCACTATCGTCGGCCCTGGGCATGTGTGGGTTTGCAGGGGGGGCGCATCTGCTGCTCATCATCGTCCAGGAGCAGGGGGATCTCCTTGCGCAAGGCCAGGTTGTGGAGCATGCAGCATGCAACTACGATCTGACACACCTTTTGGGGAGAGTAGAGTAGTGCACCTCCGCTCTTGTCCAGACACCGGAATCTAGACTTCAGAAGCCCAAAAGTACGCTCCACCACACGATGTGTCCTCCCATGTGCATCATTGTAGCAGCCTTCACCCGGGGTCCTTGGATTCCTCAGTGGGCTCAGCAACCAAGGCCGGTTGGGATACGCAGTCACCTAGGTGTGACATACAGAGAGCAATTTACTGATATAAACAGTAGCTGAGAACAGCATGTCACACATACAGCACACTACTTGACTCGGCGTACTCACCAACAAGCCACACACGCTCCGGATGCAGATTTGCCATCAGTTGTGGGATGATGCTGTTACGCAGTATGTAGGAGTTATGGGCTGATATGGAAAATCTGGCACAGACATGGGAGATAATCATATCAGCTTGGCATACCACTTGCACATTTATGGAATGGAAATGCTTTCTGTTCCTGTATATGTGCTCACGTGCCTGTGGTGGAACCAGGCCAACATGTGTGCAGTCAATGGCGCCAACAACATTAGGTATGTGGCCAAGGACATAAAAATCACCCTTCACAGCTGCCAATTCATGTCTCCTTGGAAAATGGATGTAGCGGTCCTTGTATGTCATCATTGCGGACAGGACATCACGTAGCACCATGCTGAACATCGCTTGAGACATCCCACCGGCGAGGGCCACCGTGTACTGGAACGAAATGTTGCAAAGAAATGCAGGGCCGCCATCACCTTAACTGTTGGTGTCAAAGCAGTCGAATAGGTTCTGCGAGGCCTCAGATGGGACTCCAACTGACCACATAGGTCTTGAAGGGTAAGGCGATCCAGACGGAATTTTCTTATGATGTCCTCATCCTCCATGTTCGCCAGCACTGGGAACGGACGATGCACATTTGGTCGTCTCCTACATACAATGAAAGGGGACACATGTCAATTTAATTCCCCTATGAGTTGTGTCAAACATCTTACATCTTGACTGACGCAGCGCCAACAATGACTGGACTGTAACAACAGCTTAATGCACAAGTCACATGCAGAGACACCTTGATCTCATGTAGTCACACATTTTTGGTCAGTATGTTCATTCTGACTACCTCCAAAACAGATTCTGACTATGTGAATGGTAAATGGTACACTCCTACATCTTGTGTCACCAGCCCTGGGTGTAGGTGACACAGCACATGTTGGAAACAGCAACACTGCTGACTTCTACGTAGCTGCTGTACCTGCCACACCTTCTTGCTTACGTTGCACAGAGCACAACTTTTCTACACAATGAACACAGTGTGTGTAAGCTGATCAACTACCAAAATCAATACAGCAATGTGCACAGTGAAATAGGCACATTATGTGGTCAGTCCATCATTACTGTGGGTTGATTAGCCATCTCACACATTGAGATGTTCACAAATATGAGACTCCATTACACACCAAATCTGTGTACTGGCACACAAATATCATAGGTGACATGTGAGGAAGTACATGCCAATGCATGTAATCATGTGCACTGACATGGCATGTGTAGGCTTCAGTGAGTTGAATGTCACACTAGCATTAAATTTTGCAAACAGGTGCTGTAATACATTGTGAATGTATAGTGTTCAATGATTAAAATTGGCTATTGCCATTGCTAGAGCATATTGTGTCCATAGGTGCGGTATGCGTGCTCTGCCACCGCGATCACGGTCATTGGCCGCAATTGAAAGATGCAGGATTGCGGTAGCGACCGCCTGGCCCCCGCGGTGTGACACGCCAATGCCAATGACAATGCAGCCAATGGGAACCGCGATCGCGGTAGTGAAATACAATTTTGAAACTCGCGGTATGCGTGCTCCGCTACCGCGGGCCCGGGCATTGGCCACAATTGAAAGATGCAGGATTGCGGTAGCGAGCGCCTGGCCCCCGCGGTGTGACACCGCCAATGACAATGCAGCCAATGGGAACCGCGATCGTGGTAGTGAAATACAATTTTGAAACTCGCGGTATGCGTGCTCCGCTACCGTGGGCTCGGTCATTGGCCACAATTGAAAGATGCAGGATTGCGGTAGCGACCGCCTGGCCCCCGCGGTGTGACAACACCAATGCCAATGACAATGCAGCCAATGGGAACCGCGATTGCGGTAGTGAAATACAATTTTGAAACTCGCGGTAGGCGTGCTCCGCTACTGCGGGCCCGGGCATTGGCCACAATTGAAAGATGCAGGATTGCGGTAGCAACCACCTGGCCCCCGCGGTGTGACACCGACAATGCAGCCAATGGGAACCGCAATCGCGGTAGTGAAATACAATTTTGAAACTCGCGGTAGGCGTGCTCCGCTACCGTGGTCCCGGTTATTGGATACAATTGAAAAATGCTAACCAGGCAGACCAATTGCAGCAGCTGAGAACCACTGAAACAACCCCAGCGGCCTATAAATCTCTGTGAGCGAGCCACACATTTCACTTGCATTCAGACACTGCTGCCTGCCATTCTTAACTACCAACTGCTGCTGTTCCTGTATTCTGGGCCCAGTGATGGCGAGAACTGAGAATATCAGGGTCCGTCCCTTCACCACAGAGGAGCTGGAGGTCCTGGTGGATGAGGTCCTTGCACAGTATGGGAGGCTGTATGGTACGCCAGATGTACTGGTAAGTGTTACTAAATAAAAGTTTGAGAGTGCTCAGAATGCTCACATGATGTTGCTGTGCAGTAGTATGTGCCTGTGAGTGCAAGTCAATGTGCATGCATCCATATTTTTCCTATAGCCTGCTCCATACATGGCCTATTAAGAATTGCTTTTGAGTATGTGGGGAGGATGGCAACATGGACACTTCTACAGCCCTTCTTCTGCAAAAAACAACAAACGTTGGTCTGAGACTGGTTAATGTAAATGTTTGATACACTGCCTAGCATGCTGACTTCATGTCAACGGGGTGTGTAGCCTTATTTCCACAGATCCAAGACTGCATTGAAGGATGGGAGTGACATGCAGTGTATTTTGCAGCCATACAGTTACACTGCTGGTTTGAGTCAGTCGAAGTCTGAACAAACATTGCCTTTGCTATGTGATGTCATAGTCCATTAAGGCTTCACATGCTCATTTGTGACATTACAAATGTATTTTGTCCAGAGGGTACTGAATGATGTGTGTGCAGTTCTCAAATTGCCACTATGGTGATGTGTTTATTAGGCACAAGAGTACAATGCCTGTGTGTAACACTCTTGGTGGTAGTTAACCTATGACACATCAGATAAAAGTAATTTGGAGATGTCATCCTTCCATTGATTACATTATGTGTTCAGTCTTGCATGTGTAGGCACTGTTTCCCCTCTCATATTGTACATGCATGTGATTTCTCTGATGGCCCACGTTTAACCTCAGTGTGAGTCCCTCTGGCCTGCACAGAAACTGCCCAATGTTACAAGGACCCATCACTAAATGTAAGGAGTGAAACATATGTGTTGTCCACCACCCTATTTCTCAATGAGCTATCTTATGCCTGAGGATTGCACAAGACAGGCCTCCACCTTGTGAGAAGAGTGTGAGAATGTCAGATCATGGCCCTATATGTGACCACCATGACACATGTAGCCATTCACTGGTCAAGGACATTGAGGGGTGTGTGGTGTTATGACACTGTGAGTCAGCCCAGACACATCATTCCCAATGTATTGTATGTCATGCTCACTCACATACCTCATCACAGATGAGGGTCATTTTCACATTGGTTGCTGTGCTTGAACTCTGCATGTGTATGAGATGGCCATGTACTATGTCCATCATCATACATGTATACATTTCTATGGGATTATCCAATGTAAGTGTACTACGTGTCATGCTGTATGGCCTCTGCTCAACATTTATGTATTAGTGTGCTATGTATTTTCATGCTCCTGTACTGACACGAAGTGGTACATAAAACAGTGTCCCTGAAACTTCCTCTTCTTGTCTCCCATGCCTGCAGCTTAAGGTCCACCAGCGTAAGGCGATATGGAGGGCCATTGCACGCAAGGTGCGGGCTCTGGGTGTCTCCAACCGACGGCACACACACTGTCACACTGTCACAAGAGGTGTGATGACATCTGCTGGCTGAGCAAAAACGTGGCAGAGATGACGCTGGGGGTGCTCCCTCGGAGTGGCAGGTTGGCGCGCAGGAGCATGACACCACTAATGGCCAGCCAGAGCTGGAAGAATGCTGGAGGGCCCATCAGCAGCAAGTTGGGGGTGAGTATTCAGCTAAGTGTGACTTTGGGTGTGAGTGACTGCATGAATCCCAAACGCGAGCCAGTGGGAAGCTCTGTGATGTCTCTAGTATGATGCAATGGCTTCTAAGTGGCCTCTGTGTTGAGTGCAGCTGTTATGCATTTGTACGACATGTGGTTTCTCATGTGTTTAAAACCATGACCCTTGTCATTGACAGATGAGATGTGGCCTTGTGACATATGCTGCAGTATGAGTGTCATAGACATCATCTGGCAGTGAACAGCAGTGAGCATCATGTTAGTGTGCATGTATAGATGTGTGCTGTGCACAACATATGATTTGTGACAACTACACAGCTGACACCAATGTGCAACTGTAGTTGTGCTTCAAAGCACAACATGGTGGATATCAGGAGCTTGTGGCCATTGCAATAGGAAATTTGGGAGTTTGTATCTGTGGTGTTCCCTTAAAGTGACTCCATATGTGACAGAGACAACATGTTTAGATGTATACCTATCTCACCTACAGGCACGTAGGTATGCTTACAGAGAATAGTATGTTAGGGTACAAGGAGGCACGGGCCAGTTATTTGGCTGTGTCAACGCCACATGGGGCATTACTATCAACTATGCATGTTTCCATGCATCTTCTGATGATTGCATAAATGTTGCACATGCTGACTGTACATGGAGGAGGCCAACATGGGAGTATCATTTTCAAGTTTTGTGCTTTGCTTGCATATGATGTTTGTGAGTATCAATCAATGCATTTGTAGAGCGCGCTACTTACCCGTGAGGGTCTCAAGGCGCTGGGGGGGAGGGGGTGCTGCTACTGCTCGAACAGCCAGGTCTTGAGGAGTCTCCTGAAGGTCAGCAGGTCCTGGGTCTGCCGCAGGTGGATGGGGAGGGCGTTCCATGTCTTGGCAGCGAGGTGGGAGAATGATCTGCCGTCGGCGGTCGCTCGTCGGATGCGGGGGATGGTGGCGAGGGCGAGGTCAGCGGAGCGAAGCTGGCGGTTCGGGGTGTAGAAGGTGAGTCGCTCGTTGAGGTATGCTGGTCCGGTCTTGTGGAGTGCTTTGTGAGCGTGGGTGAGGAGCTTGAAGGTGATCCTCTTGTTGATGGGGAGCCAGTGCAGGTCTCTCAGGTGGGGTGTGATGTGGCTGTGGCGGGGGATGTCGAGGATGAGGCGTGCAGAGGCATTCTGTATGCGTTGTAGTCGTTTCTGTAGGCGTTGAGTATGGCACTATACTGAACCTATGTCTCTGTCTCTTGCAGCATCTACCGAGGGCACGGAAGGACGG
This sequence comes from Calotriton arnoldi, assembly GCA_963921515.1. Lineage (NCBI taxonomy): Eukaryota > Metazoa > Chordata > Amphibia > Caudata > Salamandridae > Calotriton > Calotriton arnoldi. The sequence goes on from CAWUFW010000174.1 coordinate 4,061,124, forward strand.
GGGACCGACACCAGTGGGGAAGCTTCTGGCATGACTGCTACACATGAGCTCACTGATGTGACCAGTGCCTCGGAGGGGGACAGGAGTGCCCTGGATCATTCCCACCCGGAAACACCAACCTCCACATCTTCAGACTCCAGCGGTGACTCCTCGATGTTGGCGGGCACAGAAAGTTCCAAATCTGCCTCTTCTTCCACCACACATCGTCCAGTGCCCACCCTCCCGGTTGCTCCCACAAGTGCTGTCCATGCCCGCAGCCCTAGGAAGGGTAGAGTCTCCTTCACCCCAGGCACCGCTGCCCCTGCCCCTGTCTCCCCTGCTGCCCTCAGTGTGGAGGCGGTGGACCTTTTGCGCCAGCTGTGTGTGGGTCAGACTGCTCTCCTGAATGCCTTCCAGGATCATGACAAGAAGTTGGCACAGGTAGTTGCCTTCATGGAGGGGATTCATTCTGACGTGGGTGGCCTACACCGAACTGTCCAGTCTTTGTCCTCCACAGTGACGGCAGCCATTCAGCAGTCACAGGCTCCAAGTCCGGCTCCTGTCCCTTCAGCAACCACCCTGCCAGTGGCACCACCTGACGAGAGTGCCCACACGCCAGAGCCCTCAGGCACCAAGTCCTCCACACGCAGCACACAACAGCAGCACTCCAAGCGGACCAGACCATAGACACCATCCCCAACACACAAAACAGGCACACAGGAGCGCAAAACCAAAAGCCCATCACGTGACACTCATGGGCATCAGGCCAAGAGGCAGGCATCAACATCACATTCATCAAAATCACCCCCATCCAAGGGCACTCCCATCCCCACACCTGCTCCCAAAGACAAACAAACACTTGCCCTGTCTGCGGTGAACCAGGTGCCTGCAATGACTAAGCACAAACACATTTCTAAGGCAGATTCACCCACAACGTCAACTCCCACCCAGACCCCTGTGAAGCTGGGACAGGAGAGCAAAGTGGCGGGTTCACCTGGACAACAGGGGATGCAGGGGAAGAGGCAAGGCCACCCCAAGCATACAACCAGATCCAGCAAATCCCTACAGGGAGAGCCACCTTCACCTGATACACCTTTGGTGGAGAGTGAGGCTGTTGTGCCCACCCCATCTCCCACTCTGGCCAAGACACTTGTGGGCTATCGAATCCCCAAGAAGTTGAGACCCAGCCCTCAACATTCACCCTCACACACTGTGTGTCCCGGAAGCATGTGTCCGCCTCCCCGTGCAATCACTCCACCCGGTCCAAGCAGCCCTCAGGCTCCCACAGCCACTGATGCCTCCACCTCAGCCGGTTCTCTCTCTCCCAGGTCCAGTCCTCCAACTGGCCCCGACAATCAGCCACCTCCCAGTTCAACTTCAAGCCAAACTTGAAGCCAAGTGCCCCTCCCCACACCATTTATCACACAGCGGTGCCTGGACTGCCCATTTGTAGCCCCTGAGCGTGTTGATTCCCATGGCAGTGGACGGTGTCACCCATTCCCTGTGCAGTTTCTCTTGCACACATGTGCGGACCGGAACTATGGACTGGCCAATGGCCTTGCTGCTTGTTACTTATGATGCCCATTCCCTGTGCAGTTTCTCATGCACACATGTGCGGACCGGAACTATGGACTGGCCAATGGCCTTGCTGTTTGTTACTTTTGATGCCCATTCCCTGTGCAGTTTCTCATGCACACATGTAGGGACCGGAACTATGGACTGGCCAATGGCCTTGCTGTTTGTTACTTTTAATGCCCATTCCCTGTGTAGTTTCTCATGCACACATGGCAATACTTTTAATTTGTACTGGCCAATGGCCTTGCTGTTTTGTACTTTTGATGCCTATCTGGGTATTATGTAATAAAGACTGTTACTCCTGTTGTCTGCTTTGTCAATGCCCTTGCTAAATAAAAGGTTTTATGTATGGGTATAGGTTCATGTGACACATGCTCTGTATGCCACTTTCACATTGGCAATTACTTGTTTTACTTTTTCAGAGGTTTCCAGAAGTAACAGGCACTTTTGTTCTTCTTCAGTCTGAGGCTTGAGGGTGCAATGATGGTTGTTTGTGATGATCTACTCTTCTCCTAATCATTCTGTGCTCAGGTTTGCTAAATTGTACACATGTCATGTTAGGATGCAATACCAGAACAGAGGTGCATGCTATCCACAGGATTACTTGCGGGGTGGCCAGAGTCCGTCATATCTGTGGGCTCTTTCTTGATGTGTGCACAGCAGTGTTGATGTGTAATCATCTTGTGTGGGCCTGTCTTCATAGTCACATGGGTACATTTGAATGTGTGCACTTGAGTAGTCATACAGTGTGATTGGCCTGTCATTGTCAGTAGTGTTGATGTGTATGTGCCCCTGCACATGCCAACTACACACATGTATGACCCAGGTAATGTGTGCCTGTTAGATTACATTGTCAGACATGTGCTTCAGATTGTTGGCACATGTAGGAGTTGTAGGTTGAGCACTGTGCAATGTGTCGGTGTGTGCTTGCACTCCTGGGGGACACCTACTTGTTGTCACTGTCAGTTGTGAGTATGCAGAGTGTAACACTGCCAAGTCTGTGTTGTGTTTTGTTGATCGGCCATGGGTCTTGTTTAAGTTTGTGCTCACTGTGCTGACCTGCTCAGCCACGCTGACATTATTTGTCAGTTTTCTCATGCATTGCTGTCACTTGACACATTTTTGGGTCGAGTATAGTATGTGGTATGAGGAATCATACCATTCCCTATAGGTGCTTCTGATGCCTACACATTGTGAGTTACTCCTCTATGTGTTTGTGGACTGTACACTCCTCACCTGTCCAATACTGATGTACACACCACTTCAATCTCATGTCTTCCACCCCATGCCTTGCCAGTGTGTGACCCTCCCCACCACTTCATAGTTTGACACTATACTGTGTGAGGATAATCTGTGTACAGGACAAATGTGCCACTCAGGACAGTTTCACAATTATTTATGTGTTATTTTCTTCTACTTGTTTGCAGTCATGGTTGCTCATGTGCAGTGCATATGTTTGAGCAGCACAGTCCTCTAGTCATGTTGTTTGCATCTGGGTTTCCCTGAGTTGTGCATCTGTGGGTGATGGCTAAGCTGTATGTCTGTTTGCTGAGGTACTGCTACCCTTCCTGAGTGTGATGTTATCTGTGTGCTGTGATGATTTGTGTTGTGGGAGTTCATGGTGGGGCACTCAGATATGTGTGCTACTGGTTTGGTTGGTGTGCACACACTGCTTAGTGTGCATGCAGTGCTGTCAGTGTATGTTGCCTTGTACTTGCCTGGTGTGCATCCCCCTGATGTCCAGCTGAGATTGCTATGTGATGGATTGGTATGTGCATCTGTTGTGTTTTTGTTGTAGATGGATGCAGGGTTTGGCCTGTGTTGGCTCTTTCTGCTGACAGGTGCAATGTGTGTGTGATGTTCTATTTGCATGACATTGTGTGTGAGAGTTTGTGCATTGTGATACATTCAGATGTGTGTTGCATGTGTAGTGTGCATTTCTTGTGTGTATGTCACATGCAGCAATGTGGATTCTTGTTCATGAGCTTGTTTTGAGTGCACAATAGTGGTATGTCCTCCTATGTTTGACCTGTCACTTGTCAGGATTGGTCATGTGCATGCTTGTGGTACACTGTGACAGCATGCTCACTTGATGACTGGTGTGGTGTCTATGTCTGTGTTAGCTGATTTGTCCCATTGATCCCAGTTAGTGTTCATTATTGGCATTTGAAGATGCAATTCTTGTTTGTGTTGGGGTATGGTGTCTGTGCATTTGTCCAGAGTGACAATGTTATGTATTCCTGTTCTGTCTAGGGTCACATTGCCTATCCACTGTTTGCCTGCACATGGCTGGGCTTGTTTGACTTCTGTGGATGTTGTTTGTGAGATTTGTGTTTGGCTATTGGTTTTGGGTCAGCATTTGTTCAGGCATCCCTGAGTGTGAGGCTGACATTTGTTGATGCACACCAGGGTGTGTGATTGGTTGTCTGGAAACTCACAGGACCTTATTTGCACCTTTATGTGTGTTTCTCACAGGTGTTGAGTGTTGCAGGTGTGAGATGGGTAGATGAGGGGTATGTGTGAAGGTCCGACTTGGGTTTGACAGTCAGGGAGTGTGACAATGAGCCATGTGTGTGTGCTTGTGGCATACACATGTCAAGTAAGTTGACACAGATGTGTGGCTGGTCATTGTATGGCTTCTGACACTTCCTATCATTCCTGTGCCTATGCATAGCTTGCATTGCTGTATCCCAGAGATATTGCACAGTTGTCACTTTGGTTTCATTGCAATCACTGTGCCACCCATGTCTGATTTGAGGGCCTAAGGGTAGTGTGATATGTTCCTCCTCTTGCATGTGATGTCCAAATGCTATGTGGCTTGCTCATTGGTTTTCCAGCACTGTGCACTCCACTGTGGTCTAGCCCATTTATTGTCCTACATTGCTGCTGACCTATGGTATGTGTATGTGGCAGGGTGTCAGTGTGGGATCTTTCTGAGGGACTTGACATGCAGTGTGAACAGTTCAGTGGTTGTTAATATGCAGTGTGAGTCTACATTTCTTAGTTATACTCAGTTTGATTCACATGAGTGGAAGGCAGGTGTGAGGAGGAGGGTTGTCCAGCCCCTGACCTTCTGTGCAGGGTGTCCATCTTCACCCCCACCTTCCCGTCAATCTACCTTGCCCTTTGATGTGTGAGGTGCGAGGTCGAGCCACACCTGGCTGATAAATTGTGCATGGGGGGGCAGGAGGGGCACACAGCATGTGCAGACATGGGTGTGGGAAGCGTGCTGTGGACTGTGGCCAACTGATGCAGCCCACCATGTGGGTTGGGTGAAGGTGAAGCCCTGGGAAGCTGCCCAGACTGCCCATGCCTGGCGCCGGCCCTGCCTACTACATTGTGCGCAGGTTTTCCCGCGTCTTCACCGCTGCAGTGACTTGCCCGGGACATTGCAGTGATTTCGCGGTTGATGGGTGACCCGGATGCGGAGGTGTGGATTTCGAGCAGGCAGGACATGTGTGAGTACACTGGGAGATATGTTCCTGTCTCCACCAGAGTGTCTGATGTGGACAGGAACCGTATTTCAGCACAGGAGTTGTGTGTTGTGGTTGTGTGCGGAGATGTGTTTTTACGTACCTGCGGTGTTGACCACGGTGACGTCTTATTTGCTGGAAGTGGATGAAGTACAGCAGCGTAAGGGCTTGAAGAGCTGGATCCATAGCGGTCAGGAACGCGTGGAGGTGACCGGGATTCGAGTTTCGATCTCCGCAGTAGTGCTTTCACCGTCTAAGGTGGCTGGTTTCTCCGCTGCGTCCTGATGGGCTGTTTGAGGCATCGTGATTTGTCCGGCGGTCGGGAACGTCATTCCGCACGCCGGTCTTTCTCTATTGGCTCCCTCCGCCACCGTTGCGGAAGGAAAATCCTGGCGGATCCCAAAACTCCGCAGCGGACGGGAAATGGGATATCTTTACCCATTGTAATACGGCGGACGCGAGGACTGCCGCTGGAGTGCGGAAAAGGACGTTTTCCGCCACCACCGCGGATGTGCCAAACACCGCCATCGTAATCGGCCCCTAAATACTGGCAATATGTGCATGACTAATATACCTTCAATACAAAGGCAGGACTCTTGACTAGTCAAATTCGGAGCTTCAAGTCTAGTCCCAAATTTGAATTATTTTTAGATATGATTTCACTGCCATTAGCAAAAAGCTTGTATCTGAGATTCCGTCTAGGCTGCTTGCCACTAAGGACCTTTGGTGACTGGAATAGAGATCAAGTTTCAGATAAGTGCCCAGTATGTGGCCTAGTGCCTGAAACAGAAGAACATGTCTTTTTTTCTACACTGTATATTATTACCCTCATAAGTGCTGGATACGCCCAATTTGTTTAAACTTAAAAATTATAAGTTATTTGATTGCACATAGAATTCTAAAAAGAGATACCTCAGGCCCAATTGTCTTTGCAGTAAGTCGATTTCTGCTGAAAGTTTGGTTAAAGGCTCAAAGATTATGGGGCCGATTCTGATGCGGGTTGGAAAAGCTTCCCGACCGAATCGGTTGGGAAATGGTGTCCGACCCACTCGGATCGGGAAAGTCCGACCGGCGGAGTAGGATGCATCCGGATGCTTCCAGATACGATTTGGTTGAACTCCCATTGACTTCAATGGGAACATTTGTTCCTAACCGCATCAGAATTGGGCCCTCGGTCGGGAAGACACGTTCCCGATCCGATTTGGAAGGAGCAAATGCCGTTAGGAGGCCTTCCTAACCGCATCAGAATCAGGCCCTCGGTCGGGAAGCTTTTCCAACCCGCATCAGAATCGGCCCCTTTGTCTTGTGACATGCATGCCTCTGTAATCTTAATATTAGACGGTGACCTGGTCATACTATCTTATATAGATTCTATTTGCTGGATATATATATATATTTTTAATAACATATAATATGAATTCATATGCAATCTTATGCTTGGATTTTAAATACAAATGTCTCTAACATATGAAGTTTTTAGATATTTATAAATTATTCAGTGATTACAGATTTTTGTGGAGTTTTAACCTTTTATGTTTTAATTAGATTTGTTTATTTTTTATCTGCCTTTGTTAGATTTTATCTATCGTTACCTAATCATATGTATGCTTTGATTTTTTTTAAACTGAATAAAGTTTCTATTGATGATGATGATAAATTAGAGTTATATAAAGTGGATGAGTTGGATGAAACTCACATGTCGGAAAAATGTCTTCAGAAACTCAGTAATTCAATTACTTGACTATCTGTCATCAGTTGCAGTACTAGCCCCACATGTCAAACCAAATGGTTAGCAACTATTTCCTCCGCTCTATGGGCCTGATTGATAAATACAACTTGCACATTTGAGTAAGTTTACACTATGAGTAAGCTTACAACTTTCCAGTATTCACAAAACCTGAGTGTGAGTTACTAATAAAACAAAAAGAAGTAAGTTGAGTACTGCACATGGCCAATCACTGGTACTGCAACACCCCTACATAAAAAATAATGGAGGTAGGGACTTAAAATAAAACCCCATAGGATTTTTTTTAAAATTAAAACAAAGGTGTCCATTACGATGTCGGGCGGTAAAAAATCCGCCATCAACCACAGTGGTAAAAATCCGCCCGCCTACACCGTCTGAATACTGACCGAGCAATTACGATGCCGCGAACCGAAAACCGCCGGAGGCGGAAAATAAACAGAAAATACCGCCCGCCCATGTCCGAGTCTAAGTCCATCCGCCCGCCACGGACGGAAAGACGCACGACAACCCAAAACCGCCCGCCCTGACGACCGAGACACCGCCCGTGAAATTAGGATCGTACCGACATGAGCGCGGAAAATCCACAAATACACCGCCCGCCAGCGCAAACAACAGTGACGAAAATGGACACGGCGGAAGCTCTGGCGGCCACGTCCATGCACAGAAATCATCCGCTGACAAAAACAAACACACACAACATGGCCAACAAGTCCACACAGCAACCCACGCACAAATACCCAAACACAGTACACATCCCGGAAACACACCCCCCTGGACAAAAAAATCAACTACAAATCCCAGAACACCAGCCACAACACACCTGAAAACAACAGACCATCATGACACACCCACATAGGTAAGTACAAAACCAGCCCCTTCACAGACCACAACCCCCTGCAACATTACAAACTGAGGACGAAAGCACACAACACAGCGAGACAGAAAGGACAGCAGCACACCACAGACACGCACCTATCACACCCATCACCACCACCACCACCAAACACCGGCCACACAAACCCCTGCACATCACACACCACACACCGCACCAGCACCACAAACACCAAAACACACACCATGGCACCACACAGAATGCCCAAGTTCACTTCCACCGAGCTGACGGTCATGGTCGACGAGATCGTCAAGGTGCACCCACAAATCTATGGCAACCAGGTCCAACAGACATCACTATCCACCAGAAACCTGTTGTGGAGCAGGATCGTAGACCAGGTCAATGCAGTCGGGAACGTTCCACGCAACAGAGGAGAAATTAACAAAAGGTGGAACGACCTCAAAAGCGTGGTCAAGAAGAAGGAGAGCAAAAATCGAGAGCTGGCTGCCAGGACTGGCGGAGGGAATCCCGCGCTATTCAAGACCTTCAAGGCGTAGGAGGAGAAGGTGCGAGTCATCATACATCCGGAGATCCTCACCGGATTACCAGGGGGAGTGGAGGCTGGTAAGTACAAACAAACGTATACCAGCACACCGCTATGTAATCACATGCACTACCACCATGCCATAGCTCCTAGGGACAAACACCCCCATGTCCAGTACACAATACACAAGACAGCACGCACACATGCAACAGACACTCACACACACTCAGCCCAAAGCTACCAACTAACAAAACCATGGGGGCATGTGTACAGTCAGCCAGCACCGCAACTCCCACCAGGTCCCCTTGTACTCCAGATGCGCCAGAATGAGCACTCCCCACACCCACATCCATGTGTCCGCCATAGCTGCACTGACCGACAAGTAACAGGTAAGTAGCCGGAACACAAAGACAGTGGGTCGGAGGGGGACAGCTGAAGTAAAACACCCACCAGGCCCCCACTACCACAGACCAGCAAGGTGGAGCACACCCCACATCCATGTGTCCGCCATAGCTGCACTGACCGACAAGTAACAGGTAAGTAGCCGGAACACAAAGACAGTGGGTCGGAGGGGGACAGCTGAAGTAAAACACCCACCAGGCCCCCACTACCACAGACCAGCAAGGTGGAGCACCCCTCCCTCCCAGTACCATGTGGCATCCATTGCATTGCGCACTCAGAAACAACCTGTAGGTGGGAAACTGTACAGGGCGGGGCGTCTGTAGGCATGAGGACTGTACTACGACTGACACATGGGACATGTCACGTAGCAGAGGAACACGCAGCACTGCTCCCAGTCACAATCATGAGACCAATGTGCACACGGACATGTTCAACAGAGTCAAACCCCACATGACCCATCACAGATACAGCAACACCTAAGGAGCCACGTCTGCATGCACAAGTCCCACTGGAGCACAGACCCACACGGCAGGCACTGTGCCACCCATCACACACATCAGCAACACCATCGAAGTCCTGTCCATGTAGTCCTCACTGCCTGTCACCCACACATCGTACAACAACGCCCACGTAAGACAGACCGTACTAGAAGTAACAGCTTGGAACCACAATATTGCACACAAAGACAACTGGACCCATGAAACACACAGGCACACAATGCACATTCAACATATCATCCATCTCATCTCTCAGCCACAGTGTCATGAAAGGTATGTCATCCGAACAGCTGGCCCTCATACAGTAGTCATGCAAAGATACCTGCCCATGACAAATCATGTGCCTGCAGTGACTGAAGCGCACGTCACACTGCGAGTAACAACACACATAATATAGTCAACACCCCAAGAGCACAGCACTGATGCACATGTACCAGGGCAGCACGCACACAAAGGATTTGGCCCATCTGCAATACGTCGTGTGGCACACAACAAGCACGAACTCACAACAATGCTACCAATGTGATGTCCATGAATGATAACAGTCAGCAGATATTCCGGGCATGTGAGACAGACACACACCTTTGTCTATGCACTGTCATGTTGCCAGAACACATGTCACGTTCTGCACCCATTACTCACAGTATGTACCCCAAAAGCATATTTCAACCCAAGAGCGTTTAGGGGGCTGTACCCCTTTTGGCATCAGCGTTTCTAAGCGTTCCATCCTTCCCCCTAAACCATCGTTCAACCCAACATCGTCGATGGTCCTGGAGCACGCATACACCCGAGCCACAAAATGTAGGAGCATAGCAACACACACCCATCGGCATTGCTAATCCGTCCCATGCCACATGTCCACATCACACAGTTCCATTGCCTAGCCCACGCATACACACATCGTACATCCACACACACGCCACTGGGAAACCTGTGCACGACAGTGCACGAACTGTGAATGTCAGACAACCAATACATACTTTGCTAGGTGCAACACAATGACCTATCTCATTCTCCCCACAGGTGCCGAACTGCTGGATGCTGTAGAGGGAGACAGCAGCCAGCACAGCCAGTCCGCAAGCCCCCGACCCGGACTCACGGATGTAGAGGAGCTGGACACCTCTTCGGACGCGGACCACCCAGCAGGCCCATCTGCAGTGGCAGGGCACAACCGCTCCCCAGGGCCCCTCCTGCCCACCAACCCATCACCCAGGGCTGCTGACCAGTCACAGACCCCTGCTGCCACGGTCGTTGCGGCCACCACCACCGCCGCAACCACCACCACCACCGCCGCAAGCACCACCACCGCCGCAACCACCACCACCACCACGCCATCCCTGGCCACAGCCCCTGCGCAAGGGGTGGCACGGCCGTCGGGCTCCACCCTGGGAGCCAGAGCGAGGACCGTGGTGAGCAATGTGGCTAGTGGGCAGGTCGGTGGCAGCAGTACTGGTAGGAGGAGCAGGGCCAGGCCAACGCCATCTGAGCCTGGGAGCCAAGCCCTGCCGCAAATCGCCAGAGTCCTTGGGGCCTATGAAGAGGCCCAAGGACAATGGGCCAGGTCGGCTACCGACACGCGGGAGGTCCTTGGGGTGTTGAGGTCCATGGACGCCCATATGGGACAATTCGTGACCCGTATGGACCAACTTGTGGACCTAATGGGCCAGCTGGTGGTGGTGGTGAGGGCACAAGCAAGGCCAGCAACACCACCTCCGCCACCACCTGCTGTGGCGCAGGGTCGTGCAGCATCGCGTTCCCCTGCGTCCACAGCGAGTGAGCACTCCTCAGCCACCACCAGCGGCACATCAACACAACCCCCCTACCAAACGTGGAAGGGGCCGTCCGAAGAGGAAACAGGTGTCCAGAGAGGACTTCGCACGCACCAAACGCCAGTGAGTCAGCCAGCCACCTTGACCACCTACTGCATTGACTTGTAATACGATCCTACCCCACACTGCCATGTGAATGGCATGTGTCTGTTGGACTGTGGACATAGAACTTCATGGGTACACCCTGACCATCACGCAGCCATGACCGTCAACTCATTGTCACAGCATGTACCACGTTTGTCATCACCTTGCACACAATCACATGTCACCGCTGTAAATAAATACACCTTGATCACAATCTGCTTCATGTGTCCTGGGTTTATTCAACGATGTGCAACCGCCACCATGAGCAGAAATGCATCTGCTGTGTGGTATGTCGATGGGACAGGAGAGGCTGTAGGGACCTAGGGGTGAAAAACAGAACAAGAGTACATTCAATGAGTGTGTCACACACTCATCACACAGTACTTGTCACCAACTACAAGCAATGTACACACATCACACAGAGCAACAGGGCACACTGCTACAGCCGCTGCCAGTGGCATACCAACCTGGACATGGACCATTGACACACAGCACTCAGTGAACAAAAGGCCCCCGTGACAGAGCACACATACACCTGCACAACTACAGCTACATCAGCCGTCGTACATGGACACTCACCGTCAAGTGAAGTAGCGGGCGATGAGCTGCTGACGCACATTCACAGCTTCCTCCTCTCCACTGTCCTCTTCACTCGAGCTGTCCTGGTCTGCAGGCTGGGGCCCTGGTTGATCTCCGTCATCCACAATTAGGGGGATCTGCTTGCGAATAGCCATATTGTGCAGCATGCAGCAAGCCACTATTATCTGGCACACCTTCTGTGGGGAGTACGCCAGTGCACCCCCGGTGCGGTCCAGGCATCTGAACCTGGACTTGAGGAGGCCAAAGGTACGCTCAACCACACGTCTGGTCCTCCCATGTGCCTCATTGTAGCGGACATCAGCTGGGCTCCCAGGACGTCGCAATGGGCTGAGCAGCCAGGGCCCATTCGGGTAAGCAGAGTCACCTGGGTGTGAGGGACACAGAGAACCGTTGCAATTCCAACTGGACACAAGACAGCATCGCACAGCCAGCACGCTACACTACTCCACATACTCACCGACAATCCAGCCACGGTCCGGTTGCAGATTGGCCATCAGTCGTGGTAGGATGCTGTTGCGCATGATGTGCGCGTCATGTGCCGATCCTGGGAACTTGGCACACACGTGGGAAATCACCATGTCCGCAAGGCACACCACTTGCACATTCAGGGAGTGCGTGTGCTTCCGGTTGCGGTAGAGCTGCTCAGTGGCCTGTGGTGGAACAAGGCCAACATGGGTGCAATCTATAGCACCAACGACGTGGGGGATCCGTCCAAGGGCATAGAAAGCACCCTTCACTGCCGCCAATTCACGAGCCCTGGGGAATCGGACGTATCTGTTCCTGTACAGCATCATAGCTGACAGTACATCCCTCAGCACCATGCTGAACATGGGCTGGGACATCCCACCTCCACTGCCCACTGTGTGTTGGAATGACCCAGTGGCGAAGAAATGCAGTGCAGCCATCACCTTAGCCGTGTGGGTGAATGCTGTTGGATACACCCTGCGAGGACGGAGGTGGGGTTCCAACATGGCACATAGACGATGCAGGGTGGGTCGGTCCAGACGATATTTACGGATGACCTCTACATCCTCCATGTCTGACAGCAATTGGTAGGGGCGATGAATGTTTGGTCTCCGCCTAGGAAAGATGGAAGTGGACACATGTCAAAGCAAGACGCCACATGGCATATTCACATACACAAAACAAAAATGACTGAGCAAGCACTTGAATCACAGAACAGCTGACAAGTAGGGACAGCACAGCCACAATACACTTACACAGGTCCCCTACCAATAGCAATGGGCAGTGACACACACCATTGCTATGAGCATGCACATGGGGATCTAGGCCTCAATGACTTGTAAGGCATGCTGATGGTAACAGACTGCATATTCGGCAAGCGGCAACACCGCGGCAACATGACTTGCTGCTGTGCATCACACTGCTTCCGAGGCTGGGTGAGTATGGCACACACCAACAACGCTATGGACACAGGCTGAGCGGCCAAAACAAGTGGGACCTGTGGCACGAGGGGATATGAGACAGTCATTGGTGTCACCACTGCACCCTATGTACAGCACTGTACGGATCACACCTCCAGAAACATTGACAGGTGTACACATTGACAGCCCCATGCCAACACGGCTGTGTGCTTGCAAATACACATCACAAGTGACACGTAACATTGCACGTGCCAAGTGGCAGATGTACATAGTGAAAGATGGCATGTGTGTGCATATGCATATCCCATGCACCCATGCCAATGTGTACATGATGATGTGCCAACAGACATGTGGAGGCTGGCCACTGGCCGTCCCTGCCTATGCACACAGCATGTTGTGGCCCCGTCCATTGTGCACCTGCACCCACACACAAATCATGGCCACACCTGCAGATGCAGTGCGCACATCATACTGTGTGGTGCACATGGCATCAGCGGACTGTACCCGCCATGGTCCAGGCCCTTACGGCCAACTCCAATGTCCCTCGCGGTTGCACCCTGCGTGTTCCACTATGGAGGGAAGCGTCCCGGGCCAGCTGGGAGCAGGCCAACGTCTGCAATTGAAGCTGCCAGACATGGTACACGGATTGCAGCAGCTTGGACCCACTGTAACTGACCCAGGGGGTTATATGTGTGTGTGAGTGGGACAGGCATTACCACATCTACCTGGAACTGCAGCCTGGCACCCCTCGAGAACACATGCTGCTGCCACCTCTCCACCTACACGTCGATGACGCTGAGGACATGTCCAGGTCCACTCACCAGCGAGGAGCTGGAGATCCTGGATTCCGAGCTCCACGCACACTGCACATGGCTATTCCTTGCGAAATTTGTGTGTGGGAGACAGCTGCAGTGTGTGTGGGGGTGCATGTGGGTGACACACATGTCGTTGATCCGCAGCACTATGAGTCAGAGCCTGTGGTGTTCAAACATCCACTGCTCACCATGCTGACTGCAGGTGGCATGGGTATGTGTGCTCTCGGGCGCTTTGACCTGTCTGTCCCTCCCGAGTGGTGGTACATGGCAACTTCATGTCAGACATCCAGTGACCCAGCCAATTGGCAATGCAGGTCTCAGTGCACTTGTTGGTCGTGTGAATGTCAGGCTAGGGCCATGCTGCCCTTCTCAGTCCCAGCAGGCCTGGCCTGCACATTGACTGCACAATGCCAGTAGGTGACAACACAGACTGCCTAGTGGGTTACATGTGTCTCCTGTTCAGGTCCCTCCGGATGGGCGCTCACTCAGTCCTGTCTATTGGACACACCATGCCTCGTGACAGGGATGTGTGTGTGAGATAGTGGCACTGAATGTGACCTCCGTTGCGGGGTGGGCCATGCACAGGGCGGGTACGTTGATTGTTGCGCAGTGTTGGTCACAGTGGGTACACCCACACAGATGTGTTGTCTTGTGATCTTTTGCTAGGTCCGCCTGACAATGGACTGTAGATGTGGGCAGACTACACATTGGACGATGTGCTGTCTATATGCATGTGCCTTCACAACAGGCACAGCTGCCCCTGCACATCTGACCCCTGCTGCCCTCAGTGCTGGGTCTGTTGAGCTGATGCACCATCTGTGCGTGGGGCAGACAGCTCTGCTCACTACCGTCATTGTCCATGACATCACTTTGCCGCAGGTGACATGGATCATGGAGGGCCCACATGTACGCGTGGGTGGACTACACAAGACTGTCCAATGGTTGTCACCCCCAGTCAGTGCTTCGAATGGGAAGAATGTGGTGCTGGTACTCATTTTGATGTGTCGAGTGTGCGGGGCTAGGTGCGGGGCTACATGCAAGACATGGGAAGGTCATCGGCTTATCTACTAGTTGCAATACACACGAGACACGTCTTTTTCTGACCACATCAGGGGCATTCCTTAAACTAACTGAAAGTCAAACAGTTATCTTTTACACTGTCCTCATGGCCTCCCCTCGCTCACACCAATATGCATTTGCACATGAGAAGCTAGCGCATGCACAAGCAGCTCCAAGCTCGCCCCAGAGAGGCCAAGGAGTGTATGTGTGGGTCCAGTTGAACAAGTGGTCTGTCTCACGGTATGATATGTGGCGGGACGCCGTCCACCTGCGTGGTGCCCCGACTCGAGACCCGGGCAACATTGACAATGCATGACAGGCTCCGCAGTCCGGATACACCACCTGCAACACACAGAGGCTGTAGCTGCCCTAGCGGCCCAGGCCGCGTCCAACTGGAGCTCATGGACCCACACATTCACTCTTTGGCCTCTCTGGGGCGAGCTCGGAGCTGCTTGTGCACGCGCTGGCTTCTCTGTTGCAATGGCATGTAACGTGTGTGGAGATCTAGGCAATGGGTGGGATGGTGCGAGCCACCTTCCGTGACGTCACTACTGCTCGTGATGTGTGCGTCCCCCCACTACTTCCATATGACTTGTGCCATACTACACATTGGGGATGTGTTGCCTGCGTGATGTGACCAGGAGGAGCGGGCCATGACCTCTCACCCACCATGCTCCACTGCCATCCCGTGTCCTGGATTGCCTGTGCAGGTGGACAATGTTGTGGATACACCTGGTCGACAGGGGATGTGAGTGCCTTGGCAAGAGCCTTGCGGACGCACAGCAGTATCCAGCATGTCCACGGAGGGTGGGCTGACGTCTACACTTGATGCAGCATTGATCGTGTGCCCACCTGTTGTGCACACACGAGTTCACATTCATCCCCAGACAGGTGGTCTTTACAAATTCCCAGGAGAGCGCCAATGTACTGTTCCTGTATCCTCCCAACACAGCGTGTTTCAACATTGCATGTGCGCACCTACCCGTCACACCCACCCACCTGAGCCATGCGTGACTCCCGCTTCACATGACACATGTGTGTCTTCCACAGTTGTGCTACTCATTTGCGTTGACATCCAATTACAGTGGACTACATGGTCATCTCACAACTGCCGTGTACTTCTCACACTCTCATCCTCTCTCATTCGTACTCGTGAAATGAATCAGCAGAGACACATTTTTGCTTCTAGACATGTATTGGTACTTATGTCCTCTGTGATGCAGTATAGTGGACACTACTGGCAGCGAAATGCATGTGGAGGATATACTCAGCATGATTACACATGGCATAGGGTGTAGGGGTAGATGTGATTAGTTGTTGACTGTGGGATGTGGGCTTCAGAGTTACGACTGCTTAGCCGTTGCTGTGCTAATGTACATTTGCTACTTACTGAGGTGCTGCTGACTTTGACACAGACAGTATACATTTAGCCTACCAGTCCGCTTGTCATCATGGGCACAGTGCATCTCAGTTCCATGTTACAGGTTTGCTGCTATAGTTACTCATACACACGTGCGTGGAGATGACATCAGGGCATGGACTTACGTGCATGCAACGGCGTCCCACTTGTTGTTGCGATGTGGTGGCTACTGGACATGTCACAGTCACTGGGGTCATGTTGTTGGTGGATGCACTTGTTGTCCATGCAAAGGTCCTGGCACGGAAGTTCAGGGGAGGTGAGGTGACAGCTCTCACATTCTACAGCCGGACGATTACTGTCCACTGACCGGTGCATATGTTCATGGGCGCAGGATGCATATTATGGCATGGTTGTACGTGCAGTTCTGTCCATGTGGTTGCCATACACAAATCCCATGCCTCTGCCTCCCCCTGTTCATGCAGAGTTACTGGATGTGATGAGGAACAGAGTGCATGTCCCGAATATATCCGATGTCATTGCAGTGTAGTTGATGGTGTGGTGTCAGTTGCAGGTTGTATGGTATAGTTGTTGTACTGGTAACTGCCCAGTCCGTGCGGAGGCCATGCATGGGTACGGTGTGGGACATCATTGTTCAATTGGGGGTATGGCGGCGGGGCCCGACGAATTGACAGGTTGTCAGGTATGCGATACCTTCCAGCAGGGCTTCCATGGCATTGGTGGTAAACATGGATGCCATCCAATGTAGCGGATGGTGGCTGTCAAGGTGTTGGTCGTGAGTTGTCCCTTGTAGGAGCATGATGGGACATGTTGGATGACATTCGATGTAACTGTGATCCATTATCCGTCGTGTGGAGGCACAGTGGTCCCATTGCAGTGTGGGTCCGATAGTAGCCACATACGCCATGCCCCCATAGGCTGAACAGACCCTGTCGTGGACGTCCAGGGGTTGAATAGTTGTAGCAGGTCCGCCCTTGGACATGCCGGGTTGGAGAGACATAAATCCACAGGATAGTAGAAGGGACACCTCCGACAGTAGAAGACGGGGATGACGCAGCTGAACAATGCGATGCGGTAAGTTAGTCGGTAACTTACGTTCAGCAAGGCCAGATTGTCACATCCCAATATCTGTATCAGGTTATGTTTGTACAGCTTAATCTGTCCGGCGTAGTTGGGTAGGTGTGGTGCAAGTGCCATTTTGCTGCAGGGCGATGTGGTGGCGTGCTCCGGCTGTCTGTGCAGTCTGCAGGGTGCAACCTCCGACGTTGCTGGGAATTCTGTAATGGTCGTAGGGAGGCAGGACTTGTGTTATGTTAGCTTGTGCGGAGGACACGGGCCCTCATCCCACATGCTTCTCTGAATGGTCAAGGTCAGTGGTGTCTGACTCCTTCCAGATAACTTGCATGTGAACCACATGGGGGAGTGTTATCATTTCTTTTTTCCGTTCTGAATGTTCTTTGGTGTTATGCGCTATCTGCCCTGTGGCCGCTTCCCTCTGCATGCCTGTGTTGGGCTTTTTTGGTGCAATGACTGTTTTCTCCGGCTTGTTTAGTCGGGATGTGGTTTCAGAGTGGGAATGGAAGGTCATTCAGTGCTGTCTCCTCTCCCGTGTGTGGGCGGCAGGCTGCGTTTCCGCTATACGTTGGGCCTTGTGTTATAATTGGTACCACCTGTTGTCTGTCCCCGGTATCTTTGATGTTACGTATTGCATGTCTTGTTATTGGGTGCAGGGTGGCATCGGTGTTTCTGTGTGGTACTGGCGTACCTTTTGCCGACGGGGTCCATATTCTGCTGGGTGATGTTGCCGCCGCTGTGTGCTTCGCCGTGTTTTGCACACAGGGGTGTGTCCTAATTTGGCGTGACGTCACTGACATGTTCGGGTCACTTGTGTGACGTCAGGTTGGCAACAGTGAATTGCCGGTTGGGGACATGACTGTGGCAGGGCTGTCACGTGACATGTGCGTTCTGGGTGGTGCTGGTGTGTGTGGTGTTTGGTTGTGACCCTGTGTTGTTTGTGTGCGGCGCATACATTGCGCTGCCGTTGGTCTCTGCGTTGTGCGTATGTGTGGGTGCAGTGGTGGATGTGTCGTGTCCACGCAGGGGTGTCGGGGGGGCCATATACAGTTTTCCCGCCCTTGCACTGTGTGCGCTGTTTGCGTGCCCCTGTTGTGTGTCTGCCTACCTGCGTCGCCGCGGTGCGTTGACTCCTGGGTGCTGCATCAGGTAGAGCATGGGGAGGGCCTGCAGTGCTGGATTCATGCTCGGGGGTCCGCCTCTTTGCTATCCGTACTGTGCGTTCGGTTTTCCGCCTTGCTTTCACGTGCGGTGTCTCTTAGCCGGGGGAACTGTTTGGTTCTGGCATCGTAATTTGTACGCCGGGCGGTACGTGATTTCGTCGGGCGGTGTGTCTCCATTAGGCCGCGCCGCTCCGTGAACGGGCGCACTTTGATGGCGGACGGCGTAGCTGGCTTACGGGCGGTGTTTGGCTGACTTTTCACATCCTAATTGGGCGGGCGTGTGTGCTGTGGCGGGCGGACGGTAGCTGGTGCTTTTTGCATCCGCCTGCACGGCGGTGGTGCTTCCGTCCGCCATCCTAATGGGCCCCATAATCATTTAAAATATTTAAAAATATTAATAAATGTTTACAAAATGTATACAAATCGTACATGTTTATTATTTAATTATAAAATATTGAAAGAACCTATTTTGAATTTAATGTAACAATAAATGGTATTTAAATAATTAAATTAATTTTAATTAATTTAATATTTCACTTTTAATGACTATTGATGTGCAATAAAAATATTTTTTTACTTGTTCCGTAATGTCTTTTTTAATTTATACTTTTGAAAAATAATTTTGATTTACTTTATTATATTTCTATTAATTAAACTTTTAATTCAAAATTATTTTTATAGTGCTGTGGCATTTATTTATTTTGTTCTACATTTAAATTAAATGTATAAAATGAATTTAGATTATTATTTAACATAAAAATATTTGTAATGTTTATTTTCGAGTTAAATAAACTTTTTATTTTTCCCCATACCTTACCATGCGGAAATCTTCACCCCGTCTGTGGAGCTTCCCTATGGTAAAGTATAAGAAAAATGTAAATAAATGTATTTACATGTATTCTGCCATTTTAAAAAAATTTAAAACAGGTTGATAAAATATTTCAAAATTAAATAATAAACAGTACTATATTATATTTTATTATCATTAATTTATATTTTAAATATTTAATTTAATGTAACATGGCTTCCTATGGGGTTTTATTTTAAGTCCCCACCTCCATTATTTTCTACGGGAGGGTGTTACAGTACCAGTGGTTGGCCATGGGTTGTAACTTACACAGTTTGTGAATATCGAAAAGTAGTAAACTTACTCAGAAGTATAACCTCACTCAAAAGTATAAATTATCTTTGTGAATCAGGTCCGTATGGTTTAAAGCAAATATTGAGGCTTTTGAAGATTGCACATTTACATACAAGCACCAAGTGCAACTTTTGCAGATATCCTGAAATGATGGATCCTTTCACACTCCACTATGGCATTTTATTCAAACTTGTCTCAAAGAAATCTGACAGCAGGTTACAAAAAAGATTGAGAAGCAGTAATAGCTAAACTTGAGGCAACTAGTGACAATAGCTTTTAATAATTGGGAAGAGTTCCAGTTTGTTGCTAGCTTTCTAAATTTGATACAAAAATACAAGCTACAGCGATTACTGAACTCGATCTTGTTTTATTTATAGTTTGTATGAAGTACTATAGTCGATGGTTGTCTTCAAGCACAGTGAGAGCAAGGGGTTAATATGGATACAGTTGGCACAGAAACATACACAATTGCAAAATCCAGTGAGGTTACATTGCAAATATGCTGAAGCAGAAATACTGTAGTAAAGGTGTAGTGGGGCTGGATCTGAAATAATGCTACTTGACAAAGTGTACAACCGATTCACTATGTGATATTGATCAAAATATGAGAAATATAAATTTCAATTCAACCCATAAATATGAATGAGTTTCAAGCAAATGATCGTCCTATATATACAAAACGGAAGTGAGCAGTTGAATTAAATATATAATTGTATCAAAACTAGGAACAATTCTTCAATACATAAGCAGAGTTGATGTGGAGCACAGAACATCAATGGGTGTAGTTCTCTAAAAACCGAAAATAACCAACACTATGTGAGGCTCACATGGTAAGAATAAGCACAAGACAGCTTTAGGATCCACGAGGTAGAACTGGTGTGGTAAGCAGCAAAGGACACTGAAGGTAGGTAAACAGAAAAAGATCTGAAGGAGCCATTCCTTTTCTACCTTGTCAACTTTCTTCACATTAAAAACTCTCAGGAAAATCTTTCCTTTTATACCTCTTGATCTTCAAAAAACTGTTGTTTGTGCGCTTATCCTATCTAAGATAGACTACTGTAATGCTCTCTGTGTTAGTCTACAGATTCTTCAGAAAGCGGCGGCTCGACTACTGCTAGGGATTCCCAGACATCACTCTGCCAAACAATCTCTCAATTCCCTCCACTGGCTCCCCATGAAGAAAAGGACAGATTTTAAAGCCCCATGTATCGCTTTTAGGGCACTCCACAACTATGGACCGGAATACCTAAAACACCAGTTCCATTGGTATGCTCCATCAGCCGTGGTTCGTGCACGTAAGAGCCGTGGGGCAGGGTGGGGGGATTTCTCTTACCTGCACAAGCCGCGGCTGTGCTCCATCGAGAAACCTCCGGTCATCCACTCTAAATCTGGTTGAGGTTCCCAGATTCCGGCTATCAAACTGGGGGGGGAGGGGCAAAAGTTTAGTTACTACCACCTCTAGATTGTGGAACTGTCTTCCCACCCATTAAAAAACTCCTCTGACTTGCTTTCTTTTAGGAAGGCCCTTAAGACCTGGCTTTTCTCCCGGTAGCCCATCTTCCACAGGTTCTACGACTGCGTGCCACCATTTTTACGTTTTCACCCCAGGTTTTCTAGCACCTAGGCGCCACCGGGATTAGTTTGCGCTTTATAAATAAATAAATTTACACAACCAAGAAAAAGTATTCCTTAACATAAAGTTATAAAGACAGAATAAGGTGAAAAGAAATATCGAAAATGTAAATTTATTCAATTTTAGCTGACAGTTTACTGAATATACCAGTCAGGGGCAGATGAAGAGCAAGCTCGTTCAGTGGGGCTGGAATTACAGGGGCAGTAATCAACATTTCCAGACAGTTATTCATCCGTGCATCAGGCTGTTCTGAGTTTTCTCGAGTGGAATGGGGAATAAAGAATATTTACTTCCCTGTAATCCTGATTCTCCTTCAAATAAATTTCCATTATAGTCACTGAATTTTTCCGTCCATGTGCAGGATCACAGAGCACTTTTCACTATCTATCTATCTATCTATCTATCTATCTATCTATCTATCTATCTATCTATCTGTGCACACACATATATATATAGAAAAGTTTGATATATATATATATTCCCAAGGTTGCCCTTTATCAAAGACGCACTCTCAAAGCAGACGAACTCTCCAGAGTCCTTTATTTAAGGCAAACAGCATTTCACATTGAAAAAATATTTCTCGCCTTACACGTTTCAAACCTCTTGGTTCTTGTTCACAGGCATGCATGAATAGATCTGGCAGCATGTCAGCACTTCACTCTCCTCTGAATTCGTAGTGCCTTATTATTAGTTTTTCCCTCCAGTGGGTGTGCGCCAAAACATTCCAATAATCAATTGTTTTTAAGCCCTCCAGTGGGCCTCTCAATGCAAAATTCAGTTTGAATGTCCATTATTCTGCAGTACCTTGCGAAGCTCTGAGGAATTCAGAACCTCCGGTCCCACATTATACTCTGGTGGTGAAGGCACTACGAATTCCAGCATGCTTTGGGAGAACGAACACACTGGAGAGGCCCAATAGAGGGCAATTAATTAATTAGCATGCAGAGGAGAGTGAAGTGCTGACGTGCTGCCAGATCTATTCATACATGCCCTTTCAGGTACTCCTCGACAAGAATCCACGTTTGGATTCCAACGGACACTTTCAACCCTTCCAGCAGCGGCTCTTCTTCGAAGTCCTCCATTGGGTTCGACAGCGGTTTCCGACACCACTTCACCCCTATGCACCCGGCTTCCCTGGGATAGGTAACTTGGGCACTTTGGTATCCATGGGTGGGGTGGCTCTCCAACCTTCTGTCTTCCACTGGATTTCTTCGAGGTCCACTGGGAAGGGTCCTTAAACTCTAAAATTCCAACTGCGACTTTCACATAGACTTGTACGGAGCACGTGGTCGTGTTCTCACACTGCACACGCACTCCGTGGGGTCCCTATCTACTCACCTTGGGTGGTTCCTTGAGGTCCCAGCAATTCTACGTCCTCTCGGCACTGTCTTGACTCGAGTCGTGGTTCTAATACCACTTTCTTAGTATATGGTTTGGTCCCCCCTGGGGCCCACTGTGTATTAGTGCTATTTACAGTTATTTCTTTGCTGAAGTATTGTGTGCTTTGTGTCTCTCTCCGTGTGGGAGATACTGTAAAGTACTAGGTAGTGTGGTAGTGTTATATAATAAATACATATTTTTATAACTACTGTGTGGTTCTCTTTTCATTTAATCTATACTATAAGATTGCATTCTGGTAAAACAAGCTGCTTTACACTCCTTCAAGACTAAGCCTGAAGGCTGCTCTCCACAGCTACCACTTGGATAGCTTTCTAAGGTTGTCTGAGACCTCTTAAATCACCATAAGGGTTGTCTGGACTGGTGCAAGGTGCCCACTTTAATTAGTGGACATCATATACCAGGCCAGCTTCTCACAAACAGTAATAAAGGATCCTGAGAGAATAGTAGCCAGTTTCCACGTCTCTCTTCCTCAGAGGAGGGGGTGTTGCTCATAACTATAACAAAATGTCCCTTGGAGAACAACTAGGATTACAGATAAATAAGTATTCCTTCTCCTGTGAATCTATAATTTACAGTCATAAGCACTTTACAGAGTAGCAAGCCCATCTCTATAAACAGTACAATTTCCATAAGGAAGCTTGACCCACTTGGGCATCTGCTTTGGAATCTGAGTTAATGAAGTAATGTCTTGTAAATGTATACACAGATTCCAAATGTCCCCTTTACATAGTTCAGCAATGTAAATATTTCTCAATAATACAGCAGTAGCTGGTCTGTCTCTTGCAGAGTGGGCTTTGAGCTTGCCAGTTAGATTTTTTTTTAAACATTACGATAACACAGAAGAATACACAAAACACTCCATATAGAAGTAGACTGCTTCCTGTTAGGTAAACCTGAAAGTACAGGCCAATAATTGACACAAAATATCTTTTGATTGTCTAATGTCCTTTGTTTTATCTAAGCAGAATTTCAAAAACCTCTTGACATCCATAGAACTGAAAGACCCAAATATCTGTTGGAGAAGATGGATTCTGGAAAGCTGCTTTCCAAGAGATATGTTGCTAGGTAGCCTTGTGAATTGGTTAAAAAAAGAGGGATACATGAATTCTAAATGCACATACTGATCCCTTCTAAAAAAATCTCTTATCACAGAACTTGGAAAAGAGAGGTTTGTAAAATAAATTTTCTGTAAGCAGTAATGGCTGCAAGATGTAACATTTATCTTATCGAAAACACTGCATTCCAACTATCACCAAATATAGGAGATAAGAAAGTACCATCTCCTTTTGACATCTAGTTGGGGCGATATTCTTCTGGATACACAAGATGTAGAACCTTTTCCACTGAAAGAGTAGGACACTTTGTTGGATGAGCACCTAGCCTCTCTAAAAATGTCCATACAATCTAGCAGAAAACTTATGTTACCATATTGCAAAAATTTAGGACTAAGGGTGCCTAGCTCAATGTTAGAGGGTTGGCATGCAGGATATGACCCATGAATTTCATAAGGATTTGATTTAGAAAGATGTAGATGGTTGATCAGCCACCACTGATATGGCAACTCTGGCGCAATTCAGAGCATTTGAGTGTTGTCTCTCGTTCAACTGACAGTGCTTGTTTGAATCACTGACATTGGTGGAAACTTCAGTGACCAGCTCCTCAAAAAGGCAGTGCACAATGAGGATGGTTAGTAAAATCTGAAGGTGAAATTCGGCCATTTTTTGTGTTGCAAAAATATCTATATGGGGAAAACCACATTTGAACTCCCAGGTAATGGATTGCTGAAAAGTATAACCAATTCCAGATCTTCTAAGCTTTGAGATATAGGACTCTGGAACAAGTCCCTTCTTGCTTATTCAAATAGTGCATTGTCATTGTCTCTGAATAAAAAGAGAGTTTGACTTGACATTTGGAAGAAAGGATTTGACGGCCAAGTGGCCTGTTCCTAGTTCTAGGAGACTGATGTTGTATGATACTCCTCCTCTGACCATCTGGTACTATGGTCTGTGGTGAAACATCATGATGCAACAGAACACCTGAATAAGGTGCACCCCATGGAAGAATAGTGCTGCCCTTCCATGAAAGTCTATTTGTCTTTCCAACTGCCTGAATATTGACACCATTGAATCTCCAGTTACTGTGGCAGAGGACTCATCTGAAGACATACAAACAGAAAAAGGAAAATGCATGAAGCCATAGAACACAGTAGAGATGAGATCTAATCGTCTGTCCGATCAGACCTCTTTAAAAGACTGCAACAGTTCAGACAGTCAGCGCTCTCTGCACTAAAGAATACACTTTGGCCGTCGGTTTGTCTAGGGCCGCTCTCAACTAATGAATGGGTTGGATTGGAATGGATGTTGATTTTACTTTATTTGTGAACCCATGCATGGCAGAATGAAGACTATCAGTCGCTATTGATGCTGAACTGCTTGAGACATTGCTAGGATAAAGGCTTGGGACAGAAACACCACTCGCCCTGCTCTAAAGGGCAGGAGGAGATGGAAGACGAGTCAGTAGAAACCTAAAAGATTCAGAACACTAGACCCTTAACTGCAGACTCCTGCACTACCGAGGACTGAGGTCAGTTTCAGATCATTGGTAGAAGAGCCCTATAAAAGACCTGTAAAGACTTGTGCACCTTGCCTGGCAATGTGTCGTCAGTTGCACTAGCTCTTCACTTACACTTTGCTAGCATCTATACTTAATTCCCTCACTTTTGTTGTTTTTGTCCTTTTCAGTTCCTTCAATGTTTACAGTTCGTTGCCGCTTGTTACTTTACTGTTCTATTGTGCTGTCTTGTTTCTCGTTATTTACTCCTTACAGTTGAAGCAGTGTGTTGTCAGCAGCATTTTGGGGCATTCAGCTGGTTTCCAGGTCAGCTCCTGCTTGTTAGATCCACACCCGCTTTTGAGGCCGGTAAACCTACTGTTTGTATACCTGTTTATGGAACTTTCATATCTATTGCATTATACAGACCAATCCCTTCCTGGCATACTGCTGTATGAACTTGGCAAACTCACAAGGAACTGGAAACTTCGAGACAAGAATGAGTATTTAGACTTGCTTGTACCAATCAGATTATGCCAAGCTCCTCATAATCTATGCACATATCTTTGCAAACATCAAATCCATCTCCTAATACTAGTAGCATTTCCGAAAGTAATGTTTCGTCGTAAATGCAAGTTGAACTCCAAGTTTCATCCAACAGTTAAATTTTGCACGACTGTAGAAATTCTGAAGCAACCTCCATAAATTCTAGAATTATATGGCTCAATGTTAGTTTGACCTTTTAGATAAACCTACACAATTTGTTACAGACACTGCGAATATTACCTTTGTTTTCTCATATTTAAGTAAGAAAGCAGTTATGTCGGCCACACCTTTATTTTGATACAAAGCCTGTAGTTAAGAGATTGGGTTTAGTTCTTGCCTCCAAATGTAATCAGACACACTCCCACGCTGAATGCCACACACACTAACCCCTCAAACACTGCTACCTGTTCCTTTAACACACAGGAAAGGGAAGGAATTGCATCTCCCACAACGCAACACGTCTGGAGTCAAAACACTGGAAATGTAAGGAAATTATGAACATAAGCAACATATTGAAAAAAGCAATCACACTTTTTATACATTTTAAATTAAAAAGGACAAAAAAATATTTAACCTCTGGGGGAATAAAAGTCTTTCAACAAAACCTTAATTAAAATCAAAGTCCGGGAGTGGAGCAGAAAAATAGTGTCCTATCACAGTCTCTCAAATAGACTCCAGGCCTTGCACTTGCATCAAAGTCCTCCTCATGGGGCTCTCCACTCTATTGGAGCCAATGGAAGTCCGGGTACCTACTTTTTAGGACGGGTAAGAATTTAAGGATTTTTTGTTAGAGGGGACAAGCACTGGGGTTTCTGAGGAGGAACATTCATAGGAAGAGTGAGGTTTATGGGTATACGATTGTTTTGGGTACGGGGTGATTTAGAGACAGGCGGAAAAGTGGAGGGAGGTAGAGGAATTGGGTCAGCAGGGGAAATTGGGGTGGGCTCTGGAATAGGGTCGAGTTTTGGAATGGGGTCAGGTGGTGAACTGTCAGGGGTTGGAATGGGGGCAGAAAGAGTAATGGGGGCAGAAAGAGGAATAGGGGCAGAACTGCCAAAAGAGCTGATGTCAGATGAGCCACCAGCAGAGACAGGACCTCTCTGTGTAGCAGAGAGGTCAGAATGCATATACATGTCATCTACGATGTTCATTACTTAAGCCTGTTGTTGACTGACACCCTAGATAGCATGCAACAAAGTTATCTGCCCCACAGAGAGGTTCTTAAGAACGTTCAGGGCCTCATCTGACACAAGTGCTTGCGGGATGAGAGCAGGGGGAGAGGTGACCCCGGCGAAGGATACCCCAGTCTGTTTACGGACTGGATGCTGACTTGGTACTGGAGGGACAGGAGTGAGGGTGGCTCTGGTGGTGGCCACAGAAGCAGATGTAGTAGCCTGTTGTGTTTCAGCTACCACCACGAGGGGCTTGCTGGAGTCGAAGGCCTTAGAATCAGATGGTGAAGTGGCCTCCTGGCAAGCCCCCTCATCCCCAGTGCCACTGCGTCCCTCAGTGTCAGTTGCTTCACTTTCTGACTAAAAGTGACCCTCCTGATGGTCCCCTGAAAATGGCCAGCGAATCCTTTGCTTGCTCCGGAAGAAGGTGAAAGCAGATATATGCACACATCAGTTACATACCAGAGTGAAATATACACACATCAAAGAGATCTACAATTTATACATTGAAGGTTAATATTCTAAAGAAAGGGCACTCAATGTGACAGCACAAAGGGCCTGATTTAGAATTTGGCAGACAGGCTGCTCTTTCAGAAACGTCATGGATATCCTATCTGCCTTATTACAAGCACATATATTATAAAGCACTTGCAATAAGGCAGATGAAATATCCATCCCTTTTGTGACTGATTACCCATCTGCAAAACTCTAAATCCTGCACAATATCTGTTAACATACTCATTTCAAGCACAACTAACATTTACTAAGTAAAACACTGAGTCACATCTACAGAGTTTGACGGACAGGACACTCCATCACAAATGTGACATACATTTTGTCCAAAATATTACAAGTTAGATATGCTTTAATGCACTTGTCATATGGTGTATGTGTGATCCTCCATGTTTGTGAATGAGTACTCCGTCTGCCAAACTCTAAACCAGGCACATATTGTTATCTAGCTTTTGAAATATTGTTGACAGCAATGATCAGTGCATGGTGTAGACTCCTAGCTCATGCACAACATTCACCTTTGCAAATATCTGCGATTACCCTTTCAGAATTATATAGACATAACCTTAAACAAAACCTGTATGTATGTGAAGGCCTAGGCTGCCTTTGTGACAAAAGTGTGGTCATACACTTTCCCAGGACCTGGATGCCCACTATAAATTCACCTTCAAGTAATGGCCAATGGACTATATCCATGTCACAAATTAGTTTTTTTTCAGCACAGTGGTGCCAACACATCATGTTTAATAGAGATCTGAGCATCACCAATATGCTGAGCATCACCAATATGCTTTACCTGCAATGCAGGATTGTATGTCTCATGAATGAACCGCTTGATGAAGGGCCTGAACTCAAGTTTGTTAAGAGGATACTCCATCACTAATGGGACAGATATCTCATTTGTAGATGTACAATTACATTACTGGCTAAGTTACTTTAAAGAGAGCAGACAGATTCAGTAGAAATTCCAATCAATTGCGGCGTCTGCTCACCATTCTTGCTGCACAGATGTGAATCAATACGGGTGGGGTCCTGTTCCTTCGGCTGCAGTCAGGCTCGAAGAACCAATCTCTCCAATCTGGCTCGCTAAAAAATGCTCGAATATGAATTTACCTTGAAATTGAAAAAATGAAAGACAAGAGGCTGTTGGCAAAACAGGAACAGTTGGTTTAATTAAACGCAGCGGCCAGGACAGCAGGCAACAGAGTTGGTGTCTGAAGACTGTCTCAAAGTACATTGGTTTTGGCCATCTTTTTATACATTTCACAAAGTGTAATAAAGTGATTTATGCATTCTTTTTAGAACAGAAATCTGGGCCTAGTCACAGAGTCATAAATCGGGTCACTTGATAAGAAACGCAGGTGGGTCTCGACCCTGCGTGGACACAATGCAGAGCTAATGGGTGCGTGTCCAGATGTCCGACATGGGGAGCGCGCAATCACTGCGTGTAGTGTGCATGTTGTGTTCTGATTGGCTGAGTGTTCCTAACTTTAGTGTGCCATCTGACTTTATGGTGTTTTGGGAACGCGCACTCCTCCGGCCAAACGTTTTTATTGGGGGCCAATCTCCTGAGACCATTGTGGTGTCACTGCCTATCTGTGGGATCGATCTGGGTTTTCCTGTTTGTGCGTTTGTCTAAGGGATACATGTCCCCCTACCTGTGATCTGTCAATCAGTTGCTTCAAGCCTAGGTCACAGGGCCTGCCTGACCACGTATTTCTGATTTGGGGTTGAGGGGGAGGTTATATTGGGTGAATTCAAGAACGGCGATGCAAGTTTGTTACTATAAGTACATATTGTAAAATGATCAGCACACACCATTCATTATGTACAGTATGTAAGAGATACAAATGAATTAGGTTATATAGTGCACAGACTCCATCCACGTTTTACTAAAAGGGTTCCTTTATTCACATCTTCTTAAAAAAACTCTTTCTCCATTGTAGCCAACGCAGTTCGTCTCTTGAAAGAGACTTCTTCAGGGCTTGATATTGTATTGGCACCTGTGTCAGCTGTTGGTCAACAGAACTTTATAGCATTTTCTTCTGATAGCCAAAATTCACTGTATGGTTTAGTAACCATTCAGAAATGTCTGATCTTTTATTTTATATCTTGTTGTCACTAGGTTTAAGATATCTTGTGTCAGTATGTGTTAGTGCCACAATACAATCTATACACTTGTTATCAGCATATTTAGTCCAGGCCCATGTTGGCGTCAGAATCGAAGGCATAAAGTCCCGCAAGCGGCATCGAAATGTCGAGGTAGGCTCCATGAGACTAGGCAGATTTTTTGCTACGGATGGATGCAGCCACACCCATGCTAAGCAGATGATGTACAAAGTTGCAATATTATGTAACTTTTGGAACATCGCAGGTCTTGGAATGTCGTCTTGAGAGGTCGTCTGCAGCTTTTTGGCATCCAAGGGTGTCTTTGCTTGGCAGTGTAAAAAGTCTGTAAAAAATGTCTGTAAAAAATAGTCTGTGGTGTTTGTTGGCTTGAACCCTCAGGCCTCATTGGGACTTTGGAGGTTGCTGATAAATAGGTTGCGTGCCCCAGTAAAGGTGGTACACTTGCGGCTTAATTGCAGACCTCTTGGATAAGAGCTGTGGGTTGTAGGTAGCTTGTTAGAGAGACATGCATCATTACTCGGTCTTGGAAATTCCTGTGCCTGTCCTTTTTGGGGTATTTCTGTGAGTCCATTTTGTGCAATCTTTAGAGGGGTACTAAATGGGGGACCCCAGTTTGGGTGTCATTTTTAGGAATCGGTGTGTTTTGGACATGGGGCGCCGAAATTTCATTTTCTGGGTCATTTGGTCTTCCTCCCTCACCATGACGGAGATGAGCGTTTTAGTGGGGCCGTCTTCGTGGTTGTGTGGAGTCAGGTGTGAGGCTGAGACTTGTCGTACTGCGGGTAATGAACTGAGATGGATGATTGCCCTGGTGAATCTCCCTACTGACTTGCTCCCAAATGGCGGATTTTAGAACATATTCCCGATCGACCGAACATACGGCAGCCCTGAGTTTTTCCTGAACGCAAGTAAAGGCTTGAGTTTTCTCCTAATGCTGTGTCACTAGTCTTTATTGTTGTGGTGAGTTTCCTGGTGTTGGTGTGATGTGGGTGGATCATATTGGGGTTTTGGGTTTACGACGTATTTGGATTGGGCTCCTGAGTGAAGGCATTGCCTCCCCAGACAGTCACCCTTCCCTGCCATGGCTGTGACCCCAGTACCTGCTGGGATGGGTTTCCTGCCTGCTGCGGTTGCCATGTGTTTGGCCAACCACCTGGTCCTCGTTGCGATAGTGTGTTTGCTGACTGATTTCCTTGTGGCTGAATGTGCTGTGCGCCCGGGTTGATCTGGACTTGGTTTTGTGGATGGGGATTTTATGGGGACTGGCCCAGGCCTATCGATCTTTGCTCATGGTACGCCTTCAGGCGGCATCGGTCGGCCATGTGGCCCATTCGGTGACAGTAGTAGCACTCTCTGAAGTCTAGCTGCTGCCATCCCCCCTGACCACTGCCGTTGGGACTGGGTGGAAACCCTCTGGGGTTAGGCAGTGGAGCTCCCTTCAAGGCTGGTGCCATTTGCATGCTTGCAGCCAACGCGGCCCCCACAAGGGCGGTCTTTTTTAATTCATGTTGTACCAGCTTAGTGGTGTCACTTTGGGATTGCTCCTGCTTTTCCCTTTCCTTTTACTGCTTCTTTCTGTATTAATGTAATATGTGGTCCTGTATTTCCCGCCCAGGTATGGTGTCTAATTCTACTACGCTATCCAGCCCACTCTGTATTTCGGTGGGCAGTCACTTTTTGAGGATGTTGTAGAAGAATGCAACCTGGGGGCCCATGTTGATCCATGGCTGTCCTGTCTCCTGTCCCCATTGCTCCCTCATTCTGTCTTAGGAAGTCGGTCATGGTTTCCCCAGGCTTCATGCTTTCTGTCATCAATCCTCCTATTTCTGGGCGGTAAGAGAAAAGTTCCCTCAAAGTCCTGGTCCCTTCATATACCTCCGTAAAAAAAATTGTTGTCTAGAGATTTTCATTTTTGATTTGTGTTTTTGTATTATTAGAGAAGTAATTTAGCTTGAGTAGACATTGCTAATCCGGGTGTCAAAACATAGGATTTGGGGGTCAAGTAGTCTTATAGAGACAGAAAATAACTCCACAGAGGAACCCTTCCCCTATTTTCCAAAACAGCGGCTCTATAATGATGTATTTTAGGGTGCAGAAACAAAATATTGAGTCAAAAATATCGAATTGCACAAATATTGTGGTAAAAATATCGTGGGTCAAGAATATCGACAGACAAATTCTCGTGGTCAAGAATATCGATTTTAGGCAAGTAATATTGATTTAAAAAAAAAAAAAGTATTTAATATCGTTTGCAAAAATATAGGGGCCCATTAGGATGGCGGGCGGAAGCACCACCGCCGTGCTGGCGGTTGCAAAAAGCACCAGTTACCGTCCGCCCGCCACAGCACACACGCCCGCCCAATTAGGATGCGAAAAGACAGCCAAACACCGCCCGTACGCCAGCGACGCCGTCCGCCATCAAAGTGCGCCCGTTCACGGAGCGGCGCGGCCAATGGAGACACACCGCCCGACGAAATCACGTACCGCCCGGCGTACAAATTACGATGCCAGAACCAAACAGTTCCTCCGGCTAAGAGACACCGCACGTGAAAGCAAGGCGGAAAACCGAACTCACAGTACGGATAGCAAAGAGGCGGACCCCCCGAGCATGAATCCAGCACTGCAGGCCCTCCCCATGCTCTACCTGATGCAGCACCCAGGAGTCAACGCACAACGGCGACGCAGGTAGGCAGACACACAACAGGGGCGCGCAAACAGCGCACACAGTGCAAGTGCGGGACAACTGTATATGGCCCCCACCCGACACCCCTGCGTGGACACGACACATCCACCACTGCACCCACACATGCGCACAACGCAGAGGCCAACGGCAGCGCAATGCATGCGCCGCACACAAACAACACAGGGTCACAACCAAACACCACACACACCAGCACCACCCAGAACGCACATGTCACGTGACAGCCCTGCCACAGTCATGTCCCCAACCGGCAATTCACTGTTGCCAACCTGACGTCACACAACTGACCCGAACATGTCAGTGACGTCACGCCACATTAGGACACACCCCTGTGTGCCACACGTCGTATTGAAGATGGGCCAATTCCTTTTTGTGCGCGCTGCCCTGGTACATGTGCATCAGTGCTGTGCTCTTGGGGTGTTGACTGTGTTATGTGTGTCGTTATTCGCAGTGTGACGTGCGCTTCGGTCACTGCAGGCACTTGTTTTGTCATGGGCAGGTATCTTTGCATGTCTACTGGATGTGGGCCAGCTGTTCGGATGTCATACCTATCATGACATTGTGGCTGTGAGATGAGATGGATGATATGTTGAATGTGCATTGTGTGCCTGTGTGTTTCATGGGTCCGGTTGTCTTTGTGTGCAATATTGTGGTTCCAAGCTGTTACTTCTAGTACGGTCTGTCTTACGTGGGCGTTGTTGTACGATGTGTGGGTGACAGGCAGTGAGGACTACATGGACAGGACTTCGATGGTGTTGCTGATGTGTGTGATGGGTGGCACAGTACCTGCCGTGTGGGTCTGTGCTCCAGTGGGACTTGTACATGCAGACGTGGCTCCTTAGGTGTTGCTGTATCTGTGATAGGTCATGTGGGGTTTGACTCTGTCGAACATGTCCGTGTGCACATTGGTCTCATGATTGTGACTGGGAGCAGTGCTGCGTGTTCCTCTGCTACGTGTCATGTCCCATGTGTCAGTCGTAGTACAGTCCTCATGCCTACAGACGCCCCGCCCTGTACAGTTTCCCACCTACAGGTTGTTTCTGAGTGCGCAATGCAATGGATGCCACATGGTACTGGGAGGGAGGGGTGCTTCACCTTGCTGGTCTGTGGTAGTGGGGGCCTGGTAGGTGTTTGACTTCAGCTGTCCCCCTCCGACTCACTGTCTTTGTGTTCCGGCTACTTACCTGTTCATTGTCGGTCAGTGCAGCTATGGCGGACACATGGATGTGGGTGTGGGGAGTGCTCATTCTGGCGCATCTGGAGTACAAGGGGACCTGGTGGTAGTTGCGGTGCTGGCTCACTGTACACATGCCCCCATGGTTTTGTTGGTTGGTAGCTTTGGGCTGAGTGTGTATGAGTGTCTGTTGCATGTGTGGGTGATGTCTTGTGTATTGTGTGCTGGACATGGGGGTGTTTGTCCCTGGGAGCTATGGCATGGTGGTGGTGCATGTGAGTACATAGCGGTGTGCTGGTATACGTTTGTTTGTACTTACCAGCCTCCACTCCCCTGGTAATCCGGTGAGGATCTCCGGATGTATGATCACTCGCACCTTCTCCTCCCACGCCTTGAAGGTCTTGAATAGCGCGGGATTCCCTCCGCCAGTCCTGGCAGCCAGCTTTCGATTTTTGCTCTCCTTCTTCTTGACCACGCTTTTGAGGTCGTTCCACCTTTTGTTTATTTCTCCTCTGTTGCGTGGAACGTTCCCGACTGCATTGACCTGGTCTACGATCCTGCTCCACAACCGGTTTCTGGTGGATAGTGGTGTCTGTTGGACCTGGTTGCCATAGATTTGTGGGTGCACCTTGACGATCTCGTCTACCATGACCGTCAGCTCGGTGGAAGTGAACTTGGGCATTCTGTGTGATGCCATGGTGTGTGTTTTGGTGTTTGTGGTGCTGGTGCGGTGTGTGGTGTGTGATGTGCAGGGGGTTTGTGGGTCAGGTGTTTGGTGGTGGTGGTGATGGGTGTGATAGGTGCGTGTCTGTGGTGTGCTGCTGTCCTTTCTGTCTCGCTGTGTTGTGTGCTTTCGTCCTCAGTTTGTAATGTTGCAGGGGTTGTGGTCTGTGGAGGGGCTGGTTTTGTACTTACCTATGTGGGTGTGTCATGGTGGTCTGTTGTTTTCAGGTGTGTTGTGGCTGGTGTTCTGGGATTTGTAGTTGATTTGTATGTCCAGGGGGGGTGTTTCAGGGATGTGTACTGTGTTTGGGTTTTTGTGCGTGGGTTGCTGTGTGGACTTGTTAGCCATGTTGTGTGTGTTTGTTTTCGTCAGCGGATGGTTTCTGTGCATGGAGGTGGCCGCCAGGGCTTCCGCCGTGTCCATTTTCGTCACTGTTGTTTGCGCTGGCTGGTGGTGTATTTGTGGATTTTCCGCGCTCATGGCGGTACGATCCTAATTTCACGGGCGGTGTCTCGGTCATCAGGGCGGGCGGTTTTGGCTTTTCGTGCGTCTTTCCGTCCGTGGCGGGCGGATGGACTTGGACTCGGACATGGGCGGGCGGTTTTTTCTGTTTATTTTCCGCCTCCGGCGGTTTTCGGTTCGCGGCATCGTAATTGCTCGGTCGGTATTCAGGGGGTGTAGGCGGGCGGATTTTCGCCACTGTGGTTGATGGCGGATTTGTATCCGCCCGACATCGTAATGGACACTTTAGATGTTAAATATATCGATTTTTTATTAATGTTATGTATTTTAGTACATATTTTGTATGTGTGTGATGTATGTATTTTTTGTATAAGAATTGTTTGTATTTTAGTAGTTATTTTTTTTTTATTTGAATTTTGCGTTTTTAGTTCAGCAGCGGGTTGTGGGTTTATAGGGGAATAGGGTGGGAAGTAATTTAATTATATAAAATGTATTTATTATTTTTAGTAGTTATTATTTTATTTTTTATTTGAATTTTGCATTTTTAGTTCCGTAGCGGGTTGTGAGTTTATAGGGGAATAGGGTGGGAAGTAATTTAATTGTATTAAATTTATTGAATAATTTTTATTTATTAATATTTGTCGAATTGAGATGTTATAGTATTAAATGTGTAAATTAATTTATTATTAATTATTTAATAGTTGTTAATTAATTTTAATTAATTAATTGGCAATTTATTATGTTAATTGTGTAATTAATTTTATGTTTGTGTTGTGGTGTTTATAGGTGTAAATGGTGGGAAATAATTTATTTTTCATTGATGAATTAATAATTAGCTGTTAATTAATTTTAATTAATTAATTAGTAATTAATGATGGTAATTGTGTAATTAATTTTATGTGTGTGTTGTGGTGTTTATAGGTGTAAATGGTGGAAAGGGTGGGAAGTAATTTATTTTTCATTGAATTAATAATTAGTTGGTAATTAATTTAAATTAACTATGGAAATAAATTTAAATAAAAATGTTGAAGTTTTTTTATATTGGTGTGGTGCTTTAGGGTAGGAAATAAAATAAAAACATTTATGTTTTTAAATATTTTTTAGTTTGTTAATATTTGCTTCTTTTAAATAAATATTGTTTATAAATGTATTTATTAATTTATTTTAGATAATATTTGTACCTTTTTGTTATATGTAATTAATATTTAATGTTAATGTTTAATATATTTAATATATTTCATCAGCTATTTTTAAAATATTGTTTATTTATTTTTAACATTATTTAATTTTTTTCTATTGTTTAACTGTTATTAGTAATTTTTGTTTCTCTGCTATCCAACACTTTCCCTACTGTTGCACTCACTGGAGTGGGAATAGTAATTTTTACCCCTCCGCTATCCATTACTTTCCCTACTGTTGCACTCACTAGAGTGGGAATAGGGATTTTTACCCCTCCGCTATCCAATATTTTCCCTACTGTTGCACTCACTGGAGTGGGAATAGTAATTTTAACCTCTCCGCTATCCAATACTTTCCCTACTGTTGTACTCACTGGAGTGGGAATAGTAATTTTTACCCCTCCGCTATCCAATACTTTCCCTACTGTTGCACTCACTGGAGTGGGAATAGTAATTTTTACCCCTCCGCTATCCAAAACATTTCCTACTGTTGCACTCACTGGAGTGGGAATAGTCATTTTTACTCCACCGCTATCCAGCACTTTCCCTACTGTTGCACTCACTGGAG
Organism: Calotriton arnoldi; assembly: GCA_963921515.1. NCBI lineage: Eukaryota > Metazoa > Chordata > Amphibia > Caudata > Salamandridae > Calotriton > Calotriton arnoldi. The sequence continues at coordinate 4,097,453 of CAWUFW010000174.1, forward strand.
TGGGAATAGTATTTTTTTACCCATTTGCTATCCAACACTTTCTCTACTGTTGCACTCACTGGAGTGGGAATAGTAATTTTTACCCCTCCATTATCCAAAGTTTCCCTACTGTTGCACTGTTTGGAGTGGGAATAGTAATTTTTACCCCTCCGCTATCCAATACTTTCCCTACTGCTGCACTCACTGGAGTGGGAATAGTAATTTTTACTCCTCCGCTATCCAGCACTTTCCCTACTGTTGCACTCACTGGAGTGGGAATAGTATTTTTTACCCCTCCGCTATCCAACACTTTCCCTACTGTTGCACTCACTGGAGTGGGAATAGTAATTTTTACCCCTCCGCTATCCAATACTTTCCCTACTGTTGCACTCACTGGAGTGGGAATAGTAATTTTTATCCCTTCGCTATCCAACACTTTCCCTACTGTTGCACTGACTGGAGTTGGAATAGTAAATTTAATTATTCCGCTATCCAACATTTTCCCTACGGTTGTGTTTATTGTATTGCGAAATGTACGTTTTAATTTTTTTTAATAGTTAAATGTTTTAATTAATTATAGAATGGTTATTTTTTTATTTAAAATTATTGATACATGTATATAATTTATTTTTATATAATTTAAAAGTTTAAAAATTAAATAAAGATAATAGTTAATACATTATTTTAAAGTTAATATATGTATATGTATAAATTATTATATTTGTGTGTTTATATTTTTTTAAATTAAGTTTATTTTTTATATTTAGTTAAAATATATATTGAATTTAAATCATTTTGTTAAAGATTATATTCATATTTTATATATTTAACATATATTATTTTATTTATATTTTTAAATCGATATTTGTTACATCTATATTTTTAACCGATATTTTTGATTCAATATTTTTGTACTTACCTGTTAAGGTATTGGAGTCGATATTTTTGTAGTCGATATTTTTGTAGTCGATATTTAGAACATCGATGTTTTTAGCATCAATATTGTATCACTGAACCGTATTTTAGCCATCATATTGTAATTAATTTGAATATTGTTTTTGTTTCAGGTTTTCCGTTGATTTACATTCATAAACATGAGCGAAGCAGGTGTTGCTAACTGCAAAATCTGAGGACTCCTTCAATAAAGAAAAATGTGTGATATGGCAAACTAATCCGAAATAAAAGCCAACATCAAATGCGGCTGGACAAAAGATTGAAACTAATGGGTGAAGAGGATAAAATATTTTATCATTGTAACGACAAGTACTACAAGTCGTATACAATGGAAAAACACCTGGAAAAGAAATTGTCAAAAAATAGCACAGACCAGTGAATCACAACAAGAATCCGACTCTTCTGAGAAAGCAACGACAACCACACCGAATGCCCATCCACTTAGAAGATCGATGGCTACCCCATGTCCACCTCCAACATCTGATCAGAAATCAGAGGATCTTCAATGTGTAATCGGTGGTTTAGCCAGAACAAGGGCCAAACGGATTGACGAAAGAACAAAGGGGCTCATTAGGATGGCGGGTGGACCTGAGTCTGCCCGCCATACTTGCGGTGCCTGGACCGCCCGCCAGACATGCGGCGGTCCCGCACCACGAATTAGGATGCGACCGCCACCATGGCGGTCGCATTCTGAAATTTAACATTGCAGCGGGTGCTGCTGGCAGCAGCATCCGCTGCGATGTTAAAATCGCATGTCTAGCATTTCACTGCACCACATGGCAGGCACCACACGGTGCCTGCCACTTGGTGCAGTGAAATGTAGGGGGGTACCATAGGTACCCCCCAAGTGCACCCCACCTCCCCCGACACAGGGGGAGGTGGGGCACTGCTAGGCACCGCCACCATATTAGTGGCCCTGCTCTGCCCGCCAGGCAATCGGTGCGATTGCCACGGGCGGAAAAGCAGTGGACGGACTTTGCGTCCGCCGCGATACCCACCGCCACCCTAATATGGCGGAGGGTAAATCTCAATGTGATGGCGGAACGATCGCCACCTCCGGCCCGAAAGTACAGAGTATGTGAGTCTCAAAGGGCAAACATGTTTTTATCTGCAGCTAGTTTCTTCCAAGATAAAGTTTTCAGCCGAGTAGCTGATCTAGTCAGCGAGGTGAATATATTTGCAGCAGATTTGTATTCCCACCCGAACTGCATGCGTGCATACATTCGAAAATATGAATGTACAATGAGCTCCCAGCAGCAATGTAACTGCCGGTCTTCAGTTAAGTTAAAGCAAATTAAGTTTTAAAGTCACTCTTGAGTGCTGGCTACGGGAGAAATAATGGTCAACATTGATGAAACTGTATTGATCCATAATATTTAAAATTAAGATTTTTCTGGTGAGAACGTACAAAGACAGAATTCATTTTTGTCAGACTAACAAAAAGAATGAGCCACTTATGGTGTTCACAGCTGATTTGACTTCTGAAGTTCTTGCTGCCAAAATAAGATCAAAGGATGCAGTAAAATTAGCAGGAACCATTTTAAGAAACGTCCTGAAAGATTTAAGGGCCCATTACGATGGCGGGTGGACCGTAACGGTGAACGGGACCGACCGCAAGAGGTGCGCAGTCCCGCTGTGCCCATTAGGATGTGGCCGCCACCCTGGCGGTCGCATCCCTTACATTTAACATTGTGGCGGGCGGTGCTGTAAGCAGCACCCGCCACAATGTTAAATGTGCATGTTGTGCATTGGCATGCACAACGTGACAGGCACCTTGTGCATGCCAATGTAGGGGGGTACCATGGGTACCCCCCAAATGCATCCCCTCACCCCCTAGCCCCCGGGGGCCCACAACGGGCCCCCAAAGCATTTCCCGCATGCCTTTCCATGGCGGCATCGCCGCCATGGAAAGGCCTTCTCCGCCAGGCATCCTGATATGTATGGCGGTGTCTTCCAGACACCGCCACCATATAAGGCACGAGTTCCGCCTGGCAGGCAATCGGAACGATTGCCTGCCAGTGGAAATGCTGTCACCCCCGCCATTGTAATATGGCGGGGGGTAAATGGAGGGCGGGCGGGGAAAGATGTTGGATTTTGGACTTAATGAAAAATTTTGTGCTGCCCCAGAGCTCCGTAAATCATGTGAAAAAGTCAACAAGAATGCCTGATGTTGTCTTAAAATTTTTTACATCATTGTTTAATATCAGCAAAGCAAAACTGTTACAAACTAAAGTTCTTGCATTTGGAACAAAACCCGAAAACATTGACGATGGCTCTGAAGAGATAAGCGAAGAAGTGGAAGAAAATCCCATGAGCTGACAGGCTTATGCTGTGCAAATGTACTGTCTTTTCCAAATCATGTTTTATGAAGTACATCACGGCAAAAAGAAAACTCTGCTACACATGATGACTGCCCAGGCAATCTATGACAAGTGCAAAAGTAGAGAGCTAATCACTTCAATGAATAGGATTGGTGGCTCAACAAGTTCTGATGACATAGTACAGAGAAGGAACTTGTTAGCAGCTCATGCTGTAAGATCTTGTGAATCTGACAACACACCACTTCCAAGTCACTTTACCAGGAAAGGATTTACAATTGCTGCTCCTGATAATTTTGATTTTGAAGACAGCTCTTCTTTGCCTAGAACATCCACCACACATGATATTGCCATGGTGCTTTTTCATGGCTGTACCAATGAAGTAGCTGCTGGAGAACAAGCTGTGTCAGCTGTAGGCATAAAGAAACGTAGCTGCAAACTTATACCCCATACTTGCCGTGTGCAAAACCATTACAAGCCATCAAAACGTCCCATTCTGCCAGAAAGTTTCAAAGTGGCTGAGGACATGGATCTTCTTCTACCTGATGCTGCAGTTCGCAAAGCTAATTTAACAGAATTTATCACCTTACTTATTTGGTGTGGACTGAAGGATGAAGAGAAGCCAGTTCCTCCGTGGACTGGAATTTATGCTCTGATCTCCTAGAATACCGTCCTACTGAAGAAGGTTGGGGTTTTACCAGTAATACCATCTCCAGTCACAAACTACCCAACAGTATAGTATACACAGCTCTAAAAAATTCCAAAATGTGCGTGCTCAGCTTAAAGACCAGCATATCCTGCCAATAGTCTGCGATGAAGGTGTTTTCTGTATTGTAGCTGACATGTTTATGAGCAGGCCAGAAGAATTTGATGATCTTTATCCAATGATGGGCGTTTTCCACATGACAAAATTTGTTTTGCGGTGTGCAGGAAGTTGTCTCAGTGGATGTGGCATACACAATGCACTTATTGAGGCTAAAATCTTTGGAAGCAAAATTGTCTAGTCAGTATTGAGTGGAACTCATTCTGTTAGTTTGTTACAAAGTATGCTCATCATATCTGAGGCTATTGAAAAATTGCGTTGAATGCTTTCTGGAACAAGAATGACAAATTAGGTTTTGAAAATGTAGCTCGGATATGAATTTACCTTAAATAAATGAAAACACAAGAGACGTTTGGCAAAACAGAAACAATTTGGTTTAATTAAAAGCTGTGACCGGGAGAGCTGGACAGAATGCGTCTGCTCAAAATCTCTGGATGTACAAAGTTTTCGCCGTCAATATATACAGTTCATGAGGTACAATAAAATGTTCTCTATATTCCAAAAGAGCATCTTAGTCATAAATCAATCACATGTGCGTATCTGAAAAGGACACACATGGCTCTCGACCTCGGGGAGAGCTAATGTGGGCCAGTGTATATGTGTCCTGATGTCCGGTGTCAAGAGTGTGTGGTGTGCATGTTGTGTCCTGATTGGTTGAGTGTACCTTTCTACATCTGGTGTCTAGCTTTGTGGTATTTCTGGGGAACGCAAAACTTTGGATGAAGGGGTTTTATTGGGGCCAATTACCTCAGACTTGTTTGTGGCGCAACTATCTATCTGTGGAATCGATCAGGGTTTTCCCTAGGTGCGTGTTTGCCTGTAAATTATGGGAGCACCCACCTGTGACTTGTTACTCGATAAGTGGGGACCTGGGTCACGGGACCTACCTTACCATGTATCTCTGACTCAGGGTTGATTTGAACTTCTAAAAATAATTTGGCAGCCACTGGTATCATTTTTATCGACATTACCAACATGGTGCATACAGTTATCATTTTACTTACTTTTCTTACTGGTGTTGTCAAAGGTAAGTTTCCTTTGGTCTAATGTACATTGACATGGTTCTTATTGGAAACAGTAATATTATCGTACAAGCATGGATCATGACATACACTGGTAACATTATTGCGGGCACAAGTTACGGTATACATTAACATTGCATTGACGGGCACTGTCGAGGTTATGTGGGCACAGGCTGTGGCATACGTTTATATTGCATTTACTGATATTGCTGTTGTTGGGCCTGCACATATCATGACATTCATTGACATCATATTCACCCATCCCAACATTATCTTATCTCAGAAGTTAACAAGGCACAGGGTGCACTTCATTCAAAAGACATAATACAAAGTCAGGCAATGCTCAATATACTCAGTTCAAAATCAGAAAACCTGAAAACCAAGTTCGTAGACTAAGTCAAAGAATGTGAAGAAAAATCAGAACTTTTCATGTACTGGGGAAATGTTTTACACATAATAGCTCTAGTGAAAAACTTGGTGCATGCTGATCGGGAAGGTGATTGGGAGTTGCATGTGAAAACTGTGGAGTCACTGATTACTGTGTTTCGCGAATTTGATTGCATAAACTACCTGAGATATGGGTCCTGGTATTTGGAAACAGTGAAAAAGCTAGAGGTGGAAAAACCATACTTCTACAGAAAATTCATCCAAAGACATTTTGTGGTGAAAGACAAAGAGGGAAGGTCCAATGCTGTGGCTCCAGATATGAAACTGGAACAGATGATACCGAGATCACAGAAAAGCTCCAAGGAAATTGTTGGTCAGACACGTAAAAGTTAATATGTTGCTCAATGGCAGCTTATTTACCATGAAATCCTTTCTATTAGCAATGTTTTCAGAGAGATGACAAATTCAAAATGAATGGACAATTGTGAAACTGTTCCTCACCACGAACCTGTGGGAAAGAGAGGGGAACGTTTTAATAAACATGTTGACAGCCTTCTTCATTTCATGCGGCAGCAAGGAAACCCATTTGAAATGACTGAGCCTGTGTGACTACACAACTTTGTGACCAAACAAAACGTGGATAACGATATAAAGGCACGTCTACTAGATGTCTTGGAACATGGATCGAAACTATATGCAGATCTGAGCAGTAAAGATTTGTATTGAAAGAGAAAAAGCTGTTTGACTTAATCACTAAAGCCACGCTTTAATTGCCATAGTAAATGTTTTGTTCTACCAGCCACTACAAAACAGGTTACAAAAAAACAAATTTCGCAAGCACATAGAGAGATGAATGTAGCATAACAAAGGGGTGAATTCAGCAAGGACATTCTGTTTCATGATCTTCTTCCAACAAACGCAATATTTGATGGGGATGCTGCACCCAAACCAGTGAAGCACAAGCTCGTACAAGAGCTCGAAAAAAAAACTTTCACCTGAAGAATTTCAATTCGAAAAGGTGTCCTCATTGAAAACGGCTGTTGTTGTGGTCTATATGTCACAATTGCAAATGGTCAAGATTTCCTCCATGCAAAAATTTTGACAGGCCGTTCAGACTGTAGATATCAAAGTCAGTGTGCACCTTGCAAGAACTGCACACTGTCTTTGGCAGTTATCTTGAACTATCTGTCAAAGAATGTGAGAGAATAAGACGAATGTCTACAAGTGGCACAATTATGACTTTGTCCACAAACCTTAGCCTGTTCCTAGCGCATGCCACTCAATGACGAGGGGAGGCTCTGTGCGGTACATGGAACTAAGTGAGCCCGATAGTCTATCAATATTGGCTTGGAGGACAAAGATAGCAACAATTTACGCGGAGAAGAGGGAGCGACTCGACAACTACAGGCCCTCCTTGGCCAAGCACAAGCAGAACCTTACTCTCCAAGGTCTAAATGTTTCCCTAACATCCAAATCACTCTGTATGTCACACCCAGGGGTCATGCGTACCGGCTGTGTCATGCCCAGTCCAAGCGCCTCCGCCCCGTGGATTCAGCAGAACTTCCAATCAATTGCTGCGTCTGCTCACTGTTCTTGCTGCGCAGATGTGAATCGGTACGGGTGGGGTCCTGTTCCTTCGGCTGCAGTCGGGCTCGAAGAACCAATCTCTCCTATCAGGCACGCCAAAATGTTGCTCGAATATGAATTTACCTTGAAAAAATTAAAGACAAGAGGCGTTTGGCAAAACAGGAACAGTTGGTTTAATTAAACGCAGCAGCGAGGAGAGCAGGCAACAGAGTCGAGGTCTGAAGACTGTCTCAAAGTACACTTCTGGCTGTCACAAAGTGTAATAAAGTGATTTATGCATTCTTTTTAGAACAGGAATCTGGGTCTAATCACGAGTCATAAATCTGTTCACTTGGTAAGAAACACAGGTGGGTCTCGACCCTGTGTGGATACAAAGCGGAGCTAGTGGGTATGTGTCCAGATGTCTGACATAGGGAGTGCGTGATCACTGCGTGTAGTGTGCATGCTGTGTTCTGATTGGCTGAGTGTTCCTAACTTTAGTGTGGCATTTGACTTTATGGTGTTTTGGTAATGCGCGCTTCCCTAGCTAAACATCTTTTATTGGGGGCCAATCTCCTGAGACCATTGTGGTGTCGCTGCCTATCTGTGGGATCGATCTGGGTTTTTATATTTGCGTGTTTGTCTAAGGGTTATGTGTCCCCCCACTGTGTGATCTGTCAATCAGTTGCTTCGGGCCTGACCATCTATTTCTAACTCAGGGTTGGGGGGAGGTCATATCGGGTGAATTCAACAACGGCATTGCGAGTTCGCTGCTAAACATACATATAACATGGTGTATATCGACATTGTATTTATCAATATTAACACTTTCATAGATGCAATGGAGAATCACATCCTTCAAAAATGATCAAATAATATTTAAGACCGGATTTTGAGTTTGGAGGATAGGTTACTCTGTTACAAATGTGCCAAACATCCCATCCTCCTTATTACAAGTGCATTATATCATATGGCACTTCAATAAGGTGGGTGAGATATATGTCACGTTGTGACTAAGTAACACATCTGACAAACTCTAATTCAAGCCCATTGTTTTGATATAAGATTGTTGTTAAATGTGTACTAATTTTAAGATACCGATCACTGAATGTTGAGTGATACCATTAAATACTATACTCTAGGGCTGCCTTTGAGGATGTTGGACAAGTTACTCCATCACAATGTGATGGATAGCATGTATACCATATTAGAGTACTTTATATAGGATGTGATTTGTAATTATGAGTATGGGATGTCTGTTGCGTTGTGATGGAGTAACCCTTCTGGCAAACAGAAACTGAAACAGAAACGTAATGCCTTTGCATTTTATGTAGAAGGTAGATCTTGGAGTGCCCTGTCCACAAAATGCCTGTGTCAATGTTATCTTTAGTGTAAATTGTACAGTGAAGTATTCAATGGCAGGGTCCCTGTTGACTTGACTGTTAAAAGGCTTACTTTAATTTAGTATTCACTGAGGGGTAGCTGTTCCTAAAGTCAGAGAGAGTCGCAACCTATTCTGGTTGGAGAAGAAATGTGAGAGTGGTCTATCTCAATAAAGTTGGGTTATCTAGAATGATGGGGGAGTCCCTCCTTTTAGATATAGTGCCCTCACACACCCTTCCGAGTGTCATGCTTCATCATCGGGCGTTGCTCCTCGTGGGGGTGGCGCTGCTGTCCTCCACGGGCCCGCGAGAGGGCTCTTTTTCGGAGATCATTTAAGGAGACACCGCAGTTGTGCATGTGGGTGTGTGGGCCTAGGATGGTGACTGAGTGAGTGAGTTAAAATTACCAGACGGTACCCAGAACCTAGTTTTATTCGGGGGTCCGGATGGTAAGGTTAAAAATAGGGCAGATATTGGAGCTCCTCTTGGGAACAAATGTGGAGGGGGGATAAATGTCTTCCCGCTGCTCTCAGAATCCGTGTGAGTGTGTGGTAAAGAAAAAAGTGGTTAACATGTTTCGCGCTTCATGTAGGTCCATGAGGGATCCAAGGGCGCTTCGTCAGGACCGTTAGGTATATAAACAAGGGAAAGTGATCAGGAATCAGGGAAGAGAAAGCCCTGTATACCTGTTATACCTCTAGTCAGGTATTGATGCGTCTCTGCACCCGGCGACTCACAGACGGACAGGCAGGTACCGGGCGTCGATGGGGAGAGCAACTATACCCCTCCTCATAGCCTAAGTGAGCGCCGACGTGGCCCACCTTTCTGAATCTGGGGGTTGGGTTTAGGAACCTGTACTACGCGTTCCTACCAGCGCAGAGACGCATCAATACCTGACTAGAGGTATAACAGGTATACAGGGCTTTCTCTTCCCTGATTCCTGATCACTTTCCCTTGTTTATACTACATGAAGCGCGAAACATGTTGACCACTTTACAGTAAAGTTACACCGTCCACCATGTAATATATTTCAACTTCGACAGATTTCTCCAAAAATAAAGGAAAAATTAAATAGATGGCCGGAAACTGAATATTAAGCAAATCATAAATTTTTTACCTTGAAAAAATAGGTTTGTAATTGGTTACATTTAAATAACTATTTGCAAAAAAATAAAAAGCTAGTGCTTTTTTGTGTCTATTTTGGTTGAGTTTTGAGATAATTTATTGGGTGAACTATGTTTATTTTTGGAGTATGTAACAAACATCATCTTGATTATTCACATTCTTGCCATGTTATACGTGTATGTATTTATACATGTGTCTAAATATATTATTAATTAGGTATGTCCTCAAACATGTGTACCTATAACATTTACACACTGTACTCATATTTTGCAGATATGTCCTTTGACCACCTGGCTAGATGGAGAAGGATATGCCAATGTAATGAACGTGTCGTGTGCACAATCCACATCCGGCTCTAGAGACCAAGCAGGAAAGACACATCATTAAGAAATGCAGGATGAACCGTAACACCCTAGAGCCTTTGGCACAACTATTCCACAGTTAGTGACTTCAGTGGCACGCCTCATTCAACTTTTTCAGCTGTCCTTAATCAGGTCCTGGATGATATGCTCAGACAAATGAATGACTACATCCAATTTTCAAACTGATAATGCTACATTGCATTAGTACCACCCCACCACCTCATGAATGGGATCAAGTGCACAACAGAAAGCATTTTTACTCCATTAATGTGCAGGTGGTTTGCATAGTACACCTCTACATCATTGTTTGTTTAATATTTCTAGATTCTACCCATGACTCGTTAGTGCTATGCAACAACTGCATACCACAATACATAGCAGGCCTAGCATCAAGGAAGGCATGACTTGTTGGTAACTGTAAAACATCATGCTTATGCAATTTATTATGTAAATTTGTGCCATCTAACCATCAGTTCACTTAAATTTTCATTTGGGATTAAGTTTTTCATGAAACTCAGCTATCCAAACCCTATCCGGCTTTTAATATCTCTGAGGAACCCAACAACGCCAGGGCAAATCTGCTTCAATGTAGCTCTTGTACAAATAAGGGTTTCAGTGCAGTGTGCTTCAGGGGTTCAGGCCCAGTTTAGGTGCCTGCACAAGACCTAAGGGACCCTCTTCTACTCTCCACACAAGTCTGCTAAATGGTTGCATTATATTGTATGCTTTGCAACATTGCCCTGTGGAGAAATATCTAATCATCCCTGATGACAATTACCAGTGGAAACCCCCAGGGTGGTGTTGGTGATGCAGCAAGTTGACAGTGATTGGGATGAAGGCACTAACCTCAGACGTAAACTCACTGAAAACATCTTTGCCTGAAGGTAAGTGATAGTAAAGAAAGTGCATTTATTTGCATTCCTTATGGACATATCCTCTATTAGGATTGTACCTTCTGATCATCAAATTTACTTTCAGATTGTGGTTTCTTCTTGAGTTAAATATTGTGCTTGAATGTGGATGTGCATAGTTTCAATGTTACAAATATAATGTTGATCACGCATGATTCTTCCTAGGATTTTGTGTTTCTTTTCCAACATGCCAATAATTATTCCAAGGAGGTTTTTTTAAAATGTTAAACTCCCTATTACTGAAGTTGATTTGGAGAGGTGGCAAACATAAAATCACACTCCGAAAGCTACAGCTCCCTAGTGCAGAGTGGCCTAAATGTACCAGATTGCTGTTACACGGCTTTCCTTGTTTGTGCATACTTGCTGAGAATAATGAGACAGTATATTTTGGTTGTAATATTAATAAGAGGCACTGCGTACCAATGGTGTGTGTTGGGGGAAGTATGTGCAGGAGGGCACTTGCCTGTTGTCTGCAGCTCGTCACTGCTGGGGTTTGTGCCTGTGCTATAAGGGGAAGACTTTGGCATATGCGCTGGTGTTCCTATTGTGGTGGTATCCAGAGTTTGAGAGACGTGCTACTACAGTGACAGTGTCTGTCTGGCATGACGCCGGAACTGATACTCTAGGGAAAATGTTTGATGAGCACAGGCTCATTTGCTTGAGAAGTTGAAAGCCATGGAAGGTTTGTCAGATGGATGATCTTTAACAAATGGATCTCTTTCCCGCATTAGTAAAGCTTTGTGGAAGTGTGGTAATGTAGAACCTACCCTGCAAAATATATTACAAACACTGCTGACTCATGGAAAATGTCAAAAAGAAAAGGTTACTTACCTTTGGTAATGCTCTTTCTGATAGAGACATTATCCAGCAGCAGATTCCTCACCTTTTGAATATTCCTCCGGTGGCTGGGTTCGGAAATGTTTGAGCAGTACCTCTTCGTGTCGGTAGGTGGTGCTGTGCAGCTCCTCACTGATGATGTTCCGCTCCATACATGACGTGTGGAGCTTATGTAAGTGCCACTCCTGCCTGCTGACAATAGCTGCTTTTGAGCCTGACTGCGCCCCCAGACGCAGAACCCCAAGAACAAAATGGTGTGACCAGTGACAAGATTCCTAGACTTGGGATCTTATTAACGGACAGAGATCAAATACAGAATGGGGAGGATGGAAGGGTCGGTGAGGAATTTGTGGCTATATAGAGTCTCTACCAGAAAGAGTGTTACCAGAGTTAAGTAACTTGTTCTGATAGACATCTAGCCACAGATTCCTCTCCTTTTGAATAGATACCAAACCAGTACTATTTGGAGGTGGGTCTGTGAATGGACTCTATGGGAAGCTGTTTTTTATGTAGTGTACCAATGTACGGGTACACCATGCAAATAGTCCAGATCACCCTTATCGATTTACAGGGCTTAAATTAATAATCCCAAGTGCTCTATTTGTGGTAGTGTGGTTGAGCAGCTTAGGCTTATCAGAGGGTAGTGTTCAGCATTTGTTGTACATATAGAGTAAATAAATGAGACACACACTCAAGTAGAAACTTGAGAGCAATTTAGAAAAATAACAGATTTTTATATAATTTTAGGACACCAAGATCATCGGAATCAGGTAAGTACTTTCGGGGATAGGAATTTTTTAATAGAAATAGAAAATATAGTTGAATAACGATTGTGAGGTATGAGCCTCAAACGCTGTAATGTTATCCTATGGGAGAAACATACACTGCATAGGTACACTTGCGAACGGCTTTGGGGGAGACCTTTAGGACTTAAGGTGCTTTGGGGCCAGGGTCCAATAAACCACCAGCAGTTCGGGTTTACCAGCCCTGGTGAGTCTGGGTGCAGAGGTGCTAGTCGCATTGACAGACTCAAGCGCTACACGGTAAAGTCAATGGCAAAGGTACCTGCAAAAGAAAGGCTGCAGGTGGGGACTTGAGGCCAAGTCCAACAGAACACAAAGCGGGACTCTGCTCTTGAGAGTCTCTTGGGCACAAGGACACAGCCGGTTTCCGTGAACCCGGGCTGGTGGGTTCGGGTGCAGAGGTGTTTTAGCCGGCAGGTGGCTGGCTTCAGTGCACTGTCAGAGTCGGAAAACCAGCGTCTAGTAGTTCAAATGGGGACAACAAGAGGGGGGTTATCTGCAAAGATGTCCAGTTTCCTACAGAAAGTCCTTTAGGACGAGCTGGCAAAATGTCCCTCTGAGAAAACCTGATTGTCCAGACAATAGTGTATCATGAACGTATGGATTGATACCTACATAGCTGCCTGGTAAATGTCCAGGACAAGAAGTCCGCGTGCCAACGCAGTGATAGCAGCTTTGGCCCTGATAGAATGAGCACACAGGATTTCTGGAGGCTGTGTTTTAGCCAGTGCGTAGCAGATCCTAGTGCAGAGCACGATCCAATGGGAGATAGTTCTATTCTACACACTTCAGAGAACACCACAAAGAGCTGATCATCCACCCGGTGTTCTTTGGTATAATCTAAGTAAAAGCTCAGTGCTCTCTTGGGGTCCAAGCAATGGAGTCTCCAATCCTCCTTAGAGGGGTATGGCAGAGCATAGAACACCGACAAAGTGATGTTTTGACCGACAAGAAATGGCATCACAACTTTAGGTGAGAAGCATGCCCATGTCCACAAATCCAGCTTGTCTGGAAAGGTGGTGTACTACAAGCTGACACAAAGAGCTTGGAGTACACTCACACGGCGCACTGATGTTATGGCAACAGGAAACACTGTCTTTAGGGTGAGGAACTGCACAGAACAGCTGTGAAGTGGCTCAAATGGAGTGCACATCAGAAATGTGACAACCAAGTTAAGGTCTCACTGTGGCATTACAAAGGGAGAGTGTACACAAATGTTGTAAACCTTTAAAAAAACATATAACAACTGTAAACTTAAACATTGAGAGCTAATCCACCAACCGCAAAAAAGCTGTAAGAACAAAAATAAACCTTTTACTATGCCAAAGAGCAAAGCCTGGCTGTGCTAGGGATGAAAACAAAACAAAACGTAAGATAACTTTGCCTGAAGGGAGTCTATCGGCCAACCCCCGCTCCAAGTCACAAATTTCTTCCTACAGCAGGCATGTATAATTTTTGACAAGGGATTCCTGGTTGCCAAGATGGTATCAACAACCTCCGAAGGAAGGTCAAAGGAATTCAGCTGTTGTGGCTCAATCTCCAAGTATAAAAGTGGTGATTGCGACGGTCTGGGTACAGAACCCTGCTTTGCTGCTGCGACAGGAGATCCTCCCCAGAGGAGCAGCCTGATAGAAGGACAGATGCTTAAGCTCAAGAGTTCAGAATACAATAATCTGTGCCCAATCCGGGGGCCGCTAGAATGACTTGGCCCTGCCGATCATGGCGTTCTTGAGAACTCGGGCAGGAGTGGTATTGGCGGAAAGGCTTACAGGAGTCCAGAGTTCCACTTGAGGCGAAATGTGTCTCCACGCAAAAGATGCCATGGAGATTCCAAAGCGCAGAATGGCTGGCATTGTGCATTCTTGGCGGTGGCGAACAGAGCAAGACAAGGTTCTTTCCATTCGCGGAAGGGACCTTGAGCCACCCCTGGGTGCAACTGCCACTCATGATCCTCTGGGTGCCATAGGCTTAGCTCGTCCACGCTGGCATTCAGCGATCATACCATTTGGTTCACTACCTGGAAAATTCTTTGGTGGTCCAGCCAATTCCAGAGACCTTGGACTCCTGGCACAGGGTCCATTACCCTACCCACCGTCCTTGTTGTGATACCACATGGCGGTGGTATTGTCCGTGAGCACCTGTACCAGCCTCCCACTGATAGATGGAAGGAAGGATTTCAATGCCAAGTCAATGGCCATCAGCTCCAGCAGGTTGATATGAAGTTGGGACTCTGCCGGCGACCAGAGGCTTCTGATCTCTACCTCTCCCAGATGGCCACCCTAACCCAAATCGATACATCAGTCGCTGTAGGAGGCTGTTTTTTTTTTTGTAGTGCACCAAAATAAAGTACACCATGTAGAAAGTCCAGACGACCCTTATTGGCTTACAGAGCTTAAATTTATAATCCCAAATGCTCTCTTTGTGGTAGTGTGGGTGAGCAGCTCAGGCTTATCAAAGGGTAGTGTTAAGAATTTGTTGTACACACAAAGTCAATAAATGAGATTTAATTTAGGAAAATAACACATATTTTTATATAATTTCAGACACCAAGATCATTGGAATCAGGTAATAACTTTAGATGTAACAGATTCTGAAATGAAAAACAGTAGAAAATCACAACTGTCAGATTTGAGGCATGAGCCTCGAATGTGGTAATGCTATTCTATGGGAGAAACATTCACTGCATAGGTGCACTTACGAACGATTCTCAGTATTACTCTTCTGGACTTGAGATGCTTAGGGGCCAAGGACCAGAGAATAACCAGCAGTTCAGATTTACCTGCCCTGGTGTGTACGGGTGCAGAGGAGCTGGTCGCGATGGTAGCCTCAAAAGCTACCCGTTAAAGTCAATGGAGAAACATGTAACAAGAACACCACTGCAAGTGGGAACTTGGGGACAAGTCTGTCAGAATCTAAAGGGGGGCTTGGCTCTTGAGGGTCTCTGGAGCAAGGAGACACCATCGGTTGGCTTGGACTCAGGCTGTGGGGCTCGGGAGCAGAGGTGTTTTGACAGGCGGGTCGCTTGCATTCGGAGGTTCTCACTTCTTGGGTCGACCTGTTGATGGGAGGCAAACAGGACAGCAGGGCCACTCTCGATGCTGACTTTGGTAATGCTGACATCCTTCGTCAGCAACTTGGTCTTGGCAGGGTTGGTGTCCAGACTGGACACTTAACAAGCCGTTGCTGCTGCAAGGGATCTAGTACCCAGGGTATTAGCGCTGGAGGGCTCCTGGAGGGTTTAGAAGCTCGAGACTCACTGGGGAGATGGGGCTGAACTCTGGGAGCCACAAAGTCTTCTTCATGGTGTGCTGCTTCCTCAGTGGACCCAGTAGTCAGCAGAACAGGGTACCGGGTAGATGTGGTTGGGGCCTGCAGACTGCAAGGAAGTAATTCCTCCACTTCAAGGCAGAAATTAACTAGTTGGCGAAGTGCTGGCAGCCCTCCAAGGCTTTAGGAGGGTGCACAGCTGCAGGACGAGTCAAGTCTTTGGAATTGTCGGGGCAGCAGCAGGCAGGCAGGGTTTTGTGCCAAATCCGGGGCTAGCCCACAGTTCTTGCATTTTCGGCTCCAGTTGGCCCTTCTTCTGTTCCCAGTAGACAAATCTCAATTCCTGGTGTCAGGGGGCCACCTAAATACTGAATTTAGAGGTGTTAAGGGGAATAATACACACCCTATATGACAACTTCCTGTGGAGAGTGGGCATAAAACTGACCCAGAGTTCCTAGTTCCACTAAAAACAAGATGGTTGAACCCTTCTTTCGTTATTCACTTCAGGTAGCCCACCTTAGGGGTGTGACTAGCCTGAGATTGAACACGCCTTCTGACTAGCTAATTTTCACACCTGTCCTGGTGCCAAATGGGCCTCAGGGCAGGGGGTGGCATCTCCCAGGCCTGGGGAAAGCCAGGGTCACATATCATAGCCAGTAGAGGCTTTGAAGCCTCTGACCTTGATATGCTAAAACACTAACCATCCTGCCAGAGGAGGTGTGAACACCTTCCTCCGGACTAGGCATTGTTTCTGACCTCAGAGAGCAAGGGATCTCACCTGCAGTAGGTCAGAAGCTTGTCCTTGGTGGCAGGCTGGACGATACCAGTCAGCCAGCAAACTAAGAGACTAGTAGGATTCAGAGGGTGTTTCTAAGGTACCCTCTGGGTGCATGTCAGGACAAATCCGATACTGGCATCAGTATGGATTTTTTAAGACAAGGGGGCCGATTCCGATTCCGGCCGGAAATCTCCCCGACCGAGCCGGACCCGGAGAGAATTCCGACCGAATCGGACCCTAGCAGTCCGACCGAACGAGTACGATGCGCACGCATGCTATCGGACTCGAGTCGGTCGGACTCCCATTGAAGTCAATGGGAGCCTGTCGTAAAACGCGTACGCGGGCTCCCATTGACTCAATGGGTGCGAGGCGGACAAGGGCGCCCCTACAGCGTGTACGCGTCCATGCGCATCGCGGCGTACATGCACAGGTAGGGGGACCCATGGATCCCCCTGTGTGCGACTCGCACGCCTACGCGTACAGGGGGTCCGACGCGGACCCCCAAAGTCCGGCTCCGACAGCTTTTTTGAGCCGGATGGCGCGAGTCGGTCGGACTGCTCGCGGCGCGCATCGTACTTACCCGGCCGGGAAACGTCTCCATAGCGCGGTGCGAGTCGTGTCCATGCGAGTCGGTCGGAGCGTGTTGAAGCCGCATTCGAGTCGGTCGGCGATTTCGCGGGTGCTTGCATCGTACTCGCTCGGCCGGACCCGCGTACGATTCGGTCGGGAAACAGGGCTCCGAATCGGATCCGGTGAATCCGAATCCGATTCGGAGCACTACCGGCCGAGATCGGAATCGGCCCCAAGGTCTTTGATACCAAACACCATTATTTTCAGTGAAGCCATTATGTAGCTGGGTAACTCGTAAACACCAGTGTCCAGTACATATACTTAAGATGGCTTCCTGAATACTTGCTATGTCGTGGCAAATGAACCAGACATTACAGGGGCATATCTACTCATGAAGAAATGTCCTCACATATAATATAATGTACCCTGTGTTAGGGCACTGGGGCCTGCTGTAGGGGTGACTTACCTATAGTATATACAGTGTGTATGGGCAGGGCACACAGGAAGTGTGCCATGTTCTGTTTTCAAAATGGTTTGCACCATTTCATGAAGCCTGCAATGGCAATCTGCATGCAATTTGTGTTTGGGTCCCTTAGGGTGGCATAATACATGCTGCAGCCCTTAGGGACGCTTTTTAGTACCCGTGCCCTAGGCACCGGGGTACTATTAACTAAGGACTTACAGGGGTGCTAAAGTCCTTGCCAATTGTGGGACAATTAGACATGTGTTTTGCTTTAAAGAAAAGAGCACTGGGGTCTGGTTAGCCGGGACCCACAGTACTTTCAGTCAAAAAGCATCCGTACTAGGGCAATAAAATGGTGGGTGATCATGTCATAAGGAGGCACTTTCCTACAGTCATCACTGTCAGTTTCCAGTGGGGAATGGAGAGGGGTCTGCTGCTGACCAAATATCCAATACCCAAAACCACCACTGCAGATATTTTGCAGTCTCCAATGAAATTCAAACTTTGTCTGAAATCCGCCTGGGCCCACTGAGACTTCAGATCCCACTCCAGAGCCCACATGTGCCACCTGGCAGTCTCGACTAGCAGGATGCCACGAGTCCCAGCAGCTTCAGAATCGACCTTACTGAAATCCAGGATGGAGGCTGAAAGATCGGGATCACAGTCTGAATGTACTGGACTCTCTTTCCCAGGGGAAAAGACACTTAACTGAACCGTGTCCAGAATGACTCCGATGAAAGTGTTGCTTGAACATGAAATACCTTAAAAAAACAAGACACAAGAGGCATTTGGCAAAAAAGAAACAGTTTTTTAAATTAAACAGTGCGGCTGGGAGAACAGCTACAGGCATAGGGTCTGAGGACTGTCTCAATTTGCAATAGGTCTAGCACGGTTTTTATACAGTTCATTGAATGCAATAAAATGGTTCCAGTGATCCTTTTTTGGTAAGGAATGTGGCCTCTGTCTTTGGAGCCATAAATTAATGTATTGAATGAGGAATCCAGGTGAACCTCAACCTTGCGTGGACACAATGCGGCAAGTGGGTAACCTAACTTCATGTGGCATCTGACTTTATAGTGTTTTGGGAACACGTGTGTGGCCATGGGTGCTTTATTGGGGCCAATCCCCCTGGACCAATGTAATGTCGCTGCACCTATCTGTGGGACTGATCTGGAGTTTCCTGTTCGCGTGTTTGTCTGCCGGCTACGTACCACCCCACCTGTGATCTGTCAATCAGTGACCTCGGGCCTGGGGTCTCAGAGCCTGTCTGACTGTATTTCTGGGTCGGGGTTGACGTGGAGTTCACAACGGACTAATTTGGCAATAAAGATGCTATTTCATATCTATACATAAAAGTATCATTGTTCATATTCACAACAACTTTTTCAATATTAACAAAAGAAAGTGTTTGAGAAGGAGTCAAGTGTAACTTCGGCACGTTGATAGTGAACCGCAAAGATGACAGGGGGTTCGCGTAGTCTAGATGCGGATGACGACTCCCTGAGGCGAGCCTGGCTTCAACAGCCAGTCGTTGAGATAGGGAAAGACTGCCACCCCTAACCACTGAAGGTTACAGAAAATGTTCCTCTCCAACCACGAACAGCAGTGCCGATGGGCCTGCAGGATGAGTATATGGAGACAGGTGTGCTGCAAGTCCAAGGCCACCATCCAGTCTCCAGGGTGGAAGGCAGATAAGACCTGGGCCAGTGACGAACAGCGAATGCAGGGTGTGTGTTCGTAGTGGTGGAGGCAGATCTAATGGAGAAAGCGGAGCTTCTATGGCGACTGAGCATGCATCAGAAAGGACAATTAGGGCCTCGTCTTCTGGCCTTGATGAAGTTGGCATCGACTTTCCAGAAACTGGCGTAAACTGTGGCGCTGGAGGCGGAGTCGAGACTGGACTTAGAGGCGGCCCCATAGGGGGCTCGGAGACGCCAGCTAGCACCAGAGGTAAACCCGCTGGGGGTAATTCAGGTGGAGAACCTCTATAAGCTCTGTGGGGGCATGAAGGCACACCAGAGGAAGATGGCAAGGATCCAAATAGTTGGGGCATAGCGTCGCAGAACTCTTGAATCTGTTTAGGAGTAGCGGACGGCCCCGGAAACTTGAGTTGTGCCCGAACAAGTTCCATGAATGTCGAATGACTTCGGGAGTTAGATAAAGATGCATGGTATTGCCCCTGCACCTTTTCTGAAGAGTATGCGTGGCGAAAAGGGGGCGAGTTCACCTTAGATGTGTTGTGCTTTTTGTTCAACTCACCTGAAGAGTTTGATGGAGATGAAGACCGACCTCTGGAATGTCTCTTGCGACTTCTGGATCTCAAACGGGACTAGGCCCGAACTTTTGACATGGGCCGGTCATGTTGCAGAGTCTTCCGCTGCTTGGCGATGTAAAGTTTCACCTCAAGGTCTCATTTGACCTTCAAGTTCATCAACGTGCAGGCACTTCAAGCCTTAGAATTGTGGCTGTACCCTAGGCACAACAAGCAGATCTGATGAGGATCTCTCACAGACATTTGTTTGCAATATTCCTTACAGGGCAGTTTGGGAGGTGACAAGTCCCTTGCACACTGTAAGGAACAAGTTACTTACCTTCGGTAAGACCTTATCTGGTAGAGACTGTATGTAGCCGAAGATTCTTTACCTTTGAATTTCCGCAGGCGTCAGACTGGATCTGGATGATTTCTTGTGAGAAGTACTCCTGCGTGCCGGTAGGTGGTGTTGAATGGCTCCGCGTGCATCGTCAGCATCATCTGCGCCGGAAGTGACTTCTACGGCACCTATACAGGCACCACCCAGGTGCGCTGACGACAGTTTCTTTTCACGGCTTTCCACACCAGAAGCGCATAGCTATGAAGAACATTGACCACTGGTGTGGAAAACTAGGGCCCTGAAAGGCATTAGCCCTGTCCCTAGAAATCCGTTCAAAGAGCGCGAGGATGGGTGAGTTGGTAAGGAATCTGCAGCTACATATATGGCATTACCGAAGGTAAGTAACTTTTTCATCTGAAAGAGACTTCTAGCCGCAGATTCCTTACCTTTGAATGGTTACACAGGCAATACCATCCCAGGAGGTGGGTCTGCAGACCAATTTCACACAATAAAATCTTGCAGGACTAAACGAGCGTAGGGCCCACCCCTACGGACCTGATTGTCCAGACAGTAATGCATGGTAAACATGTGCAGGGAAGCCCACGTTGCTGTCTGGCAGATGTCCAGAACTGGAACTCCACGTGCTAACGCAGTGGTCGCACCTTTAGCTCTAGTGGAATCAATCAATCAATCAATCAATCAATCAGGGGTTTATAAAGCGCGCTACTCACCCGGGAGGGTCTCAAGGTGCCAGGGCGAGGGGCGGGGGGAGGGAGGAGCAGCTCCGGGTCAGTCGAAGAGCCAGGTCTTGAGGTCCTTCCTGAACGTGTGCAGGGTCAGGGAGCGTCTGATGTTCACAGGGAGCTCATTCCAGGTCTTGGCTGCGATGTAGGAGAAGGCTCTCCCGCCTGCTCTGTTTCTGCGGATGCGGGGGACCTCTGCCAGGGCGAGGTCGGCGGAGCGGAGGTTCCTCTTGGGTACGTGGAAAGAGATTCTCTCATTGAGGTATTTGGGTCCGATGTTGTTGAGGGATTTGAAGGCGTGGGTGAGGAGTTTGAAGGTGACCCTCTTCTCGACGGGGAGCCAGTGGAGGTCGCGAAGGTGCTGGGTCATGTGTTCGTGGCGCGGAGTTCCGATTACGAGTCTTGCTGCGGCGTTCTGGACGGTCTGGAGTTTGTGTAGAAGAGTTCTGTTGATTACGGCGTATAGGGCGTTTCCGTAGTCCAGTCTGCTGGTTATGAGCGCGTGGGTGACGGTCCTTCTGCAGTCGGGGGGGATCCATTTGAAGGTTTTGCGGAGGATGCGCAGGCAGTTGAAGCTGGTGGAAGCGACGGCGTTGATCTGGTGGTTCATGGAGAGGGAGGAGTCGAGGATGATGCTGAGGTTTCGTGCGTGGTCTGTAGGGGTGGGTGAATTCCCGAGGGTGGAGGGCCACCAGGTGTTGTCCCAGGCGGAGGTGCAGGGTCCGAGGATGAGGACCTCGGTTTTCTCGGAGTTGAGCTTCAAACAGCTGTCTTTCATCCAGGCTGCGACGTTCTTCATTCCTTCGTGGAAGCAGAGTCTGGTGTCTGGAATGAGCTTGCAAGCCTTCAGGAGGTTGCTGCTTGACCAGTGAGTAGCAGATTTTGATGCAGAGCACGACCCATCTGGAGATGGTCCACTTCAGCAACGCCCGACCTTTTTTAGCAATAACATACCCCACAAAGAGTTGGTCGTCCACCTGGAACTCTTGTGTGTGGTCAGGGTAGAATGACAACATTCTTTTTGGGTCCAGAAGGTGGAGTTGCTCCTCTTCTCTAGAGGGATGTGGAGGTTTTATAAAAGGTAGGCAAGGTGATAGATTGGCCTACATGAAATGGGGTGACCACTTTCTGTAGAAAGGAGGCCCTTGTGTGAAGCACCAATTTGTCAGGATAGACTGAGAGGTAAGGCGGCTTAGATGATGAGGTCTGCAGCTCACTTACTCTACGGGCAGGTGTAATCGCCACGAGCCTGAGGGGACAATTATGAAGAGGCTCGAAGGGAGCACACAATAAAAAAGTTAAAACCAGATAACGATCCTAATGAGTCATAATACATGGTGAAGGAGGGAAGAAAAGGAAAACACATTTAAAGAACCTATGTACAATAGGGGACTTAAACAAAGAGGATTGGTCAGGCAACCGCAAAATGGCAAAAAGAGCAGTGAGATAGTCCTTAAGAGTTTCCACAGCACAGCCTTGTGGGGCAAAGGAAAGAATAAAGAGTAAGACTTCAGAAAGGGGATCAATGGCTTTTTCTGCACACCATGCCACAAATTTTTTCAAACGCACATACCATCTTGGTGGACGGACGCCTAGCTGCCAAGATGATGTTATAGACTTCGGGAGGGACGTCGAAAGCTGTCAACTGTCACCGCTCAATCCTCACGCAAGAAGGCGGAGAGTGGACAGGTTCGGGTGAACAACCCTTCACTGCTGCAACAATAGAAGATCCTCCTGAAGGGGCAGCCTGTTTGGAGGATCGATGGCCATGCTCAGTAGCACGGGATATTAGAGTCTGCCTGCCCAATTTGGAGTCACAAAAATTACTTGGGCCCAGTCGTTCCTGATCTTCTTGAGAACTCTGGGCAGACGTGGTATGGGCAGAAAGGAACACAGGAGGCCTAAGCTCCACTCGAGACAATAAGTGTCTCCGAGCGAGAGTCGCCTTGGAAACTCCTGCGTGCAAAATTGCTGACATTGTGAATTCTCGGCAGAGGCGAACAGATCTAACCAAGGATCTCTCCACTGTTGAAAGAGACCTTGTGCCACCTCCGAGTGGAGATGACATTCATGATCTGCTAGGCATTGATGGCTAAGTTCGCCTGCCCTGGCATTCAGAGAACCTGCCAGGAGTTGAACCACCAGGGATTTGCCCTGCAGTTCCATCCATGTCCAGAGGCGCAGGGCCTCTTGACAAAAGGTCCACGACCTCACCCACCCTGTTTGTTGCAGTACCACATGGCGGTGGTGCTGTCCATCAACACTTGCACCAGCCTTCCCTCGATGGAGGGCAGAAAGGCCTTCAATGCCAGTCGGATCACAAAGAGCTGCAGCAGCTTGATGTGGTGTCCGGATTCCGCCGGAGACCTGAGTGCTCTGATCTCCACCTCTCCCAGATGGCCGCCCCATCCCAGGAGTGACGCATCTATCATTACTGTGAGATCTAGTTAGGGAAGGAGGACGGGTCTGCCTCTGACCCAATCACAGTTTGTGCGCCACCACTGCAGATCTTTTGCAGTTTTCTCTGAGATCTGGACCACGTCGGAGAGATTTCCCTGATGCTGCGCGCACTGGAACTTTAGAGCCTGCATATGCCAGCGGGCATGTGTCACAAGCATGATGCAGGAGGCCATGACTCCCAGCAGCCTAAGAGTCAGTCTCACCGAAACCCAGGATAGAGGCTGTATCATAGCTTGAACATCATGGACTCGCTGCTCGAAGAATAAGCCCGAAACTTCACTGTATCCAGAACAGATCCGGTGAAATGGAGTGTCTGAGAGGGAGTCAGGTGTGACTTTGGCATGTTGATAGTGAACTCCAGTGAGTGCAAGAGGTTCACTGTAGTCTGGAGGTGTAAGATGACAACCTGGGGGCAAGCTCGCCTTCAACAGCCAGTCATCGAGATAGGGGAAGACAGGCACCCCTGATCTCCGCAGATGAGCTGCAACCACCTCCATCACCTTGGTGAACACCCGAGGGGCACTAGTGAACTGAAAATGTTTGTGGCCTAAAGTAAACCGCAGATAGCGTCAGTGTGCAGACAGGATGGAAATGTGGAAGTAGGCATCCTGCAAGTCCAATGCTACTATCCAGTCTCCTGGGTTCAGGGCAGACAAGACACGAGCCAATGTGAGCATTATGAATATCTCCTTATTGAGGGCCCGCAGATCTAGAATAGGACGAATTCCTTTGTCCTTTTTTGGTAACCAGAAAGTAGCAGAAATAGTAACCACAGCCTACTTCTGACACCAGAACCCTCTCTATGGCTCCCATGGCCAAGAGAGTTATAACTTGCACACGGAGATGGGACAGATGATCATCTGTCAGCCAGTCGTGAGATGGTGGTATGGATGGAGGGGTTGCCGCGAAGGGGAGGGAGTAGCTCCTTCAGACAATTTGCAAAACCCACCTGTCCAATGTTATGGACTGCCATTGGGGCAAGTGATGGCGAATCACTGACAAAATATCGACCTCAAAAATATCGAGGTACAAAAATATCGAAGTCAAGAATATCGACATCCTATCTACATCATGGTAAGTACAAAAATATCGAAAATTAAATATCAATGTAAAAAATATTGTTGTAAAAAATATCGTTTTTTTTTAAATGTTAAAAAAATAATCTAAAATAAAGTAAATAATACATATAATTAAAAGAAACATAGTTAAAATTATTTAAAAATGTTTAAAAATAAAAACTGATACATATAATGTTAAAATAAATTAAACATATACATATAAAATATAATATATATACTTACTTAATAATATTCATAAATAATTATTTTAATAACTTATAAATTGTTAAAAGTATTTTATAAATTATAAATACAGACATACACATCCAAAATATTATTATTAAATTTTTTTTAAATATATTTAACAAATTCAAAAAATTACAATATTTTTTATTTTTGTAAAATAAATTATACACAACATTAAGTAAAACAATACAGAAAAATATTGGATAGCGTAGGGGTAAAAATTACTATTCCCACTCCAAAGAGTGCAACAGTAGGGATAGTATTGGATAGCGTAGGTGTAAAAATTACTATTCCAACTCCAGAGGGTGCAACAGTAGGGAAAGTGTTGGATAGCGTAGGGGTCAAAATTGCTATTCCCACTCCAGAGAGTGCAACAGTAGGGAAAGTGTTGGATAGCGTAGGGCTAAAAATTACTATTCCCACTCCAGAGAGTGCAACAGTAGGGAAAGTGTTGGATAGCGAAAGGATTAAAATTACTATTCCCACTCCAGTGAGTGCAACAGTAGGGAAAGTGTTGGATAGCGTAAGGGTAAAAATTACTATTCCCACTCCAGGGAAAGTGTTGGATAGCGTAGGGGTCAAATTGCTATTCCCACTCCAGAGAGTGCAACAGTAGGGAAAGTGTTGGATAGCGTAGGGCTAAAAATTACTATTCCCACTCCAATGAGTGCAACAGTAGGGAAAGTGTTGGATAGCGTAGCGGTAAAAATTACTATTCCCACTCCAGAGAGTGCAACAGTAGGGAAAGTGTTGGATAGCGAAAGGGTTAAAATTACTATTCCCACTCCAGTAATTGCAACAGTAGGGACAGTGTTGGATAGCGTAGGGGTAAAAATTACTATTCCCACTCCAGTGAGTGCAACAGTAGGGAAAGTGTTGGATAGCGTAGAGGTAAAAATTACTATTCCCACTCCAGAGAGTGCAACAGTAGGGAAAGTGTTGGATAGCGTAGGGGTAAAAATTACTATTCCCACTCCATAGAGTGCAACAGTAGAGAAAGTGTTGGATAGCGTAGGGGTAAAAATTACTATTCCAACTCCAGAGAGTGAAACAGTAGAGGAAGTGTTGGATAGCGTAGGGGTAAAAATTACTATTCCAACTCCAGAGAGTGCAACAGTAGGGACAGTGTTGGTTAGCGTAGGGGTAAAAATTACTATTCCAACTCCAGAGAGTGCAACCGTAGGGAAAGTGTTGGATAGCGTAGGGGTAAAAATTACTATTCCCACTCCAGAGAGTGCAACAGTAGGGAAAGTGTTGGATAGCGTAGGGGTTAAAAATAACATACTTATCAATTAAATAATTGTTTTAATTAAATAATGATTTATTAATAAATTAACAATACATTATTTATAAATACCAATAAATGAAAATTAATAATTACTTTAATAACATTAAATTTCTTCCCACCCTATTCCCCAATAAACACAAAACCCACTCCACATAAACACAATTAATATAATTATCAATTAATCAATTAATAAAAATGAATGAACAATTAATAATGAATTAACAATAAAGAAATTATCAATACCAATAAATAATAATTAATAAAAATTAATTACCAATTAATAATTAATGAACAATAAATTATCAATACCAATAAATATTAATAAATAATTACTTAATTATAATAAATTACTTCCCACCCTATTCCCTATAAACACACAACCCACTCCTAAACTAAATTAACACAATTAATATATTTATCAATTAATTAATTAATAAAAATTAATTACCAATTAATAAACAATAAATTAAATATCAATACCAAAAAATAATAATTAATTACTATATTATAATTAATTTACTTCCCACCCTATTCCCCTATAAACCCACAACCCGCTCCACTAAAAAATGTATACAATTAATATAATTATCAATTAATCAATTAATAAAAATTAATTACCAATTAATAATTAATTAACAATAAATTAAATATCAATAACAATAAATAAAAATTAATAATTACTTAATTACAATTAAATTACTTTCCACCCTATTCCCCTATAAACCCACAACCCGCTACAGAACTAAAATGCAAAATGTTATTAAAAATAATTAATAATTTCTAAAAATTATGAATTAATTTACTATAATTAAATTACTTCCCACCCTATTCCCCTATAAACCCACAACCCGCTACGGTTCTAAAACGCAAAATTTACTTTAAAAAAATTACTAACTTCTAAACAATTAATACATATATTTAAAAAAATAATACAAAACATAACAAAACATGTGGAACACATACATATAACATACATACTAAAATAAATAACACTAACATAAACATCGATATTATTAACATCGATATTTTTACTATCGATATTAACAACTTCGATATTAACAAAAACGATATTTCTTACCTTCAGATCGATATTCTGGTCACCGATATTCTTGATGTCGATATTCTGTCCCTACGATATTTAAAACTCGATATTAATGTAGGTCGATATTTAAAAGTCGAAATTTTGACTGTGCACCAGTGATGGCGAATCCTGCCGCCACTGGATGCCCATTGTAGTAAAGGGGCAGATTAGGAGGGTTTGGAGGCTGCAGCTGCAGGGGAGGTGGTGGACTGACCAGACCGCTGGCTACCCAACCCCCGAAGTCTGTGGGTACCACACCCTCGGCCACGCAGAGGCAGGGAAGCCTACGCAGCTCAGTGGCTGGGAAAGAATTGGCGCGGTTGGAAGCCCCTTCTGTAGCCACGAAAGTTGTGAAAGGCAGATTGGGGTTGACGTGAGGCCATAGAAAGGCCCAAGCATTTGGCCGTAACCCGACTGTTTTTGAAGCGCTCCAGCGCCTAGTCAGCATTGTCTCCGAAGCGACAGGTACCATCAAAAGGAATGTCCATAAGGGATGCCTGGACACCCCAGAAAAACAGTCATCCTCAACCAGGCATGGTGCCTCGGGGGGGCTGGCGGAAGAAAACATCTTCCCCAAGGAGTCCAGCCTCTTGGATTCCCTATACGGGGGGGGGTGATATGGTATGTGCCATGGGATGTTGAGGCATGGACAACCAAGCTCTCCGGGGTAAGGTGTTGGGTGAGAAAATTTGGGTCCCCTGATTGGGCAGTGGTAGTGGGTAGTGAGCCCCTGTGTTGGGTTTGGACCAAGTCCCCAAAAGGACATCAGTTAGGGTGTCATTGCACAGGAGTAGTGGTTCGGATGTGGAGACTCCCCATTGCAGCACCTCTGTCAAGATGCTAGTGTTAGTCTTGACTGCCACCGAGGGTGACCCCTTGCATTCTTCCACGAGTCCTAACCCAAAGGAATAAGGCTCAGGCTCCAAACTAGGCGGCAAGGCTCCTGTTGGTGCCAGAGTCAGCGTCAGGCGACACCCATCTGGCTCCGTATCGGAGTCAGGGATTACAATGAAGAATGTACTGCCGGTGGGCACCGGCAGCGCCTGCATCAGGGAAGGTTGAGTTGGTGCGACCGGCGCCCGTCCGGACTCAGGAATGGATCCATGGGGGTCCACTGGAGCAGGGGCCGGAGCCAGCGGTGCAGAACCAGATGGGACCCCCTTTGACCATGCAAGGCCCGAAGGTGAACCGGAGGGGTCGGGCCACCCAAATATGAGGCGCATGGCCTCATAGAACTCTTTTAGTTGGGCTGGGGTTGCTCCATCTCCCAGAAAATCAGGGAGGCATGGAGTCAGCCCAAGCGTAGGCTCTATCGTGGAGTCAGGCTTGAATGTCGAAGCTCCCTCGCCTCGGCGGCTGATACGAAGAGAAGTTGAAGATCTCTTCCACTTTTTCTTCGTCTTCTTGTGCATTGACTTACCTGAGTGCCGCGAAGACTTGGAATGGAACGGCGACCTCAGACTTTGCAACCACTCCTGGGACCTTCCTCTTGACCAGGACCTCGATTTATGCAGAGTCCAATCCTGGGCCACCATGAGCTTGAGGGATCGCTCTCGCAAGGCCTTAAGATTCATGGCACAGCAATCCTAGCATGACTTCTGGTCATGGTTGCGCTCCAAACACCACAGGCAGTCAAGATGCAGGTCCATCATCAACATCGGCCAATGACAGGCTCCACAGGCTTGAATCCTCTCTTCCTAGATGACATCCTATATACCAGGAGGACAAAACCTCAAAAAGACTCGACAAAACATCAAAAAACTCAGGTCAAACAGTGACTGTGGGGTAGCTCTTCGATTGATCAGAGCTGACTGGTGCGGAAAAAAACAAGAACTGTAGTAAGCGTGCCTGGGGAGTGCCTTTATAGGTGCAGCAGACATCAATTCAGGCACAGAAGGCAACGCACACGGAGCCGATCAATGCTACCCACCAGCGCGCAGGGGTACTGTATGAAAGTAGGATCTGCTTGCATAGTCACCCCCATTTTTTCCTGGAGTTATTCTGTTTTATGACTAGTCTGACTGGGATCCTGCTAATCAGGACCCCAGTCACTGTACTTTCTCCCTAAATTTAACAGTGGTAAGTACTTTGGTACCCTCCCAATTGGCTACTGGTGTACCCTTCTAAGTCCCTAGTATATGGTACTGAGGTACCCAGGGCGAAGGTACATCAGAGGTCTCCCCTGTGCTGCAGCATGTATTGTGCAACCCAGGGAACTCCACTTAAACTGCGACTACAGGCTTGCCATTGCAGCCTGTGTGAGTTGGTGCTTGCACCTCTCACAGCAGATATAAGTTTCCTTATATCTGAGGCCACTACACTTGAAACCTATAAGTCACCCCTATGGCAGGCTCTTCAGTCCTGAGGGCAGGGTGCTTGGTTTTAAGTGTGAGGGTGCCCCTGCATGAGCAGGACACCCCTACAAACCCCAGAGTCGATTCTTCACGCTATGTAAGTGCGGTCAGCCATTTTATACATATAGTGGACATCAAGTTAATTACGAGATGTCTAACTAAATATTGGCTGCACCGAAACCGGTCATGTTTGGTATCAAACATGTTGTAAACATACCCCAACACCGATTCCAGTGTTGGATCTAGGATCCCATGTACTGGGGGGCTCCCCTAGGGTTCCTCCTGTATTCCTGGTACCAGCATTTCAGGGCTAGTGCTGCTGCCGACAACAGACATGGTTCTACCCTCCTGCTGCTGCTGAGCTGAGCTCGAGCTGGGGAAGGTAGAACAATAGGTTTCCTGTCACAGGGAGGTGTGACTACCTCCCAGACAGGACTTAGGGGCCGATTCCGATTCGGGCCGGAAAATATACCGACCGACTCGGTACGGGAATGTAGTCCGACCGACACGTACCGGCGCTGCCCGATCCGCGTAGTACGATGCAATGCATGTGAATTACGACCGACTCGTACGGAACACCAGCCGAACGACCAAACCGCACGGAAACCAGCTATCCGGCCGGGAAACTACGCGAATAGAACCGACCGACACGCACCAGGAATGAACCCGACAGAAACGTACCCGCGAACTCCGACCCGCGCAGTACGATGCAATGCGTGTAAAACCAGACCGAGTCGCACGGAGCCCAAGCCGTACGACCGACACGCATACAAAACCGAGCCGAAGCAACCCAATACTCCGCGACCGACGCGTACGCCGCACATGAAACACAGCAGAAACACAGCTTGAAAGACTCTGAGAACCCCGCACGAGCCAACTGCAGCGTCCTACTCGGTCAGAAGAACGTCTCCCACATGCCTAAAACCTACAAAGGAAAAAATACAAAAAAAAGGGCCAAACAAGCAATGACAAAGTCAATAAATACAGGGGGAAAAAACCATGGAACAAAGACACACCCACATCTCCACCCATATAAAGGCCACAAATCCCTACCATGATCCTTTGCAAATTCAACTGACCTGCCAGCACAGAACACCATCAGACAGCAACCACAGACACACTCACAACTCATCCATCACACAAGCCACACACCATTAGCACCTCCCAAATAGCACCCTCACATACACCCAGCAAAACCTACACTCACCCACCCTCACTTGCACACTCACACACACACATCAATACCCACCACCAACCATCACCATGCCCCCAAAGAAGAATCCAAAGTTCCTAGACAGTGAATTGGAAGTCCTGGTAGATGAAATCCTCAGGATAGAGCCACAATTGTTTGGTACATTGGTCCAACAAACCCCCATGTCGCAGAAAACCAAGATGTGGGAGAGGATCGTCGACAGGGTGAACGCACAATCACCATGTTTGCGCACAAAGGAAGACATCCAGAACAGGTGGTATGATGTGCGCAGGAGGGTCAAGGACCTACTCAAGAAGGATTACGCCTTGAGTCATCGCACCGGCAGTGGCCCTCCTGCCAAACCAGTATACCTCAGGCCCTGGGAGGAGAAGGTGCGGGCCATCCTACCACCAGAGAGCGTACATGGACTATCAAACATCCCAGAGCCTGGTGAGTACACAACCAATATACCCAATATTGTGTGACAATACACACACATCACTGTCAAGGGGATAGTCAAACCATGCACCCTTAGCAAAGCCACAGCAACCAAAAGATAATCATCCCAAGATGTGTATGTTAGTTAGATAAACACAATACATGCCATCTCATAGTGATATGTAACTGTGTCATGACATGTACAAACCTAACAACAAATAGAGCAAGGCAGTGGCACAAATCTAACCAACAAACACTGTCAGATATTTTGCCACCACTAGAACACCACCTCACAGGGAAGCTCACTGAAAGGAAGGAATTGTGTGTATGCTGGTGAAGTGAGTGTGGCCAATAGCATGATGGGATTTGTAGTCACAGATATTGGTCACCCTCACAATTGGCCCATCAACACCACTCTGAACCATGCTCACATCACAGGGAATGGAAAAGAACTGACAAGATGGCTGACACTGGGTACTGCTGTGGGGAGCACAAGGCCCTGCTGGGAACTGTGCACCAACCAACAGCAGGACACCACTGACTGACATCCTGAAAGCCAACTTGCACTCCCTGCAATGGAAGCACGTTCCATGGTGGGATATCTGGCTGGGTGGGAAGGAGGACTGACAGCTCTGACCATAGTTACAAGCAGCTTTTCTCACACACCCCCTTAACACAAACTCCACACAACTCACCTGGGAGAATGCAATGCCTCACACTCTAATTAAATATCCCACAAAGAACAACCACACTGGGTTATGCTGTGTGAAGCACAGGGACACTTTTTGGTCTTGTAGCCAAACAAACGCCAGGACAACACTGTCAGCCATCCTGTCAGCACAGGCACACTACCCCACAGGGAAGCAGAGTCAAAAGGAAGGAAGTATGGGCATGCTGGGAAGGGGGGTGTAGGCAATAGCATGATGGGAGTTGTAGTCACAGATATTGGTCACCCTCACAATTGGCCCATCAACACCACTCTGAACCATGCTCACATCACAGGGAGTGGAAAAGAACTGACAAGATGGCTGACACTGGGTACTGCTGTGGGGAGCACAAGGCCCTGCTGGGAACTGTGCACCAACAAACAACAGGACCACACTGTCAGCCATCTTGCCATTGCTGTCACACTCACACACAGTGAAGTCGACTCAAAAGGAAGGAAGTATGGGCATGCTGGGAAGGTTGGTGTAGGCAATAGCATGATGGGAGTGGTAGTCACAGCTCAACATCCCCCACCCACATGGCCCAGCAAGCTCACACTGAAGCATGCACACCTCACAGGGAGTGAAAAACAACTTCTAAGATGTCTGACAATAGTGATCTGTTGTGGGGAGTACCAGGCCCTGCTGGGAACTGGGCACCAACCAACAGCAGGACACCACTGACTGACATCCTGAGAGTTAACCTGCACCCACTGCAAGGGTGGCATGCTTCATGGTGGGATAACTGGGCTGGGGGGAGAAGGAGGGCCGGATGTCAGCCAAATACCACCAATGCTGGTCATGCACACACCTCAACATCCACATTGAAATGCTTCAGGTTGGCAGGACAATGAGCCACAACAATATCAACCTCTGACTGTGACAACTTAGGACAATGCAATGTACAGGCCTGCATCCAGAGGTACAGTCACAACTGTCATGTGTTTGAACCATTGATGCCTGAAAAAACATAACATACATTGTGTGTCTCTTCCAAAAACAGGTGATGATGGGGACACAGCAGCAGATGATGAGGAGTCCCTGTCCCAGGCTCCGGTGGCCCCTGAGCTCTCTGGTGTGGAACAGCCTCTGCCCTCCTCGGATGGCGAAGACCAACCTGGCACCTCCGGTGTGAGTAATCATGCAGCACCAGCAGGACCACCATCTGCACCCCCTGCACCCATTCCTCCAACATCTGGCAACACACAGACCACCCCCGCCGACACGGACAGAACAAGGACACTGAATGACAACAGCACAGGGACCCCAGCCCACCGTGAAGCAACGGACAACAACCCCAGTACCAACCCCCAAGGGCGCCTAGGGTCACCTGTGCGTGCCACCGCAGGTCCCGCACGTGTGGCCAGGGGTGGTGGGAGGGGTGGTAGGCAGAGGTCGCTGTTTGCAGAGGGGTCTGGACTGCATGATGACCCACAACTGGTACGCATTGCTGATGCGTACCAGAATAGCACCGGAGAGGTCAGCCAGGTAGTGAGGATCCTCAAGGACATTCAACAGCAGCAGGCTGCCAATCATGCCCGCTTGGACTTCCACATGTCCCGTGTGGAGACACACATGTCTGGCATGGAGTCCAAGTGGGACACATTGGAAGAACTGACAGTGGTGCAGAGGGACATATTGACATGCCACGGCCAGATTAGCACCAACATGTCCACACCTCCCTGTGTGCCCACAACATCTGGTGCCGCAACAACTGCAACTGCCACAGGGAGGGAGGATGACTCTGGTGGAGAGTCCTCTGCACCGCAGCGGCCTGCACGTGAGGGTCCCCCCAGAAAGAAGAGGGGTCATCCGAGGAAGGACAACTGAGAGGCCGATGGCCATGTACATCCCCCAGGAACCCAACACCTGTTCTGGAAATTCTCCTTTGTGTGCAAACTGTTCACCCTGTCGAATGCAACCCAACTCTCCCACATGACATGGGGAGTTTAATTTGGACTAATGTATCAGATGACTGTGGACTTTACTCTGGACATTTCTGCTACCAACACTTCCAACTCATCTGGGAACTTTGGATTCCAATTCCAATGTACAGCACCCACCATCCTGTGCACTATCCTCACACATGTATGTAAATAAACTCACTAATAGACCATACTTGCCTCTGTTGCGATTCCAACGTTGTTTTTGTCATGGAGATGATGATCTACTAAATGGCACTGTGCATGCTAACTGCTACAGCAAGTTCGACACCGTCATGTGAGTCATGGCGACGTGACACATATGATGGAGACACACCACTAGGGCTACACAACACATACACACCAGGGCCATCTGACTCATCGCCTACACTGATGTTGCCAGGAAATACAGTGGAATGCACAGACACCACACCTATTCAGAGTCTGTGTTAACTAGCCCACAGGTGCAGTAAGCAAATGTCAGTCAGATGTGTGACCACAGACAACGCACATCCCAAAGTGAAGCACAGGTTTATTACACATTTGCAACATGTTGTTTCCACTACAGATGCAAGGTAATCACACGTGGCAGTGGCCACACAGTCAACAAGTGTAGAAGAAATAAAGTCCAGGGGTGTGTGGCACATCACCTGTAGGGAAACGACTGCTTCCACCCTGGAAGTTGAATCATGGTGTCGGGGGATCTGAGTTGACCAAACAACTCTGAAAGTACCCTGTGAAGGACAGACATGACACACAGTCAAAAGCACTGAAGAACAGGACAGAACTGCAATACTCATGCCCAATACATGTCACAAGATACCTACACAAAAAAAAGTTAGCATGTCAACACTGTTGGGGAGTACAGACTACCTGTAAGGACACATCGCTGCACGCATCCAGTCAAGTAGCACATGGCCACACTCAAACAGCAACAGAGCACCACCAACACATATCATGCAAACTCAAATCATTGACATAACATCTCTGTATACTCACATTCAGCTGAAGAAGTTGGTGATGAGCTGTGTGCGGACATCACCCTCATCATCATCATCATCACTGGCATCGTGGCCCAGGCCAGGATCCTCCACAGGTGGCGGATGTTGGTCATCGTCATCCAGGATGAGAGGCAACTCCTTCCGCACTGCCAGGTTGTGTAGCATGCAGCAGACGATGAAAATCTTGCACACCTTTGCAGGGGCATATGGGAGGGCCCCTCCTGTCTTGTCCAGGCAGCGAAAGCGGCTCTTCAGGAGACCAAATGTTCGCTCAATCACTCTCCTGGTCCGACCATGTGCCTCATTGTAGCGCATCTGGGCTGGTGTCACAGGGTTCCTGAGGGGTGTCAGCAACCACGGCATGTTGGGGTATCCGGAGTCACCTACATACAGACAATTGCACATTAGCTGAGTTGGAAAAGAGGGTGGAATACAACATTGCAGAACACACACAATGGTACAAAGTCAGTACACACCGACAAGCCAGGCACGCTGGTTCTGCATCTGTGACATCATCCTCGGGATGCGACTACTCCTCATTACGTAGGCATTGTGTGCAGAACCGGGGAAACGTGCACACACATGTGAGATGCTCATATCTGCAAGACATACCACCAGGGCATTGATAGAATGGTAATGTTTCCTGTTCCTGTATGCCTGCTCATGTGCCTGTGGTGGTACCAAAGCCACATGTGTCCCATCAATGGAGCCGATGACATGTGGCATCCTCCCCAGGGCATAGAAGTCACTCTTGACGTCAGTGAGTTGTTGACGTTTAGGGAAATAGATGTACTGGTTCAGGTATCTCAATATCGCCTCCAAAACATCGCGTAGCACACGGCTGAACATGGTCTGTGACATCCCACCAGCAGACGCCACAGTGTGTTGAAAGGTACCGGTGGCAAAGAAGTGTAGGGCTGCCATCACCTTCACCTTGGGGGTCAGCGCTGTAGGGTATGGCCGGCCAGGTTGCAAATGTGGGGCCAACCGCACCGCCAATTCCTCAATCAGTGGCCTGTTGAAGCGGTACCGTCGGATGCAGTCACGTTCAACCATGGTTGCAAGGTCAGGGAATGGTCTATGGACAGCTGGTGCCCTGCAGTGCATAGGTGAACAAAGAAAGATTGTCAGTCACCCCACATATGTGGCATTGACTATACTCAATATCACATGATACATCATTACGAGACACAAGTACTTGATGTGTGTGTCGTTCTGTATGGACATATATGGCACCTACATGGCCAACATCTAACATCTCAGTTCAACATGTGTTGACAACAAGTTCCAGGTTGTGCTATGGGAAATCATTAGACTGTGTCACAGTACCCATGTACTGCTGTCAAGTTCCAAACACACACCACAGTGACAAGTGAGGACAGATGTGCCACAGGCATCACAGCTCTCTGACAGGTAGATTCCCAGGGACCCTGTATTGCCACATGGACACTGGCATGACATGGCGTATCATGTACACGTCAGCAAAACAACCATGACTCCCACAGGTAGTGGCCCCTGTTGCCTCTGCATGACAGACATGGACGTCTGTGACACACACACGCACAACATCAAAGTCGATGCACAAACAACGTGGATGTGGAGACTGTCTCCCATTGTGCACATGGAATCAGAGACATCTGAAACACAACATGCAGACAGACTGTGGAGGGCCATCACAATTGTGGCAATGGGTCACCCTGTGACGTACATACCTTCCCACATGGGACTCAGGGTGTATGTGACATGACATACACATACACAACCTGGAAATGTGACCATGCCACATGCTCTGAACTGAACAGTTGCACATCACAGTGGTCATGTGCACAACACACAAAGGATTCTGTCCCCATGAACACGTGCACAGCCTGGGAGTGGCTGCCCCCAAATGCCACCCAACAAACCACATGTTGACCCCCATACACACACAGGTAATGCAGCTTTACATGCCTTAGGATACAGTGTGGACAGGCTGTGGTGTTGTAGGTGTGCCCGAGTCCCTGGAAAGTAATTGTGGCTGGCATACGTTCACCAGTGACAACCATGGTGACATATGCGAGTGACTTGTACAGGGACGCGTCGTACAGCAATGGACCGATCGGTGCGCACGCATTGGCCATTGCATATGATGTGGACGGATGCGTGTTGTGCTCCGAAATACGCGTCGTACAGCAATGGACCGATCGGTGCGCACGCATTGGCCATTGCATATGATGTGGACGGATGCGTGTTGTGTTTCGAAATACGCGTTGTACAGCAATGGACCGATCGGTGCGCACGCATTGGCCATTGCATATGATGTGGACGGATGCGTGTTGTTTTTCGAAATATGGGTTGTACAGCAATGGACCGATCGGTGCGCACGCATTGGCCATTGCATATGATGTGTACGGATGCGTGTTGTGCTCCGAAATACGCGTCATACAGCAATGGACCGATCAGTGCGCACGCATTGGCCATTGCATATGATGTGGACGGATGCGTGTTGTGTTTCGAAATACGCGTTGTACAGCAATGGACCGATTGGTGCGCACGCATTGGCCATTGCATATGATGTGGACGGATGCGTGTTGTTTTTCGAAATACGCGTCGTACAGCAATGGTCCGATCGGTGCGCACGCATTGGTTATGGCCTGACATGGTAACGGACACGTTTACGAAGCTTTTACGAGTCGGATGCAGTGAATTCAGTTGGTCACCCACAACAATGTTGCAAATTCATGGGTGTCATGAAGTTGAACTTTTGAAGGATGCTGTGGGCTTGTATAAGTGGTGCAATTCCATGGATTGGCCAGATTCAGAAGATGCAAACGACTTGGACCTATCACTTTGTGCACATGGGACAGTATCTGCCTCTGCAGCACACATATAATGCTGGCTGTTCCCCTGAGAGCTCACTTGCCTGCACTACATGCTCCAGGACGACATCTGCCACCACCACTGCTGCTGTCTCTGCATCCTCTGGCTACTGCAATGGCACGTACTGTGGATAGAGCCCCAGCCTTCAGCACTGAGGAGAACCAGGCCCTGCTGGACAGCCTCCTTCCACAGTACAGCAAGCTGTATGGGACACCAGGGGAGCAGGTGAGTGTGCTGTCCACTGCCTTACTAATTGTGCATGTTGTCTGACTAGCAAGACTTACAGTGTGTACACCAGTGGCTAGCATGCTCACTGAGTAGTTGTCACCCCCCAAAGTGTGTAGTCACATGCACTGAACAGGTATAGTGCAGTAACAGTGCATTCCAACAAGGTTTGACTTCCCAGGCAATTATATCATTTAGTAACTGCTGGACAACTGTTCATAGCCATAGTTGCACTACCTGTGTACATCATATGCCCCTGTGATTGAGACATGTATATCCAACTGTGTGATGCACGGATATGTTGCATGTGTAGTAATGGCCTTTTCACTTTGTCATCCTCACAGGTTGATGCCCACCAGAAGCAGGAGATCTGGCTGACCATCGTCCGGGCAGTACGATCTGTGGGGGTCTACAGGCGCAGGATCCGCAACTGCCAGAAGAGGTGGCAGGACCTTCGGGGCTGGACCCGGAGGATCGCAAGGGTCCAGCTGAAGCTGTCGCCTCCTCGCAGGAGGGGCGGACACCGGACCCTGTCCCCCACATGCTCCGGATTCTGGCGGTGGTCTTTCCTGACCTGGATGGGCAGCTGAAGGCCAGAGAGCAGCAAGGAGGGGGTAAGTGCTAGCCTTAACTGTGTACTATGACTAACATGCTCTATGCACTCCTTTAGCCTGGTTCCACTTCCACAGTACAACTGTCTTGTCGTCCTGGACTCATGTCCCTCACTTGTGTCATGCCCCCTCCTCATCTGATACACAGGTGTGGCCCTTACAGTCTGTGACTTAGGTCACTTGGGTACTGTGTACTTGCAGTTACCTGTGGTTCAAGTTGGGGACAGCATCAGTTACAGGAACTTTGTGGTGGGCTGCATGGGTGGTACAATTGCTCACACAATGCCTGTGATCTGACATGTACTCTGGGTATGGCTTTAATATGTGTTCCAATTGCTGCTCTGACTCACCACATGTCTGGGGGATGTGCCACATACCCATGCTGCAGCAGAGACCAAGGTAGGAGCCTCAGAAGTATGTACATCATGTGTGTGACACATGCATAGCCACCTGCCTAGTGTTCAGGGTAATACCATGTTGCACATGGACCAGGACTGTAATGCCTACTCCGTACATCGAAGGCACTCTGTTCTCCCACTCCCGTGTGTCAGCATACATATTGGGCATTGTGAAGAGTGCACTCAGGTGTATGCCTCTGTGTCACCATGGTGTGGCCTTGCTTTTTGGACTCCTGGAGTATTTAACAATTTGGGGTGGCCAGCAATCTGAGTTGTGACTATGGGATCTGCACATTGGTTAATGTATAGGTCTCTGATCCCTTGACTGTGCACAATGTTGTATGAAACATTGAGGTGCAGCCAGCTTTGGTTCATTCTCATCAGACGGTGAAGTGCTCATGTGTATGGATTTGTGTTTGCAGTCACTCAAATGTCTCATTTGATTGACGTGGGATCATCTTAGTCCTCATGATGTGGGTGGCCAGGGGTGCACATGTGCACCTGTCAGCTACAGGGCTTGCATTCCCAAAACTTCCATTATTGTGACACAGTGTAGACTGGTGTTGTGTGTATGCACTGCCCCTGTGACAGGAGACAGTTATGACTGACTTGCCAGACAGGCCTGTGCCATGACATTCAAATCGCAAAGGGTGATCCCGCAGTAGTGTGATATGTCCTGCATGCACACCATTGTCGCATTGTCTATCAGGACATGAGGACATCATTGTGTCTGGTGATGGAAGCAAAAGCCGCATATCAACAGAGACTCTGCCCATCACTTTTCCTGACACATGTACTGAGTCAGTGGCAGGAGATGGCATGTGTTTGGAGTGACACATTTCGATATGTTCTCTTGGATGTCCAACAACTATGTATGTGGTGCATGTGTGCACATATGATTAGTCGCATACAACAGGCAGCAGACAGATGGGTGCATGGACAGGTAGGATATGTGTGGCATGAATGACTGTCAGGCAGACAATGGGCTTCTTCAAATCAGTGTCAGCACTTTTTGCAATGTCTAGAAAATGATGGCAGGGCTTGCTCTGTGATGTGCTGTACTTACTGTGGTGTGTGTGGTCAGTACAGGTGACTAATGTTGCTCTGTTTATCCTGATTGTTTGCAGATACTTCCACGGCCACAGGAGGAGACAGCTCCACGGACCAAGAGGAGCGGCAGAGCCAGACTGGGTCCACTGCAGGGGAGACCGAGGGACCCAGTGGCACGGAGGGTGAGGGGAGCCACACTGAGGAGACCTCAGCTACGACCACCTCGGCTGGTGAAAACAGCACTTCCAGTGAGGACTCCCTTGTGGAGGCGGGTGTCAGCAGACCAGAGGCAACATCAAGCAAGTCTGTCCCCGCCACCACCACCATCTCCGCCCTCCCATCTGCTCCCATCCCACATGTCCGTGGAGGCTCCGTGTAGGGGAGCGTGTCTCCTTCATGCCAGGCACCGCACCCCCTGCTGCCCTGAGTGTGGAGTCTGTGGACTTGCTGAAACAGATCCATGTAGGGCAGACATCAATGCTGAGTGTCCTCCATGCACACACGGGTCTGTTGACACAACTGGTGTCATTCATGGAGGGCATGTCATCTGGCATGTCTGCCCTACATCGGACCAATCAGTCCATGGCCTCCTCACTGACGGCAGGAGTGTCCCTCCTCCAACAGTCCCTCAGCCCTCCTACCTCTGCTCCATCAACAATCCCCAGCACCCTACCTGTCCAAAGCACACACACACCGGCACCGGCACGCACCAGCACAGACACAAGCAGCACACACACAAGCCAAAATCCAGACGCACACGCACGCACAGTCAGGGGACTGATACCTCACTCACAGGGGATGGGGCCCAGGCACACACACATGCATCCACGAGCACTCTGCAGTCCTCAGATACCTCTCCCTCCAAAACCCCTTCCCTTGCCTCACCTGCAACCCCCCCCTCCCAGAAGCTCTTCCTCTGTGAGCTTGGCCTCTTCCCCACAGATCCATCTGACACAACGTCCAGGCGGAAGAGGCGACCACCACACACAGAGGGGAGTGCCCCTCACACTCGGACACCCTCCCCCAGGCACAGGCAGACTGAGGACCCCATTAGAAAGACCCCCGGACCAGGAAGGGCAAGACCCCACCACCACCACCACTCAGCTCCACCACAGTCTCTCTCCTCCATCCCCCAGGCCACCACTCCACAGGTTCCCCCGCCACACCCTGCCCCAGGTTCCCCCACACACCGATACCGCATCCCCAAACTGCTTAGGCGGCCCCCCTACCACTTGCTCTTCCACCCCCAAACCAGACGCTCTGCCTGTTTGTGCCACTGGAGTGGAGACCGGGTCCCCCCCTCTGTCCTGCCCACCTCATCTGCCCCCCTTCCACTCCCTTGGAGTTATGCACTGCAGTGGAGTCCACAACCACCCCGTCTGACTCGGGCACTGCAGTGGGGACCCAGTCCACTCCATCTGACCGGCCCACTGCAGTGGTTGCAGCACCCACACCATCTGACTTGTGCCCTACAGTGGTGCCGGCCCCCACTAAGTCAGACACCTCCACTGCAGTTGCCGGTGACACTCCTGCACCCACCACCCCTTCACTGCCTCCTTCTGGCATCCCCTGATCCTGTCCCTGGGGTGCCTGGCCTGCCCCTTGTATGCCCCTCCGAGGGGGATGTCCCCTGTCCGTACCAGTGCAGGCAAGCAATGGGTGACAAGTTGTCACATATCACCCTGTTGGGACTGTGTATTTGATTCACGACGGTGCAGTGGTATGGTTATAGGTAAAATGGCGCTCCAAGAATGAGTAGCACTTACACTCTATTTAGATTTCTGAGAAATTTATATGGACGGTGCTGAAAGGTGAGAAGAACCACCAGTATCCCCAAACACATGGTCGAAACCAACATAAACATAAACACAATCCTCAGCACACGTCTTTTAAGTAATATGCAATTATCCAATTTGTTTCAGTCAAGCATAAATGATACAGAGAAACTTTCTCAAGGCTTACAAGAGTCCAAAATGTTCCTTTATCAGTGGTGATAATTCCATCCCACTGGAAAATTAAAATCTATGTTCCGATGTCCACGTCGCATTTAACCGTGGATCTTCGTCATGAGCCAAACCTAGAGCACGTAAGAAGGACGTGTAAACCAAGCTCGAAAATTTCTCTGTATCATTTATGCTTGACTAAAACAAATTGGATAATTGCATATTAAAAGACGTGTGCTGAGGATTGTGTTTATGACTGTGTATTTGGACTGGCCATTGGCCTTAGTTTCTTTTGGACTTAAAATTTTAGTTTCACATTTGCTGAATAAAGCCTCTTTTTGTTTACTTGTGGTTTTTCTTTTGATGTACATGATGTAGATGAGTATCATCATGCATTTGCAGTTGTAATAGTGTTCAGATCAGGAAAATGAAGTGTTGCTGTGATGGACTCCATGTGGTCCATGGGATATGTGTCCTAATGTAGTCTGGATCTATAGCATCCTTTGCTGCAGTCTGAGGGTGTAATGTTCAGCATTTGACACAGGGATGTACGTTTTGCATTTGTAAATTAACATCTTTGGCTTACACTGATGCACATCTGGTGGGCTTACCACTGTTCAATGTTTCTATTTCCCTGACTGTGTGCCCATCTCCACTGGACATGCAGTTTACCACATCAATGTTGAAGGACTCATCTGTGTATACAGTGCAACTTGCTTGACACGTGTTTTGGGTGTATGCAGATGACTGCCGTGACACTCCCGTACCCAGGCTGATGTGAGCAGAGCCTTCAGTGTGTTGTAGTTGTTGACTCACTGACCGAGTGTTCTGCTGACATGTTTGAGTCGTGCACAGACAAGGTTTGGCACAGCGGACCTTCCACAGGAGTGGAGTGCCCTCATGGCAGTGTGTAATCCCGTGACATTGCCTGGGCCCATGTTGTGTGTTGTGTGAGCATGTCTGTGTGTGTTCCCTTCCCTTTTCCTACACCGGCTGTGTCCCTACGGATGTTCCTGTTTGTGATGCTTGCTGAGTTGTCCTGTGTTCATCCAGCATCTTGGACCTGGTTTCTCCGGGATGTGGGTGCATGGCAAACTAATGTTCATCAGGTTGTTATCCATAGTTGTCTTTGTTGTCAGGGCTGGGGATGTGGGCAAACGCAGATGGGACACAGTCAGGATTCCCCTTGGCACTTGTTGGTTACACAAGTCATGTAATTTACAGTTTGTGGTAGCTTTCAGTGATTGTGACACGTTGTGTGTGTGACTGCTGCCACTCCTCAGGGTCAGAGCTGCAATGTTGGAAGTTGTCTACGTGTGTTCTTTGTGGGTCACCTTGGCTTCTTCATTGGTGTGTGACTGTGGCCGGGATCCCATTGATTGGGGTGGATTTCACGTCATGCCCATGTACTGCGTACTGTGCAGTGTGTCAGACATTCACGAGTCTTGTTGACTGGCCATGTGTGATGGGTTTCTGCACCTTAGTTCCCACCACCACCCCTGGGATTGTCATGGGTGCAT
Source organism: Calotriton arnoldi (assembly GCA_963921515.1). Lineage (NCBI taxonomy): Eukaryota > Metazoa > Chordata > Amphibia > Caudata > Salamandridae > Calotriton > Calotriton arnoldi. The sequence continues at coordinate 4,140,684 of CAWUFW010000174.1, forward strand.
GTGCAATGTCACCAGTCCATGTGAGCTTCACTGCTGCACATTGGTGGAGATCAAGGTGTGTGGTGTTGAGTGTGTGCAAATGTGAGTTGTTGCACGGCTACACCCCTACCTCCATATTGGCCTTGGCTGACAGGCCGTGCTGATTGATTTGTGCTTGTGTAGGTGTGATGGTAGTTTGTTGCTCAGGACACATGGCTGTGGTTCACAGTGTGAACGACATCTACCTTTGTCATCACAGTGGGATTATCATGCAGGCTAGTGTCACCACAATGTGGGGACCCTGGGGGTAGTGCTGTGGTGGGTCTGTCTCTTGCTGTGTTAGTTGCTGTTCCTACAAGCTTGTGTGACATGTGTAATTTGTGCTCCCTCTCATCTAACAATGCCTGATTGCCCACATAGGGGAATCCGATCCATGAGTTACTTTTGTATGGCACTGTATACACATCTGTGTAGTGGAATTCAGGCCTCCTCATGTGTTGTGTGGTTGCCTGGGGACACTGGCACACACCCCCATCACCTGTTGTGTTTGATATGCAGTGTGAGGCTGCCTGTTTGTGTTTGTGCATCTGCACCACTGCATTGGCATATCTATAGTGTGCCATTGGCTGTATGTTGTTTGGAGGATTTCCCCTGCTGTCCCTGGGACTCCTAGGTCATCAGTCAGCACAATAATCATGGTTTGTATGTCCCATTGCTGCCATGGTATGGTATTTGTTCACCTCACATCTACAGTCTCCACAGGATATCTACATTTGTGTGTCCATTGGTGCAGATATGTGGGTCTGCATTATGATGGTCACTTCTGTCATTGTGTAATTGATAAATGTTGACAATGTCAGCCCCCATGGGTGATGTTTGTGTGCACATGGCCAAAGGTATGTTTTATTTGCACTGCACTGTTTGCCTCTCCCAATCTATGTTGCTATGGGACACAACCACTACTTTGCCACTGATGTGTTTGTTGTTGTGTGACCAGGAATAATCCATGCTGTTTGGCAGTTGCAGCTTTTTCCATGACAACACTTACCTTTTGGTCACTGTGATGATGGGGGTTTAGACCCCATTGCCACATTGTTCAATATGTGCTTCAGCTATGGACCCCACACTTACCTTTTGGTCACTGTGATGATGGGGGTTTAGACCCCATTCCCACAGTGGTCATGGTCTGCTTGCATTGTGGAGGCCACACACATTTATGTGTGACACATGTGATAGGGGGTCACATTGTATGTTCAATGTCATGTTCAGTGTTGTAGGCATTTGACACAGACTACACACTCTTGTCATGATGTTGGGAGGATGTCTTTTTCTGACATTCCTTATGTTGGATTATGCTGGTTGTGTCATGCATTACCCGTCCTATGAGTGGGGATGGTAGTAGTGGTAGGCATCCAGCCCCCTATGAGTGGGGATGGTAGTAGTGGTAGGCATCCAGGCCCACATGAGTAGGGGTGGTGGTAGTGGTAGGCATCCAGGCCCCCATGAGTAGGGGTGGTGTTAGTGGTAGGCATCCATCCCCCTAGGAGTGGGGATGGTAGTAGTGACAGGCATCCAGGCCCCCATGAGTAGGGGTGGTGGTAGTGGTAGGCATCCAGGCCCCCATGAGTAGGGTGGTGGTAGTGGTAGGCATCCAGGCCCACATGAGTAGGGGTGGTGGTAGTGGTAGGCATCCAGGCCCCCATGAGTAGGGTGGTGGTAGTGGTAGGCATCCAGGCCCACATGAGTAGGGGTGGTGGTAGTGGTAGGCATCCAGGCCCCCATGAGTAGGGGTGGTGGTAGTGGTAGGCATCCAGGCCCACATGAGTAGGGGTGGTGGTAGCGGTAGGCATCCAGGACCACATGAGTAGGGGTGGTGTTAGTGGTAGGCATCCATCCCCCTATGAGTGGGGATGGTAGTAGTGACAGGCATCCAGGCCCACATGAGTAGGGGTGGTGGCACTAGTAGGCATCCAGGCCCACATGAGTAGGGGTGGTGTTAGTGGTAGGCATCCATCCCCCTATGAGTGGGGATAGTAGTAGTGACAGGCATCCAGGCCCCCATGAGTAGGGGTGGTGGTAGTGGTAGGCATCCAGGCCCCCATGAGTAGGGGTGGTGTTAGTGGTAGGCATCCATCCCCCTAGGAGTGGGGATGGTAGTAGTGACAGGCATCCAGGCCCCCATGAGTAGGGGTGGTGGTAGTGGTAGGCATCCAGGCCCACATGAGTAGGGTGGTGGTAGTGGTAGGCATCCAGGCCCACATGAGTAGGGGTGGTGGTAGTGACAGGCATCCAGCCCCCATGAGTAGGGGTGGTGGTAGGCATCCAGGCCCCCATGAGTAGGGGTGGTGTTAGTGGTAGGCATCCATCCCCCTAGGAGTGGGGATGGTAGTAGTGACAGGCATCCAGGCCCCCATGAGTAGGGGTGGTGGTAGTGGTAGGCATCCAGGCCCCCATGAGTAGGGTGGTGGTAGCGGTAGGCATCCAGCCCCACATGAGATGGGGTGGTGGTAGTGGTAGGCATCCAGGCCCCCATGAGTAGGGGTGGTGTTAGTGGTAGGCATCCATCCCCCTAGGAGTGGGGATGGTAGTAGTGACAGGCATCCAGGCCCACATGAGTAGGGGTGGTGGTAGTGGTAGCCATCAGGCCCCTATGGGTGTGTATGGCATTGGTGATAGCCATCCCGCCCCTATGGTTCGGCTGTTGCTAGTGTACGTAATTTCTGCATCCCTATGTGTGTGTGACATATGTCGGGTACGTGTCGTTTGTTTGTGTAGTGGGTGTCTGGCTTACCGTCTGCGCCATACGCGTCCGTACCGGTTCCGGTAATAGATGTAGAGTATTGGTAGGACCTGCGCGATGGGATTCATGGTTGGGTCATCTCGTTCGGGTTTCTCGTGGCTTCGACTCGTACTCGTCGCTGGCTTGTTCGTCTCGTAGCCGTGGATCGTCTTGTGGCACGAATCGGAGCTTATGTGCAGCTCTCCCGGATGCTCTGACGTGCCGGACGTAGCGACGGGTTCGGCGCGTACGGAAGGCGCATCGTACTAGTCCGGCCGGAAGGTGCTGTATATTTACTTCCGTGCGACTCGAATCAGCGTTTACGGATCCGGCTCGGGCGGGGAACAGGAGCTGGAATGGGTACGTACGGCTCGCTCGGAATATGAGCAGTTATGCGCATCGTACTTGCTCGTTCGGACGACTGTTCGAATCGGTCGGGAAACACGCGTTCGGCTTGTTTTTTTTCCGGACGAATAGTGTTAGGTGCGCTTTCGGCCGAGATCGGAATCGACCCCTTAGTGTAGTGGGCTGGGGTGGGGGTGCTCCATTTTGAGCCAGTTCAGGGAGCCCTTGGCTCCCTCTGGCGCGAAACTGGACAAAGGACGTGGGAGTATCCTCCCCTCTGTCCAGCCCCTCCTCTGGGAGGGACCCCTGGGTCGTTCCAACCCTTTTCCCTAGGGTACTTAAAGGCTTACCTGTGGATGGCTCTTCAGATTCGTCATGGGACAAGATTCAAACACGAAACCACATCAACTTTAACCATATGGGCACCTGGACTTCACTGGACTTCGCCTGGAACCGAGACTGTACCAAGGAAGACTCCTGCTGCTCCGGGTCTCGCTGTTCTGCAAGTCTTCTTCGTTGTCTGTGCCTGTGCTTCATCCAGGTTCCTCTCCAGGCCTGTGGGCATCAAGGACATCCAAAGTCATCTCCCCTGGAGTGTAGAAGTCACTCCTCTGCACCTGCAGGCACCGCAAGGGTGCTGACCAGTCTGCAGCTCCTGACGTCCCACGGACTTCGAAAGGCTCAACAACACATGTGGTGATTCTGCAACGCCCTCGAGGCCGGACCTGTCCTCTCAGCAAGTCTGAGGCAAGTATCCCTCGTCGGAACCGCTGGGACAGAACCCCTGTGCACTGCATCGACTTGCCGTTGCTAAGGTTTGTTGACTCTGTACTCCAGAATCTTCAGGCTACAAGAAGCTCCAGCCTCTCTTCCTGGCAAGATCTTCGTCCTCACCGCATCCGCTGCACCGTGGGCTGCATCTTTTCTGAGCTGCTTGAGGTCCTCTTGCGACTCCTGTGCCTTCGGCCTGTGGGTCCTCTTGAGGGTCTTCTTTGGCTTCAGTGGGCTCCCCTGCTTGCTTGGGGCCTGCTTTGACTCTCCGGCAATTGGCGAGTCCCTTGGACCTTGCCAGTCCCAATGTTGCTCCTTTATTGTTTACCGTGTCTGTTGCTGCTGCCAAGTTATGTTGGTGCTCCTGCCAGACACCAACCCCCTGATTCTCGACTTCCGACATGGGCAGCTCGTGAACGGCTCCTACTCTTCCACAGCGTCGGTTGTTTCTCACAGCTGCAGTGACAAGGTCCCCGTCATCACTCCTGCATCTTCCGTCATCGGTGGTCATTGCTCTTGCATGCCTCCTGGTCACCTCCGAGTGGCATAGACTTTGTCCCCTCTGATTGCAGGTTCTTCCCTTCAAGAATCCACTCTTGGATTCCACTGGAGTCTTTCACCTTCTTCACCAGCGGCATCTTTCCTGAAGTCCTCCATTGTGTTCTACGGCGGTTTCCAACGTCACTTCACACCTATGCACCCGGCTTCCCTGGTGTAGGTATCTTGGTTCTTGGGGTGGAGTGACTCTCCTACCTTCTGTCTTCCACTGGGTTTCTTCAGGGTCCACTGGGAAGGTTCCTTTTTCTATAAACTGCAACCGCGACTTTCCCATTGACTTGTATTGAGTATGCAGTGTGTTTCCACTCTGCACACAGCCTCCGTGGGGTTCCTGGGTACTTACCTTGGGTGGTTCCTTGTGTCCCCAGCTCCTCTGAGTCTCCTGGTCCAAGTCCGACTTCAGTTGCAGTTCACATTCCACTTCTTTAGTATATGGGTTGGTCTCCCCCTGGAGACCACTATGTATTGTGCTTACTTGCCTCTTGCAATTGAAGTATTCTTGTATATGTGTGTTGATATCTCCGGGTAGGAGATATACCAATGTATTAGTGAGTGTTGTTTAATAAATAGACCTTAACTACACTGTGTGGTTCTTTTTTATTTAAACTACCCTACATTGTTAGACCTGGTAAAACAAGCTGCTTAACACTTCTTCTGGACTAAGCTTGAAGGCTGCTCTCCACAGTTACCACTCAGAGAACTTTCTATGGTTGTCTAAGACCACTAAAATCACCATAAGGGTTGTCTTAATTAATGCAAGGTGCTTCTCTTAAATAAGTGTGCACCATATACTAAACCAGCCTCCTTCAGGTACTGCTCATAAAAAAATCTTGCAGATCCAGTCTGACGCCTGGGGAAATTCAAAGGTAAGGAATCTGCAGCTAGAAGTCTCTATCAGATGATAATTTTTAATTGAGGTGAGGGTCTCAAAGAGACAAGTGGTAGCTCCTGTATGACCACTGCTTGCCATAATCCCAAAACATGTGGAAGAAATCAGCCCCTGTGCACCACTAATTGTGGGGTACAACTTGTGCTATCAATGAGGATATAAATAAGCCCAATGTAGGGCATTATACTGTACTAGTTTACATTTTGCATTCTGAGACACTGAGGTTAGGAGCTCCAGTACATGATCTCACTCCGTATCTGTAAACTGCACATTCAAATCATTTTCCCACTTGGCTACCAGTGCCGTCAAACTAATTTTAGTTTGGCCAATCAACTCTTGACACAGCATATTTATGGCTTCTGATAAAGACTTCTAGCTGCAGATTCTTCATCCTTTGAATATTCCCCAGGTGTCAGACTGGACCCAGAAGCTTTTCAGCATGTGTGCTGTTCCACTCCAGAAATGATGTGCAAAGCATATACAGGCAACACTCCTATGTGCTTATGTCAGTTCTTTTCATTCCACACCAGACACGGATCTGGAGCTACATCTCTTCTCTTTGAGACCCTTACCTCGAATAAAAAACAACTTGTTTTATTTCAGTCTGTACTTAAAATATAGGGGCCAATCGACACAGGAACAACACTTTTTTCGATGTTCCTGTGGCAATACAGGCTTTGCCTTATTTGCAAGGCAGTGTTAAGTCACTTAACGTGGCTTAACACTGCCTTCTAAAGAAGGCACCCTTATATGCTATACTAAGCGTGAAAGGGGAGGTCAATGAGTGTGGTGGTGGGCATTTCGGCACAACGCCCATTGATTTTGACGCTGCCCCATATTTACAAGAGTGGCGTAAATATGGGGCAACGCCAAAAGTATGACCAAAAAAAACCTGGTCTTAACATGGCGAAACCAGGAGAAATGCTTTATTTCTCCTCGTTTATGCTGCTTCTATGTGTGCAGCATTGTGCAGCACACATAGAAACAGAAAAACACCATGCATGATTGTTTATGTGCAGGAAGGTGTCCTTCCTGCACATAAACAATCATTTTAAAAATGACAAGTTGCAACTTCTAGGTGTGCTGCACAAAGCAGCACACATAGAAGGTACAAATCATCATTTAAGATTGTTTATGTGCAGGAAGGGGTACCTTCCTGCACATAAACAATCATTCCCACAATGCAGGCACCCTTGCACTATGGTGCAAGGTTGCCTGAGTTGGCGCTAGGCAGCTGTAATTAGCGCCAGCGCGGGGGAAATGAAGGGCTGCACCATATTGTTGTAAATACGCCACTTTCCTTGGAAATATACCCCATAGTATCTTCTGTGAATGGTCTGTATGTAGACAAGTGTTTGTACATATTGATGACATTTTCCTTCTCCCTTGCTGGGCTTTTAGATGTTTAACAGCTCTATATTAAAATTAAAATTTGTCAAACAAGAATTGACATTGTTGTATATCAGTGGCGGCTGGTGACATTTGAAAGTGGTGAGGCATACATTTCTGACTGAGTGACCTGTGGCGAACGAGCGTAGCGAGCGAGCCCGACCATCATAAGGGCGTTTTGAGGGTGGGGGGATCTCCCCCCACGAATTTTTTTTTTTAAAAAGTGGGCAAATAGGGCATTTTAAAGCAACTTTGACAAAGCAAGAAGCTTAATACGGCAATTGTGAAAGTGTAGTTGAAAGTGCTTTTGGCTAGGAAGCCAGGACTAGCAAAAGGTATTCGTTGCATAAGGGAAGGCCACTTGGTAGCTAATGCATGACCCTATTGTTCCCCAGAAATACATGTGCTGCACTATATAAAGGATTCTGATTGAGTGACATTCCCCAGTCAGAAACACATATAAAAACACACCCGACCAAACCTCCAAACCACTGAATGTTACCGAACCCAACATCACCTCTCTGAGAAGCTGGCTTGGTATATGGTGTACACTTATGTAAGTGGGCCCCCTGCACCAATCCAGACAACCCTTATGGTCATTTTAGTGGTCTTAGACAACCTTAGAAAGCTCTCTAAGTGGTAGCTGTGGAGAGCAGCCATCAGGCTTAGTCCAGAAGGAGTGTAAAGCAGCTTGTTTTACCAGAACGTAACCTTATAGGTATAGATTAAGTGAAAAAGAACCACACAGTGTATTTATAAAAATATGTATTTATTATAGAAAACTCACTAAAGCATGCAGATATCTCCTAACCAGAGATATACACAATGCACACAATACTTTTCAAAAGACACAGGTAAGCAGCACGAAATACACAGTGGTCGCCAGGGGGAGACCAAACAATCTACTAAAATAGTAGTATGCGAACCACGACTCGAGTCAAGACTATACCCAGAAGACGTGGAAGTGCCGGGGACCCAAGGAACCACCCGAGGTGAGTAACCAGGAACCCCACGGAGGCTGTGTGCAGAGTGGGAACACAACAGCGGGCTCAATACAAGCCAATGGGTAAGTCGAGGTTGCAATTTTAAAGAAGAAGGACCCTTCCCAGTGGAACCTGAAGAAACTCCGTGGAAGACAGAAGGTTGGAGAGCCACCCCACCCGTGGATATCCTAGGAACCAGGATACCTACACCAGGGAATCGTGTGCACAGGTGGGAAGTGGCAGGTGGAGAAGTGTGGCTCAATGGTTAGAGCGGCAGACCCTGATGCAGAGGTCTAGCCCGGGACCAGGGTTCAATTCCCGCCTCGGCGGGTCTTGGGCTCAATTTCCTCGGACCTGATAATTCTCACCTCGGTGCCTATTCTGATCATGGGTCCCACTCTGCAACTCTGGGCAATAGCTTGCTTAATCTCCACAACGGCCCCCACAACGCTAGGATGCCTGGCTTCACCTTGGGGGTGCCCAGGAGTGGGCATCTCACAGGGAAAGGCCAGGAAGGGTTCCACAGCGGTATGCGTACAAGCGCCTGAGATACCCCTTCGGGGGTCGATTCGGGCGCTATACAAATACTACTACATTTACATTTACATTTACATCGGAAACCACCGTCAAACTCAATGGAGGACTTCAGGAAGATGGCGCTGCTGGAGAAGGTGAAAGTGTCCAGTGGAACCCAAAGGTGGATTCAAAACGAGAAGTACCGGCAAGCAGAGGGGACAGAGTCTATGGCACTCAGGAGTGACCAGGAGGCACAGAAGACGAATGCCCACCGATGTTGGGTGCTGCAGGAGAGCTGATGGTGACCTTGGAGCTGCAGTTGTGTGGACCAGGCGACGCTGTGGAAGACCAGGAGCTGTTCATGAGCTGTCCCACATCAGAAGTCAGAAGTTGAGGGGTCGGTGTCTGTCGGGAACACCAATAGGCCTTGGCAACTACAACCAACGTGGAAAGTGAAGAAGGTACGGTGTCGGGACCAGCAAGGTCCAGGTGACTCACCACAAGCAGGGGAGTCAGAGCAGGCACTGAGCAATCAGGGGAGCCCACTGAAATCAAAGAAGACCCTCAAGAGGACCCACAGGCCAGAGGCACTGGAGTCGCATGAGGACTTGGACCAGCTCACCAAAGATGCAAGCCCGGATGCAAGTGATGCGGTGAGGATGAAGATCGTGGTCACAGGAGATGCTTGAGATTGGGGCTACTTGGAGCCCGAAGATCTTGGTGGAAGGAAGCTAACAAGCCTTTGCAACAGCAAGTCGACACAGTGCACAGGGGTTCGGCTCCTGCGGCTCCGACGAGGGATACTGGCCTCAAACTTGGTGAGAGGACAGGGCAGGCCTCGAGGGATGTGAAGAACTACCACCTGTGTTGCTGAGCATTTCGGAGTCCGTGGAAGCCCAGGATCAGCAGACCGGTCAGCGTAGATGCGGTGCCCGCAGATGCAGGGAAGTGACTCCTTCACTTCAATAGAGATTCCTTCAGGTGCCTTGGATGTCCACAGGCCTTGGAAGGTTCTGGTATGGAGCACAGGCAAGGACGCTGCAGCTGACGAGCAGGGCGACGAGACCAGGAGCAGCAGGAGTCTTCCCAGTTGCAGTCTTGATGCCCAGAGCGAAGTCCAGAGTGCCCAGACGTACGAAGAAGTGGTGTCTTGAAATTAATGTTGTCCCATGACGAATCTAGGGACCCACCCTCAGATAAGCCCTTACGTACCCCAAGGAAAGGGTTGGGGCGATTCAGGGTTCCCTCCCAAGGAAAGGGGTTGGACAGTGGGGAGGAAACTCTCATGTCCTTTGTCCAGTTTCGTACCAAAGCGGGAGCCAACGGCTCCCTGAGCTGGTTTGAACTGGACTATGCAAGGAGGGCACCAAGTGTGCCCTTCAAGCAGACTGAGTGGCGCTGGCAAGCGCTCCCACTCAGCCCCAATACACTAAACCCTGTCTGGGTGGTGGTCACACCTCCCTGTGACAGGATACCTATTGTTCTGCCTTCCCGTGCTCGAGCTTGGCTCAGCAGCAGGAGGGCAAAATCAAGATGAGAAGTACCTGCAAGCAGAGGTTGGCAGCAGCCATGTTGTGCTGCCCGGGTCTAGAAGACTGGTACCGGGAGCACTGAGGGCCTCCCAGAGGAGCTTTAAAGTGCATGCAATCAAACCTCCCACACCGTTTACGGTGTGGGGGTATTATTCCAACATGTTTGATACCAAGGGTTCGTTACAGCCAGTTTAGAGATGGTCATCGTGTAATGACGCATGGTCACTCTATGTATCGTAATGGCTGATGCACTTACAACCCAGGACAATGGACTCCGAAGGTTGTAGGGGTGTTCTTCTCATGCAGGGGCACCCTCACACTTAGAACCAAGCACCCTGCCTTCAGGATTGAAAGGCCTGCTTTAGGGTTGACTTATAGGTTTTAAGTGCAGTGACCTTAGATATAGGGACTATCTTTCGTAAGTGGTGCTAGCACCAGCTTACACAGGCTGCAATGGCAGGACTGTAGTTACAGTTTGAGTGGTCTCCCATGGTTGGCATAACACATGCTTCAGCCCATGGGGGACCCCTGGTGTACCTATGCCCTGGGTACCTCAGTACCATATACTAGGGACTGATAAGGTCACACCAGTATTCAATCTGGGATGTACCCAAGTACTTCACATAACCAATTTAGGGGAGAAAGCACAGAGACTGGGGTCCTGATTAGCAGGATCCCAGTCAGACTAGTCAGAAACAGCAAAGCAGCAGGCAAAACGAGGGGGTAACCATAAAAACAGATCCTACTTTCCTATACAACCCCCCCAAATGTAAGACGATGAGACTAACCTTGCCCAGTTGAGTCTTCATTTTCTAAGTGGAAATATCTGTAGAGTCCATCTGCTTTGGCAAGTTACTCCCAGGTCTATGTTCCACTATATAGTCCATCCCCTGTAGGGAAATGGACCACCTCAAAAGTTTGTGATTTTCACCCTTCATCTGTTTAAGCCATAAGAGGGGCTTGTGGTCTGTCTGCACAATGAAGTGAGTTCCAAACAGGTATGGCCTCAGCTTCTTCAAGGCTCAGACCACAGCAAAGGCTTCCCTCTCAATGGCTGAACAACGTTTTTCCCTTTGGGTCAACCTTCTGCTGAAAAAAGCTACTGGTTGATCTTGGCCCTCTGCATTAAGTTGTGATAACACAGCCCACACCCCTATCTCAGATGCATTTGTCTGGACAATGAAAGTGTTAGAGTAGTCCGGACTTTGCAGAATGGGAGCACTGCACATGGCCTGCTTCAGGTCATCAAATGCCTTTTGGCAGTTTGCTGTCCACTGAACTTTCTTGGGCATTTTCTTAGATGTAAGATCATTAGGGGAGTCACTATGGACCCATATCCCTTGACGAATGTTCTGTAGTACCCAGTCAGGCCCAAGAAATCTCTTACCTGAGTCTGGGTAGTGGGAGCAATCCAGTCCACAATGGTCTGGATTTTGCTCTGCAATGGTTGAACCTGGCCTCCACCTACCAGGAGGCCCAAGTATACAACCTTGCTCTGCCCTATCTGGCACTTGGTGGCCTTGATAGTGAGGCCTGACTTTTGCAGGGCCTCCAGAACATTTCTGAGGTGATCCTCCCAGGTGGAGCTAAAGACAGCTATATCATCTAGATATGCTGCACTATATCTTTCCAGGTCTGTGAGAACTTTGTTCACCAACCTCTGAAATGTGGCAGGTGCATTCTTCAAACCAAGGGGCATCACAATAAATTGATAATTCCCACTAGTGGTTGAAAATGCTGCTTTTGGCTTGGCATACTCAGCTAGTCTGATTTGCCAGTAGCCAGCAGTCACGTCAAATGCACTCAGAAACTTGGCTGCGGCCAAAGTATCTATAAGTTCATCTACCCTTGGAATAGGATGTGCATCAGTCCTAGTGACTGCATTGAGGTCTCTGTAGTCCACACAAAACCTCATCTCTCTTTTTCCACCCTTGGTGTGAGGTTTGGGCACAAGGACTACTGAGCTAGCCCAGGGACTATCTGAAGGCTCAATGACCCCCAATTCCAGCATCTTTTGGACCTATGCCCTGATACAATCCCTGACATGGTCAGGCTATCTGTAGATTTTACTCTTCACAGGCAGGCTGTCACCTGTGTCCACTTCATGGGTACACCAGGTGGTCTGAATGGGTGTCAGGGAGAATATGTGTCTGTACTGATTGAGGACTTGCCTGCAAACAGCTTGCTGCTGGTCAGTGAGGCTACCTGCCAAGGCTACTCCATCTACTGACCCATCATCAGGGTTCTGAGAGAGATCAGGGAGAGGGTCACTCTCTTCCTCCTGTCCCTCATCAGTTGCCATGAGCAAGCCCATGTCAGCCCTGTCCACAAAAGGTTTCAGGCGGTTCACATGAAGTACCCGATGGGGAATTCTTGGAGTACCTAGGTCCACCAAGTAGTTGACCTCACCTTTTTGTTCAAGGATAGTGTGGGGGCACTCCACTTGTCTTGGAGAGCTGCTGGGGCCACAGGCTCCAAAACCCACACTTTCTGGCCTGGCTGGTAAACAGTCAAGCCAAGCATTTTTGGAGTTCTTGGCTGGCCTCTAGGTTTTTGCTGGCTGTCTTCATGTACTCAGCCATGCGTAAACGCAGGCCAAGGACATAGTCCACAATGTCTTGTTTAGGGGGCTTGAGAGGTTGCTCCCAGCCTTCCTTCACTAGACACAATGGACCCTGAACTGGATGTCCAAACAGAAGTTCAAATGGGCTGTAGCCAACCCCCTTCAGAGGAACCTCTCTGTAGGCAAACAGAAGGCAGGGTAGTAAGACATCCCATTTTCACCTAAGCTTTTCTGGGAATCCCATGATCATACCCTTGAGGGTCTTGTTGAACCTTTCAACAAGCCCATTGCACTGTGGATGGTAGGGTGTGTTAAACTTGTAGTTTACTCCACACTCTTTCCACATGGCAGTGATATAACTAGACATGAATTGGTATCTCTGTCTGTTAAAACCTCTATAGGGAAGTCCACTCTGGAAAAGATTCCCAGGAGGGCCCTGGCCGCTATAGGAGCTGTAGTGGTTCTCAGGGGAACCTAGTGGCATGGTCCACCACCACTAGGATGTAACTGTGCCCAGATGCAGTTGGAGGGTTTAAGGGACCAACAATGTCAATCCCTACCACTTCAAAGGGGACCCCAACCACTGAAAGTGGAATTAAGGGGGCCTTTGTGGTGCCACCTGACTTACCACTGGCTTGGCAAGTGGCACAGGAGCAATAAAACTCCTTGGTGTCTTCAGACATATGGGACCAGTGAAAGTGAGGGACAAGCCTGTCCCACGTCTTGCTTTGCCCTAAGTCCTGCAAGGGGAATATCATGTGCCAGGGAGAGGAGGAAACCCCTGAACCTCTGGGGTATTACCAACCTCCTGGTGGCACCAGGCTTGGGGTCGCTACCTTCAGAGTACAGAAGCACATCTTCCCAATAGATCATATGGGACCCACTGATATTCCCTGCTTCCTCGGCAGCAGCTTTCTGTCTGAGGGGTTCAACAGAGGGGCAAGTCTGCTGCTCCAAACTCAAGTCTGCCCTTGAAGGGACCCCTGCCCCCAAGAACTCTGCCTGGTCAGGCCCAAGTTCCTCTGGGACAGTACCTTCACAGGGCCTGAGATCATCTACCTCAGGAGCCTGATCTTTACTGGGAGTTTGTGAGGAAGATAAAGCCTTACCCTTCCTGCTCCTTCTCTTGGGAAGCACCTGGTCCATTTTTCCAGGATTCAGTGCTTTGTCAGTGCTGAGCTATTTGGCCTGAGCCCTAGTGACAGCAAACACACTGGCAGAGATGCCCATCATCTCTGCATGAGTCCTGAACTCTACTTCAGCCCAGGCTGAAGTTTCTAGATCATTGACCAACAGAAAATCTACAGGTAGGTCTGGAGATACCACAACCTTCTTAGGTCCAGTTACGTCTCCCCAGCTGAGGTTCACAACTTCCAAGGAATGGTCAGTCCTGACATTGCTAGCGTTGGTGACTTGGTACAGTTCTCCAAGTATGATCTGGTCAGGGGACACAAATTTCTCTGTCACCATAGTGACACTGGCACATGTGTCCCTGTAAGCCATTGCTTCTTTTCCATTTATCAAAGGCCGTTGTCTCTACTTGCCCAAGTTAGTGGGGCTTACCAGTAAGGTGGCAAGGTCTATGCCACCATCAGAAAGCAGAACAGCCTGAGCTGGAGAAACCATCTCAGAACCCAAGGTTAACCCCACTAGTCCCTTGGTTGCTGTACTACCACTTGTACATGTGCTAGGGGGAGCAGGTGCCTCAGGGGCAGTGGTAGTAGGAGTTTCCTTAGCCTTTGGACAATCAGCATCCCTTGTCCAATGGGTCTTCACCTTACATAAATAACACCAAGGTTTCTTTTTGCCTTTCTTGGAATTTTGGGACTCACCCACAGATGCAGGTTTTTGGGGCCCTCGAGAAGACTCTTTTTTATCTTCACGCTTGTACCCACCCTTATCCTGGGATTTAGAAGAATATGACTTCCTCTGGTCACCTCCATTACCATGTTTTGTTTTGCTTAACCCTGGTGCAGACCCATTTGTCTGCCTTCTTTCCCAATTCTTGGGGAGAGGTCAGATCAGAGTCCACCAGGTACTGATGCAAAAGTTGATTCTGACAGTTATTAAGGATGTGCTCCCTCATAATCAAATTGCACAATCCTTCATAGTCCTGTACCTTGCTTCCATGAAGCCAGCCTTCCAGAGCCTTATTAGCACTGTCTACAAAATCTACCCAGTCCTGGGTGTGTTCCTTCTGGGTGTCTCTGAACTTAATCCTATACTGTTCAGTGGTTAAGCTAAACCCATCTATTGAGAGCACTCTTCAGCACTGAGTAATTGTCAGCATCCTCTTCTCTAACAGCGAGGAGCTTAGCTCTACCTTTGTTAGCAAAGGAGAGCCACAGGGTAGCTGCCCACTGCTCTTGAGGGACCCTCTGAACTTTGCAGGCCCTCTCCAAAGCAGTGATCCATTTATGGATATCATTTCCCCCCTGGTATGGAGGGAATATCCTGCTCAGGTTCCTATTGTCAAAAGAAGTTTCTCTGATTCTAGGGACACTGTTGCTGCCACCATGGGACTCTAGTCCCAATTTCTTCCTAGCCTTCTGGATTTCTAGGGACTCTTTGTCAAGGGCCAACTGATCTCTCCTGAGCTTAAGTCTTGCTTTCTCAAGTTCGAGTATTTGGTATTCCCTGTCCAGAGTTGTCCCTCTTACTAGAGATGGAGGTCCCTATGGAATTTCCTGAAGCATTGGATTCTCTAGAGGAGGATCTAGACCTCCTTGGTCTACCCTGGACCCTCCCAGAGGAATAAAGGGTATATCCTCTGTGCCATCGGCACTATTCCCTGAGGGGTCAGATTTTGGCAGGTTGGACTCATTTGAGTCCTCTTGCCCATACTCAGAATTGAGCTCATCAGGGGGAGCCCCTGATGTGCCCTCTTCAGGAGTGTTCCCACCCACATTATCTTGTTCTTTTGCCCCTACAGGATGACCATCATCCTCATGTAGCAACTCTAAGAGCAGCTTAATGGTGGGGTTGCCACCTGTCTTTATCTTTCTAAGGCTATACAGGGTCCTTAGTTCCTGGAACTTTAGATCACTGTAGTTAGCAGACTGGGGTACACAGGTATCCTCAACTAAAGACATGGTTCTATGGTTCTAGGTATAGTGAGGTGTTGCACCTACCTACCCTAGTGTAGACTAAACTCTCTGAGGTTGGAGAAATGGTTGTGCTAGACCCTTAAGTACCCAACTCTAAGTTCAGTAGAACTTACTTATTCTAAGCTGTATTATATGTGCCTAGTATTAGCGGTGGTTTTTCAATTAATCTATACCAAGATTATCTGGTAAAACAATGCAGGCTTGAATCCCAACCGCTGCACACCAATGTGAGAAGCTGGCTTGGCATATGGTGTACACTTATGTAAATGGGCACCATGCACCAATCCAGACAACCTTTATGGTGATTGTAGTGGTCTTAGACAACCTCAGAAAGCTCTCTAAGTGGTAGCTGTGGAGAGTAGCCTTCAGGCTTAGTCCAGATGGAGTGTAAAGCAGCTTGTTTTACCAAAACGTAATCTTATAGGTATAGATTAAGTGAAAAAGAACAACACAGTGTATTCATAAGATATGTATTTATTATAGAACACTCACTAACACATACAGATAACTCCTAACCGGAGATATACACAATGCACACAATACTTTTCAATAGAAAAAGGTAAGTAGCACAAAATACACAGTGGTCGCCAGGGGGAGGCCAAACTATATACAAAAATAGTGGTATGCGAACCACGACTCAAGTCAAGACTGTTGCCAGAAGATGTGGAAGTGCCGGGGACCCAAGGAACCATCCGAGGTGAGTAACCAGGAACCCCACGGAGGCCTTGTGCAGAACGGGAATACGACCGCAGGCTCAATACAAGTCAATGGGTAAGTCGCGGTTGCAATTTTAAAGAAGAAGGACCCTTCCTAGTGGACCCTGAAGGAACCCCGTGGAGGACAGAAGGTTGGAGAGCCACCCCACCCTTGGATACCCTAGGAACTAGGATACCTACACCAGGGAAGCTGGGTGCATAGGTGTGAAGCGGCATCGGAAACCGCCGTCAAACTCAATGGAGGACTTCAGGAAGATGCCGCTGCTGGAGAAGGTGAAAGTGTCCGGTGGAACCCAAAGGTGGATTCAAGATGAGAAGTTCCTCCAAGAAAAGGAAACTCCCATATAAGCTCCTACAATTAATGCTAGTGCTAGCTAGACGCAGGGTAGCTATAACTTGGATGGGGCAGGGGGGTCCGGAAGTACCAATATGGCTCAAAGATGTCCGAGAGTGGTCTCTAGCTGAAGAAGCCCATATGAAACTCACCCGTAGGGACGAGAAGCTACAAGCGGACCTACTGATTTGGAGCGAAATGTGTACTTCTGGGTTGACGGAGGGGGAGCCTTCCACCCAAGATGCAACTGACAGCGGGGAGAGTGGGTCAGATGTAGACGACGGCACTGGCCATGATGAGGAGCGGGAGGATCGATCCCAGTAATATACACCCTGAGAGTCAGTGGCATATCCCATGCTGCTTCTTCATTGTAATATGCTTACGAATGGATATGTTTCCCCATTGTGCTTCTCTTCCCCCGATGCTACCACCTGTACCAGGTATCACTAATAATACCAATGGTATGCCTCTATATGCTGTATCGATGTTAATTTGTTTTTGTATTTGCAAAATGAAAAATAAAGTTTAAAAAAAAAAAAGATGAGAAGTTCCTGCAAGCAGAGGGGACAGAGTCTATGCCCCTCAGGAGTGACCAGGAGGCACGGAAGACGAATGCCCACCGATGTCGGGTGCTGCAGGTGAGCTAACGGTGACCTTGGCGCTGTGCGGACCAGGCGAAGCAGTGGAAGACCAGGAGCCGTTCACGAGCTGTCCCATGTCAGATGTCAGAAGTTGAGGGGTCGGTGTTGTAGGAAACTGGCTCTGTATATACTTTACCAAAGTGAGGTATAGTGTTCACAGAGTCCAGTGGAACCCCAAAGGTAGGCAGAGGTAAAGTTAGATAGCACCTTACTCTCTATTTGTGGTAGTGTGGTTGAGCAGTAAGGCTTTATGAGAGGACAGTATTAAGCATTTGTTGTATCCACCCAGTCAGCAAATGAATTCACACACTCAAAGACTGAACTTCAGACCAATTGTTTTTGTATAAAAATATTCTTTTAGTTATTTTATTTCCTAGAACCAAGCAAGCCTGGCACAGGTAAGTGATAAGCACTTTGCAGAAATATACAGTTTGTAACACAGTTTGGATTGCAATTGTAAATGCACTTTGTTTTGACTTACAGTATTGTTTCTGAGAAATGCAATGCTTTGTAAATACAGTACATATACTTTGTAGAGGATTTTCAGTAAGATTACAGGTAAGTTACTTTTGAGATTCTTTTTCTTACACAGTGTAGTATACCTGGATACTGCACCTGGACATTTCCTGTAAACAGGTAAGGAAAATCGTTTTTGTTAGTTAGTACAATTTTAAAGAATTTCTTTAGGTTTTCAAACTCCACACTTGAAAACTTTTCCAATAAAAACAGTCAATGTTATCCTATGGAGGAAAATAGTGTTATCCGTTTTAGGGTAAGTATTCGGTA
Organism: Calotriton arnoldi; assembly: GCA_963921515.1. Classification (NCBI taxonomy): domain Eukaryota; kingdom Metazoa; phylum Chordata; class Amphibia; order Caudata; family Salamandridae; genus Calotriton; species Calotriton arnoldi. Next base: position 4,158,572 of record CAWUFW010000174.1, read on the forward strand.
GTGGGAGTTGAGTTTCTGAGGGTAGACTCAGGGGTCCCCCAGGGTCAGGGATGCACTCTCGTCACACCCTCAGCGGCACTAGGGCGTCCGGGTGCAGAGTGCTGAGGCCCAATGTTATCCAATGGGGGACAGGGGGCCTCCGGTTGGTGGTTGCTGATGAGCAGGCCACTTGGTTGTGGGAGCAAAGCTCCTGGACTTTAGCTCAGGGCAAATGGGGAAACAAAGTAGCACCAAAGGTGCACCTTCAGCGGCACTAGGGCGGCCGGGTGCAGGGTGCTGTTTTGACATCGGGCGCCCTCTTGTTTGCAATGGGGAACCTTTGGTTTGCAAAGGCACTGCAGGCTTGGGGACGAAGGTCTTCTGGGTGCGACCACCACTTCGAGAGGTAAGTTGGGAAGTTGGGGGTTGGTTAGGCACCATCAGTTGGGCCACCCAAGGCCGTAGGGCATCGGGTGCAGGGGTGCCTTTTAGGGTCGGATCTTCTTACCAGCTCCTGGTCGCGGTTGGGGGGAAAAGGTTGGGACCAATGGGTCCCTTCCCTGGGGTGGGTACACCCCCTATTATGCCACCCTCCAGTGGGAGGGGGGCATAAGCCCTTCCCTGGTTGGCTGGGTCCCCCCATCTGCAAGATGGCGAGGACTGAGAGTTGTGCTTCACCTCACCTCCCCCACCTGAGGGGGGGAGTTGGCAGAGGTGGGCACACCTCTCTTCGTCACTTGTTTATCCCGCCGGTTCTACCGCCCAAAGTGGGGGTCAGAACCAGTGGGGACCAGTTGCCGAAAGCAGCAAGTGGCCTGGGGAAGCTCACAAAGGCGGCAAGCCTTTGAAGCTTCCCCTTTGTGAACCCTGCCCATCCTGGGGGAGGAGGCTTGGCACCTCGTCCCAGGATGTGCAATGTTTCAGGCCCCCGAGAGCAGCAGGCTCTCGACCCAGGGGTCCAGAAACATGTCTGGTGGTGGCAGTTGAAAGCAGTCACTCAGCCTGGACACTAGTGGTAGGTCGTTTTTTCAGGGGGCATCTCTAAGATGCCCTCTGTGTGCATTTTTCATTAAATCCCACACTGGCATCAATGTGGGTTTAATGTACTGAGAAGTTTGATACCAAACTTCTCAGTTTTCAGTGCAGCCATTATGGTGCTGTGGAGTTCGTAATGACAAACTACCAGCACCATATACTCTTAATGGCAGCACTGCACTTACAATGTACAGGGCTCATGCACCTGTACCCTCACCACTGGTATAGTGCACCCAGCTAGAGGGGTGACTGATCTATGTCAGGGCATGGGTTGTAGGCATGGCACACAGGGATGTGTGCCATGTGGATTCTTCACTTTGTTCTGCATCAAGACACGCAGCCTGCAAAGGCAGTGTGTGTGTGTCAAGGTACAGGGCCTCTAAGGGTGGCACAATAAGTGCTGCAGCCCTTAGAGGTCTTCCCTGGTCACAGTGCCCTGGGTACCTGTGGTACCATTTACCAGGGGCTGACCTGTGGCCAGAGATGCCAATTGGGGTTGGGTTAGTTTTGGGGAAAGAACACAGGCCCTGGGAACCTGATTGGCAGGGACCCAGGGCATATCAAGTCAAAAGTGCATCAGTAGTCTGGCAAAAAGTGGGGGGGTTACTGCAACAGAAACCCAGCTTCTCACAGGTGTCCGTCGGGAACACCAACAAGCCTTGTCAACTGCAACCAACGTGGAAAGTGAAGAAGGTATGGTGTCGGGACCAACAAGGTCCAGGTGACTCACCACAAGCAGGGGAGTCAGAGCAGGCCCTGAGCAACCCTGAGCAAGACGAAGATCTTGGTCACAGGAGATGCTTGAAATTGGGACTACTTGGAGCCCGAAGATCTTAGTGGAAGGAAGCCAACAAGCCTTTGCAACAGCAAGTCAACGCGGTGCACAGGGGTTCGGTTCCTGCGGTTCCGACGAGGGATACTGGCCTCAAACTAGGTGAGAGGACAGGGCAGGCCTCGAGGGATGTGAAGAACCACCACCTGTGTTGCTGAGTATTTCGGAGTCCTTGGGAGCCCAGGATCAGCAGACCGGTCAACGTAGTTGCGGTGCCTGCAGATTCAGGGAAGTGACTCCTTCACTTCAAGGGAGATTCCTTTAGGTGTCTTAAATGTCCACAGGCCTTGGAAGGTTCCCGCATGGAGCACAGGCACGGACGTTGCAGCAGACGAGCAGGGCAATGAGACCAGGAGCAGCAGGAGTCTTCCCAGTTGCAGTCTTGATGCCCAGAGCGAAGTCCAGAGTGCCCAGACGGTCGAAAAAGAAGTGGTGTCTTGAAATGAATCTTGTCCCACGACGAATCTAGGGACCCACCCTCAGGTAAGCCCTTAAGTACCCTAAGGAAAGGTTTGGGACGATTCAGGGTTCCCTCCCAGGGGAGGGGTTGGACAGTGGGGAGGATACTCCCATGTCCTTTGTCCAGTTTCGTGCAAGAGCGCTGGTTTGAACTGGACTATGCAAGGAGGGCACCAAGTGTGCCCTTCAAGCAGACTGAGTGGCGCTGGCAAGCGCTCCCACTCGGCCCAATACACTAAACCCTGTCTGGGTGGTGGTCACACCTCCTTGTGACAGGATACCTATTGTTCTGCCTTTCCGTGCTCGAGCTTGGCTCAGCAGCAGGAGGGCAAAATCAAGATGAGAAGTACCTGCAAGCAGAGGTCGGCAGCAGCCATGCTGTGCTGTCCGGGTCTAGAAGACTGGTACCGGGAGCACTGAGGACCTCCCAGAGGAGTTTTAAAGTGCATGGAATTTAAGGGGTATGATTCCAACATGTTTGATATCAAACATGACAGGGTTTGTTACAGTCAGTTTAGAGATGGTCATCGCGTAATGAAGCATGGCCACGCTATGTATCGTAATGGATGATGCACTTACAACCCAGGAGAATGGACTCCAATGGATGTAGGGGTGACATAGTTTTTAAGTGCAGTGACCTTAGATATAGGGAAACCTATATCTTTCGAAAGTGGTGCTAGCACCAGCTTACACAGGTTGCAATGGCAGGCCTGTAGTTACAGTTTGAGTGGTCTCCCATGGGTGGCATAATACATGCTTCAGCCCATGGGGGACCCCCGGTGTACCTATGCCCTGGGTACCTCAGTACCATATACTATGGACTGATAAGGTAACACCAGTATTCAATCTGGGATGTACCTAAGTACTTACCATAACCAACTTAGGGGAGAAAGCACAGAGACTGGGGTCCTGATTAGCAGGATCCCAGTCAGACTAGTCAGAAAAAGCATAGCATCAGGCAAAAAGTGGGGGTAACCATAAAAGCAGATCCTGCTTTCCTACAACCTCTTTGCCATTGAGAATAGAGTAGGAGAGAATGCAAGAAAGTAATCGTTAGGTGGGTGCAATTAAGACAATAAGTGTGTGGGAAAGACCGCTAAAACTGATGGGATAAAAAGATAAACAAAGGCAAAGTTTGTGAAATGGTAGAGCCAAGAAGAGGTTAATTGAGGGGTTGGCTCGTGCCAAAGACTCAGATGGGTGTTGCACAGCAGAAGGACCTATGCTGGCTTTTCGACAGTTCAAGATTAAACTTTGAATATTTAAAAGCTGAAAAACTGGTTACCTTATTGCATACAAAATAGCAGCTTAGAAATGGCCTTCAATAGAAGAGATTTAAATCGGTCATTCTATGTGACCCTATGGAAACTTTGACTTTAATAATATCGAGGCAGGCAAAAAATATATTGACAAATTTACTGATTACTGCAATAAAAGGTGCTCCTTGTGAGGCCGAAGAGGCCTGTCCCAGGGCCTCACTCTAGTCTGTTCATCTGTTTACCCTCCGAATATCAGGGTGGCTTTCAGGTTCTGTTGGCCTGTTCTCCCCTCGCCCTCTTGGGGTTCATATAAGAGACTGCAGCCTGATGATGGAGTGGGGTACTCATCTTGTATTACATCCCACCGCGCCTTCATGCTTCGTGCATTTGTAAAGTCTCATTGCCGCACAGCGGTTACTCAACATTTGTTGCAGCATGGAGTCCCCAATGCGGGGTCTCCAGTTGTTTTTGTGGTCAAAGCGGATCCTGCGTACCGTTTCGAAGTGGTTTACTCCTGGTTTACGATTCCGCTGTGGATGCAAATGATAATTCTTTTCATGCTTATACTTCTGCTGCAGTTCCGGCAGCTTATCGCCCTTATGCAGTTGTTGAAGTTCCTCATACGGCCTGGGAGCATCAGATTTGGCTTAATGACGCTCTACCCCATCCTGTTACTCCTGTTTGTATGGCCCCTTGAGTACTGATGGGGCCACATGGCCTGTTCTGCCCGGTTTTACTCTGAATACTAATTATCTCAATGCTACTTTGGCGGACGTTCGTTTGCTGTATGCTCAGGTTGTTCTCCTTTATAGACGCCTGATTCAGTTTGTGGCCCATGTTTTTCTAGCGGCTCCACCTGGAGCTGCGCCTCCTGTGCAGGCTGCGCACGGAGGGGGTCTTGTTATTAGCCCCGTTATCATTAATTCTGTGATGGGTAAACATCCTCAGAACCGGGGGGACTTTCCGTTTTGGACTGTTCAGAAAATTGATCAGCTTGATGCGGTTTTCCCTCTTAAGGGTACTGTGGAGAAACACAGGATCCTTACTATGTGCTTGACTAGTGGTCTGATTCCTCCATTGGCCAACTGCAACACCTGGGGGACGGTGTTTGCCTCAGTGTATACACTCTGCTATAGGACCACATCGATGAGCGTTCTTCCGAGCATTCTCAAACAAGTACAGAATGTACATGGGGCAGGTCCTGCCCTAGATTTGGCGATGAATTTAATGGGTATTTTTCCCATAGTCTCCGAAATGATTCTAATATTAAAGGTGAAGCAGCGTCCTTGATGGTTCGTCAACACCTTTCGCGTGGCTGACATTGATCAGGAACGTGAGTTGTCGATTATTATTGCTGATGTTTATACATCCTTGGGTCACAATAACTTGGGGGTTAGACCTTCTACTCAGTCTCAGGGTAAGCCCCCTCTTGAAAAGGAGGATCGTCCTGTCTTTCCTAAGATGACGCACAGGGCTTGTTGTAGGCACTGATGTAGGTAATGGGGGGACTCTGCTGGTTGCTGTTGATCTTATGTCCTCAGGGACAGGCAGAAACATAGGGATCTGGCCATACAAACCTAATCAGCCAGGCTGGTCTTCAAGATCGCCCTAATTGGCAGGAGTGCTGCTCACACAGAACGCTTGTGATCTTGTTTCCTCAGGAAGAGTGGAAAACACAGTCGAGACTCTTAAGTTAAATGCTCATTCATAGTGAAGTGAGTTGGAGGTTCATAGGGCAGGCCTGGCCTGATGTGCATCAGATGTGTAACCTAGGGTTTTTTGATCTCCTGTCCCAGGGTCCATTGTACTATGCCCTAGCAATATTGTGCAAAGTAGAATCCCTCAAACAATTGGCTGTCAGTATTAGTAATGCTGAACGAACCTAGACTTCTTATGGAGGTTTTTGCAGACATACAGTACACTCAGATTGCAACATACAGGCTAGAGTGCATATTAAAAATTGAGCTTTACAATGATTTCTTTTGACAAACACAAATGAATTGCGCTATATTGTAATATTTATAAATGACTAAAACTTCAATCATTTTCTGATAAGCAATGTGGAGGAGGGAGCAAAGACATTTAGGGCTGTGCATTCCCTGTAACTCACCCAACCCCCTTTAGTACAGTTAGGTCTATTAGCTAGCTTCACAGTATAGGTGAATCACTACCCCTCAGAAGCACTATCTGTAACAGTACAGACAAACTAGCCATGGGCATCAAATGGTAACAGTGACCCATTCACTTACAATTTGTTGTTAGTAGATATATGTTGTGCCACAGTTTAGTGAGACAACTGAACCACTCTGGTCAGCAGACACAGGCCGCTTTGCAGTGCTCTTGAATGACTTAAATATACATAACTCTATTTCCAATTAAATATAGATGAGCCAATGGATGTGTGCTGATTTTTAGAATACAAATGAGTAGTCCTTGCACTTTTGAAGGCCCAACCTACTCAATGTTATGTGAGGAAAATGGGTGTCACGGTAGTGAATTACATAGTTGACAAAATGGACCAACTTCACTGTGACATCACACTTTTCCATTCCTTGGAATCATGTGTGCTAGCTCAATAGTCCAAATAAAATAATAAAATTCAACTCTCAGAATGCAGTGATATGTTAATTGAAAACCTAGAACTGGAACATTTTTTGTCCTGATGACATGGATTCATCTGTTTTGACTTGTACTACTGGCAATTTTTAATATGCTGTTGGTGGAGATCAAGAGAGTTGCAATGTGGTATGTGAATATGATAATAGGTGGGTGAAGCATACAGCGTTATGAATAACTTACTATATGTTTTTGTTACATAGGGAGGGCATAATTTGTGGTCAAAATTTAAGGTCAGAACTGTTTGGCAGTGGCTCCAACATGAATGAATGGTGTGGCGGACTGAGGAAATAGTAGATTGTGATCACATAGGGAATGTAGTGAATTGTGACAGACATCAGGTAGCATACTTGGGTGAATAGGTTGTTATTAGTGTAGAGATTTGTGCTAGGGATTAGAGTTGGCAGACTGTGGATAGGGTGGATTTGTTACTGTGAGAGATCTAGTGTTTGTACTTACCAATCTTCACTCTGCCTGCAATTCCTATGATGCCTTCAGTGTGGAGTATAAACAACTACTTCTCCTCCCAGGGCATGAGAATGAGGGGCCTTGGAGACCCTGCCACCCGTTGCCATGGCCTCCTGTTGTGCCCTGGAAGAGATGGAACATGCTCTCCCCTACAGATCATTCCACCGCTTGTTGATGTCCTCCGGCGAACATCCAGTGTTACAGTCAGCATTCACGTTATCCACAATTTTGGCACACACTTCTATGACTCGTTGTTGTCTGGACCTGTGCCCTAAACAACTGGGGCTCAACTTCAATTATCCCATCCACCATCACAGTTAACTCTTCCAGACATTTTAAGCAATATTTATTAAGTAGTTCTGCTGCTGGTACTTGTTGTGAGCAGTAAATGTTTTATATGCTTGGACGATTTTCAGTGGGAGGCTGCAGGCGTAGTTGGTGAGAAGGTTTTGATTAGATGTGTGTTGGCAGACACTTCGTCAATATTGACGGACGCTTCTGCCAGCAAAATAAAACATCCGCCGGTGGAAACCACGTCCGCCATTGCTGCCCTCTGATAGCAGACTCCTCTAAATTTGGCAGACAGATGCTCACCATACCAGTACTGATGGAGAGTTGTCCGGCGATAGAGAAACAACGTTTGTGACAGGAGTTCAGTTCAGATATCAGTCAACGGGCCTTCCCCCATCATGGCAGATAGCGGTCTGTCAGGCCAAACCCTAAATACGGAAGATGGATAACCATTGGCCTGACAGATGGATTCCATGATGATGGTCCATCTACCAAACTCTAGATCAGGCCCTTACTTGTGCTATTTAGCCTTTGTAATGCATCCACCACCATCCAACACTTTATCAATGACGTTTTCTGAGACTTACTGGATGCATTCATAGTGGTACACTTGGATGACATCTTGATTTATCCCAATACAATCCAAGAACATCAGCACCAAGTAGTTAAGTCCCGGCTACGAAAGCACTCTCTATATGATAAATTAGAAAAGTGTCTTTTTGAGGAGCCCAGAATAACCTTCCTTTCATTTGAGATCTCAGATGAAATTCTTGGCATGGATCCACTGAAGGTGATAGCAGTTCTGGAATGGCCCATGCCCAAGACTGTGAAGGAAGTTCAGCAATTCCTTGGTTTTGCCAATTTTTACAGGCAGTTCATTCAGAATTTCTTCTTAATCATTCAAATCATAGTGCACTCCTTCAGAAAGGAAGTCCAATTCTGTTGAAGAGAGGACAAAGAAAGCCATTCAAACTCTCATAATTCAGTTTACTTCAGCACTCATCTTCAGCCATCCAAATGGACCACTCTGGTGCAGCGGCCAGAGCGGCTGACACCGGAGCAAGTGCCGCTCTGGCGCAGCGGCCAGAGCGGCTAACTCGGGAGCACGGGGCTCACGGTTCGATACCTGGCGGCAGCTCAGCTCAGCATCATGTGACTCTGGGCCATAGCTCACTTAATCTCCCTGGTGGCCCCCAGTGCCTTGTAACCTTAAGGGGTGATATGTTTGGATTATTATTGTGAAACCAATGCCTCCTTATTTGCTTTTGGTGAAATACTCTCTCAGCGAGATGTTGATACTCAGAATTTATATCCAGTAGCGGATTATTCCTGAAACTTTACTGTGGCCAAAGATAAGTACACAATTTATGATAGGGAATTATTGGCCCTTAAAGAGGTTTTTGCACATTGGAGACATCATCTGGAAGGGTCTTGACAATAGATACCTGTAGGAAGCTGGCTCTCTGTATAGTGTACTAAAAAGAAGTACACTGCACAGAGAGTCAAGTGGGCCCTCAATTGATTTCAAGAGGCTAAAGTGGATAATACTAACACTCTCTTTTGTAGTAGTGTGGGTGAGCAGTTAGGCTTGTCAGAGGGTAGTGTTAAGCGTTTGTTAAACTCACAGAGGCAAAAAATGAGACACACACTAAAAGAATACATCCGAGACCAAATTAGAAAAATAACACTTCTTCTATATATATTTTAAAACCAAGAACTTCGTTCAAAGGTAAGTACTCTTCTCAATAGCAATTCGTACAGGTAAGTAAAGCTTTTAAAGTTGTGCACCTTTACGCACAATGCAATCCCATGGAAGGAAGGGTCAAAGATGCAGAAAGGTAGGTACAGTCGGTTTCAGGGGTTCACCTTCTGCGATCGTAGTAGTAGTGGACCAAGGTTCAAAGTACTACCAGCAGTTCTTCTGGAACCACCCGGGTTCTATCAGGAGCAGGGTGCTGGTGAGGCTGGTAGATGGCGCCACGGAGAAGGGGGCACCTAGAAAGAGGCTGCACAGGGGGACTTGCGGGCATGTCCGAGGGCTCCCAAACGGGGGTTTAGGTCACAAGGGGTTTTGGAGCACAGGGGCACAGCCTGTTTGTCGGGACCCGGGCCTGGTGGCTCGGGAGCAGAGTGGTTTGGTCAGCTGGGCTGGGTGTGCAAAGATGCACCTCGCAGTTAGGGACAAACATATGGCAGAGACAAAATCAAGGCAGCTGGGCCAATCTTGAAGTGGGTCTCAGTGATGCTGACGTCCCTCAACGTCTGCTTGGTCCTGGTGTAGTGAGAATCCGGACTGGACTCTGTCTGTTGGTGTTTGGTGCAGGGGGTCCGGTACCCCTGGGGTTGGTGCTGCATGGTTCTGGTTGGTCCTGGTGTCTTCACACTCGGTGGGGAGATAGATCTGATCTTCCAGAGCATGAGTATCTTCTCCTGGTTGTCTGTGGCATCGGTTGGGCCAGGGAGCTGCAAAGCAGTGGCCCGGACTCTGCTTGTTGGTGCCTGCGGACTGCAGGGGAGTAGCACTTCTACTCCACGGGAGACTGTAGGCGATTTTCGAAGTGCTGGTAGTTTCGAAGGCTTTTGTAGTTCTCCAGCTTGCAGGACGAGTCACTCTGTTGTCACGATTGTCAAGAGAGGACTGAGGATGGGCAGGGTTTCGCGCCAAAGTCTGCAGGTCTGTTGAAGTTTTCCCAGAAAGTGACTCTTTTTCGTCCTTCTGTTGATCCATCGAATCTCAGTTCTTGGGTTCAGGGGTGCCACCTAAATACTTAATTTAGAGGCGTTATAAGGAGTGACAGGTAGTAGCCAATGGTCTACCTACCTTGAGGGTGTCTACATCCTCTAGATGACCACTTCCTGTGAAAAGTGGGCATAACCCTGACCCTAGAATGCTAATTCCGTCCAAAACAAAACGGAGGAATCTGAAAAGTGAGGTCCACACCAGCTGGCTTGCCTTAGGGGTGGTGCTGGCTGAATATGGGCACCTCCTGATCTTACTAATTGTCCTGCCTGTCCACTATCTGGAGAGGCCTGGGTCACATAACAAAGGCGGCCGGGTCTTTGGAGCTTCCCGTCCTGAGTTGGACATCCTGCGTGGAGGAGGTGTGAGCTCCTCCGCCCAGGGCAGGCTTTGCTCATGACCTCTGAGAGCTTAGGCTCTCACCTTAGGAAGTCAGAAACCTGTCTATCGTGGCTGGCTGGTTGGGACGGGTCAATCAACACACTAGTAGTTTGTAGGTTTTCAGGGGGCACCTCTAAGGAGCTCTCTGTGAGAATTTATTAATAAATCCAGCACTGGCATCAGTGTGGGTTTATTAAGATGAGTGAAGCCATCATGTAGCTGGGGAACTCACGAGTGTCCAGCCCATGTACTTGTAATATCCAAGGGTGAGATTAGATATCACAGGGACATATCCACTCCTGCAGATATGCCCACACATGGGTATAGTGCACCCTGCTTTAGGGCTGTAAGGCCTGGCGTAGGGGTCACTTACCTATACCACATGCAGTGTTTGGTAGGCATGGCACACAGGAATGTGTGCCATGTTGACTCTTCGGTTTTCTCTGCACCAAGACACGCAGGCTGCAATGACAGTTTGCTTGGGCTTGGTGAGGGGTCCCTTAGGGCGGCACAATTCATGCTGCCGCCCTTAGGGACCCAATTTAGGTTAAATTCCCGGTTTCCCAGGGGTACCATTTACTAGGGGCTTGCTTGGATCTTAAAGGGGTGCCAATTGTGGAACAAAGGTACCATTTAGGGGTGGATAGAAGTCCTACATGCATGGGGGGCTAGGAATGAGGAGAAAGTGGACAAGAGTGTAAGCGACACACAGTAAGCGGCTCATTAATGGACACTCCCCTGGGATGATTGTTGGGCTGGAGAAAGCACTGCTTGGAGATTAATAAGGGACATAGAGCTCCCCGCGCCCCCACCCATGGGATTGATGACATACACTGGTTAAGAAGTAGATACCCACCCCCTCACTGAGACGACTTAGATCCTTAAGAAGCAAACTGAATGTAGACCCCCTGGACGACCCTGTTACCACGTTGTTTTTTCTGTGCTACGTTGGTTTAAATATCACATAATATGAAGGTTATTGTATTCAAACGGCAAACCCAGCGACTCCTCGAGGGTCAGTATACATGTAAAGCAATAGGAGTCATATATATCTCACTAGAGGAAGACAGCGAATCGGTCAAAGAGGTTGTTGGCTACTTTTTACTGTTGGACATTCGAATTGGGTAGGCTTGAAGTAGCCATACACAATGTACAGTTCATATATTGGACTGAGACTGGACGAAAAAATGTGGTGTGATATGTTGCTCATGTAAATATTGTTGAAATCTGTAACTGAAAATGCCAATAAAGATATATTATAAAAAAAACAAAAAGGTACCATTTAGGGAAGTGATGCGCGATGTGCCTATAAAGGTGCCACCCCAGCACGCTGATGTCAGTTTCTTTTTGCATCTTTTCACGGCAGAAGCGTGGAGCCACAAAGAACACTGACCACTAGGGCCCATAAAAGGGCAACAACTCTTTACTCTGAAATCCGTTTGCAGAGCTGGGAGGATGGGTGGGTCAGTAAGGAGTCTGCGGCTAGATAGAGTCTCTACCAGATAAGGCATTACCGAAGGTAAGCAACTTGTTCATCTGATAAAGCCTTCCAGACGCAGATTCCATACCTTAGAATAGACACTCAAGCAATATGTCCCCAGAGGTGAGGCTGCGAAACGGTTTAGACTAGAAAGTCCTGTAGGATCAAACAGGCAAAGTGGCCGTCTCACTGAACCTGATTGTCCAGGAAATAATGCTTCGTAAACGTGTACAGGGAAGCCCACATTGCTGTCTGACACATACTCAGGGCAGAAGCTCCGTGATCTAAAGCAGTGGTTGCATCCTTAGCTCTGGTAGAATGAGCTTGCAAACATTCAGGATGATGCTTTTTGGCCAATGCTTAGCAGATCTTAATGCAGAGCACTATCCATCATGAGATGGTCCGTTTCTGCACTACCTTCCCTTTCTTAGCTCTGATGTACCGCACAAAAATTTGATCATCCACCAGAACTCTTTTGTGCAGTCAAGGTAGAACGACAACTTTCTTTTTGGGAGCAGCTAATGGAGCCTTCTCTTCTTTACAGGGGTAAGGCGGAGCACAAAGGGTAGGCAGAATGACAGACTGGCCAACATGAAAGGGAATTACCACCTTCGGTAGGAAGGATGCTCTAGTGCAAAGGACCAATTTGTCTCAGGAGATGCTAAGGTATGGAGGATGTACTGACAGTGCCTGTAGCTCACTGACCCTCGGGGCAGATGTTATTGCCACTAGGAAGCCATTTTTATTGTTAGAAGCCTGAGTGAGCAGTTATGTAGGGGCTCAAAAGGTAAACTGTAGTAACCAAATTAAGGTCCCACAGTGGCATAATGAAGGGTACAATGTTGTACGCCTTATACTTTCCCAAGTAAAACTGTGCGTTTGTTGGACAACCTCAGGATATGTTGGCCTAAGTCCTGCTAGTGCACAGTGCACCAGCTGTACCCCTAACCTGGCAAGGTAACAAATGAGTAGTGCAACCTTAGAACAAGACAACCCTGACTCCCCAAGGAAATCGTGGTAACAGATCTAGAACATGTCCGTTTGGTTACTGTTGCATATCCAAAGAGATACACAAGAAATACTCAGCAAGGTGTTTCAAGATTTATTGAAGCACTGTGATTCATGTATAAAAGACATGTGCTGCAATGATCAATAGAAGGAAACAGAATAGCGTAATTAGCATTATGAGAATGGTGAAAAGATTAATAATTCAACCATCATGCTATAACAACGAATATATGCTGGCATATAAATGCTGTATAATATTTTGCTCCTACCTAGGACTAACTAACCTAGTTTGTCTTGGGTGGGTGGTTCTGCCAAGTCCCTTTAGGGTAATCTAATTCTAGCCTTTGTTACAGCCTTTAAGGCTGGAACCGGATTCACTAAAAGAATTATTTTCCCGAGCCTATGATCTTTCTCTTACCACAGCAGTCTGTACTGTCATCAGGATTTTTTCTGTCGGGGCAAAATGCATCACTGCATTTGTATATAAATGCTATTTACAGCAATTGGCACAGTGTATCTTTCGTTGAATGTGACATAGGTGTACCCTATCACCCGCAATTATACGGCTCACCAGGTTCATAGTGTTTACACATGTGTGTAAATGTCTGGAAACTGACATTTCAGCTTGTACTGAACGTAGTATTTGTGTGTGCTCAGTTGTCCAATGTGTGCTTGAAAAGTCTGGATGAATCAAGTCGTAGAATGGTTTTACCTGTTCTGCGTAATCTGGGATGTATGTTCTGCCAAAGTTTAGGACACCCAATATTGTAGTTTTTTTCAACGTATTTGGTGGCTGTATAAGCACACACTTCTCTAGGAAGTCGCAAGCTTTTGCCTTCACTTGACAACTCGTATTCCAAAAACGGGACACTTAGGGAGGCAATTTTTGATTTCTTGAAATTAAATTTATAGCCCATGTGAGCAAATCCCAAAACAATGCGATCCACTCTAGTCAAGTGAGTTGAAAAGTTATCATCCATTAAGTATATGTCATCAACATAGAACAATGCCTGGTCGTCAACATTTTGTAAAAGTTCAGTAACTGGGGCTGAAAACAACCCTGGGCTGTCCTTATACCCTTGAGGCAGTCGACAGACCGGTTTTTGAGAACCGAGTGCGCGATAAATGCGGTGAAGTACCTGCTTTCAGGAGGTATATTTTGGCAGAAAAATCCATTCATGATATCAAATGTTGTTTTGTCATTTTTACGTACTATATTGTTCATTAGTGCCGGGCTGTGTGCAATTTGTACTGCGAATGTACGTGTAGAAGAGTTCAAATGTCTGTAATCTAATAATAAGTTATATAAATAGTCTGGTTTCATTACTGGAAACAAAGGGTTATTCATAGGGGAGGTCCATCTTTCTGTTACACCTTGGTATTCAAGTTGTGTGAGGATCTCTCAAACTTGTTTTTAGCCTAATTTTTAATGGGTTATTGTCTTTGTGGTTGTGGGGCTGATCTCACAGGTATTATGTGATAAGGGGAACCGTCATCCCACCCCACATGGTTGCGGTATAACGCTGGGGCTTGTGCTAATGTCCACTCTTTGGTGTATGAATGTTTTAATTGATTCTGGAATAAGGTTGGAAAAAGCTGGTAAAATTATTGTTTCTCCCTTTGGGCAGTCTATGACAAACTCTGGCAGCCAATTCCTTTTCAGCCAAGAGAACAATTATTGGACGTTGTATATCCCCCTCCATCTGGAGTTGCATTTCGTATAAACGATGCAGGACACTCACTCTCATATCCGGTGTTTCCACCTGGATGTAGTTACTCAATGCTACTGCCGCCAGACAATCCATTAGGCTCCAGTAAACTATTGTGACTTCTGCCGCGCTGTCCAGCATGGTCAGAGCCCACTCAGAAGCAGTGTCCTCAATATCCATGGCATGCTTGACTTTGAGTCCAGCTACCTTTTTCTTTTTGAATTGAGGCCTTGAATGTTTAGGTTTGTCTTCCTTTTTTGTTATAAAGTCAGAAGAGCGTTGTGAGTCCTTCTTCGGTTTCAAATACTCCTTCAATCTGCGCTCTGACCGCCCACCTCTCTCCGAGCGTTTTTCGGATGAATCCTGAAAGGAACGAGAGGAACGTGTATCAGTATCTTGATACCTGTCGGGCATTTGAATATTATCACCGTTACACACATAATAGTGCTTTTCAGTGGACTCCTGTTGAAGAGACCCACCCCACCCCGTGCTTTAGTCTTTTCTTCATTTTTCTTATTTTCCTACTTCTTCTTAAAAGATTCGGGTGCTTGCTTTGAGTTATCCTTTTCAGAATTACTTTAAATTAGTGGTTTGCTAGGACTGGCTCCCAAATTATCTCTACCTATTGTTGCATAAGTTTCTTCGATAATTATAGGTAATTCGCACTCCTGTTCTCCCAGGGTAAAATGAGTGAGTTGCTGGCATATAGCCAACGCTGCTGCTATACCTTTATTGCTACTTAACATAATGGCGGATACTGCGCAAAGCTGCCCATCAGTTTGATTCCCAATTCCAGGGCAGGGGCTGCCCTGTACTCATTTTGGATCTGTTGAAGCAACTGTGGCAAAACAGCTAATGAGGGTGCACCATGTGTTCTGGTATATACTGCAGCAAAGACTGTACCCCCAGTGGAGCAGTCTTCCACTAGGGGAGCCATCCCCATTGGCAAGCATATTGTGAGAATTCTATGTTTTTCCTGGGGTCCCGTATGGAGAAACACTACTTCAAGCTGGTTTGTTTTCTGTGCAATCCAGAACGGAATAGCCCCCCATCTGACGGGAATTTTACCCACGACTGCACTGATGATTTGTGGACTAATTCCAGGTGTAGCCAATTGTGAATGTGTAGCTTGAGCAGTCCTCACAGGATTTACTGTCAATGTTCGATTAAAGAACTGTGTCAAACATCTGTATATTCTGACTAGGCCTGTGTATAATGTACTTAGTTGTATGGTTTGTAGAAGCTCAGAACATGACAACCCTGACTCCCCAAGGAAATCGTGGTAACAGATCTAGAACCTTTTCGTTTGTTTACTGTTGCATACCCAAAGAGATACACAAGAAATACTCAGCAAGGCATTTTAATATTTATTGAAGCACTGTGATTCTTGTATAAAAGACATGCACTGCAATGATCAATAGAAGGAAACAGAATAGAGTAATTAGCTTTATGAGAATGGTGAAAAAGATGAATAATTCAACCTTCGTACTATGGCAACGAATATATGCTGGCATATACATGCTGTTTTATATTGTGCTCCTACCTAGTTCTACCTAACCTAGGGGCATATTTACAAGCCCCTATCGCCACCAGAAAAGAACTTTTCATGATGTTGTGGTGGCGATAGGAGTTTCGCCTTATTAATAAGGCACCCTTTCACGCTATAATTAGAGTGAAAGGGGAGGGCAATGGGTGTTGCGGTGGGCGTTCCACCGCAACACCCATTGATTTTGACTATGCCCCATATTTACAAGGGTGGCGTAACTATGGGGCAGCGCCAAAATAAAGACCAGGGAAAACCTGGTCTTACCCTGGCACAACGAGGAGAAATGTTTAATTTCTTCTCGTTTTTGGTTGTTTCCATGTGTGCTGCACCATGAATTGCTCATGTGCCCTTCCTGCACATAAACAAGCATTAAGCAGCACACATAGAAGTTACAAAATGCCATTTAAAGATTGCTTATATGTAGGAAGGGGCATCTTCCTGCACATGAACGATCATTCCCTGCTGCTGAGACAGAAGATCCAAAGAGGCAGCCTGACTCTCCGTGCCTAATCCGGAGCCACAAGAATGACTTGGGGGCCGGTGCTTCATGATCTTCTTGAGAACTCTGGTCAGGAGCGGTATTGGTGGAGCAGCATACAGGAGGACTGAGCCCATCTTGAGACGAAAACCATCTAAGAGTGAGAGCAGGCTTGGAAACTCCAGCGTGCAAAACTGCTGACATTGTGGATTCTTGAAGGAGGAGAACAGATCTAACCAAGGCTCTCCCCATTCTTGCAAAAGACCTTGCGCCACCACCAGATGGAGTCACCATTTGTCATCCACTAGGCATCGATGGTTGAGTTTGTACGCCCTGTCCTTTAGAGAGCCGCCAGGTGTTGAAACACCAGGGATATGCCGATGTTCCAGGCATGTCCAGAGGCACAGTGACAAAGGGTCCACGACACCACAGCTCTCTGTTTGTTGCAATACCACATGGAGGTGGTGTTGTTCGTGAACACCTGAACCAGCCTTCCCCTGATGAAAATAAAGAAAGGCCTTTAATGCCAACCGGATCACTTGGAGTGCCAACAAGTTGATGTGGAGTCCGGATTAAACCGGAGACATGAGTCCTCTGATCTTCACCTCTCCCAGATGGCCACCCCAGCCCAGAAGTAATGCATCTGTCACTACTGTCAGCTCTGGTTGGGGAAGGGAGAGGGGTCTGCCGCTGACCAAATTGTGGTTAGTTAGCTACCACTGCAGGTCTTTTGCAGTTCCCTCTGAGATCTGGACCATGTCAGAGATAGTCCCTTGAAGCTGTGGTGAATGGAACTTGAGGTCCCACTGTAGAGACCTTATATGCCAAAGAGTATGCATCCCAAAAAGGATGTAGGAGGCCATGAGGCCCAACAGCCTTGGTCAGTCTCACCGAAATCTAAGATAGAGGCCGAAACATCGATATCATAGCCTGGATATCCTGGACTCACCAGTCAGGAGGATAGGCCTGAAACTGCACAGTGTCCAGAACAGCTCCGAAAAAAGCGAGCATCTGAGAGGGAGTCAGGTCTAACTTCTGCATGTTGATAGTAAACCCCCGCGAGTTCAGAAGGTTCGTCGTTAGTCTCAAGGAGGGAGACAACTTCCTGGGGCGAGCCTGCATTCAACAGCCAATCCTTGTGATAGGGAAAGACTGGAATTCCTGACCTCCGCAGATGAGCTGCAACCACAGCCATTACTTTTGTGAACACCAGAGGGGCGCTGATAAGGCTGAAGTGGAGCACAGCAAACTGAAAGTGCTCTGGCCAACATAAACCGCAGGTAAAGCCTGTGGGCAGACAGGGCAGGGATCTGAAAATAAGCATCCTGTAAGTCCAGCCGTACCATCCATTCTCCTGGGCCCAGGTCAGTCAAGGCTTGCACAAGCGTGAACATTTTGAATTTCTCCTTTTCCAGGAAGAGATTTAGAAGATGCAGGCCTAGAATAGGACAAAGGCCTATGTCCTTGTTGGACACTAAAAAGTAGCGGGAATAGCAACCATGACCTACCTCTTATGCCGCCACCTTCTCTACAGCTCCCTTGGCCAAGAGAGCTAATGCCTCATGATGGAGCGAGGAGAGTTGGTCCTCTGTTAGCTTGGCATAAGTAGGTGGCATGGGTGGGGGGGGAGTCACAAAGGGGCGGGAGTAGCCCCTTTGGATGAGTTGCAGAGCCCAATGGTCGGATGTTATTGAAGTCCAGTGGTGCAGTTGATGGCGTATCTTGCTTCCTACTGCATGCCATGATGGTCTGCGGGCATGTTAAAGGGGTTTGGAGGCTGCGACTGCCTGCGGAGTGGTGCACTTGCTCGACCTCTGGCTGCCTGTCCCACGTGGTCTGGGGGAACCACATCGTCAGCCACGAAAAGATTGTGCAGTCTGCTGGCCAGGGTGACTCAGCGTGTAAAGATGAGGTTGGAAGCCCATCCTGTAGCTATGAAAAGGGTGGAAGGCGGACTGTGGTTGGTGAGGGGCTATGAAAAGGCCCAACGACCTGGATGTAGCTCTGCTGTCCTGAAAGCGCTCCAGAGCTGAGTCTGCCTTCTCTCCAAACAAACAAGAGCCTCCAGAGGGCATGTCTATCACCGAGGCTTGGCCAATCCCCAAAAAGCCAGTGGTTCTCAGCCAGGTATGGCGTCTAAGGCCCACCCACGATAAAATTGCTCTGCCCAGCAAGTCGGTCGTATCCAGCCCACATCGTAGCACGGCAGTCCTTGCATGTCTTGGCATCGTGGTCTCACTCAAGACACCAGAGGGGTTGGGCTGCCCAAAAATGAGGTGCATAGCCTCATAAAATTCCTTAAATTGGGCTGGGGTTGCTCCAGCTCCCTGAAAATTCAGGAAGGTGTGGAGATGACCCAGGCACATACTCCACCGCAGAGCTACTTCTTGATTGCTGACGGCCCTGCGACTCGTCCTGTGATTTGTGCATTGAAGCCAAAGACCTCTTCGAATTTTTTTTCTTGTCAGACTTCTCCGATGACTTGGTGTAGGACTAACTTTGCGATTGATCTCGAGGCCTTCCTGGCGACCGAGACCAGGAGTGTCACGGAGTCAATCGACGTCAGGCGGTCAGTGTAGGAAGCTGGAATTTTGTTGCAACTGTCCCCCCACTTTTTGCCCCATAACAACTATTAGGTACTGGTTTTCAACTCTGACCGTGCACTGAGGCCTGCTAACCAGACCTCAGTGCCAGTGCTCTTTCCCCTTAAACAAGTAAAGGCTAATTGTAACCCAGTTGGCACGGACTTTAGCACCCCTAAGTCCCTAGTAAGTGGGTCCCCTGGTACCTAGAGCATGGGTACTAAGATGGTCCCTAAAGGCTGCAGCATGTCTTATGCCACCCTAAGGGACCCACACACAAATTGCATGCAGGCTGCCATTGCAGACTGCAAGGTCATCGTGCAAACCATATGTGAAAACACGGCATGGCACACTGTGCCATGCCAAAGTTACTGCATGTTATATATGCAAGTCACCCCTACAGGAGGTCTTGTAGCCCTAAGGAAGGGTGCATTATTTTTCATGTGACGACATGTCTGAATGAGCAGATATTTCCCTGTGCTGTCTAGTTCAATTACTAGATGGTATAAGTGAACAGGGAATCCATCTTACGTATATGTACTGAGCACAGGTCATTACGAGTTCACCAGCTACATGATGGCTTCACTGAAAATTCAGATGTTTCCTATCAAACACCTTGTCTTAATAAATCTGTACTGATTCCAGTACTAGATTTATTATGATATGCACCCAGAGGGCACCTTAGAGATGCCCCCTGAAACCTCACTAGTCTTCTAGTGTGCTAGCTGACTGAATGCTTCCAACCTGTTACCACAGACACGTTTCTGGCCCCCTGCAGGTGAGAGTCCACACTCTCAAGCGGTCAGGAACAATGCCTGCTCTGACAGGAGGTGTTATCACCTCATCCAGCAGGCTGGCTAGTGAATTAGCATATCAAGGCCAGGGGCTTCAAAGCCCCTGCCGCCTTTGATATGTGACCCCAGCTTCCTCCAGACCTGGGAGATGCCACCCCCTGCCCTGAGGTCCATTTGGCACCAGGATAGGTGGGAAATTAGGGATGCAAGGAGGCTTGTTGCACCACCAGGTTTTTCACACCACTGAGGTGGGCTGCCTGATGTGCTCCACGAAAGAAGGGTTCCACCATTTTAATTTTGGTGGAATTAGGAACTCTAGGACAGGGTTATGCCCAATCCCCACAGGAAGTGGTCATATAAGGGGCATAGTGACCCCAAAGGTAAGTAGCCTTTTGGCTACTACCCTTCACTCCCCTGAAAGTCTCTACATTCAGTATTTAGGTGGCCCCCTGACACCAGGAACTCAGATTCACCTGACAAAATAAGAAGAAGGACAAAGATGAGCCGAAGAAGAAGCAAGGACTGCGGACTACCGGTGTACTTTGGCACCAAACCCTGCCTGCCTGCTTCTTTCCTGACAATCGCGGCAACCCGACTCGTCCTGTAGGTGTGCATCCTCCAAAAGCCTTGAAGGGGAACCAGCACTTCGCCAAGCTATCAGCATCTCCCATGAAGTAAAGGAGCCACTTCCCTGCAACCACCAACCACAACGTCTGGTTCACTGTTCTGTTGACCACCGGGTCCACCAATGTAGCAGCCGCCCAGGAGGAGGTTACCGTGCTCCCAGAGGTCAGATCAGTCTCCCCACCAAGTTTGGAGACGCCAGGACCACCAGGAGCCGCCCTGCATCAATACCCGGAGTACCAAATCCCTTGCAGCAACAAAAGCTTGTCTGATGTACAATCCGGACTCCAGCACTGCTAAGACCGACCAGCTGGCGAGGGATGTCAGCATCACAGAGGCCAGCACCGAGAGAGGTCCCACTGTCCTGTTTTGCCCCCGTTGTAGGTCTTACCGAGATCCATGAGTGCCTTTGACGCACAGGCCCAGCCGACCAAAACCCTCTGCACCCAAGCTTCCTGGGCCGGGACCATGAACACTGACTGTGCCCCCCTGCTCCCAAAACCCTCACAAACTCAATCCCTCATTGGGAGCTCCTGAACTTGTCCCCAAGTCCCCCTCTACCACCTGTTTCTAAGTGCCCCCACCCTTTGCCTAGTGTGTAGCGTGCAAGGACGGGTTGCCCAGCACCTCTGCACCCGGACACTCCAGGGAAGGTACACCCGAACTACTGGTGGATCTTGTGACCTTGACCCCCTATCACCTTAAGTCCTAAAGGGGACTCCCAAAATATGATTGCAAATACCTGTATGCAATATATGTTTCTTTCTCCATAGGAAAGCATTACCGCATGAAAACGCATTTGTACGACATTTTTGCTTAACAGAAAAAATCGATATCTCAAAAAGTACTTACCCAATTATGACATTCTTGGTGTTAAAAAACATATTAAAAATAACTGTTATTTTTCTAAATTGGTCTCGAATTTCTTCTTGAGTGTGTGCCTCATTTATTGACTCTGTGTGTTCAACAAATGCTTAACACTACACTCTGATAAAAATAAACTGCTTGCACACACTACCACAAAAGAGAGCATTTGGGATTATTAATTTAAGCCCTGTATGGCAATAATGGTTGTCTGGTATTTCTACATAGTGTACCTCCTTTTGGTACACTACATAAAAAGCTTCCTACAGTTAAGAGCTTAAGGGACCTCTCCCTCAGCGCCTTAGGGAACATGGCGTACCATTCCTTGCATGTCTTGGCATTGTGGTCTTGCTCAAGACACCAGACAGACTAAATGCGGGTCTGTCACCAACATCTGTCAATGACAGGAACCACCTGGCTTAAAACCTGCCTTTCTGGTGGGCATCCTGCACAGCAGGTGACAAAGTCTCAAAGATGTTTGACAAAAGGGTCGAAAAAGTTCAGTGAAAAAGGGACTGGGGGTAGCTCTTCTCTGGATCTGTGCTGACTGGCGCGGAAAGAAAAGAACTGACGTCAGCGCGCTGGGGTGGCACCTATATAGGCACTCCACATATCACTTCTGGCGTGGACGACGCCAAGGGGAGCCAAACGACGCCACCTACCGGCACACAGGGATATTGCTTATGAAAAAGTTCCACATCCAGTCTGACGCCTGGGGATTTCTCTAAGGTAAGGAACCTGTGTCTAAAAGTCTTGCTCAGATTCCTGTCTACTAATGTCTGCAGCTAGGGATTTGCTTCAAAACCCATGAGTGGTTGCATGTGAATGCCCATGCACCACCCATGGAACACCCCCATGATGCAAAGGAAAGCGGCACCTAACACAGCTTACTTTGGGATACTATGAAATCCAAATCCAAAAAAGTGCTGAATCGGTGAAAGTGAGTGTGAGTGACTGAATGTGAGAGTGACGGAGATTGTGAGTGTGAGCGAGAATAAGATCTGATGCTTGCGAGTTTTTCGTTGGTCCCTAGCACACTGAAGGTAATTATTTTCTTTGAGAGACACCCAGGGTAAAATACTGGCACCAGCATTCTTGCAGAAATTCTTAGCATGACAAACATATATGACAAAATACTGGCACTAGCACACTGGGTGTAATTCTTTACATGAAAGGTACCAACGGGAAAATACTGGTACAAGCATACTAGAGATAATTCATGGCATCCAGGGCAACCGAGGAAATATACTGATATACTTAAGTAAATTCTCAGCATAAAGACATCAGTGGTAAAATGCTGGAATTAGCACACTTGAGGTAATTCTTGGGATAAAGCAGCTGCGGTCCGTGCAGGTAACAGCGGTGGGGCCGTGTAAGGGGGGATTTCGAGGGACGATGCAGAGGGAAAATTAAATAAATAATTAATTTTCCCTCTCCATCGTCCCTCGAAATCCCCCCTTACAAGGCCCCACCGCTGTTACCTGCACGGACCGCGGCTGGGATAAAGGTGGACAACCTGGCATATGGGAGGGTGGCAACCAAGAGAAAATGCTGGTCACGGTATATTAAGGTAATTTTTTGACATAGGGTCACCTATCAACGGCATAAATTGCAAAATTGTGGCGCTTTGATATTTTATGTCATTTTTAGGTCTGGATTTAGTCAAGACCTTGTGATTTTACTAACATTATATGTGTAATATACTTACATAAAAGGGCACCATAATATAGGTGGTTATTAAAATAAACATTTGTCTGTGTTATGATGTGATAATACATGGGATTCTGTAATCCCTATATAAAATCCTAACTCTAATTTCTTCATAATAGGCGACTTGTGATGCATCCAGTAGCTTATTATAAAGAAATGACATAGCCGCTGAACTCTGACGTCACAGTGCCTGCTGCCAGAGTCAGCGGCCAAAGCAAAAGGCAGGTCAGGTTACAGAGAATCATTAAAGCAGTAGTTTAAAGAACAAAAACAAAATGTGTCTTTTATTTTTTTGATTTATTTTTCTAGCTCTACAGTGACAAGCAGAAAGGAAATGTATTTATTGCAATCTGTTTCTTTTTTGCACTACTTATGTAATTATAGTACAGTTGAACAAGTTACTTACCTTCGGTAACAATATATCTGTAAGAAACATTAGTTAGTTATAGATTCCTTACTTTAGAATTACCCCCAGGTGTCAGACTGGATCCAGAAAGTTTTTTCGTCAGCAGTAACTCTGCGCGTCGGAAGGTGGCGTTGGTCGGCTCCGCGTCCGTCGTTGGGTCGTGGTCGCCGAGATGACGTCGCGGCAGCTACTTAGACGCCGCCCTCGCGCACTGACGTCAGTTCTGTACACGACTTTCCGCGCCAGAAACGCAGAGCCATGCAAGACACTGACCACTGGTGCACAAAACTAGGGCCCTGAAAGGATAACCTTAACCCTAGAAATCAGTTTGCAGAACGGGGAGGATGGGTGGGGCGGTAAGGAATCTATAACTAACTAATGTTTCTTACAGATATATCGTTACCGAAGGTAAGTAACTTGTTCATCTGAAAGAAACACGTTAGTTATAGATTCCTTACCTTAGAATAGATACCCCAGCAAAACCAACCCCGGAGGTGGGTCTGCGAACTAATATCACACCAGCAGGTCCTGGAGAACAGAACGGCCAAAGAAGCCGTCTCTCTGGAACTGGCTGTCCAGACAGTAGTGTTTTGTAAACGTGTGCAGTGATGCCCACGTAGCTGCCTGACAGATGTCATTCAGAGGAACTCCTCGTCCCAAAGCAGTAGTGGCTGCCGTCGCCCTGGTGGAATGGGCGCGTAGCCCTACTGGAGGCTCCTTTTTAGCCAGAGAATAGCATGCCTTAATACACAAAACGACCCATCGAGAAATGGTTCGCTTGTGTACGGCCCGACCTTTCTTGGCGCCCACGTAGCCAACAAAGAGTTGGTCATCCACCCGGAACTGTTTTGTGCGATCCAGATAGAAAGAAAGCGCACGTTTTGGGTCCTGACGGTGGAGCCTCTCCTCTTTCGAAGGATGCGGAGGAGGAAAGAAGGTGGGCAAAGTGATGGTCTGCCCGATGTGAAAGGCAGTGACAATCTTGGGAAGGAAGGAGGGACGAGTCCTGAGAACCACCTTGTCCGGATGGACAGACAGGAAAGGAGGTTTGGAGGAAAGGGCCTGGAGCTCACTCACCCTCCTGGCAGAGGTGATGGCTACCAGGAATGCAGTCTTTAGCGTCAGAAGCCTCAAAGGACAGTTGTGAAGCGTCTCAAAGAGAGCACACATTAAAAAGGTCAATACTAGATTTAAGTCCCACTGAGGCATAACAAAGGGAATAGGAGGAAAGAGATGAGTTATGCCTTTCAAGAAACGATTAACAACCGGGGACTTGAAAAGAGAGGGCTGATCTGGAAGCCGAAGGAAGGCAGAGATGGCCGAAAGATAGCCCTTAATAGTGCCCAGAGCAGAGCCCTGCTGGGCTAAAGAAAGAAGAAACAAGAGAACCTCAGAAAGAGGGGCAGAAAGGGGATCCACAGCCTTTGCTGTGCACCCTGCCACAAACTTGTTCCACCGGCAGGCGTATATCGTCTTAGTGGAGGGACGCCTGGCTGCCAAGATTACATCACAAACTTCAGGAGGCAGGTCAAAAGACGTCAACTGCCGCCGCTCAATCTCCACGCAAGGAGGAGGAGGCTGGACAGGTTCGGGTGGAGGACCATCCCCTGCTGCTGCGACAGAAGATCCTCCCAAAGAGGCAGTCTAGTCGGAGGATCGATGGCCATGTGGAGCAGCTCGGGATACCATACTTTCCGTGCCCAATCCGGAGCCACAAGGATGACTTGGGCCCGGTCGTGCCTGATCTTCTTCAGCACTCTGGGCAGAAGTGGTATAGGCGGAAAGGCGTACAACAGACCGCAACTCCACTCGCGACGAAAGGCGTCACCTAGCGAGTGCCGTCTTGGAAATTCCAACACGCAGAATTGCTGACATTGCGCGTTCTCTTCGGTGGCGAATAGATCTAACCAAGGCTCTCCCCACTGTCGAAAGAGACCTTGCACCACCTCCGAGTGAAGACGCCATTCGTGATCCATCATGCACCTGCGGCTGAGTTCGTCCGCCCTGGCGTTCAGGGAACCTGCCAGGTGTTAAACCACCAGGGATATGCCCTGATGTTCCACCCATGTCCAGAGGCGGAGGGCCTCCTGACATAGGGTCCACGACCCCACCCCGCCCTGTTTGTTGCAGTAGCACATGGCGGTGGTGTTGTCCGTGAACACCTGCCTTACTCATCCCCGGACAGAGGGAAGGAATGCTTTGAGTGCAAGACGAATCGTCAGGAGCTCCAGAAGGTTGATATGGAGCCCGGACTCCGCCGGAGACCAGAGTCCTCTGATCTCCGCCTCTCCCATGTGGCCGCCCCATCCCAGAAGGGATGCGTCTGTCACCACCGTGTGATCTGGTTGGGGAAGGGAGAGGGATCTGCCGTTGACCCAATCCTGGTTCGTAAGCCACCACTGCAACTGTTGAGCAGTGTCCTCCGAGATCTGGACGCAATCGAACAGATTCCCCATATGCTGCGCCCACTGGAACTTCAGGTCCCACTGCAGAGCCCGCATATGCCACCTGGCATAATCGACCAGCAGGATGCAGGAGGCCATGAGGCCCAGCAGCCTCAGGGTCATCCGGACCGAAACCCGGGATAGAGGCTGAAAGATCGGAATCATAGCCCGAATATCCCGGACTCGCTGTTCGGGAGGATAAACCCGAAACCGTGTCGTGTCCAGAACCGCTCCGATGAAGAGGAGCTTCTGAGAGGGAATCAGGTGCGACTTCAGCACATTGATGGAGAACCCCAGCGAATGCAGGAGGTCGGCCGTAGTCTGGAGGTGGGAGACGACAGCCTGGGGCGAGCCCGCCTTCAACAGCCAGTCGTCGAGATAGGGGAAGACTGGAACCCCTGATCTGCGCAGATGAGCTGCGACCACCGCCATCACTTTCGTGAACACCCGAGGGGCGCTGGTAAGGCCGAAGGGGAGCACGGTAAACTGAAAATGCTCGTGGCCTACCGTGAACCGCAGGTAATGCCTGTGGGCCGGCAGGACGGGACGTGAAAATAGGCGTCC
The DNA here is from genome assembly GCA_963921515.1 of Calotriton arnoldi. Lineage (NCBI taxonomy): Eukaryota > Metazoa > Chordata > Amphibia > Caudata > Salamandridae > Calotriton > Calotriton arnoldi. Next base: position 4,184,841 of record CAWUFW010000174.1, read on the forward strand.
TGCAAGACCAACGCTACCATCCAGTCTCCAGGGTCGAGGGCAGACAAGACCTGAGCGAGCGTCAACATCTTGAACTTCTCCTTCCGGAGGAAGCGGTTGACGTTCCTGAGATCCAAGATAGGATGCAGGCCCTTGTCCTTCTTGGGTACCAGACAGTAGTGGGAATAACAACCTCGACCTACTTCTGGGGCAGGAACGCGCTCGATGGCTCCCTTGGCCAAGAGAGCCAAAACTTCCTGTTGGAGAAGTGCCAGGTGATCCTCCGACATGTGGTGGTATTGAGGTGGCATGGCTGGAGGGGTAGCCTCAAAGGGGAGGGAGTAGCCCCTTCGGACTATTTGCAAAACCCACCTGTCTGACGGGATGGTGTGCCAGTGGGGGAGGTGATGACGTATCCTGCCGCCCACTGGCGTTTGATGGGCCTGAAAAGTCGGACTAAGAAGGTTTGGAGGCTGCTGCAGAGGGGGGGGGGTTGGTGGACTGGCCCGCCCGCTGGCCCCCTGAACCACGGCGTTGGTTCCCACGTACCCCGCCGTGCAAAGGTTGGGTAACTTTCTGCTGTCTGTGGCTCTGGGCGGGGCGTAGTGGGGCACCACTTCCGTAGCCACGAAAGGGGCGAAAAGCAGACTGCGCTGGGCGGCTGGAGAGGCCCAAGGACTTGGCCGTAGCCCGTGAGTCCTTGAAACGCTCTAGAGCGTTGTCTGCTTTGTCGCCAAAAAGGCGACGGCCATCAAAAGGCATGTCCATCAAGGTGTTCTGGACATCCCCCAAAAAGCCAGTCGATCTCATCCAGGCATAGCGACGAAGGGCTACTGACATTGAAATTGCCCTGCCCAGAGAGTCGGCGGTATCCAGCCCACAACGGATGGTAAACTTCGCCGCATCCCTCCCGGCGGCAACAGCCTGGGAGAGCACTGTCCGGGCCTCCTCCGGACACTGAGGCAGCACTTGCGCAACCGAGTCCCACACAGAGTGGGAATAACGGCCCAAGAGACATGCGGTGTTTACCGACCGCAGTACTAAGCTGGCGGAAGAGAAAATCTTCTTCCCAAGATGGTGCAGCTTCTTGGATTCCCTTTCCGGGGGAGCGGTAGGGAATGCGCTCTTGGAAGTGGAGGCTTGGACCACCAAGCTCTCCGGGGTGGGGTGTTGGGAGAGGAAAGTGGGGTCGCCCGGAGCCGGGCGGTGGCGTCGGGCAATCATCCTATCCACGGGAGCCCCCTTGTTGGGCCTGGACCACGTGCCCAAAAGGACGTTGGAGAGGGCCTCATTAAACGGCAGCAGGGGCTCCGAAGAGCTCGTAGCCGACTGAAGCACCTCTGTCAGGAGGTTAGTCCTGACCGCCACCATAGGAAGCTCGAGGTTGAGGGCCTCGGCCGCCCTACGCAACACCACTGCGTATGACGCTCCCTCCTCCGTAGCCACGGTAGGAGGAGACAACATGCCAATGTCAGGGGAAGTATCAAGACCACTGGCATCCCCCAGTTCCTCTCTCCAGTCCTGTTCAGATCCTAGCTGATCAGTTAAAGGGTCACCTGACCCCTCCCAGTCCTCCTCCTCATCCTCAGGTTGCCAATCTGGCCGAAAAGGGATCCCAGGAGTGAACAGGGGCACAAAAACCCCACTCGGCGCCGGCTCCGGGTCCACCTCGGGATGGAGGCCGGGGTCGACGCCGGCCGGGGTCACGACCGGCATCGGTTGCGGTGCCGGAGGAAAAGGGCGCCGGTGGAGGTGTAATAAGGTCAACCGGCACCGATCCAGATCCAGGCCTGGATCCACTGGGGGCCTGCGGCGCCGTGGCAGGAGCCGACGGCGGAGAAGGCCTAGGCCCCCCAACCGAGTCCGCGGGGCCCGAAGGCGCGCCATCGGGCTCGGGTCACCCGAAGATGACATGCATCGCCTCGTAAAATTTACGAAGTTGGGCCGGAGTCGCTCCGGGTCCCGGGAAGGGGGGAAAACCCGGAGTCGACTCTTCGGGCTCCGCGCGCGGAGCTGTGGGAGGGGCACCGCCCGCATCCCTCGTTGCGTCAGCCGACCGACGGGGAGAAGTCAAAGAGCGACGATGCTTCTTCGACTTCTTTTTGTGCTTCGACTTACCCGACCCCGAGTGCGAAGATTTCTATGACTTGGACGAGTGGTGATGGCTCCACGACCGGTCCCTCGACCTCCCTCGCGACCGGGACCTCGAACGGCGCGGAGCCGACTGCCGGCGCTCAAGCAGCTTTCGGGACCGCTCCGGCAAAGCCTTCGGAGCCATCGACCGGCAGTCAGAGCACGACTTGGGGTCGTGGTCAACCTCCAGGCAAAAGAGGCACACGCGATGCGGATCCGTAACCGACATCAGTCGGTTACAGGAACTGCAGGCCTTGAAGCCGGGCATCCCTCATGCACCAGGAGTCGTAGACTCAAAAAAAGATGTCGACAAAAGTTGCTAAAAAAAGTCAGTTAAAAAGTTACTGGAGGTACTGCTCTCTCCGGATCTGCGCTGGCAGGCGCTGAAAAAGAAAGAACTGACGTCAGTGCGCGAGGGCGGCGTCTAAGTAGCTGCCGCAACGTCATCTCGGCGACCACGACGCCAACGACGGACACGAAGCCGACCGACGCCACCTTCCGACACGCAGAGGTACTGCTGACGAAAATAAATTCCGGATCCAGTCTGACGCCTGGGGGTTATTCTAAGGTACGGACTCTATAACTAACTTGTTTCTTTCAGATAAGTCTTTATGCATGTTTCTACATATTCCGAGCTACTGCGCCTTTAAAAAAAAAAGTGACTTCTATTAACTTGATTCAAATATTTTTTTGCAACACATAATAGCTTTTTTATGTTTTTAATTCATTTTTGACTTGAAATTCTACTTTTATTCTTCATGTTTGCAAACATGCTCTCTCTTTCATATGAAAGAGCTATGCAATAAGGATTTAAGTGACTTGTGGGAAAGGTGATAGTGCAAACATGTATTATAAGGAATAAAGTACCCCCTGCCGTACATGATAAAGATATTGCAAGCCACCTTCGAATTCAATAACCTTATAAAGGAACCCAGCCTTTGGCCTAGTTCCTCTATATATGGCCATGGAACTCCTCTGTAACTTGCAATAACCTTTTAATGTACGGCAAGGGGTACTTTATCCCATATATATTAATCACGCTGCTATTATGGAACTTCAACAATGTCAAGTGCTGTGATGTTACACCATGTGACATGCCTTTCTGGAAACAAATCAGGGCCAATGGCCATATGATGCTGCTTCCTGTGATGTCATTAAGGTCAAAGGGTATGTGATATCAATTCCTCTACCCCAGTCATTTTGGCGTTACGACCCCCATGATCTTCAGTGAGCTACTGATTCACCAAGAGACAGAAAAAAGAAGCATGATCTATGGGTTACTGCACCATGGTAATGCCTTATTCCTTACCGGTTGATTCACACAAAACATTGTATTTAGATGATATCATGATAATCCAATTGTGGGCCATCCAGGACAACTAAAAATGATTGAAATAGTTGGTCTGAACATTTGGTGGTCTAATTTTAGTCCTTCACTCACAGACTACATAAAGAAATTGTGTAACTTGTATACAATGAAAGTCTCCTAGAGCTCCTCCAGTTGAAACCCTGCAACCTCTTCCTTCTCCAAGACAATGGTGGTGTATGATCTCCTACTCAAAGACAACCATGGAGTGTGATCTCATTGTTAAATTGTCTCCATTAATTGGGGATATACTTTTAAAGGTCATCAATTACTTCACTAAAATGGATCACCTCGTCCCTTTGAAGAAACTGCCCACTGCTCTAGAATTGACAGGAATATTGTTGATTCATATTTTTCAATTACATGACCTTCGGGAAATAATCATCTCAGTTCACAGCTCATTGGTAAGAACTTTTGAAGAAAATGGTTCCCAAGAATTTTAAGTCCACAAGTTACCATCCACAAACAGATGGTCAAACTGAAAGACTGAACCAATCCTTGGATCAGTATCTAAGGTGTATCCTTTTTAACCATCAAACTGGCTGGCACTACTGGATTACCTTGTCGGAAGTAGCTTACAATAACTCTTTGCACTCTTCTCTGCGATAATCTCCTTTTTTGTTCATACAGGTACCATCCATATTTATTACCCTCACCTACTACTGCATCCCCATACCTTCATTCTCTGTTACAGCGCCACAATACTATTTAGAAAATAGCCCACCAACACTACTTGCAAACAAAGGAAGCTTAGAAGCGCTTTGAGGGTAAACATCACAACCAGCTCCTGAGTATTAGAAGGGGGCTAGGCTTTGGCTTTCTACTAGGTCTTTGACCATTCTAGGAGCCCATTCAAAATTGAAGCCTAAATTTGTAGGTCCTTTTCCATGGTACAAATGGTAGGAACGTCAGCAGTGAAATTGTCCATGCCATTCCACTGACAGATCAGACCTCGAAAAATTATAAAAATGTTACCAGACCTAGAGGTCTAGTGACTTGAATAATCTCCTCGACCTAACTCTAATGCTCTTCACCCATAAACTGCCTTCAAGCTGTGATCCCAAGTAAATATTTTATTTCAGCAAGCCACCTTTTTCTTCATTATCACATATAATAGCACCTTCAAATACTTGAGTTCAGCATGCCTGTTGTACAAAAACTCTTTTGTTTGATTTAATAGGCTAACGTTTGCTCCATTTAGAATGAGAATCTAGCCCACATATACTCTCACAATTGATAAATATATTACTAAAGAATGATGTGGTAGCGCACTGTCATTTACAGACAGCAGATTTTCCATTGAAATGGTCACAAAATTTCCCACTGCCATGCAGTTTTACTGATAAAACTATGTATTGTACAAACGATAATGGGTGGAAATCGGTTTCAGCAAATAGTTAGCATTTTCACATCACCAAGTAAAGTGTTTTGATTTACTTTGATCCTATCAAAATCTTTGTTTTCATCACGCTTCAGAATTACAAATAGAATTTGCTGATATATTTTGAAATATTCGTTCAGTTCATTTACAAGCTATTTAAATGTATGGTAGGAAAAAAACGGACATCCTACAGCCTTTCATTTTGCGCTCCCTGAACCCCAGCACGATTGCCATACAGTTCACATTACAGAATCCTCTATCTTTGCAGTCAGAGAAATAAAAGTAAACACCAATCTCCAGGATAAAATAATCAGCAATTTGTAAGAAGACATAAGCTGACATGTGACCTCTGAGAATGCACAGCAAATGTGACAACATAAAAACAAGATTTAAAGGCATCTTTACTGTTCATTCACTTTCAGAATGAGCAGAACACCTGTTCTGTGGCAGCTGAGCTCTCTCACCCGAAATAGCCAGTAGGGCCTTAAAATAGCCTGCTCTGATATAAACTGACTTGCCATAGAGAGTGGGCATGTAGGTTTTCGAGGCTTGCAGATCCATCTGGTTTTCCACTTCTCCAGGATAAAACCTGAGCCAGTCTCCACCCATTATGGTTGAAGGCACACCTGAATATGAAGTGGAAGAGATCATCGACTCTCGCATCTACAGGGTTCAATTGCAGTATTTGCTGTCTTGGAAAGGGCATGAAATATCAGAAAAGTCTTGAGAGCCCGCAGAGTATGTTTATACCACCACGCTGGCTTAAAAGTTTCACCATACATTAACTTAAACCAATTTCTAATTTCAGTTCTAAGGGGTAGGGGTCATTTCAGAGGAGGGGGTACTGCCTGCACCACTCACCTCTGCAGTCTTGAGGTCAGTTCCAGATCATTTGTGGCAGAGCCCTATATAGGACCTATTTGGACTTGTGAACCTTGCCTAGCAACGTTTCAGTAGTTGCATTGGCTCTTCGCTTTGTTTCCGCTATAGTTTGTTCCTTCAAATTTGTTGTTTTCCTTGTGTTTGGTTCCCTCAGTGTTCTTAGTCCCTTGCTTCTTGTTAGTCCACTGTTCTGTTGTGCTTTGCCTAGTTCCTCATAATTTACTCCTTACAGTTAGACTGGTGTGTTGTGAGCAGTGTCCTGCGGTGGTCACCCAGTTTCCGGTTCAGCTCATGCTTGTTAGAGCCAAACCAGATGTTGAGACCGGTAAGGCTACTGTTTAAATTTTATGGGTTGTTCCTATCTATTGCAATATACTAACCAATTCCACTAAATCCTACATACTTGTCAACTCCTCCAACTCCATCAACAACTGTCTGTGAGGTACCACCCCAGTAGAGAATCGCTGAGGTTCAGAAAATGAGTCCGGTCAGATGTTTACATGTTTATATCTTTGCCCTTCCCCCTTTTCCTGGCATTCCTATTGCAAGACAGCAAGTTCTGTTTTGCTGTTGGCATAGAGACTTAGTGGAGGCAGGGGTTTTCAGCACATCCACAAACTTGGAACCTGACAGATGTGGATGTTTTCAGAAGCCAGTTGCCTAAATATGGGTAGATAAAGATACATTTTTAATGAGGGGTGCTACTATCACTGTCATGCACTTTGAGAATGTCTCTGGAACAGACTTGAGTCTGAAAGGAAGAACCTTGTACTGGTGATTGTTGCCCTCAATACATCTTACATCTTGTGTGGGAGTAACTAGCAGCTCAAGAAGCAGGATGTGATCCCTCAAGGTCCCAGCCAGTCTTCCAAGTCAATCGACATCTTGTACTTGAAGTTGCAGAAGTTGCAGTACTCATCCTAGACCCACACTTAGGGTCGACTACGGCCCTGGAAATCATCAGGCATGTCAGGAGGAGTCACAAAATGGGCTAGGAAGTCAGAGGCACTGGGACTCTCTGCTGGTAGCACAATCGAAGATGATGACCGGCTCAGTGCAATGAGGAGGCTGTGCTCTGGTTTCATCAAGAGGCCCAATACCAACAATGTGAAAAAGAACTGTGCGGGGACTGCTAAAAGAAATCTGTGACCAACTCAAAGCCATCTCGGAGTGGGTGGTGCATGAGGACTGGGACCATGACTGCGACCAATGCTTGAAAACAGCTATGTAGTTAAGGCTTCGAATTGCAGAACAGATTTGTGTGATAGAAGGTGGGTGTAACTCCAAGAGCAGCAACACCAAGGAGGAGAGACCTGTTGATTTCTCTGCGGTTTAGCCAGACCTATTGGGCTCCTGCTTGACTGTGAGGAGAAGCATTCTGCACCCCTCCTCCCTGGCTCTGGACTACACCATCTGGGGGCACCAAGATGGTCCTTTGTGACACTGATTCTGTGAGTGCTACCTGTATTATGACTGCAGTCTGAACTAGGACGTTATGGCACCCCCAACATATTGAGGGTCGTAGACTGAAGCCAGAGAATTCTTGGATCAAAATGTGGTGTGCTGGGTGATGAGTGCACAGGACCTTGGGAACAGGGGTCAAGGCTTCTGAAGTACATCCTGCTGCAATTGAAAAAGAGGGGGGCCTACATGCCAGTACATGCCTACATGCCTCCTGGACTTATACGATAACAGCGGTATCAGGGTCCCTTGAACTGTAGGGGAAGAGGCATGAAGGAACAAGTTGCTTATCTTCTGTAGCGCTCTTTCTAATGGATACACTATCCAACCGCAAATTCCTCACCTTAAGAATATCATCAAGCGCCAGATTGGATCCGAAGAATTTTCTCAGCAATGCACCCACTTGCCAATAAGTTGCTGACTCGGCGATGCGGCAAGCGCAAAGTAAGTGGTTTTATTTATTCATTTATTTCATATTACTTATCCCGTCATCTGTCGACTTCCACCGCCCCCACCCAGCCCAGCCCCATCGCCCTTACCTGTGTGAGCCTCTACTGCTGCATATAAATACCATCTTTGCACACTGTCTGCAGTTTTTTTAACTTTCTCCTTCAGTGGCCTGAGACACGGAGCAGTATGAAAAAGATTGTAGGCAAAAGTGTGGCAAAACCTATCTTTGAACCTGATTAGTTCAGCACTTCACTCCACAGAATGAGTAGGTGGGAGGTCAGTGAGGACTCGGTGTTAGAGTATCCACCAGAAAGAACACTAGCAAAGGGAAGTAACTTATGATGGATATTTGTAACTGCATATAAGAATAGATACCTTAGCAGTGCCTCCCAAAGGTGGGTGGTCTGGGGAGTGAAGTCAGACCAGAAAGACTTACAGGACAAGCATGCAAAATGTCCCTCCCGTCTAACCCAGTTTTCAAGGCATTGTTTTTGTGCGACTGTGCACCGGTGCCCACATTGCAGTCTAGCAGATGTCCAGAAATGGCACTCAGAACATGCAGTAGCCTGGTGGAATAAGCCAGCAGGCCTCCATGGGGTTGCTTCTTGACCAGAGCATAGCAGATTTCAGTGTAGAGGACTAGCCACCATGACAAGGATGTTTTCTACACCACCTTCTCTTTCTGTGATCCAGAAAATACAAGAGTTAGTCATCTGCACAATGGTTCCTTTAAGCTTCAAGTAAATGTACTCTTCCTTCCTTCTTTGAAAGATGAGGTGGAACGAAAAATATTGGCAGAATGATGGCTTGGCCAATGTGGAAATGTGTCACAACTTCGGGCAAGAAGACAGTTTGGGCCCTCAACACTAACTTCTCTGGAAAGTAGGTGATGTGAGGCAGTTGTGCCAAGAGAGCCTGCAGTTAATTTAGCGGCGCACAGAAGTGATGGCAATTAGGAAGACTGTTTTGAGTGTCAGTATTCACAGTGAGAAGCTGTGCACTGGTTCAAAAGGCGAGCACATAAGAAATGTCAACACTAAGTTCAAGACCATTTGCAGCATGATGAACAGCTTTGAGGGAAACATGTGAGTCAGACCCCTGATAAAAAGCATTACAACTGATGATTTAAATAGGAATGTTCAATCAAGTAAATACAGAAACGCTGAAAGGGCAACAGATAACCCTTAACTGTACCCACTGCAAGATCTTGCTGGGCAAATTATAAAACAAACACCACACCCAAAGATTTGGCCTGCAGAGTGTCGCTATGACTAGCCCCATGCCACACAACAAATATCTTCCAGCACCCAGCGTAAATGGACTATGTTGAAGGGCATCAGGATGCAAGGATAACATTAACTACTGTAGCCAGCAGACCAAACTCATGTAACTCTCACCACTCAGTCTCAATGCATAGAAGTGTAGGTTGCAGAGACCTCCCATGTTGATGAGACAAGAGATCATCCTGAAGTGGCAGCTGGGTCATAGGGCAAATGCTTTTGCTCAGGAGCTCTGGGTACCATACTTTCCTGGCCCATTCTAGGACTTGGGCTCAACTCGGTTCTCTGTACTGACTTTTCTAAGAAATAGAGAAAGGAGAGGCAGTGGCAAGAATGAGTACAGGAGACTCGTGTCCCATTACAATTGAGATGTGTCTCCTAATGATGTTCCAAGAGGAACTGCCAGTACACAGTAGAGTTGAAACAGCACATTCTCGCTGATGGCAAACAAATCTACCTAAGGCATGCCCACTGGTTGAAGATGTCCAATGGCATCTCAAGGTGGAGATGCCACTCCTTGTCAACCAGCTGAAACCTGCTTCGCTAGTTTGCGCTACTCCTCATAGATTCTGCCAGATGGTTTGTTACCATACATGCAAGACCCTCACCCGCATACGCCTGCCCTTGCAGCCTTTCTCGATGCTACTAAGGCCTTCGACTCTCTTGAATGGCCATACCTCTTTACCATCCTGGCCAGGCTAGGCCTAAGCCCCTTATTTATTAAGCAGGTTCAACTATTATACTCTCAACCAGTTGCAAGACTACGTGCAAATGGTCTCATATCTGCCCCATTTGATATCACACGCGGCACCAGACAGGGGTGCCCTTTGTCGCCCCTCCTGTTTGCCATTGCAATGGAACCTCTAGCAGCAAGAATCAGACAGCACCATAAAACACGTGGCCTAGATTTTCCCACGAGAGATGTTATCATATCGTTATATGCTGACGATATCACTCTGTATCTAAGGGACCCATTAGATCATTTAAACCCTGTCCTTCGAGAACTTACCAGATTTGGCGGCCTCTCTGGTGTACATATTAACTGGGCCAAGTCCACCCTACTACCACTCACCCCTAATTTCACCACCTTCGAACCAGACTATCCTAACCAATGGGCGGTCGGTCCCGTCCGATATCTGGGGATATGGCTCAGTACTGACATCCAAGAACTTTGGAACATGAACTTCGGTCGCACATTGGCATGGTTAGAGGAGAAAATAACTGTCTGGTCTAAACTCCCCATATCTCTAGCTGGCCGAATTGCTATCGCTAAAATGATAGTGTTGCCCAAACTTCTCTATTTATTTACTAATCTCCCGTTACAACTCACATAATCTTTTTTGAAAACTCTGCGATCCTCAATGATCTCTCTAGTCTGGGCCAGGAAGCAACCTCGTATAGCGTGGGAAATACTCACTCTCCCTCTGACACAGGGGGGACTTGGCGCCCCAGATTTAGCGCTGTATGCCTCATGCGCGCAGGCGCAATTCCTACATTATTGGATAGTCCCAACACCCTTCCAACCTCATGTTGCAGTCGAGGCTGACAGCGTCACACCACGTCCGCTAACAGTAGCCTTTTACCAGCCCTACAAACGCCAACATACCCCTAGAAATACAAATGACACACTACAATGGGCCTGGGATAAACTGCGCATTCGAGCAGGACACTCGGTATTATATGTGCCTTCTATGGCACTTGCGCATAACCCACAAATACCCATATTAGCAGATAAAGGCAACTCTGCCCGCGCACACACCATGGGATGGGACACGTTCGCTGACCTCTACCATAACAACATTTTTTCACCCCCCCCCCTACATCCCCGCCTGAAGACAAGTCCAAATTCTCCAATCTATTACTGTATTATTCTATTAGGGGAACGTGTCGCAAATTACATGATACATTCCCATCTCCTCCTCCATCTCTCCCGGCTCTTGAATAAATGCTTACGAACTCATCCTCGGATAAGCTCATCACTCGACTGTACAGTGGCATGCAGCGATCTTTCCCGATCACACACCCGAAAGCCATGGCTAGCTGGAATAAGGACCTAGACAATCCATTATCAGAGGCTCAATGGTAATTCTGTTGTGGACAACTGGAGATGCTCTCCCCTAATTACAAACTACGCCTTATACATTTTAAATATTTGCACCGCATGTACAGAACTCCCCTGCAGCTCAAGCGCATGGGTATCCGTCCCGAGGCGAACTATTGGAGATGTACATCTCCAAATGCTTTGTTTCTACATATGGCCTGGAACTGTCCAGGTATCGCACACTTCTGGAAGGAAGTCCTTGAATCTGTCAGTGAGATCCTAGCAACCCATCTCCTCCCTACTCCCAAGTTATGCCTCCTAGGGTATGTTAAAGAGACCTCACCGGGCAATCACAGGCTTCTTGCCATGCTACTACTCCTAGCTAAGCGCCGCATTGCGATGCACTGGGGTAAACGCACACCACCCGCCACTAAAACCTGGATCCTAGACATCACGTTCTGTCAAGAACAGTTAAATATATATTGGGAATTACTGCCACAGGCATCAAGGCCAAAGGATATTTGGGATCCCTTTTTGTCTTGGTTATCAACTCGTAATTTGGATGCTGCACAGGATCCCGAGGTCTCTGCTAACTCTCACCAAGAGTCGCCTGCTGAACAAGTTTCGACCTCGTGAGTCACTCTATGTTCCAATGTCATATTCCCACGCAACAAAGCGATACCAAAGGGGATGATGGACGGAGCGTTAGAGCAAATCAAACACTCACCCCCAGTCAACTGATCTGGGTTTAATCCATCATCATTCTTTAGCTCACTCCACCACCCCAGTTCAGACATGGCCATATGCAAATCAGTCTGACCCTGTGCCTCATGGGAACAGTCCAGCCCGAACTGCCAAGCCATGTCTTCCCTGGACCGGAAACAAGCATCCTGGGACCGGTTTCAGGTTCAAAACCCTCATCAGCCAGGCTATCTTGAATCCAGTGGCAAAGTGAGCAAGGGACCCACTTCTGGGCATACCCTGCCAACTTAGGGCGGACAAAGCGATACCAAAGCAGTTCGGGCTGGACTGTTCCCATGAGGCACAGGGTCAGACTGATTTGCATATGGCCATGTCTGAACTGGGGTGGTGGAGTGAGCTAAAGAATGATGATGGATTAAACCCAGATCAGTTGACTGGGGGTGAGTGTTTGATTTGCTCTAACGCTCCGTCCATCATCCCCTTTGGTATCGCATATTCCCACGCAACTCCTTCCTCATAACCTCAGTCGTATAATCTGCATATGGTATACAGTGCCCTAATCGTGAATGTATGATGTTGTATCTCACATATGTATTTGATCAATGTGAGCTTCTGCTTTGGTTCTAACTTTCGTTTGTTCAGCCATATGAGTCATTTCATATCTGTATTACATGGCACCACGTGATGTACTGCTGAATGTTTGTTCATGTCAAAATGCCAATAAATAAAATAAAAAAAATAAAAAAATACATGCAAGACCCTCTGACACAGAACCCAGGACCTCCCTCCACCTTGCCTGTTACAGTACCACACAGCAGTAATTTATTCTGTGAAGACTTGCACTAGCCTCCCAATCATGGTTGGCAGGAACCCTTTCAGAACCAGGCGGATGGCCTGAAGCTCCAAAGGGTTGATGTGGAGCTGGATCTCTGGAGACCAAAGGAATCTGATCTTCACCTCTCCAAGGTGACCCTCCCACACCAGTAGTGGCATGACTGTCACAACCAAGTCTGGGTGGGAAGTCAGAGTGGCCTCCCACAGGTAAGGCTGGAGTTAGCTAGATCTTGCTGGAGTCCAAGAGGCAGCCTTTATACTATGCCCACTAAAACCTGAGGTTCCACTGCAGTACATGGATATGCCATTGGGCACTTGGCACGAGGAGGATGCACAAGGCTAGGAGTTGAAGAAGCATCAAATCCCTCCTCACTGGGACGCCGGATTGAACCCGATCATCAGGACCATTTCCTGAATGTCCATTACTTGCTGCAGCAGTAGAAAGACCATGAATGCCACTGTGCCCCAATGAAGGGAATCTTCTGCATGGGGCACAAGTGGAACTTTGGCTCGCTGATAAAAAACCAAAAATATGTCAGGAGTTAGGTTGTCATTCTGAGATGTTCTACGATTGACTATGGCGAGCCCACTTTGAGCAGCCAGTTGTCAAGGTACAGAAAAACCTGTATTTCTAACCTTCAAAGGTGGGCAGCAACCACCTCCATTCCTTTTGTGAACACCGAAGGGCAGAGTTAAGGTCAAATAGAAGCACAGCAAGTTAGAAGCATTTACCATGAATCGCAAAAAAGACATTTAGGACTACAGGTATATAAGAACATCATGCAAGTCCAGGAACACCATTCAATCTCCTTGGGCCAGAGCAGAAAAAAATTGGGACAGGATGAGCATCTTGAATCTTCTTCCGCAGAAAGGCACTCAGTGGATGGAGGACCAGTATACTTCTTAGGCCTCTGTCCTTCGGTAGCATGAATACCATCCCTCTCCTCTCTCTGTAGCTGGCACCCACTTAATGCGACACTCAGCCAGCAGAAGATCTATTTCTTTCAGCAAGATTGTGGAATGCTTTGATTACAGTAACTTTGATGTGGGTTTAAACAGGGTGTGGAGGAAATGAAAGGCAGGGCTTAGCCTCTTTGAATGATTTGTAAGACCCAACTTTCCAATATGATGGTTCTCAAGCCGGGGAGCAAATGTCGTATCCTGCCTCCTAGCAGATGAGCATGGGCCTGTGATGACAAGGTAAAGTGGCTGAGCAGCCGTGTAGCAGAATCGGTAAAGGTAGAAGAGAGCTGTCCCTTCTGGTGTGAAAAGCCTCGGCCGAGGCAACAACCTTTGCCCCAAACAGACGGGGCCTGCTGCTTCTTCACTGATTTGGAAGGCTGGTGTTCCTGTAGTCTAGTCCCCTGGAATAAACCCTAAACTTCCTGTAATGTTGGTGGACATGCTTGGCAGAAGTGTAGAGTCTCAAGGACTCTGCCATGCCTCAACTGTACTTAAATCATACAAGCGCCAAATCCACAATCTCCCCAATCTACAGCCATCAAAGAGCATGTCCATCTCCTAGACCTCTCCTGGCACTATGCACTACATTGGTGCCAACAGGTCTGCCACACAGTCCACAGTTTCCAAACCACCCCGTAAGACATACTTTGCATCGTCTTGGCCATCATGTATTGTTTGAGTCAGAGAGGCCCAGCGGTATTCTGGGCCGCCTGGCAAGATTTCATTGGCTATGTCCCATAAAGCATGGTTGTACCTGCCCATAAGGCACACTGTGTTTAAGGATCTTAAAGCCAAACTGGCCGAAGCAAACAATCTCTTTCAGAAGGCAACAGTACGTTTCAACTTCCTACCCAGAGAATTGGTCTGAAAGCCATTAGGAGTGACTTTAAATGTTGACGCCTGTAACAGTGCCGTGTCAGAAAATAAGGGTCACCGGGAACTAGCCTGCATCACATAGCAACAGTTCGACTGACCAGAAGGCCTGAGCACGGCTTGGACCTAGTGGCCACAAGGGTATCCAAGCCTCAATGAATGGCAACAGGAGCTCAGAAGAAGATGGACCTTGTTGAAGGATATTAGTTAACAAGTGTGACCTGGTTTCCACAGTACGCAACTATAAATCAAGTTCTTCTGCTGCCCTTCCCACAACTATTGTGAGAGAGCCACTTTCTTCCATTGGTGGCCCAGATGGTGAGCCTAGCTCATTTTCCGGGGATGTATCTAGTCCATTGGCATTTTTTAAATCCAGGTTTAGCCCATAATCAGTACTGTGAGGGGAGAAGCAGGTTGTCCGCCTCCTGGTCACCATCCATTTCACTAGGAAGACTTTATATACCCTGACCCGTATCAAAGTTAAATAAGGCCTCCAGACTCAGATAGTAATGGCATTGAGGCAGAGATCGAGGATTAGAGTCTGGTTTCAAACTGACTAGTTGCACCTTTGTAATCTTATAGTGCAAATGATTAGAGATAAAGCAACCTTCTTTACTGAACATAAGTAGGTGTTGGGCTGAGTGAAGAATATGCAGCCGGAAAGGAGGACAGATACCCTCCCTCCCCCACCAGTCCTCAATCAGTGAAAAAAGAAAAGGGGAGGAAACCAAGACCCTGTGGAGCTAAATGACCATCTAAGAGGCAAGAGCTGAAAGTGAAGAAGCTATAGCAGTGGTAGAAACACATCAGAAATAAGACAGCCGTACGGTATCAATGCAACATGAGACACCGTTGACACTGCCACAGAAACTGATCAGTTCTTAAAAGATGAATCTGAACTGCCCAGCATCACTCCAGGGATGAAGGATAACCACAGATTAGTATTTTTTGTTCTAAAATATGAGGTGGTCCCTACCATCAGGCAACTGTGTGAAGATATATTGTTTATGTCCATTTGATATATGCAGTGTGAGGAATATAACTCTGTCTATTTTATACACATACCTGAGGTGCATTACTGAACTGAGTTTTGCTAGGTAGTCTTCAGTGTTGTGGATATAGGGAGTTCATTTAGTTTTTCGTATACCTTCTTATGATAGTCGCACAAGTTACTAACTTGTGTAACGATATATCTGTAAGAGACAGTAGTTAGTGACAGATTCCTTACCTTTGAATATCCCCAGGCGTCAGGCTGGATCCGGAAAGTTTTGCGTAGCAGTACCCTTGCGCGTCGGTAGGCGGCGTCGTGTGGCTCCGCGTCCGTTGTCGGCGTCGGGATCGCCGGGATGACGTCGCGGGCAGTACTTAGACGCCGCCCTTGCGCGCTGACGTCAGTTCTGTACACGACTTTCCGCGCCAGGAACGCAGAGCCATGCAAGAAGCTGACATTGGTGTCTGAAAAATACTAGGGCCCTGAAAGGGATGTCCTTAACCCTAGAAATCAGTTCGCAGAACGGGGAGGATGGGTGGGCGGTAAGGAATCTGTCACTAACTACTGTCTCTTACAGATATATCGTTACACAAGTTAGTAACTTGTGCATCTGAAAGAGACACGTTAGTGACAGATTCCTTACCTTAGAATAGATACCCCAGCAATACCAACCCCGGTGGTGGGTCTGCGAACAAAGATCAGACAAGGAAGTCTCGGAGAACACAACGGCCAAAGAAGCCGTCCCTCCGGACTTGGCTGTCAAGGCAGTAATGCTTGGTAAACGTGTGCAACGAGGCCCACGTAGCTGCTTGACAAATGTCCTGTGAAAGGGACACCACGTCCTAAAGCCGTGGTGGCGGCTGTCGCCCTGGTGGAATGGGCACGCAACCCAACAGGGGGCTCCTTTTTAGCCAAAGAATAACAGGCCTTGATACACAAGACGACCCAGCGGGAGATGGTCCGCTTGTGTACCGCCCGACCTTTTTTGGCGCCCACGTAGCCAACAAAGAGCTGGTCGTCCACCCGGAACTGTTGTGTGCGATTTAGATAAAAAGAAATCGCACGGTTTGGGTCCAGACGGTGGAGCCTCTCTTCCTCTCTAGAAGGATGCAGAGGCGGAAAGAAGGTGGGCAAAGTGAAGGTCTGCCCAATGTGGAAAGCAGTAACCACCTTTGGCAAGAAGGACGGACGCGTCCTGAGAACAACCTTGTCTGGATGGACAGACAGAAAGGGAGGCTTGCAAGAAAGAGCCTGGAGCTCACTCACCCGCCGAGCGGAGGTGATAGCCACCAGAAAGGCTGTCTTCAGAGTTAGAAGACGAAGAGGACAGTTATGCAGAGACTCAAAGGGAGCGCACATGAGAAAGGTAAGAACCAGGTTCAAGTCCCACTGAGGCATCACAAACGGAACAGGAGGGAAGAGGTGTGTAATGCCTTTTAGGAATCTGTTAACAACAGGGGACTTGAAAAGGGAGGGCTGATCAGGAAGCCTGAGGAAGGCTGAGATTGCACAAAGATAGCCCTTGATGGTACCCAGGGCAGAACCCTGCTGGGCCAGAGAAAGAAGGAACAGAAGAACCTCAGAAAGAGGGGCAGAAAGGGGATTCACAGCCTTTGCTGTGCACCATGCCACAAATTTGTTCCACCTGCAGGCGTATACCAACTTAGTGGAGGGACGCCTGGCTGCCAGAATCACATCACAAACTTCGGGAGGCAAGCCGAAAGGAATCAACTGCCGCCGCTCAATCTCCACGCAAGCAGGTGGAGGCTGGACAGGTTCGGGTGGAGGACCGTCCCCTGCTGCTGCGACAGAAGATCCTCCCGAAGAGGCAGACGGATCGGGGGATCGACGCTCATACTGAGTAGCTCGGAATACCAAACTCTTCGAGCCCAGTCCGGAGCCACAAGAATGACTTGGGCCCGGTCGCGCCGAATCTTCTTCAACACTCTGGGTAGAAGTGGTATAGGCGGAAAGGCATACAACAGACCGCAACTCCACTCGCGACGAAAAGCATCGCCGAGCGAGTGCCGCCTTGGAAATTCCAACGCGCAGAACTGATGACATTGCGCGTTCTCTTCGGTGGCGAATAGATCTAACCAAGGCTCTCCCCACTGTAGAAAGAGTCCTTGCGCCACTTCCAAGTGAAGACGCCATTCGTGATCCATCATGCACCTGCGGCTGAGTTCGTCCGCCCTGGCGTTCAGGGAACCTGCCAGGTGTTGAACCATCAGGAATATGCCCTGATGTTCCAGCCATCTCCAGAGGCGCAGAGCCTCCTGACACAGGGTCCATGACCCCACCCCGCCCTGTTTGTTGCAGTACCACATGGCGGTGGTGTTGTCTGTGAACACCTGCACTACCTTCCCTTTGACAGAGGGAAGGAATGCCTTGAGTGCAAGTCGGATCGCCCGGAGCTCCAGAAGGTTGATATGGAGCCGGGACTCCGCCGGAGACCAGAGGCCTCTGATCTCCGCCTCTCCCATGTGACCGCCCCATCCCAGAAGGGACGCGTCCATCACAACTGTGTGCTCTGGCTGGGGAAGGGAGAGGGATCTGCCCATGACCCATTGCCGGTTCGAGAGCCACCACTGCAACTGTCTTGCAGTCCCCTCCGAGATCTGGACGTGATCGGACAGGTTGCCCTGATGCTGCGCCCACTGGAACTTCAGGTCCCACTGCAGAGCCCGCATATGCCATCTGGCATGATCGACCAGCAGGATGCAGGAGGCCATGAGGCCCAGCAGCCTCAGGGTCATCCGTACCGAAACCCAGGATAGAGGCCGAAAGATCGGAATCATAGCCTGAATATCCCGGACTTGCCGCTCGGGAGGATAGACCCGAAACTGCGTCATGTCCAGAACTGCTCCGATGAAAAGGAGCTGTGGAGAAGGAATCAGGTGCGACTTCGGCACGTTGATGGAGAACCCCAGCAAGTGCAGGAGTTCGGCCGTAGTCTGGAGGTGGGAGACGACTGCCTGGGACGAGCCCACCTTCAGCAGCCAGTCATCGCGGTAGGGGAAGACTGGAACCCCTGCCCGGCGCAGATGAGCTGCGACCACCGCCATCACTTTCGTGAACACCCGAGGGGCGCTGGTAAGGCCAAAGGGGAGCACGGAGAACTGAAAGTGCTCGTGGCCTACCATGAACCGCAGGTAACGCTGGTGGGCCGGCAGGACGGGGATGTGGAAATATGCGTCCTGCAAGTCCAACGCTACCATCCAGTCTCCAGGGTCGAGAGCAGTCAAGACCTGAGCTAGGGTGAGCATCTTGAACTTCTCCTTCCGGAGGAAGCGATTGACGTTCCGGAGGTCCAAGATAGGACGCATGTCCTCCTTGTCCTTTTTGGGCACCAGAAAGTAGTGGGAGTAACAACCACGCCCTACTTCTGGGGTCGAAACGCGTTCGATGGCCCCCTTGGCCAAGAGGGCCGCAACTTCCTTCGGAAGAAGCACCAAGTGATCCCCTGACTTGCGGTGGTATTGGGGTGGCATGGCTGGGGGGGTGGTCACGAAGGGGAGGGAGTAGCCCCTTCGGACAATCTCCAAGACCCACTTGTCCGAGGTGATGGCACGCCAGGGGTGAAGTTGATGGCGGACCCTGCCCCCTATTGGCGTGCTGTGCACCTGAAAGGAAGGACTAGGAGGGCTTGGAGGCCGTGGACGGGGCGGGGGTGGTGGCCTGACCCGCACGCTGGTTACCCGACCCTCCTCGGCGGGAGCCACGTCCTCGGCCACGCGAAGACGCCTGCTGCGCGGGCCGGTGGCTGGGCAGTGGACGTGACTGGGCGCCCCTTCCGTGGCCACGAAAGGGGCGAAAAGCAGACTGTTGCGGAGGGCACACAGCAGAAAGGCCTTAAAACGCTCCAACGCATGGTCTGCCTTATTGCCGAAAAGGCCGACACCATCAAAGGGCATGTCCATAAGAGTGTTTTGGACATCACCCTAGAAACCAGTGGTTCTCAGCCAGGCGTGACCACGCAGCGCCACTGTCGTCGCAAGCGATCTGCCTAGCGAGTCGGCGGTATCTAGGCCACATCTGATGGTATACTTCGCCGCATCCCTTCCTTCCGCAATGGCGCGGGAAAGCAGTGCCTGGACCTCCTCAGGACACTGGGGCAGAACCTGCGCCAACGAATCCCATGAAGAGTGGGAATATCGGCCCAAGAGGCAAGTGGTGTTGACAGACCGCAAGCCAGCACTGGAGGAAGAAAAAACCTTCTTCCCAAATTGATCCAGTTTTTGGATTCCCTATCCGGGGGAGCGGTAGGGAAGGCGCTCTGGGAAGCAGAGGCTTGGACAACCAAGCTCTCAGGGGTGGGGTGTTGGGAGAGAAACAGGGGTCGCCCGGAGCAGGGCGATGGCGTCGGGCTACGTTCCTATCCACAGGAGCCCCTGTGGTGGGCTTGGACCAGGTGCCCAAAAGAACGTCAGAAACTGCCTTGTTGAAAGGCAGCTGTGGCTCCGAGGAGGTAGCCGCCGGCTGAAGCACTTCCGTCAGGATGTTAGTCCTGACAGCCACTGTAGGTAACTGGAGGTGTAAAGCCTCAGCTGCCCTACGCAACACCGTTGCAAAGTTTGCTCCCTCCTCCGTTGCCACGGAAGGAGGAGACAGCATGCCAGAGTCAGGGGAGGTGTCCAGACCACTGGCATCCCCAAGTTCCTCAGCCCAGTCCTGATCGAACTCACATTGGGCAGTGAGAGGGTCCTCAGACCCCTCCCAGTCCTCTTCGTCCTCCAAGACAGGTTCAAAGTAAGGAGGAGGGACATGCGGGACCCAAGGTCTCATCGGCGCCGGAGCCGTGTCCGGATCCGGAGAGAACCGGGGTACGACGACGCCCGGAGCCCCGGGCGGCGCCGGGAACAGCACCGGTGAAATCGGCGCCGGTGGAGGTGTCGTCAGGTCAACCGGCATCGATGGGGGTTGCGGCAACACCGGAGCCGGGGTCGAGGCCGGGGCCGGGACCGGAGTCGCCAGCGACCCAGAAGGGTCCGCGGGGCCCGAAGGCGCACCGGGGGGACCTTGAGGCCCGAAGAGGCGGGCCATGGCCGACAGGAACTCCTGCATTTCGGCCGGAGTCGCCGCCGAACCCGGGAAGGGCGGGTAATGCGGCGGCGGCTCCACAGGCACTCCCGGAGCCGCGGGGGTGGGAACGGTGCCGACAGGACCCTCAGCCGAGTCGCGAGACCGGCGAGGGGAAGTCGTCGAGCGATGACGCTTCTTCGACTTCTTGTGCTTCGACTTACCGGAGGAGTGCGAAGACTTGGACCCCGACGACCGATGAGGACTCCGCGACCGGCCCCTCGACCTCTCACGTGACCGGGGCTTGGATTGGCGCGGAGCGGACTGCCGGACCTCGAGGAGCTTTCGAGACCGCTCTCGCAAAGCCTTCGGATGCAAGGCCCGGCAGTCGGGGCACGACTTGGAGCCGTGGTCGTGTCCGAGGCAGTAGAGACAGTCTCGATGCGGGTCCGTGATCGACATCATCCGACCACAGGCGTCGCATGGCTTGAAGCCGGGCATCCCTACTGACACCGTCGGAGTCGAACGACTCGAGAAAAAACAGTGATAAAAAATCACAAAAACTTAGTCAAAAAATGACTAGGGCACTGCTCTTCCCAGATCTGCGCTTACTGGGGCGGAAAAAGAAAGAACTGACGTCAGCGCGCAGGGGCGGCGTCTAAGTACTGCCCGCGACGTCATCCCGGCGATCCCGACGCCGACGACGGACGCGGAGCCGCACGACGCCGCCTACCGACGCGCAAGGGTACTGCTACGCAAAACTTTCCGGATCCAGCCTGACGCCTGGGGATATTCTAAGGTAAGGAATCTGTCACTAACGTGTCTCTCTCAGATAATTAAATTTACTAAGGGCCATATTATCAAGAACGGCGATAACATTATCGCCGCTTTAGCGGCAGGAAACTGCCGCTAAAGCGGCGATAAGGGGCTTGATAATATGCCCTATAGAATTCCAATAGAAGCCCAGGTTTGATGTCCTTCACACCAGAACCTGGGCTTCTATTGAATTCTATAGGGCATATTATCAAGCCTCTTATCGCCGCTTTAGCTGCAGTTTCCTGCCGCTAAAGCGGCGATAATGTTATCGCTGTTCTTGATAATATGGCCCTATATCTGATGGCGATGATTATGGTATAAAAATGATACAGTGTTACAGATATGATGAGCTGACATATACACTTGTGTGATGTAGGCTACTTATGCCCTGACAACATTCTATTTATTGTGCCGTTATTTCTTGGCTTTGTAGCTTACTCTTGCCCATATCAATTACACCTCAGCAAAGTCTTTTGTTTAACATTGCTCTGGATGTTTTGACGTTCGATGCTGTCATTTGCATAGTATATTCAAAGAGAACCCCATAAGGGATTTATTAGCATGGCGTGAGCAATAAAGATAAACTGGTTTCATCCCATGCTCATGTCTTTTATGAGTGGTCACGTAATTATATCTGATACTTAGAGGGTCGTTATGATGGCGGGCGGACAAAGTCCGCCCGCCACCGCAATGGCAAACGGGACCGCCCGCAAGAGGTGCGGCGGTCCCGCCATGTGTATTAGGATGCCACTGCCACGGTGGCATCCCGTATAGTTCACATTGCGGCTGGCGGTGCTGTCAGCAGCACCCGCCGCAATGTGGAAAACGCATGTTGTGCATTTGAATGCACAACGTGACAGGCACCGCGCGGTGCCTGCCACCTTGTGCATTCAAATGGTACCCCCCCATGTGCACCCCCCACCCTCCCAAAACCCTGGGGGCCTGCACCGGGCCCCCAGAAGCAAAGACCACATGCCTTTCCATGGCGGCAACATCGCCATGGAAAGGCTGCTTTCCGCCACCATCCTAATATGGATGGCGGTGTCTTGCAGACACCGCCACCATGTTAGAGCCCTTTTCCGCCCGGTCGACGAGTCGACCGGCGGAAAAGCGGCGGACGGTCTTTCCGTCCGCCTGGGTCCCCACCGCCATCGTAATATGGCGGGGGGGCAAATGTTAGGCGGGCGGTCGAAAATAGCGGGCGGATCGCCACCGCCATACGGGCGGTGGCGATCCGCCCGCTATCATAATGACCCTCTTAGTTTGTGTGCTTTGTGAGATTTTATAATATACAATACAAAACTGTTTTTAGTAGAGCCTCCAATGTATCTGTTAATGGGAGACCACAACAAGTATGACAAATTGGTGCGATGTTTAGATTTATAATTAATGTAACTTTGCCTAGTGAGTTGGTTGGTTTATGCAATATTGTAATTTATTTTTATAAATTAGATGGTGTAATGAAAAGATGGCGTGAGGACTGAAGACTGAGGGCTCCAATCATATACCCAAGTTCGTAACGACAATAATGACCATTGTTACCTATGATATTACCTTTGTGAGAATTTATAATGTATGACATCTAAGTTTTGGTCATGTTAACTTACATAATTCAGTTATGTATATGCTGATATATAACAAGATTTTCTCAGTATCTATTACATTGCTGTGGGCTTACACTACCTACATCTCTACCTATTGCATGATGCCATTACTGTACTGGTCGCTGTTTTTGATTGTCCGATATCCATATCTAGAATATATATGGATGCTTAGTGGCGTCTGGTTGGAACGCCGATAGCATGCGTCAGCGCTGGAGATATGGCAAGGAGGATAATGCACATAACACCCAGTCCGCCATAAGCACATTGGAACTTGTATTTTACTTGCTTTTATATTGTTCTGGGGACATAAGTGATATTTCATTGTCAGTTTATTGTCAGTTGACCTTATATAAGAACTCCTAATGGTGGTGGACTAGAACGCTGAGAACACATGTATGGGTGTGGAGCCACATAATGGGAGTTTATGGACCTCATTGGTCACTTGGGGTGATCGACTCAATGGGCATGGATTTTCTGGCACTCCACATGAAACTGGCGGTTTCCTGAGTGCATAGTGACTTTGAAGTGGGTGCGGATACAGAGTTTTGCAAAAGGTGCTGGAACAAACAATGTACCATAAACAGAAGGAACAAGCATTGGCAAAGCCAATAGGTTTCACCTCTGCAAAATCTATTGGTTTTGTTAATGCTTTTTAGACATGTTACACAGGAGGCGCTAGCTGTTGTGCAGCATGTTTTAAAGTTTTTAAAAAAAGGACTGACGTGGTCAACGCTGTCCGCATGATAGGTTTTCTTTTTTATTAAACAATAAGCCATGGTGGACAGCAGCCAGCGTTGCTGTGCAACATGTCTTTAAAAAACATTGTCAAAACCAATAGATTCCGCACAGGCGAAACCTATTGGCTTCGCTAATGCTTGTTGTATTGAGGCACGGGGAGATTAAGTGATTTGCTGTTGAACTGAGGCCGAGGCTAGGGAGAGGGTGTGGCGTGATTACGTTTGTGAAAGTGTCACTAAAAGTGTTACACATGATACTTGACAATGTCACACATAGTCTCACAGCAAACATGAAAATATCACACAAAAGCAGACTGAAACTTGGCAGCCCTGATTACATTGTATAAATGCACATCAAATATCGCTAAAGATAAGTACACAAGCACAGACTGTATTGGAGAGTTTAGAGCAGAACTAGAATATGCTTGAGATACAGTTTTTGTCGAGAATCGACAAAATTGAGTTACAGTGAATAATGACGTGGATGAGCAAGTGCTTTAAAGCTGTTGCAAAGATGTTCGAACACAATATAAAAAAACACAGAAATGAAAAGTAAATTCTACTCATAGGATTTCCTTTGTGCTTAGAAAAAAATAAGTGTTTCAATAAGGTATGTGGGGGCAGATTTACAAGCCCCTTGCGCCACTTTTGCGTCACTTTTAACATGGGAAAAGTGACGCAAAAGTGGCGCACGGGGCTTGTAAATCTGCCCCCTGATATATAGTGTGACATTGTCCAAGGTTCATGGTTAACCACTATAAACATACAATTTGAAAGGGGCTATCCAGTAAAAAAAAAAAAAGAATTTCCTTATTTTTACCAAATTCTGTATCACCTGCTATTACCAAAAAGCATTGGCAAAGCCAATAGGTCTCGGCAATGCCCGAGCTATTCGCCTTGTCAATATGAATATCTTTTAGCCATGTTGTCTAGCAGCACATCTGCTGTTCTGCTGATGCTGCTATGCCTATAACTGCTCGAGTGTCTTATTGTTATGGCAAACTCCTTCGTGAGTTCGAAAAATCTAACTCGCTTACCGGAATACAGTGAACTTGTCTTCCCGATCAAGTATTCCCAGTGTTGGAGGATTCCGGTACCTAGGCCTTTACATTACCACTAACGAGGTAGTGAACCTAGCGCAGAACATTAAAAGGGTCCCAAAGGAATTTCAGGAAGACGTAGAAAGATGGAGACGACTTCCACTGACAATAATGGGTAGAGCGGCCATGTATAAAATGGTCACGCTTCCAAAGCTGCTGTACATATTACTAAATATGTATAGTAAGATACCCGAGACAATTTTTACAACACTAAATAGTGAATTGCGCACGCTCCTACGGGACGGGGCGCATCCAAGCGTGGCATTGAAAACATTACAGCATACTCAATACAACGGGGGCCTTGCAATACCAGACATACGAGCAAACTACAGGGCGGCCCACCTAATAGTCCTTAATGAATGGGGACACGTTGCAGGAGACCATCCCACATATGCACTGGAACAGCTTCAATTTTGAAATCACACCTACCTACACTACCTATACGGAGGTAAGGGCGTCAGCCAACTGCTGCTAGTCACCCAGCGAGTAATAGAAGCCTGGAAGGGGGCGGAAATGAAGAGGGACGCTAACATTTCGAGGAGACTACCTTGTGGGAAGGGACAAGGCTACGGGAAATTAGTAAACTCCAGGGATTCAGACAATGGGACATGATTGGAATCTCCAAATTGGGAGATCTCCTAGAAGGAGGCACCCTTGCCTCCTTCGATACATTACAGACTACATACCAATGCAATGCTATGCGTACCTCAGGCTGAAACACGCATGGAGGGCAGAGGGAATAGAGACGGCAAACATCCCAGAATTTGTCCCCCTCGAGGGCAGGCTCCTGCAAGAGGAGATCTCCAATAAAGCCATCTCCTGGACATATAAAACACTACTGAGCAACATCCCCGATAAACTGGGACCACTTAGAGCCAAATGGGAGGACACCACAGGGCCATTGGAGGATATTGACTGGGAGGCGGCCCTGATGCACCCAAGGGAGGTGGCCATAAAACAGAGACTTCGACTAATACAATTTAAAATCCTCCATAGGGTCTTCTATGATAGAACACGTCTTCACAACATGGGACGAGCGCACACACCCAACTGCTTGCGCTGTAAAGCTCCCCGGGGCCAATACATACACACACTCTGGGAATGTAGCCACATCAGAGACTACTGGTCACGGATAATGGGAGAACTGAATGCAATACTCAACGCACAGCTCGAATTAGACCCCCGATATATTCTACTGGGTATCCCCACTGAAATAGATTTGCCACTTAGCAAACTCCTGCTATGCAACTTGGGGCTAGTAGTGGCCAAAAGGGACATAGCCCGTCATTGGGGAGCCCCAAACCTCCCCACTCTCACAGAGTGGAAAGCTAGCATGGATATGTATATGGTGGCAGAAAGAGTGACCTACAAGGCAAGAGGCTGCCCTCAAAAGTTCAAAAAGATCTGGTCCCCCTGGATGAACTATTATGGGCTGGAAGTGGGAGATGGAGAGGACACAACAGAGGCAGCAGGGCGGGACCCTGGGGCAGGCAGAAGTCGGATCTCCCCTCCCCCTTTTTTCTGACCCTTCCTGACCGGCCTCCAAACTAAGATTCCTATCCTCATTGATGGTAATTTCATAATAATCAAACAAAATGTGATTACAGTTGGTGTCAAGGCTGCTTCACTCTGTAACATATGTAACTTTGTAATGCTAAATATTGTTCCTCACAATTCGTGTATCCATGCTGTATGTTTTATTAATATCAATAAAAACAGTTAAAAAAAAAAGTATTCCCAGTGTTAAACCGGATCTTTGGATCCTTTCGTATACGAAAGCTGTTTATCGTTTTAACCTTGGCATTTACACATTAAAAAATTGTGTCGTTCATGCTTAACAAATGGACTAAAGAATGGAACATGTGAAGGGCGATCGCCTGACTATATTATGGCGGCGTCTACATCATAGTTATGTATTTTACATTTGACGCGCCTATAGAACGTGAGATAGTTCCAAGGATCCGGTTTAACACTGGGAATACTCGATCGGGAAGACGATAAGACACTTGAGCAGTTATTGGCATAGCAGCATCAGTTAGACTACAGGATTTATCTCTAATAAATGGTTTTCATTCATGCAGACAGTTTTAGCAACATAAATAAGGGCTGTAGATGAGCAGCATTTCGAACTCACTTAGTGGCTTGGTGCAGTTATATGAAATGCGAGCATTAAGGCGCCAGTAGTAATAGTGACATTATTGGTTTGAGCCACGATAGCGAGAGGATAGAATTGGGCCACAACAAATAATTTCACAAGACTAACTAGCTTTGTGCGATAGCTGTATGAAACTGTGTCTACATTTGATATATTTAGATACTAAGAAGTACTTTATTTTTGCATTCTCAATAGAAAAAACAAGGCATAAGGGAGGTATTGACGCCCCACAGAATATTTGAATTCGAAAACACAGGTCTAGCCAAAAGTACAACTGCTTTTACATGAAGCACAGCCACGATCTAACGACGGGTGCAAGCCATAGTAAAGAGGAATATAACGAGGGTAAGCAATGAGATTGGGAGCTTAAGGCTGTTGTAAGGTGTGAATATTGTAGTATATTATACTTATTGCTTTGTAGACATGTAGATTCACATGAATTTTAATGAAAGGAAGTACTAACAACACTACGAGGGTGATCTTCTATTAATTTCCCTAATTGACGCCTTATAATTTGGAAAATACATCAAAAGTAAGTCCATGTGATTAAAAAATAGAGAATAACAATAAATGAACAAATAGGCAATATATTATGGTCCTATAAAGAATAGGGGAACGATGTAGTAATCTGTGGGTCCCCACAATCTGAATACCTCAATGAGATATTTTGCTTTTTTTAAAACCAATTAAAGGTTTTAATATGATATAGATTGATTTGGGTGATGAAATGCATATCCCTTTAGGGGATATCCCTGCATACCCATATAATCTGATGTTAAAAATGACAAAATATAACTGATTAGAAGATGTTATGGTGGATTGATTTGGTAGAAGTATTTATAATATGTATGAGTGTTTTGTGAGGGGTTTTAGTAATTCATGTTAATTAAGTTGAGCCTGTTTTTTGTAAACATAACTGACCTCTATTAATCTCTATGGTTGCAAGCAATATGTTTTTCATTTGTTTTTATTTCAATAGAGAACATCATTGTTAAAGTTTTGTCCTGAAGAAGGTGGAGTAGACCAACGGTGATCCACCGAAACGCCGCGTTGACAACTTGATATTTTTATAAACTGTTTCTGGTAATTTGTGAATAGAATATTAAGTTTTTGTAGACTTTTAAGAGAAGATTTAGATGCATTGACTTTGGAGGACATTATTTCATGTGTATAAAATAGTGACGTTCTACTTAAACAATGCAGTGAAACTGTCACAAAGGACAAGATCGATAATTTTAGTGATTTGTCCATATGCAATAAGTGTTGATAAACCCTCTTCTTCTCTCTTCTTTTGATATTTTCATGATTGTTTTTAGCTATGAATTGTTGATATTGTTTTTATGTGATTTTACCAGAGAACAAAAATAGTATTTTTAATAAAAGGACAGATATCTTTGCAATTAACAGGTCTCATTGTATGATTGACAGGATGAAAGAGTATTGTTGAATATATGTTGTGTGAAAAGTTGCAGGTAAATACATATACATTAGACACGAGTGACATTTTCCTGTTTGTTAATGTAAGGTGCTCCAATACCTTCGGATGGTGCTGGTGCTATATAAAACTGCACCAAAAGAAATGTGAAAAGCAGAGTCAGGGGCGGAGGGGATCTGTGCAATGGAGTTTAACGGGGAAAGCAGGGACTGGCAGGAGGTGGACGGGCAACCAAGAGCAAATGTGGGCTGCCACGGGGAGTTTAAGTGATTTGGCCGTAATGTGGAACTGAGGCCGAGGCTAAGGAGATGATGTGGCGTCCTCTTGGGAGAGAATGTGTTGTAAGGGCCACAGTTGCGGACTATGAAGCTGGCAAACTGGGTTTGAGTTACGGCGTCAGATTAACATCCTTGATTCAAGTCACTTAATCTCCCCGTGCCTACAAAAATGAGTGTGCCCTTGTGTAAAGGAACTGGTGCTAATATAAAGCGCTCCAATACCTTCGGGTGATGTTGGTGCTATATAAAACTGCGCAACAAAGTGACTGGTGCTCATGTAAAGTGCTCCAATACCTTTGGGTGGTGTTCGTGTTTTATAAACTGCAATAAAAAAAAGTAATGGGAAAAGCAGGCTCGGGGGAGGTGGGGATCTGTGGACAGCAATGGGAGGGGGCAAGCAGTGATGGGTGGGAGATGGTGATGGGTGGGAGATGGTGGTGGGCGGAAGTGCAACCAACAACAAATGCTGGCAAGCACGGGGAGATTAAGTGATATATGAAGTAATGTCAAGATGTTGAGTTTATGGCACCTCTGCAGGCACACGAGGGAGGAAAGCGACAACCAACTGGGAGGAGAGAAGACGGACGGCACTCATAATAATAAATGAATAAAAATATTGAAATTCCGTAAGAAGCATAGCAGCACAAATCACATGAAGCCATCAAACACGCTTGCTCACAGAGCAAAAAGTAGGTTGGAAAAGCGGATGAAAAGTTAAAAACGAGTACTTGGGTCAAGCTCCACTGATAAGAAAAACACATGAAGAACAACAGGAAATAGCATGCTACAACCAACAGAAACCAAGGAAAATAAAGTGGCAAGCCCACGAACAAATAAAAAGTAAGGGCGGGCTGTAAGCCCCTTTTAAGATTTATATTTGATTACAAGAGATTTCACAAGCAGCTGGCGAACCTAAAAAGGCTTAGAGTAGGCACGTTTTTTAACTACACACTTTGTACTTCCGCTCACAGATAGCAGGCTTGTAGACCTGCGTATTCTGTGGATGAGCAGAATCTATCTAAAGGAGAGTGATTATTCACAAGATTCATGAATTAATTGCTTGACGACCTGCAAATCTGCTTCCAAAGACATTACGAATGCAGTTAAGTACATGGAAGCAAAGGTAGAGATGCTCATGGACAAAATGCTATCCACTGAAAAACTACAGAGGAAAGTCAGCAAGTGGATGGCCTGATTCCAACTATGCCCAACATGGCGGCAAAGGGTGCCTGCATTGTAAGGAGGATTGCTTTTGTGCAGGAAGGGGCAATTCAGAGAGGCATTTTCCTCTTTCTATGTGTGCTGCAGTATGCAGCACACAGAGAAAGAGGGGAAAAACGAAGAGAAATAAACACATTTCTCCTCGTTAAGCCTCACCTGGGGAGGCGTAGGTTTTGGGCGCATTCTTAGGTCTACCACTCTGGTAAATCTGGGAATGCGTCAAAATCCATAGATGTTTCATAGGAACACCCACGCAATGCCCATTGAAATGCCTCCCTGGCACAGAGTAATGCAACAAAGCGATTTGCGCTACATTAATACTCGAGATTTATGAAGTCACTCAGGGCTTCATAAAACTCATTTTTAATTTGCGTCTGTTAGATTTGGGGGTCTCTGGTTGGCAGAGGTAGGTACCTTTGTCCAAATAGGGACCCTTGAGTCTAGTCAGGGAAAGTAGGTACACTCCTGAAAGAACCCCTGCTCACCCTCTTGGTAGCTTGGCACGAGCAGACAGGCTTAGTAAAGCATTTGCGAACATATACAGTAATCAAGGGACAACACTACAAATGGACACCACACAGGTTGTATATTTATAAAAATAAGAATATTTTATATAGAATTACCACAAGACCATAAACGACAAAAATAATCCACAATACTGTCAAAAATCAAGAGTTCTGGTTAAAAATGCTTAAATCAAGGTTCTGTGCGAGTCGGTAGCCTTCTCCGGCTACTGCGATGTAAAGAACAAACAGAGTCTATCAACGGAGCCGGGTTCAGGAGCTGGCGTCGATCAGTCCGGACAGCGGTGCGAGTCGGGCGGTGCGTCGCGAAGCTTGCGAGGCGGTGCCCAACTCCAGTGCGGTCACAGGACTCGAACTCAGCAACAGTGACCGTGTCGGTCGGACCAGATGGATTCGGTGTAGCGAGGCGTTGCAAGGTGCGGTGCTCACAGGTTATGGTGCAGGCTGCGGCTCGTTGACGGAGTCGGGGAGAAAAAGGCCGTGCGTTGCAAGATGCAGGCGTTGCTCGATGCGGTGCCAACATGACACCGAGCCGGTCGGGAGAGTCGGTCACAGCTCCCTACCTCTGTAGCCACTGAAACAGAGTTCCCAGCAGCAATTCACAAAGGGGGTGAAGTCCAATGGTACTGGGACTTCGATCAGGGGGCAAGCTCTCTTCCAAGCCCTTGGAGATCCTTCACAAGTTGATGAAAGTCACAGCAAAGCAAAAGTTCCTTTCTCCTTTCTTTGGCAGTCAGGCAAACCACTGCAGGCCAATCCCCCAAGCAGCACTTCAGGCTTAGGGATAGTCTCTCCTCAGTTTCTTCTTGGTTCCGCTCCTCAGCAAAGGTTTCTTCTTGTTCCCAAAAGTGATCTAATTTTCCTGGGGTCTGGGTGCCCCTCTTATACCCTGATTCTCTTTGTTCTCTGGAGGCAGAGAGGCCTTTGCCTAGCTTAAACGTTCTGTGCAGCTTTGGAGCACTCTGTGTACATGTCTCCTTCTTTTCCTTTCAGAATGTGGGGCAGGGTACTCAGACGCCCGGCAGGAGGTGTACATGTCTCCTTCTTTTCCTTTCAGAATGTGGGGCAGGGTACTCAGACGCCCGGCAGGAGGTGGAGCCAGCATTGTGGAAGGCAGGCACAGCCCTATTCAGACCCAGATGCAACTCCTCCCTCCACCAGATGCAACTCCTCCCTCCACTCTGGATGCAGATCTCTCTATTCAGCCCTGTGCTGCCTCACCCTGTCTCCTGTGGCCACCCCCAGCCCCTGTCACGCACAAACCAGACACACAATACACAAGCTGGCAGAGGCAGGCTGGATAGTTAGGCAAGAAAATACCCACTTTCTAAAAGTGGTATTTTCAAACACAGAATGTTAAAACCAACTTCACTAAAAGATGTATTTTATCATTCTGAGTTCAGGCATACTAAACTCGAATTTCTACCTAGTTCCCTGAGTCAGTTTAGGATTATAAGATGTTATAATCAAACTGCCCATTCTGGCCTATGGGGAACAGGTAGCCTTGCAATAGTGAAAACGAAAATGGCTGTAATTCACTATTAGGACATGCCACACACACCAGGCATGTCCCACCTTATCCTTACAATGCACCCTGCCCGTAGGCCTACCATAGGGGTGTCTGATATGAAGAAAAGGGAAGGTTTGGGGACTGGTAGGTGGGTGCACTTACCAAGTCGACATGGCAGTCACAGACTGCACACAGGCCCTGCAATGGCAGGCCTGAGACACACTTTACAAGCTACTTCTGTGGGTGGCACAACCAGTGCTGCAAGCCCACCAGCAGCATTTGATTTACAAGCCCTGGGCACACTCAGTGCACTGTACTAGGGTCTGACAGTAATTCAAATAAGCCAAACATGGAGTCACTAATTCACATCACAATTTACAATAGGGAGCACTTGCACTTTGGCACTGATTAGCAGTGGCAAAGTGCCCATGAGCATCTAGTCCAGCAAAAACATATCGACAACAGTGGAGGCATTATGAAAAAATGGAAGGGAGACCCACGCCAAGGATGCCAGGTCTAACACGTGTCCCCTCCAGCTGAAATGTGGGGAGAACTATCCTACCCCTAGGGAGTTCTCATCACTAAGGCGGAAAAATCTGGACAGACCATCAGCATTGGTGTGTTCTGTACCAGGGCGGTGTTCCACCGTAAAGTCCATCCCCTATAGGGAAATGGACCACCTCAACAGCTTTGGATTCTCACCCCTCATCTGCATCAACCATCTGAGGGGCTTGTGGTCTGTCTGAACCCGGAAGTGAGTCCCAAACAGGTATGGTCTCAGCTTCTTCAGTGCCCAGACCACAGCAAATGCCTCACGCTCAATAGCACTCCATCTCTGTTCCCGGGGAAGTAACCTCCTACTGATGAAGGCTACAGGTTGGTCTAGGCCCTCCTCATTGATCTGTGATAGAACAGGCCCTACACCATGATCTGAAGCGTCCGTCTGAACAATGAACTCATTGGAGAAGTTGGGTGCCTGGAGCACAGGCGCCGTGCACATGGCAGTCTTCAAGGTGTCAAAAGCTTTTTGACAGGCGTCAGTCCAAATCACTTTCCTGGGCTGCTTCTTGGAAGTCAGCTCTGTCAAGGGGGCAACAATGCTGCCATACCCCTTGACGAATCTCCTGTAATACCCGGTGAGCCCTAGGAAGGCTCTTACCTCTGTCTGGGTCTTGGGGGGCTCCCAAGCCAGAATGGTATCAATTTTCAGTTGGAGGGGTGCCACCTGGCCGCTCCCAACCTGGTGTCCCAAGTACACCACAGAACCCTGCCCAATCTGGCACTTACTTGCCTTGATTGTGAGGCCTGCCCTCCGCAGCGCCATCAACACTTCCCAGAGGTGGCGCAGATGTTCTTCCCAACTGGCACTGAACACTGCGATGTCATCCAGGTAGGCGGCACTGAAATCCTCCAGTCCAACCAACACCTGGTTGACCAACCTCTGAAAGGTGGCAGGAGCATTCTTCATCCCAAAGGGCATCACCCAGAACTGGTAGTGCCCATCTGGTGTGGAGAATGCTGACCTCTCTTTTGCCCCATCAGTCAAGGCGATCTGCCAGTACCCAGACGTTAAGTCAAACTTGCTGAGGTACCGTGCAGCCCCTAACCGATCTATGAGCTCATCAGCTCTGGGGATGGGGTGGGCGTCAGTCCTGGAGACGGAATTGAGTCCCCTGTAGTCCACACAGAACCGGAGTTCTGGTGTGGCACCAGGTGCGGCAGCCTTTGGAACCAAGACCACTGGGCTGGCCCAACGGCTGTTAGAGGACTCAATCACCCCTAGCGCAAACATCTTGGAGACCTCCTCCTTGATGCAGGCTCTGACCCTGTCAGTCACCCTGTAAGCCTTGTGCTTCACAGGAAGACTGTCCCCAGTGTGCACATCATGGACGCACCAATGAGTGACACTGCGAACCAGGGAGAACAGGTCAGGGAACTGTCCCAACAGCTGGCGACAGTCACCCTGCTGCTCAGGTGTGAGAGAGGTAGAGAGGTTTCCTCCCTCCACTGATCCATCTTGCTCTCGGGCTGACAGGAGGTCAGGAAGAGGCTCGGTCTCCTCCTCCATCCCATCATCTGTAGCTAAGAGCATGCCCACTTGGGACCTCTCCAAGTGGGGCTTTAGGCGGTTCACATGCAGGACCCGCAAGGGGTTCCTGGGAGACTGCAAGTCCACCAAGTAGGTAACTGGACTCTTGCGCTCCACCACCGTGAAAGGGCCGGTCCACCTGTCCTGGAGCGCACAGGGCTCCACAGGGGCCATGACCCACACTTTCTGACCAGGCTGAAGCTCGACCAGAGTGGCATTCTGGTCGTACCACCGCTTCATCTCCTCCTGGCTGGCTTACAGATTTGCCTCAGCAAGCTCTCTGAAACGCCTAGTCTGGTTCCTGAAGGCCAGCCTGTAACTGTATACATCCTGGGGAGGTTTCCTGGGAGATTGCTCCCAGCCTTCCTTGACCAAACTCAGAGGTCCTCGCACCGGGTGTCCATAGAGGAGCTCAAAGGGGCTGAACCCTAGAGACTTCTGTGGCACCTCTCGGTATGCAAACAACAGGCAAGGTAAGAGGACGTCCCATTTACGCCTCATGGGTTCTTCCAGACCCATAATCATGCCCTTGAGAGTTCGGTTGAATCTCTCAACCAGCCCATTTCCTTGAGGGTGGTAAGGAGTGGTGAACTTGTAAGTTACACTGCACTCCTGCCACAGGGACTTCATGTACTTGGACACGAAGTTGGTACCTCTGTCAGACACCACCTCTTGAGGGAATCCCACACGTGAGAAAATTCCCATCAGTGCCCGTCCCACCACGGGGGCCGTCACTGTCCTCAGAGGGATGGCTTCAGGGTACCGGGGGGCATGGTCCACCAAGACCAGGATAAACCTGTTGCCCATGGCTGTCTTGGGGTCCAGTGGCCCCACAATGTCAATACCCACCCGTTCAAAGGGGGTGCTGACCACAGGGAATGGCTGGAGAGGAGCCTTCTGCTTCCTCCCACTCTTTCCACTTGCCTGGCAAGTCTGGCATGTCCTGCAGTGAGTGGCGGCACTCCTGCGCATCTGGGGCCAATAGAAATGGGTGACAGGCCTTTCAAAGGTCTTGTCCTGCCCCAGATGTCCTGCTAACGGTACATCATGAGCCAACCCCAGTAGGAAGGCTCTGAAGCGCTGGGGTACCACCAGCACACGGGCTGACCCAGGCTCAGCAACCTTAGGCTCTGAATACAGGAGACCATTCTCCCAGTAAATCCAATGTGATCCAGACTGATCACCTGCTGCCTGGTCTGTTGCCTGTTGCCTCAGACCCACGAGAGAAGGGCATGTGTTCCGCTCCTCGCAGAACTCTTCCCTGGAGGGTCCTCCTTCTTGCTGCCAATGGGTCAGCTCAGGTAGGTCCCCCAGTTCAGCTACCTGTTCCCCTGTAGGCTCCAGGGCATCCCCCTCAGGGTCTGCCTCCTCCTGGACCGTGGGAACTTCGGGGGCTGGTTTCCCACGCCCCTGCCTCCTCTCTCTCCGGCAGGCACCTGGGCCTCCCTCTCAGGCTCCAGGTCCTCTTGAACACCTTTAGCTGCCATTGACTGGGTGGTCACACATGCCCAATCAGGCAAGCCCAACATTTCTAAATGCGCACTCCGCTCCACCTTAGCCCAAGGTGAGCTCTCCAAATTGTTCCCTAACAAACAGTCAACAGGCATGGCTGGCCTCACAGCTACTTGAAGAGTACCCGAGTCCCCCCACTCAAAGGGAACCTGAGCCACCTTGCAGTGACTCTCTGTGTTGTCAGCGGCAACAACCGGATAGAATGCATCAGGGACAACCTGCTCTTTAGACGCCAGGTGACACTTGACAGCTGTCACACTGGCTCCTGTGTCTCTCAGAGCCTCCACCCTATGGCCATTGATGGTCACCCACTGCCTGTATTTTTTAGTGTTATCAGGCAGCTGGGTCCTAGGGATCATCTCAGAGTCTTCTAATGAGACAAGGGAAAACACTGTGGGATCCCCCCCACCTTGGGCACCCCACTCCTCCCCCAGGGCTACACTAGCCAACTGCCGGGGGACTGCACCAGTGGGTGCTGGTTTTCCATGCAAAGGGCAACGAGGATCGTTTGCCTTGTGGCCAGGGTCGCCACACTTGTAACACACCAGTGGTCCCTGGTGAACAGGGGGCCTGTCAGGGCCACTGGCTTCTTCTCAGGGGAGGCTGGGAACCTTTCCCTTGGTTCCCTTGGGGTCTACTTTGGGGCCCTTTATGGAACTCCCTCTGTTTACCCTTGTCCCCCCACTCTTCTGCTGGGGACCCTGCCCACCCTTGGCGGAGTCTCCCACGTGACCCTTGTGGACCCGGGTACTCACTCAGCGGTCCGCCTCCTCAGCAAGCTGCCTAGGGTTAGTCAGCTTACTATCAATCAGGTGCTGGCGTAGCTCAGGAAAACAATTACTGGACAAGTGCTCCCATGCAATCAAATCAAAGAGCGCCTGAAAATCAGTCGCTTTGCTACCCTTCACCCAACCATCCAATGCTCTGCAAAAAAAAGTCACGTATTCAACCCAGGTACTG
This sequence comes from Calotriton arnoldi, assembly GCA_963921515.1. NCBI lineage: Eukaryota > Metazoa > Chordata > Amphibia > Caudata > Salamandridae > Calotriton > Calotriton arnoldi. The sequence continues at coordinate 4,221,137 of CAWUFW010000174.1, forward strand.
CCTTTAATCTTCTTACAGTTCCTGAACCTCTGCCTATAAAGCTCAGGGGTCAAACCATATCTAGACATTAATGCTTCCTTCATGTGGCTGTATGAATTGCAGACTTCAGAGGGCAAGTCCAACAAGGTATCCCGCCCTTCACTAAGGAACCGACCCCACAACCCTGCTCCCCAATCCTTCTCAGGGACTCGGTGGGAAGTCATGGCTACCTCATAGGCCCTAAACCATTGCCCAATATCATCATTCTTAAAAATTCCTTCACCACATCTTTGGGAATATACACCCTAGGTTCAACAGGCATGGACGGTGTGCTGCCACCAGAGGGAGTAATCTCTAAGCTTTTGGCCTTCAATTCCAACTCCTCAAAACCTTCTCATGTTCAAACTGCATTTTCTTTTCTTCTAGGGCTAATTTCCTAGTTTGCATTTCAAATTCTAACTGCCCATTCAGCTTGAGCTTGGTCAGCTCCATTTCGTGCATCCTGCTCTCTTTCCTGTCCTCCAACTCTTCTGGAGACAGACCTCTGGCAGAAACACTGCTACCTACTGGGGAAGGTGGTCTTCCAGCCCCTAGACCCAATAGCCCCTCCAGCTGCCCTTCTGCATTCTCTGCCCCCTCCACAGGGGCACTCCTTGATTCGACCCAGGCCCTCAGCGCCTTTTGGAGGTCCTCCTTCCTGGAGAGCCCGGTCATGGACACTTTAAACTTTTTGCAGAAATGCTTGAGCTGCTTGAGGGTGTAGCATTCCTAGCCTCTCCTCTTCCCAATCACACTCAACAGAGGCTACTGATGCTGGTTTCTCCATGGTGATTAAACTTGGCAGTTGCAAAAATAGAAAATCCCAGAAAAAATGCTATCAAAGAGTATGCGGTTGCGTTTTGGTCTGCACTCACTAGGTAGTGTTCACCAATTACTGTACATGAGTCACAAATGCAAGTCCAAAATCCTCACCGCTGACCACCAATGTTAGATTTGGGGGTCTCTAGTTGGCAGAGGTAGGTACCTTCGTCTAAATAGGGACCCTTGAGTCTAGTCAGGGAAAGTAGGTACACTCCTGAAAGAACCCCTGCTCACCCTCTTGGTAGCTTGGCACGAGCAGACAGGCTTAGTTCAGAGGCAGTGTGTAAAGCATTTGCGAACATATACAGTAATCAAGTGACAACACTACAAATGGACACCACACAGGTTGTATATTTATAAAAATAAGAATATTTTATATAGAATTACCACAAGACCATAAACGACAAAAATAATACACAATACTGTCAAAAATCAAGAGTTCTGGTTAAAAATGCTTAAATCAAGGTTCTGTGCGAGTCGGTAGCCTTCTCCGGCTACTGCGATGTAAAGAACAAACAGAGTCTATCAAATCCAGCTGACCGCGTCGATACGGGCCAGCACAGCGTAGACGGACTCGGTCACAGTACCTTTTACTTGAAGCGGCAGGCACGAGCGTGCGAGCCGGATGGCTGAACGTCGCGGTCGCGTTGCAAAATGGAAGCCTTGCAGGACGCGTTGTCCCTCGATGCGGTGCAGGCAGCGGCTCGTTGACGGAGTCGGTGAGACCAAGGTCGTGCGTTGCAGGGCAAGACGGTGCTTCGATGCGATGCTGGCAGATTACGGTGCGGCGACGGAGCCGGGTTCAGGAGCTGGCATCGATCAGTCCGGACAGCGGTGCGAGTCGGGCGGTGAGTCGCGAAGCTTGCGAGGCGGTGCCCAACTCCAGTGCGGTCACAGGACTCGAACTCAGCAACAGTGACCGTGTCGGTCGGACCAGATGGATTCGGTGTAGCGAGGGGTTGCAAGGTGCGGTGCTCACAGGTTACGGTGCAGGCAGCGGCTCGTTGACGGAGTCGGGGAGACCAAGGCCATGCGTTGCAAGATGCAGGCGGTGCTCGATGCGGTGCCAACAGGACACCGAGCCGGTCGGGAGAGTCGGTCACAGCTCCCAACCTCTGTAGCAACTGAAACAGAGTTCCCAGCAGCAATTCACAAAGGGGGTGAAGCCCAATGGTCCTGGGACTTCGATCAGGGGGCAAGCTCTCTTCCAAGCCCTTGGAGATCCTTCACAAGTTGATGAAAGTCACAGCAAAGCAAAAGTTCCTTTCTCCTTTCTTTGGCAGTCAGGCAAACCACTGCAGGCCAATCCCCCAAGCAGCACTTCAGGCTTAGGGATAGTCTCTCCTCAGTTTCTTCTTGGTTCCGCTCCTCAGCAAAGGTTTCTTCTTGTTCCCAAAAGTGATCTAATTTTCCTAGGGTCTGGGTGCCCCTCTTATACCCTGATTCTCTTTGTTCTCTGGAGGCAGAGAGGCCTTTGCCTAGCTTAAACCAGTTCTGTGCAGCTTTGGAGCACTCTGTGTACATGTCTCCTTCTTTTCCTTTCAGAATGTGGGGCAGGGTACTCAGACGCCCGGCAGGAGGTGGAGCCATCATTGTGGAAGGCAGGCACAGCCCTGTTCAGACCCAGATGCAACTCCTCCCTCCACTCTGGATGCAGATCTCTCTATTCAGCCCTGTGCTGCCTCACCCTGTCTCCTGTGGCCACCCCCAGCCCCTGTCACGCACAAACCAGACACACAATACACGAGCTGGCAGAGGCAGGCTGGATAGTTAGGCAAGAAAATACCCACTTTCTAAAAGTGGTATTTTCAAACACAGAATGTTAAAACCAACTTCACTAAAAGATGTATTTTATCATTCTGAGTTCAGGCATACTAAACTTCGAATTTCTACCTAGTTCCCTGAGTCAGTTTAGGATTATAAGATGTTATAATCAAACTGCCCATTCTGGCCTATGGGGAACAGGTAGCCTTGCAATAGTGAAAACGAAAATGGCTGTAATTCACTATTAGGACATGCCACACACACCAGGCATGTCCCACCTTATCCTTACAATGCACCCTGCCCGTAGGCCTACCATAGGGGTGTCTGATATGAAGAAAAGGGAAGGTTTGGGGACTGGTAGGTGGGTGCACTTACCAAGTCAACATGGCAGTCACAGACTGCACACAGGCCCTGCAATGGCAGGCCTGAGACACACTTTACAAGCTACTTCTGTGGGTGGCACAACCAGTGCTGCAAGCCCACCAGCAGCATTTGATTTACAAGCCCTGGGCACACTCAGTGCACTGTACTAGGGTCTGACAGTAATTCAAATAAGCCAAACATGGAGTCACTAATTCACATCACAATTTACAATAGGGAGCACTTGCACTTTGGCACTGATTAGCAGTGGCAAAGTGCCCATGAGCATCTAGTCCAGCAAAAACATATCGACAACAGTGGAGGCATTATGAAAAAATGGAAGGGAGACCCACGCCAAGGATGCCAGGTCTAACAGCGTCACTCTTGCATCACGTTGCGTGGTGAGAGAGTGACACTTTTTAAAACTTTTCCCACTTTATATATGTGCTGTATGGTACAGCACAAATTCAAAGTTGGAAAAGAAAGTAGAAATAAAAGCATTTCTTCTTGATAGCGCCTATATGAAATGGGTGCTATTTTAGAGTCAAAACCCTGTCTACTTTTTTAAGTATTCCAATGAAGGGTCCTGCCTTCCATTAAGAATCCCTACTTTTTGGCGGGTGTTAACTCCAACAGGGTATGGACCCTTGATTTCCCCATTATGTTACTTGTACAAACAAGTGAAGGCGCCTATACCCTTTTTGTAATAAGACACACTCTTGTCCAGTCCTATTTCGATCCAAATTTAATTTATTCCATTTATCAGTGTAACAATTAGAGATCCGTATGGTGAAAGAACAGCCGGCACGTGTTTCACCCCCTCTGGCTGATTGGCCTGGGGCTTTCTTAAGGCTGTTTTGATCAGATGAGATAAAAGAAAATAATAATACAATTTTGGATCATTGTCTTTATTTAGTAAGGGACTGTTGGACTTGGCCCTTTTTGGCCGGTTCACCCCTAAACTTTTTGCCTTGTATGTCAGTAGTTTTAAGTCTCTGGGCACTTTCGCACTGTGGTCCAGTGGAAAGTGCGTGCACGCTCTGTGCGCATTTAGTGAGATGGGCCTGCCCTCCCATAGGAATGCATGGGGGATATGTGTGTCCATGGTAATTCCTGGTGTGAGAGGAGTGCAGGGGCGAGTTTAGTATGTGCGAACTCGTGAGAATAAATGCTGCGCAATGGTGTGCGCAGATTTATTATAACTTGTGTAGAAATGCCACTTCTAGAAGTTGGCATTTATGTGTGCTCTGTGTCTGCCTGCCTGATGTGAATTGCATGTCTGGCTTGTGAGTGACAGGGGCAGGGTGAGTCAGCGCAGTGGTGAATAGAGAGATCTGCATCTAGATGGGAGGGAGGAGTTGCACCTGGGACCTGAATAGGGCTGTGCCTTCCCTCTACAATGCTGGCTCCACCCCCTGTGGTGCGTCTGATGTCCCTAGCCTGTCCTGTGAAAGGAGAGAGGAGCTGAGCAAAACAAAGTGCTCCAAAGCTCCCCCAAACCAGTTGCGTCTGGTTTTCCCCAGCCCTGTGCTGTGACACAAAGGGAAATGTGTATAAAAGAAGGGGCTGTGACCCCATGAAAATGTTCAGTGTGCAGTTCCTGGTTGCTGTTCCTACGGGGCGTGCTGCTGTTGGGGCCCAGGGGGGCTGCCAGGAGGGCTTGCCTCCCTGGGCCCTGCATTGCCCCTTCACCTTTGAGGACTTTTGCTTCCTCTAGCGCCTGGAAGCGCTATCCTTTATTTGCCCAGCTGAGCAGGAGCGGGGGCTGTGCAGCGCGATGCTGTTCGCCTCGTTGGAGGGAATCCCGATGCGAGGGATTCCCCCGTGATGCTCCAGTGCGCGGGTGCCCACCCCGCGTCTTTGCCTTTTATTGATGGAGCGGGAGCCCACCCGCTCTATATTTTAATTTCCGAGGGAGCCTACCCCTCATGGCTGCAGCCGAGAAGAAAACGTTGCCGGGCCGCTGCCAGCGCGACCCGGAAGTCAGGCAACCTTGCCTGCGACGTGGGCGGGGCCGGCGGCAGGACCGGAAGTGCTGGCGGTACCGGTGCGGGGCTCCCATGAGCCGAGGGGAGCCCCGGTGTGCAGAGGAAGGGAGAACGGGAGCCCACCCCGCCTCCCGGCAAAGCACTGGAGAAGTCCTGAGCCCTAGGAGAGGGCCCAGGCAGAAGAACAGTGCGTCTGGAGCCTCGCGGGCTCCACATCCAAGTCCCGGGTCCCAGGAGGGGCCCGGGTGAGCGAGGAAGACAGGAAATGTCCAGCGGGGCTCCCGTGAGCTGTTGGGAGCCCCGGAGCCGGCGAGAAAGGAGAAGTCCCGGGTCCCAGGAGGGGGCCCGGGTGAAGCCAGGAGAGGAGAAGCGGCTCCAGCGAGAAGGAGACCCGAGGAGTCCTGCGTCGGGGCAGAGGACCCGGTGAGTGGCCGCCGCCTGCTGTGTGTTGGTGCCTTTCGAGGCACGTTGCCGGTGCTTGGGGGGACTTGGGGGCATTCCTTGGCACAGTCGTAGTGCCGGATCCCTCCTCCTGAGCGGACCCGCCGTTGCGGGCCGCTCCAACGCTTGAGCATAATTGTTTCAGAGCCCAGATGGCTCCAACATAGCGCATATTTGTTTTCGAGCCCCGTGTGGCTCCCCGAGGGGCAGATGTATTGGTTGAGGGCCCAGAGGGGCCCGTGCTTTTCCCAGCGTTGGTCCCAGTTCCTTCCACAGCTGCCCCGAGAGTGAGCGGGCAGCTGCAACCTTGGTGGCACATTGATTCAGAGGGCACATTGAGCGTCCAGGCCTCAATGGGTACTTACAGCTGCCCAGCAAGTAGTGGGCAGCTGCACCGTGTAGGTTATTCTTTCTTAGGGGGACACATGTTTTAAATTTAGGAGTGAGATGCACTCCGTGGCTCCTGACTTTCACAGCTGCCCAGCAAGTAGTGGGCAGCTGCTACGTTAGGTTTGCGCAGTTGCGCACCCTTGACTTTCAGCTGCTTAGGCAGCAGCCCTGACTCTTGGACATAGGGCATTTGAGCCCCTTTAGATGGCCAGTTGGCCCAAGGGGAATGTAAGGTTTATAGGGCGCCAGGCCCTAATGTGATTCATGTGCTAATGTGATTTTGGGTGCTAGGAAATGTAATTCATGTAGTATGATTTACGCACCCTGTTTTATACCTCTAATGTAATTATGATTATGAGGTTATTTGCATACTGTGGTTATGCTGGTGAGGTTGGCGCAGAATGTAATTCGCGCCTAATGTGATGCTGTGCATAATGTGGTTTATGTTACAGGCTGATGCTAAGTACAGTGATTACCAGTGATTACTGGCTGGACGTTTATGATGTGTTCTACATTTATTATAAGTGATACATATACTAAGTTCGCTTTGTGCTGGTTCTGACAGTGGTCCAGTTGGCCCTGTCAGGTGTAAATAATCCCTTGTAAATATGACCTCGTGCCAGGTGGCACGATGTATATTATGTGAGTACTATTCTAATGTGTTTTATGATAATACAAAGGCTATTTTTGATATAACCTTGTGTGGAGTTCCTTTTTGTGGTGTGCCTAGTATGTTGTTGCTGTGGGTGTGTTGCGCAAACGCTTTACACATTGCCTCCGGGATAAGCCTGACTGCTCGTGCCAAGCTACCAAGGGGGTGAGCAGGGGTTATCTTTGGCGTGTAACTCCCTTGCCCTGACTAGAGTGGTGGTCTCTGCCTGGCTTTGGCGCAAGCCTTAGCCAACCAGAGATCCCATTTCTAACATTGGTTGTCAGCGGTGGGGATTAGGACTTGCGTTTGCGCAATACCACAGCGACAACTGGCTGCATTACAAAACTCTGCATTTTAGATAGTCACATGGAAAGGGATTATTGCTTCTGAGTTTGTTTTAAGTGTCATTTCTTTTTGAAATGTGTTGCTTGTGCACTATGAGTTGGGTGTCCTGCCAAGGAGAGAAACCAGAGAATCTGGAGGAGAGACTGCCCTTGTGCAGACTGCTATTGGGTTGGCCTAAAGCTGGAGGAGGGACTGCCCTTGAGCCATTGTGCTGGTTCTTGGGTTGGCCTGCAGCTGAGGGAGGGACTGCCCCTGTGCTGTCTGCTAGTTCTTGGGTTGGCCTACAGTGGGGACTTAATTGGTATGGAGTCACTAGCTCGGGAGGGTAGATTATCCCCTAAGTGCAGTGTGAGTTTTCTGGATTCACCAGTAAGGGTGGGATCCAGTGGTGGCAGCGAAGTGTGTGTCCAGTGCATGAATTCCCCGTCCCGTTCCCAGAGTATGGTACCTGGCGCTCAGTAAGAGGGGTGCAGGTTGAGATTCAGGGGCAGTAGATACTGTCTCACCGGTCTGGGGGGGTGTGTGTGGATAAATGGTGTGTTGCACTGGACGAGTGAGTGTGAGTTCTCTGAAATAAGGAGCTTGCTGAATACTTGGGTGTGAGTTCTCTGAAATAAGGAGCTTGCTGAATACTTGGGTGTGAGTTCTCTGAAATAAGGAGCTTGCTGAATACTTGGGTGTGAGTTCTCTGAAATAAGGAACTTGCATTGGGGAGTAACCTTGAGGGATGGTGCAGGTGTCTCCCAACCCGTGTGGCGGAGATGGTTCAGAGGAACCCAACTAGGAACCGTTATAGTGAGGAGGTTGCAAGGCCTCACATCATGTCCTGCGAGGAAGGTGTGAGACTGGGCCGTATTCCGAGCCTCAATCTCAAGTCTCCGGTACTGGATGGTTCTTAGAAGGAACACCAGGAAAGGAACCTAGTCTGTCCTGTTGGACTGTTCTGTATGGGGGACCTCCCGTGGTAGGTGAGCTGGAAGTGATTCCAATAAGAGTGGCTCAGGTGTCTTCCGTGGTGGAGGAGGTTCAGTGTAGCCCAGCTAGGTCCCGGTGTAGGGGCTCACATCTTGTCTCAAGAGGAGAAAGAGTGAGTGGTTCTGTCCCAAAGTGCCCGAAACCCAGTCTCAGGACCTGGATTGTTTCTTAAAGGGAACATCAGGTTGGGGGCCTAGGCTGTACTTGTAGGCCATTTGAGGAGGATCTCCCAGTGTCTAGAGGACGTGGAGCGTCTGTAATCAGAGCTCCAGCAGTCCTAGTGTCTGGTAGTACCACTCCCCTTGGGAGGGTGCAGAAGTCCAGAGTGAGGGGTGAGAGGGGGAAAAAGTACCCAGTGGAAGAGCCAGTGGGTCAGGGGCCAGCCAGCAGGGCTGAGTCGCCAATGAGTGACCATGGTGATGCCACTTCTGCCCTGGGTTTGCGCCGGGCAGACTGTCACACGACCCATTAGTTATGTGTCACCCTCGTGAAGTCCTGGTTCGCCGGGCATCTGACCAAAGGGTACGTCCCTGGGTTGGGGAGCCAGTAGCCGGTGTTTCCGGATCTGGACGGCAGGGCGACTGTAATCAGTGTCCTGGCCGGTTTTGCCTTCTAGGGGTACCACTTCAGTTGGGAGGGTATCGGACTCTGGAAGGGGGTGCAGAGGGAGGGAGTCCTCGCCTCTGACCCCGGTGCAGCCGGTGAATTTATTTCCCAGGTGGTAGACCAGTGATGGAGAGAGGTCCTGAACTGGTGGGAGAGTTGTGTTCTGGTAGGTGCTTCTCCTGGGAGAGCGCGAAACGTCAGAAATAGAGGTAGGGGAAGAGGATGCTTCGCCCGTGACCTCTGGTCAGCCTGAGGGTGCGGACCCTAGGTTGAAGGATTAGTGGTAGTTTGGAACTACACTGAGGGAGAGTGGAGAATGGCTATTGTATGCCAGGGGTTACTGACCCCCACTCTGGATTGGCAAGGACCAGTGGCATCTGGGTGGCCTAGGGCCTGGTCCTGGCCGTGGACAACTAAGGAGTACCGGTGGGGTAGCCTAGTTGGTCCTGAGTTTTTTTCTCTTAGATGGATTCCATGGGTTCCAAGTGGCGTAGAACCGGAGGGTGTCCCTGCAGTGCGGGCCCGCGTCCGTGTTCTATCGCCCCAAGCAGGGAAGCCCATCACGGTGGTGATCGGTCTGCCCTGCGTTTTGGCTGGAAGGGGTTGTGTTGGACTTGGCCCTTTTTGGCCGGTTCACCCCTAAACTTTTTGCCTTGTATGTCAGTAGTTTTAAGTCTCTGGGCACTTTCGCACTGTGGTCCAGTGGAAAGTGCGTGCACGCTCTGTGCGCATTTAGTGAGATGGGCCTGCCCTCCCATAGGAATGCATGGGGGATATGTGTGTCCATGGTAATTCCTGGTGTGAGAGGAGTGCAGGGGCGAGTTTAGTATGTGCGAACTCGTGAGAATAAATGCTGCGCAATGGTGTGCGCAGATTTATTATAACTTGTGTAGAAATGCCACTTCTAGAAGTTGGCATTTATGTGTGCTCTGTGTCTGCCTGCCTGATGTGAATTGCATGTCTGGCTTGTGAGTGACAGGGGCAGGGTGAGTCAGCGCAGTGGTGAATAGAGAGATCTGCATCTAGATGGGAGGGAGGAGTTGCACCTGGGACCTGAATAGGGCTGTGCCTTCCCTCTACAATGCTGGCTCCACCCCCTGTGGTGCGTCTGATGTCCCTAGCCTGTCCTGTGAAAGGAGAGAGGAGCTGAGCAAAACAAAGTGCTCCAAAGCTCCCCCAAACCAGTTGCGTCTGGTTTTTCCCCAGCCCTGTGCTGTGACACAAAGGGAAATGTGTATAAAAGAAGGGGCTGTGACCCCATGAAAATGTTCAGTGTGCAGTTCCTGGTTGCTGTTCCTACGGGGCGTGCTGCTGTTGGGGCCCAGGGGGGCTGCCAGGAGGGCTTGCCTCCCTGGGCCCTGCATTGCCCCTTCACCTTTGAGGACTTTTGCTTCCTCTAGCGCCTGGAAGCGCTATCCTTTATTTGCCCAGCTGAGCAGGAGCGGGGGCTGTGCAGCGCGATGCTGTTCGCCTCGTTGGAGGGAATCCCGATGCGAGGGATTCCCCCGTGATGCTCCAGTGCGCGGGTGCCCACCCCGCGTCTTTGCCTTTTATTGATGGAGCGGGAGCCCACCCGCTCTATATTTTAATTTCCGAGGGAGCCTACCCCTCATGGCTGCAGCCGAGAAGAAAACGTTGCCGGGCCGCTGCCAGCGCGACCCGGAAGTCAGGCAACCTTGCCTGCGACGTGGGCGGGGCCGGCGGCAGGACCGGAAGTGCTGGCGGTACCGGTGCGGGGCTCCCATGAGCCGAGGGGAGCCCCGGTGTGCAGAGGAAGGGAGAACGGGAGCCCACCCCGCCTCCCGGCAAAGCACTGGAGAAGTCCTGAGCCCTAGGAGAGGGCCCAGGCAGAAGAACAGTGCGTCTGGAGCCTCGCGGGCTCCACATCCAAGTCCCGGGTCCCAGGAGGGGGCCCGGGTGAAGCGAGGAAGACAGGAAATGTCCAGCGGGGCTCCCGTGAGCTGTTGGGAGCCCCGGAGCCGGCGAGAAAGGAGAAGTCCCGGGTCCCAGGAGGGGGCCCGGGTGAAGCCAGGAGAGGAGAAGCGGCTCCAGCGAGAAGGAGACCCGAGGAGTCCTGCGTCGGGGCAGAGGACCCGGTGAGTGGCCGCCGCCTGCTGTGTGTTGGTGCCTTTCGAGGCACGTTGCCGGTGCTTGGGGGGGACTTGGGGGCATTCCTTGGCACAGTCGTAGTGCCGGATCCCTCCTCCTGAGCGGACCCGCCGTTGCGGGCCGCTCCAACGCTTGAGCATAATTGTTTCAGAGCCCAGATGGCTCCAACATAGCGCATATTTGTTTTCGAGCCCCGTGTGGCTCCCCCGAGGGGCAGATGTATTGGTTGAGGGCCCAGAGGGGCCCGTGCTTTTCCCCGCGTTGGTCCCAGTTCCTTCCACAGCTGCCCCGAGAGTGAGCGGGCAGCTGCAACCTTGGTGGCACATTGATTCAGAGGGCACATTGAGCGTCCAGGCCTCAATGGGTACTTACAGCTGCCCAGCAAGTAGTGGGCAGCTGCACCGTGTAGGTTATTCTTTCTTAGGGGGACACATGTTTTAAATTTAGGAGTGAGATGCACTCCGTGGCTCCTGACTTTCACAGCTGCCCAGCAAGTAGTGGGCAGCTGCTACGTTTAGGTTTGCGCAGTTGCGCACCCTTGACTTTCGCTGCTTAGGCAGCAGCCCTGACTCTTGGACATAGGGCATTTGAGCCCCTTTAGATGGCCAGTTGGCCCAAGGGGAATGTAAGGTTTATAGGGCGCCAGGCCCTAATGTGATTCATGTGCTAATGTGATTTTGGGTGCTAGGAAATGTAATTCATGTAGTATGATTTACGCACCCTGTTTTATACCTCTAATGTAATTATGATTATGAGGTTATTTGCATACTGTGGTTATGCTGGTGAGGTTGGCGCAGAATGTAATTCGCGCCTAATGTGATGCTGTGCATAATGTGGTTTATGTTACAGGCTGATGCTAAGTACAGTGATTACCAGTGATTACTGGCTGGACGTTTATGATGTGTTCTACATTTATTATAAGTGATACATATACTAAGTTCGCTTTGTGCTGGTTCTGACAGTGGTCCAGTTGGCCCTGTCAGGTGTAAATAATCCCTTGTAAATATGACCTCGTGCCAGGTGGCACGATGTATATTATGTGAGTACTATTCTAATGTGTTTTATGATAATACAAAGGCTATTTTTGATATAACCTTGTGTGGAGTTCCTTCTTGTGGTGTGCCTAGTATGTTGTTGCTGTGGGTGTGTTGCGCAAACGCTTTACACATTGCCTCCGGGATAAGCCTGACTGCTCGTGCCAAGCTACCAAGGGGGTGAGCAGGGGTTATCTTTGGCGTGTAACTCCCTTGCCCTGACTAGAGTGGTGGTCTCTGCCTGGCTTTGGCGCAAGCCTTAGCCAACCAGAGATCCCATTTCTAACAGGGACCATCACCATTTAGTGGAAATACGGGAGGTGCTTTACTGATTACGCAAATTATGAGACATGATTATGTGCAGATGCCTTTTAAAAGTGACTAGAGATTTACAGAACAAAGACACAATCTACAGAAGGTGTTTTCCTATGTGTGCAAAAAATAAAACATGAATATGTGCAGTTGCCTCAAGAAGTGGCTTATTAGAAAGAAATAATAGATGCAGTATGGTAGTGGATTTCTATTAGCATATGGTAATTAGATTTAAGTCATGCACTATTTCCTGTGCTGAACATGTTGTCACTAAGGCTACGAACTACGATGGATAGAATAAGTAGAACAAGCATTGAAAATGCAATAGGTCTCGCCTTTGATTAAGTTAAAGCCATTTGCTTTGCTAATGGTATTGTATAGCAAAGCAAATGGCTTTAACTTAATGAAAGGCGAGACCTATTGCATTTTTAATGCTTTGCTGCCCACCAGCCTTGAAGAGAAAATCAAACAACAAGTGCCAGATTGTACAGAAACAAAATCAGGACAGTAGGAGCCCCTCAAACCTGCAGTGGATGGGCTTGAGATTTCTGTTCAAGTGTCGCTCATGTGTCATGTTACCTTTCTGGGTTTAGTGTTTAAGCTAACATGTGCTGGAATGTCTGGGTGTTGCTTGGGCATGCATTGTCTATTGGCATGTCCACGAATGATCTAACTGTTTAAGAAGCCACTCACTGGGGTTAATGGGAGAGAGGTGATGTGAGCCAGTCACTGGGGTTAATGGGAGAGAGGTGATGTGAGCCAATCACATAAGTCAAAGGGAAAGGGGTGATGTGAGCCAGTCACTGGAGTTATTGGGAGAGAAGTGATGTGAGCCAATCACATGAGTTAAAGAGAGAGAGGTGATGTAAGCCAATCACTCGAGTTAAAGGGAGTGATGGGATGTGAGCCAGTCACTCAAGTTAATGGGAGAGAGGTGATGTGAGCCAGTCACTCGAGCTAAAGGGAGAGAGGGGATGTGAGCCAGCCACTCAGCTTAAAGGGAGGGAGGGAGGGGATGTGAGCCAGTCACTTGAGTTAAGGGGAGTGAGGGGATGTGAGCCGATCACTCGAGTTAATAGGAGAGAGGCGATGTAAGCCGGTCACTCAGCTTAAAGGGAGAGCGGGGATGTAAGCCGGTCACTCAAGTTAATGGGAGCGAGATGATGGAAGCCAGTCACTCCACTTAAACGGAGAGAGGAGATGTAAGCCGGTCACTTGCATTAAAGGGAGAGAGGTGATGTGAGCAGGTCACTCAAATTAAAAGGAGAGAGGGAATGTAAGCCAGTCACTCAAGTTGAAGGGAGGGAGGTGATGTGAGCCAGTCACTCGAGTTGAAGGGAGGGCGGTGATGTGAGCCAGTCACTCGAGTTGAAGGGAGGGAGGTGATGTGAGCCAGTCACTCGAGTTTGAGGGAGAGAAGTGATAGAAGCCAATCCCTCGGGATAATAGGAGAGAGGTGATATGAGCCAGTCACTGGAGTTAATATTAGAGCGGTGATGTAAGCCAGTCATCGCAGTTCAATGGGAGACAAGTGAGTGATATTAGTACGGAAGCGGGGTGATGCTGCGGACACAGACAGGGGCGTGGAGTTGGTCCAGCGGTGGCAGCATGGATGGCAGCACAGCACAGGCAGCACACAAAGCGAGGGTCAAGGGTGCCATACTCACAGCCCCCGGAGCCGCAGCCAGATCTTCTCGATCTGCTCTGGCTGCAGGTATTTCAAGGAGTTGCTCTCGAAGTCCTCGATCTCCTTGGTGGGAGACTCCATGGCTGCGGCGGGTCTGGGGACTCGGGGTCCGGGGTCCGGCTCGCATGCGCGCACGCCCCTCTTTGCCAAGTTTCACTAGTGTCCGGGGGCCGCGCGCATCCCTGCAGCTCCTCCCCGGTTAGAGGCGCTGCGTGCGGCCGGTGCGAGCTCCAGGTGCGCACTGGGGGCGGCCGCCGCCGCCCGCCATCCCCCTGAGGATTACTCTGAGCTGCAGATTGAAAGCCACCACTCGGGATTGTTTATTGTAAGCCTGGCGCACAGTCAGTCAGATGGAGAGGGTCGTTGTCAGGGATGGGGGGCGCACTGGCTGCTAATGGAGTCCCGAGCCGTCCCTGGCACCCGCTGCACCTCTTGGCACACTTCGAGGCGCAATGCACCAGGGAGCCCTGAGCCGCCACTCTTGTACACTCTCTGCACCCCTTGGCACACTTCGAGGCGCCACCCGCGGCTCCGCGACTCTCCCTCACTTTCTTCGCACTGTCACACTTGCACTCCACAGACCCCGCACTCCACAGACTCCCTCCTCCCTTTCTTCTCCCACTATCACAGTGTGACTAATCTCCGTCCTTCCCTCCCCTGGGCTCCCGCTGTCCCTCCTCACCCATTAACCCCTGTCACGGGCTAACTGGCACCCTTCGTCCATCTCCTGCTCTTGTCTTAGCTCCCGTTCCCCTCTCCTAATCTCCTGTCACACGTTGAGAGCGCGGCCTCTCTCCCCGCTATCCCCTTTCCTTCCCCTCACCCTCTATCACAGTGCGACGGTACTCCCTCCTTTCATCTCCTCTTCCTCACTTCTTTCAACTCCTCCCACACTTTGACACCATGCGCGTTCTCTGCTCTTCCCCTTGTCTTTCTCTCGCCCTCTCTTTACTCCCACCACACTTTGACAGCACACCGTAACTTTTTGCTCGTCCCGTCCTTTCTGTTTCTCTCTGTTTGTCTCCCTGCCACAATTTGACAGTACGCTATCTCATCCTGATCTTCTATCTCCCCTATCTCTTTTCGCCCCAAATTACAGCGTGACTGGGCATCCTCCCAACCCCCTTTCTTGCTTTTTCCCTTGCTGGTCCCCTGCACTCTCGTCACACTGTTGTCAACAAACCCTCCTCAGAGTGTGACTGGACTCGTTTCTTTCCTTCTGTCTCCCGACCTCCCATTCTCGACACTCTCCTCACCCCGTTATAACCTCCCCCTTTCACTCTCCCCCTACTCTCGCTCAACTCTCGTACCCCGCCACAGTTTAGCCGGGCGCCCTCCTATTCCCTGCTCTTGCCCTAGTCTATCTCTTCCCGGGATTTCACCCCCTACTCGCAAGCCTTGCCCGTGCTGCCAGAAGCACGACTGACAGGCGGGAACATTGGCAAGCGAGAGAGGGAAAAGAGGCATCGTCGCCACATGACGGCCAGGGACACAGAATCTCGGAGGCTAAGAGACGTCGCATGTTTACATAGAGACACCCAGCAGTCACTGGGAACGCGTCAGGCTGCTACTTAGGAGAGAGGGCTATGAAAAACAAGTCCCAGAAGGGAATTCCAGATGACAATTGAGGAGCACGAGAGGCAGCGGTTAATGGTGGTCTTTGTCAAGAATTTAGACTTCTGTCTGTCACAAACTCCTGTTCACCTCACACAGCACTCACTGGACAATGGCGGGTGCTACTCGCTAATGACAGTGCTCTGTTTGTGTTTGTTTTTTTGTTTAACTTTAACACTGAGCGCGGCGCCGCTTCACGGACACCGCGCTCGGATTATTTATATATTTCTTAACTTTAACACTGAGTGCGGTGTCATTGAAGCGGGCGCCGCGCTCAGTGTTAAAGTTAAACAAAAAAACAAACACAAACAGAGCGCGGTGCACTGTCATTAGCGAGTAGCGCCCGCCATTGTCCAGTGAGTGCTGTGTGGGCAAGCACCGCCATTCTCCCACATTGTTTAGTAAAGAAAATAGTGCTCACAAACTAATTAAAGCATCCCGTATAACGCCGCCAGTAAACGATCCAATCCCGGTGGGCGGGGCTAAAAGGAGACAAGGCGGCAACAAGGAGGGACTAAGAAGCCTCCTTTACAATGAGAAGCCAGCGTTTTGCATGCAAGATGACGCAAACCAATGAAAAAGATGGGCGGGCTTCAACTCCGCCTCCGAGAGCTTTGGAATCTGTATTGATTCCAAGAAGCTCTCGTATGACGAGAGCAGCGCATGCGCGCTGCTTTCGCCAGCCGAGACCTAAAAAGGAGGAATGGGAAAACTACATGCAAAATTGTTTGTTCTACTTCAGTGTGTTATATATAATAAGTAAGTAGTTGATAGGTGAGTACAACATGCCTTTAAATTTAGGGTACACAAATGGGTATATACTGATACAACAGGGCATACCTTGATGATTCATTACATGTACTTGATTTTCCATATTTTAAATGCAGTATAGACAATCCAAAAGATCCCTGGGAATAAAAGAAACATATCTATGCGGTGCAATTTTCGCTGTGAAAACTAGAGAAGTGTCGAACTAATTGCCCCTGCCACATCGATCTTAATGTTGTTCTCACAGTCTTTACAAACGCACAAAACATTCTTGGAATCACAATGGGGTACTAAGTGCTTCACCAGGTTCCCTTAATTATATATCCGGAGCAGGGCATTAAGAGGTTCCTGTCTATTTAGGAACTATGCTCGGTATAGATCGACTCAGTAGCGGAGCTTCTTATCAATTACTGACACACGTGACACTGTTTTATGAGCCAGGCGCTGCACTCATGTCGTTAGATGCGGTGCAAAATGTTTGCCGAAAGGACTGTCTGACTGAAAAGTCTACCGCGTACCTATAATCACGAGTTGAATCCCTCAAGATAGTTGTCGGAGTTCTGTTATAGCGCCATCTTAGTATCTACATATGTTGTCCCGTTTTTAGGTCTCGCCTACGCAGCGCGCATGCGCTGCATAGGAAAGAGACCTCTTGAAAACGATTCAGCTTTGCAGGCAAAAACGTGCACGCATTGCATTGCTTTCAATGCAACGCGTGCACGTTTGGCGATTCCCTTGCGGGAGCGAGCGGCGCCATGTGTTAGTAATTATCGCGCTCGCTCCCGCAAGGGAAACGCTGCCTGCTCTCAGCCGCACCCCTACTTGCACGCGGGCGCGCGCGCTTGTCTTTATCTGTCCTCGCAGTTAGACATTGTCCCGAGCCTTATTTATTTATGAAGGCTGAAGGTTAGTGCTACCTGCTGGGTCTAATTAGCCTTTCTCTTTGTGTTCCTCCCAATCCTGTCTGATTAAATGTACACATTTGTTTTACCTCCTTTCATGCCATCCCCGCTTCATATTAAAGTTGTAAATTGCCTTTTCAGTGATTTTTTTTCCTCAGCCTGTGTTTGACGCCCTCTCGAACCCCCTCGGGTTTGTAAATTGCAGTGTTAACTTTCCAATCCCGGCCGGACGGGCTGTCATTCTAGGGCCCTTGTTCGCTGTTGGGGAATGACAGCTACAAAGGACTAGTATAGCACTTACTGTGCACACTACTGACACAATAACGGAAGCTATGTCGTGGGCCAGTCATCCCTTGCGGGGAAGGGGAAGAGGGACACGTAACATTCCATAAACAGGTTAACAGGAGGCCCTATGCATTCCTTAGCTAATACTTAGCGGAATGGTTTATGTGGGATTCGGTTACACGTAGAGATACACAGTAGGCACCCTACCCACCGAGTTGTCTCGCCACCTAATTATGTAAAATAAAGGAGAGTGAATTATATTACAAAAGGGGAGGGATTGAAGCAATCCACGTCATGAAACCCTTTTATCTTGCTCACTAGAACTGTGCAGCAGGAACTTAAGAACTCTGAGCTACCTCGCCCCCCAAAGGTCTTTTTGAGACCCTGGAGTGGACTACCTTGCTTAAGGAGGGAGTCGGTCTATCTTCGCCCTATACCAAGCACGCGCTTCTTGTCAACGCTTGGTCTGCGCTTCACTAAGACGCCACATAAAAACACATGAGCATCCAGCTAGAATGCATATTTTACAACATAGCGTGTTACTGTTAAAAATACAGAGCCCCGACCGTCCTTCCCTCTTTGCAGCTGTTACGGACATTGAGCCCCTTGCCCCCACCGGACTAAGTTGCTGAACATGACCTTCAGTTTCCCCTCCCACTTTCCTCCCCCAAGAAACCCTAACTGCCGGACACCGGGTCATTCACGTGGCTGGTGGACATGCCAGCGCCTTGAGCGGTTCCAGTTCAGTCAGCGCTACATGCCGAGTCTGTTATTTCCCAGGGCTTCGTGCTTTCTTAAATTGGTCAGATACCAACACCAGCTCGTACAGAGGGACAGTCCCACAAAACATTAGTGCCATTATCGGCAACTTCTCCCACCCCCCGTCTGAGCATGCAAGAATGAATAAATACACAAGACAACTTTGTAGTGGGAAAATATTGCTGCAGGTTTATTCCATACAGGAGTATGCAATATGTGGGTTATCTTACGGGCGATCCAAGGGCGGGGCAGCTGTACCAACCTATGCTGCCCCTGCCCGCCTGGTGAGCCAGCACTGTGGGGCACCCCGTCAGTGCTACCTTTGATGATCCTCTTCCGGATCACGTGACACGTTGGTCTGTTCTACTCACGCCCTTTTCAGGGCGGAGCGTAGCAGGGCAAACTCCCGGTTGGTCAGGCCCCCAACCGCCCGAAGGACTAACGGGGCGCCGTCGCGGTTTTCCAGGAACCTGCCCTGAGGCTCCTGGTCTTTGGCTCTGGCACCCCTACTGTGCCGCACAGAGGTACCCTTACTGTACCGGTCTGCCGCAGAGGTACCCTTACTGTACCAGTCTGCTTCCAGATCGCCCTGTAACTCCGCCTGCAACACAAAAGGAAAACATTAAAGCATTCAGAGTACCCTGTCCACCAGCCAGGACGCCGGGTAAGAGGTGGGGTGGGAGACGGCGTGGCTGGCGAACAGAGGCCGCCAGGAGGGGCAGAGGAGGCATATATGCCCTCCCCCCCTTTGTCGCACCGGAAGGACGTCACAGAGGCGACCTAGCTAGAGGGCTCCACAGAACCCCTCCAAAGACTAGAGTGGGTGGGCAGTGCCAAAATGGCACTAAAGGGCCGCCCTGCTGAGGTGGCCCCCTGCGGGGGCCGCGGACAGCCGCATATCCATAACAACTAAGCGTCCCCGCACGCACTTATCAAAGAGAAACACGTTCCGGAAAAGTTGAGACGATTTCCACGATAAAGGACCCTCACCACAGCTGAGGGCATTAGTGCTACACACAAACTCGCTCCCAATCACAATAGGTTTTTGTTACAGCGGATGCAACATTTACATACGTTAACGTACAGAACCGCCATGTGCAGCAGTTTACAAAAGTGTCTCGACAGTTGGAATACAGAATCTTCCAATGATTGCATTTTAGTTCTCTTGCCCTCACCCGCAATCCCAAGCACACGGCAACCGACGTCAAACACAGTCCCTTGTAGGAACATAGACTCTGCCGGTAAGACTGCTACTTGTTCGGTAGTGTAGGGCTGTGTTCACACAATAGTTGCGATATCCTAAAAACCCTATTCCTCGAGTGCACAGAAATGCTCAAGGGCACCAGGGCCTTAGAAAAGACTCACTGTAACAAATCAGCTTAATTTCGGTCGCATGATGATGCTACTGAATAGAAATTAAAACTCATGAGAGAACGAGAGAAAATGAAAGCATGATTTAAAAATAAGCTATGTGGAATAGCGTTTTCCTGTAACAGTTCTATATATGTATGCTTTTATTCTACCTAACTTTCATTTCTTCCATCTTGCCGCTGCCTCCCTTCCATTTCTGTCGGCCCTTTGTTCTGTTTCATTCTCTTTCATTCACGATCATTGCTGGAGCTTCCTTCACGTATCTCAGCCTCCCCTTCTGCTGCGTGCGCATTGTCCACATTACTCCATTCTCCACCTATGGACTTCACTCCATGCCTCCTGGAACCTGTGTGCCATCCCACGGAGTTCAAACGTTCCCCCCACTCCTCCCGCCCCGAAATCTATGAAGGGATCCGGTGTCAGCGCTACTTTAAATTCCACAGCTAGGTCAGAGGTTCACTACAGGTTCTCTGTTTTTCACCCGGTCCATCTTTTCATCCCAGCCTTTTCACTCTCCATCTCATCCATTCCGTTTCTTCATGGCTCTCCCATCGGTACTTCACTGCTGTTCCTCCTTTCACCTTGTCGCACTGTTCCTCCTTTCACCATGTCACACTGTTCCTCCTTTCACCAGAGGCTCTCTGCTTCTTAGTGGACTCCTCCTTTCACCTCAGCCTGTCACTGTCTTCTAATCTTCTAATAGCACTTCTTTCAAATACTTCACAGGCTATCTCTCCCCTCATTCTGTCCCTCCTTTCGCCAGAGGTTCTCCATTTCTCACCCAGTCACCTATTTCATCACAATCGTTCAGTCTCTCATTGTGGCACTCCCCATCGGCACTTCACAGGCTCTACCATTTTATCCTACCCCTTCCTTCACCACAGTCTCTGCTTCATACCGGATTCCACCTTTCACCTCAGCTTTTCATCTCTCATAATGGCACACCCCACGGGCTGTCTCTCCCCTCTCCATGTCATTCTGTCCCTCCTTTCACCAGAGGCTCTTTGTTTTTCAGCTGGTCCTTTTCATCCTAGCCTTTAAGTCTCTCGTTCATCTCATCTATTTTGTCTCTCTTTACGGCTCTCCCATCAGTACTTCACGGCTGTCTCTCCGCTCTCCTTGTCAAACTGTCCCTCCTTTCACCTTGTTTTATCTTCTCAGGGAACCTAGCAGTTCAGACCCTGAGATACACTGGCCTTGTGAGCTGGCGATAGGGCTCTGCGACCCCGCCATATCTGCCTCACCAAGTGTTTTCACCCCTCGACTTTCCTTTTACAAAACATAGGCCAGGCGTGTTAGTCCTGTTGGCTCTGTTTAAGCATCGGTGTCCAACTTGGGTCCAGAAGGCTGGGTCCATGCCAGATTTTAAGGATAATCGCCTACTGTAAATAGGTTTCATCTCGGTTCGTTGTATTGAAATGAATCTTATGTGGCTATCCTGGAAACCTGGCATGAGTCCAGCCCTCCTGGTCTTTTTTTTGACACCCCAAGTCAAAGCAAACCACTCCCTGTTTAGAGCCTACCGTGTCCCATATTAAGTGTGAGTCACACATGCACATCCTCTCATGTTATCCTTGAATTCTGACACTTGTATGTAGTCTTGCATTTTTAAAGATGAAAGGAAACAGTCCATGTCCCCTCCGCACCCACCACAGATCGGTTGTTAATGCTCTTGCTTAATCCTGCGCAGAGGGTATGCAGGGCGGAACTATTCGGTTCCTGCCATTGTTACATAATATGTGATCGGCTGCTCTGTCTACTTTCTGATGTTTGTAAACTCGCAGCTTGTGTGCTGCATGGCTAAACACTTATAAGGTCCCAATGGCGAGACCTATTGGCTATGCCAATGCTTGTTTACTTTTACGACGGGGACCAGGCTAATCGCTATAGTCATAGGCATTTTCCTCTGGCGGCTCGCAGAGGGAGTGCTGCGGGGCGGAGGAGGGGCTGGGTGGGGGAGTAGTGGACTCAGACATACGACGGAACGGAGTAAACTAAATAAACAAATAAATAAAACTATTTACCCTGCACGCGCTGCATCGCCAACTCGGCGATGCAGTGCGCGCAAGGTAAATTGTTTTATTTATTTGTTTACTTAGTTTACTCCATTCCGTCGTATGTCTGAGTCCACTACCCCCCCACCCTGCCCCTCCCCCACCCCGCAGCACTCCCTCTGCGAGCCGCCACTGCTTTCTAATGCAGCACACATAGAAAGAGTAAAAAAACAAGGAGAAATAAACATATTTCTCCTCATTACGTCTCACCTGTGGAGGCGTAGGTTTTTGGCGCTTTACCCGGTCTACCACTTCTGGAAAATCTGGGACTGCGTCAAAATCCATGGATATTGTGTGGGAAAACCCACACAACGCACATGGAGGTACCTCACTGGCGCAGAGTAATGCAAAGCAGCGACTAAACTAATTTTTAATTTGCGTCACTCGTGCTGCAAGAGCGACGCGAAGGGGCTCGTAAATATGCCCCTTTGCTTAGACTAACTTTAATAATTTGCCTATATGAAATGGGTGCTATTTTTTTATGCAAAAACCTGTCTACTTTTTTAATTATCTAGGGGCATATTACGAAATTGTCACGCAGTGCAGCATAGCAAGTCACCTTGCTGCGCTGCATTGCACAACAGGGAAAGGGCAGGAATGCACAGTATTTAACTCAATACGGCCAGGGCCGGACTGGGAACCAAAATCGGCCCTGACAAAGTGCTCGGCCGGCCCCCCCCCGGGGGGTTGGGGGTGAGGCCGAGCTCTTTGCCACGGCCGGTTTTCGGCCGATTATGTTACAGGGCCAATTTTGCAGCTATGCTGCAAAAACGGCCCTGTAACAAAAACGGCCCCCAGGGGCCCAAAACCGGCCCCCACCCGTGCGGCGCACCGGGGGATTGCCCGGTGCCCGCTACGGCCAGTCCGGCCCTGAATACGGCGCATTCCTGCCTTATCTCTTGCGCTGGCGCCCTTTTGGCAGTCTAGCGCCAATTAAGGCACCCTTGCACTAAAGTGCAAGGGTGCCTCCATTGTAAGCAGAATTTTTTATGTGTAGAAAGGAGCTCCTTCCTACACAAAAACAATCCCTGAGGTATATTCCTCTTCCGATGAATGCAGCACACATAGAAAGAGGAAGTAACAAGGAGAAATAAAGATATTTCTCATTGTTACGCCTCCCCTGGGAAGGCCTATCTTTTTGGCGCATTCCCAGGTTTACCAATCCGGGTAAATCTGGAAATGCCTCAAAATCCATGAGATTTGCGTGGGAACATCCACACAATGCCCATGGAATGACTTCTAAGGGGAGTAAGGCAATACAGTGATTTGTGCTGCTTTACTTCAGATTTATGTAGCCACTCAGGGCCACGCAAAGTGGCTTTGACTGACTTCATAAATATTAAAGGTTTGCGTTGCACATGTACCACGTTGCGTGGTGCAAACACAGCGCAAATCAGGTCATAAATATGCCCCATAGGGTTTTGGGAACGCCCATGCACCACCCATGGAACTCGCCCTTGGCGCTAAGTAATGCAAAGCAGCGCTATGCACTGCTTTGCGTTACTTTCAAGTGATTTTCCAGCACAAAAAATACTTTTTGCGCTGGAAAGTAAATAGGGAAAAAAGGTTTTGTGTCACTTTTGTGACACAAACACAGCACACAATCTTAATAAATATACCCCCAAGTGTCTAAGAAAAGTGTGGAGATACTGTTATCCTTATCCTAAAATTCCTAGGGACAGAGACATGGGTGCTGTGAGAGATCCTTATCCTAAAATCTCCAGGGGACAGAAACATTGTCCTTCAAAAGGTGATGCAACTAAGAGATTTGAACAATGAGCGGAAAAAGATATTATTGTTTCCTGAACAAGGCCCCATGACATTGATAAGAAAAAATATTCTAATTTGTAGAGTAAAAATAGAGTTTTAGAATGTAGGAATAACAATAATGGTCAGACATCAGGTACGGTTATGGGTACTAATCAATCAGCAAGCGTACATATTGAAGCAGGAGGAGCCTGCACAGTCCTTCCTCTTTTCTTTTCTCTTTTAGGGGTTTCCTCTATGAGTAGCGGTGCGCTCTACGAAACTTCGCATTTGTTTCTTCATTCATTCCTGTATGGCACTAAAAAAGTGAAGGAATGAGAGTTTCCAGTTCACTGTCCTTGTGCAGACCTGAAACTGTTACCGTTCAACATCCATGGACATTAACATTAACCTAGGTGGGATGTCCTTTGTAGAGTTCAATCATCTGCAGTATTTGTTCTTTTCTTTTTTTCATATAATAATTTTGATTGATTTTTGTAACAAGCTTAGGAAACATAGCACATCAGCTAGGAAAGCCACCTTATTATCGAAGGAACATCTAAACAGTTTATCATGAGCACATATGGACAAAATTGGACTAAGGTATCAGTCATGGATATAATTCCACCATGCACTCCACACTTTTTTACGTTTCTGCGGATATCCCCTAGTTGTATACGCCCTGGCACACCCGTCCATACCATGGGTCCATTGAGCCAGTGGAGGAGACTTGTCCGATTGCCAATAAGAGCAATGTCTCTCTTTGCAGTAAGCAAACCTGTTGCCACAAGTAGTATGGTGACATATCAACGCACTCCTTTTATCCACAAGTTCAAAGAGGGCTATTTTGGGGTCGGGCTCTACGGGTCTACCCACCACCTGGGAGAGTTGACAGTATGGAAGTCCAATAATGTAGTATCACAACACATTCCAAAATCGTGTGATAGAAAGTGCCCAGTTAAGCCCTACATCGCAGACATTGTGGACCAAGGCTACTTTTCATCTTGGTCAGCCATGTTGGACCTTAAAAGACACGCTATAAATAAATACTTCGATTGGATAAGCCTAAATCTCATGGAGATCGCCTAGGTTCTAGGAACATTTTTGCCTCCACCCACTCTGTGTCATCTAATAAACCAACATCTAGAACTCGTTGATAACAAAGGGTCAACATGAGGTCTTAGGTATTGTTCACAAGGGTGCAATATAATTTGAATATACTCTTTCCTTTAAGAGCTGCTACTGTAATCTTTGCTTCAAATGTGCTAATTCAGGGAGAGTGGTTATACCCTTCATATGCACCTCTAACACGTGACACAATTGTAAATAACTAAAGAATTGTGACTTGTGCATGCCATAGTGTTTATCTAGACAGGAAAATGGCGGAAGTTTAGAGATACCTATACAATCCCACAATCGAAAACCTTCTGATTATGTGGTGCGTGTGAGCCAGTTTCCTTCCAACAATGGAGTTTCTGCAGTCAGGACTCAAACTCACATGATGCATTCATGTTTTTTTTGGTGGGCACGGGGAGATTAAGTGATTTGCCCAGAATCACAGGATGTGGACGCGACCCCGAGGCTCGAACCTTGGTTTCCAGCTCGAAAGTCGGCAATCTTGCAGTCAGACCACATCCTCTTGACCACGCCTCATTGAAGTGATAGTGGCTGGGGGAGCCTATGATCTTGAGTTGCGCCATAAAGTAGATCTAGCGTGCCATATTTTTCGAGGCACTTCAACTCAGATAGAACACACGCGTAAAGCGAATCATTTATTAGCATTATGTACCGAGCCCAATAATACAATCTAACATCTGCTATTCCCGGACCACCGTTATACGGGGTTAAGACACCTTTCTGAAATCCTATGCATTTTATCGGCTCACAGGAATCTTGTAATTGACTATTGTAAAGTAGTGAAGAATGATTGTAATCTCGAAGGGATAATTTTGGATAAAGTATAAGAGTCGGAGGAGGGAAAACATTTTTAAATAGAGCACTTCTACATGCAACACTGAGAAGACCTCTGACCTCCTGGTCAGGGAAACTGCTCTCCCCTCGTGCAGCTCCGTCGTAGCGCCTCTGCCCCCAGCACCTCTCTGGTTCAGGTAGGTGTTCGAGGCACTTCTCCACCAGCAGGCTCCTGCCTGCGCCTCATCCCTGGTGGTCGAGTGGGAGAGCCTTGCTCTTCTGTTGGTCCACTCTGCCTGTCTTTGGTCTCTTTGTGCATCGGTGCCTCTTTTGTCTCCTTGTGCCTCTCTTGTCTATTTTTTCAACTTGTGCCTCTTTTTGTGCCTCTTCTGTCTATTTGTGCCTGTTTGCTGCTTCCCCTGTTTTGTTTTGGTCCCGTTTCCACTGCTGGTGCCCCCACGGCCCCTCCCCCCCTGCGTGTTCCCGCTGTAGTGTAGTTCCTATTACCCTAATAGGCTCTGCGCATTGGAATAATATAACCTATAGGCTTGACATAGGACTAAGTCGGTATGTCCCTATCGAGTATATTAAACTTAATTACTTGTGCCAGCTAGCTCAGAGGCCACTAGAAACTCCTTGAGAACAAGAAGGGAGTAGTTTCTGGCAACCGAAAAACATGACAACTTTGTTTCCCTTTAGAATCGGAACACGTCTCAGAATCGTGGAAACAATAGATAACAGTTTCACTCAGTCAATCGTGCATGCTTAGTTTCTACAGAGTTACACAGAAAGGAAAGACGGGCGTTTCAATAAAAAGGGTTTTATTGAACAGTCTTGTTTCTCGTGTAAGAGATATGTGCTGTTATGATCACAAGACAGTATGCAAGATAAATAATGTACAGCGTAAGCAGTAGAAATAAATAATACTGCGCTAGCGTTATCTTTTAGCATATATTCACGTACATAAATAACATGAGCTAAAAATGCGAGTACTCATACGATGCGTCTCTAAGCTAGTTCTACCCTAATGTACCTAACCTAGTCTAGGTGTAGGGAAAGGTAGAAGTAGGTGGAATATTCTCTAGTCTGGTATACTAAGAGTATGTTTAAGTCTAGTATGCCAAGTATGGTATGCCAAGAGTCCCTCTAGGTTCTAGTCAGCTCCATACCTTGAGAATGAGAGAGGTGGGAATCTCTTGCCGGATCTGGAACTCTAACACCCTGCGAAGGGAGTCAGAACACTGAAAGCTGGATTCGTCTGCGTGCAGGAATAACAGCGTCTTCTCAGTGCGTCAGGCCGGGATACGGGCTCCTCTGAAGTCGAGGTCTCCTCTAACTTGCTTGGGCAAGGGAAGGTATATTTATACCTGGTAGGTGTCTTGGAATGTTAGCATTGACGTGAAGTCGGACAGAGGAAGACGTCAGGAATGAACCCTTAAGGTATAACGGTTCATACATAATAGATGAGTTCTTGGAGAAATCAATAGTCCTGTGCTAGGGGAACTCCCGAAGCTTAAGGGTCTGTTTTCTAAGAACTCGTTGTGACGTTTTTGGAGTGCACGGTTAATGCCTAAATAAGGACAGGGATTCTATGCCTATATAAGGGCAATGCGAATTGTGCCTATATAAGGACATGATTCAGGAAAACCTATATACGGACACCTAAAGCGGAATACAACACCCACTCCACTTTCGATTGAACGATAATACTAAATGCTCTACATTTAAATGCTAAACATAAAATTGAGTACCACATGTTGCTAAAAACATTTCTAAAAGCATTTTAAAAGAAGCTCAAAACAGTTGAAATGCAATAGGTACTGTACATTTAAAGCATCGTTTTCATTCTAAGCATATAATGGAAGTAAAATGCAACGTGAATGAAACAGAAATATATACATATGACGAAATGGTCGATAAGTTCTCAAAATCAAAGCCATTGCATATCATGGATTTAAATGAAATGTTAGACAAGTAAGGTGACAATGTGTCCCTGGAAGTATTCAAAGAAGTCTGTTTTATAAGACTAGTTCTACTGTAAGCAGATTGTTCATTTGCCATGTCTTTTCTATGAAAAAAAAAAAAATTTAAAAGAAAAAGTTCAATTCTGGGAAAAGTTCCAAGTTTGAAAAATATGAAGGCCAAATTTCATTGTTGCCCTGGTCCACTGTGAGCCGAATCAAAGTCAGTGTATGGGTCTGGCATAAACATTAGATCATCTATTTCCGTAGCCAAAATATCGTCCACGAAGTCGGCGACATTTGGAACACCTCGTTCAGAAGGTTAATTGCACAGAGATGAGAAACATCGCCTTCAGCAGAAGATGCAATGTTCGCGTCCGTTGTTACCTGTGTGCCTGTTGATCCATCTCGTACCTCAGCAGCAGCCGGAAGCGTCTGTGAGATCTCAATGAATGCCGTCATCAGGATTGGAAGCCTCTGGGGACAACACACAGCATGGGCCGTTATCGGGTCCAGCAGAGTATCGATATCCGTTGGCATGACTGATGGGAGTGTTAGACAGGTGTCTAGCATGCATTCTTCACCGCAAAACAGGCAGCGTCGAACAGGTAAGATGCAATCTTGCCAGATTGGTCTGAATGACAGGAACCACGTTGTATTAAGTTCCCGTAGACGAGGCATGCCCAAAAGCTGTACTATTCGCTCACGGCATTTCCGTTCAAGGAGGGCTCTCTCCACATCGCTCAGAGTGATGTTGGCGAAGAGGCTTGCCATAGCGTAGTAGGAGGAATAGAAACAGAATTCCTGCAACAAGTGCTAGAATTAACGGCACACCACCAAACACCGAATGTGCGAAGTTTGGGATGATTCCGAGGACAGCCTGGAAAGGTGCTAATAGTCCGGAACAGATGGTCTTAAATACATGTACAATTCCGCTTGTATCAGACATGTTAAAGATACGTCCTATCATTTCTACGAAATGTATAGGGCAGTTTGTACGAATTAAAGCGTGTATCTCTGCCGAAGTCCTTGCAACTTGTAGATCATAGGTTTCTTTGGCCGAGGTCAAAGGCACTGATTGTTGTATAAGCATGGCTTTCATTCTGCTTAAAGTATCAAATCGTATAAAAGAGACATTCAACGAAGGCCATAAAGGCGACTCCTGACTGTGTCTATTGGGGCAAACAATACTTGCATACAGCAAGTGACCCTGGAGTTGACCGTTACTAGATATGGGATGCCTGGCAACATGCCACAGCAACTCTGATCATTCAACATGAGGTAACTCCCATTAGAAAGTTGGCCAAACGTTGGATTAATCACAGCAGCTGGTGTACCCTGCTGGTGGCAGGACAAATTTGCCACAAAACCATTACAAGCCCCGTGTAAAGATATGTCCTGACAAATCAGTGAACCGCTTAGTGCACTTTCACAGTGTGTACCGCTTAGAAACACTTCACGATCCCCACTCCAACATCTATATGTGTAAGGTAAATTCCAGGATGTCTTAATGTATTCCTTACCCAACCTTTCATATTTGCCTGCTTGCATCTGTTTAAGGCAATACTGAAACTGAAAAGTAGTCACAGGTAGACTAATTTTGCCAAGAATAAGCCATTCTGTAGCTGGTTTTTCTGCCACTGTGAATGGTAATTTTTCAAGTTTTTTAATGCTCAGTACTGTATACTTTGCTCCCCTTTGTGCCAGTTTGATCTGTTTATCAGTTAGATTGTATTCTGCAAACAGAGCCGTCGTGTTGATAAAACGCCAAGGCACATAGCCCGCATGCAAAGATTGCAGCGTCCAGCTTAATAACATAATAGAACGCAACTGAGATTGTCCTTGTTGTAACATGGCTAAATCTTGTTCCAGTATGTCGATAGCAGAGGATACAATACTGTCCAATGAATAAATTCTGGAGGACAAAGTTGTTAACCCATTGTCGACCACAGAGAGAGTTTTCTCTAAGTTAATACGATCAAGTTCACGTATTCGTTCTGCGGCCTCCATCTGTGACACCTTCCATGCTTCATTATAAGCAGCATAAATGCTGGCATATATGAAACGTTTTTGACGTGGTTTTCTTGGTCCAAGCAAGAATTCCCTAAGGTCTGCGTCTTCTTTAAGTAAAGATGAGTGTTGTTTCACATCCTTAAGTGTAGATTTTTGCAGCCATTCGAGGCATAATTTTCCTACACTGTATGTTGTTACTACCCCCGGATGCTGTCTTTGGATGTATCGTGGGTCTGGCCTATGAATAGTAAACCCCTGTGTTTTATTCAGGAATCTCTCTTGACAGTTGTTTGTGTCTGTGGGCCAGATCAACCATTTTCTCCAATCAGGATTTGTTCTGTTGAGTTGTAGTATGGTGTCAACTGTAACCGCTGCCTGTGTATTATTATCACTTGCAGGTGTTGGTACAGAAGGTGCTTTCATGTCTTTGATCTTGGCTAACCCAAGGCAAGACGTTTTTGGACAGTGTCATTCAAAAACATTATTTGCTGAGGGACGATACAGGCTCTAAACAAAGCTTCTATCCCCTGCACTTGCCAATCTTTAGTACCCCAGACAGATTTTGTGTCTATTGTGTCTTTCCATAAAAGTCGAAACCCTGTCTAGACAGTTGGGCAATAAATGCTGCAGAGTAAATCTGTTTTGTATTTGTTAACATAATTTTCAGTCCTGTTTTGTTTACATTTTTATAGTAAAATGTTTCTGGATCAGATGTATTGTATCCTGAAAAATATGGAAACTTTTTAGCAAATGTTTTTGAACTACCTTTCGGTGGTATAGGACAATGCTCCCATTGGTTAAACATAAAACACATTTCTAGGTGTTGCAGATTTATGCAAAAAATGATGACCATAGTGGTTATAGCAATACAGCTGTTCATAGTCTGATGAACCCTCCAAATATACATTATTAGAAAATGCAGCAGACTTTTTGTAAGCTTTCGAACGAAATGCGCGAGTCACGGGTTCGGGGTAACACGGTTTTTATTGAGGGTAGCACACGCTTTCTCCTCTTGTACAGGGCAAAGATAATAGCGAGTCCCAGTAGGTTTATTCTCGTTGTTTCCGCTTTTGTCTCTCCTGCTGTCAGTCCCGGAATGGTCTTCTTCCCCAGGGCAGAGGGTGTCCGACGGCGGCTCGGTATATCTCAGGACGTCCCAAATGAAAAAAAACAAAGAGGGAAAACAAGGGTGAGTGCTTGGATGTGCTGTAGAGGGTTTATAGGGAATATGGAGTGAGGGAACACCAACCCACACGGTGCAGCCTACAGAACGGACGGGAGTGAGGGTGCTGGGTTGGAGTTTCAGAGCGTAGCGTTTTTGGGCGAGTCTGGCGCCTCTATACTTTAGGCCTCTCCCTCCTCCCTACCCAGCCCGCGAAGAGATCCTGTACCTGTTTGAGCCACGCTCCTCCAGGAGCGTGACTGGGCGAAGCGTGTCCCCGGTGGCCTCCTGGCTCTCCCGTTTTCTCCGGTCTCTCCTCCTCTCTGGCTGGGCGACACGATCCCTCTGAGTCTTCCTGCTCTCCGTCTTTCTCTGCTTCCTCCGCACTCCTCTCGATCTCCTCCTCCTCCGGTGATGACACACACTCCCTTCCGGAATCCCGTTCCTCTTGTTGGTCCGGTAGTCCCTACGTCATCGTTGTGGGCGGAGTCCCAGTTAAAGGAGCCCTGGCTTACTTCTGTGGTGTCCGCCTGGTTTATACCTATCCACTCGTCCTGCCGTGGGAAAAGAAAAGGTACGGTGATGTCTTGAGCCTCCCACCAGTCTCTGGATGGTTTTGTCCCTTCCAATTGCAACCCCACCCCGTGACACTCCTCCACCCCTGGATTCTCCCAATCGGGGAGAGGGAATACTCGGGAAAGATAGTCCGCACTCCCATTGTCCACTCCTTTCCGGTGCTGAACAGTAAAGGAGAAAGGTTGGAGCGAGAGAAACCAGCGGAGAACCCTGGGGTTGTTAGCGATGTTACGGCTCATCCATTGAAGGGGGGCATGGTCCGTGTACAGGGTGAAATGGTGACCCTCTAGGTAGTACCGCAGTTTCTCTATGGCCCATTTCACTGCTAGGCACTCACGCTCTATGGTGGGGTATTTTGTTTCCCTAGGAAAGAGCTTTCTGCTGATGTAGACTATGGGGTGGTCTACTCCCTCAGGGGAGAGTTGGGTGAGTACTGCGCCTATTCCGTGATTGGAAGCATCAGTATGCAGGAGAAAAGGCCTGGTGAAGTCGGGCGAGGTCAGTAAGGGGCTCGTGGTTATGGCTCGTTTGAGAGATTGAAACGCCTTTGTCATAGGTACTGTGGGGTGTAAGAGGACCTGTTGTTTTACGTCTTTTTGTAGGGTGTCTGTCAACGGGGATGCTATATCAGAGAAGTGAGGGATAAACCGCCTATAATAGCCTATCAGACCAAGAAAGGCTCTCATGTCTCGTTTAGTAGTGGGGAATGGTGTGTCTGCAATAGCCCTGACTTTTTCTGTTTGGGGGCAATCATCCCATGTCCCAGGACGTACCCTAGGTATTTTACTTTTGGTATCCGACCCTGGATTTCCGGGAGTTTATGTGTAGCCCAGCCTCTTTTAGTGCGTGGAGGATGGTGTGGAGGTGTTTCAGGTGAGTCTTCCAGTCAGGGCTAAAAATCACGATGTCATCAAGATAGGCTGATGAAAAGGAGTGGTGGTTCTGTAGGACGTTGTTCATGAGGCGCTGAAAGGTTGCGGGGACCCCATGTAACCCAAATGGGAGGACTGTAAATTCGTACAGCCCGTCCGGGGTCGAAAAGGCAGTCTTCTTTCTGTCTTCTTTCCTCAAGGGTACCTGCCAGTACCCCTTGGTCAGGTCTAGCGTAGTTATATATTTGGCCTCTCCTAGTTTTTCGATTAGCTCGGCAATCCGAAGGATGGGGTAGGCGTCAAAGGATTATATTTCGTTGAGGGCTCTGAAATCCATACAGAAACGAACGCTGCCGTCCGGTTTAGGGACCATCACAATCGGGGATGACCACTCACTCCTCAATGGTCTGATCACTCCCAACTCCAGCATGTCTTGTACCTCTTTTTGTATCATCTTCCTCCGGGCGGCAGGGATCCTATAAGGACGTTGTTTTATCATTTTACCTGGAGGGGTCTCGATCCGGTGTTCTGCTAGATGAGTTCTTCCCGGATTGTCCAAGAACATGGGTAAGAAGGGGACCAGGGTTTCTCTCAACTCCTCCTTCTCTTGGGGTGTTAGGTCTTCATTGACTACCAATTGCTCGGCTGTACTGTTGGGGCTGGAACGAGCAGGCAGGGTGAGATTAGCGGCTTTGGGGAGGGGTCCCAGCCATTTCTTTAACATGTTTATATGAAACGCCTGGGTGCGACCCCGGGTCATCTGTAGTCTATACGTGGTTTTCCCAATGGCTGAGATGACTTTGTAGGGGCCTTTCCATTCAGCTTGGAACTTTTTCGTGGAGGTGGGTAGGAGCACCAGTGCCCAATCATTTATGTGCAGAGTTCGCCATTTCTTTCCTCTGTTGTAGTAGTGGGTTTGTCGTTCCTGTTTCTTTTCGAGGTGGGTATATGCCAGATCCCGTAGTTTTCCTATTTTTGCCTTCAAACCTTGGGTATAGTCTAGCATCCCTTGCTTTTCCAGCACTTCTTCCTTCTCCCACGCCTCTTTTGTCATCTCCAGAAGATAACGCGGCTGCCTTCCATAGAGCATCTCAAAGGCCGAGCAGCCCAGACTGCTTTGTACCTGGCCTCTTATCACGTATAAGGCCAAGGGTAGTAACTGATCCCACTCCTTGCCGTTCACCTCCAACATTTTCTTTAACGTGGTTTTAAGTGTTCCGTTATATCGCTCGACAAGTCCGTCGGTCTGAGGGTGGTACACCGATGTCTTGATTTGACGTAAGTCGAGTAGTCGGCATACTTTCTTCATCAGGCGAGAGACAAAGGGGGTGCCTTGGTCTGTCAAGACTTCTTTCGGGAAGCCTACCCTGGAGAATAACTCTAGGAACTTCTCCGCTATGTTACGGGAAGAGGGGGCCCGTAAGGGAAAAGCTTCTGGGAATCGGGTGGCATAATCGACTATCACCAGGGCGTATACATTCCCTTTTTTTGTGCGTGGTAAGGGGCCTATCAAGTCCATTCCCACCCTCTCGAATGGAGTGCCGATAATGGGGAGAGGCTGGAGGGGAACGGCTGGGGTTCGATGAGTGTTTCTCTTTTGACATATTTCACATGCCCGACAGTGAACTTTTATATCCTTATACACCCCTGGCCAGAAGAAATGTCTTAATATGTTTTGGGTGGTTTTCTCCGCTCCTGTGTGTCCCGCGGTGAGGTGAGAATGAGAGAAGAAAAGTATCTGCTCACGGAAGGACAGGGGAACTAACAGTTGGTGTGGCTCTGTGGGGGATGCCTGTCGATAGAGCAAGTCTTCTTTGATAAGGAATCTGAGATATACAGGAGGGTTGTTGTCCTGCGAGCTATGGGCCTGTTCCCAAGCGTTATACAGTGTGGCATCGTTGGCCTGAGCGAACTTAAAGCTACGGTCTAAAAGCCATGGTTCCGGGGTTGCCAGTGCTAGAATTGGTTCGTTAGGTCGCCTGTCGCTCTCCCTCTTTCTTCCCCCTACCTGTAGTACGTTTCTAAACAGTTGGAGGAAGTCAGGGTTATCAGTACCTATAATTAAGTCTTCCGGCAAACCCTCCAGTACCCCCACCCTTATGCTATTTCTTAAGCCGTCTGAGTGAGTGAGGGATACTAACACCAGGGGATAGGGCTTTACGTCGCCAGGCACGCATCGTATGTGTATGGTTGTGTCTGGCACTATCTGGTCTTGCTTAACGAAAACCCCCTGTATTACGGACTGTTTACACCCCGAGTCAAGAAGGGCCTTAAGCAGTTTTCCATTCACCTGTACACTCACATGGAATGCCGTACCCATCTCCGGTGTATACATTATGGACCGTGGGACATACCCCACTTCCATGGGCTCTTCCGCTGGCTTCCTCCGAGGGCATACGCGAGCTATGTGCCCCCAGTCCCCACATTCAAAACATTGTGGTCCTCTGATGCTGAAAGGTTCGGGTTTTGGAGGTCGGGGTTTTCCCATTTCAGGTGGGGGCTTATTCCTCCTCTCTGGTTTTATGTTTGGTTGGCGCATTTTCTCGGGGTCCCATAACCCCGCTTTGTGTTGCGCGCGGGAATAAGTGGTAGCCATCTCTATGGCCTGGGCGGCAGTCAGGTGTGTATGTTGGCGTATCCACTTCTGAGTGTTATAAGGGAGGGCTTCCAAATACTGTTCTAAATAGTTCTTTTCCATGATCTCTTCTTTCGTGCTGATAACGGGGTTCAACCACTTGTCTGCGGCCATTTTCAGTCTAAAGAACAGGGTTTTTGGGTTGTCCCTGGTGTCCCTCGTTCCTTGCGAAACCGCACCCTGTAGGCTTCGGCATCAAGGCCGAGATGATCAAGGATTATGCCCTTTATTTCCCCATAGGGGTGTCCCCAGTGGCGTTGGCCACTTGATAGGCTGCTTGCGCTTCCCCTGTTAGCAGCGGAGCCAAAAAGAACGGCCATTTATCCACAGGCCAGCCACAGGCCCTGGCCACTCGTTCAAAATTGGACATAAACGCGTCCGGGTCCTCCCCGGCTATGTATTTCTGTAGGGAAACTCCGGAGGGAGTATAACTCGGGCTCCGTCCTGCTCCTGACGTGCTGCGTGACTGTTCAGTCACCATTCTCTGCATCCCGTCCATCTGGGCCGCAATAGTGTCTTTGAACACATCCCGGTCGGCCTGGGCGGAGGCCATCTGGCGCTCGACGGCCCATTCGAGTTTCTCCTGCCCCGTAATCAGGTGTTGTATGAGTGTCTCCATCTTGTATACACAGATGGGCTATTCTACCCGCATTCTCCACCAATTGTAAGCTTTCGAACGAGATGCGCGAGTCACGGGTTCGGGGTAACACAGTTTTTATTGAGGGTAGCACACGCTTTCTCCTCTTGTACAGGGCAAAGATAATAGCGAGTCCCAGTAGGTTTATTCTCGTTGTTTCCGCTTTTGTCTCTCCTGCTGTCAGTCCCGGAATGGTCTTCTTCCTCAGGGCAGAGGGTGTCCGACAGCGGCTCTGTATATCTCAGGACGTCCCAAATGAAAAAAAACAAAGAGGGAAAACAAGGGTGAGTGCTTGGATGTGCTGTAGAGGGTTTATAGGGAATATGGAGTGAGGGAACACCAACCCACACGGTGCAGCCTACAGAACGGATGGGAGTGAGGGTGCTGGGTTGGAGTTTCAGAGCGTAGCGTTTTTGGGCGAGTCTGGCGCCTCTATACTTTAGGCCTCTCCCTCCTCCCTACCCAGCCCGCGAAGCGCTCCTGTACCTGTTTGAGCCACGCTCCTCCAGAGCGTGGCTGGGCGAAGAGTGTCCCCGGTGGCCTCCTGGCTCTCCCGTTTTCTCCGGTCTCTCCTCCTCTCTGGCTGGGCGACACGATCCCTCCGAGTCTTCCTGCTCTCCGTCTTTCTCTGCTTCCTCCGCTCCTCCGCACTCCTCTCGATCTCCTCCTCCTCCAGTGATGACACACACTCCCTTCCGGAATCCCGTTCCTCTTGTTGGTCCGGTAGTCCCTACGTCATCGTTGTGGGCGGAGTCCCAGTTAAAGGAGCCCTGGCTTACTTCTGTGGTGTCCGCCTGGTTTATACCTATCCACTCGTCCTTCCGTGGGAAAAGAAAAGGTACGGTGATGTCTTGAGCCTCCCACCAGTCTCTGGATGGTTTTGTCCCTTCCAATTGCAACCCCGCCCCGTGACACTTTTCTAGGTCAAACATCATGTTATTTACAGTTTCAAAGTCCCGATCATCAGAATAGGTACTGGATGAAACAAAATCACTTAGTGAGATCTTAAATAAATGTGGAATGTTCAAATGTTCCGTAGGGCCGAAAATATCGAAATCAGTTTTGTCCCACACTATACCATCCTGTATAGGAACGGCTGTGATGTTCACTGCAGACAAGTCTCTTGTTTCACGATGGGATAATTTGTGAGGTTTTAAAAGTAAGTTCACTTCTTTTCTTTCAGTGTCCAAATGGATGTATCTGCCATTTATAAGCACGCTCATAGTCATAACCAAAGCTAGCCAAAGCAGGAAGAAAAATATTCCAGAAATAATCCATAGTTCAATCCATGGTGAAACCAAATAAGTCTTTCTCAAAAAATGAAAAAAGTCTTGTACTTGCTGTTTAAAAGTTGTTGATGCTGGCGACGTCTCAGGCTCACTCAGATCCTCAGAAAACGTATCAAAGTTAATGAAATAGCCAGAAGCAGTTCTGTCAATTGTTGGAATTGCATCAGGATTTGTAGAAATCGCTGGAACCAGTTGATCACTTGTTACATTGGTGTAGACAGGTGTATTTGGATGAACTGTTACTTGAGTTTCAAGAGGGATGAGTTCCATAGCATTGTTGCTCAGTCCTTCATCTGTTACTGCTGAATTCTTGATAGTTATCAGTCTTTCAGTCTGAACCTCTTGGATAGTAGTGAGAGGAGTGTGTCTGCTACTAGGTCAGAGTCCACGAGGCCTACTATTTATTATTGGCCACATACTGTGGTTTGATGAGGTCGATGGACACAAATCTTTTCTCCTTTTTTCCAGCAAGGGGCGGCAGAAGTACTGTTCTTGTTCCGTGTATGGCTAGGACAGGTACTGGTTGTCTGTAAGAAGGTCCAGATTCCTTCTTGTCTGCAATTTTCTCTCTGACTAGATCCCCAACTTTTGGAATCCAGACAGGCCTTCCTGGGACCGCCGGTTTTTCCCCAGTGGTGGTTGGCTGCAGGAATACGTTGCTTTGTTTCGATCTTAGTTCATTTAGATCCTGTAAAACAGCCAAACGATCTTTGATATCAAAGGGTTTATTTTCCACCACTGTGCCTCTACATTCTAGATCTGGCACCCACATTCTTGTCCCAAATAGGACCTCATATGGCGTGACCCCTCCTAGAGAACTTCTTGGCAAATTATTTAATGAGCGTTGGACCCCATAAAGATGTTTGACCCACCCATCACCCGAACCTAATACCCTAGCTGTTATAGACTGCTTTATGTCCCGGTTTTTCCTTTCCACAACAGAATTTCCCTCAGGATGAAACGGAGAGGAGTACCGCAATGCAATGCCCAGACTGGCCATGGCTTCTTTGTAAGCCCGAGAGCTAAACGCAGGGCCCTGGTCAGAATGTAGCGTGCCTATTGCGTATGTGCCGATAAAGACTCGCAAATCTTTTATAACAGTTCGAGCGCCAGCCGAGCGCTGAGGCCATATCCATAGGAACCTTGACTTAGTATTTGTGGGATTGTAGTTGTCCACAAGGACGCCTGTGCATAGATAGTCTAATGGTGTCTAACAATGGTGTCTGTCCCTGGCAGGCTACTTCATAGCATGGTGTCTAGTGGCGTTCTGCATCTCGCTGAACCTTACAGTCTATGCAGTCATTGATGAAGATGTGAATCTGTGTATTCATTCCAGGCCACCAGTACATCTCTTTTAATGTTAATATTGTTTTAGAGATCCCTTGATGTGACATACCCTCCCCCAAATGTGCTTCATAAATCAAAGCTGCTCTACGTTCCATGTTTGGAATTACCTTATCCCCCACTCCAGGGATTCGAGCAAAAGGAACGTTGTTCGCATCAATTACATAAGAGTACTTGAGTGGAAACTTTTTTGGTAACGCTGCACCACTGCCTTTGCTCGTAGCATTGACAGCCAACATTATCTCATTGTCTATTCTCGTTTTTGAACGAGTGATCGCAGCTAT
This sequence comes from Calotriton arnoldi, assembly GCA_963921515.1. Lineage (NCBI taxonomy): Eukaryota > Metazoa > Chordata > Amphibia > Caudata > Salamandridae > Calotriton > Calotriton arnoldi. The sequence continues at coordinate 4,258,823 of CAWUFW010000174.1, forward strand.
GGAAGCCGTCTGAACAGCCCCCTTTGCGGTTTCGTCAGCCAATGAATTCCCTGCAACGTGAACGCCATCACGTTGATGACTCAGGGTATGGATCACGTGAGCCTTTGGTAGTTCGCTTTTTAACTGAACTACTTGTTCCCAAAGCGTTTTATGCTTTATTGTGCCACCTTTTGCATCTTTGAACCCATTTTCAAGCCAAGTTTGTATATATTCATTATACGACTGCACACAGTAGAAAGAATCGCACACTATGAGTGTGGGGAATTCTCGATCTGTACTTTCAAGTGCCAGTTTGAATGCTTGTAGTTCAGCTCACTGAGCTGTACAATCTCCTAGAGATTGGGTTTTTGTGACCATAGGTCTGAAGTTGCCATCGCGCATGCGACCTTTAACGATTGCGCACGCTGCACTCTAAGCTTGCTTACTCCCTGTTGCGGGTTATGCGGATCCGTCAGTGTAAATTATGTATACGTACTGATGGAGAGGCAGAATCTCAGTGGGCAGAGGACATTCATGTTCATATTGCAGGAACGCTTGTGTTTTTAAATCAGGATCAAAAACATATTCAACATCTGTTGCAGCAAGAGAATTAACCCATTGTATCCATCTAGGATGTAATGCTTTTGCATTTGGAATGCTCGCTTTAGTTACCGCCTCTAAGGCCGGAACTGGGGTTACGACAATAATGCGTTTCCCTTGGGCTAGAGCTCTTTCTTTTGCTACAGCGGTTTGAACTGCTGTCAGAATTTTTTCTGTTGAAGTGAAGCGCATTTCTGCTTGTGTATACAAATGTGATTTGTATGCTATTGTTACTTTTTCACCCTCATTAAATGTTAAGTAGTGAATCCGCATTGACCCGAAATTATTCGGATCACTAAATTGCGTTGACTTACGCGTGTTTGTAAGTGATTTGTTGCTAACATGTTAGCTTGGAGTGAACGCAAGATTTCTGTGTGTTCATGTGTCCAATTTTTGATTGAAAAATCAGGTTTGATTAGTGCGTAGAGAGGTTTAACCCTTTCTGCGTAATTTAGAATGCAAGTTCTTCCAAAATTTAGGAAACCCAGGATGGATTGTAAATTTTTCAGCGTCTTTGGAGGTTGGAGCAGCGCACACCTTTCTAAAAAGTTGGCTGCCAAGCTCTTGCCTTCACTTGAAAGCTCATATCCTAGAAAAAGGACATTGAGATGGGCAATTCTGGATTTTTTAAAGTTGAACTTATAGCCCTCAGAGGCGAAGCCCAATATAATGGTACTCACCCTGTTCAAGTGTTTGTCCAGGTCATCGTCTGTCAGATAGATGTCATCGACATATGACAATGCCTCATTATCATAAATTTGTAGCAACTCCGTTACCCTCGCTGAGAATAACCCCGGGCTGTTCTTGAACCCTTGTGGGAGTCGACAAAATTGACGCTGGGTCCCCATTATTGAGTAAGCTGTTAAGTACCTGCTTCCAGGTGCTATGTTTTGACAAAAGAAACCATTTGAGATATCCAATGTGGTTTTATATTTTTTACGCACAATGTTATTCATTAATGCTGTACTATGTGCATTTTGTACTGCAAAAGTTTTTGAACAAGTGTTTAAGTGTCTGTAATCCAAGACTAGACGATATGTATTGTCTAGTTTGGAGACAGGAAACAAAGGATTGTTCACTGAAGAGGTGCATGTTTCAATCACCCCTTGGTATTCAAGTTGATCTAAGATCTCCCTGACCTGTTTTTTAGCTTCTTGCTTTATTGGGTACTGCCTTTGTGCAGTAGGTTCATTTTTTAGATGTATTTTATGGTGAGGTGAGTCCTCATCCCATCCTACATGATTTTTGTATAATGCTGGGGCCTGGGCAACTGCCCATTTCCTGGCATAAGTATATTTCAGGTGAATTGGAATATGGTTGGAGAAGGCAGGCATAATAATGTCCTCGCCATGTGGGCACTCCCTGACGAATTGTGGTGGCCAGTCTTTTTCTGCTAGAAGTATGTCATAGCCCCTTGAAAGTTTTTCCCAAAAGAGTGCTTTCACCTGTCTAGGTATGTCTCCCTCCATCCGGAGTGTTATTTCATGTAACTTTTGTGGAGTACTAACCCTGGTGTCTACAGTCTCAACTGTAATGTACTCATTCAAGTCCACTGTCTCCAGAAGTTCCTTCAGGTTCTGGCGAGCTATTGTGACTTCTGCTGCACTGTCCAGCATTGTCTGAGCCCATTCTCCATTCTTGAGCTGTGTTCTCAGTATCCTCGGCATGTCTGACCTTCAGACCTGCTACCTTCTTTTTTGAGAATTGAGGTTTAGTTTTGTTTTTCGGAACGTGTTTGTCGTCTTTCGATTTCACGCGTTCTTCTCTATGTTCTGACCGTCTTCTTCTTTCCGATGTCTGTGACGAGATCTGAAAGGTACAAGAGGAACGTGTATCAGTATCTTGATACCTGTCAGGCTTTTTCAAATTATCCCTATTCCTGAGGTTATACCTCCTTTCAGAGGGCTCCTTTTGAGGAGACCTACCTCGGGATTGAGAACGTTTCTCGTTTGAATTATGTTTATTAGTTTCCTACTTCTTTTTAGAAGATGTAGTAGTTTGTTTCATAGAGTCCTTCTCAGGACTTTCAGATAGTTTTGGCTTCAATGGTCTTCCACCCAAACTATCTCTGCCTAATTCTGCATAAGATTGTTCTATTATTCTGGGTAGTTCTGTTTGATGTTCTGTAACATCGAATTCCCTTAATCGTTGGCGGATCGCCACTGCTGCTGCCTCCCCTTTAATATTAAATAATATTATTGTTGAGACCTGGTCGAAATTTTTCAGTAATTTCATACCTAAATTCAGAGCAGGCTCTGCCCCGTATTCGTTTTGAATTTGTTTCAGGACATCAGGTATTACTGCAATTGACGGAATACCATGTGTTTTAGTATAGATGGCAGCAAAGACTGAGCCCCAAGTGGTGCAGTCTTCCAGTTGTGGTGTGATCCCCATTGGTAAACAGATTGTTAGGATTCTGTGTTTCTCATAAGGGCTAGTATTAGGAAATACTGCTTCAATTTGAGTAATTTTTTGACCTATCCAGAATGGAATTTGCTCACGTTTTGTGGGCATTTTACCCATGACTGCGTATAAAGTCTGTGGTGTAATTTTTAGTGCATTCCCCTGTTGAGGGGTTTGATTTGGAAGTGTTAATGGTGGTTGGACTGTGAAAGTCCGCATGACATATTGGACTAATTGTCTGTAAATTTTTATTAACTCTGTAAGTTGAGTAAGTAGTTCCTCGTCTGACATTATTTCGAGGTCAGGATGAGGAGTGTAGCCGGCTAGAATCGGCCATGTTGCTCCTGGTCTACCTAGTGGACCGAGCCTGGTAATGTTTCTGTGATGTTTTAGGGCGCCTTTAAACCAGAGCTGATGCTCCTGGTATGTTAGTGGAATTTCAATATCCTCGAAAGGAATATATTCCTCTGGTGGTTCATCTTCTTTGTAGAAGTGAAACAGTCTTGTTACTGAATTTGATTCAGGAAATCTTACCCATGAATAGAATACCTCTGTCTGAAAGGATTCATGTGCCTCTATCACGAATACTCCTCTACCGCCTCTTGGTGGTAGGCCATGTTTTATAAGTTTTAGAGTGATGGCTCTTCTTAAGTTTGGATGGATGTCTATAACACCCTCCTCAGGTTCATTTAAACCTATAAAGTTAAAAACTGCTATGACTGGGTCAGCCGTAGCTCCACCGGTCTCGGTTGCATTGTCCCGTGTGGACATTTGTTTTTTGAAAAATGTAGAACAAGTTTCAAGGAAACAAAAGATAAGGTGCACAATATTTTGGAACACTGTATCCTTCAACGTTGAACAAACCAAACAACTAATATATAGGGTGCTTCCCTATTTAGCTTTGGCGGATATTTAACCCTACCCACTCCAGACGTCTTATGGAGTATGTGAGTAGGGGTCTCTGAGAAAAGCACGACTGAGTTACTCAGTATCTAGCGTAAAATTACTGCCTTACCAAACGTTGGGCGCCATGTAGTGTAGTTCCTATTTCCCTAATAGGCTCTGCGCATTGGAATAATATAACCTATAGGCTTGACATAGGACTAAGGTCGGTATGTCCCTATCGAGTATATTAAACTTAATTACTTGTGCCAGCTAGCTCAGAGGCCACTAGAAACTCCTTGAGAACAAGAAGGGAGTAGTGTCTGGCAACCGAAAAACATGACAACTTTGTTTCCTTTTAGAATCGGAACACGTCTCAGAATCGTGGAAACAATAGATAACAGTTTCACTCAGTCAATCGTGCATGCTTAGTTTCTACAGAGTTACACAGAAAGGAAAGACGGGCGTTTCAATAAAAGGGTTTTATTGAACAGTCTTGTTTCTCGTGTAAGAGATATGTGCTGTTATGATCACAAGACAGTATGCAAGATAAATAATGTACAGCGTAAGCAGTAGAAATAAATAATACTGCGCTAGCATTATCTTTTAGCATATATTCACGTACATAAATAACATGAGCTAAAATGCGAGTACTCATACGATGCGTCTCTAAGCTAGTACTACCCTAATGTACCTAACCTAGTCTAGGTGTAGGGAAAGGTAGAAGTAGGTGGAATATTCTCTAGTCTGGTATACTAAGAGTATGTTTAAGTCTAGTATGCCAAGTATGGTATGCCAAGAGTCCCTCTAGGTTCTAGTCAGCTCCATACCTTGAGAATGAGAGAGGTGGGAATCTCTTGCCGGATCTGGAACTCTAACACCCTGCGAAGGGAGTCAGAACACTGGAAGCTGGATTCGTCTGCGTGCAGGAATGACAGCGTCTTCTCAGTGCGTCAGGCCGGGATACGGGCTCCTCTGAAGTCGAGGTCTCCTCTAACTTGCTTGGGCAAGGGAAGGTATATTTATACCTGGTAGGTGTCTTGGAATGTTAGCATTGACGTGAAGTCGGACAGAGGAAGACGTCAGGAATGAACTCTTAAGGTATAACGGTTCATACATAATAGATGAGTTCTTGGAGAAATCAATAGTCCTGTGCTAGGGGAACTCCCGAAGCTTAAGGGTCTGTTTTCTAAGAACTCGTTGTGACGTTAGGGTGGACGGATGTCGGTGACCATGCCTGTATTTGGAGTGCACGGTTAATGCCCAAATAAGGACAGGGATTCTATGCCTATATAAGGGCAATGCGAATTGTGCCTATATAAGGACATGATTCAGGAAAACCTATATACGGACACCTAAAGCGGAATACAACACCGATCCCACCTCCTAGCTGCTCTCACTCCCCCTCTCCCTATTAATGGCGGCCGCGCGCAGTGGGCGCGCCGCTGGCTCGCCAAAGGCAAGCCCGTCTACGCCTGAACGTGACACGACTGCGACCAGCGCCAGGGACCCTGGTCCTCCGACCCCCCACCGCTACAACTCAGCAACCCTCCACACACTCAACCTTGGAAGAAACAAAAACTGCCAGCTGTCGACGCTGAACACCACCCAAGGCCAGTTCTCTTGCCGACACTGCCGCCGCACCTTCACCCACCTCCGGACCCCGACAGCTACAGCCAACCCTCCAGACACCAGCGTGCCCAAACCCCTGAGCTGCATCCTCCTCAACATGCGCTCCCTGCACAGACACGCAGTCGAAATCTAGGAACTCCTTAACGCCCTCGCGCCCGACGTCGCCTTCCTAACAGAGACCTGGACCAACGCCAGCTCCGCACCTGACATCGCAACTGCCATCCCCAACGGGTACAAGATCCAGAGGAAAGATCTCCCAACCACCCTGGAGGTGGCCTCGCCATCATACACAAAAGTTCCCTCCGACTCACAACCTCCATCTCGAACAACTCCTCGCCCCCCATAGAACACATCCACTTTGCCGCCAAAGTCACTGAGAAGATCGTCAACATCCAGCTCACAAACTTCATAGAATCCAACTCGATCCTCGACACTTCTCAATCTGGATTCCGCAGCAACCACAGCACCAAGACCGCCCTCCTAGCTGCCACGGACGACATCTGCACTCTCCTCGACCAAGGCCACACAGCAGCCCTCATTCTACTAGACCTCTCAGCAGCCTTCTACACCATCTCCCACTGCACACTAGCCGCCAGACTCCACGACGCCAGCATACAGAGAACTGCCTTAGACTGGATCCGCTCCTTCCTTGCAGTCCGAACGCAAAGAATCAGACTCACGCCCTTCCTCTCCAAACCCACAGAGATCAGATGCGGAGTACACCAAGGAACCTGCCTCAGCCCCACGCTCATCAACATCTACATTTCCCCACTTGCAACCAACGTCAGAAAACATGGACTCACCATAGTATCCTACGCCGACGACACCCAGCTCATCCTCTCCCTCACCAAGGAACACGACATCACCAGACACAATTTCCAAGAAGGAATAAAGGACATCACATCCTGGATGAGCAGCAGCTGCCTGAGGCTCAACTCAGAGAAAACGGAAGTCCTCGTCCACGGATCCACCCCCTCGCATGGGACGACACCTGGTGGCCCCCCGTCCTCGGAAACCCTCCCACACCCACGGACCGCGCCCGCAACCTCGGCATCATACTCAACTCCTCCCTCACCATGAACCGACAGATCAACGCTGTATCCTCCACGTGCTTCAACACCCTACACATACTCCGCAAGACCTTCAAATGGATCTCCCCCGAGTCCAGAAAGACAATCATCCATGCACTCATAACCAGCAGACTGGACTGCGGGAACGCCCTCTACGCCGGAATCAACAAATCTCTACTCCACAAACTCCAGACCGTCCAGAATGCCGCAGCCAAACTCGTCCTTAGCATCCCACAACAAGACCACATCACCCAGCACCTACGAGACCTCCACTGGCTCCCCGTCGAAAATAGAGTGACCTTCAAGCTGCTCACACACGCCTACAAAGACCTCCACAACACTGGACTCCAATACCTCAACAAAAGAATCTCCTTCTACGCCCCGAAGAGAAACCTCTGCTCCGCCGACCTTGCCCTGGCCGAAATCCCCGCATCCGCAGAGCCAGAACAGGAGGAAGATCCTTCTCCTACATCGTGGCCAAGACCTGGAACAAACTCCCCCTCAGCATCAGACGTACCCCGACACTGCAAGCATTCAGGAAGAGCCTTAAGACCTGGCTCTTCAGATGAGCCGGAGCTGCCAGAAACCCCCCCCAAGCGACTTGAGAACCTCACGGGTGAGTAGTGCACTTTACAAATCCCTGATTGATTGATTGATTGAAGACGAGAGTGGCATATGTCCACGTCACGTTTAATTCGGAGAGTAGGGGTGTGATGTTCAAATCCCAGGCCTATTGTCGACTACTACCCATGACTAAATATTTAAAATGATCTGAGGCCTGCTTGAGTTTGATTTGCAGGTGAATATTTTCATGACCACCTGAGACTGCTATACATGTCGATGTAGTCCAATTCACAGTGAGGATAGATGCAGCATCTGCATGAGTCGTGGTATAGTATATTCAGGGTTGCAGATATAGATCAGAATATCATTGGCGTATAAGGATATCCAGTCTTCTCTCAGTATCACCCTCCTGAACCCCTGTAACTGGGAGCCTCTGCCTTCGGTTCCATTCAGCCTATGGCTCAACAGTAAGGGCAAAGAGGAGGGGGGACGGGGCAACCCCTGTGTATGTCCCCTTCAATAGCGAAGGAAGAAGTGAGTGCGCCATGCACCGTGAGTCGCGCCCAGAGGTCTGTATACAACACTTAAAGATTTCTGAGAAAGGGGGGAGTGCCAATATTCATCTGCTCGAGAAGACGCATCATAAAAGGCCAATGTACTGAGTCAAATGTTTGTTTGAAATCAATCAGGATCAGTGCCCTGCTTTCTTCATAGTCCTATGAGCATGCCAAAGAGTTATTGTGGCACCAAAGGGAGTGGCGCGTGATGCAACCTGGCATAATGCCGTTTTCATTATAGTGGACAAGGTGTTGTATCACCGCTACCAACCTGTTGGCTAGAACCTTGGGCAAAGTTTTAGTTTCGGGGTTCATTAAGGAGACAGGTTTGTATGAGCCGCATTGGTGCAGTGGCTTTCTTGGTTTGAGAATGACTAATTATTGCAACCTGAAGGTCATAGGGCAAGATCCTGCAGTCATATGCCTCTTCATATAATGCCAGGAGTGTTTGGGTAAGAAGGGAGGTGTATTTATTTAAAAGTCTCAAGTGGGAAGCTCTTAGAGTCAGGGGTCTTTCCAGAAGGGAGATAATTTAATGCCTCCAATATCTCATCTTCACTCAGGGGTGCCTCAAGCTGCTGGCAGGCTGCATCAGAGTCTAGGACTTCAACTATCGCATTGTCGTGTTCGTGAGGTGAGGGATTTTTAACTAAATAGAGAGATCTGTAGAAATATGTGAATTCCTGCAATATCTGGTGAGTGTCAGTAAAGAGTCTGATGTGTTAAAGTAAAGAGTCTGGGTACCAGTCGGAGTTCTAGATCCCTGTTAGCTAAAAAATAGAGGGCTGTACCAGCTTTATCACCGTGCTCGTACATCCTATACTGCATTATGTTATGGCCCAAGGTTGCTGTGCCTAGCAGCTTCTGCTTGAGCAAAAGCCAGTGTTGTTCAAAGAGACGTGGTACACCTAATCTGGAGATTTCATCAGCTCATGTTCTAAATCCTGAATGTGTTTGTCCAGATCACAGACTTCCCTTGCACTTCTTAGCTTTAGTCTGATATGAAATGATTCATCCTCGTAGGGCGGTTTTGAGCACTTCTCATAATGTAGTTGGGGAGTCAACAGTACCAGTGTTAAGTTTAAAATATTCTAGAATCTGTTGTCTAAGATATTCTCCAAATCCGGCGTCTCTGAGCCACCATGCGCTCATTGTCAGCTGCTCGTAATGTCATCTCTCGGGTCTTCTGAAGATGGCCATTATTAGAGCATGGTCAGTCAAGGTGAAAGGCAGGAACTGTATATAAGTGATACATTTCACATTGAAAGCAGGGGTGAAAATGTAATAAATTTGAGATGAGGATCTGGATGTGTGGCAGAGGTAAGCTAGGTTACTGACATTGGGATGCATTACCCGCCAAGTATCAGATAACTCAGTGACTCAGGCACATGGGGTAAATCTATAGATCTGTGGAGTGACGTTATGCCTTGCGTGTCTACAGAGGGGTCCATGACTAAGTTATAATCCCCACCAACCACCATTCTCCTCAGGGAGAGTTGCAGCAGCAGAGTAGTGAGTGCCTTCAGTGGGTCATTAATCAGAGTGGGCAGCATAGTAGGGGAACTGGGAGGGTACAACTGCGGGCTCCCTTTCTATCTCTCCATGATATTGACCCCTGAGGTCCGGGAAGTGAGGGACATGGAACATGGTGGATGCACTAGGTGGCCACGAACTGACATTTTCTTGAAGGAGCGGCATGCCTGAGGGGGGGGGGGGGCGTTTCCTGGGGAGTTTGGGAAGAGGGGGAGGGGGGGAAGCGGGGCGGTGGGTGGTGTAATAGTGTGTCTTTAGAATTCAATGTCATATGTATTGAATCTTCTTTACAGGTGGCATTCGCACGAGAAATGCCACTGGGATGTTCACTCCGGGAGGCGCCCTGGGACAATCATACGTAACCAGACACGGGGAGGGGAGGCGGCCCATCGAGCAGACATACCTGTTGCCTAGCCGATGGGAGGTTCGACGCTGAGAAGGGAAGGGGGACCTTACCAAGTGAATGGGGGGGGACGCCTGTACTGGACTTTAATTGAATTGCTTGATCATTTATTGTGCCCTCCGGGCTGTGTCACCTATGATGTCACATTGAAAAATAAATAAAAATCTGTTTACAATTTTTTTTTATCAGAGTGGGCAAAGCATGAACAGAGACAAACCCGCAGTGTACCTGCCTAGTGCATCATTATGTGTACTAGCAACATGCAAATGAAATAGTTTGTGAATAAGTATTGCAGTGCAACAAGAGCTACTTGTGAATCCTGAATGATACATCCAGGTGAAACTGTTGCGAGACAGAAATGGTCACCTAGTGCTCTGCAGATATGTCTCCTGGAGAAATACTACCGATGGTGTGTACCGCTTGACATATTGAAAAGCGGCCCCTGTCTTGATCTTCTCATTAAGACCATTTACATTCCAAGGGAGGAGACCGAAAGTGTTGTGCTGTGATACTCTGAAGTTGTGGTTGTGGAATGGATCTACAAAGATTGGATGCCTAGCACTGTACTAAAGAGAGAATTTAAACCTAAATAACAATGTAGAACAGAAACAATAACCTCGTGCACACTTCATAAACCCTAAACTGAAGCATCCATCACCGATTCCCAACCTAAAAGCCTTTATGATATGGGAGCATGGTCACAGACAGTTAGACAAGCAGATATATGAATGGATATACTCTGCCAGCCCAGCAGAATAAAAAAGCTGCAAGAGACCCTTGGGTATACTGATGCACCGCCAAGAAAACCCCTAAGAAACAATATGGATTAAAGTATTATTAAAAAAGAGAAACAGAGTCAAACATGACTCGGGTTTTTTATTGGCCTGTGGTAAGAGGCAGGTTACACATCTGAGGAATTGTCGCTGTTCTCTTTAGGATTCTGTGCAGGGTCCATCTATTTGGGGACATCAGTGGCTTCCGATCTGAGCCCCCATCATAGGGATCTCCGAAGTCTCTTGGCTCAGGGGGCTCCCGGTCGTCTCACCCAGTCTGGGAAGGGGGAGGTCGTCATCATTACCCCACCAGGCAGCCAAATCTCAAGCCAGTCCCAGATCTCCTGCAGTGTGTCAAAGAACCGTGATTTCCCATTGTGGATAATCTTCATCCTTTCAGGGAAAAACATATATTGTTGTGTAGTTTCCACTAATCAGTAGGAACTGCGCGTTGTGGTAGTTGACAACAGTAGGACTACCTTACCGTCTAGAATATATTCTCTAGGTTACAAAATTGCCCTATCAATCTCGCGCTGTCTTTCAGCAGGATCCTGTTGAGATTTTTTCCATATCTCATTATAGACAGCATAAAGAAAGTGTTTTTGATGTGTTTTTTAGGACCCATTAAGAAGTCTCATAGTTCCAGGTCATCAGATAAAAGGGACAAGTGCTGCTTCACCTGTGACAGTGTTGAGGCTTTTAGCCAATCAAGGCACAACCTCCCAACACTTGTTACCTCCCCTGAATGTTAGGCTGAACATATCGCTTGTCGGGTCTATTATCTGTAAGTCCCTTGCTGTTACCTAGGAATCAAGCCTGACATTTTTTTGAGTGTAACAGCCAAACCAACCATCCCCTCCAATTGAGATCTGATAAGTTATACTTTCTCTTACGCAGCATAGCGTCAATAGTATTTTCATCATAGGGTGTTAACTGCTTCCAGTTGTCAAATTGTGTAAGAGTGGCAACCCGTGGTGCGGTCAAATCTTATATCTTGGCCAGGCCAAGGCACGTTGTCTGTTGCAAAGTTTTGTTCAGGAAATCATTTGGCATGGTATTAAACAGGCCCTAAAGAAAGCCTCAGTTCCCTTAACCTGCCAATCTTTAGTCCCCCAAATAAATTTTACATCTACTGTATCCCTCCAAAAGTCGAAACCTTGTACAGAGAGCAGGGAAGGGAAAGAAGCAAAGTACATCAGCTTGGTGTCAGTTAACATATTGTTCTTTGCAGGTGATGTTGTAAGCCTATAATAAAAAGAGGCTGAGTCAGATGTGTCATTCCCAGAAACATAGTCAAACGTCTGTGCAAATGCTTCTGAACTACCCCTTGGTGGTGTAGAGCAATGTTCCCATTGTGTAAAGTTGAAAACTACACAAGGAATACTAGCTTTGTGTAGAAAATGATGACCGTAATGTTGAAAACAAAACACCTCATCACAATTAGCTGTACCGTCATATAACTCATCAGAAGCAAAATACAGTTGAATGTTCTAGATCTTCTAACATTTCATACACTGTATCAATATCCTAATAAACAGAAACAGTACTGGGGGTAATAATGTCCTTCAAAGAGATTTTAAACAAATGTGGAATTTGTAAAAGTTTAGTGGGACCACACACATCAAATGATACCTTAACACATACAATCTCATTGTATCCATCTTGGATGTAGAGCTTTAGCGTTCAGAACGCTTGCTCTGGTAACTGCCTCTAAAGTCAGTATCGGGGTCACGACAATAATATACTTCCCTTGAGTCAAGACATGCTCTCTCACCACAGCAGTGTGTACTGCTGTCAGTATTTTATCATTGGTGCAAAACACATTTCAGCATTAGTATATAAATGCGATTTATATGCTTTCGGTACAGTGTCATCTTCAAATGACGTATGTGTACCCTGATGCACCCCCGATTACATGGATTACCAGGTTTGTTGTGTTTACATGTGTGTGCAAGTGTTTGGAAGCTATCATGTCAGCTTGAACGGAACGTAAAAGTTCTGTGTGTTCCTGTGTCCAATGCGTGCTTGAAAAGTTTGGATGTATTAAGTCGTAGAATGATTTTACCCATTCTGTGTAATCAGGAGCAACGCACATTTTTCTAAAAACTGAGTTGACAGGCTCTTGACCTCACTTGACAACGCATATCCCAAAAATAGGACACTGAGATGGACAATGTTTGATTTTTTGAAGTTGAATCTATTGCCCATGAAAGCAAACCCCAAGATTATGCAGTCCACTCTGGTCAAGTGCTCCATCAGGTCATCGTCCATCATGTATATGTCATCAACATAGGACAAAGCCTGATCATCAAAGTTCTCAAGTGGTTCTGTAACTCATCCCACCCCACAAGGTTGCTGTATAATGCAGGAGCTAGCGCTAACGCCCACTCCCTGGCATATGAGTGTTTAATTGATTCTGGAACGAGGTCGGAAAAGGCTGGTAAAATCACTGTTTCCTCCTTTGGACAATCCATTACGAAATCAGGTGGCCAATCTTTTTCGGCCAGTAGAATAGCGTATCCTTGAGTGAGTTATTCCCAAAAGAGGACATTAATAATCCTAGGCACGTCTCCCTCCAACCATAGTTTAATTTATTTATAAACGATGTGGAACGCTTACCCTGGTATCTGGTGTTTCCACTGTAATATACTCACTTGGCGCTACTCCCACCAGACAATCCATCAGGTTCTGGTGAACTATCATGAATTCTGCCGCCCTGTCGAGCTGTCAATGCCCATTCCCCATTCAGAAGCAGAGTCCTCAAAATTCGGGGCATGTCTGACCTTAAGTCCGGCTATCTTCTTCTTTTTAAATTGAGGTTTAGATGTTTTGATCTTGTCTTCTTACTTAATTATGTAGTCAGACGAGCATCGTGAGTCCTTCCTTGGCTTCACGTGCTCTTCTGACCTGCACTCTGACTGTCCTCTCTCCGAATGTTTATCGGATGAATCCTGGAAGGGACGAGAGGAACGTCCTGATACCTGTCAGATGGTTTAATATTATCACGGTTCCGTAAGTTGTAACGTTTCTCAATAGATTTCTGTGTAGGAGACCCACCCCGTGATTTTCTTTTATCCTTGTTTTTCTTATTGTCCCACTTCTTCTTCGTTGAAGAGTCGGTGCTTGCTTACAGTTATCCTTTTCAGAATTACTCTTTAACTGCAGTTTCCCTGGTCTGGCTCCCAAATTATCTCTACCCAGCATAGCATAGGTTTCTTCGACAATTTTAGGTAATTAACATACATAGGGTATACCTACTCAGCTGAGGAGGATATTCCCAACCACCACAGACGTCTCAGGTTTAAAAGGTGTGTAGGGATCTCTGAGGAAGCACGACTGAACTACTCAGTTGATCCATTCAAATTAAGAAACCAAACAACGTTGGGGGTGCCATGTCGCAAAGTTTCCACTAATCAGTAGGAACTGAGCATTTGTGGATGACATCAACTTTGGGATAGTGTCAGAGTGATTCCGTGCACCACCGCAAGATATGTAGTCCCTTAGACCAGCTAGCTCACAGTGCCACCATAAGTCCCCCTAACTTAAACAGGGAGCGAATAGTTCTGGCAACTACTGAACATGACAACTCTGTTCCCTCAGGAACCGTGCAGACAGACCTAGAACCTTTCACTCAGACACTCGTTCTCTCTTTCGCTCAGAGAAATATACAAGGATTACACGAAGGGACATTTTCAATGTTTATTGAACCGAAGTGATTCTTGTATAGAAAATAGGTGCTGTAATGATCAATAGACAGACACAGACAAAAGTTATAATAAGTGTCAGGACAGTGAACAGAACAAAGAGTTCCACCATCTTGCTGAAACAGTGTATGTATGCAAGCATATGCAACAATATAACAATCTAGGGTACTCCTACTATGCAAACCCTAACCTATGTGTCTAAGGTGTAAATGTATGTTCTGCCAAGAAACCCCCTACTGGATGATCCAACCCCCATTACCTGGTGGGTAAGAATGTAGGACCCCGTCTTGGTCACGAACTGGACACCCCTCGCGGAGATGTCAGTCAGCTGCTGGGCGGAAGCTTCAGTATGAAGGGACCTCTTGAAGTCAGCTGAAGTGTCTTCTCTGATTATGCTCGGAAACAAAAAATTATATATAGAAAAGAGCATCCTTGCCTTGGGCCGAGATTGTGATCAGGCTGCTATTGTTTGTGTTCCACAGATAACTGTGTCGCCATATGGACGTAAATAACGAACTCATTTGCACAACACATGTGAGGGCCAGTACACAATGCCAAGGCAATGTGATAGTGTTGAAGTTTATTTGTGTTAGCAAGGTCGGTGTTTCCAAGAAACTAACCCAAGTGTCAAGAATGCAAATGTGAGTCAAAAGTCGGTGGGGCAAAGTGAAGGTAACTTTAGGAAAGACCCGTGTACATGTAAAAATGGCAACGGGTCCTACTAGGCATAACTGGGACACATGACAATATGTTAGCTGCACTGCCTCAGTTTCTGCTTGATGGCTTGAAAAGATCACCGCTTCTGCTAGACATGCACTGTATAATCCAGCTACATGGTGACTTGGGAAGATTCAACGGTCAAGTCCAACCTGAGGTGTGACTGGCATCGCACAGCGGCCCTCTTAGCATAGTAAAAGAATCTAGCAATGATGGGCCTCAGGGTGGGGTGCCCAGCAGGTGGCCTTGTTGCCAGCGAGCAGTGTCCCCTCTCATTGAAAAGCATACTGACGGGGGCGCGGCCATGATGGCAGTCGGGTGAGACGTGCCTTTGAGTCTCTCTGACCCTGCTGAACATTTGCAGCGAAGAGCGCCTTCCCGCCGGGCCCCCAGCACAAGGGGGACACACCGGAGCCTGAGGGGAGTCCCCCCCACTGCAGGAGTGAGCGCAGTAATGCCGAGAAGCGTCGCTCCGGGGACCCGAAACGGAGGCCGGTGGACCGCGTGACTGGCCAGCAGCTGCTGTGGATGAGGGCAACCACGAGAGCATGGGCTCGGCCGGCTGACCGCTGGATGGTAGCAAAGCTCTATACAACTGAGGAGATGAGCCGTGCACTGTGGGCTGCCGGAGTGAAGGAGGTGGCGGAGGTGAGAAGGCCCGCCGGCTGCCAGCAATCAGGACCAGCTGACGCAGCAAGGGTTCAGAGAGAAGACACAGGAGATCCATCCATTTCCAGTGCCTGCACAGCTGCTGGAAGGTGAGTGAAGACGGAGAAGCGGATATCCCCTCCCAGGTACGTGATGATTCCAGGCCGTCCTCAATAGTGCAGGACTCTGAGCGGCTGCACCCTGCCTCTCCTGTGCTCACACCAGAGGCATCCTGAGAGGAGGTCCAGGTCAGAGGCCGCGACCCAGGTTGGTGGCCGACGGGAGCCGCCTTCAAAGCTAAACAGGGTCGCCGGCCGCCTGTGACTGTGGCGGGCCGATGAGGTAAAAATGCAGGGTATGAACGAAGGTAGGCCGCTCTCATTTGTACCTGCACGGCGGCAGGGGGTGGTGAGGGAGGATCGAGACACGGAGGGCCCTCCCCTGATTCCGGAGGTCCAGTCGCTGGCCACTGAGGAGTGGAACTCGGAGCAGCTGTCCCCTACCGTGCATGCGAGAAGATCGGAGAGGCGGACGCAACAGTGCCCGCTGGCGTAGTCCACTCGCGCCAGAGGCACTAGGACAGGAGGCCTGGAGCAGAGGTCGCGGGCCACGTGGTCGACCTGCAGTGGCGCAGGGAGCGCATCAGAATAAGGTGAAGCTGGTGAGCAGCGCAGTAGTGCATGTGGCGCTGCGGGCTACAGATGATGGCCCTGAGCAGTTGTGGAGGTGGTGGGACGCAGAGAGGAGAGGAAGAAGAGCCCAGGTCTGGGCCCCCACAGCGCCTAAGTTGCGGTGGCGCCGGGAGGAATCAGTTGCCTGAAGCCAGAAGAGGGGCACCCAGGACAGAGTGAAAAGTGGGTGCGCGGACCGCGGCTCCTAGAGAGCAGGATGCAGAAAAGGCTGAAGCACAGCCTAAAGGAGGCCCATCCACTCCTGAAGGACTTGAAGTCAGACAGACAGAGGTTTGTGGGAGGTATCGTGCCTACGTGGACTGAATCCAAAGAAAAATAGTCAAAGGGAGTCCCCACTGGGAGTGCTCATCGGCGACGGAGTGCGACTGAGGGGCGATGCGGCACTGTCCTACTCCCTCCTGGGATGAGCAAGAGGACCTGAATCATGGCTGCTGTGCGTTCCAAGAAGGATCGGTCTCTGAGGGACATGCTTACGAAACAGCCGATCGTGTGGACACCATCTGGGCCCCCACCAAGCGACGCTGGGCAACAGGAGGGGGAAGAGGTCACGGATGGCCCAGCCACAAAAACATTCATGGCTTCGCTTTTCACCTCCCTCCAAGAGGACCTACAGGCAATGCAGGCGCAGCTCTCGGCAGATTTGAAAGAAGTACGAAGGAACCTGGAGGAGGGTGGAAACCGAGTCGCTGCATTGGAGGGTCACAGATCCGGTATGGAGGAAGAGATGGAGCTGATGCAACAGGAGATTCTCCGACTTCAGGAGCAACATATAGAGCTACAAGCGCAGGCAGAAGACTTGGAATATCGGTCCCGATGAAATAACGTAAGAATCAGGGGAATACCGGCTCAGGCGGAGGGAGAGGATTTGCGGGGTTATGTCCTAGCATTGTTTCGTAACATCCTGGAATACGATGACAGTACAAATATCCAAATCAACCGCGTCGACCGAGTTGGGCTGCCCAGAGGGGGGAATACGCCCACGGCAGACATCTTAGCATTTGCGCATGACTTTCAAATCAAAGAATCACTTATTCGCAAGTCGAGGGAGACCCACCCGGTTCAGTTTCGAGGTCATACTCCAACGCAATACCAGGACCTGTCGGTGACCACTCTCCGCAAGCATAGGGAATTCCACCCTATCACGACACATCTCAGGAAGAAAGAGATAGCGTACTCCTGGGGAGACCCCTTTTGCATCATCTTCCGCTATGAAGGAAAGCTGCGACAACTGAGACCCTTAAAAGAGGTCCTGGCCCTCCAGGAGGAGGCGAGGCCTGATTCCCCAGAGGGTACTCGTCACAAGCAACACTGCTGGCGTAAAGCTGGGAAACCCTCCATAAGTCACAAACCGGATACAGCTACGATGGCTAAGGAACGGCAGGCGGTGCTCACCATGCTATCTGGCTCACCGGGGTCTCAGGATCCCAGCTGAACTGATACGATGGACTTGGCTGGGAGGCTCTGGAGCGGCGGAGCCGGGGAGATAATCTCCTTCTGCAAGCACTCCTTCGCTTTATCTGCTTCTGAGAGACGGGTCTCGAAGT
This sequence comes from Calotriton arnoldi, assembly GCA_963921515.1. NCBI lineage: Eukaryota > Metazoa > Chordata > Amphibia > Caudata > Salamandridae > Calotriton > Calotriton arnoldi. Next base: position 4,276,524 of record CAWUFW010000174.1, read on the forward strand.
GGAGGAGTTAGCGACAGGTCGACGACCTACTAAGGATCTCCTATTTTGACAGACTAATGTAATTGCTTGTTTCAAGAATTGTTCTCATGAGTTGTTTATCCAGGGGTACAAGGTTTTTTTTTCATCTTTCTTTTGTTGCTTTTTTTTTCTCCTCTGCAGCAGTTTTGTATAGAGCGTTGCAGCAGAGGCGCGTATGTCTGCCCCTTGGTTCGGCCAGCCCTTATATTCACGGTGCCCATTTTTGCTGCGCCGAGCGAACAGCCTATTGCATGAGCTATGCTTAGGGACCTGAAAGTCTTCAGCCTTAATGTTTGGGGCCTCAATCTTCCAGTGAAGCGTGCAGCGGTTCTGTACCTGCTAGAGCGATCGGGGGGATAAATGCTTACTGCAAGAAACTCACCTGCTTCCCAAAGACACTGCCCGCATGCGCTCCCGCTGGTTTCCCCATCAGCTATGGTCTTCAGGTCCTGCAAAAAAGAATGGAGTAGCTACTCTATTGGCCCGAAAGTTTAATGGCAAAATTACCTCGACATTAGCTGAAACAAAGGGGCGTTTATTGGCAGTGAGGATATAATGGGGCTCCGTGTCCTTTTACCCTGGCAAACATATACGCCCCAAATGTATGACAGGAACCTTTTATTCTTAACACACTGGCAGCGGTGCTTGCGACTCCGGACTCAGCAGTGCTAGTGATGGGGGGGGCTTTAACTTGGTCATGGATCCCACCCTCGACCGCTCCTGTCCGCGCTCTGTGCAAACGAGGGCCTTTACGCCCGATGGACTATGCTGGTTGGCAGATGGTGGCCTCTGCAACATCTGGCGCCATCGGCATCCAGTAACAAGGGACTATACCTTTTATTCGGCAGCGCACAAATCATATGCGCGTAAAAACTCACTTCCCCGTCGCTTGCGACTAAAGTCAGCGATGTAAGCATCGAACCAAGATCCCTCTCGGACCATGCCATGATCATGCTGACGCTTTGTGCGGGTGACTTTCAATCTAGTGCTTCCCAAAGGCGACAGCGCAAGGGGCTGCTGCGGTCCCCTGTTACACTGTCAGCAATGCGTACAGTGCTGATGGAGTATCACCAAAGATGTGGGAGGCACCCCACTGGCGTCAGTATGGGAAGCACTGAAATTAGTGGTACGGGGCGAATTTATCACGATATCTGAGGCCAAGAACCGAGTGCGACAGGAAAAGCGTTGGCAGCTGGAGCAAGCGGTCACGGAGATTGAGGTCATCCATAAACGTACAGGGGCTCCCAGAGTATGGCGAGAGTTGGACCAGAAGAGGCTTTTGTTGAAGCGCCTGGACTTGAACAGAGTGGAGTATGCCCTCCTTCGGCTCTGACATAAGTTCTACCTCAGCAGTGACCGATGCTCCCCTATAGGCTTCGTGCCAAAACCGTGGCGGCCTTTATCAACTCGATCAGGCAGGCTTCGGGGGAGGAAGTACATTCGGACGAGGACATTGTCACAGCTTTTAAGGAGTTCTACCAGACCCTGTACTCCAACTCGGATAGCTTCCCCAGCGACCCGAGTTCATACCTGCAGGGAATTCCCATTACTTGCTTGCCATCGGCATTCGCATCCCAACTAGATCTGCCGATACAGGTCGAGAAAGTGGTTGCGGCGATTGCGCGCCTCAAGCCCCATAAAGCGGCGGGACTGGACAGCTTCACAGCGCTATTTTATAAATCATTCTGTCAAGAATTAGCCCTTCTCCTTGCTCGACTCTTTAATTCCTTTGTCGAGACGGGCGCGCTGACGGACTCGATGAGGGAGGCATCAATATCAGTGATTCTCAAACCATCGAAGGACCCCAGGGATTGAGGGTCATACAGACCTATTTCCCTACTAAATATCGACGCTAAGCTCTTCACCGGAATCCTGGCTTCCCGCCTGAACCCGCTTATGCCGGGCCTGGTCGATCCCGACTTGGCCGGCTTTATCCCGATGAGACAGGGGAGAGAAAATACCAAGAGGCTCCTGCATCTCATGGATATCACCCAGAGGTCCCGCAAAGAAGCGCTACTCCTTTCCATTGATGCCGAAAAGGCGTTTGATCACGTCCAGTGGGCCTACCTTTTCGAAACGCTACGCCATTTTGGGTTCGGGGAAGGTGGATAGGCTGTATCTATAGCACCCCTAGAGCCTCCGTCCGAGTCAATGGAACATCTTCAGCTACGTTCCCGATAACTCAGTGCACCTGCCAGGGCTGCCCCTTTCCCCACTTCTCTTTGCGCTCTACATGGAGCCAATGACGCAGCGTATTCGGGACAATCCGCAGATCGTAGGCATCCTGTTTGGAGCCAATACTCATACTATCAGCTTATTTGCTGATACTGTCATTCTTTCTCTTGCGAACCCAATGACGTCTTTGCCGGCCCTACTGGACAAAATGCAGATCTTCGGAGAAGTCTCAGGATTTAAGGTTAATCTCACTAAATCTCAGATCCTGAATCTCACCCTCCCCCACGAGAGGCCGTTACGAGCCCAGTTTCCCCTGAAGTGGGCGTCAAAGCCTTTGCCATATCTGGGTATACTACTCAATCCCACTATACAGAAGACTCTGGCAGTAAATTACGGGGCACTCTTCGACCAGACGAATAAATCACTAGCCTTTTGGAGTCGCTTGAGACTGGCCTGGTCAGGACGCATTGCGGCAGTTAATATGACGGTCCTCCCATGTATACTTTATATCTTTCAAAAATTGACGCTGTCCCCACTTCCAGCGGCACTGCGCTCATTACAACTTGCTATCAATAAATATGTCTGGGGGAAAAGAAACCGCATTTCCCGGTTACTCAATTGGCACAGCCCAAAGGCGAAGGCAGCCTAGGGCTCCCCCTGATACATCGGTACTTTCAAGCGGCACAACTCCGCTATCTGGTGGAATGGAAACGTCCTCTTTCCAAAAAGGATTGGTACTTCATGGACTAGACATTTGCTGGCATGAATATTTGGCGGGAAGAGTGGCTCCCGCGTAAACTCAGGGCTTGGGGTTTGTACTTTTTCTCAGTAACAGCCCCGACGACGAAAGTGTGGGACAGTGTTGCCCTTGGAAGGGGCCTGACATCGTTTCCTTCCCCGATTGTTGACAACCCTGACTTCCCCCCGTGATGCGTCTCAGGGGTTTTTAGCCGATGGCGAGAGCAAGGATGTAAGCGAGTGGGTTCTCTTTATGACCCGATGGGATCATCCCTTTTGAACAGCTCCAACACGACTACTCGCTCCCCACAGCGGATGCCTTCCACTATTTGCAACTGAGACACTGGGTGACCTCTCCAGAGTACAGGACGGCTGCCTCACGCCCCCTTACCGTATTCGCAAAATGGCTGGTCCGCAAGGGTAACGACAAGCACTTCATCTCTGAACTCTATGCTATGCTGTCAAAAGGGAACGACGGGCGCAAAACTAAGGCCCAGCTGCCCTGGGAGGAGGAACTGGGGCGCTCTCTCTCCAATAAGGAATGGGCCGATATTTATTATAGAGCACATCACACAGCGCACAGCGTAGCAGGAACGGAGACAGCTTACAAATTAGCCTCTTACTGGTACCTTAAGCCTGCACGCATCCACAGATGGGAAAAGGGGCGCTCAGAGAAATGCTGGAGGGGGTGCGGGCAAACAGGCTCTCTTGTTCATCTGCTTTGGCATTGCCCCAAGCTGTCACGATTCTGGGAGCGGATACTAGATGACAATGACTCAACATTCGATACCTCTCTCGTGTGCTTCCATGCGTACACCGTCCTAGGTCTCCCGAATCCCCAGACTTTTCCACTGCGCTCACTTCGGGACCGGCAGATGGCCCTGGCGCTACACGCTGCGTGACAAGTGATCCTAGCTCTCTGGGGTACCCAGACCACACGTTGTGGTTTCACAAACTATGGTTTACGCTGGCAATTGAGCGTATGTCCTTCGCAGTAGAGAATAGAGGAGGTGCATACGCGGAATTATTGGCCCCTTTCATTTGTATTCTCTCAATAGAATTCTGTGAGGTCACATGCCCCAAATACCAGCAGATCTTGCGTCTATTACCCTCACAAGGCCTGGAGCCACTATTAGCCCTCACTACAGGCTCTGAACCCCAGAAGGATACATAAGAGATCACATGCTACTCAAAGCTTAATGCAGACATGCTCCTGGTGCAGAGGAAGGGGAAGGGAGGGAGGAGAAGGGAGGGTGATGTTTAGTTAGTAGTTTCATTTCAGCAGTTTACTATATATATTTAAACGGTCCTTTTATTGCTGCCAGCCTCCGGGTTGTGGGCACATAGCTGTGTATAGTTCACCTTCATGACATATGCTGCCGGCCAATGGCTGTAGGCAATGAGCTGTGTTAACCACCCTATGGATCCCTATTAATAAACAGAATTGTTCCATAAAAGCATACTGACAATGAATATACTGGGAGCCAGGTAGTAAGGAATTGTTTAGGATTTGGCCCTTTATCTTCCTCTGCGATGCCCACAAATCAGAGTTTGATCCTCTGCGATTGCTCCTCAGCAACCTCAGTCCTGCACTCAATCAGGTCCGCCACTCCCTTTGGATGTGTGATATCTGCAGTTAGCGTTTTGACAGAGACTACTGTTGTGGAGATTATGCCCTCTGCTTGTTTGACCCACTCTACGACTTCAGTCAGGTCTTGCCTGACGAGGCTAAACTCAATTCCCACACCCTCCCTCCAATCTGTGTGGCGCACAGTTGGGTTTAATCTTAAAAATCCTGGATCTGCGCAGCCGTTTGCACACTTCAGTCCCTGCACCTAATAAAGCAAGTCTCGAAGAAGAATGAAGCCTAGGAGGGGAGGGAAGGGACTAGGGGGATGATCTGACTTGCACCTGGCCATGTGACTCACACTTCATGCTCTTTTGCAGACACAGCCAGAGTGGATACAGCTGGGAGCGCATGGGGGGAAAAGAACCTACACTGTCACTCTCAGGGTAAAGATTTTATCACTCAATTTCAAGAGGCTTAATTCCCCTAACAAACAAACTAAGAGGGTCATTTTGATGGCAAGAGGTGCGGCGGTCTCGCCATGTGTATTAGGATGCCACCGTCACGGTGCCATCCCGCATCATTTACATTGCGGCGGGCGGTGCTGTGAGCAGCACCCGCCGCAATGTAAATAAAGCATATTGCGCATTGGCATGCACAACGTGAGAGGCACCGCGCGGTGCCTGCCACCCTGTGCATGCCAATGTAGGGGGGTACCATAGGTACCCCCCAAGTGCACCCTCCACCCCCTCCTCCCCCATTGTAAAAGACCGTATGCCTTTCCATGGCGGCGTTGCCGTCATAGAAAGGCGCATCTCTGCATGCACCATAATATGGATGGCGGTGTCTTGCAGACACCGCCATCCTGTTATGCCCCTTTTCTGCTCGGTCGACGAGTCGACCAGCGGAAAAGCGGCGGATGGTCTTTCCGTCCGCCGGGGTCCCCCCCGCCATCGTAATATGGCGGGGGGGAAATGGAATGCGGGCGGTGGAAAATAGTGGGGCGATCCGCCCGCTATCATAATGACCCCCTAAGTTCGTACAGTTTGTGGGGCACGGGCATACAAGGTTCTAGCTTTCCAGGAAGCACACTTGAAACGCACGGAGGAAACAAAATGTAAACACAAACACTACTCATCCACTCACTCTAAGCACCCTGGTACTACACAGAAAACTACATTTTATAAACTTGGATATCAAAAAAGATAAGGAAGGTAGATACCTCTTCGTAAAGCGTTCCCTGGAAGGGAAACGCCTTACTTTTGCTGTCATCTATGCTTCAACTGCTGGACAGGATGAATTTCTACACAAAATGCTAGATGCTCTGTTCAGCTTTGCAAAGGGGGACATTCTACTTGTGGGGGATTTCAATGTGGTGTGGAACCCACAGGTGGACAGAACAGCGGTGGGATCCCTCAAGCAAGAGGCTTCACAAAGAGACTCAAAAACAAATTCAGAGAGTTGGACCTCCACAATTTCTGGTGGAAACTCCATAATAACAAGAGGGAATATATGTTTTGCTGTCATGTTCATAGAACTTTTTCAAGAATAGATTACATCTTCCTTTCCTCTCCACTCCTACAGATGGTTTCCCACTATGATATGGGGTAGTTGCAGTCCTGATCACGCTTCGGTACATGTTGTTTTGAACTGGGGGGAGACCTCTAGGGGAGCCAAGAGATGGTTGTTTCACCCTTCCTTGCTATGTGATCCTGTCTTTCGAGACGAGCTCAAGAGTCATATTATCGAATACTTTCTACAAAATTATATACCGCAAACCCCAGAAGGCTCCACTTGGGACACCTTTAAGGCAGTTATATAGAAAGTGTGCATAAGTAAGGTGACCTATATTACAAAATTGCACTGGAAGCATAGGGAAGTACAAGAATTGACATTTAAACAAAAGGAGGAAGACTATAGGACCTCGCCAACACATACAAAGTATAAAACTATCACTTCCCTTCAGGGACAACTTCTGACCTTTGACAGGAATAAAGCTGAACTCTCGCTGCTGAAATTAAAGCACGCACACTTTGCCAAAGGCAACAAAGTAGGACCTCACTTACATAGCCTCTTCAGAGCGACGCAGGAAAGAGCCTTCATGGGGGATATTTTTCTTGATAAAGCCCCAGGACCGGATGGGTTTGCGGGTATCTTCCAATAATAGATGGAAGACATGATGTCGGAACAGTGAGGATTATGAGCCTGAAAATAAGATGAATAGGGCTATGACCTTTGACTATGACTCTTGATTTCATTTAGTAATCACAAGATTTCTGCAGAGGTTCACCTCCATCACAGGACTGACAGCCCTTGCAGAAACCCGTGCCACGCCCTCAACGCCGCCCGATACCCCCCCAAACCATTCCGATGTCTCCTGATCAATGCCAGATCACTCTGCAAACACGCCACTGAAATCTGGGACACCATCTCCACTATCGCCCCCTATGTGACCTTCATCACAGAGACCTTGCTCATCTGGGCTGCGACCCCTGACATCGCCACCGCCACACCCTACTGCTACAAGATGAAACACCGAGACTGCACCAACAGACACAGAGGTAGCATCGCCATCATACACAAGGAATCAATCAGCTGCACAACCACCAAAGACAACACCACGGCAATCATGGAACACCTGAACTTCCAACTCCCCACCCTCCACAAATCTACATCAAAGGTACCCTTGCATACAGACCCCCAGGACCTCGAACAGGCCTTAGCAACGCCATTACAGAGTTCATCACCCTGCTCACCATCGATTCCAAACACTACATCTTCCTGGGAGTTCTCAACTTCCACCTCGAAGACCCCACAGACACCAACTCCACTGACCGCCTGCAACGAATGGACAAGATCGGCCTCACACAGCTGGTCTCAAATTCCACGCACAGAGCATGACACACGCTAGACCCTATCTTCATGTCCAGCAACAGTCAGATATAGTCACACCACGGAATTCACCTGCTCCAACCATTTTATCTTACACTTCATCATCGCTGGTCCGCCTCGCACCCCCCCAACCACCACAGCACCCGTCTCCGCTGCTGGGCTAAAGTCACACAGCTCCAATGGACTAACGCCCTCAGCATCACCCAGCCGGACGCCTCCACCAACCTGGATCAGGCAGTATAGAACTTCAATGTGTGGATCACCAGCACCGGCGACTGGGTCACCCCCACCAAACCAGAAAAACGCACAGATCCACTAAACATGCCAGCTGGTACACCCCTGAATTCAGTGCGGCGAAACACAGATGCAAACAACTAGAAAGAAAATGGCGCACAAGCAGAAAGGAACTGATCAAGCCACCTTCAAGTCCGCCCTCAACAACTACCACTACTAACTGAAAGACGCCAAAAACAAAGGCCCTGGCAAACCGCTTCGAGGCCAGCACCAACCAGACCATGGAACTCTTCCCCATCGTCGGAGAGATCACCTGCCCATCAGCCACAGAAAACATGATCCCCTTCTCACAGGAACTCTGCGAAGCTCTATGAGACCACTACCACAACAAGATAGCCACCATTTACAGGTATTTCAATTCGCAACCCACCGACCTCTCTAGCCTCCCCACTCCCAGGAAGACCTCCACCGACCACCCGCTCACCACATGGGAACAGGTCAACACACCAAACACTACATCCACCCAGGAGCACACTCCCACCCCTGCCCACATCGACTTTTCAACCTCAGAAGCGACGAGTAAGCCATTAGCTCACCACCATCCTCAACGCCTCCATCAGCACAGCCACCTTTCCTGATGCCTGGAAGCACTCACAGGTCAGACCCCTCCTCAAGAAACCCTCTGCAGACCCCAGCGATCTCCAGAATTACCACCCCATCTCGCTACTCCAGTTTCCCACCAAAGTCCATGAAAAGGCCCTCAACCTTAACTCAATGAACACCTGGAGAGAAACAACCTGCTGAACCCCTCCCAATCAGGATTCAGAGCCAACCACAGCACAGAGACGGCCCTGATCGCTGCGAAAGACGAGATCTGCACCCTACCCAACAGAGGAGAATCGGCTACCCTGCTCCTTCTCCACGTCTCCGCAGCCTCTGACATCATCTCCCACCACACACTCATCAAACGTCTACACCAGATTGAAATCAAAGAGGACGCTTTCAGATGGATGGCATCATTCCTCACAGGGCGCACCCAGAGAATCTGACCCCATCCTTTCACGTGAGTTCGTCTCTCAGTCCAACCCTCTTCAACATCTACATGACGCCACTAGCAGAAATCGTCAGAATAAACAACATCAACATCATCTCCTATGCAGAAGACACCCAGCTCGTCCTCTCGCTCTCAGCTGACCCCACCACCATTAAGTCCAACTTCCACAACTGAATGAAGAATGTCTCAGCATGGATGAAGAACAACTGCCTGAAGCTCAAAACGTACAAAACCAAAGAGCTGATCTTCGGCAGCCACACTGCCGTATGGAACGACTCCTGGTGCCCAGCGGAACTCAGACCCACCCCCACATCAAAAGACCATGCCTGCAAACTCGTCATTATTCTAGACAGAAAACTTGCCATGAAATGACAGGTCAACGCAGTCTCCTCAGCCTGCTTCCACACTCGTTGCATGCTCTACAGAATCTTCAAATGGCTCTCCATAAGCACCAGAAAAACAGTGATGCAGGCCCTCATCACCAGCCGTCTGGACTACAGCAACGCACTTTATGCAGGCACCACCAGCGAACTCATGAGAAGACTTCAGGCGATACAGAATGCAGCAGCCAGACTAATCTTCAACCTTCCCAAAAAGACCCATATCACCCAGCACCTGAGAGACTTCCACTGGCTCTGCATCTAGGAAAAATGCCTCCTCAAACTACTGACCCATACCGACAAAGCCCTTCACGACCATGGACCTGCATACATGAATCACCGCTTGAACTTCCACCAACCTTCCAGAAACCCTTGCTCAGCCCACTTCTCCCTCGCACAGACCTCGCCCATCCGCCACTGCCTCACCGGAGGACACTCCTTTTCCCACCTCACTGCCAAGTTCTGAAACACCCTCCCCCTACACCTCTGATCAACACCGTCGCTGACAGACTTCAGGAAGAAACCCGCAGCCCAGAGCCTGGATACTCTCACTGGTGATAAGCCGCACTATATAAGTATGATTGATTGATTGACAGTTTAGGTCCCTGCTGACTCCCTTTCTAACATGCCTATGCAACTCCTTTACAATGACCAGAATAATTACACCATCTATGAATGAGGAGACGATCTCTCTAATCTCTAATATACAAACAGGATAAAGAACCTGCCAGTTGCGCAGCCATTCAGGCCACTTTTCAATGTTCATATTAAGATCTTTATGAAAATTCTAACAACACAGTTGGAATCTGTCATGACCACTCTGGTGCACCCAGATCGATCAGGCTTTATAACAGGCTGACAAAAGCCTGACAACATTAGGAGAGTGGTCCACCTGGTCGAGAAAGCAAACAAAAAAGCCATCCCTAGAATTCTAATTTTCTTCAATGCAGAGAAAGCTTTCAACTGGGCGGACTGGGCCTTAATGTTGAGGGTACTAGAGAAGGCAAGCAGAAGCCTAAGATTTCGCTCCATGGTCTTGGCGGGCTACCAACACCCGATATTGCACATCCAGGTTAACGGGACCCTCACAGCGCCTATCTGCTTACCAAGGGCACACACCAGGGTCCATCTCCCTTGCTTTTTGCCCTCAGTATAGAGACATTTGCATCCCATATTCGGGGAGATAATAATATAATCGGTTTCCCCTTTGGGAAAGAGGAACATAAACTTATGTTAGTCGCAGATGATGTCCTGTTAACTCTCACCAAACCAGAAATGACTCTCCCTAGAATGCAAGAGCATTTAACAACTTAAAAAATGGTGTTAGGCTTCAATACTAACACAACCAAATCTGAGATCCTCAATCTTACCTTTTCATCTGACATGCTAGATAGGGCCCGGAATACCACCACCTTTAGTTGGGTGGTTAAGTCCATCACATGCTTGGGTGTTACAATAGCTGCTAACGGAGGCGGAGCTTGCCTGGCTCCAAGATGGCCGCAAGAGCCTAGAGCTCCGGAGACCCGACTGCACAGTCCTTCAAGAATCCTGTGCCCAAGGCCCGCAACTGCCACAAAACGAGAGCGGAGCGGATGCGGAACGAGCCGTGACTCAGGGAACGTGGCCCTGCCTGGCAACATTTGCTGCAAGAGCTCAAACAACATTCGGCCTGGAGCGGACGCTGCGCCCAAAATGGCAGCTGCTCAGTAACCGCCCACGCTATCGCGGATAACGGCCAGCTCGCGCACGGAGTGCCGGAAATATCGGTAGGGGCACTGCAGGATTGTGCCCCTGGGAGGAGATTGACGCGGGCTGAACCACGGAGGGGGAAGGAAAACAACCTGGCGGCCCTCCCCCCGATGCCGGTGGACGCGTACGGTAAGAGAATACTGAGGCCTTAGCCGACGACCGCGCGGAGGGATTAACAGAGGTGATGTGACGGACCGCGGCCGAGGCATTGCAAAAAGAGCAGATTTGCAGAGCAGTAGCACTGTAAGGGGGACGAACGGCTTGGGACCGGTCAAAAGCCCAGTACAAGCAACGTTTCAGCAGCGTCAGTAAAAGACTGGGGGGAAGAGGCCCATACTAACAGTGTGCATCATTGCATCGCAGAATCCTCATTGCCGCGCAGCAGCAACATCAATACCCCAACCCAGAGGAGAAGACGGGGCCTTCTGCGAGGGGCGAACGGGCAAGCTGGCGCTGCTACTACTGCACATAACGAGTCCGGGAGAGGACGGCGTCTCTTCCACGAGCACACCCAGGGATCAACTATACAAAGGGATTGCCGACAACAACAGGCATACCACCAGAACTGATATGTACGTGCAGGTTAGCTCTGCCTCTACAAAATGGGAAAACCGGACAAAGCGCAAACTAAGCTTCCCTTTGAGGCCCGCAGGACCCCCAGGACAAAAGAGGCTGGCATGCAGGGCGCGGAGCCTCAATCGGAACCTGCACATCAGACGGCAGACCCCGATCTCAAGCAGATACTCTCGGCAATGCAACGCAGCTTCACAAAAATAGATGGGAAGATCGATGCGTTGACATTTCGAATGGATAGAATGTTCGGAGAGACTCGATAAGCACACAGAAAGGCTAGACGCGGTCGAGAAACGAGTATCCGACGCTGAAGATATTCTATCGGCAGATTCCATGGCACAAAAAAAGATTGACAAGGTCCTACAAATACTGAGAACCAAAACTGAGGATTTGGAAGCACGTTCCCAACAGAACAACCTGCGGATCATAGGAGTGGCAGAGACAACACGCAAAGAGAACATGGAACTTTTTGTTGAGAAACTTTTGACCACTATCCTAGGTAGAGATAAGTTCTCCGATATCTTCATCGTGGAGCGAGTGCACCGCTCAATGGCCCCTAGACCTGCTCCTGGAGCTGCCCCTTGTCCAATTATAGCTCGCCTTCTCAACTACCAAGATAGAGATGCAGCGCTCCGCAAGGCACGGGAACTAAAGACACTGCCGTATGAGGCCACGGAGATATCAGTATATCCGGACTTCACTCAACAAGTGCAAGAAGCGAGATGGCAGTTTGCCCCGGTGAAAAAGAGACTACGAGATCTACAGCTGGACTACAGCATGCTTTACCCTGCAAAGCTCCGAGTCATGGCGGAGGGCAGAGCGCACTACTTCTTGGAGCCGAAGCAAGTATTACATTTTCTGAAGCTGAGTGGAGGCACGAGTAGCAGACAAAGCTCCCCACGTGGAGACTCCAGCAGATATGGGGATACGACGGAAGACAGGAACGACTAAGCAATCACTCCACTCTGACTGAACAGGAGCTACCTCCCCCTCTAAAAACAAGAAGGACGAAGACGTCGAGAGTTGGGATGGACTTCGTATTAGCAATCATAAAGGTAGCTCTGACGTCGGACTGTGGCGGGGACGCCGCAGTCTCAGCAGCAAACACAAACTGCACAGGTAAGGCCGTCCCGGTGGCAGGGCAATCTGTGCTCTTAAGACTCATACCATGGCTCTCTCCTCTGAGGAACTCTGGTTAATGCTTGGCACGCCCCATGACTCCATGATGGGCCATATTGCACTAATAAGAGACAGAATATGAGTGACTGTGACGAAGGACATGAACATTGGGCAGGGGGAGGAGATTATAGCATTTGGACTTATTGTTGGCCTCTCCACCTGGTATTGGGAGTTACGGGCAAGGTTTCACTTTAGGGCAATTCAGCGGTTGAGCCCGAGGCAACAGAGACACGCATAGCAGGCAATATCCACCCCTATGTGTGCACCACAACAAGGGATCACAAGGTTGGGGTGGTTAAGGGACTGTTTAAGGGGGGGTTCACTTTGTTGGGAGGGGGAGGGAATTTTTTCCGCGTTGCCAAGTTGGGGGGCGATTAGCGTGGGAGGGGGCAAACTAGGAAATGTTTATGTTTGTTATCGGTTCGTAAAAAGCAAAAATGGGACAGGTCACACGAGACGGCATGGCAGCATCACCACACGAAGGAGGCTACAAAACACATGAGTGATCAGGGCAAACAGGACAGCATAGAAGCACCACACCTCAGGCTGCTTACTTGGAACGTGCGAGGGTTCAACGACCACAGGAAGCTTAGGAAAGTTGTAGCTTATCTCAAACACCACAAGGTAGATGTCGCAATACTCCAGGAAACTCACCTCCCGTAGGGGACTGAGATGCTGACCGAGCAGAGGATGCGAGGGCATTACCACACTGCAGGATTTACATCGCATGCTCAAGGGGTCCTCATCTGGGCAGACAATAAGGCGGGGGTACACTTGACAGGGATACAAACGGACAGAGGCGGTAGATATGTGATAGCTAAGTGCCAGAAAGATGACCTGGTAGCAGATTGGTGGGCGTATATGGGCCCAACACGATGACCCACAGTTCTACCATAACCTCAATGCCAGGCTAATGCAGAGGGGAAACACCCCTCAGATATGGGGAGGGGACTTCAATTTCACGTTGAACCCAAGCTTAGATCGGTCGGGGGGGGCACCTAGACGTAAATCAGCCGCCGCCAAAAGTGATACTAGGCATTGCAGCCACCTCAGGTTTGGGAGACATATGGAGGAATCAGTATCCAAATGAAGGGGGATTTACTCATTATTCATCTGCACATGATATACACACTCGCATAGATTACTAGGTCATATCCAACAGCTTAGTTTCCCGGGTGGGATGGTGCAGGCCAATCCCCGCACCCTATCCGACCACGCCACAGTCCTCATGCAGCTACGACTCCTGCCCCGCCGGACGGCCCCGTTCACCTGGCGCTTCCCCCCCCCTACTCGTTGATGGACCAAGTTTTTAGAGCAGAGATGGGTCAGGCAAAAGAAGAATCCTTTGTGCGAAACATAGGCACTGTCCCCACATTTGCCATGGTGTGGGAAACATTTAAGTATACATAAGGGGAGTGGCGATTTCCAAACACGCGGCAGTCCTGAGGTCCATAAGGGGTAGACTCTCGCACTTGGAAAAGGAATTAACCGACTTGGAGACGCGACACAAGCACACAGGGGATACCAAGGCGTGGGAAGAAATAAAGACTAAACTAGCTGAATACCATGACACAGCTAATGATGAGATTAATCACCTAGGTAAATACTCTATCGCCAGAACGTACAGTGATGGGGAACGCCCTGTCGTCACATTGACCGGCATTACTCCGACCTAGCAGAGAGCAAACAGCACTCACAAGCATAGCAGACGAGGGAGGGAGTTTGGTCACGGACACTGAGCAAATAGCAGCTAGATTCTGGCGCTACTATGCAGAATTATATTGCACGCATATTGCTCACGATGAGGCCGCCATAACCGATCACTTGAATCACATTGAGATGACCTGGCTCACTGTCGAGCACAGAGAACATCTCATGGCGCCTCTGGACCCCTCCGAGGTCAGGGCGGCGTTGGCTGGTATGCAGCCGGGGAAGGCACCAGGAACAGACGGCCTAACTGTCGCCTTCTTTAAGGCATACCAAGATCTTCTTATCCCACACCTGGTCACCCTTTACGAAGAAATGGCGGAGAATGGTATCATGCCGCCCACGATGGGCGAGGCTCTATTAGTGGCACTACCCGAGCCAGGCAAGGATCCAGAGAGTTGCGCTTCATACAGACCCCTGTTTCTCCTAAACGTGGACACCAAGATATATGCAAAAGTCCTGCCTAACAGGTTGGCCCTCTTGCTACCAGGGGTTGTGAGCGCGGAGCAGGCGGAATTTGTCCTGGGCAGAACGTTGACACACAATTTGAGAACGCTCTTCGACACCATTCAATACATTGACCCGAAGGTGAAAGCTGCAGCAGTGTTTTTGGACGCTGAGAAAGCATTTGATTTGGTGGAGTGGGCTTTCTTGATGGTTGTCCTTCATAGAGTGGGGTTGGGAGAGGTATTCCTTAAGTTGATAGCGGTCCTGTACAATGAGCTTACTGCTAGAGCGCGGCTGGGGAGCACAGTGACTGCCCCATTCGAGGTCTCCAGGGGCACCAGGCAGGGGTGCCCACTTTTATATGCCATAGTTGCGGAACCCCTTGCCTGTGCCTTAAGGGAATACCACGGGCACAGAGGCATACGCTTCCCGAACTACAACTTAATTATATCGACAAATGCAGACGACACCTTGCTATAAGTGCAAGATCCCGACGTAAACCTATCCCTGGTGCTTAGGGAGGTGGTCCGGTTGGAGGGTTATCAGGACTCCGCATTAACTGGGACAAATCGCTGATGTTCCCACTCATCCCTGCTACGACACAAATAAACGCGGAGTACCCACTCCAGTGGACGTCTGACCCGATCAGATATTTGGGAATACAGGTACACACTGACACCACACATGCATTCAAGGAGAACTATGGCAGAGCGGTCCAGAAGTTAGAAGAAGATATCGACAGATGGATCAAATTACCTTTATCCATGACGAGCCGTGTGGCTATAATGAAGATGGTGGTCCTCCCTAGATTCTTATTCCTATTCCAAAATATCCCAATGTCACTACCCTGCTCTTTCTTCAATACGCTGCGATCCCATATGCTCCGGCTGGCCTGGGCTGGGAAACAGCCTAGGGTTATGTGGAACACCTTAGTCCTGCCATATGACATGGGGGGACTTAACGCCCCAGATTTGGAGCTCTACAATAGATCAGCACAGGGATCACTAGCGCTTTACTGGCTTCTGGAGTCACAGGATTTACCACACTTGCATATTGAAAGAGGTGTCGTTGCCCCTGCCGCCCTTTCCAGACTGTTGTTTAGCGCCCCGGCGAGACAGCATGAGACTCTGGACTCACTCAACTCTACAATACATGCCTGGAAGCAGATACAGGAATGCTACGCCGGCTCCCTGTTATACTCGCCACACATGAAACTCACCTGGTGCCATTGGCTTTGGCTCAGTCAGGAGGGGAGAGTGGCAGTAGCGGCCTGTGGTGGGAGTGCTGCCGTGGGGCAGGGGAGGGGCAGGGTGGGGGGTAGTAAACTACGGATTATGGCCGATCAGAGGTAAGTAAACATATAAATAAATAAAACTAATTTCATTGCGCGTGCTGCATCACATTTGGCGATGCAGCGCGCGCAACGAAATTAGTTTTATTTATTTATATGTTTACTTACCTCTAATCGGCCGTAATCCGTAGTTTACTACCCCCCACCCTGCCCCTCCCCCGCCCAACGTCAGCGCCTGGCAGCACTCCCACCACGGGCCGCTACTGGAGAGTGGCGAAGGCACTACGCATCCAGGGAGTTGAAAAACTGGGAGACCTTTTCGAAAGCGGAACAGTGAGGGACTGGGATTCCTTTTTGGGGGACTCCACTACTCCTGTGTCTTTAACAAGATACCAGTATATTAGATTGAGGCACTCCCTGCGAGAACTACTGGGGAGTGAGATGTTAGAACCTCCAGACATATCAGCATTATCCGCCCTGATACAGGCGGACTCCCCAGCCAAACTAGTCATGAAAATATATGCCCATATGAAGGAAACATGCAGACCGAAAATGATAAAAGCAAGACTGGAGTGGCAGAGAGATTTAGACAGGACAATACATGTTGGGTGTTGGAAGTACTGTTGTGCAGCAACATGCATGGTGTCACTGAATGGTAGGCACAGGTTAATCCATTTCAAGTACATTAATAGAGTATATTATATTTCGTAGCGACTGTACAAATATGGTTCACGTGACACAAAAGAATGCGAAAGATGTCACACAGACACCGCTGATTTTCTACATGTATCCTGGCTTTGCCCGGAGGTCGCTGGGTTCTGGGGAGGGGTGTTCGAGGAACTGGGTAACATACTAGGCACTGAATTAGAACTAAATCCCATGATCGCCTTGCAGGGGTATGATAAAGGGATTGTCGCCAGGGACAGGAAATTGGTGGCGATTGGACTGCTCTTGGCCAAGCATAGAGTTGCAATGCGTTGGGCAAAAGGCCCTGTCCCTACAATAAAGGACTGGCATACAGACATGGTGTCTTGTAACACTCAGGCGGATGTCTATAGTGAGCTATTACCGCCTCAAAGTCGCCCAAAACACTACTGGAGCCCTCTTCAAAGGTACTCCAGTAAAGAGACGGGCGAGGCTGAAGGCGAGCAAGATAGTAACAGGACCGAGTCTCTTGAAACACACGAGCAAAGTACTCAAACAGAGTATGCAGAATGTACATAGAAGTTGGGGGGAGCACAACCAAAAAGACGCTTGGGATACAATCCGGAATTAAGAATAAGGGAGGGGTGGAGGCTTGCGCCTTGGGGTGGGAAGGCGGGCACTTCGCCCGAGCAGCAATCACTGGATGGTCGGGTCCCGCAAGATACTAATAAGGGACCCTGTAAATGTTTGTACATGTTTACCGTATACTAAATGATGTGCCATGCTGTAAAAATGTCTGTATTTGGAATACTTGTCCCGCTCAATAAATAAAATATATATATTTGTTTTTAAATAGCTGCTAACATAAATGTTCTTCTGGGTCTCGACTTCTCCCATTTACTCGTGGAGATCTTAAGGGACCTTCAATGCTGGCCATCCCTCCTGGTGACCTGGTTGGAGCGAATAAATGCACTGAAAGAAAATAAGTTACTCACCTGTAACTGTGGTTCTCCAGTATTGGTATCTTTCATAGATTCACATGCTTGAATCATTCCCTGTTGTCAAAGTGGGACCCTCACGGTACAACTATAAAAGCAGTGTAATGTTAAACATAGCTTGGGAGGCCATAAAGCCTTCACTT
This sequence comes from Calotriton arnoldi, assembly GCA_963921515.1. Taxonomy (NCBI): domain Eukaryota; kingdom Metazoa; phylum Chordata; class Amphibia; order Caudata; family Salamandridae; genus Calotriton; species Calotriton arnoldi. The sequence continues at coordinate 4,294,314 of CAWUFW010000174.1, forward strand.
TAGTACCATATCTCTATCATTTAAAAGAGATCAAACTCCAACCAATCAGGTTGCAGTACCCTCTAGAACACTCCCCTCAGAGGCTTCTGTCTCTCAGATTCTTGAAGCACAAGTGTGAATTTGTATTAGTGCCAAAGAGAAGGTGAGCCTCTCAGGGGAGGAGGGTGGGTCTCATGTGAATCTATGAAAAATGCCAGTACTGGAGAATCACAGTTACAGGTAAGTAACTTATTTTCTTCTCTATAATTGGATCGTTCATAGATTCACATGCTTGGATCAGAATAGCAGTTAAATAGCACATCATATATGAATATTAAAATATATGTGTACGTATGTATACATATCTATACATATGTAATGTTAAATGTGCACCATACATTAGTGGATAGCAGAGTGTAACTTACTATGAGAGTTCACCTCTACTGGAAAAGATGACATAACACCGCCTGGCCCACAGTGGCATCTCTGAGGACTGTGGAATCCAAGCAGCAGTGCTACGTGAAAGTGTGTCTATTTTTCCAGGTCACCGCTCTACAGATATTTTGTAGAGAAACACTGGCAAACAAACCTGTCGAACATGATACGCTTCTAGTAGAATGAGCTCGCACTTTAGTCTGTAAAGGTGTGCCAGCTTTTTGATGACAGAAATGTATGGCATTTGCTATCCATCTAGTTATACTTTGTTTAGAGAACGGATAACCTTTCCTAGGAGCACTGTATGCTACTAGCAATATATTTTATTTACGGAATTGTTTTGTCCTGTCAAGGTAAAATCATTAAACATCTTTTAACATCCTAAGAATGTAATGTTTTTTTCTGCTGCATCTTTTAGATCTGGAAAGAATGTCTTTAAGACTATCTGTTCATTTAAATGGAATTCTGATGGTACCTTTAGAATACATTTTGGATTTGTCTGCAGAATCACTCTATCACTCCTGAACTGCAGAAAGGGTTCCTGAATGGTGAATGCTTGTATTTCACCTACTCTTCTTGCTGATGTTAGTGCTAGTAGCAGTGCTATTTTTCAAGAAACAAGCTTAATGTCTGGTTTGTGTATAAGCTCAAATGGGCTCTTCATTATTTGTGCGAGTGTTACTTGAACATGAAATACCTTGAAAAAACAAGAGACAAGAGGTGTTCGGCAAAACAGGAACAGTTTGTTTAATTAAAAATAGTGGCAGGGAGAACAGTTACAGGCACAGTGTCTGAGGACTGTCTCAATGTACAATCGGTCTGCGACCTCTTTTTATGCAGATCATCGTAGGTAATAAATGTTTCCGGTGATCCTTGTATGGTGAGAAATGTAAGTTTCTCTCTATGGAGTCATACATTTTCTAATGGAAAATAAAGGTGGGCCTCGACCTTGTGTGGACGCCATGTGGCCAGTTAGCAACATGTCCAGATGTTTGGCATGGGGAGAGCGTGAACACTGCGTGTGTTGTGGCCTGATTGGCTTTATGTTCCTAACTTATGTGGCATATGACTTTATGGTGTTTTAGTAGCGCCCGTACCCTCTCTGGCCATGTGTGCTTTATTGGGGCCAATCTACTTTGACCATTATAGTGTTGCTGCGCCTCTCTGTGGGATTTATCTAAGGTTTCCTGTTTGTGTTTTTCTGCCCGCTATGCGCCATCCCACCTGTGACCACTCAATAACCTCGGGCCGAGGCCTCAGTGCTTGCCTGACTACGTATTTGCAAGTTGGGGTTGATGTGGAGTTCACAACAGGCGATTTTGTTAATAAGGACGTGACTTCATTTACATAAATGAATATATCGTCTTTCATATTAGCATCAACTTTTTCCATTTTAACATTCCCCCCTCTAGTTGATTTGCCAACTACACTATTTAACCCATATTTTTGACAGTTACTTTATTGGGGGACTGCTGTTCTTCATGCGTGCTTTCGACAACCACTAACTTTCTAGTTACTTGCATTTTTCCCAGTTTGAGTACTGCGTTTTTACAGCAGGTAATCCCCAATTGTTCAGACCCGCATAAAAAGAAGAATGAAACCCGGCAACAGCGATGTGCACAAACTGGATATCCACCAGGGGAGCCACTTCGAAAACCACTCCTGCTCAGTGGCACCACCCTCCTCGCGCATGTCTCTTTGTAAATGGTGCAGTGCTTGTATGGCAAGACTCAATGGTCCGTTGTCCATATCATTTATTGGGAAGAACGTGCAGCAGAATGCACTGATATTGGCACACACCCCTCCCTCTATTGCGGTCATTAAGTCTAACACATATTGGTGCTGCATCACCATGAGGCGGATCGCTCTCAGTGCTTCCTTGATCGAATAAAGGCAAAGCTCGGTGCTGTTCATCAGTTCCAGCATCTCCCACCTGGTTATTTGCAGCCAGTGGGCATTAGCTTTTGTCTGTAGGGTAAAAAAGGGATAGACACTCCTGCCGATACTTGTGTGCCTGTGAACAGTCTGAATTCTTCTGAGATGTCTTTGTACTGAGCCCAGCCAAAATATTCTGCAGCTCTCTTTTCACAAGCTTGTTGCAGCAAAGTTGTCTTCTTCCTTAACAGGTCCTGGTACAAATCCGACAGTTCTTCTAGGGGAATGACCAGGGTTGGGATGTGTATGGTTACCAGGGAATAGAGTCCGTGCCGTCTGGGGACGAGCTGAGTATAGGTAAACTCGCCGCACAGCCAGTAGTAATCCATTAGCATGGAGGTGCCCCATTACATATCCGGGATGTGCATGATTGCTTCGCAGTTAGCATTCGTGCTTAGTGGAAGCGTTTCTTTACCTCTGAAACATAAGGAATACAGTGTAAGCTTCCTTACAATTAGGGGTTGTCCCTTTCCTTCTATCCAGGTTGTGGGAAAGTGCCTCTTTTGACACAGTTACCCCCAACGTTTTGCATGGTATCTGGTACAACTTTGACTGAAAGTGTGCTGCGTTGCTGCTCACCAGGTCCCCAGCACCAGCGTTCTTTCCCTAAACTGTACTTTTGTTCCACGACTGGCACCCCTTGAGGATCCATGCAAGACCCTAGTAAATAGTACCCCATGTACCTATGGCATTGTACCTAAAAAAGGTCCCTAAGGGCTGCAGAACAAACTGTGCCACGCTAAGGGACCCCTCGCCGAGTTCACGCAAACTGCCATTGCAGCCTGTGTGTCTTGGTGCAGAGAAAACAGAAGAGTCACATGACATGCATCCCTGTGTGCCATGCCTACCCAGGACTGCATGTGGTATAGGTAAATTACCACTACGGCAGGCCATACCGCCTGCACAATACCCACGTGTAGGCAAATCTGCAGAAGTGGATATGTCCCTGTGATATCTAAGCTCATCCTTGGATATTGCCAAGTGCACAGGGAAGCCATGACGAGTACATGGGCTGGACACTCGTGATTACGAGTTCCCCAGCTACTTGATGGCTTCACTGTACCCCAAGGTGTTTGGTACCAAACACCTCATCTTAATAAACTCATACTGATGCCAGTGCTGGATCTATTGATAGGTAAACAGTCAGAATATCGAGTAGGAAATGTCGACTTGCACTAATATCGAGTGCAAAATATCATGATACAGAAATATCGACTGCCAGAATATCGTGGTCAAGAATATCGAGTTTAAGGTAAGAAATATCGTTTTCCAAAATATCGAAGTCATTAATATCGTTTGCAAAAATATAATTGTTAAAAATATCATTCTTTTAGTTAGAGTTATGTATTTTAGTATGTATTTTAAATGTATGTGCAATATTTTTTTGTCTAAGTATTACATTTTTTTTAATGTATGTGTTAAATTTTTAGAAGTTATTAATTTTATTTTAATTACATTTTGCGTTGTAGTTCCGTAGCGGGTTATGGGTTTATAGTGGAATAGGGTGGGAAGTAATTTAATTATAATAAATTGAATAATAATTTTATTTTAATTACATTTTGCGTTTTAGTTCCGTAGCGGGTTGTGAGTTTAAAGGGGAATAGGGTGGGAAGTAATTTAATTATAATAAATTGAATATTAATTTTTATTTATTATTTATTTATTATTGATTTTATAGTGTTAATTATGGTCATTAATTTATTATTCATTAATTAATAATTGGCTGTTAATTTTTATTGATTAGTTAATTGGTAAATATGTTAATTGTGTCATTTTTTTAGGAGCGGGTTGTGGGTTTATAGGGGAATAGGGTGGGAAGTAATTTAATTATAATACATTTAATATTAATTTTTATTTATTAGTATTTATTTAATTTTGATTTTATAATGTTAATTATGGTAATTAATTTATTATTAATTATTTAATAATTGGCTGTTAATTTTTATTGAATAATTAATTGGTAAATATGTTAATTGTGTCATTTTTTTAGGAGCGGGTTGTGGGTTTATAGGGGAATAGGGTGGGAAGTAATTTAATTATAATTAAATTATTCATATTTTTTCATAATTAATATTTATTTATTTAATATTTTATATTGTTAATTGTGGGAAATAATTTAATCATAATTATTTATTAATTTGTTATTAATTATTATTAATTCATTGTTAATTATGTTAATTGTGTGATTTTTTAGGAGTGGGTTGTGGGTTGATAGGGGAGTAGGGTAGGAAGTAATTTAATTTTAATAAATGTATTAATAATTTTTATATAATATTTATTAATTTTTATTTTATAGTGTTAATTGTGTTAATTAATTTATTAATAATTATTTACATTTTGATTAATTGTTATTAATTAATTAATGAACTGTTAATTATGTTAATTGTATAATTTTTAGGAAATTGTTGGTGGCATTTATAGGGTAATTTGGTGGGAATAGTAATTTATACCCCTACACTATCCAACACTTTCCCTACTGTTGCACTCTTTGGAGTGGGAATAGTAATTTTAGCCCCTCTGCTATCCAACACTTTCCCTACTGTTGCACTCATTGGAGTGGGAATAGTAAATTATTCCCCTCCACTATCCAACACTTTCCTTACTGTTGCACTTGCTGGAGTGGGAATACTAAATTATTCCCTTCCGCTATCCAACACTTTCCCTACTGTTGCACTCGCTGGAGTGGGAATAGTAATTTTTACCCCTACGCTATCCAACACTTTCCCTACTGTTGCACTCGGTGGAGTGGGAATAGTAAATTATTCACCTCTGCTATCCAACACTTTCCCTACTGTTGCACTTGCTGGAGTGGGAATAGTAATTTTTATCCCTACGCTATCCAACACTTTCCCTACTGTTGCACTCGCTGGAGTGGGAATAGTAAATTATTCCCCTCCGCTATCCAACACTTTCACTACTGTTGCAGTTATTGGAGTGGGAATAGTAAATTATTCCCCTCCGCTATCCAACACTTTCCCTATTGTTGCAGTAATTGGAGTGGGAATAGTAAATTATTCCCCTCCGCTATCCAACACTTTCCCTACTGTTGCACTCTTTGAGGTGGAAATAGTAATTTTTTCTCCTCTGCTATCCAACACTTTCTCTACTGTTGCAGTCAATGTAGTGTAAAGTTTAGGTTTAAAAAATATTACATATTTTAAGGTTTTAATTTATAATATAATTTTAATTGTTTTTATTTTTATGTTACAGGTGTATGTATATATATATATATTTATAAATTTTAATATATTTCTAACATTTTATAATTAATTAAAATTATTATTTATTAATTATTTTTATGTAAATGTATATATATATTACATTTTAAATATGTATGTTTAATTTATTTTTACATTACATGTATTACTTATAATTGTTAAAATATACAAATAAATCTAAAAAAATTCAAAGTTAAATGTATTATTTAATTAATTTTACATTATTTTTTATACATATAAAAAAACGATATTTTCTACTTCGATATTTTTAACAACAATATTTTTTTCCGATATGTTTGTACTTACCATTATGAAGATAGGAGGTCGATATTTTTGACAACGATATTTTTGTCACGATATTTCTGTAGGTCGATATTTCTGTTGTCGATATTCTGTCAGTGATCCCTATTGATAAATGACCCAGAGAGCACCTTAGAGGTGCCCTCTGAAAACCTACCCACTACCAGTGTGCTGAGTGACTAATCTCGACCAGCCAACCACCATAGACAGGTTTCTGACCTCCTGAAGTGACAGTCTACATTCTAAGAGGCCAGGAACAAAGCCTGCTTTAGACTGAGGTGATCACACTTCCTCCACGCAGGATGTGCATTTCAGGGCGGAAAGCTTCAAAGGCCCTGCCACCTTTGTTATGCGACCCAGGGCTTTCCAGATAGTGGAGATGTCCACCTCCCTGTCCTGACCCCACTTATTGGCGGCAAGGCAGACGGGAATATTATTAAGATTAGGAGGTGTGACCTTATTCAGGCAGCGCCACTCCTAGGGCAGGCCAGCTGATGTGGACCCCACTTTTCCGAATCCTCCATCTTGTTTTGGACAGAATTAGTATTCTACAGTCAGGGTTATGCTCACTTCCCACAGGAAGTGGTCAAATAGAGAGTGTAGACACCCTAAAGGTAGGTAGCCCATGGGCTACTACCTGTCACTCCCCATAACACCATTTTGAGTGTTTAGGTGGCACCCATGAACTCAGATTTGACAGATCAACACAAGAAGGACGAAGAAGAGTTACTGCCTGGCAAGAACGACAGCAGACCTGTGGACTTTGGCACAAAACCCTGCCCGTCCTAAGCCCACTCTCGACAATTGTGACAGAGTGACTTGTCCTGCGAGCTGGAGAACTATCAAAGCCTAGGGTAGCCTGCTAGCGCTTCAAAAATTGCCTACAGTCTCCCTTGGAGTAGAGGAGCTACTCCCCTGCAGTCCGCAGGCACCGACAAGCAGAGTCCAGTCCATCGCCTTGCAGCTCCATGGCCCAACCGACGCCGCAAACAACCAGGAGAAGGTACTCATGCTCTGCAAGGTCAGATCTGTCTCCCCACTGAGTGCGAAGACACCAGGACCAACCGGAGACATGCAGTACCAACCCCCAAGGTACCGGACGCCCTGCACCAAACACCAACAATTGAGAGTCCAGGCTGGATTCTCATTGCGCCAGGACCAAACAGCTGCCAATGGACGTCAGCATCACTGAGACCCACTTCAAGATTGGCCTAGCTGCGAGGTGCATCTCTGCGCACCCATTCCAGCTGACCAAACCACTCTGCTCCCAAGCCACTTGGCCCAGGTCCCGACAAACCAGCTATGCCCCCGTGCTCCAAGACCCCTTGCGATCTAAGCCCCCTCGAGCTGGACGGCCCTACACAGGAACTCCATGTTTGGGAACCACTTGTTGTTAAAGAAGACCACCCCAGATACGCTAAGGGCCACAAATGGATGCAGGAGAGGACTTGATTCTGCATTGAGTTGAGGGTTTTGCTTTCTCTAAGATTGGGAAGTCTCAGGGCCAATCCTCCCCTATGGTGCCCTTTCTACGCATCCTGTCAAGCTCAGTTTGGATGTCATTAGGTTCAGTGAAGAGGTATAAAGCAGTTGGGTTGGTTTTGTATCGGGTCAAATTTACTACTGCCCTGTGGGGTTCTACCTTGTTGGTTTGGATCTTGGCCCTTATTTTGCATAGACATAGGTAAAGAAGACATTTTGCTTTTTCGGGGGCTACCTCTTAGAATAAGTAAAGTCTGTCTGGGCCTACTGCAGGCGGAACCAATGAGCAGATGTAACATGACCTGACTGATGTTTGAAAGCCCACTGCGGTCATGTGCTGGTACCATGTGTTGTCCAAAAGGGTGCTGTGTAGTACATGTGTGATGCAGGTGTTCGTCTTAGTGAAATTGTATGTGACATGGGAGAGAGTCCTACGCAAGCGCTGTGGTAACTTTTGATTAGACTTCTTTTTACTCTGCAGTTCCTCAGCAGTGAATAAGTGTGGTATCATCCATAGTAGACAGATGGTACATAACAATGCAATTATACATAACTTCTTATTCGATATTGCAGATCTTGGCATGGGTCCCCAAGGAGGCATCTATAGTCCTCCGGTGGCTGTGGTTACACATACACATAATTGCATTTCTGAAAGTTTACTTACATATAAGTCAGTCTCAAATAACATTCTTATTTACACATTATATTAAAAACTCTTAGCTCCACAAATGGATAATTATCCATTTGGGGAGCTAAGGGGGTCATTACAATAGCGGGCGGATCGCCACCGCCCGTATGGCGGTGGCGATCCGCCCGCCATATTCCACCGCCCGCTTGCCAATTCCCCCCGCCATATTACGATGGCGGGGGAGCCAGCGGAAGGAAAGACCGTCCGCCGGTTTTCCGCCGGTCTGACAGGGGACCGGGCGGAAAGGGCACTAATATGGTGGCGGTGTCTGCAAGACACCGCCATCCATATTAGGATGGTGGCGGAGAGCAGCCTTTCCATGGCGGCAACGCCGCCATGGAAAGGCATACGGTCTTTGCTGTTGGGAGCCCCTTGCGGGCCCCCCAAGATGTTGGGAGGGTGGGGGGTGCACATGGGGGTACCTATGGTACCCCCCTGCATTTGCGTGCACAAGGTGGCAGGCACCGCGCGGTGCCTGTCACGTTGTGCATGCAAATGCACAACATGCATATATTGCATTGTGGCGGGTGCTGCTTACAGCACCGCCCGCCGCAATTCAATATATGCGGGATGCCACCGCCACCGTGGCGGTGGCATCCTAATGCCTACAGCGGGACCGCCGCTCCTCTGGCGGACGGTCCCATTCACTGTTACGATGGCGGGCGGACTTTTGTCCGCCCGCCATCGTAATGTGCCCCTAAGAGTTTTCGACATATGTCTATGTGTCTTAATCTTCTGTTTTTGAAATCTTGTCTACTGCCCTAACCTCGTAACTGTGGATTGAATCTACGAGATTGTTTTTCTTCTTTTCAATATAGTGGTAGGAGATCTTTTGATATATTCAGTTCTCCTGTGCCTCTTGTTGCTTTTTCCGATCGGACCACGGGGTGTTTGATATGGCAGCTGGGTGGTGGTGCACTTGAAGATTCTGTGGCTGACCTGTTTGGATAAGAACTCGGTTTATTTGTTAACTCAGAAACATTACATGTGCCGTAATCAAGGTTTTCGGGGTTCCTGTATTTTTCCCTAGGGGTGTGTCCTCCACAATCCACTAGTCGCAATTTAAGTAAGGCACCGGTAGGTAGCCATAACTGCCAAGGTTTCAGATTGCCATGTGTGACATCTTCAAAATGTTGGTCGAATTATGAGTGACATTTCAACAACTATGAGTGACACTTTCTCACAAGCAAAATCAAGCAATGAAGATGAGGGAAACATTGAAATATCAGAAATTACACGCATTTGAGCAATGATAAACCCAAAGAAGATTTTAACTGCTGTAAAGCACCAGTAATGAAAGGGCACTAACACGCACTTGTGCGTCGAGGTCAGGAGGTCGAAGACAGGCATCGGTCTTCCTGTAATTAACTCAGCCAGCGCTGAGCTGCAGCAGCAATTACTGGGGGCTTGGTTTGTCGAAAAACTTACCAGAATGTTAAAATAAACTATTTAGGGGCCGATTCCGATTCAGGCCGGAAAACGTACCGACCGACTCGGTACGGGAATTTAGTCCGACCGACACGTACCGGCGCTGCCCGATCCGCGTAGTACGATGCAATGCATGTGAATCACGACCGACTCGTATGGAACACAAGCCGAACGACCGAACCGCACGGAAACCAGCTATCCGGCCGGAAAACCACGCGAATTGAACCAACCGACACGCACCGGGAATGAACCCGACAGAAACGTACCCGCGAACTCTGACCGGCGCAGTACGATGCAATGCGTGGAAAACCAGACCGAGTCGCACGGCACACAAGCCGTACGACCGACACGCATTCAAAACGGAGCCGAAGCAACCCGATACTCCGCGACCGACACGTACGCCGCACATGAAACACAGCAGAAACACAGCTTGAAAGACTCAGAGAAGCTCGCACGAGCCAACTGCAGCGTCCTACTCGGGCAGAAGAACGTCTCCTACATGCCCAAAAACTACAAAGGAAAAAATACAAAAAAAAGGGCCAAACAAGCAACGACAAAGTCAATAAATACTGGGGGGGAGGGTGGGTGGGAAATGGAACAAAGACACACCCACAACTCCACCCATATAAAGGCCACAAATCCCTACCATGATCCTTTGCAAATTCAACTGACCTGCCAGCTCAGAACACCATCAGACAGCAACCACAGACACACCCACAACTCATCCATCACACAAGCCACACACCAATAGCACCTCCCAAATAGCACCCTCACATACACCCAGCAAAACCTACACACACACACCCTCACCTGCACACACACACACACATTAATCCCCACCACCACCCATCACCATGCCCCCAAAGCAGAATCCAAAGTTCCTAGACAGTGAATTGGAAGTGCTGGTAGATGAAATCCTCAGGGTAGAGCCACACTTGTTTGGTACATTGGTCCAACAGACCCCCATGTCGCAGAAAACCAAGATGTGGGAGAGGATCGTCGACAGGGTGAACGCACAATCACCATGTTTGCGTACAAAGGAAGACATCCAGAACAGGTGGTATGATGTGCGCAGGAGGGTCAAGGCCCTACTCAAGAAGGATTACACCTTGAGCCATCGCACCGGCAGTGGCCCTCCTGCCAAACCAGTATACCTCAGGCCCTGGGAGGAGAAGGTGCGGGCCATCCTACCACCAGAGAGCGTACATGGACTATCAAACATCCCAGAGCCTGGTGAGTACACAACCAATATACCCAATATCGTGTGACAATACACACACATCACTGTCAAGGGGATAGTGAAACCATGCACCGTTAGCAAAGCCACAGAAACCAAAACATAATCATCCCAAGATGTGTATGTTAGTTAGACAAACACAATACCTGCCATCCCATAGTGATATGTAACTGTGTCATGACATGTACAAACCCAACAACAAATAGAGCAAGGCAGTGGCACAAATCTAACCAACAAACACTGTCAGACATTTTGCCACCACTAGAACACCACCTCACAGGGAAGCTCACTGAAAGGAAGGAATTCTGTGTATGCTGGTGAAGTCAGTGTAGCCAATAGCATGATGGGAGTTCTAGTCACAGATATTGGTCACCCTCACAATTGGCCCATCAACACCACTCTGAACCATGCTCACATCACAGGGAGTGGAAAAAAACAGACAAGATGGCTGACACTGGGTACTGCTGTGCGGAGCACAAGGCCCTGCTGGGAACTGTGCACCAACCAACAGCAGGACACCACTGCCTGACATCCTGAAAGCCAACTTGCACTGCCTGCAATGGAAGCACGTTCCATGGTGGGATATCTGGCTGGGTGGGAAGGAGGACTGACCACAGTTACCAGCAGCTTATCTCACACACACCCTTAACACAAACTCCACACAACTCACCTGGGAGGATGCATTGCCTCACACTCTAATTAAATATCCCACAAAGAACTACCACACTGGGTTATGCTGTGTGAAGCACAGGGACACTTTTGGGACTTGTAGCCAAACTAACGCCAGGACAACACTGTCAGCCATCCTGTCAGCACAGGCACACTACCCCACAGGGAAGCAGAGTCAAAAGGAAGGAAGTATGGGCATGCTGGGAAGGGGGGTGTAGGCAATAGAATGATGGGAGTGGTAGTCACAGCTCAACATCCCCCACCCGCATGGCCCGGCAAGCTCACACTGAAGCATGCACACCTCACAGGGAGTGAAAAGCCACTTCAAAGATTTCTGACACTGGTGCCCTGTTGTGGGGAGCACAAGGTCCTGCTGGGAACTGTGCACCAACAAACAACAGGACCACACTGTCAGCCATCTTGCCATTGCTGTCACACTCACACACAGTGAAGTCCACTCAAAAGGAAGGAAGTATGGGCAGGCTGGGAAGGGGGGTGTAGGCAATAGCATGATGGGAGTGGTAGTCACAGCTCAACATCCCCCACCCGCATGGCCCGGCAAGCTCACACTGAAGCATGCACACCTCACAGGGCGTGAAAAGCCACTTCAAAGATGTCTGACACTGGTGCTCTGTTGTGGGAGCACAAGGCCCTGCTGGGAACTGTGCACCAACAAACAACAGGACCACACTGTCAGCCATCTTGCCATTGCTGTCACACTCACACACAGTGAAGTCCACTCAAAAGGAAGGAAGTATGGGCATGCTGGGAAGGGGGTGTAGCAATAGCATGATGGGAGTGGTAGTCACAGCTCAACATCCCCCACCCGCATGGCCTGGCAAGCTCACACTGAAGCATGCACACCCCACAGGGAGTGAAAAGCCACTTCAAAGATGTCTGACAATGGTGCTCTGTTGTGGGGAGCACAAAGCCCTGCTGGGAACTGGGCACCAACCAACAGCAGGACACCACTGACTGACATCCTGAGAGTCAACCTGCACACACTGCAAGGGTGGCATGCTTCATGGTGGGATAACTGGGCTGGGGGGAGAAGGAGGGCCGGATGTCAACCAAATACCACCAATGCTGGCCATGCACACACCTCAACATTCACATTGAAATGCTTCAGGTTGGCAGGACAATGTGCTACACCAATATCAACCTCTGACTGTGACAACTTAGGACAATGCAATGTACAGGCCCGCATCCAGAGGTACAGTCACAACTGTCAGGTGTTTGAACCATTGATGCCTGTAGAAACATAACATACATTGTGTGTCTCTTCCAAAAACAGGTGATGATGGGGACACAGCAGCAGACGATGAGGAGTCCCTGTCCCAGGCTCCGGGGGCCCCTGAGCTCTCTGGTGTGGAACAGCCTCTGCCCTCCTCGGATGGCGCAGACCTACCTGGCCCCTCCGGTGTGAGTCATCATGCAGCACCAGCAGGACCACCATCTGCACCCCCTGCACCCACTCCTCCAACAACTGCCAACACACAGACCACCCCCGCCGACACGGACCGACCAAGGACCACCAATGACACAGCACAGGGACCCCGGCCCACCGTGAAGCAACGGACAACAACACCAGTACCAACCCCCAAGGGGGCCTAGGGTCACCTGTGCGTGCCACCGCAGGTCCCGCACGTGTAGCCAGGGGTGGTGGGAGGGGTGGTAGGCAGAGGTTGCTGTTTGCAGAGGGGTCTGGACTGCATGATGACCCACAACTGGTACGCATTGCTGATGCGTACCAGAATAGCACCGGAGAGGTCAGCCAGGTAGTGGGGATCCTCAAGGACATTCAACAGCAGCAGGCTGCCCATCATGCCCGCTTGGACTCACACATGTCCCGTGTGGAGACACACATGTCTCGCATGGAGTCCAAGTGGGACACATTGCAAGAACTGACAGCGGTGCATAGGGACATATTGACATGCCTCCGCCAGATTAGCACCAACATGGCCACACCTCCCTGTGTGCCCACAACATCTGGTGCCGCAACAACTGCAAGTGCCACAGGGAGGGAGGATGACTCTGGCGGAGAGTCCTCTGCACCGCAGCGGCCTGCACGTGAGGGTCCCCCCCGAAAGAAGAGGGGTCGTCCGAGGAAGGAAAACTGAGAGGCCGATGGCCATGTACATCCCCCAGGAACCCAACACCTGTTCTGGAAATTCTCCTTTGTGTGCAAACTGTTCACCCTGTCGAATGCAACACAACTCTCCCACATGACATGGGGAGTTTAAATTGGACCAATGTATCAGATGACTGTGGACTTTACTCTGGACATTTCTGCTACTAACACTTCCAACTCATCTGGGAACTTTGGATTCCAATCCCAATGTACAGCACCCACCATCCTGTGCACTATCCTCACACATGTATGTAAATAAACTCACTAATAGACCATACTTGCCTCTGTTGTGATTCCAACGTTGTTTTTGTCATGGAGATGATGATCTGCTAAATGACACTGTGCATGCTAACTGCTACAGCAAGTTCAACACCGTCATGTGAGTCATGGCGACGTGACACATATGATGGAGACACACCACTAGGGCTACACAACACATACACACCAGGGCCATCTGACTCATCGCCTACACTGATGTTGCCAGGAAATACAGTGGAATGCACAGACACCACACCTATTCAGAGTCTGTGTTAACTAGCCCACAGGTGAAGTAAGCAAATGTCAGTCAGATGTGTGACCACAGACAACGCATATCCCAAAGTGAAGCACAGGTTTATTACACATTTGCAACATGTTGTTTCCACTACAGATGCAAGGTAATCCCACGTGGCAGTGGCCACACAGTCACCAAGTGTAGAGGAAATAAAGTCCAGGGGTGTGTGGCACATCACCTGCAGGGAAACGACTGCTTCCACCCTGGAAGTTGAATCATGGTGTCGGGGGATCACAGTTGACCAAACAACTCTGAAAGTACCCTGTGAAGGACAGACATGACACACAGTCAAAAGCACTGAAGAACAGGACAGAACTGCAATACTCATGCCCAATACATGTCACAAGATACCTACACAAAACCAAGTTAGCATGTCAACACTGTTGGGGAGTACAGACTACCTGTAAGGACACATCGCTGCACGCATACAGTCAAGTAGCACATGGCCACACTCAAACAGCAACAGAGCACCACCAACACATATCATGCAAACTCAAATCATTGACATACCAACTCTGTATACTCACATTCAGCTGAAGAAGTTGGTGATGAGCTGTGTGCGGACATCCCCCTCATCATCATCATCATCACTGGCATCGTGGCCCAGGCCAGGATCCTCCATAGGTGGCGGATGTTGGTCATCGTCATCCAGGATGAGAGGCAACTCCTTCCGCACTGCCAGGTTGTGTAGCATGCAGCAGACGATGACAATCTTGCACACCTTTGCAGGGGCATATGGGAGGGCCCCTCCTGTCTTGTCCAGGCAGCGAAAGCGGTTCTTCAGGAGACCAAATGTCCGCTCGATCACTCTCCTGGTCCGACCATGTGCCTCATTGTAGTGCATCTGGGCTGGTGTCACAGGGTTCCTGAGGGGTGTCAGCAACCACGGCATGTTGGGGTATCCGAAGTCACCTACATACAGACAATTGCACATTAGCTGAGTTGGAAAAGAGGGTGGAATACAACATTGCAGAACACACACAATGGTACAAAGTCAGTACACACCGACAAGCCAGGCACGCTGGTTCTGCATCTGTGACATCATCCTCGGGATGCGACTACTCCTCATCACGTAGGCATCGTGTGCAGAACCGGGGAAACGTGCACACACATGTGAGATGCTCATATCTGCAAGACATACCACCAGGGCATTGATAGAATGGTAATGTTTCCTGTTCCTGTATGCCTGCTCATGTGCCTGTGGTGGTACCAAAGCCACATGTGTCCCATCAATGGAGCCGATGACATGTGGCATCCTCCCCAGGGCATAGAAGTCACTCTTGACGTCAGTGAGTTGTTGACGTTTAGGGAAATAGATGTACTGGTTCAAGTATCTCAACATAGCCTCCAAAACATCGCGTAGCACACGGCTGAACATGGTCTGTAACATCCCACCAGCAGACGCCACAGTGTGTTGAAAGGTACCGGTGGCAAAGAAGTCTAGGGCTGCCATCACCTTCACCTTGGGGGTCAGCGCTGCAGGGTATGGCCGGCCAGGTTGCAAATGTGGGGCCAACTGCACCGCCAATTCCTCAATAAGCGGCCTGTTGAAGCGGTACCGTCGGATGCAGTCACGTTCAACCATGGTTGAAAGGTCAGGGAATGGTCTATGGACAGCTGGTGCCCTGCAGTGCATAGGTGAACAAAGAAAGATTGTCAGTCACCCTACATATGTGGCATTGACCATACTCAATATCACATGATACATCATTACGAGACACAAGTACTTGATGTGTGTGCCGTTCTGTATGGACATATATGGCACCTACATGGCCAACACCTAACATCTCAGTTCAACATGTGTTGACAACAAGTTCTGCTATGGGAAATCATTCGGCTGTGTCACAGTACCCATGTACTGCTGTCACGTTCCAAACACACACCACAGTGACAAGTGAGGACAGATGTGCCCCAGGCATCACAGCTCTTTGACAGGTAGATTCCCAGGGACCCTGTATTGCCACATGGACACTGGCATGACATGGCGTATCATGTACACGCCAGCAAAACAACCATGACTCCCACAGGTAGTGGCCCCTGTTGCCTCTGCAGGACAGACATGGACGTCTGTGACACACACACGCACAACATCAAAGTCGATGCACAAACAACGTGGATGTGGAGACTGTCTCCCGTTGTGCACATGGAATCAGAGACATCTGAAACACAACATGCACACAGACTGTGGAGGGCCATCACAATTGTGGCAATGGGTCACCCTGTGACGTACATACCATCCCACATGGGACTCAGGGTGTATTTGACATAACATACACATACACAACCTGGAGATGTGACCATGCCACATGCTCTGAACTGAATAGTTGCACATCACAGTGGTCATGTGCACAACACACAAAGGATTCTGTCCCCATGAACACGTGCACAGCCTGGGAGTGGCTGCCCCCAAGTGTCACCCAACAAACCACATGTTGACCCCCATACACACACAGGTAATGCAGCCTTACATGCCTTAGGATACAGTGTGGACAGGCTGTGGTGTTGTAGGTGTGCCCCTGAGTCCCTGGCAAGTAATTGTGGCTGGCATACGTTCACCAGTGACAACCATGGTGACATATGCGAGTGACTTGTACAGGGACGCGTTGTACAGCAATGGACCGATCGGTGCGCACGCATTGGCCATTGCATATGATGTGGACGGATGCGTGTCGTTTCCCGAAATACGCGTTGTACAGCAATGGACCGATCGGTGCGCACGCATTGGCCATTGCATATGATGTGGACGGATGCGTGTTGTTTTTCGAAATACGCGTTGTGTCAGGGTCTGACCCTTGCGCCTGCCGAGTTCCGCATTAGGACATCAACCCCATGAACTACATGTCCCAGGATGCCCATGTAGGAGGGGCTTCAGGGTACTTAAGGCAAGCACGCACGTTAGGCTACGTGCGTAATTCTATTGCGAGACACGGAGGGTGTTTCTCGTGGCTTCGGCGTTTGCGGCGGCTGCTGGTTTCTTCGGTTCCCTGCTGGGATGAGCAGGGACAAGCCTTTCCACGTCTTCCAACTCGCGGTCGAGGACCTGACCGGAGTTCTCTTCCGGACGTGCACCGTTTCTAGCATCATCAGAGAAGAGATGCTTGTATGAGGCTTCAGAGTGCATAGGAGTCCCCTGAAGCACTCCAACGGCTGTTGGGGAAGTTGGCTGCTCGGGATCGAGCGTTCAATCTAAGAGGCTCCTTCCGCTCGTCTTCACCAGTAAGGTATTGTTGGCGAGCGCGCTGTTTGTAACTTGGTAACTTGATGACTCTCAACGGAGTTTGACTTTGAAGTCTCCTGAAGATTTCGGTTTTGGTCATGTATATCCTTTAATGGAGCTATTGGAACATTAAGTCTACGGATACTCTGGGGGCTAACGCTACGGTCTTGCTGAACCTCTGAATCAAGGACAGTGGGACTAATTCTTTTCTTTTTATTTTGCTTTCATCACTTCTTTCCTTCTGGGCTCCTCCCTAGTTTTGTGGAGTATTGACATGCAGGGTATGTATGTATTGGGAGGTGGTTCTATGGAAACGATGGTGGTTGAAGCAGCAGTCGAGGTCCGATACGCACCTTCCCCCCCACATACAGGAAAATTCAGAGTTGCATCATGCTTGGTCTCTGTGCCATCAGATGTAAAGTGATTGCATCTCTTGGGAGCATTATATCGAGACAGAAACACACCCTGCCTGATTTGACTTATGATTATGGTGCACTGCAACCCCACATTAGTGCAGAAATAATGCAGTTACATCACAGCAAGCACCATGCAGCCTATGTGAACAACCTCAACGTGGCAGAGGAGAAATATGCAGAGGCATTGGATAAAGGTGATGTGCAACATGTGTCTCAGGTGCTTCAGAGATTACGAGAATATAGCTTATTTTGTAAGCTGACCAAATGTGTGTTTCACGCTACAGAGGTGGAATTTCTGGGGGTTGTTTTGAGCCCGTCTGGATTAGGTATGGCTGAGAGGAAAGTGGAAGCAGTACAGGAGTGGCCGGTTCCAAAGAACGTGAGAGAGGTGCAGTGCTTCTTGGGTTTTGCTAACTACTATCGTAGGTTTATCTCTCATTTCTCCCTTTTGGTTTCC
The DNA here is from genome assembly GCA_963921515.1 of Calotriton arnoldi. NCBI lineage: Eukaryota > Metazoa > Chordata > Amphibia > Caudata > Salamandridae > Calotriton > Calotriton arnoldi. The sequence goes on from CAWUFW010000174.1 coordinate 4,312,459, forward strand.
CCTATCACACGCTTATTGAGAAAGGGAACGCCTCTTTTATGGAATGTTGAGGCCATGGAAGCTTTCACAATCCTGAAGAAAGCCTTTACCACAGCTCCTATACTACAACACCCACAACTGGAAGCTCCATTCATTGTAGAAGCCGACGCCTCTGATGAGGCTATAGGGGCAGTGTTGTCCCAACGAGACAAACAAACGGGTCAATTACATCCAGTAGCATTTTTGTCCAGGAAGTTGAATGCGGCTGAGCTCAACTACACGGTGGCAGAAAAAGAATTGCTTGCCATCAAAAAGGCATTCCAGGAATGGAGGCAGTATTTATGGGGGGCTCAATATCCAGTCACAGTATACACCGACCACCGGAACTTACTATACATGAAAACAGCCAGACAACTCACGCAAAGACAAATGCGTTGGATGTTGTTCTTTGCGGATTATGATTTTGTTGTCACTTTCCGTCCTGGGTCAGAAAATCGAAAGGCGGATGCTCTGTCTCGTCAGGATGAAAGTGCGAGACCTCGACAAGGTATCACCGAATCAATAGTCAGTCCCGATAAGGTGTTGTGTGCGATAGCCTCGGACCATTTCCTAGATGAAATAGCAAAACATCGATCCTTGGCTCGTTGGCAAAGATGGGCTGAACAGGGGGCTTACCGCACTCTCAAACATGGTATACCGCTGTATAGAAACAAACTGTATCTGCCAACACAAGACCTTCGGCTCAAAGCTTTCAATTGGTGTCACAATTCAATCTTAGCAGGTCATCCAGGACGTACCAAGACATTACACCTGGTTCAACGACAATTCTGGTGGGAAGGTATGGCTCAGGAGGTTACGCAATGGGTGTCGCTATGTGAAACTTGTGCCCGCAATAAAAGTGAGCCATCCAAGAACAAGGGACGGTTGATGCCTATGCCCACTCCTTCACGGCCGTGGCAAACCATCAGCGTGGACTTCGTTCTAGGTTTATCCAAGGATTAAGGGTATGATGCCATACTGGTGGTGGTGGACAGCCTAACCAAAATGGGACATTTTATCCCTTGCAAGAATTTGCCTACAGCCGGTCAAACCGCTCAGCTGCTGCTAGCCCATGTGGTGCGGTTACATGGTCTTCCGGGAGTCATCGTGTCTGACAGGGGACCTCAGTTTACTGCTCGGTTTTGGCGTATGTGGTGTAAGGCCTTACATGTAGAAGCAGCCCTTTCGACCAGCTTCCACCCACAGACGGATGGGCAAACGGAGAGGTTGAATCAAACTCTCAAGAAATACCTCCGCTGCTTTTCAAGGGAAGCAAATGACTCATGGGTATCCCTGTTGTGGTTGGCCGAACTAGCGTACAACAATTCCTGGCATTGTTCCATCAAGGAGACTCCCTTCAGAGCCAATCACGGGTTCCATGCTAAGGTATTACCAGTGACTATTCCTAGTGAGGTGGTTGCACAGCCTACTGTAATGCAACACATCAAAAAGATACGAACCGTGCATAGAAAGATCCAGGCCAGTTTGGAGCAGGCTAAGCAATCCTATAAGAAGTGGGAGGACAGGCATCGAAGCGAAGAGCCGTGCTTTCAGCCAGGAGATCGAGTATGGTTGTCCACAAGATACATACGATTTAGGGTACGCAGCGTCTTTCATCCCCGGTTCATTGGGCCGTATACTGTGCTGCGTCGGATCAATCCGGTAGCATATAAACTCAAGCTACCCGCTTCGCTGCGCATCCATTCCGTGTTCCACGTCAGCCTGCTGAAACCTGCGAAGGGAGCCCGTTGCAGGGCTGTGCCTCCCGTGCTTAGGGACGGCCAGTTGGAATACGAGGTTCTCCGTGTAGTGGACTCCAGGTACCGTCAGGGCCAATTGTGGTATCTTATATCCTGGAAGGGATATCCTCCGGAGGACGATTCCTGGGAACCTAGCTGTAATGTTCGGGCTTCTCATGCTGTCCGCAGTTTCCACATCCGTTACCCTAACAAGCCTGGTCCTAGGAGGCGCATGGGAGGGGGGCGTACTGTCAGGGTCTGACCCTTGCGCCTGCCGAGTTCCGCATTAGGACATCAACCCCATGAACTACATGTCCCAGGATGCCCATGTAGGAGGGGCTTCAGGGTACTTAAGGCAAGCACGCACGTTAGGCTACGTGCATAATTCTATTGCGAGACACGGAGGGTGTTTCTCGCGGCTTCGGCGTTTGCGGCGGCTGCTGGTTTCTTCGGTTCCCTGCTGGGATCAGCAGGGACAAGCCTTTCCACGTCTTCCAACTCGCGGTCGAGGACCTGACCGGAGTTCTCTTCCGGACGTGCACCGTTTCTAGCATCATCAGAGAAGAGATGCTTGTATGAGGCTTCAGAGTGCATAGGAGTCCCCTGAAGCACTCCAATGGCTGTTGGGGAAGTTGGCTGCTCGGGATCGAGCGTTCAATCTAAGAGGCTCCTTCCGCTCGTCTTCACCAGTAAGGTATTGTTGGCGAGCGCGCTGTTTGTAACTTGGTAACTTGATGACTCTCAACGGAGTTTGACTTTGAAGACTCCTGGAGATTTCGGTTTTGGTCATGTATATCCTTTAATGGAGCTATTGGAACATTAAGTCTACGGATACTCTGGGGGCTAACGCTACGGTCTTGCTGAACCTCTGAATCAAGGACAGTGGGACTAATTCTTTTCTTTTTCTTTTGCTTTCATCACTTCTTTCCTTCTGGGCTCCTCCCTAGTTTTGTGGAGTATTGACATGCAGGGTATGTATGTATTGGGAGGTGGTTCTATGGAAACGATGGTGGTTTGAATGCAGTAATAACCTATGTGCTTTGCGTTTTAGGAACTCATCCTTCAGTAGTGAGCGGTATCATTGCTGAGTATAGAGAGTGGATAGGAGCCGGCTGTTGGTGAAGCCGGCTTTTCAGGTACGAGCGCCCTTTAGTGAGATCGTTTGAGTATAGTAGAAATGTCTAGCAGTAACTAATCTATGTGTTTTATGTTTATAGGTATCCCATTCCCTGCTGATCCTACCCTTTTCCTTTCCCCCACTTGATCGCCTCATTACTCTGTGCTTTTTGTGTAAGAGTAGGGGATGTCGAGAGGTGGACCCCTTTGAGCATCGCCTGGATCCCGTGGAGTCTCCGGGGCCGTGACACGTTGTACAGCAATGGACCGATCGGTGCGCACGCATTGGCCATTGCATATGATGTGGACGGATGCGTGTCGTTTCCCGAAATACGCGTTGTACAGCAATGGACCGATCCGTGTGCACGTATTGGCCATTGCATATGATGTGGACGGATGCGTGTTGTCATCCGAAATACGCGTTGTACAGCAATGGACCGATCGGTGCGCACGCATTGGCCATTGCATATGATGTGGACGGATGCGTGTTGTCATCCGAAATACGCGTTGTACAGCAATGGACCGATCGGTGCGCACGCAATGGCCATTGCATATGATGTGAACGGATGCGTGTTATCATCCGAAATACGCGTTGTACAGCAATGGACCGATCGGTGCACACGCATTGGACCTTGCATACGATGTGAACGTATGTGTGTTGTTTTTCGAAATACGCATCGTACAGCAATGGTCCGATCGGTGCGCACGCATTGGCCATTGCATATGATGTGAACGTATGCGTGTTGTTTTTCGAAATACGCGTCGTACAGCAATGGTCCGGTTGGCGCGCACGCATTGGCTATGGCCTGACATGGTAACGGACGCGTTTTCGAAGCTTTAACGAGTCGGATGCAGTGAATTCAGTTGGCCAGCCACAACAATGTTGCAAATTCATGGGTGTCATGAAGTTGAACTTTTGAAGGATGCTGTGGGCGTGCATAAGTGGTGCAATTCCATGGATTGGCCAGATTCAGAAGATGCAAACGACTTGGACCTATCACTTTGGACACATGGGACAGTATCTGCCTCTGCAGCACACATATAATGCTGGCTGTTCCCCTGAGAGCTCACTTGCCTGCACTACATGCTTCAGGACAACATCTGCCACCACCACTGCTGCTGTCTCTGCATCCTCTGGCTACTGCAATGGCACGTACAGTGGATAGAGCCCCAGCCTTCAGCACTGAGGAGAACCAGGCCCTGCTGGACAGCCTCCTTCCACAGTACAGCAAGCTGTATGGGAAACCAGGGGAGCAGGTGAGTGTGCTGTCCACTGCCTTACTAATTGTGCATGTTGTCTGACTAGCAAGACGTACAGTGTGTACACCAGTGGCTAGCATGCTCACTGAGTAGTTGTCACCCCCAAAGTGTGTAGTCACATGCACTGAACAGGTATAGTGCAGTAACAGTGCATTCCAACAAGGTTTGACTTCCCAGGCAATGATACCATTTAGTAACTGCTGGCAAACTGTGCATAGCCATAGTTGCACTACCTGTGTAGATCATATGCCCCTGTGATTGAGACATGTATACCAACTGTGTGATGCACGGAAATGTTGCATGTGTAGTAATGGCCTTTTCACTTTGTCATCCTCACAGGTTGATGCCCACCAGAAGCAGGAGATCTGGCTGACCATCGTCCGGGCAGTACGATCTGTGGGGGTCTACAGGCGCAGGATCCGCAACTGCCAGAAGAGGTGGCAGGACCTTCGGGGCTGGACCCGGAGGATCGCAAGGGTCAAGCTGAAGCTGTCGCCTCCTCGCAGGAGGGGCGGACACCGGACCCTGCCCCCCACATGCTCCGGATCCTGGCGGTGGTCTTCCCTGACCTGGATGGGCAGCTGAAGGCCAGACAGCAGCAAGGAGGGGGTAAGTGCTAGCCTCAACTGTGTACTATGACACTTCCACAGTACAACTGTCATGTCGTCCTGGACTCATGTCCTTCACTTGTGTCATGCCCCCTCCTCATCTGATACACAGGTGTGGCCCTTACAGTCTGTGACTTAGGTCACTTGGGTACTGTGTACTTGCAGTTACCTGTGGTTCAAGTTGGGGACAGCATCAGTTACAAGAACTTTGTGGTGGGCTGCATGGGTGGTACAATTGCTCACAATGCCTGTGATCTGACATCTACTCTGGGTATGGCTTTAATATGTGTTCCAATTGCTGCTCTGACTCACCACATGTCTGGGGTATGTGCCACACACCCATGCTGCTGCAGAGACCAAGGTAGGTGCCTCAGAAGTATGTACATCATGTGTGTGACACATGCATAGCCACCTGCCTAGTGTTCAGGGTAATACCATGTTGCACATGGACCAGGACTGTAATGCCTACTCCGTACATCGAAGGCACTCTGTTCTCCCACTCCCGTGTGTCAGCATACATATTGGGCATTGTGAAGAGTGCACTCAGGTGTATGCCTCTGTGTCACCGTGGTGTGGCCTTGCTATTTGGACTCCTGGAGTGTTTAACAATTTGGGGTGGCCAGCCATCTGAGTTGTGACTATGGGATCTGCACATAGGTTAATGCATAGGTCTCTGTTCCCTTGACTGTGCACGATGTTGTATGAAACATTGAGGTGCAGGCAGCTTTGGTTCATTCTCAACAGACGGTGAGGTGCTCATGTGTATGGATTTGTGTTTGCAGTCACTCAAATGTCTCATTTGATTGACGTGGGATCATCTCAGTCCTCATGATGTGGGTGGCCAGGGGTGCACATGTGCACCTGTCAGCTACAGGGCTTACATTTCAAAAACGTCCATGATTGTGACACAGTGCAGACTGGTGTTGTGTGTATGCACTGCCCCTGTGACAGGAGACAGTTATGACTGACTTGCCAGACAGGCCTGTGCCATGACATTCCAATCGCAAAGGGTGATCCAGCAGTGGTGTGATATGTCCTGCATGCACACCATTGTTGCATTGTCTATCAGGACATCATTGTGTCTGGTGATGGAACCAAAACCCGCATATCAACAGAGACTTTGCCCATCACTTTTCCTGACACATGTAGTGAGTCAGTGGCAGGAGATGGCATGTGTTTGGAGTGACACATTTCCATATGTTCTCTTGGATGTCCAACAACTGTGTATGTTGTGCATGTGTGCACATATGATTAGTCGCATACAACAGGCAGCAGACAGATGGGTGCATGGACAGGTAGGATATGTGTGGCATGACTGACTGTCAGGCAGACAATGGGCTTCTTCAAATCAGTGTCAGCACTTATTGCAATGTCTAGCAAATGATGGCAGGGCTTGCTCTGTGATGTGCTGTACTTACTGTGGTGTGTGTGGTCAGTACAGGTGACTAATGTTGCTCTGTTTATCCTGATTGTTTGCAGATACATCCACGGCCACAGGAGGAGACAGCTCCATGGACCAAGAGGAGCGGCAGAGCCAGACTGGGTCCACTGCAGGGGAGACCGAGGGACCCAGTGGCACGGAGGGTGAGGGAGCCACACTGAGGAGACCTCAGCTATGACCACCTCAGCTGGGGAAAACAGCACTTCCAGTGAGGACTCCCTTGTGGAGGCGGGTGTCAGCAGACCAGAGGCAACGTCAAGCAAGTCTGTCCCCGCCACCACCACCATCTCCACCCTCCCATCTGCTCCCATCCCACATGTCCGTGGAGGCTCCCGTGTAGGGGAGCGTGTCTCCTTCATGCCAGGCACCACACCCCCTGCCTCTGTCCCCCCTGCTGCCCTGAGTGTGGAGTCTGTGGACTTGCTGAAACAGATCCATGTAGGGCAGACATCAATGCTGAGTGTCCTCCATGCACACACGGGTCTTTTGACACAACTGGTGTCATTCATGGAGGGCATGTCAAACTGGCATGTCTGCCCTACATCGGACCAATCAGTCCATGGCCTCCTCACTGACGGCAGCAGTGTCCCTCCTGCAACAGTCCCTCACCCCTCCTACCTCTGCCCCATCCACAATCCCCAGCACCCTACCTGTCCCAAGCACACACACACCGGCACCGGCACGCACCAGCACAGACACAAGCAGCACACAGACACACAAGCCAAAATCCAGACGCACACGCACGCACAGTCAGGGTACTGATACCTCACTCACAGGGGATGGGGCCCAGACACACACACACGCATCCACGAGCACTCCGAAGTCCTCAGATACCTCTCCCTCCAAAACCCCTTCCCTTGCCTCACCTGCAACCCCCCCCTCCCAGAAGCTCTTCCTCTGTGACCTTGGCCTCTTCCCCACAGATACATCTGACACGAAGTCCAGGCGGAAGAGGCGACCACCACACACAGAGGGGAGTGCCCCTCACACCCGGACACCCTCCCCCAAGCACAGGCAGACTGAGGAACCCATTCGAAAGTCCCCCCGGACCAGGAAGGGCAAGAACCCACCACCACCACCACCACCACGCAGCTCCACCACACAGTCTCTCTCCTCCATCCCCGAGGCCACCACTCCACAGGTTCCACCGCCACACCCTGCCCCAGGTTCACCCACACACCGATACCGCATCCCCAAAATGCTTAGGCCCTCCCCCCCTACCACTTGCTCTTCCACCCCCAAACCAGACGCTCTGCCTGTTTGTGCCACTGGTGTGGAGACTGGGTCCCCCCTCTGTCCTGCCCACCTCATCTGCCCCCCCTTCCACTCCCTTGGAGTCATGCACTGCAGTGGAGTCCACAACCACCCCATCTGACTCGGGCACTGCAGTGGGGACCCAGTCCACTCCATCTGACCGGCCCACTGCAGTGGTTGCAGCACCCACGCCATCTGACTTGTGCCCTACAGTGGTGCCGGCCCCCACTGAGTCAGACACCTCCACTGCAGTTGCGGGTGACACTCCTGCACCCACCACCCCTTCACTGCCTCCTTCTGGCATCCCCTGATCCTGTCCCTGGGGTGCCTGGCCTGCCCCTTGTATGCCCCTCCGAGGGGGATGTCCCCTGTCCGTACCAGTGCAGGCAAGCAATGGGTGACAAGTTGTCACATATCACCCTGTTGGGACTGTGTATTTGGACTGGCCATTGGCCTTAGTTTCTTTTGGACTTAAATTTTTAGTTTAACATTTGCTGAATAAAGCCTCTTTTTGTTTACTTGTAGTTTTTCTTTGGATGTACATGATGTAGATGAGTATCATCATGCATTTGCAGTTGTAATAGTGTTCAGATCATGAAAATGAAGTGTTGCTGTGATGGACTCCATGTGGTCCATGGGATATGTGTCCTAATGTAGTCTGGATCTATAGCATCCTTTGCTGCAGTCTGAGGGTGTAATGTTCAGCATTTGACACAGGGATGTACGTTTTGCATTTGTAAATTAACATCTTTGGCTTACACTGATGCACATCTGGTGGGCTTACCACTGTTCAATGTTTCTATTTCCCTGACTGTGTGCCCATCTCCACTGGACATGCAGTTTAGCACATCAATGTTGAAGGACTCATCTGTGTATACAGTGCAACTTGCTTGACACGTGTTTTGGGTGTATGCAGATGACTGACGTGACACTCCCGTACCCAGGCTGATGTGAGCAGAGCCTTCAGTGTGTTGTAGTTGTTGACTCACTGACCGAGTGTTCTGCTGACATGTTTTAGTCGTGCACAGACAAGGTTTGGCACAGCGGACCTTCCACAGGAGTGGAGTGCCCTCATGGCAGTGTGTAATCCCGTGACATTGCCTGGGCCCGTGTTGTGTGTTGTGTGAGCATGTCTGTGTGTGTTCCCTACCCTTTTCCTACACAGGCTGTGTCCCTAGGGATGTTCCTGTTTGTGATGCTTGCTGAGTTGTCCTGTGTTCATCCAGCATCTTGGACCTGGTTTCTCCGGGATGTGGGTGCATGGCAAACTAATGTTCATCAGGTTGTCATCCCTAGTTGTCTTTGTTGTCAGGGCTGGGGATGTGGGCAAACGCAGATGGGACACAGTCAGGATTCCCTTGGCACTTGTTGGTTACACAAGTCATGTAATTTACAGTTTGTGGTAGCTTTCAGTGATTGTGACACGTTGTGTGTGTGACTGCTGCCACTCCTCAGGGTCAGAGCTGCAATGTTGGAAGTTGTCTACGTGTGTTCTTTGTGGGTCACCTTGGCTTCTTCATTGGTGTGTGACTGTGGCCGTGATCCCATTGATTGGGGTGGATTTCACGTCATGCCCATGTACGGCGTACTGTGCAGTGTGTCAGACATTCACGAGTCTTGTTGACTGGCCATGTGTGATGGGTTTCGCACCTTTGTTCCCACCACCACCCCTGGGATTGTCATGGGTGCATGTGCAATGTCACCAGTCCATGTGAGCTTCACTGCTGCACATTGGTGGAGATCAAGGTGTGTGGTGTTGAGTGTGTGCAAATGTGAGTTGTTGCACGGCTAGACCCCTACCTCCATATTGGCCTTGGCTGACAGGCCGTGCTGATTGATTTGTGCTTGTGTAGGTGTGATGGTAGTTAGTTGCTCAGGACACATGTCTGTGGTTCACAGTGTGAACGACATCTACCTTTGTCATCACAGTGGGATTATCATGCAGGCTAGTGTCACCACAATGTGGGGTCCCTGGGAGTAGTGCTGTGGTGGGTCTGTCTCTTGCTGTGTTAGTTGCTGTTCCTACAAGCTTGTGTGACATGTGTAATTTGGGCTCCCTCTCATCTAACAATGCCTGATTGCCCACATAGGGGAATCCGATCCATGAGTTACTTTTGTGTGGCACTGTATACACATCTGTGTGATTGGGATTCAGGCCTCCTCATGTGTTGTGTGGATGCCTGGGGACACTGGCACACCCCCCCCCATCACCTGTTGTGTTTGATATGCAGTGTGAGGCTGCCTGTTTGTGTTTGTGCATCTGCACCACTGCATTGGCATATCTTTAGTGTGCCATTGGCTGTATGTTGTTTGGTGGATTTCCCCTGCTGTCCCTGGGACTCCTAAGTCATCAGTCAGCACAATAATCATGGTTTGTATGTCCCATTGCTGCCATGGTATGGTATTTGTTCACCTCACATCTACAGTCTCCACAGGATATCTACATTTGTGTGTCCATTGTTGCAGATATGTGGGTCTGCATTATGATGGTCACTTCTGTCATTGTGTAATTGATAAATGTTGACAATGTCAGCCCCCATGGGTGATGTTTGTCTGCACATGGCCAAAGGTATGTCTTATTTGCACTGCACTGTTTGCCTCACCCAATCTATGTTGCTATGGGACGCAAGCACTACTTTGCCACTGATGTGTTTGTTGTTGTGTGACCAGGAATCATCCATGCTGTTTGGCAGTTGCAGCTTTTTCCATGACAACACTTACCTTTTGGTCACTGTGATGATGGGGCTTTAGACCCCATTGCCACAATGTTCAAAATGTGCTTCAGCTACGGACCCCACACTTACATTTTGGTCACTGTGATGATGGGGGTTTAGACCCCATTGCCACAATGTTCAATTGTCCTTCATCTATGGACCCCACACTTACATTTTGGTCACTGTGATGATGGGGGTTTAGACCCCATTGCAACAATGTTCAAAATGTGCTTCAGCTATGGACCCCACACTTACCTTCTGGTCACTGTGATGATGGGGGTTTAGACCCCATTGCCACAATGTTCAAAATGTGCTTCAACTATGGACCCCACACTTACCTTTTGGTCACTGTGATGATGGGGGTTTAGACCCCATTGCCACAATGTTCAATTGGCCTTCAGCTATGGACCCCACACTTACATTTTGGTCACTGTGATGATGGGGGTTTAGACCCAATTGCCACAATGTTCAAAATGTGCTTCAGATATGGACCCCACACTTACCTTCTGGTCACTGTGTTGATGGGGGTTTAGACCCCATTGCCACGGTGGTCATGGTCTGCTTGCATTGTGGAGGCCACACACATTTATGTGCGACACATGTGATAGGGGGTCACATTGTATGTTCAATGTCATGTTCAGTGTTGTAGGCATTTGACACAGACTACACACGCTTGTCATGATGTTGGGGTGATGTCTTTTTCTGACATTCCTTATGTTGGAGTATGCTGGTTGTGTCATGCATTACCCGTCATATGAGTGGGGATGGTAGTAGTGGTAGGCATCCAGCCCCCTATGAGTGGGGATGGTAGTAGTGGTAGGCATCCAGGCCCACATGAGATGGGGTGGTGGTAGTGGTAGGCATCCAGGCCCCCATGAGTAGGGGTGGTGTTAGTGGTAGGCATCCATCCCCCTAGGAGTGGGGATGGTAGTAGTGACAGGCATCCAGGCCCACATGAGTAGGGGTGGTGGTAGTGGTAGGCATCCATCCCCCCATGAGTAGGGGTGGTGGTAGTGGTAGGCATCCATCCCCCCATGAGTAGGGATGGTGGTAGTGGTAGGCATCCAGGCCCCCCTGAGTAGGGGTGGTGGTAGTGTTAGGCATCCAGGCCCCCATGAGTAGGGGTGGTGGTAGTGGTAGGCATCCATCCCCCTATGAGTGGGGATGGTAGTAGTGACAGGCATCCAGGCCCACATGAGTAGGGGTGGTGGTAGTGGTAGGCATCCATCCCCCTATGAGTGGGGATGGTAGTAGTGACAGGCATCCAGGCCCACATGAGATGGGGTGGTGGTAGTGGTAGGCATCCAGGCCCCCATGAGTAGGGGTGGTGGTAGTGGTAGGCATCCATCCCCCTATGAGTGGGGGTGGTAGTAGTGACAGGCATCCAGGCCCCCCTGAGTAGGGGTGGTGGTAGTGGTAGGCATCCATCCCCCCATGAGTAGGGGTGGTGGTAGTGGTAGGCATCCAGGCCCCCATGAGTAGGGGTGGTAGTAGTGGTAGGCATCCAGGCCCCCATGAGTAGGGGTGGTGGTAGTGGTAGGCATCCAGGCCCCCCTGAGTAGGGGTGGTGGTAGTGGTAGGCATCCAGGCCCCCCTGAGTAGGGGTGGTGGTAGTGGTAGGCATCCAGGCCCCCCTGAGTAGGGGTGGTGGTAGTGGTAGGCATCCAGGCCCCCCTGAGTAGGGGTGGTGGTAGTGGTAGGCATCCAGGCCCCCCTGAGTAGGGGTGGTGGTAGTGGTAGGCATCCAGGCCCCCATGAGTAGGGGTGGTGGTAGTGGTAGGCATCCATCCCCCTATGAGTGGGGATGGTAGTAGTGACAGGCATCCAGGCCCCCCTGAGTAGGGGTGGTGGTGGTGGTAGGCATCCATCCCCCTATGAGTGGGGATGGTAGTAGTGACAGGCATCCAGGCCCCCCTGAGTAGGGGTGGTGGTAGTGGTAGCCATCAGGCCCCTATGGGTGTGTATGGCATTGGTGATAGCCATCCCGCCCCGGTGGTTCTGCTGTTGCTAGGGTACGTCATTTCTGCATCCCTATGTGTGTGTGACATATGTCGGGTACGTGTCGTTTGTTTGTGATGTGGGTGTTTGACTTACCGTCTGCGCCGTACGCGTCCGTACCGGTTCCGGTAATAGATGTAGAGTATTGGTAGGACCTGCGCGATGGGATTCATGGTTGGGTCGTCTCGTTCGGGTTTCTCGTGGCTTCGACTCGTACTCGTCGCTGGCTTGTTCGTCTCGTAGCAGTGGAACGTCTTGTGGCGCGAATCGGAGCTTATGTGCAGCTCTCCCGGATGCTCTGACGTGCTGGACGTAGCGACGGGTTCGGCGCGTACGGAAGGCGCATCGTACTAGTCTGGCCGGAAGGTGCTGTATATTTGATTCCGTGCGACTCGATTCGGCGTTTGCGGATCCGGCTCGGGCGGGGAACAGGAGCTGGAATGGGTACGTACGGCTGGGTCGGGATCTGAGCAGTTATGCGCATCGTACTTGCTTGTTCGGACGACTGTTCGACTCGGTCGGGAAACACGCATTCGGCTTGGTTTTTTTCCGGACGAATAGTGTTAGGTGCGCTTCCGGCCGAGATCGGAATCGGCCCCTTAGTAGGCATATAGAAATAGAGAAGCGGTACCAGTGTTGCTAGCCCTACTGAGGGACTCCAACACGGATCTTCTCAGCTGACTTAACTGACTAGTTCAGAGTCCCACCAAACTGTTCCTTTCGTTTGGCAGTTATGTCGTTATTTGCCACATACAGGCAGAGTTCGAGCTGTTATTTGCGCCCCCACCCACCCAATAGAAATCAAATGCCAGAAAGGAATACAGCCCAGACATCTGCTTACGGCGGACACCGAGGCAATGCCTATGTAAATCCTCACTGGGCAGCGTGAGATTTTAGTGCTGTCAACCATAACTGGGCTGAAAACAATTCTCGAAAATTCGGAGTTCACATAGGATGTTATCGCCCGTAAACAGGTAGTCACAACTAACCAAGTTTTTCAGCGTATCGGTTAAATAGGCATCAGATTTACATCACATTGTTGCAAAGAGTATGTAAACAGTATGATGACAAGTGAATCGGAGACGTTGCCAGCCTAACTTGAAGATGGCAGACTTCTTTGCAGCTTGTACCATAGTGAGTAGACGCAGTACTTGCTTGGCTGTCTACACTTAAAAATACATGCCATGCCGTTCCTCGAAAGGCCGCTGTAGTCACGAGTCTACACTGGGGCTGTGCTCGCTTTGCAAGTGGCAGTAACTCCATTTTCTCTCCCCTTTTGTGTTTCGTACGGATGGACAGGGAATGGTGTGCGGCCATGCAGCCGGCTGTTTATAAAGTGATTGGAGCTAGCTGCGACAGATGCATATGGATATAAGCTGGGTGAGAGGCAAGGCAGCACTGAAGTGAAGCAAAGTGGGGTTAAGTATCACCACCCTGTGGGTAAACGTCCCCTTCAACTAAAAAAAAAGTGACCTGTGTTCTAGACCAAATTACACAGACAGCAGCTTGCGTAACAAAAGATAATTATTTAAATTACCTGTTAGCGGCGGGTGGCAATCATTTCGGTTTTTCCGGTGCCTGCCTCCTTATTCCAGGCTGGCAAGCTGTCCTGAGTGAGTCAGCGCCTGTCCAGTGTGACAGTCTGTCCTGGTGGCCTGGGGCCGCTGCACAACTGGGTGACAATCAGTCACTGACTGCATGACAGCACTTGACTTGGACCCTAGGCTCGGCAATATAATTGAATTTACCGTGGGCGGCGGCCGTATGCCTGAGCCACAGCGACGGCGGCCCGGCCTTTACCAGCAGCAGAGCTGTGAGCTGAGAGCCATGATTGCGCCAACGCCACCCACAAACCAGTACCTCCCCGCGCACTGGCAGCAGAACGTGATGAGCTCCGTACAGCGCCACAGGCAGCCAGCTGACTGCCTTGCGCGGTTGTCTCATTGGGCACTAACTCGTAAGGTCAGGGAGCAGGCTCTCTGACTCACAGGCGCACGGCGCCACAGGAATCGAGATACATTGTAGCTGAGCAGGGAGCCTGCCAGCATTGCTGCCCATAGCTCAGGGGCGAGGCCCCAAGCCTGCAGGAACAGCACACGGCCAGTGCGACGTGCGACCAGCTGCCACATACTCCACAGCTTTAGGCAGGCTTCAACAGACACAATGTGGAATGCACAAAAAACAAAAGGGGGAGTGAAGAGGGGTGAGGGTAGAATCGTCCTCCTCTTGGTACTATTATTCAACAAAAAGATCCTACCACTACAATATATTATATCCTTTCTTGTTTGAAAGATTATAATTATAATGATGGTGTAGAAAAAAGTGTTAGACCCCTACAGTTATTCAAAAGGGGAACACAATGGATTTTTTAAAATACCCCTCACACACTGAAAATTAATTCAGTGTCATGCTTCATCATAGGGGTCTTCCCGTCCCTCTACGGGGCAGGGCGTGCTACGACCTACTTAGACGTGGGAGCACTTAATTAAGTGAGAAAAGCTATGTGTAGTGAATTTGTGGTAGGGTCGGGAAAGATAGTGGTGCAAAGTTAAAAGTAACCTGGCTAGTGGAAAAAATATAATTTATTGCCTTCCCTAGCTGGAAACATTAAAAATGGGGAGACGGAGAGGGTATACTATTATGAGTTGCCTTCTACTGGGTCAACAAGTTTCAAAAGCCATCCCCTTGGCTTTCTTCTTCAGGACCATACGCGATCCCTAACATTAATTCAAGGGAGTTATTGCCTCCGTTCAACGGAGCCACGAGAAGGTAATACCCGGGAGAGTGTGCAGCTTTGACAATTGTTTGACTACAGGCGCCCTCCCCTTCTGTGAAAGCTCATGAGGCAATAACTCCCTTGAATTAATGTTATAGAAAAATACCAAATAGGCATGTTTTTTGCATGCTCATTTTTAGCATGCATTGTGACTACACATTGTTAGGCACATGAATTACACATTATTTAATGTGAGAGTGGAGTAGGGATCGCGTATGGTCCTGAAGAAGAAAGCCAAGGGGATATATTGTAGTGGTAGGATCTTTTTGTTGAATAACAATGTGGAATGCATCATATGCATGACAATGCATTTCAGAGCGGTGAAGCGGAGAACCACACTGAAATGTGTTAGTCTAACGCCTGATGCGTGGTACTTGGCAGGATTGGGTAGCTCCTGTCAGGAATCTTTTGATACTTTGGGGGAAATAAGGGCGATTATTGGTATCCAGACAGATGAATCTCTTTTATGAGCCATTGAGCCCCCCCCTCCATTCCTAACTGGATGCTTAGATTAGCGCAAAATATTTGTGGGGTGGTCTCATGAGCATAGGGATGAATAGCGTTCCATTTTAGCAGGGGCTCCAATGGCTAGCTTTCCAAGAGGGTCTCTCCTGGTGTGCGCATGGAGGCGCCACTGGTGTGCATGGCGCCTTTTGGCCTACGTGTGTGTGGGAATAGGTGATGAAGGGGTGTGTCGCTATGTAGTGTGGATGGTGGTATGCTATGCTTGATACCGAGTGAGCGCATCCGGTGTCCTACCTTCATCTGGAGCTACAGTGGAAATTTGGAATCCCCCTTCCCAGGAACCCCGCTCTCCCTCGGACCACATTCTGCTTCCTTTCAGCGCGCTTGGGCCTGCCATCCCCAGTTTGTGGCTAGGATTTCCTAGTGAATTAGCATGCGTTTTGTTGCTATTTTGGAAGGGTATGGCACAGTGGCCAGACTTCGGAAATCGTAAAATTGGGAACTGAAACAGGTTTTGGAAATACCGAAAAACGTGAAACATCCGGGGCCTTGACCAAAAATAAAAACTTTTGCCAGAGTCTGCTGGGTGATGATGTAGAACTGGGACTGCCACAACAATTTCCGGATGCCGGGTCACCCTGGTGAGCCCCTCCAACTGGAGGCTTGGACTCTGCATCATACGGACGCCTCGCAGCTAACAGACTCTTCTTGCGTACGCTTGTGCAGTTTGTAGGCTTTTTACCATCCCAGATGCACGGGAATCCTGGTTCCCGCTTCTGAGGACAGCTTCATTTTAGAACTGAAAGGGGGCCTCCATTGGGTGGAGGCTTCTAGCTTTTTGGAGGCGCTGTTGGGACTACACGGCATGATGGAAACATTGGTCCCGGGCCGGATGCCCGAGAATGGGGACCTTTCTGCTTGGTGATAGGAACCGGTCCCTATTGACTTTGGATGTGGGGACCTGGGTGTCAGTTTTTAAATATCTCTGGGTGCCGCCACACCCCCTCGTCAGACTGGCCTTCCCATGGGGCATGGCCAGCCAATCCTGCCCTGGGAGATCAGCAGCAGAGTGGGGCCTTGGCTCCCGGAGGCGCCCTAGGTAACCTGGCTATTCCACGCTCCTGTGATGTCGCCATTGATGTTGAACTTTAGTGAGGATACCCGGTCGACACAGCTCTCAATCGTTCTGAATTTCTGGACGCAAGTAATAAGTTCAATTCCCATTGTTGTCTCATTTGTCCTTCTTTTGGCTTGGTACCGGTTTTGGGGAAGAGGGTGAGTGGCTGCTAATTATTCTCGCTTGTGCTGGGGGTTTATCTTATGGCATATTTTGGTTCTGTAATTGCGTGAAGGCGCTACCTACTCAGACCGTTACTCCTCGCTGCTAGGGTTGTGGCTCCGGACCCTGTTGGGCTGAGTTCCCTGTCTGCGGTTGCTGCTGCTATGTGCTTGTCCAATTGCCTGATCCCTGCGCAGGGGTGCAGCAGATGGCGGACCTGTCTGCGGCTGAGTGTAGGGTGCATTCTGAATCTGATTCCCTTGTGCTTGGTTTTGTGGATGGACATTCGTGAGGTTTTGTGGTGGCTGGCCCAGGCTCATCGATCTCTGCTCATGGTATGCCTTTAACTGGCTTCTGTCAGCCAGGTGGCCCATCCTGTAGCAATAGTAGCATTCCCTAGTGTCTGGCTGCCAGCCAACTTCCCTGGCCTCTACCGCTATAGCTGGGTTGGAACCCTCTGGGGTGTTGCAGTGGAGCTCACCTTAAGAATGTTGCCATTTGCACAGCGCGGCCAATGCGGCCCTTTCGAGTGCGGTCTTTTTCAATTTGTGTTGGACCAGTTTAGTAGTGTCTCTCTGGGCTTGCTCCTGTTTTTCTCTGTCCTTTTCTTGTTACTTTTTGTGATAATGTAATATATGGGCTTTCCTCTCCCACCAGGGTTTGGTGTCCAACCTGACAACGCTGTCCAGCATGCTCTGTATCTCGGTGGGTAACACCTTTGTAAGAATATTGTAAAAGAATGCAACCTGTGGGCCGAATCACTGCCATAATATCGATGACAAAAATATAGATGTCAAAAATATCGATGTAAAAATATCGATAGTCAAAATATCGACATCCTATATTTAAAATGTAAATAAAAATATCGAGAAAAAAAATATAGATGTAAAAAGTATCGAAGTCCAAAATATTGATTTTTTTATTTATAAAAAATAATGTTAACACACTTATATTATAAAATTAACTAAAAACATAATTACTTAAATATAATAAACATTACAAAAAAATATAATAAACAAATTCACTTTAACAAAATTTAAACATAGATATATAAAATTAAATATATAAATGTATATTTACTTTAAAAATATTAATAAACTAATAACTTTCATTTATTTTAAAATATAAATATATAAAAATTAACTATAAAATATTATATATACATACACCTATAACATAAAATATAATAACAAAAACATTATATTATAAAATAAAATACTAAAATATTTATACATTTTTAAACTTACATTTTGCACTCCATTGAGTGCAACAGTAGGAAAATTGTTGAATAGCGTAGGGGTAAAAATGTACTATTCCCACTGCAATTACTGCAACAGTAGGGAAAGTGTTGGATAGCGGAGGGGAAAAAATTACTATTCCCACTCCAGAGAGTGCAACAGTGGAGAAAGTGTTGGATAGCGTAGGTGTAAAAATTACTATTCCCACTCCAGAGAGTGCAACAGTAGGGAAAGTGTTGGATAGCGGAGGGGTAAAAATTACTATTCCCACTCCAGAGATTGCAACAGTAGGGAAAGTGTTGGGTAGCGAAGGGGAAAAAATTACTATTCCCACTCCAGTGAGTGCAACAGTAGGGAAAGTGTTGGATAGCGGAGGGGTAAAAATTACTATTCCCACTCCAGTGAGTGCAACAGTAGGGAAAATATTGGATAGCGGAGGGGTAAAAATTACTATTCCCACTCCAGTGAGTGCAACAGTAGGGAAAGTGTTGGATAGCGGAGGGGTAAAAATTACTATTCCCACTACTGTGAGTGCAACAGTAGGGAAAATATTGGATAGCGGAGGGGTAAAAATGACTATTCCCACTCCAGACAGTGCAACAGTAGGGAAAGTGTTGGATAGCAGAGGGGTAAAAATTACTATTCCTACTCCGGAGAGTGCAACAGTGGAGAAAGTATTGGATAGCGTAGGTGTAAAAATTACTATTCCCACTCCAGAGAGTGCAACAGTAGGGAAAGTGTTGGATAGCCAAGGGGTAAAAATTACTATTCCCACTCCAGTGAGTGCAACAGTAGGGAAAGTGTTGGGTAGCAGAGTGGTAAAAATTACTATTCCCACTCCAGTGAGTGCAACAGTAGGGAAAGTATTGGATAGCGGAGGAGTAAAAATTACTATTCCCACTCCAGAGAGTGCAACAGTAGGGAAAGTGTTGGATAGCAGGGGGTTAATATTAATATTTCCAAAAAATTAAAATAAAAAAAGAAACAAAACACCAACTACAATACAAAAATTGTTAATCACACAAAAATAAAAACCAGATACAAATATAATAAATTACAAAACATAGAAAAATATTTTAATGTTAAAAAGTACTAAAAATTAACTACAACACTTATTTTATAGAAGTTTAAAAAAACATTTTACAAACAAATAACTTTATTTAATATAAATTAATTATAATCAACAAAATAAATATTAATGATTTTAAAAAAATTACTTCACACCATAATCACCTTTAAACGCACAAAAGACTCCTACATAATTGACACAATTAACATATTTAACAATTAATTAATTACAATTAACAAACAATTAATAATTAATTAATAATAAATAAATTACCACAAACAACACTATAAAATCAAAATATAAAAAAAATACTAATAAATAAAAATGATTAATTATTTTATTCAAAATAAATGACTTCCCACCCTATTCCCCTATACACCCACAACTCACTCCTAAAAAAAACATAACACAATTTACATAATTAATTAATTAATCAAATAATAAAATGTAATATTTAATTAATAAACATTTTATTATAAATACGAATCAACAACAATTATTAATTACTTTATTATAATTAAATTACCTCCCACCCTATTCCCCTATAAACCCACAATCCGCTCCTAAAAAAATAACACAATTTACATAATTATCAATTAATTAATTAATAAAATTTGATAACCAATTAATAATTAATTAATACAAAATTAATTATAAATACTAATAAATAAAAAAAAAATATTACTTTATTATAATTAAATTACTTCCCACCCTATTCCCCTATAAACCCACAACCCGCTACAGAACTAAAATGCGCAAAATTTAATTGACATAAAATTAATCACTTCTAAACATTTCACACATACATTAAAAAAAACAGCTATACTTATACAAAAAACATTAGATCACATACTTTTAACATACAGACTAAAATACAGAACACTAACATAAATATCGATATTATTAACAACGATATTTTGACAAACGATATTACTGACTTCGATATTACAGAAAACGATATTTCTTACCTTCAAGTCGATATTCTGGTCACCGATATTCTTGAAGTCGATATTCTGCCACTTCGATATTGCCAACTCGATATCCTGGCACTTTGATATTCCAGACTCGATATTCTGTCTGTGCACCCTGTGGGCTCGTATCTATCCACAACTGTCCTGTCTCTTGTCCCCATCATCCCCTCATTCTAGTCAAGAAATCAGTTATACTCTCAGCTGGCTTCATAGTCTCTGCCATTAACCCTCCTACATCTGGGCGGTTAGGGAACATCTCTCTCAGGGCCGTCCATATTCGGTGCCTGTATGAATTCATGCGGCCCGTTATGCTTTGTGCCTGTTAGCATAATTGCTGGAATGCGAGCTTGGGTGAACAACGCGTTAGTCTGCTCTCTGATAAGGCTACTTAGCAGGCTTTAAATGTCACCTTTTGCTTGGTTTATTCCTACAGTGTTCTTCTCGAAGCATGAAATCCATTTCCCTGCTCCATCCAGCAATGACGGAAACTTTGTCCTTAGCCCCTCTTTATCCATCTGAGCCCATGGCACATATTGATCCCCGCCGTGCCCCTTTGTAGTAACGGTACATTCTTATTTCAGGTGACTCTACGGGTTTCTCCCTAACATGGCATTCCCATCATTTTAGGCATTCCTGCATGTAGAGGAAGTTCCACTTGGGGTCTCCTCCTCCATGTCTGATGCAATCCTCTGCTATAGCCATGTCCTCTGGCTCAAATGATCCTTCCTTCGGCCAAGGTCTATAATATTGGTCTCTTTTCTCAGCCCAGGTGGCAGAAAGAGGGAGCAAAGATCTCACCTTCCTCTCTTGCTACTATCTCCCTCGGGGTTAACTTGTCTTTGTCATGCGCTTGTGTGGAGCAGCATATGTCCTTGTCGCTGCTCCTCTCGTGTGTACGCAAAGGCGTCATCTTATTTTTCCTGCATCTTGGTTGGGTTAGTACTAGGCTGCCTTAGTCTTGTATTTACTGATCAGCCACTCTCCTTTGTCGACCGATTAGTGAGGCTCTGATCCCTGCTAAAAACCTCTCATCTATCTCTGCCTCCGATTCTTTCCAGAGCAGTGCACTGTTCCTACCCCTACTTCCCTCATGTAAAGAGCGCACTGCCCTGTGTTCTTGCTGCACTTCCTGGGTGCGTGCTCTTTCTCTCTGTAAACTTAGCTCATGCCTTTCTGCCTCATCCCGCCTGGTTTGCCTCCTTCTCTCTGACCTGCGCGCTTTTCTTTTTAGCCGGACTTCGTCTTCAAGCTCGCACTCTGTGGTCTCCTCGGCTACCTGGGCAAATCCTGTAGCTACCAACCTTGTCATCAGTTCCCAGGGGAGTGGAACTTCCTTCCTCACCCCCACTCGCTGAACCGCTATCTAGAACCGCCACAAACTTTCCTGTAACATGTGTATGTTTGCCTGAACCAGTGAGAGTGTGTGTTAAGTTTGAGGTCCTATTTGTTGGACGTGGTATACTGGGGGTCGAGCTTTGGGGATCTTTCCAATGGACCTAGGCTGCGCTGGAAGCGTCTGGGCTCACTGGCCTATTGGTTCCTCATGCTTGGGTCTAACTGTCTGTCTTTCAGTGGAGGGCCTACCGGCTCCTACTATCAGTGGATTGGAATATCCTAATGCGGGGGAGAGCTGGCGTGAGCACCTCCATACCTGCATATGGTATGGTACTTGCTTTCAGCATTGTAGGACTATCGCTCTGGGCCTCTTCAAAGATGGCCCATAGTTCTAGTAATGCCTCTCTCTTGTTTCTCTTTTGACCTGTATATTTAGTTTTATGCGTGTTTTTGTATGTTCTATTTAGTTAGTGTCAAATTTTCCCACCTTAGACCAGGGAAATGTATGTGCTTTTGTGTGTGTGCAATTTTTGGCAAATCTTATTAAGTTTCTTTACCTGTGTGGGGAACCGGGTTTCCTTGTGTTTTAATGAGTAATCCATGATAATTTTAGAGGTGTTGTGGACAAAATACGGCTCAAATCTTTTGGGAGTTCTTTGTTTGCTCTAATCCTGGGAACAAACGTACATGGTGCACTCTTACAATTTTACGTACTATGAGCTCAGCGCTATTCACAGATGTATCAAACAATTCAACTTGAGCAATTCAACAAACACAGATGACAATGCATATGAAGGGTTGCAAAACAGGTAAAAAGTGCAATATAAAAACAGCATCTGAACAATATCAACTTTTTGCACCAAATACAGTTTGAAAGAAATAACAGCACCCTCGTATGAAGTATTAAGACAGAGGGGCCGATTCCGATCTCGGCCGGTAGGGCACCTAACAGTATTCGTCCGGCAAAAAAATCCAGCCGAATGCGTGTTTCCCGACCGATTCGTACACCCGTCCGGACGAACAAGTACGATGCGTATAACAACCCATTTCCCGAGCGAGCCGTACTCACCCAATCCAGCTCCTGTTCCCCGCCCGAGCAGGATCCGTAAACGCCGAATCGAGTCGCACGGAACCAAATACACAGCACCTTCCGGCCGGACTAGTACGATGCGCGCTCCGTACGCGCCGAACTAGTCGCTACGTCCGGCACGTTTCAGCACCCGGGAGAGCCGCACATAAGCTCCGTTTCGCGCCACAAGACGATCCACGGCTACGAGATGAACAAGCCAGCGACGAGTACGAGTTGAAGACACGAGAAACCCGAACGAGACGACCCAACCATGAATCCCATCGCGAAGGTCCTACCTATACTCTACATCTATTACCGGGACCGGTACGGACGTGTACAGCGCAGACGGTAAGTCAAACACCAACAATACAAACAAACTACACGTACCCAAAATATGTCACACACACATAGGGATGCACAAATGACGTACACTAGCAACAGCACAACCATAGGGGTGGGATGGGCATCACCAATGCCATACACACCCATAGGGGGATGGATGCCTACCACTACCACCACCCCTACTCAGGGGGGGCTGGATGCCTGCCACTACCACCACCCCTACTCGGGGGGGGATGGATGCCTACCACTACCACCACCCCTACCCAGGGGGTGCTGGATGCCTACCACTACCGCCACCCCTAATCATGGGGGCCTGGATGCCTGTCACTACTACCATCCCCACCCATAGGGGGATGGTGCCTACCACTACCACCACCCCTACTCAGGGGGGGCTGGATGCCTACCACTACCACCACCCCTACTCAGGGGTTGCTGGATGCCTACCACTACCACCACCACTACTCATGGGGGCCTGGATGCCTGTCACTACTACCATCCCCACCCATAGGGGGATGGATGCCTACCACTACCACCACCCCTACTCAGGGGGGCTGGATGCCTGCCACTACCACCACCCCTACTCATGGGGGCCTGGATGCCTGCCACTACCACCACCCCTACTCAGGGGGGCTGGATGCCTGCCACTACCACCACCCCTACTCAGGGGGGCTGGATGCCTACCACTACCACCACCCCTACTCAGGGGGCTGGATGCCTGTCACTACCACCACCCCTACTCATGGGGGCCTGGATGCCTGTCACTACTACCATCCCCACCCATAGGGGGCTGGATGCCTACCACTACCACCACCCCTACTCATGGGGGCCTGGATGCCTATCACTACTACCATCCCCACCCATAGGGGGATGGATGCCTACCACTACCACCACCCCTACTCAGGGGGGCTGGATGCCTGCCACTACCACCACCCCTACTGAGGGGGGGATGGATGCCTGCCACTACCACCACCCCTACTGAGGGGGGGATGGATGCCTTCAACTACCACCACCCCTACTCAGGGGGGCTGGATGCCTGCCACTACCACCACCCCTACACAGGGGGGGCTGGATGCCTGCCACTACCACCACCCCTACTCATGGGGGCCTGGATGCCTGTCACTACTACCATCCCCACCCATAGGGGGCTGGATGCCTACCACTACCATCACCCCTACTCATGGGGGCCTGGATGCCTATCACTACTACCATCCCCACCCATAGGGGGCTGGATGCCTACCACTACCACCACCCCTACTCAGGGGGGGCTGGATGCCTGCCACTACCACCACCCCTACTGAGGGGGGATGGATGCCTACCACTACCACCACCCCTACTCAGGGGGGGCTGGATGCCTGCCACTACCACCACCCCTACTCAGGGGGGGCTGGATGCCTACCACTACCACCACCCCTACTCATGGGGGCCTGGATGCCTGTCACTACTACCATCCCCACCCATAGGGGGATGGATGCCTACCACTACCACCACCCCTACTCAGGGTGGGCTGGATGCCTGCCACTACCACCACCCCTACTCATGGGGGCCTGGATGCCTGCCACTACTACCACCCCTACTCAGGGGAGGCAGGATGCCTGCCACTACCACCACCCCAACTCAGGGGGGCTGGATGCCTACCACTACCACCACCCCTACTCAGGGGGGGGCTGGATGCCTGTCACTACCACCACCCCTACTCATGGGGGCCTGGATGCCTGTCACTACTACCATCCCCACCCATAGGGGGCTGGATGCCTGCCACTACCACCACCCCTACTCAGGGGGGGCTGGATGCCTACCACTACCACCACCCCTACTCAGGGGGGCCTGGATGCCTGCCACTACCACCACCCCTACTCAGGGGGGGCTGGATGCCTGCCACTACCACCACCCCTACTCATAGGACGGGTAATGCATGACACAACCAGCATACTCCCACATAAGGAATGACAGAAAATTACAACCCCCCCAACACCATGACAAGCGTGTGTAGTCTGTGTCAAATGCCTACAACACTGAACACGACATTGAACAGACAATGTGACCCACTATCACATGTGTCACACATAAATGTGTGTGGCCTCCACAATGCAAGCAGACCATGACCACTGTGGCCATGGGGTCGAACACCCCATCATCACAGTGACCAAAAGGTAAGTGTGGGGTCCATAGCTGATGCACCTCTTGAACAGTGTGGCCATGGGGCCTAAAGCCCCATCACCACAGTGACCAAAAGGTAAGTGTGGGGTCCATAGCTGATGTACCTCTTGAACAGTGTGGCCATGGGGCCTAAAGCCCCATCACCACAGTGACCAAAAGGTAAGTGTGGGGTCCATAGCTGTTGCACCTCTTGAACAGTGTGGCCATGGGGCCTAAAGCCCCATCACCACAGTGACCAAAAGGTAAGTGTGGGGTCCATAGCTGATGTATCTCTTGAACAGTGTGGCCATGGGGCCTAAAGCCCCATCACCACAGTGACCAAAAGGTAAGTGTGGGGTCCATAGCTGATGCACCTCTTGAACAGTGTGGCCATGGGGCCTAAAGCCCCATCACCACAGTGACCAAAAGGTAAGTGTGGGGTCCATAGCTGATGTACCTCTTGAACAGTGTGGCCATGGGGCCTAAAGCCCCATCACCACAGTGATCATAAGGTAAGTGTAGTCATGGTAAAAGCTGCGAAAGCCAAACTGTATGGATGAATCCTGGTCACACAACAACAAACACATCAGTGGCATAGTAGTGCTTGTGTCCCATAGCAACATAGATTGGGCGGGGCAAACAGTGCAGTGTCACAGAAACATCGTTTTGGCCATGTGCATACAAACATCACCCATGGGGGACCACATTGTCAATATTCACAAATAACACAATGACAGAAGTGACGATCATAATGCTGAGCCACATATCTGCACCAATGGACACACAAATGTAGATATCCTGTGGAGACTGTCGATGTCAGGTGAACAAATACCATACCATGGCATCAATGGGACATACAAACCATGATCATTGTGCTGACTGATGACCTAGGAGTCCCAGGGACAGCTGGGGAAAGCCACCAAACAACATACAGACAATGGCACACTACAGAAATGCCAATGCAGTGGTGCAAATGCACAAACACAAACAGGCAGACTCACACTGCATTTCAAACACAACAGGTGATGGGGGTGTGTGCCAGTGTCCCCAGGCAACCACACAACACATGAGGAGGCCTGAACTCCAATCACACAGATGTGTATACAGTGCCATACAAAAGTTACTCATGGATCGGATACCCCTATGTGGGCAATCAGGCATCGTCAGCTGAGAGGGAGGCCAAATTACACATGTCACACAAGCTTGTAGGAACAGCAACTAACACAGCAAGAGACAGATCCACCACAGCACTACCCCCAGGGACCCCACATTGTGCTGACACTAGCCTGCATGACAATCCCACTGTGATGACAAAGGTAGATGTCGTTCACACTGTGAACCACAGCCATGTGTCCTGAGCAACAAACTACCATCACACCTACACAAGCTCCAATCAATCAGCACGGCCTGCCAGCCAAGGCCAATATGGAGGTAGGGGTCTAGCCATGCAACAACTCACTTTTGCACACTCAACACCACACACCCTGATCTCCACCAATGTGCAGCAGTGAAGCTCACATGGACTGGTGACAGTGCACATGCACCCATGACAATCCCAGGGGTGGTGGGGGGAACTAAGGTGCAGATACCCATCACACATGGCCAGTCAATAAGACTCGTCAATGTCTGACACACAGCACAGTACGCCGTACATGGGCATGATGTGAAATCCACCACAATCAATGGGATCCTGGCCATAGTCACACACCTACGAAGAAGCCAAGGTGACACACAAAGAACACACGTACACAACTTCCAACATTGCAGCTCTGACCCTGAGGAGTGGCAGCAGTCACACACACCGTGTCACAATCACTGAAAGCTACCACAAACTGAAATTCACATGACTTGTGTAAACAACAAGTGCCAAGGGGAATCCTGAATGTGTCCCATCACCGTTTGCCCACATCCCCAGCCCTGACAACAAAGACAACCTGGGATGACAACATCATGAACATTAGTTTGCCATGCAACCACATCACAGAGAAACCAGGTCCAAGATGCTGGATGAACACAGACCAACTCTGCAAGCAACACAAACAGGAACATCCCTAGGGACACAGCCTGTGTAGGAAAAGGGAAGGGAACACGCACAGACATGCTTACACAACACACAACACGGGCACACGCAATGTCACGGGATTACACACTGCCATGAGGGCACTCCACTCCTGTGGAAGGTCCGCTGTGCCAAACCTTATCTGTGCACGACTCAAACATGTCAGCAGGACACTCCGTCAGTGAGTCAACAACTACAACACACAGAAGGCTCTGCTCACATCAGCCTGGGTACGGGAGTGTCACGTCAGTCATCTGCATACACCCAAAACACGTGTCAAGCCAGTTGCACTGTATACACAGATGAGTCCTTCAACATTGATGTGCTAAACTGCATGTCCAGTGGAGATGGGCACACAGTCAGGGAAATAGAAACATTGAACAGTGGTAAGCCCACCAGATGTGCATCAGTGTAAGCCAAAGATGTTAATTTACAAATGCAAAACATACAACCCTGTGTCAAATGCTGAACATTACACCCTCAGACTGCAGCAAAGGATGCCATAGATCCAGAGTAGAGCAGGACACATATCCCATGGACCACATGGAGTCCATCACAGCAACACTTCATTTTCCTGAACTGAACACTATAACAACTGCAAATGCAGGATGCTACTCATCTACATCATGCACATCAAAAGAAACACCTCAATTAAACAAAAAGAGGCTTTATTCAGCTAATGTAAAATTAAAAGTTGACGTCCAAAAGAAACTAAGGCCAATGGCCAGTCCAAAATCCATGTCCCAACAGGGTGACAAGTGACAACTGGTCACCCATTGCTTGCCTGCACTGGTACGGACAGGGGACATCCCCCTGGGAGGGGCATACAAGGGGCAGGCCAGGCACCGCAGGGACAGGATCAGGGGATGGCAGAGTGAGGCAGTGAAGGGGTGGTGGGTGCAGGAGTGTCACCGGCAACTGCAGTGGAGGTGTCTGACTCAGGGGGGGCCAGCACCACCGTGCTACACAAGTCAGTTGGTGTGGGTGCTGCAACCACTGCAGTGGGCTGGTCTGATGTAGTGGACTGGGTCCCCACTGCAGTGCCCAAGTCAGACGGGGTGGTTGTGGACTCCACTGCAGTGCATAACTCCAAGGGAGTGGAAGGGTGGGCAGATGAGGTGGCCAGGACAGAGGGGGGGGACCCGGTCCCCACACCAGTGGCACTAACAGGCAGAGCGTCTGGGTTGGGTGTGGAAGAGCAAGTGGCAGGGGGGGAGGGCCTAAGCAGTCTGGGGATGCGGTATCTGTGTGTGGGGGAACCTGGGGCAGGGTGTGGCGGGGAACCTGTGGAGTGGTGGCCTGGGGGATGGAGGAGAGAGACTGGGTGGTGGAGCTGCGTGGTGGTGGTGGTGGGGTCTTGCTCTTCCTGGTCCGGGGGGACTTCCTAATGAGGTCCTGTGTCTGCCTGCACCTGGGGGAGGGTGTCCGGGGGCAAGGTTCACTCCCCTCTGTGTGGGTGGACTTCCTCTTCCCCCGGTATGCTGGATCAGCAGGATTGGAGGGGAAAAGGCCGAGGTCACACAGGAAGAGCTGCTGTGTATGTGGGGTAGCAGGTGAGGCAAGGGAAGGGGTCTTGGAGGGAGAGGATTTGGAGGACTGCGGATGACTGTGGATGCCTGTGTGTGTGTGTGTTCCCCATCCCCTGTGTCTGTGGTATCAGTCCCCTGAGGATGCTTGTGTGCACGTCTTGCCTTTCTCTTGGGTGTGTCTGTGTGTTTGGGTGATTGTGCAGGTGTGCATGTGCTTTGGACAGGTAGGGTGGCAGGAAGTGTGGATGGGGCAGAGGTTGGAGGGGTGAGGGACTGTTGGAGAAGGGACACTGCTGCCATCAGGGAGGAGTCCATGGACCTATTGCTCCTCTGTAGGGCAGACATACCCGTCGAGATGCCCTCCATGAACGACACCAGCTGTGTCAACAGAGTGGTGTGTGCATGGAGGACAGTCAGCATTGCTGTCTGCCCTACATGGAGCTGCCGAAGGAGGTACACAGACTCCTCACTCAGGGCAGCAGGGGACACAGGGGCAGGGGGTGCGGTGCCTGGCATGAAGGAGACACGCTCCCGAGCACGGGAGCCTCCACGGACCTCAGGAATGGGAGCCAATGGGAGGGCGGTGGTGGTGGTGGCGGGGCCAGACAGACTAGCTTGACTTTGGTGGCTGCTGACACCTGCCTCCACAAGGGAGTCATCCTCCGAGCTGCTGTGGTCCTCAGCTGAGGTGGATGGTGCTGAGGACTCCTCCGTGTGGCTCCCCTCGCCCTCCGTGCCACTGGGTCCCTCTGACCACTCGTCGGACGCTGACCCAGTCTGGCTCCGCTGCTCCTCCTGGTCCGTGGAGCTGTCCCCTCCTGTGGCCGTGGATGTATCTGCAAACAATTAGGGAAACAGACAAACATCAGTCACCTGCACTGAACGCACACACCACAGTAAGTACAGCACATCACAGAGCTAGCCCAGGCATCCTTAGTTGAACATTGCCTAAAGTCCTCACACAGATTTGTGGAAGCCAATTGTCAGTCTGATGGTCAACCATGGGACTCACACCCCTCCTGCCCTTGCACCCATCTGTCTGGTGCCTGTCTGATGGTAAGACCCCAGTGTGGACACATGCACCACCTACACAGTTGTTGGACATTGCAGGGAACACGGTGAAGTATGTGAACATGCACACAACACATCTCTTGCCACTAAGTCAGTGCAGGTGTCCGGATGAAGGGATGGCCAGAGTCTAAATAGAAATGCATGTGATGCATACCAGCACCACACACCATGATGCACCCATGTCCGGATAGTCAATGCCACAATGGGGTGCATGTTGCACATATCACTCCCCTGCAGGATCACTCTTAGGAAGTTTAATGCCATGACACAGGCATGCGTGCAAAGTCATACATCACTGTCTCCAGTCACATGGGCATGGCAGCCAGCCAACAACAGTCTGCACTGTGTCACAATCCTAGGACATGGGGAATGCAAGTTATGT
This sequence comes from Calotriton arnoldi, assembly GCA_963921515.1. NCBI lineage: Eukaryota > Metazoa > Chordata > Amphibia > Caudata > Salamandridae > Calotriton > Calotriton arnoldi. The sequence continues at coordinate 4,342,328 of CAWUFW010000174.1, forward strand.
AACTGACAAGTGCACATGTCCATCCCCCAAAAACCACATCATCAGTACTACTACTTGTCCACGTCATACCAATTGGACATATGGGGGACATGAAACACAACTCTCTGAACATGAGCACCTCACAGTGTGCTGTGAATGAGAAACAGCTGCCTGAAAGTCACAGTCGCATACACCTGTGTGCACAGTCAAGTGATCAGACACCTAAAAATCACAGAAGTTTCGTCTATCATGGTCACATCTCCGCTGGCATGCTGAGCCCTAACCGATAAACATACCAGTAGTCCTGACAACGAGGACACACCACAATGACACAGAGGCAGACACCTGAGGGAACATTTCACTGATCACAACATGCCAGATGGTACACAGGAGTGGGAGTACAGAGTGTATTGTATGCCCTGGAGAAGGCATGACTGTCCAGCTCCACCTGTAAGAGGAATGAGTCCTGGACAGTAGGCATGTGGCTAAGCACGTGTGACACACTTGATACACATACTCCTGAGGCCCAAACATTGTTCCCACCGGCAGCATGGGTGTGTGCCAAATTCCCCAGGGACATGTGGTGATTCAGATCAGCAAGTGGACCACATATCAAAGTTACACCCAGATTACATGTCAGAACTTAGGCATTGTGTAAGCAATTGACCCACACATGAATCCCACAACATAGTCACGGGAACAAATGCTGTCCCCCACCTTGAGCGAAGCTAAATGCAATGACACAGTCCCCAAGTGACACAATTTCCTGACTGTAAGGGCCACACATATGCGTATCAGAGGAGAAGTGGGCATGTCACAAATGAGGGACATGGGTCCTGGACCACATGACTGATGTACTGTGGAAGTTTAACCAGGCCAGAGGAGGGCACATAGCATGTCAGACAAAGTGCACAGTGCAGTCATGGACTCACCCCTCCTTGCTGCTGTCTGGCCTTCAGCTGCCCATCCAGGTCAGGGAAGACCACCGCCAGGATCCGGAGCATGTGGGGGTCAGGGTCCGGTGTCCGCCCCTCCTGCGAGGAGGCGACAGCTTCAGCTGGACCCTTGCGATCCTCCGGGTCCAGCCACGAAGGTCCTGCCACCTCTTCTGGCAGTTGCGGATCCTGCGCCTGTAGACCCCCACGGATCTTACTTCCCGGGCGATGGTCAGCCAGATTTCCTGCTTCTGGTGGGCATCGACCTGTGAGGATGACAAAGTGAAAAAGGCCATTACTACACATGCAACATATCCGTGCATCACACAGTTGGATATACATGTCTCAATCACAGGGGCATATGATGTACATAGGCAGTGCAACAATGGCTATGAACAGTTTGCCAGCAGTCACTACATGGTGTCATTGCATGGGGAGTAAACCTTTTTGGAATGCACTGTTACTGCACTGTACCTGTTCAGTGCATGTAACTACACACTTTGGGGTGTGACAACTACTCAGTGAGCATGCTAGCCAGTGGTGTGCACACTGTAAGTCCTGCTAGTCAGACAACATGCACAATTGGTAAGGCAGTGGACAGCACACTCACCTGCTCCCCTGGTTTCCCATACAGCTTGCTGTACTGTGGAAGGAGGCTGTCCAGCAGGGCCTGGTTCTCCTCAAGGCTGAAGGCTGGGGCTCTATCCACAGTACGTGCCATTGCAGTAGCCAGAGGATGCAGAGACAGCAGCAGTGTTGTTGGCAGATGTCGTCCTGGAGCATGTAGTGCAGGCAAGTGAGCTCTCAGGGGAACAGCCAGCATTATATGTGTGCTGCAGAGGCAGATACTGTCCCATGTGTCCAAAGTGATTGGTCCAAGTCGTTTGCATCTTCTGAATCTGACCAATCCATGGAATAGCAGCACTAATACACGCCCACAGCATCCTTCAAATCTTCAAATTCATGACATCCATGATTTTGCAACATTGTTGTGGCTGGCCAACTGAATTCACTGCATCAGACTCGTTGGAGCCACGAAAACGCGTCCGTTGCCATGCCAGGCCCCAGCCAATGCGTGCGCACCGATCGGTCCATTGCTGTACAACGCGTATTTCGGGGTACAACGCGTACCCGCACACAACACATGCAATGGGCCGGCCGGGCACACCGATCGGTCCATTGCTGTACAACGCGTATTTCGGGGTACAACGCGTACCCGCACACAACACATGCAATGGGCCGGCCGGGCACACCGATCGGTCCATTGCTGTACAACGCGTACCCGCACACAACACATGCAATGGGCCGGCCGGGCACACCGATCGGTCCATTGCTGTACAACGCGTACCCGCACACAACACATGCAATGGGCCGGCCGGGCACACCGATCGGTCCATTGCTATACAACGCGTACCCGCACTCAACACATGCAATGGGCCGCCCGGGCACACCGATCGGTCCATTGCTGTACAACGCGTACCCGCACACAACAAATGCAATGGGCCGGCCGGGCACACCCATCGGTCCATTGCTGTACAACGCGTACCCGCACACAACACATGCAATGGGCCGGCCGGGCACACCGATCAGTCCATTGCTGTACAACGCGTACCCGCACACAACACATGCAATGGGCCGGCCGGGCACACCGATCGGTCCATTGCTGTACAACGCGTACCTGTACAGGTCAGTCGCATATGTCACCATGCTTGTCACTGGTGAACATATGCCAGCCACATATACCTGCCAGAGACACAGGGGCACACCTACAACACCACACCCACTCCACACTGTTTCCTAAGGCATGTAAGGCTGCATTACCTTTTCTGTGTATGGGGGTTGACATGTGGTTTCTGTGGTGGCACTGGTGGGCATCCACACCCAGGCTGTGCATGTGTTCATGGGGACAGGGTCCTTTGTGTCTTGTGCACATGACCACTGTGATGTGCAACAGTTCATTTCAGAGCATGTGGCATGGTCACATTTCCAGGTTGTGTATGTGTGTGACATGTCACATACCCCCAGGGTCCCATGGGGGAAGGCATGTACGTAACAGGATGACCCATTGCCACAATAGTGATGTCCCTCCACAGTCTGTGTGCATGTTGTGTTTCCGATGTCTCTGATTCCATGTGCACGATGGGAGACAGTCTCCACAGCAACGTTGTTTGTGCATGGACTTTGATGTTGTGCGTGTGTGTGTCACTGACGTCCATGTCTGTCCTGCGGAGGCAACAGGGGCCACTACCTGTGGGAGTCATGTTTGTTTTTCTGACGTGTACATGATACGCCATGTCATGCCAGTGTCCATGTGGCAAGACAGGGTCCCTGGGAATCTACCTGTCAATGTGCTGTGATGCCTGTGGCGCATCTGTCCAGACATGTCACTGTGGTGTGTGTGTGGAACGTGACAGCAGTAAATGGGTACTGTGATACAGCCTAATGGTTTCCCATAGCACAACCTGGTACCTGTTGTGCACACATGTTGTACTGAGAACTTAGATGATGGCCATGTAGGTGCGAGTTATGTCCGAACAGAACGGCACACACATCAAGTACTTGTGTCTCGTAATGATGTATCATGTGAAATTGAGTATGGTGAAAGGCACATCTGTGGGGTGACTGACAATCTTTCTTTCTTCATCCTATGCACTGCAGGGCTCCAGCTGTCCATAGACCATTCCCTGACCTGGCAACGATGGTGGAACGTGACAGCATCCGACGGTACCGCTTCACCAGGCAGCTGATTGAGGATTTGGCAGTGCGCTTGGCACCACATCTGCAACCGGGCCGGCCGTACCCTACGGCGCTGACACCCAAGGTGAAGGTAATGGCAGCCCTACACTTCTTTGCCACCGGTACCTTCCAACACACTGTGGCGACTGATGGTGGGATGTCACAGACTATGTTCAGCCGTGTGCTACGCGATGTTTTGGTGGCTATGTTGAGGAACCTGAACCAGTTCATCTATTTCCCCAAACGTCGACAACTCACTGACGTTAAGAGTGACTTTTATGCCCTGGGGAGGATGCCACATGTAATTGGCTCCATTGATGGGACACATGTGGCTTTGGTACCACCACAGGCACATGAGCAGGCCTACCGTAACCGCAAACACTACCATTCGATCAATGCGCTGGTGGTATGTCTTGCAGATATGACCATCACACATGTGTGTGCCCGTTTCCCCGGTTCTGCTCACGATGCCTACGTGATGAGGAGTAGTCGCATCCCGAGGATGATGTCACAGATGCCGAACCAGCGTGCCTGGCTTGTCGGTGTGTACTGACTTTGTACCATTGTGTGTGTTCTGCTATGTTGTATTCCGCCCACTTTTTGAACTCAGCTAATGTGCAATTGTCTGTCTGTAGGTGACTCCGGATACCCCAACATGCCGTGGTTGCTGACACCCCTCAGGAACCCTGTGACACCAGCCCAGATGCGCTACAATGAGGCACATGGTCGGACCAGGAGAGTGATCGAGCGGACCTTTGGTCTCCTGAAGAGCCGCTTCCGCTGCCTGGACAAGACAGGAGGGGCCCTCCCATATGCCCCAGCAAAGGTGTGCAAGATTGTCATCGTTTGCTGCATGCTCCACAACCTGGCAGTGCGGAAGGAGTTGCCTCTCATCCTGGATGACGATGACCAACGTCCGCCACCTGTGGAGGATCCTGGCCTGGACCACGATGCCAGTGATGATGATGATGATGGTGGTGATGTCCGCACACAGCTCATCACCAACTTCTTCAGCTGAATGTGAGTATCCAGGGAGATGCAATGTGAATGATGTGAGTTTGCATGATATGTGTGGGTGGTGCCCTGGTGCTGTTTTAGTGTGGCCATGTGCCACTTGACTGGATGCGTGCAGCGATGTGTCCTTACAGGTAGTCTGTACTCCCCAACAGTGTTGACATGCAAACGTGCTTTTGTGTAGGTATCTTGTGACATGTTTAGGGCATGAGTATTGCAGTTCTGTCCTGTTCTTCAGTGGTTTTGACTGTGTGTCATGTCTGTCCTTCACAGGGTGCTTACAGAGTTGTTTGGTCAACTTGGATCCCCCAACACCATGATTCAGCTTTCAGGGTGGCAGCAGTCGTTTCCCTACAGGTGATGTGCCACACACCCCTGGACTTCATATCTTCTGCACTTGTTGACTGTGTGGCCACTGCCACGTGGGATTAACTTGCATTTGTAGTGGTAACAACATGTTACAAATGTGTAATAAACCAGTGCTTCACTTTGGGATGTGCGTTGTCTGTGGTCACACATCTGACTGACATTTGCTTACTGCACCTGTGGGCTAGTTGACACAGACTCTGAATAGGTGTGGTGTCTGTGCATTCCACTGTATTTCCTGCCAACATCACTGTGGGCGATGAGTCCGATGGCCCTGGTGTCTGTGTTGTGTAGCCCTAGTGGTGTGTCTCCCTCATATGTGTCACGTCACCATGACTCACACGACGGTGTTGTACTTGCTGTAGCAGTTAGCATACACAGTGTAATTTAGCAGAACATCATCACCATAACAGTATCCACATTTGAATAACAACAGTGGCAAGTATGGTGTACTAGTGATTTTATTTACAGAAATGTGTGTGTGTATAGTGCACAGGATGGTGGGTGCTGTACATTGTGATTGTGATCCAAAGTTCCCAGATGAGTTGGAAGTCTTGGTAGCAGAAATGTCCTGAGTGAAGTCCACAGTCATATGATACATTAGTCCAACTTGAACTCCCCATGTCATGTGGGAAAGTAGTGTTGCATTCGACAGGGTGAAACGTTTGCACACAAAGGAGAATTTCCGGAACAGGTGTTGGCTTCCTGGGGGATGTACGTGGCCATCAACCTCTCAGTTTTCCTTCCTCGGACGACCCCTCTTCTTTGTGGGGGACCCTCACGTGCAGGCTGCTGCGGTGCAGGGGACTCTCCGCCAGAGTCCTCCTCCCTCCCTGTGGCGGTGTCAGTTGTTGCAGCACCAGATGTTGTGGGCACACAGGGAGGTGTGGCCATGTTGGTGCTAATCTGGCGGAGGCATGTCAATATGTCCCTATGCACCGCTGTGAGTTCTTGCAATGTATCCCACTTGGACTCCATGCCCGACATGTGTGTCTCCACACGGGCCATGTGTGTCTCCACACGGGCCATGTGGGAGTCCAAGCGGGCATGATGGGCAGCCTGCTGCTGTTGTATGTCCTTGAGGATCCCCACTACCTGTCTGACCTCTCCGGTGCTATCCTGGTACGCATCAGCGATGCGTGCCAGTTGTGGGTCATCATGCAGTCCAGACCCCTCTGCAAGCAGCGACCTATGTCTACCACCCCTCCCACCACCCCTGGCGACACGTGCAGGACCTGCGGTGGCACGCACAGGTGACCCGAGGCCCACTTGGGGGTTGTTAGTGGTGTTGTCATCCGTTGCTCCACGGTGGGCCTGGGACCCTGTGCTGTTGTCAGCGGTGGTCCTTGGTCTGTCCGTGTCGGCGTGGGTGGTCTGTATGTTGGCAGTTGTTGGAGGGGTGGGTGCAGGGGGTGCAGATGTTGGTCCAGCTGGTGCTGCATGATGACTCAGACCGGAGGTGCCAGGTAGGTCTTCGCCATCCGAGGTGGGCAGAGGCTGTTCCACACCAGTGAGCTCTGTGTCCCCCGGAGCCTGGGACAGGGACTCCTCCTCGCCTGCTGCTGTGTCCCCATCATCGTCACCTGTATTTGGAAGAGACACACATTGTATGTAATGTTTCTACAGGCATCAATGGTTCACACACCTGACAGTTGTGACTGTACCTCTGGATGCGGGCATGTACATTGCATTGTCCTAAGTTGTCACAGTAAGAGGTTGATATTGGTGTAGCACATTGTCATGCATACCTGGGGCATTTCACTATGAATGTTGAGGTGTGTGCATGGCCAGCATTGGTTGTATTTGGTGGACATCCGGCCATCCTTCTCCACCTGGCCCAGTTATCCCACCATGAAGCATGCCACCCTTGCAGTGGGTTCAGGTTGACTCTCAGGATGTCATTCAGTGGTGTTGTGCTGTTTGTTGGTGCACAGTTCCCAGCAGGGCCTTGTGCTCCCCACAGCAGTAGCCAGTGTCAGCCATCTTGTAAGTCCTTGTCCACTCCCTGTGATGTGAGCATGGTTCAGAGTGGTGTTGATGGGCCAATTGTGAGGCTGAGCAGTATCTGTGACTCCAACTCCCATCATGCTATTGGCTACACCCCCTTCCCAGCATGCCCGTACTTCCTTCCTTTGGACTGTGCTTCCCTGTGGGGTAGTGTGCCTGTGCTGACAGGAAGGCTGACAGTGTTGTCCTTGCGTTTGTTTGGCTACAAGTCCCAGGTGTGTCCCTGTGCTTCACACAGCATTACCCAGGGTGGTGGTTCTTTGTGGGATCTTCATTTGGTATGTGAGGCATTGCATTCTCCCAGGTGGGTTATGTGGAGTTTGTGTTGAGGGGGTGTGTGAGGTGAGCTGCTTGTAACTATGGTCAGTGCTGTGAGTCCTCCTTCCCACCCAGCCAGATATCCCACCATGCAACGTGCTTGCATTGCAGAGAGTGCAAGTTGCCTTTCAGGATGTCAGGCAGTGGTGTTGTGCTGTTTGTTGGTGCACAGTTCCCAGCAGGGCCTTGTGCTCCCCACAGCAGTAGCCAGTGTCAGCCATCTTGTAAGTTCTTTTCCACTCCCTGTGATGTGAGCATGGTTCAGAGTGGTGTTGATGGGCCAATTGTGAGGCTGAGCAATATCTGTGACTCCAACTCCCATCATGCTATTGGCTACACCCCCTTCCCAGCATGCCCGTACTTCCTTCCTTTGGACTGTGCTTCCCTGTGGGGTAGTGTGCCTGTGCTGACAGGAAGGCTGACAGTGTTGTCCTTGCGTTTGTTTGGCTACAAGTCCCAGGTGTGTCCCTGTGCTTCACACAGCATTACCCAGGGTGGTGGTTCTTTGTGGGATCTTCATTTGGTATGTGAGGCATTGCATTCTCCCAGGTGGGTTATGTGGAGTTTGTGTTGAGGGGTGTGTGAGGTGAGCTGCTTGTAACTATGGTCAGTGCTGTGAGTCCTCCTTCCCACCCAGCCAGATATCCCACCATGCAACGTGCTTGCATTGCAGAGAGTGCAAGTTGGCTTTCAGGATGTCAGGCAGTGGTGTTGTGCTGTTTGTTGGTGCACAGTTCCCAGCAGGGCCTTGTGCTCCACACAGCAGTAGCCAGTGTCAGCCATCTTGTAAGTTCTTTTCCACTCCCTGTGATGTGAGCATGGTTCAGAGTGGTGTTGATGGGCCAATTGTGAGGCTGAGCAATATCTGTGACTCCAACTCCCATCATGCTATTGCCTACACCCCCTTCCCAGCATGCCCGTACTTCCTTGCTTTTGAGTGGACTTCACTGTGTGTGAGTGTGACAGCAATGGCAAGATGGCTGACAGTGGTGTCCTGCTGTTTGTTGGTGCACAGTTCCCAGCAGGGCCTTGTGCACCCCACAGCAGTAGCCAGTGTCAGCCATCTTGTCAGTCCTTATCCACTCCCTGTGATGTGAGCATGGTTCGGAGTGGTGTTGATGGGCCAATTGTGAGGGTGACCAATATCTGTGACTACAACTCCCATCATGCTATTGGCTACACTGACTTCACCAGCATACACAGATTTCCTTCCTTTAAGTGAGCTTCCCTGTGAGGTGGTGTTCTAGTGGTGGCAAAATATCAGGCAGTGTTTGTTGGTTATATTTGTACCACTGCCTTGCTCTATTTGTTGTTAGTGTTTGTACATGTCATGACACAGTTACATATCACTATGAGATGGCATGTATTGTGTTAATCTAACTGACATACACATCTTGGGATGATTATCTTTTGGTTGCTGTTGATTTGCTAGGGGTGGATGGTTTGACTGTCCCCTTGAGAGTGATGTGTGTGTATTGGCACACAATATTGTGTATATTAGTTGTGTACTCACCAGGCTCTGGGATGTCTGTTAGTCCATATACGCTCACTGGTGGTAGGATGGCCCGCACCTTCTCCTCCCAGGGCCTGAGGTATACTGGTTTTGCAGGAGGGCCACTGCCGGTGTGCTGGCTCAGGAGGTAATCCTTCTTGAGTAGGTCTCTGACCCTCCTGCGCACATCATACCACCTGTTCTGGATGTCTTCCTTTGTGCGCAAACATGGTGATTGTGCGTTCACCCTGTCGACGATCCTCGCCCACATCTTGGTTTTCTGCGACATGGGGGTCTGTTGGACCAATGTGCCAAACAACTGTGGCTCTACCCTCAGGATCTCGTCTACCATGACTTCCAATTCACTATCTAGGAACTTTGGATTCTTCTTTAGGGGCATGGTGATGGGTGGTGGTGGTGATTGATGTGTGTGTGTGTGCAAGTGAGGGTGTGTGAGTGTAGGTTTTGCTGTGTGTGTGTGAGGGTGCTATTTGTTGAGGTGCTAATGGTGTGTGGCTTTTGTGTTGGATGAGCTGTGTGTGTGTCTGTGTTTGCTGTGTGATGGTGTTGTGTGCTGGCAGGTCAGTGGAATTTGCAAAGGATCATGGTAGGGATTTGTGGGCTTTATGTAGGTGGAGTTGGGGGTGTGTCCTTGTTCCATTTTTTTCTCCCCCTGTATTTATTGGCTTTGTCATTGCTTGTTTGGCCCTTTTTTTTGTATTTTTTCATTAGTGATTATTGTGCATGTAGGAGTCGTTCTTCTGACCGAGTAGGACGTTGCAGTTGTCTCGTGCGCGCCTGTCCGAGTCGTTCCCGCTGTGTTTCAGCTCCGTTTCATATGCGGCGTACGCGTCGTTCGCGGGGTATTGTGTTTGTTCGGCTGGCTTTTGTATGCGTGTCGGTCGTACGGCTTGGGCTCCGTGCGAGTCGGTCTGATTTTGCACCCATTGCATCGTACTGCGCGGGTCGGAGTTCGCGGGTACTGTTTCGTTCGGGTTGTTTCCTGGTGCGTGTCGGTCGGTGCGATTCACGTGGTTTCCCGGCCGGATAGCTTGTTTCCGGCCGGGTCGGTCGTTCGCCTTGAGTTCCGTGCGAGTCGGTCGTGATTTCCATGCATTTCATCGTACTTCCCAGGTCGGGCAACGCCGGTACGTGTCGGTCGGACTATAATCCCGTACCGAGTCGGTCGGTATTTTTTCCGGCCCGAATCGGAATCGGCCCCATAGAAGAGAAAATACTAAATATAGGACAGTCTCTGATCAACTCTTGTATAAAATACAGTTTGCAATAAACAACAGCACCATAACATTACATGTACACTATACCAACTTAACAAAGGTTGACAGAAAAAGTGATTGCTTTGTCCAAATTTTCTTCGCCCACTCCTAACGCATGCTATCCTGTAAACAGGGGAAGCTCTACGTGGTACACGGTACTAAGTGAACCCAAGAGTCTGCCAATATCAGCTTAGAGACAAAGGTAATAGTAATAGACGCAGAAAAAGGAATAACTCGGGAACTACAGGCCCCTCTTGGCCACACACAAGTTACAACTAGTTTTCCCAGGTCCATATCTGTTTCCCTAAAGTCCGAATCACACCCTGTATCACACCTATGGGTCAAGCATACCATCTGTGTTAGTCCAAGCGTACAGTTTGTGTCATGCCCAGCGGAAAAACCGTACTGTCTGTGTTACGCCCAGCGGCCAAGCAATTAACACCTCTTACTCCTTTCAGATACCACAAGTGTTAAGAAACCAGTGGCATCAAGAAACCCCTTTAAACTAAAAAATGAGATTGAGGTGGCAACTCTGCCCAATCATGCACAAAAACAGCTAGCGTGCTGACTATCGAAAAATGTGACTTGTGTTGGATCGCCTCCGAGGCCACCTTACGACTACTCAGCTAGGACATATAAAATAGGTAATATGCCAGATTCTGTCAGTGGCAGGGCGCTCAGGTTATCCTTTTACGCTTGTCCCTAGTTTACCATACGCCAAATGCTTTAAATTAGGTTTTGATGTAGTCTCTTACCCTCTGTGATGGATGCTTCAGGACAGACCTCCATCCCGCGGATTCAGCACAACTTCCAATCAATTATGGTGTCTGCTCACCTTCCTTGATGAGCAAATGTGAATCCGACCAGGCGGGGTCTCCTTCCTTTGGCTGCAGTCAAGTTCCAGGTACCACTCAGCTCCGATGGAGGCTCACCAAAATGTTACTTGAACATGAAATACCTTGAAAAACAAGAAACAAGAGGTGTTTGGCAAAACAGGAACAGTTTGTTTATTAAACATAGCGGCCGGGTGAACAGTTACAGGCACAGGGTTTGAGGACTGGTTCAATTTACAACCGGTCTGTGGGCTCTTTTTATACAGTTCATTGTAGGTAATAAATGTTTCCGGTGATCCTCGTATGGTGAGGAATGTAAGTTGCTGCCTTTGGAGTCATAAATTAATTGTCTAATGGAAAATACAGGTGGGCCTTGAACTTGCGTGGACACAATGTGCGCTTTATTGGGGCCAATCTCCCTTGACCACTGTAGTGTCACTGCGCTTATCTGTGGGATTGATCTAAGGTTTCCTGTTCGTGCAGTTGTCTGCCGGCTACGCGCCATCCCACCTGTGACCTATTAATGAATAACATCGGGTCTAGGCCTCAGTGCTTGCCTGACTACGTATTTGTGATTTGGGGTTGATGTGGAGTTCACAACGGGCGAATTTGTTGATAAAGACGTGATTTTGCTCACATAATTGAATGTATTGTTTTTCATATTAGCTTTGACTTTTTTCATATCAACAAGAGTACTGTATTCAAGTGCCAGATTGGAGGAGGATATTTTATTGGTGGATAAACCCTAAAAAGCCCTTTCAGAAATTCTTTGATGAGCCTGCTAGACCATAACGATGGAGAAGTTGATGACCTTCTGAAGTGAGATATGGCCGCTTAGTGTACCTTAATGGAGGCATGATCGAGACCTGACTGTGCCAGATGTAATAAGTAAGAATTTCCTCAGGTGCAGATGACAGGGTGTTAATTTGACCGTTGGCACCAGATACAAAACTGCTTCCATTTAAGACTTTAAGTCTTGTTTGTACTATCAGCTCTAGCTCTGGCTGAAACATCTTTGCATTGTCATGGGATGTTCAAGTGCGCTAACTCACTGAATTCAGGAGCCAAGCTGACAAGTGTAAGGATCTGGGGTCTGGATAAAGTACTTAGCCTTGGTTCATCGTCAGTGGATATGAAAGTGGTTGTAGTTGGATGTGCTGTCTCTCTGATAGGAGAAGTAGCTCTGTGAACCAATGTTGCTTTGGTCTTCTTGGAGCTATAAGAATTATCCTGTAGGACTCTGCCTTCATCTTTTTGAGAATCCTTGTGAGGAGAGGAGTCAGAGGAAAAGATTAGGCAAAGATTCCTGACCAGGCTATCGAAAACGCATTCCCCCACGATCCTGGTTGTGGATGCCAGCTTGCGTAGAATCAGCATTCTGATTTGGGATGCCCCATTGATGAAAAACGTCCTTTCGAACTTCCTGATTGATCTCCTATTTGTGGCGGTTGTTTTTCATTCTGCTTAGTGTGTCAGCTATGACAGTCTGCTTCCTAGGCACATGTTCTGTTTTCAGGTTTATCTGGTGACTGATTGACCACTCCCATATCCTATGTGCCTCTTGGGACAGAGTTTCGGACCTTCTGCCCCCTTGCTTGTTGATATAATGCATAGTTGTGGTGTTGTCTATGGAGATAAGCACTGCTGACCCTTGTATTCTTCGTAGGAAAGCTTGTAAAGCTAGGTGCACTGCTTTGAGTTCCAGAAGGTTAATATCAGTCCTGCCAAGTACCACGCATCAGGCGTTAGACTAACGCATTTCAGTGTGGTTCTCCGCATCACCGCACTGAAATGCATTGTCACGCATATGATGCATTCCACATTGTGTCTGCTGAAGCCTGCCTAAAGCTGTGGAGTATGTGGCAGCTGGTCGCACGTGGCACTGGCCGTGTGCTGTTCCTGCAGGCTTGGGGCCTCGCACCTGAGCTATGGGCAGCAATGCTGGCAGGCTCCCTGCTCAGCTACAATGTATCTCGATTCCTGTGGCGCCGTGCGCCTGTGAGTCAGAGAGCCTGCTGCCTGACCTTACGAGTTAGTGCCCAATGAGACAACCGCGCCAGGCAGTCAGCTGGCTGCCTGTGGCGCTGTACGGAGCTCGTCACGTTCTGTTGCCAGTGCGTGGGGAGGTACTGGTTTGCGGGTGGCGTTGGCGCAATCATGGCTCGGGCGCTGCTGCTCGTAAAGGCCCGGCCGGGCCGCCTTCGTTGTGGCTCAGGCATACGGCCGCCGCCCATGGCAAATTCAATTATATTGCCGAGCCTAGGGTCCAAGTCAAGCGCTGTCACGGAGTCAGTGACTGACTGTCACCCGGTTGTGCAGCGGCCCCAGGCCACGAGGACAGACTGTCACACTGGACAGGCGCTGACTCACTCAGGACAGCTTGCCAGCCTGGAATAAGGAGGCAGGCACCGGAAAAACCGAAATGATTGCCACCCGCCGCTAACAGGTAATTTAAATAATTATCTTTCTTTACGCAAGCTGCTGTCTGTGGAATTTGGTCTAGAACGCAGGTCACTTTATTTTTAGTTGAAGGGGACGTTTACCCACAGGGTGGTGATACTTAACCCCACTTTGCTTCACTCCAGTGCTGCCTTGCCTCTCACCCAGCTTATATCCATATGCATCTATCGCAGCTAGCTCCAATCACTTTATAAACAGCCGGCTGCATGGCCGCACACCATCCCCTGTCCATCTGTACAAAACACAAAAGGGGGGAGAAATCTGGAGCCATGTTAGCCAGGCTACTGAAGAGAGAAACATCCACGGGGCCAATACTGCAACTACAGGATCGGGACGGAAGAGTAGTGCAATCACAGGCGGGTATCCTGGAGGTACTCGCTACTCACCTAGCCAAAGTGTATAGTAGCGGGGGCGTGGCCAACCACTATGGCCGACAGGACGTGAGCTCCCTCGGCTCCCGACCGACCGGCAACCAAATCCTTTATTTTTCCTGCATCCTGACACCCATGGTAGTTCCTCCTGGTGCGGTGGGGCCGCTGTGAGCTGCGGGGACGTCCTGCGAGGGAACAGGCCGGAGGAAATGCCCGGAACCGATTGAAGTGCCTCCGTGCCCGCCGACTTGGTCTGTTGAAATCACGCGAGCCCGGGGATCTGGCCTACGTCGGCTCGGGGACTGCGCGGGCCATGGGAGCGACGGCTCCCTCTTCGTTTGCCTGGAGGCTCTGGCGATTGCTGCGGAGGCGCCCTCTGTCATTGGGGGCCTCCTGCACTTACTGGAACCTGATCCTCGCTGCTGACCCTCGAGGTGCGGGGCGATCCCGGGAGTGCACCTGGGGGGCCGGGCCTATCATCGCCTGCATCGGAGGTCCTGGCGCCCGGTGAGGGAGTGCTGGCTGTTGCTGGGGGATATCCTGTGTGGACTACGGGCCTGCGCTGTCCCCACCGGTCCTGAGGTGAGCTGCAGAGTGGGGGTTGTGCTGCGGGACGACCCCGGCCTGGAGGTGGTGAGTGATCCTGCCTTCCCCCGGACCAGCGGGGGTGCTGCCGAAGACAAGGTGTCGGACTGGCCTTGCTGAGCTGGTGGGCCTGCACAGTGGCTGTGTGGCGCGACGGGCTGTTTCACCCCCCGTCGGGGACGATGACCTGGGACTTGCTACTGGTGCCTGGGGTCGCTGATTCCTGGGCCTCCCTGGGAGAGAACCGCTACGGAGTATAAGCAGCTTCGGTGAGAGGTAGCTGTTGGATGCGGGACATTTGACTGTGCCCCGGGTGGAGGGACGCTCACCCGGGCTGCTACTTCCCCTGCCTGCCCTGTTGGAGATTGTGGGGGAGCTCAGCCCCCTTTGAGAGTCCTCGGAAGGAGTGTCTGCCTGGTGATAGCTGCGGGGGCGATCCTGGTCCCCGGGAGTGCTGTGGGGGTCCTTGCTGGCGAATGACAAGCCAGGACATAGCGCGGAGTGATAACCTTGAGAGGAGTAACTATAGATTTACTGCTGGTCCACTTGCTCGGCTCTCTCCTGGGCCGGGACAAATTTGAACTCTCCAAGATTACTGGGCAGGGGCTCGGCCCTCCCGCGCTTGACCTGGGCCTCTCTGCTCCTGGAGACCCTTGTGGAGGGGACATAAATCTACCGCCGATAGCCCTATAGTGGACAACCAGACCTGGCATTCGCAGTGACTGCAGACGGTGAGTTCCACTGAGGCTCACACCATGGGCAAGGACAAGCCACCTTGTACCCCCAATCCCAACACCATTACACAGTACACCACACAACGCTTGCCCACGCAGCGAATCACTTGTCAGACGGGGCAGGATGGAGAGAGAGATGATGCCAATGAGCCGTTTCGGGCTGAGCTCCTGGAGGCAATCCAGGGGTCCCGTACCGCCCTGGAAAAACAAATTGAGACAGTCTCTTTTGATGTAAACCTCCTACGTGCAGATTTGCGGAAGGTAGCAGATAAGGTCTCCACTGCGGAGGGAGACATTGTTCAGCTCCAGGGGGAGTTGGCCTCGCTGCGGCGGCAGGTCTCCCAGCTCACCGGCACCACCGGAGCGCTGGAACGGCGGGCGGAGGGGCCTGCCCGGCGAAGTAACATTAGGGTCCTGGGCATCCCGGAGCGCTCGGAGCAGGGCAATGCGGAGCGCTTTCTGGAAGACTGGATACGTACTAAGCTGAGCCCGGTGGGACTGTCGGAGGTTTTCATGGTGGAAAGAGCCCACAGGGCGCTGGTCCCACTGTCGCCGCTGGGGGCTCCCCCCATGGCCCTCATTGCCAAAAACCTGAACTATCGGGACAGGGACTGCATCCTGAAAGCAGCACGAGAAGCGACGGATCTCACTTTTGACAACGCCAAGGTGTCCATTTATCCGGATTACACCCGCCAAGTGCAGGAGCAAAGGAAGTCTTTCCTCAGCGTCAAGCAGAAACTACGGGAACTCCACTTGCAGTACATGTTATTGTACCCCGCGAAACTCAAGGTGATAACGCAGGGAAGGGCCCATTTCTTCGAATTGCCAGAAGAGGTATGGGAATGGCTTGAGATCAGGGCAGAGGCCCTCCCCCAGCGTGAACAGAGGGGATCCCGGAGAACCTGGGGGTCCAGACCTCCGGGGAGCCGCAGAAATAGACGCGGGAGTCGGGTCACAGACGGCGCTCAGACAGAGGGACAGCGGATCACGGTGGGGGAGGATGGTGTCCTACATGTGGAGTCATCGGACTCCGACAATCCTTCCCCGCAGGCTGTGGCAGGGACTCCAGGGGAGAGCCTAGTGCCAGAGACTCTCCTGACAGCCACCAATGTGGTTCCAGAAACGGCCATGGATACACTTACGGCCACTACAGCACCGCCCTGAAAATGATATCCTTTTTTCTTCTCTTTTCGCACTGATGGGGGGTAGGGGGGCCGGATTTTAGAGGGCTAGTAATTATTGCCCCGCTGGGACTTGGGTGAGTTACTTGCTGATACAGTATTGATGTTGTTTGTACTTGGCGAGATCTGCCAATTAGTCTGGCACAACTGTTTCGCGGGTGCATAATGGGGCAGTCGGGACATTGAATTATACTGTGAGGTGGTTGGTCGAAGTCGGGAGTTGGACTTGGGGGAGGGAGGGGCACCCTTTCTTCTTCCCTTTTAGAATAGTTCGGGCCCCGTTGGGCTAATGGGACAGCTGTGCATGTCCTGGCACTAGCATGGGAAGGGCGTTTCTGCAAGTGTTGTTGTCAGTAAATTGCTCGTGGGAGGGGGGAGGGGGTTCGTGGGGGGATGTTGTTGGGTCGTTTTAGGCATCGTATGTACCGCACTTAGGACACAGGGCTGGGTGGCTATGTGGGACATGGAACACACGGGGATGGGATACTCCACCATATATGGGGTTTAAACTTTTAAGCTGGAATGTGAGAGGGCTGGGTACATGCACTAAAAGATACAGGGTCCTGTCCTTTCTCCGCAGACATCAGGTCTCGATAGCTTGCCTCCAAGAAACTCACCTCACAGACGAAGGGGCTCAGCAATTGGCGAAGAAATGGCGGGGACAGATTTTCCACTCTTCATTTTCTAGTTATGCAAGGGGGTCCTTGTGTGGTGGCCCCGGGGTCCCGCTGCCATCCAGTATGTGGAAGCTGACATCCATGGAAGATATCTGCTCCTCAGAGTTAAGTTAGATGGTAGGGACGTTGCCATAATGAATACCTATGCGCCAAACACGGATGACCCGGACTTTTATCAGTCCCTGCAAGAGGTCCTGGTATCGGAGCTTGAGGTCCCGCTATTTTGGATGGGGGACTCGCCCGGAATGTAGACCGCATAATCATATCACAACAATCGGTGTCATTCTAGAATACTCTCCCACTCTCGCTGATGGGTAGGCTGGCCATCTCTAAGATGGTGATGCTCCCCAGGATATTATACGTACTCTAGAATTCACTGTGTCCGTTACCGCTGTAAGTTTTCAAAACTCTCAATATGTTACTCACGTCTCTGCTCTGGGCGGGCCGGCGCACTAGGGTGGCTCTCCACACTGTTGTTGGCAGCTATGAGGAGGGCAGTCTGGAAGCACCGCGCTTCGATCTATATTATTATGCGGCCCAGTTGCAGCATGCGGCACGCTGGTTTACAGACACAGATAATTGGGAGAAACGTCTTCTATTGGATAGGGTGGATACCCGGGCGCTGCAGGAAGCCCTGATGCGGGCGGGGGGTCGGACCCTTCTCTTCCCTATATTGTGCGACACACGGCCGGAATATGGCAGCGGTTTATTGAGAAGATCTTAAAACGGGCACCCTTTCACAGGGAGCTCCCAATATGGATACTGGCCCCCTTCATTGCTATGGAGCAGCACATGTCCTTTCAGGCTTGGAGGGAGGGCGGGTGTGAAGTCCTTGCTGATTTTTTTCCCGGCGAGACCTTCATCACCTACAAACAGGCGGAGGAGAACTTTGGCCTTGGACAAGGCCAATTCTTACATTTCCGGGGAATTCAGGATGTAGTGAAATTCATCTGGCCCCAATACCCAGATATTCCACCACTGACCCAAACACTGGATATCCAACTCTCATGTGAAATAGGTCGCAAATTGAAATCCATGCTGTATAAAGCTATGAAACAGGATTCCGTCCCTCCGGCACCGCCGTCCCGAGCCGCCTGGGAGAAGGATCTTGGTATCCAGCTGGAGGAGAAACAGTGGGCACGCATAGGATCCCTCACACGCACAGTCTCATGCAATGCCAGGTTTAAGTTGACGCACTTCAATTTTTTACACCGCACTTACCTGACCCCGGTGTCCCTGAAACGTATCTCTACTGACAGGGGGGATAGATGTCCCAGGTGTGCTGCGGAGAGAGCAGGCTTTCTACACTTGGCATGGGAGTGTCCACTGGTCAGGCAGTTTTGGGTGGGAGTGGTGGGAAGGATTGTTGCTGCTACGGGACTTCAGATGAAGCTGGAACCCTTGCATTGTTTACTTGCTTTGATCCGAAAGCCCAAGGAAAAGAAACTCCCCTATAAGCTTCTACAATTGATGCTGGTGCTCGCAAGGCGCAGGGTTGCTATTACTTGGATGGGGCAAAAGGCCCCTGAGGTGCCCATTTGGCTTAAAGATGTTCGTGAATGGTCCCTAGCCGAAGAGGTACACATGAAACTTACCCGAAGGGATGAAAGGCTGCAGGAGGACCTAATGGCCTGGCGAGTCATGTGCGCCTCTGGTTTGACTGAGGAGGAGTCCTCCCCCAGGATACAACTGATAGCGAGGAGAGTGGGCTAGATATAGCTAGTGGGTTTGGGTCTAGTGGGGAGAGGGAGAGTCAACCCCGGTAGTGTCCTCGCGGGCGCTCGTTGTTCTGCCCGGTTACCCTCATCACTGTATAATGTCGGTAATTTGGTTTCTCTTTCCCCATTGTGCCTTTCCCTCGCTGATGCTGCCTTTTGTCCTATATGCCGGTACCAATGTCAAAGATATGCATACATAAGTAAATTTGATGCCAATTTGTTCTTTTCTGTAATTGTATTACCTAAACTGAAAAATAAAGATTATAAAAAAAATAAAAAATAAAATAAAAAGTGTATAGTAGCGGGGATGGGCCTCGGAGGTCGGTGATAACGGAGTTTCTAGCTGCAGTGGAGCTACCCCAATTGGATCAGGAGGTGGAAGAAAGCATAGGGGCTCCAATCACGAAAGAGGAGGTGTTGGGGGCTATTAAACGATTAAAGGCAGGGAAATTGCCTGGGAACGATGGTTTCCCGGCGGAATTTTACCAACAGTTTGCACCACTACTGGTGGATCGGTTGCTGGAGGTATACAATTTAGCCCTACAGCGGGCAGGGTTGCCAGATTCTATGCAGGAGGCACTGGTGATAATGATCCCCAAACAAGATAAGGACCCACAGGTACCGAACTCTTACAGGCCGATTTCGCTACTTAATATTGACGTAAAGATTCTGAGTGGCATTCTGGCGGATAGACTTCTTCCTCACATGTCATATCTGATCCACCCAGACTAGGCGGGATTCATCCCACGCCGTAGTACTACGTTCAATCTACGACGGCTGGCACATGTGTGGCATGATCCGAGTTTACTGAAGGAAGACCATGCTTTGGCCCTATTAGATATCGAGCAAGCATTTGACTCAGTGGCCTGGCCTTATGTATGGGCCACCTTACAAAAATTGGGAGTGGGTTTGAGTTTTCTTAAATGGGTAACACTGTTATATACGTCTCCGCGGGCCAGGGTTAAGACAGGGGGTAGAATCTCCACGGCATTCCCATTGGAAAGAGGGACCAGACAGGGCTGCCCCCTGTCTCCCCTCCTATTTGCAATGGCGATGGAACCATTGGCGGTAGCACTTAGGAACCAGCTAAAAGATTGGGGGATCACAGTGTGGGGTACGGAGCATGTGGTCTCCCTGTATGCCGACGATACACTGGTATATTGTAAACAGCCGAGAAGGTCAGTTCCTCTGCTATTGGAGATCCTTGCGAAGTTCGGAGAAGCGTCGGGTCTTTGCACGAATCAAACCAAGTCTAAACTGGTACCTATTGGGAGATTAGCAGACCAACCCGCTGATACGCTCCCCGACCTGGGGTTGCAATGGACAACGACGGCTCCCAGATATCTAGGGATTAAATTAGCTAAAACGCTTGAAAGTTTTCTGGAACTTAATATAGGAAGGGTCGTGGAGGGGATCAGGGGCTCCATACGTTTTTGGAGGGACCTGTCCCTGTCCCTTATGGGCAGGGTTGCGATCACTAAAATGGTCATTCTCCCATGATGCCTTTACACACTACAGAATTCATTCTACAAGATCCCGACCAGTTATTTTAGAACACTGGACACCTTGGTGACCGACCTGTTGTGGGGTTCCAGACGCAAACGGATTAGCTACTCTACACTGCAAAGACCCTGGCAGATGGGGGGAGTTGAGGTCCCTTATATCGAATACTATTATATGGCAGCACAGTTACAGCATGCAATACTTTGGCTGGACGAACAAGACAACTGGGAAAAAAGGCTTCTCGAAGGGTCCTACGAGGGAGGATCCCTACCGGAACTACTGATGAGGGGAAGGGGGGGTACCCGGAGACACTCCGTATATTATTAGACACATGGCCGAGGTCTGGGAAGCCACAGTTAGAAAGGTGGTGAGACATGCACCTTATGCACCGGACGCACCCCTATGGGTGGTTCCACCGTTCGCTAAGATTGCAGTCAATGTCGATTCATAAGTGGAAAACGGGGGGATGCGGACAATGGGAGATTTATATCATAATGGACAGTTTATAAAGAGAGAGGATGCGGCGGCTGCCTTTGAACTGGGTAGAGGGCAGTATCTACAATACGCAAATATTTCCAGTGTAGCCAGAGAATTATGGCCGTCATTCCCAGAAGAACCTCCGGTAACCAAAACATTGCAAGTGATGCTATATAAGTCCCAAGGAAGACATTTGATAACTCACCTATATAAGGCGATACGCGAGGATCTCCCTCGGAGCCCACTCCACATACAATGAAGGTGGGAAGAGACAATAGAGACCCCGTTGACAGAGAAAGAGTGGAGGAGAATACATGAAACGGTGAAGCAGGGGTGTTTCAATGCCCGTTTTAAATGAATACAATACAATTTTATACACCAAGCCTATCTCACCCCGAAAGTATTGAGCAAAATATACACAGACCGATCCAGTTGGTGTACCAGATGTCAGCATGTAGATTCGGATTTTCTGCACGTGGTGTGGACGTGCCCGATGGTGGAAGAAGTTTGGGAAAAGGTATTGCAGCTTTTTCGGAATGCCTTGGGATGGGCTATACCCAGGGAGGTGAAGTTGATCCTACTGGGTGTTCTCCCATCACCAAAAAATAAAAAGCTGAGCAGGAAGTTTGTGTTGTTAGGGTTAATAATAGCAAAAAGACGCATTGCGATTGAGTGGGGAAAACCGACTCACCAGAAGTGTGATAGATGGGTAAAAGATATGTGTGAGTGGGCGACAGCTGAGAGGGTAAGAATGAAACAAGTCCGAAGGGACGTCAAATTAGAGGAAGATCTCCTGGCGTGGTCGGTGATGATAACTGAACTGCAGCCCCCAACAGAGGAACAGTAAGAGAGGGGCCGAGTGCACTACTGACATATATCGGATAAATATAAATGAAATTAATGAGCAGACCGCATACTATTGAGTTACATAAGGTAATATAGTCGTCCGATGGAGTGGTGGGGGGAGTTATGGGGGAAATGTTGGCATAATATATAATTGGAAAACAAAGGCAATAACAATCGATATGGGGAATAAATTAAAAAAGAAAAGGGGTCCGAGGGACAGACTACAGCTGATATTGTTAGAAAAACAAGTAATTTTCCACAATTATGGTAAGAGTGTATATATTATAACTGTGAACATTCCCTCTGGGTATGGCGTCATAGATAACATTCCTGACAATCATATTATATGTATGCTATTTTTAAAAATGCCAATAAAGTTGTTTAAAAACAAAAAAACATAAAAACAGGAAATGCCCTGTCCCTGAGTTGGTAGTGTCATCTATACATCTATGCTTCTATATGCCTTACAAAATTTGCCAGTTGACGTGTCATGGTAATTCTTCAAAAATACAGAGGCCCTAATAAGATAATTTGTCAGCAGGAACAAGAAACATAGGATTGCAGTTGTGAAAATGTCCTGTTTCCAGTATGAAGTAAGGACTAGTCTCTAGCTTTCTTACATTATTTAATATCTTTATTTATAATTTTGTATAACCAGAAACAACAATATATAAAAAATTGAGCACAGCCAGAGACACCCTGGAACAATGATCACTCAATAATGAAGATGAGTAATTGTTCATGAATAAAGAAAGAAAAAGAAACTAAAGCATCAACAATTAGGCAGATTCAGTAAAAGTACTATCAATGGCAGATGGGATCAAAGATTTATACAAAATATGAAAAGTGAGAAGGTGGGAAGCTGTTGGAGCAGCGTGATTTAAGTCCCACCCCTACACATCAGAGAAGCAATATATATGTGTACCTGACACTACATACTCTGTGTGCCTTAACTTTATTAATGTAAAGTGAAGATCCAAAAACATACTACTGAGGTGCATTCACTGTATAAACTAGAGATCCATATACATGTGTTCTAACGTTTAGCTAAACATGAAGATTTGTAGTTCTAATTCACGTTGAGACTTGCATTTTAAGAGATGCTGCATTTATTGAAAGTACATTGCATATGTAATCATGAATTAATTTATTCACACTTTGCATGTATAATCATGTATTCGAAGTGCACATTGGAAATGATTAACTAAAGTTAGTTTGAGTAGGCCTTTATTTCTTAACATGAAATGTATTTTCCTTGTTTTGCCAGTTCCTTTCCTTTGCAGGTGTATTTTCATGATTTCATAGTTAGAGAAAGGAGTATTGTGTATTAGAGGTAGTGAGGCCTGAGAAGAGACATCTTGGCAAAAACAGGAGGATTTAATGAGCAGAAGAAGCCTCCTATTCATCACGTATCAGGAATGAGGGTGGCCTTGGTCGTTTGAACTCTGTGTGGAAAATCAACAGATGTTGCAGATGCACACTGTGAAAAAGAGGACTAATTGGGGTTTTGTTGTTAACTCCTTTGCCTCTCAGTCAGCTAAAAAGATCCATCAGATGAAGACTGACCTCTGCTTCTATGCATGCCCTCAGATGCAGCTTGTTGGATGGTTAGTTACTGAAGCAGGGAGTTCGAGTGTCCCATTCTAGACTTGCACAAACCCAGTCCAAGCCCCTAAACCCAATGGTTCGATTTGGAGGATTGATGGAGTTCCAGCAGTTCAGGAAAGAGTTGTAACATTGGAGGAGTGAGTATTACTAGGGTTGAGGGTTGCAATTGCTTATGTCTAGCTTTTGATGTTTTACTGAGATTGTGTGGTATGATGTGGTAAAGTTTTAAGTTGTTGTGTGAGTGTGGCGTGTAAAGCAGAGAAGTTGAAGTTGTTATCGGACTCAAGGTAGCCTAAGATGCCGGGATGGTAAGAAGTTATTGGTGTAGAAAACAATGTGCTGTAATTGTCTGCCAAGTTTTGTGGTGCTCGTCGTGAGACGTCGTCGACGGCACAATTGAGATAGGGACATTTATCTTTGTGTGAGAGTAAGGTGTGGTTGGTGTAGTGAATACTAGTGTGCAGGGAGAAGCTACACCAATCTGGGTGATTCCCCGCTGGTCGAGGTTTCATTCGAGTATGAGACAGAGTAGGTCGGAAAGTGCTACTCCAGACCGATTCTTGTGTGATTGAGTACTTTAATTTCTTTAGTGGGGCAGACAAAGTTATTTGTTGAAATCGCTTTGCGTTTTGTTATTTGTGCTTAGTACTGAGAAGAGTGAGTTCATGAAAAATTGTAAGGGAGGGTGAGCCGCTACGAGAAGTGAGACTGACATCACAGTGTGCTGTGCTGGGATTGGTCAGTTGGTGTTGAGTCGCGACGTTATTAGTTGCCTACGTCATAGTGTCGCACATCTATTGGCTGCTGCTGCCAAATGAGAATTGTGGGTAAAGAGTTATTTCCTGGTTTGGAAAGGATTTCTAATTGCAATTGTTGACAATTTTGTTGAAAAATGAAATGTTTTAAGGCCATACGAGATCTAATTAGGGGAGATGTGAAAATACCTGTTCAGGAGGGAGAAGAGACACCACCCGAAAATATGGCAGGTCACTATATGGCTATAAATGTGGGTCTTCACACATGTATTTGGCTGAACCAATGGCATAAAATCTCAGAAAAAGAAGGCGCATTGATTTTTCCACGCTATGGCACATTTCAGAATCATTAAAATTTGAGGAGAGTATTGTATGAGATGAAACCACAACCTAGACCCGCACAGTATGAAGCACTTAATGCTTGGGAATGCGCAGCTCATGCTAAGCAGAAGGAAAGATATCAGGGAAGAGTCTGAAAAGCAGTGCGTACTTGTGCAGATGCTAGATGGGATGAGGAACAAAAAAATATGGAGGGCCAATATGATAGAGGTAGCTAGATTGAACCCTGTATTGACGAGTGAAGAGACTGATGAAGAGAAAGAGAAAGGAAAGACAAAGAAAAACAAAAAGAAGGGGGAAAAGACAAAAGACACAGAGGGTATAGATGGAGATAGCGATAGTGACTCTAGCTATGACTTCTTGGACGTGTTGTTATCAGCGCCTCCACCACCATATAATGAGACCCAACTTAAGGGAATGAGTGGTGCAGTTCCCAATAGAAATTCTGGAGTACCCTCCGCACCAGTGAATAAGGGAGTAAATACGAGTCAAAACCTGATGGGGGGGTTCA
This sequence comes from Calotriton arnoldi, assembly GCA_963921515.1. Lineage (NCBI taxonomy): Eukaryota > Metazoa > Chordata > Amphibia > Caudata > Salamandridae > Calotriton > Calotriton arnoldi. The sequence goes on from CAWUFW010000174.1 coordinate 4,367,050, forward strand.
GGGCTTAATACCCCTGTTAACTAAACTGTTCACAGTGCCCCAGATGCAATTACTGTTCCAGTCACTATCGTCCCGCAGTTCCTTTATATAAACATGAGTCATCAGGAGATGCAACACATTCTTTGATGGTACTGGAGTGAATGCGTCAACTAGTGTTCCTGTTGTCCCTGGAATGGTAGGAACAGGAAATACTCCCTTGGTCAGGAAATACTCCCTTGGTCCCAACTAAATTGACTACATCCTATGTCACTCCTATATCTCCTGTAACGAATCAGACAGGATTTTCCCCTATTGGAGAACCAGTCTAAAGACCGCAGATTCTTGACATGTCCGATTGGAATTCACCTCTGAGTGTTCACCATAGTACCCCCCAGAGAAGGCATAGCATCTAATGCCCCATAACTCCGACTGGTCTTAGTGCAAAAGATTTTGATGATTGGCTTAAAGGTTGGGTTGAAGCCTCGAGAGAAGGTCCAAGTTTAGGATTAGGAAGGGAGACAACTCAGTCCCCGGTGAGAGAAAATACAGTGGATGTGGTCAAATTAAAGTTAGAACTGGATCAGATGACATCAGGAAATCTTAATCTTTCCCAATTAGATAGCTTACCAGAGAATGAACTTGTGTTTATGTGTAAAGACATCACCAAACGTGCAGGACAAGCACAAGAAAACATGTCTGAATTAGCTACGAAATACGATAAAGATGTAAGTAGAACCAAGTCATTGCAGAGAAGGTAGTGTGTGTTTTGATGAGAATAACATTTGCAGCATGAGAGCCCCAGGAATGAAAATGCAAATTAAGGAATTGATTCATCGCATTCAAAATGGTGGGAATGAGATAAGTGGGAAAGCAGATGGAAGAAGAGAGATAATAAGAAAACAAAGGGAGAGTCGCCTCCGTCCACTGTGGAGGGAGAGGGCACATCAGCTTTTCCGATGAGGGAAGTGCCTGGTGAAGGTTATGTCCATGTGCCTTGGAGCAGAAGTTATCTTGCATCACTCACAAATGATTTCCCCAAATTGAGAGAAAAGCTGTGGAGTGAAGCTCACACAGGTTGAGCGGTTTGTTGAATACTTTCTTCGACATTGTGGTACTGAGTGATTTGTGGACAGAATGCAAAGTGGCTATAGAGTGGCTGGAGAATAAGCCACAAAGAAATCCAGTGACAAATGCTCCGTCACCAATAGTGACAAAAAAGTATTAACAGTGATGACCTGTTTGAAAGGGAAGATACCAGCTAAAGACACTGATTGGGTTAAGAATGACAGGACAACTCAAGAGCCCAAAAAGTCAGTGCATGCCTATTATAAAAGACTGTTGCAGGTGTTTAAACAATACAGTGGAATAGAGACTCTCAAATGTAAAGATATGGGACATTTCATGTCCCAGTTTGTGGGGGGATTGAGACCCGAGATTAGCTTAATGATTCAACAGCACTTGATTTGTTGGCTGAATAAATCGGTTGATGACATTCTGAGGTACATGAAATATTGTAGTGATGAATTGGAAATGAAGCAGAAGAGATTGAAAGAGAAATAGATAGTGTTGCATGTTGGATTTGCCCATTTTCGCAGGGTTATCCCCAAACTTTCTTCCTTCTTTCTCCTATTTGTTCTGATCAGTTTTTGTTGGCTTTAGGACTCTGGGCACTTTACCACTGCTAACCAGTGCTAACGTGCATATGCTCTCTGTATAAATTGATATGGTGATTGGTTTATCCATGATTGGCATATTTGATTTACTAGTAAGCCCCTAGTAAAGTACAGCAGGGGTGCCCAGGGCCCGTATATCAAATGCCGCTAATGGGCCTGCAGCACTGATTGTGCCACCCATATGAGTAGCCCTGCAAACATGTCTCAGACCTGTCTGTGTGGGCAGTTTTAAACTGCCATTTTGACCTGGCAAGTTCACCCACTTGCCATGCCCAAACCTTCCCTTTTACCTCATGTACGTCACCCCTAAGGTAGGCCCAAGGCAGCCCCATGGGCTGGGTGCAGTTTATTTAAAGGTTAGGACATGTACTGGTATGTTTTACATGTCCTAATAGGGAAATACTGCTAATTTCGTTTTTCACTATTGCAAGGCCTATCTCTCCCATAGTGTAACATGGGGATTGCCTTGAAATATCTTTTAAGTGTAATCTCCCATTGGGAGCAGAGAGTTTAGGGTCTCTGAACTTACAATTTAAAAATACATCTTTTGGTGAAGTTGGTTTTTGAACTGTAAGTTTGAAAATGCCACTGTTAGAAAGTGGGCATTTTCTAGTTTAGCTATTCTGTGCCTCTGCCTCTCTGTAGAATACATGTCTGGATTGGCTGACAGTTGAGTTCTTGTGCAATCACTCTAGACAGTCACGCAAAAGGAGCTGAGGAGTCCTGATGGCCCTCACCAGGCTGATGGGCCTTCCTGAGCTAGAGTGGTGGGAGGAGTTGTCACTGACACCTGAATAGGGCTACGCCTGTCCTCGCACAAAGCGGTCTCCACCCCCCTGTATTGTGTCTGGAGTCAGATCAGGGAGAGGCAGGGTCTTGTGCACTACAAAGACTTTCCTTTGAAGTTTGCCTACTTCAAAGGCAGAAAGGGGTATAAGTATTGGACCTTTGTCACTCCAAAACCAGAACACTTCTTGACTGAGGACATTCTGCCGGAAAGAAGAGCTGGATGCTGTAGGAGAGACTGCCACTCTACCTGTTGCTTTGTTGTGCTGGCCTGCTGCTTGCTTCGTCTGTCCTGGGAGTGAAATGACTGGACTTTGCTTTCTGTATCTTGCTTCCAAGGTTCTCCGATGGCTTGAGTTGAGATTGGCTCTTGTTAAGAAGTCTCAGGGCCATCAAAGACTTCACCTGCCAGTGTCTGGGTTCTTCTGCTGAGAGTCCCGACTTGCCAAGTGGTGCCATATCCAGTTCCTGGGCCCTTGGAAATGTAACCTGGTGATCTTAAGGAGAAAATCCATTCATCGACTCCTGGCACCTGTTTTATCGACGCACCGCTGCAAAAGATCGACACATCGCCGCTGCCTGCCCCAAAGCGTGGTCCTTGCCCGACGCATCAACCACCGCTTTCACTGCAGGCCCGAGCTTCCCATCGCAGCATGTCAGAAAAATCACCGCAGCATGAGTTTCGAGCACCGTGTCACCGACGTCTGTGACACCTGCTCCAACTCCGATGCAGCACCTGCTTCGCGGCTGTGGAATTGACATAGCCCCTGTTATGCTGCTGTCGCATCAACGCAGTGCGTCTGGATTTTCGATGCTGATTCTTCATCGAGACCGCACCGCAGTAAGGAACCGAGGCCGAGTGCCCGGAAACCGATGCATCACCTTCCCGCCAGTATGAAACCAACGCATCACCTCCCCCTGCCGTAAGTAACCGATGCTTCATATCCCCTGCCTAGTAGTAAAGAACCAATGCATCACCTCCCCTGCCAGTAAGGACCTGACGCATCACCTCCCCTGTGCAGTACGAAACCGATGCATCGCTTTGCTTTTCCAGTGCCTCACCTACCCTGCACCTGCCTCGTCTTTGATTTTTGATGCATCTAAGGTACCTTGTGCTAAAACAAGCACATCCATTGATTACTATAGACTAAACTTGCTTAATCTTTTAAAAGTGATATTTTGACTTGTGTATGTGGATTTTTTGTCGTTTTGGTCTTGTTTTATTCAGAAAAGTATTGGCTATTTTTCCAAAACTAGTGTGGGCTAGTTTTGTACCGTTTTGACTGTGTTACTGTGTGTGTGTGTACAAATACTTTACACATTGAACAAGGGGGTAAGCAGGTGTTATCCTAGCTGGGTGACTCCCTTGCGCCGACTAGAGTGAGGGACCCTACTTGGACAGGGTGCAAACCACTGCCAAATAGAGACCCCATTTCTAACAGTGCAGATGAAAGCTGCACAGAGAGGAAGAGGACAGAGTCAGCCTTTGTAGAGAATGTTGGACCTATGCAAGGAGTGTATCAGCAGTGAATGCAGGTGATGCAAGGTGGAAAGGGGATCCTGCAATAAGGTAGAGGACATGGTATTCTGATGGACCCGAGTACTGGGATTGATGTGGCAACTTTGATAAAGATGAATCCCTGTCATTAGTGCAATAAGTTGGGGCACTGGAAGCGGGAATGTCCGCTTAATCCTCAAAATTCAGGGTTTACAGATCCCCAGAGTAACAACACCGTACAGCCACAAAATGTACAGAGGCCGAGAATGTAAAACTTTAATGTGCCCCAGGCTCCAGTAATGCAGGTTCCTCAAATCCCGATGCCACAACAAAATACAAATGGTCCCAGATTTAACTCAAATCAGGTCTAAAATCAAAATCAAAATTCTTTCCAAAATCAAGGTGCATTTCAATAATTCCCTATAATGGAAGCCTTTGACCTGTCGCAATGACGGTGTCTGAGGGGGAGGAGGATTGCGTGCTTGGCGCAACCCTAGAGGCAGAGCAGAGTGGTCCATTTGTAGAAGGTGAGGTGAATGGCCACCCCGTATCTTTTTTTATTGATAGTGGTGCTACCCGCTCAACAGTGAGAACAGTGAAAGTTCCATACCTACCCCTCTCGGGAAAAAGAATCCAAGCTGTAGGAGTCTTAAATAAACAAATGATGAGCCCCTTAACATAGGAAGTACCCATCAAAATAGGGTCCCTTGAAGAGAATCACCAGTTTGTGGTGTGTGATTCTAGTCCTGTAAGTCTTTTAGGATGCGATCTGTAGTGCAAATTGAATCGTATCTTTTCCTATACGCCTAAAGGTGTTAAGTTTCAAACTCATGATGAGGAAGTTGCCTTTAAATTGGCAAGAGATAGCTCCAATATTGGATTGTTCCCTATGGTGACAAATTATGACTTACCATCAGATCTTAGAGATACGGTGTAGCTTGAAGTCTGGGACTTTTCAGGAAAGCACGCAGGTCTCATCAAAGGCGTTGAACCTGCCCGCATTAAAGTAAAACCAAATGTTGAGTACCTAAGAACACTACAGTATAATCTGAGCCCCGAAACAATTGATGGGATCACTCAACAATACAACAAGGCAACAAGACATTTTAAAGAAGATAATTGGGAATCAATGTAACTTACCCATTACAGAAGCCTGGTGTTAAGTAACGCACAGTCCAAGACCTGAGAAAAATAAAAACCATTGTTGTTTCCTATTGACCCGTGGTACAGAATCCAGCTGTGATTTTATTTAAAATTCCTTGTGAGACTGAGTGTTTCACTGTCATTGATTTGTGCCAGGCCTTCTTCTCCATACCATTGCACAAGGAATGTCAATTCTTCTTTGCAATTCGGTTCTAGAACTGTGTGTTGGCATGGTGCCAAGTCCCACAAGGGTATACGGAGAACCCTTTAATTTTCAAACAAGATCCTTAAAAAGAATCTTGAGTCCTCAGTCATTCTCTGTAACTCACTTCTAGTGCAATATATTGATGACCTATTGGTTGTGTCAGATATGCAGGAAGCTTGCAAACAAGATACCATTGCCCTGTTGAACCACTTGGCTGAGAATGGACATAAAGTGTCCCAGAGTAAATTGCAGTACTGGCAGAAGGAGGTCGAGTATCTGGACATCATATTGAGAAGGCAGCTGGGAAGGTGTCAAAAGAAAGAATTTCGGCAATTCTGAAAATGAATCCGCCAACTACTCAGAGGGAAATCTGGATGTTTTTGGGAATAGTGGGCTACTGTCGCCAGTGGATACCCAACTTTTCCCTAGTGGCCAAGCCTTTATAGAGGCTGACACACAAGGATGTGTCTGATCCGGTACCTTGGGATAACAATTGCTTGATTGCCTACCTAGAGCTAAGAGAAAGTCTCTGTCGTGCCCGGCACTGGGAATGCCTGATTATAACAAAGCCTTTGTGCTCTTCTGCAGTGAGAGGGAGGAATGTGCACTCTCAGTGCTTACACAGTTGCACGGAAACATCCGAGGTCCAGTGGCCTACTTTTCTGCTACCCTTGATTTCGCTGCTTGGATGCCTTACAGCTGTGGTAGTGGTAGGTGTCAGCATAGAAAGATGTGAGAGTATTGTGATGGGTCATCCACTTACTGTGTTCTTTCCCCACTCTACTGAAATATTGTTGACTCGTACCCAACATTTGACAAACGGCCGCCTGGCCAGATATGAGCAGATCACATTGGCAGCAGAGATAATTACTTTGAAAAGATGTGCTACCTTGAACCCTGCCACACCGTTACCCCTTCCTGAAACAGAGGGTGAAGATGGAGAAGTAGAGCATGACTGTCTCAATGTCACTGAACTATGCACCAAGCCAAGACCAGACATTTAAGATGAGCCAGTGCCTGAGTCTGATTTCATACTGTTAGTTGATGGGTCTTGTTTGAGAGACCGGGAAAGAAATCTAAGAGCTGCCTGTGCAGTTTGTATAGTCTCAGACGTAGTTGAAACCTACTGACTTCGAGGAGTGTTCTTCGCACAAGTAGCTGAATTACTAGAGCATGTTGTGTTTCAGACCAGCTGAAAGTGACGATTTTCACTAATAGTCAGTATGGCTTTGGTGCGGTCCACAACTTTGGATAGCTATGGTCAGAAAGGGGTTTCTTCACGGTCTCCTATCAGAAGTGGGGAGTATGTGAACAAACTGCTTGAAGGATTACAGTTGCCTACCCAGATTGCAGTTGTGAAATGCTCTGCACATCACAGCGGAGATGAATATGTGACAGTGGGTAACAAGTATGCAGACAAAGTCGCAAGATACTGTGCTCATAGAGCTTGTACGTTCAATGGTGAATACTCAAATGAGACTACAAGTGAGACTAATTACTGCCGTGGCAGAGTGGATGACCTCCAATTGCCTTCAGTTGAACGCTACTAAAACGGAGGTATTGTTGGTAGGGAAGGACAGGAACCTCTGGAATGAGCAGTGGTGGCCAAGTGTGCTGGGAGACACTCCCACCCCTAAGAAGGCGGTCAAGAACCTAGGGGTTTGGATGGATCCCACCCTCAGTTTCCAAGAACATACTAAAAAAGTCACGGGCACTTGTTTTGGTCTTCTGCGAGGTCTTAAGCCATTGCTAAGGTTTTTTGACCCGCCTACACGCCAACTGATTGTCCAGTCTGCCATCTTATCCAGACTGGACTACGCTAACTCGCTCCTCTTAGGAGCCAATCAGGCTGAGGTTATGCGATTACAGCGTGTGCAGAACGCGGCTGCCAGAGCCCTCTTAGGGCTCCCACGTCACTGTTCCGCCACTGACGCCGTTCGGCGACTTCACTGGCTTCCGGTGACTAAACGGATCCAATTTAAGGCACTTTGCCTATCTTTTAAGATCCTGAAACTAGCCTCACCCAGCCTCCTTGCCAATATGTTAACCCCCTACGAACCCACGCGCGAGCTGCGATCCTCGGGGCAGTACTTAGTCACTGTCCCCCGGGTGAAGCGTGTCCGGGCCGGTGGTCGATCTTTCCACTACATGGCCGCTAAGCTATGGAATTCTCTGCCCCCTCAGATTCGCTGCTTAAATCACTTGTTGGTTTTCAGGAAAGCAATTAAGACCTTTCTCTTTTCACCAGCTTAGGCTGCCTGTTCTCTTTTCTTTTCCCGTTGCTTACCTGTTTCTCCTGTACTCTGCTACTCTCTGTGGTTGGCAGCGCCGGGACGCCTCTTTGCTGGGGCAGCTGCGCGCTATATAAATCTGGTTAACATATATAAATCTGGTTAACATAACAATTACAACTTTTTGTTAAAAACTGCTGATACATGGGAAAAGGTTAAGAGGTTGCAGGAGGAGGTGACAGAGGCATAACAGCAAAGTTGGGTGAGAGCAGTTTGTGTCCAAAGAGATAATGACATTTGGGTTTCAGCAGATAGAAGGCCTGTGTTGCCAGATAGTCTGTTGCCCCCAATGGTTAGGAATTATTATGGCGTGACTCATATAGGGAGGGATGCTATGGTCAGACTGTTTTGACAGACTTGGTTTAACCCCAGATTTAGATTGATGGCTGAAGTATTGTGTCACAGATGTGTTGTGTGCCAACAGATGAATATAGGGAAAAGAACTGCAGTGATACTGAGCCACATTGGAAGATCAGGTGGTCCCTTCAACAGGATGCAGTTGGACTTTATCAAAATGCCTGTGTGCAACTAACTGAGATATGTTCTAGAGGTTGTGTGCATCTTCTCCCATTGGGTTGAAGCTTACCCGACCAGGAGGAATGACATCTCACAGTAGCGAAATTGGTATTGAGGGAGCTCATACCAAGGTTTGGTTTCCCGACTTCTCTGGAGTCAGACTGAGGGACTCATTTCAACAATGAGGTCCTGAAAATGTTATGTGCAGCATTACAAGTGGAGCAGACTACATTGCAGTTATCGGCCAGAGGCTTCTGGCATCGTGGAACAAGTAAATGACACGCTGAAATCTAGACTAGCCAAAGTGTGTGATTCGATATCTTTGAAGTGGCCTGATGCTGTGCTTTTTGTGTTGATGAGTCTTCGCAGTATTCCTAATCGGAGGACAGGACTGTTCCCTTATGAAATAATCATGGGCAGAGCAATGAGACTGCCAGCTGTGCCAGCAAATGCGCTTGTGGACATTACAGATGACATGATTCTTGATAACTGCAAAGGACTGGCTGACGTGGTGTGTTCTGTCTCTCACTAGGTTAGAGTAGCCACAGCCCCACCACATCAGGAGCAGTGCCATGGCCTCAGTCCCGGTGGCTGGTTTTTGATGAAGAAACATGAGGAAAACGTGCTCGGAACCTCATTGGCGTGGACCTTACCAGTTCATCTAGGTTCAACTGCTGTCAGATGTGGAGGTCTCCCCAACTAGATCCATGCTGCCCATACTCGCAGAGTTAAAATTCCCCTTGATGATGTGATAGTATCTCTCCCAGTAGTGCCAGTCGTGACAGAGAGACAGCGGGAGCAGGTCAGACAAGCTGTCGGGGACTGAGAAGAGCCTGAAACAGCACATGTTCGATCTGAGGGGAGTCTGGATAAGCCAACATCTGAAGTTGAGATAAGAGAGTCTCGTCCTCTGGTGGTGAATGAGTCAGATTCAGACTCAGACTCTGACGCATGGGCTAGTGCTGTGGAAATGCAAGTGGGAACTGGAGACAGCTGGCCAAGAAAGCAGAAGAGAGAGAAACTGAGTCTTCCTGAGGGACATGTGCCCCACACTATTCCAGAGGATACTGAGGATTCTAGCCTGAGTGACAGTGAGAACGAAGGGCCTGCATAAAGGAGGTAAAAAAACAGCAAGGGTACCCTGCCGAAGGTACTCATCTCCTGAGTGGACATACTTAGCTGCAAATGACGGAGAGAGAGAATTGGAATAACAGTGAAAATTCAACTGAACCTCCTTGAGCTGAACTTTTGAATTTACTTTGCCCCTGAATGGACTGACCCGATTTGCTATTAATGTGGTCTCTGAACTGTGCACTTATTCGATACATTTTAACAGACTTTGTTAGGGAATTAAGAAGATTACTTAGGCTTGAGGCTGCTGAAGGAGGGTAAGGTTGTCATTTAGAAAAACACGGAGTAGGGCTAAGCAAGAATTTGTAAATAATTTAATTGCATATAATTTGAACTTTGTTTTGCCATTTGCACAGGTGGAACCTGACAGAGAAGACTCTGCTTCTGCTATTTTCCACCCAACGGTCTGATTGTAGAGAAGCTCTGGAAACTAACAACTATAGTAGGCGTGGGTACATAATTACAGCTGTGTTAGTAGCTGTAGTATTAATTGTTTTGCTTGTGGGATTGTATTCACCCACATCTTCTAGTTTAGTGAAGACTAAGCCTAAAACACTCCTTCCTATTGATTGTAGTTTGCATTCACTTGATGATAAAAAAATACATGTAGAGGCATCTAGAGGAGATTTTTCTTCAAATGCTTATATTAAATTACTTTATGAATACATCGACACTATGGATGCAAGGGACTGCTATGTATGCATGCAATTGCCTGCATCAGCTGTAGAAGGCATCATGTACCATCATATTCCTTTGACTTATGGTGTTACTTTTAGTCTTTTACTGAGCCTTTTCTATGGACAAGGTCATTTCCAGTATTATTTTTCACATTTATGTTTTCGTTTTTTCAGAAATTCCCATACTTGACATTTGAATCGTCGCCCCGGCCTTAACGAGATAGGAATAAATGAAAGGTTCTTTAAACCCACCATGATATCAGACACTGCCTATGATCACCGAAACAATTTGACTTGCATTTTGACAGATGTTGAGAAGAAATTAACTAAAGAAAATAAATTTAGTTGAAGACAGGAGGAGAAATATGGAATGCAAGTCAAAAGCAGAGAAGAACATTAAGAATCAACATAAGTGGGCTAGAGAAGAAATTGAGCATCTAGAGGCAGGAAATCAAGCAGTATTGACTTTGGATTGGAAACATAGAGGAAAATCTTCAGTTGACATTATATTCATGGGAAAGAGTTAATGTGATTACACATTTGAGGTTAGAGGAAATTGGGAATTATTTTTGGCAGGTAAAGATCCTGTGATTCCTGGAGTTTATTATATTTGTGGAGAACAGGCATATTTCAAGTTGCCCAAAGGATGGTATGGCATATGTTAGGTATAGTTTTCCCAAAAATCTATCATGTGGAACATTTTGATGATCCTGTATGGGAAGCGAATTCTTGACCTATACGAGGTGCTACTGCTGAAGAAGTAGTGGGAGACATTTTTAGTGCAATGATTCCATCTATAGGTGTGATCTTAAATAAAATAAATATTAAAAAGTTGTCTGTGGATAAACTGTCCACCAGTACAGCAGGAGCTTTATTGGTTGTATATACTGAAATTGTAGCTATGAGATCCATGGTTTTGTAAAATAAACTTGTGCTAGACATTCTCCGCGCCAAAGAGGGTAGAGTCTGCAGGATGTTGAAGGTCCAGTAATGCTGTGCCTACATCCCTGGAAAGAGTAAAGACTTGAAGGCCTATATCAAGAACATTTCTGGTCTGAAGGAAGATTTAAAGGAGTTAAAAGCAACAGGTGCGTGGGAAGCAATTGGAAATTAATTTAGTGCAGTAGGCAAATGGTTTGGAAACCTAGGAAGTGGAATATTGGGTTCCATTTTGAAGCCCCTTGTGATAATTGCTCTCTGTGCAATATTTCTAGTGGTGATCTATAAGGTGTATAAGAGTATACAAGCAAAAAGAGGAGTGAAAAGAAAGAGACCAAATTTAGAATTGAAGGAGAGTCAGTATAGACACTATGATGAAATGAAAAATCGGGAAGAGACCAGACGTAAACTTATGAAACCATGAGGTTTTGATTGGTTCAACTGATAACAGTCTTATCTGGATTGTGATGACTACAATCGCCATCAGAGGGGGGATTGGATCAGCGAAATTTAGGCCCTACCCCAACTCGTCACAGAAGTAATATATATGTGTACCTGACACTACATACTCTGTGTGCCTTAACTTTATTACTGTAAAGTGAAGCACCAAAAACGTATTACTGAGGTGTATTCATTGTAGAAACTAGAGATCTATATACGTGTGTTCTAACATTTAGCTTAACATGAAGATTTGTAGTTATTATTCACATTTACACTTGTATTTTAAGAGATACTGCATTTATTGAAAGTACGTTGCATATGTAATCATGAATAATTTATTCACCCTTTGCATTTATTCTGACATTATGCATGCACATATAATGATGAATTCAAAGTGCACACTGGAAATGATTAATTAAAGTTAGCTTGACTAGGCCTTTATTTCTTAACATGAAATGTATTTTTCCTTGTTTTTCCTGTTCTTTTCCTTTGCAGGTGCGTTTTCATGATTTCATAGTTGGAGAAAGGAGTATTGTGTATTAGAGATAGTGGACCTGAGAAGAGAAATCTTAGAAAGAACAGGACAGTTAGAAATGGGATCTCTGGTTGGCTGAGGCTTGCGCCAAAGCCAGGCAGAGACCACCACTCTAGTCAGGGCAAGGAAGTTACACGCCGAAGATAACCCCTGCTCACCCCCTTGGTAGCACGGCACGAGCAGTCAGGCTTATCCCGGAGGCAATGTGTAAAGCGTTTGCGCAACACACACACAGCACAACACCCAAGGCACACTACAAAAGGAACTCCACACAAGGTTATATAGAAAAATAGCCTTTGTATTATCATAAAACACATTAGAATAGTACTCACATACAATACACTGTGCCAACTGGCACAGGACAATATTTACATGGGATTATGTACACATGACAGGGCCACGTGGACCACTGTCAGAACCATCACTTAGTAAAAGGTAATAGATGTAGAATACCTAATAAATGTAGGACATATCAGAACCGTACAACCAGTAATCACTGGCAACCACTGTACTTAGCATCAGCCTGTAACATAAACCATATTATGCACAGCATCACATTAGGCGCAAAACCTTATGCGCCAACCTCACCAGCATAAACACATTATGCAATTATCTCTCCAGTCTAAACGCATTAGACCATAACATCCTAAGTATAAAGGAAATAATCTCAGGGGAAAATAACTCACAACCTAAACGCATTAGGAAGTAATAACCTCACAAGCATAGAAACATTAGGCAAAACCTCATAATCCTAGAAATACATTTAGAGGTATGAAACAGGGTGCGTAAACCATAGTAAATGCATCACATTTCCTAGCACCACATTTTAGGACAGAAATCACATTAGTACATACCTCACAGTAGAAAGAACCATAGCAGAGGTATAAATCACATTAGCCTATAAATCCTAGGAAAGAGGCTTCACTAACACCCAAATCACATTAGGGCCTGGCGCCCTATAAACCTAGCAGTCCCCTTGGCCAACTGGCCATCTCACCAGGGGCTCAAATGCCCTATGTCCAAAAGTCAGGGCGTGCTGCAAGGGCAGCGAGAGTCAAGGGTGCGCAATCTGCGCAGGCCTAAACGGTGCAGCTGGCACTAAGTGCTGCACAGCTGGGAATGTCAGGGGCACCGGAGTGCATCTCACTCCTAACTTCAACATGTCCCCTAAAAGAAAGAATAACCTAAACGTTGCAGCTGCCCACTACTTGCTGGGCAGCTGGAAATGTTACACGGAGGCCTGGGCTCTCAATGGCCCTCTGATTAACTATGCAAACGTTGCAGTTGCCCACTGTCAAGCGGGGCAACTGTAGCCAAAATGAAATGGGCCCTGGCACTCACTGTGCCCTTTGAACAGATAGGCAATACGTTGCAGCTGCCCTCTCGCAAGCGCGGCAGCTGTAGACAAGTGGCCACACAAAGGGGGGAGAGCATGGGCCCCTCTGGGCCCTTTTAAAATAATTATGCCCATCGTCGGAGCCACATGGGGCTCGAAAACCATCATGCCCCACGTTGGAGCCACACGGGGCTCTGACAATCATTAGCCAAACGTTGGAGCCACCTAGGCTCTAAAACAATTACGCCCCTCGTAGGAGCCACGCAGGCTCTAAAACAAACTATGCCCCTTGTTAGAGCCATCTGGGCTCTGAGGCAACTATGCGCCACGTTGGAGCCCCACGGGGCTCTAAAACAATTATACGCCAGGGTTGGAGCGGCCCGCTGCCAGACGGGGCCGCTCAGAACTAAACACGGTGCCTGGGACGGGCACCAAGAACACTCGTGAGGCCCCTACTCACCGGTGCCGGCGGAGAACTCCTCTCTCTCCCTCAAGGGCGGCTGGCTGTGGCGCGCTCTCCTTCGCCCGGTCCCTCTTCGCTGCTGGCGCCTGCGGGGCTCTCACTCCCTCACGGGAGCCCCGACTTACCATGCGCTATGCTTCACCCGGTCCCCCTCCTCGGGACCGGGACTTCAAGATGGAGCCCGCGAGGCTCCTTCACTTCCCGGTTCGGCCGCGCTGCCATTGGTCAGCCGGCCGGTAGGCCCCGCCCACAACCAGGCAACGGTGCCTGTCTTCCGGGTCGCATTTGGCAGCGGCCCGGCAACGTTTTTCTTCTTGGCTGCGGCAATGCGGGGTGGGCACCCGTTCAATTACTAACAGATAAACGCGCACAATGAGGGGTGGGCTCCCTCCTAATTTGAAATATAAAGCGGGGTGGGCACCCGCTCGTAATGGCATCAAGGGGGAATCCCTCACGTCGGGATTCCCTCCAACGAGGCGAACAGCATCGCGCTGCGCAGCCCACGCTCCTCCTCAGCTGGGCAATTAAAAATAGAGTGTTTACCAGGCGCTAGATGCAGCCCAAAGTCCTGGGTCCCAAGAGAACCTTTTGGCATCAGGGAGCAAGGCAGGGCCCAGGGAAGCAAGCCCTCATGGCAGCCCCCCCTGGGCCCCTGCAGCAGCGTGCCCCCGGCAGATTCACGTCCAAGCACAAGAACTGAACATTTTCATGGGGTCACAGCCCCTTCTTTTATACACCAAAATCCCTTTGTGACACAGCACAGGGCTGGGGAAAACCAGACGCAACTGGTTTGGGGAGCTTTGGAGCACTTTGTTTTGCTCAGCTCCTCTCTCCTTTCACAGGACAGGCTAGGGACATCAGACGCACCACAGGGGTGGAGCCAGCATTGTAGAGGGAAGGCACAGCCCTATTCAGACCCAGGTAGCACTCCTCCTCTCACTCTATGTGCAGATCTCCCTATTCAGCCCTGCGCTGACTCACCCTGCCCCTCCTGGAGTCACACACACCTCCCAGCCCCTGTCACTCACAAGCCAGACATGCAATTCACATCAGGCAGGCAGACACAGAGCACACAGAAATGCCAACTTCTAGAAGTGGCATTTCTCTACCAGTCACCATAAATCTGCGCACACCATTGCGCAGCATTTATTCTCACGAATTCAGACATACTAGACTTGACCACACTGCTCCTCACATAACAGGAATTACCACTGACACACTCATCCTCAATGCATTCCTATGGGAGGGCAGGCCAGTCTCACCAAACACGCACACAGCGCGCACGCACTTTACGCTGGGCCACAGTGCTAAAGTGCCCAGAGGCCTAAAATCACCAACACTACGCAGGGAAAAGGCTAAGGGACAGACAAAAAGTTCAGGGGTGAACCTGCCAAAAAGGGCCAGGTCCAACACAACCCCCTACCAGCCAAAACGCAGGGTAGACCAATCACCACCGTGATGGGCTTCCCTGCTTGGGGCGATAGAACACGGACGCGGGCCCGCAACTGCAGGGACACCCTCCGGTCCTACGCCATTTGGAACCCATCTAAGAGAAAAAAAAAAAAACGAGAAAAAAAAACTCAGGACCAACTAGGCTACCCCACCGGTACTCCTTAGTTGCCCACGGCCAGGACCAGGCCCTAGGCCACCCAGATGCCACTGGTCCTTGCCAATCCACAGAGTGGGGGGCAGTAACCCCTGGCATACAATAGCCATTCTCCACTCTCCCTCAGTGTAGTTCCAAACTACCACTGATCCTCCAACCTAGGGTCCGCACCCTCAGGCTGACCAGAGGTCACGGGCAAGAATGCCTCACCCTACCTCTACTTCTGGGGTTCCGCACCCTCCCAGGGGAAGCACCCACCAGAACACAACTCTCCCACCAGTTCAGGACCTCTCTCCATCAACTGGTCTACCACCTGGGATCCAAATTCACCGGATGCAGCGGGATCAGAGGCGAGGACTCCCTCCCTCTGCACCCCCTTCCAGACTCCGAAACCCTCCCAACTGGAGGGGTACCCCCTAGAAGGCAAACCGGCCAGGACACTGACTACAGTCGCCCTGCCGTCCAGATCCGGAAACACCGGCTACTGGCTCCCCAACCCAGGGACGTACCTCTTGGGTCTTATGCCTGGAAAACCAGGACTTCACAAGGGTGACACATCCCTAGCGTGTCGTGTGACAGTCTGCCTGGCGCAGAGCTCACGACCTCCTGTCCCTCTGACAGTGCGTGAAGATGCTCCAGGACAGAAGTGGCGCTCACCATGGTCAATCATTGGCGACTCAGCCCTTCTGGCTGGCCCCTGACCCACTGGTCCCCACTGGGGACTCTTTCCCCCTCTCAACCCTCGAAACCGGACCCCACCTGCGTTCAGGGGGGTACTACCTCACAATTGCCCGGAGAACCAGGACTTCCTGGGAGCACATATACTCTCCCGAGGGTGACACCTCACTAATGTGTCATGTGACAGTCTGCCTGGCGCAGAGCTCACGACCTCCTGTCCCTCTGACAGTGCGTGAAGATGCTCCAGGACAGAAGTGGCGCTCACCATGGTCAATCATTGGCGACTCAGCCCTTCTGGCTGGCCCCTGACCCACTGGTTCCCACTGGGGACTCTTTCCCCCTCTCACCCCTCAAAACTGGACCTCTGCACCCTCCCAACTGGAGCGGTACTGCCAGACACTAGAACTGCTGGAGGTCTGATTACAGGCACTCCCAGCTCACCTAAAGCGGGAAAACCACCTCGAAGAACGGTCCAACAGGACAGACTAGGCTCCCTACCTGGTGTTCCCTCATGGAACCAACCAGTACTGGAGACTGAGGTGCGGGCACTTCGGGACCCAGCCCAATCTCACTCCTTCTCCTGCGAGACAGGATGTGAGTCCCTACAACCTCCTCACTATAAGGGTACCTAGCTGGGCTACTCTGAACCATCTTAAACCGCTGGGGTTATCGAGACACCTGCACCATTCTTCTAGGGTCACTCCCCAACACGGAAAACAACCAATCACTCGAACATCCAGTGCATCACAACATTCATCCACACTCCCCCCACAAGACTGGTGAGACATATTCTTACTGCCCCTGAATCTCAACCTGCCCCCTCCTTAACCGGGAACCAGGTACCATCCTCGGGGAACTGGGAATGGGACATCCTGCACTGGACTACATATCGCTGCCACCACTGGATCCCACCCATCTGGGCATTCCAGAAAACTTACACCGCACTTAGGGGATGATCTACCCTCCCGAGCTAGTGACTCCATGCCAATTAAGTTACCACTGTAGGCCAACCCTAGAAATAGCAGACAGCACAGGGGCAGTAACAACTCCTTCAGCTTCAGGCCAACCCAAGGACTAGCAGACAGTACAGGGGCGGTAACAACTCCTTTAGCTTGCGCTGCAGGCCAACCCCATAAATAGCAGTCTGCACAAGGGCAGTACAAAACTCCTTCCGCTTCAGGCCAACCCCATAAATAGCAGTCTGCACAAGGGCAGTACAAAACTCCTTCAGCTTCTCTGGTTTCTGTCCTTGGCAGGACACCCAACTCATAGTGCAACAAGAACACACATTTCAAAAATGAAATGACACTTAAACAAACTTAGAACAATAATCCCCAACATGTGACTATCTAAAATGCAGAGTTTTGTAGTGCAGCCAGTTGTCGCTGCGGTACAGCGCGAACGCAAGTCCTATCCCACCGCTGCTCACCAAAGTTAGAAATGGGATCTCTGGTTGGCTGAGGCTTGCGCCAAAGCCAGGCAGAGACCACCACTCTAGTCAGGGCAAGGAAGTTACACGCCGAAGATAACCCCTGCTCACCCCCTTGGTAGCACGGCACGAGCAGTCAGGCTTATCCCGGAGTCAATGTGTAAAGTGTTTGCGCAACACACACAGCACAACACCCAAGGCACACTACAAAAGGAACTCCACACAAGGTTATATAGAAAAATAGCCTTTGTATTATCATAAAACACATTAGAATAGTACTCACATACAATACACTGTGCCAACTGGCACGGGACAATATTTACAGGGGATTATGTACACATGACAGGGCCACGTGGACCACTGTCAGAACCATCACTTAGTAAAAGGTAATAGATGTAGAATACCTAATAAATGTAGGACATATCAGAACCGTACAACCAGTAATCACTGGCAACCACTGTACTTAGCATCAGCCTGTAACATAAACCATATTATGCACAGCATCACATTAGGCGCAAAACCTTATGCGCCAACCTCACCAGCATAAACACATTATGCAATTATCTCTCCAGTCTAAACGCATTAGACCATAACATCCTAAGTATAAATCACATTAGGAAATAATCTCAGGGGAAAATAACTCACAACCTAAACGCATTAGGAAGTAATAACCTCACAAGCATAGAAACATTAGGCAAAACCTCATAATCCTAGAAATACATTTAGAGGTATGAAACAGGGTGCGTAAACCATAGTAAATGCATCACATTTCGTAGCACCACATTTTAGGACAGAAATCACATTAGTACATACCTCACAGTAGAAAGAACCATAGCAGAGGTATAAATCACATTAGCCTATAAATCCTAGGAAAGAGGCTTCACTAACACCCAAATCACATTAGGGCCTGGCGCCCGATAAACCTGGCAGTCCCCTTGGCCAACTGGCCATCTCACCAGGGGCTCAAATGCCCTATGTCCAAAAGTCAGGGCGCGCTGCAAGGGCAGCGAGAGTCAAGGGTGCGCAATCTGCGCAGGCCTAAACGGTGCAGCTGGCACTAAGTGCTGCGCAGCTGGGAATGTCAGGGGCACCGGAGTGCATCTCACTCCTAACTTCAACATGTCCCCTAAAAGAAAGAATAACCTAAACGTTGCAGCTGCCCACTACTTGCTGGGCAGCTGGAAATGTTACACGGAGGCCTGGGCTCTCAATGGCCCTCTGATTAACTATGCAAAAACGTTGCAGTTGCCCACTGTCAAGCGGGGCAACTGTAGCCAAAATGAAATGGGCCCTGGCACTCACTGTGCCCTTTGAACAGATAGGCAATACGTTGCAGCTGCCCTCTCGCAAGCGGGGCAGCTGTAGACAAGTGGCCACACAAAGGGGGGAGAGCATGGGCCCCTCTGGGCCCTTTTAAAATAATTATGCCCATCGTCGGAGCCACATGGGGCTCGAAAACCATCATGCCCCACGTTGGAGCCACACGGGGCTCTGACAATCATTAGCCAAACGTTGGAGCCACCTAGGCTCTAAAACAATTACGCCCCTCGTAGGAGCCACGCAGGCTCTAAAACAAACTATGCCCCTTGTTAGAGCCATCTGGGCTCTGAGGCAACTATGCGCCACGTTGGAGCCCCACGGGGCTCAAAAACAATTATGCGCCAGGGTTGGAGCGGCCCGCTGCCAGACGGGGCCGCTCAGAACTAAACACGGTGCCTGGGACGGGCACCAAGAACACTCGTGAGGCCCCTACTCACCGGTGCCGGCAGAGAACTCCTCTCTCTCCCTCAAGGGCGGCTGGCTGCGGCGCGCTCTCCTTCGCCCGGTCCCTCTTCGCTGCTGGCGCCTGCGGGGCTCTCACTCCCTCACGGGAGCCCCGACTTACCATGCGCTATGCTCAACCCGGTCCCCCTCCTCGGGACCGGGACTTCAAGATGGAGCCCGCGAGGCTCCTTCACTTCCCGGTTCGGCCGCGCTGCCATTGGTCAGCCGGCCGCTAGGCCCCGCCCACAACCAGGCAACGGTGCCTGTCTTCCGGGTCGCATTTGGCAGCGGCCCGGCAACGTTTTTATTCTTGGCTGCGGCAATGCGGGGTGGGCACCCGTTCAATTACTAACAGATAAACGCGCACAATGAGGGGTGGGCTCCCTCCTAATTTGAAATATAAAGCGGGGTGGGCACCCGCTCGTAATGGCATCAAGGGGGAATCCCTCACGTCGGGATTCCCTCCAACGAGGCGAACAGCATCGCGCTGCGCAGCCCACGCTCCTCCTCAGCTGGGCAATTAAAAATAGAGCGTTTACCAGGCGCTAGATGCAGCCCAAAGTCCTGGGTCCCAAGAGAGTCTTTTGGCATCAGGGAGCAAGGCAGGGCCCAGGGAAGCAAGCCCTCATGGCAGCCCCCCCTGGGCCCCTGCAGCAGCGTGCCCCCGGCAGATTCACGTCCAAGCACAAGAACTGAACATTTTCATGGGGTCACAGCCCCTTCTTTTATACACCAAAATCCCTTTGTGACACAGCACAGGGCTGGGGAAAAACCAGACGCAACTGGTTTGGGGGAGCTTTGGAGCACTTTGTTTTGCTCAGCTCCTCTCTCCTTTCACAGGACAGGCTAGGGACATCAGACGCACCACAGGGGGTGGAGCCAGCATTGTAGAGGGAAGGCACAGCCATATTCAGACCCAGGTAGCACTCCTCCTCTCACTCTATGTGCAGATCTCCCTATTCAGCCCTGCGCTGACTCACCCTGCCCCTCCTGGAGCCACACACACCTCCCAGCCCCTGTCACTCACAAGCCAGACATGCAATTCACATCAGGCAGGCAGACACAGAGCACACAGAAATGCCAACTTCTAGAAGTGGCATTTCTCTACCAGTCACCATAAATCTGCGCACACCATTGCGCAGCATTTATTCTCACGAATTCAGACATACTAGACTTGACCACACTGCTCCTCACATAACAGGAATTACCACTGACACACTCATCCTCAATGCATTCCTATGGGAGGGCAGGCCAGTCTCACCACACACGCACACAGCGCGCACGCACTTTACACTGGGCCACAGTGCTAAAGTGCCCAGAGGCCTAAAATCACCAACACTACGCAGGGAAAAGGCTAAGGGACAGGCAAAAAGTTCAGGGGTAAACCTGCCAAAAAGGGCCAGGTCCAACAAGGACGATTTAACAAGCAAAAGAAACCTCCTATTCATCACGTATCAGGAATGAAGGTGCCTAAGGTTAACTTGGTCGTTCGAGCTCTGTGGGATGGGAAAATCAACAGATGTTGCAGATGCACACTGTGAGAAAGAGGAATCATTGGGGTTTTGGTGACATGCTAAGAGATATGGATACTCTTGGAACTTTCTAGTTTTAATTAGTATTCACACTGGTAGACTCTAGAGCAGATCCCTTTCGACTTTCAGTGGTACAGACCTCGCTGCTTCATTTTGTCCTTACGAGTGTGTAGCTTCATACTAAACACTGATTTCTCTTTCCAGAAGACTTCTACTGGAGTATTCACTATGCTTACACCTTCCTTCTTTTATTCCCGAATCCTTTAAGAACCTTTGTTCTAAACCATTCTTATTCTAGCCCTCAGACTGGATTAGATGAACTTTAAATCTGTTCATGTTTAGAAAGGAAGATCAGAACTCCAATTACTGTTACTTAGCATCTGTATTGCTGTGACTGTATACTGTGTATGTCTTATGCTACTGAGACTGAACCTATTCCGGCGTTTCAGATTGCCAGTTATGATTTTGTATCTTTATAATGTGCCCTTGATATGCACTTGTATTGGACTGATTACAAAAATGTAATAAATCTACTAAACATTATCTACTGATTCCTGGTCCTCATTATGTGGTCAAATGGGCTACACAAAAAGTTAAACTGTAAATTTGATGTTAACTTCCTTGCCTCTCAGTCAGCTAAAAGGATCTAGGGAATGAAGACTAACCACTGCTTCTATGGACACCCTCACTATCCTGCTTCATGGGGCACTGCGTTGGGATTAATCATAATCCAGCGGTTTGCATACTTTCTACAGTTGTGGAACCCAGGGAATATATCCTTGGGTCTGCATTCAGACTTAAATAGTTCACAGTAAGTGTGCTCTGTATCAAAGCAGTAGAACATATCCACCATCCAGCTTGCAACCCTAGGAGGGCTGATCAACATTGAGTTAATGGCGATTTGCTTATGATCCATCAATGTGGCCCATCTCAGCAAGTTGGAACATGGTAATAATGAAGCATCTACAAACTCCAAAATGAAATCAAGCAGTCAAGCCTTAATAGACACACTCTGCCTCAAGGACCTTTTAAACCCCTTCTCAGAATGAACAGTCCCCAGACAGCACCATACTGTACAAAAGTCATTCAATTTAGAACTGCACCTCCTACTTGATGCAGGACAGGATGGATCCTTTCTATGCAGTCTAACAAGGAAATGTTACCTGCAGAGCACAGGATTAGTGAAAGACTGGTAGAATTGAGTCCAGCGAATGTTTCTAATAAGCCACAAAATGACTCACTTCGCCTCAGAAGAGGTTTCCTACTGGACACTGTTGTTCACTCGCCCCCTCGTCCCCCATCTTAGGACACAACTCCATGGTAGTCAGCAGCCTTGGAGGTGTACTACACAGTCGGATTAATGGCTGGAGTACACTGCCACAACTGAGTCTGTGGTAATGGAAAAAATGCTGAGATGAGCTGTTTCAATTATCTTACCTAGTCTTGGCAACAAATTCCTCATCCACAAGTACATCCTGCAATTAGTACACCTCAGAACCCTTCCAACACTATTGTGTATGTTGGTAAAGTATAACCAATACTGCCCGGCATTGGTTTTACTTTTGACGTTAAGCATGAAGCAATCTGACACGGTACTCACTGGAATGCATCCACTGTATCCAGAATCTAACGGGGCATAGTTCATTCAGTAAAAGGCACGATGGGCAACAGATACCAGGTAAGACAACCTCATAAGACTAAGACCCATCCTGTGTGTATGAGCTAGCAACTGCATCCAGATCAAAACAGGCAGCAATACTTTAACAAATCAGGCAACCAGAAAACAGCAAAACGAAGGAGGAATATTTTAGGAACAATTCTTCCATCACCCCTTTTAAGTTAAGTAGTTAGAGGTTACTTAGACAACATGTCCACCCTCTCCTCAAGAGCACAAATATATGTGTCCTCACTCATTTAGGACTGCTAAGGATGAGGATGCCTAGTGTAGTGTCTTGTAGATATGAATGCATACAGTTAACGGTTGCACTTTGAAGAATAAAGGCGTGCACTACAGAGCTCCATGTGTGGCGCAGTCATTTGCATGCTTCCGGGCTGGGGAGGATGCTACAACTGGAGACGAGCTAGGGGATCGGTAACCTGAAATAACAAGAGTGCTCTCCCTGAGAGTTTGCCGAGGTCCAGAAGACTGCTTGTGCGTGCCACGTGCGCCTGAGTCAAAGCAAAACAGTCGAAGGTTGGTGTATGTAGAGTCAAAGCACCACTCCAGTCAGTGCAAGGCTTTCAAAGAAGGTGAAGGTCCTGCGGAAAGTTAAGTCACAGTCAGCATGAAACCTGTTGGTACAGCCAAAAGAAGAGGTACTGCGCCATAACATAGCACAGAGCCAGCATACATACAGTACGATAGCGCTAAAGGCAGCGACAACAGATACAGAGAAGCACAAAAGGCCGCGATAGCCAGGTACAAAAGTGTACCAAAAGCAGAAGCATCTAGGTGCCAAGAAATGCTAAAGAAAGTGGAAACCAGGTGCAATGCAGAAAGTTGAGAAAGGTGACGACCATGCACATGAGACAAAGCAGTCACTCACCGCCAAAGAAGAAAAAGAGTCCGTACGACATCAGATCAACCATGACGACACTGATGCAAGCACATAGCTCGGGCTTAGAGATGGTATGAATGGAGCATGTCCCAGCAGGCAGTAGACAGCGCCAGAACGAGCCCGGCTCTCGACAGCAGGAAGTTACACAAGTGGTTATGATGCTGCCATGTTCTTGAAACTGCCGCTTCCATTTGATACCACCAAAAAACAGAATATTGGCAGCAGATGGACAGCCTGGATTAAAACATTTGATGATTTAATTGACGCACTACAAGAAACAGATGACAGAAAAATCATCAAATACCTAAAGAACCTTGCAGGTGATGGAGAGAAGCAAGCGATAAAGAAAATGCCCCAAGCTGATGAAATATCTTATAGTCAGATTAAGGCTGCATTAGAAATCAAGTTCAAACCAATGCCGAACATCGACTATGAAAGGTAGCTGGGTTTCTAATGCAGTTGCCACGGTGGTCCCACAACGGCCCACTAGGTTGGCTAGGGAATCCCCGTCCAAACCCTGGTTTAACCCGGCCCTTAAAGCTTTGAAGCATGAATGGAAGACCCTTGAGCGGGCCTGGCGCAGGGGCGGATACTGCCCGGCAGCCAAGCGGAAGCTCAGAGATAAGCAAAAAATATACTATGCAGCCATTACGCTGGCTAAAGGGCAATTCTACTCAGCCCGTATTGAATCAGCCAGTAACAACTCTAAAGAAATCTTTGCGATCGTTCAGAGTTTCACGTCCCCCCTGGCCCAAGCTAGTGTGTCGTCACCTTCACCTACCTGGTGCAACACTCTCTCTTGCTGCTTTAGGGATAAGATCCGGACTATTCAGGCGGCATTCACCCCCTGTGACATCAGAATTGAGGCATCTTTGGAGTGTCAATCTGCTGACCCTGATCATTCCCTGTCTGTATTTAGGCCAGTCGACCCCCCGGAATCCCTTAAAATTCTCAAGGGTCTAAAGTCTGGTTCGCCCTCGGATCCCTGTCCTGCTAGGCTATTGGCAGCGGTGGCAGTGGTCGCGAACACAGAAGTGAATACCATCATTAACATGTCTCTCCAGAAAGCGGTTGTACCACAGGCTTGGAAGCAGGCTAAGATCTTGCCACGTCTAAAAAAGCCGTCGTTGGACCCCCTTAGCCCAGGGAACTACCGGCCTATCTCCCTCCTTCCTGCTTTGGCTAAGGTGTGTGAGAAGGTGGTTAATAAACAGCTCACGGAATTTGTGGAAAGGGAGGCGCTCCTGCATCCAGCCCAATCAGGGTTTCGGGCGTCTCACAGTACAGAATCAGTTGTGGTTGAGGTGTCGGAGGCCATCCGTGAGTGTCTGGACGCCGGCGGGAGAGCTGCATTAATTTTGCTGGGCCTCTCGGCGGCGTTCGATACGGTCCCGCACTCACTTCTCCTGGCGGGATTGGCCAGGATCGGTGTGTCGGGTGCCGTTTGGGGCTGGCTCAGGTCCTTTTTGGAGGGACGGGTTGAGCAGATCTGGGTCCCACCGTCCTCCTCCTCCCCTCAGTCAGTGACAACTGGAGTCCCCCAGGGATCCTCCCTTAGCCCCCTTCTTTTTAATATCTATGTCACTCCTCTGATTTACCTGGCGGAGGAGTTGGGGGCCAAGGTGATGGCCTATGCTGACGACACCCAGCTGCTTTTTACCTGGGACAAAGATGTGGATTCTGTCTTACTGGTTCAACATTGCTTATCCTCTATTTTCAAATGGCTGGCGGAGGCGCAGCTTAAGTGCAATGAAGAGAAAGAAGTCCGAGATCTTGTTATTTGGTAAATTCTCCCTTAACTTCAGAGAGCAGCTCTGGCCTCCTGAGTTCCCATTGCCTACTTCCACAGGGAAGCCTGCTAAAAATCTGGGGGTATGGTTCGATGAGAGTCTCTCTTTCTCGACACACATTAAGAAGTTGGCTGGCTGCTGTTTCGGCCTGCTTAAAACTCTCAGAAGATTTTTCCCCCTTTTACCTCAGGCGGCGAGGAAAACGGTCACTTGTGCACTGATTCCGTCACGGCTGGATTATGCCAACGCCCTTTATGCTGGCATTCCGGGCTACCTGTTGAAGAAGTTACAGGTGGTTCAAAATACGGCAGCCAGACTCCTTTTGGGCATTTCGGCTAGGAACAGTGTTCGTCATCAGTTGCGATCTCTCCACTGGCTCCCCATGGTGGATAGAGTTAAATTTAAATCACTAGTTCTGGCCCATCGTGCTCTTCATGGCTGCGGTCCTCTCTACCTGCAGAGACGTTTTTCCTTTTATGTTCCTGCGCGATCCCTGCGATCCTCGTCCCTACGCTTTGCCCAGGTTCCTCGTTTCAAGTTTCAGAGGCTAGGGGGCAGCTCTTTTGCGGTGAAGGCTGCTGTTGCCTGGAATGCCCTTCCTCTTGCCCTGCGTACTATCCAGGACCCAGTGGCCTTCAACAGGAAACTGAAAACACATCTTTTTTCTTGAATCTCATTCTCCACACCCCGCTAGGCATCGCGCCGGGATACTCATGAGTAGCTGTGCGTGTTACAAATTCATGTAACAACATAACAACATCTTCAACAAAGCCAGACAGCAAGCTGGAGAAACAATGGATGAGTTTGCTGAAAGACTTTAGGCCCTCATAAAGCTTCGCAAGTTCAATGGATTCAATGATCCATCTCAGAGTCATCGATGGCTGCCCTTCCAACTCGTTCAGATGATGTACGCTGCGTGAGACATTTAGTCGGGAGAGAGTGCTCATGGCTGCGAGAGCAAAAGAACATGCTGATCGACAAGCTGCTGATATGGAAGCTGGAGTAGCCCACAGTGTATGAGCATTGAACATGAAAAGTAAGCAGACGCAAGGTAAAGGGCCATTGTGTGATGTCTCCGAGGAATAGAAATTGTGTTTCCAATGCTGATTCTACTTTCTGCACGAAGGTAAATGTCCCGCCATTGGACAAACATGCAAAGGTTGAGGGAAAAAAAGCCATTTTGTAATGGTTTGCAAAGCAAAAGAGAAACCAACTACGTCACATTGAGAGAAGAAAATGGATGCCAGGAAGTTCCAGAAACCCTCTAGCCACGCCCACAAGACCAAGCGGCGACACCAATTGAGGCAAGTAGTAACTAAACAAGATCGATCATCATTTAATTCATCTTCCAAAGGTTCCTCAACGTCATTGTCGAGCGACAGTGAAGAAGATGGCTGTGCAATGATGATGGTGACTGGTGAACGACGTGAGCACATGGGTTTGGTTTCATGTGGAGAAGAGTCCAAGTTCAAGCGAGATCGCCACGTGAAACAACCAAGTTCCTTTGAACATTGTCCTGATATCACACTAAGGATGAATGGTTATTCCATACCTTTTATTATCGCAGTGGTGTATCGATAAACATCATACTGGCAGAAAAGTACAATGAACTGTTGCCAGTGCCCCGTCACACACCTTTGAAGACAAAGGCACACATATGGGCTGCCTTCATGCCATTGCAAAGTCAAGGATCATTTGTTGCAACCATGCAACACAAGAAGACGGATGTGTAAGCACTGATTCATGTTCTTCAAGGTACTTTGTCAAGTGCATGTTTACTCTGTTTCAGTACTGCTGCTGACCTGGGTCTGATTTCCATTAACTATAACATAAATGCACATGCAGACATAGTAAATCTGTTCCCATCGTTTCATGGGTGAGGAAAGCTTAAGACAATGAAAGTCCTACTTCATATCAATAAGGACATTCGTGCTATTGCTCAACAACATTGTTGAATTGCTTTTCACTTGCACGAAGCTGTTGAGAAAAAACTGGAAAAGCTGTTAAAGCATGACATCGTTGAACTCTTTACAGGTCCGCCACCATAGTTTTCACCCATAGTGGTAGGGCCCAAAAAAGACAGTGGAGGTGCTGTTCACTTCCGTGCCCCAAGCTTACAAGGCAATTGAGAGGCAGGTCCCCACATTTCAGACATGATTACACAGCTGAATGGTGCCAAAGTCTTTTCTTGTTTTGATCTGAATAAGGGATATCATCAACTCAAATTAGAGGAAAACTGCAGGTTCATTGTCACCTTTTCAACTTATATTGGTTTATTCAGATATAAAAGAGAAAGTTTTGGGGTGTAGTCAGCTGCAGAACTTACTCAGGACATAATTTGCCGCATTATACAGCCTGTCACATATGCCTTTAATTATAGTGATGATATACTGGTATTTGGGGCCACTCGAAAAGAACATGAAAAATTTCATACACAAGTATGCAGCTTGCTGGCCGACGCTGGTCTAACTTTGAATGCAGAAAAGTGTGAGTTTCACAAAACAAAACCCAAATTCTTTGGGCATGTTTTCTATGAAAACGGGACGACACCAGATCCGGCTAAAGCACAAGCCTTATCGTCCACTACTCCACCACAATATGTGACCATGCTGTGATCATTCCTTGGATTGGCCAGTTACTGTTCCAGGTACATTCATGATTTAGCCACAATCAGTGCCCAGTTGAGAGACATGACAAATAAGAACGCTGTCTTTAAGAAAATCAAGCATGCAGTTGACAATGCTACTGAAATGTCCTATTTTGATCCAAAACTTCCTACTGAGATTGTAGTACATGCCAGCCCATTGGGGTTAGGTGTGGTCCTTTCCCAGCACAGTGGACACGACAACGGTCAAAGACACATTGTGGCTTATGCAAGCAGGAGTCTGTTGCAGACCGAACGTGTCGCCACCAAGAGAGCTCTTTGAGACCGAATGTGGTTTCCTTGCCTTGATGAAAGAGTTGAAAGAAAATTAAGGGCCTGTCATTTGTGCAACTGCTTGTTTCCCATAACAACGCAGCCTCCATTAGTTATGTCTGACCTCCTGAAGAAGGTGTGGGAGAGGATTGCAGTTGATTCCTGTGGACCCCTTAACAATGGACATCATCTAATGGTAACTGTTGATGAGTACTCACTATTTCCCCTTGTGGAAGACCTATTGACAACTACACATGATAAAGTCATCGGGACATTAAATTAAATTTTTGCAACATGGGGTGTCCAATGGCACACCGTTTAACAGCCGGGAGTTTGAAGATTTTCTCACTAACATGAATGTTAAACATCGGAAAAGTTAGGATGGCGGAATTACCACTCCGCGGAATTCAATGGAGTGAAAAAAAAAACTCAGCGAACTCTGCCTAAATTCGCGCAAGCAGGCGGAGTTGTGCTTGGCCACCTGTTCACGCTGGTTGGTGTGATTAGCAAGCTCCGCCTAGCAATGGACGTGCGAATGGCACCACTTGACCGCCCACATTTTTAGCAAAGAGGAGGTGGTTGCAGTAGTTTTTTTGTGCAGCGCCACCTCCCCTCCATGTTAGCAGCAGGCAGAAGGCCCGGGAGTGGGTATGGCCTGCTGGAGCATTGGCTACTGTGGGGGAGGATGCGCAGTTGCGTTCGCCAAAGCACTGGGGTTCGGCTCATCCAGAAGCAGCTGACTGACTGCTCAACCTGCTGGGCATCCAGGCTGTGGGGCTTGGTGAGTACTAGTAATTAATGATTACTAAGTTGTTATGTCCTATCCTATAATGCTAATTTTGTTTTCCAAATGGCATGCTGCTCACACTCAAAGGTAAGTTAAGTTCACGTAATGCAACATTATGAATATTATGGGATACAATTTGAGAGAGCCAGGTGCTTGGTGCTGTCACTAAGATAATGGTACTGTGGTAGTAGTAGTAATATATTATGGGTGAGTTAGCGTTCTATGTGTCTTTCTTTTTATAGCATTTACACAGTGCCAAGCAACCTCACAGTGATATAGTATGGAAAATATCCATCTATGCATTAAAAAGGGAAACTGATTAAGTTGGCCCATCAAAGGAGGTCAGATTTGTGAAGCAAATATCAAGTATTTCCAAATGTAGTTTAGGAAATTCGGAACAGGGCTTAGGTAAGGTTTCAGAAATTAGGAATAGGTCAACTTGATGATTTAGGCATTCTCTTTTAGAAAAGTGTAATGTCAATATGTTACTGCATTTGCCTATGCCTGTCAAAATATTTTCTAGGAGATTAACAGTACCACTAATCTATTTTTGCTATCTTCTTTATTACTTCAGCACCCAAAGGCAACAAGAGGGCATTAGAAGGTCAGGTTTAGGAGGGTGCCACCACCAGTGCCACGGCTGGTGAAAGTTCCACCACCAGCGCTGCAGCGGATGGCTCTGCTGGCCCCAGTAAATTCTACTTAATATTGTTTATTTCTCTAACTTTCATCTCTCCCCATTAGATATATTTTTCCTTCTTTCTGTTATACTGTGACTTTTTTTTAAATGCTAGTCGTTCTATTTAATGTTTATTCTTGTTACTTATCCCTCCCTGCATTATCCTTTTTCTATATTACTTGTTTCTGTAGCTGACTTTCTTCTGTGTCTACTAATCTGTAACTTAAGCTTTCTTCTGCTTGGTTATGCTATGTCTCTCCCCTAACTTTATACCCTGTTGACTGGTTCTGTAAGACTAAGACACTAGATTAGATAGTCTACTGTGAAGATTGCAGAATTTGCAGACCCAAGCAAACTCTTCTATGCTTGTTTGTTGAGAAAGCTTTCTATTTCTTGCTCATGCTCAAATGACAAAGAGAGTGGCCATGGTTAAGGTGCCCCCTCCCCCCCCATGCTGTGTTGTATGTATTATCATTCAGAAACCCAGCAGTTTCGATGACAGTGCAGCATGGCAAGAGAGTAGTATGAGGACGGTCCCATTGCATTTGCCAACCAAAACCATATGTCCTTTATTGACCAATTTATTCTACCCCTTCACTGCGCTTTAACTGACTTACAGTCATCGTATCTCTGCCCTTCCATTACAGCTGGCTTCACTACTGGCTTTTCTAGCATTGTCAAACAGCAAAATGCCCAAAGTGATATTTTAGATGGAAGAGGAGATACTGCAAACTGAACTGCAGTCATGTGTTACTGTTGTATTTTACTTTACAAAAAAATAAAAAGGGGAGGTGTATCTGGCATCTAAACTGTGTAATGTTTTTTCTAGCCGCACAGTGACGGGGCCAACAGCACCAGTGCTCCAGCAGCAGCTGAAGGGGGTCTCTGCAGGGGCAGGGACGGGCAATAGTAAGTCACTTTGCTAGGTTATTGACAATTACTTGTATACCCACTGTATTTGTTAAGTGAGGCAGATCCCATCCATCATTCACCCATGACCTCCCTGCCCATGGGACTTCACGAGTCGCGACCCATGGGCTATGACCCCATCCAACTGCAGCATGGTTGAATCCGGCTCTGCAGTGTTGGCTGTGCAATGTGCGTCTGCTTCTGTTAATGTAGCATTTACAAAGCTTTCAATGGATTGTAAACCACAATGAAAACAAGGTGTCTTTCTCTTACCTCGCAGTGCCCACTCAGTCACTTACCTCCTAAGACAGCACTCCTTTATTCGTTCCTAAGTTCTCCTGTCCTAGCCTACCAGAAATATTGGAAAAAAACATGCGCCACATGTTACGGGACAAGTGTTTCATATGGCTTCCTTAATAGATTTACGCCTGTCCAAATTTTACATTCATCAACTTTCAGTTTCAGCTACGGTGACTGGCTAAGCCTAAGCTACATCATCAGTGAAGCTCCCTATCCCCCCACTATTCTATAGCAAAACCTATACAGTACCTACCCGGCATTTTCCCTGTACCTTACCCTGCTGCAGCAGACTAAGGGCCTGATTTTTAGAGTTTGGCGGAGGGAGTTACTCTGACACAAATGTAACGTACATCTCGCCCGTCGTATTACGAATCGTAATATGGCAGACGGCATATCTGTAATGTTTGTGACAGAGTAACTCCTCCGCCAAACTCTAGTCTAAATCAGTCCCTAAGTGAAGTTTCCTTCACTTACTGCTGAGTGAATGTATTTGATATAAATAATTTGTGTTTGAGGGTGAGGCCAGGAAATAAAGTGGGATTAAGTGTCTGTGATTTTGTGTTTTGCGGATGGAATACTCTGTGACGAACGTGGCACATGCCCAATAAAATCTATATATTCTGATCCTTTCCCTTTACTGCAGTGCATCGTTTTTACTTACAGCAGACAAGATATTTATTATCCGCATGTTATACATGACGTGTGCGACATAATATTAATCATCTGCCATTTTGGAGTCAGGGTAGAATTGAAAGGCATTTGGAGAAGAGCAGGGCCATTGTAATCAAAGATAATTTTTTGTCCATTGCAGCTGCCCCATCTGCAGACTGCAGAGAGTAGAAAACTTGTACCCGATGCGCGACCTTTCAGTCATTCAGCACAACAAGAATAGAATACATGTACTACATATTGGACGATGCCTTACACATTTAGTTATTTATTTTATTTATTTTTTCCAGATAAAGTATCTGTGTGGTATATTTTTTTTAGGAAATCCCTAACAAGAAACAAATAATCACTCTGTTTTTTAATCTTATGCTGCCTCCTTTCAGCCACTCAGTGCTTTTATGTGAGACATGTGTTGTTAAAATCATGTCCCTGTGATTGACTTTCCTAATCACATCAAACATTCCAATGGCCCTAGAGGACCAGCAGACGTACTTATACTGTGCCACTATTTACATAATTTAAAAAAGAAAGTGTTTGCACAGAGCATTCTTTTCAATTTGTCTGTTTTTTTTTCTTTCTTGAAATAGCTACTCCTGCTGGTCCACCACCACCACCGACCTGGCAGGAGATCGCCGCCCGGCTCTGGCAGCAGAGACTGGAGGCCACTAGGGAGCACTACCAGAGGCTGGTGGACAAGAAGGGCCCGGCACATGCCCCTGCTCCTAGGCCCAGTTTAACTGGCCAACCGCCTGAGCCTCCAGCCTCCAGGTCACACCAGCATCACCAGCAGCTTGGATCTCAATGTGTCCGTCCCCATGCCACCCCCCTTTCAGACCGGCTCCGCCATTGCCGAGGGCTGCGCGAGCTGGCACACTTGGGCCGTCGAATGACATACCTTGAGGTCCGCATCCAACATCTGGAGACCTTACTAGAGAACGCCCTCTTCTAGCTCTTTTTTTAATTTTTTGTTTTGTTGGGAGGGAGTTGTTGTGGGTGGAGAGGTGGAAATTTGGACAGGGCATTTTTGGACATTTTGGTAAACATGATGGAATGGTTTCTTACCTGTAACTTCTTTTCTCTCGCAGGGGCATTTCCATGATAGTCATAAGCACTGAATAGTCTCGCTCATGTGTGGGGACCCCGGAGCAGTTGTTAAATATATATATATCTTCTTAAGTGTAGATTTTCGCCTTTCTTCAGGAAGACCTGCAAAGACACTTGAAAAAAAAAGATAGATTATGCAGCCTATTTACCCAGGCTACACTGGCCAGGTTCTTCATCTTGAAGAGAAAAAAGATGCCAGAATAAGCAAATTTCAGATAATTTTAGTGTCAATCAGTATAAATATCTCTCACAAACCCTATTTTATGATAGAGATGAAAGGAGCAGGACAGAGTAGCCTCATAGGCTGCCAATATATGTCAAAAAAAGAACACTGTGCCTTTAAGGAACCAGGCACCACGAGTATCCCATCATGCATAGCAGGTGGCAGTTACTTCAGTTCTTTTTGGAGGCTTCTGATAATAGATATGTAATAAAGAAATTCCTCTGTCTAATCCGCCGGGGAGGAGGGAGGGTCGCTTATGACTATCATGGAAATACCCCTGCGAGAGAAAAGAAGTTACAGGTAAGAAACCATTCCTTCTCTCGCAGGGGATTTCCATGAATAGTCATAAGCGCTGAATAGAATAGCAAGCCCATCCCCAAATAACGCGGCGAACCAGACAGAGGATAATGTAAGGAACCTAAGAAAAGAGATTTCAGAGTGAAGCCTGCCCTACTTGAGCGTCAGAATCTAGGCAGTAATGCTTTGTAAATGTGTGTACTGATTTCCAGATAGCCGCTTTACAGACCTCTGGAATGGGAATATTGCGCAATAAGGCTGTAGTGGCTGGCTTCCCTCTAGTGCTATGAGCCTTGGGTTTGGCTGAGCGACTTTTGTTAGCTTTCTGATAGCATAATAAAATGCAAGAGACTATCCATCTCGAAATGGATTGTTTAGAAGTAGCTAGCCCTGTACGGACTGGACCATAGTTGACAAACAATTGTGACTGGCGAATGCTCTTAGTTTTATCTAGATAAAACTTAAGAACTCTCTTTACATCCAGGGAATGAAGGAATCTTTCCGCTGGAGTAGAGGGATTCTGGAAGAATGTTGGAAGAGATATTATTTGATTGACATGAAAGTCCGATACCACTTTGGGGAGGAACTTAGGGTGAGTTCTCATAACTGCAAAAACAACAGTTGATGGACAGAATGCAGAACAATGTCATACATTCACCCCAGTACAGAGATCTGGGCCTAAATCCATCGTTTTTTTGCTCACCATGCCATTCCAGTTTGAACCCAGCCATATGCAAATCAGTCTTGACCCTATGCCTTATGGGAACAGTCCAGCCCGAACTGCCAAGCCAGGTCCTTCCTGGACTGGAAACAAGCATCCTAGGACCGGTTTCGGGGTTTCACCCCTCTTCAGCCAGGATAGCTTGATTCCAGTGGCATGGAGAGCACAGGACCCACGTCTGGGCATACCCATCCCACTCGGGGTGACAAATGCAAAAACAACAGTTGATGGACAGAATGCAGAACAATGTCATACATTCACCCCAATACAGAGATCTGGGCCTAAATCCATCGTTTTTTTGCTCACCATACCATTCCAGTTTGAACCCAGCCATATGCAAATCAGTCTTGACCCTGTGCCTCATGGGAACAGTCCAGCCCGAACTGCCAAGCCAGGTCCTCCCTGGACTGGAAACAAGCATCCTAGGACCGGTTTCGGGGTTTCACCCCTCTTCAGCCAGAATAGCTTGATTCCAGTGGCATGGACAACACGGGACCCACGTCTGGGCATACCCATCCCACTCGGGGTGACAAATGCAAAAACAACAGTTGATGGACAGAATGCAGAACAATGTCATACATTCACCCCAGTACAGAGATCTGGGCCTAAATCCATCGTTTTTTGCTCACCATGCCATTCCAGTTTGAACCCAGCCATATGCAAATCAGTCTTGACCCTGTGCCTCATGGGAACAGTCCAGCCCGAACTGCCAAGCCAGGTCCTCCCTGGACTGGAAACAAGCATCCTAGGACCGGTTTCAGGGTTTCACCCCTCTTCAGCCAGAATAGCTTGATTCCAGTGGCATGGAGAGCACGGGACCCACGTCTGGGCATACCCATCCCACTCGCGTTGACAAATGCAAAAACAACAGTTGATGAACAGAATGCAGAACAATGTCATACATTCACCCCAGTACTGAGATCTGGGCCTAAATCCATCGTTTTTTGCTCACCATGCCATTCCAGTTTGAACCCAGCCATATGCAAATCAGTCTTGACCCTGTGCCTCAAGAGAACAGTCCAGCCCGAACTGCCAAGCCAGGTCCTCCCTGGACTGGAAACAAGCATCCTAGGACCGGTTTCGGGGTTTCACCCCTCTTCAGCCAGGATAGCTTGATTCCAGTGGCATGGAGAGCACGGGACCCATGTCTGGGCATACCCATCCCACTCAGGTTGACAAATGCAAAAACAACAGTTGATGGACAGAATGCAGAACAATGTCATACATTCACCCCAGTACAGAGATCTGGGCCTAAATCCATCGTTTTTTTGCTCACCATGCCATTCCAGTTTGAACCCAGCCATATGCAAATCAGTCTTGACCCTGTGCCTCATGGGAACAGTTCAGCCCGAACTGCCAAGCCAGGTCCTCACTGGACTGGAAACAAGCATCCTAGGACCGGTTTCGGGTTTCACCCCTCTTCAGCCAGGATAGCTTGATTCCAGTGGCATGGAGAGCACGGGACCCACGTCTGGGCATACCCATCCCACTCGGGGTGACAAATGCAAAAACAACAGTTGATGGACAGAATGCAGAACAATATCATACATTCACCCCAGTACAGAGATCTGGGCCTAAATCCATCGTTTTTTGCTCACCATGCCATTCCAGTTTGAACCCAGCCATATGCAAATCAGTCTTGACCCTGTGCCTCATGGGAACAGTTCAGCCCGAACTGCCAAACCAGGTCCTCCCTGGACTGGAAACAAGCATCCTAGGACCGGTTTCGGGGTTTCACCCCTCTTCAGCCAGGATAGCTTGATTCCAGTGGCATGGAGAGCACGGGACCCACGTCTGGGCATACCCATCCCACTCGGGGTGACAAATGCAAAAACAACAGTTGATGGACAGAATGCAGAACAATGTCATACATTCACCCCAGTACAGAGATCTGGGCCTAAATCCATCCAGGATGCTTGTTTCCGGTCCAGGGAGGACCTGGCCTGGCAGTTCGGTCTGGACTGTTCCCATGGGGCACAGGGTCAAGACTGATTTGCATATGGCTGGGTCCAAACTGGGGTGGCGTAGTGGGCAGAAGAACGATGGATTTAACCCAGATCTTTTGACTGGGGGAGAATGTTTGCATTGTCAGCATTCCGTCCATCATTTGTTTGCTGTAACACTTTTCGCCCTAAGTGGGATGGGTATGCCCAGACGTGGGTCCCTTGCTCACTGTGCCACTGGATTCAAGCTAGCCTGGCTGAAGAAGGGTGACATACCCTGAAACCGGTCCCAGGATGCTTGTTTCCAGTCCAGGGAGGACCTGGCCTGGCAGTTCGGTCTGGACTGTTCCCATGAGGCACAGGGTCAAGACTGATTTGCATATGACTGGGTCCAAACTGGAGTGGCGTAGTGGGCAAAAGAACGATGGATTTAACCCAGATCTTTTGACTGGGGGAGAATGTTTGCATTGTCAGCATTCCGTCCATCATTTGTTTGCTGTAACACTTTTCGCCCTAAGTGGGATGGGTATGCCCAGACGTGGGTCCCTTGCTCACTGTGCCACTGGATTCAAGCTAGCCTGGCTGAAGAAGGGTGACATACCCTGAAACCGGTCCCAGGATGCTTGTTTCCGGTCCAGGGAGGACCTGGCCTGGCAGTTCGGTCTGGACTGTTCCCATGGGGCACAGGGTCAAGACTGATTTGCATATGGCTGGGTCCAAACTGGGGTAGCGTAGTGGGCAAAAGAACGATGGATTTAACCCAGATCTTTTGACTGGGGGAGAATGTTTGCATTGTCAGCATTCCGTCCATCATTTGTTTGCTGTAACACTTTTTGCCCTAAGTGGGATGGGTATGCCCAGACGTGGGTCCCTTGCTCACTGTGCCACTGGATTCAAGCTAGCCTGGCTGAAGAAGGGTGACATACCCTGAAACCGGTCCCAGGATGCCTGTTTCCGGTCCAGGGAGGACCTGGCCTGGCAGTTCGGTCTGGACCGTTCCCATGGGGCACAGGGTCAAGACTGATTTGCATATGGCTGGGTCCAAACTGGGGTGGCGTAGTGGGCTAAAGAACGATGGATTTAACCCAGATCTTTTGACTGGGGGAGAATGTTTGCATTGTCAGCATTCCGTCCATCATTTGTTTGCTGAGTTCAAATAACTACCTTGTTCGAATGGAAGACAGTGTAAGGTTCATGAGAACAAAGAGCTTGGATTTCACTAACCCTGTGGGCTGAAGTGATCGCCACAAGGAAAGCCGTTTTCCAAGACAAATGTTGGAGAGATGCCTTGTGTATGGGTTCGAAAGGTTCCTGCATAAGGTGTGAAAGTACTATATTAAGCTCCCATGGAGGAGAAGGGTGTCTGATGGGAGGAAATACCTTTTTAAACCCTCTAAGAAACCCTTAATTACAGGGATTCTAAAAAAGGAGGTTTGTGAGGGACATTTTCTTTAGGCAGTCAAGGCTGCCAGGTGAACTTTTATTGAGGAAATTTGTAAACCAGATTTTGTTAAATGGAGTAAGTATGGAAGAATAACATCTTCCTGGCAAGTGGTAGGGTCTTTGTTCTTGGATGAGCACCATATGCAGAATCTCTTCCACTTGAAAGCATATGTGGAACGTGTTGAAGGCTGCTTAGCTTCTTTGAGAATTTCCATGCATTCCTGAGGTAGATTCAGGTGTCCATAGTGTATCAGCTCAGGAGCCATGCTGCCAAATTCAAAGAGGAGAGATTGGGGTGCACTATCTGGCCTCCGAAGTTCATCAGCAGATCTGGTCTGCATGGCAGCCTCAGATGTGGACGGATAGACCGATGAAGGAGGTCCGTGAACCACCATTGGCGTGGCCACTCTGAAGCTATGAGGATCATCTTTGCTGAGGACTGATTCAACTTGATGAGAACTTCTGGAATCAGGGGGATCGGTGGAAAAGCATAGAGATATTTGACGGACCAATCGATCCATAGGGCATTCCCCGGAGTCCCTGTCAGGTAGAATCGCGATGCGAAGCTTTGGCATTAGCTGTTTTCTGCGATGGCGAACAAATCGACGTTGGGAGTACCCTATCGCTGAAATATGTCTTGTACAACGTCGTCGTTCAAGACCCACTCATGGTTTTCTTGCAGGAGTCTGCTGAGCAAGTCCCCCTGAGCATTTTGGACACCTGGTCACCTGCTGCGATTGTCAGGTTCCTGGCAAGAAGCCAGTTCCAGATTGTCTGGGACTCGTGAGATAAGAGTCTGGACCTTGTCCCCCCCTGCTTGTTGAGGTAGTACATCATTGTGGTGTTGTCCGTCTGAACAAGCAGGGAGGGGGAGTTGAACGACGGGCAGAAAGCTTTCAACACCAGATGGACTGCACGTAGCTCCAGGAGGTTGATGTGGTACGAGGCTTCCTTTTCTGACCATTTCGCCTGCATCTGCAGATGGTCCATATGGGCTCCCCAGCCCAGCAAAGACGCGTCCATGACTATAGTTTGAGGTGGAATTTCCTGATGGAACAGAGTGCACTGGAGAAGATTGGATGGGGAGCACCACCATTTGAGGGACAACTTCGCATGGAGGGATAGTTGAATCCTGTCCTCCCAGTTTCCTGTCAGTTGGTCCCACTGATCTTCGAGACATTCCTGTAGAGGCCTCATGTGTAGACGGGCATTTGGTGTGAGAAAAATGCAAGAAGCCGCCGAGAAGAGAGGACACAGTCCTCACTGCTGGATGGTAAGCTTTCATGAGACCCTGACATTTCCGAAGGATCGATAAGCGTCTTTCCTCCGAAGGAAACACTTTTGCCTTTAATGTGTCGATGGAGGCTCCTAGATAGTGCAAGGTCTGTACTGGGGTAGAGATGGACTTGTCGTGTTTGATTTGAAGTCCCAGCCTCTGTAAGAGATCGCAAGTCCAGTTGTAATGAAGCTGAGCTTCTTGGGCCGAGGACGCCTTGATGAGCCAATCGTCTAGATATGGATAGACTAATACTCTGTGTCTCCCTAGATGGGCAGCGACCACTGCCATGCATTTGGAGAATGTTCTGGGCGCTGATTTCAGACCAAATGGGAGGACCGGGTACTGGTAATGGTCCTGTCCCACCACGAACCTCAAGAATTTGCGATGCTTTTTTGCAATTGGGTTGTGAAAGTACGCGTCTTGTAGGTCGATTGAGCAGAGCCAATCCCCTTGACGTAGTTGAGGATAACTTTGGTGTAGTGCCAGCATCCTGAACTTTTCTCACCGAATCCACTTGTTGGCTGTCTTGAGGTCTAGAATGGGTCTGAATTCGTTTCTGTCTTTCTTTTTGACAAGAAAGTATCTGGAATAAATGCCTGTTCCTTGCTGTTGAGGAGGAACAAGCTCCACCGCCAACTTCTGTTAAAAGATGTTGACCTCCGCTCGTAACAGAGGGAGATGGTAGTTGGTTTTCTTACGCGATAAGGATAGATGGTGTCGCTATATTCTGTTGTTGACCAATGCTATCGCCCAAGGAGCCCCAATCCCCGACTCCTGGAAGGGAGCAGAAATTATTCCTGTTTTTAAGAAAGGGGACAAATCTTGCCCAGGGAATTATAGGCCAATCAGCCTAATTGACTGTCTGCAAAAGATAACGGGGAGGCTGGTGCTCAATAGAGTACAAGAATGGATTGAGGAGTTTAAGGTTCTGTCCCCACTGCAAGCTGTGTTCCGAGCTTTCATTAGTACCATTGATCAAGCATTTAGGTTTGTTTTGATCTATTGGAAGATAGTGACACTGGGCAGGGGTAGTCTATACGCCGCCTTCGTAGACCTTAAGTCGGCATTCGACCTTGTCCCCCGCACTAAACTATGGTCCACCTTACAAGATCTAGGGATGCCATCCGACCTACTGTCTCTTATCATCAGATTACATGAAGATAATAGTGCAAAAATTAGATGGGGTGGACAGGGGGAAGTTACTGAATCGTTTCCCGTTGAGAGAGGCGTACGCCAAGGCTGCGTGATGGCCCCTACGCTATTCTCATTATATATTAATGGAATAGTGGACCACATGAGTTCTACCCCTTCGGATGCCCCAGTACTAGAAGGCGAGAAAATGCCAATACTAATGTTTGCTGACGACACGTTGATTATATCCAAAACCCCAAGCGGACTCCAGAAAGCCTTAAAAACCTTTGAGGGGTTCTGGTCACTGCGGGGCTTGGAGGTCAATGTGTCTAAGACCAAATTGATGGCATTTAATTCGCATAGGGGCTACAAGGGGGACATCCGAATGAACAACAGGCCGCTAGAACAGGTCAAGGAGTTCTCCAACCTGGGGGTCCACTTCCAGGAAAACATGAAATGGGACCACCAGATTGAACTAGCATCCCTTAAACATAGGCAATTGTCGGGGGTGCTACAGAAGGAACATAGCTCCTCACACACTAAGCCCATTAGCCCTGCCCTAGAAATGTATAATATGAAAGTCATCAGCTCAGCCCTATACGGTTCCGAACTTTGGGGATGTGAGAATTTATCTACCCTTATGTCATCAGAAAATAGGTTCCTGAGGAAAATCACTAGGCTTCCACAAAGTACCCCAATGTGTCCGTTACTATATGACCTTGGGAGAAAACCCATAGCAGCCATAGCCAAACTTCGACCCCTCCTTTATTGGCGGAGACTCTGGACTACGCCGGAGCTCGCAGGCTACGCCTAAGGTTTCCTGGACATAATAAGGGCTGATACCTCGCATCGTATAAAATGGTTATGGGCGGTTAGAGACACTTTGTCGAGCATAGGTATGATTCCATTATGGATCGATCCTGTAAATTCTAATTTCTCTTCAAAGGCGATCTTGAAGGACAAATACTGGGAATGGACTCAGTATAACACTCTTAGACTGAGCGAGCCATCTTCCCTAACCTGCCTTTTCCTGGAACATAAAGTCATCCCGAAGCTGGAGCCATTCTGGGATCACATTACGAAACCGCTAGATCGAAAACTTTATTTCCAATTTAGGGTAGGCACACTGCCAGTAAGTGCATTCACTGCTAGATGGAATAAGTCTACTGCTGATGTATGTCCAGTTTGCAAGTCTAGCAAGGAATCCTTGGCTCACCTTCTCTTTGTTTGTGCTGGGTATGCTATTCCGCGACGTGTCTGGCTGTTCCCAATTTGTAAGCTCCTGGGCACAAGAAGGGTTAGTGAAGCTGAAAGAATCTTGCGGTCCGACACTTCAGCAGCGATTGCTTTAGCCATGGCAAAATTTCTAGGGTGGGCATGGGTACTAAGGTCCAAATCCCTACGCTTAGGTGAGGATTAATGATGATGCGATTAAACCCA
Source organism: Calotriton arnoldi (assembly GCA_963921515.1). Lineage (NCBI taxonomy): Eukaryota > Metazoa > Chordata > Amphibia > Caudata > Salamandridae > Calotriton > Calotriton arnoldi. The sequence continues at coordinate 4,407,862 of CAWUFW010000174.1, forward strand.
GCTAATCGCTCCTTGTAGCAGATCTTAGGTTGACATTTGATGAATAGGTCATTGGTCATCGGAGAGAAATTGATTAACTAGATCTAATCGAGCTATTACCGCAGAAGGTGGACCGTATCAAGTGCCAAATTTATCTAAAAACTGTGTTGTGATTTGTAAATATTTTAAATGCTCTTATTATGTTCCTTGTAATATGATTTTAATAACTATTATGATAAGTGCATACATCAAAAAAATTTAAAGGCCATTTTTGCATGCCCCCTTACCCAGTTATATGCTCATGTGATTTTAATGATGTTTTTAACATGTGCGTGCAACCTTTTTATCTAGCTTACACATTTCATTATGGCAGCTGTTTTATTCAATCAATTTCATCTGTAATTTTGTAATGCTTTTATGACTAATTTGTCGAATAAAGCTGTCGAAATGGTAAATGGTAGTTGGTTGGCCTCGGAGGAATGGAAGGTGGAGGACTGATGAACCGTAGGCAATATCCATTGCGAACAATATTCAGCACCCTGGAGTCTTTTGTTATGTTTTGCCACTCTACTAGGTAGTGACCTATGCTTCCCCCACCGAAGTGGGGAACAGAACAGGGGGAAGTAATGATTCAGGGCTTCGACCCAAAAGGCTGTTTTCCCCCCTGAGGATGCTGCTGGGAGGATCTCCCTCTAGGCTGTCTTCGGTGATACGATTGGAAAGGCCGTTGTTGTTGTTGTGCACCTCCCTGTTGACGGCTTTGATACCATGAGGAAGACTGGCCTCTATGAGACGAGAAACAGCGTTGATAAAGCCGAAAAGATTTTCTTTGTTCCCTAGGTCTTTCTAGGCCGACTGCCTTAAGAGTTTCCATCTCTGCCTTCATTCGTGACATTTACTCATCGGCGTGGGCTCTGAAAAGAGTAATACCAGAAAAAGGCAGATTTAGAATCCTTTGCTGCGCTTCTGGTTTGAGAGAGGTTAGACGCAGCCAAGATTGTCGCCTAAGGACTATCCCATGGCAGTATTCGTGAGCGGCCAGTATCGAAGAGTCTGCTGCCGCACTAATCACCTGATTTAAAACCATCAGACCTTCATTAAGGATCTCCTTGAAGTCTTCCCTTTTTTCTCTGGGCAGATGGTCAAGAAACTGATTCAAGGACACCCACAGAGCTCTGTCATATCTGCCTAGTAGGGCAGTAGCGCTAGCTGCCTTCATGGACATTGTTGCCGTTCCACACATCTTCTGACCCACAGAGTCTAACTTACGACTTTCTTTGTCCGGAGGGACCGCAGATGAAGGAGCAGTGGCATGTTGTTTCCTTGCAGCTACTTCAATTACGGAATCAGGGGCCGGGTCAGTGCGGAGGAAAGCTGGATCCTGCTCTGGAGGACGATACTTCTTGTGAAGTCTAGAAGGCGCTGTCTTGACGGAGGCTGGAGTGAGAAAAAGCTCCATGACTGGTTCAAGGAGACCTGGCACCAGTGGTAACATGGGTCTAGCTATAGACCCTTTGTTGTAGGGTCTCAAAAATGACAGATGTTGTCGGAGTTGGAGCCGATAAAGGAATACTTAGTTTCGTAGCTCCCCTCACTAGAACCTCTTGAAAAGTGGAGACATGGTCCACAGTTGAAATTCCTGGAGGAGGAGAGTCAGTCAGTATGGGAGAGTAACGACCAGTACATGTAGAAGATCTTGATCGTGAATGATGATGGTGATGAAATCTTTGAGAAGTCGAAGTATGTCGAGAGCTGTGATGATGGTGATGGCGCTTAGAATGATGGCGCGATCTTGAGCTTGATCTCCGTGGTGTTACTGGAGCTGGTGGTGGAGGAGACTTAGGTGGAGGTGGTGGAGGAGGTGGAGGTGGAGGTGGAGGAGGAGGAGATGAAGAAGGCGGTGGAGGAGGCGGCGGAGGCAGTGGAGGAGATAAAGGAGGTGCTGGTTGCGAGGAAGGGGAGTATGTTCTGGAATACTCCGAGTCAGGTGAGGAGTAAATGCGCCTTCTCTTCTTCCTAGTCTCCTTAAGCTTAAGCCTGGGCGATGTTGATAGAGTTCGCGACGTCGACGACTGCCTCGATGTCGAGCTGCTTGTCTACGGTGAATGTCGACGTCCCCTCGAAGTCGGAGAGCGCCTCGACATCGGAGAGCGCCTCAACGTCGAACGTCGAGCATGTCTCGACATCGATCTTGTATGCCTCGGTGTCGATCACCGAGTCCGCCTCGATGTCGATCTCCGAGAACTATGCCTCGACGGCGACCTCCACCGACGATGCCTCGACGGCGACCTGGATTGAGTCTTCGACGTCGTTCTTGGGCATTCGCTTGACGTCGTACCTGGAATTGACGGCGAACAGGTCGGCGCCGTACCTCTTCTCGACATCGATGTCCTCTACATCGACCGGGACCGATGTCGTTTTTGAGGCCCTTTCTTCTTGGAATGCTCCCTAGAGGCTGTTAACAGAGACCTGGTAGAGGTTCTACCCTCTCCATGCCCTGAGGTCCCACCTTCAGATTGAGATTGCAGCCTTCTTCGCTCCTCAGTCCCATGAAGGCGAAACTTCTCCCGGTCTCTCAAGGTACGTCTGGTAAAGTTCCTGCAGTGTTGACAAGACTCAGGAACATGATCCTCGGAAGACAGATTATACAGACCTCATGTGGGTCTGTCTTGGTCTTCTTTCTCCCACAAGATGGACACTTGTCAAAAAGAGACGACATTTTCTTGACAAAATGCTTTTAATTTTTGTCAGAAACAGGCAGGGAGAGACAAAAGACGTCAAATGAAATAGTAATTATTAAAATTCAATAAAGAATTTTGAAGAAAAAAACACTTTTGGTCGAGCTCAATACTCCAGGATCCTGTCAGCAGAAGCTGGAAAAAAGAACTGAAGTAACTGCCACCTGCTATGCATGATGAGATACTGGTGGTGCCTCGTTCCTTAAAGGCACAGTGTTCTTTTTTAGACATATAATGGCAGCCTATGAGGCTACTCTGTCCTGCTCCTTTCATCTCTATCATAAAAAAGGATTTGTGAGAGATATTTATACTGATTGACACTAAAATTATCTGAAATTTGCTTATTCTGGCCCCTTTTTTCTCTTCAAGATGAAGAACTTGGCCACTGTAGCCTAGGTAAATAGGCTGCATAATCTGTCTCTATTTCTTAAGTGTCTTTGCAGGCCTTCCTGAAGGAAGGCGAAAATCTACACTTAAGAAGATATATATATATATATAACAACTGCTCTGGGGTCCCCGCACATGAGCGGGACTATTCAGTGCTTATGACTATACATGGAAATCCCCTGCAAGAGAATTATATTTATTTTTGACATTTGTTGGGGATGGGGAAAGAATGTGGGACAGGGGCCTGTTGTGGGTGAAGAGGGTGGGTTTTATTATATATATATGTTAGTAAAGTGAAATTCTTTTATAATCTACTTTATGCTTAATGTTTTTTTGTGTTTTACTTCAACTTTGCACTAATGAGTTTTCGCTTAGCCCGTGTTTACTATTTCCTAAAGTGTATGTCCGTTAGGAGGGTATGCTGCCATTCCCTATATTGCCTACAGAAACATAGAGAAACACTTAAGTTATCTCATCTGCAGTACAAGTTAGTTACGTACTGAGTAAAGTAGTTCACGTCACCCCATAGTTCTCTTACCTGAATAAATGTAGTGATGGCTGGCGGCTGCTCCCTCTGTCAGTCTTCCAACACCTGGAGGGCTTCCCAAGGTGACACAGCGAGGTCTCACTCCCACCTAGGTGATCTTCAACTGCAGGATTATCAAAAGGATCACAGGCAAATAAACTGAAGAAAAAACAGAGATTTAGTAGTTATACATATACATTTATATTGCAGCTTTAAAAAGACTGAGGATAGACTACTACCACCATGACACATCAAAGAAAAGGATACCACATATTATAACAAAAAACTAGCAATAGTAAATTATTCTGAGCAATGGTGAGCATAGAATTTGAAAACCAAAATTACGAAATCCTCAAGTCAGGGAAAATGTACTCAAAGTCTGTACTTTGTAGTCGACAAGGTTCAGAGTTTTCTTTATGCATAACAAAGGCTGAAATGTTGACATTGAGGAATGACGTTCTTCATGGTTGGGTAAGTGGGGCTGGTGTGGGCTATTGTTCATGTAATAGAAGATCCTGTAGTGAGTTGATGTCACATTTAACCACATCCGCCCCACCAAGTGTGTGATCTATTTGGTGAATATTTAGACACACTTCCCAAAAAATCACACAGCCCGGGGAGGAGGGTTAGGGGTTTGATGAATGGATGGGAAAGGGAATTTGGAAAAAGGTGTGACAAAGACAAATGCAACACAAGAACAATATTCATGAGGGTGATGTGCAGTAAATCATCATCATTAATCTGTTGTGGAAAGAAACAAAGGAATAAGTATGACACAGTGCAGTTAAATGCATCTGCAAACAGTTCTTCTGCCCCAGAGACCCAAGTTATCAAATAACTAAATGTTGTGTCTTCTAGGTTTGACAAAAATCAAATTATGGAGGTGTGAATTGAATCCACCCAGTTCTAAAAATATGATGGTTGAATGAAAAATTATACTGTATTGCCAAATTTGGTGGTGCATCTGCATTGTCCTCGGGAATGTCCGTCAGTCTTGGGTGTCTGTCTGGACTGATCTGGTAGGTAAGCAGGAGTGTTGAATGCAGCTTTCGCCTTTTGTTCGTGCAGGAGACGAGAAGGCCTGTGGATTGTAAAACAGAAACTGCATTGTAGAGTCAAGGAGAAGGACAGAAAGAAAGTAAGCTTCATGAGGAGTGTACCAAGAAGACTCAGAGGCAGAGCAAAAAACTGAGCAAAAAACAAGATGACTCGGAGTTTCACTTTTTCCACCAGTGCAACACATACACTCAACAGCATTTCCCAAATCAACGCACCTCTCTCCATTCCGCATAGCTGAGTACTAGGCCTCAGAGTCATGGTTTCCTTTAGAAGTCAATAACTTCCTTCTTCTAGCGGATGGGGGGGCGTGGCTAACCGCCAATGGAGTGAGACGTGCTTTCTGGAGCTCCCGCCAGGTGATCCCCCAGTTACAAATATCCTGCAGACCCACACCCCCAAAATATAAATTCGGGGGTCGAGGGGCCCTAGGAAACGACAGGGAGTGAGAGGACCGAGAAGGGAGGAGTCGGAAAAGGTCCCACACGACTCAGGCGGAGAGACGGGCTCGCGGAGGCCGATAATGGCGGCTGCCAACTGCAGCAGAGTGAGCTAAAGGTCCGGAAACGGGGGGCGAGTGAGGAGTTAACTCACCGGAACGTGAGGAGGAGAATCCCTGGCCGAAGGCCCAGCTGAGAGGGTGAGAGCTGAGACGGAGGTCTTCGAGGGGAGCGGAACCGTTGCTGGAGATCCCCTGGAGCTGACGCAGGGGCCGGCCGAGGGGAGGTGCGGCCCTCGAGGAGCTCGAGAAGTATAGCGAGACAGACAGAGGGCAATAGCCTCGTCGGAAGAGTGGAACTGTGAAGACAGCCTGAGCGGGACGACTCTACGGCCGGGAGGAGGTGATTGAGTCGCCTGTAAGGATACAATAGGCAGGAGGCGGAGAGACAGCAAGAAGGCCTCCTGGCGGCGGAAGATGGCGGCCGCCAGTAGAAAAGGAATGGGGCGCCTCTGAAGACGATGGATGAGAGACGGGTGAAGTGAACATCCACCCACACAACCAGATGAGACGCTAGCGGGACATCCGGGTGAACAAGTAAGCACTGGGGCAGAGGAGTTGGAAGGGAGCTGAACGGTGTCGAGAGGGGCCCCCAGGGCAGACATTTAGGACTCCCGGGGAGAGGAGCAGCCCACTGGAACGAGACGAGGAGAATCCGGCGGAGGAACCAGAAGTGAGTGGAAGGACTGACGGAGTGCAGAGGAGCGGAGCCGTCGCAGGAGGAACCCTGGGGCTGAAGTAGGAGCAGGCAGAAGAGAGGTATAGCCCCCGAGGATCTCGGGAGGAGTAGCGAGATAAGAGGAGAGCGATCGACTCACCGGGAGAGTGGAGCGGTGAAGGCAGCCGGGACCGAACGGCTCTGGATCCAAGGGAAGGCGAGGGAGACACCCGATGGACGCTGGCGATACGAGGGGGTGAGTCAGCAGGAAGGCCTCATGGCGGCTGCAAATGGCACCCGCCAGCGCAATTTAAATAATGAACCCCTGAAGGAGGCGGAGGAGAGGCGGGAGAAGTGGCCTCCCATTTGCACAACAAGAGGCGAGAAACTAGCGAGAGGGCCAGTTGAGAAAGTAAGCACTGGGGCAGAGAAGTTGGAAGGGAGCGGAATAGTAGAGAGTGGGGCCCCAGCACTGGCATATGGGACTCTCAGATTGAGGAGCTGACCCTGTGGAATTTGGGGAGAGAGGACAGCCCCGCCGAGAGTGCGACATAGTGAAAAAGATCAGGGCTAAAGACTCCGGAGATGGGGGCAGAGGCAGGAGAGAGAAGAGAAGAGGGTTAGGGGCAAGAGGCCCACAGGCCGCTGCGGAGACCCATTGGAGGGGAGGAGGTACAAGGAGCAGCTACAAAGGAGCTGGCGCTGGAACATAGTAGGCAGCCATAAACGGAAGCACAAGAGGAGAGCGGAGCACGCCGAGGGAAAGAGGGGTACGGCATCATAGCAGCAGAGGTGAAAATACACCTACAAGGTATGGGGAGGATCACCAAAAGGCACCTATAGGACAATATGGACCAAGGCAAGGGTCAGAAGCAGATAGAAGAGGAGGAGGTTACGGAGGAAGTGACAAGGAAGGCCTCCCACTCTAGTACCACACTGGAAGACATCCTGCAATCAATCACGGCCTCCCGAGAGGCCCTTGAGGCCAAGATAGACACTATAGGTACAGACGTGAGCCTCTTAAAAGATGATCATCGCCGTTTGGTGGAAAGAGTGACCAATAATGAACGGGAGATGGCTAAGATACCCTCGGAGGTGATAGAGATGAGAAAATCCCTAACAGAAGTGCTGAACAGGGTGAATACCCTTGAATCAAGGGTGGAAGACAGTGAAGGACGGTCCAGGAGAAATAACATCCACGTCATTGGGATTCCAGAGCGCGAGGAAGGCAACAACATAGTACAATACCTAGAACGCTGGCTGAAGACAGAAGTGGCTCCAGTGGGGCTGTCGCAATTCTACGCTCTGGAAAGGGCACACAGAGTGCCGGCGCGACCTACTAAACTGGGTGCCCCCCCACGCCCAGTGATTGCTCGCTTACTTCATTATAGGGACCAAGATCATATCCTGGCACAAGCTCGGAAGTCCAAAAATCTCCGAATTGGGAATAGTAAGATACTGATATTTCCGGACTTCACAAGGGAGGTGCAAAGACAACGGGCCTCCTTCCTGGCGGTGAAGAAGCGCCTCAGACAATTACAGATGCCATATGCCATGATGTTCCTGGCACGGCTGCGGGTGGTCACTCCGACAGGGATTCAGTTTTTTCAAACTCCCCAGGATGCGGGGAGCTGGCTGGACACTATCAGGAAGTCGGGGTAGAAGTCCCCTGGCACAACCCCCAGGCAGTCGCAGAGAACCCAGGAGCAAGCCCACACGTCATTATCAAGGGAGGCCAGAGAGGAAAGGCAAAGGGTACTTAGAGAAGTGGCGGAGATAGGCGGGCTCCAGTCCTAAATCTACGAGAACAAATAGTGAGGAGAACGAATCAGATGGTTCTCGAGGTCCCAACTCGGCAGAGGCAGAATCCGACACGGAATTGCTTAAAATTACCTCCAAGTCTGTAGATGAACTTATTCGACTCACTTGTCTTCAGACCCCACAAACACTATGAGCGTAGAGGCGATAGACGGCTGTCTCTTGTATCCTTTTTGACCCCTGCCCCCTTGTTCGAACTTGAAAGGAGAGCCGGCACAGGGAGCAATGGGGGGAAAAACTTAAAGAGAATGCGAAGGAGATGTGGGATATTCAAGGGAGGGGGGAGAGCCGGGAGGTGGGAGACCGAAGGGCGACTGGTCGAAACTCCACCCCCACAGCACAACTGAGCAGGAACTGTGCGAGCAGATACTAAGTAGTACCGAGTTTGGATGGGTTCTGGACTATCACCTGTCCTAGCATAGGGATGTTGCGAAGTTAATTGTTTAGGGGGGTATGTGGGTGGGACTAGGCGTGCCTGTGCTAGAGAAATGGGCGGTGAATTGCTAAAATCGTTCCAATGGGATCCGCCATAGACATAAAATTCCTCTCCTGGAATGTGAGAGGTATGCATACTATGCCAAAGCGCCATAAAATCCATGCGTATCTAACTAGAAGGGGCGTACACATAGAGCTCCTGCAAGAAACACACATTGTGGCCAAGGAGGGGGAGGCCCTACGGAGGCGATGGAGAAGACAGGTATATTATACGAGCTATTCCTCCTATGCTAGGGGGTTCCTCATATGGGTGAGAGCCGGGGTCCCATTTCAGTGCAGTAACCATATAATAGACCCAGAGGGGCGCTATGTGCTCCTGGTAGGGAAATTGGACGGTAGGGATGTAACAATAGGGAACGTGTATGGGCCAAACACAGATCAAGCCTCATTTCTAGCAACTCTCTCCAGAAAACTGGCGCCATACTTGACGGGGTCAGTGATACATGGGGGAGACTTTAACTGTATTACAGACACAGAGTTGGACCGCTCGCATCCACCGCTGAAAGATTCCCCCATTGTTAGAGCAGCTGAAACACGACAAGGGTGGCAACAGAAATGGGGACTGATAGATTCCTGGAGGGCGCTACATCCTAGAGACAGAGACTACTCATTTTTCTCAAGTCTCCATGACCTACATGTTAGATTGGACGCCATAATTTGCTCCCCAGACGTGCATGAACAGGTGAGGGCAAGCGAGTACCTTGCCAGAACGATCTCTGATCATAACCCCCTACTGCTGCGGCTTCAGTGGACGAAAGAAAGACCACGTATCCCCACTTGGCGGCTCAGACCGGAAGCCCTGGAAGACCAGGTCTTTCAGGCGACAATAAGGACAGAGATAGAACAATATTTTGAGTACAATACGGGGACTGCTGCTAATCCAATGATAGAGTGGGACGTCTTTAAAGTTGTGATTAGGGTGAAGTGCATTTCTGAGGAAGTGGGAATCAGGGGGACACTCTTACGAGACAAGATAAAGGCGGAGCAAAACCTTAGAGAGTTGGAGAAAGAGAGACCAAATCATAGAGAGCTGCAGGAACAACTCCTAGAAGCCAAAGAGAAAGTGGCGGAGCAGGTAGAAAGGCCTCGTTGCTTTGACTACGGGAACTATATGATACGAGCCCATGCAGAAAGAGATAAAGCGGGAGCAATGCTAGCATGGCTAGCCAACCCGGCCAAGAGGGGGTCAATCATTCTGGAGATCAGAGAGGGGCTGGATGGGACATCGTATAAACAACAAGACATAAATAGGGTGTTCTTTAAGTACTACGAGGAGCTGTACAATAGTAAGATGAGCGGTACTGACTCCGATATTGATGAGTTCTTGGGACCCCAGGCATTACCGACTATAGATGAGGAAGAGGCGAAAACCCTGGGAAGGGACATAGAATTGCAGGAGGTTAGAGCAGCTATTAAAAACATGGCCAAGAATAAAACCCCGGGTACGGACGGCCTCCCAGTCGAGTTTTATTCGATGTATGTGGACCTCCTTGGACCGAAACTAGTAGAAATGTTCAATTAAGCTAAGCAAGGGGGACTGCTACCGACCTCAACAAGATAAGCATTGATTATCCCACTGCTAAAACCAGGGAAGCCAGCAACAGATAAAACAGCCTACAGGTCGCTTTCTATGTTAAATTTAGACTACAAGATTGTGAGCAAAATCCTGGCTGCAAGGCTATTCCCACATATGACAGGGCTAATTCATCCAGATCAGGCTGGTTTTATCCTCACACGTAATACAGCAGTAAACATTAGGAGGCTTATGCGCATTCTAGAGGCAGACTCGTATGATAAAAATGAGGTGGTCATATTCTCAGTAGATATCGAAAAAGCATTTGATAGTCTGGAATGGCATCTTTTTAAAGAGCTGAAGAAATTTGGGCTGGGAGAGGATTTCGTCCAATAGACGGCACTCCTATATGCTGAATCCAGGGCGCGGGTCAAGACTGGGGCTATAATTTCGGAGGCCTACGTGGTGGGGAGGGGCACAAGACAAGGCTGACCGCTCTACCCACTATTATTCACCTTGGCCATGGAGCCTCTGGCAGCCAGAGCCAGAACGGGATGCCATTATAGGGGATTAGAGGCGTTGGGATGAACCCAGCATATAGCGTTATACGCTGATGATTTGCTGCTGTTCCTACAGAACATAGGAGAGGACCTAGAGGGAGCTCCAGAGATGCTGGAGTCACTAGCGAGAGTATCAGGACTTCGAGTTAACTGGAGGAAATCGTGCTTTTTCCCCACTAGAGAAGACCGAGAAAAGCCTCAGCTGAGGGTGGAAGCGGCTTGGGAGAGTACATGTCTCCCATACCTGGGGGTGTCCATATACCATGATAGGGCGGACGTACTGGAAGGGAACGTAGGAAAAGCGATCAGGGGGACAATAACGAGCCTAGCCTTCTGGGGGGCCCGACCCTTGTCTGTCATGGAGAGAATATCCCTATTAAAAATGCTGACACTGCCGAGACTCCTTTACCTGTTCGGGATGTTACACTTCTGGATAACAGCAGGACGTTTAATTGCCTGAGGTCACTGGTGATATCCTTTATATGGGGCACGGGGAGACGACGAGTGGCTTGGGCTACGTTAACAAGGCCAAAAAGGATGGGGGATCTGGCACTCCCGGATTTCGAATACTACTACTTCGCAGCTCAGCTGCAGTGGCTTACAAAATGGGTGGCCGGAAGGGTGAGCGCTACAGAACAACAGAGCGACAAAGTCCCTAGTCTGAAAGCTCTAGCTAATGTAATACTCCGACTGCCGCGGCAAGGGGGGACTGAGACTATTGAAGTCAAAGTAATCCGGAAATGCTGGGCTAGGAGCATACAGAGATCCAAGATCAAAAAACCATACGCCCTAGAGATACCACTGTCCATAAGTAGGGCACTGCCACATGGGGGAAGCTGGAGAGGCCTGCGCGAATGGGAGTGACCACAATAGGCATGCTGTATGAGGAGGGTACCCTGCTTCCCTTCAATGAATTTAGAGAACGCTATGACATACCACAGGGTCACTTCTTACTCTGTAACGCCCTCACGAAGGCAGTACGGAAAAACTGGGGAGAGGGTCTATCAGAGCCACCGACGTCAGGGGGGTGCCAATACGTGGTGTCAGCAGCCGGGACTTTTAAAGCCATTACATGCTTATACCGACGCCTCAGGAACTAAACACTGCCGGCACTCACTAGAATAAGGGAAAGATGGGAGGAGGATCTGGGTAATGTAGTAGAGGATAAAACATGGGATATGCTGGTGGAAAGAGCAACTAGGGTTTCAAGAAATGCCAGATTCCAACAAATCAATTTCTATGTGCTACATAGAGCTTACCTCACCCCAGCGAGCATCAATAAACACCTTTGGATCCAAACCGCCGTATGCCCAAGAAGCCAGGAGCCAAATGCAGCCTTTCTGCATATGTTCTGGGACTGCCCTAGGATTGGATGTTTCTGGAAGCGGTGACAACTCTAGTAGGGGAGATAACAGAGAAGGAGGTACAACAGACACCGGGCCACTGTCTCGTGCACTGGTTTCCGCATACCTCGAAAGTCAAAGTGACAAGTAGATTTCAAGATCTGGCATTCCTGTTAGCTAAAAGAGAGATCACTAAAAATTGGAAATCACAGGGGGGACCGGGAATAGAGCGCTGGAGGAAAGAGTTAATGAAATGGGCGTCCTATGAGGGAGAAGTACGGTTGAGGGAAGCCAGACGTGGCAAGGGCTCCCTCGAAATAGCTAGATCTTGGGAGTATCTGGTGACACTTCTCAAACACCCACCGGAAACGATAGCTGAAGGAGAACAGGGAGAGAACATAGAGGAGGGAGTTTGAGAGAGCACTCAACCCTGCCGCCCCAGCACGGCAAATGGAGAACCAACCATTGAGGAGTCAAGGTCATACCTGAATTAGGCGGAATTCATGGGAACGCATATAACATAGTCAAGGCACGCCTAGGGGGGAGTGGGGAGGGGAGGGAGTTGGGCTGTTAAATGTTATAGACAGACTGAGAGTCAATGCAAATACAAGTCAGAGCTTTGCAAAGTAAATGAGAGGGAGAGGAACTAACTGTGCCTTATAGGCTGGGTAACCCAGGAGTTACGACAACAGATAAGAGTCAAGAAGACTGCTTGTACAAAACTGAACAACCGAACAATCGACTAGGATATTGCTGTTCAAATATTAGTATCATATATGAAGGCTTTGTACAGCCACAATGTATGCAGAAGAATGTATGGGAGTTGCTAAGAAACCTTAATAACATTATTTTTTTTTTTTAACTTCCTTCTTCTAGCGGTTGATGAGGTAGTTCTGCCCTGAGTTCCTCCATCCTTCTCCTGACTCCGAGTAACTCCGTCCCAGTCCTGACCCAAGCAAGATAGACGTGTGGTGCTCTGCTGTTGAAGAACAAGTAGAGAAACAGAACTGCAGTATTTTGTATAGGTTTGTGTTTGTTAACTAAGGTGACTGGCCTGATCTTTGAAGAACCAGATAAAAAGAAGTGGACCCTGCAAGTAAATCTTGCTAAGTGTGAGAGAGCCAATCACCTTCAGGAAAAATGATCACCCATCAGTCCCCAAACATTACAAATCATCGAAATCAAGTTTACAAATTAGTTGAACAGCCTCCCTCACTGTCTACCACCACATGAACCATCAACCATCTCTCACAGTCACTTAATAATATAACACTCATTGGTGTAATAGTTACCTGTTCCAATCCAAACACATTGGTGGGTACACAATTGTATCTCCTCTTTGATGCAAGCAACACTTTGGAATTTGGCAGTCTTGTAAATCAAATTACCTTCTGGTGCAGCCCTTCTAGATGAGAGGGATAGGAGTGGACCAAACATGCAAATTTTTGCTAAGTAAGTCTGTAAAGGCCAATCACCTTCAAGAAAAATTATCACCCATCAGGCACCTCACATTACAATTAATCAAAATCAAGTTTACTATTAATTGAACACCCTCTCTCACTATCTGCCACCACATAAATCATCAATCATCACTCACAATCACTCACTCATTGTTGCAATATTTAGAGTTACCTCTTCTAGTCCAAGCACGGGTAGGTTAGGTAGTAGGCACACAATTGTATCTTTGACGCAGGTAACACATTGGAATTTGGTATTGGCACTCTTGTAAATCAACGATCTTCTGGGGGAGCCCTGCTAAGTGATACAAAAAAGGATAGGCATGTGAGAGAGGCAGGCATTGTCTCCAATGTCATGAAGGAATTGTGGAGGCTTCTTCACTACACACTGGTCCAACTGCAATTCGCCCATATATGTGACCAAACAAATGGTGGGGCAGCATAAAACTGACACACATGTAATGTTCCACTAGCTACTTTTTTTCAAAGAAAGAATTCCAAGAGAAATAATTAAAAAGTTCCATGGTGGCACAGGAATACTCAGTCTGGGAAGTAGAGTCCATCCTCAAACTCAGGTGGTTCAAACCAGAAGTTGGTCAGCTAACACACTTGATTCTGACCAATACTCCTCCTCCTCCTCCTGTGCTGTTTCAGGAACAGTGTAATTGAATGGCATGAAATGTTGGTTCATTTTGATCATGGTCAATCTCTCCATGTTTTGAGGTGAGAGACTGGTCCTTCTCACTGTAACAACTGCACCAGCTGCACTGAACACATGCTCAGCAGACACACTGGGTACGGGACAAGCCAGATATTTTATTGACAGCCTGCTGAGCTCTGGCCATTGGCGGATCTTCCCATGCCAATACATCAGTGGGTTTTGAGCCACATAGAACTCTTTTGGATTATCCATTACTTCTGAAACATCCTCTGAATGGTCACTGCTGCCGCCACTGTAGTGTAGTTCCTATTTCCCTAATAGGCTCTGCGCACTGGAATAATATACCCTATAGATTTGACATAGGACTGAGGTCAGTATGCCTCTATCGAGTATATTAAACTTAATTACTTTGTACCAGCTAACTCAGAGGCCACTAGAAACTCCTTGTAAACAAGAAGGGAGTAGTTTCTGGCAACCGCATAAACATGACAACTTTGTTTCCCTTTAGAATCGGAACACTCTCAGAATCGTGGAAACAACAGATAACAGTTTCACTCAGCTAATCGTGCTTGCTTAGTTTCTTCAGAGTTACACAGAAAGAATAGACGGGCGTTTCAATAAAAGGATTTATTGAACAGTCTTGTTTCTCGTGTAAGAGATATGAGCTGTTATAATGATAAGACAGTATGCAAGATATATTATGTACAGCGTAAGCAATAGAAAGAAATAATACTGCGCTAGCATTATCTTTTAGCTATGACACATATATTCATATACATAAATAACATAAGCTAAAAATGCGAGTACTCATAAGATGCTTCTCTAACTAGTTCTATCCCAGTGTACCTAACCTAAGTGTAGTGCAAGGTAAGAAGTAGGTGATGTATTCTATAGTATGGTATGCTATAGTATGCCAAGTCTGGTATGCCAAGAGTCCCTCTAGGTTCTAGTCAGCTCCATACCTTGAGAATGAGAGAGGTGGGAATCTCTTTCCGGGTCTCGAACTCTAACACCCCGCGAAGGGAGTCAGAACACTGGAAGCTGGATTCTCTGTGAGCAGGGATGACAGCGACTCTTGTCAGTGCGTCAGGCCGGGATACGGGCTCCTCTAAAGTCGAGGTCTCCTCCCACTTGCTTGGGCAAGGGAAGGTATATTTATACCCGGTAGGTGCCTTGGAATGTTAGCATTGACGTAAAGTCGGGCAGAGGAAGACGTCAGGAATGAACCCTTAAGGAATAGCGGTTCATGCATAATAAATGAGTTCTTGGAGAAATCAATAATCCTGTGCTAGGGAACTCCCAAGAGCTTAAGGGTCTGGTTTCTAAGAACTCGTTGTGACGTTGGGGTGGACGGATGTAGGTGACCATGCCTGTATTTGGATAGCATGGCTAATGCCTAAATAAGGACTGGGATCTTATGCCTATATAAGGGCAATGCGAATTGTGCCTATATAAGGACATGTATCAGGAAAACCTATATATGGACACCTAAAGCGGAATACAACACCCACTCCACTTTCGAATGAACGATAGTACTAAATGCTAAACATTAAATGCTAAACATTAAACTGAGTACCACATGTTGCTAAAAACATTTCTAAAAGCATATTAAAAGAAGTTTAAAAAAAAAACTGTTGCTAAACATGTAATGCAATAGGTACTGTACATTTTAAAGCATTGTTTCATTCTAAGCATATATCGGAAATAAAATGCAACATGAATGAATAAACAGAAATATATACATATGACGAAATGGTTGACAAGTATTCAAAAATCAAAGCCATTTCATAACATGGTACTAAATGAAATTGTAGTAAATAAGGTGACAATGTGTCCCTGGAAGTATTCAAAGAAGTCCGTTCTATATGAATAGTTCTACTGTAAGCAGATTGAATTGCCATGTATTTTCAAAAATAGAGAGAAAAAAAAAATTTAAATTTTTAGGAAGAGTTCCAAGTTTAGTCCTGTTTTGAAAATATGGAGGCCAAATTCATTGCTTCCCCGGTACACTGTAAGCCGAATCAAAGTCAGTGTATGGGTCTGGTGTAAACATGAAATCATCTACTCCTGTAGACAAAAGATTGTCTACCGATGTCGGTGACAGTTGGAACATCTCGTTTAGAAGGTTAACTGCACAGAGATGTGATGCATCGCCTTCAGCATAGGATGCTGCACCAATGTTCACGTCCGTTGTTACCTGTGTGCCTGTTGATCCATCTCATACCTCAGCAGCAGCAGGAAGCGTCTGTGAGATCTCAACGAATGCCGTCATCAGGATTGGTAGCCTCTGGGGACAACACAGAGCATGGGACGTTATTGGGTCCAGCAGAGTATCGATATCCATTGGCATGACTGATGGGAGTGTTAGACAGATGTCTAGCACGCATTCTTCACCACAAAGCAGGCAGCGTAGAACAGGTAAGATGCAATCTTGCCAGATTGGTCTAAATGACAGAAACCATGTTGTATTAAGTTCCCGTAGACGAGGTATGCCCAAAAGTTGCACTATGCGCTCACGGCACTTCCGTTCTAGGAGAGCTTTCTCCAAATTGCTGGGAGTGACGCCGGTTGATAGGCTTGCCATAGCGTAGTAGTAGGAATAAAAACAGGATTCCTGCAACGAGTGCTAGAATTAATGGCACACCACCAAACACCGAATGTGCGAAGTTTGGAATGATTCCGAGGACTGCCTTAAATACATGTACAATCCCGCTCGTATCAGACATGTTTAAGATACGTCCCATCATTTCTACGAAATGTATAGGGCAGTTTGTACGAATTAGAGCCTGTATCTCAGCCGAAGTCCTTGCAATTTGTAGATCATAGGTTTCTTTGGCCGAGGTCAAAGGCACGGTCTGTTGTAAAAGCATGGCTTTCATTCTGCTTAAAGTATCAAAACGTATAAAAGAAACATTCAATGAAGGCCATAGAGGCGACTCCCTGACTGTGTCTATTTGGGGGAACAATATTTGCATACAACAAGTAACCCTGGAGCTAACCGTTACCAGATATGGGATTCCTGGCAACATGCCACAGCAACTCTGATCATTCAACATGAGGTAACTCCCGTTAGAAAGTTGGCCAAACGCTGGATTAATCACAGCAGCTGCTGTACCCTGCAGGTGGCAGGACAAGTTTGCCACAGAACCATTACAAGCCCTGTGTAAAGAAATGTCCTGACATATGAGTGAACCGCTCAGTGCATTTTCACAGTGTGTACCGCTTAGAAACACTTCACGATCCCCACTCCAACATCTGTATTCGTAAGGTAAATCCCAGGATGTCTTAATGTATTCTTTACCCAACCTTTCATATTTGCCTGCTTGCATTTGTTTGAGGCAATACTGAAAATGAAAAGTAGTGACAGGCAGAGTTATTTTGCCATGGATAAGCCATTCTGTAGCTGGTTTTTCTGCTACCGTAAATGGTAATTTTTCCAGTTTTTCAATGCTCAGCACTGTATACTTTGCTCGCTCCCCTTTGTGCCAGTTCGACCTGTTTATCCGTTAGATTGTATTCTGAAAACAGAGACGACGTGTTGATAAAACGCCAAGGCAAATAGTCTGCACGCAAAGATTGCAGCGTCCAGCCTAATAACATAATAGAACGTAACTGAGATTGGCCTTGTTGTAACATGGCTAAATCTTGTTCCAGTATGTCAATAGCAGAGGATACAATGTTGTCCAGTGAATAAATTCTGGATGACAAAGTTGTTAACCCATTGTCGACCACAGTGAGAGATTTCTCTAAGTTAATACGATCAAGCTCACGTATTCTTTCTGCGGCCTCTGCCTGTGAAACCTTCCATATTTCATTATAAGCAGCATAAATGCCGGCATATATGAAACGTTTTTGACGCGGTTAACTTGGTCCTAGCAAGAAATCCCTAAGGTCTGCGTCTTCTTGAAGTAAAGATAAGTGTTGTTTCACATCCTCGAGTGTAGATTTTTGTAACCAGTCGAGGCACAATTTTCCTACACTGTATGTTGTTACTACCCCCGGATGTTGTTGTTGAACATAACGTGGGTCTGGCCTATGGATAGTAAAGCCCTGTATTCTATTCAGGAATCTTTCTTGACAGATGTTTGTGTTTGTGGGCCAGAGCAACCATTTTTTCCAATCAGGATCTGATCTGTTGTTTTGTAGTGTTGTGTCTACTGTGACCGCTCCCTGTGTAGTGCTATTACTTGCAGGTGTCGGAACACTCTCAGAATTGTGGAAACAACAGATAACAGTTTCACTCAGCTAATCGTGCTTGCTTAGTTTCTTCAGAGTTACGCAGAAAGAATAGACGGGCATTTCAATAAAAGGATTTATTGAACAGTCTTGTTTCTCGTGTAAGAGATATGAGCTGTTATAATGATAAGACAGTATGCAAGATATATTATGTACAGCGTAAGCAATAGAAAGAAATAATACTGCGCTAGCATTATCTTTTAGCTATGACACATATATTCATATACATAAATAACATAAGCTAAAAATGCGAGTACTCATAAGATGCTTCTCTAACTAGTTCTATCCCAGTGTACCTAACCTAAGTGTAGTGCAAGGTAAGAAGTAGGTGATGTATTCTATAGTATGGTATGCTATAGTATGCCAAGTCTGGTATGCCAAGAGTCCCTCTAGGTTCTAGTCAGCTCCATACCTTGAGAATGAGAGAGGTGGGAATCTCTTTCCGGGTCTCGAACTCTAACACCCCGCGAAGGGAGTCAGAACACTGGAAGCTGGATTCTCTGTGAGCAGGGATGACAGCGACTCTTGTCAGTGCGTCAGGCCGGGACACGGGCTCCTCTAAAGTCGAGGTCTCCTCCCACTTGCTTGGGCAAGGGAAGGTATATTTATACCCGGTAGGTGCCTTGGAATGTTAGCATTGACGTAAAGTCGGGCAGAG
The DNA here is from genome assembly GCA_963921515.1 of Calotriton arnoldi. Taxonomy (NCBI): domain Eukaryota; kingdom Metazoa; phylum Chordata; class Amphibia; order Caudata; family Salamandridae; genus Calotriton; species Calotriton arnoldi. The sequence goes on from CAWUFW010000174.1 coordinate 4,426,446, forward strand.
GAAGACGTCAGGAATGAACCCTTAAGGAATAGCGGTTCATGCATAATAAATGAGTTCTTGGAGAAATCAATAATCCTGTGCTAGGGGAACTCCCAAGAGCTTAAGGGTCTGGTTTCTAAGAACTCGTTGTGACGTTGGGGTGGACGGATGTAGGTGACCATGCCTGTATTTGGATAGCATGGCTAATGCCTAAATGAGGACTGGGATCTTATGCCTATATAAGGGCAATGCGAATTGTGCCTATATAAGGACATGTATCAGGAAAACCTATATATGGACACCTAAAGCGGAATACAACACCCACTCCACTTTCGAATGAACGATAGTACTAAATGCTAAACATTAAATGCTAAACATTAAACTGAGTACCACATGTTGCTAAAAACATTTCTAAAAGCATATTAAAAGAAGTTTTTAAAAAAAAACTGTTGCTAAACATGTAATGCAATAGGTACTGTACATTTTAAAGCATTGTTTCATTCTAAGCATATATCGGAAATAAAATGCAACATGAATGAATAAACAGAAATATATACATATGACGAAATGGTTGACAAGTATTCAAAAATCAAAGCCATTTCATAACATGGTACTAAATGAAATTGTAGTAAATAAGGTGACAATGTGTCCCTGGAAGTATTCAAAGAAGTCCGTTCTATATGAATAGTTCTACTGTAAGCAGATTGAATTGCCATGTATTTTCAAAAATAGAGAGAGAAAAAAAAAAATTCAATTTTTAGGAACAGTTCCAAGTTTAGTCCTGTTTTGAAAATATGGAGGCCAAATTCATTGCTTCCCCGGTACACTGTGAGCCGAATCAAAGTCAGTTTATGGGTCTGGTGTAAACATGAAATCATCTACTCCTGTAGACAAAAGATTGTCTACCGATGTCGGTGACAGTTGGAACATCTCGTTTAGAAGGTTAACTGCACAGAGATGTGAAGCATCGCCTTCAGCATAGGATGCTGCACCAATGTTCACGTCCGTTGTTACCTGTGTGCCTGTTGATCCATCTCATACCTCAGCAGCAGCAGGAAGCGTCTGTGAGATCTCAACGAATGCCGTCATCAGGATTGGTAGCCTCTGGGGACAACACAGAGCATGGGCCGTTATTGGGTCCAGCAGAGTATCGATATCCATTGGCATGACTGATGGGAGTGTTAGACAGATGTCAAGCACGCATTCTTCACCACAAAGCAGGCAGCGTAGAACAGGTAAGATGCAATCTTGCCAGATTGGTCTAAATGACAGAAACCATGTTGTATTAAGTTCCCGTAGACGAGGTATGCCCAAAAGTTGCACTATGCGCTCACGGCACTTCCGTTCTAGGAGAGCTTTCTCCAAATTGCTGGGAGTGACGCCGGTTGATAGGCTTGCCATAGCGTAGTAGTAGGAATAAAAACAGGATTCCTGCAACGAGTGCTAGAATTAATGGCACACCACCAAACACCGAATGTGCGAAGTTTGGAATGATTCCGAGGACTGCCTTAAATACATGTACAATCCCGCTCGTATCAGACATGTTTAAGATACGTCCCATCATTTCTACGAAATGTATAGGGCAGTTTGTACGAATTAGAGCCTGTATCTCAGCCGAAGTCCTTGCAATTTGTAGATCATAGGTTTCTTTGGCCGAGGTCAAAGGCACGGTCTGTTGTAAAAGCATGGCTTTCATTCTGCTTAAAGTATCAAAACGTATAAAAGAAACATTCAATGAAGGCCATAGAGGCGACTCCCTGACTGTGTCTATTTGGGGGAACAATATTTGCATACAACAAGTAACCCTGGAGCTAACCGTTACCAGATATGGGATTCCTGGCAACATGCCACAGCAACTCTGATCATTCAACATGAGGTAACTCCCGTTAGAAAGTTGGCCAAACGCTGGATTAATCACAGCAGCTGCTGTACCCTGCAGGTGGCAGGACAAGTTTGCCACAGAACCATTACAAGCCCTGTGTAAAGAAATGTCCTGACATATGAGTGAACCGCTCAGTGCATTTTCACAGTGTGTACCGCTTAGAAACACTTCACGATCCCCACTCCAACATCTGTATTCGTAAGGTAAATCCCAGGATGTCTTAATGTATTCTTTACCCAACCTTTCATATTTGCCTGCTTGCATTTGTTTGAGGCAATACTGAAAATGAAAAGTAGTGACAGGCAGAGTTATTTTGCCATGGATAAGCCATTCTGTAGCTGGTTTTTCTGCTACCGTAAATGGTAATTTTTCCAGTTTTTCAATGCTCAGCACTGTATACTTTGCTCGCTCCCCTTTGTGCCAGTTCGACCTGTTTATCCGTTAGATTGTATTCTGAAAACAGAGACGACGTGTTGATAAAACGCCAAGGCAAATAGCCTGCACGCAAAGATTGCAGCGTCCAGCCTAATAACATAATAGAACGTAACTGAGATTGGCCTTGTTGTAACATGGCTAAATCTTGTTCCAGTATGTCAATAGCAGAGGATACAATGTTGTCCAGTGAATAAATTCTGGATGACAAAGTTGTTAACCCATTGTCGACCACAGTGAGAGATTTCTCTAAGTTAATACGATCAAGCTCACGTATTCTTTCTGCGGCCTCTGCCTGTGAAACCTTCCATATTTCATTATAAGCAGCATAAATGCCGGCATATATGAAACGTTTTTGACTCGGTTTTCTTGGTCCTAGCAAGAAATCCCTAAGGTCTGCGTCTTCTTGAAGTAAAGATAAGTGTTGTTTCACATCCTCGAGTGTAGATTTTTGTAACCAGTCGAGGCACAATTTTCCTACACTGTATGTTGTTACTACCCCCGGATGTTGTCGTTGAACATAACGTGGGTCTGGCCTATGGATAGTAAAGCCCTGTATTCTATTCAGGAATCTTTCTTGACAGATGTTTGTGTTTGTGGGCCAGAGCAACCATTTTTTCCAATCAGGATCTGATCTGTTGTTTTGTAGTGTTGTGTCTACTGTGACCGCTCCCTGTGTAGTGCTATTACTTGCAGGTGTTGGTACAGAAGGTGTGTTCATGTCTTTGATCTTGGCTAAACCAAGGCAAGACGTTTGTTGCACAGTGTCATTCAAAAACATTATTTGCTGTGGGATGATACAGGCTCTAAACAAAGCTTCTAACCCCTGCACTTGCCAATCTTTAGAACCCTAGACAGATTTTGTGTCGATTGTGTCTTTCCAAAAGTCAAATCCTTGTCTAGACAGTTGGGTAATAAAGGCTGCAGAATAAATCTGTTTTGTATTAGTTAACATAATTTTCTGTCCTGTTTTGTTTACATTCTTATAGTAAAATGTTTCTGGATCAGATGTATTGTACCCTGAAAAATATGGAAACTTATTTGGAAACGTTTTTGAACTACCCTTTGGTGGTGTAGGACAATGTTCCCATTGGTTAAACATAAAAATATTTCTAGGTGTTGCAGATTTATGCAAGAAATGATGACCATAGTGGTTGTAACAATAAAGCTGTTCGTAGTCTGATGAACCCTCTAAGTTTTCATTGTTAGAGAACGCAGCAGACCTTTCTAGATCAGACATCATGTTATTAACAGTCTCAAAGTCCCAATCATCAGAATAGGTACTGTAGGTAATAAAGTCACTTAATGAAATTTTAAATAAATGTGGAATCTTCAAAAGTTCCGTCGGGCCGAATATGTCGAAATCGGTTTTGTCCCAAACTATACCATCCTGTATAGGAACGGCTGTGATGTTCACTGCTGACAAGTCTCTTGCTTCACGATGGGAAGATTTGTGTGGTTTTAAAAGTAAGATCAAATTTTTACTTTCAGTGTCCAAACGAATATATCTGCCATTCATAAGCACGCTAAGAGTCATAACCAAAGCTAGCCAAAGCAGAAAGAAAGATATTCCAGAAATAATCCATAGTTCAATCCATGGTGAAACCAGATAAGTCTCTTTCAGGAAATGAAAAAGGTCTTGTACTTGTTGTTTGAAAGTTTTTAGGGCTGGCGTCGTTTCAGGCTCACTTGGATCCTCAGAAAACGTATCAAAGTTAATGAAGTAGCCAGAAGCAGTTCGGTCAATTGTTGGAATTGCATCAGGATTCGTCGAAATCGCTGGAACCAGTTGATCACGTGTTACGTTGGTGTAGACAGGTGTATTTGGACGAACTGTTACTTGAGTTTCAAGAGGGATGAGTTCCATAGCATTGTTGCTTAGTCCTTCATCTCTTACTGCTGAATTCTCGATGGTTATGAGTCTTTCAGTCTGAACCTCTTGGATAGTAGTGAGAGGAGTGCGTCTGCTACTAGGTCGGAGTCCACGAGGCCTACTATTTAGTATTGGCCACATACTGTGGTTTGATGAGGTCGATTGACACAAATCTTTTCTCCTTTTTTCCAGCAAGGGGCGGCAGAAGTACTGTTCTTGTTCCGTGGACGGCTAGGACAGTTACTGGTTGTCTGTATGAAGGTCCAAATTCCTTCTTGTCCACAATCTTCTCTCTGACTAGATCCCCAACTTTTGGGATCCAGACAGGCCTTGCTGGGACTGCCGGTTTTTCCCCAGTGGTGGTTGGCTTCAGGAACACGTTGCTTTGTTTCGATCTTAGTTCATTTAGATCCTGTAAAACAGCCAAACGATCTTTAATATCAAAGGGTTTATTTTCCACCACTGTGCCTTTACATTCGAGATCAGGAACCCACATTCTTGTCCCAAATAGGACCTCATATGGAGTGACCCCCCCCAGAGAACTTCTTGGCAAATTATTTAATGAGCGTTGGACCCCATAAAGATGTTTGACCCACCCATCACCCGAACCTAATACTCTAGCTGTTATAGACTGCTTTATGTCCCGGTTTTTCCTTTCCACATCAGAATTTCCCTCAGGATGAAACGGAGAGGAGTACCGCAATGCTACGCCCAAACTGGCCATGGCTTCTTTGTAAGCCCGAGAGCTAAACGCAGGGCCCTGGTCAGAATGTAGTGTGCCAATTGCGTATGTGCCGATAAAGACTCGCAAATCTTTTCTAACAGTTCAAGCGTCAGCCGAGCGCTGAGGCCACATCCATAGGAACCTTGACTTAGTATTTGTGGGATTGCATTTGTCCAAAAGGACGCCTGCGCGTAGATCGCTTAATGCTGTCTAACAATGGTGCCTGCACTGGGCAAGCTACCTTGTTGCTTGTTGTCTGGTGGCGTTCTGCACTAGTCTGTCTATTGCAGTCCCTGCAGTCATTGATGAAGATGTGAATCTGTGTATTCATTCCAGGCCACCAGTACATCTCTTTTAATGTTAATATTGTTTCAGAGATCCCCTGATGTGACAGACCCTCCCCCAGATGTGCTTTATAGATCAAAGCTGCTCTACGTTCCATGTTTGGAATTACCCTATCCCCCACTCCAGGGATTGGAGCAAAAGGAACGTTGTTTGCATCAATTACATAAAAGTACTTTAGTGGAAATTTCTTTGGTAACGCTGCACCACTGCCTTTGCTTGAAGCATTGACAGCCAACAATAAGTCACTGTCTATTCTCGTTTTTGAACGAGTGATCGCAGCTACGGAAGCCGTCTGAACAGCCCCCTTTGCGGCTTCATCAGCCAATGAATTCCCTGCAACGTGAACGCCATCACGTTGATGACTCAGCGTGTGTATCACGTGAGCTTTTGGTAGTTCGTTTCTCAATTGAACTACTTGTTCCCAAAGCGTTTTATGCTTTATTGTGCCACCTTTTGCATCTTTGAATCCATTTTGAAGCCAATTCTGTATATATTCATTATATGACTGAACACAGTAAAAGGAATCGCACACTATAAGTGTGGGGAATTCGCGATCTGTATTTTCAAGTGCCAGTTTGAATGCTTGTAGTTCAGCTCGCTGAGCTGTACAATCTCCTAGAGATTGAGTTTTAGTGACCATTGGTCTGAAGTTACCATCGCGCATGCGACCTTTAACGAATGCGCACGCTGCACTGTAAGCTTGCTTACTCCCTGTAGCGGGTTGTGCTGATCCGTCAGTATAAATTATAAATTCGTACTGATCGAGAGGCAAAATTTCAGTGGGCAGAGGACATTCATGTTCATATTGCAGGAATGCTTGTGTTTTTAAATCAGGATCAAAAACATATTCAACATCTGTTGCAGCAAGAGAATTAACACATTGTATCCATCTAGGATGTAAAGCTTTTGCATTTGGAATGCTCGCTTTTGTAACCGCCTCTAAGGCTGGTACTGGAGTACCGACAATAATGCGTTTCCCTTGAGCTAGAGCTCTTTCTTTTGCTACAGCGGTTTGAACTGCTGTCAGTATTTTTTCTGTTGAAGTGAAGCGCATTTCTGCTTGTGTATACAAATGTGATTTGTATGCTATTGGTACTTTTTCACCCTCATTAAATGTTAAATAGGTGAATCCGCATTGACCCGAAATTATTCGGATCACTAAATTGCGTTTATTTACGCATGTTTGTAAGTGATTTGTTGCTAACATGTTAGCTTGGAGTGAACGCAGGATTTCTGTGTGTTCTTGTGTCCAATGTTTTGTTGAAAAATCAGGTTTGATTAATTCGTAGAGAGGTTTAACCCTTTCTGCGTAATTTAGAATGTACGTTCTTCCAAAATTTAGGAAACCCAAGATGGATTGTAAATTTTTCAGCGTTTTTGGAGGTTGGAGCAGCGCGCACTTTTCTAAAAAGTTAGCTGCCAGGCTCTTGCCTTCACTTGAAAGCTCATATCCTAGGAAAAGGACATTGAGATGGGCAATTCTGGAATTTTTAAAGTTGAATTTATAGCCCTCAGAGGCGAAGCCCAATATAATGGTACTCACCCTGTTCAAGTGCCTATCTAGGTCATCGTCTGTCAGATAGATGTCATCGACATATGACAATGCCTCATTATCATACATTTGTAGTAACTCTGTTACCCTTGCTGAGAATAACCCCAGGCTGTTTTTGAACCCTTGTGGGAGTCGACAAAATTGACGCTGGGTCCCCATTATTGAGAAAGCTGTTAAGTACCTGCTTTTCAGGTGCTATGTTTTGACAAAAGAAAACATTTGAAATGTCCAATGTGGTTTTATATTTTTTGCGCACAATGTTATTCATTAATGCTGTACTATGTGCATTTTGCACTGCAAATGTTTTGGAACAAGTGTTCAAGTGTCTGTAATCCAAAACTAGACGATATGTATTGTCTGGTTTGGATACAGGAAACAAAGGATTGCTCATTGAGGAGGTGCATGTTTTAATCACCCCTTGGTATTCAAGTTGATCTAAGATCTCCCTGACCTGTTTTTTAGCTTCTTGCTTTATTGGGTACTGCCTTTGTGCAGTAGGTTGATTTTTTAGCTGTATTTTGTGGTGAGGTGAGTCCTCATCCCATCCTACATGATTTTTGTATAATGCTGGGGCTTGGGCAACTGCCCATTTCCTGGCATAAGTATATTTTAGGTGAATTGGAATATGGTTGGAGAAGGCTGGCATAATGATGTCCTCGCCATGTGGGCACTCCCTGACAAAGTTTGGTGGCTAGTCCTTTTCTGCTAGAAGTATATCATAACCCCTTGAAAGTTTCTCCCAAAAGAGTGCTTTCACACTTCTTGGTATGTCTCCCTCCATTCGGAGTGTTATTTCATATAACTTTTGTGGAGTACTAACCCTGGTGTCTACAGTCTCTACTGTGATGTACTCATTCAAGTCCACTCTCTCCAGAAGTTCCTTCAGGTTCTGGCGAGCTATTGTTACTTCTGCTGCACTGTCCAGCATTGTCTGAGCCCATTCTCCGTTCTTGAGCTGTGTTCTCAGTATTCTCGGCATGTCTGATCTTCAGACCTGCTACCTTCTTTTTTGTGAATTGAGGTTTTGATTTATTTTTCTGAACGTGTTTATGGTCTTTGGATTTCACGCGTTCTTCTTTGTGATCTGCCCGTCCTCTTCTTTCTGATGTCTGTGACGATATCTGAAAGGTACGAGAGGAACGTGTAACAGTATCTTGATACCTGTCAGGTTTTCTTAAATTATCCCTATTCCTGAGGTTATACCTCCTTTCAGAGGGCTCCTTTTGAGGAGACCTACCTCGGGATTGAGAACGTGTCTCTCTTGAATTTTGTTTATTAGTTTCCCACTTCTTTTTAGAAGATGTAGGATTTTGTTTAATAGAGTCCTTCTCAGGACCTTCAGATAGTTTTGGCTTCAAAGGTTTTCCACCCAAACTATCTCTGCCTAATTCTGCATAAGATTTTTCTATTATTCTGGGTAGTTCATGTTGATGTTCTGTTACATCAAATTCCCTTACGCGTTGGCGGATCGCCACGGATGCTGCCTCTCCTTTAATATTAGATAATATTATTGTTGAGACCTGGTCGAAGCTTTTCAGTAATTTCATACCTAAATTCAGAGCAGGTTCTGCCCCATATTCGTTTTGAATTTGTTTCAGGACATCTGGTATTACTGCAATTGACGGAACACCATGTGTTTTAGTATAGATGGCAGCAAAGACTGTGCCCCAAGTGGTGCAGTCTTCCAGTTGTGGTGTGATCCCCATTGGTAAACAGATTGTTAGGATTCTGTGTTTCTCATAAGGGCTAGTATTTGGAAATACTGCTTCTATTTGAGTAACTTTTTGAGCTATCCAGAATGGAATTTGTTCACGTTTTGTGGGCATTTTACCCATGACTGCGTGTAAAGTCTGTGGAGTAATTTTTTGTGTATACCCCTGTTGAGGTGTTTGATTTGGAATGGTCATTGGTGGTTGGACTGTGAAAGTCCACATGACATATTGGACTAATTGTCTGTAAATTTTTATTAACTCTTGTAGTTGAGTAAGTAATTCTTCGTCTGACATTTCTTCGATGTCAGGATGAGGTGTGTAGCCGGCTAGAATCGGCCATGTTGCTCCTGGTCTACCTAGTGGACCGAGCCTGGTAATGTTTTTGTGATGTTTTAGGGCGCCTTTAAACCAGAGATTATGCTCCTGGTATGTGAGTGGAATTTCAATATCCTCGAAAGGAATATATTCCTCTGGTGGTTCATCTTCTTTAAAGAAGTGAAATATTTTTGTTACTGGATTTGATTCTGGGAATACTATCCATGAATAGAATACCTCTGTCTGAAAGGATTCGTGTGCCTCTATCACGAAAACTGCTCTACCACCTCTTGGTGTTAGGCCGTGTTTTATAAGTTTTAGAGTGATGGCTCTCCTTAAGTTTAGAGGGATGTTTATAACACCCTCATCGGTTTCATTTAAACCTGTAAAATTAAAAGCTGTTACGACTGGATCAGCCGCAGCTATACCATTCTCGGTATCAGGGACACTGTTTTTTGAAAAATGTAGAACAAGTTTCAAGGACACAAAGAAAAGGTGCACAATATTTTGGAACACTGTATCCTTCAACGTTGAACAAACCATACAGCTAATATATAGGATTTTTGTCCTATTCAGCTTTGGCGGATACTTAACCCTACCCACTCCAGACGTCTTATGGAGTATGTGAGTAGGGGTCTCTGAGAAAAGCACGACTGAGTTACTCAGTATCTAGCGTTAAATTAGTGCCTTACCAAACGTTGGGCGCCATGTAGTGTAGTTCCTATTTCCCTAATAGGCTCTGCGCATTGGAATAATATACCCTATAGATTTGACATAGGACTGAGGTCAGTATGCCCCTATCGAGTATATTAAACTTAATTACTTTGTACCAGCTAACTCAGAGGCCACTAGAAACTCCTTGTAAACAAGAAGGGAGTAGTTTCTGGCAACCGCATAAACATGACAACTTTGTTTCCCTTTAGAATCGGAACACTCTCAGAATCGTGGAAACAACAGATAACAGTTTTACTCAGCTAATCGTGCATGCTTAGTTTCTTCAGAGTTACACAGAAAGAATAGACAGGCGTTTCAATAAAAGGATTTATTGAACAGTCTTGTTTCTCGTGTAAGAGATATGAGCTGTTATAATCATAAGACAGTATGCAAGATATATTATGTACAGCGTAAGCAGTAGAAAAAAATAATACTGCGCTAGCATTATCTTTTAGCTATGACACATATATTCATATACATAAATAACATAAGCTAAAAATGCGAGTACTCATAAGATGCTTCTCTAACTAGTTCTATCCCAGTGTACCTAACCTAAGTGTAGTGCAAGGTAAGAAGTAGGTGATGTATTCTATAGTATGGTATGCTATAGTATGCCAAGTCTGGTATGCCAAGAGTCCCTCTAGGTTCTAGTCAGCTCCATACCTTGAGAATGAGAGAGGTGGGAATCTCTTTCCGGGTCTCGAACTCTAACACCCCGCGAAGGGAGTCAGAACACTGGAAGCTGGATTCTCTGTGAGCAGGGATGACAGCGTCTCTTGTCAGTGCGTCAGGCCGGGACACGGGCTCCTCTAAAGTCGAGGTCTTCTCCCACTTGCTTGGGCAAGGGAAGGTATATTTATACCCGATAGGTGCCTTGGAATGTTAGCATTGACGTAAAGTCGGGCAGAGGAAGACGTCAGGAATGAACCCTTAAGGAATAGCGGTTCATGCATAATAAATGAGTTCTTGGAGAAATCAATAATCCTGTGCTAGGGGAACTCCCAAGAGCTTAAGGGTCTGGTTTCTAAGAACTCGTTGTGACGTTGGGGTGGACGGATGTAGGTGACCATGCCTGTATTTGGATAGCATGGCTAATGCCTAAATAAGGACTAGGATCTTATGCCTATATAAGGGCAATGCGAATTGTGCCTATATACGGACACCTAAAGCGGAATACAACACCACTTGCTCAACCTCTATTGCCATTGCCTCTGTACTGAACTGAAGCCCTACCATTTGATACCAATGCAATGTAGAAGTTGGGTCCAATCCATCTGTTGCTGTTGTTGCCGGTGTTCTGGTTACTGGTGTACCAAACTGTAAGTGAGACAAACTGTCCTCTATGGAAGTTGAAGGCGGCACCCCAGAACTGCGGATTGAGACTCTAAGTTCCAGACGTTCTTCTTCCAGGTCTCCCACTTGCTCAACAATGCACCTCTTGTATTTTGAAACATTCACTTCAGAAAAAGGAATGAAAGTGGGCAGAATTGTTTTGTACCATAGATCAAGTAGTATGGCACAGATGTACACTTAAGACGAGATGATGTCATGTTCCAGCCTTGTAATACAAGCCAAGTGAAGGATTAAGCTCTCAACCAAGGCATACGCTTCTGTGTTTTCATTCACACCTGTAAGTGCAAACCTCTCAGACACTTTCTTTAGCTGGTCCTGTAGCAGATGCAACGGGATAGCTTGGCCCATCATCCTGTCCTCCTTGCTAGCTTCTCGTGTAAAAACCTCAAAAGGGAGTAGCATCTGTGTCAGGCATTTGACTAGACCCCATTTGTCACCATCCATGGTCATTGCGTTCCCGATTGCATCCCCTCCTCTTTGAATGATATAGTCATTGATCTGTTTGTACTGCTCATACAGACGTTGCAACATGTAATAGGTCGAGTTCCAACATGTTGGCACCTCCTGTATCATGGCTTTAACTGGTACTCTATAAGCACGCTGAATAATCCGCAACTGCTTGCAGGCTTTAAAAGAATGGCTGAAATGAGTGCAGATTCTTATGCAGGTGGTCAGTATGTTGTTGACTATGTCTTCTTTTTTGAGAAAGTCTTGCACTACCAGGTAGATGCAATGCGCCACACACAGGACCCTGAGACAGCCACTGTCTGCCATGGCCTTGACTATGTGACTGCCAATGTCCGTGGCAACAAATCCAATTCTGAGAGCACTGGGTTGCAGTCATTCAGACACCTTGCTGTTAAATTTGTCCAAGATGTTTGCAGCTGTATGTGATTTTTCCTTGCTGAACATGGCTACTGTTGCATGCTGCCGAACGCTCTTAAAACTTTCTTCAGGTAGATAGCTTTTGATTTACCCCTGCAAAAGAGATCCGGTGTGCAGTGATGCACATGTAATCAGTCGCCTGACAACTAGTCCACATGTCTGTTGTCAGGTGGTTAGGGTAAACAACGCTTTTCTGCAAAGCTTGTCCAACCAATTGTAGCACATTGTGATGCAGCGCTGGAACAGAAACTCTGACCAAATAGGTCCAACTTGGAACCTTCCAATTTGGGCAGATGGCTGCCACAAATTCTAAGAATCCCACTCCTTCAAAAGAAAAAGGGAGGAGTTCCAGCACTAACATTTTTGCCAGCTTCCCAATGTACAAACCTGCCGTTGGGTGGTTGCAGTCGTAGGGCCCCTCTTACCTAAACATGCCCATAATATTTGCAAATATGGTGGTGCTACCTGTGCTATATCCCTCGAAGCAGGTTGAATAGTAATGTCAGACTCCTCTGTGTCACCTCCCACAATGATTAGCTCATCGTCATCCTCCTCATCAGTCCTTTCAATAATTCTGAGGATTTCAGGAACTTTTCTTTTCCCTTGCATCTCCTGGCTTTTCCCGGACTCTGCTGGGGTCCACTACATGTTCCTATCATCCTCATCAGAAGTGATGCTTGGAGAAGATGGTGGGATTAGTACCCTTCCTTTACCTTGCTAGAGATCTGGGACCCAATGATTCTAAAAGAGGAGGTTCTTGCTCTGCAGGAAGCTCGGTCTCCTGTTATCCTCTAACATCAGGAAGATGTACTATTACTGGCTGTGGCTGCTGCCCACTTTGCTCTGTTTCCTGAAATGATTGGGTACTACTTTGCGAAAGGGACAAATCCAATTCAGCATCATAGCTTGTCGGCGTCGCTATGATTGAAATGGCTGCCTCACTGACAGACATGGTCTTGGGCTTAGGTTGGGATGGTCCTGTTGATGCAGGAGTGCTGCTCCCAGGTTCCTCCCTGGAGACTTGTCTGGCAGGTACACGTCCCCTGAAAAAGTTTGTAGTCGGCACGCACTGGTGGAAAGCTGCTTCTTCTCACTGACCACTTTCTTGGAAGCAACTTTCTTTGGGGCCATCCTAAAGGTCTCAGTTGACAGTGGCATTAAGCTGCACAAGCGGAAGAGATCTTAGGACTGACGTCACTGTACAGGCCTTCTGTTTGGCAGTACTGCGAGTGATGTCTCTTCTTCTCTTGTGCACCTAGAAGCAAACAGGCAAGAAAAACTTTAGTGAAATGTGGCATTATTAAAGTTTTAATAAGTACACACAGAGGAAATATTAGTGTGGTTGGTTACTTAGGTAATAATAAATCAGCCACTTTAATGTCAAACCACACCACCATACCATAAGAATCATTTTCAAAACAGAATAACACAACATACAGATAGAGCTCTTTCCTTTATGTCCATATATTCTAAAGGAGACACCTGTGGCACCCAGGCAACTGCATGAGTAAAAGGAATAATAATCTTTAGAAAAATGAAGGTTAGTGTGCGCCTATGGCAAGCAATGTGGTCCAGGGGGAGATAGAATAATCCTTAAAAAAATGAATGATGCTGATGTGTCTGCAGTGCACCGCAGCCAGGGTGTCCAGGAGGAAATGGAATTATGCCTATAAAAACTGAATGCTATTGCCCAGCTGTGCGTCTATAGTGGATGGATGAATGGATGGATGGATTGATAGATGGATCAACCACGGCAAAATGCAAAAAAAAAAAATATTAAAATAATTAAAATTAATGGTAGGATGAGAAGAAACATATTGTGAGGCCAGGAGGTGCAAAATAAAAAAAATGCAAAAATATGCAGGTAATATATAAGCACTGTTCATCAAAATCATATTCTTAATATACATATGCTACAATGATACTCAAGCATATTATTAAACTGATATCACATCCATCCATACAAGCCTATGGCAAAGGCACACTGGGTAGATGCACAAAATGGCTGCCAGCCACATGGTCAAACAACAGCAGCAGGCAAAGTGCATGGGGAATAAAAAACACATGCAAGCCTATGGCAAAGGCACTCTGAGTGGATGCACAAAATGACTGCCAGCAACATGTTCAAACAACAACAGCAAGCAAGGAGGCATGGGGAACAAAGAACACATACAAGCCTACAGCAAAGGCAAACTGGTTGGATGCACAAAATGGCTGTCAGCCAGTACCACATGGTCAAACAACAACAGTGAGCAAGGAGGCATGGGGAACAAAGAACACATGCAAGCCTATGGCAGAGGCACACAGGCTAGATGCACAAAATGGCTGCCAGCCAGTGTAACATGGTCAAACAACAACAGCGAGCAAGGAGACATGGGGAACAAAGAACACATGCAAGCCTATGGCAAAAACACACTGGCTGGAAGCACAAAATGGCTGCCAGCCACATGGCCAAACAACAGTGAGCAAGGAGGCATGGGGATCAAAGAGAACACATTCAGGCCTATGGACAGAGACTCCACAAAATGGCCCCTGGCCACATGGCATGTGGAACAAAGACAAATGGTGGCCTATGGCAAGCACACTCACTCGCCAGACAAAAGAAGCATGGTAACACTGAAGAAAACACTACCATTAATTAAGCAATGCCAAAAACAAAAATTAACTGAGCTATAAAAATTCTCCCAAGGCATCAAATATTATCCCACATATACACTTTCTGTACACAAAGAAATCATATACAAAAAGAAATACCACATTTAAATGTAATCCAATGTCATCCCAGCCCTAAATGATGTTTTAAAACAACATATACCACAAAACAGTTGCTTTATACACCCATGACTAGCACTCGCCTGGGCCTACTGACTGGATGGCCCCTAGGCAGACTAGGCCTATTGTAAAGTAAATAAATATTGCAAATTTAACAAACGTGAAGACAATTTAGTGAACTGTGCAACATTGTTCCTTTACAAAAGAAGAAAAATTAAATGCAATAATATGACTAGGCCCCTAATGAAGCTGCAGGCCACCCACTACAAAACATTTGAGTTGTGTTTGAACTTACTTATGATATCTCAAATACAAAGTCCTAAATCCATTGGTATATATGCAGCAGACAAAGAGAGTAACCCTTCCAGCTCCAAATTCAAATGAAAAGTGACTAGGAGATGGACAAAGCACTTGGAGGAGCCTACTGGATAGGAACAGGAAGTTGGAGTCTCTGGAGCATGTTCTTCCTGTTGGAAAAAAAAAGTTTTAAAAAAAAGGCTTCTTGCACAAAAAAACAACTCGAACTGTCCGTTGGAGACGAAAATTCACTTGAAAACCTCTTATTGTAGATTTAGCTGGTTCTCCTGCACAAAAGCTAATCGAGTGGTGCGTTCACAAGCGGCACTACATAGGTGCCATTGCGGCCAGAAGCCGACGCAAAGTCTTGTGCGTGCTCCCTAGCAGCCCAAGAATATAATGGCACGAGCGAGCGGCAAAACAAATCCCAAGCGCGCGAACGGAAACAAAAACTTCGCTTCGCGCTCTGAAGGCAGTATCCATGAACTCTGCGCTCCGTGGCGGATTGCCCGAATTCCAAAAACTCCACGAGGGGAGCCTACAGAAAAGTACCCCTCCCAGGCCTCAGGCCAATGGTGTTGTCAAACGTTTCATGGGCACCCTAAAGAGAGTAGTTCAGCGCGCTGTGCTAGAAGGAAGTGATCTCAAATCGGCTCTATGTTCAGCCCTTCTTGCTTACAGATTAACTCTCCATTACAATACCGGTGAAAGCCCTGCCACCTTGATGTTTGGGAGAGCCATGGGAACCAAATTGCCCAATGAATCACTCATAGGTCGACAGATGCAGACAAGATCCGTACGACAGATTCCTAGCACAAGTCCAGAATGAACACCTATGCTGATAAACGACGATGTGCTGGAGACACAGTTTTCAAGGAAGGAGACCGGGTCCTGGGCAAGCAAAAATGGAAAGGCAAGTCCGATGCTCCGTTTGATGGTGTACCCCTGAGGGTTGTGACGAGCAAAGGACATATGGCGACAGCTCAACGCCAGGGAAAGTCCTTGATAGAAAGTGGGTTTCTGGATGTCAGGGTATGTACCCTGTACACAATTAACTCAAAAGAGAGATTCTCTACCTGTATAACTCAGTACGTGCAGAAAGTCACGGATATTAAAAAACAAACCAGTGCATAAGGCAAATTAGGTAGTGGACCACAGCAAGAAAGAGGAAATATATCAAAAAGACTTTTATTCAAATTCAGTATTGTAAAACATCAATATTATTTCATAATAAATATAAGTATCCAAACACATCCCACAGCGAAATCACTCAAACCTCAGACATACCTTCTCATGTATTCACATTCTCACACGCCTACCAAAATCAGACACTCACTCAAATATAATCACAGTATACATGAATTGAAACCCCCCAAAAATAGAAGGGATACAAGAGAACATATGAGGCCTGGCAAGAACATACACCCGTGCCTCATAAAGAAATGAACAAAAGAATCAAGATAAATAAATCAGAAACTATCAGTAAAGCAATGAAATAACAAATTTTCAAAGGTTATATTCTTAAAAAACATAAATGGGGGGATTTTCTCTGTCTGATTTTTATAAGACTTAGGGCCCGATACACAAAAGCAATCTGAGACAAAAGTATAACTTTACGACTTTTGGTATTCACAGAGGTCATTTACGAGTCGCATCCTTACGTCCGCAGTCGGGCCGGAA
Source organism: Calotriton arnoldi (assembly GCA_963921515.1). Classification (NCBI taxonomy): domain Eukaryota; kingdom Metazoa; phylum Chordata; class Amphibia; order Caudata; family Salamandridae; genus Calotriton; species Calotriton arnoldi. Next base: position 4,442,961 of record CAWUFW010000174.1, read on the forward strand.
TCTCGGGCTCAAGCCGTACTCTCCGGAAGGAATCTCCAGCTGGGCTAGATATGAAGTGTAACCAATGGGCCACATGCAGTCCTCAATTTGTGCTTCCCTCAGTGTTGACTGTAGTGTTCCTTTTTGTAAAAATTGTGTTCCGGCCCATTGATTACACTTCATCTGTCCCGAGCCGGAGAGTAAGGTTGAGATGGAGAGTACGGCTTAACCCAGAGATTCTGACCCAACTGAGGACGTAAAGATACGACTTGCAAATGACCTTTGTGAATACCAAAAGTCGTAAAGTTAGACTTTTGTCTCAGATTGCCTTTGTGAATCGGGCCTAGTGTAAAATAGCGCTTACAAGCAAATAGCGCTTTAGGGGCTACTTGAGGACGCGCAGGACCGGGGCAAAGTCAAGAATTCAAGCCGATCGCAATGGAGCATGGACTGGGTACATGCAGGCCTAGGGAACAGAGTACCTTGATTCTGGTCGCAAACAACAGGTATGAGGTTGATGCTTCAATGTCACTCCCGCAGTCTGGGGGATGCGCTGAGTTCACACATGCATTGATGGAGATGCATTGGTTTCAGAAGACAGGTGTTGAAGCTGCGATGCGTTAATTTCGAAGCCGATGCAGCTGGTTTCTCCACGTTTGTCGAAGAGATGCGTTCATCGCCATTCATTGGTGGTGGCCATGTGGTGGTCTCTGTGTTGTGTCTATACCGATGCGTCAGGTTTCTCTGCGCTTGTCGAAAGGGATGCGTCGATCGTCCTTCAGTGGTGGTGTTAATGTATCGCTCAATGTGGCAGTTCGACCTGCAGCGGTAATGCTGCTCAGGCCCCAAATGCAATTCTACTCCCGCTAGAGGGTCGAGGCGTCAGTTCTGCTTCCAGCAGACAGGAGATGCGTTGATTTCACTGGTGCGAGTATCTCAGTCAAATTCCAGTGAACCAGGCACAGGAGCAGAAGGAGAGACTTTGATTTCCCTCAACAACAGGAGCCAAATCAACAAGCCCTTGGAGAACACTTGGATGTAAGACAGAGTCCCGCTATCCTCAGCAGAGTAAGAGAGCAGCAAGCAGTAGGTCAGCACAAGAGAAAAGCAGGCCTTCCAGGTCAGCAGTCCAGCAGAGTGTCAGTCCTTGATGAAGCACAACAGAAGTGTCTGATTTGGTGCAGTCAGAGACCCAGTACTTATACCCAAATGTGCCTTTGAAGTGGGGGTGACTTCAAAGAAGGGTTTTGAAGTGCAAAAGTATCCTTCTTCTTCATCCCTGGCTCCAGACTATCTGCCCGGGGTAATCAGCCCGTTGTGTGGGTTTAGTCCACTACCTATTCAGATGTGAGTGTCACCCCTCCCTCCCTTCCTGCCCAGGAAGAGCCATCAGAATGCAGGTGAGTACTCAGACACACCTAACCTTGCTGTGTTTGTGGCTGTCTAGAGGGAATGCACAAAGTGTAGCTGTCACCCATCTGAGACGTGTATTGAAGACAGCCTGCAGGCGCACAGAACAGCAAGAACAGAGAAATGCCCACTTTCTAAAAGTGGTATTTCTAAAACAGTAATGTTAAATCCAACGTTACCAGTATAGAGGATTTATCATTACCATTCCAAAGATATAAGACATGATGTAGGTACTCCTTTCGAATCAGGAATTACAGCTTAAAAGTGCATTAAGGAATTCTGAATGCTAACCTATGAGAGGAGTAGGCCTCACAGTAGTGAAAAAGTAATTTGGGTGTTTATCACTACCAGGACATGCGCAAAACTTAACAGTACATGTCCTACCTTCTACTTACACAGCACCTTGCCCTATGGACAACCTACGGCCTACCTTAGGGGTGACTTATGTACAATAAAAAGGGGAGTTTAAGTCTTGTCAGGTGGTTTTAAATGCCAAGTCGAAGTGGCAGTAAAATGCACACACAGATCCTGCGATGGCAGGCCTGAGACGAAGTTTAAAAGGTTAGTTGTGTGGATGGCACAATCATTGCACAGACCCACTAGTAGCATTTAGGTTACACGCCCTGGGTATTTGGTATACCACTTTACAAGGGGCTTAACAAGTAAACTTAGTATGTCAATTGTGGGGGGGGCGTGGCTTAGCCGGCTGCAAGATGGCCGCACTTTGAGTGGGCTCTGCCGGCCAAGCCTTTAATCCTACAATAATCCGGCAGACTTCCTACACATCGCTGCCTGTGACCCTACCTTCGCGGCTTCCCTGCACCGGCGGCGTCTTCGGAGCCGTTCATCGGGCCCTACGACCTGGCTGCGACTGGCTGCGGCGCCTCCAGGAGTCGGGCCTAGACGTCTGCTCACCCACCGGGGCCCGGCCTGCGCTACCCGTGCTTCTTCGCACGCCAACCGGACCTCCCACCACTGGCCCTGCGGCCACGACAATCCGCCGGTGAGTCTTGCTGCCTGGGGGCGCTCCGGGGCAGGCCTGGGATCGCGCTCGCCGTACCGCCCGGCCCAGCCCGACCCTGAGTAGGCGCCCTGAGCGTCTCCGGTATCCGCGCTGGTGGGCCGGGCGAGGAGGGCGGCGCGCTCCCCGCGTCCTCCTGCCGCGGTTCGCTGCCCCCTCGCTACTCCCGGCTGGGTTCCACCTGCTGCCGCTGCGCTCTCGACCGTCCCGGCTGCCTCCCCTCCCGCCCTTGTGGTCACCGGCGGTGAGCGGGGATCTGGGACGGGAGCCCGCGATCGGGGTGTTCCCCGACTTGCTGCAGCGGCCTACAGTCCGGCCTTCTCTCCAGGGCGACTCCGGGGCGCACTGGTGCATGTCTGCACCCCCTGCCTGGCCCTCTGATCCTCCAGCTCTCTCTGCCGGTTGGGTTCACCGCCGAGTCGACCCTCCACCCAGGTTATCCCTTTCTACACGGCGCCCAACACTGCAGGGGCCCTCCATTGCACTACGGCCCGGGGACTGTTGCGGTGCATGCGCTCTACCACACCTCCGCGCCAAACACAGTCTCCGGAGCGAGACCTCTCGTGTTGGACCCCGGCTGCCTCCTGGATTGCGCCACCTTGGGTGCGTGGCGACGGCTCGGTGGGGAGGCCTGCGCGCTAGCTGCGAGATCTGGGTCCACTGCCTCCACCGTCGCATTTGCGGCCCGGGCCCTACGCCTGCTGCACACCTGCCTCGCGGAGGGGGATCCTCTTTGCCCCCCATTGTTCATCTTCCTGCTACCTGTGCCCTTACCGGCTGCACTTTCCACCTGTAACGCTGCGGGCCTTTTTGGGGCTCCCTGCTCTAGGAGGCCGCCATGGGTAAGGCTGACCCGAAACAGCCCCGACTAACCTTTGAGCAGCGGAGGCAGACGCGTCAGGAGGGCGCCACTGCTGACGGGGCGAATTGCCCGCACCCACGGAAATGGCTGCCGCACGTGAAGATGACTTGAAGGCCATCATGCTGGAGGTGAAGTCGGCGGTGTCCGGGATTGCCACTCAGCTGGAGCAGCTGGCTTCTCGCCTCGATGTGGTCAAGTCCAGGGTGGATGCGCACGATGACCGTCTGCTCCACGTCGAGTCGAGAGTGTCTGATGTGGAGGACTCCGCCACCCAAGACCGCCAAAAATTGCTCCAAATGGACAAAATCCTTGACCTCATCCGTTCTAAGAACGAAGATTTGGAGGCCCGCTCCCTCAGGAGTAACCTCCGCATCACTGGTGTTCCGGAGTCCTCCAACATTTCCAGGATGGAGGATTACGTGGAGCAGCTGTTGCGAGAACTATTTGGAGAAGTGCTTTCCCAGGTATTTGTCGTGGAGAGAGCGCACCGCTCCCTCGGCCCTCGGCCTGCCCCTGGTCTGCCTGCTCGACCGATCATTGCGAAGATCCTAAATTTCCGGGACCGGGACGCGGTCCTCCGGGCTGCCAGGGAAAGAGGTGTGATCCGCCACCAAGGTAACACTTTGTCTTTTTATACCGATTACACCCTGGCTGTGCAGGCTGCCCGCCGCGAGTTTCTGCCCGCAAAACGCATCTTGCAAAAGCACGAAGTGTCCTACTCGCTAGCCTACCCGGCCAAATTGCGGGTCAGACAGGGCTCTAAAACCCTGGTATTCCCAGACTCAAAGGGAGCCCTTGCCTTTGCCAAACAGTTGGACCGCTCTCACCACTCCACTCCAGCCAGCTCTCAAGACCCTGCTGCAGCCAATTTGAGTGACAATGACTGAACTGTACCTCTTTATTGTTTCTGGCCCCCGGCCCTTCTGTACAAGACTGTGTAGCGCAGTGGCGGTCTCATTCCCCCGGCTGCCCCTTGGCTGTTCAACTGGCTGCGGCCCATCATTTTTTCTTTCTCTTTTTTTCTTGTTCCACTGGGTTTACTGGCTCTCATTTGGTTGCATTGTATTACCTGCCTGTGTTGTCTGCTGATAGCTCTGGCTTGGCCACCCTGCCTTTCCTGGCAGGGGGGTACGCTAGGCGTCGCCATGCCGCCACGGGATGATTCCCACTTCTATTGCTGATTCTCCCCCTCCCGGTTGGGGTCCCCTGGGGTTGGTGTGGGTGGTTACTCGACCTGATTGGGGGGTTGGTGTGGGTGGTGGGTGGAGGGGTGTTGGGTTGTTGTGTCCGCCTTTCGCGGCTATTTTGTGGTTTATCGCATTTTTTCTGCTCTCACATTGCAAGATTTATGCTCTCAATCATGGTGCGATGGGGTGGGTTTGTTCGGGTGGGGGTGGTTGGCTCCTGGGACTGTCTTTTTGTGTTTTTTTTCAGAAAAGTTACTGTCTCTATGCTTTCAATTTATGTATTCCTTCAGTACGCATTACACCACTGCTGCGCTCGATCACTGCATCACGTTTGAGCTAGACACCGCGCCCTCCCTTCGACTGGTGCCCTATGGGGGTCATTGCCTGCCTCACTGCTCTCGTACCCTTGCTGTTCCCCCCGGTGTCACACCTTCCCACCTGGCGGGCTCTCGCCGGCTCCATTTCAGACTTAAAGCAGCTGACTCGCCTTTGTACTATCCAAGTAGGACCTCCCCACTACACATGCTAGCTTTTGACCGCAGCTCCTACTCGCTGCCCTGCGCTCCCTCCTATTATGTCCTCACACAGTATGACTGACACCATATGCTGGTCCTGGAATATTCGTGGCCTCAACGACCACCGCAAGGCCCGGCTCATCCATTCACACCTACTTCATCATAAAGTTTACATTTGCCTCTTACAAGAGACTCACTTGTTGCCTGCGACCGCCGCTAGGCTTCAGTCGCGCCACTGGGGCGAATCGCACTCCTCTTTCTATTCCACCTACTCTCGTGGTGTGTCCATTTTGATACGCAGGGGACTTCCATGGCACACAGATCGGGTACTCACTGACCCTGAGGGACGGTATTTTATTCTACATGGCTCCTTACTTTCCCAACCAATGACGATTGCTGCTATATACGGTCCCAACTCGGACGACCCTGCCTTTTTCACTAATGTTTGGCACTTAATATCCACACTGGGCCCTGCGGCACTCCTTTGGGGGGGGGGACTTCAACGTTACCCTTTCTGCTGTCCTTGACCGCTCGGGCCCCCACTCGTCGCACCCGCAATCCGCGGCTTTCTTACAGTCCTTGCTAGCCGATAACTCACTGTATGACGCATGGCGACACGTGTGGCCTGAGGCCCGCGAGGGAACTTGTGTCACCGGTACCCGTGGCTGCTGGTCTCGTATTGATCTTTGGATCACCTCTCCTGACGTCCTCACTTGGCTTACATCCGTCACTAATATGGCGCGCACTTTTTCTGACCACGCGCCGGTCCAGCTCTGTTTACGCCTTCCCGACTCCCCACGTACGGCCTTCGCCTGGCGGCTCCCCTCGAACGCTCTCCGCGACTCTGTCTTTTGTGCCGAGATCCAAACTGCGATCTCCAACTATTTTGACTTGAATGTCGGCTCCGTGGACTCGCCGTCTACCCTGTGGGAGGGTTTTAAGGCTGTGATTCGCGGTGAGTGTATTTCAAAACAATCCGGAGTCCTCCGCTCCATCCGCACCACATTAGGAACATTAGAATTGGAGATTAAGGCCCTGGACTCTGCTCAGGCAACTCGCCCCAACTCCGAGACACTTGCTCGCCTGCGCGAAAAGCACTCAGAATTTGCCAGGGAGGCCGAGAGGGAACTCTCCTTTCTAGGCAGAGAGGCCCGGGCGCGCCGCTTCGGCGAGGGCGATCGGCCTGGCAAGACCCTAGCCAGCCTCCTTCGTCCCCCCGCGCTGCATCGTATGTTGCGGCACTTCAGGACGGCGGCCCTGCTAGAACCACCTCCCCAGAGGAAATCAAGTCACGGTTTACGGATTATTACACGCACCTTTACGCCGCGGGCCCCACACCTTCGCGGGCGGACTTCAACCAATTTTTTGACACCATCTCACTCGTCTGGCTAGAGGACCATCACCGCGAATTTCTAGACGAGCCTTTTTCTAAGGAAGAAATACTTGCTGCCATCACTGGTTTGCCCGGTGATAAGGCCCCTGGCTCGGACGGCCTCCCGGCTTCGTTTTATAAGACATTCGCCCCGCTTCTGGTGCCGCACCTGGCCGCTATGTACAATGACTCCTTCGACAGTGGCCTCTTCCCGCCATCGCTCCGTGAGGCGATCATAACACTTCTTCTGAAACCAGACAAGCCCCCGGATTGCCGCGACTCCTACCGCCCCCTTTCTTTAATCAACACGGACAATAAGATATTTGCGAAATTGATAGCTTCCCGTCTTCTCCACTTCATGCCCCTCATCGCTCTCCCGGACCAGTCCGGTTTCATTCCGGGCCGCGCAACATCTCACAACCTTCGGGCTATATTCTCCGTTCTGCACCAGATTAATCCTAGCCTCCCCGCAGTGGCTGCTCTTCTCGATGCCACCAAGGCATTCGACACCTTGGAGTGGCCCTTCTTATTCTATCTCTTGCCGCGCCTCGGCTTCAGCAATGTCTTTATTTGTAAAATTCTACTTCTCTATACGCGCCCTTCTGCCCGCCTTCGGCTCAACGGACAAGTTTCTGACCCTATTCTAATTGAGTGCGTCACTCGACAGGGGTGCCCGCTCTCCCCTATGCTCTTCGCCATTGCGATGGAGCCTCTCGCGGCCAGACTCCGGCAGCACCATACTCAGAGGGGCATTGGCTTCTCGGCCCGCGCCCTCCTGGTCTCCATGTACGCGGATGATATTACACTGTACGTCCGCCACCCCCAAGACAACCTCAGCCCCCTTGTGCGTGAGATACTACGGTTTGGTGGATTATCCGGAATACAGGTGAACTGGAGTAAGTCAGTGCTGTTCCCTCTTACTGATGCCACCACACAATTCACCCCGGACTTTCCTTTTAAATCGGGCCTCCGGCCCCACCCGCTACTTGGGTGTCTGGTTGAGCAGGGATCTGGACGATCTCTGGAAGGCTAACTTTGGACGTGCCGTAGATTGGCTCGAGTCCAGGATACCCCATTGGAACCGGCTCCCCTTGTCGCTGGCTGGGCGTATTGCCATTGCCAAGATGGTAGTCCTCCCGAAATTTCTTTATCTCTTTTTAAATATACCCATACCACTGACGGCCCATTTTTTCCGCAAGCTTCGCTCCCTGATCATTTCTCTGGTTTGGGCTGGTGGGCAGCCCAGGATTGCTTATGATGTCCTTACTCTCCCCATGTCGGCTGGAGGCATGGGCGCCCCCAACTTCAAACTGTATGCCTTAAGTGCCCAGGCCAGTTTCCTTCACTTCTGGATTCATCCCTCCCCTTTTCAGCCGCACGCTGCGGTCGAAGCTGATCTTGCTGCCCCTTGGCCGCTGGCTACCGCCCTGTTTGCTCCGGCCGGCCGCGCGCGGGCTGAGGTGGACACGGTCGGGACTTTACGCTGGGCCTGGTCGGGATTGCGTCGCCTCTCCAATGCTCCGTTGCTTTCAGCAAATGCTATGCCGATTGTGCGCCACCACGCTTTCCCACCTTTCCATCCAACCGGCATGGCTAAGCATGCCGCCCGCTTGGGGCTGGAGACACTGGCGGATCTCTACCCTGGAAACACCTTCTATTCTCTTCCTGCTGCCTCTGGCCCTATGGACACATTGCTCTATTATCAGCTGCGGGCTATTTGCAAGGAATTACACCCCACGTTCCCACAACCTCCACCTTCGATGCGCGCGCTTGATTTTATATATTCTTCTACCTCCCCCCGGAAGCTGGTGTCCAAATTATACGCCCTTACGTTATCAACCTCCGTCGTCTCCACTGATCGCGCACGCGTGGCGTGGGGCGAGGACCTTGGTATGGACATTTCCCAAGCCGACTGGCTTTATTGCTGTAGCCAGACGAAGAAACTCTCTCCCAACTACCGTCTCCGCCTTATACACTTCAAATACCTGCACAGGCTTTACCGAACCCCCGTTCTGCTACATAAAATGGGACTTGTTCCCACCGACAGGTGCTTGCGTTGCTCTGCCCCTGCTGCGGATTTCGCTCATCTGGCCTGGTTGTGCCCAAGGGTGTCGGAGTTTTGGTGGGAGGTCTGCGCCGCCCTTACTGAGATCGTTTCCGCACCGGTCCAGCCCGATCCACCGTTGTGCTTGCTGGGCTTTGTCAAGTTCTGTCCGGATGCCTCTCGTCGATTGGTCGCAATACTGCTTGTCCTCGCGCGGCGCAGGGTGTCCATGTGCTGGGGGCGCAGGCCGGCGCCTCAGTTCGCTCACTGGCTGGAAGACGCATCGAGATGTCAAACTCTTCTGTCTGAATTCTGGGACCTTATGCCTGCCAGATCTCGCCCGATTGACATATGGGGCCCCCTGGTGACATACCTCCACACCCGATCACATTCTGGCCAGACTGCCTCTCCCGCGCTCCCCGCCGGCTCTCCGCCCGCGGCGGCCGCCGGTGTTGGTCGATGGCCCTCTCCCGCCCAGTCCCCCTCTCTCCCTCCTGACCGGACCTAATGCCCCCCTCTGCAGTGCTGCCCCCACACATTACAGATATTTGCTGCTCAAGGGTGCTCTGTCATGCTGCATATTATACTGTTTATTTTTTGTCTGCAATACTCCCCCTACTATTGAGGTGCTTCGTAGATGGCCCTATGTGCTCAGTGCTTTGACTTGATGCAAAATGTATGTTGGTAATGCTGATTATGTTCAATAAAGGTTTTGAAAATTTAAAAAAAAAAAAAAAAGTATGTCAATTGTGTGTACACCAATGTTACCATGTTTAGGGGAGAAGCACATGCACTTTAGCACTGGTCAGCAGTGGTAAAGAACTCAGAGTGCTAAAGACAACAAAAAGAGTTCAGCAAAAAGAGGAGGAGGAGGGCAAAAAAGGATAAGTTACTTACCTGTAATCCTAGTCCTATTCCAGGAGTATCCTCATCAAAGTCATAAGCACTGGACCCCGGAAATAATAAAAATTATATATAAAAAATATATATACACAGCTCTATATATATATATACATATATCATTTTTTCTCATAGCAATGCAGCCCCCATCTAGGAGGCTAAACAATGTAATAACGCATAAACTGCTTTTGCAAACACATAATATATGTATAAAAACACAGGAGGGCAAGTAGCACTTGAACTCTGTTTTTAATGAGTAAACCTCATGAAAAAAACTGCAAATAAAGCAGACATTGTTAGCCTACAGGCTGCATTGTAAACCAATAGCATAGAAAATGAAAGCATTTTCATACAAAACTGGCACCGTGCCTTTAAGGCAGCCATGACCCCTAGCTTCCCATCATGCCTCAGGGGTGACAGTTAGGTCAGTTGTTCTTTCCGGCTCCTTCAGTCAGGACCCCGGATTCACAGCTCTTCCTTTTTTTTGACTTTCTGTCAAAAATTATCAGAGTTTTTGAAGTTTTTTTGCTTTCACTCAACGTCTTTTAGCATTAGAGTGAGAGTGAAGCCTTTTTTGTGCTCCAGAAAAGGTTTATTTCTGTCAGAAATGCCTTCCTTATTTGACCCTTGCCCTGCCTGTGGCAAGAAGAACAGAACGCGAGAGCGGATGCTCTCAGTCGACACTTCGAAGACAGACAAGACTGGGTTCTCAACGACGAAGTCGTCAAAGGCATCTTCCAGGCTTGGGGGCGTCCCAGCATCGATCTCTTCGCGGACGACGAAAATACAAAATGCCGAGACTTTGCCTCAAGGTTCTACCGGCCAGGGTCGAAGGGGAATGCCCTTTTGATAGACTGGTCAGGGGCATTTGTGTACGCCTTTCCACCCCTTCCTCTCATCCCGAAGGTGGTGACCAAGCTGTCTCATTCGCACATGAGAATGATCCTGATTGCCCCGGACTGGCCGAGACAATGGTGGTACCCGGACCTTCTGCACATGTCAGAATGCCCTCACAGTAGGCTGCCATGCAGACCGGACTTGCTGTCCAAGATGAACGGGAGGATTCATCACCCCAACCTTCCCTCACTGAACTTGGCAGCATGGCTCCTGAGGTCCTCCAGTATGGCCATTTAGGACTACCACAAGACTGCATGTCCATCTTAAAAGAAGCAAGAAGGCCGTCCACTAGACACTCGTATGCGTGCAAGTGGAAACGTTTTTATATGTGGTGCGTTCAAAACAATTGTAACCCAAACAAAGGGCAGGAGGAGGTTATTCTACCATACCTGCTTTACCTGTCTAAAGCGGGCTTGAAGTTTCCTTCCATTAAGGTGCACTTAGCAGCTATCACTGCATATAGGCGCTCGCCTTCTCAGCCTTCTTTCTTTCAGTTACAGGTTGTGAAAGACTTCTTACAGGGTCTGAAAAAGGTCTACCCTCCGGTCCGGCCTCCTTCACCACCCTGGGAGCTGAACCTGGTGCTATCAAAGTTGATGGGTCCACCTTTTGAACCCATCCACAAAGCAACTTAGCAACACCTCACTTGGAAGGCGGTTTTCTTGGTAGCGATCACGTCAGCTCGCAGAGTGAGCGAAATACAGGCCCTCTGCTCAAAGGAACCTTATACTGTTTTCCATCTTAATAGGGTCGTATTGAGGACTCATCCCTCCTTCCTTCCGAAGGTGGTGTCAGATTTCCATGTGAATCAGACCATCTCTCTGCCCACCTTTTTCCCTAATCCCTCCACTCCAGCTGAGAGGGCTTTACACTCGCTTGACCTAAAAAGAGTTTTAAAATTCTATCTGGATAGGTCCAAGTCCATGAGAAAATCTGATCAACTATTTGTTAACTATGGGTCGATCAGAACAGGTTTTCCAGCTTCAAAACGGTCCATCTCCAGATGGATAGTTTTGTGCATCAAGTTAGCTTATCAATTAGCGCAAAGGCCCCTTGGGCCTACTCCCAAGTCGCATTCCACGAGAGGAAAAGCGGCTACGACTGCTTTTCTTCATAAAGTGCCTATCTCTGAAATCTGTAAGGCGGCAACTTGGAGGTCCGTCCATACATTTACGAGGCACTATTGTCTAGATTCGGACACCAGAGCAGACACCCAAGTAGGCCAGGCCTCCTTGAGGAATCTGTTCAGCAGCTGATTGCGGTTGTTGTTGTATGTTGGGTCATTCACTCTCATTTGCCTGCAGGTGGAAGATGGGCTTGCTATTCTATTCAGTGCTTATGACTATTGATGAGGATCCCCTGGAAGAGAAGGATAAGTTACTTACCTGTAATCCTAGTTCTCTTCCAGGGGTATCCTCATCAAAGTCATAAGCAACCCACCTGCCTCCCCAGGCAAATGAGATTTTTCTTCATTGTTAAAAAGGATATCTTTGTGCCCTGATCTTCAGGGTTACGCAAAGAACAACTGACCTCAGAGAGGCCATAAAGTCGAATTCTCTCCTTTTCTTTGATGGTCCTTCTCGACAACTTCTTGCAATGATGACAGGTGGCAGAAGAGTGAGAATCAGGGAGGCAGAGAATACTGATCTAGCCTTCTTCTTGCCACAGGCAGGGCAAGGGTCAAATAAGGAAGGCATTTCTGACAGAAATAAACCTTTTCTGGAGCACAAAAAAGGCTTCACTCTCACTCTAATGCTAAAAGACGTTGAGTGAAAGCAAAAAAACTTCAAAAAATCTGATCATTTTTGACAGAAAGTCAAAAAAAAGGAAGAGCTGTGAATCCGGGGTCCTGACTGAAGGAGCCGGAAAGAACAACTGACCTAACTGTCACCCCTGAGGCATGATGGGAAGCTAGGGGTCATGGCTGCCTTAAAGGCACGGTGCCAGTTTTGTATGAAAATGCTTTCATTTTCTATGCTATTGGTTTACAATGCAGCCTGTAGGCTAACAATGTCTGCTTTAGTTGCAGTTTTTTTTCATGAGGTTTTCTCATTAAAAACAGAGTTCAAGTGCTACTTGCCCTCCTGTGTTTTTATACATATATTATGTGTTTGCAAAAGCAGTTTATGCGTTATTACATTGTTTAGCGTCCTAGATGGGTGCTGCATTGCTATGAGAAAAAATGATATATGTATATATATAAAGAGCTGTATATATATGTTTTTCATATATAATTTTTATTATTTCCGGGGTCCCCGCACATGGGCGGGAATATTCAGTGCTTATGACTATTGATGAGGATCCCCTGGAAGAGAAGTTTGAGGGTTACCCTTCAGAGCGGGACATTTTTCAACACGACCCCCCTCCAGCCTAAAGCCATGGTAGACTAATCAATACATTGATGAACTTCCTTGCTTAGGGCAATAGAACCTGGACAATGGCACACTACTACAGGAATACTTGCCAGTTCTACGCCTCTCTGAACCCAGTTGGATCCCTCTGTCTATACTCTCTGTGGCCACTGAGTTAACCCATGGGGAATCCTTCTCCTTATCTGTGGACCCCATCTGTGCAGCACCTAACCTTACTTTGCTCACAGATGCATCCCAGTAGGTAGACAGTACCACCATGGTCAACAAAGTGTTGTGGGCCATTCCACTCCTTGGGTCTGTATTCTGTCCCCAACCCAAGGAAAACTCTGTCCACAGGGACAGCAACCAACAGAGGCCACTGACAGCTGTCAGTTACAAGAGCCAGGCTCCCAGAACAAACCCGGCGGTCTCTGCCCTCTGCGGTTTCCAAGAGTGGGAGGCAGTAGCCCCAGGTGCCTTGTATTCTTTCGCCACTCCACCTCCCACCAATTCAGGGGTGGTATCCTGAAACTGGTTCTTCAACCCAGGGTCTGTACCCTCAGGCTGAACAGGAGTCAGGGGGTGAGTCCTTCCTCCAAGTGCCCCTTCATCTGGGCCCTGTACCCTCCATTTGGGAGTGGTACTCCCAGAAAACTCACTCAATTGTCAGGGCGCCTCTGGAAGCCACCCCTCCCAGTTCTCCTGACACCGGGGGCAACTCATTCCCTGGAATGCAGTCAATGAGCATCAGGGGACTCACTATGACCCTCCTCTGGGTTACCTCCCCATCCCACTCTAGGGAAACCAGGACCATAGGGCAGAAAAAGACCTGCCCATGGGCAGGAGTCACACTACACACATGGTCGGTGTACTGCTCTGGGGAGACTCGCTCTTCCCCAACCATTGTTCAGCTTGCCCAGTATCCATCAGAGCAGTGAATGGGACCCCATTCACTCCCACCTGGCGGGAGCGATGATTCCTACACCCTCAGGGATCATCAGCTCACCCTCTGAGTCAATCTCCCATCTGAGGGAGATCATGGCTTGGTCTATGACCTGCCCCTGGGGACTACTTTCCCCTAAGGCCACAGTGGCCACCCCTGAAGGGTTCCCATCAGTAGGTGGTTTCTTTGGACAGGCAGAGTCCATCCGCTTGTGGCCTAGTTGAGAACAATCAAAGCAGCGGGGCTGGAAATGGGGCACCCTGGGCCGCTGCCACCAGAACTGCCCTCCCTCTGCTCAGAAGGGACATGGGAATCTTTTACTTCCCCTTTACCCTGAGACCTTTCTGGGACTCTCTGGCTCTCTCCCTCACTCTGTTGGGAGGAACCTGAACCACCCTTCTTGGGGTCACCGCCAGGTACCTTTCTGGACCTCTGGTGCTGTCCCAGATGTCCGTCTCCTCAGAAAGCTTCCTGGGGTGAGAAGCTTACTGTCTACCAGGTGTTGATGCAGCTCTGGAAAACAAATATCAAGCATGAGCTCCTTCAAAAATAAGTTGCACAGCCCTGATTAATCATCAACTTTGCTGCCCTTCACCCAGCCCTCAGTGCCTTACTAGCATAATCCAAGAATTCCACCCATGTCTGTGTGGAGAGTTAGTGGTTGCCGCTGAATCTGAGCCTATACCTCTCAGGGGTCAGTCCAATCTTACTGATTAAGATGCCCTTCATAGCATCGTAGCATGTCTGGTCCTCTACCTCAGTGTCTTCCCACTGTGAGCATATACCTCCATAAACTACCACCCCAGAACTCCTCTAGGACCTCGTGCACTCTTAGAGCCACTTTATAGGCTGCATACCACTTATCTATGTCATCCCCCACTCCATAACTGGGCACCAGATTCTTGAGTATCAGGACTCTCCACTCACCAGTGGACCCTGCAAGTAAGCTGCCACTATTACAGTGGCTGGACCCTACTTCTAGTGTGCTTATGTCCAGCTCCTTCAAACTGAGCTCATGGACCATTTTGTTCTCCTCAGTTTCAAATTTATAAGCTCCAACTTGATCTTCCTTTCCTCCCTCCTGTCTGCCAGCTCCTTTGGGGACAGGTTCTTGGGTAAAACACAGCTCTCTGATCTGGGAACCACTGCTGTTTCCAGCGAGTTGTTGGCCCCCTCTACAGGTAATTCCAAATCCACATTGGCATACAGATTCAGGTCATCCTCCTCCTCAGGTAGTTCCTGCTCCTCCTCAGCTAGGTTATCAACCACTCCTACCTGGGTCTCCACCCAGGCTCTCAAAGCCTTCTGTAGCTCCACCCTCCTGGTGAAACCCTTAGTAGACATTTGAAAATCCTTACAGAACTCCTTCAGCTGGGGTAGAGCGTAAGACTTTCACCTAACAAGCTCAAAATAAATTACAGCAGGTGCAGGTACTGCTTCTACAGAGAGAGACATGGTTTTAGCAAAAAAAAAAAAAAGGATTTAAAATGGTCTTAGTATAGAGTTGTAGAGAACAAAGAGTTATTATATGGTATTGCACAAACACAAATTCTATTCCAAACACTGATCACCAATGTTAGAAATTGGGTTTATGGCTGTCAGAGTATGCACCCTGTACAAGCAGGAACCACGATCCTAGTCAGGGTAAGCAGGATACACAAAAAGATAACCTGTGCCCACCCTCTGGTAGCTTGGCACAGAGCAGTCAGGCTTATCTAAAGAGGCAATGTGTAAAGTATTTGTGCTCCAATCAAATTACAAACCACAGCAACCTGTGATTCAAAAAATGTCATCTATTTGCTAAAGTGCCCATGTGGACTGGCATATGTGGGAAAAACTGATCGAAAAATAAAAGTAAGACTGACAGAACATAAGAGTAACATCCACACCAAGAACCTAAAATCCACTATTGCTGTACATTTTAATACCTATAACCATAATGTGAGTCAACTAAGGTTCCTGGTACTAGAAAAGGTACCCATAAAGGAAGGCAGAGACAACAGCAAGCACCTTCTTTAAAGAGAAGTCTACTGGATGAAACGTTTAGAGTCCATCAGCCCTAAGGGACTCTATGAATGTATTGACTTGAGTGTGTTGTTGACCAACCTTGATATTCTGACACCTGTGTTAGTATTTTATGGACATTTTCACTTTCCACCTTTGACATTCGTTTGATTTTGCCTTACTTTTCCAATTTCTTCTTTTAATTTTTTTAATTTCTTCATCTTCACTTCTTTACACTCTTGCATGATATCATCTGAACATCGCTTGATTTCAATTTGAGGACCTAGTTGTCCCTCGATATCCTTGATATACTCGTTATATCACTTATTCCAACATGGCGGGTCTATTTTGCACCCGTTCGAAGCCTTTATCTGCTTCACCTACCTGGGTCCTTGCACATTTCCGGTTGCACTTGTTCGAAGGCCTTTATGTGTTTCTCCTATCCGGGTCCTTGTACATTTCCACAGAACTTTCCCGGACTGATTCTTTCTGATATTACCTATGTGAGGTACGCGCGAATTCACTTTCTACTTCATGTTGAAATTTGCGTTAAAGCATGCCTATTGGGGCACACATGAGAATCACTGTGATTTACTTTTTTGAAATGTTTATTGCGTTGGTGAGCAGCCATTACATATCAGATGGATTCACTTTTTACTCTCTGTTGTAATTTGTGTTAAAGCATGCATATTGGGGCACATACGAGAATCACTGTGACTTACTTCTTTGGTATGTTTATTGCGTTGGTGAGCAGCCATTACATATCGCATGGATTCAATTTTTACTTTATGTTGAAATTTGCGTTAAAGCATGCCTATTGAGGCACATATGAGAATCACAGCGACTTACTTTTTTTAAATGTTTATAACATTGGTGAGCAGCCATTACATACCGGATTATTCACAGCTTCCTTAGACCATTGCGTTGCACTGGATTTATTTCACATAATTGATAAGGGAATGTATTGAGGTTTTGACATGTCTTAAGTTTGGGTCTGATCACTGATGCCCTTCCACTTACCTAAGTTCTTTTGCACTATTAGTTTTGTTACACGGGCACTTTAAATATGATAATATTATGTGGTAATCAGAATCTTTGCATTAGTGATATTACTTTTTAGGAATTATCCCCTGACGAAGGGCCAAGCCTGAAATGCATTAGGTTTTTTCACATATGGATAAAGATCGGAATTATGATGGGTTTTCTTATTTATGAAAATTAAAGATCAGAACTCTGATGTAGTGTGACCTTGAACACTACATATTCTCAGAAAACAAACTCAGATTATTAATAAAGACAAGAAGAATTGATTAACTATGGATGAATTTGTTAATTTAAGAAACTGAATCACGGGTGTACCAAGTGTGGATGTTTTGTCCTCTCCAAGAAAACGCATTGCTCTAATAAAGTATTTGTGTAACACACACACATAGTAACACAATGAAAACACCACAAAAAGACTCCACACATGTTTAGAAATATAGATTATTATATACTGAACAAAACAAGACCAAAACGACAAAAATCCAATAAGTACAAGTCGAGATATGAATTTTACAAGAATAAGTGTAAAATAGAGCTTAGAAGCAAATAGTGCTTTAGGGGTTACTTGAGGTCGCGCTGGACCAGGGCAAAGTCAACAGTTCAAGCCGACCGAGATAGAGCGCGGGCCGGGAACAGGAGCCATGCTGGCCCAGGGACCAGAGTACCTTGATCCTGGTCGAAAACACTTGATGAGGGTCGATGCGTCGCTGTCACTCCGGCAGTCGAGGGGATGTGCTGAGTTCACACGTGTTGATGGCGATGCATTGGATTCCGAAGACGGGCGTCAGAGCCGCAATGCCTTGATTCCGAAGCCGATGCCATCGGGCTTCCCCACGCTTGTTGGAGGAATGCATCGACCGTCCTTCAGTTGTGCCGGCGATGCGTGGTCTCAGTGCTGTGTCGATACCGATGCACCAGGATTCTCCACGCTTATTGAAGGGATGCGTCGATCATCCTTCTGTGCTGGCGGTTATGCATTGGTTGATGGGGTGGTTCCGGTGATGCTGCTCGGGTACCAAACGCGATGTGCCGGTTCTACCCCCTCAACAGGGTGGATGCTTCGGTTCTGTTTCCAGCACACATGAGATGCATCGATTTCACTGGTGCAAGTATCTGGGTCCACTTCAAGTGAACCCGGCACAGGAGCAGAGAGAGACACTTTGGTTTCCCTGAGTTGCAACAACAGGAGGCAAGCCAACAAGCCCTTGGAGAATACTTGGATGCAAGGCAGAGTACTGCTCGCCTTAGCAGAGTCAGAGAGCAGCAGGCAGCGGGCCGTACAAGAGAAAAACAGGCTTTCCAGGTCAGCAGTCCAGCAGAGTGTCAGTCCTTGATGCAGCACACCAGATCTTCTGACAGAGTTTACTTGTAGGTCCAGAAGTCAGAGACCTGGCTCCAGACTATCTGGGGTGGTAATCAGCCCTTTGTGTGGGATTAGGCCACTACCTATTCAGATCTGAGTGTCAGCCCCTCACTCCCTTCCTGCCCAGGAACAGCCATCAGAATGCAGATGAGTACTCAGACACACCTAACCTTTCTGCGTTTGTAGCTGTCTAGAGGTAATGCACAAAGTGTAGCTGTCACCTATCCGAGAAGTATATTGAAGACAAGCTGCAGGCAAACAGAGCAGTAAGAGCAGACAAATGCCCACTTTCTAAAAGTTAGTACACTGTGAAACTTTAGACAAAAAACGAGCCGATGTCTCTAATACACAAGCTTGTGTGATTTATCTCACTTTTCTTTATCACTTTTAGAGAAATGTTTGATGCATTTTGATCATGTCATCATAAAGGGCAGCACGAAATTATAACCAATTTTGGACATTCAACACAAACTTTGAAGAAACAACGGATGTGTCACAAAAATTAGAAATACACAGATAAATATAAAGTATATACATCTCTTAACAAATACATTTAAAGGCATGAGAAACCAGTCCTTAACTAGAAATGACAAATACACATGGGCGGAGAATGAACAAAATTTAAAAGAACTAAATGTCTATTGTCTCCTGCCAGTGTGTGCAGCTCTGGGAACTATGGTTTCAAGTGTTGTCAGAAGGAGAACCCTGTTTATATAAATTCTCTCCCTAGACACACTGCAAGTGTCTTATCCCAGACGCCGAGGTCAACGCGTTTCAAACCCCGTGACCGTTATGGGGTTTTCATCAGGACCTGGACATGGTAGTGTCTGTTTAAAGAAAAAAAACAATATGTGTATTACAATCACCTAGCTGAAAATATTAGTCCACTGTTATGACCTTAATAATTCTGCAATGTACCTCTATACGACTGTGCTCCTCATCAATGGAATTAGCGAGAAGTCAGGGGTGGAGCTGTATTCCTGCCAGAGAGATATGAATATCATTTGCTTATTTGCTGTGGGATATATCTGAAGCAGAAGGTTTAGACTGAAAGACTTGCCTGTGTCTATTATCGAATCTTGGTGGTTATGGATTTATTGCCACTTAGAATCCTCGTCGTTATGAAAACCTGTAAAATGTGAAGGTATGTTAAAGTGAGGGGTGCGCGATTGCGCCTGCAGACTGGATTTTACTAACAAGGAATGTATGATTAAGCGTGGTTCAGGATGCCAAGCAGTGGAAATGATCTGAATGTGAACCGTGATAACAAAGAATAAATGGAAACAGTTCTGTTTTGAAGCGCGTCTGTTTCTATTGACGCGCGGCAGCTTGTATTTCAGTAGAACGCACACTTGTTTATCTTAAATGAGCTGATGCGTGAGCCGCGATGAAGAAGAAACGGTTCCGTTTTGAACAGAATGTGATTATCTTTACGCGCGTCAGCTTGTGTTGCAGCAAGACGCTTTCTTATTTGTCTTTAGACGCGCTGATATCTTCACTTTAGAAAAAGTGCAGTCACTTGCCTGATAGCTTTTGATTCGTCGTGTCTCAAACGGAGAGCCCTCTAGTCGGTTGCATTTTGGAAGGCCAGGCTGAGACAGACCACAACGTGAGACTATTTGCATACAGCATGAATCCGGGATGTTGACATTTTTTAGAACATTTATATGTCAGTTATTTACTTGGAATACCCTACCACTGACATATGTGTATCTATGTGAATTGGATTATTTTCACATTTTGAGTGTCAAACACGGATATTCCAGGCAAGGGGAGATTTTCAAATATGGCAGCTGTTCGACAATACCGGGCATTGCGGGTTTATTTGTTAGTCCGTTTTGTATATTGCCATAAATAGTGATGCTGCCAATGGCACCCGAGCAGAACGCCGGTTTTCGAGCGCACTCGCTTGTACGATAGATACGTGTGAACAGTGCAGAACTGGTGAGTGGATGGGGTGCTTATGTGATACAATGGATGGGAATGACTTACCCTAAACAAGTTTTGGTATGTTGATACATTATTATTTTTCTAACATGATTAATGGGATGTGTATCTCTGGATATAGGAGACCTTTCCGGCATAAAACAGTGTGATTGCTAAACAGCACTTGAATTAACGGACACTTGAAGATTTGTTGCAAATTAGATTTTACTCAAGGGCATGATGATAACTATAAGCTTCTCATGGCTACTTTACATAATTGCAGGTATAACTGAAAAGAGTGTAATATTGATTTTATCCGGGAGGGAAGTATAACAGGCATTGAGGTATGCAATTATCTTGGAAAAGAGATTTTGGCTTTCTTTTCTTCTGGTAAAATAGGGGCATATTAGCAAGACCGGCGATAAAATTATCGCCGTTTTAGCGGCAGGAAACTGCCGCTAAAACGGCGATAATGGGCTTGCTAATATGCGTTATAGAATTCCAATAGAAGCGTCCTGCAGGACATCTAACCTGGGCTTCTATTGGAATTCTATAACGCATATTAGCAAGTCCATTATCGCCGTTTTAGCGGCAGTTTCCTGTCGCTAAAACGGCGATAATTTTATCGCCGGTCTTGCTAATATGCCCCAGAGTGACTTATAATGGGTCTCTTTTTCGTTTCAGACACAGATATTTGTTGAAATATATAGGTATTTTGGTTAAAGGATTATAATAACTGGTGTTAGTGTTGATGTGATTAGACACTAGGGGGCTTATTTACAAGGCCCTTGCGCCACTTTTGCGTAATTTTTAACATGGGAAAAGTGACGCAAAAGTGGTGCAAGGGGCTTGTAAATCTGCCCCTAGGTTGTGATGACACAGGAGACAGGTATAAGGATGCTCACCATTTGGTGGATATCATGGATGGCGGTACACAGCTCTTGAGGTTTCAATAGTACCCCTGGTTTCATACTAAGGTTGTTTGAAAAGCTATGGTGATTTACATGCTATAATGATGGAGATAGAAATTTCTTTAAGAAACTTTTTAAGAAAATATATTGTGCATGGGTTTCCAAATATATGTCACAGAAAGGGACATTAATGAAAGTGTATACTGAGACCAATTTCACCGATTCAAGGGTGTAAAGTGGTGATATAGGAATCTGTAAAATTACAATCAAGATCTTTTTCTATGTTTTAGCCCTGAGGAAGTCGTGAGGTATGCCCCCATTTATGACAAAACACGTGTTGGCTTTGTGGCTAAAAAGAAAGAAGGGACCGAAATGCTGAATGATTAAAGAACATTTTGGAATACAGATTGTGATTCTCAACATATCTTTGTGTACTGTAAACACATAATGCAGGTTGTGCTTGAGGCTAGAATTTCCTATACTATGAGGAGTTTGCTTATAGCAGAGGCAACATTTTCCCAGAACGCAACGATGCTCAAAACATCCCAGCACGAAATACAGAAAAAAGCTTTTGATATGAATTCCAGTGAAGGGCCAGGTAGAACATTCACGTTCAATAAAAGAAAATATATAAAGGTCTTATTTGGTTAGGAAATCAGAAAACATGAGCAAACTTCGCAAGCAATACATCGCTCTAAATAGCTTTAAACTGAAAGTGAGAACTGAAACTTGGAGTTCATTGCTGACTGCTGTATAGTAAAAGGTTTACATACAGAGTTATTTCTGGGACGTGGATAATAACAGTCACAGGGATGCCATTCTGGGCCGTTCTATGCAAATGTTACCATTTACGCAATGGTACATCTCTTGTTTTTACGTCAATACATAGTATTATTAATTCATTGAATATTCCATTCAATTGAAAAGTGAATCTTATCCTCACCCTTGCCTGCTAGTACGCCTTTGACACTTGGTCTGTACCCAGAGTGACCACCATGCCTTTTCCTTCTCTTCATGCTTCTCATGACGGGAAGAAAACACTTCATCAGAGAGGTCTTCAAGCTACAAGAATAAACAGGAAGTGGCAGTTGTTAGGAGAACAGCTTCTAAAAAAAACAAAATCTCCCACAAAAAGAAAAACAAAGAGGTGCATATTTTTGAATAAAAGATGTTATTACATAGGAACATGTTACTTATGAGTAAATCTGAGTCTCTAAGCTTGCCACATTGCAGCAATCTTTCCCACCTGTAAAACTGTGACTTCAGATTAAAAACAACATCAACATTTCAGATTCCTTTAAATGCATTACAGTAGTACGGGAAGTACCTGAAAATAACCAGAAGATATACTTTCCTTTACACAGTTTTCAACATTGTACTGTAACCAAATGCTCAACAGGTTCAAAATACCAACATCCATATAACGAGCAATGTCCCGGTGGTATGTGCCTGAGGTAGGCCCACATAGAACCGATGCCATCTTCTGTAATGGACACATTTTCTTAAGTTGCCTTCCCTTTACACAATAATCTTTTACACACATTTGCGTGCGTGACAATGTTGGATTAGTTTCTCTGAAACTGCTTTGCTACAGATTCTGCTCCACCTAACATTCTCACGATTTCTTGAACATCACATACAAGGTCTCGACATACATTGTGCAAATGTCGTTCTATTTTTTATCCACGGGCGGCATGGCTATCTAAAGACCAAAACAATGCTGGCCTGCACAGAACTTGTAAATAAATATAAATAAACAAGCATTTACGGGTTTAGGCAGAGGAGCGCTCCGCTGATATTGGTGAGGTCTCTACACGCTGATGCTTCAGCCCAGCAGTTTGCTGACTTCTTCCTGCGAGGGTGTCGAGCTTGTGACCAAGATGGGGACTTACATACTTTCCCATCAGGTAATTGGGGTTGGATCATCCAGTATGGGGATTCTTGGCTACACACACACACACACATTCGCCCAAGACACTTAGGTTAGGGACTGCATAGTAGGAGTACAACCAAATTTCCATTTTGTATTTTATACCTCCATATATACATTGTTTTACCACCATGGTGGAGCTTTTTATCCTGTTTTTATCCTGTTCACTGTGTTTTTAGTAACTTTCATTTGCTTTTGTCTATTGATCATTGCAGCACATATATTTTATACAAGAATCATGCTGGTTCAATAAAATATTGATAACGTCCCTCTGTGTATTTCTGGTATATTTCTCTGAGAGTACTAGAGCATGAGTGACTGAGCAAAAGGGTTTTAGATCTGCTACCACACTTCCTGGTGGACCAGAGTTGTCATGTTCAGTAGTTGCTAGAAGGCATTTGCTGCCCGACTAGGTTTAGAAGAGCTTATGGTGGTACTTTGAGCTACATATCCTGAGGGGGTGCATAGAATCAGTCTGGCACCATCCCAACGTTTATGCTGTCCATAAACGCGCAGTTCGTAAAGTAAGGTGGAAACTATACAACACCTGCGGATCTATAGCTGGAAGCACGAATAAGATAACTACCTCCTGTCATAATCACCCTCCAGAATGAATAGTTACTCATCTATAATCCTAATTGATAGGGATCCCTGGTTGCTGGCAGACAAAGAGCGAAATACCGCAGCTACTCATATGGCCAGAAGGACATACATTCCAAGGAAAAATCTTGACTCCTGTAGTGGGTTATTGGCCCAGTCAAACACGTGAGGTACCATTCGTGAGAAGTGTGGGAATGCTGGTGGGTAGACTTTTGTGGATCGCGTCAGATCCCAGAACTTTCTCTGTCAGAAATGTGAGAAAAATCTGTAATTTTAGTCAAGTTCAACATCACTTTGCTTTCATACTGTAGTGTAGCTCCTATTTCCCTAACAGGCTTTGCGCATTGGAATAATATATCCTATAGGTTTGACATAGGACTAAGGTCAGTATGTCCCTATCGAGTATATTAAACTTAATTACTTGTGCCAGCTAGCTCAGAGGCCACTCCACTTTCGTGTGTACGATAATACTAAAATGCTAAACATTTAAAATGCTAAATATTTCTTAAAAGCATTAAAAAACATAGTAAAAATGCAAAAAGGTACTGTACATATTAAGCAATGCTTTTCATTTCAGGCATAAAGTTCGAAAATAAATGCAATTGGAATGAAATAAGCAGTAATATTTACATGTGACAGAAAATGATCGATAAGTTGTTCAAAAATCAAAGTCATTTCATGTCATAAAAATTAATGAACTGTTTTAGACACACAAGATGACTAAGTTTCCGTGGAAGTACCGCGAAGTCTGTACTATAAGGCTAGTTCTACTTTAAGCAGATTGAAGTGCCATTTTAGTTCGAAAAATGGGAAAAAGTTCAATTTTGGTAGAGTTCCAAGTTTTTTGAAAATGAAGGCCAAATTGTTACTGTATCTCTGGAACACTGTATGCTGAATCAGAGTCAGTTTACGGGTCTGGTGTAAACATGAGATCATCTATTTCTATAGACAAAACATCATCCACTGTAGTTGGTGTCAGTTGGAACACCTCGTGTAGTAGATTAATTGCACAGAGATGGGAAGCATCGCTTCCAGCATAGGTTGCCGCAGCAATGTTCGCGTCCGTTGTTACCTGTGTGCCTGTAGATCTTTCTCGTACCTCAGCAGCAGCCGGAAGCGTCTGTGAGATCTCAATGAATGCTGACATCAGGATTGGTAGCCTCTGGGGACAACACAGAGCATGGGCCGTTATCGGGACCAGCAGAGTATCGACGTCCGTTGGCGTTGCTGATGGAAATGTTAGACAGGTGTCCAACACGCATTCTTCACCGCATAGCAGGCAGCGTAGAACAGGTAAGATGCAATCTTGCCAGATTGGTCTAAATGACAGGAACCACGTGGTATTCAGGTCCCGTAGACGAGTCATGCCCAATAGCTGTACTATTCGCTCACGGCACTTTCTTTCGAGGAGAGCTTTCTCCATTTCGCTCGGAGTGATGTCTGCGAATAGGCTGGCCATAGCGCAATAGCAGGAAGAGAAATAGAATTCCGGCAACAAGTGCTAGAATTAATGGTATGCCACCAAACACCGAATGTGCAAAGTTCGGGATGATTCCGAGTATTGCCTGGAAAGGTGCTAACAGACCGGAGCAGATGCTCTTAAATACATGTACAATTCCGGTTGTATCAGACATATTGAAGATACGTCCTATCATTTCTACGAAATGTATAGGGCAGTTTGTGCGTATTAAAGTCTGTATCTCAGCCGAAGTCCTTGCTACTTGTAGATCATAGGTTTCTTTGGCCAAGGTCAAAGGCACTGTTTGCTGTAAAAGCATGGCTTTCATTCTGCTCAAAGTATCAAATCTTATAAAAGAGACGTTCAGCGAAGGCCATAGAGGCGACTCCCTGACTGTGTCTATTGGGGCAAACAATACTTGCATACAGCAGGTGACCCTGGAGTTGACCGTTACTAGATATGGGATGCCTGGCAACATGCCGCAGCAACTCTGATCATTCAACATGAGGTAACTCCCATTCGAAAGTTGTCCAAACGTTGGATTAATCACAGCAGCTGGTGTACCCTGCTGATGGCAAGACAAATTTGCCACAGAACCATTACAAGCCCCGTGTAAAGAAATGTCCTGACATATAAGTGAACCGCTCAGTGCACGTTTACAGAGTGCACCGCTCAAAAACACTTCACGATCCCCACTCCAACATCTATATGTATACGGTAAATCCCAAGATGTCTTAATATATTCCTTACCCAACCTTTCATATTTGCCTGCTTGCATTTGTCTGAGGCAATACTGAAACTGAAAAGTAGTCATAGGTAATGTTATTTTGCCATGAATAAGCCATTCTGTAGCTGGTTTTTCTGCCACTGTGAATGGTAACTTTTCCAGTTTTTCAATGCTCAGCACTGTATACCTTGCTCCTCTTTGTGCCAATTCGATCTGTTTATAAGTTAGATTGTATTCTGCAAACAGAGCTGACGTGTTGAATGAAACGCCAAGGCACATAGCCCGCTCGCAAAGATTGCAGCGTCCAGCTTAATAACACAATAGAACGTAATTGAGACTGACCTTGTTGTAACATCGCCAAATCTTGTTCTAGTATGTCGATAGCAGAGGATACAATGCCATCCAATGAATATATTCTGGAGGACAAAGTTGTTAACCCATTGTCGACCACAGAGAGTGTTTTCTCTAAATTAATACGATCAAGTTCACGTATCCGTTCTGCGGCCTCCATCTGTGACACTTTCCATGCTTCATTATAGGCAGCATAAATGCCGGCATATATGAAACGTTTTTGACGCGGTTTTCTTGGTCCAAGCAAGAATTCCCTAAGATCTGCGTCCTTTTTAAGTAAGGATAAGTGTTGTTTCACATCCTGTAGTGTAGACTTATGCAGCCAATCGAGGCATAATTTTCCTACACTGTATGTTGTTACTACCCCGGATGTTGTCTTTGGACGTATCTTGGGTCTGGCCTATTAATAGTAAAGCCCTGAGTTTTATTCAGGAATCTTTCCTGACAGTTATTCGTGTCTGTGGGCCAGATCAACCATTTTTTCCAATCAGGATTAGATCTGTTGAGTTGTAGTATATTGTCAACTGTCACCACTGCTTGTGTATCGTTATCACTTGCAGGCGTTGGTACAGAAGGTGTTTTCATCTCTTTGATCTTGGCTAATCCAAGACAAGATGTTTGTTGGACGGTTTCATTCAAAAACATTATTTGTTCAGGGATGATACAGGCTCTAAATAAAGCTTCTATACCCTGTACTTAGCAATCTTTAGTACCCCACACGGTTTTTGTGTCTACTGTGTCTTTCCATAAGTCGAAACCCTGTCTAGACAGTTGGGCAATAAATGCTGCAGAGTAAATCTGTTTTGTATTAGTTAACATAATTTTCAGTCCTGTCTTGTTTACATTTCTAAAGTAAAATGTTTCTGGGTCAGATGTGTTGTAACCTGAAAAATATGGAAACTTACTAGCAAATGTTTTTGAACTACCTTTTGGTGGTGTAGGACAATGTTCCCATTGGTTAAACATAAACACATTTCTTGGATATGCAGATTTATGCAAATAATGATGACCATAGTGGTTATAACAATACAGTTGTTCATAGTCTGATGAACCCTCTAAATATTCATTTTTAGAAAATGCAGCAGATTTTTCTAGGTCAAACATTATGTCATTAACAGTCTCAAAGTCCCAATCATCTGAATAGGTACTGGACGAAATTAGATCACTTAGTGAAATTTTAAACAAATGTGGAATGTTCAATTGTTCCGTCGGGCCAAAAATATCAAAATCTGTTTTGTCCCACACTATACCATCCTGTATAGGAACGGCTGTGATGTTCACTGATGACAAGTCTCTTGCTTCACGATGGGAAGATTTATGAGGTTTCAAAAGTACGTTCACATCTTTTCCTTCAGTGTTCACATGGATGTATCTGCCACTTATAAGCACGCTCACAGTTGTAACCAAAGCTAGCCAGAGCAGGAAAACAAAAAGTCCAGATATAATCCAGAGTTCAATCCATGGAGAAACCAGATAAGTCTTTTTCAAAAAGTGAAGAAAGTCTTGTACTTGCTGCTTGAGTTTGAATGATGCTGGCGTCGTTTCAGGTTCACTTGGATCTTCTGAGAACGTATCAAAGTTAATGAAATAGCCAGAAGCAGTTCTGTCAATTGTTGGAATTGCATCAGGATTTGTAGAAATCGCTGGAACCAGTTGATCACTTGCTACATTGGTGTAGACAGGTGTATTTGGACGAACTGTTACTTGGTTTTCAAGAGGGATGAGTTCCATAGCGTTGTTGCTTAGTCCTTCATCTGTTACAGCTGAATTCTCGATAGTTATCAGTCTTTCAGTCTGAACCTCTTGGATAGTAGCGAGAGGAGTGCGTCTGCTACTAGGTCAGAGTCCACGAGGCCTACTGTTTAGTATTGGCCACATACTGTGGTTTGATGAGGTCGATGGACACAAATCTTTTCTTCTTTCTTCCAGCAAGGGGCGGCAGAAGTACTGTTCTTGTTCCTTGAACTGCTAGGACAGGTACTGGTTGTCTGTAAGAAGGTCCAAATTCCTTCTTGTCCGCAATCTCTTCTCTGACTAGATCCCCAACTTTTGGAATCCAGACAGGCCTTGCTGGGACCGCCGGTTTTTCCCCAGTGGTGGTTTGCTGCAGGATTACGTTGCTTTGTTTCGTTCTTAATTCATTGAGTTCCTGTAAAACAGCCAAACGATCTTTGATATCAAACGGTTTATTTTCCACCACTGTGCCTACGTGTTCAAGGTCTGGTACCCACATTCTTGTCCCAAATAGGACCTTATATGGAGTGA
Organism: Calotriton arnoldi; assembly: GCA_963921515.1. NCBI lineage: Eukaryota > Metazoa > Chordata > Amphibia > Caudata > Salamandridae > Calotriton > Calotriton arnoldi. The sequence goes on from CAWUFW010000174.1 coordinate 4,471,022, forward strand.
CCCCCCTAGAGAACTTCTTGGCAGGTTGTTCAATGAGCGTTGGACCCCATTAAGGTGTTTGACCCACCCATCACCCGAACCTAATACCCTAGCTGTTATAGACTGCTTTATGTCCCGGTTTTTCCTTTCCACAACCGAATTTCCCTCAGGATGGAATGGAGAGGAGTACCGCAATGCAACGCCCAGACTGGCCATGGCTTCTTTGTAAGCCCGAGAGCTAAACGCAGGACCCTGGTCAGAATGTAGCGTGCCTATTGCGTATGTGCCGATAAAGACTCACAAATCTTTTATAACAGTTCGAGCGTCAGCCGAGTGCTGTGGCCATATCCATAGAAACCTAGAGCATGAAACCACTGCAACCATGATATATTTATAGTTACCGTCCCTTTGCAAGGGCCCGCAGTGGTCCAGGTAAACACAAGCTAATGGTTTGTCTGAAATTAACAGGGGTGTCTGCGCAGGACGTTTCACTGTTGAGACTTTCATCTGTTGGCAAATATCACATTCTAAAACATAGTTTTTAGTTTGTTTCCGAATGCCAGGCCACCAATATCTTTGCTTGAGTAAAGATACTGTCGCAGAAACACCTGCATGGGCAGAAGCTATCCCTTCGTGTGCTGCTAGGATTAGTCCTAATCTGCGTTCCTTGTTTGGAATTACCCTATCCCCCACTCCAGGGATTCGAGCAAAAGGAACGTTGATCGCATCAATTACTTAAGAGTACTTGAGTGGAAACTTTTTTGGTAACGCTGCACTGCTGCTCTTGCTTGAAGCATTGACAGCCAACATTATCTCACCGTCTATTTTCGTTTTTGAACGAGTGATCACAGCTACGGAAGCCGTCTGAACAGCCCCCTTTGCGGCTTCATCAGCCAATGAATTCCCTGCAACGTGAACGCCATCACGTTGATGGACTCAGTGTGTGGATCACGTGAGCCTTTGGTAGTTCGTTTTTCAACTGAACTACTTGTTCCCAAAGCATTTTATGCTTTATTGTGCCACCTTTCGCATCTTTGAAACCATTTTCAAGCCAGTTTCGTATATAGTCATTATACGACTGAACACAGTAAAAGGAATCGCACACTATTAGTGTGGGGAATTCTCGATCTGTACTTTCAAGTGCCAGTTTGAATGCTTGTAGTTCAGCTCGCTGAGCTGTACAATCTCCTAGAGATTGAGTTTTTGTGACCATAGGTCTGAAGATGCCATTTCGCATGCGACCTTTAACGATTGCACACGCTGCACTGTAAGCTTGCTTACTCCCTGTTGCGGGTTGTGCGGATCCGTCAGTGTAAATTATGAATTTGTACTGATCGAGAGGCAGAATTTCAGTAGGCAGAGGACATTCTTGTTCATATTGCAGGAATGCTTGTGTTTTTAAATCTGGATCAAAAACATATTCAACATCTGTTGCAGCAAGAGAATTAACCCATTGTATCCATCTTGGATGTAATGCTTTAGCATTTGGAATGCTTGCTTTTGTGACCGCTTCTAAAGCCGGTACTGGGGTTACGACAATAATGCATTTCCCTTGGGCTAAGGCTCTTTCGTTTGCTACAGCGGTTTGAACTGCTGTTAGAATATTTTCAGTTGAACTGAAGCGCATTTCCGCTTGTGTGTACAAATGAGATTTGTATGCGATTGGTATTTTCTCACCCTCATTGAAGGTTAAGTAGGTGAATCCGCATTGACCCGAAATTATTCGGATCACCAAATTTCGTTGACTTACACGTGTTTGTAAGTGATTTGTTGCTAACATGTTAGCCTGGAGTGAACGCAAGATTTCTGTGTGTTCCTGTGTCCAGTTTTTGATTGAAAAATCAGGTTTGATTAATGCGTAGAGAGGTTTAACCCTTTCTGCGTAATTTAGAATGTATGTTCTTCCAAAATTTAGGAAACCCAGGATGGATTGTAAGATTTTTAGCGTTTTTGGAGGTTGGAGCAGCGCACATTTCTCTAGAAAGTTAGCTGCCAAGCTCTTGCTTCACTTGAAAGCTCATATCCTAAAAACAGGACATTGAGATGGGCAATTCGGGACTTTTTAAAGTTGAACTTGTAGCCCTCAGAGGCGAAACCCAGTATAATGGTGCTCACCCTGTTCAAGTGTTTGTCCAGGTCATCGTCTGTCAGATAGATGTCATCGACATAGGACAATGCCTCATTGTCATAAATTTGTAGTAACTCCATTACCCTCGCTGAGAATAAACCTGGGCTGTTCTTGAACCCTTGTGGGAGTCGACAAAAGTGACGCTGGGTCCCCATTATGGAATGCTGTTAAGTACCTGCTTTCAGGTGCTATGTTTTGACAAAAGAAACCATTTGAGATGTCTAATGTTGTTTTATATTTCTTACGCACAATGTTATTCATTAATGCTGTGCTATGTGCATTTTGCACTGCAAAAGTTTTAGAACAAGTGTTTAGGTGTCTGTAATCCAAAACTAGACGATATGTATTGTCTGGTTTGGAGACAGGAAACAAAGGATTGTTCATTGAGGAGGTGCATGTTTCAATCACCCCTTGATATTCAAGTTGATCTAAGATCTCCCTGACCTGTTTTTTAGCTTCTTGTTTTATTGGGTACTGCCGTTGTGCAGTTGGTTCATGTTTTAGATGTATTTTATGGTGAGGTGAGTCCTCATCCCATCCTACATGATTTTTATATAATGCTGGGGCCTGGGCCACTGCCCATTTCCTGGCATATATATATCTTAGGTGCATTGGTATATGGTTGGAGAAGGCAGGCATAATAATGTCCTCGCCGTGTGGGCACTCCCTGACAAATTGTGGTGGCCAGTCCTTTTCTGCTAGAAGTATGTCATAGCCCTTTGATAGTCTTTCCCAAAAAGTGCTTTCACCTGTCTAGGTTTATCTCCCTCCATCCGGAGTGTTATTTCATATAACTTTTGTGGAGTACTAACCCTGGTGTCTACAGTCTCAACTGTAATGTACTCATTCAAGTCCACTATCTCCAGAAGTTCCTTCAGGTTCTGGCGAGCTATTGTGACTTCTGCTGCACTGTCCAGCATTGTCTGAGCCCATTCTCCGTTCTTGAGTTGTGTTCTCAGTATTCTCGGCATGTCTGACCTTCAGACCTGCTACTTTCTTTTGGAGAATTGAGGTTTTGCTTTAGTTTTTGGAGCGTGTTTTTCGTCTTTCGATTTCACGCGTTCTTCTCTATGTTCTGTTCGTCCTCTTCTTTCCGAAGTCTGTGATGAGATCTGAAAGGGACGAGAGGAACGTGTATCAGTATCTTGATACCTGTCAGGTTTTCTCAAATTATCCCTATTCCTGAGGTTATACCTCCTTTCAGAGGGCTCCTTTTGAGGAGACCTACCTCGGGATTGAGAACGTTTCTCGTTTGAATTTTGTTTATTAGTCTCCCACTTCTTTTTAGAAGATGTAGGAGTTTGTTTAATTGAGTCCTTCTCAGGACTTTCAGATAGCTTCAGCTTCACTGGTCTTCCACCCAAACTATCTCTGCCTAATTCTGCATAAGATTGTTCTATTATTCTGGGTAGCTCAGTTTGATGTTCTGTAACATCGAATTCCCTTAATTGTTGGCGGATCGCCACTGCTGCTGCCTCCCCTTTAATATTAGATAATATTATTGTTGAGACCTGGTCGAAATTTTTCAGTAATTTCATACCTAAATTTAGAGCAGGCTCTGCCCCGTATTCATTTTGAATTTGTTTCAGGACATCTGGTATTACCGCAATTGACGGAATGCCATGTGTTTTAGTATAGATGGCAGCAAAGACTGAGCCCCAAGTGGTGCAGTCTTCCAGTTGTGGTGTGATCCCCATCGGTAAACTGATTGTCAGTATTCTGTGTTTCTCATGCGGGCTAGTATTTGGAAATACTGCTTCGATTTGAGTAATTTTTGAGCTATCCAAAATGGAATTTGCTCACGTTTTGTGGGCATTTTACCCATGACTGCGTATAGAGTCTGTGGTGTAATTTTTAGTGTATTCCCCTGGTGAGGAGTTTGATTTGGAAGTGTTAATGGTGGTTGGACTGTGAAAGTCCGCATGACATATTGTACCAATTGTCTGTAGATTTTTATTAACTCCTGTAAGTTGAACAAGTAGGTCCTCATCTGTCATTATGTCAAGTTCAGGATGAGGTGTGTAGGCGGCAAGAATCGGCCATGTTGCTCCTGGTCTACCTAGTGGACCAAGCTTGGTAATGTTTCTGTGATGTTTTAGGGCGCCTTTAAACCAGAGCTGATGCTCCTGGTATGTTAATGGAATTTCAATATCCTCGAAAGGAATGTATTCCTCTGGTGGATCATCTTCTTTGTAGAAGTGAAACATGTGTGTTACTGGATTGGATTCAGGAAATATTACCCATGAATAGAATACCTCTGTCTGAAAGGATTCGTGTGCCTCTATCACGAAAACTGCTCTACCTCCTCTTGGTGGTAGGCCGTGTTTTATAAGTTTTAGAGTGATGGCTCTTCTTAAGTTCGGATGGATGTCTATGACACCCTCCTCGGTTTCATTTAAACCGGTAATGTTAAAAACTGCTGCTTGGGCTGGATCAGCCGCAGCTCCACCGTTTCCGGTGGCATTGTCGGAGTCAGGTATTTTTTGTTTTTTGAAAATGTAGAACAAGTTTCAAGGAAACAAAGATAAGGTGCACAGTATTTTTGGAACACTGTATCCTTCAACGTTGAGCAAACCAAACAGCTAATATATAGGGTACTGCCCTACGTAGCCGTGGTGGATACTTAACCCTGCCCACTCCAGACGTCTTTTGGAGTATATGGGTAGGGGTCTCTGAGAGAAAAAGCACGGCTGAGTTACTCAGTATCTAACGTTGAATTACCGCCTTACCAAATCGTTGGGCGCCATGTAGTGTAGCTCCTATTTCCCTAATAGGCTCTGCGCATTGGAATAATATATCCTATAGGTTTGACATAGGACTAAGGTCAGTATGTCCCTATCGAGTATATTAAACTTAATTACTTGTGCCAGCTAGCTCAGAGGCCACTAGAAACTCCTTGACGACAAGAAGGGAGTAGTTTCTGGCAGCCGCAAAACATGACCACTTTGTTTCCCTTTAGAATCACAATGTGTCCCAGAGTCGTGGAAACAATAGATAACTATTTCACTCAGCTCAATCGTGCATGCTAGGTTTTCTCCGAGTTACACAGAAAGAACAGACGGGCGTTTCAATAAAAGATTTATTGAACAGTCTTGTTTCTGGTGTAAGTAAAATGTGCTGTTACGATCACAAGACAGTATGCGAGATAAATAATGTACAGTGTGAGCAGTAGAAATAAATAATACTGCGATAGCATTATCTTGGTAGCATATATGCATTTATATAAATAACATAGACTAAAAATGCGAGTACTCATACGATGCGTTTCTAACCTAGTTCTACCCCAATGTACCTAACCTAACCTAGGTGTAGGGAGAGGTATGAAGTAGGTGAAGTATTCCTTACTATGGTATACTAAGAGTATGTTAAGCCTAGTATGCCTAGTATGCCAAGAGTCCCTCTAGGTTCTAGTCAGCTCCATACCTGAAGAATGAGAGAGGTAGGAATCTCTTTGCCAGACTCGAACTCCAACACCCCGCAAGGGAAGTCAGATCACTGGAAGCTGGACTCTCTGCGTGTAGGGATGACAGCGTCTTCTCAGTGCGTCAGGCCGGGAAACGGGCTCCTCTGAAGTCGAGGTCTCCTCTGATTTATAGGGGTTAGGGAAGGTATATTTATACCTGAGAATTACCTCAGAATGTTAGCATTGACGTGAGTCGGACAGCGGAAGACGTCATGAATGAACCCCTAAGGAATAATGGTTCATGCATAATATATGAGTCCTTGAAGAAATCAATAGTCCTGGGCTAGGGAAACTCCCGCAGCCTAAGGGTCTGTTCTTCACGAACTCGTTGTGACGTTAGGGTGGACGGATGTCGGAGACCATGCCTGTATTTGGGGTGCACGGTTTAATGCCTAAATAAGGGCTGGGATTTTATGCCTATATAAGGGCAGGGCGAATTGTGCCTATATAAGGACATGATACTGGAAAGCCCGTTTATGGACACCCTAAGAGGAATACAACAATACCCACATAGATATTCTTTTTTAGACATTAAAACAGCATTTCCCATGCAGGCCGTCCATCCCTCTGTTCCCAGGTCTGTTAAAGTCTACTGTGGACCCATTTTAAGCTACTGGATTTATACAGAACGCTCCACTTCTCTACAAAAAAATAAAGGCCTCCTGAGCAAGATCCTTCATTGCTCTGGTCAGATCCTTTACCAGACTCTATAATAGTACCGCCTACAAAGAAGAGCAATGCTAATGCACCGTTTCCCACAGATACTCATGACAAAGAAAGAAAATGGCTAGACTGTGTGGCCAAGAATGTCTGTGGTATTTCCGTAACAGTGATACCACCCTGTTGGCCAATTATGGTACATCAGTATGATATTGCTCATAGCGCTTTGCATAAGAGTTGCCGCTGGACAAGACTGAATGACTTCACTAAGAAACACCATGAAAGCATGATGGTCTTGAATCGGATTGTAATGTCCGCTTCTGACACACTGGATACAGCTGCCCTTGACTTTTGTCACAGTTCTTCGTGACTCCATCTCACAGGCCTCAGAGGCACAAAAGGGAATTTACAATTTACAATTCTCAGGCAATATTCTGTTTAGTTCTCATGGCGACGAACAAATTGAAGCCAAGTGGAAGGAGATGGAACGCTAAGAGCATTTGGACTGGAAACGGAACATGGCTACAAATCTTATAACTGAATCAATTTCTGACCTGATCTAATCCTAAATCTATTCTGCAGACCTGTCAGTGACCTCAGGTGCAGCAGAATCAGCAGCAGCAGCAATACCAGCAGAGGCCTTCTTCATGAGGAAAAGATGGTCATCTGCCTTCAGCGGCCAAAGGGACGCTCCCATCCCCACCCCATAGAAGAAAAACAGTGACTCCTCTCTTCCCACTCTTCCGTTACCTACTTCTGTTACCCACTGGAATAAGGCGAAGTATCTCAAAGAAACAGATAGGTATTGAATATTGTGTAAAACTGCTTTTGTCTCAGGTTTATATCCCCTCTATTAGCCGTACCTCCAAAGAAATAAGGACAGCTCCCTCTCAGACGACTCTAGCTTGAGGTTAACGTAATTCCTTGGAAACAGCCTACAGAAAGAATTTCTCCTTCCAAATACAGAAAATCAATTTATTCCAGTTACTTTCTGGTGTAAAAAAGGGACCCAAAAACAAGCTCAGACTCATCCTCAGACCCCCTGCTTACACACGATTAGTAATACGGGATAACAACGGCAATGTATCATTGAGAGATTCTTCTAATATACATCTGTCTAACAATGGTACATCTGAGCGTGATAAGGGTGCGTTACTATTCACCGGGAATGCATCATTGAGAGATCCTTCAGAACATCGGTCCGATAATGGGACATCTCAGCGGTAGAAAAGAACCCACGAAGCAGCCATTAGTTGAAATGTGTATAGTAAAATACTGACCGCTGTGTCCGTGGGTACATGCATGCAGTAATAAGAATAATACTATCATACATAGGAAGCATCCGCTCTACATTATTAGCGAGTAGCCTGGTTGAAGTAATATCACACTTAGGTAGTAGCGATTACATCTAATCACCCCGAGTAGGACTTGTTTTTCTGGGCAGGGAAACGGCGATTACTATTCAGGTGTATTTCCCAATGTTTTTGTATGCATATCGCTGGATTCCATTCTGCATTACGCGAAAATTTTTAATATCAACTCCTTTCCTCCTACATTTCCAGTAACTAAATGTTTTTCAGGATTGGAATTCTCCCAACATGGCGCTGCCACTACTCCGGCAACGGCGGCCATTTTGAACTAACCGAGCGGTCTAGTGCTACGAAGCAGAATGACAGGGCGTTTTTTTCCACTGCATGGTTAGGAAAGGGCTTTATAAACAGAAACGGCCCATGCACCATTTAGTATGCGGTCCCCAGGGAGAAAAGTAGGTTACTGTACCAGAGGCGGCTTTGATGAAAGTGTGACTACAAGCCCCTCTACCCCTGGCTTTGACCGTGATGCAATAATATAGCATCTACAGAAGTACGTCACATGGATTATCTTATCTATGTTTTATGTTGTACTGTCACGTGGTGTCTTGTTTCACGAGTGCTATTTTACGAGTGGTGTCACCCATTACAGTGTGTAGCATGTTCATGACACACTATATGAGCACATAGGATAGACCATATGAGCACCCACTATATACGGTGCGATATTTTGATAAGTTGCATGCACAATCATGCTAATGAGACCTGCCAGCACGGCTGACAGGTCTCTGTTGTTAATATATCTTTTTGCTTTCTAATTACAGACACGGATTAATCACTAGAACCATATGTATACAGTGCGCATTAGGTGTGCATGGTTTGTGTCCTTATTACAGGATTCACTAGGAGTGGTACCCACGGGGCTGGACCCCGTGGAGTCCTGATGAAGAGCTATTAGGGGAACAGCTCGAAACATGTTGACAAAAACCCATTACTGAGACAACCAGACTCATTAAGGTCAGGTTTCTTCTCAGTAAATGACCCCTGAATTTTAACCATACCTACTAGGGGCGGGAATAAAAGAGTGGCCAACTAGTTAGGTATTTTTAGATTTTCTTTCCCTTTCCACTCCACATCACTGCACTACACATAGTCTACAATAAAAAGTGCTCCTATGTAATTCGCAAGTCGCAGCACGCCTCAATCCGTAGAGGATTGAGAGGAACCCCAATGATGAAGCATGCCACCTAGGGGCAACCCTGGTGGGTGAGGGGTCTCTAGAAAAAAAGTATTTTTTCTAGACAAGGGATTACAACGAATTCTTGCTGTATCCTATCTAATTCCCTAAGGGCAGGTTTTCTTCGATATACTCGATTTTTGTCTTACTTCAGAAGCTCGGACCAGATTCTACATCCTAGCTTACCATTGTTGAATTTAACAGCTTGGTTCCCAAACTCATTTAGTATGGTCCCTTGGTTCTACCTCTGGACTGCATGGAAATCTTAAGGGAAGCTAAGCGTCCATGTCCTTACCATGAACCAAGCACATTTTACATAATATCTAAGGGACTGATTTAAAGTATGGCTGATGGAGAAGTGTCCGTCGGGATGACGGAGGACATTACCTCTGCTATCCCGAAGGTATTCCTCCCACCAAAATCAGAGATGACCACCAGCCCTGCGGTCACCTCTGTACATTGAAAGGAGCCATCATCACATCAGTTCCTTTCAATGTACAAAACATCTGTTGTACAGGGTGTACAGCTGCTGTTGGTTTTGATGGTCGTACACCAAGTTACTTACATTTTTTTGTTTAAAACCAAAATAGACTCCAAAAGTGTGAATTTTGTTTTAAAAAAAACAAAAAACTAAAATCCCCCTGCCACTTTTCTGCCAGTTTGTTGGGGTCATTATTGTTTTTTTTCCTGTACCTCACCGCAAGGTTGTTCCTGGGAGTGACGGACAAGAAAAAAAGGCATCCCGCCGTTCACCCTAAATGATGGCGCAATGTCCTTGCTCTGACGACTATTCCATCAGGCAGTCAGAGGAAGTATGCATTTTCCAACAGAGTTTCCTGTCTACCAAACTCTCAATCGGACTCAAAGTCATCATGCAAACTCATCCAGGGTTCTTTCCCGAGATAATATCTGCTGTCAATGTTTACCAAATTATTTTAAAACCTACTTTCTTTTAAAATGTGGCTTCGCCAGCTAGAGATCCCTCTATATCAGTGTTTCCAAAACTGTGGGTCGTGTGCCAATTTTTGGTGGGTCGCAAAAGTCCAAGCAATAAATAAAGATGCCTTTAAATTCTGTATTTATCTTGTCATATTTGCTCGCTTCAAAGAGAGAGTCAAATGTCAGGTTATATCTTCTGACAAATTGTTACTTTATGTTTTTTTAACCTGGGGTTGGTGTTTACAAACTCCTCTCACTTTGCAGTCTTACAAAGAAAAGTGAAGGGAATTAGGGGAAAATCTTGCTGAGGTACAGGGATTGTGAAAGGAAAGGCTGTAGAGGATGTCATTTATTTGTAACACACAACAAAATGTATACCTGTAAACAAAATGTATATTATTCAGCAGCTAGGAAAACAAAAAACAAAGCACTTTATTTTATAATTCTGTAGTGTGATGGAAGCATAACATTTTCATAGGATCAAAACACATCAAGACACTTTACTTGGTGACGCACAAATGATACATATTCACAGAAACCCAATTTCCTCACTTTATCATTTGTGTGCAATACAGTTTTATCAGTAGAACTATGACTGTGCAAATTTAGTGGCTATTTCAATGGAAAATGTAACAGCTGTAAATGACTGATACCACACAACAATTTAGTTACATTAAAAAATCATCTCCCTCATGTCAAAAAGGTAGGTGGTTTGTGAAAGTTTGTCATTCTAAAAATTGGGTCGTTGTCCTAAAAGGTTTGGTTAGCTGCTTACTAAATAATAGATGGTAGGAGGGTAATGAAGGTTTATGAGGACAAAACCAAATATGTGAGGAATACAAAAGCACTGATTTAACTATAGGCTCCTTCAATGGTCTTTTTGCTGCCCTCTTGCCAAAGACATTTCACCTAATGGGAAACATCGCCTGATCCACTATAAATACTTAAAAAGGGCATACTATACACTTGTTATTATGGTGAGGCACGGCATGTCATCAGACTCTACTTGTCGCAGATGTGCTGCTCCTTCTGCAGATTTTTTTTCATCTTGCCTGGCTATGCTTTGCCGTTGCGGCCTTTTGGGCTCAAATGAGGCGGGCCCTGGACATCATGCTTGACAATGTAACACCTATCACTCCTTTGGTCCTTTTACTGGTTGGCGTGATGGATGCTCCAAAACACTATAGGAAGCTTTTGGCGATGCCTTCCCTCTTTGGTCGGAAATGGGTGGTGTTAACATGGGGGGAGGGGTACGGGCTAAACTAGCTGTAAGTGTTGGTTGAAGGACATGATTATGTGTAGTGAACTGGCTGAGTTATATGCTAATTGCTCCCACCGTCCTCAAGACCAAGAGATTTCGGGGGCCCTCTTCGAGATTATGTAATGAGCCTTGATCAGTCTGAGCCACTGCTATAAAGTCATATATTTCAGGAGTAATGACGGCGAGCAACTAGAGTCTTCTTTACTACGCTGAATGTGTCTGTTGTGATTTTTATGCATAAATGGCGATAATTAATGTTGGGGGCAGGGAGGCTGTTTTTTTTATTGATATTTTGAGGATATTTTTCTATGACTAGCATCATCTCAAGGTTTTATGTGCTTTTCTCTTATCAAATACAGGCAGATTTGTAAAAAAAAAAAAAAAATTAACATTGTTTGCACTTTTCTAACTGGTAGCTGATGTTTCCTATTTTTGTGGATTCTAACTGCTTTCAGTTTGTGGTGAAAATAAGTTGAAATCCAGGGGTGAACCTGGAAAGTTATACATTTGTGATAAGTAAACAAAATTCAGATTTAGCAAGAGGTCATTTCTGTAGACTGCTTATGATTTTCCAGAAGAAACTAATTGTCAAAATAAAAAAATAACTAAAATAACAAAAAACCTAGAAATTGGTGACAAAGTTTTCATCACTCATTTTTGCCCATGTCATGGCCAATTTAAAATGCAATATACAGTTATGTACATGAGGCCCTTTTGGTGGCAGGGTTACATAGTGTTTGTTAGTTGTTCAAAAACACGTGACTCCCAGAGCCAACAACTGAGCTGCAGCTTATAAGGATAGTTCAATGAGTACAGACCATGTAGCAATTCATATGGTAAATACTAATGAGTGAAAAATGGATACGAAGGAGAAAACCTATGCATTTATGAAATGAGCCTAAATCTTTGAGTTTAGGAATACAAGTTATTTGTACAACTCTAAATTTAAGGTTACCCTACTAATGTTGCAAAATGAGTTTTCTTGCAAACTAGCCTACATTTACAAGCCAAAAATGGAAAGAAATTCAATTGATAATTATAAATGTTCTAGTATTCTGTGAGCACGCATTTCTACCCATAAAAAATGATACCCCACTTGTGTGGCTAGGCCTATCCCCCACGACAGGAAAGACCCCAAAAAGCAATGTGGCGACAGCAAACTTTTGCCTTGAAAATGAACCCATTCTGGCTATTTGAGTAACTGTGGTATTTGGGCTCATCTAACACTAAGAGAACCCTGCAAAACCCAGGCCTTTCTAAAACTAGACACTGAGTAGAGTTCATGTTGGAGTGACTTGCATAGATCCCAAACTGTTTTCTTACCCAGAATGCCCTGCAAACTTCAAACCAAAATCAGCATTTTTCATCAGATTTCTGTACGGGAAATATCTGAAATCTGTGAGGATCCATAAAATTCTAGACACCCAGCACTTCCACAACTCTCCCAATAAAAATGGTACCCCGGTGAGAAAGAGAGTTCGGAATTTGCAACATTTCCAATTTTTTACCGATAAAACAATAGGTGCTAAAACAACACATGGAGAACTCAATTTTTCCTCAGGAAAATTAGCCCATTTTGGAGATGTGGGTTGTTCTTTAATTAGGTCTCTGGCTCAGTCACTATCCAAGAAAAACTAGACACCCAGAAAAGTCCATCGTGGTGTGACATCTGTGTATTTCACTATGTTTTCTTACCCAGAATGCTCTGCAATCTCTTTACTTCTACTAAAATCATCCATTTTCTTCACATTTCTGTGAGGGAAACACCTGAAATCTGTGGGCATCCATGAAATTCCAACCACCCAGACGCTCCCAAAATTGTACTAATAAAATTGGTACTCCACTTGTGTGGTAGTGTCTATCATGCACAACACAATAGGCCCTAAAACACAACGTGGCACATCAAATTTTCGCCATGAAAATTGAGCCATTTTGATGATGTGGGTAGCTGTAATATCTGGATCTGGGCTTGGCCACCATCCAAGGAAACCTACTAACCCCAGACATCTCTGAAAACTAGGCACCCAAGGGAATTCAGGGTGGTGTGACTTGTGTGTATCCTAATACACTTTCTTCCCCTAATACTCTGCAAACTTTGGCTAAAATTACACATTTATCTCACATTTCTGTGATCCCCAAAATTCTGACCACCTAGCATTCCCACACTTCTCCGTATAAAAACAGCTCCCAATTTGTGTTGCTTGGCCTGTCAATAGAAAGCACAATAGTCCGTATAATACTGCATGGAGACATCTAGGGCCTCATTAACAAGAGGACTGTGCCGTTGGAGGGTCACCTTTTATGACGTTCCGGTGGCGCAGGCCTCTCAAACATATCTACGAGGCGATGCAAAGTCACCCTGCTTTCAAGGAGGTGTTCCATGGGCTTAGCAGTGGGTTTTCCCATGCAACACCTATGGGTTTTGACACATTCCTAGATTTAAAAGGATATGTAAACCTGGGAATGCATCCAAATTATGCGCCTCCCCTAGTTTTTTCCTCTTTCCATGTGTGCTGCATTGTGCAGTACACACAGAAAGAGGGGAATGCACCATGGTGCAAGGGTACCTGCATTGTCACTCGGCTGCTAATTGTGTGCCGAAGCTGGATAAAAGGACAGGAATGTACCGCATCTTGTAAATACGGTGCATTCATGCCCTTTCAAATTGGGGTAGGGCAGCACAGCAAGAAGCCTTGCGGCACTGTCCTACGCCAATTTCTTGTAAATGAGGCCCCAAGTTTTCAGCATAAATATTTACTTATTGTGGCAATGTAGGTAGCTGCAGTATTTGGGCCAAGTCTCAACCACCGTCCAAGGAAACCTGCTAATTCCAGACATTTCTGAAAACTAGATACACTAAGGAATCCAGGGTGGTGTTGCCAGCATGGATCTCACAACGTTTTCTTCCACAGATGCCCCGCAAACTACAAACTTTAGCTAAAATCATATATATTCCTCATATTTCTATGAGGAAAAGTTCAGGAACTGTAGGATTCCAGAAAATTCCTACCAACCAGCTTTCCGACGCTTCTTTTGATAAAAGTGGTACCCCACTTGTGTGGCTGGGCCAATCACCCAAGAAAGGAATGGACAAAAAAACATGACTATATTAAGACAATGTGGCATGTGTCAGGAATCAGGATCAGGTTAGGCAACAAACAGGCAGAGGCTGAAAGCGCTGGAGAACAGCGATGTGGAAGCTTGGATAGGTAGGATCACTAGGTCACTAACTTCCTGTGAATGCATGCTCACTCACATCCTGGGTTAAGGTAATTTTCTTCTCCATGGTGAGACCTTGCATTGCAGAGCCTTGGTAGCCCGGTTTTTTACTTTTTTATTTTGGTTCCTTGTAGCGCTCTTGGTGCAGGGAGTTGCCTGGCTTCCGAGTTATACTCCGACCCAGTTTTTCCTTTCCTTATAGCGCACTTGGCGCTGGGAGGTGCCTGGTCCCATGTCTTTTTAAATTGCTCATTGCCTTTATTCTTTATTCAAAACTGCTTATTGCTGATTTCTGCTTCTAAGTCTTTTATTTTATTTTCTGCATACTTTGCCAACCTGCTGATTCTGACTTCCGTGTGGGTGGCAAAGGGGCTTGCAGTTGGCTGCCTCTCTCGTTCTCCTTAGTCGGAGCCTATCCACAGCCCTTAGAGGCGGGCTAGAAAATCATGGCTGCTGCCCGGCCGCGCCGCTGGCGCGCCAAAGGCAAGCCCGTCTGCACCTGGACGGCACCAGGGCCCAGGCCCCGTACCCGTTCAAGTAGGGATCCAGTTTGTTATTCGATCTCGGAGATCAAGTCGCTCAGACCAGCACTGGCCAAGGCCGGCTCCATTCAATGGATCCGGGTGCTGAGTTAAGCGGCTGTGGTAAGTGTAATTTTGCTTTCCACATATCACCCCAGCTGGATAGAATTGCAGCCGATGCCTGGCCTGAAACCAGCTCTTCACTATGTTTGCTGCTGAACTCTAGGTCCCTCAGTAAGCACAAATTTGAAATTCTAGAGATATCAACCAACCAAGAACCAGTCGTGTTGTTCTTGGTGGAAACTTTGCTTCATGCGCAATCAGCGCCTGATGTGCTGGACACGTTACCTGTAGGCTTCGCCATTCTGAGAATTGATAGGCCCATTCAGAGAGGTGGGGGGTTAGCAGTTATTTTTAAGAAGGGTTTCCAGGTTAAATTCACAGAAATGACGATTCCTGGCTGGGAAGCAGTTTTTTTCTCTTTATCTTTTAATAGTTCACGGTCGGTGGCAGATTTTCTTATTTACAGGCCGCCGGGCCCTGCTGGGGCTTTTGTTTATGCGCTGGCGGATGTGCTATCTCCTTATGCCATCCGCTACTTGACCCTTTGGTCCTGGACGACCTTAATTTAAATTTTGAGGACAAACTTTGCCATGAAGCATTGGCGCTTATAACAGAACTAGAGCCTTGGAATTGACTCAGTTAGTACACTCCTCTACGCACATTAGGGAACACACCCTTGATAATATTTTTTCGAATAGTACTCGGATAAAAGCCCTGCCCACGATTCCTGTTGCGTGCCCGACCATTTCATCCTTCCTTTTCAGATCATGGAATTCTGGAATGGGTTAGACCCTTTAAAACAACATCCTTCATCTAAAATGACCCAGAAATTGTTGCAACTATCTCCAGCCGCTTTCACTGCTAAACTGACTATAAGTACTCATATACTTGATGCCTGTCCACAGACAGCCAACAAACAAATAGCATCCTGGATTATGGGAGTGCTGGACACCTTAGCGCCCTTGAAAGCTTGTAATAGTACTCGCCGCAATCCTTCAGCAGAATGGTTTACAGAGGAATTGCTAGTTTTTAAAAAAGACTGCAAACGACTTGAACATCTTTGGATGAGAAATTATCAGCCAGAGGACAAAATAACTTATCTAGAAGCCATAAAAAACGATCACAATCAGATTAGGAGAATACGCCGGGAATTTTACTCGCATAAAATTGAATCTTTTAGGGGTTCACCTAAAGAGATTTTTCTTATTGTAAAAAAGCTCTCTTCCCTTGAGCGTGTTACAACAATAATGCCTTCTTCCATAGAATACTGTAACCAAGTGGCCGGCTATTTTGCCAGAAAAATTGATAACATCTTTGCCACTTTTCCAGAAGCCAGTAGAAACTTTAAATTTCTTCCCCCAAAGGATAAATTTACACATGAAGGACTATTTAATTTCCAAGCGCCTACCGTGGGGGGGACACTTCAGCTTCTTTCAGTGGTTAAATCTGGCTCACCCACAGATATTATTCCCCTTAACATGCTGTTACGAGGGGAGGAGGCTATTGCTCCTGTGCTTTCAAATCTGATGAATCTCTCTTTCCGCTCGCGGCTAGTCCCAAGGAACTGGAAACATGCGATGGTGGTTCCTGTGGTGAAGAGACCTTCACTGGACCCCGCGCTCCCAGAAAATTTGAGACCTTTATCCTTGCTTCCTTTATTCCGCTAAAATAGCAGGAACATTTCTCAATCTCCAATTGACTACATTTATTGAAGAAAATCATGTGCTACACGAGACTCAATCTGGTTTCAGACCCTTGTATAGCACTGAATATGCATTGCTCTTAGCCTCCGAATCGTTGAAAATTGCCGCAGATGAAGGTAAGACGGCAGCCTTGATCCTGCTGGACCTGAGTGCTGCCTTTGATACAGTATCACACTGCCTTCTCCTGGAACGACTGTGGGAAATTGGAGTTAGGGGTGGTACTTTGGATTGGATTACTAATTTTCTTCAAGACCGGTCCTTTCAGGTTTTCCAGCTGCCTTTCAAATCAGAGACCTGATCCCTGTTGCAAGGGGTTCCACAGGGCTCAGCATTAAGTCCAACCCTGTCTAATGTTTGCATGCACCCTTTAGTAGATGTAGTAGCTAGACATGGGGTGAAGCTAGTATCTTATGTCGATGATACTCAGCTGATTATCACTCTGGAACAGAATGAAGCTGAGGCCGCTCCTAAACTTACAGCTAGTCTAGTAGATCTGGCCAACTGGATGAATTTTTATTGTTTGTAATTAAATGCAGGAAATACTGACATTGTGGTAGTAGGCAAACAACCTTCTATCTGGTCCCATGTTTGGAGGCCTTCTGAATTAGGGTTGACCCCGGTCTCTAAATCTAAGATAAGAAACCTAGGGGTGTGGTTTGATACCACACTGTCTTTTGAAAAATAAATCTCAGCCCTGGCTGGCACGTGCTTTGGCATTCTGAAAACTGCGTAAAGGCAGCAAAAAAAAAGCATCATCCAGGCGGTGATTATTTCCCTCTTGGACTACTGCAACGTTCTATATCTTGGAGCTACAAAAGGCAGAATGAGAATGCTGCAGAGAGTACAGAATACCGCAGCCCGTATGTTACTTAACGTTCCAAGACGTGCCCCTGTAGGGGCGGCTCTTGTAGAACTACATTGGCTCCCGGTGCAGGACCGACCGTCTTTTAAAGCTCTATTCTTCTGTCATAGAATCTTAAATGAGAAAGGCCGTAGCTATCTGTTTCCCTTGATTACACCTTATAGGCCTATGAGGATTCTCATGTCTTCGGGTACTGCTAGATTGATTATACCAAAAGTACAAAGAGCACGGTTGGGAGGAAGATCCTTTGGTTTTCATGCAACAAAAATGTGGAACCAGCTGCCGCTGGATCTCAGTGTGCAGCCCTCAGAAGTGTTGTTCTATAGGAAGTTAAAAACTTGGTTTTTTAGGATATCCCAGGCCGATCAGCAGTGAGGCAGCTGATAGAGTCTTGCTTACTGACAAGGAGGAAGAATTCTTAGCGCGGGGACACTCCGTTGGAGTAACCAGGCGCTTTACAAACTTCTAATCCAATCTTCTGGGTCAGGAGAGGTAGGACTCTGTTTAGACTCCTTGAGACCATCGCTCAGTGCCTGACAACTAGTTCCGTGGTTGCATTTTCTTTTCCGATCCTTGCTATAATTTGCACCTATTTTGCCATCTGTCAGAAGCCCTTTCAGAAGGTCATGGGACAACCTGGAGTTACTATGCCCAAACATGGCTGTTGAGGCTTTTTACTACTGATGTCCCAGGGCCCAATCTACTACGGGTCCTTCCTTAAGGTTACTTACCTTCGGTAACGCCTTATCTTTTAGAAACTCTATCCAGCTGCAGACTCCTTACCTTTTGAATTATCTCCAGGCATTAGACTGAGTCAGAATTGTTTTCTCGAGTAGTAGTTTCCCTGCGTGCCGGTAGGTTACATCGTTCAGCTCCACATGGCGTCAGCAGCAGCGTCCATGCCGGAAGTGATGTGCGCAGTGCCTATATAGGCGCCACCCCAGCGTGCTGACATCAGTTACTTTTTGTGACTTTCCACGACAGGAGAGCGGAGCCCCGTAGAACACTGACCACTGGTTTGGAAAACTAGGGCCCTGAAAGGGGAACAGCCCTATCCCTAGAAATGTGTTCACAGAGCGGGAAGGATGGGTGGGTTGGTAAGGAATCTGCGGCTAGATAAAGTCCCTAACAGGTAAGGCATTACCAAAGGTAAGTAACTTGTTCATCTGATAGACTTCTAGCCACAGATTCCTTACCTTTTAAATACATACCCAAGTAATACCTCCCTGAAGGAGGGTCTGCGGACCAATTTTCATATGAGGAAGTCTTGCAGGGCTGAACGAGCAAAGTGCCCATCCTGACGGAACTGACCGTCCAGGCAGTAGTGTTTTGTGAAAGTGTGCAAGCAAGCCCACGTTGCAACCTGGCAGATATCCAGGAACGGAACTCTGCATGGTAGCACAGTGGTGGCAGCTTAAACTCTAGTGGAATGCGCAGGCAAGCCCTCAGGGGGTTGTTTTTTCAGCAATGCGCAGCCGATTTTGATACAGAACACGATCCATCAGGAGATATTCCGGTTCTGCATGGCCCGTCTTTTCTTCGCTTCGACATACCCAACGAAGTGTTGGTCGCCCACCCAGAACTCTCGTGTGCAGTCAAGGTAGAACGACAATACTCTTTTTGGGTCCACACAGTGAAAACGCTTCTCTTCCTTGGAAGGATGTGGCAGAATGTAAAAAGTAGGCAGATGGATTAGCGTACATGAAAGAGAGTGACCACTTTCGGTAAAAAACAAGCTCACTTACGAAGCACCAGTTTGTCAGGGTAGATGTTCAGGTATGGAGACTTGAATGACAAAGCCTGAAGCTCGCTGACTCTCCAGGCAGATGTGATAGCCACGAGAAAGGCCGTCTTGATGGTGATGAGCCTGAGAGGACAATTGTGCAAAGGCTCAAAAGGAGTACACATAAGTAAAGTAAGGACAAGATTGGGGTCCCACTGAGGCATATTAAAAGGAGAAGGTGGGAACAATGTGGGAATAATTGTTGTCAACCTTTCAAAAATCTATTTACAATGGGGGATTTGAAGAGGGATGGCTGGTAAGGCAACCACAGAAAAGCTGAAGTAGCAGAAAGATAGCCCTTGAGAGTTCCCAAAGCAGAGGCCTGCTGGGCAAGAAAAAGAATGAAGAGAAGAACCAGCGAAAAGGGGGCGGAAAGCCGATCGATCTGCCTGTCTGTACACAAGTCAGAAATTTCTCCCAACGGCAGACATATACCATCTTGGTGGAGGAACACCTGGCTGCCAAGATAATGATGCAGACTTTGGGAGGAAGGTCAAAAGTTGTCAACTGTCACCACTCAATCTGCACGCAAGAAGGTGGAAAGTCGACAGGTTTGGGTGGAAGACCCTTCCCAGCTGCTGCGACTGAAGATCCTCCTGAAAGGGCAGCCTGATCGGAAGACCAATGGCCATGCTCAACAGCTCAGGACATCAGACTCTCCGTGCCAAGTCCGGAGAAACAAGGATGACTTGGGCCCGGTCGTTCCTGATCTTCTTGAGAACTCTGAGCAGGAGTGGTTTGGGTGGAAAGGTATACAGGAGGCCTGAGCTCCACTCAAGACAAAAAGCGTCTCTGAGCAAGAGCCACCTTGGAAATTTCAGCGCGCAGAACTGTTGACTGTAGGAAAGTGCTAGTTTTTGACAAGGTCACCCCCAAAAGGGCATACTTGTATTTTATTTCTAGAACCAAGCAGGACTTGGTACAGGTAGATAAAATATACTTTCATTTGTAAACCTTTATACAGAAATGCAATTGAGGATGGATCTGCAATTGTTACAGGTTGGTATCACTTTAAAAAGCAGTTTGAATTTCACAGTAATTACTTTTAGGATACTTTTTAATTACTCTCAGATTACATTGAGTACTGTGGGTAGTATGCCTAGATACCACACCTAAGGATCTCACAATACACGGTAAGTAAGAATTTTTAGACTTTGCAGTTTAGTTATCTTTTCTCCATACAAACATCAGTTCAACACTTAGAACACTTTAGGCCCAAAATCTCATAACATGGGTTCCTACGGGAGAAATAGTGTTAGGGGTTTCTCAGGTAAGTGCACGACTTACGAGTGGGAGTTTTGTGTGCTAGCACCAGGGTTCCCCAAGGTCTAGAAGGGTACTCGAGTTGCATGACCAACGGCACTGGGGCGGCTGGGTGCAGAGTTCAGGGGCCCAATGTTAGCCAATGGAGTTAAGCGGGCCATCGGTGAGGGACTGCTTACGAGCAGGCCACTCGGGTGTGGGAACAAAGCTCCTGGGTTAAGGTCAGCACTGCAGGGGCCAACAATCAGCACAGGAGCTGCACCACCAGCGGCACTGGGGCGGCCGGTGCAGGTGCAAAGGAGATGTCAGGCCTTGTGCTTTTCAAAAGAGACCTTTGGTTTGGCAAAGATGCTGTAGGCTCGGGCAATGAGGCTTCCTGAAGGCGACCAATGGCTGGAGAGGTAAGTTGGATTCTTGGGGGATACCTGGACAGTGTCGGTTGGGCCACCCATCGCCGTGGGGCATTGGGTGCAGGGGTGTCTTCTGGCATCGGGTTCACTTACCAGCTCCGGGCACGGTCAGGAGGACCCTTCAGGTTTAAGCTGCAGGCGGCGTCTTGAGGCTTGAGGGAGGTCGGGGATCACCAGATCCCAGGTCAGGATCGCTGGGGAGACCTACTCGTGGTGTTGGGCTACTCGAACTCGGGCCATGGGCGTCGGGTGCAGAGTGGTGCAGAATCGCAGAGTCGCCGGAATTCGGATTCTGGTCTTGGAGTCTTTGTTGAGCAAATCTGGTGCTCACAGGAGACAGAGTCTGTGAGGGGAGTGCAGGGCAGGTCCTCCGGGCTCTGGGGGGCTGCTGGCTGCTAGTCACGCCGGGTTCTTTGCTGGGGCCAAAGCAATAGTTTTCCTCTTCTTCCTGGGTCAGCACGGATCTTCGGTCCTTCTTCTTTCTTCCTCGAATCTGAGGAGGCAAAGTTCAGGGTGGCCCCTAAATACTAGATTTAGGGGCGTTAAAGGGGTGTGCAGGTTGGGACCAATGGGTCCCTTCCTTGGGGTGGGAACACCCCCTATTATGCCACCCTCCAGTGGGAGGGGGGCATGAGCCTCTTCCTGATTGGTTGGGTCCCCTCATCTTCCTGCCGCACACCAGCATTTGTTTTTTAAGGATTGTCAGTACTCATTTAACACTGGACCCTCTGCCTGCCTTAGACGCACACCAGCTTTAATTTTTTAAGGATTATTTCATATTCCCCATGACCCCCTGCCTGCCATAGGTGCACACCAGCATTTATTTTTTATGGATTATTCCATTTTGCCCTGTACCCCCTGCCTACCATAGGCGCACACCAGTGTTCATTTTTTAAGGATTATTTCATTTTCCCCTGGACCCCCTGTCTGCCGTAGGCGCACACCAGAATTTATTTTTTAAGGATTACTCCATTTTCCCCTGGACCCCCTGCCTGCCACAGGCACACACTAGCATTCATTTTTTAAGGATTATTCAATTTTCCTCTGCACCTCTCTGCCTGCCACAGGTGTCTCCCCTTAGATGCACATAAAGCAAACAGTTACATCTGCATGTTGTTATCCCAATTGAAATATTATTTTATCATGGTGTGGTTTGACTTTGGAATGGATACCCTATTGTTCTTAATTATTTAGGATAACCACACTAAATTATATTGTCTGTACTATGAATAATTAATACTGCTAAAATGCCACGTTTCACTAAATGTTTTTCTGGCTTGTTTGCTTTTAGGTGCACAAGAGACACTACCCACAGTACTGCCACACAGAAGGCCGGTACAAAATGACGTGACCACAACACGTGAGCCCTCCTCTCTTCCGCTTGTGCAGCTAAGTGGCAAATGAGAGAGCTTGAAGATGGCCCCACAGAAAGCTGCTGCCAAGAAACTGGCCAGTGAGGAGAAAAAGAAGCAGATTGCCACCACTGGCTTGCCACCCTCCTCCTTTTTCAAGACAGTTTGTATGCCTGCCGCACCATCCTCTGGGCCGCAAGTTGGGAGCAGCAATCCCGCATCAACGATGGCACAGCCCAAACCTAAGCCCAGTAGCCACTACAATCATTGTGACGAACCGTGAGTCTGAACTGGATTTGTCTCAGCCACAAACTAGTACTCAATCGTTGCAGGAAACTGAGCAAAGTGGACAACAGGAGCCGCAGCCACCAATGGATCTTCCTGAAGTAGGAGCAGACAGGAGGTTGAGCTTCCTGCTGAGCAAGATGTACCTCTTCTTGAACCATTGTCTTCACGATCTCCAACAAGAAAAAGAAAGGGTACTCCACCATCTTCTGCAAGCTCCCCTTCTGATGAACTGGACATGGATTGGACCCCGGCTGAGTCTGAGACCTGCCACGAAAGACAAGGGAAAAGGAAAGTTCCTGAAAGCCTTAGAAATATGGAAAGGGATGAGGAGGATGAGGCAGTCATTGTCATGGAAGCTGGCTCAGAGGACACCAACAGTACACTTTCTATTCAACCTGCTAAGAGGGTTGTGGCACTGGTACCACCACCGCCAGCTTCCTTCTATATTTCCATATTTGTAAGGCCCCCGCAAAGACCTGCATCCACCACTACCTCAGTCGAAGTACGTACTGCAGAGAGGCAATCGCCGACACACCCACCTACCTTCAGTTCAATGGCAGTGGCACCAGTGCAACACTTAAAAGTTTTCCTCCTAGTTTGGGACTTTTTTACAATTAACAAGCAGGAGGAAAACATTGCAAAATGCTCCATTTGCCACGTGAGTGTTCGTCGAGGTAAGCCTGGTTCACACTATGGTACGGAAGGCCAAACGACCCATATGAGAAACCCTCATGCAATCCGGTGGGAGGAGTACCTTAAAAAAGTTGCTGCAGCTGGTGGTGGTGAATCAGCTCCGATCATGGTGGGAGGTGATGAGGAAGGAGAGGGTGACAGCTTTACCAAAAGCAGCCCTGTCCCAAGCACTGCATCAGCATCACCCGCATCAGCAACCTTGAAATGGCACAAGAGTCGGATGCAGACACCACCGCATACAGTGACTGCCCCAAGGCGCACATTGAGTCTACCACCTTCTGGTTCTCTACGGAAGTCACCAGCGTCAGTGGCACAACAAAAGTAAAAAAATCCAGTCTACCATTACGGGCATTTTTCGTCAAGAGGGGCCCTACGAATGCAACCACCCAACGGCACGTTTGTACAACGGGAAGCTGGCTAAATGTTAGCACTGGACTTCCTCTTTTTCTTTTTTGGAAGGAGTGGGATTTTTAGAATTTGTGGACACCATCTGCCCAAAATGGAAGGTTCCCAGCCGGAACTATTTTGCCAGAGTTGCTGCGTTCCATTACGGTGTGCTGCAATTGATTGGACAAGCTTTGCAGCAGAGTGCTGTTCACACTATCCACCTACCGATAGACATGTGGACCAGTTGTCAAGCAACTGATTACATGTGTATCACTGCACACTGGATCAATTTTGTTGGGTTAGGCAACAGCTATCTACAGGTCTCAGCGCTGAAGAAACTTTTAAGGGCGTTTGGGAGCATGCAACAGTAGTGATGTTCACCATGAAGAAATGCTACACAGCAGCAAACATCTTGGAAGACTTTAACAGCAAGGTGTTTGAATGGCTGCAACCCAGAGGTCTCAGAACTGGATTTGTTGCCATGGACAATGGCAGTAATATAGTCAAGGTCATGGCAGGTGTAGGCTATTTCAGGGTTTTGTGTTTGCTGCATTGTATCAGCCTGATTGTGCAGGGATTTCTCAAAAAAGAAGATATAGTCAGCAACATACTGACTACCTGCAAAAGAATCTGCACTCATTTCAGTCATTCTTTTAAAGCCCGGAAGCAGTTGAGGATCATTTAGCGTGCAAATATAGTACCAGTTAAAGCACTCATACAGGAGGTGCCAACATGTTGGAACGCGACCTATTACATGTTGCAAAATCTGTTTGAGCAGTACAAACCGATCAATGACTATGTCATTCAAAGAGGAGGGAATGCAACTGGTAAAAGCATGACCATGGAGGTGGGCAAATGGGGCCTGATCAAATGCCTGACAGAGATGCTACTTCCTTTTGAGGTTTTCACACGGGAAGTCAGCAAGGAGGACAGTACGAAGAGCCAAGCTATCCCATTGTTGTATCTGCTACAGGACCAGTTAAAAAATGTGTCACAAAGGTTCGCCAGTGTGAACGGAGAAGCACATGAGTTGGTTGAGAGCTTAATCCTTCGCTTGGCTGTTAATCCAAGGCTGCAGAGACATTGTGTCATCCAAAGAGTATAGTTGTGCCATAATACTTGATCCACAGTACAAAAAATACTGACCACTTTCATTTCTTTTTCAAAAGTGGATGTTTCACTATACAAGACTTGGCTTGTTGAGCAAGCGAGAGACCCGAAGAATACCTGAAAGTTAGAGTCCCGGGAAGAAGATCTGGCATGCAGCCTTCAACCTAGAGAAAAGGGCAGTGATGTTGTCTCACAGCAGCCAACACCCGCAACAAGAATACTGGCAACCACATACTTCATCTCTCAATGTACAACACAATGCCCATTTGCGCACCACTGCCTATAGCATCACATACTTCATCTCTCAATGTACAACACAATGCACATTTGAGCACCACTGCTCATAACACTGCACTTCAAGACCAAAAAGTACATTCCACACCTCTCTCTCTCTCATGCTTTCAAATGCACATCCCACACGTTCTGTTCTTGGCAAGGCTATTCTACTCCCACTTTAAGACTGCAAGATTACACGAAAGAAGCCATCAAGGGAAAAAGGCATATGCAGGATGTCGTACACACAGGCTAGGGTAAAGTAAAACACAAAAAGTCAATTAAAATGATGGTAGTCAAAGGTCATCACGTGCTGTCAAACCATAAGAGTGCCTCTAACACTACACTGGCCCAAATCTCACTCCTTCTCCACTCTTTGACTCATCCAAACCTTTTCAAGCTTTCACAGACTCTCATAGCTAGTTTCAAACCTTTGTCAATCTATTTACTCATTCAACTAACATAGGCACATGCCACCCTTACCCACTAATGTCTCACATTAACTCCATTATTTTTACCTTTATTAATCTAGCTATATTATAAAACTGGAAAAAAATGCATGGGCTCTTGATAGCATAGTGATAACACAATCAACCTACAATGAAGAAGATAAACACTAATAATTTACAACCTCTAACCTTTGGTACCGAAGTAGCGTTCTACTACTTGCAAAGTGCATCAACGCATCATATGGGGTAGTAAGTGCCATATAAATGCCATTACAATATAACACAATACAACAATAGATGTTTTGATTCCTTTGACACAATTTTACTTTTTGATGAACCTATCAGCAGGGGACACCAAAGTTCTTACTGAAGGAAGGTAGATATAAGTAAGAGGCCTACTCTTCTGGTAAAATATTGACTATACTTTCTGTATTGGCCGTCAAAAGCCTATTCTGAAGGTAACTGTTGCAATTTACCACAATTCAAGTTAGATTCAATGTACCCCCTTCAAGACCATTGATAAGGTTGGAATGAGGAGAAACAGTAGCAATTGCTCTCCTTCCTCTCATTAGGCTTAATTGTATGAATGACTGGGTGGGGAAAACTACGAGTCAGAGTTCCCTACACAGACACGCACATTAATTCAGTGAGTATCCCTAGGAGTTTTTCTTAAGGCACCACTACCAGTCATCAGTTAAAAGTTTTAGATTGCAGACTTTCAATTGTCAAGTACAAGAAGAGTGGCACAGTACAACAGCATCATCTATTCCTAAAGCAGTAAGACTTAGGGGCCGATTACGATGTCGGGTGGAAAGCCTCCTCCCGACAGTCAGAATCTCCTCGACCGCCTCGGAGCCCTTCCGATCGACTCAGTCGGGTTTAATTCGGACCGCCCGATTATTATGTTCGCGGTCGGAATATAAACCGTGCGGTCATTCTGAATCGGTTCCGAGCGACTCGCAGAGTATTCCTGTCGCTCGGAACCGCACCATACACCCCTATGGACAGCGTTTCCGCCCTCGGGATTACGATGTCGATTTCCAACAGCCTTTCCGCATCGGCCTGTACGACACGAAAAGGCTGTCAGAAAGTGACTTTGGGGGCCCCTGGCAGGGCCCCCTAGGCCCCGCTGCCCACGGTTGATGTCCGAGTGGTACCTAAGGGACCCCCCGTAAAACCCTGCATTGTGTGGCAGGCACCGTGGGGTGCCTGCGACAGGGTGCAGGGTTTTCCGCAAACACCCCATTTCCCCATAATAGCCTGTGTTACAGTCGGTTGTAGGGCGGAACACGAGCTCCCATTGGGAACAATGGGACTCCGACCGAACAGTGTTCGGTCGCATCATAATCCGGCGAAAGAACCGCCGACCGAAAGTCAGTCGGTCCCGATTCCGAGTTGGTGTCGGGCAGAGGCTTTCCGCCCGACATCGTAATCGGCCATATATGTGTAAAATCAAACAATGCATAGATAAAACAAAATTTCTTATATTCCTGTCCTGTACTCATCTGCCAATTATGCAGTCAATTCTTAAGACACGTGCTACAACTCATGTTCCTTTCAACGATATTGTGGATTGGAGAACTGACTGCATCCCTAGAACTGGAAACCAGACTTACTGCTTGGTTGTATGACACAATATCCACCACAACAATATCAAACAAAACCAATATAATAAAAAAATATTGATTACAATAATATCATCAGCCCATACTTAAACAAGACAAACACAAATATCAGCTAACAAATAATGCTGTAGTTAATATCTAAAATACCATATTATCGAGAACAAAAAGATAGAAACACAAAATAACGTCACATCATTAAATGTATGCAATATGAGCAAAATATTGAACAAACAATATCAACTAAAATGATATTGTCTAAAAGAAATGAAAAATATATAAATATAATTTAATTTCAATTAATAACTATTTTTAGGAATGCAGAATATAAAATATATTAAAAAAACATGTAGGAATCTGGTTTTCAATGAAGTGCACCAAAATGAGGTACACTATGCAGAAAGTCCAGATGACCCTTATTGGTTTACAGGGCTTAAGGTAATAATCCCAAAAGCTCTCTTTGTGGTAGTGTGGGTGAGCAGTTTAGGCTTATTAGAGAGTAGTGTTAAGTATTTGTTGTACACACAGAGTAAGTAAATGAGACACACCCTTCAGAAGAAACTCAAGACCAATTTAGAAGAACAACACTAATTTTTATATAATTTTAGACACCGAAGTTCATCAGGATCAGGTAAGTACTTTATAGATTTTTACAGGTAAAACAGAAGAAAATCACAGCTGTCATATTCAAGGCATGAGCTTTGAAAGCAGTAATGTTATCCTATTGGAGAAATATTCACTGCATAGGCACACTTACAAACGATTCTCATGGTTACTAGAGGCCAAGGTCCAAAGAACCACGAGCAGTTCGGATTTACCTGCCCTGGTGTGTTTAGGTGCAAAGGTGCTGGTCGCGATGGTAACCTCAAACGCCACCCGTTAAAATCTACGGAGAAACCTGTAACAAGAAAATGGCTGCAAATGGGGACTTGGGGACAAGTCCGGCAGAACCCAAACAGGGGCTTGGTTATTGAGGGTCTCTGCAACAAGGGGACACTGCCGCTTGGTTTGGACTCGGGCTGCAGGGCTCAGGTGCAGAGGTGTTTTGCATGGTGAGTCTCTTGCTTTGTAGGCTCTCACTTCTTTGGTCGACCTGGTGATGGGGGGGAAACAGTACAGCAGGGTCACTCTCTGTGCTGGCCTTAGGTGATGCTGACATACCTTGTTGGTTAGTCAGACTTGGCAGGGTTGGTGTCCGGACTGACACTTAACAAGCCTTGGCTGCTACAAGGGCTCCGGTACCCAGGGTATTGGTGCTGAAGGGCTCCTGGAAGGTCTAGAGGCTCAAGACTCGCTGGGGACATGGAGCTGACCCCTGGATGCCACAAAGTCCTCTTCCTGGGGTGCTGCTTTCTCGGTCGGGTCTTTGCAATTGTCGGGGCAGCAGCAGGCAGGCAGGCAGGGTTTTGAGCCAAGTCCGGGGCTGATCCTCAGTTCTTGCTTTTGTGGCTCTTCTTGATCTTTCCTCTTTTCCTAGTAGACAAATCTTCATTCCTGGTGTCAGGGGGCCACCTAAATACTGAATTTAGGGGCGTTAAGGGGAGCGTAAAGAAGTAGCTAATGGGCTTCCCATCCCTGGGGTGTCTACACTCCCTATATGAACACTTCCTGTGGAGAGTGGCACAAACCTTATCCAGAGTTCCTAGTTCCACGAAAAACTAGATGGTGTAACACTTCTTTCGTTGTTCACTTCAGGTAGCCCACCTTAGGGGTGTGACTAACCTGAGGGTAAACACGCCTTCTGACTATCTAATTTTCCAACCTGTCCTGGTGGCACATGGGCCTCACGGCAGGGGGTGGCATCTCTCAGATCTGGGGGAAGTCAGGGTTGCACATCAAACGCGGTATAGGCTTTGAAGCCTCTGGCCTTGATATGCTAAAACACTGACCATCCTGCTGGAGGAGGAGTGAACACCTTCCTCCAGAGCAGGCATTGTTTCTGACCCCAGAGAGCACAGGTTCTCACCTGCAGGGGGTCAGAAGCTTGTCTGTGTTGACAGTCAGTCAGCCAGCACACTAAGTGCCCGATTACAACTTTGGTGGGTCAGCCCCGCCACTGCACCGTCAAAGCCGTGGTCAGATCGCCCGCCAGATTATGAGTTTTCTTCTGTCTGGCGGGCTGGTTTTTGGTATTCCTACGGTGGTGCCTCAGAAAATGGGCATCGCAATGGGAACGCCAAAAACAGTTCCTGCATGGCATGGACTATAAAGTCCATGCCGTGCAGGAACTGGGGCACATGCACACATGGGGGTACATGTTGTGCCCCCCCCCTTTGTGCATCCCCATGAAGAGGAGGCACAGGGGCCCCTGCAGGGCCCCCTTTATTTCTTCTCCGCCACAGTGTTTATGGAGGAGGAACCTCCACGACACAGAGGGCAGAGAGGAAACTCGTAATATACTTGGCGAGACCGCGGATGTCCCGCCAAGCATATTGCGGCCTCGGGAGACCACCACCGCCGCACCCCTGCGAGTCTGGCGGTCCGTGGACCACCAGACTCGTAATCAGGGCCTAAGAGACTAGTAGGATTAAAAGGGCACCTCTAAGGGGCCCTCTGGGTGCATATCAGAACAAATCCGATACTGGCATCAATATGGATTTGTCAAGACGAGGTGTTTGATACCAAACACCATTATCTTCAGTGAAGCCATTATGTAGCCGAGTAACTCGTAATCACCAGTGCCCAGTACATATACTTAAGATGACTTCCTGAACACTTGCAATGTCGTGGCAATGGAACCAGACATTACAGGGGCATATCTGCTCACCCAGATATGTTCTCACATATAATATAATGCACCCCGCATTGGGCCTTTAAGGCCTGCTGTTGGGGTGACTTGCATATAGTATATTCAGTGTGTATGGGCATGGCACCAAGGAAGTGTGCCATGTCGTGTTTTCAAAATGCTTGGCACCATTTCAGGCAGCCTGCAATGGCAGTCTGCATGCAATTTGTGTGTGGGTCCCTCAGGGTGGCATATAACCATGCTGTAGCCCTTAGGGACTCTCTTTAGTATCCATGCCCTAGGTATCAGGGGTACCATTTACTAGGGACAACAACTATCACCTAATTAAAAAATAAACTATACTACACTACAAATATTTCACTGAAGTCTACTGCTCTACAACACAAAACCCAAACTACAACATAGCAAAGCAATACACTAATCTAACTGAAGTACATCAACTATATCTCCCCCCTACCTCCAAAACCTAAAAATTTACTTAAAAGTAGTCTTTGCTAGATCCGTAGAGCAGCCACAGGAAACTGTGACTCATAGGAACCAGGAACAATGGAAAATAATAATAACACACTAAAAAATAGAGGTAGATGTAAATAAATGGCTGCTAAATGGTAATACAAAATGATGTTCTTTTCATGGAAGTCATTGAGTGTTAAACAATTAATGTATTACTTACAAATAAATATGCAAAACTATTAAACAATATTATATAATGTATACAAGTACAACATTTTAAATTATATATATTAAAATGCACTATGAAAAAAATATAATAATCAATAGTACTAATATGTTTCAAATACATTTACTTTCAAAAATGTTTACTGAATGTGCCTTAGAAATGCAAAAGTATTTATTAAAAAAGTATCTAAACAAATGTGAAAAAGCACATATGGCAATATAAAATGTATATAAGAAATATTATGTAAAAAAACAATTAATTTTACAAAAGATAAAGTAAAATATATACATGTATACTATGTTAAATATATAATAAAAAATTAAAGTGTATGTATTACATGGGTTACATTTTCTATTCCCACTCAGATCCACACTACATTGGGTAAGGTGTTGGACATTAAAGGGATAAGATGTACTATACCCACTCCAATCTAAGATGCATTCGGAAGGTGGTCAATATTAAATTGCTTATATTTACTATTTCCATTCAAACCAACACATTGGGGAAAGTGTTAGACATTAAAATGGTTAGCTTTACTATTCCCACTCCAATCTAAGCAACATTTAGGAGGTGTTGGACAATTAAGGGGTAAGATTTTCTATTCCCACCCACCCAAACTCATCACAACACTGGAACAGGTACTTTGGGGAAGGTGTTGGTCATTAAAGGGGTTTCATTCACTAAATTGACTCCAACCTATCCATACTGAATATCGAGATTCACTAGTTTGCTTGGAAAATAACAGGTTAAACTCCAAGTTACATCGCAAAGAAACATCAGGCAACAGCCTCCTTCATGCCTCAAGCTCACGCCCCATAAAGTTGATAAACAGCATCCCCTAGGGGGAATTTGTAAGAGCAAAACGGAATTGTACTTCCATACAGGCATGTAATGAATAGAGAGAGATTATGACCAAGAGATTTATAGAGAGGGTATAGCTGTAATATTGTAACAGCAACAAGTAAGAGGGCTAACTCAATGGAAAGACAAAGCGCCTGATTTAGATTTCAGCAGACGGGTTACTCCGTCACAACGGTGACGGATATCCCATCCGCCAAAATATGCGTCCCATAATATCCTATCGGATTTATATTTCAGTGGATGGGATATCCATCACCGTTGTGACAGAGTAACCCGTCCTCCGATATTTATATCAGGCCCAAAATCTTTTGACCTCTACTTAAAAGGATGAGAAACATGAGAGCAATTCCAATTTTACCAGGTGCAACACAACATACAGTTGCCAAGCACAACAGGTCAATAAGATTGTAAAAAAAAACATTAGTATACGTTACACATGGACGATATAGTAACCAAATGTGTGTATGCATAACCTAGAATTAACTTTAAGAAAAGTAAGTCTCTAAAGGATACTCTTAGTAATAACATGATAAGTAGTAAGTCCAACATGGAGTCAGAAGTAGAAAATAAAGGTTTTTACATTTGCAGAAGTGCAAGGCATGCAGAGCATCCAGAGTGTTAAGAAACTTTGGATACCGGGCAGTAATAGAAATCATCGGATTTCAAAAAGACTTGCATGCAATTTAGATTACTGTGTTTATTGCTCAATTTGCACATTTAATGTATACTATATAAGGAGCACAGTACTCCCAGTTAAAAAAAGAATATTGGAACATGAAAGAGCAATTAAACATCACAACGCACAGTGCCCGGTGGCCAGACATTTTTATGAGCTAAATCAGTAAAATACTAATTTGTTGAGATTTGTAGTCATAGATAGGGTCCCTAAGAGTATAAGTGGAGGTAAAAGGACATTACCACTCAGCAGGCTGGAGTCTAGGGGCTACATGTATGAAAATTGTATATTGCGAATACCTAATTGCGAATTTCCGAGAATCGCAATTAGGTAATCACAATTTACAATGTATGAAACTCAAATAGTTTCCTATAGCGATTCCAAGGGGGTCACAAATTGCTCTACCTCATTAATATTAAAGAGGTAGATCGCAATTTGCGACCCCCTATGAATCGCAAAAATCACGGGGATGGTGGCCTGCTGGGGTCAACAGACCACCATGTCTGTGATTGCTTTTAAATAAAGCAATCTTTTTTTTTTTTAATGCAGCCTGTTTTCCTCAAAGGAAAACGGGATGCATTTCAAAGACAAAAATGAAAAGTTTTCTTTTCATTTTTTAAGAGTAGGCAGCCTGCTCTTAAAAAATGCTGTAACAAACATTCACAAAGGGGAAGGGGTCCCTTAGGGACCCCTTCCCATTTGCAAATGGGTTACCACCTACTTGAAGTAGGTGGTAAAATGCGAATGTTTTGCGACCGCATTTCGGTCATAAAACATTCCTACATACTGATGCGATTCGGTATTAGGAAGGGACGCCCAACCCGCCCCTTCCTAATAGCGAATCGCAAACCCATTTTGCAATTCGGTAACAGATTACTGAATCGCAAAATGGGTTTTGATACATGTAAAAAGCCTTTTTTTCGTTCGCAAACGGCCCGATTCTGTGAATCGGCCCTTTTGCGAATGCAAAATAGCTTGATACATGTAGCCCTAGATATATAATTAACTTTGATACCATGACTCTTATAGGACTCAAATTCAGATGAGGAACTGGCGGTACATTTGGGATAGACTCTTACTGGGTCAACTCTTATCCCAACAAAACATTTCCTTGGAATAATAAGTTTTGCAGAATAGTTTTTAACTAGTCTCAGTAATATACTTTACATTTCTGGAATTCTGGAGAATTTGTGTAGAGTTTTTATCCTTAAAGAAATGGAGATTTAATTTTAATTGGCTTTACATTTTATGTTTTCACAGCACAGGAATAATGGGTGTATCGCAGAGATAAGAGTGGTTTCTGGATAACGGATGAGATGTTAACAATATCATTAAAGCTTAGTGGCTATTCTGGCAAAATACTGACAAATATATTGGAGAGCACAGTTGCCATCAGGCCGAACACGCAATTGCTGAGTATAACATAACTATTTTGGCAGTGGGGTCCATACACTGATAAAATACCTGAGACCAGTCCAGTAGGAGGGGTATAAGTGAGAGGTAACATTAGTATATTACATTTAGATAGACCAGACCAGATTATCTAATAAGGATGGAAATTGGGTGAAAAAAGCCCACTGGGGCATAATTAATCGAAAGAGTAATGAAAGAATAATGATTGACAAACATGTGTTTCATTTGTGTCCGTTTATTTTCTGTTCATCTGATGTTCAAATATGGTATCACAAATAAGTAGGGACACTGTCAAATTACAAAATGATTTGCTTGTAAGAAATGATGTTAAGAATATTGTCTAATAACTATGTATAGGCTCACTGGCTCGCCCAGTGTTAATTTTCAGCTTCATGTTATGGTACCACAACCGATCAAAGATCAACTTGTAATTGATTTTAGTGATATATTTATGAATTTCAGTTGCTTACCACTACTGTTGTATGAAGGGTGAAGGGCACAATTCATAAAGCCAACGTGCGCATGATTGTAACTAAGAGCCTCACTATGATGCCAGTCGGACCAGCTTCCACAGTCGGACCGCCGAAACTCTCGTCGGAAGCGGTTGGCCCGACCGCCGTATTATAATTCAGTCGAATACATAGATTTCCGACCGCTGTGGTCCCTCCAACTCCAACAGGAAATTCCGACTCCAGTGGTGTCGGAAAGGACCAATGGACCCAGTCGGAGAGCGGATCGCCTTACGAACCACCTGGCCAATTATGATGCGCCTTTCTGGGGAGCCATCTGCGGCGGTCCAACCATCTCATCAGAGCTGGCAGAAAGGGAGGGATATAAGGCCAAAACTCACCTCTACATAGCTTCATACTCCCAGTACAGACATGGAGCCCATCGCACATGTCCTGCCACTGCCTTCAAAATTGAAACCATTGTGGATGCAACCGCAGGTAAGTGACACACCTACCCATGGACATTGAATCAACAGCATTGAAAATCTGGCCCGTAGCATGGTCAGCATGAGTGGGGGTGTGAGCAACCTGTGCCTAAAGATACATGCACAGATCTTGCCAAGCAATAGATATATCTTGAGAAGCAGTACATGAGGGGGCAGGAAGGGGCAGTGGAAAGAGCGAGTACTGACAGTTGTGTAGCAGGCCATGAAGTGGTCCGGGGCCTGCTAGTGCATAGCATCAGCAGGTTGAAGAGGCATTTGCTCAGAAGTGTTCCATCTCACCCCCCATTAAGGCCCACA
Organism: Calotriton arnoldi; assembly: GCA_963921515.1. Taxonomy (NCBI): domain Eukaryota; kingdom Metazoa; phylum Chordata; class Amphibia; order Caudata; family Salamandridae; genus Calotriton; species Calotriton arnoldi. Next base: position 4,505,624 of record CAWUFW010000174.1, read on the forward strand.
CCCTCAGGGTGAGAGAGAAAGTTTACTTTCAAGCAGTACCACCTACCACTGCCCCAGATGTAACAGGAGAGATACTCGTAGGCCTCCATTCACAGTCTCCTCATGTCAGAACCGAAGCTACAACAAACACCTATGCAATAAAGCCACAGTTGTTGTTGCAAAATGAATAGCAACTAACAACAATGGTTAAAATCAAAAGAGTTGGCATATTAGATGTAATGTAACGTGTCCTATCACAAATCTGGATGTTGTGCAATGCCAGAAGTAGTGACATACCATACGTGCGGGACAACATACCAGTCACAAATATGTGTGCTTATGTGGCAGTAAGAGATGCCCTCATGGACATCAGTCATGCCCCTGTGAGAGACCCTCCCCTCCCCCAGTAAATGTATCCCACTCAAACTCTTGTTGTGGTGAACAAGAAAAATACTTTCAAACACAAATGTCACAACACTGTCCTAGCCCACCACAACACAGAAGACAGGGAGTGTGTGTATGTGCCAGTGTTGGCAGGTAATACATCATCAAATCTTTATTTCGGTAAAAATTACCATAAAAGACACAGATTCAGAGGATGAATTACATATATATCAATATACATCAAAGATGCACTTCAATAATAAAATTATACAATTTTAAAGGATAACATTAAATTTAAAAACTCACGAGGATAAAAATAGACATAAAGTTAAACTACGGGAGGTGTATAGATCTCATTAGCCTCATAAATACAAACCATCCCGATGCTAAAATATAGGCATACTTGCAGATACATTTCCTACATGAGCCAAGTTCTAGTGGAGATGTTTTAAGTGCTCTATGTTACATTAGTTGTTATATTAAGACAGCATTTCCAACATGGATTCATGGCATTAATGGATATATCGAGGAGATGGATCAGTCATCTGTCTATCTATCTATACAATAGAAAACATTAAAAAATATTGTAAAATTTTTTTACAAAGGGAAAAAAAACTTAAAGGAATGCTAAACAATATTGCTTGCTCTTTCTAGTTTACTGTCAAATATAGCAGCAATAATTTTAATAAGGATTTAGACACAAATGCTGATCATAGGGTTAGGCCAGGGAAGGATTCAACGCCCTTCTTCTAATTGCCCATGCAATTCCCAAATATTTTGCAATAGCACCCACAAATAGAGGTCTTGCATCAGATCTTAGTATACGCAGAGCCACTCTATGATCTCGAGTACCAAGTTCTCTACAAACAGGAGAGAGCCATCTGCTCCTGGGTTTGGTGTATGCTTTGCATGCAAAAAGGAAGTGGGCAATAGATTCTTGTGGAGAGGGACAGCAGGGACAGCCCTTTGGTAATGCTTTGTTAGACAGCCATGAATTTGTAAATGAATTAATAGGCAAGTTGCCAAATCTGAACTGAGTATATAATTTTCTATAGGCCGGCACTTTAATAATATCAAGGTAACTTTCAAGGGTGCGGTTGCACTTAATATCGTTAAATTCCTCGGTCAGTCTCCCTCGATTGCCGGCTAAAACGGCAGAGTGCTCAACCCCTTCCCAATATAGGATTTTAATCTGACTTTTAGTGAGGGGTGGTGGAGAACCGATATCATGTCCCACTAGACCTATGTGTGACAGAAGGCTTTTGACGTGCTTTGTCCAACCAATTTTATGCATGGAATCTAAGGCACACATCTCTTGGAAAGCGGCAGCATACACCGATAATTCCGGGGTGGATACCAGCCGATACCAGAACAATAGGGGACGGAGCTTCACTAAGTCACTTATGGGTTTGATACCCATGCCTAGCAATAGTGGGTAAGTGGGGGTACTCTGTGGGAGAGAAACCACATTTTTAAGGAACCTATTCTCCAGGGATATCAGATTGTTGGCTTTTACCATCCCCCAAAGCTCAGCACCGTAAAGGGCACTGCTCACGGCCTTACAACTATACAATTTTAATGCCGGAGCAACAGGATTAGTGTGGGAGAGGCGGTGTTCTTTACGCAGGACCCCGGTTACCTGGGAAAATTTGAGGAAGGCCTTATTAAGATGGTGATTCCAGGCCATATCCTCAGAAAGTTTTACTCCCAGGTAATCGAAGGAGCTGACTCTCTCCAGTGGGACATCATTTAGAAACAAATTACCCTTAAAAGATTTATGGGGATTTAGGAGCATGAGCTTGGTTTTTGCTGTATTGATTTCAAGCCCCTCCCATCGCAGAAGAGCTTGAAGTGATCTAGTAGGTTCTGCAAGCCCTTTGGGGTCTTTGAGACAAGAAGCGTGTCGTCTGCGAATAGGAGGGTAGGTATTTTTTGCTTTGCTAGGGTCGGGGCATCCGCTGGGATGGCAGATAAGGCCTCTGCTATATGATTAATATACAATGAGAAAAGAGTTGGGGCCAGAACACATCCTTGGCGGACTCCCCGCTGCACCATGATGGAATTGGTGACCTGTCCCTGGCTACCCCACCTGACCCTGGCAAAATTCTCATCGTGAAGCCTAACTAAGAGTGAAAGAATACCTGCAGGCATGCCCATCTCCCTAAGCACCCGCCATAAATTCTCCCTGGGAACAAGGTCAAATGCAGTTTTTAAGTCAATGAATGCAATATACAGACTCCCTTTGCCCAACAAGACCACCTTCCAATAAAGCATATAAAGTCGAAAAACCTGATCGACTGTGCCCATTTTTCGTCTGAAGCCCGCTTGGAGGGAGGATAGAATGTAATTTTCCTCCATCCAGTCCGTGATTTTCGCTAGAAGTGAGCGACAGACGACTTTCTGAACACAGTCGATCAGGCTGATCGGCCGGTAGTTTGCAGGCATTGACCTATCGCCCTTCTTAAAAATAGGAATGACTTCCGCTCCTTTCCAAGATCCAGGGATGCTCCCTCCTCCCGCGATGTCATTAGCAAGGGTTAATATGTATGTGGCCCAGTTTTCCCTATCTGACTTAAAAGATCTCCTGGGATGCCGTCAGGGCCTGGAGCCTTGGCGGAAACGATTGCATCCAGTGAAGCCAATATTTCCTCTCTAGTGAATATTAGGTCATATGAAGGTTGCACTGGATCGGGAGCTAATGCTTCCGTAGCTTGTACTAAGGGAAATGAGTAGAGAGAACCGAAGTGTTCCTGCCACTGATGAGGGGGGATATTATTGGCTAGGGGCGGGGACCTTTCGTGAATGCCCTTGCCCGCAATTGACCAAAACGTGCGGGCATCGGGGCTCGAGAGAGACTCTCCTAGTTCTACCCACCTCCTTTCATCCCAATCCCTCTTGGCCTTCGTTTGGGCTAGTTTGTACTGCTTCCTCAGTTCCCGAATTGACGGAATATCCCCGTGCCGTAAGGCAAGGGTCAGCCATCTTTTTAGGGTTCTGCACTCTTTTGAGAACCAGGAGGTTACGTTTTTAGTCTTTGCCTTTTTCGACCTAGAATTATGTTGGTAAATGATAAAGTTCTTGGCCAATTGTTCAAAAAACATGGGGTGTAAGGTACTACAGCTAGCTCTGGTGGAACTGTCTCTAGCCCTAGAGGACAAAAGTTCCAAATGGTTCTCAAGATCTTGTTTTAATTCAGCGAGCTTAGGTTCGTCCACTGATATTGTAGACCATTTTAGGCGACGCCCATCGTTAGAAGGAGTCACCTCCCTTGTATAGTGGTGATCTTGGGCTGCCCTAGTGTTCGCAACCCACGGTTGTTCAATTACAAGACTCAAGAGATTATGGTCACTTTCGCTTGTTTCAATTATAGACATATCAATCACGAGTGGCCATAGGCAGAGGTCCACAAAAATGTAATCGATCCGACTCGACCCTCTGGGCCCGACAAAGGTCATTCCCCCATCTTTATCAGACTTGGTCCTTCCATTAGCAGCCCGTATCCTGTGTATGAGGCTAAGGGAGTTTAACTGGAGTGCCTCTTGGGACCATTTATTTATTGGAGGCAAATCTCATGAAGGGACTGACCACCTATTATCTTCCTCTTTAATCTCGAGGATATCTTCCCGGTCAAGAGGCTCAAATGTTACATTAAAATCTCCTGCCACAACTAATGGGAGGTCAGTCGGTCTTGCATCCAGTAGCTCATCTAATGCCTGTATAGTACATGACCTGCCTGATCTTGAGCTTCTTGCATAGACATTTACAATATCTAGCAACTTTCTTTGGGGGCCTTTTAGTCTGACCCAAAGGAGGTCGTTGCTATTGGTCTGATGCTCCTTTATCTCAAGATTTAATGCAATTTGGATCAGGATAAGTAGCCCTCCAGAAGGACGACCATGTTTGGAAGGGATTGCCGGCTTATGAAACGTGACAAACCCTGGAATATAAACAGGTGTCAAGCTCCAAGTTCCTTGTATAATACAAATGTCGTGATGGTTGATTATCTCATGCCAATGGGGGAGAGCTAGTTTCCCCCTTATTCCTGCAACATTCCAAGAAGCTATTTTGAGTTTCAATGTCTCTTCCAGATTTATCAAACTGGAGGGCAGAATTACTGGGGCTTCATTGACCATGAGAGAAGTCTGATGGCTTTGTAGACTTTCTTCCCCATCCTGGTCGTTATCTCCTAGTTGGAAATGGGTTACACTAGATGATATAATGTGGGGCCTTAGTATCTCTGCCTCATGTTCCGAGAGACCCCTTCCAAGCCCTTATCCATAGATGAAAAAGTGAGAACATTATCAATACTAAAATTGCACGCTTGTTTCTGACAAGGGTCAGTGAGTAGTCAATCGATTTGTGATAAGATAGAGACAGATAAGTCCCTTTGGGGCATCGATGGATTCATATGATTGACTGACAGTGAAGGAATGTTATACTTCAATTGGATATTGGTTCTAGATGGAGGACAGGATCTTACTTCTAGGGCAACTAAGCCATGCGCTAGGTTTTCGCTCGTTAGAATCAGTTCTACTGCGTCGACTGGGCTGTTATTCAGGACACATCTCCTGGCCCTCAAGATGTCGTCCCTTATAACAGAACGGCATCCCCTTACCTGCCTTATCCAATGAATGGCTTTGTTTTTTAAAACTTCGTCGTTTTCAAGTTTATTATTACAATTAAGCTTTGGTACATTGGTCATAAAAATAGTAGACTGAAGAGCAACTTTGGGGATAGGGCGTAACTGTGATAATAGAGGGACCTCACTACGGCCTTCATGACGAATAAATGGGTCATTCTCCATAGATGTATAAAGCGCGCTCTGGCCCCCGGAATGTGCTATATGACCTTCTCGAGAGATATCGTGACTGGGTAATTTGCATTGGTGGCCCCCCTGAGGCCGGCTTGATTAGTAACTTTAGATGTAGGAATTATAATTGGGAATTTGCCGATTGCTTGTGTGTTGTGAGCAATAGAGTGATTTTCTTTAATCGTCATACATACACTCTCAGAATTATTTAGTGACAGTGGCTTGTGTATATTGCAATCTTCTAAACTAAGAAGTAATTTTGAAATAAGTGTAGTCAACGTCCCTACTGTTTCTTTGAGGGCCAAGATTTCCCTCTGTAGGTCTGCATTAGATGGACTTAAAAGTATGCTCTCAGTTTCCCTCTGCGGGTCCACAATAGTTGGCATTAAAACGGCGTCCTGGGTCACACATCTCCCTTGACTAAAGGTGGTGATCCTCCCGCTCTGTTCTTTAATGCTGGGGCCCATACCCTCCTTGTATGTGTCAATATCAGGCATGTCTGGGTTGGCCGCTAAGGGTGCAAACCTATTGCTCAAGGGTAAGTCAGACTGGGTCCTACTCGGAGTTTCCCTAAAGGAAGGGTCTTCAGTTTCATCAGGGGTTTTCGTAATTCGTTTCTTGTTGGCTGCCCTTTTGAATAGACTAGGGATACTACCAGAACCCTTGTTGGCAATTACAGTGGCGGGGGGGAAGATGGTTGGGGGCCTTTGTGTGAGTGGGCAGATGTTTTTCTCGAAGATGTAGGTGACGTGAGGAGACCCTCACAATCAGAAATTAAAGACTCTATTCGGTCAATCACACTCTCCCCACTCTTACCCCCCCTCTCAACCCCCAGGCAAGATTTCTGACGTAGTTTTTTTGTCTTTTTCCTCAGAGCACCTCCCAAGCCGGTAATACATCCCAGCTGAACATATACACACACTCCACATCATCGGACTGAAAACACTCCTAGGCCACTATGTCCCACACTTTACAACAATCAGGGGCTTGTGACACTACATACATCCGCCCTTGGAGGCAGGAGACTGTGGATATGGTTAGGGGAATCCTATCCCTGGTCAAACATATCTTGTAGGCCCATGTATGCAACATAATAGAATGTATGTTTCCATCACATCTGCATGATGCCCTCTATGTCCAGGTCACTGACAATGTACAGGGACACTCTCACAAACTCTACTGTGAGCACATCTCAGAAGCTACTGTACTGATGTGTGCAATTAAATGTCACAAAATTGCAGCTCCACATGGTTGACACAGAAATCATCTCCTGTGACACACACACATTACTCATAAGCTAGGTCCTGTTGTGACATCCAACCTTTCATCAGTTTGGAATTATCAGGTAGGAAAATACAACTTCACTGCTAAAGCACTGCAATGGGTCCTCACACAACAGCTACATGAAAATGGCAAGTCAGGTAAATGGGATTCACACAAACCAAGGTGTAAAACAACATAAGTCCAAAATGTAAAGACTCACTGCAGCTATGGGTTCCCCAAACCAGGGGGATTCCAGAAAGCCTACATGGCCAGGCCACAGTCCATATTGCACCAGCTTCCAAGTCTCCAGGTGGGCAGGGCCTGTGGAATTAGTCATACCAGGGACTAAGGGAATTTGTCACAAAGTGGCATGCCCATGTGGCTAATGTGTAATTGCAAGTTCATAACAATGAACACAGGTGCTACAGCAGTTGTCACACATCTAGTAAAAGTATGTGGAAAAAACACACATGAAAAAGGTAACATGTGCATCCAAAGTACCTTTTAGGTATGCCAACACAACACCCCCATGTGTGCAGAAACAAAAACATACTGTGCACACATTATAAACATATGCACCCTACATCTCAGGGAGTACTGCAAGCTGAAAGTCGTGGGCATTGGCCAAGACCAGCTGCAAAACTTACCATACCATCCAATGCAATGTCTGCCCCAGTTGGAACTCACCACACTTATACATCAATTGAACATTGATCCTCGGCCTCTGTATCTCCATAACTTACCCCAATGTCTGACTATACGTACACATCCCAAATCACACAATAACAACAATTAGCATCATTAGCAATAGCAGGACATAGGAGTATAAAACCAAGCAAGTGCTTTAGTACACAGAACAAATTGGTTTCCCAAAACAAAGGACAATGGCCAGTCCAAGTATCTGTATGTGGGACAGCATACTGCTGTGCCATCCAAACCTGCCTTCTAAAACACTGCTAGGGATACCTCCCCAGAAAGGGGCGTCTAGTGGGCAGGCAAGGCACCTCAATAATGTTACTATGGTGGGCAGGGTTTGTCCTTGGGAGGGTTGGACTCGGGATAGGGAGGGTGAGGTGGGTCTGTGGGAGGGCTGGGCTTGGATTTGAGAGGGCTGGGTTTAAACATTTTGGGGATTTTGTAAGCATGAAGGGTAGTAAAGGGTATAGGGAGGGGGAACTGGTTTACCTTTTTGTTTTTTCGTCCCCTTAGATGAGCTGGGATGGGGAAGAGGTTTTTTGGATTTTAGGAGGGGGTGGGGCGGTGTAAGGACGGGTAGCTTTTTTTATGGCCTTGTGGGTTAGGTAGGTCTTTAGTAGAGTGGTGGGCTGCTTTTTTGGGGTGGGCCTGAAAGGGTAGGGTAGGGGTGGGAAAGTAGTCTTTTTGGGTTCAGGAGGGGGTGGGTCAGGTGGGTTAGGGAAGAGGTCAAGGGAAATCATGCTAAGTTTCTGGGCAGACTAGGGAGGAGGTGAGACAAGGGGTGGGGTTTTGGAGGTAGAGGGAATTGATGTCTGTGATGTGTCTGTAGCAGCTGGTGTGGTGTCTGTGAGTTTGGTGACTGTAGTGGCTGTGGCTGCTGGTGTGGTGTCTGACTGTACATCTGTAGTGGAGGTATGTGGTGCAGTGGGTGCAGTATTTGCCTATATATCTGTAGTAGACATATGTGGTGCAGTGGGTGTGGTGTCTGCCTGTACGTCTGTAGTGGAAGTATGTGGTGCAGTGGGTTTGGTGTCTGTCTGTATGGCAATAGATGTGGTAGTGAGGGTATTGAGGGTCTGGTGAGTGGGTGTGTGCCTGACCTTTGTCTTATGTTTTTGTGTGCTGGGTGTGGATGTTGAAGTGGATGCATGCTGATGTTTGCATGTGCTTTGGGTAGGTACAGGAATATGGATTGTGGATGGGGAAGAAGCAGGAGGGAGGCTGAAAGCTGGAATTGGTTGAAGGCTGGCAAAAGTGTGGAAGCTAGAACCTGAAACGATCTCTGTAGGTCAGAGTGAATGCCCTCCAGGTACAACACCATCTGTGTCAACTGGGGGCTTTACACCTGGATGGAATTCAGCACTGCTGTCTGACCCACAGAGATCTGCCTCAGGATGTCAATGGCCTCCACACTCATGGCAGCAGGGAAGGCAGAGGCAGGCGGAGAGGTGCCTTGCGCAAAGGAGACTCCTCCCATCTTAGGAGAGCGGGCCCAGACAGCTGGCTGAGGAGCAGCAGGGAGGGTGGCGATGGAACAGGGAGGTAGTGGACTTGGATGTTCAGACACGGTCCTGGGGACTCCACCACCACCTGGGAGTGTTTACTGAAGCTCGAAACAGACAAAGATGACAATCCAGTAGTGTTGGCTTGCTCCTCTGTGGCACTCCCCTCACCCTCTGGCCCAATGGGTCCCTCTCTGTCACTGGCGGAACGGGGACCACTGTGGCCAGCTGCTTCGCCAATGGTCTTGGTCCTGTCTCCTTCGCTGCAAATAGGTTATTTGGTATGACGTTAACATACTGGCCAAACAGATCATAACACCACACATTACACAATTGCACAGATCACAACATGTACTAGGATGACTACATTGGTTCCAACATTGGCATGAACATATGCATGAAAGCTACATGACCTGTGCGAAGTCATACATAATGGTGTCATAACCATAGTCTGCTACAACTGAATGCGTGACCATGTTCAAAATCTAACCTCATGTGTGTAGCAGGAGATATCATCACCCTGGTAACCTAAGCCATTGTAGCATACCATAGTTACCTAATGTCACCAAAGGGGGTGTTCACATGGAATGCATTACTACCTATCCACGCAAGGCCCTGCAATCAGCAAAGGGTCAGGTGTCCCTAACCCACAACAATGGAGTACTGCTGGGCTCCTGTGACAGCTAAGTTGCAGCAATATGTAACTTTCAATAAGAAGGTGACATGAAGTGCCAATTACACACTGTTCACACTTCCCAAATGACAATTTCACATCTGTCCACTGCCAGATGACTCAGTTGAAAGTTGCACATGAGTAGCTTAGCTAGGTGTCACATGCAGAAACGAAGAGTAGAAAGGAGTCAATGTGGCTCCGAGTGGTGTGCAATTTCAGCACAGAGCACCACTGTACGAGTCTGCCTAGGAACATCCACAGTCAAGATTGGTGCATGTGAGCACACCTTATTCACATAGCCAATGTCAACGCCACTGGAACACTGAATGGACATGAGGCTTAGAAGATATCCAGTCCATAAAGAACCCTTAAGCATGTTCACAAGGGAAGGGGATTCACTGTGCCTTCCATCTTATGGTAACACAAATGACAATCTAGTACTGAGTGCTGATACACACATTTCATTTCAACATGCCAGCATATCACTCCCAGATGCATAACACCAGCCACAGATTCACCATCCACAGATGCACTTATGCATCCCATCTGACTGAATACACCTTCTTAACGGCATGCTAAGTCACATTGCCAGAAATGTCAGAAAGTGTTCAAACTATGTATGTCTTTGAATAAACATATTGACCTGGCTTATGACACACATCAATGCCACTGGGTATGTGTGCCTCTTCCACCCATGTTTCACACCACTATTTTTGGTAACACCTACTCAGTATGTCCATCATGTTCACATTGGCCAACACATGCAAATATGATAGTTTCAGTTAGAAAACCTTGTAGACCCTCAGATCATGCATGGAACAGTTGTACATGTGACAGTACAACAAATGAAGGTACACAGGCCAGCATGTAGGCATCACAACAGATGGCACCAGTAGTGTAATCCCTCTCATTATACTGTAAATTCCTCACTTACCAAAGAGATGTATTGCACAGTGTCTGCATCCAGAGTGCATTGTATGCCATGGCACAAGCAAGTGGTCCCCTATCGCATGAGACACAGAAGTGAGGGGGTGTCAATTCAGACACTAGGATGACAAGTGGCCTGTTTGGGACCACTGTCACACGTCATCAAAAGATAATGTAGGTTATCTGAGGCATTAGGCATCCATGTAGCTTTTCAACTATGGAAACTCACATTTGACAGTACCCTGCTTCGTTCCTAGTTACATGGACAATAGTCAATGGTTATTACCATGCACCTACTACCAGACATACACATGCAACAACTCTCCCATTGCGTGGGACATGAGTCACCTTCAAGCTTCAAAGGGAAATAGTTGCCTTAAACAAAAGATAGATGGTCATGCACAATGGTTCACTCAGGCCTATACTCACCCATCTTTGCTGCTGTGGGGCTTTCAACTGCTCATCGAGGTCTGGGTATGCCACCACCAGTATGCGGGCCATTGGAGGGGTCAGGGTCTGGCGCGTGCCCCTTCTGCCTTGGGAGGACAACTCCAGCTGGACCTCAATGATCTTCCAGGTGCAGCGTCTCAGGTACTCCCACCTTTTCCTGCAGTGGACTCTGCGCCGACGAGTGACCCCCAGAGTCCACACCTTCAGGGCGGTGGTTTTCCACAGGAACACCTTCTGATGGGCGTTGACCTGTATGGATGCAATAGTAGATGAAGATACTTAGTATACATGCAAGATGTAGGTGATTTGCTAGGGTGACACAGATGTAGTAGACAGCTAGCATAGCCATCTAACAAGACTGTAGACATTACATGTTTGGAACGCACACGCTGAGCAATTCAAAAAGCATTACTGCTAAATGTTAAAGTCCTCTGAGTACCACCCTCCATCCTGATCTTGCCTATATTGACTGCGTCAGGCGACTGACATCACGTAGCCTGGGACCACATCACATATGCTCCATAAGGTGCTACCAGGAAACACAGCACACCACTGAGTCCTCCTGACAGCTACAATAGCAGTGCAGCCCTAGACAGACACCTGAATAGTCTGGACAAATTACTTGATCCAAACTGTCCAAAACATCACTGCTACCATTCTTTACATTGAGTACTTGCAGATTTTGGGGTGACAATCAAAGGACTGCCATGTGTGTAACTGAAAAATCCCACTCTGAGGATTAGTGGGCATGTTTTTTCCAAATTTGTACATCTTACTAAGTCTGCATGTGTTTGTGTTTGGAATTCCTGACAAAACGGAACACACAGTATGCCATATGTGGCAGTTTGTATGGGACGACATCAACATACCATTGTACATACTACATGACTGCTCATTATTACACAGCAGGTGATGCACTTAGGAACTGTATTGCAGATGTAACTATCTGCTGTTAACATGTTTCACATAATCAATGTTCCTGTACAATGGTAGCATCACTCAAATGACAGTCAAACTACAAACATGTGGGAGTAAGGGGTCTGTCCTTAGGCAATGACACACATTGACAAAATGGGTCCAGGGATAGGACTCCTGGGTCTGGGGCTCGCATCATGTACCATACCAAATGTTCCTACCCTAGGAGCATTCAGGCAAAATTATAGTTCTATTAAACTTAATTAGGCCACATCTGAGGATCAGCAGATCTACAGGGGGAGTACTCTGTGCACCAGTACCATTGGCAAAATAACTGTGGCACAGCCTGGGTCATGGACCCAGGGTACAAATCATTGTCAGTGTTTGCTTTGTGCATGCTAAGCCTACTGTTCAGACATGGCCATCACTTGGCCACATTTCCCGTACCTACCTGTACATCTGGTGGCCATCCTATATCTGACATGACCGTTGTTGCTCACTGTGAAGGGGTCTGTGAGGTGTTGGTATATCCCTGATGTCAGGTTAGTGATGCCTCATGTGTGTTTAGTGATTGGTGGGACTGTATACATATTTGACATAATCCTCACATGCTACTCACAGGACACATACACAATTTAGGGTTAAAGGCCTATAAATCTTCCAGCACATCTTGCACCAAAATATTTGCACATTCATCATTGGCAACAATAGCTTTATACATGCACAGAAATGTGCATACAACTGGTGTAGGGTATAGGAATGTATACACATCACCAGATGTAAAGTCCAAAAGTACATTGTCACATAAACAAGAACATATATGTCTGTTATTGCGGCCACACTATCTGACATACATAACTCTAATGTCTGTCTAGGTCTCAGAGCCACATTCTGGCCCATGGTCATGGATAGGTAATATGTTGCAGAGCAAATACTGTAAAACTAGTACTCACCTGCTCCTCTGATGCGCCATAGAACTGGTGATACTGGGGAAGGACCCTGTTGACCAGGGTCTCCAGCTCCTCTGATGTGAAGGCAGAGGCCCCTTCTCCCTATACAGCATGACATGGCAGCTCCCAGAGGTAGGTAAACAGCAGCTGACAGATGAGGATATGTTCTATGCAGCAGTTTCTGGAGGCAAGTGACCTATTTTCCAAATCGCAAAGTATAAGTAGGCCGTATATGCAGTTTTTTGTGTAGACGGCCACAGACATTGCCCCACGGCAGTCACATTTTCCAACTTTAGCCAATGGCTGTGACTGCCGTGTCAGAATCTGCCCACCGTGCGGTTCATATCAGCTGGCGGTCTCCTCTGTAGGCAGACACATCTCTTGAACCACGAGCGTCACAATAACATCCATCAGCCATGGAAGAAACCGCCTACCGCAACATTTGAAAGTGCCTTTGTGCGGCGATCCTGCATGTACCATTGGTGAGGTTATGCCTCCACCATGTTATTTTTTAAACCTATGTGTAAAACCAGCTTCTAAGTGCGTCTCCCCCACTACATTTATCTGTTGGAATGTGTCAGCTGATGTATGACACCATTCCTTTGCATATAACATTACTCACATGTCAGTGTGGTATATGACTGTGCATGAACACACAATTATCACTGTGCAGTGTACACCAGCGGTGAAGGCAGTTATATGTGCAATGCAGACTGCACAACATGACAATGTCCACCATACAAAAGTTGCGTGTATGATGTGCACAGCGTAGTAACAGACACATGTGGAGTCCAGAATGGGATTGATATGTTGAACTTTCAGTAATGGTAATTGATCTTATTAATCAGAGAGACTCGCGTATATATCTGGAAAGAAAATTAAACTATTTAGACTGTCTTCCACCTGGAATGGCCTCTCCTAAACCTGTGGTCAATGGTGGGAATGTATTCTTCTGTTTTTTTTCCAAGCATCTCTTCAAGTTTCCTCATACAAGGAGTTGCTATGTATGCTGTTGTATGTCATACAAATAGGATGTGAATTGCTGTTTACTGCTAACATATGCGGGCATATGTGGTCACATGACTTTTAGGTGTGTGTTGGTAAATGTTAGTGTGTACACTGTGACCAATCTCCATATGTCTGTACACTCCACACATAGGTACCGTGGCAGAGTGAGAAGAAGAAAGTCTCCTATCTACCGCCCATTTCCAGACCTTCAAATTATGGAAGAAAGAGATGTTATCAGAAAATTTCGTCCCAATAGGCAGAGCATCAAAGATTTATATGACCAGTTGAAGCCTCTTTTACGTCTTCATAGGAACTATCCCACATCTCTGACACCAATAGGTAAAATGATGGCAGTACTGCATTTCCTGGCCACAGGTTCCTTTCAGTACACTGTGGCTATATCTTTTGGAATCTCACAACCTATGTTCAGCAAAGTACTATCAGCATTGATTAGACACATGGACAGCTACATTCGTTACCCCAGACATGAAAATTTGATGTGAAGGGTGACTTTTATGGTTTTGGTCGCATCCCACATGTGGTTGGAAACCATTGATGGCAAACATATTGCCTTCATACCACCGCAAGCCAGTGAACAGGTCTATAGGAACAGGAAGCTCTTCTATTCTATCAATGTGCAAGTGGTATGTTTAGTGGATTTGTACATCTCAAACTTCTGTTCCAGATTCAGAGGTTCAGCCCATGACTCCTTCATAATGCGGGACAACATCATACTCGAGTTGATGTCCCAACTACTACCGGAGAGGGCCTGGCTTGTTGGTGAGTATAATGTGTTCAACCTTTGAATGTGTGTTGTTAGGTTGCATTTTCAGAAAATGTGTAACTTATAATTGCACTTCTGTCTATTTTCCATGTAGGAGACTCAGTGTATCCCAACCGCCCATGGCTGTTGACACTGTTGAGGAATCCAAAAATACAAGGGGAAGTCCGCTTCAAGGAGGCCTATGCAAGCACTTGGCGGTCAGTGGAGCGGGCTTTTGGGCTCCTGCAGGCGAGATTCAGAAGTCTGGACCAGACTGGGGGAGCGCTCCTCTACTGACCCGGGGGAAGGTATATCAGATCACCGTCATCTGCTGCATGCTCCACAACCTCGCACTGCGACGGAACATCCCTCTCATCGCAGAGGATGGAGACCAGCAGGAGCCACAGGGTGACGATCCTGAAATGCCAAATGTTGATGACAGCGGTGCAGAGGAAGGAGTTGACATGTTTCGACAGCTGATCAACAACTTCTTCTCATGAGTGTAAGTATGCTGTTAGATGTCATGATTTTGACTGTTACAGTGATTGTTGTTGTGTAGCTGTGAGGAGTATGTTCATGGATACATGTTAGGTCTGTACAGGTGTGTAAAACTCAGTGCACAGCTGTTTGTTGAGGAAGCTCTTGACACATGCACACATTGATGATGTTGCTTTGTGTAGGTGACATTAACCTATGTACTGTGTACAGCAGAAGTTGACAGAGATTGTTGTCCTATGTATGGTTTTCTTGCTAATCTGTTTGTTTTTGTCTGATTTAGGTACCTTCACCATGTCATCCTGATTTGGACATTTCAGAGTTGTGACATCAGGAGGTATATGATGCTGTTTCTAAGTACGGAGTGGACATGGATCGTTCCTGGGAATGTCTGTCACAGCCTTTGGGTGTACAAATCCGGTACCAAGCCAGCTTGCACAGCTATAGGATGGAGGATGCTAAAACTCAATTGGACTTGTTGCCTGTTGTGTTGTGGTCCCTCTGGTAATATGTGTGCCATCATGTGCTCCAACACAATGTGGTTGTTGGGCCAAAACATGCTAGTCTTCCTTCACATTGGCTAAGTCCTCAATGTGTATGAACTGGATGAAGCAGTTAATGTGTCTCATCATTGTATGCCACAATGCTTATGCCACACTACTGACATATGTTTGTGACATTCCACCACAAGCAGCAAGACTGGATTGGAATGAACTTGTGCTCAGAAACTGTCGTACTGCCATGTTTTGGTTTATTTTATCATATTATGTGGGACACCTTATGTAAGGTTGTGGATGTGGCTCCAGCTGATGACATTAACAAACTGTCTGATGCCTATTCTATTTGGCATTGTCACATGTGTCTCCTCCTACCGTGTTTTTGAAGTATGCAAATTACATTTGTGGTCACTGACACAGATACTTTTTTGGATATCTTGTTTTGCTCTTTTTTGACATTATGACAGCCTAATGTTTGGGACTATGGAATAAAGTTGTCCTTAAACTGTACACTTGTATGTCTGTCTTGGGGTGGCATGGTTGAGTAAGTGTGTAGCACAATGTTGACAAAATACACATGTACAGGCTTACCTAAGCAGCTTACACTTTCATCTGAGCAATCACATGGTAATTAAAACATAACTTGCTAGATGTAAATGATATGAAATGAGCTAGTGTTGTTTTGAGAAGTGAATTTATTGCAGTGCCCATGGTGAGTACAAGAAATTAAACAGAATAAGACATAAAATGAACACAATGTAGTGCAGTTGTCAGTTTTGATGGATGAATCCATAAGAGCCACATTGCCTGGAATCCAAAGTCCAACACACTCCTCCCATCAGAAGTGGGAAAGTGTACAGGAATAGTCAACAAAGTGAACGGATTGCACACAAAGGAGGACATCAGGTGCACCATTTCCTACTGGCGGTGGTGAGTGTCTTGTCATCTGACCCTCCTGGATGTTTCCTTGGACGTCCCACCCTACATCAGGTGGGGGGATCCACAACTGCAGGGTCGGGGTGTCGGAGGAGTCTCCCCCTGACAGGGCCTCCCTCCCTGTGGCTGCCACAGATGTAGAATGGGACAGATGTAGTTGTGCCACAGGGAGGGGTAGGTGTTTGTGTAAAAGCCCTGCAGAGGGTGGTAATAATGTCCCTCAGCACCCCAAAGACCTGGTCCATTTGGTTGTTATGCCTCTAAATTCTGTGGTCTAAGGACCTCTGCAGTTGCTTAATGTCCCGGAGTTCCTCAAGTACCTGTACCATTGCTTCCTGGTAACCCTCATATGCACCCATGACTTGGGCGAAGTTAGCCTTGGAATCCATGGCACCAGAAGCCTCATCTTGTGGACCCATAGTTGCCATCCCACCACCCCTGCCCCCACAGGCATGTACCACTAGTCCTGCCTGCCCCCTCCCATTGGCTCCTCCATTCTCAGTGAGTGGGTTGTGGCTCCTCACCTCTGGATTTGGGAGGGGTGGGCAGGAGATGTTGCGGCGCGTGCTCGATTGTCTGGTTGTTGGGGTAGGGGTCAGCTGTGATGTTGAGGCTGTGGTGAGAGATGTAGCTGTGAACTCAGTTGGACTCACTGGTGCCGTCTGCCCAGGCTGACCAGATGGGCCAGGTTTCTTCTCCACGTCCAGGTTTCAAGGAGAGTCTGCATCACTGGAGGCTTGATTCCGGGGTGGAGTCTGTCTGAGCCCGGGGGGTTTCCTCACTCTGGCTGGATGTTCTACCAGATCGACCTGTTGGGACAGAGATTACATTGCAATTATTGTAAGTGTGGTATCTACATACACATCCACATCATTTGGGTCACAGTGGATGCCTGGTAGAGAAAAAGGTGTTGAAGTAAATATTGGCAACTATCACCATTATGTTCAATTACACAAAGTAGTATGGGCCTACTCATTAGCTCTGCTGATATGGTTAATTTTGCAATGAGGGATGGAAAAGTCAAATCTCAGTGACTAGCACCAAACACAATGTAGAAGTTACCTGAGAGTAAGTACATTCCAAGTCTGATTTTTCTCCAGTACAGGCATACACACAACTTGGTATTAGTTTTGTCACTGCTATTCATGTGTGCTGTGTAGTGTCAATGTATCACCAGACAAATTGAACTAGCGGGGTTACCTACATGTGCTAGTGATATTTCATGTACACATTTGGCATGGTGTCACTGATGGACTCATTATTTTCTGCTCTGGAGACCAGGGGAAGTTCAGGCTAAGTAGGCAGACATGGGTCTGAGCAGAGCATTGTGTGTACAGTGTTCAGTCCATTTGACCTGACCCTCTGTAGCGGCATGGCTGACAAGTGAGTATGGAGTAACAGCACTAATATATTGTGTTAAGTGTTGCAGCAACAGGGCATCATGGTGGCTGTAGTCATGTCATTCTCTACTACCCCTACTTGACCAATGGTTAACTGCCTGTGAGGTTAAACTCAGTAGTGACATGGCTTACAAGCGAGTATGGAGAAACAACACAAGTGCCTCTTGTTCAGAGTTAGACGTAGAGGGCCTGATGGTAGCTATAGTCATTTCAAACACATCCCCCAACCTGTCCAATGGTTAACTGCCTGTGAGCTGAACCTCAATAGTGACATGGCTGACAAGTGAGTATGGAGTAAAATCACTAGTATATCTCGTTAAGTGTTGCAGCAACAGGGCCTCATGGTAGCTGTAGCCATGTCATTCTCTACTACCCCCCACATGACCAATAGCTTACTGCCTGTGAGGTGAACCTTAGTAGTGACATAGCTGACAAGCGAGTAAGGCGAAACAACTCATGTGCCTCTTGTTCAGTTAGTAGAGGGCCTGATGGTAGATGTAGTTATTTCACACACTCCACCCCCAAACCTGACCAATGGTTAACTGTCTGTGAGCTGAACCTCTGTAGTGACATGGCTGACAAGTGAGTATGGAGTAACAGCACTTGTATATCTCATTAAGTGTTGCAGGAACAGGGCCTCATGGTAGCTGTAGTCATGTCATTCTTTACTACCCCCCACTTAACCCATGGTTAACTGCCTGTGAGGTTAAACTCAGTAGTGACATGGCTGACAGGTGAGCATGGAGAAACAACACAGGTGCCTCTTGCTCAGAGTTAGACGTAGAGGGCCTGATGGTAGTTGCAGTAATTCCCCCCCTCCCCCCTCACCAACTTGACCAATGGTTAACTGTCTGTGAGGGGAACCTCAGTAGTGACATGGCTGACACGTAAGTATGGAGTAACAGCACTATTATATCTTGTTAAGTGTTGCAGGAACAGGGCCTCATGATAGCTGTAGTCATGTTATTCTCTACTACCCCACACTTGACGAATGGTTAACTGCCTTTGAGGAGAAACTCAGTCGTGACATGGCTGACAAGTGAGTATAGAAAAACAACACAGGTACCTCTTGTTCAGAGTTAGAAGTAGAAGACCTGATGGTAGTTGTAGTCATTTCAAACACCCCCCCCCTCCCAACTTGACCAATGGTTAACTGCCTGTGAGGTGAACCTCAGTAGTCACATGGCTAACAAGTAAGCATTAATAAACAACACAGGTGCCTCTTGTTCAGACTCAGAAGTAGAGGGCCTGATGGTAGTTGTAGTCATTTCACTCCCCCCCCCCCAACTTGACCAATGGTAAACTGCCTGTGAGGTGAACCTCGGTAGTGACATGGCCGACATGTGAGTATGGAGAAACAACACAGGTGCCTCTTGTTCAGACTTAAAAGTAGAGGGCCTGATGGTAGATGTAGTCATTTCACTCCCCCCCCCCCCAACTTGACCAATGGTAAACTGCCTGTGAGGTGAACCTCAGTGGTGGCATGGCTGACGAGTGAGTATGGAGAAACAACACAGGTGCCTCTTGTCAGAGTTAGAAGTAGAGGGCCTCATGGTAGCTGTAGTCCTTTCGATTTACCATTTCTCTACACTTTAAAAACAGGTTTGCCTTACATGCCTGTTAGCTAAATGCACTTGTAATGGGCCAGACTATTTGATAATAGCACATATTATCGGTCCTGGGATGATGATTTCATGGTAATGCACTTGCAGCCAGCATTTTCACATGTGAAAATGTAACTGCTATTGATACTTGTGATTTTATGTGCAGGGCTACTGATTGTCACTATCAATAACACATCTCAGATACTTTGCCTGCAACATATTTGACCAATAAATGTACAACACTTTGGCAAGAACTGTGATGTGTGCTAAGGGAACATTGATATATATTGTGACAGCTGTTGAGGTGTTACTTACCAGACTCCAGTCCCCCAGGTATTCCTATCAAGCCTTCTGAATGCAGGATGGCATGCACCTTCTCCTCCCAAGTTGTGAGATGTAATGGTGGCCAGGGAGGACCACCGCCAGTCTTCTGGGCAGCTAGGTGGTGCCTGTTGGCCAGGGCCTTGTCACTGGCCTTCAGGTCGTGCCACTTCTTCCTGATGTCCTCCTTTGTGCGCAGGGTGGTACCTACAGCGTTCACTTTGTTGACTTTCATGTCCCACATCTAATTCTTCTTAATGACAGGAGTTTGTTGGGCTTGGGGTCCAAAAACCAGTGGCTCTACTCTAATGATTTCATCCTTTATCACTGACAACTCAGGGGCCGATTCCGATCTCGGACGGTAGGGCACCGAATCGGATTCGGCTTAACCGGATCCGATTCGGAGCCCTCTTTCCCGACCGATTCGTACGTGCGTCCGGCCGAGTGAGTACGATGCGAGCGCACGCGAAATCGCCGACCGACTTGTTCGCGGGTCCGAAGCGCTCCGACCGACTCGCACGGACACGCCTCGCACCGCACGATGGAGACGTTCCCCGGCCGGGCAAGTACGATGCGCGCCGCGAGCAGTCCGACCGACTCGCGCCGTCTGGCTCGAAAGAGCAGTCGGAGCCGCACTTTGGGGATCCGTTTCGGACCCCCCTGTACGCGTAGCCGCACGAGTCGCACACAGGGGGGACCCATGGGTCCCCCCTACCTGTGCATGTACGCCGCGAGTCGCTTCGAGGCGTACCCGCTGTTGGGGCCACCCTTGTTCGCCTCACACCCATTGGGTCAATGGGAGCCCACGTACGTGTTGTACGTCCGGCTCCCATTGACTTCAATGGGAGTCCGACCGAATCGAGTCCGATAGCATACGTACGCATCGTACTCGTTCGGTCGGGCTGCTAGAGTTCGATTCGGTCGGAAATCTCTCCGGCTCCGGCTCGGTCGGAGAGATTTCCTGCCCGAATCGGAATCGGCCCCTCAGTGTCTGAAAAACATGGATTTTTTTCTGTGACATTGTGCGAATTACAGTGAGTGAGAGAGAAAGAAAAGGGGTGTAAACGAAAAAAGATAACAAAATATATGCATTTCATTTGGAAATGAAGGTGTGTGGAGTGTGAATGTGTGGAAAGGGCTGGCTACTCAGAACCAAAATATTTGGTCAGTCCTGCTGTGCTGAAGGGTGGTGGCAAAGGATTATGGTCTGGAACGGGGTGTGTTCCATAGTTTGAATAGTAGATGTGTCCACTTTGCCAACTGACATCAGCTGTGTAGTTTTTTCTACGCATACAATGGGTAGTGTTGTGGTGCTTAGCGGCATCAGTACCGCAGCGGTCTTGCGTTGAGGTCTAACAACCGACATGGAACCGCCAAGGTATCGGATGTATCGTAATCTGCTCGGCGGTGGGACCACAGCCAGCGTTGGAATCTCTATTGGCATCCATCCGACCGCCGCGCTCCCTGAGGCGTCAACTCTGACCACTGGGGTCGGTGATTCAGCTTGCAAACAGCATAATACGGCAGGGGGAGAAACCGCTGCCTCGGTGGTCGGAATCGAACCGCGGTAGGACGGTCGATCCGACGAGCATTGTAATAAGTCCCTAAATGATTGATTCTAGATAAATGTTCTCATACAAACAACTTTGCCAATTTAAGTCTTTTAATAATCATGTCAATGTATTAAGTTTGGGGGCAGAAGTACATCCAACAGTAAGGGAAAATAACACTCTAAGATGGCTGCCTCATTTGTTTCAACAATGGGAAGCGCAATAAAGTTGTCCTTTGTTTATGTTGTATTATTGATGATTTAAATTTGCATGTTTAGTGTGCTGACTCTTGACCTATGATGAAGGCTACTGCCAAAACCCAGCAGCCACTTGTTTAAAAAACACAGTTTGCCACATACTTAAGGGGCATAAGTCTCTTTCCAGGTAACGCTATGGATTGAGGATTTTGGTGATATATATATTTATATATATAACACAAAACAATGCAACATTAAAATAGAAACCTTCAATTTATAACTATAAAATATTAATTTGGTTTAAAAGTTTGTAACACAAATATATTTATAATAAAATAAAACAATTATGTACAAAATTTGTCAGACTACAAATAAATAAAACACAATACATAAAAAATAAAATATTACATTTTAAATTGTAACTTGTTTTAAAAATTGCACTGAAAACTACTCCAAAATGTATATAATTTAAAATATTATATTATTGTTCTATATTTTTAAACAAATCTCTCACCCTTTTCCCCTATGAACTCTACATCTCATTGCTAAAAACAAATAACTCAATGAGCAATAACAATTATACTTAAGAATTGTAATTTAATTTCAACATAAAATTGTCAAAACTAATTAATTAATTTACATTTTCTTAAAGATAAAACAACATACAAAAAAAACAAAATTCTAGTATGTAAGCACTAAAGACTCTTAAATATTTTACTATAACAATAATTATAAAATATAAAAAATGAAATAACATATGAGTTTATAACAACAATATTTTTAACAACAATATTATAAACAACATTACAAAACAATATTCTTACCTGCGATATTTCTGTTGATGATATTTTTAATATCACAATACTCTTGCAATAATATTCTAGTAAGACGATATTCCAAATGCAATATTTTGGTGAACACCGATTGTTCTCATGTCCTTTAACCCTTTAGCGATTTTTTAATCTGTACCTCATATGGGAATGTTTATGCAGAGAATAGTTACCATGCTGAGGGTTATTGTCAGCGGACTGACTGCAGAGCTCATTATGCCAAGAGGTGTGCTCAACAGACTAATTGCACAGGTCAAAACACTGAGCATGCTGAAAAGACTGCTTTCAAAGAGCTGAGTGCTGCTATATATCACAAAAGATAATTCCAAGATCATATGCAAATAACAACAAACATGACACTTTCCTTATTTCTCCCATACAGGTCATTAAAGTTAGTGTCCTGAATATCCACTGAGAACAGCTAGTCATTGTGTTAAACATGTGCTTGCTCCTCGCCCAAAGTCAGTATCTTCACCTGCTGCACAGGGAGGAATTTTGTTTACATCTAAGAGATCTAGAATGGAGTAAAACTTTTTTTTGCTTTTTCCCTTTTCTGGATGAAGGATCCTCTCAACGGTTACTAAAAGGAGGAGCCTCTATCTACTGCAGATGTTATTGGGCTACCAACTAGACTAGAGGTGACCTGGATCGGGGAAGCCCCATCAAATTCAGTTTTTTTTATTTCTTGACCTAGGAAAGGAACTATTCATTGCTGCTTATTTGGGTCAGGTGGTACTAATGAAGGATAAGCCTTACTACCCACTGGAGGGCAGGGGGTCACTGGGGACGTTACTGTGACATCATAGCAGTAGCTAAGGCAGGGGAGCAGGCTTGTTCCTTCTGAAGTACTTTCTCGTCAACTGCCTATTTCTAGAGGAAGACGAAGTTCCAGTCAAGGCCTTGGAGCAAAAGAACTCCACTCGCCACTGACACCTGTATCAATACGATCCCTGGACTTCAGCAGTTTCTGTTAGGTCACCTCTTTGCCCTCACTAAGCCTGAATTTATACTTTTCCGTGGCATATGCCAGGAGCATGGAGGTGTACAGGTTAAACACATGCTAGAGATTGAACCTGCAGCTGGTGTTGGCATTTGCCATACTCAGGAAAGACCCAGGGACTGGTACATTTAATTTTTATATGTTTCTAGACACAGCTTATTTGTCGATGTGACAGGACAGGGCTATACTGTTTGCAGAAACTGCCATCACAACCACAGACTGTCTGGGAACCCCTCACCTCAAAGACTGGACTAAACTAGGGAATCCTCTACTTGTTATGTAATGTCTTTGAGGTTATAGGGTCACAAAAGTCATCATCCAAATCTGTGTGGCCTTATTGAGAACCTAAGGTTGGTTTTGGTGGGGTACCTGTTGTGGCAATTAAGACAAAGATGCCTTTGTTGTTTGGCAGTAGGTGGATTGAGACTAGCATTGCCAGTTGGACCCAAATGTCTCAAGAGCTGCACCAGAGTCAATGGAACTGCAATGGGGATGTCAGGAACTGTACCAGAGTACCTGGACCTTAGGCTGTAAGTGCACAAGAGCCACCCTGACCTTTCACTGTGTGCAGAGCAATCAGAAAGGAGTCTGAGGGGAATAATGAGGACAGCCTGGAGACAAAACCTGTAGCCAGACATGAAAGGAGCTGGCAACTCCTGATTCAGCTGCTACTGATAGGAGACCTTAAATTAATCGGATCTGTCTATCATGAAGTACACAACCCTTGAGAGGGAACAGAGGTGGCGGCTTGTGGACTTTCAAAGTAGTGGGGGGGTAAATACCTATCTCCGATCGGAAGTATAGAGTGAGTGAGTTTTTAAAAATATTCGTGAGGAAGAAATAACTCCACTTGACCTCTTTCATGGAGTGGTTTCCCCCTTAAGAATACTTTTAAAGGCAGGGCCAAATGATGCATTTTACAGCAATGTTGTCAATTAAATTGGTAGGTGGGTGATAAATCATCAATCAAAGAATGTTTACTTAGGTCTAACGTAACCTTACGTCTCAATGTTTCTTTATTTCATTTGTCTTTGAGATTTCTGTACTTTTTTATCTTCTGCATTTCTCTTACAGGGTTGCATAGGAGCTCACTAGGAGTCTCTTCGTACCTCGAAAAAACACAGGAAAATATTTCTAAAAAGGATCTGTAAAATTCGTTCTGTAAAGCTTTAGTTTTTCCATTTCCTATCGCTCCCTCCAGTGCTTTAAATGGGAAAAAATAAGTGCAGGTACTCATCAAATTGAGCTAGGGGGCGGGGCAAGGGGCGGAGCTGAGGGTGGGCATGATTATATAAAGACACTACTGCCATCTGTCAAGTAATCATTTTGCCCTTGAATTACACTTATCAATACTCTCAAATTTCCTGCATGTGCAAATTCCCTCTGCACATGTGGGCATGGCATATGTAGACAATTAATAACCTGTCTCCTACTATGCCCCTTTCAACTGTGTAAGCCGCCCATTGCGTTTAAAGGGACATGTTATTTTTGGACTAGGCTTTCTATGACACAGAATTTCCAGTACAAATTTACGAGCTTTAGAAATATGCATAATGATCTGCTCAGTGTGATATTAATAGTGCCGTGACCATGGCCAAGTAGTGTTTGATTTTGGGCCCTGGCTGTTTGATCATGGACCAGCAGTGTTTGATTCTGTGGCAGCATTGTGCGTTGTTAAGCCAGAGATGTTTGCTCTTGCGCTTGTGTTGAGTAAGATTGGGTCAGCAATAGGAAAGACTGAGCCAGCACTGTGTTGGATTGACTCAGTGCTTTGAGACCTTGACTCACTCGTGCATGATTTTGATTGTTCTTTTTATCAAAAGTATGTGATCTTGCCTAAACTGTGTGTGATGTTGATCCAACATTGCCTGTTCTTGGGCCATCAACTAGTCGATTTTGGCCAAGCAGTGTCTGATATTGGTTCAGTACCGTGTGACCTTGACTCACAGGGTATGATCTTTGGCCAGTGTGTTCCTGGTTCAGCACTGTGTGATCTGATCTTAAGCCATCCAGGCCTGATCTTGAGCCATTGGTGTGATATAGGCCAATTCTGGATGATATCTTGTTCCAGTCCTGTGGGGTGTTGGCTCAGTCCTGTCTGATCTTGGCTCAGTTATTTCAGATCTTTCCCAGGGCTTTGTTACCCATTGAGGCACAGCCTATGAAAAGACAAGGGAGAGCAGTACCTGGTTCCGACTGGCAAAACTCATGATGTAGGTGTGAGATTTTTAGCTTAAAATTATGTTGTAACGTTCTCATAATTTTCCTTTCATTCTGATGAAAGCTAACTGGAAAATAACATTTTATTGAAATGTAGGTCATCTCTAAAACTATTCCCAAGTATTCCCAATATATTGCCATGCAAACAATGACCTCTGTATTGTGAAGTGTCATGGTCCTTCCACCTATCGTTACTACCATGGAAGGGGATTGCAGGGGCAGTTCCTACAGAACAGCTACAACACACACACTGACATCACTGCTTTGCCAAATTTTTAATTTTCATTTGGTAATACCTGTACACTAGGTAATATCTGTACAGTTCTAGGCACCACACCCACCTGCACCACAGTTTTCAAGTGGTCCTCATTTGAATGGCTCCATCCTCACTATCTCTTAAACACACTGGACATATTTATGCAGTTTGCTGTGTGTATGGGGACAGACCACACCAGACCATGCCAAAGGAACCTCAGAATCAATTTGACAGATTAAGAACTGTGCACAAATCACTGTGGGTGATGTTGGGCCTGAACAATGTTGTGGGCCAGTATATGTGACCCCAGGACTTTGGGATATTGGGCGTTGGTGAGATGGTTTGTGAAGTTTGGGCCATTGATGTATATTTAACGAGTGTAGTTTCATAATGGGGCTGTGCTTTGTAATACCAGGTCTGCGCCTTGAGATACAGCAACAACGCTGTGTGACCATGGCCTAACTATGTGTATTTAGATGGACTGGGCGTGCACAGTGTATTGAGATTGGTGCTTTTAATACACCAACATTATGTACAAGGAATTGTCCGTACATCTCATTAAATGTTGAAAAGCGCCACTTTGATTATGAGCACAACTCTGCTCTATTTGAAGAGAGCCTTTATTCTTTCAAGGTTAACTCCAAATAGAGAGATATTATAATTACTGTTTGTACACATTTCCTGTCCAGTGACTTTCTATAGACATTATATATGAACGTGGATTATTTCAGGCCGTCATTGTATACCAAGCATAGATAGTGTGCTAAAATAAGCTATTTTTGCCCTAGATGTAGACGCATATGTATCCTCATGACAGAAACGTATTTCAGTTAGCCAGATGCGCTGATTGTATCAGTGATTGCTATGAACTTACAACATAACTGCCATTATAATGAGTTAGTTTATTAAAATTGAGTATAAATGCATCCCTGGTTCTCCGGTTGTTGAATTTGAAAGCACCCTGCAGGGGTGGACGAAACTGTTCCAAGAGGCCGTAGCTACACACGGTGAATAAAGTGTGAAAGAATGCCTTTCAGGGCCCAATCCTTCTTTACACAGTGATATGGAGAATGGTTTAACTTTAGATATGCTAAAGGGGGGGGGATGAATACCTGCTGGGAAGAGCCGCCACCCATTCAAAAAAGAAGGAGCCTCTTAACCTTTAGTGCAGCCACTCGCTTCCAGCAATATCACTATTAGCACTATTGAGTTAATGGTCAGCCACCTCAGACTTCGGATTAGCAAAAATAGTGAGTTACGGCAGTTTCAGCACACACAAAACACATGATAAATGTATGAACATAAAGGGTTAACTCCTTACAAAAAAATTAAATGCAGGCCAAACAATGTGTTATGCTTTAGTTTCTGTTTTTTTTTAAATATTTGCAGCTTCAGTTCTTATTGGTTTGTATTAGGTACAACATTCATACATTCTCTTGTCCATGAGCATGCGCTCACACACAGGCACAAGACCAAGTTGACATGCACACACAAAACATTCCTCACATTTTCTTTAAAATACCTTCAGATAATGTCCTGATGCTCTCTCTGTCGCTTCCGCTCTCACACACAAAAGCAAACATTCACTGGCACAAAAGGCTCACAACAGAATTAAAAACGTTGTTTGCAATTCTTACCTCCCACAGCTTTCTTCTTTCAGACTCTCAGCCAGTTGCCTGGACTTTCAGTGCCTGCACAATTTCACACCAGTGATCGGACCCTGTCACTCATAGCATGATACTGAGCTCGCTACACCTGCCACACTAACAAAATGTAAATGAGCCGCTGCTGAATGATTCAGCAGAGGCTCGGCACAGGGCTACAGTGGCGCTTTGGCTGAGAGTGGCGTTCAGACAACCTCATCCTCAGCAGCACAAATACCACTGAGCCTACAAGTCATGAGTGCCGGCAGGGCACAAGTCGGGGTACACGCAGGTACACGGTGTCCACCCACTCTTTTCACAGGGTGGACGCTGTCCCCCCTGCCAAGAAGGTGGGCCCCACGGAAATATGCTGAACTTGTCCCGATGTAATTTTCAGACACCGGGACACGTTCACAGTGCCTGCACGTTGTCTGCTTTCGATTTCCAGCAGCAACGTGCAAGCTGGGAGGGAGCTTTTTTTCACCTATAGCTGGGCCGAAGTTAAGGGGCCATCAGGCCTCCTTTTGTTTGTATATCCTGACTGGAGGCGGCCTGGAACCTCTCACTTAAATGTAAATGCCAGGGAGGGGAAACAAAGGCACACAGCTTGTTATCTCTTCACAGGTACTTAAGAGAGCCTGTTTTTGCCTTTGTTCAGTCCATGTATATAAGAGATGCATGCACTGTAAGAATGTCAGATGTGTTGGCCTGTCCCAGTATTTGCACAAATAACAATTTCAGCAGCACTATTTTATTTCTTTTATAGCTCTAAGCAAACCCAATGCAGGGTGTCAGAGCTCTTTACGTAACACACATTATACATTGACAATAAATCATGTACATGTGTAAATCAGTGAACAAGATGAGTTAAATGAGACAGGGTTACAAGGTGTAAGAGTCACATGTCCTTCATAGCTTACTGTGCTATATTACAATTGGGGAGAGGATGTAGCCTTACGGCTAGAGCAGTCGACCTCGAAGCTGGGGAACCGGGTTCGAGTCTTGGCAGGGACGCTCAGCATCCTGTGATTCTGGGCAGATCACTTAATCTCCCCGTGCCTACCAAAAATGAATGTGTCCATCTGTATTGAAACTGGTGCTCATGTAAAGCGCTCTGATACCCGATTTCTCGGGTCTAGTTCGCGCTATATAAAACTCTACAAAATAAAATAATTAAAAAACAATGAACTGCAGGAAACTAAGATCTCTGTGTTAAAAGCAGTAACCCACTTTACTAACTACATAAAATAAAAATCTGTCATCTGCATGTTACGTGATGTGCTGTGAAGAGACACATTAGCCCTATACTACTTTGATTCAAATCTAGGACTTCACAAAACACAGATCTCTCCAACAAATGCATTCAACTCCAGAGTTATCTCACCATTATTACTATTCCCTGAGATTTACTGACCACCTTTATAGCAGATGCCTTAACCCAATCAAACATTTTAAAATGTAGACTTTGCAACCAATTAAGCATAACAGATCTACTGCCATGCTTCTCCTTGTTGCCAATGTCTTTGTGGCAGGGCTTAAAAAAATAAATGTATTAGTTGAGGCCCAGATTTTGCGTCGGGATTGTGCCACTTTTTTGGCACAACCCCGACGCCAAATCTCATTTTATAAATCTCATAATGCGCTTAAATGTACTCATGATATGCCTGATAATCATATGTGTGAGGTCTTAATATCTGATGTCACTTCTTGTGATGTCGCTTCCAGTGAGGTCACTTCTTGTGATGTCACATGCAATGTCACGCGTCGGGACATCATGCACTATGATGGCACGCATCATGATTTCACTTGCATACTGCCTAACCTGGTTAGACTCCCCACTTCTTTTTTTAGGACTTTTTCCCTGAGTACCGGTACGCTCCTTGGCAATGAAAGAGTGCCGGGACTCAGGAGGATAAAAATAAAAAGTGCCGGTACTCAGTACCGGTGAGTACCGGCCCATTTAAAGCACTGGCTCCCTCTCAAAATGGTTTACCTAACTTACGTCT
This sequence comes from Calotriton arnoldi, assembly GCA_963921515.1. Classification (NCBI taxonomy): domain Eukaryota; kingdom Metazoa; phylum Chordata; class Amphibia; order Caudata; family Salamandridae; genus Calotriton; species Calotriton arnoldi. The sequence goes on from CAWUFW010000174.1 coordinate 4,534,899, forward strand.
CAATTACTGTCTTGCAGCACCATTTAAGGGGGAGCTTGGAGACAGCTGCTCCCCCGCTTTATGCCCATTCTGCCAGATTGGGTTCGGACTTGCCACTGAATGTAGAGTAAGATGGTCCCTGCGCCGATCTTAATAAGGGGAAGCAACAGATCTTGTTTCCAGTGTTGAGGTTGATGATGGAGGCGTTGAGGGGACTGTTATTACCCTGGCCTCATAGGAGACAGATGGTTCTGACGGATTGCTGGAATATGTGGAGAATCGGTCTAGGTACTCCAGGCATGATCAATGCAGTTAGGCATCGGCAAACAATAGTGATAATAGTGAGGAATCTTGCCTAAGTTTCAGGGGCCTAAAGACTCAGACGCCAAGATTAATTGAGCCAGCCTCAAAGCCAGTGGTCGATGGAGAGTCTACAATTATTTTGGCGGATATCATTCAGGGCCAGGCAGGAGCCCCAAAGAGGGGCAGTATGTATGCTACGACCACTTTGGAACGTGAAATTGAGGCCGAAATACAGGCAAGTGCAGCAATGGGGCTGGGGAAGTCAGCTTTTTGGAGAAAGGCTCATCAGTTGGAAGAATGATCTCTACCTAGGGTCATCCAGTTTGATAAATAGGCAAATACCGAAGTCTGTTCCGCATGACATGGTTAATTGTTGTTCAGAGTTGGTTTCCTCGAGCTCTGTGCTACTGATGCTTAAAGAGGTTCTGGGAGAAGTCAAGGGTCTTAGGCAGCAGCAACTGGACTTTGCAAATGAGATGAAGCAGCGCCTGACAAAGATAGAGGATCAAATGACCCAGTTTGCAGACCGCTGCTAGGAATTGGGGGTTTGGGGTGCATTGGGAAAAAGGAGGTTCAGTGCTAACGATTTTCTAGGTTTCACTACAAATATATTGAAGATTTGTTTATCTGTGGAGTTTTGAAGGTTGGCAGGGTCAGCTAGGTGCTACAAACATAGGTATGAAAAGATGCCAGCTGGAGCTTTATAAGCTGATGTAGGTCATGCACTTTAATATTGAATATTTAATGCACTTTAATAAGGAATATATTTTAATTAATTTTTTTATCAAGAATTAATGCACTTTTTATGCATGTTATGAAGCTGTTATGGAGTTTTATAACTTTTCGATAATCACTTTGCACACAGCACTTTTGGGTAGTCTAAAAGATAACCCAGTTGCTTTAATATTTGCAAATCCTGCCAGTACAATAGAGGCGAGTGTATCTGTAAGGAGTCAAGTCAGGTTTTGTATGTCATTTTTTAGGGAATATTTAGTCAATTGTTTCTTTTGCATTTGTCGCCCTAAGTGGGAAGGGTATGCCCAGACGTGGGTCCCGTGCTCACTACACCACTGGATTCAAGCTAGCCTGGCTGAAGAAGGGTGATGCCCTGAAACCGGTCCCAGGATGCTTGTTTCCGGTCCAGGGAGGACCTGGCTTGGCAGTTCGGGCTGGACTGTTCCCACAAGGAACAGGGTCAAGACTGATTTGCATATGGCTGGGTCCAAACTGGGGTGGTGTGGTGAGCAAAAGAATGATGGATTTAACCCAGATCTTTGTGACTGGGGGTGAATGTTTGCATTGTCCAGCATTCCGTCCATCAATTGTTTCTTTTGCATTTTTTAGTGAAAGGCAATGGTGATGTGAAGGTGATTTCATTTAATGGTAATGGGTTGAATAATGTCAGGAAAAAACAATGGTTCGAAGTTTGAATAAATAGTCATAAAACTAGAGTGATTTATTTTTGCAGGATACTCATATTTCCCTTACCAGAATATTTAAGTTTGATATGTTTAACATCTTGGCCGGTTTTAAATGTTTCTCTTCTGTGGGTGCTGCCCACAGAGGAGTAGCTATTTTTATTGGTAAGAACGTCAAGTGTCGAGTCCACAGGTGGCAGTCAGATACAGAGAGACGGTGGTGTTAGGTGGACTGCACGATCAATCAATCATGAGTAACAGTGGTTAATGTGTATGCTCCGGCTGAAGATGACCCTAACCGTGACAACCAGGAGCGCGCCGTACGAGAGGAGGACGCAGAGGGTTGCACGCGACGGAACAACCTGCGATTTGTGGGCTTCCCTGAGGGATGTGAAGGCTCCTCGGGGGAACAGTTCCTGACGCAATGGTTGAGATCCGTGGTTCCATCGGATAGTCTGTCTTCATGTTTTGTGGTGGAACGAGCCCACCAGGCCATAGTGAAGCCCCCACCCGGCGTGCGACCTCGACCAATTATTTAGAAACTCCTAAACTACCTGGATCGGGACGCGATCCCCCGCTATGCCCGCAGTCAGGAAAAAATTATTTTTTAGTAAGCTCACATGATTTTCCCTGACTATACAAGAATGGTACAGCAACAGAGACACTCCTTCCTTGCGGCCAAACAAAAACTGTGAAACTTAAAATTCAATATATGCTGTTATACCCAGCAAGGCTGAGGGTGGAATATAATTCCCAGACATTGTTTTTTGTTACACCGGAGGCCGCTTTCCAGTGGATAGATGAATCAGTGGTGATCAAACCACATAACCCACCTTCAATCGACTCCGATTCATCGCAAAGTGACCGGCACAACCGCCCCAAGAAGTCCACGTCCAAGCGCTGCAACAGATCTCGATCATCCTGGAGGAGTTTGCACACAGATGACGATCATTGAAGCTACTGAAAGACGGTTGTCCCATGTGAGACCGATACAATGATTACTGTATCCCTTTCCAACTCTCCTCTTCCCTATTTCAGATTTTGTACTGGGATTACAGGCTCTCTCCTCTTCTGTATATCATTATTGCAAGTGCATGCAGTGTTTATTAAGTGGGGTGATCTTTTGGAGGGAGCGGGTACTGACCACTAGCCAGGAGCTGAGCCGAGTGGAATTTCTGCTTCAGCCATGCCACGCTAGAGGGACATTTACTTGGGATGGATATCATTGAAGCTACTGAAGGACTGTCCTCCCATGTGAGATTGATACAATGATTACCGTATCCCTTTCCAACTCTCCTCCCCCTGTTTCAAATTTCGTACAGCGTTCATAGTGTGGGGTAATTATATGGAAGGAGGGCATCGATTATTAGCCATGTGCTGAGCCGAGCGGGTTTTCTACCTTAACGCTGTCACCCTAGAGAGTCATTCCTAGGTATCCTTTCTAGTGGTTATGTTTTTTGGGTGTTGGGTTCCTGGGATTCTTTGGTGGTGCCCCTCCCCGTTCCCCCAGGGTTCGGTAGGGGCACATGCCGCAACAGATACTTCCTGTTCTGTGAAGTGTGGGGTGAGGGGAGGGGGAGGGACACTTGTTACATTGTTGTTTTTCTGGTCATTGAACAGTCGCAGTTTCGTTGCTCACACTAACTCAGACACTTACTCAGGATTGATTCTTCCTCATCCACGATACACATGACTAACCGCACGACAGGGGGCACAGGGGGTCAACTTCGCATAGTAACTTGAAACGTGAGGGGGGTCTAGATAGAATTAAACGAGGAGCAGTCCTCAGGTAGGCCGAACACTTGGGGGCGGATTTCCTCCTCCTACAAGAGACCCATCTTATGGGGATAAAAACCCCCTGCCTAGCCTGTCTTGGTTATAGCCAGGTCTTTCATTCTGGATTCACACAGGGCTCCTCGGGCACAGCCACTCTAATCCATCGTAGAGTCCCGTTTACAACTCTTAGGGTGTGGGCAGACACATATGGTCGTAATGTTGCCGTGATGGGCGACCTCCATGGGGAACGGATCACGCTCTTGAGTGTCTATGCCCCTCCTCACCTGAGGGCCACTTTTATCGAGAGCTTCCTTCACCTATGGGGAGAGATGCCAGATGGCCTTTGCTTGATAGGGGGAGACTGGAATGACGTCGTCCACCCCGCAGTGGACAGATGGCGGACAATGGGGGGGGAGCGTCGCTCAACAGGGCTGTAGACTATCAACTTTGATGACCACCCTGGGATAGGCAGAGAAATGGAGGGCCTACCAACTGACTGCAAACGGATATACATATTACTCAACGGTCCATGGGTCCTTTTCCCGTCTAGATTATCTATTTATCACTGCCACATATCTTCACAGAGTGTTGTCGCCCCATATTCATCCACAGGGACACTCTGATCACTCCCCTGTCTTTATGGACGAACATATTGGTGCCACTCGCCCTGGGTTTCGTTGGCGGATGTCGTTATGGCATCTTCAGAACCCAATCTATCGGAACGTTCTACAAAAAGCAATCACGGAATACCTTACACTTAACACATCTACAGCCTCCACGAAACTGGCCCTGTGGGAGGCTCTAAAGCCTCCTATTAGAGGAATAGATATTAGTTTTTGCACGGGTGATCGACGGCGTAGGGCCCAGGAACAAGTAGATTTAGAAACCCAAATTGAGAAGTTAGAGGGCGATTTCAGGAAGCCGGACAATACGGCAGCAAGGCTACAGCTAAGTCTGACCCAACAATTATACAAACAGCACCTACTCAACGAGGCGAAGACAGCCTGGCTAGCCACACAACACCGCATTTATCAATGGGGAGATAAGTCCAGTCGCATGTTGCATAGGCTGTGTCAGGCAGCGAGTAATGTTTCACCAGTACCGGTGGTGCGGGATCAACAAGGAGGTTTGATTTCAGTGTCGCCCAAAGCTTTGCAGATTATTATAGCGCGTTAAACACCCCAAATTGGCCTAGAGCTGGTCCAGGAATTCCCTAAAGACATCCCACCACGCGTTCTATTGGTTGAGGCACGCAAACAGTTGAAGTAGAACTTACGGTGGAGGAACTGGACTGGAGGACTCATAAAGCCCTTCACTTTAACACTCCGGTTTACTTGGCAAACAAACTTGAACTATCCGGCTTGAATCGACCCCTAAGAAGTTCTAAGAATCTACTGCTGAAACCACAAAAAATCAATAAGAAGAAAACCTACAACCGAGCCTTCTCTGGGTTGGCGCTGAGAATCTGGAATGCTCTACCTCCCGAAATCAGATCCAACCCTTCGATTACCACATTCAAAAAAGAAGTCAAAGGCCTACTCCTGAACAGCTACTTGCAAAAATCGACATGAAACCATCCGAAAAGAAACTAATTCATCAGGTTCTTCAGTACTCCTAAACAATCAATGTTGCATTTGTATTGCTTTATATCTCCAATTTCCAGGTTACTTTTCTTTCATTTTATTATTTAACTGTCTGCTTATTTGTTAAAATTGCTGCCCTTCCTGTTCATAATGCTTGCTTTTGTGTACAGCGCTCTGATACCCGAAAGGGTCATGTTTGTGCTTTATAAAACTTTTCAAATAAATAAACTGGCGTCGGCCCTAGCAGAAATGCGTACCAGACGGGCTCCAGGGCCTAATGGCTTCCCAAGCGAGTTCTTGAAGCTTTCCATGTCACAGCTTGGTAGCTCATTACTAGAAGCTATACAGGAGGCATCAGATGCTGCCATGCTCCCCCGGGACTGGCGACATGCAGAGTTTGTTGCATTCCTGAAGCCAGGGCGACCGCCAGATCTACACTCCTCCTACCGCCTGATTTCTCTCCTCAACTTCGAAGTGAAGCTGCTGGCTAAAACGTTGGCCAATAGACAATTAAAATACATGCCCGATCTTGTACACCTAGACCAAGCGGGCTTTATGCCCCAGCGGTCCACATGCCATAACATTAGGCGCATCTACAATGCCTTGGCTATGGTTGACAGCTTAGCACCCAGGGCAGCAGTCCTCTTAGAGGATAAGGACCAAGCATTCAACTCGGTTAGCTGGCAGCATTTATTTGCTCTACTGAAGAGCATCAATTTCGGCCCGTGCTTTCTCAACTATGTGAAACTCCTGCACACTTGTTTGAAAGCCTCAGTCAAGGTCGCGGGTTCGACTTCAGCCCCCTTCCTGGTAGGCAGGGGCACCCACCAGGGAAGCCCACTTTCCCCATTACTATTTGACATGACAATAGAACCCCAGGCAATCTGGGTCCATTCAGACCCCTTGTTGATGGGATTTCACTGGTCACAGGAGCTATCAGATCGAGTCGCTCTCTATGCTGACGACACACTGTTTTTCCTCACTAATCCACACTCCTCTGGCCCACGTTTACTGCAGAATCTGCATATCTTCGGGGAGACGTCGGGATTGCGCACGAACGCTGGGAAATCGGTAGTGTTTTTCATGAGAGAATCCGCGAGAGATAGGTCATGGGCTTCCGATCTGAATATTGCAACCAAAGGTTTCAAATATCTGGGGGTATATATCACCCAGGAAACAGCACTTGCTTAGGACCATAATATTGCTCCATTATTACCCCGTGTACGTGAGGAGATTAAGGTATGGTCCCCGCTGCCTCTCTCCCTACTGGGCCACTTCATGATCTTTAAAATGGCTTCCATGCCGCAAATGCTCTACCAATTACAGAATTATCCCTTCAACATCCCCCCAGCATGGTTCAAGCAGGCTAACACGGCCCTCACACAGTTCCTATGGGGTGGGGGGGGGGGCGGTGCATATTGCCCTACAGACTTGTGTTTAGTCCACTTTTAATGGGGGTATCGCAGCCCCAGATATCTACTCCTACTATGCAGCATCCCACCTTCTCCTTATTAATGAATGCTAGCACGCACCATGGGCCGACCCTGCGTACGCGACAGAGCATTGGGCGATGCTTCACTCATACACTTTCTATATGGCGGTAAGACAGGAAGTCACATTCCGCATACCACTCAAACGGTGTTTCGATTGTGGAAACAGACACTAAAACGGATGGGCTGGTGGACTCGACTGACCCAGATGACTCCATTATGGGGGGGGACCTTCATGTGCCAGGTGGCGTCTCTTTCGGGATTCAGGCAGTGGGATGCCAGCGCATCTCAATGATGGGCGATGTTATGCGTGGTTTAATCCTTAAACCCCTCCAGGAATTGCAGACTGACTTTCAATTGCACCATCAGCAACTGTATAGATATTTTCAACTACGGCACGCTCTAACTCCCTATATACAGGGCTTACAAGAACTACCGGAATTCAACCCATTAGAGGGCAGGCTACTAACTGGGGATCTGGGCACACATAAAATAAGACAAGCATACCAGACACTAGTGACACATAGTACATCCACACTTCCAACCTTGAGACAGACTTGGCAAGAAGGCACACCCACACTGGACAATGATGACTGGACTGAGGCTCTGATGGCACAGTGTGAAGCAGCGATAGCCAGGCTGCGCCTCATTCAACTGACATTCCTTCATAAAGCTTATTTTACCAGATGTCGGCTATGGCGAAAGGGCGTCATTGCTTCGCCGATGTGCCTGAGATGTGGGATGGCTGAGGGCATCTTCTTACATACAGTGTAGGAATGCACGACACTTGGGAGTTTCTGGCGAGGGGTAGTGACCTATTTTGAGAGGGTGCTGTCATAGGAGATCCCTTCCACATAAAGACGATATTACTCCACAGTACAGAAAGCATTGGAGGTAACAGATACACGAGGCATTTACTCTTCCTGGGCTTAACCCTGGCCAAACGTGATATTGCAAGGCTATGGCGGAATGCGTCCCCGCCCACAATAGGCACGTGGAAGTTAGGAATGGACCACTGTATGGGCATAGAGATGGCGGTGTTTCGAGCGAGGGGGTGCCCACAGAAACACACAAAGATATGGCAGAGCTGGGCACGCCACAGGGGTATTGTATTGGCACCGATACAGTCGGTAGACTCCCTTCTCGACACAGAGATACGACAGTTTAACAGAGGATCATGAATACTCTGGCCCCCTAAAACACTAACATATTTATGTATTCCCTAAATAGAAATTATGAGAATATTCTTCACGATGGGAAGTGCGTATTGGCTTTTAATACTATATGTCAGCATTATGGAGGGTGGGCGACGGGTTGTTACTGCACTGTAAGTTTGGACAGGTCATGTTGGCAAGCATGTAATTTCTAAATAAAATCCAATAAAATGTGTCATGAAAAAAATAAAGCATTTCTGTGAGCTTTTGTGATATCTAGGGATATAGCTAGGCTTAAATCTTTAAGGCAGGAAAAAATCAGATTGGAGAACAGGGTCAACCATGAGCACAGGTTTCTCCAGAGTAGTTCATACAGAAATAGGAACACATTGGGGGAAGCAAAGGCGGCTCTTCTAGATTATGATTATGTAAAAATTATATGCAAAATTTAACTTATTGCCAAAAGATTTATGAAGAAAGAAATTTGGCGGGGAAAGGTCTTGGCCTGGCAGGCACGGGTACAGGCTATGTGCAACACAATTGAAGCTATAAAGTGTTTCCCCGGAACTGAGAGATATTACACCGCAGATGATAAGATTAATGCTGTTTTTTAGTACATTTTAGCAATATTTATGAAGCCTTGCCCAAAGTTAATTTATTTGAATTGAATTCTTGCATGGATTTTCTTCCAGTACCGGCTTGTTCAGAGGGAGATAGTAGATTTATGTATAGTCAATCAAGCAATCAATCAAAATAAGCTTTATTCGAAATCACAAAGTGAATCATATTAGCTGCAAAATACATCCATGATTGATTGACTTTATGGATAGGCTTTTTTCTTAGGCTGAGCTGGAGAAGGCAATATGTAGTTTTCCTGGGGGGTAAAGTTTGCGGCCCGATGGATTCCCTGCTGAATTTTAGAAGATATTTGCAGCAATTTAAAACTTCTAATAATTGGAGATCACCAATCTTATTTTTAAAGGTGGCCCGCCTCCCCCGTCTTTTAGGCTAGGGCACCTTGTCAGCTTTTTAAAAAAGGGTAAGGACTCAGTTGATTCTAATTTCTATTGTCTCTTTTAAATAGGGATTATAAAATTATAATGAAGCTGGTGGCGAAAACAATTAATAAAGTGACTCCCCATTTAATTCATAAGGATCAAAATAGTTTTATAGCTGGGCAGCAAAGGAGTACTGTGAGAAGCTGGGTTTCTGTTGCAGTAACCCCCCCACTTTTTGCCAGACGACTGATGCACTTTTGACTTGGTGTGCCCTGGGTCCCTGCCAATCAGGTTCCCAGGGCCTGTGTTCTTTCCCCAAAACTGTACCTTGTACACCCAATTGGCATCTCTGGCCACAGGTCAGCCCCTGGTAAATGGTACCGCAGGTACCCAGGGTACTGTGACCAGGGAAGACCTCTAATGGCTGCACCACTTATTGTGCCACCCTTAAATGCCCTGTACCTTTACACACACCTACTGCCTTTGCAGGCTGCGTGTCTTGGTGCAGAACAAAGTGAAGAGTCGACATGGCACACATCCCTGTGTGCCACGCCTACAACCCACTGCCCTGGCATAGATCAGTCACCCCTCTAGCTGGGTGCACTATACCAGTGGTGAGGGTTCAGGTGCATGAGTCCTGTACCCCTACAGTGTTTAAGTCCATTCTTAGACATTGTAAGTGCAGTGCTGCCATTAATAGTATATGGTGCTGGGAGTTTGTCATTACGAACTCCACAGCACCATAATGGCTACACTGAAAACTGAGAAGTTTGGTATCAAACTTCTCAGCACATTAAACCCACACTGATGCCAGTGTGGGATTTAATAAAAAAATGCACACAGAGGGCATCTTAGAAATGCCCCCTGAAAAACGACCTACCACTAGTGTCCAGGCTGAGTGGCTGCTTACAGCTGCCACCACCAGACATGTTTCTGGACCCCTGGGTCGAGAGCCTGCTGCTCTCAGGGGCCTGAAACAATGCACATCCTGGGACGAGGTGCCAAGCCTCCTCCCCCAGGATGGGCAGGGTCCACGAAGGGGAAGCTTCAAAGGCTTGCCGCCATTGTGAGCTTCCCCAGGCCACTTGCTGCTTTCAGCAACTGGTCCCCACTGGTTCTGACCCCCACTTTGGGCGGGAGAACCGGTGTGAAAAACAAGTAAGGAAGAGAGGTGTGCCCACCTTTGCCAACTCCACCCCTCATGTGGGGGAGGCGAGGTGAAGCACAACTCTCCGTCCCCGCCATCTTGCAGATGGGGGGACCCAGCCAACCAGGGAAAGGCTTATGTCCCCTTACCACTGGAGGGTGGCATAATAGGGGATGTACCCACCCCAGGGAAGGGACCCATTGGTCCCAACCTTTTACCTACCTGTACTAGATTTAGGGGCACCCCTGAACCTTACTTACTCAGACAAGAAACTACAAGAAGAAAAAAAGAAGGACTGAACAGCTGTGCCAAAGCTAACAAGAGGAGGACGCCCACTGACTTGGCCCCAGCCCTACCGGCCTGTCCCTACCTCGAACCTGCTCCAACAAAATCCCGGTGTGTCCTGCAGCCAGCAACCTCAAGAAACCCGGAGGACCTGCCAGCCTTCAATCCCAAAGACTCTGTCTCCCGTGAATACCGGATTTGTTCAAACAACAGACTCCAGCTCCACAAGGATCCGCGGGTCTGCACCACTCGGCACCCGACGCCCACGGCCCGAGTTCGAGTGGCCCAACACCAAGAGGAGGTCCCCCTGGCCATCCTGACCTGAGATCCGGCGAGCCCTAACCTGCCTCAAGCCTCTAGCCGACGCCTGCAGCCTCAAACCGGAAGGCCCCCCCAACCGCGACCAGGAGCTGGTAAGAAGATCCGACCCTAAAGAACAAGTTACTTACCTTCGGTAACGCTTTTTCTGGTGGATACAGTATCTGCCTGTGGATTCCTCACCTTTTGAATACTCCTTGCGCCAGCATTTCCGCGGAAATTCTTTTCCTAGCTCTCCCACGTCAATGAGGACGTCATAATAGCACGGCTCCGCTCGCGACTCCGTATGACGTCATCGGAGCCATAAGAGGACCTCGTCGGCGTGCTGATGTCAGTTCCACCCATTTTTTCCATGCCCTCGAGGCAAACGGGCCGACCGACAACATTTTCACAAGTATACATTGTATACATAATATATATATATGAATGCAAATATACACAGAATATACAATAACATAATGAAAAATGCTAACCAAACAAAGCATTTTCCTGAAGAAAACTGTAAGCATGAAAAAGACTTTTTTTTTTAAAACATCAAAGTCAAACAGTTAAAACATTTTTGGTAGAAACAGGAGGACAACGGGGAGGTGGGTGGGTCAGTGAGGAATCCACAGGCAGATACTGTATCCACCAGAAAAAGCGTTACCGAAGGTAAGTAACTTGTTCTTCTGATGGATACATCTGCCTGTGGATTCCTCACCTTTTGAATAGAATTCCCAAGCCGTACCTCTCCAGGAGGAGGGTGTCCACCTGACTATACCAAAAAATCTTGCAGGACAGAGCGTGCAAAATGGCCATCCCGCCTAACCTCGGAATCCAAGCAGTAATGCTTCGCAAAGGTGTGGAGGGAGGCCCAAGTTGCCGCCTTACAAATATCAATAACAGGAACACCTCTAGCCAAAGCAGAAGAAGAGGACTTAGGTAGAATGAGCTCTGATACCTTCAGGCCGCTCCTTCTTGGCCAGGGCATAGCAGATCTTGATACACAAAATGATCCACCTGGAGAGAGTTCTCTTGCGGACAGCCTTTCCTTTCATCCGACCAATGTAGCCCACGAAGAGCTGATCATCCAGCCTTAGATCCCTGGTCCTGTCCAGGTAAAAACTGACCGCCCTCTTGGGGTCCAGGCGATGAAGTCTCTCCTCCTCCTTAGAAGGGTGAGGGGGAGGATAGAAGGTAGGTAAGGTAATGGACTGTCCCAAATGAAAAGGAGTAACCACCTTGGGAAGGAAAGCAGCCCTGGTCCTAAGAACCATCTTTTCTGCATGAATGTTCAAGAAAGGAGGTTTAGAGCTAAGAGCCTGCAGCTCACTTACCCTCCTGGCTGAGGTAATAGCGATCAGAAAGACCGTTTTGAAAGAAAGAAGCCTCAACGGACAACTATGAAGAGGCTCAAATGGTGAACCCATCAGAAAGGTAAGAACAAGATTTAAATCCCACTGAGGCATAATGAAAGGAGTGGGAGGAAACTTATTAATGAGGCCCTTAATGAACCTCATAACTACAGTAGATTTAAACAAAGACGGCTGATCCGGCAAACAAATGAAAGCCGACAAAGCCGAAAAATAACCTTTAACTGTAGCCACAGCACAACCCTGCTGTGCCATAGAGAGAGAGAAACTTAACACTTCAGATAAACGTGCCTTTAAAGGATCAATGGACCTCTCTCCACACCACTTCACAAATTTGAACCACCGGGAAGAGTAAATAGACTTGGTGGAGTGTCTCCTGGATGATAAAATAACATCCACCACATCTGGTGGGAGAGAGAAAGAACTCAGGTTGCCCCGTTCAATCTCCAGGCATGAAGGTGCAGGCTCTGGAGGTGGGGGTGTAGAACCTGCCCCTGCGACTGCGAGAGGAGATCCGCCCTGAGAGGGAGACGGAGCGGAGGGTGCGATGAGAGGTGAAGTAGATCTGTGCACCACACCCTTCTTGGCCAATCCGGGGCGATCAATATGACTTGGGCCCGGTCTTGGCAAACGCGTAAAGGAGCTGCGAACTCCAATCCAACTGAAACGCGTCCCCCAACACTCCCTGCATCGGAGACTGCAGAACAACGGGCAGTGCGCATTCTCGCGAGTGGCAAAGAGGTCCAACCGAGGAAACCCCCACATCTCGAAGACGAGACGGACCACCTCCGGATGAAGCCGCCACTCGTGATCGGCCGAGTAATGCCAACTGAGACTGTCCGCACGAACATTTAGCACACTGGCCAGATGATTTGCCACTACACAAATCTGATGGCCCTGAGCCCAGGACCAGAGACGCAGAGCCTCTCTGCAGAGACGATACGACCCTACACCTCCCTGTTTGTTGATGTACCACATCGCGGTAGTGTTGTCCGTCAGGACCTGAACTGACTGACCACGAAGGGAAGGAAGGAAGGCCTCCAGTGCCAAACGAATCGCCCGCAATTCTAGAAGGTTGATATTAAGCAACCTTTCCTCTGGAGACCAAAGTCCTTTGACCTCCAGATCCCCCAGATGAGCACCCAACCCTAGAGTGGAGACATCCGTGATCACTGTGGCCACCGGTGGAGGAAGTTGAAAGGGCTTTCCTTGAGACAGGTTGCCTTGCATACTCCACCAAGGCAGCTCGGCTGCAGTGTCTCTGGAGATCCTTATGTTCTCCCGGAGATCTCCGTTGTGCTGATACCACTGCTTTCGGAGGCACCACTGGAGTGCCCTCATGTGCCAGCGTGCATGACTGACCAACAGTATGCAGGAAGCGAACAAACCGAGCAGACGTAGGACCTTCAGGACTGGAACAACCGCCCCTTCGTGAAACAAAGGAATCATTTCCTGAATGTCGAGAATCCTCTGAGGAGGCGGGAAAGCTCGACACACAGTAGAGTCCAGTATTGCCCCTATGAACAGGCTGCGCTGAAAAGGCACCAGGTGAGATTTGGGTACATTTATTGAGAAACCCAAGTTGAACAACAATTGCGTCGTTGCCTGCAAGTGGCGCAACACCATCTCCGGAGACTTGGCTTTCAGCAACCAGTCGTCCAGATAAGGAAAAACAGGAACCCCTGACCTTCTGAGATGTGCTGCCACCACCGCCATCACCTTTGTGAAGACGCGAGGTGCGGAAGTAAGGCCGAATAGAAGGACTGCAAACTGGTAGTGTTGCGACCCTACCATAAACCGGAGATACTTCAGATGTGACTTCAGGATGGGAAGATGAAAATACGCATCCTGTAAATCGATCAACACCATCCAGTCTTCCTGTTGCAGCGCCAGAAGAACCTGAGCCAAGGTCAACATTTTGAACTTTTCCTGCCGGAGGTAAAAATTCAAAATCCTGAGGTCCAGAATCGGCCTCAACCGGCCGTCCTTTTTGGGAATCAAGAAATACCGGGAGTAGCAACCTTGACCCCTTTCCAGCTCCAGAACCACCTCTATCGCCCCTTTCTGCAACAAGACCAGAACCTCCTGTTGTAAGAGAAGCAAATGGTCCTCCGAACACCAACCCTGGCGAGGAAGGTAAGGAGGAGGAAACTCTTGAACGGGAAGGGCGTACCCGTTTTCTACAAGATTCAAAACCCAACGATCTGTGGTAATCAGTTTCCAATCTTGTAGAAAAAGGGACACCCGACCCCCCACAGGACCAACGTGCTCCAAGATGGGGGATCTAGGGCTGCTTCCTCGAGGTACCAGTGGGAGGGGCAGGAGAAGAGGAGGAGGGGGACTGCTGCTGGAGGGCTCCTCGAAGACAGCCTCTATTCTTTCCCATGTATGACCTATAAAGGGGGTTTTGCTGCTGTTGCTGCTGAGGCTGTTGATGGCCCCGAAAGGAAGCCGCCTTCCCAAAGCCTCAATATCTTTTATATCCATACCCTCTAGGCTGAGACTGTAGACCCAATGACCTTGCAGTCGCTCTACTGTCCTTAAAACGCTGCAGAGCAGAGTCCGCCTTGGTGCCAAAAAGTCTTGATCCATCGAAGGGGAGATCTAAAAGAGTAGCCTGAACATCCGGAGAAAAACCAGAAGATCTGAGCCAGGACTGCCACCTCGTGGCAACAGAAGAACCCATAATCCGGGCAACAGAGTCTGCAGTGTCCAAACCCGACTGGATAACTTGCCGGGCAGCTGCCTGAGAGTCCGACAGAGCCTCAAGAAAATGAACCCGATCCTCATCAGGAAGTTCAGGGGCCAGCTGTTTAACAGAGTCCATAAGAGCATGAACGTACCTCCCCAATAAAAAAGTGGCATTCGTAGATTTCAACGCCATACTTGCTGATGAGAACACTTTCTTGGCCGACTGTTCCATCTTTTTAGAATCCCTATCCCCTGGAGTGGTAGGGAAGGACCCAGTCGATTGCTTGGAACAAGAAGCTTGAATCACCAAACTTTCCGGAGATCGATGCGCAGAAAGAAAGGCTGGATCACCTGGAGCTGGTCTATATCTCCTTGTGATAGACCTGGAAACTGCAGGAGCTGATAAAGGCTTTTGCCACACCTCCATGATTGGCTCAGTCAATGCCTCATTGAAAGGCAGAAGAGGCTCACTAACAGAAGAAGTAGTATTAAGGACTTCCGTTAAAATGTTCGACTTAACTTCCGCTGAGGGTAGCTGAAGATCCAATAACTCAGCTGCCTTCCTTATTACTATATGATAAGGAGCAACATCCTGAGAGATGACAGCTTTAGGTGAAGAAATCTCCCATTCTGGGGAAGTATCTAGCCCACTGGCCTCTTGCAAGCCCTCAAATTCATCCACAGATTCGAGTATCTCCCCTTCCTCCTGCTCCTGTCGATATTCATCCTCCTCCAGAAGCCTTTGTGTATCTCTTCTGGAACAATGCTTCGGTGTCGGCGGCGCATCCGCGGCGCCGGAGACAAAGGAACCGCGTCGAAGGAGGACCTTCTGAAACTGGCA
Organism: Calotriton arnoldi; assembly: GCA_963921515.1. NCBI lineage: Eukaryota > Metazoa > Chordata > Amphibia > Caudata > Salamandridae > Calotriton > Calotriton arnoldi. The sequence goes on from CAWUFW010000174.1 coordinate 4,550,234, forward strand.
ACGGCACCGTACGAATCCGAGGCGGCGCCGAATCGACACCGGACGGAGTCTGAGGATTCGGAGTCGAAACCCTCGGCGCCAGAAACTGCCAGGAAGGAGCCGTCGGCATAAAGGGCACAAAGGGCGCCTGGGCGTACTGTTGGGGAACACCCAAGTTAAAGGCCAGCGGACCCACGGGGCTAGAAGGCGCACCGGTAGGGTAGGATGCCCTGGCAAACATGCCGTACATAGCATTTAAAAAATGCGTGGGATCCGTTCCAGGACCTGGAAAAGGAGGGTAAGGATCCATACCTCCCTGATTAGAATCCATACGAGGACGAACCGGAGGTTGGTTATGCGGAGCCGGTGAGGACCGCGCCCGCTCAGGCGAAGCCACAGGCACAGGAGAAGACTCCCTGGGCGCCAGCGAACCTCTGGGCGCCGGAGACTTTCTTGGCGCTGGAGACCCTCTGGGCGTCGAAGAACCTCTCGACGCGACGAATCCCTCGGAGTCGGCGAATGCATCGGAGTCGCTTGCGGAGAAGGAGAAGGCGACAGAGAAACAAAGTCCTTTCCCCGGCGCCGCTGAACAGGAGAAGCCGACCTCGAAGCCACAACCTTTGAAGAGCGACGTCGAGAATTGTGTCTCTTCTTCGACTTCTTATGCTTCTTGGACCTAGAAGTATGCAAAGTCGATGACTTCGAACGCTTGCGATCTCTCTTTTCTTTCTTCGCCTTCGCCATAAAGAGTTTCGCCTCCCGTTCTTTCAACGCCTTAGGATTAATTTTTCTGCAACACGAACACCCATCGACGTCGTGATCAGAAGATAAGCACCAGTGACAGTCATCGTGAGGGTCTGTAATCGACATGTGACCACCGCACTCTCTGCAGGGCTTAAAACCAGACTTCTTTGAAGAAGCCATTTCCCCAGGAAATCGAAGGTAATACAGAGAAACAAAGTAATCTTTAAGAAAATGGAGAGTCCCAGAAAAAACCGTTACGCGTCGACGGTGCGGAAAAAAGGGAACTGACGTCAGCACGCCGACGAGGTCTTCTTATGGCTCTGATGACGTCATACGGAGTCGCGAGCGGAGCCGTGCTATTATGACGTCCTCGTCGATGTGGGAGAGCTAGGAAAAGAATTTCCGCAGAAATGCTGGCGCAAGGGGTATTCAAAAAGTGAGGAATCCACAGGCAGATGTATCCATCAGAAAGGCACCCCTGCACCCGACGCCCCACGGCCTTGGGTGGCCCAACCGACAGTGCCTAACCAACCCCCAAGATCCCAACTTACCTCTCCAAGTGGTGGTCGCACCCAGAAGACCTTCGTCCCCGAGCCTACAGTGCTTTTGCAAACCGGAGACTCCCCATTGAAAGCTACAGGGCTTCCAACGCCAAAACAGCACTCTGCACCTGGCCGCCCCAGTGCCGCTGAGGGTGAATCTTTTGTGCTGGCCTAAACCCCCATTTGCCCTGAGCTTAAGTCCAGGAGCTTTGCTCCCACAACCCAGTGGCCTGCTCATCAGCAGCCACCAACCAGAGGCCCCCTACCCCCCATTGGATCACATTGGGCCTCAGCACTCTGCACCCGGCCCCCCTAGTGCCGCTGATGGTGGAACAAGAGTGCATCCTTGACCCTGGGGGACCCCTGAGTCTAACCCCAGAATACCAACTCCCACAACAAAGTACTTACCTGTGAACCGATAACACTATTTTCCTCCATAGGATAACATTGACTGTTTTTCTATGAAAAGTTTCTAAGTGTGGAGTTGGAAAATCTAAGAAATCCTTTAACAACTGTACTAAATAACAAAACGCTTTTACTCACCTGTTTACAGGAAATGTCCCAGTGTAGTATCCAGGTATACTACACTGTGTAAGAAAAGTAATCTGAAAGTAATGTACTGGTCATTACACTAAAAAGCCCATTCAAAGTATAGGTACTGCATTTACAAAGCATTGCATTTCTAAGTAACAATACTGTAAATCAAAACAAAGTGCATATACAATTACAATCCAAACTGTGTTACAACTGTATATTTACTGCACAGTATTTATCACTTAGCTGTGCCAGGCTTGCTTGGTTCTAGGAAATAAAATAACTAAAAGAATATTTTTATACAAAAACAATTGGTCTGAAGTTCAGTCTTTGAGTGTGTGAATTCATTTGCTGACTGAGTGTGTACAACAAATGCTTAACACTGTCCTCTGATAAAGCCTTACTGCTCGACCACACTACCACAAATAGAGAGTGAGGTGCTATTTACTTTACCTCTGCCTACCTTTTGGGTTCCACTGGACTCTGTGCACACTATACCTCAATTTGGTATAGTATATACAGAGCCAGCTTCCTTTTTTAATTTTTTTTTTTTTTAAATAAACCTATATTGACATTTTCTTAATAACAAAGAGACTTAGATCCATTCAGTACATCCGCAGTATTGCATAGAATTCAATCATAGTACACATTATCACAGTCTGTCAGGCCTCCTCATAACCTACTGTGCCCGTCTTCCTTGACAAAACTCAGTTATGCACCACATCATTGTCCATTTAGTACAGAAATACTAACAGATCTTTACATAGCTCAGGACCAAGTTTTGCCTCCACAGCAAGCTGTTGTCTGACCATAATAATCCTGTTTAACAGTAAACCACCTCTACCTTTATCCTTTTGAACCATTCCCTCTCCCTCATGTATTGGAGAGTCAGTGGACTCGGTCTCGCTATCCTTAGTCGCTATGTATGTCTTATACAGTGCCCAGAAGTTCTTAGGTCAACTGCGCGGGTGGAGAAGCTCGCTATAATTCTCAGACTGTGTACTGCAATACATCATGTCCCTTGACCAACTTGCTATACTGGGAGTCGGACCTCGTGACCAGCATATCGCCACATTGCGTCTGGCCATCAGCAACCCCATGTCTACCAATCGTCTGACTGCTTTCGGTAACGGCTTAGAATTCCCCAAAAGCGCCAGCGCGGGGTCAGGAGTGAGCGTCTTGTCTATGATGTGTCCCAGTTCTTTAAAAACTAAGGGGTCTATTAGGATGGCGGTCGGATGTCCACCGCCGGGCCGGCGGTGGTGCCCGCCGGATCGGCGGTGGACATCCAACCGCGATCGCAAGCCAGAAATCCGCCGGTCAAATTAGGATGGTGGTGGTGACCGCGGCGGTGGGAAATTCCGACCCCCGCTTTTCCGCCGGTTGCCATCCTGCCTGGCGGACGGAGCAGGACCGGGATAATGGTGGCGGTGCAGAGCAGGCTCCCCCGGCAGGATTATGATGCCGGCGGTAGCCAGCCTTTCCTCAGCGGTCAGACCGCCATGGAAAGGCATGCGGAGATTGTCTTCCAGGGGCCTGTTGCGGGCCCCCAATGTTTTGGGGGTGGGTGTGGGTGCACTGGGGGGGTACTCATGGTCCCCCCCTACATTTCCCTGTACCAGGTGGCAGGCACTGTGCAGTGCCTGCCACCCAGTGCAGGGAAATGCAGGACATGCTCCTTTTGACATCGCGGCGGTGCTGCGTGCATCAGCAACCGCCGCAATGTTAAAGCCCGCGGTCCAACCGCAGCGGTCGGATTTCGAGCAAGGAACATCGTAATACGACCGGCGGTTATGTCGCGGGCCTTGCGGGCGGTCTTCTCCCGTTACCATGGCGGTCGGGGAGGTTTTCCGACCGCCATCGTAATAGGCCCCTAAGTCCCAAAAACTGGCAATCCCCGGGCATATCCAGGCCAAGTGGAAAAAGTCCGCTAATTGTGCGCCACAGCGTTCGCATTCCGCCGTATCCCGCAGACCATGTCTGCATAACCTTTCCGGCGTGTAATAAACCCTGTTCAAGAATTTGAAGTGGATCAGTCTGTGTCTGCCATTGAGGGAGATACGTTTCGTGCTCTCACAGCAATATTTCCACGTTGAATCATCTAGGTCTCTGCCCAGGATCACCTGCCAGGCAAGCCTCGCCTCAGTGTAATGGTTTTCCCTAAACCCCAAGGAGAGTTTGTAAATATTAGACACAATCTGGGATAGGGAGTCAGTTTTTATCACGTAGGAGAGGGGAGCCAGCTCAGGCGGCTCTGCCAGGTCACTACCCAAGATACTCATCAGCGCAGGTCTTGTTCTGTGGAACTGAAACCTATTGAGCAGCGTGTCGTTTTGGTCAGCGGCCCCTATCTCGTCCCATTTCTTTGCTGTGTTCTCTTCAAACAAATCCTCTATTGTCCATACATTAATTGAATTAAGCGCACAGGTTACCCCCTTTTCTCTGCACGGGGGCAGCCATTGGCACCATTCCAACGGAGTCAGCGGGGAGTAGAATATAGCCCCTGCTTGCAGTTTCAGCAGGTGGTGCCAGGCATGCTTTGTTGAATTAATAGAATCCAGGATACCAGTTCTGCGGTCTGCTGGGGTAAACAACAAGGCCGGCAACGGGAGGGGGACGCTACTACCTTCTCTATCCGTAGATGAAGCGTATCTGGCAAACCGTGCATCCAGTGATAAGCGTGAGCACTTTGTGCCGCTCTGTAATATGAGTCTAGGTCTGGGGCGCCTAGTCCCCCATGCTGTAAGGAAGTGTAAGTATGTCCCATCGACCCGTGCTTGTTTCCCCGCCCACGCTAACTTAACCATTAACGAAGTAAGTTTGCGAAAGAAAGAGCCCGGGAGGACCATAGGGATATTGGCGAAGAAAATCAAGAAGCGGGGAGTATTACCATTTTCATAATCGAAACACTGCCCGCTAAAGACAGTGGCAACCGGATCCATCTGTCTACCTCGTCTTCTAATCTGCCAATTGCAACCCCATAGTTTTCCCTGAACACCACCTCTGAGTCCGAGTGTATTTTAACTCCTAGATACCGTACCGGCTCCGTCGTCCAAGTTAGCGGGTAATCAGGCATGAAAGGCACTGTGGCTGGAGTAAGAGGGAAAATTATCGATTTTGACCAATTTACTTTTAGGCCAGACACCGTGCTAAACTTCACTACCTCTCTCAATGTTGGTGACAGGTTGCGGTCTGGATCCAGCACGTAAAGCAACGTGTCGTTCGCACATGTAGATACGATCAGCTCATAACTCGGGAATAGTATGCCCCTATGTCTGTGGTACTCCTGAAGTGCGCAGGCCAAAGGCTCCGCCACTAGCGCGTATAATATCGGGGATAGGGAGCACCCTTGTCGCGTGCCTCTAGTTATGCTGATTGTGGCAGTAACTAGAGTTCCAATTTTAATTCTGGCAGTGGGGGAGTTATATAGGACCCCTACCATCTGAAGAGAAATACCTCCCAGACCCAGTCTCGTCAGAACCTGTTTCATGAATGGCCATTCAACAGAGTCGAATGCTTTTTCCATATCAAGGAAAACGGCCACCGCTTGAACGTCCTGTCTAGTGTGCTGTATCGCTCCGAACACAATTCTCAGATTGTATGTCAAGTTTCTGCTGGGAACAAATCCCGCCTGTTCTGGTGCCACCAGCAACGGTACGAGTGGAGCTAGTCGGGACGCCAAGATCTTGGCATATATCTAAGTATCTACATTCAGTAGCGACAGAGGTCGATATGACGAGCACTCAGCAGGAGACTTGTCTGGCTTCACGATAGCTACAATGACCGCCTCCCTCATCGAAGTTGGCATAACACCTTCCCCGCACATTTCCTCAAAAAGCGTAGCTAAGTGCGGGACCAGTATGTCCTTGAATTCTTTGTAAAAATTGACCGTTAGGCCATCCACGCCTGGTGCACTGCCGGATTTCATTCCCGCCAACACTGAGGATATTTCCTCTAGCTCCAATGGCCGCATGAGATATTCTTGGTGTTCGTTTGTGAGCCAGGGCAACTTAATATGCGTCAAATAATCTAAGATCTCAACGTCGGTACCTGCGCTTTGTGAGCTGTATAGAGTTGAGTAATACTGCCTAAACCGTTCCGCAATAGCCATTTAGTCAGTCAGAATCTCCCCCTCTGCGTTCTGAATCTCTGCTACCACCGTTGTCTCCCTACGTTTCTTGAAGAGCGAGGCCAAGTCCGCGCCCGGCGCTCTCCTCGCCGTACGTGCGGGCCGTTGCGTATTTGCCTAAATGTTTTATCTCAGAGTCTGCCGTCTCATGGTATTCTTCTAGCTGTATTTGGAACTCCGATGTGATGCTATCATCAGCTCCTGCAAGGAGCCGTTGTTCCAAGACTTTAAGGGAGCTCTCCAGATCTGAAAGTTGCTTACAAATTGCTCGGAGGATCCTTGAGTGCTTGTTCATGGCGATTCCACGGATATAGACCTTGAATGTTTCCCAAACTGCCGTGAAAGTGTCCACTGACCCTATATTACATGCAAAAAAGGTGTCTATGGCTTCTGCCAGCTCTGATTTGAAGACCGGATCTAGTAGAGAATATGGTGGGAAACGCCAGGTGAAAGGGGGATATATTTCTGTGGAGTATCCAGCAACATGAGCAACGGGGAGTGGTCTGACAGAGTGCGAGGGAGCACCACACATTCACGAACACGATCATATATAGTCCTTGCAGCAAGCCAATAATCTATCCTGGTTTGCAAGTCATGAAATGCGGAATGAGTATACCCGCTCTTGTCAGCATAACGCTGTCGCCAGACATCACAGAGGTCCAATTGTGACATTGCGTCTGCAATAGTGCGCGCAGCTGCAGTGGTGCGCCATTCCGGCCCCCCGACCTATCCTGCCGCGGGTTCATTACACAATTAAAATTGCCTCCCCAGAGCTGGCTCCCCTCCTCGCACCCACGCATTTTTCGAGCAGCATTGCATAAAATTTAGGGTTATCATAATTAGGGCCATATATGTTAACTAGGAGCAAGTCCATACCTTTTCCCCTGCATCTAGAAATCGCAAATCGACCCTCCTGGTCAGTGTCAAGTGGTTCCAATTTGAGATTGGATTTAGGGTTTACCCAAGTTATTACCTCCCGGGCGTGCGAGGTGAAGCCTGCTACATGGGTGTTTCTCAGCAGTCCTCTGCTGCGTAACATGGTGCTGTTTAGGGGCAAGTGAGATTCCTGTAAGAGAGCTATGTCTATGTCGTGCCTCGACAAATAAGTCATGACTTTCCTTAGTTTTCGGTAGTCATTGAGACCTCGCACATTCCATGTTAAAGTCCTGATCTTACTGTGTGCGTCTATGTCACAAGGACTATTGGAAGCCGTCATGGAGGCAGTGAGCACTTGTGTAGTCTATGCTGCGCCATGGGAGTGCAACCTGCTCTGCGCCGTGACTGTAGTCTGACAATTACCATAGATCGTTAGTCTCTGTGCCCCCCCTCCCCCCTCCCACGCCAAGCATACCCCAATTCTGCCATGGCGGAATCCCCCTGTACAAACCCCAAATATCATAACTAAATGCTAATCTGACAATGATAAACAATCAAAAAGTAAACGGTTCCCAAATTGTGGGTCACACACGTGGGCGGATGTTGCCTGCCCCTTATATTAACTGAACCTTGTTAGGCAATATGCCCATAACCGTCTGCCATCAAGCGAATCTAGTGCATCAAGAATTAGAACAACCGTACCTGCCATTCCCGGATTGTCACACTAGTAGTGCAGCGCTCTATACATGCATCCCCCGTACCCTCTGTCCCTGCTTATAGGCCCTTGTAGTCCTTCCAGTGAGAGCATGTGCCCACTCCAACCCTACTACGTCAACTGTAGCAGCAACACAGATAGTGTCCAGCACGCCCCCAATCGCCCCAACAAGCCACCATCTTATCTGTTAACATGCGCAGTTCAAGTGTTAGTCCTGGTCATCCAGATTGCCCCGGCTGCTCCCTCAGTGCTGCTCTGCTCCAAGCTGCGCTGCTTGTCTTTTGCCCACTCCTTCAGGGCTTTCTGCAGCATTTTGGGGTCTGTGAAGATCCGCGATTTGCCCTGTCTGTTTACGCGAAGTCTCGCCGGGTACAACATGGCGTAATCCAAGTTTTGGTCTCGCAACTGGCGCTTAAGCGGTGCAAACTGCCTGCGCGCCTCCTGAACGCGGAGTGTGAAGTCCGGGTATAATGAAATAGCGGATCCCTCAAATTGTAGAGACTGCTTTTCACGAGCTGCTTTCTGTGCTGCGTCTCTATCCCTATAATTCAGCAGCTTAGCAATTGTAGGCCTCGGGGTTGCTCCAGGGGCAGGTCTCGGGCCTAGCGAGCGGTGCGTCCGCTCTACTACGAACATTGGAGAGAACGTTTCGCTCCCCAACAGAGTCACTTAGAGCTTTTCGACAAAGAGCTCCATATTCCCAACCTGAGTGGACTCGGGAAGACCCGTGACGCGTATGTTGTTTCTTCGGGACCTCGCTTCTAGGTCCTCCGCCTTATCTTGCAGAATTTGCAGCGCTTTCCCCATCTGTTTGTGCTCAGTGTCCATTTCTGTCTGGGCTTCTTCCACTTCGGTGACTCTGCGTTCGGCCATGTCCAGTCTCTCTACTTGTTTATCCATCCGTTCAGTCATTCTGTCCATACGATACGACAGGGAGTCTAATTTAGTGTCAATGATGGATAGGCTGTTCTGCAGGCTTTTCTGCATGGCTGCAAGTATGACATGGATGTCCCCTTCCACCTGCTCTGGCGTCTCCTCCTGCGCATTGAAGCTCTCCCCAGGGGCATTCTCTTTCGTCCTGGGTTTACGCTGGTCAAAGGTAAGTTTGGGCTGAGTTTTGTCCACTTTGCCCATTGTGGCTGGATGGCTTATAAACCGTAGTTGCTATGTGCACTGTAGTGAAGATGCTATGGATATCTCTGCTGGTTCTAGGCGTGTGGCGCAGTCTAGTTAGCCGTTGTCTGCAGCGCCCCGGATGTCTGGAAATTCGCGATTCTTGCGCCCTCAGCTCACACGTAATGCCAGATAAACTGCACACTTGTTGTCCCACTTGGGCTCAATTAGCTCTCCAAGCGGCAGCATACCAGGTCCTGAAAGGGTCAAGCAGCCTCTACATGGAGTGCCAGTACTCCCCCTTGCATTCATATGGCAAAAGACTATGACGCCGTTAGAGCAGCAGCTTGGCACTGGGCGAGGTTTCTACACCTTATTCATACCCCTAGGGCAAATGCAGCCCCTCTCGCAAATCAGGTTCCGGGGACGCAGCGAAGAGCTGTCCGTGGCTATTGTTTCTGTGCTCAAATTCCATTGGTACAACCCACGGCAGTAGAGGGCTCGTCAGGGTTGGGTCAGTCTGTGAGGCAACGTGGGCACTCTCAATCACTGCCGCAGGTACTGCTCTCCCCCGCAACTCCACACCCCAGGCCCCAGCCCCGTCACTCGAGTCAGGGGTGGGGGGGAAAGGCAGGCAAATTAGTCAGGTGCGGCCGTGCAGCCAATCAGTTCCAGGGAGCTTGCCCCGCAGCCCACTCACTTGCGTCTGGGGTTCAAATACCGCTGCCAGCTCGGGCGTCGCGCCGGACCCAGCAGCCGCTTCAGCTCCCTCGGCCGCAGGCCCCGGAGCGGAATGCCCCCACCGGACTCGCTTACCTCTACCGCGTCCGGCTCGCTGCTCTTTCCTCCCCTCTCGACGCCATGCCGCGGCAGGATAGCCGCTTCTCTCTTCCGTCAGGGGCAGTACGGGGACGCCGCCAGCACCCTCACTGCAGGCGCGCAGTTAGGTTTCCTCTCATGAACAGGCCCGGAGTTCACGTTGCGTGCGTCGTCACTCCGGCCCGGGCAGCTCGGCCCAGGTCCTCTTGGCAGCTCCTGATTTTAAAACTTGCGGGTCATTGCGGATCTCGAAAAGCAGCTTATTTTACTGACGGCGCATTCCGGTGCCCAGATCTTCGCATGGCGTGTAGGCAATACAGCCCTGATGCAGGATATTTTCGGATATTTAGATGGCTAAGAAGGAGCACTCTTCCTAAGCGGCCATTTTAGGCTCAGGCAAGCTCCGCCCCCCAGAGCCAGCTTCCTACATTGGTGGCAGCGGTGGGATATACAACTTTGCATTTGTTGGACTAACTTGGTTACCACCTGATCACACGACAGAACTCTTAAATTGTCTTTAGAAATCTGAATTTTTTCAAATTGGCATTTTTGCAAAATTACTAAAAGTCTTGTTAGGGCCTTGGTTAAGTCCCTTTAGAATTTTAGAAAAGTCACTTTAGCTAGGGATAAGAGGGGCTAGAACTTTTTTAACTATGTCTCTTAACAAGAACCCAGCTGTTAGTGAAGATAACCATAATGACATAGAGGACCATGTTGAGGAGCCTGACCTCACCCCTTACCTTCACTTGTCTTTCAAGGAGGTAAGGTCCCTATGTAAAATTAAAAACAATCATGGGGTTCCATCCCACCAAACAAAAGCTCCAGGAGCTGTTGGCTGGGTATGCTAAGGACCACCCATCTGAAAATGGTGAAGACCAATCAGATGAGGAAGAAGATGGAGGGATGTGGAGGTAGACCAACCCCCCGCCCCCTTCATAGGGAGAGAAGGGCCCCAGTGGCCCTGAATCCAAAAATCAACATCTCAGTACCTAGATCCCACACAGGTAGATCAGGCACTACTGAGTACATTGAGGACAGCCTCAATGAGGAGGACAGCCTTTTAGCAAGGTTGACCAAAAGACTGGATCTAGAGACCAGGTTGCTGGCTCTAGAAAAAGAAAGAGCAGAGATGGGCCTAGGACCCATCAATGGTGGCAGCAATTTAAAAAATATAGAAAAAGAAGGATCCTATGATCCCAAAATCCCCAAAGGGATTGTCCCTAAATTTGAGGAGGGTGATGATATCACCAAGTGGTTCACAGCCTTTGAGAGGGCTTGTGAAGCCAGAAGGGTGAAGAAAACTCACTGGGGGGCACTCCTTTGTGAACTGTTCTCTGGTAAGGGCAGAGACAGACGTCTGAAACTTAGAGGGGCAGATGCTGGGTCTTATGACCTCATGAAGAGAACTCTGAATGAGGGATTTGGACTCACAACTGAGGAGTATAGAATTCGATTCAGGGAGGCTCAGAAAACCCAGAGTCAGCCCTGGGTGAAATTTGTAGACTACCCAGTTAAGACACTAGATGGCTGGTTGACTGGAAGTGAAGTGCAAGCTTATGATGATCTTTATAATTTGTACATGAAGGAACACATATTAAGTAATTGCATTGATGAAAAGTTGCATCAGTATCTGGTAGACCTAGGTCCAATTTCTCCCCAAGAATTGGGAAAGAAGGCGGACCATTGGGTCAAGACAAGTGTAACTAGGACGTCCACTGGGGGTGACCAAAAGAAAGGGGTCAGGAACAAAAAACAAGGGAACCCTTGTAGTCAGAAGGGACCAAGGGTAGTAGTTAATTTTAAGAGACAGTGGTCCCTTACAAGGTGAGTAAATATAAATAGCCACAAAATTTCAATCAATATTGGGTCTAAATTTGTCTGAATAGGCAATGTTTTAATATTTAATTAACAAAGAATAACAGCAAAAACAATACAAAATCAGTGAGTGAGCAGGGCGTGAAGGGGTATTGGGAAATCAGCCGATTTCCTTACCACAGGCAGGTGACTTAAAAGTGACTTTCGGAGTGAAAAATGCAAATTAGTAGAAGTCACAAATAAAAAACATCTAGTACTCCACAAAATTATTAATTGTCAGTTTAGAGTTTAAGATGTAGGTGTCGACGACGTTTCGATCCCCAACAAGGTTATGGGATCATCATCAGGACTGAAACATAAAGCAAATGCCTGGGAAGTTGCTCGAAAGAAGGCTTTGGCAAGTCGGTCCCAATTAAGCGCTGAATCGCGTGTAATCACCGAAATTATCCGCAAATATGTAGATGCAGGACAAACGGTGGCCTTAGTCCTACTCGACCTCAGCGCCGCATTTGACACGGTGGCTCATCCAACCTTACTTCAGCGCCTGAGGAAAGGAGGTTTGGTGGACCGAGCCATGGAATGGCTTGAGTCCTTTCTACACGAGCGTAGTTTCCAGGTGTCGCAGGAACCTTACTACTCTAAAAGTATCAAGCTGAACCAAGGGGTCCCACAAGGCTCCACCCTTAGCCCCACCCTCTTTAATCTCTACATTACCCCTTTGGCAGAGATTATTGAAAAATTTGGGGTTAGTGTTGTGTCTTACGCTGACGACACACAATTGCTGGTGTCCCTAACACAAGAACATGAGAAGGCAGCCATCAATTTCTCGACGTGTCTTCAAGAACTGGCGTCTTGGATGGCTGACAACTGCCTTAAGCTTAATGGTAACAAAACTGAAGTTCTTGTGATAGGTAAAGCTCCCACTATTTGGTCATCAGCTTGGTGGCCGCAGACACTGGGACCTACCCCGTCCCCCTGTGATCAGGTAAAGAATCTTGGGGTGTGGCTGGACTCCAAGCTTTCCTTTGATAACCACACTAGGCGCGTGGTGGGGAAATGTTTCGGGGTCATGAGAGGTCTCCGGAAGACCTTGGATGTTCTGCCAATCTCAGCAAGGAAAACTATGGTCCATGCTCTGGTGACGTCAGGCATGGATTATGGGAACGTCCTGTATTTGGGAGCAAGTTCCAAATGTGTGCAGAGACTCCAACGCATTCAGAATGCTGCAGCTCGTCTCGTTTTAATGTTACCCAGGAGAGCCTCTTCCAACAAGGCCCTGGCTTCCCTTCACTGGCTCCCGGTAAGGGAACAAATCCTGTTCAAGGCTATGTGCGTGAGCCATCGCATCTTACAGAGAAAAGGCCCCACCTACCTGCATGACTTTCTCACCCCATACTCTCCGACCCGCTGCTTAAGATCTAGCGGGACAGGGCAGGTCAGCATTCCGAACATCAGGAGAGCGAGGATGGGTGGTCGCTCCTTTCGTTTCCTGGCTGCCAAACATTGGAATAAACTCCCCCGGGGCTCCGGCTGGAATCTGCGGAGACACTCTTTCGTAAAAAACTAAAAACCTGGCTCTTTCCTTCTCTGAGTTCTCTTGTTTAACCGCTTGTTTCCTCTGTCCGCTATCTGTTCTGTAGCCGCAGCGCGGGACACACTGGTTAGTGTAACAATGCGCTTTATAAGTTGTTATTATTATTATTATTATAGTCCGCAATGAATGCAACTGAGAGGAAGAACCAGCGGCCGGAGGAGGTACGTGTGGCTGGTCAGATTCGAGCAATACAGTTGCCCTGTAATGGTCCGGTGAGGCCGAGCGGGGCTACGGGAGTCCTCGGAGTAAATAATCAGATCGAAGCCAATCAAGGCAGAACAGGGTGTGCGCACACCTGAACTCGCCACCGAGCTTTGTTCCAGGCGGCTCTTGATCCGACATCATGGTTTCCCGGACCCAAGCGCGGTAGTACTCTCCGGCTATAACGCCTCTGGAATTACCCGTCACCGGCTCCACCCTTTTCCTCCAGTCCAGTCACCATACCCTGTTTTGCCTTGATTGGCTTCGATCGGATTATTTACTCCGAGGACTCCCGTAGCCCCGCTCGGCCTCACCGGACCATTACAAGGCAACCGTATTGCTCGAATCTGACCAGCCACACGTACCTCCTCCGGCCGCCGGTTCGTCCTCTCAGTTGCATTCATTGCGGACTCTGTTATTACACGCGATTCAGCGCTTAATTGGGACCAACTTGCCAAAGCCTTCTTTCGAGCAACTTCCCAGGCATTTGCTTTATGTTTCAGTCCTGATGATGATCCCATAACCTTGTTGGGGATCGAAACGTCGTCGACACCTACATCTTAAACTCTAAACTGACAATTAATAATTTTGTGGAGTACTAGATGTTTTTTATTTGTGACTTCTACTAATTTGCATTTTTCACTCCGAAAGTCACTTTTAAGTCACCTGCCTGTGGTAAGGAAATCGGCTGATTTCCCAATACCCCTTCACGCCCTGCTCACTCACTGATTTTGTATTGTTTTTGCTGTTATTCTTTGTTAATTAAATATTAAAACATTGCCTATTCAGACAAATTTAGACCCAATATTGATTACAATTTTGTGGCTATTTATATTTACTCACCTTGTAAGGGACCGCTGTCTCTTAAAATCAAAAGAAAGGGGTAACAAAGCCTCCCAAGAGGAAAGACAGTGAGCCTCTTAAAGATAAAAGTAAGGAGTCCCAGGCAGCCCCCAAAAAACCTGTCCAGGAGGGTGGGCCCAAAGACACCCCACAAACCAAAACTGGGTACCAAGGTAAGAGTTGGGATCCCAACAAGGTATGGTGTCACAACTGTCGAAAGACAGGACACCACACCAAGGACACTAACTGCCCTAAAAAAATTACAGCCCCTAGTGTAGCTCCAGGGGTTGCCAGTGTAGCTTTGGAGGGTGATTCCTCAGATGAGGAAGTCCTCCTAGCCTTCAACTGGAAACTGGGCCCAAAAGGTGAGTTGCAGATTCCAGAGGGGAGTAGACACTTCCACCACCTACTGGTGAATGGAATCCCAGCCATTGCCCTGAGAGATACCTGTGCCAGTCACACTGTGGTGCATGACAGGTTGGTTCTCTCAAACCAGTATGTCCCAGGGGAAACAAAAAGAGTAAGGGCTGTCCCAGGGGATGTCACTGTTAGGCCTGTGGCTGTAGTGCTCCTAGAAATAGCTGGGTCCCTTAAATGGAGAAAGGTGGTAGTCAGTAAAGACCTCCCCTTGATTGTCTCCTTGGAAATGACCACCCAGAGGTTGGTCTGAGCCAAAGAGAGGTACTGGTCCAATGCCAGACCTCACCCAAGAAACCTGGGGGGCTCAACCTGCAGTTGGTGCAGTTAAGCCCCAAAAGAAAAAGAAGAGACAGTGTAGGAAAGGTGGACAACTAGTATTTTAAAAAGTTGTTTTAAACCTTGATGTTCTGTAAAGAAAACGTATTGCTATCTTGAAAACAGAAGCATTTTGCTTCCGCTTACGGACGGTGCTTAGCGCTGATTGGCTGACTAGGGCCAATCAGACGCTAGATGGGAGGAGCCAGTTGTTGCCCACCGGCTATTTTTTTGCACACCTTAGCGAGGACGCTGGGTTTTCCTACCAGGTACTCGTGCTCTGACAGTACCGGGAAGTTGGTAAGCCATTAATATCTTAGCATTTCGATCTCCTTGATTTTAGAAAAGTTATTTTAAAAAGTTATTTTAAACCTTGATGTTCTGTAAAGAAAAAGTATTGCTATCTTGAAAACAGAAGCATTTAAAAAAAATATATATATTAAGGAGTTTGTAGAGCGCACAGCTACCCCCAACGGGGGTGTCCCAGCGCTGAGGCAGACGGCAGATGACAGGCGCGGAGAAGAAAAACTAGATGCTGGTGAAGAACCAGGTTTCCAGGCAACCCGAAAAGTTAGTTCTGACTCCGATGAGCGGACGGAGAGTGCCAGGGCATTCCAAAATTTAGAGGTTCTAACCGCGAAGGCTCTGCCACCCGTCCTGGCCTTACGAAAGCGGGGAATAGCAAGGAGACCATGGTGGTTAGATCTCAGGGTCCGGTCGTGATAGTAGTGCTGGAGTCTAGCTCCTAGGTACGCCGGGCCTAGTCCCCGGAATGCTCTGAATACCAGGGTAAGGGCCTTGAATTCAATGCGTTTAATCACAGGTGACCAGTGAAGATTCCTCAGGTGGGGGGTAATCGAGTGGCGGAAAGGTATTTTACAGATCATTCTGGCAGCAGCGTTTTGTATTATCTGCAGACGCTGAGTCAGATAGGCGGGAGCACCCAGATAGAGACTGTTGGCGTAGTCCAAGTGGGATGTGATTAGAGCATGGATTACTGTTCGACGGCACCCCAGGGGAAGGAAGTGGAGGAATTTCCGCAACGCGCGAAGCTTCCCAAAGCATGAGGAGGAGACTTTCCTGATTTGGGTTTTGCAGGAGAGTTCATTGTCGAGTCTGAAACCGAGATTCCTCACTGAGTCAACAGGCTCAGGAGGAGGATTCATCTCCAGTGGCCACCAAAGCACAGGGGGCGCAGTGATTTTTGGTTAAAAAGAGTACCTCGGTTTTGTCCGAGTTAAGCTTGAGACAGTTCAATGACATCCAGGCCGAGATGTTACTCAGGCAATTCCTAAAATTGGCAAAAGCAGCTTCCGAATGCTTCTCGAAGGAGAACACCAGTTGGGTGTCATCCGCGTAGGAGACCACCCTCACCCCGCAAGATTCTACCAACGCCGCAAGAGGTGAGAGGTAGGCGTTAAAAAGGAGAGGACTCAAGGCAGAACCCTGTGGAACCCCGCAGAGCAAGGGTTTCTCGTCAGAGATGAAAGGACGAAGAAAGACTTGTTGAGACCGGTTTCCCAAAAAGGACCGAATCCAGGACAGGGCCGTACCCTGAATACCCAAGTCTCTTAACCTATCCATAAGAATGGGGTGGGCAACCGTATCGAAAGCCGCGGACAAATCGAGTAGCACAAGCATAGCTGCTTTGCCCAAATCAATACTCTTGCGGATACTCTCGGAAACTTCAAGGAGGGCAGTCTCTGTGCTGTAGCCTGCTCTGAAGCCGGACTGAGAGTCATGAAAATGATTTCTAGATTCCAGATGATTGGAGAGTTGCTCTTGGACTATTCGTTCGAGAATTTTTGCTGGTGCCGGTAAGAGGGAAATGGGTCTAAAATTTTTAAGAGCAGCAGGGTCACCATCGGGTTTTTTGAGGATCGGCAGAAGATAGGCCTGCTTCCACACTGCAGGGAAAGTTCCAGAGCACAACGAGGAATTCCAGATCTGATTCAGTGGGGCATTGATGCAAGGTGCTAGGAGTTTTTAAAAAACTGAGCCGGGCAGGGATCGCCAGGTGACCCAGATTTGCAAGTTAAAATTTTTTGCAGCGAAGCATCAAGAGAGAGAGAACGGAATGTGGTCATTGCATCATTGCTGACCGACACAGCCGTCGGCTCTGGGGTGGACTGTGGGGGGCAAAGGTGGTGTATATAGCTTGGATTTTATCCTGAAAGAAATCTGACAGTCCTGTGCACAGGGAAGCGGTAGGGAGAACTGTACTGGCAGTGGCGGCGGGCTTGGTAAACACTTGTACAATTTTAAAAGAGTTTTAGCTGAGTTCCCCGCTAAGCGGATCTTATTGGTGAATAGTCTCTCATAGTGGGGCGCTTGAGTTTGTGAAAATCTTTTAGGGCTTTTATATATGCCATCTTAGCAGCGGGGTCATAGGATAATCTCCAGAAGTGCTCCAGTTTTTGCGTGTGGCTTTTCTCAACACGGAGCTCAGGGGAGAACCAGGGGGCTGATGGTCTCTGTCTAGAAGAGGAGACAGGTCTAAGGGGGCAATAATGTCTAGGGCTGAAGATAACCAGCTATTAAAGCTTATTGAGTCTATGTCAGGGTTGCCTGACAATTGGAGGGGTGTTGTGGAGAGTGCAGGTGTCATACTATTTCTGGTGACGTTACGCCACATCCTTCTTTTTTCTAAGATTTGATGAGGTCTGGAGATACTGGAGTTCAGTTCCAAGCTGAAAGGTACTAAAAATGATCAGACCAGGTGAGCGGTAAGGGGTGCGCTGCTTTCAGATTAGGGTTATTAGTAAAAATAAGGTCCCGCGTATGGCCAGCAGAATGCGTAGGGGCATTAACCAGTTGTGTCAAGTTCAGGCCGTCAAATGTATCGACAAATTGACTAGCTTTGGTGCAGTTATCATCATCCATATGGACGCTGAAATCCCTTAGAATCGTAAAATTCGCATGCTTGAGCGAGAGGTCAGCTGCTGCATCATAAAGTTCTAGCAGGTGACTGGCAGGGGAGTTAGGGGGTCTGTAGACTAAGATCCCAGCCATTGCAAGGTCTGGGGCCTTCTTGACACAGAAAAACATGGCTTCTAGGGGCCCCATATTCTCGAGCTTCCTGTGTGAAATTTCCAAGCCCGCTCGGAGGATCACCGCCACAGCTCGCCCGGTTTTGTTACCAACCCTGTTGACCCCTAGCAGCCGGTATCCAGCCGGGATGGCTAGTGTGAGGTCAGGGTTAGAGCTGTCTTTGATCCAGGTTTCGGTGAGGAACATTAAATCTCACGAGTGTGCCTCCAGAGAGAGACAAATTTCGTCTGCGTGTCTAGGGAGGGATCTGCAGTTAATCAAGCAGGCCCTTATAGGGGGAGTGAGTCTGAGTCCGGTCAGTGGGGGCAGGGTTTAGAGATGGAACGGATATGTGTTGCAGGGAATCTGACACAGGAGAGTATTGGCAGATGTGACAGTCTGTTAATGGGAGATACCCCAAGCAGTCAAGTTTGAAGGTATGCTCACAGTCCCTGATCTTCATATTCAATAATTATGCCCTGGACCAGTGGATGCGTCCACTGGGAGAGCCACGGGCAGCATGGCTGGCGCTGGCCGCGGTCCGGACGGGCGCAGACGGGCTTGCCTCAGGCGCGCCTTCTGCGCCCGTCCGGAACGCGGCCAGCGCCAGCCATGCTGCCCGTGGCTCTCCCGGTGGACGCATCCACTGGTCCAGGGCACAATTATTGAATATGAAGATCAGGGACTGTGAGCATACCTTCAAACTTGACTGCATGGGGTCTCTCCCATTAACAGACTGCATTTTGCTTCCGCTTACGGACGGTGCTTAGCGCTGATTGGCTGACTCAGGCCAATCAGACGCTAGACGGGAGGAGCCAGTTGTTGCCCACCGGCTATTTTTTTGCACACCGTAGCGCAAACGCGGGGTTTCCCTACCAGGTACTCGTGCTCTGACAGTACCTGGAGGTTGGTAAGCCATTATTATCTTAGCATTTCGATCTCCTTGATGTTAGAAAAGTTATTTTAAAAAGTTGTTTTAAACCTTGATGTTCTGTAAAGAAAACGTATTGCTATCTTGAAAACAGAAGCATTTTGCTTCCGCTTACGGACGGTGCTTAGCGCTAATTGGCTGACTCGGGCCAATGAGAAGCTAGACAGGAGGAGCAAGTTGTTGCCCACCGGCTATTTGATGCACACCGTAGCACCGACGCGCAGTGGACGCGCGCAGCGGGTGCACCGCTGGCGCGCCAAAGGCAAGCCCGTCTGCGCCAGGCACTCTGCCCGAGTAATTAGACATAGGCTCCCATACTCGCGTAACAAGCTCTTGTCTCTTAAAGCACAATGTTCTACTTGTGTTAATCACGCCTGGTCCCCACTGGGGGTCCCTTTAACTGCAAACAATGTGCATTTAAAATAAGACTGGGAGGTTTAAGCTCAATTTCTCCTCCCCACATTTCTGAGTTCAGGTTTCTCAGCCTGAATTGTCGGTCCCTGGCCAAGCACCATGCTGAGGTGTTTGACCTACTACTAGAGGAATCCCCGGATGCGTTGTTTCTAACGGAAACCTGGCTCACACAGGACTCCGTTGCTGAATCATGGTTAGCACTATCCCAGGACTACACTATGAAGCAATTAAATAGAGTCGGCAACAGAGGGGGAGGGGGGGCATTGCGATAATCTTTAAAGAGTTCTACCACTGCAATTTTATTAAGGAGGATATTCCTGACTTTGAAAGTGCCCTCTTCAAAATTACCCTAAACCACAATCTTACAATCTCTGGTCTCCTCATTTATCGACCACCAGGGCCATCTAAAGTCTTTAGGGAAGAGCTGGTTAACAAAGTCAACATATTGGCCAGTAAATCTGCAAACTTTAAAGTTTTGGGAGACCTCAACTTACATCTGGAAGATGATCTTAAGAAGGAGATTGCCAGTTTCTTAGCAGATTTAGAGGCCTGCCAGCTGCTGCAATACGTTCCCAACGTCACTCATTCAGCAGGGCACCTGTTAGATCCGGTATTTTCCAATCTGACTTCCATAAAGGTCTCCCCTCCTCTCCCCATGGATTGGTCGGATCACTTCCTTGTCTCTTTTTCCCTGCGATGGCAAGGAAATCCATTACAGAGTTGTCCACAGCCTGCTCTAAAGCGACCCTGGCACAAATTAGATGTTAACCACTTCTCTGATCTGCTGCTAAGTCATAAACCCCAGTTACCCTCGAACATAGATGCAGCAAATATCCTCTTTCAAGGCTGGCTGACACATGCCTTGGACAGCTGCATTCCTGCTAAACTGAGCCATAAAAAAGAGCGCAGCCTAACCCCTGGTTCAATGAGTCTTTGACCAACGCAAAAAAAAATTGCAAGCAACTTGAGCGTGCTTGGAGACGCTCTTATGACCTAGAAGCGAAAACCCAATATCACGCAGCCATCAAGCTCTATCACAAACTGGCTCGGAAAGCCAGGGCAGAGTACATTGCTGCGAAAATTAAAGAGAGTAATAACCCCTCAAAAACGATTTTTACCCTACTCAAGGTTATGAAGAGTGCAATTTCGAAACCAGTATCACCCATCACCTCGACCAACCAATGTGATGAGTTGGCCGGATATTTTCTGAACAAGGTGGAGAAGATCTACAGTAATTTTCCAGCCATAAATGCCAACTTGGATTGTATGGGAGGGCAGAGGGACAGCGGAAACAATAGTGGAAGAACACTCCTCTCCTTCTCGCTACTATCCCTCACTCAGGTAGAGTCTTTCTGTATTCAAATTAAATCAGGCTCCCCAGCTGATCCTATGAAACCAGATCAACTCCGAAAAATTTCAAAAACATATTCTACCAGTATGCAGGGAGTTGATAAATCTATCCCTGACTTGGGCGTCTGTACCACTCGCATGGAAGCATGCTAAAGTAACACCACTACTAAAGAAACCGTATTTGGAGCCATCCAAGCCGGAAAACTATTGCCCTATATCTCGGCTCCCTTTCCTGGCCAAGGCTACAGAATCTCATGTGAACGCCGTCCTCATGGAGTTTGTAGAGCTCAATGAGATACTGGACTCCTCACAAAACGGCTTCAGATCACGCCACAGTACCAAATCCGCTTTGTTGGCAGTGACAGAGCAAATTCGAAGCAGTTTGGATGAAGGAAACTCCGCGGCCGTAATTCTTTTTGACCTGAGCGCCGCTTTTGATACGGTATCCCATGAGATCCTATTGCGCCGCTTGCAGGAGATAGGGATCGGGGGTGTGGCCTTGGCCTGGTTCAGATCTTTTCTGGATGGTAGAACATTCCAGGTCTCTGTACCACCCCACTGCTCGCAGGAATATGCTATCCATTACGGAGTGCCACAGGGATCAATATTGAGCCTGACGCTCTTTAATATTTACCTGCAACCCCTTGCGGTGATAGCAAAAAGCAGAGGGCTGTCATTAGTGTCTTACGCTGATGACACCCAATTGGTTATCTCTTTTTCCAAGAAATGCAAAAGCAACCTTGTTAAATTTAAGGAGGACATGCTGGCCATTGATGACTGGATGACAGCAAACTGCTTGCAGTTAAATGCCAGCAAATCTGGAATACTACTATTTGGGAGAGACAGTAATTTGTGGTCGGAGCAATGGTGGCCAGATGAGCTGAAGCCTGCACCCCTGCCTAAGGAGGCAGTGAAAAATTTGGGAATATGGATGGACAGAGGGCTAGCCTTTGAAACCCAAACAAAGGCAGTCGCGGGGATTTTTTCGGGCTTTTGTGAGGACTAAAGCCCCTTCTTGGTTTCTTTGACTCACAAACTCGTCAGACTATTATCTAGGCCACGATCTTATGCAGGCTGGACTACGATAATTCCCTATACCTAGGCGCTAATAAATCTGGTATTCAGCGCCTTCAAAGGATACAAAACGCTGCAGCACGCACTCTTTTTGCTCTCCCTAAATCTTGCTCAGTGTCAAAGCTTTTACATAAGCTACACTGGTTGCCTGTGGATAAAAGAATTCAATTTAAGACGTTGTGGTTTGCCCACAAAATTCTGACGCAGCAGGCGCTCCCTGTCTTAGCGGATATGCTAGCGCTATACTTTCCGAGACGTACCCTGCATTCAGCCGATCAGTTTTTAACCTGTACCCCCTGCCCCCCGAGTCCTACGAGCAAGAGCCAGGGGACGCTCCTATAAGGCTCTGGCGTCTGGACTCTGGAACTCTCTCCCTGTATCCATTAGAGGTATTCAGAACCATCTAGCCTTCCGAAAGGCCATAAAAACCTGGTTATTCCCGGTCTAACCTCTCTCCCTCTGCTTGTCTTTCTGCAATCGTGTACCTGGGTAGCGCTGGCACGCCCCGTCGCTGGAGCAGCCATGTGCCTATAAATCCTTTAACTTTAACTTTTAACTTTAGCCACAGTTCCAGTGGGCCAGGGAGATTCTATCCCAGTAAGGGAGAACTCCAAAATTGGCAATGGTGAAGTCCCCCCTAGCCAACAAAAAGACATGACTAGTCAGGCAACTGTCCAGCCTGAGGTGGTGGCTTCTCAGCTGGCAGAACAGGGGGTGGAAGAAGGGTGTTCACTACCAAGTGTAGTGACCCCCTACCCTAAAACAGCAGACAGGCCACCAGAACCCAAAGAAGCTTGTAAGTTAGGCACTTCACCTACTAGTGAAGGGCTAAAGGTGTGATTCTGGACACTGACAGCTGTCAGTAGCCTCTGCTGGGTGTTAGCCTTCATGGCACCACTGTCCTTGGCATGGTGGCCTAGCCCCCTGCCAAATAGCAAGTTAGGCCCCCTGACCCTATTGGTCATGGTGGGGTTGCTCAAGTTGTGGGTAACCTCTGTGGGTAAGCTGGGATTTGCCCTAGCTAAACTAGTATTTGCAGAGCTATACACCTCTGAACCCAAACTAAAAAGGTGGGGTGAAGACACTAAAGAGCTAGGAAAGGAGCATTGGGAATTTGGTCCTGAAACTGTTGAGGTACGCAGGGAACACAGAGACTCAATCCTCTCCTTGAAGAACGATTGGACTATCACTATCAAACCTGCCGATAAGGAGGGTGGGGTAGTGATTTTTAATACAGAGGATTACGAGAATAGAGTAAATAAACTATCAGGGGTGGAAGACCACTATAAAAAGAACCCTATGAGACATTTGGATTCCTTGAAAGTAGTAATATTTGACCTCCTTGAAAAAGCAAGGACCCAGAATTGGATAGTGGAAGATGAGTTCCGATTTCTGAAAAATGGTAGTGCCAACATTCCTGCAATATACAGGTTGCCAAAAATACATAAGAGTGAAAGAGACCCTCCCCTCAGACCTATTGTTAGTTGCATTGGGTCCCTATTGGAACCCCTTAGTAAGTATGTAAATACTTTTTTAAAACCACTATTTTTTAAACAGAAATCCTACATTAAAGATTCAGCACATACGATTTCTAATTTTGAGGGCACTACTTTTAATGATGTTTCACAAATCTTTGGACCCTCGATATAGAATCTTTTTATACTAATATACTGCAGGATGACACAATTGAAGTCATTAAAAAGTTCTTAGAGAAGATGATACTAGAGGAGCAAACAGGGAGTTCATTATTGACTGTGTCACCTTAGTGTTGAAAAACAATATGTTTTTATTCAAAGAAGATCTTTTTCTTCAGTGTAAAGGGACCAGCATGGGGGTGACCTGTGCCCCCAGTTTGGTGTGCCTCTATGTAGGTGAATTTGAGAAGAAACATTTTTAATGAGATAGCCCCATTTTCGGATAATATATCCAATTGGTATTGTTTTATAGATGATATCATTTTTATTTGGAATGGCTCGTATGAACAGCTTCAAGATTTCTTGGAATGGTTAAATTTAGGTGACCCCAACCTAAAATTTACTGCGCATCATAGCAATGAGAAGGTTAATTTCTTGGACCTCTCAATTAAAAATGTGAAGGGGATTCTGGAGATGGAGCTTTTCACTAAGTCAACTGACAAGAACACCCTTCTACATTATACCAGTTATTATCCAAAGGCCCAAAAAGATAACATCCCCTTCGGGCAATTCCTTCATCTTCGGAGGAATTGCTCGTCACTAGAGGATTTTTAAAAACATTCTGACACCCTAAAGATAAAACTCAAGGATTTGGGCTATCCTAATAAACTAATTAAACATGCCTTTAAAAGAGCACTTTTTTATGACCGGGGCAGCATACTGATGGATGCTGGAAAACATACAAAAAGGTAGAAAAATAAGAATGAACGGATTGTATTTGTCAGTCAATTCTCAGAGATTAGTAATAAGATCAAAAACATTGTAAATTCCAATTGGAATATTTTAACCCCTCCGCTGCTAGGCCTTTTCCCCCCTCCTGTGCTAAGCCTTTTTTTGGCTATTTGGGGTAGTTCGCGCTTAGGCCCCTGTAACTTTTTGACCACATAAGGTATCCACGCCAAATTTGCCTCCTTTTCTTCCAACATCATGGGGATTCTAAAAGTACCCAGGGTTTGTGGATTCCCCTGGAGGGGACCCAGAAATTAGCCAAAATACAGCTAATTTTTGGGTTTTTTGGGAAAAAAGTGCTGCAAATGAAAGCGTCTGGTTTTTTCCCTGCAAATGGTATCAACAAAAGGATTGTGGGGCTGAAATCACAATTTTCCCAGCTTTCAGGGACTGAAAGACTTTTGTCAGAAAACCAACATTTTTTACACAGTTTTGGCATTTTACTGGGACATAGCCTATTTTTGCTATTTTTGTGCTTTCAACCTTCTTCCAGTTAATGGTAGGAATGGGTATAAAAGCAATAAGGGATCCTGGAAAGCTATACATTTTAGAAAAGTAGACAAAACTCTAAATTCAGCAAGGGGTCATTTGTGTAGATCCTTCAAGGTTTCTTTTTAGAAACTAACAGTTGAAAATAGGAAAAATTGAAAATGAGTTGAAAAAACAGCCGTTTGTGCCAACGTTTTCACCTGTAACTTCTTCTAATTATAACACATGTTTAAAAGCAATATACCGTTACATCCGCTGGACCTTTCTGGTTGTGGGGATATATAGGACTTGTAGGTTCACCAAGAACCCGACGAACCCAGAGCCAATAACAGAGCAGCGTCTTGCAATGGTTTTTTATTATGTACCGGGTATATAGCAATTAATTTGGGAAAATATATATAGTGAAAAATCGGGATAAAAGACACCTATGTATTTCTGAAATTGGAACAAAATATAGAGTTTAGAAACAGTAGCTATTTGCACATTTCCGAAATTGTGAGTACCCATAATTGCATGAGAATTATAGGACATTTTTCAAAGTGACTTCTATTTTACACATTGTCTATCATTTGGAAGGCAGAAATGCATCGAAAGTCAATAGGTAATAACAGTTGCTCTACAACTCTATGTTACCCTAAGTCTCCCGTTAAAAATGGTACCTCACTTGTGTGGGTAGGCCTAGTGCCCGCGACAGGAAACGGCTCAAAAAGCAACGTGGACACACTTCATTTTTACAGTGAAAACTGACCCTTTTTTTGCAAAGTGCCTAGCTATAGATTTTGAACCCTAGCTCTGCGAGCACCTAGGGAAACCTAGCAAACCTATACTTTTCTTAAAACTAGACACCCAGGGGAAACCAGGATGGGGTGACTTGTCTGGCTCTCACCAGGTTCTGTTACCCAGAATCCCTTGCAAACCTCAAACTTTGTCAAAAAAAACACATTTTCCTCCCATTTCTGAGGTGGAAAGTTCCAGAATCTTCGTGGATCCACAAAATTCCACCCACCCTGCATTTCCCAAAGTCTTCCGAGAAAATTGATACCTCACTTGTGTGGGTAGGCCTAGTGGCCGCGACAGGAAACGGCCCAAAACGCAACGTGGACACACCACATTTTCACAGTGAAAACGGACCCTTTTTTGCAAAGTGCCTAGCTGTAGATTTTGAACCCTAGCTCTGCCGGCACCTAGGGAAACCTAGCAAACCTATACATTTTTGAAAACTAGACACCCAGGGGAATAGAGGATTGGGTGACTTATCTGGCTCTCACCAGGTTCTGTTACCCAGAATCCCTTGCAAACCTCAAACTTTGTAAAAAAAACCAACACATTTTCCTCCCATTTCTGTGGTGGAAAGTTCTGGAATCTGCGTGGATCCACAAAATTCCACTCACCCCGTATTCCCCTAAGTCTCCCGAGAAAAATGGTACCTCACTTGTGTGGGTAGGCCTAGTGCCCGCGACAGGAAATGGCCCAAAACGCAACGTGGACACACCACATTTTCACAGTGTACACTGACCATTTTTTTGCAAAGTGCCTAGCTGTAGATTTTGAACCCTAGCACTGCCGGCACCTAGGGAAACCTAGCGAACCTATACATTTTTGAAAACTAGACACCCAGGGGAATCCAGGATGAGGTGACTTGTCTGGCTCTCACCAGGTTCTGTTACCCAGAATCCCTTGCAAACCTCAAACTTTGCAAAAGAAAACACATTTTCCTCTCATTTCTGTGGTGGAAAGTTCTGGAATCTGCGTGGATCCACAAACTTCCACCAACCCCGCATTCCTCAAAGTCTTCCGAGAAAAATGGTACCTCACTTGTGTGGGTAGGCCTACTGCCCGCGACAGGAAACGGCCCAAAACGCAACGTGGACACACCACATTTTCATAGTGAAAACTGACCCTTTTTTTGCAAAGTGCCTAGCTGTTGATTGTGAACCCTAGCTCTGCCGGCACCTAGGGAAACCTGGCAAACCTATACATATTTGAAAACTAGAGACCCAGGGGAATCTAGGATGGGGTGACTTGTCTGGCTCTCACCAGGTTCTGTGACCCAGAATCCCTTGCAAACCTCAAACTTTGTCAAAAAACCACATATTTCTCACATTTCTGTGGTGGAAAGTTCTGGAATCTGCGTGGATCCACAAAATTCCACCCACCCCGCATTCCCCAAAGTCTTCTGTGAAAAATGGTACCTCACTTGTGTGGGTAGGCCTTGTGCCCGCGACAGGAAACGGCCCAAAACGCAACGTGGACACACCACATTTTCACAGTGAAAACTGACCCTTTTTTTGCAAAGTGCCTAGCTGTAGATTGTGAACCCTAGCTCTGCCGGCACCTAGGGAAACCTAGCAAACCTATACATTTTTGAAAACTAGACACCCAGGGGAATCCAGGATGGGGTGACTTGTCTGGCTCCCACCAGGTTCTGTTACCCAGAATCCCTTGCAAACCTCAAACTTTGTAAAAAAAAGATTTTCCTCTCATTTCTGTGATGGAAAGTTCTGGTATCTGCGTGGATCCACAAAATTTCACCCACCCGCATTGCTCAAAGTCGTCCGAGAAAAATGGTACCTCACTTGTGTGGGTAGCCCTAGTGCCCGCGACAGGAAACGGCCCAAAATGCAACTTGGACACACCACATTGTCACTGTGAAAACTGACACTTTTTTGCAAAGTGCCTAGCTGTAGATTTTGAACCCTAGCTCTGCCGGCAACTAGGGAAACCTAGCAAACCTATACATTTTTAAAACTAGACACCCAGGGGAATCCAGTATGAGGGGACTTGTCTGGCTCTCACCACGTTCTGTTACCCAGAATCCCTTGCAAACCTCAAATTTTGCCAAAAAACCACATATTCCTCACATTTCTGTGGTGGAAAGTTCTGGAATCTGCGTGAATCCACAAAATTCCACCCACCCCGCATTCCCCAAAGTCTTCTGAGAAAAATGGTACCTCACTTGTGTGGGTAGGCCTAGTGCCCGCGACAGGAATTGGCCCAAAACGCAACGTGGACACACCACATTTTCAGTGAAAACTGACCCTTTTTTTGCAAAGTGCCTAGCTGTAGATTTTTAACCCTAGCTCTGCCGTCACCCAGGGAAACCTAGCAAACCTATACATTTATTAAAACTAGACCCCCAGGGGAATCCAGGATGGGGTGACTTGTCTGGCTCTCACCAGGTTCTGTAACCCAGAATACCATGCAAACCTCAAACTTTGTAAAAAAAAACAAATTTTCCTCAAATTTCTGTGGTGGAAAGTTCTGGAATCTGAGAGGATCCACAAAATTCCACCCATCCCGCATTCCTCAAAGGCTTCCGAGAAAAATGGTACCCCACTTGTGTGGGTAGGCCTAGTGCCCGCGACAGAAAACGGCCCAAAACGCAAAGTGGACACACCACATTTTCACAGTGAAAACTGACCCTTTTTTTTGCAAAGTGCCCAGCTGTAGGTTTTGAACCCTAGCTCTGCCGGCACCTAGGGAAACCTAGCGAACCTATACATTTTTGAAAACTAGACACCCAGGGGAATCCAGGATGGGGTAACTTGTCTGGCTCTCACCAGGTTCTGTTACCCAGAATCCCTTGCAAACCTCAAACTTTGTCAAAAAACCACATATTCCTCACATTTCTGTGGTGGAAAGTTCTGGAATCTGCGTGGATCCACAAAATTCCACCCACCCCGCATTCCCCAAAGTCTTCCGAGAAAAATGGTACCTCACTTGTGTGGGTAGGCCTAGTGCCCGCAACAGGAAACGGCCCAAAACGCAACGTGGACACACCACATTTTCACAGTGAAAACTGACCCTTTTTTTGCAAAGTGCCTAGCTGTAGATTTTGAACCCTAGCTCTGCCGGCACCTAGGGAAACCTAGCAAACCTATACATTTTGAAAACTAGACACCCCGGGGAATCCAGAATGGGGTGACTTGTCTGGCTCCCACCAGGTTCTGTTACCCAGAATCCCTTGCAAACCTCAAACTTTGTAGAAAAAAACAAACACATTTTCCTCCCATTTCTCTGCTGGAAAGTTCTGGAATCTGCATAGATCCATAAAATTCCACCAACCCCACATTCCCTAAAGTCTTACGAGAAAAATTGTACCTCACTTGTGTGGGTAGGCCTAGTGCCCGCGACAGGAAACGGCCCAAAACGCAATGTGGACACACCACATTTTCACAGTGAAAACTGACCCTTTTTTTGCAAAGTGCCTAGCTGTAGATTTTGAATTCTAGCTCTGCCGGCACCTAGGGAAACCTAGCAAACCTATACATTTTTGAAAACTAGACACCCAGGGAAATCCAGGATGGGGTGACTTGTCTGGCTCTCACCAGGTTCTGTTACCCAGAACTTTCCATCACAGAAATGTGAGGAAAATGGTTTTTTTTCCCGAAGTTTGAGGTTTGCAAGGGATTTTGGGTAACAGAACCTTGTGAGAGCCAGACAAATCACCCTATCGTGGATACCCCTGGGTGTCTAGTTTTCAAAAATGTATAGGTTTCCTAGGTTTTGCTAGGTGCTGGCAGAGCTAGGGTTAAAAATCTACAGCTAGGCACTTTGCAAAAAAAGGGTCAGTTTTCACTGTGAAAATGTGGTGTGTCCATGTTGCCTTTTGGGCCGTTTCCTGTTGCGGGCACTAGGCCTACCCACACAAGTGAGGTAACATTTTTATTGGAAGACTTTGGGGAATTCGGGGTGGGAGTAATACTCCCAGAATCCAGAACTTTCCATCACAGAAATATGAGGAAAACGTGTTATTTTTTTACAAACTTTGAGGTTTGCAAGGGATTCTGGGTAACAGAACCTGGGGAGAGCCAGACAAGTCACTCCATCCTGGATTCCCCTGGGTGTCTAGTTTTCAGAAATGTATAGGTTTCCTAGGTTTCGCTAGGTGCCGGTAGAGCTAGGGTTCAAAATCTACAGCTAGGCACTTTGCGAAAAAAGGGTCCGTTTTCACTGCAAAAATGTGGTGTCCACGTTGCGTTTTGGGCCGTTTCCTGTTGGGGGCACTAGGCCTACCCACACAAGTGAGGTACCATTTTTATCGGAAGACTTTGGGGACTTCGGGGTGGGAGGAATTTTGTGGATCCACCCAGATTCCAGAACTTTCCATCACAGAAATGTGAGGAAAATGTGTTATTTTTTACAAACTTTGTGGTATGCAAGGGATTTTGGGTAATAGAACCTGGTGAGAGCCAGACAAATCACCCTATCCTGGATTCCCTGGGTGTCTAGTTTTCAAAAATGTATAGGTTTCCTAGGTTTCGCTAGGTGCTGGTAGAGCTAGGGTTCAAAATCTACAGCTAGGCACTTTGCAAAAAAAGGGTCAGTTTTCACAGTGAAAATGTGGTGTGTCCACGTTGGCTTTTGGGCCGTTTCCTGTCGCGGGCACTAGGCCTACCCACACAAGTGAGGTACCATTTCTCTCGAAAGACTTTGGGGGATGCGGGGTGGGTGGAATTTTGTGGATCCACGCAGATTCCAGAACGTTCCATCACAGAAATGTGAGGAAAATGTGTTTTTTTTTACAAAGTTTCAGGTTTGCAAGGGATTCTGGGTAACAGAACCTGGTGAGAGCCAGACAAGTCACCCATCCTGGATTCCCCTGGGTGTCTAGCTTTCAAAAATGTATAGGTACGCTAGGTTTCCCTAGGTCCCGGCAGAGCTAGGGTTCAAAATCTACAGCTAGGCACTTTGCGAAAAAAGGGTCAGTTTTCACTGCAAAAATGTGGTGTGTCCATGTTGCGTTTTGGGCCTTTCCTGTCGCGGGCACTAGGCACACACACACAAGTGAGGTACCATTTTTATCAGAAGACTTTGGGGAATTCGGGGTGGGAGGAATCTTGTGGATCCACTCAGATTCCAGAACTTCCCATCACAGAAATGTGAGGAAAATGTGGTATTTTTTTTTACAAACTTTGAGGTTTGCAAGGGATTTTGGGTAATAGAACCTGGTGAGAGCCAGACAAATCACCCTATCCTGGATTCCCCTGGGTGTCTAGTTTTCAAAAATGTATAGGTTTTCTAGGTTTCGCTAGGTGCTGGCAGAGCTAGGGTTCAAAATCTACAGCTAGGCACTTTGCAAAAAAAGGGTCAGTTTTCACTGTGAAAATGTGGTGTGTCCACGTTGCGTTTTGGGCCATTTCCTGTGGCGGGCACTAGGCCTACCCACACAAGTGAGGTACCATTTTTATCAGAAGACTTTGGGGAATGCGCGGTGTGTGGAATTTCGTGGATCCACGCAGATCCCAGAACTTTCCATCACAGAAACGTGAGCAAAATGTGTTTTTTTTTAAACTAAGTTTGAGGTTTGCAAGGGATTCTGGGTAACAGAACCTGGTGAGAAGCACACAAGTCACCCCATCCTGGATTCCCCTTGGTGTCTAGTTTTCAAAAATGTACAGGTTTGCTAGGTTTCCCTAGGGGTCGGCTGCGCTAGGGCCCACAATCCACAGGTAGGCACATTGCTAAAAACAAGTCCGTGCCTAGTGGGCTTTCTGCCGCCCTGGGGGGAATCGGGGTGGGGGGAGGGGGGGTTTGCCCCGATATGCCCCCAAGGGGGGCAGAAAAACTGTGGCTATTTGTTTGGGGGGTGGGGGCATTGGTATGCCCATTCTGGGCAGCCCCCACCCCCACGCATAATAATAAGCCAGTGTAATCTCTGGCGCCTAGTGGGCTCTCTGACTACTGCCCCCATCTATCTCCTGGGGGGGGGGCAGAAATAATGTGGCATTTTTGGGGGGTGTTGGGGGCATTGGCATGCCCATTCTGGGCAGCCTCCACCCCGAACTTTGACGGAATTAAAGCTCTGGTGCCTAGGGGGCTTTCTGCCCCCGGGGGGGCAGATAAAGGGCTAATGCCCCATATGCCTCCCAGGGGGGGCAGAAAGACTGTAGAATTTGTTTGGGGGGGATGGGGGCATTGGCATGCCAATTCTGGGCAGCCCCCACACCTAAGTATATATTGTAATGACGACAGCGAGCAATGCGCGCGATCGTCATTACAATGAAAACACAACTCATACTTTGGGAGGTTGGGGAAGCTCTTCCCCACCACCCAAAGCAAAAAACAAAATGGGAAATCCCTCTGCTGTTTACAGCAGAGGGATTTTTTTAAAGTGTGCTCATGACGGAATGGTTCCGTCATGAGCACATTGGCAGTTATGCTCATGACGGAACCATTCCGTCATGAGCATAGAAGGGGTTAAACGACGATGAAGTAAATAAATTAGAGAGGCCTGTTTGCGTTTAAACGGAATAACAAGAATGCTTTGGTTCATACCTATAGAGAGAAAAAATCTCCCTGGCAGAATACCATTTTAGGAATTAAGGCTGTAGGAAACCTTAAATGTGGTGGGTGCGCTATTTGTGCACCCTGTATAGTAGAAAAAACTATCACATATAATGGTTATACATTGACTGTAAAAGACTTGAACAACTGTAGGAGTAGTAACGTTGTGTACTTGCTTATGTGTCCCTGTGATTTGGGATATGTGGGCGAGACTGCAAGCGAACTAAGGGTTCGCCTACTGGAGCATAAATCACCACTTAAGAACAATAAAGGGAATGTCCCTTTGGTAGAACATTTCAAGAAAGCTGGACATTCCTTTATGGAATTCCGGTGGTTTATCCTAGAGAAAATCACTACAACTAGAAGAGGTGGCAACCTTGAATTAAAACGTAAAAACAGAGAGAGCAATGGTACATCTCCACCCTAGACACTGTAAGAAAAGGTTTGAACACCAAAGAAGATTGGATGAAATTGATTAAATAACTTATCAATAGAACAGGAGAATGGGATGATATTAATAAACATTTATAGGGTTTATATGAAGCATATTGTTAGTTCTGTCCCCAAACAAATTTCTTCACATTTGTGATGAGTTCAGCATCAATTTGATATAATTTTGAGGTAAATCTATTTTGTTTTAAGAAAGAGTTTACATTCAAGATTATAAGAATAATTTGAGCCATTACGTGAGTAGGGTCATCGCGAGTTATTAACATTATCCGCAATAAGAGTCAATTTAAATATCATGTCCCATACGTTTCTTTATGAAACATGTTTTTAACTACAAAATAATTTTACCAGGATCATCGCTAGTCTATATTTCTATCCGCGATGAGAGTCAATTTATATATTATGTCTCTCTCGTTTCTTTAGGAAACATGATTTTAATTTCAAAATTAAGGGGCCCATTACGATGGCGGGCGGAAGCACAACCGCCGTGCTGGCGGATGCAAAAACCACCAGTTACCGCCGGCACGCAGCAGTCCACACGCCCGCCCAATTACGATGCGAAAAGTAGGCCAAACACCGCCGGCAAGCCAGCAACACCGTCCGCCATCAAAGTGCGCCCGCACACGTAGCGGCGCAGCACAACTGACACACACCGTCCGACGAAACACGTCCCGCCCGGCGCATAAATTACGATGCCGCAAACAAACGGCTCCCACGGCAAAGAGACACCGCACGTGAAAGAGAGGCGGAAACACGGACGCAGAGCACGGACAACGAAGAAGCGGCACCCCGGGCATGAATCCAGCACTGCAGGCCCTTCCCATGCTTCTGCTGATGCACCACCAAGGACGCAACGTACCGCGGAGACGCAGGTAGGCACACACACAACAAGTGCACGCAAACAGCGCACACAGTGCAAGGGCGGATAAAGCGGACAACCCCCCACCAGCGCGTGCACACTACACATCCACCATTGCATCCACATATGACACACAGGCCAAATCCTAACATCGCAGAACACATGTGTACACACCACCTGGGACTAGGAACCAACCACCCCGTCACGGCCCCAAAGCGCCGATGACGCCGCCACACATGCGCACAACGCAGAGGCCAACCGCAGCGCCATGCATGCGTCGCACACAGACACAGGGACACAACCAAGCAGCACACACATCAGCCCCACCCCGAACGCACATGACACGTGACAGGCCGGCCACAGACATGTCCCCAACGCCCAATTCACGGACAACACCCAACGCAACACAACCGACGCACACATGTCAGTGAAGTCACGCAACAGCAGGACACACCCCAGTGTAACAAACATGGCGAAGCACACAGCGGCGGCAACACCAACTAGGAGAAGCAGGGCCCCTTCGGGAAGAGGAACGCCAGTACCACACTGAAAAACCCATACCACCCTGCACATATGAACAAGACACATGAAACGGAACACCAAAGAGCCCGGGGACCGACAACAGGTGGCCCAAGAATTACATCCACACACAAGGCCCAACGCAGAGCGGAAAGGCAGCCTGCCGCCCACACAAGGGAGAGCAGACAGCACTGAATGACCTTCCATTCCAACTCCGAAACCACAGCCCTACGACAGAAGCCGGTGAATACAGCCATTGTCCAAGAATAGACCAACACAGGCATGCCGAGGAGACCGACCACACGGCAGATAGCGCATATCACAGAAGCACACAACGGACGGGGAAGAAAGAAGAAAACACTCCCCCATGTCGGCCACATGCAAGTTAATTGGAAGGAGTCACACAGCACCGACCTTGAACTGTCTGAGAAGCATGTGGGAAGAGGGCCCGTGTCCTCCAAACAAGCCAACAGAACACAAGTCCTGTCTCCCCACGACTACACAGAGCTCACAGCAACCCCGGAGCGTGCACATTGCAGACTGCACACACAGCCGGAGCACGCCACCTCTACGAACCGCTGCGAAATGGCAACCGCAACACACCTACCCAACTACGCCGAAGAGCTCAAGCTGTACCAAACCAGCACGATACATACATTGGGATGCGATCTCCTGTCCCTGCTGAACGTAAGTTACCGACTGACTTACCGCATCACATTGTTCAGCTGCGTCATGCCCGTCTTCTACTGTCGGAGGTGTCCCTACCAGCATCCCGTCGAGATATGCCTCTCCAACCCGGCATGTCTGAAGGCGGACCTGCTACCACTACTCCTCCCTCTGGACGCACACGACAGGGCCTGCTCTGCCTATGGGGGCATGGCGTATGTGGCCAACATCGCACGCGCACTGAAATGGAACCACTGTGCCTCCACACGACGGATCATCGAGAACAGCTACATCGAATGTCACCCAGCATGCCCCATCATGGTCCTCCAAGGGACAACCTACGAACAACACCTTGACAGCCACCATCCGCTTCATTGGCTGGCAAACATGTACACCACCAATGACATGGAAGCCCTGCTGGACGGCATCGCATACCTGTCAACCTGTAAATACGTCGGACCACAACGCAGGTTCCCCGAGTGACCTATGAAGTCCAACCCCGCACCCATGCTCAGCTTCCGCACGGACTGGCCAGTCACCACCACAACAGCCATACCAAACGACCGGCAACTGTAACCACACCATCAACGACATCGCCATGACATCGGATATGACCGGGACATGCACACTGTTCCCCATCACATCCAGGAACACCGCATGCATCGTGGGAGGCAGTGGCATGGGCTCTGTGCATCGCACCCACATGGACGGAACTGCACGAACAACCAGGACACGACATGGATCCAGCGCACATGGACACACACACCGCTCAGTGGACATGAATAGGTCGCCTGGAGTCTGTGGGTGCTGCACCCCTCCCACCCCCGCCCCGGGAATCCCATACCAGGACCTTTGCATGGACGACAAGTGCATACAACAACAACACGACCCCAGTGACTGTGACATGTCCAGTAACCACCACAGTGCAACAACAAGTGGCACGCCGCTGCATGCACGCAAGCACATGCCCTGATGTCATCTCACATGCACGCGTGCATGAGGAACAACTGCAGCAAACCTGTCACATGGAACTGAGATGGACTGTGCCCATGATGCCGAGCGGTCTGGTAGGCTACATGTATACCGTCTGTGTCAAAGTCCGCAGCTCCGCAGCCATACGTAAATGTACATTAGCACAGCCTTGGCCAAGCAGATGTAACCCCACACCCTATCCCATTTGTAATCATGCTCAGTATATCCTCAACATGTATCCCGCTGCCAGTAGTGTCCACTATACTGCATCACAGAGGACAGAAGACTCAATATAATGTTTGAAACCAGAACTGTCTCCGCTGACTCATTTCACAAGTACGAATGAGAGAGGATGAGAGTATGTGAAGTACACGGCAGTCGTGACATGACCATGTAGTCCACTGGTATTGGATGTCAACGCAAATGAGTAGCACTACTGTGGAAGACACACATGTGTCGTGTGAAGTCGTATGGACGCAGTGCTCAGGTGGGTGGGTGCGACGGGTAGATGCGCACATGCCAAGTTGGAGCACGCCGTGTTGGGAGGGGTCATGAACAGTACACCACCGCTTCCCTGGGCATTGTGAGAGGACACCTGTCGGGGGGAGTGAACACGTGTGTGCACAGCAGCCGGGCACACGTACAAAGCGGTACCAGGCGCACCTCAGCCCACCCTCTGTGGACAAGCTGGATCCTGTTGTGCGCCCGCCATGCCCCTTGACAAGGCACACACAGCCCCAGTCGACCAGGTGTAACCCCAACATAGTCAATCCACACAGGCGATACAGGGCACGGGATGGCAGTGGAGCATGGTGTGTGAGAGGTCTCCTCGCGCTCCTCCTGGTCATATCACGCAGGCAATAGAACCTCAACGTCCAGCATGGCAAAAAGTCAAATGGAAGTGTAGGGGGACGCACCACAGCACGAGCAGCACTGACGTCACGGGAGGTGGCTCGCACCATCCCATCCATTGCCCATCATACCAACCACGCCACATGCCATTGCGACTAAGTGCAAGCGCGTGCGCCACCACCCCTGAGCCCTCCCCAGAGAGGCCAAAGAGTGAATGTGTGGGCCATCAGCCACAGACGGACGCGGCCTGGCCGCAAGGGCAGCCACAGCCACTGGGTGTCGCAGGTGGCGGATCCGGAAGGCGAAGACTGTGATGCATAGTCCATGCAGGCCGGGTCTCCATTTGGGGCACCACGCAGGTGGACGGCGTCCCGCCACACATCATACCCTGAGACAGCCCACTCGTGCAACTGGACCCACACATGCACTCCTTGCCCTCTCTGGTGCGAGCTTGGGGCTGCCTGTGCAAGCGCTAGCCTCGCAGGTGAGCATGCATATTGGGGGGCGAGGGGAGGACATGAGGGCTGGGGCGAAGATGACTGTATCACTGTCAGTGAGTACAAGGGATGACCCAGATGTGGAAAGGAAGAGACGTGTCCCGTGTGTACTGCAACTAGTCGCCAATCCAACTACCCCCCATGTCCGGAATGTAAGCCCGCACCTAGGCCCGCCCATCCGCCACATCGAACATACCACCAGCACGACAACCTTCCCATTCGAAACACTGACTGGGGGTGGCGACCAGTGAACAATCATGTGTAGCCTACCCACGCGTACATGTGGGCCCTCCATGATCCATGTCACCTGCGGCAAAGACATGACATGCGCAATGAGGGAAGTGAGGAGAGCTGTCCGCCCCACGCGCAGAAGGTGCATCAGCTCCACAGACCCAGCAGCGAGTCCAGCAGGGGTCACATGTGCAGGGGCAGCTGTGCCTGGTGTGAAGGCACATGCATATGGACAGCACATCGACCAATGTGTAGTCTGCCCACATCCACAGTCCATCATCATGCGGACATAGGAATTGAACACAGGGCAACACATCTTAGCTGGTGCACCCACCGTGACCAACAATGCGCAATCATCGACGTACCCGCCCTGTGCATGGCCCCCCACCCAACGGAGGCACATCCAGTGCCACCATCCCACACACACAAGCCTTCCACGGAACATGCTGTGTCCAATGGTCAGTACAGAGTCAGCGCCCATCTGGTGGATCCTGAACAGGAGACACATGCACACACATGCCAGCTCCCACTATGTACGACTGCCACCTGGCACGTGCAATGTAACCTCTCACCTGTGACGTGTGACTGCAAGCACACAGCCGTCTTGGCATGGGGCTGTCAATGTGGACACCAGTCAATGTTTCGGGAGCTGTGATCCGTACAGTGCTGTACATAGGGTGCAGTGCTGACACCTACTACTGTCTCATATCCCCTCGTGCCACAGGTCCCACTTGTATTGGCCGCTCAGCCCGTGCCCACATCGTCGTCGTCGTGTGCCATACTCATCCAGCCTCGGAAGCAGTACCATGCTCAGCAGACACTCATGTTGCCGTGGCGTTGCCGCTTGACGAATATGCAGTCAGTCCCCATCAGCACGCCCCGCAAGTCATTGGGGCCTAGATCCCCATGTGCATGCACATGGCAGTGGTATGTCTCACTTGCCATTGCCATTGTTGGGAGACCTGTGTAAGTGTATTGTGGCCGTGCCGTCCCAGCTTGACAGCTGGGCTGTGGCCCATGTGCTTGCTCAGTCATGTCAGTGATGTGTATGCGAAATTGCTATGTGCCGTGTTGCTTTGACATGTGTCCTCTGCCATTTAACCCAGGCGGAGACCGAACATTGACCGCCCATACCAATTGCTGGCGGACATGGACGATACAGAGGTAATCAGGAAGTTCCGGCTGGACAGGCCAACTCTGCATCGACTGTGTGCCATGTTAGAGCCCCATCTCCGTCCCCGCAGGGTGTATCCGACTGCTGTCACCCCCACGGCTAAGGTGATGGCCGCCATGCATTTCTTCGCCACTGGGTCATTCCAGCACACAGTGGGCAGTGGAGGAGGGATGTCCCAGCCCATGTTCAGCAAGGTGCTGAGGGATGTACTGGCAGCCATGATGCTGTACCGGAACAGGTACATCAGATTCCCCAGGGCTCGTGAATTGGCGGCAGTGAAGGGTGCATTCTATGCCCTTGGCAGAATCCCACACGTCGTGGGAGCCATTGACTGCACTCATGTTGGCCTTGTTCCACCACAGGCCACTGAGCACCTGTACCGCAACAGGAAGCACACGCACTCCCTGAATGTGCAAGTGGTGTGCCTTGCGGACATGGTGATCACCCACGTGTGTGCCAAGTTTCCAGGCTCGGCCCATGACGCACACATAATGCGCAACAGCATCTTGCCACGACTGATGGCCAATCTGCAACAGGATCGTGGCTGTATTGTCGGTGAGTATGTGGAGTGGTGTAGCGTGCTGGTTGTGCGATGCTGTCCCCTGTCCAGTTGGAATAGCAACGGTTCTCTGTGTCCCTCACACCCAGGTGACTCTGCGTATCCGAATGGGGCATGGCTGCTCAGTCCATTGAGGAATCCTCGCACCCCAGCAGACGATCGATACAATGAGGCACATGGGAGGACCAGACGTGTGGTCGAGCGTACCTTTGGCCTCCTCAAGTCCAGGTTCAGGTGCCTGGACCGCACCGAGGGTGCACTGGCGTACTCCCCACAGAAGGTGTGCCAGATAGTGGTGGCGTGCTGCATGCTGCACAATCTGGCCATTCGGAAGCAGATCCCCCTCATTGTGGATGACGGAGATCAACCAGGGCCCCAGCCCGCAGACCAGGACAGCTCGAGTGAGGTGGACAGCGGAGAGGAGGAAGCTGGGAATGTGCGCCAGCAGCTCATCGCCCGCTACTTCACTTGACGGTGAGTGTCCATGTACGACGGATGATGTGTCTGTATCTATGCAGGTGTGTGTGCTGTGTCAGGGTGGCCGTATGTTCACTGCGTGCAGTGTGTCAACGCTCCATGGCCAGGGTAGTATGCCACTGTTGGTGACTGTGGCATTGTGCCCTATTGCTCTGTGCGATGTGTGTACATTGCTTGTAGTTGTTGACATGTACTGTGTGATGGGTGTGTGACACACTCATTGAATGTGCTCCTGTTCTGTCTCCCACCCCTAGGTCCCTACAGGCCCTCCGGATTCCATTGCCATGCCACGCATCAGGTGCCTTTCCGCCCAAGGTGGCCGTTGTATTCCGTACAATAAAGACACAGGGCACAAACAGCAGTTAGTGAAAAAGGTGCATTTATTACAAACTGTGACATGTGAGTGTGTGTAAGGTGATGACAAAAGTGGTGCGTGCAGTGACAATGAGCTGTCGGTCATGGCTGCGTGATGATCAGGGTGTACCCACTGGTTCTATGTCCATAGTCCAACACACACATGCCATCCAGATGGCTGTGTGGAGTGGGATCGTAGAGCAAGTCAATGCAGTGGCTGGTCAAGGAAGGCTGGCGGAAGGCTGGCTGGCTGCCTCACTTGCGACT
The DNA here is from genome assembly GCA_963921515.1 of Calotriton arnoldi. Taxonomy (NCBI): domain Eukaryota; kingdom Metazoa; phylum Chordata; class Amphibia; order Caudata; family Salamandridae; genus Calotriton; species Calotriton arnoldi. The sequence goes on from CAWUFW010000174.1 coordinate 4,589,748, forward strand.
GGAGCGTGCGAAGTCCTCCCGGGAGATCTGTTTCCTCTTCGGACGGCCCCTTCCACGTTTGGGAGGGGGGTGTGTGGTGGCGACCTGCTGGTGGTGGGTGAGGTGTGCTCACTGGCTGTGGACGCAGGGGAAGTGGACACTGCTGCCCGAGCCTGCGCCCTAGCAGGTGGTGGCGGAGGTGGTGTTGCTGGCCTTGCCTGTGACCCCACCGCCACCACCAGCTGGCCCATGAGGTCCACGAGTTGGTCCATACGGGACACGAATTGGCCCATATGGGCGTCCATGGACCTCAGCACCCCCAGCACCTCCCGCGTGTCAGTGGCAGACCTGGCCCATTGTCCTTGGGCCTCTTCATAGGCCCCAAGGACTCTGGCCATTTGAGGCAGGGCATGGCTCCCAGGGGAGGCTGGCGTTTCCCTGACCCTGCTCCTCCTACCAGTCCTGCTGCCACCGGCCTGCCCACTAGCCACATTGCTCACCACGGTCCTCGCTGTGGCTCCCAGGGTGGATCCAGTCGGCCGGGCCACCACCTGCGCTGGGGCTGGTGCCAGCGAAGACGTGGTGGTGGTGGAGGCGGTGGTGGTCGGTGCGGTGATGGTGGCGGTTGCGGCAGTGGTAGTGGCCGCAATGACCGTGGGTGTGGCCGCAACGACAGTGGCAGCAGGGGACTGGGACTGTTCAGCATCCCTGGATGATGGGTTGGTGGGTAGGAGGGGTCCTGGGGAGCGGCTGGGCCCTGCCACGCCAGATGGGCCAGCTTGGAGGTCCGTGTCCGAAGAGGTGGACAGATCCTCCAGATCCGTGTGTCCTCGTTGGGGGCTTGTAGGCTGGCTGTGCTGGCTGCTGTCTCCATCCCCAGCGTCCAGCAGTTCGTCACCTGTGGAGAGAATGAGATTTGTTATTGTGTTGCACCTGGCGAAGTATGTATTAGTCGTCTGACATTGGCAGTTCGTGCAATCTCGTACATGGGTTTCCCGGAGGCGAGTGTGTGGCTGTGGCATCTGTAGGTGTGTGTGCTAGGCAATGGGACTGTGTGCTGTGCACATGTGGCATGGGACGGATTGGCCATGCCGATGGGTGTGTTGCTTTGCCCCTACTCATTGTGACTCTGGTGTATGCGGGCTCCTGGCCCATCCTGGGTCTGGTTTGTACTTTGCTTTTGGAGTTCAAATGGAACGCTTAGGAACGCATATGGCAACATGGGGGCCATGCCCCAGATTCGCATTTGGGAGGGAATATGCTTTTGGTGTTCAAATGGAACGCTTAGGAACGCATATGGCAACATGGGGGCCATGCCCCAGATTCGCATTTGGGAGGGAATATGCTTTTGGTGTTCAAATGGAACGCTTAGGAACGCATATGGCAACATGGGGGCCATGCCCCAGATTCGCATTTGGGAGGGAATATGCTTTTGGGGTTCAAATGGAACGCTTAGGAACGCATATGGCAACATGGGGGCCATGCCCCAGATTCGCATTTGGGAGGGTATATGCTTTTGGGGTTCAAATGGAACGCTTAGGAACGCATATGGCAACATGGGGGCCATGCCCCAGATTCGCATTTGGGAGGGAATATGCTTTTGGGGTTCAAATGGAACGCTTAGGAACGCATATGGCAACATGGGGGCCATGCCCCAGATTCGCATTTGGGAGGGTATATGCTTTTGGGGTTCAAATGGAACGCTTAGGAACGCATATGGCAACATGGGGGCCATGCCCCAGATTCGCATTTGGGAGGGTATATGCTTTTGGGGTACATGCTGTGAGCCATGGGTGCCGAACGTGACATGTGTTGTGGCAGCATGACAGTGCATGGTCTGAGGTGTGTGCATGCCTGACATGCCCTGCATATATGCTGTCTGTTGTGGTTACTGGACATGGCATTGGACGCATCGTTATGAGTGAGTGATAGTTGTGTGCCAGCCAACGTATTGCAGTTGTCCCATCTCCTTGGTGTGCGTGCTGCCCTGTGCCATGTGCATCACTGCAGTGCTCGGGGGGTGTGGCCCATGTTGTGTGTTGTTGCTCACAGTGTGTCGTGCGCTTAATTGACTTCTGGCACATGGTTGGTCATGGGCATGTGTCTTAGCGTGACTGCTGTATGTGTGGCAGCTGTGCGGATGACATGCCTTTCATGAGACTGGGGCTGACGGATGGGATGGATGGTATGTTGTATGTGCATGGTGTGTCTGTGTGTTTGATGGGTTCAGTGGTGTTCGTGTGCATTTCTGTTGTTCCGCTCTGTTGCGTCTAGTGTTATTTGTCTTACATAGGCGTAGTTGTGGGGTGTGTGGTTGACAGGCAGTAGGGGCTACATGGACAGGACTTCAATGGTGTTTCGGTTGTGTGTGATGAGTTGCACAGTGGCTGCCGTGTGGGACTATATTCAGTGTGGCTTGTGCATGCAGACGTGGCTCCTTGGGTGTTGCTATGTCTGTGATGGGTCATGTGGGGTGTGAGTCTGCTGTTCATGTCCGTGTGCACATTGTTCACTTGTTCGTGACGGTGGGCGGTGCTGCGTGTTCGTGTGCTACGTGACATGTCCCATGTGTTGGTGGTGTTATGGTCCTCATGCCTCCAGTAATCCAGCCCTGTCCAGTTTCCCACCTGCAAGTTGTTCGTGCGTGCACTGTACTGGATGCCACATGGCTCTTAGCGGGGGTGCTCCATGTTGCAGGTCTGTGGGGGTGGGGGGTGTAGTGGGTCGTGGGGGTGGCTGTACACCCACTGACACCGATTGCTGTGGACCGTGATGTCTGCCTTTCGGCTGTCGTTGTGCACTGCGGTGGCTGACACGTGGGTGTGGGGTGTGGGGGATGCTCCTCCTTGCTGTGCTGTGGGACTGGGGCCTGGTATGTGTTGTACTTGGGCTGTCCACCGTCCCACCCACTGCACTTTGTGTTCCTGCCACTTACCTGTTACTTGTCGGTTGGTGCAGCTGTGCCTGACACATGGGTGTGGGGAGTGCTCCACCTTGCTGGTCTGTGGGAGTGGGGGCCTGGTGGGTGTTGTACTTCAGCTGTCCCCCTCCGACCCACTGCACTTTGTGTTCCTGCCACTTACCTGTTACTTGTCAGTTGGTGCAGCTGTGGCGGACACATGGGTGTGGTGGGTGCTCGTTGTGGCGCTTCTGGCATATTTGGGGACCTGTTGGTGGTTACGTGGCTGGCTTAGTGTACACATGTCCCCACGCATCTTACAGTTGTTCGGTTTGGCCTGTGTGTGGTAGTGTCTGTTGCATGTGCGTGTGATGTGTTGTGTATTGTGTGCTGGACATGGGGGTGTTTGTCCCTGGGAGCTGTGGCATGGTGGTTGCGCATGTGTGTACATAGCGGTGTGCTGGTATACATTAGTTTGTACTTACCAGCCTCCACTCCCCCTGCTAATCCGGCGAGGATCTCCGGATGTATTACGACTCGCACCTTCTCCTCCCACGCTTTGAAGGTCTTAAAGAGCGCGGGATTCCCTCCGCCAGTGACGGCAGCCAGCTCTCTGTTTTTGCCCTCCTTCTTCTTGACCAGGCTCTTTACGTCATTCCAACGTTTGTTTATCTCGGTTCTGTTCCTGGGCAGGGTCCCGACTGCATTGACCTGGTCTACGATCCGGGTCCACATTCTGTTTCTGGTGGCTAGTGGTGTGTGCTGGACCATGTTCCCATAGATTTGTGGGTACACCTTGATGATCTCGTCGACCATGACCGTCAGCTCCATGGGCGTGAACTTGGGCATCCTTTGTGGTGCCATGGTGTTTGTGGTGCTGGTGCGGTGTGTGTTGTGTAATGTGCAGGGGGTTTGTGGTGCCGGTGTTTGGTGGTGGTGGTGGTGGTGGTGGTGGTGGTGTTTGGTGGTGGTGGTGGTGGTAGTGATGTGTGCGTTTCTGTGGTGTGCTGCTGTCCTTGCTGTGTCACTGTGTCCTCTCCTCTCCTCTCTGGTTTGCAATGTAGCAAGGGGTTGTGGTCTGTGGGAGTGCTGCTTTTGTACTCACCTATGTGGGTGTGTCCTCATGGTCTGTTGTTTTCAGGTGTGTTGTGTCTGGGGTTCTGGCCTTTGTATTTTTTGTTTGTCCGGGGGGGTGTTTTCGGGATGTGTACTGTGCTTGTGTATTTGTGCGTGCCTTGCTGTGTGGACTTGTTGGCCATGTTGTGTGCTATTGGTTTTGTGTGCGGATGGTTTCTGTGCAGGTACGTGGGCGCCATGGCTTCTGCCGTGTCGATTCTTATCGGCGTTGTTTGCGCTGGCGGGCGGTATATTTGTTGTTTTTCCGCGCTCATGGCGGTGCGATCGTAATTTCACGTGCGGTGTGTCGGCCGTGAGGGCGGGCGGTTTTGTGTTGTCGTGCGTGTTTCCGTCCGTGGCGGGCGGTTTGACTCCGACTCGGACGATGGCGGGCGGTATTTTGTATGATTTTTCCGCCGATGGCGGTTTTCAGTTTGTGTACTCATAATGGCGTGGTCGGTGTTCAGGCGGTGTGTGCGGGCGGAATTTTGCCGCTTCCATGCCTGGCGGATTTTTTTACGCCGGGTATCGTAATGTGCCCCTAAGTTTCCATTTTTTAGAAGGGACTTTATGTATGCACTTTAAACGCCCAATATGGCGCAGGGTAGTTGCCAACAGAACCCGGATACACGTGCTCACGAATTGCCTGCATGGATTAGCTTATCACATGACCTTCTTGACGTGAACACGTCTTACGTGAGTTTAATCTCCACTTATATCAAGATGGAGTCCAACCATATGAGTTTGGTCGGAATTTGTTTGCAGCTAAAACGGACGGAAGCGGTAATCGTACGACGCCAAAGTAAGTAACCAGGGGTGAATGGCCTTAATATTAAAGCCTCGGTGCGGTAACAAATAGCCGAAGAAGGCTGCTTTGATCTGTTAACAAGCTCGTCTTGGTGGTTGGGCGGTTTAGAAATATATCGGCTTTACTTACCGCTAGAACTCGCCATGGGAGTATGCTAAATGGGAGCTTGTTAAATGGGATTTTTAACCCCGGCATTGAATATATTTATCTTAGAGACAATTCAGTTTTTGGAACCTCTGTCAGAATCTTCTATATCTGGCTCACTCTTTTTTTTTTTTTATTCTCTTTATTAAACAAGAAAAACATGCTTCAGATAACATCATACAAAAACGTATGTTTGGTGGACTGACATGTATAACAAATATCATATATTTCACAGTGTGTAGTTCCCAACGACACCTGCTACGACCAGTACGATCCAAGGGGCAACCAGCTGCATAGTCTCTTTAGGAGTCCTTGAGACGCTCCCCAAGGCACTGTCCATTAACTCCTATACTTTGCCCATGCACCCCATATCTTTTCCCATTTGCCTGGGCAGCCCCGGCTCTGGTATATCGATTGTTCCGACCGGTGGCACCAGTCCAGGTCTCTTTTCCAGGATTCCAGTGATGGGGCCTCCCTTGCCCCCCCATGCCCGAGCAATGTTTCTCTTGGCTACCCCCCCCCACCAAGGCCAGCCAGGTCCTGGCCCACTGTGGCCAGAAATCTCTCCCGTTACTCCCAGGATGTGCCATATCGGCTCTGTCGGGACCTGCGCCCCCACAACTGTTGTCATCACTCGGGCCAAGCCCTCCCAGAATATTTTAATTTTGGGGCAGTACCATAATATGTGAAAGAATGACCCTTTTATTGTCACAACCCCTCGCGCACTCTTCGGACACACAATTACCAATACGGAATTGCACCATTCATGAAGCATAGGATCTATGTAGAATGCGGAGCTGAATAAGCCTAAAACGTGCCCTAATAGCTATTTCTCTGGGGCTCTGTAGGGCTTCAGTCCAGTCGTCGTCCTCGAGCAGGCCCACATCTGACTCCCAGGCCTCCCTTAAGGGTCCCATGCAGTCCGGGGAGTTATTCACAAGCTTTCTATATGTGAGGGATATGGCTTTGTCGATCACCGGGTCCAAGTGGAGTCTATCCTCGAGTGGTGCATATTCCGGTATCAGATCCCCGTCCTTCAAGTGACAATGAAGAGCATGTCTTAACTGCCGGTATCTAAGATACTCTCCCCCCCAATTTGGAATTCCTCCCGCAGAGTATCGAATTCAATCATCTTCCCTCCCTTCCAGACGTCTCCCATCAGGTCAATCCCTATAAGGCTTCATTTCCGGAAGCCCTCAAGTCGCTTCACTTCCCCCAAATAATCTCCCTCCCACAGTGGTGTCTGCTCCGTGAGTTTAGCCTCCCAATCAGTCATTTTAGTTGCCTTATGCCATGCATCAACCACTGTCCGTGTGTGTATCGGGAGGAGCGCGCTGCCTCTCCTCTTCCGGTATAACTCAGCCAGATAGCTACCCTTGCCCACTGCCAATCGATCTACCCGATATCCCGGCTCCTCGAGTGGTGAAAAGGCCCATCCATTGATATTAATAAGTTGAGAGGCCCAATAATATTTCTTAATATCTGGAACGGCCAACCCCCCTTTGTAAACCTCTTTCTGCAGTTTCTTGAGTGCGATCCTAGGACTGCCACCCCCCCCCCCACAGCAAAGTTCGCTGCTCGGACTCGACAGCCCGAAAAATTGTCTCGGTATCTGATATGGGGTATTCTGTATTACATATAATAAACGTGGGAGGGCCATCATTTTGAATAAAACTGCTCTGCCAATAAGGGAGACGTGTAATCGCCTCCAATGGTCCGCGTCGTCCCTCAGTATGTCTAACTGTGCATGAACATTTAACTGTATGAACTCCGCCTCTGACTTTGTTATCCATATGCCCAGGTACTTAAACGTTTCTTTCCGAATCAACTCCGTACACGCCGACCTTTTTCGTTGCAACGGCAAGCGATGTAACTGCATGCGTTTTAACGGTTGCGTTGTAAAGGCTGCTTCCCAGGGAAAACACCAGAGATTCATCCCAGTTTATGCAGTACCCCGAGTACGTACCGAACGTCTGTATTATATGGATGAGCCTGTGGAGTGTTTGTCGAGGTCTGTGGGCATAGAGTAAGATGTCGTCCCCATATAGGGATATGCGCTCCTCCCAATCCCCACCTAGATCAATGCCTCTCACCAGCGGGTCTCTTCGTATCCAGGCAGCCAACCGTTCAAGTGCCAATGCAAAAAGCATTGGCGATAGCGGGCAGCCCTGCCGTGTGCCCCTATGAAGTTTGAAAGCTCTGGATATGGTCCTGTTAACTCTAACTCACGCCAACGGAGCGGTATATAATAACCCTAGCCACTTCAGTAGGTTTGAGCCAAGTCCCATTTTGTCTCGAACCGCAAATAAGTATGTCCATTCGATACTATCGAATGCCATCCGGGCATCGAGTGACAAAAGGGCCGCAGGCACATCCGGTTGTTTTTGGGTCATATGCATTACGCCATAGAGAAGGCGAAGATTGAGCCTAGTGCTTCTGTGCGGCATGAAGACGGACTGGTCCGGGTGAATCAGGGACTGTATGACCGGGCTCAAATGATTTGCGATGACCTTAGCCAATACTTTGGCTTCAAAATTCAAGAGGGAAATGAGTCTATAGGAACTGCAGAGATCATGGGGTTTTCCCTTTTTTAGGATGACCATTATGGTCGCCATCCTTACTTCCTTCGGAAGTTGACCCTTGTCTCTTGCCTCCAGGAACATATTGAGCATGTGCGGGGCGAGCTTCCCCGCCACACACTTATACAATTCTGTAGGGAGTCCATTCTGGCCTGCCGCTTTCCTTGACTGCAAATCCCGCATGGCACTTTCTACTTCCTCTATGCCCAAGTCCGAGTCCAGTGCCTCCTTATCGTCTGTCCCAAGTGTTGGCAATGTCATGTCTTTTAGCAGTTCATAACAGTCCTCCTCCCCCCCTTGGTCTGCGACTGGTAAATGTTCTCATAGTATCCTGCAAATATTTCAGCTAAATCTGCACCAGTTCCACTCTGCACGCCCTCCCCTGTCCGAATCTCAGAAACCCAGTTTTGACTCCTATCTCTCCTCTCCAGCCAAGCAATTAATTCATTAGCCTTATCACCCAAGTCGTATACCCTCCTTTGTGTCGCGATCGCATGTGTACAAGCAGCGTTTTCTTTCAAGTCTTTTTGCTTGAGTTTGAGTGCGTGTTTCAGCCCGTTGTCGCCCACAGGATTTGAGCCCAGTTCCAGCTCAAGATTCATTATCTCTAACTCCAAGTTATCGCACTGCTCATGTTTTTCTTTACACTAAGCCCCAATTGTCGCCTGTACAAAATCCCTGGCCACCACCTTATATGCCTCCCAAAGTATACAGTCAGACTGCACAGAGCCAGTATTTTCCGTAAAGTATTGTTCCGTGCTTCCTCAAACCGGTCCCGAAACTCCTGATCCCTGAATAAGTAGGGATCCAGTCTCGGCGGGAGAGACCAATCCCTTTCCGGGCCATACATGTGCACCTCCACCGGCGAGTGGTACGATATCCCTCGCGCCTTATGACACCCTCCCTGAAAGAGTCCCATTGAGGTGGTGTGTGTAAAGATGTAGTCGAGCCGCGCCCCACTTCCATGCACCGCTGAAATGTGTGTATATTGTTTAGTCTCCAAAGATCTACAAGTCCCAATGCATTCGCAAAGGTGCTCAATGGCCGGGGTCCCCGTGTTTTGGAGGGATTTGTATCTCTATCTATGTCCGGGGCCATCGTGTCATTCATGTCCCCACCCAGAATCAGAGTGCCCATGGGCATCTCGAGTATTAATTTACTACGGTCTGGAAGCGTAGTCCCGTGTAATCGTGGGGGTATATACGCCGAGCAGATGTTCAAAGCATGCCCCTCCCACATATCGGACAAAGCAGCATAGCGTCCCATGCGATCACACCATGTGTGATTCACCACAAATGGAACCGAATTTTTAATAAGTATAGCAGTACCCCTAGAGCCAGTTGTAAACCCGGCCTGTATCAGGAGTGTATATCCAAAGCGATTCAATGCTAGATAATTATTGCCTTTGAGGTGCGTCTCTTGCAGGAGCACTATGTCTGGTGAGTGTCTATGTAAATATTGTAACACCATAGTTCATTTTATTTTGTCTCCCAGACCGTTCACATTTCAAAAGAGTACTTTCAGCTTTCTAGTTTGTCGCGCAGCCATCTGGGAAACTTATGCATCCATTCCCCCCCTCCCAACCCACTCCTCCCGTCAGACCCTACCCCCCCTGAGGATCAGTATATAACTTAGAGTCTCGGGTCTCAACCCACAATTGGCGGTGCATTGTTTCTGAAGCATTTGTAACCCAACTGTATAAAAGGAAAAGAGAAACCCCCAAAGCAACTCCCCCCCTCCCTGCTACCCTGCCTTGTAGGTCTAAAACTACCCACATCCCCACCTGTCGCCCAAGAAACAGTCAACTGGCATAGGGCTGCCGAACACCATCACACAGGACCCCTCCCGAGGCCCTAGTCCAGCCCCAATGCTTTGAGTGTCGCTGTATTGATCGGGCCAGTGTCATGACCCGTCGCAGCAGTGTAACTTACTTGATTGTCCGAGCCTGGTCTCTCACACAGCAAGACCCAACCTGTACCTGCAACACTTTGTCTGCATTATGCCCAGTCCATGGGAACCAGCCAGTCTCTGTCACTTTCCGGGTTTCGCCGCTCCAACTGTAGGACTCAGTGAACGCGAGCCTCTGGACCGTTTTTCAGAACTCTCATCCTCTCTTGTCGATTAGGGGACTCCAGGTTACGATTTCGCATTCCTCGCCAGTCATCCTCTCGACTTTGATTACGTTTCTGGGGGCACCCCTCTTCCAACCATTGCTGGACCTATGATGGCGCTGTAAAGTACCAGGATTTGGCATTGTCAATTACCCTGAGCTTTGCTGGAAAAAGCATCATGTACTTTATTCCTTTCTCTCTCAGGGCGCGCTTCACCCCATCGAAGGTGCGTCGCTCCTGCTGCACCCTCAGAGTAAAGTCCGGAAAGAATCTCAGGACCGAGTTCTCGTAGAGGAGATCTCCGTGCACCCTAGCCGCGTGTAGAATGGCATCCTGGTCCCTATAATTTATGATTCTGGCTATAATTGTTCTGGGGGAGCCCCTGGCCTCGGCGGAGGAACCGGGGCCCTGTGTGCTCTTTCCACCGTATTAAAGGTTGAGAGTCTTTTCGGCTTAAGATGGTTCAATATAAAGTCCTCTGAGAAGAGATCCATACTCGGGCCTTCTGCCCCCTCCGGGACCCCAACTACTCTAATATTGTTTCGGCTGGCCTTCCCTTCATGATCCTCCAGCTTCAGGGCCATTTGCTTGTGTTGGTGTGTCAATTGTTGTACTCTTTCTTCCAAGGTCTTATGCATATCTGCTCGCATTAGATTAATCTTGATCGTGACCTTATCTATCTTTGTCTCTAGGGTCGTGCCCAGAACTTGGATGGCCGTCATAATTGCCCCTAGGGAGGGTTCGGCCGTCGCCTCCTTGTCGCCAGTCGCTCCGTCTTTTGACACGGATTGTCGTGGGACTGCGTACTTGTCTAACTTGTTGGATTGTACCGGGGGTGGGGCGCCCTTCGGTTTCGTCATGGCGGGGCCTACTTCTGTTGTGAGCTGCGACTGCACTTCGCGTCCAACAGTGCTCCCCTTCTCCGTTTCTCCAGTCCAGCAGTTGGATTTCCGTGCAGTTTGCTCACTGGCCGTAGATATGGCGTTGACACACTGTAGGGTCCCCCCCTTGGTCCCAAAACTACTCCAGTCAATTATACGCAGGTAGCAGTAGTGCCTCCATCCATGCGAGCAATAATGTCCCTTGCGTTTCGCTGTTGAAGGGGGGAGGGGGACAAGGGGGAGTTACCTCTGCTCCCCACCCTGCACCCCGACGGGCGATTAGGCTGTCTTTTTAGGGGTATCTCGGGGTGGGGACCCCCCTCCGTGTCAAATGCTGACGGGTTTTGCTGTTAGGCCCAGGGCCCCCCTTCCACTGTCTCGCCTGTGCCTTGGGCCCACTCCTTCACGGCACCCCAGGCGCTCCGGGGCACAGAACGCGCAGGCCGCAGTACCGTACCACCACCACAGGCCGCCCGGGGTCCGGTTCTGTATTTTTGGGGGCAGCGCAACTGCAGCTCATCGTCTGGGGTGGAGACCCACTCAGAGTCCAATGCTGCCAGGCTTAGTTATTAGGCAAGGGGCCCCCTCCATTGTCTTGCCTGAGCCTTGGGACCACTCCTTCTGCAAAGCGCCCCAGGCGCTTCCGGGCATAGAACAAGCAGGCCGCAGTGCCACGTGACCAACACAGGCCATCCAGGGTCCGTTTCTGTACTGAGGGCAACACTATTGCAGCTCACCGTCTGGGGTGGGGACTCGCATTATCAGGCATCCGCCCAGCTGCTCCGGACATATGTGGCTTCTCGGGGGGGCCCAGCTTGAGTTCGCTGATTCGATGGATGAGCCCGGGACCCGCGTAGTCAATTGGAAACTTCCTCACGGGGAGTCGGCAAACTCCGCAGCCCGACGACTCTCAGTGTCCACGTTTCTGCTGGGCTAGAAGCTATGCCGAGGATGGGCGCCAGCCTCGATCGCCACACCGCGGTCCTCACCTCCTCGCTGCCTGGGCAACGCGATCCGATCCAGGCTCTCGGATTACGCGACTCCGCCCACATCACCGTCGCTGTCCGGGCCTGCCGATCGTGCAGGCCCGTCTCCATCACTCTCGGAGATAGACTCCCACGGGTTCAATTTTCACCTGCCTGCCCCGGGGCGACTCCCCGGCGTCCTCGTCAGCTAATTCAGCGACACAGCTGCCGGATTATGTGCAGATATTGTGGGCTTTCTTAAAGGCCCCGGCGGAGCACTCGCTCTAAGCAGCCATCTTGGCTGGTGCCAAGCCACGCCTATCTGGCTCACTCTTTGACGGTGTCCCTTGTTTTTATAATCGTTTAGAAACACTGTCCAAGAACTGTAAAGCTGTTTAGCTTCTAGAACGATCGTCTTTGAATTCTAATTAAGTACCTCACTACACAATTGGAGGTATGTGACATTCGTGCGTTTGTAATTTTACTACATATTTACATGTAATTTCACTACATACTTGCGTTTTTATAACTTTCACATTATGTAAGAAAGAACATATGCACAGGGGCGAAACTTTTAGTAACTTACCCCTTTTTTTTAAAGTTAAGGCTCTTGCTGAGATACGAGTCCACTAAAAAAGACTGAAAATGTTGTTATATGGTTGAGGCTTAGAATAGTAAACATTTAGAGGGCTTACTTTATTGTATTTGGTCCCCTCTTATAGATTTATTCTATCCAAATAAAGCCCAGACTGACCAGCTGAGCGTCTTTATCAGTACTTCTACCTACGAGCACTTGATCACGATTTCTTTTGTTGTCGTAGCAGCAAGTAGATAGGTATGTCCATCACTTGATAAATTTTATTCAGGAATGCCATGTTTGAATATGTCCGGATAGATTCTACATCTTTATTCTATCTTTAACCTAGGATCGAAAGCTGTTTATACATTCCTAAAAACAGACTACATATCACCTCACCTTACTATATACCTAGGTGAGTTGAAGGAAGTTATCTTTAAGACCAAATGAGTATGAATGTAATATGGGTTGCTTGTTGGTGGTTCATAGTATCCAGTCTTGATGGGATTCTCTTAACAATTAAAGATTTTAGAAATTAGACTTAGGGGTCGATTCCGATCTCGGCCGGAAGCATACCTAACAGTATTCGTCCGGAAAAAAAACCAGCCGAGTGCGTGTTTCCCGACCGATTCGAACACTCGTCCGGACGAACAAGTACGATGCGTATAACAACCCAGATTCCGAGCGAGCCGTACTTACCCAATCCAGCTCCTGTTCCCCGCCCGAGCCGGATCCGTAAACGCCGAATCGAGTCGTACGGAAGCAAATACACAGCACCTTCCGGCCGGACAAGTACGATGCACACTCCGTATGCGCCGAACCCGTCGCTACGTCCGGGACGTTTGAGCATCCGGGCGAGCCATACATAAGCTCCGTTTCGCGCCACAAGACGATCCACGGCTACGAGACGAACAAGCCTGCTACGAGTACGAGTCGAAGACATGAGAAACCCGAACGAGACGATCCAAGCATGAATCCCATTGCGCAGGTCCTACCTATACTCTACATCTATTACCGGGACCGGCACGGACGCGTACGGCGCAGACGGTAAATCAAACACCAACAACACAAACAAACGACACGTACCCGAAATATGTCACACACACATAGGGATGCACAAATGACGTACACTAGCAACAGCAGAACCATAGGGGTGGGATGGCCATCACCAATGCCATACACACCCATAGGGAGATGGATGCCTACCACCAACACCACCCTACCACCACCCCTACTCAGGGGGGGCTGGATGCCTACCACTACCACCACCCCTACTCAGGGGGCCTGGATGCCTGTCACTACCACCACCCCTACTCAGGGGGGGCTGGATGCCTGCCACTACTACCATCCCCACCCTTAGGGGGATGGATGCCTACCACTACCACCACCCCTACTCAGGGGGGGCTGGATGCCTGCCACTACCACCACCCCTACTCAGGGGGGGCTGGATGCCTGCCACTACCACTACCCCACTCAGGGGGTGCTGGATGCCTGCCACTACCACCACCCCTACTCAGGGGGGGCTGGATGCCTGTCACTACTAACATCCCCCCCCTTAGGGGGCTGGATGCCTGCCACTACCACCACCCCTACTCAGGGGGGGCTGGATGCCTGCCACTACCACCACCCCTACTCAGGGGGTCTGGATGCCTGTCACTACTACCATCCCCACCCTTAGGGGGATGGATGCCTACCACTACCAGTACCCCCTACTCATAGGGGGCTGGATGCCCATCACTAACAGTACCACCTACTCATAGGGGGCTGGATGCCCATCACTACCAGTACCCCTACTCATAGGGGGCTGGATGCCCATCACTACTACCATCCCCACTCATAGGGGGCTGGATGCCCATCACTACTACCATCCCCACTCATAGGGGGCTGGATGCCCATCACTACTACCATCCCCACTCATAGGGGGCTGGATGCCTGTCACTACTACCATCCCCACCCTTAGGGGGATGGATGCCTACCACTACCACCACCCCTACTCAGGGGGGGCTGGATGCCTGCCACTACCACCACCCCTACTCATGGGGGCCTGGATGCCTGTCACTACTACCATCCCCACCCTTAGGGGGATGGATGCCTACCACTACCAGTACCCCTACTCATAGGGGGCTGGATGCCCATCACTAACAGTACCACCTACTCATAGGGTGCTGGATGCCCATCACTACCAGTACGCCTACTCATAGGGGGCTGGATGCCCATCACTACTACCATCCCCACTCATAGGGGGCTGGATGCCCATCACTACTACCATCCCCACTCATAGGGGGCTGGATGCCTGTCACTACTACCATCCCCACCCTTAGGGGGCTGGATGCCTACCACTACCACCACCCCTACTCAGGGGGGGCTGGATACCTGCCACTACCACCACCCCTACTCATGGGGGCCTGGATGCCTGTCACTACTACCATCCCCACCCTTAGGGGGCTGGATGCCTGGCACTACCACCACCCCTACTCAGGGGGGGCTGGACGCCTGCCACTACCACCACCCCTACTCATGGGGGCCTGGATGCCTGTCACTACTACCATCCCCACCCTTAGGGGGATGGATGCCTACCACTACCACCACCCCTACTCAGGGGGGCCTGGATGCCTGCCACTACCACCACCCCTACTCATGGGGGCCTGGATGCCTGTCACTACTACCATCCCCACCCTTAGGGGGATGGATGCCTACCACTACCACCACCCCTACTCAGGGGGGCCTGGATGCCTACCACCACCACCACCCCTACTCAGGGGGGCCTGGATGCCTGTCACTACCACCACCCCTACTCAGGGGGGGCTGGATGCCTGCCACTACCACCACCCCTACTCATGGGGGCCTGGATGCCTGTCACTACTACCATCCCCACCCTTAGGGGGATGGATGCCTACCACTACCACCACCCCTACTCATAGGGGGCTGGATGCCCATCACTAACAGTACCACCTACTCATAGGGGGCTGGATGCCCATCACTACCAGTACCCCTACTCATAGGGGGCTGGATGCCCATCACTACTACCATCCCCACTCATAGGGGGCTGGATGCCCATCACTACTACCATCCCCACTCATAGGGGGCTGGATGCCCGTCACTACTACCATCCCCACCCTTAGGGGGCTGGATGCCTACCACTACCAGCACCCCTACTCAGGGGGGCTGGATGCCTGCCACTACCACCACCCCACTCAGGGGGGGCTGGATGCCTGTCACTACTACCATCCCCACCCTTAGAGGGCTGGATGCCTACCACTACCACCACCCCTACTCAGGGGGGCTGGATGCCTGCCACTATCACCACCCCGCTCAGGGGGGGCTGGATGCGTGTCACTACTACCATCCCCACCCTCAGGGGGATGGATGCCTACCACTACCACCACCCCTACTCAGGGGGGCCTGGATGCCTGTCACTACTACCATCCCCACCCTTAGGGGGATGGATGCCTGCCACTACCTCCACCCCTACTCATAGGATGGGTAATGCATGACACAACCAGCATACTCCCACATAAGGAATGTCTGAAAATTACATCCCCCCCAACACCATGACAAGCGTGTGTAGTCTGTGTCAAATGCCTACAACACTGAACATGACATTGAACATACAATGTGACCCACTAGCACATGTGTCACACATAAATGTGTGTGGCCTTCACAATGCAAGCCGACCATGGCCACTGTGGCAATGGGGTTGAACACCCCATCACCACAGCGACCAAAAGGTAAGTGTGGGGTCCATAGCTGATGCACATTTTGAACAGTGTGGCAATGGGGTCCAAAGCCCCATCACCACAGTGACCACAAGGTAGGTGTGGGGTCCATAGCTGATGCACATTTTGAACAGTGTGGCAATGGGGCCCAAAGCCCCATCACCACAGTGACCACAAGGTAGGTGTGGGGTCCATAGCTGATGCACATTTTGAACAGTGTGTCAATGGGGCCCAAAGCCCCATCACCACAGTGACCAAAAGGGAAGTGTGGGGTCCATAGCTGATGCACCTTTTGAATAGTGTGGCAATGGGGCCCAATGCCCCATCACCACAGTGACCAAAAGGTAGGTGTGGGGTCCATAGCTGATGCACCTTTTGAACAGTTTGGCAATGGGGCCCAAAGCCCCATCACCACAGTGACCAAAAGGTAGGTGTGGGGTCCATAGCTGATGCACCTTTTGAACAGTGTGGCAATGGGGCCCAAAGCCCCATCACCACAGTGACCAAAAGGTAGGTGTGGGGTCCATAGCTGATGCACCTTTTGAACAGTGTGGCAATGGGGCCCAAAGCCCCATCACCACAGTGACCAAAAGGTAGGTGTGGGGTCCATAGCTGATGCACATTTTGAACAGTGTGGCAATGGGGCCCAAAGCCCCATCACCACAGTGACCAAAAGGGAAGTGTAGTCAGGGTAAAAACTGCCAAAGACAAAATGCATGGATGATTCCTGGTCACACAACAACAAACACATCAGTGGCATAGTAGTGCTTGTGTCCCATAGCAACATAGATTGGGTGAGGCAAACAGTGCAGTGGCAATAAAACATCGTTTTGGCCATGTGCATACAAACATCACCCATGGGGGCTCACATTGTCAACATTCACAAATAACACAATGACAGAAGTGACCATCATAATGCAGACCCACATATCTGCACCAATGGACACACAAATGTAGATATCCTGTGGAGACTGTAGATGTCAGGTGAACAAATACCATACCATGGCAGCAATGGGACATACAAACCATGATTATTGTGCTGACTGATGACCTAGGAGTCCCAGGGACAGCAGGGGAAAGCCACCAAACAACATACAGCCAATGGCACACTCAAGATATGCCAATGCAGTGGTGCAAATGCACAAACACAAACAGGCAGACTCACACTGCATATCAAACACAACAGGTGATGGGGGTGTGTGCCAATGTCCCCAGGCAACCACACAACACATGAGGAGGCCTGAATTCCAATTACACAGATGTGTATACAGTGCCATACAAAAGTTACTCATGGATCGGATTCCCCTATGTGGGCAAAGAGGCATTGTTAGATGAGAGGGAGCCCAAATTACACATGTCACACAAGCTTGTAGGAACAGCAACTAACACAGCAAGAGACAGACCCACCACAGCACTACCCCCAGGGACCCCACATTGTGGTGACACTAGCCTGCATGATAATCCCACTGTGATGACAAAGGTAGATGTCATTCACACTGTGAACCACAGCCATGTGTCCTGAGCAACAAACTACCATCACACCTACACAAGCAAAAATCAATCAGCACGGCCTGCCAGCCATGGCCAATATGGAGGTAGGGGTCTAGCCGTGCAACAACTCACATTTGACCACACTCAACACCACACACCTTGATCTCCACCAATGTGCAGCAGTGAAGCTCACATGGACTGGTGACATTGCACATGCACCCATGACAATCCCAGGGGTGGTGGTGGGAACTAAGGTGCAGAAACCCATCACACATGGCCAGTCAACAAGACTCGTGAATGTCTGACACACTGCACACTACGCGGTACATGGGCATCATGTGAAATCCACCACAATCAATGGGATCCCGGCCATAGTCACACACCAATGAAGAAGACAAGGTGACACACAAAGAACACACGTACACAACTTCCAACATTGCAGCTCTGACCCGGAGGAGTGGCAGCAGTCACACACACGTGTCACAATCACTGAAAGCTACCACAGACTGTAAATTACATGACATGTGTAACCAACAAGTGCCAAGGGGAATCCTGAATGTGTCCCATCTGCGTTTGCCCACATCCCCAGCCCTGACAACAAAGACAACCTGGGATGACAACCTGATGAACCTTAGTTTGCCATGCACCCACATCCCGGAGTAACCAGGTCCAAGATGCTGGATGAACACAGAACAACTCAGCAAGCATCAGAAACAGGAACATCCGTAGGGACACAGCCTGTGTAGGAAAAGGGAAGGGTACACGCACAGACATGCTTACACAACACAAAACACGGGCCCAGACAATGTCACGGGATTACACACTGCCATGAGGGCACTCCACTGCTGTGGAAGGTCCGCTGTGCCAAACCTTGTCTGTGCACGACTCAAACATGTCGGCAGAACACTCGGTCAGTGAGTCAACAACTACAACACACTGAAGGCTCTGCTCACATCAGCCTGGGTACGGGAGTGTCACGTCAGTCATCTGCATACACCCAAAACACGTGTCAAGCAAGGTGCACTGTATACACTGATGAGTCCTTCAACATTGGTGTGCTAAACTGCATGTCCAGTGGAGATGGGCACACAGTCAGGGAAATAGAAACATTGAACAGTGGTAAGCCCACCAGATGTGCATCACTGTAAGACAAAGATGTTAATTTACAAATGCAAAACGTACATCCCTGTGTCATATGCTGAACATCACACCCTCAGACTGCAGCAGAGGATGCCATAGATCCAGACTACAACAGGACACATATCCCATGGACCACATGGAGTCCATCACTGCAACACTTCATTTTCCTGATCTGAACACTATTACAACTGCAAATGCATGATGATACTCATCTACATCATGTACATCAAAAGAAAACAAAAATAGGCTTTATTCAGCAAATGTCAATAAAAAATCAGAAGTCCAAATTAAGCTAAGGCCAATGGCCAGTCCAAATACACAGTCCCAACAGGGTGATATGTGACAACTTGTCACCCATTGCTTGCCTGCACTGGTAGGGACAGGGGACATCCCCCTTGGAGGGGCATACAAGGGGCAGGCCAGGCACCGCAGGGACAGGATCAGGGGATGCGAGAGTGAGGCAGTGTAGGGGTGGTGGGTGCAGGAGTGTCACCGGCAACTGCAGTGGAGGTGTCTGACTCAGGGGGGGCCGGCACCACTGTAGGGCACAAGTCAGATGGTGTTGGTGCTGCAACCACTGCAGTGGGCTGGTCTGATGGAGTGGACTGGGTCCCCACTGCAGTGCCCGAGTCAGACGGGGTGGTTGTGGACTCCACTGCAGTGCATGCCTCCAAGGGAGTGGAAGGGGGGGCAGATGAGGTGGGCAGGACAGAGGGGGGGGACCCGGTCTCCACACCAGTGGCACAAACAGGCTGAGCGTCTGGGTTGGGGGTGGAAGAGCAAGTGGCAGGGGGAGGGCCTAAGCAGTTTGGGGATGCGGTATCAGTGTGTGGGGGAACCTGGGGCAGGGTGTGGCGGTGGAACCTGTGGAGTGGTGGCCTGGGGGATGGAGGAGAGAGACTGGGTGGTGGAGCTGCGTGGTGGTGGTGGTGGGGTCTTGCCCTTCCTGGTCCGGGGGACTTCCGAATCGGGTCCTCAGTCTGCCTGCGCCTGGGGGAGGGTGTCCGGGGGCGAGGGGCACTCCCCTCTGTGTGGGTGGACTTCCTCTTCCCCGGTATGCCGGATCTGCAGGATCGGAGGGGAAGAGGCCGAGGTCACAGAGGAAGACCTGCTGTGTAAGTGGGGTTGCAGGTGAGGCAAGGGAAAGGGTCTTGGAGGGAGAGGATTTGGAGGACTGCGGAGTGACTGTGGATGCCTGTGTGTGTGTCTGTTCCCCATCCCCTGTGTGTGTGGTATCTGTCCCCTGAGGATGCTTGTGTGCACGTCTTGCCTTTCTTTTGGGTGTGTCTGTGCTGCTCGTGTCTGTGTGTTTGGGTGATTGTGCAGGTGTGCATGTGCTTTGGAAAGGTAGGGTGCCAGGAAGTGTGGATGGGGCAGAGGTAGGAGGTGGGAGGGACTGTTGGAGGACGGACACTGCTGCCGTCAGGGAGGAGTCCATGGACTTATTGCTCCTCTGTAGGGCAGACATACCCGTCGAGATGCCCTCCATGAACGACACCAGCTGTGTCAACAGAGTGGTGTGTGCATGGAGGACACTCAGCATTGCTGTCTGCCCTACATGGAGCTGCCGAAGTAGGTACACAGACTCCTCACTCAGGGCAGCAGGGGACACAGGGGCAGGGGGTGCGGTGCCTGGCACGAAGAGGACACGCTCCCGAACACGGGAGCCTCCACGGACCTCTGGAATTGGAGCCAATGGGAGGGCGGTGCTGGCGGTGGTGGTGGCGGGGCCAGACAGACTAGGGGGGGTGTGGTGGCTGCTGACACCCGCCTCCACAAGGGAGTCATCCTCCGAGCTGCTGTGGTCCTCAGCTGAGGTGGATGGTGCTGAGGACTCCTCGGTGTGGCTCCCCTCGCCCTCCGTGCCACTGGGTCCCTCTGACCACTCGTTGGATGCTGACCCAGTCTGGCTCCGCTGCTCCTCCTGGTCCGTGGAGCTGTCCCCTCCTGTGGCCGTGGATGTATCTGCAAACAATTAGGGAAACAGACAAACATCAGTCACCTGCACTGACCGCACACACCACAGTAAGTACAGCACTTACAGAGCCAGCCCTGGCATCCTTAGTTGAACATTGCCAAAACTCCTCACACAGATTTGGAGAAGCCAATTGTCAGTCTGATGGTCAACCATGGGACTCACACCCCTCCTGCCCTTGCACCCATCTGTCTGGTGCCTGTCTGATGGTAAGACCCCAGTGTGGACACATGCACCACCTACACAGTTGTTGGACATTGCAGGGAACACGGTGAAGTATGTGAACATGCACACATCACATCTCTTGCCACTGACTCAGTGCAGGTGTCCGGAGAAAGGGATGGCCAGAGTCTAAATAGAAATGCATGTGATGCATACCAGCAACAGACACCATGATGCACCTATGTCCGGATAGTCCATGCCACAATGGGGTGCATGTTGCACATGTCACTCCCCTGCAGGATCACTCTTAGGAAGTTTAATGCCATGACACAGGCATGCGTGCAAAGTCATACATCACTGTCTCCAGTCACATGGCCATGGCAGCCAGCCAACAACAGTCTGCACTGTGTCACAATCCTAGGACATGGGGAATGCAAGTTATGTAACTGACAAGTGCTCATGTCCATCCCCCACACACCACATCATCTGAACTAGTATTTGTCCACGTCATGCCAATTGGACATATGGGGGACATAAAACACAACTCTCAGAACCTGAGCACCTCACAGTGTGCTGTGAATGAATAACAGCTGCATGAAAGTCACAGTCGCATACACCTGTGTGCACAGTCAAGTGATCAAACATCTATAAGTCACAGAAGTATCGTCTCTCATGGTCACATCTCAGATGGCATGCTGAACCCTAACCGACAAACATACCAGTAGTCCTGACAACGAAGCCACAGCACAATGACACAGAGGCAGACACCTGAGGGAACATGTCACTGATCACAACATGTCAGATGATCCACGGGAGTGGGAGTACAGAGTCTATTGTATGCCCTGGAGTAGGCATGACTGTCCAGCTCCACCTGTAAGAGGGATGAGTCCTGGACAGGAGGCAGGTGTCTAAACATGTGTGACACACTTGATATACATACTCCTGAGGCCCAAACATTATTCCCACCCGTAGCATGGGGGTGTGCCAAATACCCCAGGGACATGTGGTGAATCAGATCAGCAAGTGGACCACATATCAAAGTTACACCCAGATTACATGTCAGAACTTGGGCATTGTGTAAGCAATTGACCCACCCATGAATCCCACAACATAGTCACCGGAACAAATGCTGTCACCCACCTTGAGCAAAGCAAAATGCAATGACACAGTCCCCAAGTGACACAATTTCCTGACTGTAAGGGCCACACATATGCGTATCAGATGAGGAGTGGGCATGTCACAATAGAGGGACATGGGTCCTGGACCACAAGACTGATGTACTGTGGAAGTTTAACCAGGCCAGAGGAGGGCACATAGCATGTCAGACAAAGTGCACAGTGCTGTCATGTACTCACCCCCTCCTTGCTGCTGTCTGGTCTTCAGCTGCCCATCCAGGTCAGGGAAAACCACCGCCAGGATCCTGAGCATGTGGGGGGTCAGGGTCCGGTGTCCGCCCCTCCTGCGAGGAGGCGACAGCTTCAGCTGGACCCTTGCGATCCTCCGGGTCCAGCCTCGAAGGTCCTGCCACCTCTTCTGGCAGTTGCGGATCCGGCGCTTGTAGTCCCCCACGGATCTTACTGCCCGGGCGATGGTCAGCCAGATTTCCTGCTTCTGGTGGGCATCAACCTGTGAGGATGACAAAGTGAAAATGCCATTACTACACATGCAACATATACGTGCATCACACAGTTGGATATACATGTCTCAATCACTGGGGCACATGATGTACACAGGCAGTGCAACGATGGCTTTGAACAGTTTGCCAGCAGTAACTACATGGTATCATTGCATGGGAAGTAAACCTTGTTGGAATGCACTGTTACTGCACTGTACCTGTTCAGTGCATGTAACTACACACTTTGGGGGTCAGAACTACTCAGTGAGCATGCTAGCCAGTGGTGTGCACACTGTAAGTCCTGCTAGTCAGACAACATGCAAAATTAGTAAGGCAGTGGACAGCACACTCACCTGCTCCCCTGGTTTCCCATACAGCTTGCTGTACTGTGGAAGGAGGCTGTCCAGCAGGGCCTGGTTCTCCTCAAGGCTGAAGGCTGGGGCTCTCTCCACAGTACGTGCCATTGCAGTAGCCAGAGGATGCAGAGACAGCAGCAGTGTTGGTGGCAGATGTCGTCCTGGAGCATGTAGTGCAGGCAAGTGAGCTCTCAGGGGAAGCCAGCATTATATGTGTGCTGCAGAGGCAGATACTGTCCCATGTGTCCAAAGTGATAGGTCCAAGTCGTTTGCATCTTCTGAATCTGACCAATCCATGCAATAGCAGCACTAATACACGCCCACAGCATCCTTCAAAAATACAAGTTCATGACACCCATGATTTTGCAACATTGTTGTGGCTGGCCAACTGAATTCACTGCATCAGACTCGTTGAAGCTTCGAATACGCGTCCGTTGCCATGCCAGGCCCCAGCTAACGCGTGCTCACCGTTCGGTCCATTGCTGTACAACGCGTATGTCGGGATACAACGCGTACCCGCTCACATCCGATGCAATGGGCCGGCCGGGCACACCGATCAGTCCATTGCTGTACAACGCGTACCCGCTCACAACAGATGCAATGGGCCGGCCGGGCACACCGATCGGTCCATTGCTGTACAACGCGTAGTCGCATATGTCACCATGCTTGTCACTGGTGAACGTATGCCAGCCACATATACCTGCCAGAGACTCAGGGGCACACCTACAACACCACACCCAGTCCACACTGTTTCCTAAGGCATGTAAGGCTGCATTACCTTTTCTGTGTATGGGGGTTAACATGTGGTTTTTGTGGTGGCACTTGTGGGCAGCCACACCCAGGCTGTGCATGTGTTCATGGGGACAGGGTCCTTTGTGTGTTGTGCACATGACCACTGTGATGTGCAACAGTTCATTTCGGAGCATGTGGCATAGTCACATTTCCAGGTTGTGTATGTGTATGACATGTCACATACCCCCAGGGTCCCATGGGGGAAGGCATGTACGTCACAGGGTGACCCATTGCCACAATAGTGATGTCCCTCCACAGTCTGTGCGCATGTTGTGTTTCCGATGTCTCTGATTCCATGTGCACGATGGGAGACAGTCTCCACATCAACGTTGTTTGTGCATGGACTTTGATGTTGTGCGTCACTGGCGTCCATGTCTGTCCTGAGGAGGCGACAGGGGCCACTACCTGTGGGAGTCATGTTTTTTTTTTTTACGTGTACATGATACGCCATGTCATGCCAGTGTCCATGTGGCAAGACAGGGTCACTGGGAATCTACCTGTCAATGAGCTGTGATGCCTGTGGCGCATCTGTCCAGACATGTCACTGTGGTGTGTGTGTGGAACGTGACAGCAGTAAATGGGTACTGTGACACAGCCTAATGGTTTCCCATAGCAGAACCTGGAACCTGTTGTCCACACATGTTGTACTGAGAAGTTAGATGATGACCATGTAGGTGCGAGTTATGACCGAACAGAACGGCACACACATCAAGTACTTGTGTCTCATAATGATGTATCATGTGAAATTGAGTATGGTGAATGGCACATATGTGGGGTGACTGACAATCTTTCTTTCTCCAACCTATGCACTGCAGGGCTCCAGCTGTCCATAGACCATTCCCTGACCTGGCAACGATGGTGGAACGTGACAGCATCCGACGGTACCGCTTCACCAGGCAGCTGATTGAGGATTTGGCAGTGCGCTTGGCACCACTTTTGCAACCTGGCCGGCCGTACCCTACGGCGCTGACCCCCAAGGTGAAGGTAATGGCAGCCCTACACTTCTTTGCCACCGGTACCTTTCAACACACTGTGGCGACTGCCGGTGGGATGTCACAGACTATGTTCAGCCGTGTGCTACGCGATGTTTTGGAGGCAATGTTGAGATGCCTGAACCAGTACATCTATTTCCCTACACGTCAACAACTCACTGACGTCAAGAGTAACTTCTATGCCCTGGGGAGGATGCCACATGTCATTGGCTCCATTGATGGGACACATGTGGCTTTGGTACCACCACAGGCACATGAGCAGGCATACCGGAAGCGGAAACATTACCATTCGATCAATGCTCTGGTGGTATGTCTTGCAGATATGAGCATCACACATGTGTGTGCCCGTTTCCCTGGTTCAGCACACGATGCCTACGTGATGAGGAGTAGTCGCATCCCGAGGATGATGGCACAGATGCAGAACCAGCGTGCCTGGCTTGTCGGTGTGTACTGACTTTGTACCATTGTGTGTGTTCTGCTCTGTAGTATTCCGCCCACTTTTCCAACTCAGCTAATGTGCACTTGTCTGTCCGTAGGTGACTCCGGATACCCCAACATGCCGTGGTTGCTGACACCCCTCAGGAACCCTGTGACACCAGCCCAGATGCGCTACAATGAGGCACATGGTCGGACCAGGAGAGTGATCGAGCGGACATTTGGTCTCCTGAAGAGCCGCTTCCGCTGCCTGGACAAAACAGGAGGGGCCCTCCCATATGCCCCAGCAAAGGTGTGCAAGATTGTCATCGTCTGCTGCATGCTACACAACCTGGCAGTGCGGAAGGAGTTGCCTCTCATCCTGGATGACGATGACCAACGTCCGCCACCTGTGGAGGATCCTGGCCTGGACCACGATGCCAGTGATGATGATGATGATGGTGATGTCCGCACACAGCTCATCACCAACTTCTTCAGCTGAATGTGAGTATCCAGGGAGATGTAATGTGAATGATGTGAGTTTGCATGATATGTGTGGGTGGTGCTCTGCTGCTGTTTGAGTGTGGCCATGTGCTACTTGACTGGATGCGTGCAGCAATGTGTCCTTACAGGTAGTCTGTACTCCCCAACAGTTTTGACATGCTAACTTGGTTTTGTGTAGTTGTCTTGTGACATGTATTGGGCATGAGTATTGCAGTTCTGTCCTGTTCTTCAGTGGTTTTAACTGTGTGTCATGTCTGTCCTTCACAGGGTGCTTACTGAGTACTTTGGTCAACTTGGATCCCCCAACACCATGATTCAGCTTTCAGGGTGGCAGCAGTAGTTTCCCTGCAGGTGATGTGCCACACACCCCTGGACTTCATATCTTCTGCACTTGTTGACTGTGTGGCCACTGCCACGTGGGATTACCTTGCATTTGTAGTGGAAACAACATGTTGCAAATGTGTAATAAACCTGTGCTTCACTTTGGGATGTGCGTTGTCTGTGGTCACACATCTGACTGACATTTGCTTACTGCACCTGTGGGCTAGTTGACACAGACTCTGAATAGGTGTGGTGTCTGTGCATTCCACAGTATTTCCTGGCAACATCACTGTAGGCGATGAGTCCGATGGCCCTGGTGTCTCTGTGTTGTGTAGCCCTAGTGGTGTGTCTCCCTCATATGTGTCACGTCACCATGACTCACATGACGGTGTTGTACTTGCTGTAGCAGTTAGCATACACAGTGTAATTTAGCAGATCATCATCACCATAACAGTATCCACATTTGAATAACAACAGAGGCAAGTATGGTGTACTAGTGATTTTATTTACAGAAATGTGTGTGTGTATAGTGCACAGGATGGTGGGTGCTGTACATTGGGATTGTGATCCAAAGTTCCCAGATGAGTTGCAAGTCTTGGTAGCAGAAATGTCCTGAGTGAAGTCCACAGTCATATGATACATTAGTCCAACTTGGACTCCCCATGTCATATGGGAGGGTTGTGTTGCATTCGACAAGGTGAAAAGTTTGCACACAAAGGAAAATTTCCGGAACAGGTGTTGGCTTCCTGGGGGATGTACGTGGCCATCAACCTCTCAGTTTTCCTTCCTCGGACGACCCCAATTCTTTGGGGGGGGACCCTCACGTGCAGGCTGCTGCGGTGCAGGGGACTCTCCGCCAGAGTCCTCCTCCCTCCCTGTGGCAGTGTCAGTTGTTGCAGCACCAGATGTTGTGGGCACACAGGGAGGTGTGGCCATGTTGGTGCTAATCTGGCGGAGGCATGTCAATATGTCCCTATGCACCGCTGTGAGTTCTTGCAATGTGTCCCACTTGGACTCCATGCGAGACATGTGTGTCTCCACACGGGACATGTGGGAGTCCAAGCGGGCATGATGGGCAGCCTGCTGCTGTTGTATGTCCTTGAGGATCCCCACTACCTGTCTGACCTCTCCGGTGCTATTCTGGTACGCATCAGCGATGCGTGCCAGTTGTGGGTCATCATGCAGTCCAGACCCCTCTGCAAGCAGCGACCTATGTCTACCACCCCTCCCACCACCCCTGGCGACACGTGCAGGACCTGCGGTGGCACGCACAGGTGACCCGAGGCCCCCTTGGGGGTTGTTAGTGGTGTTGTTGTCCGTTGCTCCACGGTGGGCCTGGGGCCCTGTGCTGTTGTCATCGGTGGTCCTTGGTCTGTCCGTGTCGGCGGGGGTGGTCTGTGTGTTGGCAGTTGTTGGAGGGGTGGGTGCAGGGGGTGCAGATGTTGGTCCTGCTGGTGCTGCATGATGACTCACACCGGAGGTGCCAGGTAGGTCTTCGCCATCCGAGGAGGGCAGAGGCTGTTCCACACCAGTGAGCTCAGTGTCCCCCGGAGCCTGGGACAGGGACTCCTCCTCGCCTGCTGCTGTGTCCCCATCATCATCACCTGTATTTGGAAGAGACACACATTGTATGTTATGTTTCTACAGGCATCAATGGTTCACACACCTGACAGTTGTGACTGTACCTCTGGATGCGGGCATGTACATTGCATTGTCCTAAGTTGTCACAGTAAGAGGTTGATATTGGTGTAGCACATTGTCCTGCATACCTGGGGCATTTCAATGTGAATGTTGAGGTGTGTGCATGGCCAGCATTGGTTGTATTTGGTGGACATCCGGCCATCCTTCTCCACCTAGCCCAGTTATCCCACCATGAAGCATTCCACCCTTGCAGTGGGTTCAGGTTGACTCTCAGGATGTCATTCAGTGGTGTCTTGCTGTTCGTTGTTGCACAGTTCCCAGCAGGGCCTTGTGCTCCCCACAGCAGTACCCAGTGTCAGCCATCTTGTCAGTCCTTATCCACTCCCTGTGATGTGAGCATGGTTCAGAGTGGTGTTGATGGGCCAATTGTGAGGGTGAGCAATTTCTGTGACTACAACTCCCATCATGCTATTGCCTACACCCCCCTTCCCAGCATGCCCGTACTTCCTTCCTTTTGAGTGACCTTCACTGTGTGTGAGTGTGACAGCAATGGCAAGATGGCTGACAGTGTGGTCCTGTTGTTTGTTGGTGCCCAGTTCCCAGCAGGGCCTTGTGCTCCCCACAGCAGTACCCAGTGTCAGCCATCTTGTCAGTCCTTATCCACTCCCTGTGATGTGAGCATGGTTCAGAGTGGTGTTGATGGGCCAATTGTGAGGGTGAGCAATATCTGTGACTACAACTCCCATCATGCTATTGCCTACACCCCCTTCCCAGCATGCCCGTACTTCCTTCCTTTTGACTCTGCTTCCCTGTGGGGTAGTGTGCCTGTGCTGACAGGAAGGCTGACAGTGTTGTCCTGGCGTTTGTTTGGCTACAAGTCCCAAGAGTGTCCCTGTGCTTCACACAGCATTACCCAGGGTGGTGGTTCTTTGTGGGATCTTCATTTGGTGTGTGAGGCATTGCATTCTCCCAGGTGGGTTATGTGGAGTTTGTGTTGAGGGGGTGTGTGAGGAGAGCTGCTTGTAACTATGGTCAGTGCTGTCAGTCCTCCTTCCCACCCAGCCAGATATCCCACCATGCAACGTGCTTGCATTGCAGGGAGTGCAAGTTGGCTTTCAGGATGTCAGGCAGTGGTGTTCTGCTGTTTGTTGGTGCCCAGTTCCCAGCAGGGCCTTGTGCTCCCCACAGCAGTACCCAGTGTCAGCCATCTTGTCAGTCCTTATCCACTCCCTGTGATGTGAGCATGGTTCAGAGTGGTGTTGATGGGCCAATTGTGAGGGTGAGCAATATCTGTGACTACAACTCCCATCATGCTATTGCCTACACCCCCTTCCCAGCATGCCCGTACTTCCTTCCTTTTGACTCTGCTTCCCTGTGGGGTAGTGTGCCTGTGCTGACAGGAAGGCTGACAGTGTTGTCCTGGCGTTTGTTTGGCTACAAGTCCCAAGAGTGTCCCTGTGCTTCACACAGCATTACCCAGGGTGGTGGTTCTTTGTGGGATCTTCATTTGGTGTGTGAGGCATTGCATTCTCCCAGGTGGGTTATGTGGAGTTTGTGTTGAGGGGGTGTGTGAGGAGAGCTGCTTGTAACTATGGTCAGTGCTGTCAGTCCTCCTTCCCACCCAGCCAGATATCCCACCATGCAACGTGCTTGCATTGCAGGGAGTGCAAGTTGGCTTTCAGGATGTCAGGCAGTGGTGTTCTGCTGTTTGTTGGTGCACAGTTCCCAGCAGGGCCTTGTGCTCCCCACAGCAGTACCCAGTGTCAGCCATCTTGTCAGTCCTTATCCACTCCCTGTGATGTGAGCATGGTTCAGAGTGGTGTTGATGGGCCAATTGTGAGGGTGAGCAATATCTGTGACTACAACTCCCATCATGCTATTGCCTACACCCCCTTCCCAGCATGCCCGTACTTCCTTCCTTTTGACTCTGCTTCCCTGTGGGGTAGTGTGCCTGTGCTGACAGGAAGGCTGACAGTGTTGTCCTGGCGTTTGTTTGGCTACAAGTCCCAAGAGTGTCCCTGTGCTTCACACAGCATTACCCAGGGTGGTGGTTCTTTGTGGGATCTTCATTTGGTGTGTGAGGCATTGCATTCTCCCAGGTGGGTTATGTGGAGTTTGTGTTGAGGGGGTGTGTGAGGAGAGCTGCTTGTAACTATGGTCAGTGCTGTCAGTCCTCCTTCCCACCCAGCCAGATATCCCACAATGCAACGTGCTTGCATTGCAGGGAGTGCAAGTTGGCTTTCAGGATGTCAGGCAGTGGTGTTCTGCTGTTTGTTGGTGCCCAGTTCCCAGCAGGGCCTTTTGCTCCCCACAGCAGGACCCAGTGTCAGCCATCTTGTCAGTCCTTATCCACTCCCTGTGATGTGAGCATGGTTCAGAGTGGTGTTGATGGGCCAATTGTGAGGGTGAGCAATATCTGTGACTACAACTCCCATCATGCTATTGCTTACACCCCCTTCCCAGCATGCCCGTACTTCCTTCCTTTTGACTCTGCTTCCCTGTGGGGTAGTGTGCCTGTGCTGACAGGAAGGCTGACAGTGCTGACCTGGCGTTTGTTTGGCTACAAGTCCCAAGAGTGTCCCTGTGCTTCACACAGCATTACCCAGGGTGGTGGTTCTTTGTGGGATCTTCATTTGGTGTGTGAGGCATTTCATTCTCCCAGGTGGGTTATGTGGAGTTTGTGTTGAGGGGGTGTGTGAGGAGAGCTGCTTGTAACTATGGTCAGTGCTGTCAGTCCTCCTTCCCACCCAGCCAGATATCCCACCATGCAATGTGCTTGCATTGCAGGGAGTGCAAGTTGGCTTTCAGGAAGTCAGGCAGAGGTGTTCTGCTGTTTGTTGGTGCACAGTTCCCAGCAGGGCCTTTTGCTCCCCACATCAGGACCCAGTGTCAGCCATCTTGTCAGTCCTTATCCACTCCCTGTGATGTGAGCATGGTTCAGAGTGGTGTTGATGGGCCAATTGTGAGGGTGAGCAATATCTGTGACTACAACTCCCATCATGCTATTGCCTACACCCCCTTCCCAGCATGCCCGTACTTCCTTCCTTTTGACTCTGCTTCCCTGTGGGGTAGTGTGCCTGTGCTGACAGGAAGGCTGACAGTGCTGACCTGGCGTTTGTTTGGCTACAAGTCCCAAGAGTGTCCCTGTGCTTCACACAGCATTACCCAGGGTGGTGGTTCTTTGTGGGATCTTCATTTGGTGTGTGAGGCATTTCATTCTCCCAGGTGGGTTATGTGGAGTTTGTGTTGAGGGGGTGTGTGAGGAGAGCTGCTTGTAACTATGGTCAGTGCTGTCAGTCCTCCTTCCCACCCAGCCAGATATCCCACCATGCAATGTGCTTGCATTGCAGGGAGTGCAAGTTGGCTTTCAGGAAGTCAGGCAGAGGTGTTCTGCTGTTTGTTGGTGCACAGTTCCCAGCAGGGCCTTGTGCTCCCCACAGCAGTACCCAGTGTCAGCCATCTTGTCAGTCCTTATCCACTCCCTGTGATGTGAGCATGGTTCAGAGTGGTGTTGATGGGCCAATTGTGTGGGTGAGCAATATCTGTGACTACAACTCCCATCATGCTATTGCCTACACCCCCCTTCCCAGCATGCCCATACTTCCTTCCTTTTGATTGGACTTCACTGTGTGTGAGTGTGACAGCAATGGCAAGATGGCTGACAGTGTGGTCCTGTTGTTTGTTGGTGCACAGTTCCCGGCAGGGCCTTGTGCTCCCCACAGCAGTACCCAGTGTCAGCCATATTGTCAGTCCTTTTCCACTCCCTGTGTTGTGAGCATGGTTCAGAGTGGTGTTGATGGTCCAAATGTGAGGCTGCCCATTATCTGTTACTACGAGTCCCATCATGCTCTTGGCTACACTGACTTCACCAGCATACACAGGATTCCTTCCTTTCAGTGAGCTTCCCTGTGAGGTGGTGTTCTAGTGGTGGCTAAATATCTGACAGTGTTTGTTGGTTAGATTTGTGCCACTGCCTAGCTCTATTTGTTATTGGGTTTATACATGTCATGACACAGTTACATATCACTCTGACATGGCATGTATTGTGTTTATCTGACTAACATACACATCTTGGGATGATTATCTTTTGGTTGCTGTGGATTTGCTAGGGGTGCATGGTTTGACTATCCCCTTGACAGTGATGTGTGTGTATTGTCACACAATATTGTGTATATTAGTTGTGTACTCACCAGGCTCTAGGATGTTTGATAGTCCATATACGCTCACTGGTGGTAGGATGGCCCGCACCTTCTCCTCCCAGGGCCTGAGGTATACTGGTTTGGCAGGAGGGCCACTGCCGGTGTGCTGGCTCAGGAGGTAATCCTTCTTCAGTAGGTCCCTGACCCTCCTGGGCACATCATACCACCTGTTCTGGATGTCTTCCTTTGTGCGCAAACATGGTGATTGTGCGTTGACCCTGTCGACGATCCTCGCCCACATCTTGGTTTTCTGCACCATGGGGGTCTGTTGGACCAATGTGCCAAACAACTGTGGCTCTACCCTCAGGATCTCGTCTACCATGACTTCCAATTCACTATCTAGGAACTTTGGATTCTTCTTTAGGGGCATGGTGATGGGTGGTGGTGGTGATTGATGTGTGTGTGTGTGCAAGTGAGGGTGTGTGAGTGTAGGTTTTGCTGGGTGTGTGTGAGGGTGCTATTTGTTGAGGAGCTAATGGTGTGTGGCTTTTGTGTTGGATGAGCTGTGTGTGTGTCTGTGTTTGCTGTCTGATGGTGTTCTGTGCTGGCAGGTCAGTGGAATTTGCAAAGGATCATGGTAGGGATTTGTGGCCTTTATGTAGGTGGAGTTGGGGGTGTGTCCTTGTTCCATTTCCCCCCCCTGTATTTATTGGCTTTGTCATTGCTTGTTTGGCCCTCTTTTTTTGTATTTTTTCATTTGTAATTGTTGTGCATGTAGGAGACGTTCTTCTGACCGAGTAGGACGTTGCAGTTGTCTCGTGCGCGCCTCTCCGAGTCGTTCCCGCTGTGTTTCAGCTAAGTTTCATATGCGGCGTATGGGTCGGTCGCGGAGTATTGTGTTTGTTCGGCTGGCTTTTGTATGCGTGTCGGTCGTACGGCTTGGGCTCCGTGCGAATCGGTCTGATTTTGCACCCATTGCATCGTACTGCGCGGGTCGGAGTTCGCGGGTACGTTTCGTTCGGGTTGATTCCTGGTGCGTGTCGGTCGGTTCTATTCGCGTGGTTTCACGGCCGGATAGCTTGTTTCCGTCCGGGTCGGTCGTTCGGCTTGAGTTCCGTACGAGTCGGTCGTGATTCACATGCATTTCATCGTACTTCCCAGGTCGGGCAACGCCGGTACGTGTCGGTCGGACTATATTCCCGTACCGAGTCGGTCGGGTGGTTTTCCGGCCCGAATCGGATTCGGCCCCTAAGTGTTAAAACTACATAATTAGGAAACATTAAAATATGATTACTTGTGTATTATATTCTGTATTATGTCTTAGTTGACATTTGTTTTATGTTTTTATACAGGATATGATACAGAAAATGGCTGTTATTTAATCATTAGGAGGAAATATATGTTTTTACTTGTCCTGAGGAAGGTGGCTGTAACCTTGTAGCCCACTGAAACGGGTCGACACCCATTGTTGTTAAATTTGTGGAACAGAGTGTTGTATATTGAAGAAATTCTTGATACTAAGCACTGTGTGCGGATTCCTACAAATTAACTTTTGTCAATGACACATGTATATGTCTTCTTTGTGTGTTTTTCCCCATTTGTGATAAAAGTTGTTCTTATTGGTTTTTAATGGATTTTAATGGATGTATTTTACAATGATGTAGGGCCTGTGTTCTTTCCCCAAAACTGTACCTTGTACACCCAATTGGCATCTCTGGCCACAGGTCAGCCCCTGGTAAATGGTACCACAGGTACCCAGGGCACTGTGACCAGGGAAGACCTCTAACGGCTGCACCACTTATTGTGCCACCCTTAGGGCCCTGTACCTTTACACACACACACTGCCTATGCAGGCTGCGTGTCTTCGTGCAGAACAAAGTGAAGAGTCGACATGGCACACATCCCTGTGTGCCACGACTACAACCCACTGCCCTGGCATAGATCAGTCACCCCTCTAGCTGGGTGCACTATACCAGTGGTGAGGGTACAGGTGCATGAGCCCTGTACCCCTACAGTGTCTAAGTCCATTCTTAGACATTGTAAGTGCAGTGCTGCCATTAATAGTATATGGTGCTGGGAGTTTGTCATTACGAACTCCTCAGCACCATAATGGCTACACTGAAAAATGAGAAGTTTGGTATCAAACGTCTCAGCACATTAAACCCACACTGATACCAGTGGGGGATTTAATCAAAAATGCACACAGAGGGCATCTTAGAGATGCCCCCTGAAAAACGACCTACCACTAGTGTCCAGGCTGAGTGGCTGCTTTCAGCTGCCACCACCAGACATGATTCTGGACCCCTGGGTCGAGAGCCTGCTGCTCTCGGGGGCCTGAAACAATGCACATCCTGGGACGAGGTGCCAAGCCTCCTCCCCCAGGATGGACAGGGTCCACTAAGGGGAAGCTTCAAAGGCTTGCCGCCTTTGTGAGCTTCCCCAGGCCACTTGCTGCTTTCAGCAACTGGTCTCCACTGGTTCTGACTCCCACTTTGGGCGGGAGAACTGGCGGGAAAAACAAGTGAGGAAGAGAGGTGTGCCCACCTTTGCCAACTCCACCCCTCAGGTGGGGGAGGCGAGGTGAAGCACAACTCTCAACCCCCGCCATCTTGCAGATGGGGGGACCCAGCCAACCAGGGAAAGACTTATGCTCCCCTCCCACTGGAGGGTGGCATAATAGGTGATGTATCCACCCCAGGGAAGGGACCCATTGGTCCCAACCTTTTACCTACCTGTAACGCCCCTGAATCTAGTATTTAGGGGCACCCCTGAACCTTGCTTCCTCAGACAAGAAACTACAAGAAGAAAAGAAGAAGGACCGAACAGCTGTGCCAAAGCTAACAAGAGGAGGACGCCTACTGACTTGGCCCCAGCCCTGCCGGCCTGTCCCCACCTCAAACCTGCTCTAGCGAAATCCCGGTGTGTCCTGCAGCCAGCAACCTCAAGAAACCCGGAGGACCTGCCTGCCTTCAATCCCAAAGACTCTGTCTCCCTTGAGCACCGGATTTGTTCAAACAACATACTCCAGCTTCGCACGGATCCGCTGGTCTGTGTCGGGCCGGTGGCAGCCCTTAGATTCCCGCCCGCTGCCGGAGGCCCCGCCTGCCTTCTCCCGCCAGCTGGTGGGGGCGGTGCATGAGGCCTTCAAAAGGAGGGTCTTGCATCGGAAACGCGCTTCGCGTTCCTGATCGGACCCCGCGCATTTCCAGTCTCCCTTCTCCTTACCTGCTGCTATTCTGGTCCGCGTCAGAGAGAAGTTTCGTTTCTGTGTTCCTCTCCGGGCGTTCTTCTCTGTTTACGGTGTTTTGTTGATGTCTCTTCCGGGTCAGGAGATTCCTAGGGGTTGCTGAGACAACTCGCAACATTGTTGCTCCCTAAGCAGTGCAGTGTAGTTAACTCTTTGCTGCCTCGTGTTCAGTTCCTGTTAGAAAAGGAAAAGAAAGGTGGTTTAAAGAATCTTTGTTTTAGTAGTGGTAGGTTGCGCTACATTTTGTTTTATGAATACTCCACCTATACTTATCTGATTGTTTGGCTCCTTTGTTGTTTTGAAGAGTGTTAGTTTCGCCCGGTTATGGCTTCTTGTTTGTGTTTTCCTCTTTGGGCATCCATATTCAGACCTGTGAGATATACACAGAGACCACAAGTATTAGTTACATTACGGATCCAGCATGATTTTTTCTTTTCCCCCCGCATATTTATGTATTCTGTTTTCTCTTGATCAGGAAAATTAGTTTTTTGTTTTTTTCCTGGTTCAGGCAAACAAGAATACCATTTTTTGGGTCTATTGATAATTGATGATGGTTTCATGGAGATGTCTTATGTGAATCCTACATCCTAGTGATTTATACATTTAGTATGTGGTTACGACAATTCCTTCCACAGGGTGCCCTGGTGATACAGCATCGGACGAGCCAGTGGATTCAACCCCTTCTCCCTTTCCTTGTTTTGTCTCCCCTTCTTCCCCACCTTCCCTCTTTTGCTTTGACTGTGTTGGGCGATGGAGGTGGGTGAGGGAAGTTGGGATCTAGCATCTGTTCCTTCCATTTCGCTCCTGCAGAATACCCAGGTGAGCGTTACAGTGTCTGCACCACTCTGCACCCGACGCCCAAGGCCCGAATTTGAGTGGCCCAACACCAAGAGGAGGCCCCCCCAGTGATCCTGACCCAAGATCCGGCGACCCCTGACCTGCCTCAAGCCTCCAGCCGATGCCTGCAGCCTCAAACCGGAAGGTCCCCCCAACCGCGACCAGGAGCTGGTAAGAAGATCCGACCCTAAAAGGCACCCCAGCACCCGACGCCCCACAGCCTTGGATGGCCCAACTGACGGTGCCTAACCAACCCCCAAGATCCCAACTTACCTCTCCAAGTGGTGGTCGCACCCAAAAGACCTTCGTCCCCGAGCCTGCAGCGCTTTTGCAACCTGGAGACTCCCATTAAAAGCTACAGGGCTTCCGACGCCAAAACAGCATTCTGCACCCGGCCGCTCCAGTGCCGCTGAGAGTGCATCTTTTGTGCTGGCCTAAACCCCCATTTGCCCTGAGCTTAAGTCCAGGAGCTTTGCTTCCACAACCCAGTGGCCTGCTCATCAGCAGCCACCAACCGGAGGCCCCCTATCCCCCATTGGATAACATTGGGCCTCAGCACTCTGCACCCGCCGCCCTAGTGCCGCTGAGGGTGTTTCAAGAGTGCATCCTTGACCCTGGGGGACACCTGAGTCTAACCTCAGAATACCAACTCCCACAACAAAGTACTTACCTGTGAACCGATAACACTATTTTCCTCCATAGGATAACATTGATTGTTTTTCTATGAAAAGTTGCTAAGTGTGGAGTTGGAAAATCTAAGAAATTCTTTTACAACTGTACTAAATAACAAAAGTGCTTTTACTCACCTGTTTACAGGAAATGTCTCAGTGTAGTATCCAGGTATACTACACTCTGTAAGAAAAGTAATCTGAAAGTAATGTACTGGTCATTTTACTAAAAAGCCCATTCAAAGTATATGTACTGTATTTACAAAGCATTGCATTTCTAAGTAACAATACTGTAAATCAAAACAAAGTGCATGTACAATTACAATCCAAACTGTGTTACAACTGTATATTTACTGCAAAGTATTTATCATTTACCTGTGCCAGGCTTGCTTGGTTCTAGGAAATAAAATAACTAAAAGAATATTTTTCATACAAAAACAATTGGTCTGAAGTTCAGTCTTTGAGTTGAGTTAATTTGCTGACTGAGGGGCCGATTCCGATTCGGGCCGGAAATCTCCCCGACCGAGCCTGACCCGGAGAGATTTCCGACCGAATCGGACCCGTGCAGTCCGACCGAACGAGTACGATGCGCACGTATGCCATCGGACTCGAGTCGGTCGGACTCCCATTGAAGTCAATGGGAGCCTGTCGTACAACGCGTACGCGGGCTCCCATTGACTCAATGGGTGCGATGCGGACAAGTGCGCCCCCTACAGCGTGTACGCGGCGAAGCGATTCGCGCCTTACACGCACAGGTAGGGGGGACCCATGGGTCCCCCCTGTGTGCGACTCGCACGGCTACGCGTACAGGGGGGTCCGACACGGACCCCCAAAGTACGGCTCCGACAGCTCTTTCGAGCCGGAGTGCGCGGCGCGGCTCGGTCGGACTGCTCGCGGCGCGCATCGTACTTACCCGGCCGGGGAACGTCTCCATTGCGCGGTGCGAGTCGGTCAGTGCGGTTAGACCCGGGAACGAGTCGGTCGGAGCGGTCGGGATGCCCGGACGAGTCGGTCGGTGAATACGCATCGTACTCACTCGCCCGGACGCGCGTACGATTCGGTCGGGAAATAGGGCTCCGAATCGGATCCGGTTAAGCCGAATCCGATTCGGAGCCCTACCGGCCGAGATCGGAATCGGCCCCTCAGTGTGTACAACAAATGCTTAACACTGTCCTCTGATAAAGCCTTACTGCTCGACCACACTACCACAAATAGAGAGTTAGGTGCTAACTACTTTACCTCTGCCTACCTTTTGAGTTCCACTGGACTCTGTGCACACTATACCTCACTTTGGTATAGTATATACGGAGCCAGCTTCCTACAAGTACTAATACTAATTATTTAATAGAGACCTTGGACACTTTTGCAGTTAATCAGACCCCAGCAGCGATCGTTTTGTTAGACGCAGAAAAGGCATTCGACCTTGTGATCTTGGAGACCTTTTTTGTTACATTGAGAAAATGTGGATTTTCTTCCCAGACTACAGGTTTTATTAAAATGATGTATTTGAACGCAGAAGCTAAGTTCATTTTAAATTCTATTGAGGTAGGCACCAGTAGGGTTCAGCATGGAACAAGGCAGGGCTGTCCGCTCTCGCCAGTTCATTTTGCTTTTTTATTGAGCCTCTGGCAATAGCAATTCAAAGCGGCACAATAATTCGCATACATTTTAGGACTTCTTCTTTTCTATGGAATAAAGCCACCTCAAGAACTGCACCAAGCACTTTAAACAGATGCACAGAGGAAGGGGTTAGCCTTTCCTTGTTTATGGACTTATTATTTTGCACAGTATATGCACAGGTTCAATAAGACATGCACTTTATATAGCCTCCTTCAAAATAGATTAGTGGATAGGATGCTGGAAGAAAATCAAATTAGAGACCTTCCAAGACTTATTAAATACCCCAATAGTTTTGATACAAGACATTCCAAGGGCTCCTCAAGAAAAGAGCAGTTTTATAAGGTTTTTGGTATTTCCCATGTTAATTCAGAAACTCTATTGAGTCAACTTGAAATAGAGGGAGGGGTCACTAAGGATCCAGCAATAGTAGCTAGGTGGGGAATGAATGGATTTCTGAAATTGGATGATTTTCTTCAGGATCACAGGTGGAAAGCTTGGTGTGAGATAGAGTCAGTGATAACTTGAGAGAAAGTATGGTTGCAATGGTCCTATAGAACCCTACTCGGGATGCTACGAAATATTGATCCCAAAATTTTGTCAGATACGAAGGAGCTTGTGTTAAATCTAAGGGTGGGCGTAGTTCGCGAAGTAATGCTTCGCGAAGCTACGCAAAGTGCAGTTCGCGCTACGCAAGCTTCGCGTAGCACTACGCGAACTGCGTAGCGCACTGTTCGCAATGATTGCACAGTGCCGGATGCTTGTCCGCACTGTGCAATCATTGAAAACGGCAACTTGCACAGTGCGAGCTGTCTTTTACTGCTGCTCGAGTAGATTTTTACTCGAGCGGCAGCTTTCTCAACGCGAACTGGTAGTTTCTCATCGCGAGCGGTCGCGAGCATACGCGACCACTCGCAATGAGAAACCTGACCTCCCCGCGTTGAGAATCTCGCCGGGAGGTTTATTTTCCACGCTCGCGATCGGCAACTTGATGTTGCTGATCGCGAACGAGGAAAAGTCTCGCCGGGATGTCATTTTGCTTGCTCGCGGTCGCCAACTTGACGTTGAGGACCGCGAGCAAGCAAAAATGATCCGCGGCACTACGCTACGCTACGCGTGTTCGCACTGTGCTACGTGCAATTCGCGTTGTGCGAAGTAGCGCAAGCTTCGCAAACTACGCGAGCGTAGCGTAGCACTTCGCCCAGGGTTAGTTAAATCTAGTGGAAAATTCGAGCATGAGCAAAATAGACTGATGGAGTCGTTATTTACTGTCCTATGAGAAAGTAGATCTGTTTGAGTGAATCTTGACGAAATGGCTCAGGGAGGAAAATGTGATAGTATCCAAAGATGTATGGCTAAGAATTAATTAATGAAATTCTCAACCTGTAAGGGGGTAAACTTTCACAAAATGCAATTTTTTGGAAAATGGCTGATATATAGGACTCTCCACTTTTTACTTAAATTAATCAGAATTGCCTGAACCAATGTTTTAGGTGCGGTATTGTAGATTGTGGAGGGTGGGCCCACCTAGTACGTTTCTGTGGTAAGCTCAGCAACGTTTCTGAAGATATTTATAGGTTTTTAAAAATCAGCTGAAATTCCAAATACCACAAAACCTGCACTGGCTCTTGTGGGTGTATGCCCAATGCCAGGCACACCAATAGAAATTTCAGAAGTTGGTTTATATTGCTATGTTGGTGACTCAGCTACAGATTCTTCAGAGATAAAGACCTCAGAATGTACCTTGCTTTGGGGATTGGTGGGAGAAAATGAAAAAGGTTAGAGAAAGAGAGATGGTGTCTGTGGCTATGTCCAGCAATGTAAAGACATTTGATAAAATTTGGGGACTTTGGTTGGTAAAATAAGGACTCAATAGGATTGATACTTTGTTTGGGGTGATTTTGTCTGTTGAAGGTAAATAACTATTTATGGCATCTTATGTATTTATATATTTAAGTGTCTATGTATTTATGGGTGAGCAGTCAAAATATAAAAAATTAAATATCGATATACACTAATATCGAGGTGACAATATCGAAGGGACAGAATATCGATGTTAAGAATATCGATGGACAGAATATCGACCCTAAGGTAAGTAATATCGATTTTTTTATATCGATGTAAGTAATATCGAAGTTAGTAATATCGAAATCAAATATATCGATGTTACTAATATCGATATTAGTATTATTGTTATGTATTTTGTTATGTGTTTAATATGTATGTGTTATATGTGTTTTTGTTAAGTGTTCTACTTGTCTAAAAATATATGTATACAATTTTTTCATGTTAATAATGTTTTTTTAAAGTTATTTTTGTTTTTTAGTACCGTAGCGGGTTGTGGGTTTATAGGGGAATAGGGTGGGAAGTACTTTAATTATACTAAATTAATTATTAATTTTTAGGAATTATAAATTAATTTTAATTATTTTTTGCGTTTAAGTTCTGTAGCGGGTTGTGGGTTTATAGGGGAATAGGGTGGGAAGTAATTTAATTGTAATTAAGTTAGAATTTATTTTAATTAATTGGTATTGATAATTATATTATTGTTAAATAATTAATAATTGGTAATTAATTTTTATTAATTGGTTATTAATTTTTATTAATTGATTGATCATTATGTTAAGTGTATTATTTTATTATTGGAGTGTGTTGTGCGTTTATAGGGGAATAGTGTTGGAAGTAATTGAAATCTAATTAAGTAATTATTAAATTTATTGTTGGGTATTGATAATTAATTTATTGGACATTAATTAATTGGTAATTTTTTTTAATTAGAATTTTTTGGTTCTAAAAATTAATTTATTGTTGTTTTATCATTAATTGGTAATTAAATATTATTAAATATTATTTATTGATAAATCTAATTAATATATTAATAAGTAATTATTAATTGGTAATTAATGTTTAATAATTATTATTATTGTTATAAAAAAGCATTTAATTGTTCAATATTAGTTAATTGGTAATTAAGGGGCTCATTACGATACCCGGCGTAAAAAAATCCGCCAGGCATGGAAGCGGCAAAAATCCGCCCGCACACACCGCCTGAACACCGACCACGCCATTATGAGTACACAAACCGAAAACCGCCATCGGCGGAAAAATCACACAAAATACCGCCCGCCATCGTCCGAGTCGGAGTCAAACCGCCCGCCACGGACGGAAACACGCACGACAACACAAAACCGCCCGCCCACACGGCCGACACACCGCACGTGAAATTACGATCGCACCGCCATGAGCGCGGAAAAACAACAAATATACCGCCCGCCAGCGCAAACAACGCCGATGAGAATCGACACGGCAGAAGCCATGGCGCCCACGTACCTGCACAGAAACCATCCGCACACAAAACCAATAGCACACAACATGGCCAACAAGTCCACACAGCAAGGCACGCACAAATACACAAGCACAGTACACATCCCGAAAACACCCCCGGACAAACAAAAAATACAAAGGCCAGAACCCCAGACACAACACACCTGAAAACAACAGACCATGAGGACACACCCACATAGGTGAGTACAAAAGCAGCACTCCCACAGACTACAACCCCTTGCTACATTGCAAACCGGAGAGGAGAGGACACAGTGACACAGCAAGGACAGCAGCACACCACAGAAACGCACACATCACTACCACCACCACCACCACCACCACCACCAAACACCACCACCACCACCACCACCACCACCAAACACCGGCACCACAAACCCCCTGCACATTACACAACACACACCGCACCAGCACCACAAAGGATGCCCAAGTTCACGCCCATGGAGCTGACGGTCATGGTCGACGAGATCATCAAGGTGTACCCACAAATCTATGGGAACATGGTCCAGCACACACCACTAGCCACCAGAAACAGAATGTGGACCCGGATCGTAGACCAGGTCAATGCAGTCGGGACCCTGCCCAGGAACAGAGTCGAGATTAACAAACGTTGGAATGACGTCAAGAGCCTGGTCAAGAAGAAGGAGGGCAAAAACAGAGAGCTGGCTGCCGTCACTGGCGGAGGGAATCCCGCGCTCTTTAAGACCTTCAAAGCGTGGGAGGAGAAGGTGCGAGTCGTAATCCATCCGGAGATCCTCGCCGGATTAGCAGGGGGAGTGGAGGCTGGTAAGTACAAACTAATGTATACCAGCACACCGCTATGTACTCACATGCGCAACTACCATGCCACAGCTCCCAGGGACAAACACCCCCATGTCCAGCACACAATACACAACACATCACACACACATGCAACAGACACTACCACACACAGCCCAAACCGAACAACTGTAAGATGCGTGGGGACATGTGTACACTAAGCCAGCCACGTAACCACCAACAGGTCCCCAAATATGCCAGAAGCGCCACAACGAGCACCCACCACACCCATGTGTCCGCCACAGCTGCACTAACCGACAAGTAACAGGTAAGTGGCAGGAACACAAAGTGCAGTGGGTGGGACGGTGGACAGCCCAAGTACAACACACACCAGGCCCCAGTCCCACAGCACAGCAAGGAGGAGCATCCCCCACACCCCACAGCCACGTGTCAGCCACCGCAGTGCACAACGACAGCCGAAAGGCAGACATCACGGTCCACAGCAATCGGTGTCAGTGGGTGTACAGCCACCCCCACGACCCACTACACCCCCCCACCCCCACAGACCTGCAACATGGAGCACCCCCGCTTAGAGCCATGTGGCATCCAGTACAGTGCACGCACGAACAACTTGCAGGTGGGAAACTGGACAGGGCTGGATTACTGGAGGCATGAGGACCATAACACCACCAACACATGGGACATGTCACGTAGCACACGGACACGCAGCACCGCCCACCGTCACGAACAAGTGAACAATGTGCACACGGACATGAACAGCAGACTCACACCCCACATGACCCATCACAGACATAGCAACACCCAAGGAGCCACGTCTGCATGCACAAGCCACACTGAATATAGTCCCACACGGCAGCCACTGTGCAACTCATCACACACAACCGAAACACCATTGAAGTCCTGTCCATGTAGCCCCCACTGCCTGTCAACCCCACACCCCACAACTACGCCTATGTAAGACAAACAACACTAGACGCAACAGAGCGGAACAACAGAAATGCACACGAACACCACTGAACCCATCAAACTCACAGACACACCATGCACATACAACATACCATCCATCCCATCCGTCAGCCCCAGTCACATGAAAGGCATGTCATCCGCACAGCTGCCACACATAC
The DNA here is from genome assembly GCA_963921515.1 of Calotriton arnoldi. NCBI lineage: Eukaryota > Metazoa > Chordata > Amphibia > Caudata > Salamandridae > Calotriton > Calotriton arnoldi. Next base: position 4,632,680 of record CAWUFW010000174.1, read on the forward strand.
AGCAGTCACGCTAAGACACATGCCCATGACCAACCATGTGCCAGAAGTCAATTAAGCGCACGACACACTGTGAGCAACAACACACAACATGGGCCACACCCCCCGAGCACTGCAGTGATGCACATGGCACAGGGCAGCACGCACACCAAGGAGATGGGACAACTGCAATACGTTGGCTGGCACACAACTATCACTCACTCATAACGATGCGTCCAATGCCATGTCCAGTAACCACAACAGACAGCAAAGATGCAGGGCATGTCAGGCATGCACACACCTCAGACCATGCACTGTCATGCTGCCACAACACATGTCACGTTCGGCACCCATGGCTCACAGCATGTACCCCAAAAGCATATCCCCTCCCAAATGCGAATCTGGGGCATGGCCCCCATGTTGCCATATGCGTTCCTAAGCGTTCCATTTGAACCCCAAAAGCATATTCCATCCCAAATGCGAATCTGGGGCATGGCCCCCATGTTGCCATATGCGTTCCTAAGCGTTCCATTTGAACCCCAAAAGCATATTCCATCCCAAATGCGAATCTGGGGCATGGCCCCCATGTTGCCATATGCGTTCCTAAGCGTTCCATTTGAACCCCAAAAGCATATCCCCTCCCAAATGCGAATCTGGGGCATGGCCCCCATGTTGCCATATGCGTTCCTAAGCGTTCCATTTGAACCCCAAAAGCATATCCCCTCCCAAATGCGAATCTGGGGCATGGCCCCCATGTTGCCATATGCGTTCCTAAGCGTTCCATTTGAACCCCAAAAGCATATCCCCTCCCAAATGCGATTCTGGGGCATGGCCCCCATGTTGCCATATGCGTTCCTAAGCGTTCCATTTGAACCCCAAAAGCATATCCCCTCCCAAATGCGAATCTGGGGCATGGCCCCCATGTTGCCATATGCGTTCCTAAGCGTTCCATTTGAACCCCAAAAGCATATCCCCTCCCAAATGCGAATCTGGGGCATGGCCCCCATGTTGCCATATGCGTTCCTAAGCGTTCCATTTGAACCCCAAAAGCATATCCCCTCCCAAATGCGAATCTGGGGCATGGCCCCCATGTTGCCATATGCGTTCCTAAGCGTTCCATTTGAACCCCAAAAGCATATTCCATCCCAAATGCGAATCTGGGGCATGGCCCCCATGTTGCCATATGCGTTCCTAAGCGTTCCATTTGAACCCCAAAAGCATATTCCATCCCAAATGCGAATCTGGGGCATGGCCCCCATGTTGCCATATGCGTTCCTAAGCGTTCCATCTGAACTCCAAAAGCAAAGTACAAACCAGACCCAGGATGGGCCAGGAGCCCGCATACACCAGAGTCACAATGAGTAGGGGCAAAGCAACACACCCATCGGCATGGCCAATCCGTCCCATGCCACATGTGCACAGCACACAGTCCCATTGCCTAGCACACACAACTACAGATGCCACAGCCACACACTCGCCTCCGGGAAACCCATGTACGAGATTGCACGAACTGCCAATGTCAGACGACTAATACATACTTCGCCAGGTGCAACACAATAACAAATCTCATTCTCTCCACAGGTGACGAACTGCTGGACGCTGGGGATGGAGACAGCAGCCAGCACAGCCAGCCTACAAGCCCCCAACGAGGACACACGGATCTGGAGGATCTGTCCACCTCTTCGGACACGGACCACCAAGCTGGCCCATCTGGCGTGGCAGGGCCCAGCCGCTCCCCAGGACCCCTCCTACCCACCAACCCATCATCCAGGGATGCTGAACAGTCCCAGTCCCCTGCTGCCACTGTCGTTGCGGCCACACCCACGGTCATTGCGGCCACTACCACTGCCGCAACCGCCACCGTCGCCGCACCGACCACCACCGCCTCCACCACCACCACGTCTTCGCTGGCACCAGCCCCAGCGCAGGTGGTGGCCCGGCCGACTGGATCCACCCTGGGAGCCACAGCGAGGACCGTGGTGAGCAATGTGGCTAGTGGGCAGGCCGGTGGCAGCAGGACTGGTAGGAGGAGCAGGGTCAGGGAAACGCCAGCCTCCCCTGGGAGCCATGCCCTGCCTCAAATGGCCAGAGTCCTTGGGGCCTATGAAGAGGCCCAAGGACAATGGGCCAGGTCTGCTACTGACACGCGGGAGGTGCTGGGGGTGCTGAGGTCCATGGACGCCCATATGGGCCAATTCGTGTCCCGTATGGACCAACTCGTGGACCTCATGGGCCAGCTGGTGGTGGCGGTGGGGTCACAGGCAAGGCCAGCAACACCACCTCCGCCACCACCTGCTAGGGCGCAGGGTCGGCCAGCAGTGTCCACTTCCCCTGCGTCCACAGCCAGTGAGCACACCTCACCCACCACCAGCAGGTCGCCACCACACACCCCCTCCCAAACGTGGAAGGGGCCGTCCGAAGAGGAAACAGATCTCCCGGGAGGACTTCGCACGCTCCAGTCGCAAGTGAGGCAGCCAGCCAGCCTTCCGCCAGCCTTCCTTGACCAGCCACTGCATTGACTTGCTCTACGATCCCACTCCACACAGCCATCTGGATGGCATGTGTGTGTTGGACTATGGACATAGAACCAGTGGGTACACCCTGATCATCACGCAGCCATGACCGACAGCTCATTGTCACTGCACGCACCACTTTTGTCATCACCTTACACACAATCACATGTCACAGTTTGTAATAAATGCACCTTTTTCACTAACTGCTGTTTGTGCCCTGTGTTTTATTTGTACGGAATACATCGGCCACCTTGGGCGGAAGGGCACCTGATGCGTGGCATGGCAATGGAATCCGGAGGGCCTGTAGGGACCTAGGGGTGGGAGACAGAACAGGAGCACATTCAATGAGTGTGTCACACACCCATCACACAGTACATGTCAACAACTACAAGCAATGTACACACATCGCACAGAGCAATAGGGCACAATGCCACAGTCACCAACAGTGGCATACTACCCTGGCCATGGAGCGTTGACATACTGCACGCAGTGAACATACGGCCACCCTGACACAGCACACACACACCTGCATAGATACAGACACATCATCCGTCGTACATGGACACTCACCGTCAAGTGAAGTAGCGGGCGATGAGCTGCTGGCGCACATTCCCAGCTTCCTCCTCTCCGCTGTCCACCTCACTCGAGCTGTCCTGGTCTGCGGGCTGGGGCCCTGGTTGATCTCCGTCATCCACAATGAGGGGGATCTGCTTCCGAATGGCCAGATTGTGCAGCATGCAGCACGCCACCACTATCTGGCACACCTTCTGTGGGGAGTACGCCAGTGCACCCTCGGTGCGGTCCAGGCACCTGAACCTGGACTTGAGGAGGACAAAGGTACGCTCGACCACACGTCTGGTCCTCCCATGTGCCTCATTGTATCGATCGTCTGCTGGGGTGCGAGGATTCCTCAATGGACTGAGCAGCCATGCCCCATTCGGATACGCAGAGTCACCTGGGTGTGAGGGACACAGAGAACCGTTGCTATTCCAACTGGACAGGGGACAGCAACGCACAACCAGCACGCTACACCACTCCACATACTCACCGACAATACAGCCACGATCCTGTTGCAGATTGGCCATCAGTCGTGGCAAGATGCTGTTGCGCATTATGTGTGCATCATGGGCCGAGCCTGGGAACTTTGCACACACGTGGGTGATCACCATGTCCGCAAGGCACACCACTTGCACATTCAGGGAGTGCGTGTGCTTCCTGTTGCGGTACAGGTGCTCAGTGGCCTGTGGTGGAACAAGGCCAACATGTGTGCAGTCAATGGCTCCCACGACGTGTGGGATTCTGCCAAGGGCATAGAATGCACCCTTCACTGCCGCCAATTCACGAGCCCTGGGGAATCTGATGTACCTGTTTCGGTACAGCATCATGGCTGCCAGTACATCCCTCAGCACCTTGCTGAACATGGGCTGGGACATCCCTCCTCCACTGCCCACTGTGTGCTGGAATGACCCAGTGGCGAAGAAATGCATGGCGGCCATCACCTTAGCCGTGGGGGTGACAGCAGTCGGATACACCCTGCGGGGACGGAGATGGGGCTCTAACATGGCACACAGTCGATGCAGGGTTGGCCTGTCCAGCCGAAACTTCCTGATAACCTCTGTATCGTCCATGTCCGCCAGCACTTGGTATGGGCGGTCAATGTTCGGTCTCCGCCTGGGGTAAATGGCAGAGGACACATGTCAAAGCAACACGGCACATAGCAATTTCGCATACACATCACTGACATGACTGAGCAAGCACATGAGCCACAGCCCAGCTGTCAAGCTGGGACGGCACGGCCACAATACACTTACACAGGTCTCCCAACAATGGCAATGGCAAGTGAGACATACCACTGCCATGTGCATGCACATGGGGATCTAGGCCCCAATGACTTGCGGGGCGTGCTGATGGGGACTGACTGCATATTCGTCAAGCGGCAACGCCACGGCAACATGAGTGTCTGCTGAGCATGGAACTGCTTCCGAGGCTGGATGAGTATGGCACACGACGACGACGATGTGGGCACAGGCTGAGCGGCCAAAACAAGTGGGACCTGTGGCACGAGGGGATATGAGACAGTAGTAGGTGTCAGCACTGCACCCTATGTACAGCACTGTACGGATCACACCTCCCGAAACATTGACAGGTGTCCACATTGACAGCCCCATGCCAAGACGGCTGTGTGCTTGCAGTCACACGTCACAGGTGAGTGGTTACATTGCACGTGCCAGGTGGCAGACGTACATAGTGGGAGCTGGCATGTGTGTGCATGTGTCTCCTGTTCAGGATCCACCAGATGGGCGCTGACTCTGTACTGAGCATTGGACACAGCATGTTCCGTGGAAGGCTTGTGTGTGTGGGATGGTGGCACTGGATGTGCCTCCGTTGGGTGGGGGCCATGCACAGGGCGGGTACGTCGATGATTGCGCATTGTTGGTCACGGTGGGTGCACCAACTAAGATGTGTTGCCCTGTGTTCAATTCCTATGTCCGCATGATGATGGACTGTGGATGTGGGCAGACTACACATTGGTCGATGTGCTGTCTATATGCATGTGCCTTCACACCAGGCACAGCTGCCCCTGCACATGTGACCCCTGCTGGACTCGCTGCTGGGTCTGTGGAGCTGATGCACCTTCTGCGCGTGGGGCGGACAGCTCTCCTCACTTCCCTCATTGCGCATGTCATGTCTTTGCCGCAGGTGACATGGATCATGGAGGGCCCACATGTACGCGTGGGTAGGCTACACATGATTGTTCACTGGTCGCCACCCCCAGTCAGTGTTTCGAATGGGAAGGTTGTCGTGCTGGTGGTATGTTCGATGTGGCGGATGGGCGGGCCTAGGTGCGGGCTTACATTCCGGACATGGGGGGTAGTTGGATTGGCGACTAGTTGCAGTACACACGGGACACGTCTATTCCTTTCCACATCTGGGTCATCCCTTGTACTAACTGACAGTGATACAGTCATCTTCGCCCCAGCCCTCATGTCCTCCCCTCGCCCCCCAATATGCATGCTCACCTGCGAGGCTAGCGCTTGCACAGGCAGCCCCAAGCTCGCACCAGAGAGGGCAAGGAGTGTATGTGTGGGTCCAGTTGCACGAGTGGGCTGTCTCAGGGTATGATGTGTGGCGGGACGCCGTCCACCTGCGTGGTGCCCCAAATGGAGACCCGGCCTGCATGGACTATGCATCACAGTCTTCGCCTTCCGGATCCGCCACCTGCGACACCCAGTGGCTGTGGCTGCCCTTGCGGCCATGCCGCGTCCGTCTGTGGCTGATGGCCCACACATTCACTCTTTGGCCTCTCTGGGGAGGGCTCGGGGGTGGTGGCGCACGCGCTTGCACTTAGTCGCAATGGCATGTGGCGTGGTTGGTATGATGGGCAATGGATGGGATGGTGCGAGCCACCTCCCGTGACGTCAGTGCTGCTCGTGCTGTGGTGCGTCCCCCTACACTTCCATTTGACTTGTGCCATGCTAGACGTTGAGGTTCTATTGCCTTCGTGATATGACCAGGAGGAGCGCGAGGAGACCTCTCACACACCATGCTCCACTGCCATCCCGTGCCCTGTATCGCCTGTGCGGATTGACTATGTTGGGGTTACACCTGGTCGACTGGGGCTGTGTGTGCCTTGTCAAGGGGCATGGCGGGCGCACAACAGGATCCAGCTTGTCCACAGAGGGTGGGCTGAGGTGCGCCTGGTACCGCTTTGTACGTGTGCCCGGCTGCTGTGCACACACGTGTTCACTCCCCCCGACAGGTGTCCTCTCACAATGCCCAGGGAAGCGGTGGTGTACTGTTCATGACCCCTCCCAACACGGCGTGCTCCAACTTGGCATGTGCGCATCTACCCGTCGCACCCACCCACCTGAGCACTGCGTCCATACGACTTCACACGACACATGTGTGTCTTCCACAGTAGTGCTACTCATTTGCGTTGATATCCAATACCAGTGGACTACATGGTCATGTCACGACTGCCGTGTACTTCACATACTCTCATCCTCTCTCATTCGTACTTGTGAAATGAGTCAGCGGAGACAGTTTTGGTTTCAGACATTATATTGAGTCTTCTGTCCTCTGTGATGCAGTATAGTGGACACTACTGGCAGCGGAATACATGTTGAGGATATACTGAGCATGATTACAAATGGGATAGGGTGTGGGGTTACATCTGCTTGGCCAAGGCTGTGCTAATGTACATTTACGTATAGCTGCGGAGCTGCGGACTTTGACACAGACGGTATACATGTAGCCTACCAGACCGCTCGGCATCATGGGCACAGTCCATCTCAGTTCCATGTGACAGGTTTGCTGCGGTTGTTCCTCATGCACGCGTGCATGTGAGATGACATCAGGGCATGTGCTTGCGTGCATGCAGCGGCGTGCCACTTGTTGTTGCACTGTGGTGGTTACTGGACATGTCACAGTCACTGGGGTCGTGTTGTTGTTGTATGCACTTGTCGTCCATGCAAAGGTCCTGGTATGGGATTCCCGGGGCGGGGGTGGGAGGGGTGCAGCACCCACAGACTCCAGGCGACCTATTCATGTCCACTGAGCGGTGTGTGTGTCCATGTGCGCTGGATCCATGTCGTGTCCTGGTTGTTCGTGCAGTTCCGTCCATGTGGGTGCGATGCACAGAGCCCATGCCACTGCCTCCCACGATGCATGCGGTGTTCCTGGATGTGATGGGGAACAGTGTGCATGTCCCGGTCATATCCGATGTCATGGCGATGTCGTTGATGGTGTGGTTACAGTTGCCGGTCGTTTGGTATGGCTGTTGTGGTGGTGACTGGCCAGTCCGTGCGGAAGCTGAGCATGGGTGCGGGGTTGGACTTCATAGGTCACTCGGGGAACCTGCGTTGTGGTCCGACGTATTTACAGGTTGTCAGGTATGCGATGCCGTCCAGCAGGGCTTCCATGTCATTGGTGGTGTACATGTTTGCCAGCCAATGAAGCGGATGGTGGCTGTCAAGGTGTTGTTCGTAGGTTGTCCCTTGGAGGACCATGATGGGGCATGCTGGGTGACATTCGATGTAGCTGTTCTCGATGATCCGTCGTGTGGAGGCACAGTGGTTCCATTTCAGTGCGCGTGCGATGTTGGCCACATACGCCATGCCCCCATAGGCAGAGCAGGCCCTGTCGTGTGCGTCCAGAGGGAGGAGTAGTGGTAGCAGGTCCGCCTTCAGACATGCCGGGTTGGAGAGGCATATCTCGACGGGATGCTGGTAGGGACACCTCCGACAGTAGAAGACGGGCATGACGCAGCTGAACAATGTGATGCGGTAAGTCAGTCGGTAACTTACGTTCAGCAGGGACAGGAGATCGCATCCCAATGTATGTATCGTGTTGGTTTGGTACAGCTTGAGCTCTTCGGCGTAGTTGGGTAGGTGTGTTGCGGTTGCCATTTCGCAGCGGTTCGTAGAGGTGGCGTGCTCCGGCTGTGTGTGCAGTCTGCAATGTGCACGCTCCGGGGTTGCTGTGAGCTCTGTGTAGTCGTGGGGAGACAGGACTTGTGTTCTGTTGGCTTGTTTGGAGGACACGGGCCCTCTTCCCACATGCTTCTCAGACAGTTCAAGGTCGGTGCTGTGTGACTCCTTCCAATTAACTTGCATGTGGCCGACATGGGGGAGTGTTTTCTTCTTTCTTCCCCGTCCGTTGTGTGCTTCTGTGATATGCGCTATCTGCCGTGTGGTCGGTCTCCTCGGCATGCCTGTGTTGGTCTATTCTTGGACAATGGCTGTATTCACCGGCTTCTGTCGTAGGGCTGTGGTTTCGGTGTTGGAATGGAAGGTCATTCAGTGCTGTCTGCTCTCCCTTGTGTGGGCGGCAGGCTGCCTTTCCGCTCTGCGTTGGGCCTTGTGTGTGGATGTAATTCTTGGGCCACCTGTTGTCGGTCCCCGGGCTCTTTGGTGTTCCGTTTCATGTGTCTTGTTCATATGTGCAGGGTGGTATGTGTTTTTCAGTGTGGTACTGGCGTTCCTCTTACCGAAGGGGCCCTGCTTCTCCTAGTTGGTGTTGCCGCCGCTGTGTGCTTCGCCATGTTTGTTACACTGGGGTGTGTCCTGCTGTTGCGTGTCTTCACTGACATGTGTGCGTCGGTTGTGTGGCGTTGGGTGTTGTCCGTGAATTGGGCGTTGGGGACATGTCTGTGGCCGGCCTGTCACGTGTCATGTGCGTTCGGGGTGGGGCTGGTGTGTGTGCTGCTTGGTTGTGTCCCTGTGTCTGTGTGCGACGCATGCATGGCGCTGCGGTTGGCCTCTGCGTTGTGCGCATGTGTGGCGGCGTCATCGGCGCTTTGGGGCCGTGACGGGGTGGTTGGTTCCTAGTCCCAGGTGGTGTGTACACATGTGTTCTGCGATGTTAGGATTTGGCCTGTGTGTCATATGTGGATGCAATGGTGGATGTGTAGTGTGCACGCGCTGGTGGGGGGTTGTCCGCTTTTTCCGCCCTTGCACTGTGTGCGCTGTTTGCGTGCACTTGTTGTGTGTGTGCCTACCTGCGTCTCCGCGGTACGTTGCGTCCTTGGTGGTGCATCAGCAGAAGCATGGGAAGGGCCTGCAGTGCTGGATTCATGCCCGGGGTGCCGCTTCTTCGTTGTCCGTGCTCTGCGTCCGTGTTTCCGCCTCTCTTTCACGTGCGGTGTCTCTTTGCCGTGGGAGCCGTTTGTTTGCGGCATCGTAATTTATGCGCCGGGCGGGACGTGTTTCGTCGGACGGTGTGTGTCAGTTGTGCTGCGCCGCTACGTGTGCGGGCGCACTTTGATGGCCGACGGTGTTGCTGGCTTGCCGGCGGTGTTTGGCCTGCTTTTCGCATCGTAATTGGGCGGGCGTGTGGACTGCTGCGTGCCGGCGGTAACTGGTGGTTTTTGCATCCGCCAGCACGGCGGTTGTGCTTCCGCCCGCCATCGTAATGGGCCCCTAAGTTTTAATAATTAATATGTTTTTTGTTATTAAAAATATTTTATTGTTCAATATTTATTATTTGGTAATTAATATTTATTATTTATTATTTATTGGTATTTATTATTAATTTATTGTTAATACATTTTCCATTGGTAATTATGTTTTTAATAATTATATATTGGTATTTGTAAATAGTTTAGAGTTATTTAATAATTCATTAATTATTTTAAAAATTATTTTATTTATAAGTATGTTATTTTTAACTTCTACGCTATCCAACACTTTCCCTACTGTTGCACTCTCTGGAGTTGGAATAGTAATTTTTACCCCTACGCTATCCAACACTTTCCCTACTGTTGCACTCACTGGAGTGGGAATAGTAATTTTTACCCTTACGCTATCCAATGCTTTCCCTACTGTTGCACTCACTGGAGTGGGAATATTCATTTTTACCCTCCCGCTATCCAACGCTTTCCCTACTGTTGCACTCCCTGGAGTGGGAATAGTAATTTTTACCCCTACGCTATCCAACACTTTCCCTACTGTTGCACTCACTGGAGTGGGAATAGTAATTTTTACCCTTACGCTATCCAACGCTTTCCCTACTGTTGCACTCACTGGAGTGGGAATATTAATTTTTACCCTCCCGCTATCCAACGCTTTCCCTACTGTTGCACTCCCTGGAGTGGGAATAGTCATTTTTACCCCTACGCTATCCAATACTTTCTCTACTGTTGCACTCTCTGGAGTGGGAATAGTAATTTTAAGCTCTACGCTATCCAACATTTTTCTTACTGTTGTTTTTTTGGGAGTTGCAATAGTAGTTTTATTCCCTCCGCAATTTAATATTTTTGGTATTATTTTAGTTAATGTAGTATATAATTAATTTTAAAAATATTAAAAGTAAATTTAACTTTTTTAATTTGTTATACATAATTATTTAATTTTTATTTATGTTATTGTTTTATGTGTATAGATGTATTTGTAATTTATAATATTTTTTTATAATTTATAATTTATTAAAATAATTATTAAAACTGATTATGAAGTATTATATTATATATTATATGTATATGTTTAATTAATGTTTTATTAAATTATATATATTACTTATTAATTTTAAACATTATAAAATATTTTTAACTATGTTTATTTTATTTATAAGTATTATTTAGTTGATTTTACATATTTTTTTTAACAACAAAAAAACGATATTTTGAATAACGATATTTTTGACATCGATATTTTTTTCCGATATTTTTGTACTTACCATGTTGTAGATAGGATATCGATATTGTTGACATCGATATTCTTGCTCCGATATTTTTGTAGGTCGATTTTTTGACCTTTGATATTTTGTCAGTGATCCGTATTTATGTATCTATGATATGTATAGATGGCTGTTCTGGCTAATACGTTGGCAAAGCACTGTACCTCCAAAGAAAAACTTTAAAAGAAAAAAACTGCCCATGACCCGATAAAGTTTGTGGTGCTGGATACATGAGGTTTTCCTGTTGGGTATGGGGAAACCACTAGTCTCCACCTTGTTCGTCATCTCTGTGTATTCAGCATGTTCTACGTTGCTGTAATCAGAAACAGGAATCCTGTCCTTCTTTGTGGTGTTCATACCCTATGCCTTTGTCTTACTTGGCATTCTACTGTCATTTGGCCTTGACACTACTCCTGACATACTTTCAACTGTGGGCCTGCTCACCTCCCTTCAAACCCTTTGCATTGTTCATGTTTTTGCCTTTCTTGGACGTTTTTCTCTGTGTCAGAGTTCTTGCCTCCTTTGACATCCCCTGCGCTGTGGGTGTTCTTGCCTGCATTTTCCTTTTTACCATTTTTACCCAGTGTCTTCCCTTTTTTGTTTTTGCTTCACCCACTCCCTCTACCACAATCGCTTTACTTCCTTTATAGATTTATTTTTACCAGGTTGCAAATGCATCTCTATCTACCTTTCTCTCCTTCTCTTTATATTAATAATAATATTAATAACAATAATACCTGTAAGAAACTACAGAAGATATGCAGCCCTTTGTTTGGGGACAGGACACAGCCTATTCAGGTGTAAGTGAGGCCGGGCACAGCCCCTCCCCCATCCTGCCAGTGATCGCCCATTCAGTCACACCTAAGCTCCCATTGTGTGTGGCTGTCTAGGAGACAAAGCCCAACTGCCAGCTACACCCAGTCATGTGACCAGAGACATACTACAGGCACCAAATGGCTAAGGCATGAAAATGCCAACTTTCTAAAAGTCTCGGGTAATAGTGCCAACAAGGGATATATTTGAAGATGTGTTTAAATGAAGTTAGCAGTTACTTCCTAGACGTCTATTCATGACATCCAAAATAAATGAAAGGTACAATAGTCTGTATAAATTCAGAGAAAAAGAATAAATCAGTACAACCGGGTGTATTTCTAAATTCATTATATTTTGTTTAGAGAATGAAAGTCACAATAGGGGTTCAAAAGTAAGGAGGTACTTCAAAGGCATCGATAACAGAACTGAAAGGTTCTTGACATTTAGGTATCGCTAGTCATCAATGCACAAAAACCTATTTCCAAAAGTAAACAGTATGAAGACTGTCCTAGACATAGGAACCAAGGGCCAGATGTACGACAAGTGTAAATTGCGACTCGCAATTTGCGCTTGATTGCGAGTCGCAAATTGCGAGTCACAATTTACAATGTACAACAGTGTCAGAGACACAGACTGCGATTCCCAATGGGGGTCGCAAAATGCGAGCCTCATGAATATTAATGAGGCACTCGCAATTTGCGACCCCATTGGGAATGGCTGGCCCTCCCAGGGATGGTGGCCTGCTGGGCTCAGCAGACCTCCATGTCTGGGACTGCTTTTCAATAAAGCAGTTTTTTTTAAAAATGCTGCCCGTTTTCCTTAAAGGAAAAAGGGATGCATTTAAAAAAAAAAAATGAAACGTTTTCGTGTAATTTTTTAAGGGCAACCACTGCCTGCCCCTAAAAAATATTTTCCCCTGCACTTGCAAAGGGGAACGGGTCCCATGGGGACCCCTTCCCATTTGCGACTGCATTACCACCCTCTTGAAGAGGGCGGTAAATTACGAGTGTTTTGCGACCGCAATTGCGGTTGCAAAACATTCGTACATGGCTTGTGAGTCACTGTTAGGAAGGGAACGCCCCTTCCTAATAGCAGGTCGCAAAACACTATTTTGCGAGTCGCAAATTATTTGCGACCCGCAAAATAGTGTTTGTACATGGCCCAGAGGAAAATTGCATGCGCAAACGGGTCACAAACCCGTTTGCGCATGCAATTTTCTGTCGTACATCTGGCCCAAAGGCTCCAAGGTTCCGTTTTAACAGAAACTAAAAGGAAAATGGGTTAGGGCATCAACGCTTCGGTAAATCTATGAGACCATCATCAGGACAAGATGAACAAGTTACTCACTTTTGGTAACTCATTATCTGGTAGAGACAATATCTAGCGCAGATTCCTTACCTTTGACTTTCCGAGGCATCAGACTGGATCAGGAAACTTTTGTGCGCGCCGTCAGTTGGCTCCATTCGGCTCCGTGTGACGGCGTCAGTGTCGTTAGCGTCGGTTATGACATCGGGCTCACCTTTATAGGTGCCACTCAGGCGTGCGGACGTCAGTACTTTTCACTTTTCCACGCTAGAAGCGCAGAGCCATGAAGTGACTGACTTGAATGTGTGTCATAACTAGGGCCCTGAAAAATGGAACAACCTTAGCACTGAAAAATGAGTCAGCAGAGCGAGGAGGCATGAGTGGGTCTGTAAGGAATCTGCAGCTAGATATTGTCTCTACCAGATAATGCATTACCAAATGTAAGTAACTTGTTCATCTGATAGAGACTTCTACCTGCAGATTTCTTACCTTCATTAGATACCCAAGCCATAACATCCTGGTGGTGGGCTGCGGACAGATTTCTCACACTAAGAAGTCCTGCAGGTCCGAGTGGGCAGTCCAGGTAGTAGTGGTTGGCAAACGTGTGCAAAGACGCCCACATTGCTGCCTGGTAGATGTCCACGACTGGGACGCCCGAGCCAACGCCATGGTAGCAGCCTTCCCCCTGGTGGAATGAGTTCATAAGCCCTCAGGGGGCTGCTTCTTAGCCAAGGCGTAGCAGATCTTAATGCAGACAACAAAGCAGTGAGAAATGGTCTTTTTCTGCACAGCCTGACCTTTTTTATCTCCCACGTACCCCATAAAGAGTTGGTTGTCCACCCAGAACTCTTTTGTGCCGTCAAGGTAGAACAACAACGCTCTTTCTGGGTCCAGACAGTGGAGACACTCCTCTTCCTTAAAGGGATAAGGGGGAGCAAAAAAGGTGGGCAGCGTGATAGACTGACCCAGATGGAATGGGGTCATAACCTTTGGCAAGAATGAAGCCCGGGTGCGAAGCACCACTTTATCTGCAAAGATCATCATATATGGAGGTTTGGATGACTATGCCTGCAACTTACTCACCCTCTGGGACAATGTTATTGCCACCAGAAAGGCTGTTTTGATGGTAAGCAGCTGGAGGAGACAATTATGCAAAGGCTAGAAAGGAGCACATGTAAGAAAAGCAAGAACCTAATTAAGGTCCCACTGTGGCATGACAAAGGGCGTTGGTGGAAACAAATGTATACCAGCCCTTTTAAGAATCTATTTACAACAGGAGATTTTAAAAAAGAGGGTTCGTCCGGCAGTTGCAAGAAAGCGGACAGAGCAGAAATATAACCCTTGAGAGTACCCAACGCAGAGCCCTGCTGGGCAAGGGAATGAAAAGAAGGATAGTAGATAAAGAGGCAGAAAGAGGGTCAATAGACCTCTCTGTACAATATTTTACAAACGTTTGCCAACGGCAGGCGTATATCGTCTTAGTGGAGGGCCGTCTGGCCGCCAAAATAACCTCACACACTTCAGGAGGAAGGTCAAAAGCTATCAACTGCCGCAGCTCAATCTCCATGCATGGAGGCGGAGAGTTGACAGGTTCGGATGGAGGACCCTCCCCTGCTGCTGTGACAGAAGATCCTCCCGAAGGGGCAGTCTGACCAGAGGATTGATGCTCATTTTGAGAAGCTCTGAATACCAGACTCTCCTTGCCCAGTCCGGAGCCACAAGAATGACCTGGGCCTGGTTGTTCTTGATATTCTTGAGAACCCTGGGCAGAAGTGGTATGGACAGAAAGGTGTACAGCAGGCCTGAGCTCCACTTGTGATGAAAAAAGTCGCAAAGCAATATCCCCCTTGGAAACTCCAGCACGCAAAAATGCTGAAATTGCACATTCTCTTCAGAGGCAAACAGATCTAACCAAGGCTCTCCCCACTGCTGAAAGAGCCCTTGCGCCACCTCCGAGTGGAGATGCTATTCGTGATCCGCTAGTCATCAACGGCTGAGTTTGTCTGCTCTGGCATTCAGAGAACCTGCCAGGTGTTGATCCACCAGGGTTATGCCCTGCTGTTCCAGCCATGTCCAGAGACCCAGTGCCTCTTGACAAAGAGTACACAACCCCACCCACCCCGTTTGTTATAGTACCACATGGCGGTGGTGTTGTCCGTGAACACCTGCACTAACTTCCTCTTGACAGACGGAAGAAATGCTTTCTCTGCCACCCGGATCACTCGAAGCTCTAACAAATTGATGTGGAGCCCCGACTCCGCCGGAGACCAGTGTCCCCTGATCTCCACCTCTCCCACATGGCCGCCCCATTCCAGAAGTGTCGCATCTGTCACTACTGTAAGATCTGGATGGGGAAGGGAGAGGGGTCTGCCTCTGACCCAATCTCGGTTGGTCAACCACCACTGTAAGTCTTTCGCAGTCCCCTCCGAGATTCCCCTGATGCAGCGCCCACTGGAACGTCAGGTCCCACTGCAGAGTCCACATACACCATCTGGCATGCTTTACCAACAGGATGCAGGAGGCCATGAGACCCAGCAGCCTCAGAGTCAGTCTCACCAAAATCCAAGATATAGGCTAAAAAAGCAGTATCATAACCTGAATATCCTGGACTCGCTGCTTGGGAGGATAAGCCCGAAACTGCATGGTGTCCAGAACAACTCCGATGAAAGGGAGCGTCTGAGAAGGAGTCAGGTGTGACTTCAGCACATTTATAGAGAACCCCAGCGAATGCAGGAGGTCAGCCATAGTCTGAAGGTGGGAGATGACAGCCTGGGGTGAAGATGCCTTCAACAGCCAGTCGTCGAGGTAGAGGAAGACTGAAACCCCTAACCTGCGCAGATGAGCTGCGACCACCGCCATCACCTTGGTGAACACCTGAGGGGCGCTGGCAAAGTCAAAAGGTAGCATGGTAAACTGAAATTGCTTGTGGCCTACCTTGAACCACAGGTAATGTCTGTGGACCGGCAGGATGGGGATGAGAAAATACACATCCTGCACGTCCAATGCTACAAGCCAGCCTCCTTGGTCTAGGGCAGGAAAGACTGCCACTATATTTTTTTAGGGGTGGAGGCATGGCCATGCCCACGTCCACAGTGGGCAGCCCTCACCCCTATTTTCTTTTTATTAACCCTGGTGTCTAGTGGGCTTTCTGCCCCCTGGGAGGCAGATCGGGTGTAATTAGCCCCATCTGCCCCCTGGGGGGGAAAAAAGACTGCCTGACATCATGCTGGGGGAGGTGCATGGCCATGCCCATACCCATGGTGGGCAGCACCACCTCTATATTTGTTTTAAGAAAGGCATTCCCCGGGGAGGGAGGGCGATTGGGGGAAATCACCCCCATATGGGAGACAAAAAGACTGTTGCCTTGTTTTTTAGGGGTGGGGGCATGGCCATGGTGGGCAGTCCCAAACCCTATGTTTTTGTTTAAAAAAGGACATTCCCTGGTGTCTAGTAGGCTTTCTGCTGCGGGCAGATTGGGCGAAATCACCCCCATATGTTTCGGGGGGGGGGCAGAAAGACGTTCCTTTTATTTTAGGAGTGGGGGCATGGCCATGCCCATGTAAGGCAGCCCCCATCCCTATATTTAAAAAAAAAGGACTTTCCCTGGTGTCTAGGGGCCATTCACCCCCATCTGCCCTCCAGGGGGGCAGAAAGACTGTTGCCTTATTTTGTTATGGGGTGGGGCATAGCCAGGCCCATAGTGGGCAGTCCCCACCCCTATATTTTTTTTTTATTAACCCTAGTGTCTATTGGGCTTTCTGACACGGGGGGGCTGATTGGGTGTATGCGTCAGCGTGCCCTGCACGCAGATCGTCATTGCAGTAAAACAAAAACACTCAGGCTGCTCGGGAAGCTCTTCCTGAGCAGCCTGTGCTAAAAATAAAATATAGGACCTCCCTCTGGTGAAGAGCACCAGAGGGTCCTTTATATACCTCCAATGGCCGACAGACGCATTGGGTAGGTAGTTAATAACAATCACATTTTAGTTTACATATAAGTTTTACTTACTTGGTTAGATAGTTGTTTAGATGTATACATCTGGTCTGGTGAGAAAATTCGGCAGAGTTTCCTTGTCTTGCCGAGTTTGATGTTTTTGAAGTATTTAGTTGTTTAAATTAGTCTGCCTTTAGATATTGTTGATTTCATTGTTTGTTTGATTTTATTGATTAAAGTTGTTTATAGTTTTATTTCATTGGTTGGTTTAGTTTTAGTTTGATTTTTTTGTATCAGTTGAGTTCTTCAATGGTAAACGCTAATTTAGATTTTATTTTTGATTTATGAAATATAGTTTGATAGTTTTTAATACATATATATATATATATAAAGAAAGAATGCCAAGCCCGGTTTAAAACTGCTCCAGGTATTTTATTCATAACTGCAAACTCGACCCTTACGCGTTTCAGCTATTAAGCCTTGATCACAGGTGGGTGACATCACAATGTAATTGCAAGTGCTCATTAATAAATAGGTCATGTGACTATAGATCGTGGCACTACCAGTTCCAAGATGCATCAGTGTGGTTCGTAACATGTACACGCAGTTAGCGTAATTTTATAACCAAAATAGCTTCTTTTGCTGCCGTGTACTGTTCTCTCCTTCTTGGAAAAAGATTATTGAGCGCAAAATGTCCCAGAGTTGCAGCATAGTCAAGCCAAAATACCTGGTTTTTAAACTGTCCAAGAGAGGTGTAGCCCCTCTTATCTCCCTTTCTCTCCTCTCGTGCCAGAAATGCCTCGGAATTCCATCGGTCTGGCATAGGGAAAGCGGGTCATGCCCCCAAGTGTCCGCAGCACTGAAAAACAAACTGCTCCATATTGGGGGCCCCCGACCCCGCAGGGCGTCTCCGGCGGCAACGGAGATGGAGGACTCCGTCATTAATACACAAAGAAAGAATGCCAAGCCCGGTTTAAAACTGCTCCAGGTATTTTATTCATTACTGCAAACTCGACCCTTACGCGTTTCGGCTATTAAGCCTTGATCACAGGTGGGTGACTTCACGATGTAATTGCAAGTGCTCATTAATACATAGATCATGTGACTATAGATCGTGGCACTACCAGTTCCAAGATGCATCAGTGTGGTTCGTAACATGTACATGCAGTTAGTGTAATTTTATAACCAAAATAGCTTCTTTTGCTGCCGTGTACTCCTTCTTGGAAAAAGATTATTGAGTGCAAAATGTCCCAGAGTTGCAGCATAGTCAAGCCGAAATACCTGGTTTTTAAACTGTCCAAGAGAGGTGTAGCCCCTCTTATCTCCCTTTCTCTCCTCTCGTGCCAGAAATGCCTCGGAATTCCATCGTTCTGGCATAGGGAAAGCGGGTCATGCCCCCAAGTGTCCGCAGCACGGAAAAACAAACAGCTCCATATTGGGGGCCCTGCATGGCAACAACGTTACTCAACGTGTTTCGGAGCTCTCGGTTCAAGAAGCCGAGAGCTTCGAAATGCGTTGAGTAACGTTGTTGCCATGATCAAATAAACATGCTTGATTAAGCACTGAGCCGCGGTGTGTTTTCTCTTTGGATATTGGAGGTCGACAGTGTTTGTGTGTGTATATATATATCTATATATCTATATATATATATATATATATATATATATATATATATATATATATATTAGCAGCACTCCACCTTTGCCTTGATAGTTTTACCCAGGAAATGGAGCACGGACCACAATTCGGTGCAGAATCCAAAATCTTTATTTCAGCTCTTACCGACCTCAGCAGCCATGACGCGTTTCGACCCTTCAAGGGTCTTGATCACATGACACGCATCACGGTAGGTAGGTTCCTTTTAAACCATTTTTTAAACATTTTTCTTGTTTTTCTTAAAGTGACATGTACCATCAAGCAGTAAGGTTCAAGAATAGACATAGACAACAGATTTCATGGTTCGCATAGGACTTGGCTACAGGTTTAAAAATACATAAAACAATACGGGTATAAATACCAAAATAATGTATTAATAATAAACCTATAAACCAATAGTTCTAAAACCATAAAACCAATACAGTACTGTGTTGAATATTTAAAAGCAAATAAAAATCTAATTTGTAGTAAAAAAGATTTCAAAGCTGTTATTACCTGTCAAGGTCGTCCAGGTTTAAATACCCCAACTGTTCATGACCTAAATCTCATTGACTTATAGCAGGTAGAAAAGTGCTAATGCATATACAGTACTCATAGTGTAAACATCAGATTTAAAAACCTTACGACTGAAAGTGACCTGTGCTAGTGCAAATTGTATGTGTAAAGTGCTATGTGCAATAACCTCAAGTGTTAAAAATGTGTTAAAACCTATCTAACCCGTGTATAATCTAAAAAGTGGGATTTTCTGGCGGCTACAGTTGGAAACCCCTGTGTTTCTAATATCAGGGGCCCATTACGATGGCGGGCGGAGGCACGACCGCGGTGGCGGCGGTGCGGAAAAATGCCTTTTACCGCACGCCAGCAGCGGTCTTCACGCCCGCCATATTAGGATGGGAAAACATAGGCATTTACCGTTCACCGCGGTATGACGCCGACCGCCATCGAACAGCGCCCGCCACCGCGGCGGAGTGAGCCAATCACCACACACCGCCGGGCGGAATGACGTCCCGTACGCCGAAGATATCACGATGCCGGAAACAGGGCAGCGCACCGCGACGGAGAAACCGCACAGCGAAAGACGGCGGAGACATCACAGCGGACACAGAAAAGAAACACCCGGGACACACCGCGATGGATCCTGCCCTACACGCCTTCCCGGTGCTGTACATGCTCCACCACCTGCAAGTTATCCACCGCCGCGGACGCCTCCGCAGGTACGTACAGACACAACAGTGCAAGTAACACAATACACAGCTCCAGGGGGGGGGAAAACATCGCATGGGAACACCACACACCCCTGTGGGGACAGGCACACAGCCATCACTGCACACACACATGTCCCACATGTCACAAAAACATCGCGCCACATACTGCCCACCCATGTACCGCATTCATGAACAAATGTCCCGGTCACGTCACCGCCGCGGTCAGTGTGCATGAAACCATGCACACAACGCAGAGCACAGGGCCAGCGCATGCCAAGGGCACCGTACAAATTGCACAGAGCCACAACTCCATCCACAACACACCAGCTACCTCCCTGAAGGGACACAACATGTGTCTCACAAGTGCCACTCCTGCACAACAACAACACAACTACAGCCACACCATGCCCCACGTCACAACAACTGCATATACAGCCACAGCAGGACCCTTTGCAAAGGAACACATAGCACAGAAGCCCAGGCCCCAGCCAACACACACACACCACAGCAACCTCACACACAAGCCAAGAACACTGAAGCCAGGCACAAAATGTACACACACACAGATGAGGACCAAACACTTCACTGCACACACTACCTGACAAGTCACACACACACACACCACCCTGACTCACAGCTACATACACACACCACATGCCAGCAGTAATGGAGGACAACATATAGGAAAGCCAAAGTGAGGTGCCCACAAATGGAAGGGCAGTGACACAACCATCAAGCATGTGTGAAGCACATGCAAGACAAGACACATGTGAGAACACACACAGCCCATCACAGCACACATGGCTGACACAGTCAGTCAACACAAACCACGGTCACCCCAATGCTACAACTCCTGTAGACAGCAAGGACACCCATGTATAGGCACAGGGATGTAAGGAAGGCCCTGAACACAAACACTGACCAGCCACACATAGGCATCCAAACACCGGACAAGACAACGTCTGCTGCACAACACACAGGGCCCAGTGACACACTACATGACAGCCAAGCACAAGTAGGATATGTCATACATACCTCCTCCCACAACAGCAACACACAATACTGCCATGTGCACAAAACACAACCACAGGGCTAAACAAGTACATATACAGGCACACCACACCAGGGTCACACATGGCAGTAGTTGACAATGCATGTGCACACACATCCACAGTCACAACAAAGTCACCCCCTTCACACCATACACTTCTCCACCACCCAAGTGCACACATTGGAAGTAAGCCATGGGACCTGGATAACTCATCACCACAAGATGACCATACACCGACACTGATTGGCACACAGAAAGGAAGCTCACACAGACCCCATGACCCTGGCCTGCCTGCCTGTAAGCCTGTGCCCAAACACCCACCCTGTGCTGCCATTGCCCACAAACCTGACATGTGTCCACCACAGATAACATGAGCCAAGAAGGAAGATGACTACAAGACCTCATTGCCAACCACCTGCACTGCACCCATAAGTATCACAGTCATATAGAAATGAAGTGCCTCCCACCCCTGCAAAAAAATGAAATGTGACACAACCCATTGGCAATGTCGAAGTGGCATACTGAGCCTGTGACACAGTAAACCATGCACACACAGAAACAACTTTATTCAGGAAGGACACTGACACAACTCACTGCAGGACCAACTGTGTTTATTCACAATTTGCATATTGACACAACAAATTTGGGCAACAGCAAAGCCAGTGGGCATTTCAATATGCACAGTATTTACATGAAAAGCTGCACAGGCAGGGGGCACACAGCAGTGAACAGCAAGGCCAGTGGCCAGGACACAGTGCAGGTGAGGTACATGAGAAGCTGCACAGGCAGGGGGCACACAGCAGTGAACAGCAATGCCAGTGGCCAGTACATTGTGCAGATTAAGTCCATGAGAAGCTGCACAGGCAGGGGGCACACAGCAGTGAACAACAAGGACAGTGGGCAGGACAAAGTGCAGAGTGAGTCCATGAGAAGCTGCACAGGCAAGTGGCACACAGCAGTGAACAGCAATGCCAGTGGCCAGTACAATGTGCAGATTAAGTCCATGAGAAGCTGCACAGGCAGGGGGCACACAGCAGTGAACAGCAAGGCCAGTGGGCAGGACAAAGTGCAGAGTGAGTCCATGTGAAGCTGCACAGGCAAGTGGCAAACAGCAGTGAACAACAAGGCCAGTGGCCAGGACACAGTGCAGGTGAGGTACATGAGAAGCTGCACAGGCAAGGGGCAAACAGCAGTGAACAGCAAGGCCAGTGGCCAGGACACAGTGCAGGTGAGGTACATGAGAAGCTGCACAGGCAGGGGGCACACAGCAGTGAACAACAAGGACAGTGGGCAGGACAAAGTGCAGAGTGAGTCCATGAGAAGCTGCACAGGCAGGGGGCACACAGCAGTGAAACACAAGGCAAGTACAATGTGCAGAGTAGTTACATCAGAAGCTACACAGGGAATGTATGCAACTCTAACATGCCATGCACAGCAACAGAGTAATGGGTCTGACAATGGGCATCACACGCACCCCTGTGGACAGACAGGTGTGTGAGGGTGACCACCACTCAGATGGGGCTGTCTGTCGGACTTGGAGCTGACTGTGTGTTGGGGTCTGTTGGCGGACTACCCTGGGCAGTGGGAGTAACAACTGTGGAAGAGCCAACTGTGCATGTGGTAGCTGGGGGCTGCTTGGACCAGGTGGGGTGGTGGCCCGGGGAGGTGGACTCATGCCCTGGTGAGACACAGTGTGTGCCGGAGATTGTGGAGGGGTGCCTCTCCACTTCTTGGGGATCCTGAAAGGCTTCCCTGTCAGGGGATTGAGGGGAACTGGGGCAGACACAACAGGTGACCCCAACACCAAAGCTGATTCTGGTGTGGAAGGTGACCCCCCTCTGGGGACATGCTGGAACCCGCTGTGCGCTTGCCTGGTGTTTGCCGCCGCCCTGCCTCCCTCTGTCCACCAGCTTTGCCCCCTACAGTGTCCTCCCGTGCTGGCTTCACAGGGCTTGGGATGGGAGTGGAGGTCAAGGATGGATTATCCATGGGGCCCTCATCCTGTGTAATGTTTGCAGGCAACACCTTCTCAGTGGGTGTGGAAACTGTCTTTTTGCCTCTGCGAGACGTCTTTGGGACAGGGGAGTCTTTGGCAGGGGAGGAAGGTGAGGCCTGTGACCCTGATGCTTTTTTCTTTGCTTTGTGGCCCTTGCTGTCGCCTGATGGGCTTTTCTCTCTGCGCTCTGGGGTGGCCTTACTCTTATGTGGGGATGGTGTCTGTGCCCTAGTACGCTTGGGTTGCTGCTGCTCCTGTGTGCTGCGGGTTCTGTACCGGGACTTTGGGGTCCGTTGGGCATTGTCACTGTCGTCAGAGGTGCACAGTGACACAGGGCCGGACCGAGTGCTGGGAGCCGCTCCCTGACTATGTGCCTGTTGCAGGGCTGCTGTCACAGTTGATGACAAGTACTGCACAGTGCGGTGTAGCCCACCCAAGTCGGAATGTAAGCCCTCCATGAAAGCTATAACCTGCCCCAACTTTTTGTCGTGCTCTTGGAAGGCATTGAGAAGTGCTGTCTGCCCCACACACAGCTGGCGCAATAGCTCGACTGCTTCTGCACTGAGGGCAGCAGGGCTGACATGGGCTGGGGCAGCTGTGCCTGGGGTGAAGGTGACTCTTCCCTTCCTACTCGTGCGGACAAGGGCAGCACCAGTGGAGGTTGAAGGGAGGCTGGGCACTGGACGCTGTGTGGCGGAAGAGGAGGCAGAGTCCCCGTTCCCTGTACCCCCCAACATGGATGTGTCACCGCTGGCGTCAGATGAGGTAGAGCTTTGTGTCTCCAGCTGTGAATCCTCTAGCAGACTCCTGTCCCCCTCCTCGGCGCTGGTCACATCTGTGTCAGTCAGCTCCGGTGCGGCTGTTGCAGTGGAAGCCTCACCACTGGTGTCCGTCCCCTCTCCCTCTGCACATACGGGAGCTGCTGCATAGGAGAGAGAAGTACTGTGAGATGAGTGGCATCAACAGAACTAACACGTGCCAATACATCTGCATCCTAGAAAGAGGTGTGCAGCACATTGCATGCCACCCTGTGCACACATATATCTTGACACCCAAATTTCGACATAACGGTGCATGTCCGCCACACGTCCTGCCATAAGTGCCCCAGGTGATTCACACAGCACACCATCCTGCAGTTGGCTCACATCAGACACAGCCCCAAAATGGCCTGTGCACACACACTGTCCCGATGTTGGCAAGGATGAACACCACGACATGGTGCACATCACCTACATGTGTGGAGCAGTAGGGGACCACACAGACTACAACATACCAGCCCACAATGACCCTGCACACACGCCATCCACCATATCGAGTCCATGGGCACATCTACTGTTGCACATTGGCCTCAGATGTCTGACTGGCAGACATCTGAGGTCTGGAATTGCACGCATTCATTGAAATGCATTCACAGTTGGAACACTGGCATTACCATCCATCAGAATTCACACACTACCCCACAGCAGAAGGTACCTGAAGGCCACAACTCCAAATGTAAGAGAGATGCACAGTGCTAAAACTCACTTCATGAAGCGCTGTTTGTGCAAAAGCATGGCACATACACCCAGCACAGAGGCCACTCACAAAACATTGCACCACACAACCGTCACACAGCTGACAATTTGCACACTCTGTAGACACATGCACCCACTCCCAGCCAAAGGCAGCCTGCAACACATACTCACCCCTGGCTCGCTGCTGATGCTCCCTCAGTCGTCTGTCCAGCTCAGGTTGTGTGACAGCCAGGATGCGGGCCATTAGTGGTGTCATGCTGCGCCTAGCCAACCTGCCAGTCCGAGGGAGCAGCCCCAGCGTCATCTCGGCCACGTTCTTGCTCAGCCGGCAGATGTCGTCCCACCTTTTATGACAGTGGGTGCGCCTTCGGTTTGACACACCCAGATCCCGGACTCTGGAGGCAATGGCCCTCCACACGGCTTTACGCTGGTGGACCTTCAGCTGCAGGCATGGGAGACAAGAGGGGTGATGTTCCAGTGACACAGTGCACAATAACAACACAACGAAAATGCAGTAGCACGACAGTGACTCATCCAAAACTCCAGCTACAACTGTCACATAGCCAACAATTGCTCTGAACATGATGCAATGTCATTGGTCAATCAGACGTACAGGCATGCATGTTCGATGGTGGACACAGTACCTCCACATCCCATTCACATGCAGGATACCAACACAGCAAGCAACGTGTAGTCTGCCTGCAGCTACTGTCTGCAGTTACCTACAACTACACATAGAGAAGATAGCAAAACATGTGTCATGTTGTTGGACTCACTGTGTCCAACACTGCGCAGACCTAAGTGTCCTAGCCCTGTGAAAGCCTCACTGTGTCTTGGAACTCACATAGAGTGACAACAACTGTCATACACACACCCTTCCCCCACGCCTGCTCCTGTGCAATCTACATGGCAGAGATGGGACTTAGATGAAGAGGCGTGATCCAAACACACATGGTACACACTGTACATGCAGTGATGTGGACATGTGGCATTCGGTGGGGACTGTGCAGGGCAGGTCGACTGACACTGAGTGGGTTAATTGGGAGCAACACAGCCATTCACAGAAACACTAACTGGCCAGACTCCTGCATCACCAAAATGCAGCTGCACTGTATGGCTGACACTACAGGACATGTCCCTCTACTCAGGATAGGCATGCAGGGTAACGTGTGAAAGAGCCCACCAAGCCCTTCCCGCTGTAGTAAACATGATAGGCAGTGCATGTCAGAGCCCCACAACCACTGACACATACCGAAGCACCTCCACCCCACGTGTGCACACCCTGCACTCTCACTCACAGTCTGGGAGACTTACCACGACATTAGGCCCGCCATAAAGCCTTGGGTACTGTGCAAGCACCCCGTCAACCAGGACCTCAAGCTCCTCACTGGTGAAGGGACTGGCACGGATCTTCTGAGTCCTCGACATCACAATGGACATGTGGCAGCAGCAGCACGTTGAGGGTGGCAGTCAGCAGTCCCTTGAGGCAGCAGCAGCAGGTGCAGGGTGGCAGCCAGCAGTCCCTTGAGGCAGCAGGTGCAGGGTGGCAGCCAGCAGTCCCTTGAGGCAGCAGGTGCAGGGTGGCAGCCAGCAGTCCCTTGAGGCAGCAGGTGCAGGGTGGCAGCTAGCAGTCCCTTGAGGCAGCAGGTGCAGGGTGGCAACCAGCAGTCCCTTGAGGCAGCAGGTGGAGGGTGGCAGCCAGCAGTCCCTTGAGGCAGCAGGTGGAGGGTGGCAGCCAGCAGTCCCTTGAGACAGCAGCAGCAGGTGGAGGGTTGTCAGTCAGCAGTCC
The DNA here is from genome assembly GCA_963921515.1 of Calotriton arnoldi. Lineage (NCBI taxonomy): Eukaryota > Metazoa > Chordata > Amphibia > Caudata > Salamandridae > Calotriton > Calotriton arnoldi. The sequence goes on from CAWUFW010000174.1 coordinate 4,658,606, forward strand.
CTGGTAGCTGTGGGAATGTGGTGCGCCCTCCCACACATATATAGGCCCCTGGGGCTGTGTCAGTGGTCCCAGGGTCCTGCAATTGGTGTACCAGGTCTGCCTCATTCAAATACATCCAATGTCCGCCTCCGCGGTGGCGGTGCACGCCTACCGCGATTTTCAAACTCGCATCAGGCTACCGCGAGTCTGCTTTCCATTGGCTGCAGGGGCATGGTCCATGCCGGTGACACACCGTAGGACGCATGTGCGCGCTACCGCGGTGGTGCATCTTTTGAATGCCTCCAGTGACTGCCTCCGCGGGGGTGGTGCACGCCTACCGCGATTTTCAAACTCGCATCAGGCTACCGCGAGTCTGCTTCCCATTGGCTGCAGGGGCATGGTCCATGCCGGTGACACACCGTAGGATGCATGTGCGCGCTACCGCGGTGGTGCATCTTTTGAATGCCTCCAGTGACCGCCTCCGTGGGGGTGGTGCACGCCTACCGCGATTTTCAAACTCGCATCAGGCTATTGCGAGTCTGCTTCCCATTGGCTGCAGGGGCATGGTCCATGCCGGTGACACACCGTAGGATGCATGTGCACGCTACCGCGGTGGTGCATCTTTTGAATGCCTCCAGTGACCGCCTCCGCGGGGATGGTGCACGCCTACCGCGATTTTCAAACTCGCATCAGGCTACCGCGAGGCTGCTTCCCATTGGCTGCAGGGGCATGGTCCATGCCGGTGACACACCACAGGGGCCAGGCGGTAGGCACCACCATATGTCTGCCAGACAGTGCCTGGAGTGACCGTGAATTGGGTAGCGGTGCATGGTGACCGCTATTGTCACATACATATCTGGCGGTGTCTCCCGCGATCGTGCAGTGGGTTATGGGCGATGCCACACCTCAGTGGCCAGGCGGTAGGCACCGCCATATGTCTGGCAGACAGTGCCTGGAGTGACCGTGATTTGGGTAGCGGTGCATGGTGACCGCTATTGTCACATACATATCTGGCGGTGTCTCCCGCGATCGTGCATGGGTTATGGGCGGTGCCACACCTCAGTGGCCAGGCGGTAGGCACCGCCATATGTCTGGCAGACAGTGCCTGGAGTGACCGTGAGTTGGGTAGCGGTGCATGGTGACCGCTATTGTCACATACATATCTGGCGGTGTCTCCCACGATCGTGCATGGGTTATGGGCGGTGCCACACCTCAGTGGCCAGGCGGTAGGCACCGCCATATGTCTGGCAGACAGTGCCTGGAGTGACCGTGATTTGGGTAGCGGTGCATGGTGACCGCTATTGTCACATACATATCTGGCGGTGTCTCCCGCGATCGTGCATGGGTTATGGGCGGTGCCACACCTCAGTGGCCAGGCGGTAGGCACCGCCATATGTCTGCCAGACAGTGCCTGGAGTGAGCGTTAATGGAGTTGTGGAGTAGCTGTCAGTAGCGGTCCGTGGTAGGAGTGCCGGCCTGGCGGTGATGTGGGGTGGGGAGGGGTAGGGTGGGGGGTAGTAAACCACGGATTACGGCAGAATACAGGTAAGTAAACAAAGTAAACATTTAAATAAATAAAACGAATTTCGTTGCGCGCACTGCATCGCATTTGGCGATGCAGCGCTCACAACGAAATTCGTTTTATTTATTTAAATGTTTACTTACCTGTATTCTGCCGTAGTCCGTGGTTTACTACCCCCACCCTGCCCCTCCCCCACCCCACGTCACCGCCCGGCCGGCACTCCTACCACGGACCGCTACTGGTAGCTGTGCTGCACCTAACGTGTCCTCCAGCTCTCTGCATAGGCCAACATGTACAGTGCCCAGGGTCTCAACAATTGAAGGGTCCTCATGAGGGCAAATGCACAAAAGGGACATGTCACTCCACGTCAGCAACACATACCATATATGGGTCGCCAATACATTGCATGGGCACATACACTCGCACATGTCACATGTGCTGTGTAATGAAATGTAGACTGTCCAGTAAATGTGTTGCATAGCATATGGAGATAATGGACACTGTCTGTGTGTGCAATGTAACGCACAATGTCGTCTCATTTACTGGACTAGGGGCCTCAGCAACTGGCACATTGTCCAATGCACATGCACACACGTGTCCCCCACGCTCAGCCGGTGGTCAGTGTGCAGTTGATGTGTGCCATGTGCAACCTGTGTTGGGAGGTGTATCAGGGCCAGCAACATGGTGTGTTCGGGTAGTATTGCAATTATTAACATATGCTGGGGGTCATACTCACAGGTATGCACCCATATCTGTTAGTATATCACACTGTGCATGCGAATGAGCCGGAGGGGTGCACAGATAATTGCTGCTGGTAAGGGGACAGGTGTACTAGTAGTGTGCCTGATGTGAACCTACTTGTGAAGTGCCCTGTCGGTTAATGGTGCATGTTGTAAGACTTGGGAATGTGTCTGTAGAAGAAATTGATGTGATGCACATTCCATGGTCTTCTGCATTGACATCTGTGCACTGTGATCTGTCCTAGGAGGAGGAGGCCCAATATCCATCGTCCGTTCACAGTCCTGGCAGACATGGAGAATGAGGAGATAATCCGCAAATTCAGGCTGGACCGACAAACCATGCAGAACCTATGTGCCATGTTGGAGCCCCACCTGCAGCCACGTCGGACATATCCAACAGCTTTCACCGCAACATCTAAGGTGATGGCATGCCTGCATTTCTTTGCAACGGGCTCATTCCAGCACACGGTCGCAAGTGCAGGCGGGATGTCACAGCTGATGTTCAGCATGGTGCTGAGGGATGTCCTGTCGGCCATGATGCTGTACAAAGACAGATATATCCATTTTCCCAGGGGGCCTGAGTTGGTGGCTGTGAAGGGCGATTACTATGCCCTTGGACATATCCCCCATGTCATTGGTGCAATTGATTGCACACATGTTGGGCTTGTGCCACCACAGGCACGTGAACAGGTTTACCGCAATAGGAAGCATTCACACTCGGTAAATGTACAAGTGGTGTGCCTGGCGGACGTGATCATCTCGCACGTGTGTGCCAAGTTTCCCGGTTCAGCCCATGATGCCCACATCCTGCGCAGCAGCATCGTTCCTCAGTTGATGGCCAATCTGCTTCCTGAGCGTGCATGGCTTGTGGGTGAGTATGCATAGTGGATTAGAGTGGTGTGTGTGTGTGACATGCTGTTGTGTTGCATTTTGGGACTGCAAGTTTAATCTGTGTTTCTCACACCCAGGTGACTCAGCATATCCAAACCGCCCGTGGTTGCTGAGCCCATTGCGGAACCCCGTCACGCCAGCTGATGTGCGATACAATGATGCCCATGGGAGGACACGGCGTGTGATAGAACGGACATTTGGTCTCCTGAAATCAAGATTTCGGTGCCTGGACCGTACTGGGGGTCCTATGTACTCGCCAGGGAAGGTGTGTCAGATAGTGGTGGTATGCTGCATGCTCCACAACCTGGCCATTCGCAAGGCAATACCCCTGATCCTGGATGACGATGATGAGCAGCCAAGGCCGCCGCCTGCAAATCAAGCCGGATCCAGTGACGAGGGCAGTGGAGAGGAGGAAGGGGTCGACATGCGTCGACAGCTCATCACCCGCTACTTCACTTGAAGGTGAGTGACGATGTAGAAGGGACGAAATGGTCTGATGGTGTTGCTGTTGCTGTGTGGGTGTATGTGAGCTTGCTGACTGCAGCTTGGTGTTGACTCATTGCTGCCTGCCAATGTATGTGTGATTGGTTAGTGTGATACAGATTGTCTCTATGGTGACTGTTGCTCTGTGTAAAGTTTTTAGATCTGAGTACCTTGTTGACAAGTGTTGTGTGATGTGTGCAATGCCACACCCATACAAGTGACTCTTGTTCTGCGGTTTTCCCTAGGTCCCTTCAGCATCTCACTTGTTACCTACAGTCCATTCCCCTGGACCATGTCCTACACGGTGAAGGTTGCACATCCTGTATTAAAGATGGAGCAGACACAACAACATGTGTGTAAGGTGTATTTATTTACAACTGTGACATGCAAGGGTGGAGAAAATGTGAAGGGGGAATTGAAGAAGTGAGTTGACAGTCATGGTAAATGTGATACTTGAGTAGTCCCCACAATGATGTGGAGACCCAGTCCAACAGATGGATGCCATTCACATGGCAGTGTGGTGAAGGATAGTCCAAAAGGTCAATGCAGTGGTGCAGTGGTCTGCCATCATGGCTGGTTCGGGGACTAGCGTTTGGCATGTGCTTGGGAACGTGAGTCCCCCTGGCCTTTCCGTGTACGGCCCCTCTTGCGCTTCACTGGAGGGGCCACTGCTGCAGGGGCAGTGGTGTCTGAGGACTCACCCCCCTCTGTGGACGCAGGGGAGGATGATGTAGTGTCATCCTGCTGCCCAACGGGGGAGGCAGAGGGGTAGAATGTTGCGCTTGCCTGTCCCTCAGAACCGCCACTAGCTGCCCCAAGAGGTCCACAATCTGTCCCATGCGTGTGTCCATGGACCTCAGCAGCAGGAGGTGCTCCCGAGATTCTTCCTCTAACCGGCCCATTCGTCCCTGGGCCTGTTGGTATGCCCCAAGGACTCTGTCGATGTGGCCCAGGGCTTCCGTCCCAGGATCAGTCCCCCTCTGCATGAGCCTGTCCCGACCAGCTGCACTGCTGCCACGGTCCTGTCCGGTCCTCACATTGGCCCGCTGCATCCTCTCCCTGGCCTCCGCAGTCGATGTTGTGGGCTGCTCAACCCCTGGGGCAGGGAGGGTGTTGCGGCCAGCTGTGGTGGTGGTGGTGGTGGTGGTGGTAGTGGTGGTTGACAAACAGGCTGTGACAGCAGCTGTCAGAGGATGGTCAGGGGCTGCAGCTGATGTGGTTGGGGGGACAATGGGTGCCTGGGACTGGTTGAGGCCTGCCACACCAGATGGGCCAGCGTGGAGCTCCTCATCCAATGTATCCAGGGAGTCCTCATCCAGTTGTCTCTGTTCCGGGGGGGGAGGGGGCTGGCTCTGCAGGGTGGTGTCATCCTCTGCAGTGAGTTCTAGGTCACCTGTGGGTCAGATGAGAAATGGTCATTGTGTTGCACCCATCAAAGTTTGTGTTAGCAGTGTTACATCAACTGTTTGTACATCCAGCAGTTGTTCACTGTACAAATTAGCATTGACCGACATCCAGTGATGCATTACAAGCTGTTGTGGTACATACATTACTTGTCCATATTGGGAGTTGTCAAGACATGACATGCACAATATAATTTTTTGACATTGACAGTCTCATGTTGGCATCCTGTTATTGATCAATCATATGTCATCCATTTACGCGTATGTGTCACTTGTAGAGCCCTTGTAGCGGTTCTCTCTGCACAGTGAGTGAGCATTGTAGTTTCATGCATACCTTTTCAATGTGGTGTAGATATCTGTATTTGCAATTCCAGACATGCTTAAGTTTGCTTTAATTAGATCCTAGGTGGTCTGGTCCACTGCTACTGTCAGATGGCATGTAGTGGTGTGCATGGTTGTGCTCGGAGTTCCATCGACATGTGTTTCAGTCATTCACACTTTGGTTGCCGTCACAGTTTCATTTTCTTAGGTGTGTGCACACTATAGTTGCCAATGCTATCTGGGTGTGCAGTTGTGCATTGAGAGGCCTGGTGTCCTATGCCAACATGTTTTTATAAATGCATATCTGGTTGCATGTTGTGGCTGTAGATATGTTGTGTTTGCTGTGTTTTCCTTGTATTTGTGAGACCTCTCCGTGTGTGTAGGATGAGGGCTTCCATCTTGGTCCAGTGTGGGACAAGTCAGCATGATATGTCCACATGCCAGTTCTTTTGCAGTGTACATTGCAATGACTGACACATGCATGTTGGTTTTATATAACAAAGGGAGGGAGTGAAGAGGTAGTGTCTCACAAGGACACTGTGGCGGATATATCCTCCTCTGATGCTAAGTCAATAAATCAAATGAATCCACCACATGGGACTAGAAATGAAAAGGAAAGTGTGTTGAGTCATCCAAATGTGGATGCACACAGCGTTTGCTTAAATACCCCTCACACACCAAAAGGACCCTTGGTGTCATGCTTCATCATTGGGGTCTTCCGTCCCGCTGCGGGACGGGGCGTGCTACGACCTACGGCTACGCGGGAGCACTACTATTAATAATACTATGTGTAGTGATGGGGTAGTGAGAGGAGGGGTCGAGAAAGGATACGGGTAGGTGATTTAAAAAGGACCTGGCCTCATGGATTTAAGAAAAACTTTAATAGGTCATTGAGGCTGGACCTGTTAAAAAAGTGATGCGGAGAGATCCTGCCAATAATGTGCGGATGCTCCTAAAGAGCCGCGGGTTGGTGTTATTTCAAGGCGAGACTGGGTTGACCTTAACAACTACGTTTGGCGACTCTCTCCCCCACCCGTTACAAGAGGCTTAAGGAGTATTAACTCCTACATTACATAATTGACATTTACATGATACTATTAGGTATCGTATAGAGTGCATAATTTACGCTCTTTATTATATTTTTTTCATCACTTTTGTATATATAGCACACCCATTTGGGAACAATCAACATAGTGGATATTGAGGGGATCTTCTTAGTCCTGATGAAGAAGCTTTGCTTCGAAACATGTTGACTCTTTAGGAGCATCCGCACATTATTGGCAGGATCTCTCCGCATCACTTTTTAACAGGTCCAGCCTCAATGACCTATTAAAGTTTTTCTTAAATCCATGAGGCCAGGTCCTTTTTAAATCACCTACCCGTATCCTTTCTCGACCCCTCCTCTCACTACCCCATCACTACACATAGTATTATTAATAGTAGTGCTCCCGCGTAGCCGTAGGTCGTAGCACGCCCCGTCCCGCAGCGGGACGGGAAGACCCCAATGATGAAGCATGACACCAAGGGTCCTTTTGGTGTGTGAGGGGTATTTAAGCAAACGCTGTGTGCATCCACATTTGGATGACTCAACACACTTTCCTTTTCATTTCTAGTCCCATGTGGTGGATTCATTTGATTTATTGACATGCATGTTGGTGCCAGGAAGTGATGGGTCTTGTGTGCTGGCGGTCAGGTGGGCCCGTGTGAGTTGTTGTGCAAGCTTCCCAGCCCCACACACCCCGACCTGTGAGATGCGGTTACCTACCTTTGAGTTGGGTGGGTAGCATACATTGCCTGCCACATGCTTCTTATTGGGGGTGTAGTGTCCCATCCTCCATAGTGGTGGGACAGCATGCATGTTGCATTTTGTGGAACGGATAGCCAAACACACTGCACCGTCTCACTGTGTAGATGGCTAACTGCCGTTTGAGGCGAAGGTGAGCAATGACATGGCTATGTGACTTGGTAGAAATCTTTGGATGGAATGTGCGTGTGGTGAGCATGATGTGTGTGTGGCTTTTTGTACCCATTGATTTCAGATTACATTGGTCATGGAGTATAGCTCCCCATCACTGTTGTCCCAGCTATCTGGCTGTGGGGTTCACTCCCCCGACATTTGAAGGCACAATTGGGCAAGGGGTATGGTCTCGTAGCACAGTGGTGACATACAGCAGGGTGTAGATCTCACCCAGCATACATTTCCACACTGACATGGTTTCATGGTATTTGTGGACCTGAGAACATGAGCCCAGTACTGGTGTAGCAGTTGTTCCAGGGCATCCATACACTGACATGTTGTGGTCAACAGTGGTGTGTGTGTGAGATGTACTCAGCCCTGTGCAGACAATGTATGGTTTTGGGGCCAGACTATACAAGCACTGTTCAGACAGACAGTGTGAGATGTGAACATTGTCAATGCATACACACATTGGTGGTCCAAACAAGACACCTTTGACAATTTAATTCAGACAAGGTGCTGTTCTGCAATTCAGTGCAGCACTGTGGTAGCTGGGTGTGTTGCAGGACATTTGGGTTCTGCTTAGTTTAGCATTGTGAGTCCCAGCTGCAGTGTAGTTTTTGGGTGCACTGCACTTCCACTGTTTACATTGCAACACTGTGGTATGACATGGGTGATTTGCACTTTGCCATACAAACGGCCAGACACTGCTGCAGGGCAGCATGATCGTTGTTAGTGTTGCAGTGTGTGATGCCTGGCACAGTGTACACAATGTGGGTCAATTTTGAACAGAGACTTGTGCATGGTGACTACAACACAACTGTTTTGCATTATTTGTGTTGGTGACTGTGGACTAAGTGGCATGGTGTCATGTGCGGCTGCACAGACGTCACATGCCTATGAGTGGGACTAGTGCTCCATCCTGCTCAGCTGTGGGCCAAGGGGGCCTGGTGGGAGTTGTAGTGCAGGCCTCCCACACACCCACCCACCTCCCGGTGAAGATGGCTACCTACCTGTTAGGTGAGGGTGCAGCACACAATGGCTGAGGCATGCTTCTGGGTGGGGGAGGGCTACATCCTGCTCAGCTGTGGGACAAGGGGGCCTGGTGGGAGTTGTAGTGCTGGCAGCATGTACACATGTACCCATGGTGATGTTGCTAACTACCTTTGGGGGCTTCAGGGGGAGTGTCTGTTGTATCTGTGAGAGATGTGTTGGGGGAGTGTTGTGCACATGAATGAATTTGTACCTAGGAGGTATTATTTTGTAATAGGGCAAGACAGTACATTTGTGTGATGTTAGGCATTTGTTTGTACTTACCAGCCTCCACTCCCCGGGTATTCCTGAGAGACTCTCTGGATGTAGAATGCCAAGCACCTTCTCCTCCCATTCAGTGAATGTTTTGAGTGGAATGGGAGGGCCACTGCCTGTCCTCTGAGCCAGCTCATGGTTCTTGGCTCTCCTCTTTTGACCACTGCCTTCAGATCGTGCCACCTCTTCATGATTTCATCTCTATTGCGTGGCACGGTCCCTACTGCATTGATCTTCTCTACTATCCTTCTCCACATTTGCGTCCTTGTTGCTAGTGGTGTCTGTTGGACCTGGTTACCAAACAATTGTGGTTCTACCCTGATTATCTCATCGACCATGACCCTCAACTCACTCTCAGTGAATTTGGGCATTCTCTGTGGTGACATGGTGTGTGATGTGTCAAGGTGTTTAGGGTGCAGGTTTGGGTGTGGTAGTGGTGGTTGTGATGTGTATGGTGTGTGCTGTGCAAAGGTGTTAGAGGTGCAGGTGTGGAAGTGGTGATGGTGGTGGTGATGTGTGTGTGTTGTGCAGATTTGCCTCTCCTGTCATCTGTGGTGGATGTCCCCTCAGTTGTGGAGTTTTGCAAAGGATTGTGGTCTGTTGGGGGCTGGATTTATACTGGTGTCTGTGGGTGTGTCAGGATGGGGTATTGGTTGCAGGTGTGGTGTGTGTGTATACCTGGGATTTGTAGTTTTGGAGTTTCACATGGGGGTGTGTCTTTGGGCTGTGTTAGCTATTTTTGGGTGCATGCCTTGTATGGTTGGTGCACTTTGTGGCCATGTTGTGTGTTTTTCTAGCGACCGCCATTTTTTTGACAGAGCGTCCGCAGTGGTGGCTCGGCTATGGCGCTTCCGCCGTCTCACTGATTCTTCACTGTTGTCGACCGCGGCAGTCGGAAACAGCGCACTGCACCGCGGGGATGTCGGGAATATCATAATTTTGATGGCGGTGTCTCCGCTGTGGTTGCGGGCGTTTGGCCTGTTTCCGCTGCAACACCGACCGCCGCGGACGGGTTTGGGCCCTTTCCGCAGGCGTACTGCGGATTCTCGGGTCTCCTTTCCGCCGCGGTTGGGGTTTTACCGCTGGGGATCCTAATCTAGCCGTCGGTTTTCCCGCGGTAGCGGCGGGCGGTGTTTTCCCGCTACCATGGCGGTCGTTTTTTTTTCCGTCCGCCATCGTAATGACCTCCTTAGTGTTTGATGATATACAATTTTGTTTACCCCTATTTGTTATCTTCCTTCTATGGTACGCTACAGACATGTGTATAATTCCTCTGTGGCGTTCATGACCCCCCGGATACTTTGTGTTTAGGTCTAGAATGTAACGCGTTTCAAGTTGTCTAAGGGCTTTTTCCCTATCCCCTCCTCTTTTGTTGGGAGGGATGGAGTATATCAGGAAGTACTTCAGGTCTTTAGGATTTCCATCATGTACTTCACCGAAATGTCGGGCCACCGGGTACGATTGGTCCCTGTTCTTGATTGCCCTTATATGTTGGAGTACCCTCTTGTGCCCCTGCTGTATTGTACTGCCTACATATCGTAGGCCGCAAGGGCACTCCAGCACATAGACCACATAGTCCGATTTGCATGTTAGGGCCTTGTTGATGGGCCTCTCTTGATCACCAAAAGGTGTTTTGAAAGAGGTTCTGCTGGCCCCAAATTGGAAAGCCTTGCATACTTTGCATCTGTGGAACCCCTTTCTTAGGCTGAGCCAAGTGCCCCTAGATTGGCCACCGGGATCGTTTTGGACCAAGGCGTCCTTCATAGAGGGTGCCCTGCTGTAAGTTATGGCTGGCCTGTTGGGAAGTAGATGGCCTATGACTGGGTCTCCTAGGATTAAGGGCCAGTTTCTCTTTATGATGTTTCTGATAGATTTTTCTTGTTTATTGTATCTTAGAATAAACCTGAAGGTTTCTGCATCCTGTACCTTAGATTTCTCTACCTCTGTGTGATTCTTGATGAGGGTCTCCCTAGGGACTATATTGCTTTTTCTGATGGCTGCATCTATGCAGCTAGTCGTGTAGCCCCTTTCTAAGAATCTGATCTTACTGTTTGTTTGGGCTGCCCTTAAGTCCTCTTCACAGCTACAGATACGCCTTAAACTGAGCATCTCCCCTTAGGGAATACTCTGGATTAGATGGCGGGGATGCGAGCTCCCGGCATGCAACACCGCATTGCCAGCAGTTGGTTTTCTATGGAGTTTAGTTTCCAGTCTGCCATCCCTAATATAGACCTGTACATCCAGAAAGTTTACACTCTCTGTACTTACTGACGCTGTTAAGTGCAAACTAAGTTGATTGACATTAAGTCCTTCAATGAATTTCTCTGCGTCTTCTCTTGTTCTCTGCCAGATAAGAAAAAGGCCATCTTTAAACCTCCACCATACTTTGATGTTATTTTTAACATATGTTGTATGCTCTTTGAGTAGGATCAGCTCCTCCCACCAGTCCCATGTGGAGGCAGGCATAACTGGGGGAGAAGCAGGCCCCCATTGCCACGCCTCTGAGCTGTTGGTAAAGAGTGTTTTGAAACATGAATATGTTATTACATAGGCAAAACTCAACCATGTTCATCAGCATAGTGTTATGTTGTACAAAATCTGCTCCTCTTCACGCTAGATAATATTGTAGTGCCCTTAGTCCATCCTGATGATTGATGGACGTATATAACGAAGTCACGTCTAAGGTGATGAGAAGATAGTCATCTCGCCAGTTGAAGTTCAGCATCTTTGATAAAAAGTCACCCGTGTCTCTGATATAAGAGGCGAGCTGTTGCACATGTTCTTGTAGGTAAAAGTCTACATATCTAGATGTTTTTTCGAGTAGACTGTTGCGGGTTGAAATGATTGGCCTTCCTGGAGGTTGTTGGGGGTTTTTATGTATTTTGGGTATAAAATACAAAATCGGTGTTACCGGATTGTCATTCTTCAGGAACTTGTATTCGTCAAGAGTTAACAGTCCTGCGTTTTTCCATGCTACCAATTTCATTTTGTATTCATTATATACAGTTATACAGTTCTCAGAGTTAACTGGTCGCTTTGGCGGTAACACTCTGGGGCCGATTCCGATTCAGGCCGGAAAACGTACCGACCGACTCGGAGCCGGAATTCATTCCGACCGACACGTACCGGTGCAGCCCGACCCGCAAAGTACGATGAAAAGCGTGCAAAATCCGACCGACTCGTACGGAACACAATACGAACGACCGAACCGCGCGGAAAACAGCTATCCGGCTGGAAAAGCACGCGAATCGAACCGACCGACACGCACCAGGAAGAATCCCGAACGAAACGTACCCGCGAACTCCGACCCGCCAAGTACGAGGCAACGCGTGGAAAACACGACCGAGTCGCACGGAGCCCAAGCCGTACGACCGACACGCATACAAAACTGCGAGCCGAAGCAACCCAATACACCGCGACCGACGCGTACGCAGCACAGAAAACAGCACAAACACAGCGTGAACGAATCGGAGAAGCTCGCACGAGACAACTGCAGGGTCCGACTCGGTCAGAAGAACGTCTCCTACATGCACAAAAAGTACAAAGGAAAAAACACACAAAAAAGGCCAAACAAGCAATTACAAAGCCAATAAATAATGGGGGGGGAAACAGGGAACAAAGACACACCCACAACTCCACCCATATAAAGGACACAAATCCCTACCATGATCCTTTGCAAATTCAAATGACCTGCCAGCACTCACAGGGGTGGGGAAATCATATCGCCCGACGCCCGAACCAAGCAGATTTTCATAATGGCCAAGAAGATTTATTGTCTGTTTTGTCCGACGGACAAGTAGACATTAAATCACTAAAAATTTATGAGCTGTGGGCACTCTGGGGCTCACAGCCAATTAGAAATGCGGTCAGAAAGCTTTTGGAGGACATTGACTGGCTGGAAGCCCATGACTGGCCTCTATCTAGCCAGTGATTGGCTGGGGAGTCTTGCGCTAAACGTCAGTACGTCAGTGTTCTAGCGCGGATTCCACACTTGGTGCAGCTGCCGAACGTGCAAGGGCAGGCCCCGAGGCAGGAAACACTTTTTCCACTGCCACGTTCCAGCGCTGTGGGTCGAGTGGGCAGGTGGCCTCTCTGCTGCTGATTGCTGCGTGGCTCGATCATCCTGTCCAGTGGGATCCGTCCAAGGCAGGCCATGATTCATCTTTGGTGCGCTGCTGCGCACTTCCTGGAATCGAGAGCAACAAGTCTGCGTCTCGGACACACTGTATGCCTCCCCAGCAGGTGAGTCAGTCTGATAATGGGTTTTGCAGCGGTCCGAGCCTTAAGAAAAGTATGTTAACTGTGATTCTGCATGCAATGGTCTGGATTCAGTGAGCGAGCGTGGGGGCAGGGTCAAATGTGTGGCATGTTAACAATTTACAATAAGGCAGGAACCTCTCCTTTTGCAATCTAGCAATGGAACCAGTGCAGCGTTGATAATGAGTGAAAAAACGATGAAAGGAAGTTTACTATAGAGAGACATTGACCTTTACTTTGTCTCTGCTTTTATGGACGAGGTCGAATTTGGGGGCACGGAGCAAATGATAATACTTTAAACACCTGGCAGGCTTACAGAAAATGCAGCCTTGCAAGATTATGCGTGTGCTGTTAATAGAAACATTTTTTAAATTGCATTGTTTTCCTGGTGTTAAAGAAATCAAGCTAAAGTTGAATAAAGGAAACACCACATAATGCAGAAGGCAGAAAGTATATTCGTAATCCAGGCAATGCTATGTGTGCAGCGTATTTCACACTGTTCACTGAGATGTGGGCCTCTCTTGGCGTCTCAAACGTTGCAATGTCCACATTTTTGCCCAAGATGAGGTCTCCTTTACCAATACCCTCCCCCACAGTCTTTCTTGCCTTTTCCTTATTCCGTTACCTCCTCCTTCGCTCCACAGCTTCTCGCTTAATCAGTGCCCACACTTTATCTTTTAATCTTGCCACTGCTGCTGAGGAAAAGCCTCACGTCCGTGTCAATTTTTATAGGCTTAATCCTGTCAAGAAACGGGTTATTCTCCACATTTCTGTTAGCCTGTACCTTTATTTGGTTGCATTTCTCATCTCCTAAACCTACTGTAAACCGCCCCCACCATGCACAGTACGCTGGTAGTTTGTGCTAAATAAGCAGATCCACTGGAATGAAGCGGCAGGGAAGGTCTAATTTATGTGGCAGGGAAGGTCTAAATTACGCGGCAGGGTTGACTAAATTATGTGGCCACAAAAATGAGAATTATATAGCATAATGCAGCACACTTTCGGTGATAGTATTACTTCATTATTTTGACATCTGTACACGTTAACACTGTATAAATGTTTTGCCTCATTACTTTCAGATTAAGACCCAAATACAGCAATAGCATTGTAAAAGAGACCAGTCAGTACTTGTGAAGGGCTTTTCACTGTGTGGCAGGACATGTTACCCCCTTTTTAGTAACTTTTGATCTGTTTGAGCTAGTATCAACATTTGTTTGTTAAAATATGCTGTTTAGGCAGGATGTGTTGGATTATATGGCAAATTATGTGGAAAACGCCTCAGCTGTAGAATCTCGTAATTAGAGTGGCTCTGTATATAAATCACACAGGACCTGTCACCTGTGGGGGACCATCTTTCATTTGCAACGATATAAAATGGCAAAAATTGCAGAAGCGAGCTCAATATAAAGCAGAAATTATCAAAATATAAATTTTTAGGTCTCACAATCACGTTTTATTCACAACTGGGTGAAAATATACAATGTTCCCACCTCAGAATTTTATGCAACCGCTGTAGTGTTGCATTTTTGTTGCACAGTTACGTCAGCAGTAAAAACGAGCCCATACAAGATCCAAGGAAAAGTGACTCTTCCGCCTGTGTGAATATTCCTCCTATGTAGACATAAAAGGTATGTTTTTCTTTCCCTACATGATTTGCCAAAGGGTGTTTTTCCTGTGTGCCTGTCTTTGTGCCTTCTTTATGCATGTGCCCATTTCCAAATATCCAAGTATCATCCCTTGGACCCTCAGGATGCTCAGCTTCTGAAATAAAGAAACTGATTGCACAAGTTGCTGCACTGTAAAACTGTATCTTTCACCAGGCGTCCCAATACTCATATATCAGTATCCTGCAACAGAATTACAGGATTTCCCGGAAGATAACACGCACATTTGGGTGGGCAGTGGGGGCTGGGGACATTGGAAGGAGAGAGACAAGTGGCAGAGAACTTGGATTTTAAAGAAAAAGTGAGTACTTTACAAATCTCAGTGAGACAAACTTGCACATCTATTGCTGATCTGCACCCCTTCATGTTAGGTAAGCTTACTCTGCTGGTGCCATTACTTACCAGTACTGTGCACAAGAGAACCCTGTACTGCTAGTGCCAGTGTTGCATATGCTCCTTGTGTGGTAGAAGAATGTGGAAATGTAGCAGTGAGTGCACAATAATCACACCACACCTGCCCAGGAGTGTAAAAGGAGAGATTGATTTAACTGCCCATTTCTTCCTCTTGTGTATTCATACTTGTGGATACTGCTTCAGTGAACTAAACACCTCTGCTATGTGATTTGTGCTGCCCCATGAACAGTTCATAAGCTCTGCTGAGAAGTGGTTATTCCCATCCACACGTTTATCAGAGCATGATCACATGTGAGTATTTTTGAAACTGGACAGCTATGAGTTGGCCCTAGGATGGAGAACACCCTTCTGCCCTACAGGTTCATATTCGGACACAGTCTATGCCAAATACGCTTCAAGAAATGTAGTCAATTACCAGCCTGTACTCTGCCTTTCGGCACTATTTCTTTCAATTTGAAAATTTGTCACATTCATACTGGGTAATAATTGGGTGCAGTGCACACTGACACATCTGCACACATGCTGTACATCCAGCCAGTGCAACAGTTGAATTTAAGGGTATATGACCATGCATTGCATAATTGGACTTGCATTTGAAGTTCATATTGCACAGTATGTTGCACTGATTGCAGTGCAGGTTCTCTCCATGCAGACCCACCTCAGTGATTTATGGAATAGGTGCGGCAAGCAGATATCTTCCCAGGACAAGTAGATTTCTGTAACATTTTGTCCATTGGCCAAGTAGATTTTTAAAAAATTTCCACACCCCTGACTCAACACCAACAGACAGCAACCACACACACACTCACAGCTCATCCATCACACAAGCCACACACCAGCAGCACCTCAACAAATAGCACCCTCACATACACCCAGCAAAACACACACTCACACACCCTCACTTGCACACCCCCACACACATCACACACCACCACCACCCATCACCATGCCCCCAAAGAAGAATCAAAAGTTCCTAGATAGTGAATTGGAAGTCCTGGTAGATGAGATCCTCAGGGTAGAGCCACAGCTGTTTGGTACACTGGTCCAACAGACCCCCATGTCGCAGAAAACCAAGATGTGGGAGAGGATTGTCGACAGGGTGAACGCACAATCACCATGTTTGCGCACAAAGGGAGACATCCAGAACAGGTGGTATGATGTGCGCAGGAGGGTCAGGGACCTGTTGAAGAAGGACTACCTCTTGAGCCAACACACCGGCAGTGGCCCTCCTGCCAAACCAGTATACCTCAGGCCCTGGGAGGGAGAAGGTGCGGGCCATCCTACCACCAGTGAGCGTATATGGACTAGAAAACATCCCAGAGCCTGGTGAGTACACAACAAATGTACACAATATTGTGCGACAATACACACACATCACTGTCAAGGGGAGAGTCAAACCATGCACCCTTAGCAAATCCACAGCAACCAAAACAGAATCATCCCAAGATGTGTATGTCAGTCAGATAAACACAACACATGCCATCTCATAGTGATATGTAACTGTGTCATCACATGTACAAACACAACTACAAATACAGCTAGGCAGTGGCACAAATATAACTAACAAACACATCCAGACATGTAGCCAGCACTACAACACCACCTCACAGTGAAGCCCACTGAAAGGAAGGAATCCTGTGTATGCTGGGCAAGTCAGTGTAGCCAATAGCATCATGGGAGTCGTAGTCACAGATATTGCCCACCCTCACAATGCGCACATAAACACCACCATGAACCATGCTCACATCACAGGGAGTGGAAAACAACTGACAAGATGGCTGACACTGGCTACTGCTGTGGGGAGCACAACCTGCCGGCAACTGTGCACCAACCAACAGCAGGACACCACTGACTGACATCCTGAAAGCCAACTTGCACTCCCTGCAATGGAAGCATGTTCCATGGTGGGATATCTGGCTGGGTGGGAAGGAGGACTGACAGCACTGACCATAGTTACCAGCAGCTCTACTCACACACACCCCTAACACAAACTCCACACAACTCACTTGGGAGAATGCATTGCCTCACACTCCAATCAAATATCCCACAAAGAACCACAACCCTGGGTCATGCTGTGTGAAGCACAGGGACACACATGGGACTTGTAGCCAAACTAACCCCAGGATAACACTGTCAGCCATCTTGTCAGCACAGGCACACAACCCCACAGGGAAGCAGAGTCAAAAGGAAGGAAGCATGGGCATGCTGGGAAGGGGGTGGAGGCAATAGCATGATGGGAGTGGTAGTCACAGCCCAACATCCCCCACCCACATGGCCCAGCAAGATCACACCCAAGCATGCACACCTCACAGGGAGTCAAAAGCCACATCAAAGATGGCTGACACTGGTGCTCAGTCGTGGGGAGCACATGGCCCTGCTGGGAACTGGGCACCAACCAACAGCAGGACACCACTGTCAGCCATCTTGCCATTGCTGTCACACTCACACACAGTGAAGTCCACTCAAAGGAAGGAAGTATGGGCATGCTGGGAAGGGCGGTGGAGGCAATAGCATGATGGGAGTGGTAGTCACAGATATTGTTCACCCTCACAACTGTCCCATCAACACCACCCTGAACCATGCGCACATCACAGGGAGTGGCAAAGAACTGACAAGATGGCTGACACTGGGTACTGCTGTGGGGAGCACAAGGCCCTGCTGGGAACTGTGCACCAACCAACAGCAGGACACCACTGACTGACATCCTGAAAGACAACTTGCACTCCCTGCAATGGAAGCACGTTCCATGGTGGGATATCTGGCTGGGTGGGAAGGAGGACTGACAGCACTGACCATAGTTACCAGCAGCTCCACTCACACACACCCCTAACACAAACTCCACACAACTCACCTGGGAGAATGCATTGCCTCACACTCTAATCAAATATCCCACAAAGAACCACAACCCTGGGTCATGCTGTGTGAAGCACAGGGACACACATGGGACTTGTAGCAAAACCTACCCCAGGATAACACTGTCAGCCATCTTGTCAGCACAGGCACACAACCCCACAGGGAAGCAGAGTCAAAAGGAAGGAAGCATGGGCATGCTGGGAAGGGGGTTGGAGGCAATAGCATGATGGGAGTGGCAGTCACAGATATTGGTCACCCCCACAACTGTCCCATCAACACCACCCTGAACCATGCGCACATCACAGGGAGTGGCAAAGAACTGACAAGATGGCTGACACTGGGTACTGCTGTGGGGAGCACAAGGCCCTGCTGGGAACTGGGCACCAACCAACAGCAGGACACCACTCACTGACATCCTGAGAGTCAACCTGAACCCACTGCAAGGGTGGCATGCTTCATGGTGGGATAACTGGGCTGGGGGAGAAGGAGGGCCGGATGTCAACCAAATACAACCAATGCAGACCATGTACACACCTCAACATTCAAATTGAAATGCTCAAAGTATGCAGGACAATGTGCTACACCAATATCAACCTCTGACTGTGACAACTTAGGACAATGCAATGTACAGGCCCGCATCCAGAGGTACAGTCACAACTGTCAGGTGTGTCAACCATTGATGCCTGCAGAAACATAACATACATTGTGTGTGTCTCCCAAAAACAGGTGATGATGGGGACACAGCAGCAGACGCTGAGGAGTCCCTGTCCCAGGATCCAGGGGAAACGGAGCTCACTGGTGTGGAACAGCCTCTGCCCTCCTCGGATGACGAAGACCTACCTGGCACCTCCGGAGCGAGTCATCATGCAGCACCAGCAGGACCACCAGCTGCACCCCCTGCACCCACCCCTCCAACGACTGACAACATACAAACCACCCCTGCCGACACGGACAGACCAAGGACCACCACCACCACCAGCACACGGACCCTGGCCCAACGTGGGGCTATGGACACCAACACCACCAACAACCCCCAAGGGGTATGTATCAGTGTGGGGTTTTTAGTATTGACAGGAATAATGGCGCTCAAGCTAATTCGCGCTGAGTTTATGTTATACTAGGAGTGTGAACGGTGCAAACCAGGTCAGGGATATGCCCTAAAACCCCCGTGATGGTATGGATAGAAATCCACACAACTGAAGTAGGTACAGTCCCGGGCACACGTAACGAGGATATAATATCAGGAGAAATGTCTCATACTGCAGAAATGTAGAGGGTCTACACCAGAATGATAGTCATAGGTGTTTAATATAGTAACAGAGCATAAGCAACCAGCCAAAACAAAAGCAACCAGCCGACACGTGTTTCGTCACAAAGGGTAGTAACCCGTGACTCTTCAGGGCTGGGAAGATACAAAACATAAGATAAACTGACAAAAAAGCAAACAAACGATGTATAGGTCGAAATTAAAAATCATAAATACAAGTGGAAACCTGGTTACATAACTTACACACAAAATGACAATGAAAGATCTTTGCACCAAGATCAAAGGTCGAGCTGTGAATGTGTAGAGGAAGAAAAATAAATGGAATTGCAGACCAAGAGGCGAAATAATCAGAACATGGTAAATGAGAGCGACACAAGCCAATGTGATAAAATTGAAAAGGCAGCCTGTAAAGATAACAATCACGCACTAAGCGGAACGTGTTGGAAATACATGCAATGGAGGGCGCCCAGTCATGGCAACGAACAGGTTCTAAAGCGGCTGTAAACGCAAAATCAGTGTTGGTGAAAAGTACTCAGGCAGAAGACCAACTAGATAAACAAGAACTCCTAAATAGAGATAGGTCACCCAGGGTTAAAGGAGGACCTCTGGTACACAAAGGTAAGACAAAACCGCATAGTGAACGAAATGGTGATCACGAGCAAGCTCCATTGTGAGCTGGACGAGTGCGACTGAAAGACATGCGGAGAAAGCGAAAGAACGATAAAGACACAGCCTAGTAGGTGGCTCTGGAGGGAATAGACGGCTGCCCTAAGTGAGGCCCTAGCACACACTTAGGGCAGCCGTCTATTCCCTCCAGAGCCACCTACTAGGCTGTGTCTTTATCGTTCTTTCGCTTTCTCCGCATGTCTTCAGTCGCACTCGTCCAGCTCACAATGGAGCTTGCTCGTGATCACCATTTCGTTCACTATGCGGTTTTGTCTTACCTTTGTGTACCAGAGGTCCTCCTTTAACCCTGGGTGACCTATCCTCTATTTAGGAGTTCTTGTTTATCTAGTTGGTCTTCTGCCTGAGTACTTTTCACCAACACTGATTTTGCGTTTACAGCCGCTTTAGAACCTGTTCGTTGCCATGACTGGGCGCCCTCCATTGCATGTATTTCAACACGTTCCGCTTAGTGCGTGATTGTTATCTTTACAGGCTGCCTTTCAATTTTATCACATTGGCTTGTGTCGCTCTCATTTACCATGTTCTGATTATTTCGCCTCTGGTCTGCAATTCCATTTATTTTTCTTCCTCTACACATTCACAGCTCGACCTTTGATCTTGGTGCAAAGATCTTTCATTGTCATTTTGTGTGTAGTTATGTAACCAGGTTTCCACTTGTATTTATGATTTTTAATTTCGACCTATACATCGTTTGTTTGCTTTTTTGTCAGTTTATCTTATGTTTTGTATCTTCCCAGCCCTGAAGAGTCACGGGTTACTACCCTTGTGACGAAACACGTGTCGGCTGGTTGCTTTTGTTTTGGCTGGTTGCTTATGCTCTGTTACTATATTAAACACCTATGACTATCATTCTGGTGTAGACCCTCTACATTTCTGCAGTATGAGACATTTCTCCTGATATTATATCCTCGTTACGTGTGCCCGGGACTGTACCAACCTCCAAGGGGGCCCAGGGTCACCTGTGCATGCCACCTCAGGTACTGCACGTGTCGCATGGGGTGGTGGGAGGGGTGGTAGACATAGGTCGCTGCTCGCAGAGGGGTCTGGACTGCATGATGACCCACAACTGGTACGCATAGCCGATGCGTACCAGACCAGCACCGGAGAGCTCAACCAGGTAGTGAGGATCCTCAGGGACATACGACAGCAGCAGGCTGCCCATCATGCCCGCTTGGACTTACACATGTCCCGCATGGAGTCCAAGTGGGACACACTGCAAGAGATGACGGTGGTGCATAGGGACATATTACAATGCCTCCGCCAGATGAGCAGCAACATGTCAACACCTCCCTGTGTGCCCACAACATCTGGTGCTGAAACAACTGCAACTGCCACAGGGAGGGAGGATGACTCTGGCGGAGAGTCCCCTGCACCGCAGCAGCCTGCACTTGAGGGTCCCCCCAAAGAAGAGGGGTCGTCCGAGGAAGGGCAACTGAGAGGCCGATGGCCATGCGCAACCCCAGGAAGCCAAAACCTGTTCTGGATAATCACCTTTGTGCGCAAATTGTTCACCCTGTTGAATGCAACACAACTCCCCCACATGACATGGGGAGTACAAGTTGGACCAATGTATCAGATGACTGTGGACTTTACTCAGGACATTTCTGCTACCAGGACTTCCAAATCATCTAGGAACTTTGGATTACAATCACAATGTACAGCACCCACCATCCTGTGCACTATACTCACACATGTATGACAATAAACACACTAATACACCATACCTGCCTCTGTTGTGATTCCAACGTGGTTTCTGTCATGGAGATGATGACCTGCGAAATTACACTGTGCATGCGAACTGCTACAGCAAGTACAACACAGGCATGTGAGTCATGGCAACGTGACACATATGAGGGAGACACACCACCAGGGCTACACAACATATACACACCAAGGCCACCTGACTCATCGCCTACACTGATGTTGCCAGGAAATACGGTGCAATGCACAGGCACAACACCTATTCACAGTCTTTGTCAACTAGCCCACTGGTGCAGTAAGCAAATGTCAGTCAGATGTGTGACCACAGACAACGCACATCACAAAGTGAAGCACAGGTTTATTACACATTTGCAACATGTTGTAACCACTACAGATGCAAGGTAATCCCACCTGGCAGTGGGCACACAGTCAACAAGTGTAGAAGGAAGGAAGTCCATGGGTGTGGCGCACATCACCTGTAGGGACACGACAGCTACCACCCTGGAAGTTTAATCACGGTGTTGGGGGATCACAGTTGACCAAACAACTCTGAAAGTACCCTGTGAAGGACAGAAATGACACACAGTCAAAAGCACTGAAGAACAGGACAGAACTGCAATACTCATGCCCAATACATGTCACAAGATACCCACCCAGAACCAAGTTAGCATGTCAACACTGTTGGGGAGTACAGACTACCTGTAAAGACACATCGCTACACGCATACAGTCATGTAGCACATGGCCACACTCAAACAGCACCAGAGCACCACCAACAGATATCATGCATACTCACATCATTGACATGACATCTCCGGATACTCACATTCAGCTGAAGAAGTTGGTGATGAGCTGTGTGCGGACATCACCATCATCATCATCATCATCACTGGCATCGTGGTACAGGCCAGGATCCTCCACAGGTGGCGGATGTTGGTCATCGTCATCCAGGATGAGAGGCAACTCCTTCCGCACAGCCAGGTTGTGTAGCATGCAGCAGACGATGACAATCTTGCACACCTTTGCTGGGGCATATGGGAGGGCCCCTCCTGTCTTGTCCAGGCAGCGGAAGCGGCTCTTCAGGAGACCAAATGTCCGCTCAATCACTCTCCTGGTCCAACCATGTGCCTCATTGTAGCGCATCTGGGCTGGTGTCACAGGGTTCCTGAGGGGCGTCAGCAACCACGGCATGTTGGGGTATCTGGAGTCACCTACATATGGACAATTGCACATTAGCTGATTTGGAAAAGAGGGTGGAATACTACATCGCAGAACACACACAATGGTACAAAGTCAGTACACACCGACAAGCCAGGCACGCTGGTTCCGCATCTGTGACATCATCCTCGGGATGCGACTACTCCTCATCACGTAGGCATCGTGTGCAGAACCGGGGAAACGGGCACACACGTGTGAGATGCTCATATCAGCAAGACATACCACCAGTGCATTGACCGAATGGTAATGTTTGCGGTTCCTGTATGCCTGCTCATGTGCCTGTGGTGGTATCAAAGCCACATGTGTCCCATCAATGGAGCCAATGACATGCGGCATCCTCCCCAGGGCATAGAAGTCACTCTTCACGTCAGTGAGTTGTTGAGGTCTAGGGAAATAGATGTACTGGTTCAGGTATCTCAACATAGCCTCCAAAACATCGCGTAGCACACGGCTGAACATGGTCTGTGACATCCCACCAGCAGACGCCACAGTGTGTTGAAAGGTACCGGTGGCAAAGAAGTGTAGGGCTGCCATCACCTTCACCTTGGGGGTCAGCGCTGTGGGGTTTGTCCGGCCAGGTTGCAAATGTGGTGCCAAGCGCACCGTCAATTCCTCAATCAGCGGCCTGGTGAAGCGGTACCGTCGGATGCAGTCCCGTTCCACCATGGATGCAAGGTCAGAGAATGGTCTATGGACAGCTGGTGCCCTGCAGTGCATAGGTGAAGAAAGAAAGATTGTCAGTCACCCCACATATGTGGCATTGACCATACACAATATCACATGTTACATCATTATGAGACACAAGTACATGATGTGTGCAGTTCCGTAAGGACATGTATGGCACCTACATGGCCAACATCTAACATCACAGTTCAACAAGTGGCATCAACAAGTCCCATGTTGTGCCATGGGATATCATGAGGCCGTGTCACAGTTCCCATCTATTGCTGCCACGTTCCAAACACACCCCACAGTGACATGTGTGGACAGATGTGCCCCAGGCATCACAGCTCATCGACAGGTAGATTCCCAGGGACCCTGTATTGCCACATGGACACTGGCATGACATGGTGCATCATGAATACACCACAGCAAAACAACCATGACCCCCACAGGTAGTGGTCCCTGTTGCCTCGGCAGGACAGACATGGACGTCTGTGACACACACACGCACAACATCAAAGTTCATACACAAACAACGTGGATGTGGAGACTGTCTCCCATTGTGCACATGGAATCAGAGACATTGTAAACACAACATGCACACAGACTGTGGAGGACCATCACTATTGTGCCAATGGGTCACCCTGGGACGTACATAACGTCCCACATGGGACTCAGGGGGTATGTGACATGACATACACATACACCACCGTGAAATGTGACCATGCCACATGCTCAGGAATGAACAGTTGCACATCACAGTGGTCATGTGCACGACACACCAAGGATTCTGTCCCCATGAACACCTGCACAGCCTGGGAGTGGCTGCCCCGAAGTGACACCCACAGAACAACAAGTTCACCCCCATACACGGAATAGGTAAAGCAGCCTTACATGCCTTAGGATACAGTGTGGACAGGCTGTGGTGTTGTAGGTGTGCCCCTCACTCCCTGGGAAGTATATGTGGCTGGCATATGTTCACCTGTGACAGGCATGGTGACATATGCCAGTGACTTGTCCAGGGATGCGTTGGACAGCAATGGACCGATCGGTGCGCACACATTGGCCATTGCATTCAATGTGAGCGGGTTCGCGTTGGACAGCAATGGACCGATCGGTGCGCACACATTGGCCATTGCATTCAATGTGAGCGGGTATGCGTTGTATCCCGGGTACGCGTTGTACAGCAATGGACCGATCGGTGTGCCCGGCCGGCCCATTGCATTCAATGTGAGCGGGTACACGTTGTATCGCGGGTACGCGTTGAACTGCAATGGACCGATCGGTGTGCCCGGCCAGACCATTGCATTCAATGTGAGCGGGTACGCGTTGTATCCCGGGTACGCGTTGTACAGCAATGGACCGATCGGTGTGCCCGGCCGGCCCATTGCATTCAATGTGAGCGGGTACGCGTTGTATCGCGGGTACGCGTTGAACTGCAATGGACCGATCGGTGTGCCCGGCCGGCCCATTGCACTCAATGTGAGCGGGTACGCGCTGTATCGCGGGTACGCGTTGTACAGCAATGGACCGATCGGTGTGTCCGGCCGGCCCATTGCATTCAATGTGAGCGGGTACGTGTTGTATCGCGGGTAGGCGTTGAACTGCAATGGACCGATCGGTGTGCCCGGCCCGCCCATTGCATCCAATGTGAGCGGGTACGCGTTGTATCCCGGGTACGCGTTGTAGAGCAATGGACCGATCGGTGTGCCCGGCCGGCCCATTGCATTCAATGTGAGCGGGTACGCGTTGTATCCCGGGTACGCGTTGTAGAGCAATGGACCGGTCGGTGTGCCCGGCCGGCCCATTGCATTAAATGTGAGCGGGTACGCGTTGTATCCCGGGTACGCGTTGTAGAGCAATGGACCGATCGGTGTGCCCGGCCGGCCCATTGCATTCAATGTGAGCGGGTACGCGTTGTATCGCGGAGTGCGCGTTGTACAGCAATGGACCGATCGGTGCGCACACATTGGCTGGGGCCTGGCATGGCAACGGACGCGTTTTCGAAGCTCCAACGAGTATGATGCAGTGAATTCAGTTGGCCAGCCACAACAATGTTGCAAAATCATGGGTGTCATGAAGTTGAAGATTTGAAGGATGCTGTGGGCGTGTATTAGTGCTGCTATACCATGGATTGGTCAGATTTAGAAGATGCAAACGACTT
Source organism: Calotriton arnoldi (assembly GCA_963921515.1). Taxonomy (NCBI): domain Eukaryota; kingdom Metazoa; phylum Chordata; class Amphibia; order Caudata; family Salamandridae; genus Calotriton; species Calotriton arnoldi. Next base: position 4,684,097 of record CAWUFW010000174.1, read on the forward strand.
GGATCTATCACTTTGGACACATGGGACAGTATCTGCCTCTGCAGCACACATATAATGCTGGCTGTTCCCCTGAGAGCTCACTTGCCTGCACTACATGCTCCAGGACGACATCTGCCACCAACACTGCTGCTGTTTATGCATCCTCTGGCTCCTGCAATGGCACATACTGTGGAGAGAGCCCCAGCCTTCAGCCTTGAGGAGAACCAGGCCCTGCTGGACAGCCTCCTTCCACAGTACAGCAAGCTGTATGGGAAACCAGGGGAGCAGGTGAGTGTGCTGTCCACTGCATCACTAATTGTGCATGTTGTCTGACTAGCAGGACTTTCAGTGTGCACACCACTGGCTAGCATGCCCACTGAGTAGTTGTCACACCCCAAAGTGTGTAGTTACATGCACTGAACTGGTACAGTGCAGTAACAGTGCATTCCAACTAGGTTTACTTCCCATGCAATGATACCATGTAGTGACTGCTGGCAAACTGTTCATAGCCATTGTTGCACTGCCTGTGTACATCATATGCCCCTGTAATTGAGACATGTATATCCAACTGTGTGATGCACGTATATGTTGCATGTGTAGTAATGGCCTTTTCACTTTGTCATCCTCACAGGTTGATGCCCACCAGAAGCAGGACATCTGGCTGACCATCGCCCGGAAAGTAAGATCCGTGGGGGTCTACAGGCGCAGGATCCGCAACTGCCAAAAGAGGTGGCAGGACCTTCGTGGCTGGACCCGGAGGATCGCAAGGGTCCAGCTGAAGCTGTCGCCTCCTCGCAGGAGGGGCGGACACCGGACCCTGACCCCCACATGCTCCGGATCCTGGCGGTGGTCTTCCCTGACCTGGATGGGCAGCTGAGGGACAGACAGCAGCAAGGAGGGGGTGAGTCCATGACTGCACTGTGCACTTTGTCTGACTTGCTATGTGCCCTCCTCTGGCCTGGTTAAACTTCCACAGTACATCAGTCATGTGGTCCAGGACCCATGTCCCTCATTTGTTACATGCCCACTTCTCCTCTGATACGCATATGTGTGGCCCTTATAGTCAGGAAATTGTGTCATTTGGGGACTGTGTCATTGCATTTTGCTTTGCTCAAGGTGGGGGACAGCATTTGTTCCCGTGACTATGTTGTGCGATTCATGGGTGGGTCAATTGCCTACACAATGCCTAAGTTCTGGCATGTGATCTGCGTGTAACTTTGATATGTGGTCCGCTTGCTGCTCTGACTCACCACATGTCCCTGGGGAATGTGGCACACACCCATGCTGCTGGTGGGAACAATATTTGGGCCTCAGGAGTATGTGTATCCAGTGTGTCACACATGCTTAGCCACCTGCCTACTGTCCAGGACTCATCCCTCTTACAGGTGGAGCTGGACAGTCATGCCTACTCCAGTGCATACAATACACTCTGTACTCCCACTCCCGTGTATCATCTGGCATGTTGTGATCAGTGAAATGTACCCTCAGGTGTCTGCCTCTGTCTCATTGTGCTGTGTCTTCGTTGTCAGGACTACTGGTATGTTCATCGTTTGGGGCTCAGCATGCCATCTGAGATGTGACCATGATAGACGATACTTCTGTGACTTATAGGTGTCTGATCACTTGACTGTGCACACAGGTGTTTGCGACTGTGACTTTCAGGAAGCTGTATTTTCATTCACAGCACACTGTGAGGTGCTCATGTTCAGGGAGTTGTGTTTCATGTCCCCCATATGTCCAGTTGGTATGACGTGGACAAATAGTAGTACAGATGATGTGGTTTTTGGGGGATGGACATGTGCACTTGTCAGTCACATAACTTGCATTCCCCATGCCCTCGGATTGTGACACAGTGCAGACTGTTGTTGTCTGGCTGCCATGGCCATGTGACTTGAGACAGTAATGTATGACTTTGCACGCATTCCTGTGTCATGGCATTCAACTTCCTGGGACTGATCCTGCAGGGGAGTGACATGTGCAACATGCACCCCATTGTGGCATTGACTATCCGGACATGGGTGCATCATGGTGTCTGGTGCTGGTATGCATCACATGCATTTCTAATTAGAATCTGGCCATCCCTTTATCCGGACACCTGCACTGACTCAGTGGCAAGAGATGTGATGTGTGCATGTTCACATGCTTCACCGTGTTCCCTGCAATGTCCAACAACTGTGTAGGTGGTGCATGTGTCCACACTGGGGTCTTACCATCAGACAGGCACCAGACAGATGGGTGCAAGGGCAGGAGGGGTGTGAGTCCCATGGTTGACCATCAGACTGACAATTGGCTTCCCCGAATCTGTGCGAGGACTTTAGGCAATGTTCAACTAAGGATGCCAGGGCTTGCTCTGTAATGTGCTGTACTTACTGTGGTGTGTGCGGTCAGTGCAGGTGACTGATGTTTGTCTGTTTCCCTAATTGTTTGCAGATACAGCCACGGCCACAGGAGGGGACAGCTCCACGGACCAGCGGAGCCAGACTGGGTCAGCATCGGACGAGTGGTCAGAGGGACCCAGTGGCACGGAGGGCGAGAGGAGCCACACCGAGGAGTCCTCAGCACCATCCACCTCAGCTGGGGACCACAGCAGCTCGGAGGATGACTCCCTTGTGGAGGCGGGTCTCGGCAGCCACCAAAGGCCAGCTAGTCTGTCTGGCCCCGCCACCACCACCACCGCCCTCCCATCGGCTCCCATTCCTGAGGTCCGTGGAGGCTCCCGTGCTCGTGAGCGTGTCTCCTTCGTGCCAGGCACCGCAGCCCCTGCCCCTGTGTCCCCTGCTGCCCTGAGTGAGGAGTCTGTGTACCTCCTTCGGCAGCTCCATGTAGGGCAGACAGCAATGCTGAGTGTCCTCCATGCACACACCACTCTGTTGACACAGCTGGTGTCGTTCATGGAGGGCATCTCGACGGGTATGTCTGCCCTACAGAGGAGCAATAGGTCCATGGACTCCTCCCTGACGGCAGCAGTGTCCCTCCTCCAACAGTCCCTCACCCCTCCCACCTCTGCCCCATCCACACTTCCTGCCCCCCTACCTGTCCAAAGCACATGCACACCAGCACAGTCATCCAAACACACAGACACAAGCAGCACAGACACACCCAAGAGTAAGGCAAGACGTGCACACAAGCATCCTCAGGGGACTGATACCACAGACACAGGGGATGGGGAACACACACACACACAGGCATCCACATTCACTCCGCAGTCCTCCAAATCCTCTCCCTCCAAGACCCCTTCCCTTGCCTCGCCTGTTACCACACATACACAGCAGGTCTTCCTGTGTGACCTCGGCCTCTTCCCCACCATTCCTGCTGACCAGCACACCAGGGGAAGAGGAAGTCCACCCACACAGAGAGGAGTGCCCCTCGCCCCCGGACACCCTCCCCCAGGCGCAGACAGACACAGGAGCCCATTCGGAAGTCCCCCCGGAGCAGGAAGAGCAAGACCCCACCACCACCACCACGCAGCTCCAGCGCCCAGTCTCTCTCCTCCATCCCCCAGGCCACCACTGCACAGGTTCCCCCGCCACACCCTGCCCCAGGTTCCCCCACACACCGATACCGCATCCCCAGACTGCTTAGGCCCTCCCCCTGCCACTTGCTCTTCCAGCCCCAACCCAGACGCTCTGCCTGTTAGTGGCACTGTTGTGGGGACCGGGTCCCCCCTCTGTCCTGCCCACCTCATCTGCCCACCCTTCCACTCCCTTGGAGTCATGCACTGCAGTGGAGTCCACAACCACCACGTCTGACTCGGGCACTGCAGTGGGTACCCAGTCCACTACATCAGTCCAGCCCACTGCAGTGGTTGCGGCACCCACACCAACTGACTTGTGTACCACGGTGGTGCCGGCCCCCCCTGAGTCAGACACCTCCACTGCAGTTGCCGGTGACACTCCTGCACCCACCACCCCTTCACTGCCTCACTCTCGCATCCCCTGATCCTGTCCCTGCGGTGCCTGGCCTGCCCCTTGTATGCCCCTCCAAGGGTGATGTCCCCCAACCGTACCAGTGCAGGCAAGCAAGGTGTGACCAGTTGTCACTTCTCACCCCGTTGGTACTGTTATTTTGGACTGGCCATTGGCCTTAGTTTCTTTTGGACTTCCGTTTTTACCCTGACATTTGCTGAATAAAGCCTCTTTTTGTTTACTTTTGGGTTTTCTTTTGATGTACATGATGTGGATGAGTAGCATCCTGCATTTGCAGTTGTAATAGTGTTCACATCAGGACGATGAAGTGTTGCAGTGATGGACTCCATGTGGTCCATGGGATATGTGTCCTGTTGTATTCTGGATCTATGGCATCCTTTGCTACAGTCTGAGGGTGTAATGTTCAACATTTGACACAGGGATGTCCTTTTTGCATTTGTAAATGAACATCTTTGTCTTACACTGATGCACATCTGGTGGGCTTACTACTGTTCAATGTTCCGATTTCCCTGACTGTGTGCCCAGCTCCACTGGACATGCAGTTTTGCACATCAATGTCGAAGGACTCATCTGTGTATACAGTGCAACATGCTTGACACGTGTTTGGTGTGTGTGCAGATGACTGACGTGACACCCCCGTACCCAGGCTGATGTGAGCAGAGCCTTCTGTGTGTTGTGGTTGTTGACTCACTGACGGAGTGTTCTGCTGACATGTTTGGGTCGTGCACAGACAAGGTTTGGCACAGCGGACCTTCCACAGGAGTGGTGTGCCCTCATGGCAGTGTGTAATCTGGTGACATTGCGTGGGCCTGTGTTGTGCAAGCATGTCTGTGCGTGTTCCCTTCCCTTTTCTACACAGGCTGTGTCCCTAGGGATGTTCCTGTTTGTGATGCTTGCTGAGTTGTTCTGTGTTCATCCAGCATCTTGGACCTGGTTTCTCTGTGATGTGGGTGCATGGCAAACTAATGTTCATGAGGTTGTCACCCCAGGTTGTCTTTGTAGTCAGTGCTGGGGATGTGGGCAGACGCAGATGGGACACATTCAGGATTCCCCTTGGCACTTGTTGTTTACACGAGTAATGTGATTTACAGTTTGTGTTAGCTTACAGTGATTGTGACACGTTGTGTGTGTGACTGCTGCCACTCCTCAGGGTCAGAGCTGCAATGTTGGTAGTTGTGTACGTGTGTTCTTCATGTGTCACCTTGGCTTCTTCATTGGTGTGTGACTATGGCCAGGATCCCATTGATTGTGGTGGATTTCACATCATGCCCATGTACAGCATACTGTGCTGTGTGTCAGACATTGACAAGTCTTGTTGACTGGCCATGTGTGATGGGTTTCTGCACCTTGGTTCCCACCACCACCACTGGTATTGTCATGGGTGCATGTGCAATGTCACCAGTCCATGTGAGCTTCACTGCTGCACATTGGTGGAGATCAGGGTGTGTGGTGTTGAGTGTGTGCAAAAGTGAGTTGTTGCACGGCCAGACCCCTACCTACATATTGGCCTTGGCTGGCAGGCCGTGCTGATTGATTGGAGCTTGTGTAGGTGTGATGGTAGTTAGTTGCTCAGGACACATGGCTGGGTTTCACAGTGTGAACGACATCTGACATTGTCATCACAGTGGGATTATCATGCAGGCTAGTGTCAGCACAATATGGGGTCCCTGGGGGTAGTGCTGTGGTGGGTCTGTCTCTTGCTGTGTTAGTTGCTGTTCCTACAAGCTTGTGTGACATGTGTAATTTGTGCTCCCTCTCATCTAACAATGCCTGATTGCCCACATAGGGGATTTGGATCCATGAGTTACTTTTGTGTGGCACTGTATGTGCATCTGTGTAATTGGTATTCAGGCCTCATCATGTGTTGTGTGGTTGCCTGGGGACACTGGCACCCCCTCACCTGTTGTGTTTGTTGTGCAGTGTGGGTCTGCCTGTTTGTGCATCTGCACCACTGCATTGGCATATCTTTAGTGTGCTATTGGCTGTATGTTGTTTGGTGGGTTTCACCTGCTGTCCCTGGGACTCCTAGGTCATCAGTCAGCACAATGATCATTGTTTGTGTGTCCCATTGCTGCCATGGTATGTTATTTGTTCACCTCACATCTACAGTCTCCACAGGGTATCTACATTTGTGTGCCCATTGGTGCGAAGATGTGGGTCTGCATTATGATGGTCACTTCTGTCATTGTGTCATTGATGGATGTTGACAGTGTCAGCCCCCATGGGTGATGTTTGTCTGCACATGGCCAAAGGTATGTCTTATTTGCACTGCATATGTTTGCCTCACCCAATCTATGTTGCTATGGGACACAGGCACTACTTTGCCACTGATGTGTTTGTTGTTCTGTGACCAGGAATCATCCATGCAGTTTGGCAGTTGCAGCTTTTTCAATGTCAACACTTACCTTTTGGTCACTGTGATGATGGGGGCTTAGACCCCATTGCCACAATGTTCAAAATGTGCTTCAGCTATGGACCCCACACTTACATTTTGGTCACTGTGATGATGGGGGTTGGACCCCATTGCCACAATGTTCAAAATGTGCTTCAGCTATGGACCCCACACTTACCTTTTGGTCACTGTGATGATGGGGGCTTAGACCCCATTGCCACAATGTTCAAAATGTGCTTCAGCTATGGACCCCACACTTACCTTTTGGTCACTGTGATGATGGGGGCTTAGACCCCATTGCCACAATGTTCAAAATGTGCTTCAGCTATGGACCCCACACTTACCTTTTGGTCACTGTGATGATGGGGGTTTAGACCCCATTGCCACAATGTGCAAAATGTGCTTCAGCTATGGACCCCACACTTACCTTTTGGTCACTGTGATGATGGGGGCTTAGACCCCATTGCCACAATGTTCAAAATGTGCTTCAGCTATGGACCCCACACTTACCTTTTGGTCACTGTGATGATGGAGGTTTAGACCCCATTGCCACAATGTGCAAAATGTGCTTCAGCTATGGACCCCACACTTACCTTTTGGTCACTGTGATGATGGAGGTTTAGACCCCATTGCCACAATGTTCAAAATGTGCTTCAGCTATGGACCCCACACTTACCTTTTGGTCACTGTGATGATGGGGGTTTAGACCCCATTGCCACAATGTGCAAAATGTGCTTCAGCTATGGACCCCACACTTACCTTTTGGTCACTGTGATGATGGGGGTTTAGACCCCATTGCCACAGTGGTCATGGTTTGCTTGCATTGTGGGGGCCACACACATTTATGTGTGACACATGTGATAGGGGGTCACATTGTATGTTCAAAGTCATGTTCAGTGTTGTAGGCATTTGACACAGTCTACACACGCTTGTCATGGTGTTGGGGGGGATGTATTTTTGTTGCATTCCTTATGTTGGTGTGTGCTTGTTGTGTCATGCATTAGCCATCCTGTGAGTGGGGGTGTTGTTGGTGGTAGGCATCCTGCCCCCCATGGGTAGAGGTGGTAGTAGTGGTAGGCATCTGGCACCCCCTGAGTAGGGGTGGTAGTGGTAATGGGCATCCAGCTCCCCATGGGTAGAGGTGGTAGTAGTGACAGGCATCCAGCCCCCATGGGTAGAGGTGGTAGTAGTGACAGGCATCCAGCCCCCATGGGTAGAGGTGGTAGCAGTGGTAGGCATCTGGCACCCCTGAGTAGGGGTGGTAGTGGTGGTAGGCATCCAGCCCCCATGGGTAGAGGTGGTAGTAGTGACAGGCATCCAGCCCCCCATGGGTAGAGGTGGTAGTAGTGACAGGCATCCAGCCCCCATGGGTAGAGGTGGTAGTAGTGGTAGGCATCTGGCACCCCCTGAGTAGGGATGGTAGTGGTGGTGGGCATCCAGCCCCCATGGGCAGAGGTGGTAGTAGTGACAGGCATCCAGCCCCCATGGGTAGAGGTGGTAGTAGTGACAGGCATCCAGCCCCCATGGGTAGAGGTGGTAGTAGTGACAGGCATCCAGCCCCCCATGGGTAGAGGTGGTAGTAGTGGTAGGCATCTGGCACCCCCTGAGTAGGGGTGGTAGGCATCCAGCCCCCCATGGGTAGAGGTGGTAGTAGTGACAGGCATCCAGCCCCCCATGGGTAGAGGTGGTAGTAGTGGTAGGCATCTGCCACACCGAGTAGGGGTGGTAGTGGTGGTGGGCATCCAGCCCCCATGGGTAGAGGTGGTAGTAGTGACAGGCATCCAGCCCCCATGGGTAGAGGTGGTAGTAGTGACAGGCATCCAGCCCCCATGGGTAGAGGTGGTAGTAGTGGTAGGCATCTGGCACCCCCTGAGTAGGGGTGGTAGTGGTGGTGGGCATCCAGCCCCCATGGGTAGAGGTGGTAGTAGTGACAGGCATCCAGCCCCCATGGGTAGAGGTGGTAGTAGTGGTAGGCATCTGGCACCCCTGAGTAGGGGTGGTAGTGGTGGTGGGCCTCCAGCCCCCATGGGTAGAGGTGATAGTAGTGACAGGCATCCAGCCCCCCATGGGTAGAGGTGGTAGTAGTGACAGGGATCCAGCCCCCCATGGGTAGAGGTGGTAGTAGTGGTAGGCATATGGCACCCCCTGAGTAGGGGTGGTAGTGGTGGTGGGCATCCAGCCCCCCATGGGTAGAGGTGGTAGTAGTGACAGGGATCCAGCCCCCCATGGGTAGAGGTGGTAGTAGTGGTAGGCATCTGGCACCCCCTGAGTAGAGGTGGTAGTGGTGGTGGGCATCCAGCCCCCATGGGTAGAGGTGGTAGTAGTGACAGGCATCCAGCCCCCCACGGGTAGAGGTGGTAGTAGTGGTAGGCATCTGGCACCCCTGAGTAGGGGTGGTAGTGGTGGCAGGCATCCAGCCCCCATGGGTAGAGGTGGTAGTAGTGACAGGCATCCAGCCCCCCATGGGTAGAGGTGGTAGTAGTGGTAGGCATCTGGCACCCCTGAGTAGGGGTGGTAGTGGTGGTGGGCATCCAGCCCCCATGGGTAGCGGTGGTAGTAGTGACAGGCATCCAGCTCCCCATGGGTAGAGGTGGTAGTAGTGGTAGGCATCTGGCACCCCCTGAGTAGGGGTGGTAGTGGTGGTGGGCATCCAGCCCCCATGGGTAGAGGTGGTAGTAGTGACAGGCATCCAGCCCCCATGGGTAGAGGTGGTAGTAGTGGTAGGCATCTGGCACCCCTGAGTAGGGGTGGTAGTGGTGGTGGGCATCCAGTCCCCTATGGGTAGAGGTGGTAGTAGTGACAGGCATCCAGCCCCCATGGGTAGAGGTGGTAGTAGTGGTAGGCATCTAGCACCCCCTGGGTAGGGGTGGTAGTAGTGGTAGGCATCTAGCACCCCCTGGGTAGGGGTGGTGTTAGTTGTTGGCATCCAGGCCCCTATGTGTATATGTGGCATTGGTGATGGCCATCCCGCCCCTAAGGTGCTGCTGTTGCTGGTGTAAGTAATTTCTGCATCCCTCTGTGTGTGTGTGATATGTCGGGTACATGTAGTTTGTTTTTGTGGTTGGTGTCTGACTTACCTTCTGCGCCGTACGCGTCCGTGCCTGTTCCGGTAATAGATGTAGAATATTGGTAGGATCGGCACGATGGGATTCATGGTTGGTTCGTCTCGTTCGTCTTTCTCTTTGCTTCGCCTCGTCCTCGTCGCTGGCGTGTTCGTCTCGTAGCCGTGGATCGTGTTGTGGCGCGAATCGGAGCTTATGTGCGCCTCTCCCGGATGCTTTGACGTGCCGTGCGTAGCGACGGGTTCGGCGCGTACGGAAAGCGCATCGTACTTGTCCGGCCGGACGGGGCTGCATTTTGGCTTCCGTGCGACTCGATTCTGCGTTTCCGGATCCGCATCGGTCGGAGAACTGGACCTGTATTGGGTGAGTACGACTGGGTCGGGATTTGGGCAGTTGTGCGCATCGTACTTGCTCGTTCGGACGTATGTGCAAATCGGTCGGGAAACAGGCATTCGCCTGGCTTTTTTCCCGGCCGAATGGTATTAGGTGCGCCTCCGACCGGGATCGGAATCGACCTCTCTGTGTCCCTTAGTTGGCTCATGGCTTCTTTGACATATTCGTTTTTGTTCCACAGTACTAAATTGCCCCCTTTGTCGGCATCGCGGATGACTATTTTGCAGAGTGGTGTAAAAAGGGGCATGGCCTCGGACCACCTCTCTGCAACGCAGCTCTGTGGCGCTTACTGGAGGTACCTGGTGGGCTAGTTGGCCCCCAGGGACCCTCAGGATTCAAGGGGACTTAATCCCCCAATTTACAACGCACCAGGGGGTGTGTTTGCACACTTGTCATATCAGGCCCCGCCCCCTCCCTGCACCACTGTGCAAACGCGCCCCCTGGCGCGTTGTAAATTGGGGGATTAAGTCCCCTTGAATCCTGAGGGTCCCTGGGGGCCAACTAGCCCACCAGGTACCTCCGGTAAGCGCCACAGAGCTGCGTTGCAGAGTGGTGTAAAGAGGGAGCGTGGCCTTGGACCACCTCTCTGCAACATAGCTCCCTGGCGCGTACTGGAGGTACTTGGTGGGCTAGTTGGCCCCCAGGGACCCTCTGTATTCAAGGGGAATTAATTCCCCAACTTACAACGCGCCAGGGGGCGCGTTTGCAGAGTGCTGCAGGGAGGGGGCGGGGCCTCCGGCGCGATGCCGGCTTTTTTATTTTTTTTAGAAGGGGGGCTGTATGGCCCCCCTTATTTTACTATTTTTTGGGCCCTGGGGACCCCATCCCCCAGGGCTTGACCCCTATTTATAACAACAACAAAAATTTAAACGGGAACGGGGCCGCATGGCCCCCCTCCCGAGGACAATTTAGGCCCCGGGGACCCCGTCCCCCGGGGCCGGCCTTTCCATTTTTTTTAATTTTTTATTGGGGAGTGGGGGCCGCGTGGCCCCCCTCCAAGGCAACTTCTGGCCCCGGGGACCCCATCCCCCGGGGCCTGGCCTCTCTGTTAGGGACCGTGGGGGGAGCCCCAATGCCCCCACGGTCCCTGCCGGCTCCCCGCCTCCTGCGGGAGCCGGCATTGCTTTTGCACAAGGGGAGCTGCAGACATGCAGCTCCCCTTGTGCAAAATCAATCTGCTTTGCTTCATTGAAGCGAGAGCAGGTTTCCTGCTCTCGCTTCAAGGAAGCAAAGCAGAGTTTGCTATGGCAGGGCGGGAGCCGCACGGCTCCCGCCCTGCCATAGCAAACAGCAGTGTCCCGGGGGTGGGCACCCCGGGACACTGCAGGAGCCGGCCCTGGGGGGTGGCGGTCCCCAGGGCCATCAAGGGCTCCAGGAGGGGGGACGCGCGGCCCCCCTCCCAATGTTTGCAAAGCCCCAGGGAGGTGGTGGTCCCCGGGGCACGGGGGTCCGTAACGGACCCCCGAATTTAAATATAGAGTGCCCCGGGGAGGTGGTGGTCCCCGGGGCGTGTGGGGGGGCTCGAGCCCCCCCCCACATCAATTCAATTTTTTAAACAGAGCCCCGGGGAGGTGGCGGTCCCCGGGGCTCCAGGGGGGCCGCGTGCCCCCGCGGTTTATTCTGAAAGCCCCGGGGAGGTGGCGGTCCCCGGGGCAGCGTGGGGGGGATTGGGACCCCCCCATGCATTTTTTCCACAGCCCCAGGGAGGTGGTGGTCCCCGGGGCTGTGGGGGGCCGCAGTGCCCCCCGCATACAATGTAATAAGCCCCGGGGAGGTGGCGGGCCCCGGGGCTGCAGGGGCCCTCGCGGGTCCCTGCTAATTAATTGGCAGTGCCCCCAAGACCTGGCCCACCCGGGGGCTTTTTGAAAACGAAGCACGGGAGCCTGCAGTTCGTTTTTTTAAAAATAATTTCGGCGGGATTCGCGACTCCAACGCGATTTCTGCCGAAATTATTTTAAAAAATGCTTTTTTTGGCCCTGGGGGATCTTGTGGGACCCCCTGAGCAGGCCTAGGGGGTCAGGGTGTTTCTACCCTGCCCCCTTTTCTTGTTTTTTAACCTTTTTTTTTACTGTTTTCTTGACTCTACCGAGTCACAAGATGGCTGCCAACACTTCCTGGTTTGGAGTGTTGGCAGCCAATCAGAGTGAAGCTCGTGCTCGGGAGGGTTCGCGAACCCTCCCCGGCCACAGATATCGAAACTTTTTCTTTTTCTAATTTCTCAGCAACTACTGAACGGATTCACACCATTTAACAAAAAGGGCTCTTTCTGAACCAAGGGCTGCTTTTTTGCCAAATTTGGTGTAATTCCGTTCAGCAGTTCGGGCTGTAGCTTTGTCTAAAGTTTCCTATGGAAATTAACATGGGGAAAACGCGTTTTGGGACCCCCCTTTTTTCTCGGCCCCCGCTTGACAAATCACCCCGAAACTTTCAAGACAGGAGCTGACCGGAGCGCCCCACTAGTTTTGAAAATTTCGCAAAGATACGTCAACCGGCGCCAAAGTTATTGGGAAAAGAAAAAACGCTTTTCCTATGGAAACTAGGTCCCAACTATAACTACCTACTGGTGACCACCAGGTGTAGAGGTGTAGAGGTGTAGAGGTGTGTGTGTGTGTGTGTGTGTGTGTGTGTGTGTGTGTGTATATATATATATATATATATATATATATATATATATATATATCTTCAAGCCTCTAACAAACGCCCTGCAATCCACACTGCGTTCCAAGGGCAGACAAGAACGGCACAACAGAATCCTTTGCGACGAGGTGCTTTATCTAAGTTCATAAGCAACCAAAAGTCATGGAGCCATAAACAAGCAAAGTGCATAACATCCAAAGCTGACCTACGCGTTTCGGCCGAAGCCTTCTACTGGGACATAGAGTGTCAATTTAAAGGGAAATCACTACCCTTTCCCCACCACCAATTAAAAACATACATTTGTTTTAAAGGGGACACAACCAAAATTCTTTCTCTCTTCATTTTGATTATAGAGAGTCAATGTCATTGCAGCGTTATAAATAAACATACAATTAATTCTCAATTTGTCCTTGTAAAGTACACAAAGTTTTGGGGACTTAGGGCCATGAGTACAACATTCAGACTTCCATGATTCATCTGGCATATAGGTTGTGCAAAACAGACAAAAATGTGCAAAACTGTTTATAGAGGACCAATTCCATATAGACTCCCACAAGTCTTTGACATTTGAAATTTTTTTGTGTAATTTTTTGAAATTTTAGAAATTTTAAAATACTAACACGGAGATTAGAGGATCAAGATAACAGCAAGTTTCTAACAATCAGTTGTCGAAAAATCATAATTGTCGAACTATTATTGTATTATGACATACCAAGTGCAGATGTACCTTTCAAATACAAGGTATCCTTCACAAGATGACTTATCTATTGCCCACCCAATTCCTAGGAATCAGGGATCCGTATCAGGCATTAAAATATCAATATAGTACATACAATGTTGTCCCTGTGGGGTCGGAAAATATAGAGTGTCAACAAGTTATATTATACCTCCCGGGTAATGTGAAGGTACCCAAGGTCTAAGTCCCATTACCTCCTACAACTCGGACCAGACCTCACCTACCAGTGTCCATACCCATGTTCCATTCTAAGAACAATATGGAAAAAATAAAATAAACAGCTGTCAGGTACTACATTTAACCAAGGTTCAATCTATGTATAAAGGGAGACAATCATGCATAAAGCCCCGATATTAAAATATCCATAGTTAAATTCCAAAGCTGACATTCAGAATATATCATATAGGTTTATTAGAAAACAAACAGGTATGTTTGTAATCCATCCACTAAAGAGCACTGTGCAAATTTCTGTAAAGTACAGAGAACCCTCAAAGACAGATTCCTCTCTATCATTTTCTCCGGGGTTCCATCTAAGAGATGGAAGTACTAAGTGCAGTTGTGGTCCTATTTAGGATAAAAGTGGCCCATGCTTATGTAAACATAAGGAATAAAGTGCATTTAGAAAAATCATGCTGTAATGCAAACATCAACACTAGGTTGTTTTTGCGTCCTCCTCCTCTCCAACTTTTGCACATACAATGTTAAAGTGCCAAGTGCAATTGTAAACCTATTATGAAAAAAGTGGCTCATGCATATACTTGGACACAGATAAAACCTAATTCATATTATCACACACCATCAATTGAAAGCCAGATAAGATCACAAGTAAAACACCAAATTCATAGACGAGGAGTCACGAACCAACTACTGCTGTATATTGATTCCCAAATGTTACTGTCAGACTGTCACGGACATGGATTAGAGATCCTGATAATCCTATCTATAATCCGATCATCAAAAAGTCACAACAAAGAGACCCTACAGAAAGGTATAAAGTTCAGCATCTGTATTAAGGCCCCAAGGAATTTCTGTGCCCAGAGTCACTATCCATCTTGATTCTGCACGCCTCAGGGCTAGTTCTCTATCCCCTCCTCTGATCTTAACAGGGATATGCTCGACCCCAGAGTAAAAGAAGTTGTTATTTAAAATGCCATTGTGCTCTTTCCAGATATGCTTGGCCATCACATATGTAAAATCCTTGTTGGTTACAGCCCGCAAATGCTGGAGAATGCGTAATTTTAATTTATTCACAGTACTTCCAACATATCGTTTACCGCATCCACATTCTAGGAGATACACCACAAAGGTGGTTTCACAGGTGATCCTCTCCTTGATGGGTTTCTTGATCCCTTGTAGAGTTATTATGTCCACTCGGTTGCGGCCAAAGTTACATGCTTTGCATTTGGGGCATTTAAAGAAGCCCTTGTGCGTGAGCCAAGTATCCTTTTGGGTATTTTTGTTAGTAAAATAACTCTGGGTCAACAGATTGCCCAACGACGGTACCTTTCTGTATGTAATGTTTACATGTTCTGGAATAAAAAGTTTAAGTTCCTGGTCTTTCTTTAAAATATTCCAATGTTTAGTTATTACTTGTTTGACTTTGATGTTAGAACTGTTAAAATCCGTGATAAATCTCGTTATTTCTACAGTTGATTCAGTTGATGTCACAGTTCTTTTAGGCAACAGTAGATCGTCTCTCTTTTGTTTGGTGGCTCTTGAGCACGCATTTTCCAAGACAGTCACCGGATATCCTCTTCTAAGGAATCTATCATACATCACGTCAACTTGTCTTGCGTATTCCTTATCCTCGGAGCAGTTCCTGCGAGCCCGCAGGAACTCTCCGTATGGGATGCTCCATTTTAGGGCTTTGGGGTGTGCACTATTTGCTGATAAAATGCTGTTGCACGCTGTGGTCTTCCGAAAGAGAGTGGTGCATATTCTCTCTTCCTCAATGTAGACCTGTATATCAAGATAATCAATAGAACTCCTTCTGTAAGTGTGGGTAAACTGCAGGTTGAGGGAATTGTTGTTCAATGATATCAAGAAATCTTTCAAATCACTCTCCTCTCCTTCCCATATGAGGAAGAGGTCGTCGATATAACGGACCCATAGCACCACCCTCTCCAGATTGATGTTGTTGTTTTCTGACCACAGTCATTCTACCTCCCAAAAGCCCATTGTTAAGTTTGCATACGTTGGAGCGAATGACGGGCGCATGGCAGTTCCTTGGTTCAGCCAATAAAAATTGCCATCAAAAATAAAAATATTGTTGGTTAGGCAAAAGGACATAATTTCTAGGACCATCTGGGTGTGACTCCATAGGTTCAAGGATCGTGATCTCATGAAGTATTTGCACGCTTTTAAGCCATCCTCATGGATAATTGAGGTATAGAGAGAGACCACATGCACCGTGGCCATAATATACCCGGGTTTCCAAGGAGTGTTATTGATTCTCTTGAGAAAGTCCATGGAGTCGCGTATGTAAGATGGTAGATCTGCAACGTATGGAAATAGAAAAATATCTATGAATCTGGAGGTGTTCTCTAGAAGGGAACCACATGAACTGACGATAGGGCAGCCAGGGGGATTCTCGAGATTTTTATGTACTTTGGGCAGCACATAAAGGGTCGGGATAATAGGATGTTTCACCTGTAAATATTGTAGTTCACCATCATCAATAAGGCCCTCCTCATGCCAATGATGTCATTTTGTATGGTAAATGGACATGGTATTGTTGATAGGATTGTTTTTTAATCTCTCATAGTTGGTAGAGTCCCCCAACTGTCTTCTGACCTCTTGAAGATATTTGGTGCGGTCCATAACTACAATATTTCCGCCCTTGTCGGACTGTTTAATTATGATATTCATATCTTGCCGTAAGTCTGTAAGTGCCCACCAATCCTCCTTGTTCATATTAGAACATCTGTGATTTCTATTATCTTTTCTTTTAATGTAGATATCCCTCAGGTCTTCTGCCACAAGTTCCTGAAAGATATCCACTTTGTTGCCCGGGGGTAGTTGTGGGCAGAACTTGGATTTGCCTTTGCATTTGCTACTCACAGACTTGTCCGTTTCGATACCCATTACTGCACAATAATCTGAGGTTGTCACCCCCTCAGGCATGGCTTCCTGTGATTCCCCTTCACTTATCAGATCATGTAGTATCCTCAGAGGTTCGATGCCTTCTCCCATGAGGTTAGTTAGAGGTAATGCATGTTCAGATCTCGAATTTAGGCTGGACCTATTAGCAAAAAACTTTCTCAGTTTTAGCTTCCTACAAAATTTGTATAGGTCCACCCTAGCTGAAGCAATATCCATGCCTGAGTCAGGGCGGAACGTCAGTCGTTTGTTGAGTAAATTAGCGTGTTTCTCATTTAAAATCTTACTGGACAGATTGATATGTTAGCAATGGTATGCTGCTCCTTGTCGTTCCACCTCCAACGGTACCAGTGCCTGCGACGGCGGCAGCGGCCATCTTAATTATTATCCCTTTGGATGATTCTTGAGACTTCAAGAATAAACCCAGCGGCACACCTCCAGACAGCATAAAATGTTTATTTATGCCCCAAGTCGACGCGTTTCGGCTGGAGCCTTTAACGAGTGCGATAGATATAGATATATAGATTAATATTTAAGTTGATGTTTAAATGTTTGCAGTTAATGCTAATTATTTTGGGGGTTTAATATTTTAGTTATATAATTTATTGGGGTGAATGGTAAATATTTTGTTGATGTAATATATTTTTATTTAATTTAGATATGTGTATGAAATGTTTTGGTTTTATTTGAAGCAACTGTTTTATGTAAAAAGCGGTTTTTTATATATTTATTAATGATTAATTATTTTGGTGATAATATTGTAGTTGATATTGTGTGAATAATTATTTTTTACATATTGTATGTTAGTTTAAAAGGTAATGATATTTTTATTTCCGATATTTTTGTTTTCAATATAGGTAAAAATCAATATTTTTAACAGCGATGTTTGTGCTTTTACTGTTTAAGTATAGGAATTCGATATTTTTGTTATCAATTTTTTTGTAATCGATATTTAATTTCATGTGTTTTTGTGTTTTGATATTGTATGAATCAATATTATGTCAGTGACCCTTTTTACCTCCCAAAGTGTTGCCCTTCAATGTGAATGTGTGCTAAATGCAACACCTGCCTTCAAAAGTGTTTACAAACCATCAGTTGGAACAGTCAGGTTCTGAGAACCTATCTATAGAGTAAACCGTTTAAAAAAAAATCATAAGGGCCCACCTGACTTTGATTCTCTATTTCCATAGCCCCGTACAATGCTTCTCTTAAAGTTGGATCTTATTGTGAAACACAAATATTTCTTTCAGATTTCCACTTTAATCCTAAAACTAACAAAAACGGTTGATTCAGCATAATATATATTTATGTTCCCTTCATCTTTTCTTCTCTTTTTTTCGTTTTGTCTTTTTGGGGTTTGCAGAGACAGTAGGTAGGTCTAGGTGCCTCTTGTAACTAGTATAATGATGGTGTATTATATTGACCCATATTTCGGATGCCCATGTCATATTTTGCACAACGTTTGCAAAATTCATAAAGAAATATGCAGCATCTTCTTCTGGAGTGTATTGGGATTATATTAGCGGCGTCTGTCATCCTAACTATATCATTTTCCTGTGTGGTTCCTTTTTGGGTCACTTTGATTCTGTAATGTTCCCTG
Source organism: Calotriton arnoldi (assembly GCA_963921515.1). Taxonomy (NCBI): domain Eukaryota; kingdom Metazoa; phylum Chordata; class Amphibia; order Caudata; family Salamandridae; genus Calotriton; species Calotriton arnoldi. The sequence continues at coordinate 4,701,921 of CAWUFW010000174.1, forward strand.
CGAATTGGTCCTCTCCTGTTGTGATATCTGCACAGAATGCTCCATAACCATCTGTAAATGGTGTTGGCCTTCTGTCAATTACTGTATATTAGCAACCATGATAAAAGAATTTCTACCCCATTTCTGGAACCAATTCTCTTAATTTAGGTGGGTAATTGTGTGTTAAACGTTTAAAGAATGTTTAACAAGTTCTAAAACAGGGGGGCGTGGCTAACTGCTGAACATGACGGAGGTGAGTTTAGCCCAGTGGGTCTGTTGCCATTCAGATCCTGATCAGGAGTCCGCAAACCAAATTATCAAGCAAGATAACATAATGCGCTAGCCCTGCTGTCTTGCATGCAACTTCTGCCCGCTGCTGAGTGTGCCATGCCAACAGTGAAGACTCCCTCGCAGCCGCGGCCCGTGCAGGAAAGAGCGGTGTGCCGGGGGGATTCGACAGACTACCACGAGGGAAAATTAAATAAATAATTAATTTTCCCTCGTCTTTGTCTGTCGAAATCCCCCCTCCCCAACCCGGCCCCACTGCCCCACCACTCTTACCTGCACGGGCCGCTCCTGCTCCCTCGTGGTGGGCGATGATGGCGGCACTGCGACTCAACTGAACGGAGTTCGAGAGCGAGAGCAGCTACTGTAAAGAGAAGGTCACAGCACTAAAGACTGCCCCCCTTCCCTCCTAAAAGACGAAATAATTGAACTTCCTTCCCCCTCCTGGGGAATCACCCAGGCCTAACACAGCCAGTGACCAGGAGTCGGTGCAACGCCCTGCTGGGTGATGTAGTATCCGGCTGGATACGTTCTAGTCTTTTGCCCTGTTGTAACACACACTAAACACCCACCCACCACAGGCGTCACCGGTCAGGTGACCCTGACAATAAAAGGGGCCGAGCGCACGTGCTCTGGGCCAGTTACTGCACCAGTATACTAGGTGTCTGTGTCCCTCCTTTATCTGGATGTGGGCCTAGGGCCCAACATTACATTGGCGACGAGGATGGGATGTGCCCGTGCGTGCAGCAGCCCATCAGCGGTGAAAAAGGGGGAGAGAACCGCCCGTGATGAGGGCACCCCCAGAAGCCGGCGCGGAACGCGCCCGAAAGCTGCAGGGTGAAGGCGAGTGACCGGGAGCCCACCCCGCACCTCGTGTGCCTGCAGTTAATCCGCCTCTGTGCAGAGGCGCCCAATAGCCCGCAGGGCGTGTGCAAAAGCCCCATGACGAAGAAGGTGATCGGGAGCCCACCCCGCACCTGGTATGCCTGCACCACCGGGAGGAGGTGCCCGACGCGCCCGATAGCCCACGGGGCGAGAGGAAGCCCGGGCGAGAAAGCAGCCTAGCGGGAGCCTACCCCGCATCAGAAGAGCCTGCTGCTTGTGGGTCCGGTGAAGTAAAGCCCTGGGAGGGCAGAAGAAACGGCATGCGGGGCCGGACTGCCGAGATGCCGGCCACCGCTGCAGATTGCCGGGAGATGAACGTAGACTGAATCAACATCGGGCGGAAGGTGAGGTCGGAGAGTGGAGTAGCTACCCACCCCCCCCCCCAGCCCTCGCGAGTTAAAGGAACTCTGCCCCACCACGGAGCTAGCCCCCCCCACCCGCCCAGCGAATGAAGCGAAAGAGGCTGCGGCGACTGCCTCGTGTGCGGGCGAAAGTGGAAGCAGTGCGCGAGGCCGTGGCGTGACCCATGCCATCGACCTGCCGAGGCCCCGCAAGAAAAGAGAAGCGGAGCCCACCCGCAGCTGCAGCAACACGAGCCCCACACAGCCCGGGAAGCGAGAGGGTCTGCTGCGAGGGGCAGGGTGCGCAAAGTGACTGCGTGCGGCCAGCGCCGCCGAGAAATACGCTGTAGCCCCCGGGCACCGAAAGCATATGTGGTACGACTGCTTGGCCCCAAAGAGAAGCACACACACTCACCGCGAAAAACGAAAGGAGGTGTCTCAGGCGGCAGCGGTCGGAGCAGGACCTATGCCCAGAAGGCGGTGAGTGAGCGTCTGGTAGGAGGCTGGAGGCAGCACCAGCCACGAGTTGCCCTCCATTTCCTCTGCCCTCCGGGACCCCTGCGAGAGCAGAACACAAAGCCAAGCACCACGGAACCGAACGAGGTTCCAGAAACGAAGGAGAACGGCCGTGGACTGCCACAGTTTGCCTTGCACCGCCATCTAGTGGCCAACTAGCGATACTGCACCTGCCAGCGAAAATATACGGCAGCACGACTAGGACACAGCAAAGCCTGCCAGGAAAGTGCCAGGAGTGCATACATGTAGCACAGTGAGCGCAGTGAGTGCAACAGCACCGGGACACAAGGAAGGGCACTGAGGCATACTGATGATCAGCAGTGAGAGGCAGGTTCAGCCTGTTTAAGTGCAGGAAAAGAAAGAAGGCAAGGGTACTAAATGCACAGCACAGCAGCTCTGGGCAAACTATGACACGGCTAAGCAGAGTGGAGACATACACCTGCCTACGCCGAGGTGGCAGACACCCCACAAGGGTTTTCAAATGACAAGCTACCTAGACCGGCGTGAAGGTATGCGGTGGCGCCACAAGCGAGAGATGGTCACTGCAGCAGTACGGAGGACAGTGAAGCACTACACACAGACACTGGGCAGAAGCCAAGACAGTTAGCCCAAAGCAGCAAGTCACTGAAGGGACAGAAGGGCGCAATCAGAAGCGCGCCAAAGCACTGCGACTGCGGAGACAAGAAGAAGAGATGGTTGCGCGGACCACCAGAAGCACAAAGAAGCCGACCAGCCAGATGGTCGCAAGAAGAAAGAAGCCGACCAGCCAGACGGTCGCAAGGAGGAAGAAGCCGACCCACCAGACGGTCGCAAGGAGGAAGAAGCCGACCCGCCAGATGGTCGCAAGGAGGAGTAAGCCGACCTGCCAGTTTGGTCGCAAGGAGGAAGAAGCCAACCGGCCAGATGGTCGCAAGGATGACGCTGGCCGACAAGAGGTCAGAGAGCGAAGTGACCTGCGAAGAGGTCAGTAAGAGAGACGCTGGCCGACAAGAGGTCAGAGAGCGAAGTGACCTGCGAAGAGGTCAGTAAGAGAGAAGTCTAACAACATTCACGCTGTGAGTCTAACAACATTAACTAGTGTACGAAAGAAGGTCGCGACGACCGGTCCAGTCACAGATCGTGGTGAAGATAGTGTCCTAGGTTTGGACAAGACCAGGGGGAAACGTGTGGAGTGCACGCTGCACGGAGAAGCCTGGTTAGGGCAGACCAGCAAGAGAGAAGACCAGACCGCGTCGCGAAGGAAAGAAGATGAGAAGAGGAAAGAGGTGTGAGCGACAGGTCAACTCACACACCAGAAGGGAAACACCTGAGGGGATAAGTGCGAAAGTGCATGAACATCCGAACACAGTACCTTGAGAACATCAGCATCACTGGGAGTACACATCCACTTGCGAATCCCAAGATCACCCGGGGACGACAGAGGCGAGCAGGCCGGTCCGTTGGTAACAACCACCTCTGGGATGGAACGGACACAGGACCGTGGACATCCAAGGGGCAGAGGCCTCTGGGACACCGGTGGCAGCGGGTCCCGACACGAGAGATGGACTGTTGAAGCTCGCTATGGAAATCCTGGGAGGACAAAGGCAGCACGCAAAGGAGCAAGTGCCAACAACACCCTTCCAGGTGGAACTAAGGACACGCCGAGGTGACCCGTTGCGACTCCTCCAACCTGATTGGAGCGACAAGGCGGCAATTCACCGGTCCAGTGGAAGCCTGGCAGCAAAGGGCCTCCGGGTCGTCCAGTGAGAGGGGACATCCACGTGAGAGGGGCATCCGTGAGAGGGACGTCCTGCAACTGCATATCCCGTTGGAGATAGTGAATCACCAGATGGGGAATATACTTCACCCAGGACTGTACAGTGGACAATAACACAGAACTGATCCACCATCATCTGCACTTTCACTGTAAGTGGAACAGGAAGAAGGAGACTGTAGAGCACACTTCCACGCTGTGAGTCCAAGGAAGACCACATCCATAGGGCACCCTGACATCGGGCCAAGGAGAACTAGTGGTCCTGGCGGCAAGGACACCATCGTCAGCGGTTGGCCAACAGCGAAAGAGACGCCGTGGAAGCCATTGTTATTGAGTTATGTTTTATGTACACATTGTATTCTCTCCCACAGGTTTGGACTTTATTGTTTTGACCTTCATTAAAGTTTGGGAGGAATGTAGTATCCGGCTGGATACGTTCTAGTCTTTTGCCCTGTTGTAACACACACTAAACACCCACCCACCACAGGCGTCACCGGTCAGGTGACCCTGACAATAAAAGGGGCCGAGCGCAAGTGCTCTGGGCCAGTTACTGCACCAGTATACTAGGTGTCTGTGTCCCTCCTTTATCTGGATGTGGGCCTAGGGCCCAACATTACAGGTGACTCCTTGCATAAAAGGGATGAAGAGCAAGGTGGGGCAATTGCATCTAGCTGCTGGCATGTGGGAGAGTGCCACCGCAGGCCCTGTCCCTTTGAAGTGGAGTCATCTGTAAGACGGTGTGAGGAGGGCGCCGAGAGTTCAAGGGCCCTGCCTGGCATCCGCCAGGCACTAACTAAGATCAGCTGATTTGATCAGGGTGCTCCCCCACTGGGGACTGCAGAGAGAGGGTCACCATGCACTGCAGCAATTAGTAATCATTTTGGTGAGCCCATGGGTGGGAGTAAACTTACCTGCCTGAGTGAGCACCCTTGTCTAAATGTGGCCTCACATACACACTTCCAGCTCCTTCGCCTTATTTTTTTTTCACAGGAAGAGTGAACTACAGCGCCACGTGGCCCTTATTCCACAGTGTATGGGCTACCTGCAGAACCCAGATCTGTGACTGGGGGTGAGTGTCTGAAAAGTTTCAGCGCTCCGTCCATCATCTCCTTATGTTTCCTTTGTTTACCTGCAGAACCTGGCATAACTTCTTAAGACCGAGAAAGTTTGCCACTCTCTCACCTACATCCTTGGACTGAAGCAGTTGTTCCAGCAAGCTTGCTAGACTGGAAGGCCTTTTAGCACTGATAATGGAGACACCCCCCAGGCATCTGACGTGAGTGCTCCTTTAATGTTAGTCCATCCTTCCCCCAGAAAGAGAGCAAGATAATGACTATGTGCAATGTACAACTGCCCATGGGGAACTCCCTATAACTGTGCACCGGCGACCACTCATCCGAACCTAAGCCACAACACAGCTTAGATTACTGGATATAGTATAGCCAGGCATACTAAGACTACGTCACACCCTGGATCGTGGATGCCTGAGGCTATGACCATTAACAACTTGTCGCTCCACCCGCCCGCTGAGAGCCGTCTGTGGAAAAATAAAATGACAATTAAATAAATAATTTCATTGCCATCTTATTTTTCCAATGTGCATGCTGCACACAGTGCCCTGAGCCAAGGAAGAGGTGAGTCTTCAGCTGCCGTTTGGCAGCATAAAGGATTGGAGCGCTGGCCAGACGCTCCAAAGTGCGCATGTCAGTTTGGCCGGCCGTCTTCTGACGACTAGCCTGACATGCGCTCTATGCAGCTCTCCACTCAGCTGTCTCAGACAGCTGGTTAGAGAGCAAGCATAGGTCTCTAGGGCCTGAAGGAGCGTTTGACCAACCCGCTCCATCCAATCCCGGCGCTTCTCTCGTGCAGCATGAGAGCAGTGCCAGAATTGGTTAGGGGAGCTCCACAGTAGACTGCAGTTTCACAGAGGAGGACCAGATGACGTGTTGTAGTCGGTAAGTACTGTTTATTTAACCTTTATTTATTTAAAATGATAGTATTATTTTGGGTGGAGGGAGGGGTTGTTTTATAAAGGCTTTTGGAGGTAGGGAGTGTATTATTTTGGGCTTTTGGGAGGGGGTGTTTAATTATGGGCTTTTGGAGGGAGGGGGTGCTTTATTTAGTTTTTTGGGAAGTGGTGGGGCACTTCGCACACTCTACCATTTTCAAAGGTTGCCAGCCGCCACTGCTCTACTATCTTTTGGCGCCCTTCCAATAACAAGCAGGATAGCGCGTACCAAACTAGATCAGATCCTGTTTGCCATAGGGGAAATGCAATCCACCCCGGAAGCAAAGACTGACATGCTGGCAATTGATCTAAACATTCTATGGGATGGCCAAATGAAATGAAATGGTAGAGTAAAGCGAAACGAAGAAACATTAAATGAGCTGTTCCCATAGCCCAAAAACATGTCAAAAGTAGTGCAGGACCTCACAGAGAGAATTAAATTCCTTGAATGCCTGTCTGAGGATGCGCAGGTAAGAGCCAGGCGAAATTACACTTTGTGGGCCTATCCGAAAATTTTGACAGAACCAGAACTACTCTATTCATTGAAACCTGCCTTCAAAAAGATGTGTGCCTGCACAACTTGTCACCAATTCTTACGGTGGAACAAGTGCATCGTGTCCTGGCCAGAAGACCACCCAGGAGCACCATCCAGATCAGTCATCTTAAGGATCCTGAATTATAGAGAACGAGATGTCATCCTCCACCAGGCTTGGACAGGTGATATGAAACTCCAAGATAACGATTTTCCCTGACTTTACCATGGCAGTCCAACAACGCCAGGACTCCTTCATGGGTGTGAAAAAGTGGCACTGAGACATTAGCTAAACCTACGCAATCCTTTTTCTGGCTAAATTAAAAATAATAGCTGATCAGTGTGCTAATTTCTTTACTGAACAAGAAGACGCATGGTCCTGGGTAGAACAATACCAGAGCCTGGAGGGTAGAGTGACAAACAGCGAGGGACGACTTCAACAACTGAAGAGAGCCAGATCTATATGCAGATGAGGGGACCCATCAGGGCCGTTTCTAGGTGTTTTGCCGCCCTAGGCGAGAATTGAAAAATGCCGCCCCATCCCTTTTACTACCATCACTCTCTCCCCGGTCATCCAGGCTAGAAGAATTAATGCATTAGATATAAAAGAACTTGCATTCAACATTAAACAAAAAACACATCAAACAATAAATAACTAAATAAGCACTGTTCATGGTAGTCCCACTCCTCAAGGAACCTTCTTTGGCTCCTTAGATTCCCAGTAACTATAATCCGGGCTCCTCTCTTCCCCTTCAATTCTTAAGGTCTAGAAAAACTGCCCCCTCTACTTCTAGAGGCTATTTGCAATATGTTCCCTCTCATATCCTCGGTTATGCTTCTCACCATCTACTTTGGCTCCCTGCAATTCAGAAAACCCAGACAGGCACACGCTCTTCCACTGCTACCTGGTAGCCAAAACACTGGAATACTCTCCCACCTTCCCTTAGGCGCAGCACCAACCATCACTCCTTCTGTAAATCCTTGAAAAAGTTTCTCTCTTCAGTTTCATGAGTCTATTTTTTACTTATTTAAGCGGTCTGTTTTTCAGTTTTTCTCTGCAGCTTTTGCCCTTATCTCCAGTATTTCACACTAGGTTTTAGGATGCCCTCCTAAAAACTGGGCCTCAGTTTCAGTAGGGCCCAGTAACTGCCGTCACTAGACCTGCAGCCGCAGAAATGCACCGGGCAATCAAAATTATGGCCTAAATGGGAGAACTATTCCAGAAGACCTATACAAGAGCCACTGACTGTCAAAATCTGCACGTGTTTTTTGGAAGTTCAAACACCAGATCAACCTCATAAAATATTGGGTCATGACTCATTTCTGAAACAACAATACTGATCACCCAATGAAAGATGCGCAGACTGCACATTACCTTTTTCAATCCCAGCAGGGCTCCTCGGATGTAATTAGGCACAAAGGCAGGTCTAAACAGCTTAAGGTCTTCCTGCCATTACATAAGCACTAAAGTTTAGATAAGGGGCAGCATAGGATCCAAACATCTATGAGCAATGCATTTGATTAACGTGTTTAATTCTGTTATCTAAGTGTCAGCTGTCCTGGATGAAGGATTTTTTTTTAACAAGGTGTTATATAATGAGTAAGTCATTTCAATTTGTGAAATACATATATTATAATGACTGCAGTAACACAAACTTGGAGACACAACCCTCCAGGCATACAGCTGTAGAAAACAGAACCTAAAGCATCCCTCAACCACCGCGCCGGTCTAAGCTGACACACCCTACCGTAACTACCTCAAACCTATACAGACCACATCTCCTACTGTCCATCTCATGCCTCCAGCTTACTCTGTTGCCACGTATCTGAGCTTACCCCATGTACCGACATATACTCCTTATGTAACTAGTGCAACTGCTACTGTTTATCGAATACCCCCTATGCACAATGTTGCATACACTGTTTCCCAAGTCAACACACTCTGGCGTAACTACCTCAGAACCTTACGGACCACTTTTCATATTGTTCACCATATACGTCCCATATACTCTGTTGCTATGTATCTGTGCTTACTCAATATGACTGCATTTACTCCATATGTAACTTGAGCTATTGCTACTGTTTACTGTATACTTCCTGTGTATATTGTGGCTAAACATTTATTCCACATGTAACTCGTGCAACTACTACTGTTTATTTTATACCTTTCGTGTATATTGTACTATATATTGTGCCTACTACCTGTTTATATTTACATAATGTTTAACTCTTGTAACTAAGATGTTGCCATCTATGTAAAGGGCTCTGATACCTTTGGGTCAAGTTTGCGCTATAAAAAAACTCTATAAATAAAAAAATATAATTACTATAAATGTCTGCATTTGTATTTGACTAACGTAGAGAAACAATGGAAGGGACGAGAAATTCACAATGGAGCCTACGTGCAGATTTAGAAATGTTGCTTACAAGAAGAAGCCCAGTTCTGTGGTACTTCGGAAATCCTCGCCATCAAACGTCAAACATCCCAAGATTCGGTTCAAAGTCTGGTCTACACGAGTAAATATGCCGGGTTATTGATAATTCACCAATGGTTGTATAATTGAACAACTACTGCCTAAACCACGAATTCCTTAACCACGAAGGCTAAACAACGAGCAATGCCAAACAACTACATTGTTAACAACGAGTTCCTAAACCACGAAAATTATTAGTTTATACAAACTAGATTTAAGTGACATACAGTTCTACGTGGTTTAGTTCTGTGCACTTTTAGGATCCCAGTTGTGGATATCTATTGACATGCATGCTTGAATATTGTCCTGCATTACAATACTCCAACATCAATTTTTTGAAAACGGTTATATTCCACGCTATGAGAATGAATTATTGAAGTTTGGAATTGTAAGTCACATGCGCCATCTAGTGGCATGTTGACTGTTCTTGAGCTACATTGTATCTAACAGAAAAAAATGTTTTATCAACATTTTACTGAAAGTTGAGATCGTAGTTGAAGAACCGAGACCGTTGTTTTTTTTTTATATAGAAACAGTGTGTGCCTGTCAAATAAAAATTGAGGACCAAGCACGTAAGAGTAATGGGTTCAAAAAGACAGAGACTGAGTAAAATATCTATGACTTTCTTATGAAGCAAAACTACCAAATTGAACAAAGTGGCTTTGGGTTATTAAGCGCTTTAATCAGCATGACATGAAATCGCATTTCTACACAATTAAATTTTATGAGTTGCGGAATAATGAAGAACAAAAGTGCTTTTTCATAACGATAACTTTTTTCTGTACGATGGCTACTACAGTTTCTGCAGCCTTGTGGATCGGATTCCATACTTTGCCGTGTAGTATGGCTTGTTTTAGTCTGCATTAAATTGTGCAGGGGTGTTTTGCCCCCGGTTTCAATGTATTATACATGGCAGATAATTAAGTGGTGCTAGTTGGTGAAAGCAAATTTTGGCTAACTAACACTTTTCATAATAGGTTGTATCGTTCATCTGCCGAGTGAATGATTGCAAGGGTTGATGAGGGGTGGGGGGCGGAGAGGAGTGACGTGCCACGCATTGTGCAGTCCTCGTTGTTCGGGCTTCGTTGTTCAAGAAAAGTCGTGGTTTAGGAAAGTCGTTGTTCGGGCTTCGTTGTTCAGGTAAGTCGTAATTAAAACTTCGTTGTTAAGGATGTTTCCCTTCACCAATATCAATGGCTTATTCATTTCTAAAGGCAAGTTTGGTGGTTTAAAAATACCTCCTCTGGCTGCCCAGTGTATAGTTTTATTGCAGCGGCTCCCAGCTCTCTTTTATTTACAGGACTGTATTGATTTTGCAGGCTCCTAAAAGGCACTTGCAAGCCAGGGTAATATAACAGTTGCTTTTCCACGGAGATCTATCAAAAGGAATTTCATGGATTGTAAAAGGGCCACACTAAGCAGATTGCTCTAACTGGGGCTTCACCGGGAGCAGACACTTAATACTAGTTATACACTTTATTAAATAGAGTTGGCAAATAAGTTAAATAATTAATAAGCAGAATTTTTCGAAGTAAATTGCCTTTTTCATAAACCATTTCCTCTAGTAATCCATTTGATTTACATTCGGCAATCTCTAATGATCTCTTATCTACCGTTGCTTCAGTATATATTACATTTACGTTATATGTCTCAATGCAGACATTGTCTATACCCGTCATTGTGGTTACTCTGTTCCTAGACAATATTGACAAACCCACTTCTAAGGAGCAGCTGCCCAACAGAGGAGTAACCCATTGTTGTACTTTTTAAAAATCCAAAATGGACTTTCTCACCCAGGACCATCTCTCGTGGTGTGTCTATCTGCAGTCTTCAATGCATGTATTTCAGGAAACTTTAATACCAATGGTATTTGTTTTAGCAGTTTTATATAGCGCGAACTTGGCCCAAAGGTATTGGAGCACTTTACATGAGCACCAGTTATATTACACAAGGAAACATTCATTTTAGTTTTTTTAAGTCATATGGAGACTAAGCGATTTGCTCAGAATCACAGGCTGCTGAGCCGACGCTGAGACTCAGCCTGTTTCCCAGTTCAAAGTCAGCAGCTCTGGCGGTTTCCCCACAATCTCTTAGAAATGAAAGTCAGTGATTATCACGTGAGAGCATGTTTGTTTTACTTCTGGGACCTTTAGTTTAGGTTGTGTGTCTTACGGATTCATGGGAAACAATATCTTTTTGGCATATCTAACAATTGTGGAGTTTCCTTTGACAAACGTTTTGATTGAGTTTGTCACTCGCGCAAACACCACGTGCACTGGTAGGAGCCAACAGTAAGTAGAGCGGCAACACCAGCAGCATGTGCGTAGCCCTGACATCCCTTAATGCTGCCTGTAGAGTCAGCTCACGCATAGGCCTGGGGCCCCCCAACTGCCGCACAGGCAGTCAAAGCCTAACAAAAGTCCTGCACTGCCAAATAAATGCCACACTTGCCTGAAAGTAGTCCCACACTGCTCCGCACCGCAGCTTTGGTAAAGAAATGCCGAACTATGCACTTGCCTGAAGGTTAATGAAAGTCAACAAACGGTTGTTCAGATGCTGTTCAGGGCTCAAATGGGCTCGAGCCACTCGTCGCCAAAAGCTTGTGTTGTAAAGAACATTAGCAAACCGACTAGTCATACTTTACTTAGCCAGGAGGACCTAACTGAGTCTTGCTGCTTACCCTCGCATTTTTGTCCTTCTTTTGTTAATGAAAAGGTATTCATAAATCACAGCCTCGAAGCATGTTTTTAATTCACAATTGTCTCTTGTTGTCCAGTCAATACTGTATGTAATCGGCATTCCCGTGAGCAGTCTTACAAAGTTACAAACATTCAAAATCAAATAATATGCGTGACAAATCTAAACGGGCTGTTGTTTACTCGACCAGCAGGAAGCCGAAGTTTCATAAGTTTGCCCGAATGCCCTTAAATAGATTTTTAGCCGGTGCATTCTATTGAAGGAACGCTTATTGTGACTGGCAATGGCATTGGTACAGCGCGTACCTGACCAGGCCTTAAATAATTAGCCCCCTATATTTTTTTTACATTTGATCTACCCTGCCTGCCGCTGCCAGCCGACCCGGTTCGCATCCAGGCCTCCCCCCGGACCCCGGTACCTGATAGGCCTGCAGGCGGGCCGCAGCGCCGCGGTAACTCTCTCTGCTCTGCCTGCCTCTTCTTGCCGGCCGCGCGCGCATAGGCACAGCCCCCGCGGCCGCCGTGGCGCGGCCGAACGTGACCTCACGTCACGTCACCCTGGTCATGATGATGTCGACGGTCTAATTTGAAGGCGAGCCGCGCTACACCTACACTACCTGGTAGATTCATTCAATAGAACGAAGTCAGGACAGAGAAGAGAGTAAAGAAGAACTCTCATGTTTTTAACTTTTGCCACGGCACGGCCGCCCTCCACCTTTTGCCGCCCTAGGCAGCCGCCTAGTCCGGCCTAGTGGTAGAAACGGCCCTGGGACCCATGCAGGAGGCCGCAGCCTTCTGGGATCCAACACCAATTCCATCTACTGACTACTCCAAAGGTGACCTAGCAAGATCTGACTCCAGTGCTTTTCCATTTGTCACAACGCGTCCTGTCTCTGTTTCCTTACAAGTTGTAGAAGTCAACCCAACGTTAAAGTTACACATACATCTCCCCACAAGGCAACAAATGAATTGACAAGAGCAAGACTGAAAATAGTTTGAATAACGACTGTACTAGCAAGTAAGTAACCCGGGCGGAAGGCAATATCTGGTCTGTAAGAGATATGCACACCAATACTTCTACTTTACCACATGAAATATTGCCTTGACAAGTCAACGCAGTCATTTCCTCCTGCTTCACATGCCCTGCGCATAATCGGCTGAAAAAGGCATCATTTGCCAACAAGAGCTTGATTACCTCAATGTATCCAAACCCCGTATGGCCAGTATTTACGGGGTACCAAAAATACATAAAGACAGTAAAAACCCCCCTTATAGACCCATTGTCACCACAATAGGGTCGGTGACAGAACACATCTCCAAGTATATTGACAGCATACTGCGCCCCCATATAACTAAAACCCAATCGCATATCAAAGATACCAAGGAGGTGATCAGTAAGGTAGAGGGATTAGACTTTAATATCGAGAGAGAGACTATGGTGTCTCTAGACATAGAGGCTCTATACAGTAACATTCCGCAACAAGAAGCCCTCACAGCGGTTGAATGGTTTATGGACATCTATCACATAGATTGTGATATACCATTCATAATTGACATCCTTCAGATTGTCCTTGAGGAGAACACTTTTGAATTCAAGGGGGACATGTTTAAACAAATCAAAGGGGTCAGCATGGGGGCATCTTGCGCCCCCACCATAGCTAACATCTACATGGCACACTTTGAACATTGCTTCATATACAATGAAGTGGCTCCTTTTTATGAGTCAATCAAACACTGGTCGCGATACATTGACGAAATTTTTTTCATCTGGTGTGATGATAAGGAAACCCTTTCGGAGTTCCTAGAATGGATAAACTTATGTGACACCAATTTACGGTTCACTGCCAACATTGGGGCACGAAGCATTGAATTCCTTGACATCGAAATCAAAGAAGCTGACTCCAAACTAGAAGTGGACCTGTATACCAAGCCCACGGCTAGGAATACTTTATTGCACTTTTCTAGTTATCACCCTAAGAATCAAAAAGAGAGTATACCGATGGGGCAATTTCTACGCCTTAGGCGTAATTGCACGAATTTACAAGATTACGATCTTAGAGCTGTAACCATGAAAATTAAATTTATCGCTCGAGGTCACCCCAGAAGACTTATCAGAGGGGCATATAAAAGAGCTCGGTTTTACGACCGTGATCATTTATTACTACCTAATAACAACAAGAACGAGGAGCTCAAGCTAGTCTGTGTCACTAGACACTCAACTTTTAATGAAAAAATACGCCAGATCATTAATGCCCAATGGCATATACTTAATGCGAATGCAGAACCTAATAAAAACATGTCTCGGCCTATGTATGCACACAGACGCAACAAAAATCTCAGAGACATAGTCGTTCATTCAAGAATAAAGTCTGAACCAACCTTCATACAGAAAACCATTGGTGGACATCACGCCATCTCAGGGAACCACAAATGCTCCCAATGTAAAGCTTGTGATGGAGCAGTGATTACCGACAAATACGTTTACCAGAGGAAGGAAATAAAACTTCACACCTTCACCAACTGTAAAACCAGCAATGTGGTGTATCTGCTGCTCTGTCCATGTGAGAAAAGCTATGTGGGCGAAACTTCACGCCAATTCTCCACACGTTTAACGGAACACCGCTCGGCCATTAGAACTAACAAAATCATGGCCCCAATAGTCAAACACTACAAAGAGAACAATCATACACCGGATGAAATCAGATGGCTTATTCTAGAAAAGATAGAGAACAAACCCGGCATAGACTCTGAGGAAGTTCGAAAACGCAGGGAGGTGTTTTGGATTTTTACCTTGGACACGCACACCAATGGATTGAATTTGGAAATCCCATGGGATCAAGCAATACGCTACAATAGTAGCTGATGTGCATTGACCAACCTATATATGTATTGCCACCTTCATTTTAACATCTCGTTAGCACTACAGTTCGTTTTTATGTCTGGTATCCCTTCTACACCTGCAGCCCTTGTCACACATTGGGCATTTATGCAACGTACATTAACCTAATTATGGTTACATTTGCAGGTTGTACTGAATATATCAATAGAAGGCTGCCTCTAAGGCACGGCATCACCAGTGCCACGCTTGGATCTCAGTTTTATTTTATGTTAGTTCCGAGAATTATTCTCGGCACACTATACATACATACCAAACTACATATATCTTGAATATACACCATTGACTATACGACCGGTTTGTTTGTTTTGTTTCGTGTTATTTAATTCTGCAACACATTAGTTATGCAGTCATTTACCTGCAAATAACGTCATTCACGCTCTATTCATGGTCACGTAGCATACACGTTAAGATGGCCGCCACAGTGCCATCAATTGGAGTGCGCCGGCGTTTCAATTAGATGCACGTCACTTCCGATTTTTCTTCTTTAAAGTCGACTTTACCGGTATCCCTGGCTCTCGGCATTCGTCCGTACCTCAGAATCCTCGAGGACCACGCAGCAGCACGAGCGGAGGCTATAGCGATCTTCTGTTAGAGGTAAGCGTGTTAAACCCCCGTTGTGCATTACGGTCATTTCATCACGTCTGGCTGCTCAATTTGCCCAAACTCAGCTACCTACAGGTGCGGGCGTTTTTATTTTTTCATTTATCTGTTGTTCTGCACTGCTTTCATTATTCACTCCTGCTAGTCATTTTTATCAAAACCTGCCAATCATGAGTACCTTATCCCTATTTGTACACAGGCGGTAACTGGCGTTCAGTCTGCCTTAGTCAGCCATCCATTGATGCGGGTGTGCTGTATATCATTGTCGTTAGGCGCACTATTATCCTCTATAGCCAACACTTTTTTGCTCATTATGGACAAATCAGACTTTATCTGTGCACAGATCATACCCGCTATATTATATGCCGCTGCGTTATCCTCTATTGCCAGCACCCCTCTGCTTACCATGGATAAATTTGCCTTTATCTGTACACAGATGATACCCGCTATATTATATGCTGTGGCATTAATATATATATACACGCTATTTTTGGCTTTCAGGCATCAGCAAACTCCAATGCTGTGGGTGGCATTTGGCATGCCTGCTTATTATAGGCTCATATACAATCTTCCATTAAGCAAATTAAATTTTGGTTAAATCTCCATAGTTGCTTTACAGATTCACACACATGAATCCTATGTATGCAAGTTCATCATCCTCTGAGCAGAGCGCCCCTTTTTCAAAAATGGATGTCCAGCTCGATGCTTTATGGTAAAACAAATATCCGCCAGGTATGCAGGATTTTATACATGACATCTGCACTCTTTATCGTTTCCATTCCTATCACATTTTAAGTAACTTTTTTACTTCTGCTCCACCAGTTACGAGAGACCCTGCCCACATAAAGATTGTTACGAGCCCTTTTTTGTGTGATAAGAGGCACGCTTCTGTTCCTTAGACACCTATATTTTGGGTAAGCCGTCATACATTCCTTGCAATTCTGTAGCCCGTACCACATCTGCATGTTTAAAATGCTCTTAGCTCCACCAATATCCCTGAGTCACAATTAATCTCCTTGGAACACAGGCCGCTCCACTACGTGGTCGGTCTTCACAGTCAATGGTATAGCAATTTTCTAGGTAGTAGATAAACGGCTAGATAGATAGGATCCGGATTACCTTAAAATCACTGCCATATTACTCATAAAGCATGTTCATTTGTCAATGCAGGATCTTCTTCTCATCACACCTAGGAACCCTCGTTATCTAGTGTTCACTTCATTTGGAGGACAGTTCATCTTATTCCGTGCGACCAGCACTTTCTGGTAAGCCATATTCATGAATAGCCAGTATAGTCATGCTTAGTGCCATGACTCATATACTTTACTCAGTAGAATAACTAAAGATCACCAGTCACTTTTCTCCAAATATTGGGGGCACTCACATTAAGTATCATTTCTATTATTGCCCTCTCACTATCTGTGTTTGGGGAAAGTTTGGACTTTGCTCTTCTTCTTTTCCTTTTTCCGACATCCTTGTCTTTCTCATCTACACTGTTATAACCTTGAACTGACATCCAGGTTTTTTAATGTGGGGAGTCAGTATAGTACTTGTATACATTGATCAAGGCAATTTGCCCGTTTTTTTTTCAGAAGAGACTTTCACTCTTGTTATTGTCATTTATATTTACAGAGAAATAATATAGGAAGTGGCTTTCCTGACGAAGGCAGTTCTCTGCCGAAACGCGCGTAGATGAATATTGCCACAACCTCGATTGATGCAAATTTTGTTTTGGATTTATAAATTAACACAATCATGTTATCATACTGAGATCGCATTATGGTCTGTTCACAATCATTGTATATCAAATGTACAGAATATATGAAAACAAGTCTAATATGCATGTGATTGGTATGATTGGATAAAGTGAATGAATGTGGAATGGTTGCAGTTCGTTGTTGTTTTTTCCTTTTCTCTGTCTAACATATCACAAAATCATTGTTGAATATATTTAAATAAACTACATTTTTGTACTTTTCTAATAATGAGTGATGGTCTCTTCTCTTGATTAGAATATTATGATGTATTTTTAAACATGTTTTGAAGTTGCCCTAGGAACTTTACAGCATGATCGGCAGAATCTTCAGATGGATCCCAATCAACACCAGAAAGGCCGTCACACAGGCCCTCGTCACCAGCCCCCTCCATTATGGCAACGCCCTTTAAGCCGGAGTCTCCACCCAGCTCTTCAGAGGACTCCACACCATACAGAACGCTGCAGCCAGACTCATCCTGGACCCCCCCAAATGGACCCACATTACTGCTCACCTCAGAAACCTCCACTGGCTCCCCATCCAGAAAAGATGCCAGTCCAAGATCCTCACACACGCCTACAAACTTCTTCACGTCAAGGACCATCCTACTACAGCCACCGACTGAACTTCAATCTGCCTTCAAGACCCCTGCGCTCTGCCTCACCCTCCCTAGGGATCACTGACAGAATATAGAGTACCAGAATATCGAGATACAAAAATATCGGGACATAAATATCGTTGTCAAAAATATCGACCTCCTATCTTCATAATGGTAAGTACAAAAATATTGAGAAAAAAAATATCGTTGTTAAAAATATCGAAGTACAAAATATCGTTTTTTTATATGTATAAAAAATAACGTAAAATAAATTAAATAATACATTTAACTTAAAAAAAATATTTAGATTTATTTGTAAATTTTAACAATTATAAGTAATAAATTTAATTTAAAAATAAATTAAACATACATAAAATATAAAATATATATATTTACTAACAAAATAATTAATAAATAATAATTTTAATTAATTATAAAATGTTACAAATATATTAAAAATTATAAATAAATATATATATAGATACACGTGTAACAAAAATTATAAAAACATTTTTTATTATAAATTAAAATATTAAAATATTTAATATTTTTTAAACCTACATTTTACACTACATTGAGGGCAACAGTAGGGAAAGTGTTGGATAGCGTAGGGGAAAAAATTACAATTCCCACTCAGGGGAGTGCAACAGTAGGGAAAGTGTTGGACAGCGGAGAGGAATAATTTACTATTCCCACTCCAAGGAGTGCAACAGTAGGGAAAGTGTTGGATAGCGGAGGGGAATAATTCACTATTCCCACTCCAATGAGTGTAACAGTAGGGAAAGTGTTGGATAGCAGAGGGGAAAAAATTACTAATCCGCCTCCAGCAAGTGCAACAGTAGGGAAAATGTTGGATAGCGGAGGGATAAAAATTACTATTCCCACTCCAGCGAGTGCAACAGTAGGGAAAGTGTTGGATAGCGGTGGGGTAAAAATTACTATTCCCACTCCAGTGAGTGCAACAGTAGGGAAAGTGTTGGATAGTGGAGGGAAATAATTTACTATTCCCACTCCAGCAAGTGCAACAGTAGGGAAAGTGTTGGATAGCGGAGGGGTAAAAATTACTATAACCACTCCAATGAGTGCAACAGTAGGGAAAGTGTTGGATAGCGGAGGAGTAAAAATTACTATTCCCACTCCAAACAGTGCAACAGTAGGGAACATTTTGGATAATGGAGGGGTAAAAATTACTATTCCCACTCCAGTGAGTGCAACAGTAGGGAAAGTGTTGGATAGCAAAGGGGTAAAAAAAATACTATTCCCACTCCAGTGAGTGCAACAGTAGGGAAAGTGCTGGATAGCGGTGGAGTAAAAATTACCATTTCCCACTCCAGTGAGTACAACAGTCGGAAAAGTGTTGGATAGCGGAGGGGATAAAATTACTATTCCCACTCCTGTCAGTGCAACAGTAGGGAAAGTGTTGGATAGGGGAGGGGTAAAAATTACTATTCCCACTCCAGCGAGGGCAACAGTAGGGAAAGTGTTGGATAGCGGAGGGGTAAAAATTACTATTCCCACTCCAACGAGTGCAACAGTAGGGAAAGTGTTGGATAGTGGAGGAGTAAAAATTACTATTCCCTCTCCAGTGAGTGCAGCAGTAGGTAAAGTATTGGGTAGCGGAGGGGTAAAAATTACTATTCCCACTCCAAACAGTGCAACAGTAGGGAACATTTTGGATAATGGAGGGGTAAAAATTACTATTCCCACTCCAGTGAGTGCAACAGTAGGGAAAGTTTTGGATAGCAAAGGGGTAAAACAAATACTATTCCCACTCCAGTGAGTGCAACAGTAGGGAAAGTGCTGGATAGCGGAGGGGATAAAATTACTATTCCCACTCCTGTGAGTGCAACAGTAGGGAAAGTGTTGGATCGCAGAGGGGTAAAAATTACTATTCCCACTCCAGCGAGTGCAACAGTAGGGAAAGTGTTGGATAGCGGAGGGGTAAAAATTACTATTCCCACTCCAGTGAGTGCAACAGTAGGGAAAGTGTTGGATAGCGGAGGGGTAAAAATTACTATTTTCACTAAATAAAATTCAAATTTAAAAACAAACAAAATATCAACTACAATACAAAATATAATAAAAAAGCCAAAAACAAAACATATATAAAAATATAAAAATTTACAAAACATAGAAACATTTTATAATGTAGAAAAATTCTAAAATTTACATAAAAAGATACATTTTTTTAATTTAATAAAAAATAACAAACAAATAAATATTTTGTAATAGAAATTAATTTTAATCAAAAAAAATATTCATTACATAAATGTAATATCTTTTTTCTACCCTATAACACCACACAATTTACAACACACATCTAAATAAAAAAAAAGTGTACCTCCATAATTAACACAATTATCAATGAAACAATTATTAATAATTAACACATTTAAAAAGGTAAAAATTAATGTACTAACCAAACGTTACAGCTATAGAACCTAAATCCCCCCCCAAAAAAAAAAAACAATTACCAAAAATATTTATCAATTAATAAATTAATAATCAAGTAATGATTAATTAATTTAAACTAAATTACTTTTCACCCTCTACCCCAATAAACACCAAAACACACACCTAAAAATATTTACACAATATCCATAACTAATTTTACATTAATAAATGAATATCAATTAACAACAAATCATTAATTAATTAAAAAAAAATTACTTCCCACCATTTACCACTATAAGCCCCACAACTCACACATCAAAGTAATTACACAATTGCCATATTTAAATTTTAATTAATTAATTAGCATTAATTAACAAATAATTAATTAATAATAAATAAATTACCTCCCACCATATTCCCCTATAAATGCCACCACCAATTTCTTAAAACTTGACACAATTAACATAATTAATTAACAATTAATTAATAACAATTAACAAGCAAAATATAAATAATTATTAATAAATCAATTCACACAACACTATAAAATTAAATAAATATTATATTAATAATATATATAAATGTATTAAAATTAAATTACTTCCCACCCTACTCCCCTATCAACCCACAACCCGCTCCTAAAAAAATAACACAATTAACATAATTACCAATTAATTAATAATAATTAACAACCAATCAATAAATAATTAATAATAAATTAATTTCCACAATTAATATAAAATATTAAATAAATATTATTTAATAAAAAAATATTAATTTAATTATAATTAATTTACTTCCCATCCTATTCCCCTATAAACCCACAACCCGCTCCTAAAAACATGACAATTAACATAGTTACCAATTAATTAATCAATAAAAATTAACAGCCAATTAATTAAATAATAAATTAATTCCCACAATTAACACTATAAAATCTAAATTAAATAAATACTAATAAATAAAAATTAATATTCAATTTATTATAATTAAATTACTTCCCACCCTATTCCCCTATAAACCCTCAACCCGCTACGGAACTAAAACACAAAATTTAAATAAAATAAAATGAATAACTTCTAAAAATTGAACACATATATTAAAAAACAAATGCAATACTTAGACAAAAAAAATAGAGCACATACATTTAAAATACATACTAAAATACATAACACTAACTAAAAAAACGATATTTTTAACAACTATATTTTTGCAAGCGATATTAATGACTTCGATATTTTTGAAAACGATATTTCTTACTTTAAACCCGATATTCTTGACCACGATATTCTTGCAGTCGATATTTCTGTATCTCGATATTCTGCACTCGATATTAGTGCAAGTCGACATTTCCAACTCGATATTCTGACTCTTTACCCCGCCCTAGCATACCCCCTGCATCTGTCGTAGCTGCAGCGGAGGCCTTTACTTCGCACACACTGCCACCAACACCTAGAATGGCCTGCCCCTCCTCCTTCGAACAGCACCTGCACTGGCGGACTTCAGGAAGAAACTCAAGACCTGGCTTTTCGACACCTGGCCCCCTCAGCGCCCACATACCCTTAGGGGTGACAGTGCTGCACTTTATAAATGCTGACGGATTGATTGGAAAAGGGCCTGCTTACTAATGGACTCCTCTACATATGACCTCTTTGACTCTTCAAGCGAGTCTTTGGTCAGGATTATAGGCCTACGTGCACCCATAAGCATTTGCTAAACCTGTATCACATTTCCGGCATCATTGATAGTAGCAAGGACACAGATGACCTCCTGAATCTCAAATAAAGTGAGATGGGGCTATCAAGGTCTGCTCTCTGTTCTTGTGTTACCCAAGGGAGGCAGATAACTTACAAGAAAGAGTCAACCTCAGCTGTCGTTGCTGTTGTCACAGATTCGTACAAGTGAGAGTAATCTTGTGTGAGCTCCGCATATATATCAGTTTGCTTGTGTAAGAGCTCCCCAGTGATAGCTAGTAACTGGAAGACGTGGATGCTCCTGGCAGATAAGCCATGCCAACAAAGACCCCGATTTGTCTGCCCCAGCGTGCGTCCTAGCTGAGTGAGCTGCATAATTGAGACAACGAAGTCTCTCCAACAGTGGAGCACGTTCGCACTGCACATGCGCTAAGTGAACCCGATGAGCAGGGGTCTGCAAGGTACGGGTCTTATGACCACGCAACTCACGTCAAACTGAGTGATGTCCTTATCTAACTGGCGGCACATGTTGCATCTGGTGCCTATACACTGTCCTCTAATTGCCACTTTAAAGGCGTCCCATTCAATGCTGAGTTAGTGTTGATATCAAATTCCTCAGTAATGGCGGTACCTAAAACGCACAGAGTGTTAATAATCAATGTAGGTAACAAGTCGAAAAATGGCAGGGAACTGACAAGGCGGTTAATGCAGACAGGTAAATCATGTGGATCACAATAAAAAGAGTAAACCTTCACAGTGGCGTTGCGTGTGCGCCATATGTCTTAGAGGCGTTACAGCAAACAAATGATGGACGGAATGCTGACAATGCAAACATTCTCCCCCAGTCAAAAGATCTGGGTTAAATCCATCGTTCTTTTGCCCACTACGCCACCCCAGTTTGGACCCAGCCATATGCAAATCAGTCTTGACCCTGTGCCCCATGGGAACAGTCCAGACCGAACTGCCAGACCAGGTCCTCCCTGGACCGGAAAGAAGCATCCTGGGACCGGTTGTGCCACTGGATTCAAGCTAGCCTGGCTGAAGAAGGGTGACATACCCTGAAACCGGTCCCAGGATGCTTGTTTCCGGTCCAGGGAGGACCTGGCCTGGCAGTTCGGTCTGGACTGTTCCCATGGGGCACAGGGTCAAGACTGATTTGCATATGGCTGGGTCCAAACTGGGGTGGCTTAGTGGGCAAAAGAACGATGGATTTAACCCAGATCTTTTGACTGGGGGTGAATGTTTGCATTGTCAGCATTCCGTCCATCATTTGTTTGCTGTAACATTTTTCGCCCTAAGTGGGATGGGTATGCCCAGACGTGGGTCCCTTGCTCACTGTGCCACTAGATTCAAGCTAGCCTGGCTGAAGAAGGGTGACATACCCTGAAACCGGTCCCAGGATGCTTATTTCCGGTCCAGGGAGGACCTAGCCTGGCAGTTCGGTCTGGACTGTTCCCATGGGGCACAGGGTCAAGACTGATTTGCATATGGCTGGGTCCAAACTGGGGTGGCGTAGTGGGCAAAAGAACGATGGATTTAACCCAGATCTTTTGACTGGGGGTGAATGTTTGAATTGTCAGCATTCCGTCCATCATTTGTTTGCTGTAACACTTTTCGCCCTAAGTGGGATGGGTATGCCCAGACGTGGGTCCCTTGCTCACTGTGCCACTGGATTCAAGCTAGCCTGGCTGAAAAAGGGTGACATACCCTGAAACCGGTCCCAGGATGCTTGTTTCCGGTCCAGGGAGGACCTGGCCTGGCAGTTCGGTCTGGACTGTTCCCATGGGGCACAGGGTCAAGACTGATTTGCATATGGCTGGGTCCAAAATGGGGTGGCGTAGTGGGCAAAATAACAATGGATTTAACCCAGATCTTTTGACTGGGGGTGAATGTTTGCATAGTCAGCCTTCCGTCCATCATTTGTTTGCTGTAACACTTTTCGCCGTAAGTGGGATGGGTATGCCCAGACGTTGGTCCCTTGCTCACTGTGCCACTGGATTCAAGCTAGCCTGGCTGAAGAAGGGTGACATACCCTGAAACTGGTCCCAGGATGCTTGTTTCCGGTCCAGGGAGGACCTGGCCTGGCAGTTCGGTCTGGCCTGGCAGTTCGGTCTGGACTGTTCCCATGGGGCACAGGGTCAAGACTGATTTGCATATGGCTGGGTCCAAACTGGGGTGGCGTAGTGGGCAAAAGAACGATGGATTTAACCCAGATCTTTTGACTGGGGGTGAATGTTTGCATTGTCAGCACTCCGTCCATCATTTGTTTGCTGTAACATATGTCTTAGAGGCGGCAGTGACCTAGCCAGTCGGTCAAGTTCTGAGCATTGGATGTAGCAACGGTAAGAGAGAGGAGGAAAAGAACGATCTAAATGAACCCTTAAACGATATTGAAGTTCACCCCCTCAAGAGCCAGGGTAACCCCCTCCAACCCAAGAGTACCTCATACAACTTGGCCAAAAAGGCTGCCTGATCCGTGATAGGGGCATACAATCTCCCCAGAACTATATAGCGACCATCTAACCTACCCTTAACAAAAGACATATCTGCCGTCTGGGTCAATACTGGTAGTGTCTGTGAAGAAGGGGACGACATGCCCTGATCCACCCCAGCACACCTCGTGCGCAGGTAAAAAAGTTAGTAGAAAAAACCTGGCCCCACCAACACCGTTGCAGTTTTGCAGCTTCAGATGCAGTTAAGTGTGATTCCTGCAGGAATGTAATATGCAGAGTTTGGTGGCACAGGTAGGAGTATGCAGCGTACGTACGAGAGGGTGTGTGCATGCCCTACACGTTCCGTGTTATGACATTACTGCTGTCCATATCGCTAATGGGAGTGTGTCGAAAAACCAGCCAACTCTGGGGAGACAGGGGGTCAGTCCCTAAGCAACACGTGAGTAGGATGGGTGTGGGCAAAAAATTTGAAAACTAAAAGAAACATAGGTAACCATGAGAACCAAATATAGAATTCCACTGGGGAGGAGTGACAACATGTGTCCGCTCAAACCTTTCAACCTTACGTGTATGATGAAACAAACTGACCAGAGGGGTTAGGTTAGTGAGCAGGGTACAGGCATGAAAAAACACCTCCTTACATGTAGCATAAACACCAAAGTTGCATGGTACATGGTGTGCTCGCTCAGCAGAAAAGAATGATGAAAGGGCCAATTGAGGGACAATGTCACGCAGCAAACGCTCAACACAGGTGACAGCATCCTGACCTTCAGCGTTCTCAGGAAGGCCCGCTACATGGATATTGTTTTGCCTGGAGTGGCCCTCAGCATACTCTGCCCTCTCCACCAGAATGCACATCTGGTCAGTAAGTTGGCGTATGTGGGTCTATAGTGCACAGGTGAGCAAGTTACCTACCTTTGGTAACGCATTATCTGGTATAGACAATATCGAGCTGCAGATTCCTTATCTTTGAATTCCCTAGGCGTCAGGCTGGATTCAGAAACTTTTGATGGAGTAGTACCGCTGAGCGCCGTCGGGTGGCTCCATTCGGCTCTACGTGACTTTGTCGGCATCGCTAGCGTTGGTTATGACGTCGCGGTCATCTATATAGCTGCCACCCAGTCACACGGACGTCAGTACTTTTTACTTTTCCAAGCTAGAAAGCACAGAGCCATGAAGTGACTGGCTTGAGTGTGCGTCATAACTATGGCCCAGAAAAAGGGAACAACCTTAGCCCTAACACATAAGTCCGCAAAGCGGGGAGGCATGTCTGTTAGGAATCTGCAGCTAGATATTGTCTCTACCAGATAATGCATTACCAAAGGTAAGTAACTCATTCATCTGATAGAGACTTCTAGCTGCAGATTCCTTACCTTTGAATAGATACCCAAGTTATACCATACTGGCGGTGGGCTGCGGACAGATTTCTCACACGAAGGGGCCGATTTCGATGTCGGACGGACCTGAGTGCGTCCGACATCGATCTGGAAGTGGGACCGACCGACCTCCTGTCGGCGGTCCCAAACAAGCAAGTAGGATGCAACCGAACACTGTTCGGTCGCAATCCTATTCTTTACAATGGGAGCATGCATTCCGAACGGAATGCATGCTCTAATTGTAAAGAGCAGAGGTGCAGTTCATCCCTGCACCCCGTGGTGCCTGCCACCGGGTGCAGGGATCAACAGAGCCGCCATCCAGAAGCCTTGCACCCATGGGGGCCCTGCTGGAGGCCCCCAAAGTTGGATTCCCACAGCCTTTCTGTGTTGGAAAGGCGAGCACAGGAAGGCTGTGAGAATCTGCCATTGTAATCCTTCGGGCGGAAAGAGCCGCCTTTGGGATTACAGGCCCCTTTCCGAATGGCAGACGGGCTCTCCGAGCCCGTCGGAAGCCATTCGGAGAGCCCGCTCGGATTCCTTTCTGACCGACCACATCATAATTGGTCGGTCGCAAAGGAATCTGAACTGGACATTTCGATGCGGTCGGAACGGCTCCGACCATGTCCGACTGCATCGAAATCGGCCCCTAGGAAGGTGAACAACTACTACAATGGGCCCCCAGCACATTCTGCTATTTAGTGATCAAGAAATATCACAGACAGGCTGACCTACTCAATAGCAATCTAGGTAGAACTATAAGATCACTAAAATCACAGATGGCCTTCTGGACTATGCTACCTCTGTTGGCACATGGTTGCATTGCAATACCAAAAAGGATGCCTTGTTTCCTTTAATATTTTGCAAATCTCCCACTGGTCATTCCAATATCTTATATCAAAAGAGAGGGGCCAGGAGCGTTTAGAGGTCCAGCATACATGCTCCTAAATGGATACAGTATAGGGTATGCAGTTCCTAACGAAGACAGACAGGTCGGTGCTACCCTGGAGAGTCAACAGGGAGTCTGACTCTTCAGGAGCAAGCACCCTCACACACCTAGGTGGGTGGCATGCTTCATCATTGGGCGTGCTCCACGTCGGGCCAGTGCTGCAACGCCAGATGGGCATCCACGAGGTGGTTCTTTAACTGAGATCTTTTCTCTTTATTATTGTAAATATGAACCAATTGTGCTTCCCATGGATCACTGAGGGACTGTAGGGTAATTTCGGTGTGTTTAAGTATGGCTTTGTACAGCCATGTGACCGGTCTCGGGCCATTCGCAATGGTGTATATGGTTTAAATGTCGGCGCGTGTAGTAGGTTCAGTAGGGTTTTTATTCCACAACTGCTTGAGGGAGTGCCTAATCCTACTGTATAAAGGGAAGGAGTAGTTTCTTACCTGTAACTCCAGTTCTCTTGTAGGGGTATTTCCGTGATAGTCATAATCATGTGAATAGTCCCACCCATGTGGTTGGACCCCGGAGCACTTCATTAGATATATCTTCTTAAGTAGTCATCTTCTGCCTTTCTTCAGGAAGGCCTGGATAGACACTTAATAGATAAAAAGACAATAATGCAGCCTAACCAACTAGGCTACACTGGCCATTACTTCATCTTGAAGTGAAAAAAGATAGCCAGTTTAACTTTTAAATTTAGCAATTTTACTGAGTTTCACACATAGAAAACTCCCTTCACAAAACTCCTTTTTTCATGATAGAGATGAAAAGGGTTGGACAGAGAAGCCCCCATAGGCTGCCATTATGTGTCTGCAAATGGATACCGTGCCTTTAAGAGTCTCCAGAGACCCCCGGTATCCCATGATGCACAGCCAGAGGCAGTTACTTTAAGTTATTTTTGAAGGCGTAAAGAAGCAGTGCCTGCTGAGTCTTGGGTACGTCTGTGTCTGCCACCATGGAGGCGGGCGGGTTGCTTATGACTATCACGGAAATACCCCTACAAGAGAACTGGAGTTACAGGTAAGAAACTGCTCCTTCTCTTGTAGGGGATTTCCGTGTATAGTCATAATCATGTGAATAGACTAGCAAGCCCATCCCAAAACAACTCCCCAGCGGTGGAAGAAACAGAGAACAACCGCACTATTGTGCAAATAGATTCTTAAGTGAAGCCTGCCCAACCTGAGCATCTGCCCTAGCATCAGTGTCTAGGCAGTAGTGCTTAGTAAACGTATGGACTGACTTCCAAGTGGCAGCCTTACAGATTTCTGAAATAGGTACGTTACGAAGTAAAGCCGCAGTAGCCGCTTTACCTCTGGTAGAGTGAGCCCTAGGCTTGCTAACAAGAGTCTTGTTGGCTTTCAGATAACACAGCTGAATACAGGAAACAATCCACCTAGAAATGGATTGTTTGGAGGTAGCTAGACCAGTTCGGACCGAGCCATAGTTTACAAATAACTGGTCCGATCTACAGATATCCTTAGTCTTGTCCAAATAGAATTTCAAGACCCTCCTGACATCAAGGGAATGAAGCGACCTCTCAGCAGGAGAAGAGGGATTCTGAAAGAATGTAGGCAATGTAATAGTTTGGTTCACATAAACTCTGAAACTACTTTAGGGAGGAGCTTAGGCTGAGTCCTCATAACTACCTTAGAGGAATGAAAAACTGTATATGGCTCTTTACAACATAATGCCTGAAGTTCGCTAACCCTGCGGGCAGAAGTTATGGCCACAAGGAAAGCCGTCTTCCAAGACAGATGCTGAAGAGAAGCCTTATGAATGGGTTCAAACGGTTCCCTCATCAGACGAGAAAGAACCACATTGAGTTCCCAAGGAGGCGAAGGACGCCTAATGGGAGGAAACACTTTCTTCAATCCTTCAAGGAAATCTCTGATGACTGGGATCTTAAAAAAGGAAGTTTGTGAAGGACATTTCCTATAAGCAGTTAAAGCTGCCAGGTGAACTTTAATCGAATTAAACTGAAGGCCAGATCGAGCCAAGTGTAGCAAGTAAGGAAGGATGACATCTTCCTTGCAGGAGGTAGGATCCACATTCTTAGATGCACACCAGATGCAAAATCTCTTCCATTTATATGAATAGGACGTGCGTGTAGATGGTCGTTTGGTCTCCTTCAATATCTCCATACAGTCCCGAGGGAGATTCAAATGTCCGTACTGTACTAACTCAGGAGCAATGCCGCCAAATTCAACGACGAGAGATTGGGGTGCACCATCTGTCCACCGAACTTCGTTAGAAGGTCCGGCCGGCATGGAAGACGGAGATGTGGCAGAAGAGACCGGTGGAGTAGGTCTGTGAACCACCACTGACGGGGCCACTCCGGAGCAATGAGGATCATCTTGGCCCATGATTGAGAGAGCTTGATCAGTACTGTCGGGATCAGGGGAATTGGCGGAAAAGCGTAGAGAAAGCCGCCTGACCAGTTGATCCACAGTGCATTCCCCAGAGTCCCTGGTTGGTAAAACCTGGAGGCGAAGTCGCGGCATTTGCTCTTTTCCACGGTAGCGAACAGATCGACCTCTGGAGTACCCCATCTTCCAAAGATGTCTCGCACCACTTCGTCGTTTAAGACCCATTCGTGATTTTCTTGAATGAGTCTGCTGAGCACGTCTGCCTGAGCATTTTGAACACCTGGGAGGTGAGTTGCTGTGATCGTCAGGTTTCTGGCCAACAGCCAATTCCAGATGGCCTGGGCTTCCCGAGATAACGCTCGGGATCTCGAGCCCCCCTGCTTGTTGAGGTAGAACATTGTGGTCGTATTGTCTGTCTGGACAAGCAGGGAACTGGTATGAAACGACGGCTGGAAGGCTTTCAGCGCCAAATGGACTGCTCGAAGTTCCAGGAAGTTGATGTGGTACTTGGTCTCTTTCCGGGACCACGTGCCCTGTATCTGAAGGTGGTCGGAATGTGCACCCCAGCCGTGGTGAGAAGCATCCGTCACTATGGTTTGTTTCGGTATCTCCTTGTGGAAGGGAATCCCCTGGAGGAGATTGCGTGGAGAACACCACCAGCGGATGGACTGGAGAGCCTGCTGCGACAGCTGAATCCTGTCTTCCCAATCCCCCAGTTTCTGGTCCCACTGATCCTCCAGACATTCTTGCAGGGGTCTCATATGGAGGCGTGCGTTTGGAGTGAGGAAGATACAGGAGGCCATGGAGCCCAGGAGAGAAGACACCTTCCTCACTGTCGGAGAGGGTATGGTCATGAGAGCCTGAGCCTTCCGAAGGATCGATAAGCGTCTCTCCTCCGAAGGACACACGTTTGCCGTGTGTGTATCGATGGTGGCTCCCAGGTACTGTAGACACTGGACAGGAGTCGAGACAGACTTCGTGAGGTTGATGTGGAGGCCCAAACGAAGTAGGAGATTGGAAGTCCGATTGAAATGCAGTTGCGCTTCCTGAGACGTAGCTGCCTTGATCAGCCAGTCGTCTAGATACTTGTAGACGAACACCTTGTTCTTCCTTAGATGTGCAGCAACTATGGCCATGCATCTGGAAAATGTCCGGGGCGCTGACTTCAGGCCGAAAGGAAGCACAGAGTATTGCTAGTGGTTGTTGCCCACAGTGAATCGCAGGAACTTGCGATGTTTCCTCGCTATGGGCACGTGAAAATATGCGTCTTGCAGATCTATTGCGCATTGCCAGTCTCCCTGATGAAGTTGAGGGTAGATCTGATGCAAGGACAACATCCGAAACTTTTCTCTGCGAACCCACTTGTTTGCCTGTTGCAAGTCGAGGATGGGTCTGAACTCGTTCTTGTCTTTCTTGCGGACTAGAAAGAATCGAGAATACAGTCCTGTTCCTCTCTGTGCCAGAGGAACCGGTTCTATCGCCCGTTTCTGTAAGAGGATGTTGGCTTCCCTCTGCAACTCGCGTAGCATGTAGTGTGAGCGAGTTGGAGGAATCAACGGAGGAGGGCTTGTAAAATGTAGCGAGTATCCACTGCGAACAATATTCAGCACCCAATTGTCCTGAGTTATGTTCTGCCACTCTGCCAGATAATTTTGAATGCTTCCCCCCACCAGAGTGGGTAACGGACGAGGGGGAAGAAACCCTGCAGGGCTTGGAACCAGCAGGGGCCTTGTTCCCTTGAGCAGACTGCTGGTTGGACCGTCCTCGCGACTGGCGTTTCTGAAACGGCTGAAAAGACCGCTGAAACTGTTATTGTTGGTTGGACTGACGGCCCTGAGATCATTGGAACCTCTGGGAGGAATAACGCCGTTGGAAGGGGCGGAAGGTCTTTCGCTGTTCTTTATGTTTCTCCAGACCTACAGCCTTCAAAGTCTCCATTTCAGTCTTTATGCGGGCCATCTCGTCATCTGCATGGGAGCCAAAGAGAGTCGTGCCCGAGAACGGTAGATTAGAAATGTGCTGTTGCGCCTCTGGCTTCAGCGAAGTAAGACGAAGCCAGGAATGTCTCCGGAGAGCAACTCCATGGAAGTACCCGTGGGCTAACAGGAGTGAAGTATCCGCTGCAGCGCTGATGACTTGGTTCGAAACCATCAGACCCTCGTTCACTATCTCCTGAAAATCTTCCCGCTTGCCCCTGGCAGGAGGTCCACAAATTGCTGCAGCGACGCCCACAGGGATCTGTCATACCGGCCCAGCAAGGCAGTAGAGCTGGCCGCCTTCATGGATGTAGCTGCGGTGTTGCAAACTTTTCTCCCCACCGAATCCAGCTTAAGGCTTTCCTTATCCGGTGGTACCGTTGAAGTCGGAGCCGTAGCATGCTGTTTCCTTGCCGCCACCACAATGATAGAGACCGGGGTGGGGTCCAGTCGGAGGAAGGCAGGATCCGAATCAGGTGGGCGATATTTCTTCTGTAACCTGGAAGGCGCAGATTTTATAGAAGATGGTGTCAAGAACAGCTCCATAGCTGGTTCCACTAAACCAGGCACCAATGGAAGCAATGGACGAGATGTTTGTCTCTGCTGGAGAGTTTCAAATATCACTGATGTCGAAGGCACAGGAGTAGACATGGGAATGTTAAGCTTTGACGCCCCTCTGACCAGAACCTCCTGAAAGGTGGAGATATCATCAACGGGAGACACTCTCCGAGGAGGGGAATCCGTTAGAGTGGGCGAGTACCTCCCCGTACTCATGGAAGACGTATCCCAGGTATGCCGGGAACGAGATCTCTGGTGGCGATGGCGATGAGATCGTGTGGAAGACCGGTGGTGTCTCTGGGAACGATGTCTTGGCCAAGACCGTGACCTTGGTCTTCGAGGCTCTGCAGGACGCGTGGGCTGAGGAGCCATGGGTCCAGGCTGAGGCAGAGGGGGAGGTGGAGACGGAAGAGGAGGTGGAGGAGAAGAAGGAGGAGGAGGAGGAGGAGGAGGCGGCAGAGGACTTGGCGGTGGTGGCTGTGTCACTGGCCGGGCCACCGGTTGACGAGGAGCAGGAGGCGTTCTTGATGGTGAATAGGTACGCGAGTACTCCGAATCAGAAGAAGAGACCAACCTCCTCCATTTTCGAGTTGGCTGCGAAGAAGGTGACCTGGACTCAACGTCAGACCTCTCCCTCGACATCTATCTACTGCTCGACACAGAGCGTCGATGTCGTCTGGATCATGAACTTCCTGTAGACGTCGACAGGCTCACTACGGAGCGAGTCCCAGAACGGTACCTCGACGTCAAACGTCAGTGATGACCCCTCGACTTTCTCTTCGACCTTCTCGACGTCGACCTTCTCGTAGACGTCGACGGCGATCGGCAGTGACGCGTCGACGTCGACGGCCGTTGCCTGTGTGACTCGGATCGACGACGATGATGCCTCGACGACGATCTTCGTTGAGTCGACGTTGAACGCGGGGACACCCGCGACGGCGATCTCGTCCGAGACCTCGACGTGGAGCGTCGACGTCGCTTCGACCCAGAGCCCTGAGTCGACGGAGAGCATATAGTAGTCATACCTGCTCTCGACGTCGTCGACGTCGATCGGGACCGGCGTCGTTTTTCAAATGGGGAGCCCCCCAGAGGTCGAAGCATGGGTTTTGGTAGAGGACTTACCCTCTCCTTGCCCAGAGGCTGTAGATGCTGCCTTCTGTCTTCTCTTCTCCAACCCTTTGAGCCGAATCTTCTCCCTGTCACGCAGGGTGCGCCTAGAAAAGGTCTTGCAAATAGAGCAGGTGTCAGAGTCATGAGAGACAGGCAA
The DNA here is from genome assembly GCA_963921515.1 of Calotriton arnoldi. NCBI lineage: Eukaryota > Metazoa > Chordata > Amphibia > Caudata > Salamandridae > Calotriton > Calotriton arnoldi. Next base: position 4,734,277 of record CAWUFW010000174.1, read on the forward strand.
ACACAGAATACAGACTCTGTGTGCATCAGACTTGGCCTTCTTCCTACCACAGTCAGGACACTTGTCAAACAGAGAAGGCATTTTAACAAGACAACTGTAGAAATTCTGCCAAAAAAGCACAGCAGAAGGTAGATAAAGGCCAAAGACGTCGAGTGAAGCTGCAAAAATCCAACTATATAATTAAATTTAGAATAGAATACCAAAAAAGGTAGAGCTCAATGCTCCAGGGTCCTGCTAGCAGGAGCCGGAAAAAAGAACTGAAAGTAACTGCCTCTGGCTGTGCATCATGGGATACCGGGGGTCTCTGGAGACTCTTAAAGGCACGGTATCCATTTGCAGACACATAATGGCAGCCTATGGGGGCTTCTCTGTCCAACCCTTTTCATCTCTATCATGAAAAAAGGAGTTTTGTGAAGGGGAGTTTTCTATGTGTGAAACTCAGTAAAATTGCTAAATTTAAAAGTTAAACTGGCTATCTTTTTTCACTTCAAGATGAAGTAATGGCCAGTGTAGCCTAGTTGGTTAGGCTGCATTATTGTCTTTTTATCTCTTAAGTGTCTATGCAGGCCTTCCTGAAGAAAGGCAGAAGATGACAACTTAAGAAGATATATCTAATGAAGTGCTCCGGGGTCCACGCACATGGGCGGGACTATTCACATGATTATGACTATACACGGAAATCCCCTACAAGAGAAACATGACCTCCCGTAGGCCATAAATATCAGTCAGTCTCTCAAAGTTGAGGAGCAGCCCATCCACATAGAGATCACCCAAAATGTGTAGACCAACCTCTTCTCATCGTGTAAGCTCACAGGTTATAATAGTGCCTAACCCATTGGGAAGCCCCGTAAGAGTATGTCTGGTGCATATGTTAACATCAAACGTGTATATGTAAAACACTGTTTCAGGTTTTCTAGTGCTGATGGTACTAAGAGTGGAAGGTCTTGAGGTGTTTTCAAACCAGGCCAGGTAATAGTATTTTATAAAGGTCTCCTTCTCGGAGTTGCCCAGCGGTTAACCCCGTTGCTCCAAGGTGATGACACATCAGCCAGAAAGCCACCCACTGCAGTTGCGTGGTGAAATAATATCGACGAAAATCAGGGTTGTCCTTACCACCATTATTGGGAGTAGTTTCAGCTTGGCTCAACACACTCTATGTCACAGACACTCAATTTTAGGTCTATCAGCAGGGAGTCTAATTGTCAGTGTAAGATATTGGAATGATATAGACAAAAGGGTATGCAGTTCCTAATGAAGACAAACAGGTCAGTGCTAACCTGCAGAGTCAGCAGGGAGGGTGACTCTTCAGGAGCAAGTGCTCTCACACATCCAGGTGGAAATCATGCTTCATCATCAGGCATGGTACACGTCGGGCTGGCGCTGCAATGCCCAACGAGCACCCACGAGGGGGCTCTTTACCGGAGATCTTTTCTTTATCCCATATATGAAGCCTGGGTGTGGGGGCTACAAGTGTAGCTTGGTGTGATTCATATGTATGTGTGTGTGTGAGATAGTGCAGGTTTAAAATAGGTAAAGCAGTCCTCTAAAAAGGTTTTAATGAGCGAGTCCACCTTCCTAGATTAAAACGAGGTTGCTATCATCAAAAATGAAGATCTATGATAGCTGGTAGGTCAGCATGTTTGATGCCTATATCGGTTGTAGAGATCTAGTGGCAATTCATCAGGACCTATACCTCCTAATCCACACAACACAGTGGTTGGAATCTTATGTGGAGATGTATGAAAAAGATGACCAACCACAGGGTATCTGTCTAAATTATATTGGATACCTTCAGGAATGAAGCTAATAACCGACCTGCAAGGTGAATAAATCAATCACATACTATGTACATTACAATTATTTGATGTGGTATGCATAACACTGCAAACCATGCCACTCATAAAGTGAATAGCAAAAACAACAATGTCTCAACCGGTAACCATTAATAAAGACAGTCACAATAAGTGTATAAATCACTTGAGGAAGGGAAAAAAGGGGAGGGAGACCAAGAGTAGTTTTGGAAAGGTTGTTATTTGTAGGTAGTTATAACAGCACTACGATACAATGAAATTAAGAGTAAACATAACAACCAAGTGTGCACTGAACTTGCTGGTGTGAGTGAACGGCGCAGTGACACAGAGGTGATAAAACAGCGTGAACGGCGAAAAAACAGTAAAAACAAATAATTCAGAGGTCAATGAGACTAAAATAAGTATATACAAGTAAGGTACTATGATTTAAGCAGGTTTGATTGACCCCGTAGGAGCCGCAATTAGCGCTGCGTAGTCGACGGCGTTTCGACCTGTTCAAATTAAGGTCATCATCAGGACGATGGTTACTAATTCTCAAATAGTGCTGTATAAAGGGAGAAGGAGAATAAGGAAGTTTGAGAGTGAGCAGGCCCTGGATACAAGCATTGGAGGTAAAAATTGTGTGAAGAGGTAAGGTGAGTGAATCAGAGGTACCTGGTAGCACAATGCTGCAGTAATCAAGACTGCACGGTAGGTGGATGAAGAAATCAGGCGCGGGGGTTGCTGAGAGAAAGCAAGGAGAGGAGGGAATCAAATTGGTGATCAGTGGGTCGCGGTGACATGTCTTAAATAGTAATGCGACAGGGGCAAGCAATAAAAGTACCTGGAGGGTATTCAACTTTGGAAGGGGCCGTGGGTGGATCCCGGGTCGGATCGGATCAGTCCAGGCAACCGACTTGACCTGGAACGGGAAGAGTTTGATGAGAAGGCATCCGGATATCGGTGGAGTCACGGTAGGCAAGGAACCATGAGGATATTACCTAGGCGTTGAGAAGGTGCTGCCCGGAAAGTTCATTGACGCCATCCTAAAAGAGTTTGTTCCACTTACCGACACCTTTGTCAGGGACAGTACCCATTTGATCAACATCATTGAAGACCTCCCGTTCAATATTGACACTGACTTGATGGCAGGCCTCGACATTGAATCATTGTACACCAACATTCCCCACACTGAAGGCCTTACTGTCATAAAACAATTGTTGGAAACACAACCCAGACCCGCCCGCATCCCTACTGAGTTTGTCATGGACCTCCTCCACATAGCCCTTACCAATAACTATTTTCTTTACAAGGACAACTTTTATCTCCAGATCAAAGGTGTCTCAATGGGCGCTTGTTTCACCCCCAACTTTGCAGTCCTCTATGTTTACCACCTAGAGACCACACATATCTTGTCCATCCAAAACCCCTTTCTGAGTAGGATCGCGTTATGGCGTCGTTACATTGACGATATTCGACGGACACACACGATGATTTAGCCTCGTTCCTCTCCTGGCTCAATAACTGCCAATCTCACCTCACCTTTACATCCGACGTGAGAAACAATGATCTTCCTTTTCTCGATCTCACTCTCCACGCAGAGGACGTTTACTTAGGCACCAGACTTTACCGCAAACCCACAGAGCGCAATACCTTGTTACTGTACTCTAGCTACCACCCCGTGGTCTAAGAGATGGCTTACCTTACGGACAGTTCCTCCGCATCAGGAGGAACTGCAAATGGCGGAAAGACTACTTCCGAGAGGCTGCCATCCTCTCTGAGAAATTGACCAACAGGTGCTACCCGAAACGTCTGGTTAGCAGGGCTTCAAAACGTGCATGGTATAGCCACAGGGAAATACTCCTGTCACCATCAACCAAACGTACCAACTCACGCATCCCTTTTGTATCGACCTATAGCCCCTCCAGCAATAGGGTCAGTAAGATAATCCAAAAAAAACAGCCCTTTCAAAGAACCTCCCTTGTTCTCGTATAAAAGAGGCAACAACCTCTCTGACAAACTGGTCCACGCTATCACCTGGCCACAGAAAGAAAAGAAAAATCCAACCGTTACCTCTATGTGGGGGCTCCCTCCCATCATAGGCCATTACAAATGCCAGACATGCGCCGTTGAACAAGTTACTTACCTTCGGTAACAATATATCTGTAAGAAACATTAGTTAGTTATAGATTCCTTACCTTAGAATTACCCCCAAGCGTCAGACTGGATCCGGAAAGTTTTTTTGTCAGCAGTACCTCTGCGCGTCGGAAGGTGGCGTCGGTTGACTCCGCGTCCGTCGTCGGCGTCGTGGTCACCGGGATGACGTCGCGGCAGCTACTTAGACGCCGCCCTCGCGCGCTGACGTCAGTTCTGTACACGACTTTCCGTGCCAGAAACGCAGAGCCATGCAAGACACTGACCATTGGTGCACAAAACTAGGGCCCTGAAAGGATGACCTTAACCCTAGAAATCAGTTCGCAGAACGGGGAGGATGGGTGGAGAGGTAAGGAATCTATAACTAACTAATGTTTCTTACAGATATATCGTTACCGAAGGTAAGTAACTTGTTCATCTGAAAGAAACACGTTAGTTATAGATTCCTTACCTTAGAATAGATACCCAGCAATACCAACCCCGGTGGTGGGTCTGCGAACTAAAATTCGGGTCCAGAAGGTGGAGCCTCTCTTCCTCCTTCGAAGGATGCGGAGGCAGAAAGAAGGTGGGCAAGGTAATGGTCTGCCCAATGTGGAAGGCAGTGACCACCTTAGGAAGAAAGGATGGACGGGTTCGGAGAACCACCTTATCCGGATGGACAGATAGGAAAGGAGGTTTTGAAGAAAGGGCCTGGAGCTCGCTCACCCTTCTAGCAGAAGTGATGGCTACCAGGAAAGCAGTCTTAAGAGTTAAGAGCCGTAAGGGACAGCTATGAAGCGGCTCAAAGGGAGCGCACATTAGATAAGTTAGCACAAGATTCAAGTCCCACTGAGGCATAACGAAGGGGTTGGAGGAAAAAGAAGTGTTAAGCCTTTTAAGAAACGGTTAACTACCGGGGACTTGAAAAGAGAAGGCTGATCTGGCAGCCGAAGGAAAGCAGAGATGGCTGACAGATAGCCCTTGACAGTGCCCAGAGCAGAGCCCTGCTGGGCCAAGGAGAGAAGGAACAAGAGTACTTAAGAAAGAGGGGCAGAAAGGGGATCCACAGCCTTTGCTGTGCACCATGCCACAAATTTGTTCCACCGGCAGGCGTATACCGTCTTAGTGGAGGGACGCCTGGCTGCCAAGATTACGTCACAGACTTCGGGAGGCAGGTCGAAAGACGTCAACTGCCGCCGCTCAATCTCCACGCAAGGAGGTGGAGAATGGACAGGTACGGGTGGAGGATCGTCCCCTGCTGCTGCGACAGAAGATCCGCCCGAAGAGGCAATCTGATCGGAGGATCGATGGCCATGTTGAGCAGCTCGGGATACCAGACTCTTCGTGCCCAGTCCGGAGCCACAAGAATTACTTGGGCCCGGTCACGCTTGATCTTCTTCAGCACTCTGGGCAGAAGTGGTATAGGGGGAAAGGCGTACAACAGACCGCAACTCCACTCGCGACGAAAGGCGTTGCCTAGTGAGTGCCGCCTTGGAAATTCCAACGCGCAGAATTGCTGACATTGCGCGTTGTCTTCGGTGGCGAATAGATCTAACAAAGGCTCTCCCCATTGTTGAAAGAGACCTTGCACCACCTCCGAGTGGAGACGCCATTCGTGATCCATCATGCACCTGCGGCTGAGTTCGTCCACCCTGGCGTTCAATGAACCTGCCAGGTGTTGAACCACCAGGGACATGCCCTGATGTTCCAGCCATGTCCAGAGGCGGAGGGCCTCCTGACATAGGGTCCACGACCCCACCCCGCCCTGTTTGTTGCAGTGCCACATGGCGGTGGTGTTGTCCGTGAACACCTGCACTACTCTTCCCCGGACAGAGGGAAGGAATGCCTTGAGTGCAAGACGAATCGCCCGGAGCTCCAGAAGGTTGATGTGGAGCCCGGACTCCGCCGGAGACCAGAGGCCTCTGATCTCCGCCTCTCCCATGTTACCGCCCCATCCCAGAAGGGACGCGTCCGACACCACAGTGTGGTCTGGTTGGGGAAGGGAGAGGGATCTGCCATTGACCCAATCCTGGCTCGTGAGCCACCACTGCAGTTGACGTGCAGTGCCCTCCGAGATCTGGACGCAATCGGACAGATTCCCCTGATGCTGCGCCCACTGGAGCTGCAGGTCCCACTGCAGAGCCCGCATATGCCATCTGGCATGATCGACCAGCAGGATGCAGGAGGCCCGAAACCGCATCGTGTCCAGAACTGCTCTGATGAAAAGGAGCTTCTGAGAGGGAATCAGGTGTGACTTCGGCACATTGATGGAAAACCCCAGCGAATGCAGGAGGTCGGCCGTAGTCTGAAGGTGGGAGACGACTGACTGGGGCGAGCCCGCCTTCAACAGCCAGTCGTCGAGAAAGGGGAAGACTGAAACCCCTGATCTGCGCAGATGAGCTGTGACCACCGCCATCACTTTCATGAACACCGGAGGAGTGCTGGTAAGGCCAAAGGGGAGCACAGTAAATTGAAAATGCTTGCGGCCTACCGTGAACCGTAGGTAACGCCGGTGGGCCGGCAGGACGGGGATGTGAAAATAAGCGTCCTGCAAGTCCAACGCTACCAACCAGTCTTGCGGGTCGAGGGCAGACAAGACCTGAGCAAGCGTCAACATCTTGAACTTCTCCTTCCGGAAGAAGCGGTTGACGTCCCTGAGATCCAAGATAGGACGGAGGCCCTTGTCCTTCTTGGGGACCAGAAAGTAGTGGGAGTAACAACCACGACCTACTTCTGGGACAGGAACGCGCTCGATGGCTCCCTTGGCCAAGAGAGCCGTAACTTCCTGCTGGAGAAGGGCCAGATGATCCTCCGACATGCGGTGGTATCTTGGTGGCATGGCTGGAGGGGTAGTCTTGAAGGGGAGGGAGTAGCCCCTTCGGACTATCTGCAAAACCCACCTGTCTGACGTGATAGTGCGCCAGTGGGGGAGGTGATGGCGAATCCTGCCGCCCACTGGCGTTTGATGAGCCTGAAAGGTCGGACTAGGAGGGTTTGGAGACTGCTGCGGAGGGGGGGTTGGTGGACTGGCCCGCCCGCTGGCCCCCGGAACCACGACGGTTGTTCCCACGTCTCCGGCCGTGCGAAGGTTGGGTAACTTGCTGCGACCTGTGGCTCTGGGCGGAACGTAGCGGGGCACCCCTTCCGTAGCCACGAAAGCGGGAAAAAGCAGATTGCGCAGGGCGGGTGGAGAGGCCCAAGGACTTGGCCGTAGCCCGTGAGTCCTTGAAACGCTCTAGAGCGTTGTCTGCTTTGTCGCCAAAAAGGCGACGGCTATCAAAGGGCATGTCCATCAAGGTGTTCTGGACATCCCCTGAAAAGCCAATTGACCTCATCCAGGCGTAGCGCCGAAGCGCTAACCACATTGAAATGGTCCTGCCCAGAGAGTCGGCGGTGTCCAGCCCACAACGTATGGCAAACTTTGCTGCATCTCTCCCGGCGGCCACAGCCTGAGAGAGCACTGTCCGGGCCTCCTCCAGACACTGAGGCAGCACCTGTGCCACCGTATCCCACACGGATTGGGAATAACGGCCCAAGACACATGCGGTGTTTACCGACCGCAGTCCTAAGCTGGCGGAAGAGAAAATCTTCTTCCCAAGGTGATCCAGCTTCTTGGATTCCCTTTACTGGGGAGCGGTAGGGAATGCGCTTTTGGAAGTGGAGGCTTGGACAACCAAGCTCTCTGGGGTGGGGTGTTGGGAGAGGAAAGTGGGGTCGCCCGGAGCCGGGCGGTGGTGTTGGGCAATCATCCTATCCACGGGAGCCCCGTGTTGGGCCTGGACCAGGTGCCTAAAAGGACGTCGGTGAGGGCCTCGTTGAACGGCAGCAAGGGCTCCGAAGAGCTTGCAGCCGGCTGAAGCACCTCCGTTAGGAGGTTAGTCCTGACCGCCACTGTAGGAAGCTCGAGGTTGAGAGCCTCGGCCGCCCTACGCAACACCACTGCGTATGACGCTCCCTCCTCCGTAGCCACAATAGGAGGAGACAACATGCCAAGGTCAGGGGAGGTGTCCAAACCACTGGCATCCCCCAGTTCCTCTCTCCAGTCCTGTTCACTTTCCAACTGGTCAGTTAAAGGGTCACCTGACCCCTCCCAGTCCTCTTCATCATCCTCTGGGTGCCACTGAAGTTGAAAAGGGACCCCAGGAGTGAATAGGGGCATGAAAACCCCACTGGCGCCAGATCCGGCGTCGGACGACGCCGGTCCGGCTCCGTGTCCACATCAGGATGGAGGCCGGGGTCGACACCGGCCAGGGGCGCAACCGGTGTCGGACACGGTAGTGGTGCCGTCGGAAGCGGCGCCGGTGGAGGCGTAACGAGGTCAACCAGCGCCGATCCAGATCCAGGCCTGGATCCAAGGGGGGCCTGCGGCGTCGGGGCCGGAGCCGCCGGCAGCAAAGACCTAGGCCCCCCCAACCGAGTCCGCGGGGCCCAAAGGCGCGCCGGCGGGTTCGGTTCGCCCAAAGATGGCATGCATCGCCTCGTAGAACGTACGAAGCTGGGCGGGAGTCACTGCGGGTCCCAGAAAGGGAGGGAAACTCGGAGACGGCTCTGCAGGCTCCGCTCGCGGAGCTGCGGGAGGGGCACCACCCACGTGCCTCGTCGGATCGGCCGACCGACGAGGAGAAGTCGAAGAGCGACGATGCTTCTTCGACTTCTTGTGCTTCGACTTACCCGACCCCGAGTGTGAAGACTTCTATGATTTCGAACAGGAATGGTGGTGGCTCCGCGACCGGTCCCTCGACCTCCCTCTCGACCGGGACTTCGAACGGCGTGGAGCCGACTGCCGATGTTCAAGCAGCTTTCGGGACCGCTCCCGCAAAGCCTTCAGCGCCATCGACCGGCAGTCGGAGCACGACTTGGGGTCGTGGTCGCGCTCCAGGCAGAAAAGACACACGCGGTGCGGATCCGTCACCGACATCAGTCGGCTACAGGAACTGCAAGCCTTGAAGCCAGGCATCCCTCGTGCACCTTTTCGGAGTCGGAGACTCGAAGAAAGAAGTCGACAAAAGTCATGAAAAAGTTAGCCAAAAAATGACTGAGGTACCGCTCTTCACGGATCTGCGCTGGCTGGCGCGGAAAAAGAAAGAACTGACGTCAGCGCGCGAGGGCGGCGTCTAAGTAGCTGCCGCGACGTCATCCCAGCGACCACGATGCCGACGACGGACGCGGAGTCGACCGACGCCACCTTCAGACGTGCAGAGGTACTGCTGACGAAAAAACTTTCCGGATCCAGTCTGACCCTGGGGGTAATTCTAAGGTAAGGAATCTATAACTAACGTGTTTCTTTCAGATTGTGATCTTACCAGCAACACTAAAGTGTTTGTCACTTCCGATCACACTTACCAACTAAAACAATTTTCCAATTGTCGCACTACCAACGTCATCTACGCGATACGTTGCCCCTGCAACTTGCTATACATTGGCCAGACAACCCAGATGGTAAAGCAATGCATCGCTCAACATAAAAGCCGCATCAGATGCAACGTCGAGACGGCACCACTAGTGGCACATTTCAAAGAGCACAGCCACTTGAAAGCAGACCTTACATGGCAGGTCATTGACCGCCCTGAATTGCCTGTCCGTAGCGGCAACTTACAACTCCTGTTGAATAAATGTGAGTGCAGGTAGATCGCTCGTTGCAATTCTGTGACTAACTGACTCAACTCCTTAGATGAATGGAACACTGTCATTACGACATCTTAACACCCATGATCTACCTTACCTATTTGATTCTGTTTATATGTATTGAATATGACCCTCCTTGTATGCTGACAATGACCTTCCTTGTAATTTGCCTTGATTTGCTTCATATGTCACTGTAACCCCCCTCCCCATCCCTTCCTCACACTTCCCCTTCCTTCCCCCTACCTTTCCAACCTTCGGTATAACTCACTGTTGGCCCCAACCCCCACCCCTCTCCTCCAACACCCCTCTCCCTCCTACCCCCTCTCCCTCACCCTCGCCGTTTCACGTGCCTATGTGTTAGCCTATACGCAAAGCCCTAATACCATTACTAATTACTTGGCTTAAAGAAACGTCTGTGAATGTCTCTCATGTCTTTCATGTAATTCACCTATGGACATTCCTCCTTTTGTACTTAGCTATTAGGGAACAACTCAGGATAAGACTAGTTAAATTCTGTTATACTTTGTCTGTAAAACGTTTATGCACCATGATTAAGGACACATACTCATACTTAACTGTACCCTTCCATCACCCCGTTTTTATTTAGTTCTATTTTGAGTTTGCTTGTGTTTCTCCCTTTATTGTATTGAATATGGTGTCTATTAAACCTTAGGCGTTTTTAATTTTAATTTTACTGTATTCACTGTCACGTCAAACTCGGTGTCTTTACTACGAATCGCCATCTTGTATCTGGCGCCTTTCCCTGACACTTCCCCCTGGGGCACTGGCCTTGGCCTCTTCCATCATTCTAGTGCTCCGATGACCACGTGATCGGCAAATTCTTCTGCCTTCCACATTTAACAGAGCACGTCTGGCCGTGCTCGCAGAAGCTTCACTCGTCTTTTCGGAATTCACTTCCTTCACGTGTCCTTCTTCAAGCACGTATCGCCGTGCTCCCAGACGATCCGCCCGTCCGGCCCATCGGGTTGTGATTAACCCGCTCCCTCTGGATTCACTCTGGCTTCTTTCCGGGCAGCACCTTCTCAGCGCCCAGGTAAGATCCTCATGGTTCCTTGCCTACCGTGACTCCACCGACATCCAGATGCCTTCTCATCAAACTCTTCCCGTTCCAGGTCAAGTCGGTTGCCTGGACTGATCCGATCCGACCCGGGATCCACCCACGGCCCCTTCCAAAGTTGAATACCCTCCAGGTACTTTTATTGCTTGCCCCCGTCACCTTACTATTTCAGACATGTCACCGCGACCCACTGATCACCAATTTGATTCCCTCCTCTCCTTGATTTCCCTCAGCCACCCCCGCGCCTGATTTCTTCATCCACCTACCATGCAGTCTTGATTACTGCAGCATTGTGCTACCAGGTACCTCTGATTCACTCACCTTACCTCTTCACACAATTTTTACCTCCAATGCTTGTATCCAGGGCCTGCTCACTCTCAAACTTCCTTATTCTCCTTCTCCCTTTATACAGCACTATTTGAGAATTAGTAACCATCGTCCTGATGATGACCTTAATTTGAACAGGTCGAAACGCCGTCGACTACGCAGTGCTAATTGCGGCTCCAAAGGGGTCAATCAAACCTGCTTAAATCATAATACCTTACTTGTATTTACTTATTTTGTATCATTTACCTCTGCATTATTTGTTTTTACTGTTTTTTCGCCGTTCACGCTGTTTTATCACCTCTGTGTCACTGTGCCGTTCACTCACACCAGCAAGTTCAGTGCACACTTGGTTGTATGATTACTCTTAATTTAATTGTTATGACTACCTACAAATAACAACCTTTCCAAAACTACTCTTGGTCTCCCTCCCCTTTTTTACCTTCCTCAAGTGATTTATACACTTACTGTAACTGTCTTTATTAATGGTTACCGGTTGAGACATTGTTGTTTTTGCTATACACTTTACCCGGTCTCAAATGGGTCAACGGGTTTACTACTGTACTTTGTATCCTTACTCATAAAGTGAATGCACACAAAGTGCAGTGTAAACCAACACAAATATGGAACATAAACTTGACAGGCAACAACCACAAAATAAGGTAAAAGATTTCGGGGCAGGTGTACGACCGTTTTTTTGCGGTCGCAAATGGGTATTCGGCCCGTTTGCGACTGCAAAATTGGTCAGCCCCATGTACAAACCATATTTTGCGAGTCGCTAACCTATTAGCGACTCGCAAAATATGCTTTGCGACTCGCTATTAGGAAGGGGCGTGCCAAGGGCGTCCCTTCCTAATAGCAAGTTTGACTGCATGTACTATTGTTTTGCGACCGCATCTGGCCCTGAATACACTATGTTTCCTGGCTTACCTCACCCAGTTAAGGTAGAGGTTTGACAGAGTAGAGTTGCACGCTGAGAATGCGTGCTATAAAAAAAAAGGTTGGTGTCTTAAGAGTTTAAAATATGGAAGCAGCTTCCGTAGCCAGGTGCGGTTCTGAAGTCCCAATCATACTCAATGTGTCCGAAGCCACATTCAGCCAGAATACCTACCCGGGCTCATCTCCCTCAGAAATGTGAAGGTGAGCCTGCAGTCATCTATAAGTATCCCTGCATCGGTCCACAATGAAGACCAGGTGCTAGGTCGTGTGAGCAGGTGGTCCGACAGACACTGGACTGCCAGCTCAACCGTGACGCAGCTAGAGGCGGCCACCATCTTCCACTCAGGGTTGCATGAGAGAGTGGCCAAACAAACCCGTTAGATTGCACAGACAAAATGGGACCACTACGCTGGGGCTGTTACAAAAAACATACGGACATGGCTGATAAATTACTAAACCCAGGGCAAAGTCTAGAGGAATATGGGCAGGTAAAAATATCATGACGAGATCGTGATAGACAAGTGAAAATCATGCACAAAGTGTGTAAGAATGTACCTGTGGGTATCTACATACAGTTATAGCATAGCTTAAAACTGTATGACATGATGCAGATTAGCCTGGTCAACCATAATACAGATTTGAGATATCACAAATTGCGTCATGAGGTATATGAATGTGAAAAGAATATTTAAAAACCAGGTCTTTTCTGATAGCTTAAAGATAAAAAAGAAAACACTGGTGGGTCACATATAAAGGTGTCAGATCAAAGTATCTAAAATCACGAGTAACAAAAATTGTATCTTGACTCATGAGTCACAGGGGGTATAAAAGGGGGTCAGTTTTACATTTCACCCCATGGAATGTCATCGTTTAGCCTATAAATATTAGTGGCCAAACGAAAAATCCACTCTTCTCTTCTAAACAGCCTGTCCTTACTCATGTGAGGGCGTGCCTCCAAAATAGTCCACCTCATGTCATCAGTGGAGTGTTCCGCAGTCAGGTAGTGGGTGCTCATCTTTGTGCTTGTCTTTTACCAGCGTATATTGCTGCGTTGTTCATTAATCCCTATTTTTGCAGGTCGAGTGGTCATACCCACATACCTCCTCCCACAGGGACATGTCACCATGTAGATACAATTTGTTAGAATTGCAGTTAGTGTGCGTTTGTTGTGTCCAGGTCTGGTTGGTGTCTATTTCTATGTTTTTTGTGGAATCAGGAAGTGAGAAAACCGAACATGACCCACATAGGTAGTGTCCTTTCACCGGGCGAAGGCCCCTTAGGGAACGTTGTTCGGGTCCATTAGGAATACTTGGTCTTGTGTGCACCAACATATCTTTCAGGTTAGCGGTGCGTTTAAATGCAAACTGGATTTGCTGGAAACATAGGTCTTGCTCTGTAAGATCAACCAATTTTTAATAATCCTCTGTATCTTATCAGAATCTGATGTATAGGTGGTCACACATGTGAGCGCATCGTCATGTTCTCTAATATGTGGTTCCAGTATGATTTTTCTATTACAGTTTCTAGCATGCTTTTGCTCTGTCTTTATGTAGTTGGTAGGGTAATGTCGCACCTCCAGATTGGAAGCTAGGAGTCTTTTACTGTACTACAGATGAGGCGTATGCGTAAAAACTGGCCATAAGGTAAATTATCCCAGAGGGATTTTGGGTGGTGGCTCCCATATAGCAGTAAACTGTTCCTGTCGGTAGGTTTTTTATAGGTACTTGTCTGTAGACTGTCCCCAACCTGATTGATCATCAGATCAAGAAAAGGGAGCCCTTCTTCTGAAATATTCTTAGAGAATTTCAGATAGGGTTGAGGGTATTTACCCATTCACAAAAATCCTCACAGGTTGCCTTGTCTCCTTTCCAAAAAATGAGGATATCATCTATGTACCTATGCCATAGAGAGATATTTTCCTTGAAGGGATTATTGGTGCAGAAGATGTTCTGTTTTTCAAGTTTAGCCATGTAAAGGCATGCCAAGCTAGGGGCACAGGTACTCCACATCGAAGTCTCTTGGGTCTAATGATAAAGTTGTTCTCCATATTGGAAGAAATTTTCTGTGAAAGCTATGGTAGCGCAATCCACAATCGAGCGCCACTTCACAATGAAGGGTCACACTTGATGTGGAGTCCCTCTATACTAATATCCCTCAGGATGCCACCCTTGAAGTGATAGAGAGTGCTCTGCTCACAGAGGAATCGATATTTACCACCCCCATCAGCGTTATTGCGGAGTGCGCTATCATAGCTCTTACAGGAAATTTCTTATAATAGTTTATAAATAATATAGAGTGACAGAAGGCCTGGAATATCCTCATACAGTCTCCAGAAACTCCAGTTTCAAGTTTATTCAATGTAACATTTTGCACAGGGCCTAGCTCACACCACATAACCTCGGACAGATGCCACCACTCCCCTGCATATATTCACCACATGATAGGGACATGCTCAAAGCTCTGACCTTTCTGGGACTCAGTGCTGAACATGATTTATGCTGTGACAGAAAAAAACTAAATTAGACTGATGGAGGCTTGTTAACTATGCATGTTGCGGTGGTGCAAAAAAGCCAAGGTCACAACAAAATTTACAGATCTTGCTTTATTAATAGCCAAACAAGCCATAACCATGCAGTGGAAGTCCTCGCTGTCTCCAAACACAATCACATTGTAAAAATATGTGACACATTGGTCAGAGGTGGAAAGCAAAGCTCTCCGACGGGAAGAAAAGTATACAAAAACTTTCTGCTTGAATTACAGCAAACAGCATAGACACTGGATAGCCTCTTTATGCTGTTCTTTAGGCATCAGACACTATAGATTTGCCTTGAGACTATATAGAACTGACACGTCTCCCATTGTAGTGTTTTTTATTACTAAATATCTTGAGTCTATTTGACCTATACGGTGCAAAATGTTATCTCTTTCGGTCTTGATCTGAGTTATGGTTGCTTTTTAAGAATCCCGGTTACACATTATTATTTTTATAAGGCTCTAGGACTGCACCTTTGTTTGGTTTTTAACTTTATTATTGCTTTTATCTATTTATATACATAAATATAGACTTTAAAACCATTGATGATGGTTTGAAAATCCATGAGAAAGAGATTATACAGAGGAAACAACAAATGTTACAATGTGATGAGCAAGACTATGCCGCAGGGAGGATTCTAAATTTTGCGAAGAAATTTGATAAAGCGCGACAACAAATTGCAAGAGACAGAACGCTGGGAGCCATAGACAAAGGGAGATCAGAATCAGGCACCGATCTAAGCTGGGATCTGCTGAAGATTTGAGTAGCAACCCGATTACAAAGATTTCTTTTTCTGAGGAACTCAGGATGTTACAGAAAGAACACGAACATTCTTTCAAAGGAAAACAAAGAGGAGGAGACAGAGGCAGAAAAACCAAAGCCAGAGAAGACGAGAGCAAAGACAAAGCAGCAAGCAGCGTCATGGGAACCAGAGGCCGAATGCAAAAGAAGATATAATGGCAGCAAGCTCTAAGGAATTAACGGTAATGAACTTATCAAAGAAACAACTCTCAAGATAGGAGAGTGAGACTCTAAAATTAGGGCTTTTCTTTTGCCCGGATGCTAGGCTTGACTATGCACAATTAAGAATTGACTTATACAAATTTGAGAAAAAGTTGAAACTTTTTAAAGCAAACTCTCTTAGACCTAGCAGAAATGCTAGGGGGTAATATCTCAGCCTGAACCAAACATGCACAATCTGACAATAGAGGATCTAGACACACTGCAAACACTACACAGTTTAGAGAATACTGAAGAGGTGAACCCAATACTAGGCAACCTAAGTGATCTCTTTGACCCAGATAGTTTAGAAACTATCAACACTAAGGGGCCTATTAGGATGACGGGCGGACTTTCGTCCGCCCGCCACCCTAGCGGTGCTGGGACCGGCCGCCAGTGGTGCGGCGGTCCCGCACAGGCGATTAGGATGCCACCGCCATTGTGGCGGTGGCATCCTCCATTCCCAGCATTGTGGCGGGCGGTGCACACAGCAGCGCCCGCCACAATGCTGGGAATGCACTGTGTGCATTGGCATGCACAAGGTGGCAGGCACTGTGCGGTGCATGCCACCTTGTGCATGCCAATGTTGGGGGGTACCCATGCACCCCCCACCCTCCCGGGAGCCCGCAACGGGTCCCCAAAGGCATTCTCCGCGTGCCTTTCCATGGCGGAGTCTCCGCCATGGAAAGGCATGTGACCGCCATCATCCTAATATGGATGGCGCCACCTCCATATTGCAGGCCTTTTCCGCCCGGTAGGCAATCGGGCGGATTGCCTACCGGCGGAAAACCGGCGGACGGTCTTTCCGTCCGCCGGGGTCCCCCCCGCCATACTAATATGGCGGGGGAAATGGGTGGCGGGCGGAGGGAAATGTAGGGCGGATCGCCACCGCCATGCGGGCGGTGGCGATCCGCCCTACATCCTAATCACCCTCTATGTTCGTATCGACACAGGTGGAACTCAGGCAACTGACTTTAGGGTACCGTTAAAATCCGTCCCACAACTCCCTAGGGACAACATTGATGTCTTCTCAGACATTGTTGCTAATGATATTTTAAAATTGAGTAGAAAACCCCAGAAATGCAGCAATTTGAGCAAATTACAATGGAATATTCTTACAACTCTACAGAAAGATCAAACTATAGTTATAAAACCCTCTGACAAAGGAGGAAACATAGTTATAATGGACAGGGAGAGTTATGTAAAGGAAGGATTAAGACAGGTGAGAAACAGTACCTGTTAGACCAAAACCGATAGAGAGCACTTACAAAATGTTTTTTCCAACTACAAAGACAGAATGCTGACTCGGCACGAACAACAACTGTTGAGTTGGGATGAATTACAATTCTTGAAAAATGACGCACCCACTATTCCTACCTTATACCTGCTACCTAAGATACACAAGGATCCCCTCAACCCCCCTGACCGCCCCATCGTCTCCTCGAAGAATAGTACCTTTGAGAATACATCGATGTTTGTCGATCACTTCCTAGCACCATATATACAGAATTTGAATTCCTATATTAGGGATACAAAGGACTTTATATAGAAGTCTAATAACCTATGTTGGAAGAATGAATGCTGGCTTGTGTGCTTAGATGTAGAGAGCCTCTACACCAGTATTAGACATAAAGATGGCATGAATGCATGTAAATACTTCCTTTGAACAAGGAGTGCCAACGTCCGTCAGCACACACAAATGTTAATTGAGATGATTGAGACATGTTTAAAAGAGAACATATTTCTATTTGAGAACACTCTTTACAGGCAGATACAAGGGACAGCCATGGGGACCTGCTTCGCCCCAAGCTACGCCAATCTTTTGGTGGGCTGGTGGGAGGAGCAGGTCCAACAGTGACCTCAACAGATGGATAGACCGCAACAGTGTGTGGCTGAGATACATTGATGACGTTTGCTTTGTGTGGGAAGGAAGCGAAGAAGACCTGAGACTATTTCATGAGGATCTTAACAGGAATTAGATAAACCTGAGGTTCACCATGCAATGTAGCAGGGAATGTATCGATTTCCTGGACATCAGACTTACCCTCAGAGAAGGTATCCTACAGACAGAACTCTTCAGGAAAGATACTGCTGGAAACTCAATCTTGCATGCAGACAGCTGTCATCCACCTAGCTTTCACTGGAGTATATCCTACAGCGAATTTTTAAGGGCTAAGAGAAATAGCAGTACAGAAGAAAGCTATAGGAAAACCAAACAAGAAATGATGGAACGCATGATTGTCAGGAAATACCCTAGGAAAATTTTCCTTAAAGCCACTGCAAAGGCAGATCAGAAAACTAGGGGGGAATTGTTACAGGATAAACCCCTGAGTGTCAAGACTAGCACCCACCTGAAACTCCAGCTCTCCGTTGACGACGAGCAAACACCAGTCTCCCCGGAAACTCCCCAAGGCGCAGAGATAGTATTAAACTCTGTTACTCAGAGAGGCTCCAGGGGGAAAGGGGGAATGGGAGTGAGAGAAAAGACATGTAGAACCTTCCGTTCAATCGCGAAACCTCTTGTCTTCTCTGAACGCCTTCTTCGGTCCTATCTTGAAGTTCGCCCTTCAGATCACTGGAAGTGGTTCTGTTATGTCTAACAATGAGATATACAAGGACATCAATGACTATCTGAATTCTGTATATAACACTCAGTAAATTTACACGATTAATTATTATCTTTCAATACCTATTAAAACATGCAAGAACTCCAGAGGATTTTCTCTCGTAATTTTTGGATTGAGAAATGAGATGTGTCGCTAACCTGTGAATACACAAATAACAGTAATCCTAGATTCAGAGTAATAACATACTAGGTAATATAGTCGTTAAACTATTGAAGGTATTTGTTTCTTCTTCTCATTCACAACTAAATACCTGTGATTAATGATTCTCACTTTGAAATAAAGTTCAACAACCGACTCTTTACATATGTTCTAACAAATGTTTCGAAGTTCTTTTTTTTTGTAACTTTTTAGTCCGATTTCTTGAAGAGTCTTTTGCGTATTTTAGCAATGTCTCTTACGTTGTTGTAGATCCAATGTTGAATAAAAAATCAAATGTGCCCAGAAATGCAATCTAAATTAAAGTCAAAAGTACATACTCTTGAATTACTCCTCCAAGAGTTTGCTGGTTGTTGCTGTTACGTTTTGTCCATTAAACAATGACATGCTGTACTCACCGCTAGCAGTATTCTATCAGAATCGAGTTGACTGGCAACTTATCCTCTTTCTTTTTTTTCTTTTAGGAGCGTCTTACCGGAAGAACTCGTGGAAGGAAGATCGAGCCCCGTTCACCGAAAGGAAGGAAATCTGGAAACCTTGGACTGCCACTGGAGGGCACCAGAGGATAGGAGACGACTTCAGGGAAAGGCAGGAAGCGACCGCGAGGCCACCGAAGATCCAGAAGCGGAGAAACAGGTAGGCTCAGCATCCACTGTAGACGAGACCAAGCGCATTTCTGGAGGCGCGAGCTGCTTAAATACATGTAGCGCTCGTGTTGATTTCCATAACGCGTGTATCACGTTTTGTCAGTTTGCACGTGAACACCTGCTGAGGCGCCTCCCGCATGCAATTCTATTTATTGAGATTGCACGTTGTTATTACACAGAATCCTCGTGATGTTGCAACACGTTCTGAATCAGAGTGAGATTTCCAAAACTGATTCTTTACATTATCACATGTTATTTTTCTTAATCTTGAATTCACCTCAGTATGCAATGACCATGAATCACAGGTATGAAATGACATACATAATATACACACTTGAGTTTATATTGTAAGACAAATACCTCAACAAATTAAATAATGGGGAATTAGGAATACGGGATTTAACCAGTTATGCACCAGGAAGAGTGGAAACCTGTTTAAGAAGGTTTAGCATGGGTGTGGTTTTTGGGGTTTATGACACTGAGACAAAATGAATCAGATGAGGCACCTATAAGATTCATCACTAAATTTAACAGCCAGGCGACCAACCTGAGAAGAATCCTAAAGAGTAGATGGACAATACTAACACGAGACACTGTGTTGAGGGCCAGGATAGGAGAAGCACCTAACATTACTTACCAAAGGAACTTATCTTTAAGAGATATGTTGGTACATAGCCATTTGAATGCAAAAAATACGACTTGGCTCCAACAAAGTAAAGAATTTAAGAGATGTGGACATTGTAAGGCATGGAAGTACAGCACAAATGTTCAGGAGATCACCTTAGAGAGAGTGAGGAAAAAACATCACATTACAAAACTAATCACATGCAAGACTGACTACATCGTTTATGTAATCACCTATCACTGTGACAGATGGTACATAGGTTTGACGACATTCCCAGTACAGAAACGCATTTTAGAACATTGGAGGGCAATCACAAACTCTGACATGAGTTATAACACAGCAAAACACTTTAGGGAATACCATGAAGGGGATTGGACAAAGGCAAAGCACTTTGGAATTGACACGGTAGCGAAACATCCGAGAGGAGGCAATAGGATTTCTGCTTTACGCAGAATGGAATCTCTGTACATATTAGAAGCAGGCTGTCTCACTCTACATGGTATGAACAACGATGAGGAACTACACACACACTTATAAAACATTCTAGCTCCTTAAGAACAATCCGTACAGTTTGTGCATTTTTAATTTAATTTTTTGACATTATAAGTCTTTCTCCCTCCTCTGACTCAATACCCAGACATTCCTCTGTTGTCTTGAACCTAGATTTATATTGTATTTGTAGTAACTCTTATCTAATAACTATGATTATGTGCTTTTTTTACAGACTTAAGGAAGGCCCACATGCAAATCATGCTGGCAAGAGTACATTTGAAGAATAGAAGGCGATCCCCATGTGGAAACACCTTTAGATCCTTAAGTATTAGTAAGAAGCTGAGGTTTCAAATTTGGGTACTATACCCTTTAGTTGCAACTATCAAAAACAATATACAGTGTAATACTTGTTGAACAAAGGAGTGTTTTCATTATAATTTCCAGGCAGGAATTAATACATAATTACGATATTGTAATTGTTGAAGTAAAGCAATGTTGATTTGACAGTTTATATAAAGTTTAAATGTCGTAACGAGGAATGTCAGATGGATAAAGTTATACAAATTTAAATTAAGGAAGGAGTAGAGTAATCTACTTCAAAAGTATTTTGTTTATGTTTGTTGAAAACGCGTCCTGTGTGACGTAGTATAAAATTTGCTGATTGTTAAAAAACGGGTTATGTGATCAAGACTGTCAGGTCGAAACGGTCTGTTTCTGCTGCCATATTAAAATACACAATATAAAAGTGCTGCATTGGAGTGGCTGTTCTTCCGTGCACGCTCGACAAGGATTTCCATTTGGAATATATATATATATATATATATATATATTCACTGAAAAAACCATAGGTTTCAGGCACGTTATAGTTAGAAATTAGCATATAAAAAACCATAGAAATTAACTGAAAAAACCATAGGTTTCAGGAACGTTATAGTTAGTTGAAAAGCGAAAAATGGCGGTTTCAACACAGGAGGTAAATGGCGCGCGCTTAGTAACGCCCAGTATTTTATATAGCTATCTCTGCGGTGCACAAGGTGGGGGAAAAACCACAAAAACCCCTTGAAAAGTGGACCAAGGTCCCAATATATCACACAATGCCTATGCACACGCTACAATATTCATGTGATGGTTCAAGTGAGTACACATATGAAAAGCGAGAAAAAAAAAAATAACTTTTATGTGTTATTTATTCGAACATCAAACACGAGGTCCAGCCAACACGTGTTTTGTCCAAAGGGGAAGTGACCCTGGACTTCTTAAGGGCTGATATGACAAGAGAAAAAGCTGAGACCTAGAAGCCGGTGATAATTCCAACCCGGCCGGTCATGCGAGATGTTATTGAATCTTTATACGTGAGACCAGGTTATTCTAAAAGCCGGTTAAAAAGTCCAGACCGGTAGGTCAATTGACACGCTCCAATACTTGTTATGAGGTATTGGCACCAAATCTTTAAGCGAGTACGCTACAGTCCTGATTCAAAAGGCTCCCGGGAGCGCGTAGAGACCGGATATGTTGTAAAGTTTAATTTTGTTTTATATATATGCCAAGCTGTATTGAGGAATGAGTGGGTGTATAAGTGTCTGTATGGAGGATTTAATAGGTACGTGACTGACTGTATAAGTGAGTGATTAAATGTGTCTTACTGAATGCATGGGTTAGTGACTAAACTGTGTGAAAGTCTGTATCAGTCTGTCTGTTGTTGTGTAAGCTGCTGCATGGGTTGGTGAGTAGCTGCATGAGTGTCTATATGGGTTATTGATTGCTTGCCTGAGTATTTGTATGGCTGCCTGAGTATGTGTGTGGGTGGGTGGGAGGTGTGTGACTCTGTGCATAGATGTGAGTGGTTGATTCACTGGGTGTATGGGTTCAAGAGTGCAAGTGGAAACAGCTGTATGGGTGGGTGAGTGTGTGTATGGGTGTGTTGGTGAGTGAATGGATGTCTCAGTGGTACATGTGCAAGTAACTACATGTGTAAAAGGCAGTATATGTGAGTGATGGTGTATATAAATAACTATATGTGAGAGTCAGTAATTGTGAGAGTGGCTGCATGGATGAGTGTGTATTTGTATCAGTGATTCTATAAGAGAGTAATTATGTGTTAGTATCTGTATGAATAAGTGAGGTTGTGTCTGTATAACTGTATAGGTGAGTAAATGGAAGTATGATTGATTCTTTGCATGACTGACTAAGTGTGTGAGTAACTCTGGATATGTGGCAGTATGTGAGTGTCTGTATAGGTGTATGAGTGCATATGATAGTGTTGTATTGATGAGTGACTGCATGTATGAGTGACTGTATGGGTGAATGAGTGGATGTGTGTTTAGACCTAGGAATCAGTCAGTGCGTATTTAGTAACTGGTATTGATGTGTCTATTTTTTTGAAAATGGTAGTCTGTATTTTAGAGTGGGTGTATCAAAGGTTATATTCAGCTGTGAGGAGGTGCATCAGATATTCACGTGGATGATGTCATCAGTGATGTCATCAGTGATGTCATTTGAGATGTCATCAGTGATGTCATCAGTGATGTCACTGACCATGTCATGAATGATGTAATATGTGACGTCATCAGCAGTGCATTGCGGGGGCGCGAGTTATAGTTAGCTGAACTAACTATAACGCCGGAATTTCTATGGTTTTGTACAAGGGAAATGCCCAACTAACTATAACGTTCCTGAAACCTATGGTTTTTTCAGTTAATTTCTATGGTTTTTTAAATGCTAATTTCTAACTATAACGTGCCTGAAACCTATGGTTTTTTCAGTGAATTTCTATGGTTTTTTAAATGCTAATTTCTAACTATAACGTGCCTGAAACCTATGGTTTTTCCAGTGAATTTCAAAGGTTTTTTAAATGAAAATTTGTAAGTCTAATGTACCTCGATCCTATGTTTTTATTTTATTATATATATATATATATATATATTTAAAAAAATTGTGAATAATTTTTAGTTAGGAAAACTATATTCATTCTTTTTTTGTTTTTTAATATTATACAGAAGACGCGCACCCTTCGCGCACCCTACACGATGGCTGCGCGCATTCCGGTAGCCATTTTGAAAAGTCGCGCTGGGGTCGCGACTTTGGCGTAATTTGTAAAGTATGAAATATCTTTAAATTAATTATAAATAAAAGTTTTCCTTTAAGTGTTTGTCTAAATTTATTAATAAAAGTATTTTTAAAGTATTATTTTCAATATAATTTCGACTAAAAATTATTCGATTATTATTGGATTCGGAGGTTAGGAGGGATGGCCATTTTGCTCGATCTGTCTTGCAAGATTTTTTGGTCTAGTCAGGTGGACACCCTCCTCCGGGTGAGGTACGGCTTGAGGATTCTATTCAAAAGGTGAGGAATCAACAGGCAGAAGTATCCATCAGAAGAGCAAGTTACTTGCCTTCGGTAACGCTTTTCTGGTGGATACAGTATCTGCCTGTAGATTCCTCACTGTCCCACCCGCCTCCCCGTTGTCCACCTGTTTCTACCAAAAAGATGCTTTTACTGTTTGGCATGAATATTTTTAATATGTCTGAATCATGCTTATGTTTTAATAGTGAGAAATGCTTGATCTGTTGCTATTTCTTTATGCCTTTATTGGTTATGCATTTGTATGTGTATATATATATATATATATATATATATATATATATTTAGTATTCTATGTATACATGTGAAAATGTGTCGGTCCACCTGTTTACCTCGGTGGCACGGAAAAAATGGGTGGAACTGACGTCAGCACGCCGACGAGGTCCTCTTATGGCTCCTATGACGTCATACGGTGTTGCGAGCGGAGCCGTGCTATTATGACATCATCGTCGACGTGGGAGAGCTAGGAAAGAATTTCCGCGGAATGCTGGCGCAGGGGATATTCACCTAAGTGTTCAGGCTAGTCCTTTGGGAGCAACTGTTTATGTTGCCACTCCAGAAACCGAAACCAGTGATCCGAGGGCAGAGGCCCTGCAGATGGCACAGGAGGTGGGGAGCCCAGTCGTGTGCACCGGCGGGGCAGCGAAGTGACAAGCACCACTACCCACAGAAAAGGTAACGAGGGCACTGAATAACACAGGATCTTCTCTTTGTATCTGGCAGGAACAACAAGGTTAAAATGCCCTAGTTCCAAAATGTAGAATTAGTGCTACAACGGTCTTCAAGAGGACCTGCGATGGATGCCGCTTCTGCCTTCCATACACTGGAGGCGGCACATGGGTCACGCGGTACGGTCATACTGCGGTGGGACGCACACTCGTTGACCTCTCATGGCACTGCTCCACACTTCGGGGACAACGCTTTCCATTAGCTGTGTTTTCTGATGACGTGTCGCGCCGGCCCCGTCCAACAGCAGAACCCCTTTAGATCCAAACAGACTCTTCCACTCTCTCACCGGAAGTGAAACCAGGCCACGCGGACTTTCACAATACAACAGCCGGGAATGCACTTTTCGGTGAAAAAAACACATTCCTTCCTCCTAATTTATCAAATAAACGACTCACTGAAGAACAGGGGCCAGCTTCGATCGGTAAACAGCCGTTACAACGACTTTTTTACTTCGCGATACCATTACAACGCATGCATTACCACGCATGCGTTGTACATCGCAAAGTCATTACTACGCATTTTTTTAGAACGCATGGTCATTTACCACGCATGCCTATACAACAAATTTTGTTGTAAAGGTATGTATGGTAAATGACCATGAGTTCTAAAAAAATGTAGACGATCCACGTCGTTGTAAGGAAACAGAGGCTGTTCTGTTTCCTCACAACGACGTGCACCGCCCCTGAGAGACGACATGAAGCAGGAACCACGAGGAGAGAGGAACCACGGGGAGTGAGAGGTAAGGGGGATTGGTTACTTTTCTAGGGTTTAGGGTAGTGCAGTGGTGTTTGGGTAGTGTAGGGGGTCGTGCTGAGGGTAGTGTTTTAGGGTAGTGCAGTGGTGTTTGTGTAGTGTAGGGTGTAGGAGAGTAGGATCTGCTTCACAGGGGTACCCCCACTTTTTGCTGATACTTCACTGGTTTTCGACATTAGTCTGGCTGGGGCCCTGCTATTCAGAACCCCAGCCTAGCTGTTTCCTCTTTAAAAGGGTATCCATGTGCCTTAGGCACATCTCTGATTGGGATCTGGAGTGCCCTTGTAAGTCCCTAGTATATGGTATACTATGTACCAAGGGCATAGGTACCTCAGAGGCCTGCCAGGGGCTGCAGCATATATTATGCCACCCCTGGTAGGCCATCCAAACTGACACCACAGGTCTGCTACTGCAGCCTGGGTAAGGTGGTGCATGCACCCCTTGCTGTGGTATAGGTTACCTATATCACTAAATGCATACACACATATAAACCTATAAGTCACTCCTAAGGCAGGCCTTATCAATCTTAAAGGCAGAGTGCATGGTTTCTATGTGAGAGGGTGCCCCTGCATGAGCAGGGCCCCTCTGCAGCGTTCGGAGACCATCTCTGATGCTGTTTGTAGTGCAGCCTGACCATATACTCTTAAACGCATTATATCCTCGCGGTAAAATGCTAACTATGGACTGGCTGCACCGAAACATGTCGTGTTTGGTGTCAAACATCTTGGAATACTACCCCCCGCCAATTCTGGCGGCGGGGGTAGCATTCCACCCTTCTAGAGGGAAAGGCATGTTAACTCTGACGAGTCCGGTAACTTCTTTCCAGAGCCTGGCATCACAAAATGGATGCTACTGCCACAGACACGAGTCTGGCCTCCTGCTGCTGGATGAAACTCCGGCAGGGGAGGCCTGGACAATAGGTTTCCTGTCCCAGGGAGGTGTGACCACCTCCCCAGACAGGACAAAGTGTATTGGGGCTGGGCGGGAGCACTTTCGGGTGCTTTGAAGTCCTGCACTGGGGGCACATTTGGTGTCCCTGTGCATACCCCAGTTCAAACCGGATCAGGGGCTTGCAGCCCCTGCTTTGGCGCGAACTGGACAAAGGGAAAGGGGTGTAGCCACCCCTCTGCCCTGACCCACCCATAGGTGGGGCCACAGAGTAGTCCATCCCCTATTTTTGGAATAAAGGTAGGAACCCAGTCCTTAGGACTTTAGATTATACCTGGACGAAACTCTGAAACAGAATCCTGGACCTTCGACGCTCTACTCACGATTAGAGGACTGAAGAATCTCCCTTGGGGTCAAGGAGTGACTCCCCTGCTTGGCAGGCACCAAAGAAGCATCTGTCCGGTTCGCATCACTGAAGCTCCCGTCGGACGCCGAAGTCATCGCATCACCAGAGGTGGATTCTCAGACTTCCCCGAGGCTACCCTGAGTCCCCAGCAAAGCTGAGGCCCGTGGCTATCGTGGGTAACGTGAGACCGTGACCCCTGGACACCGAGCACACTTGCAAGTGCACCATCTTCTGGGTCTCCCAAGAAGTCGTGCTTTGGGCTCCGAGTAGCCCTAGCCTCCAGCACCACCTGCACCGAAGATCACTGGCCCCCACTCCACGAGTGTCCTGTAAGCCAGCTCCACGTGCGGCGTCACGAGGCTCCTTCGCGGTCGCTAGCCCGTTGGCTAGTAGCCCTTACCGAAGGCCAATCTTTTCTTTACTTGGCAGTCTGGTTGCTCCAGGCCTGCCCTCACTTACCCTTGCTGGGTGAGTTCCCCAGACCTTGCTGGTCTGCACCATCGACGATCTTCAGCTACATCGAGACTTGCCGTTGCCAAGGCTTGTTGGGTCCAATCTGGTCGCCGACACCGCAGCACTCGACAGACATCGTGTACCAGCCCGAATCCTGCTCCTGGTCGCCGACAACGCCTCCTGGACCTCGTGGCTGCAGAAACGAGACGACCGTCAACGCACCTGAAGCACTCGACATCGGTGGGCATCCGTCCATCACCTCCCTGGTCACTGGCTAGTGACCCAGACTCTGTCCCCTCTGCTTTCAGGTTCTTCAGAACTCCGATCCACTCTTGGATCCACCCGGACACTTTTCTCCTGGTCGCCAGCAGCACTTTGCAGCAGATCGCCATAAGAACCGACGACGAAACCCGACCCCGAAAGGCACCTATGCACCCGGCTTCCCTGGGTGAGGTAACACGAGTACTCCGGTGCTCCCGTGGGTAGAGACTCTTCAAAGTCCTAGATCTCAAAGGGTTTTGTCCTAGTCCTCTTTAAAGTGTCCCTTTCCTCTATTTTTCCGATCCCGACTTTCTCCATAGAAGTTAACGGCGTATCGCGGTTGTGTATTTACACTGCACGCGTCTCCCGTGGGTCCCCTGTGTCACTACCTTGGGTGGTTCCTTGTGGTCCAAGCACTTCTAGAGGCTCTAGGCCTAGTGTCTAGTTCAGTCGTGGTTCGCATACCACTTTATTGGTATATGGTTTGGTACGCCCCTAGGGCCCAAACGTGTATTTGTGCTATTACTGTGATTTAAGATCTTATAACCTATGTACTTCGAACTCTAGCCTCATAAAGAGACTAGAGGGGTGTGTTTAGTAATAAATACATATATTTTGAATATATACCTGGTGTGGTGCTCTTTCATTTGGTCACTCAAGAGATTATAGACTGGTAAAACAAGCTGCTTTACATTCCTTCAAGACTTAGCCTGAAGGCTGCTCTCCACAGCTACCACTAGGATAGCTTTCAATAAGGTTGTCTTTAACCTACCTACCATAAGAGTCGATTTGGACTGGTGCAAGGTGCCCACTATAATTAGTGGACAGCATATGCCAGGCCAACTTCTCACATTGGTGTGCAGCGTGTGGGATTCCAGCTTGCTATTGTTTTACCAGATAATCTCAATTGAATTGATCAACTGAAAACCACTAAAGGTACCTAAGGTACATATAATTTAAGCTTAGAATATCAGTAAGTTCTACTGAACTTAGAGTTGTGTGTTAAGGGATAGCACAACCCTTTCTACAACTCAAGAGAGTTTAGTAGGCCACACTAGAGTAGGTAGTGCATACACCACACCACACTAGTAATGTCTTTAAAAGCAGGATCCAAAGATGCCCTGCAGGAAGCCATTGAGCTTCCCCCTCCAAGTATGACACACTCCCATTCTTGGAACTGAGAGCTTTGTGTAACGTGAGGAAATTAAGGACAGGCCAAAGTCCCACCACCCAACACCTCCAGGAGTTGTTGGTGGCTTATGATCTTAGTAAGTCTTCAGAGACTGAAGGGGTAGGAGCAGAGGGTGGGCCAGCAGATGAGGAAGGGACCAGGGGTACTACTACCCCCAGTCCCCCTCTGAAACTGACCAGGAGGGTGACAATGACCCTGACCTGGAAAACCCAATCCCTTCTGGGGAAGATGAGGATGAGGATCTGGAGAACCACACCTTTGTCCCCCCAGGAAGGATTATGAGTGTGCTCAGAAAGTCTAGGTCTCCTTCTCAGGAGTCTAACCACTCTGGCACCTCAATAGGGAGCTCTGTTTCTTCTCACAGGAGGGAATCCTCTCATGAGAGAAGAAAGAGACTGGTCCAGTATGAGGAAACTCAACTGGAGATCAGGAAGAAGCAATTGGCTTTAGATAGAGAGTCCCTAGATCTCCTTAAAGAGAGAAGAAAGTTGGGACTAGAGTCCCATGGTGGCAGCCATATCCCTAGAGATAGGGAAAGGTCCTATGACCATAGGAACCTGAGCAAGATTGTCCCTCCCTACCAGAGTGGGGATGATATCCACAAATGGATAACTGCTTTAGAGAGGGCCTGTAAGGTACAGAAGGTCCCTCAGGAGCAGTGGGCAGCAATCTTGTGGCTCTCCTTTGCTGACAAAGGTAGAGACAAGCTCCTCACTGTTAGAGAGGAGGATGCTGACAATTACAAGGTCTTGAAGAGTGCTCTTATTGATGGGTTTGGCCTAACCACTGAACAGTACAGGTTGAAGTTCAGAGACACCCAAAAGGCACAGACTCAAGACTGGGTAGACTATGTGGATTGTTCTGCCAAGGCTCTGGAAGGCTGGTTGATGGGCAGTAAGGTGTGTGACTTCTCAGGATTGTATAATCTGATAATGAGGGAGCAGATTCTTAATAACTGTCAAAACCAGCTGTTGCATCAGTACCTGGTTGACTCTGATCTGACCTCTCCCCAAGAATTGGGAAAGAAGGCAGACAAATGGGTCAGAACCAGGGTGAAGCAGAAGGTACAGAACCAAGGTGGGGAAACCAAGAAGCAAGATGCTAAGAACTCTGACAAGGGTGGGGAGAAGGGTAAAGACCAAAAGTCTTCATCAGGCCCCCAAAAATCTTCTTCTGGTGGGGATTCCCAGTCTACCAAGGGTAAAGGCCAAAGAAAACCATGGTGCAAGGTCTGTAAGCAAAAGACCCACTGGACCAGTGATTGCACCAAGTCCAAAGACTCCAGTCCAGCATCCACCAATGCCCCTAAGGCACCTGTTCCCCCTAGTACAGTTGGTGGAAGTGCTCCAGCAAAGGGTTTAGTAGGGTTCACCCTGGGAACTGAGTTGGGCTCTGACTTAGTCAGGGAGCTGACTCAGGCTGTGTTAGTCTGTGATGGAGGCATGGATGTGACCTCCACTGTGAGTCCCAGTAATCTGGGCAAGTACAGACAACAGCCTTTAATCAATGGACGAGAGGCTTTGGCATTTAGGGACACAGGGGCAAGTGTCACCATGGTGACACAAGACCTTGTGCTACCTGGGCAAGTTATACTTGGTGAAATGTACCAAGTGACCAATGCTAGCAATGTCAGAACAGACCATACTCTGGCAGTTGTTAACTTCTCCTGGGGAGGGGTAACTGGCCTTAAGAAGGTTGTGGTAAGTGCAAACCTACCAGTCGAATGCTTGCTTGGCAATGACTTAGAGACTTCTGCTTGGGCAGAAGTGGAGCTCAGGACCCATGCAGAAATGCTGGGGATCCCTGCAGATGTGTTTGCTGTGACCAGGTCACAAGCTAAACTGTCTAAAACTGAACAGGCCTTGGATTCTGAAAGAATGGACCAAGTGCCTTCCAAGAGGAGGAGTAGTAGGGTTAAGGCAGTGCCTTCCCCCTTGGCTCAGGAAGAAGATCAGTCCCTTGAGGGGGATGATCTCAGCCCTGAAGAAGGAACTGTCCCAGAGGAACTTGAGCCTGACCAGGTTGAGTTCTTGGGGACAGGGGGACCTTCTAGGGCAGATCTGAGCCAGGAGCAGCAGAGCTGCCCCTCCCTTGAACCCCTCAGACAGCAAGCTGCTGCTGAGGCTGCTGGGAAAGCTAGTGGTCCCCATACAGTGTATTGGGATGATGGACTCCTGTACTCAGAGAGTAGAGACCCCAAGCCTGGTGCTACCAGGAGGTTGGTAATACCTTTGAAGTTCAGGGGCTTCCTATTGACCCTAGCCCATGATATTCCCTTAGCAGGACACCTGGGCCAGAACAAGACTTGGGACAGAATTGTCCCTCACTTTCACTGGCCCCACATGTCTGAAGACAGTAAGGAGTTTTGTCGCTCCTGTGTAACCTGCCAAGCCAGTGGCAAAGCAGGTGGCACTACAAAGGCCCCCTGATACCACTACCTGTGGTGGGGGTGCCCTTTGAGAGGGTAGGGATTGACATTGTTGGTCCCATGGATCCCCAAACAGCATCTGGGCACAGATTTATACTGGTGGTAGTGGATCATGCCACCAGGTATCCAGAGGCTATACCCCTTAGGACCACTACAGCACCTGTGGTGGCAAGGGCCCTCCTGGGAATTTTCTCAAGAGTGGGCTTTCCTAAGGAGGTGGTATCAGACAGGGGTGCAAACTTCATGTCTGGGTACTTAAAGGCAATGTGGAAGGAGTGTGGGGTTACTTATAAGTTCACCACACCCTATCACCCACAATGCAATGGTTTAGTTGAGAGATTCAACAAAACCTTGAAGGGCATGATTAAAGGGCTCCCAGAAAAGCTTAGGCGTAGATGGGACATACTCTTGCCCTGCCTTTTATTCGCATATAGGGAGGTGCCTCAGAAGGGGTTGGTTACAGCCCTTTTGAACTTCTGTTTGGCCACCCTGTGAGGGGTCCACTGTGCTTGGTGAAGGAAGGATGGGAGTTACCTCTCAAGCCCCCAAAGCAAGATATAGTGGACTATGTACTTGGTCTCCGCTCCAGGATGGCTGAGTACATGAAAAAGGCAACCAAAAACCTTGAGGCTAGCCAGGAACTTCAAAAGGCCTGGCATGACCAAAAGGCTGTCCTAACTGTTTACCAGCCAGGACAGAAGGTGTGGGTGTTGGAGCCAGTGGCCCCAGCAGCTCTCCAAGACAAATGGAGTGGACCCCACACTATTGTTGAGCAGAAGGGTGAGGTCACTTACTTAGTAGACCTGGGAACACCCAGGAGTCCCCACAGGGTTCTCCATGTCAACAGACTTAAGCCATATGTGGACAGGGCAGACATGGGCTTGCTCATGGCTACTGATGAAGGGCAGGAGGAAGAGAGTGACCCACTCCCTGACCTGCTCTCACAGAACCCTGACGATGGGTCAGTAGATGGTGTAGCCTTGGCAGGCAGCCTCACTACCCAGCAACAAACTGATTGCAGGCAAGTCCTCAATCAGTTTAGACATATGTTTTCTCTGACACCCAGTCAGACCACCTGGTGCACTCATGAAGTGGACACTGGGGACAGTCTGCCTATTAAAAACAAGATTTATAGGCAACCTGACCATGTCAGGGACTGTATCAGGACTGAAGTCCAGAAGATGTTGGAATTGGGAGTGATTGAGCCCTCAGATAGCCCTTGGGCTAGTCCAGTAGTCCTAGTACCTAAACCTCACACCAGTGGTGGGAAAAGAGAGATGAGGTTTTGTGTAGACTACAGGGGCCTCAATGCAGTCACTAGGACTGATGCCCATCCAATACCCAGGGCAGATGAGCTCATAGATACTTTGGCCTCTGCCAAATATCTCAGCACATTTGACCTAACAGCTGGCTACTGGCAGATCAGACTAGCTGATGCTGCAAAGCCCAAAACAGCATTTTCAACCCCTAGTGGACATTATCAATTTGTGGTGATGCCCTTTGGTCTGAAAAATGCACCTGCCACTTTCCAGAGGTTGGTGAACACAGTTCTCACAGGACTGGAGGCCTATAGTGCAGCTTATCTAGATGATATTGCTGTCTTTAGCTCCACCTGGGAGGATCACCTGGTCCACCTCAGGAATGTTTTACAGGCCCTGCAAAAGGCAGGCCTGACTATCAAGGCCACTAAGTGCCAGATAGGGCAGAGTCAGGTTGTGTACCTGGGCCACCTTGTGGGTGGAGGCCAGGTTCAACCTTTGCAGAGCAAGATCCAGACCATCATGGACTGGACTGCTCCCACTACCCAGACTCAGGTGAGAGCCTTCTTAGGCCTGACTGGGTACTATAGGAGATTTGTCAAGGGGTATGGATCAATAGTGACACCCTTGAATGACTTAACTTCTAAAAAAATGCCCAAAAAGGTTCAGTGGACAGTTAGCTGTCAAAAGGCATTTGATGACCTCAAGCAGGCCATGTGCACTGCTCCAATTCTGCAGAGTCCTGATTACTCCAAGAAGTTCATTGTTCAAACTGATGCATCTGAATTGGGGGTAGGGGCTGTACTGTCACAATTGAATGAAGAAGGTCAGGATCAGCCAGTAGCTTTTATTAGCAGAAGGCTGACCCCTAGAGAGAAACGTTGGTCAGCCATTGAGAGGGAGGCCTTTGCTGTGGTCTGGGCTCTGAAGAAGTTGAGGCCATACTTGTTTGGTACACACTTCCTGGTTCAGACAGACCATAAGCCCCTCTTATGGCTAAAACAAATGAAGGGTGAAAACCCCAAACTGCTTAGGTGGTCCATTTCCCTACAGGGGATGGACTTTACAGTGGAACATAGGCCTGGGAGTAACCATGCGAATGCAGATGGACTCTCTAGGTATTTCCACTTAGAACATGAAGACTTAACTGGGCAAGGTTAGTTTAATGTCCCTACGTTTGGGGGGGTTGTGTAGGAGAGTAGGATCTGCTTCACAGGGGTACCCCCACTTTTTGCTGATACTTCACTGGTTTTCGACATTAGTCTGGCTGGGGCCCTGCTATTCAGAACCCCAGCCTAGCTGTTTCCTCTTTAAAAGGGTATCCATGTGCCTTAGGCACATCTCTGATTGGGATCTGGAGTGCCCTTGTAAGTCCCTAGTATATGGTATACTATGTACCAAGGGCATAGGTACCTCAGAGGCCTGCCAGGGGCTGCAGCATATATTATGCCACCCCTGGTAGGCCATCCAAACTGACACCACAGGTCTGCTACTGCAGCCTGGGTAAGGTGGTGCATGCACCCCTTGCTGTGGTATAGGTTACCTATATCACTAAATGCATACACACATATAAACCTATAAGTCACTCCTAAGGCAGGCCTTATCAATCTTAAAGGCAGAGTGCATGGTTTCTATGTGAGAGGGTGCCCCTGCATGAGCAGGGCCCCTCTGCAGCGTTCGGAGACCATCTCTGATGCTGTTTGTAGTGCAGCCTGACCATATACTCTTAAACGCATTATATCCTCGCGGTAAAATGCTAACTATGGACTGGCTGCACCGAAACATGTCGTGTTTGGTGTCAAACATCTTGGAATACTACCCCCCGCCAATTCTGGCGGCGGGGGTAGCATTCCACCCTTCTAGAGGGAAAGGCATGTTAACTCTGACGAGTCCGGTAACTTCTTTCCAGAGCCTGGCATCACAAAATGGATGCTACTGCCACAGACACGAGTCTGGCCTCCTGCTGCTGGACGAAACTCCGGCAGGGGAGGCCTGGACAATAGGTTTCCTGTCCCAGGGAGGTGTGACCACCTCCCCAGACAGGACAAAGTGTATTGGGGCTGGGCGGGAGCACTTTCGGGTGCTTTGAAGTCCTGCACTGGGGGCACATTTGGTGTCCCTGTGCATACCCCAGTTCAAACCGGATCAGGGGCTTGCAGCCCCTGCTTTGGCGCGAACTGGACAAAGGGAAAGGGGTGTAGCCACCCCTCTGCCCTGACCCACCCATAGGTGGGGCCACAGAGTAGTCCATCCCCTATTTTTGGAATAAAGGTAGGAACCCAGTCCTTAGGACTTTAGATTATACCTGGACGAAACTCTGAAACAGAATCCTGGACCTTCGACGCTCTACTCACGATTAGAGGACTGAAGAATCTCCCTTGGGGTCAAGGAGTGACTCCCCTGCTTGGCAGGCACCAAAGAAGCATCTGTCCGGTTCGCATCACTGAAGCTCCCGTCGGACGCCGAAGTCATCGCATCACCAGAGGTGGATTCTCAGACTTCCCCGAGGCTACCCTGAGTCCCCAGCAAAGCTGAGGCCCGTGGCTATCGTGGGTAACGTGAGACCGTGACCCCTGGACACCGAGCACACTTGCAAGTGCACCATCTTCTGGGTCTCCCAAGAAGTCGTGCTTTGGGCTCCGAGTAGCCCTAGCCTCCAGCACCACCTGCACCGAAGATCACTGGCCCCCACTCCACGAGTGTCCTGTAAGCCAGCTCCACGTGCGGCGTCACGAGGCTCCTTCGCGGTCGCTAGCCCGTTGGCTAGTAGCCCTTACCGAAGGCCAATCTTTTCTTTACTTGGCAGTCTGGTTGCTCCAGGCCTGCCCTCACTTACCCTTGCTGGGTGAGTTCCCCAGACCTTGCTGGTCTGCACCATCGACGATCTTCAGCTACATCGAGACTTGCCGTTGCCAAGGCTTGTTGGGTCCAATCTGGTCGCCGACACCGCAGCACTCGACAGACATCGTGTACCAGCCCGAATCCTGCTCCTGGTCGCCGACAACGCCTCCTGGACCTCGTGGCTGCAGAAACGAGACGACCGTCAACGCACCTGAAGCACTCGACATCGGTGGGCATCCGTCCATCACCTCCCTGGTCACTGGCTAGTGACCCAGACTCTGTCCCCTCTGCTTTCAGGTTCTTCAGAACTCCGATCCACTCTTGGATCCACCCGGACACTTTTCTCCTGGTCGCCAGCAGCACTTTGCAGCAGATCGCCATAAGAACCGACGACGAAACCCGACCCCGAAAGGCACCTATGCACCCGGCTTCCCTGGGTGAGGTAACACGAGTACTCCGGTGCTCCCGTGGGTAGAGACTCTTCAAAGTCCTAGATCTCAAAGGGTTTTGTCCTAGTCCTCTTTAAAGTGTCCCTTTCCTCTATTTTTCCGATCCCGACTTTCTCCATAGAAGTTAACGGCGTATCGCGGTTGTGTATTTACACTGCACGCATCTCCCGTGGGTCCCCTGTGTCACTACCTTGGGTGGTTCCTTGTGGTCCAAGCACTTCTAGAGGCTCTAGGCCTAGTGTCTAGTTCAGTCGTGGTTCGCATACCACTTTATTGGTATATGGTTTGGTACGCCCCTAGGGCCCAAACGTGTATTTGTGCTATTACTGTGATTTAAGATCTTATAACCTATGTACTTCGAACTCTAGCCTCATAAAGAGACTAGAGGGGTGTGTTTAGTAATAAATACATATATTTTGAATATATACCTGGTGTGGTGCTCTTTCATTTGGTCACTCAAGAGATTATAGACTGGTAAAACAAGCTGCTTTACATTCCTTCAAGACTTAGCCTGAAGGCTGCTCTCCACAGCTACCACTAGGATAGCTTTCAATAAGGTTGTCTTTAACCTACCTACCATAAGAGTCGATTTGGACTGGTGCAAGGTGCCCACTATAATTAGTGGACAGCATATGCCAGGCCAACTTCTCACATAGGGGTCATGCTGGTGGTAGTATTTTAGGGTTTAGGGTAGTGCAGTGATGTTTGTGTAGTGTAGGGGGTCATGCTTGGGGTAGATTTAGGGTAGTGCAGTGGTGTTTGTGTAGTGTAGGGGGTCGTGCTGGGGGTAGTGTTTTAGGGTTTAGGGCAGTGCAGTTGTGTTTGTGTAGTGTAGGGGGTCGTGCTGGGGGTAATGTTTTAGGGTTTAGGGTAGTGCAGTGGTGTTTGGGTAGTGTAGAGGGTCATGCTGGGAGTAGTGTTTTGGGGTTTAGGGTAGCGCAGTGGTGTTTGGGTAGTGTAGGGGGTTGTGCTGGGGTAGTGTTTTAGGGTTTAGGGTAGTGCAGTGGTGTTTTTGTAGTGTAGGGGGTTGTGCTGGGGGTAGTGTTTTAGGGTTTAGGGTAGTGCAGTGGTGTTTGGGTAGTGTAGGGGTCGTGCTTAGGGTAGATTTAGAGTTTAGGGTAGTGCAGTGGTGTTTGGGTAGTGTAGGGGGTCGTGCTGGGGGTAGATTAGGGTTTAGGGTAGTGCAGTGGTGTTTGGGTAGTGTAGGGGGTCATGCTGGGGGTAGATTTAGGGTTTAGGGTAGTGCAGTGGTGTTTGGGTAGTGTAGGGGGTCGTGCTGGGGGTAGATTTAGGGTTTAGGGTAGTGCAGTGGTGTTTGGGTAGTGTAGGGGATCGTGCTTGGGGTAGGGGTTTAGGGTAGTGCAATGGTGTTTGGGTAGTCCAGGGGGTTCTGCTGGGGGTAGTGTTTTAGGGTTTAGGGTAGTGCAGTGGTGTTTGTATAGTGTAGGGGGTC
The DNA here is from genome assembly GCA_963921515.1 of Calotriton arnoldi. Taxonomy (NCBI): domain Eukaryota; kingdom Metazoa; phylum Chordata; class Amphibia; order Caudata; family Salamandridae; genus Calotriton; species Calotriton arnoldi. The sequence goes on from CAWUFW010000174.1 coordinate 4,770,720, forward strand.
ATGCTGGGGGTAGTGTTTTAGGGTTTAGGGTAGTGCAGCGGTGTTTGTGTAGTGTAGGGGGTCGTGTTTTAGGGTTTAGGGTAGTGCAGTGGTCTTTGGTTAGTGTAGGGGGTCGTGTTTTAGGGTTTAGGGTAGTGCAGTGGAGTTTGGGTAGTGTAGGGGTCGTGCGGGGGTAGTGTTTTAGGGTTTAGGGTAGTGCAGTGGTGTTTGGGTAGTGTAGGGGTCGTGCGGGGGGTAGTGTTTTAGGGTTTAGGGTAGTGCAGTGGTCTTTGGGTAGTGTAGGGGGTCGTTGCGGGGGGTAGTGTTTTAGGGTTTAGGGCAGTGCAGTGGTGTTTGGGTAGTGTAGGGGGTCGTGCTGGGGGGAGTGTTTTAGGGTTTAGGGCAGTGCAGTGGTGTTTTGGTAGTGTAGGGGATCGTGCTGGGGGAGGTTTTAGGGTTTAGGGCAGTGCAGTGGTGTTCGGGTAGTATAGGGGGTCGTGCTGGAGGCAGTGTTTTAGGGTTTAGGGCAGTGCAGTGGTGTTCGGGTAGTGTAGGGGGTTGTGCTGGGGGAGTGTTTTAGGGTTTAGGGCAGTGCAGTCGTGTTCGGGTAGTGTAGGGGGTCGTGCTGGGGGGAGTGTTTTAGGGTTTAGGGTAGTGCAGTGGTGTTCGGGTAGTGTAGGGCGCCGTGCTGGGGGGAGTGTTTTAGGGTTTAGGGCAGTGCAGTTGTGTTCGGGCAGAGTAGGGGGTCATGCTGGGGGTGGTGTTTAGGGTTTAGGGCAGTGCAGTGGTGTTCGGGCAGTGTAGGGGGTCGTGCTGGGGCTGGTGTTTCAGGGTTTAGGGCAGTGCAGTGGTGTTCGGGCAGTGTAGGGGGTCGTGCTGGAGGTGGTGTTTCAGGGTTTAGGGCAGTGCAGTGGTGTTCGGGAAGTGTAGGGGGTCGTGCTAGGGGTGGTGTTTCAGGGTTTTGGGCAGTGCAGTGGTGTTCGGGCATTGTAGGGGGACGTGCTGGGGGTGTTGTTTCAGGGTTTTGGGCAGTGCAGTGGTGTTCGGGCAGTGTAGGGGGATATGCTGGGGGTGGTGTTTCAGGGTTTAGGGCAGAGCAGTGGTGTTCGGGCAGTGTAGGGGGTCGTGCTGGGGGTGGTGTTTCAGGGTTTAGGGCAGTGCAGTGGTGTTCGGGCAGTGTAGGGGGTCGTGCAGGGGGTGGTGTTTCAGGGTTAGGGGGGTCGTGCAGGGGGTGGTGTTTCAGGGTTTAGGGCAGTGCAGTGGTGTTCGGGCAGTGTAGGGGGTCTTGCTGGGGGTGGTGTTTCAGGGTTTAGGGCAGTGGTGTTCGGGCAGTGTAGGGGGTCTTGCTGGGGGTGGTGTTTCAGGGTTTCGGGCAGTGCAGTGGTGTTCGGGCAGTGTAGGGGGTCGTGCTGGGGTTGGTGTTTCAGGGTTTAGGGCAGTGCAGTGGTGTTTGGGCAGTGTAGGGGGTCGTGCTGGGGCTGCTGTTTCAGGGTTTAGGGCAGTGCAGTGGTGTTCGGGCAGTGTAGGGGGTCGTGCTGGGGCTGCTGTTTCAGGGTTTAGGGCAGTGCAGTGGTGTTTGGGTAGTGTAGGGGTTGTGCTGGGGGGGAGTGTTTTAGGGTTTAGGGCAGTGCAGTGGTGTTTTGGTAGTGTAGGGGGTCGTGCTGGGGGGAGTGTTTTAGGGTTTAGGGCAGTGCAGTGGTTTTCGGGTAGTATAGGGGGTCATGCTGGGGGCAGTGTTTTAGGGTTTAGGGCAGTGTAGTGGTGTTCGGGTAGTGTAGGGGGCCGTGCTGGGGGTGGTGTTTCAGGGTTTAGGGCAGTGGTGTTCGGGCAGTGTAGGGGGTCTTGCTGGGGGTGGTGTTTCAGGGTTTCGGGCAGTGCAGTGGTGTTCGGGCAGTGTAGGGGGTCGTGCTGGGGCTGGTGTTTCAGGGTTTAGGGCAGTGCAGTGGTGTTCGGGCAGTGTAGGGGGTCGTGCACGGGGTGGTGTTTCAGGGTTAGGGGGGTCGTGCAGGGGGTGGTGTTTCAGGGTTTAGGGCAGTGCAGTGGTGTTCGGGCAGTGTAGGGGGTCTTGCTGGGGGTGGTGTTTCAGGGTTTAGGGCAGTGGTGTTCGGGCAGTGTAGGGGGTCTTGCTGGGGGTGGTGTTTCAGGGTAGTGCAGTGGTGTTCGGGCAGTGTAGGGGGTCGTGCTGGGGCTGGTGTTTCAGGGTTTAGGGCAGTGCAGTGGTGTTCGGGCAGTGTAGGGGGTCATGCTGGAGCTGGTGTTTCAGGGTTTAGGGCAGTGTAGGGGGTCGTGCTGGGGCTGGTGTTTCAGGGTTTAGGGCAGTGCAGTGGTGTTCGGGCAGTGTAGGGGGGCATGCAGGGGCTGGTGTTTCAGGGTTTAGGGCAGTGCAGTGGTTTTCGGGCAGTGTAGGGGGTCGTGCTGGGGCTGGTGTTTCAGGGTTTAGGGCAGTGCAGTGGTGTTCGGGCAGTGTAGGGGTCGTGCTGGGGCTGGTGTTTCAGGGTTTAGGGCAGTGCAGTGGTGTTCGGGCAGTGTAGGGGTCGTGCTGGGGCTAGTGTTTCAGGGTTTAGGGCAGTGCAGTGGTGTTCGGGCAGTGTAGGGGGTCGTGCTGGGGCTGGTGTTTCAGGGTTTTGGGCAGAGCAGTGGTGTTCGGGCAGTGTAGGGGGTCATGCTGGGGGTGGTGTTTCAGGGTTTAGGGCAGTGCAGTGGTTTTCGGGCAGTGTAGGGGTTCTTGCTGGGGGTGGTGTTTCAGGGCTTAGGGCAGTGGTGTTCGGGCAGTGTAGGGGGTCTTGCTGGGGGTGATGTTTCAGGGTTTAGGGCAGTGCAGTGGTGTTCGAGCAGTGTAGGGGGTCTTGCTGGGGGTAGTGTTTCAGGGTTTAGGGCAGTGCAGTGGTGTTCGGGCAGTGTAGGGGGGTCATGCTGGGGGTGGTGTTTCAGGGTTTAGGGCAGTGCAGTGGTGTTCGGGCAGTGTAGGGGGTCATGCTGGGGGTGGTGTTTCAGGGTTTAGGGCAGTGCAGTGGTGTTTGGGCAGTGTAGGGGGTCATGCTGGGGCTGGTGTTTCAGGGTTGGCAGTGCAGTGGTGTTCTGGCAGTGTAGGGGGTCGTGCTGGGGCTGGTGTTTCAGGGTTTAGGGCAGTGCAGTGGTGATCGGGCAGTGTAGGGGGTCGTGCTGGGGCTGGTGTTTCAGGGTTAAGGGCAGTGCAGTGGTGTTCGGGCAGTGTAGGGGGTCGTGCTGGGGCTGGTGTTTCAGGGTTTAGGGCAGTGTAGGGGGTCGTGCTGGGGCTGGTGTTTCAGGGTTTAGGGCAGTGCAGTGGTGTTCGGGCAGTGTAGGGGGTCGTGCTGGGGCAGGTGTCTCAGGGTTTAGAGCAGTGCAGTGGTGTTCGGGCAGTGTAGGGTGTCGTGCTGGGGCTGGTGTTTCAGGGTTTAGGGCAGTGTAGTGGTGTTCGGGCAGTGTAGGGGGTCGTGCTAGGGCTGGTGTCTCAGGGTTTAGAGCAGTGCAGTGGTGTTCGGGCAGTGTAGGGTGTCGTGCTGGGGCTAGTGTTTCAGGGTTTAGGGCAGTGCAGTGGTGTTCGGGCAGTGTAGGGGGTCGTGCTGGGGCTGGTGTTTCAGGGTTTAGGGCAGTGCAGTGGTGATCGGGCAGTGTAGGGGGTCGTGCTGGGGCTGGTGTTTCAGGGTTTAGGGCAGTGCAGTGGTGTTCGGGCAGTGTAGGGGGTCGTGCTAGGGCTGGTGTTTCAGGGTTTAGGGCAGTGTAGGGGGTCGTGCTGGGGCTGGTGTTTCAGGGTATAGGGCAGTGCAGTGGTGTTCGGGCAGTGTAGGGGGTCGTGCTGGGGCTGGTGTCTCAGGGTTTAGAGCAGTGCAGTGGTGTTCGGGCAGTGTAGGGTGTCGTGCTGGGGCTAGTGTTTCAGGGTTTAGGGCAGTGCAGTGGTGTTCGGGCAGTGTAGGGGGTCGTGGTTCAATGTTTAGGGCAGTGCAGTGGTGTTCGGGCAGTGTAGGGGGTCTTGCTGGGGGTGGTGTTTCAGGATTTAGGGCAGTGGTGTTCAGGCAGTGTAGGGGGTCTTGCTGGGGGTGATGTATCAGGGTTTAGGGCAGTGCAGTGGTGTTTGGGCAGTGTAGGGGGTCTTGCTGGGGGTAGTGTTTCAGGGTTTAGGGCAGTGCAGTGGTGTTCGGGCAGTGTAGGGGGTCGTGCTGGGGGTGGTGTTTCAGGGTTTAGGGCAGTGCAGTGGTGTTCGGGCAGTGTAGGGGGTCGTGCTGGGGGTGGTGCTTCAGGGTTTAGGGCAGTGCAGTGGTGTTTGGGCAGTGTAGGGGGTCGTGCTGGGGGTGGTGTTTCAGGGTTTAGGGCAGTGCAGTGGTGTTCGGGCAGTGTAGGGGGCCGTGCTGGGGGTAGTGTTTTAGGGTTTAGGGCAGTGCAGTGGTGTTCGGGCAGTGTAGGGGGTCGTGCTGGGGTAGTGTTTTAGGGTTTAGGGCAGTGCAGTGGTGTTCGTGCAGTGTAGGGGGTCGTGCTGGGGTAGTATTTTAGGGTTTAGGGCAGTGCAGTGGTGTTTGTGAGGTGGGCAGCGCATGCGCTGCATCGCTAGGCGAGACCTAAAAAGCATTGCACCAAGATGGCTGCCAACACTTCCTGAATTGAAGTGTTGGCAGCCAATTTGAGCCAAGCTCGTGCTTGTGTAGTTAGGTCCCGCCCAGATATATAAAGATTTTTATCCTTTAATATCTCAAACTACTGAACGGATTTACACCATTTAAAAAAAAGGGCGCTTTCTGAACCAAGCACTACCTTTTTGCCAAATTTGGTGTAATTCCGTTCAGCAGTTTTGGCTGGAACCGTGTCTAAAGTTTCCAATGAGAAATTGATTTTTTTACCTCTATTTTTTTGAATTTCTCAGGAACTACTGAACGGATTTATACCATTTAAAAAAAAGGGCGCTTTCTGAACCAAGGGCTACCTTTTTGCCAACTTTGGTGTAATTCCGTTCAGCAGTTCGGGCTGTAGCCGTGTCTAAAGTTTCCTATGGGAAATAACATGGGGAAAACGCGTTTTGGGACCCCCCTTTTTTCTCGGCCCCCGATTGACAAATCATCCCGAAACTGTCAGGATAGGAGCTGACCGGAGCGCCCCACTAGTTTTGAAAATTTCGCGAAGATTCGTCATCCGGCGCCAAAGTTATTGGGAAAAGAAAAAACGCTTTTCCTATGGAAACTAGGTCCTAACTATAACTATCTACTGGCGACCGCCAGTAGATAATATATATATATATCACCTTTCCACCTCCTCGAGTCAACCGGGACGCAGCGGTGCACGCCAGGGTCCGAGGCAGCCCTGTTTCAATCCAAATCACCACGTACAAAATTGCACGCGCACACTCCTTCCGCCGAAATGAAGCACAAATTCAAAAGTGCTTGGGAATAGTTTTATTTTACGGTACCAAGCCGGAAAAACCCAACGCGTTTCGGCGTCAACACGCCTTGCTCACGGGTAAATTCATTAAACTTTTACTTCATTCATATACACACAAAATCGCGTTCAACGTGAACAGGTGAACAACATAGAAAAAGGACAAAAAAGTGAAAGCGTAGCATAACATTTTTCCTAAGGATCGGCCATTTTGTAGTCGGATTACGGGCATGAAACATATACTTTTTTTGCAAGTAACCAATAGATTTCTTACAGATATCATTTAAGAATATCAGGGGTTAGATGAATATATTTGTAAATTGAAACATCTCAGTTTCGCCAACAAAGAATCCTCATCCGATAGATTCTTTATACTCTGTGGAACAATTAATAAATACACACAATTCATTGTCAAATTGTTGGTTTCCACAAAATTATTCATACAATATTTTACACATCTTCCACCCTATTCCTTAGAAAAGATAGCAAATAGTATGACAATACAGCCCCCAATAGGGCAAAAATTCGATTTAACAAATTCTGGACATGTTTGAAAAGTACCAGCAAGATGGCTGACACTGGGGACTGGTGTGGTGAGCACAAAGCCCTGATGTTAGCTGTGTGCAAATCAAACAGCAGGCCCCAGTGTCAGCCATCTTGCCAGTACATTTCCAATCACTCTCAGGGACAGCATAGTCACAGGTGTGCTGTTTTGGCTGGGTGGGAGGAGTGTGTGTGGGACAGGGCCTGATGGGAGTTGAAGTCAGTGAAAATACTCCTCCTCCCACATGGCCCAACAAGCCCACCTTGAACTGTGCTTACCTCACAGTGAGTGGAAAAGTACTGGCAAGATGGCTGACACTGGGGTCTGGTGTGGGGAGCACAAGGCCCTGATGGGAGTTGTGGTTAAAACAAACACTTGGCACCACTGTCAGACATCTTGAATGTAAAGTTGTAAGTTTACAATGCAGCCTGTAGGCTAACAATGTCTACTTATTTTGCAGTTTTTACTATTTATGAGTATTTTGCTCATTAAAAAACCGAGTTCAAGTACTAATTGTTCTCTGGTGTTTTTATATATTGGCAAAAGTAGTTTTTTATGTGTGTAATTACATTGTTTAGCCTCCTATTGAGAGCTGCATTGGTATGAGAAAAAATGATATATGTATATGCATATATGTAGAGCTGTATATATGTGATTTCCATATATAATTTTTATATTTCCAGGGTCCCCGCACGTGGGCGGGAATATTCAGTGCTTATGACTATTGATGAGGATCCCCTGGAAGAGAAGCATGGTTCATGGTGGCCTATTTGGTCTGGGTGGGAGGAGGAGTGTTAGCCCTGACTACATCTACCAGCAGGCCCTGTCCCACACACACTCCTACCACCAAGACCAAACAGCACACCTGTGACTATGCTGTCCCTGAGACTGAATGGAAATGTACTGGCAAGATGGCTGACACTAGGACCTGGTGTTTGCTATTGGCCACAACTCCTGCCAAGGCCTTGTGCTCCCCACACCAGTCCACAGTGTCAGATATCTTGACAGTACATTTCCATTCACTTTCAGGGACTGCATAGTCACAGGTGTGTTGTTTGGGCTGGCTGGAAAGGTGTGTGAAGGACAGGGCCTGATGGGAGTTGAAGTCAGTTAGAATACTCCTCCTCCCACTTGGCCTAACAAGCCCACCTTGAACTGTGCTTACCTCGCAGTGAGTGGAAAAGTACTGGCAAGATGGCTGACACTAGGGTCTGATGTGGGGAGCACAAGGCCCTGATGGGAGTTGTGGTCAAAACAAACACCAGGCACCACTGTAAGACATCTTGAATGTAAAGTTGTACTCACTGTCAGGGAAGCATGGTTCATGGGGGCCTATTTGGTCTGGGTGGGAGGAGGAGTGTTAGCCCTGACTACATCTACCAGCAGACCCTGTCGCACACACACTGCTCCCACCAAGACCAAACAGCACACCTGTGACTATGCTGTCCCTGAGACTGAATGGAAATGTACTGGCAAGATGGCTGACACTGGGGACTGCTGTTTGGTACACAAGGCCAGGAAGGGAGTTGTGGGCAACAGCAAACAACAGGTCCCAGTGTCAGACATCTTGAATGTACACTTTACCCATTGTCAGGACATCACTCTTCATGGTGTGCTATTTGAGGTGTGTGGGAAGGTGTGTGTGGGCCCAGGCCTGATGGGAGTAACAGTGACAACAAACACTCCTCCTCACACCCAAACCAAATAGCTCATCTGGGCCCATGGCTACCTGACAGTGTGGGGAAGTGTACTTGCAAGAAGGATTACACTGCTACATGGTGTTGCACTTAAGACAAATACCATCATGGCCATGTACTACAAACACCAGCCCCCAGTGTCAGCTATCTTGCCAGTACATTTCCATTCACTCTCAGGGACTGCATAGTCCCAGGTGTGCTGTTTGGGATGGTTGCGAAGGTGTGTGGAGGACAGGGCCTGATGGGAGTTGAAGTTAGTGCAAATACTCCTCCTCCCACCCAGCCCAACAAGCTCACCATGAACCATGCTTACCTGATAGTGATTGGAAATGTACTGACAAAATGGCTGACACTGGGGGCTGGTGTTCTGGACCACAAGGCCCTGCTGGAAGTTGTGCTCAGATCACATACCACGCCCTACTGTCAGACAACTTGAATGAACACTTTACTCATTGTCAGGACATCAAACTCCCTGATGGCATGGTTGGGCTACCTGGGAGGAGGAGTGTCTACACTGACTACGTCTAACATCAGGCCCTGTCCTCCACACACCTTTCCAGCCAGCTCAAACAGCACACCTGGGACTATGCAGTCCCTGAAAGTGAATGGAAATGTACTGGCAAGATGGCTGACACTGGGACCTGCTGTTTTCTATTGGCCACAACCCCCACCAAAGCCTTGTGCTCCCCACACCAGTCCACAGTGTCAGACATCTTAACAGTACTTTTCCACTCAACATCTGGGACAGCATGGTCACAGGTGTGCTGTCTGGGCAGGCTGGGAAGGTGTGTAGAGGACAGGGCATGATGGGAGATGTGGCCAACTGACAAAACTCCTCAACCTTGCCCGGAGAGGACAAACTCTGGACATCAAGTCATCCTTAGCTTCAGTAGACACTGTCATGGTAATGATCTGAGGGGCTGTGGACATTCACAGTAATCATTCTGTCTTTCATGTATCCACAGGGCAAGCTGGGAACACCTCAGCAACAAACCAGGACAGCCAGTCCCAGACTCTGGTCAACCCTGAGCTCTCCGGCTTTGAAGTCTCTCCACATCCTTCGGACGAGGATGAACTACCTGGCCCATCAGGTGTGCCTCAGACCACAGCAGCAGTAACACCGGCATCATCTGCGACACATCACGCCTCAGCAGACGACACACAGCTGACCCCTACCCTCACGGACACACCAGCCCGAGCCAACACCAAAAACACAGCAACACGGGGCACTCTGGAGATGGCGGACAACACCACCACTGTCAACGAGGGAGGAGGCTCCGTGGTGACTGTGCCAGCACCAACTCGTCCTGCTCGGGTGGGTTGGGGTGGTGGGAAGGGCCGTGGGGACATGTGCCAACATGCAGCTGGTGCTGATGCTGCAGATGACCCACAGCTATCCAGAATCCTCAATGCATATGAGGGTTGCTCTGGGGATTTTGGCCAGGTAGTTGGGATCATGCAAGCTCAGCAGGCAGCCCACTATGCAAACGTGGAAAAATAGATGTCACAAAATGAAGACCTGACGGCGGTGCACAGGGACATTCTCACCTGCCTCTGCCAGATTGCCATCAACATGTCCACACCTCCCTGTGTGCCCACAACATCAGGTGTATCAACATCTGCACCTGCCACAGGGAGTGATGTGGACTCTGATGGAGAGCCCCCTGCACCGCGGCTGCCTGTACCTGAGGGTCCTCGCCCCAAGCGTGGGAGGGGTCGTCTGAAGAAGTACCACTGAGAGACCAAAGGCTACGCATCCCCCCCAGGAAGTGACAACCTGCTCCCGATACCCTCCACTGTGTGCCAAGCGTTCACTTTGTTGACTCTCACTGAACTCTCCCACATTGGCTGGAGGGTCTTAGTTGGACTTTGAACTCAAATAACTGTGGTTATACTTCTGACAACTTCATCTACAAACACTACCAACTCCTTTATGCACTTTGTTGTCCCTGTTTTGCTTGATCACTCCCTAATCAACTCATTTGTCATTAACCAACCATGCACTAAAATAAATCACTGTGTACCAAATACTTGCTCATGTCGTGACTTTGAAACACAAATGTACACGTTGAAATGACGCACTGAAGATCAAAGATGAAGGTGTCCACAAAATTGGACAAGGAATCAATTCAGTAATGTCAACTACTGGCTTGGCAGTAGATGTAACCAGTCACAGCATGAGAGACAGACACAACCAGGTCATCACACAACCCATCGTACATGGTAATGATGCCATCGTAGTCTACAGTCAGCACAGATGTCCCCATCTGCAAGCCCTAAAACATTCATTGTTAACAAAATTGATCTCCATGGAACATGTTTTGTATCAGGATAACCTGTGGATGTGTGCAAACAGACAAGGCACACCTCAATGTGGAGCACAGTTTTTTTTAAATGATACAACATTGCACCTTGACACAAACTGCAATCATTCACACAGTTACAAAATTCTCACAAGTACAAACAAATGACCATCTGTTCAAAAAGTGTCGTGACCCAGGGATGCCCACCACTGTTCACTGTTGTAGTATGACACAGGATCATGGCTCTGGTGTGGTCACAACTTATCAGTTGACATGGTGAATGATCTTGAGAAGGAGAAAACCATAATTGAGTCAGGAACTCAGGAAAGTTTAGCTTGATGTCGCAAACTGTCTCAGCTAAAGCATGCCAATCTCAGTGTGAACACAAGCTGTTACTGAGTGTAGCATTATCCTTGTCACATGGCAATTTGGATTAGGCAATTCTGTCCAAAACCATTGAAGAATAACATACACTCAGCAGCATACATACACATAGGACAACAGCACCACACAAAATGAACATTTATGGGCTGACTCCTCTCATTCAATACTCACATTTATGTGAAGAAGTTGCGGATAAGTTATTGTCGCAAATCCCCCTCATCATCCTCATCATCACTGGCATCATGTCCCAAATCTGGTTCCTCCCTTGCTGGTGGCTGCTGGTCTCTGTCATCCAGTATAAGTGCTATTTCCTTCCGGATTGCCAGGTTGTGGAGCATGCATGCTGCTGTGATGATCTTGCACACCTTCAGGGGGCCATATTGAAGTGCACCTCCTGTCCGATCCAGGCATCAGAACATTGTCTTCAGTAGCCCAAATGTTTGCGCAGTCACTCGCCTGGTTCTCCCAGGTGCCTCATTGTAATAAATCTCAGCTGGGGTGACAGGGTTCCGGAGTGGTGTCAGCAACCAAGGCATGTAGGGGTATCCAGAGTCTCCTACATTAAACACAGAAAATACTTCAGTTGTCTGAAAACAGAGCACAATCTGACATACAAGCCACACACAACATAAACATACAACATAACCTACCAACAAGACAGGCACAGTCAGGTTGCAGCTGAGACATCAACTGGGGGATGGTACTACTCCTCATGATGTGCGCGTCATGTGCTGATCCAGGGAAACGTGCACACACATGGGAGATCACCATGCCAGCCAGACATACCGCCAAGACATTGATTGAGTGGTAATGTTGGCGATTCCTGTAGGTCTGCTCATTGGCCTGTGGTAGGATCAAAGCTACATGTGTCCCATCAATTGAGCCAATGACATGTGGCATGCGCCCCAATGCATAGAACTCCCCCTTGATGTCTGTCAACTGTGTAGGTATTGGGAACTTTATGTTTTGTTCCAGGAAATGTAGCAACGCCTCCAAAACATCACGAAGCACACAGCTGAACATGGTCTGTGACATGCCACCTGATGTTGCCAGAGTATACTGAAATGAACCCGTGGCGAAGAAATGTAGCGCCGCCATCACCTTCACCTTGGGGGTCAGCGAGGTGGCATATGGGCGTCCATGCTGCAAATGCAGTGCCAACTGGTCAGCCAGCTCAACAATAAGTGGCCTGGTAAAGCGGTATCTAAGGATGCAATTACGTTCTTCCATGGTCTGGAGGTCGGGGAAGGGCCTGTAGACTGGAGGTCTTCGGCGATACCTATGTGTATAGTGTAAACACAGTTGATATCAGTTTACAACTTACAAAGCTACATGCATTGCAACACACGTAACATGATATCTGGACAAAAATAAGTCCCAGGACATTGGAAATGAACATTGATAGGATAATTGTTGAGCCTAGATACAAAGCACAGCATTAGTTCCCTTTCCAGACATGTCATCAAACTATGGTTACACAGCAGTGTGAGTGCTGAACTGTAAATAGTCACTAGTGTCTGTCACCTTACATGTGAGCAACCATCACATAGTCAACAACATGCCAAACACATTATACAAGAAATGGGTTTGTGACAGCCATCACATGGTTGGAAGGTACACACAATAGAATTATGTAATGCCACATATATGTTAGACATCATACACACAGTGTGTCACCAAGAGAAACCTGCACACCACTGTCACAGGTTGGACACTGTCATGTCTGACAAACATGTACAATCACATACACTGAACATCTACAATGTAGGGGTGGCATTAAGTTTGCAATCATCCACGTAATCCTGGGACACAAACACACAACAGCAACTCACATAACGTACACAAGCTGATGTGGTAGCTAAATGTCACGGTACAAAAAGTCAAAATTGATTGCATTGTACATGACTCAGACACAGCAGATTCACAGTCAGAAACTTCAACCAATGCACAGTGGGTCACACACTCCACCAAAGCAGTGAATATGTGTAGCCAAAACATGTTTTCACTAATTATCCCCTGGGACTGTGACCAAGCCTAGGAGGGTAATCTGAGAAGTATACTCTCAATGTTGTAATGGGACTCACAAATAGTGTGGTGTGTGTCCCTAAAGGTTAGCTCCTCATTGGAGTGTGAGCTATCAGTTCAAATGTACAATATATCACAAAAACACTGTCCCTACACATGTAATGCACAAGAACATCATCATTTGCACTACTGTCTGCCCAGCCGACCGATTAGTGGAAGGACGCGGTAGCTGCATCCGAACAGAGTCTGTCGCACCCATTTGCTGTTGGTCGTCATGGTGAACGACGCGGGTGAGTATTCAAAGGACGCGGTAGCCGCATCCGAACCGAGTCTGTGGCACCCATTTGCTGTTGGTCGTCATGGTGAACGACGCGGGTGAGTATTCAAAGGATGCGGTAGACGCATCCAAACCGAGTCTGTCGCACCCATTGGCTGTTGGGCATCATGGTGTCAGACGCGCGTTTCGTGTCCGATTCGCGTACAAAACGAATCGGTAACCTTCCATCACCAATGTATCTAAGTCAAGAGCGGAACGATGCGGGTAGTTTGAACGTCGCAGTAGGCGTGTCAGATGCTAGCAATGTTATGGATTGGATAGATTCGGATAATGCGACCGAGTCGGACCTATCGCTTTGTCCGCATGGATAAGATACCGCCTCTGCTGTACAGATAAAAGTCTGTCTGTTCCCCTGAGACCTCACTTGCCTGCACTATCTGCACAATACCTGCATCTCCCCATCTCTCTGCTGTTGTCTCCACATCCTCTGGGAGCTACCATGGCATGTACAATGGACAGGGCCCCAGCATTCACTGAAGAAGAAAACCAGACCCTGCTGGACAACCTCCTTAAACTGTACGGTACATAAAAGGGGTGGTCCCAGTGGAAACACAATATTACATGGATATCAACATCACCTAATAAGTCAATTCCAAACAATACTTATACATGACAAAAATATTTAATCAAGTGAACATATATTTAATCATGTTAAAAAAACAGCACATTTGTCAAAAAAGTTATACATAGATGCCCCGAGGGAGGAGGAGGGAGGAAATGGTGCAGCAAAGTGCAGAAGTGAGGGTACGTGATAAAGGAAGGGCAGTGAACAGTATATACACCAAAAACATAAAAAGGCCTGTTCTGCCTTAACCGAGGCTAAATTATTTACAAAACAGAATGTCAGAAGCGACACTGTGAATTTATCACCCTTGTCAACATTCAGAAAACAGAACATAGAGCTGTCGACGTTTCGACCCAGGGTTAGTGTAGGAAATTCAGCTCCTTACAGAAGGGTCTTCATCAGGACCGTGGGGGGCACCCTAAGTCCACCAAGACATGTGGTGGAGAGAGATGAAAAGAGCGGGCCCGCAGGCTCCAGGGTCAGAGAGGGACGGACTCTTGATGGAAAATGTCAATGGATTGGTTTATTCCTTTAGTGTAGTAGAGAGGGGCATGGATAAATCAGCGAGCTAGCTAGCAAACGGAGGTGAAATCACCGCTGAGACGATAGGAGCACCCTGTAATATTGTGTTTCCACTGGGACCACCCCTTTTATGTACCGTATTTTACCTAGGACCTAGTGACGTGTCTGGGTCAACCCCATTGTTTTGTAACTCCTTCCACTGTACAACCAGCTGTACGGCAAACCAGAGGAGCAGGTGAGTGAAGATTCCACTGCCTTTTCATTGGACATGTGCAAAAACGTGCACTGCTAGCATTGGGAATCTCAAGTGTAAGCATGCAAACAGACTTCCTGTAAGTTTTGCTGTGTGTAGAATTGTGTTCTGGGCAGGTACACTGCTGTAGAAGTGTGTGTACTGGGTGGTGTTTACTTCCCAGCACTCTTCCCATGGTATGGAGGGATCATTGCACACAGGACAATTGCCCATAATGCCACTTGTTCACCCCTTAGACATTGTTTGCAATCTTATCCTGAACAATGTGTAAAATTGTGTGACTCTAAAACATGTAGCATGTGACTTTAAGGGACTGTCACCATGTCATCCTCACAGGTCGACTCCCATCAGAAGGTCAAGATGTGGCAGACCATCGCCCGGACAGTTCGTTCAGTGGGGGGTCACCAACCGACGCGTCCGCCAGTGCCAGAAGAGGTGGCAGGACCTCCGGGGCTGGACGCGGAGGATTGCCCGGGTCCAACTGAACCTGTCACCTCCACGCAAGAGGGGCGGACGCCGGACCCTGACCCCCACATTCTCTGGATTCTGGCGGTGGTCTTCCCTGACAAGGATGGGCAGTTGAAGGCTAGACAGCAGCAAGCAGGGGGTGAGTATGTGCCATGTCACACACCTATGTTCAACATGCATGTTGCAGTCTCTCACCCTGCTGCCCCGCTTACAGTTCGTAAGTCATCCAATAACACAGTTCTGTCTCAAGAGATGCATATGCACCATGACTAGTAAATTCCCTGTTGTACCCCTTTCTATCTGTGACATGTGGGTCACTTATGTCCAGGGTAGTGACTGTAGTCCCATGCTCATGTGATCTGCATAGTCTACAACAACGTGTGCATGGAGATGACCTTCAGGAGTGATGCAATTGTCTGACATGTGTCAGCACAGTGACTAATGTATGACCTGTACTCAGTGTTGTTCAAATATATATGTGCAGTGTGTTGCAAGTGGAGCACACAGGTGTGTGATGCCAATGCTATACATTCTGGCAGCAGGTGACACAAATGTGGATGCCTTGTTGAGTTTATCTTGCTCATTCTGGCAAATTTCTGTCCCAGCTGTAGTGCTCAGCGTAATCACATGTATCCCATAGGCCAAGGGGGTGTATGCCAATTCCGGGCAACTGTGACACTGGCCTATCACATGTTAGTATGTGTTATTCCTTTTTCCACATTAAAATGAGAAAATCCATGTGTCAGACTGTTACAGTGACTACACGTGACAATCATTGACAGACACAGGTGGTCACTGTTGGAAACAAGGCTACACTTCAAATGTATTGTTTATGTTTTACATACACAACTGTTTACATGTGTGTAAAATCTCTTGACTATACATACTTGTGGCTTGGTCATCCATGTGCATGCTGCATTACTTTCATCATGATAGATGTCAACTGTGCATCCAATTTCGTTTGTGAGTTTACAAGCCCTGATGGTGAACAAGAGCAATGTCAGCTTGTCAAAGTGTGCAAATTGTGTCTACCACGTAAAGGACATGCAAACTTGGCAGCCAAAGATGTGGACTGAAGTAGTCTGGACAGGATTGGTACACAGTGGTGACTGGAATCATGTGATGTTGAGGTTCTGTACTACTAGTCCATACAGATGGTGCACCCAGACAGGCCAGTGGCATAGTGTACCACATGAAGCATTGTAATGATGCATTCATTGGTCTTCAATTTGTGTTTGACATTGTACAAATATGTAACTGTTAGACTGTATACAATGTGCATGACATCCTGGAGAATCCCCCTAACACTGTCCATGGTGGACACAAGACAGTGGGCCAAGTGCCTCTCACCCTAGCTAGGCCTAACACCTTGTGATACACAAAATTAGAATCAGATGTGTGACCTGACAGCAGCGGACCTAAGACAGTGGACAAATGACCACTATCACTGTTATCTGTGTGAAATGAGTCATTCACTGACTATGTAAGCCTCCTGTATTGCAGGCTGATCATTTTCCCAGTTAGGCCATAGCTATGGCTTCAAAATTTGATGACTCAGGATGGAAGAATGTTTACCATGTCACATTTCAAATGTGTGCATCCCATTTGCAGTGTCAGTTCAAGACTCCCTAGCAGGAAATGAGACAGGTATGTCATGACACAAGACCGTCAGGAGCATTACAAATCAGACCACATGCTAAGTAGTGTAGGAGTTGACAGTGTGGTTGTGGGCTTTGACATTGATCTAACCAATGTTACACATGACATCATGTGTCTGGGAACCACGGTTAACTGTCAGACTGGCAAGTGACATATACACATATTTGTAATGAGTAGAAAGCTGCAGTTAAAATGATGTATCTGCTTGCTCTGTGATGATTTGTGATGATACCCATGTGTCAAGTGCATGCCTTTGACTCATCTGAATCTCTTTGTCATTCTTGTTCACAGCATCAGCACCGGCTACTGGAGGAGGCAGTGCCACGGACCAAGGGGAAGCAGCTCGACAGACTGGATCCAGTGCGGAGGAGGAGGAAGAGGGACCTAGTGGCGCGAGGGTGAGGAGCCACACTGAGGGCAGCTCCACAACACCATCAGAAGGAACTGCCGAAGATTACACCTCCAGTGATGACTCCCTTGTGGTGGTGGCTGAGCCAGGGTTGGTTCAAACTACATCTGAGTCCGCCGCCACCACCACCACCACCATCTCCACCCTCCCAGCTGCTCCCATGCCCAGTGTCCGTGGCCGCTCCCATGTAGGGGAGCATGTCTCCTTTGGGCCAGGCACCGCACCCCCTGCTGCCCTGAGTGTGGAGGCCGTGGATTTGCTGAAGCACATCCATGTGGGGCAGACATCCATGCTGAATGTCCTCCATGAGCATACCAGTCTTTTGACACAATTGGTGTCATACATGGAAAGCATCCACTCGGACATGTCTGCCCTACAGAGATCAAACCAGGCACTGGCCTCCACGCTGACGGCAGCAGTGTCCCTGATCCAGTAGTCCCTAACCCCTCCTTCCTCTTCCCCATCCACAGTCCCACCTACCCTACCTGACCCAACCACACGCAAACATGCATGTGCACACACATCAACATCGACTTGCAGCATACAATCCCACACACACAACTCTGAACACACACACACGCACATTCAGGGGACTGACAGCACATACACCAGGGAGAGGCCGAAACAAGACAAACATGCATCCACAGGCACTCCACATACCTCAGATCATTCTGCCTCCACAACCCCTACCCTTGGCTCTCCTGCACCCCCCTCTGCCCAGAAGCTATTCCTCTGTGACCTTGGCCTCTTCCCCAAAGACCCATCTGTCCCCCCTCCCAAGGGGAAGAGGAACCCCCCCCCGACCTGACATCCAAACCTGGCCCTCCCACCCCCCCAAAGAGGAATAACCCAAATCCCCCCACCCGAAAATCCACCCAGAGTCACAAATCAAAAACCCCACCACCGACCCCTACTTCACCCGCCCAAAAAAGGACATCCCAATCCAAGGCCCCCTTCCCAAAGATCCAGAGTCCATCCCCATCACAGGTCTCCCCTCCACAAATACACAATCCCAAAGATAGTCAGGCCCAGCCCCCCCCTCTCCCATGAACATTCCCCCTCCAATTGCCCCCCCCCCAGTCTGAAACTGACACTGCAGTGGACCTCCCCCCTCCTCAATCTGGCCCAACCACTGCAGTGGACCCTACCCCCCGCCCCTCAATCTGGCCCATCCACTGCAGTGGACCGTCCTCCCCCTCAATCTGGCCCATCCACTGCAGTGGACTCTCACACACCTCCGGATCCCATTCCTCCCACAACCCAACATAGTCTTCCCTAGTACGGTCCCATTGGTGCCTGGCATGCCCCCAGATGCCCCTCCCAGGGGAGGTATCCCCTTGCGCTTAGAGTGCAGGCACGTGATGGAGGGGGATTACCCCTGACCCCCTCAAAGACTTTAAAAATATGGACTGGCCATTGGCCTTATGTTAGAGTTTGACTATATTGCATTTTCATGCAGAATAAAGCATGTTGTAAACAACTTGCTTATTAGTCAACTGTCACTCATGTACAATTCTTGTGGTGGGTATAGAATGAGGTTGTTATGGCATGGACTGCATATGGTCCATGGAGTATGTGAACTATTACAGTATGTATACAAGTCTGCATAGTTTACCTTTGCAGGGTATCATCATCCATATCATCTTGGGCCCTGAAGGTGACATGAATCTGCCAAGCGTCCCTGTTTTCATTTCACCTTTGCACATAGGTAATGCTGAGATATGTTAACATAGTGCAAGTGTTGCAAAGTGCAACAGTTTATGATGGGCATGCAGAATATGTTTGCGATGTGCAGCAAGTCACGTGTCTCATCAGTACATCTGGATTTTGTATACGTGGTGGTGACTTTGGACACAACCATGTACACAAGGTATTGGGCCAAAGGCTATCATGTGACTTGATAGTGTTGGAGCCATATCTGTGTCTCCTTTTGATCTGGTAGAGCCCTGCCAATGACAAGCTTGCCACAGGTGGACTTCCACTGTAGGGAATTTCCATCATGGCAGTGTGACCATCTGTGACATATCCTGAGCCCATGGTGTGTGTGAGGTGAGCATGAATCTGACAGTCTTCAGACCCTGATGCCTCCAAATACTCAAGTATATGAAGATGTTCTTGTTTGCAAGGTTTCTTTGGTCTTACTAGTCAAGTGCTTTCTCATCCAAATGTGTGTGGTGCCATCCTGCTTTTGTCTGGATACTTCATGTTGATGATGTTTTTTTGTCTGTGCAAGCTTTAACATCATGTATTCACCCACACACCATTTGTAATTGAGCATGAGATTTGTATGTAGGTTGTAATTTGTGCTACAACATTAATGTTGTCCTCTTGAGCTATGCTTGATGCTGTGCCTGGTCACACTGATCTGGACTAGGGGTGCTGTGATGTATGTTGCTTGGCCCTGTGCTACATTGGTTCAGACAAGTGGACTGTGTGTGCCCAGATGCGTAGTGTGTCCGTCTGCCATGCAGATGCCACTTGAGCCTGTATCACATCTATGCTCTGCAAAGCCACACAGGGGCGTATATTGAAATGTGTTTGCAGAACCTAACTGCAGGTGTGTTTAGCAAGGTTGATATTGCATGTGATGAGCTGGCACACACAAGGGTAGAGGTGATGGAGACTGGTGTAACTTTACTTTTCGTGTAGTGTAGACTCCTATGTGATGGAGAAAGTACCATTTAGGAGAATGTCAGAGTGTGTGGGTTGTGACTAAAGTACCTTGGCAGTTCTGGTGTTGGTGACATGGTGTGTCTACATTGACCCTATGTGAGTGCTTGACATGCATGTGTGTGATTCAGAGTATGCGAGCTTGATTTCCTGCTTCCATACTGCACAAGGTATGGTAGGAATGTGTAGATGTGATAGGGGAATATCCAGCTGGACAAGGTTGGATTTTTGCAAGCGATGAGAGCTGTGGTCTGTGGCACTATTGTGCAACTGGGCAGTGACGATGCAAGTCGTTCGTTTAGTTTCTTAAGCTTTATTCGGTTCACAAAAAAGCAACCATAAAAGCGAGTCATACAAGCATAACATATATCCTTTACAATTTCATTGAAATACTAAACACGAAAAATTCCATACATAAATATATATAGAGGACCTGTATATCATTTTTTCAATCAATTAAAAACCATACTTTTTCTAGCATGAAATGATTTTAAAATGAAGGTAGATATACAATAACAGATCTCGGGGTCTCCTAATGTAAACAATAAACACATAGCAGCTCGTGTAGTGTTAACATTATACTTATGAAACAATGGTTTAAGATAGACAATTCTATAATTCAGGTATAATTCACATAGTAGCAGAAAGTGCAGAGTGCTTTGTTTAGTGTGTTTATCACAAGGGCAGGGGCTATCTGAATGCTGTTTAATTTCTGGGAACGCAACTAGATGATGTACGAGGCCCAATCTCATCCTAGTTAAAACGAAACGGTGAGATGGTTTGGTAACAAATGTTAAATAACTTTGGAAACCAGTGGTATCAATATACGAATGGTACAACTGATATGTTGCTTGATTCCCCACGGTTCGCAGCCTGCACTCCTTCTTATAGGCCAAAAAACCACCCTTGATCTCCCGTTTATTCAGAATTAACATATCCTGAGGGTTTCCAGAGATGGGGGAATTAAATATTTCTTTGAGAACTATTGAAATATAGTTTAACCATGGAATTTTATGACAGTTGTCTAGTCGCAAACAATCCTTAATAATGGTCTGTGTAAATAATGTTTCCTCCTTTGACCAAATTGATCTCCATAATAAAACAGGTCTCACTCCAATCAAATCAATTAGATACTCAAGCCCCACCTCGCTATGGATAAGCTCTGATGATGCTGAGGGGGGCAGGCATAAAAGCTTTTTTAAGAAAGAATTTTCATCTACCTGTACATCTTGGCATGAGGAATAACCCCAAACCCCGGCACCATATAGAGCGATAGAGGCACATCTGGCTTTATAAATATGGAGCATATCCTTTAGTCTACGATCTCCTAGCTTAGAGGCAAAACTAAATACCCCATACACACTTTTGGCCATCTTAGACCGGACATTTGATAGTTCACGTGACCATTTTCCGTTTCCTGAGAAAGTAATCCCCAGGTAGCAGAAATTGTCAAGAGATTCTATTTTTTCACCATCAATGAAATAATTCATTATTTTCTTAGGTTTGGTAACACATACCATAGTGAAAGTTTTAGCCTTGTTTATCAACAGTTTCCTCCCCTTTATAAAATCCACAAAACCGTCGATAAGGCGCCCTAGACCAATCGGTGTTCTGGATAAAAGAACCGCATCATCTGCATAAAGGAGGACCGGTATATCTTCACCATTAGCCTGTGGGGCGTCCGCCTGTATCAATTTAAGGGCTGCGTCTACTTCGTTAATAAATAAGATAAAAAGCAAAGGTGCCAAGACGCAGCCTTGACGGATACCTCTTTTGACATAAAAATTAGGGGTACATTCGCCCCCTTGGCCATATCGGACACAGGTTGTTAATTTCTCATACAGCCTAGCCAGAAAATAAATGATCGATTCTGGGGCACCAAGTTTAAGTAAAACTGGCCAGAGGATTGCGTGGTCTACCAAATCAAAAGCGCAGCTAAGATCAGCAAAACATAAAAAGAGACCCCTTGTTTCGCACAAGTGTATTTACCAATTAAAAGCTCCAAATTAATACATTGTTCCAGCGTACCCAGCCCCTTTCTAAAACCTAATTGTGCTTTTGTTAAAACCCCCTTGTCAGCAACCCATTCTTCCAGTCTCATAAGTAAGATCCTACTCATTACCTTCACAGAGGAGTCAAGGAGGGAAATTGGCCGGTAGTTCTTTGCTTTAGATTTATCTCCCTTTTTAAAAATGGGGATAATAACCGATTGGCCCCAGGTTATTGGTATTTCCTCAATAACCGCTGCATTAAAAACTCTGGTAAGTATCGGGCCCCAAAGATCCAGTGCAGTTTTATAAACATCTATTGGGACCCCATCGGGGCCTGGCGCTTTACCTCCTTTACTACCACTAATTCCTGTTGCCACCTCATCAAGTGTGACATCTATAGGGATGATGGGCCATGACCTCGATATA
Organism: Calotriton arnoldi; assembly: GCA_963921515.1. Lineage (NCBI taxonomy): Eukaryota > Metazoa > Chordata > Amphibia > Caudata > Salamandridae > Calotriton > Calotriton arnoldi. The sequence continues at coordinate 4,792,337 of CAWUFW010000174.1, forward strand.
GATATATCCTTATTGTCATCCCCTCCCGGGTTAAAAATGTTGGAGAAATGTAATACCCATTCCTCACTGCTGACATGACTTAAAAGTTCTGGGTATGAATCATTTTTCAGAAAAGGTAGATTAACTGTTTCCCAGAACAGCTTATTATTAGAAGTGGTCGCTGCTATCGTAAGGATATCCCAGGCCTCTTCTTGAAGCTCCCTTTTCCTTTGTTTGAGGACAATTTTATATTCAAGTCTTAATTTAGCAATTAACATATTGTCCTTAGGTCTCAGCGAGAGTGCATGTTTTAACTGGGTCGACAATTTCGTACATGCGTGGTTAAACCACCCTCGGGTTTGTGCTTGCTTCCTTCTCATAGGGGCTGTTAATAAATTATTAATTACGCTATTCATTTTATTAAAACTTGTTAAAACCGTTAATTTGTCTTCCTCTATATCAAGACAGACAAAAATCTCATTGCCACATTCCTCAACTATATTTTTAAAAACGTTACCGGGTCAATACTTTTCCACCTTATCCTAGTTCCATTTGGTCTACTTGGCTCTATATTGCCAATAACTCTATGTGACCTATCTTCCTGTTTGCCCCAAATAGCCACTGGCAAGATTATACAATTATGGTCACTAAGTAGCAGATCTACTATCCAAGGGGTATAACATAAATGTACCGCATTAGTAGATATTAGGATATGGTCGATTATGGTATTAGAATTTCTACCTGTAAAGGTTGGCACCTCCCGCCCATGCTCATCCGGAGCACATTTCAAAACATTCAAATCGTATTTAGCCAGGACTGAGTTTAAGGTATCACCGTAGATGTTATGCGGAAAATGTATACAATCGACACCCTCATCACTCCTAACTCCACAAACCCTTGTCATGGACAATGTACAGATCGGGGTATTAAAATCCCCAGCCCATACAATAACAATTTTTTTTTTTTTTTACTTATAACTGTAACCAAGCTATCAATTTCCTTTTCAAGCTCAGTAACCACCTTATACCGTGTGGGGTTAAAAATATTGTTATAAAAGTTAATCAGCAATACATCCCACCCTTTCCTCTGGTGTAGCCATAGCAGTTGGGAATGCTGACCTACATAGGTAGCTTTTTTGACAATCATTGGTAATTTATTTGATATAAGAATTAGCAAGCCACCCTTTGCTCTACCGGCCGGAGCAGGGGTTGCATGTAGGTTATAAGATGTAAACCCTTCAAAGTCTACATTGATTGTGCTCCAAGTTTCCTGCAAACAGATGATATCCGGTTTACTCATAAAATCCACCCAGCCTAACTTATCCATCTTGTTGGCTAATCCAGCTATATTCCATGTTGCAATTATTGGAACATTTAACTTGGAATTCCATAATGTAGCGGGGGGATTTACGCTTTGACACATATTATTATTACCCTTAGTAGGTTGAAAACTACTAACTAGGGGATCTGACATATAAACCATAGGCAGACCTTCTTGTCCGTCTAACTGGATGTTGTGTCCATTTTTATTCTTAAAAAGGGTTGTGCTGATAACTAATGTTCCATGGATATCAAATAAAAATTCTGGATCATTGGGTGCCTTTACTTTGCATAATCCTATGTCAATTTTCACCTTAGAATCTTGTCCCAACGCTCTACCAGGTAAGACAACTAAGCTTGGTCAGTCGTTATCTTCTAGAGAGCTTAAAGGTAGATATTTATTGGAAATAGGAAATACACCAAGTGACTGTGGTGGCACTACAGGGGTGGCCATCGTGTTCCCAAAGTCTCCTACTCTTCTTATAGGACCGGGCCTTAAATGTCTATAAAAGTAGCCCAGGGGTAGGAGCATTACATTTGAATCATTACAAGCTGCTAAACTTGCTCTTTCCAATGAAATTCTTGCCCAACTTGGGTTTCTGAAATTGATTATAATACAGTCACCTTGTGTTGTCTTTTTAGAAGGGCCAATCCAATAAATTCTTCTTGTTAAAAGGATCTGATCTACATATTCCACTGGGTAACTACAATTCTTATGTAGCCAATGCACTACCTTGTTTTTAAGCGAATTATCAGATTCCTTTTGACCCATCTCAAGTTGGGGTATATTTACCATAACTGCCACTTATGGGCAACATTCAGGCGGAAGATTTAATGATAAATCTGGGTTAGCCGATGACTTTCTGGTCCCCCTATGGTTACCAGGCGCATGCCTTAACTCAACGTATTTTTCTACATTCCCACTATCGTTGCTAGATGGTTTCTTCATTAACACATTAGGTCTGGAACCTCTAACGGTTATGTTAGTACCGGATTTGAACTCATCCAGATTATGCCCTTGTCTTCTACTATCACTATTATTTATATTTTGCAGACTAACTGCATTTTCTACTGGGTTCAAACTTAGTCGCACACGGTCCTCTGATACCCTCTGAGTCTTGCAAGTCTTATGTGGATGTGACTGGGCCACATTGAGACAAGGTTTAAATAGTCATATGTGACAGAGTTGACAATTGTTTGTGAAGGTATGTACACCAGTAGTGTGATTATGGTTGCTCGATGGTGAAATGTGAGGTGTTGTAGAGTTGTAGTATGTTGTGTTTGATTCTGCAGATGGATCTTTTACTCAAGTGACAAGTGGTTGGACATGTGCAGATGTGAGTGGGTATGTGGTGATATGCAAATGACTGAGTACACATCCATTGAGCAATGTATGTGTCTTGTTGTGAGATGTGGTGATGTTTGGAGTGTGCATGTCAGGGTGTGCAGTGATGCTGCACGTTGTGGCATGAGTGCAATCCAAGGCATCACTAAGTGTGCTACTGGTGATGGGAGTTGTCCATCTGGCATGTTACATTTGACGTCTGCTGAGGAGGGGATGTGTACTGTACATTGTGTGCATGTCATGCATGTGAGAGGTGTTGTGCACATGCTGATGGATAGTGGTGCTGCCAGTATATGTGTGGATGAGATGAGGGCATCGCACATGTGAGTGAAGACGACTCAGATTGTAATGGTTTGTGTAGTGGGCCGGAACTTGTGTGTCAGACATGCTTTTACGTTTAGATTAAACAAAGGGGGCTCATGACGTGCTTGTGTGACTGTTAGTAATGAGAGTTGAGCATGTACTGTGACCTGGATGTTGGAGGGGTGATATCTGCATATGTTGAGTTGATGCAGGCCTTGTGTTGTAGTTGACATGTGCATATGTGTTGATTATGTCTATGTGAGTGTGCAGAAACAGTAGCCAGAGTGAATCTGTAGATGTGTTATGTGTTTTCTGGAGCTTGCCATTTGCCAATGTATGTACATGGATGATTGTTGTGATGGTCACTTTGAGGACACTGGTGTGTGCTAAACCGATTGGCATCACAGGAGGAGTAGCCTCCACCTAGCCTATGCTTGTGTGAGTCGTGTGTGGGCATGAGTGGCAAGTTACCCTTTGTAGTCAGTAGTGGTCACTGATTGGTCAACAATGCCCTTGTATGATGCCCTGGGATGGAGGTGGTGATTGCTTCTGATGTTAAGTCATGATGCAGGAACATTGTCTAGCATTCAATTGCTTAGGGGGTTATTGGAACCTCAAGTGAATGTGCAGGGATGTGTGTTGTTATGCCACCTGTGCTCAGACTAGTCCAGACACGCATCCGCACACTTCCCAGTAGATTACACATGCGTGGATATTCATGGCATTCTGACTTGGAATGGCCAAGATGTTGGGGCACCAGGGGAGTGGACTCATTGTGATGACACCTATGGTTGTGCTGAGGACAACACTCTGCACTGTGAGCAAACTCACAAGTGACACTGGAACAGTTCACACATTTTCATAGGTGTTGGCATTGTCAATTTCTAGGTAGCTATCATCTGGTATGGTAGGTGTACATGAGGGCTCCCAATCAGAACTTTGTACCCTGCCCTGGAGCTTGAGGTACATATGTCTTTGTTGTGGGTCTCCTTTACGGAATAATGGTTTTTGATACAGTGTTAAAGTACAAAATGTGGCCAAGACAGATTTCATTCTGCACATGTCCACCATCCTCACAAGATGTAGCCATTTTCACTATCTTGCGGATAGCTATGTGGATTGTGTATGTGAGCCACAGATTGATCCCCCCCCCGGCGTCGTCACCAGGGCTGTCACATTCTCTTACACATTTGGCTGTGAATTTGAGCCTCAAAAGCCTGTTGGTGTATCCTCTGTCCAGTGACTCATTATTCAGCCAAGTTTTCTGCAGTACACAATCTGCATTATCGAAATGGCATTAGTCATTAGCTGCACATACTTCAGCTTTTGTAGTTTTGTGCAGACTTGCTGTGAATGACATGCAACAAAGTTGACAGTGTACATGTTTTGAATTAGAGTTGCATGCAGCACCACCAGGCCACACATGGTGACTGTCTCCAACATTGTTGTTGGTCCTATGATTTTCACCATTGCAAGTAGGAATGTAGTCTACAGATGTGTCTCTGACAACTGTGACACAAACACTTCTGGTTTGTTGTAGTGGTAGGTTCATAAATTATTTTTGATAGTTTGTCTACTTGTGTGCTGTTGGGTCTGGTATCCTCTGTGCTTCAGTGTACACAGACTTATTACAATGTCATCCTTCTGTGAGCATGTGTACTCCTGTTGCCCTGCGATGTTTGAGTGTGTGTTGTTGTAGACGGATGCTTGAACTATGTGTCACATACATATGTGTAGGTCTGGCACTTCCTGTTCCACCGTCAAATGTGTGTTTCTCCTAGTATGCAGCGTGCTGGGTGTACCTACCTGATGCTGACACTCCCTCATTGGTCATACTCAACATGCTATGGACCCATGGTCAGATTTGAATCACAATGATGCTTGGGCACTCATGGAGTTCTTGCCATACATTCCCTGATCTTCACTGTCATGGTGGCCTCTGCGATGTCACCTGTCGATGTTGTTTTCAATGAGGCACAATGCTGCTGATCAAGGGGGGGTATGGAGGGGGGGATTTAGACTGTCCAATAATGACTTTGCTCCCTGCAAGGCCCCTACCTCCAACACAGCCACCCTGCACCTGCCGTGCCCTGAAAGTCATGTTTAGGTGTGTGAGAAGACACTGCTACTTGCAAGGCACGTGACACAGGGCGCAACAGAGTGTCTGCTCTGAAGTCTGGCCCATATCATCAATTTGCAGCACAGCAGCTCAGCGGACTGGATACTGGCACCACAGTGCTGTGGCCTGATGGGGACTTGGGAAGTGAGTCAGTCTCTTGTTGTGGTTGTTGGAGGCCACCCACAGGTTGGGCAGCAGGTAACCCTGGTCCACCCGCTCATCGACAAATGCCTGATTGCCCACATTGCCAATGTAATGGCCTATCCAGGCCACTTCCTGACTGGACTCAACACACATATGGCTCAGTGGAGTTCAGCACCCCCGTCGTGTGTGTCAGGCCAGGCTGACAAAGCTTACACACACACACAAACATGTTGAAATTGATCTGATGTGTGTGGCTGGCCTGTTGCCTTTGTGCATCAGCACCCGTGTATTTCACCTGCATTTGAGGTGCATTGAGTGGATGTTGGTCTTTGTTCTTTTTTTCTCCTGGCCCTGGGCCTCTAACACCTCCACTCTGGCTATTCTTTAAGCTTGCCAGTCAACGTTAATGCCACAGTGTGGGTCTGCGCTTCATTAAAAGTGAGACTTGGCTTAGAATATTTTGTTTTTGCAGCAGCTTGTACTCCAAATGTGTGTATTGATGCATTTTTGATGGTAAAATGATACATTGTCCAAATACACATTGCTGGGAGTGTTAACCCCCCAAACACCAGATTGGGCTACACATAGCTGTGTGTATGTATCCCCTCCCCCAAACAATGCTTGCCTGTACATTGCTGTGGGTATTTGGGCCTCCAACCCACAAATAATCTTTAACTTGCGGGTGGGAGTTTGCCCCCCACAGCTATTGATTATGCCATGCTGGGGGTATTTGACCCCCACAGCCCCCAGATTTGCCTCTACATTGCAGGAGGGTAACCCCCCCAAACACCATTTTGTCTCCAAATTGCTGGTGGGGTTAGCCCCCAAACCCCCATTTGGTCTCCACATTGCTGGAGGGGGGGGGGGGCTAGCCCCCCAAACACCATATTGTCTCCACATTGCTGGGGGGTTAGCTCCTCAAACCCCATTTTGTCTCCACATTGCTGGGGGGTTAGCCACCTAAACACCATATTGTCTCCACATTGCTGGGGGGTTTGCCCCCAAACCCCATTTTGTCTCCACATTGCTGGGGGGGTTAGCCCCCCAAACACCATATTGTCTCCACATTGCTGGGGGGGGGGGGGTTGCCCCTCAAACACCATATTATCTACACATTGCTGGGAGTGTTAGCCATCCACCACGCTATGGGGTAGACAATGCTGGTAGTGTTAGCCATCCACCCCCCCCTATGGGCATTAGATTGCTGGAAGTGTTAGCCATCCACCCCCCTATGGGGTAGACAATGCTGGGAGTGTTAGCCATCCGCCCCCCTATGGGCATTAGATTGCTGCTAGTGTTAGCCATCCACCCCCCCCCCCTATGGTGTAGACAATGCTGGGAGTGTTAGCCATCCACCCACCCTATGGGCATTAATTGCTGCTAGTGTTAGCCATCCACCCTCCAATAGGGTAGACAATGCTGGTGGTGTTAGCCATCCACCCCCCTATGGGGTAGACAATGCTGGTAGTGTTAGCCATCCACCCCCCTATGGGGTAGACTGTGCTGGTAGTGTTAGCCATCCATCCCCCCCCCCCCCATGGGCATTAGATTGCTGCTAGTGCTAGCCATCCAGCCCCCTATGGGCATTATATTGCTGCTAGTGTTAGCCATCCACCCCCTTAAGGGGTAGACAATGCTGGGAGTGTTAGCTATCCACCCCCCCAATGGGCATTAGATTGCTGCTAGTGTTAGCCATCCACCTTCCTATAGGGTAGACAATACTGGTGGTGTTAGCCATCCACCCCCCTATGGGGTAGACAATGCTGGTAGTGTTAGCCATCCACCCCCTATAGGGTAGACAATGCTGGTAGTGATAGCCACACCCCCCCCTATGGGCATTAGATTGCTGGTAGTGTTAGCCATCCACCCCCTTATGGGCATTAGATTGCTGGTAGTGTTAGACATCCACCCCCCCCCCCCATGGGCATTAGATTGCTGCTAGCGTTAGCCATCCACCCCCCTATGGGCATTAGATTGCTGCTAGCGTTAGCCATCCACCCCCCTATGGGGTAGACAGTGCTGGTAGTGTTAGCCATCCACCCCCCTATGGGCATTAGATTGCTGGTAGGGTTAGCCATCCACCCCCCTATGGGGTAGACAGTGCTGGGAGTGTTAGCCCTACACCCCCCCATGGGCATTAGATTGGTGGTAGTGTTAGACATCCACCCCCCTATGGGGTAGACAATGCTGGTAGTGTTAGCCATCCACCCCCCATGGGCATTAGATTGCTGCTAGTGTTAGCCATCCACCCCCCTATGGGCATTAGATTGCTGGTAGGGTTAGCCATCCACCCCCCTATGGGGTAGACAATGCTGGTAGTGTTAGCCATCCACCCCCCCATGGGCAATAGATTGCTGCTAGTGTTAGCCATCCACCCCCCTACGGGTATTAGATTCCTGGTAGTGTTAGCCATCCACCCCCTATGGGCATTAGATTGCTGCTAGTGTTAGCCATCCACCCCCCTATGGGGTAGACAATGCTGGGAGTGTTAGCCATCCACCCCCCTATGAGCATTAGATTGCTGCTAGTGTTAGCCACCCACCCCCCTATAGGGTAGACAATGCTGGTGGTGTTAGCCATCCACCCCCCTATGGGGTAGACAATGCTGGTAGTGTTAGCCATCCATCCCCCTATGGGGTAGACAATTCTGGTAGTGTTAGCCATCCACGCCCCCCCATGGGCATTAGATTGCTGCTAGTGTTAGCCATCAACCCCCCTATGGGCATTAGCTTGCTGCTAGTGTTAGCCATATGCTGGTAGTGTTAGCCATCCACCCCACCCATGGGCATTAGATTGCTGCTAGTGTTAGCCTGCCACCTCCCTATGGGCATAGATTGCTGCTAGTATTAGCCATATGCTGGTAGTGTTAGCCATCCACCCCCCTATGGGCATTAGATTGCTGCTAGTGTTAGCCATCCACCCCCCCTATGGGGTAGACAATGCTGGGAGTGTTAGCCATCCACCCCCCTATGTGCATTAGATTGCTGCTAGTGTTAGCCATTCACCCGCCTATAGAGTAGACAATGCTGGTGGTGTTAGCCATCCACCCCCTATGGGGTAGACAATGTTGGTAGTGTTAGCCATCAACCCCCCTATGGGCATTAGCTTGCTGCTAGTGTTAGCCATATGCTGGTAGTGTTAGCCATCCACCCCCCCTATGGCCATTAGATTGCTGCTAGTGTTAGCCATCCACCCCCCTATGGGGTAGACAATGCTGGGAGTGATAGCCATCCACCCCCCTATGGGCATTAGATTGCTGGTAGTGTTAGCCAACCACCCCGATATGGGGTAGACAATGCTGGTAGTGTTAGGCATCCATCCCCCCTATGGGCATTAGATTGCTGCTAGTGTTAGCCTACCCCCCCCCCTATGGGCATAGATTGCTGCTAGTATTAGCCATATGCTGGTAGTGTTAGCCATCCACCCTCCTATGGGCATTAGATTGCTGCTAGTGTTAGCCATCCACCCCCCCATGGGGTAAACAATGCTGGGATTGATAGCCATCCACCCCCCTATGGGCATTAGATTGCTGGTAGTGTTAGCCATCCACCCCACTAAGGGGTAGACAATGCTAGTAGTGTTAGGCATCCACCCCCCTATGGGCATTAGATTGCTGCTAGTGTTTGCCATCCACCCCCCCATGGACATTAGATTGCTGCAAATGTTAGCCATCCACCCCCCTATGGGCCTTAGATTGCTGCTAGTGTTAGCCATCCACCCCCCCTATGGGGTAGACAATGCTGGGAGTGTTAGCCATCCACCCCCCCTATGTGCATTAGAATGCTGCTAGTGTTAGCCATCCACCCCCTATAGGGTAGACAATGCTGGTGGTGTTAGCCATCCACCCCCTATGGGGTAGACAATGCTGGTAGTGTTAGCCATCCACCCCCCTACGGGGTAGACAATGCTGGTAGCGTTAGCCATCCACCCCCCTATGGGCATTAGATTGCTGCTAGTGTTAGCCATCCACCCCCCTATGGGGTAGACGATGCTGGGAGTGTTAGCCATGCACCCCCCTATGGGGTAGACATTGCTGCTAGTGTTAGCTATCCACCCCCCTATGGGGTAGACATTGCTGCTAGTGTTAGCCATCTAACCCCCTATGGGGTAGACAATGCTGGGAGTGTTAGCCATCCACCCCCCTATGTGCATTAGATTGCTGCTAGTGTTAGCCATCCACCCCCCCTATGGGGTAGACAATGCTGGGAGTGTTAGCCATCCACCCCCCCTATGTGCATTAGAATGCTGCTAGTGTTAGCCATCCACCCCCCTATAGGGTAGACAATGCTAGTAGTGTTAGCCATCCACCCCACTACGGGGTAGACAATGCTGGTAGCATTAGCCATCCACCCCCCTATGGGCATTAGATTGCTGCTAGTGTTAGCCATCCACCCCCCTATGGGGTAGACGATGCTGGGAGTGTTAGCCATCCACCCCCCTATGGGGTAGACATTGCTGCTAGTGTTAGCTATCCACCCCCCTATGGGGTAGACATTGCTGCTAGTGTTAGCCATCCAACCCCCTATGGGGTAGACAATGCTGGGAGTGTTAGCCATCCACCCCCCTATGGGGTAGACAATGCTGGTCGTGTTAGCCATCCACCCCCCCTATGGGCATTAGATTGCTGCTAGTGTTAGCCATTCACCCCCCCTATGGGGTAGACAATGCTGGGAGTGTTAGTCATCCACCCCCCTATAGGCATTAGATTGCTGGTAGTGTTAGCCATCCATCCCCCGTATGGGCATTAGATTGCTGGGAGTGTTAGCCATCCACCCCCCTACGAGGTAGACAATGCTGCAAGTATTCCTCCCACCACAATAGTGACTGTGGTTTCTCACAAGGTGTGTGTAATGTTGCCATTTTGCGGGGTAGTGGCTTTTTTGTGTGTGTAGTAGGTGTCTGACTTACCGTCTGAGACAACTGCGTCGGTTAGGGTGGTAGTATTGGCCGTAGGCGTACAGTATGGGTATGACGTGAGCGATAAGATACATGGCTGCATGTCTCGTTCGCAGGGATCGTGTTGTGGTGCGCTTCGGAGCTGAAATACTCCTCTTCCGGATGCTCTGACGTGTGGGTAGTGGCGACGGATTCAGCGCATGTGAAGTATGCATCGTACTTGGCCGGCAGTAATCGGGCTGGGAATATGCCTCCGTACGACTCCATTCAGCGTTTACGGAGGCTTCTCGTTGGGAAAATGGAGACGGATTCGAAGTGACTGAGTCGTTTGGTAAGTAAGGGATTTTGAGCATTGTACTTTGTCGTTTGAAAGACGCGGCTTCCAGTACGAGTCGGTCGGAGGCTACAGCTCTGGACGACTCTGGGTGGCCTTCCTTACGGGATCGGAATCGACCCCTATGTATGTATAGTGCTCCCTGATTGCTCATGCCCGCCTACTTCCGTTAACCCATTACTGAGACCTGATGGGCTGTTGGTTATAGGGTGACCCTTATTCCCACCTTTTAAGACCCTTTGTATTCCTCTACACGTTTTCCTGCATTCCTATTTTCTTTGTATTCATACACTGGCTGCTTGTTACTCCGCCTGTTCAAGGCACTGCCTCTACAGATCCACACAGACTTATTATTGCTTACCCTTAATTTCAACCATCTGTTTACACAGGAAGTACTAAGATCTGAGTAGCGATGATGACTGATTTTTTAAATGTTTATTTTCTTTAGATATGCCAATAAAAAGATTCAAACACAAAATTATCCTGAAATGTTGTCTCAAGCGACTGGAACAAAAAAAAAACACAACAAAAGACACAAACTGTACTAAAACTGTAAACAGATCCGTTTTTCTTTTACTATATATACTTGTACAAAATGTTTTTTCTCTCTCTGTTGGGATAGTGAGGTATCTTCTTCACAACACAGCTTCTTTTTTTTAACAAGGAAGTTTGGGTGGGAAAGGTTTTTTTTTGCTAAAGGTGTACGTTCAGGGATTAACGACTGCCAAGACATACACTTTAAAGCCAGTGTGCAGGACTATCCGGCAGCAAAAACGATGTTCAATAGTTTAAAAATTGGTAATGTAATATTATGATGTTCTGTGTAATTATCAGAGAAATTCCGCTCAACGCTGCTATGCTTATTTGGATGTTCTCCCTGAAACGCTTACTTTGTCAAATTAAAATGCAATAAAGATTATTTGAAAAAACAAAACAAATGTAAAGCAAACTAATGTCTCAATGTTTCTTTATTTCAGGGTTTAGAAGTTATTCTGTCCCACAATTTTCCTGTATTTTATTTCATCTTCTCTTCTCCTTAAGGTTTACCTGAGAGCCCACCAGGTGTCTCTTTGTACTTCAGGAAAACACAGATACCTCTAATATGGTATATAAAGTTCCTTTTGTAAAAGCTTTAGTATTCCCTCTTTCAAAATAATTTACCTTACTTTCATCTCTATTCATCATCATCATTTAAGCTTTATTTCGACTATTCCAGTCATAAAAGCTACAAAGACATGCACAATAAAACACAGTTAAAGATATAAAAGAAAAAATAATTCGAACAGGGCATCACACAATAGACATGCGAAAACCTCAAATCGCAGAATTGTTATTTTGGCGGCAAATTGCCTGCATGGCTAGAATGTGTTAAACTAATATGTAAAAATTACATGGGGTGCTCGGTTCAACTACACACAATGATTAAAATTGAAAACAAACCCATGTATCAGCCAGCAAATGGATACCGAATCTGTTCGGCAGCAGCCAATTAAGAGTTATACATCATAAGATCTTTCATACATTTAACAATAGAATTCATTAGTTAAAAGCTGATGTAAAATATAATAAGCTAATAAAAGATAATTTAAAACATCTAGCAAAGGATGTCACAAGTTTGACCTAAAGGTCCTCCCCTAGCATTCAGGTTGCGCAATCAATCTGCAATAAAGTGCTTGTGCAACATCTAGTGCAAGTGAGGGTAACCTGAGTTCAGTCACTGGGACCCGAAAAACAACTCGAGCTAGGGGTCAACCTGGCCATTACTGAGGTGCTCTCATGAGTGCCTTCCTTCTAATGCCCCACATGTGGCTTAAAAACGTAGCCATAGCGCAGGAAAAGAGGGGCCTGGTGTCCGACTTCAATATACGCAGTGCATCCCAGTGGTTCCGTGTGCCCAATTGTCGGCAAACCGGTTTGAGCCATTTGTCCCTGGGCTGCACATAGACAGGGCATACAAACAGCACGTGGGCTACGGACTCCACCGGGGCACTGCAACCAGGATAATTACATAGACTTGGAGGGTTAAGGTACCACTTAGCTGTAACCTCACCCACAGGGAGGGTACAAAACCTAAATTGAATATATGACATCCTGTCCTGGAGGAACTGGATTGTATCTAGGTAAGGTTCCAACAATCCAACCTGTTTATGGTGCAGAAATTCCTCGGTGAGTTTCCCCCGATTAGGCTTGATAGACTCGCGTTGCTCCACCCAGTTCCAGTAGTATTGCTTCAGAACCTCTTTTCGAAGCAGGGTGGGATCCGGCTTATCCCAAAGACCCTTGAGCCCAACGTCTGACACCAATTTCCTGACGTTTCTAACCCAACCTACCTTATTGCACGTGTCATGACGGATGACCTCTGCCAAGACCACTGTCTTTAAGTCTTCTATTCTTCCTTGGAAAAACCAAGAATTACTAACCCAAAACAAAGATCTGATTCTAATATCCCTGAGTCTTTGAGAAAAAAACACTTTTTAGATCAGACTTTAAAGAACATGTTACTTCCCTTTGGAAACTATGTTTCTGGTAGATATTCTATGTACCCGCAGATTTTTCACCCCTTCCAGGTACCAGACTGTTCTAAAAAACTTTTCTTTATAGCTCTGCCCACCAGAAGAGACATCCATGTGAACTCGCAGGAGCTATAAAGCGCCACTACCGTCGAGACGATGTCAGTTTCCTATTCATCTTTTTCGTGCTGCCAAAGCAGCAGTATGGGAATGACATCAGATTATGAAATGCAGTACAACAGCATAAGAACTGGGACCTTTTTATTGGGGTCCAAAACCATCCATCAGATGGGGAGGTGGGCGAGATGAAGAATTTGTATGTAGACCCGATTATGAGTTTGGCGCAACGGCGCCTGCTCTGCTGCGCCAAACGTGCGGAAGGACCGCCGACCGTATTACGAGTTGAAAATGTGCAACTCGTAATATGGTCGGCAGTCCTTTGGCATTTCCCATGGTGGTGCCTTGAAAACAGGCACTGCAATGGGAACGGCCAAAAAGTTCCATAACGGCATGGACGGTAACGTCCATGCCGTGCTGGAACTGGGGGGAATACAGACATGTTGTGCCCCCCTGAATGTATCCGCATGGCATGGGGGCCTTGTAGGGCCCCCTTTGTTCTTGCACCGCTAGCTTTTTCATGGCGGGGCTCCGCCATGAAAAGGCTAGGGGTGCAAAAACTCAAAATATGCTGAGAGGCACTGCGCCAGTCCCTGCTCAGCATATTGCATTGTGGCATTCCTGAGCCACCGCCAGAGAACGACTGTTCGCTGGAGCAGCAGGCGGTCCACCATTTTGCCGATTAGGACTTACAAAGTCGTATCGGCGGTGGACCCCCTGCGAGTCTGGCGGTCGTAAGACCGCCAGATTCGTAATCAAACCCAGAGTATCCACCAGAAGAACATAAGTAACTTTTTCTTCTGACAGATACTTCTACCCTTAGCTCCCTCACCTCTTGAATAGACTCCAAGCAATACCCACCTAGGGGAGGAGGGCATTGGTGAATGGCTATACTAGGAAGTCCTGCAGCACAGATTGAGCAAAATGTATATCCCACCTCACCTCTGAAACTGGAGAACAATGCTTGACAAATGTGTGAAGGGATGACTAAGTGGCCGTTCTGCAGATATCACCTACACGAACTTCCAGAGTCAGGGTAGATGTTGAGGATTTGTACCTCACGGAGTGCACCCTGACAGCCAACGGTGCTTTATTTTGGTCCATGGCATAGCAAATTTTATTGCACAAAATAATCCACCTAGATAAGGTATATTTCTGCACTGATTTTCCATTTCTGCTACCTATAGAGTCTACAAAGAGTAGATCACCCACACAAACTTTCTTCATGTGGTTGATATAAAAACTCACTGATCTTTTTGTATCCAGCCTATGCAGCCTCTCCTCCTCCTTGGAGATCGATTACAATGTCGTACGGAAAGGCTCCGAAACTGATTCGGGTCTGCCGAATCCGATTCGGAACCCGTCTTTCCGACCGATTCGGAAAGCTTTCCTAACGACCGATTACCATGTTCGGAAAACGTTCGGACTTTCCGAGGCGGTTCCAGATGGCCGAGTTGTTCGGAGCCGACTCGTACAGGTCTACGGACCGCGTTTCCAACCGAGCGATTACGATGTCAGATTTGGACAGCCTTTGCGAATCAGTTTGTCCGACACGGATCTCTGTCGGAATCTGACTTTGGGGGCCCAAAGCAGGCCCTCCTTCACCCTGAGCCTTCCGAATGGGTCCCGTGGGGGTACCCAAGGGACCCCCCTTGCAGACCATGCACAGTGTGGCAGGCACCAAGGAGTGCCCGCCACAGGGTGCACAATTTTCCCTACCCACCCCTTTCTTCAATGGGAGCTTGTGTATTCGGTCGGAACACAGGCTCCCATTTAAGTCAATGGGAGTCCGACCGAATGGTATCCGCAACCATCGTAATCGGTTGGTCGGACTCCCCGAATCTGATTCGGTCGGAAACCATTCTGAGACTGAGTCGGTCGGAATGCTTTCCGACCGACATCGTAATCGAGCCCTTAGTAGGATAATGCAGACAAAAAAAGTATAGTACAGTGATAGATTGACCCAGACGGAAAGGAGTTAACACCTTTGGAAGGAAAGCAGCTCTGGTTCTCAGGACCAACTTGACTGGATAAAGAGAGATAAAGATGGCTCACTAACACCTCTGGCTGAAATAATGGCTAATAGAAAAACAGTTATAATGGTTAAAAGCCTTAAAGAACAACTGTGAAGGGGCTCACAGCTAGCCTCAACAGTAAGAACCAGCTATGAATCTTAAATCTAACAAAAGGAGAAGCCTTTCAAGAATAGTAACACAAGGGTGGACTTGAAAAGGGATGGGTAGTCCAGGAGGCAAAGGAGAGTCAACAAGGAGGCTAGGTACCTCTTCACCATACTCATAGCCCATCTCTCCTGGGTCAAAGATAGAGCAAACCAGAGAATGTCAGACAACCTCACTTTCAAGGAGTCAATCTTGTGATCTGCACACCAAGCAGCAACTGGAGTAAACATCATCAGGCAGCTGGAAGGAAGTCAAGTGTCCTTGCCCAATCTCCAGACATGAAGTTGGAGGCCCTTGAGATTTGGGTGGAGGACTTTCACCTCCGACTGGGAGAGAAGATCCATCCTAAGAGGAAGACAGAGATGAGGACAGAGGGAAAGGTGCAGAAGGTCTGCATATAACACACTTTTTGGCAAGTCTGTAGCCACTAAGATGAATTGGGCCAGATCTTGGTAGATCGTTCTCAGAACCTGAGGAATCATAAGTATGTGACGAAACGTGTAGCAGAGTGGAAAGATCCACTTTAACTGAAACGCATAGGACACAGAACTTCGGGTAATGTCAATTGTAACAAGTGGCAAAGAAATTCATTTGTGGCAGGTCCTATTGATCAAAGATGCTCTTTGCAGCCTCCTGGTGGAGACGCTACTTATGGTCGGAAAGATGACACTGACTCAGGTTGTTTGCTCTGGAGTTCTGCAAGCCCACCAGATATGTTGCCACCAACCACATTCCGTGCTTGTGAGTCAAGGACCACAGCCTCAGAGCTTATTGACAGAGAGACTGGGACCCTCCTGTTTGTTGACATACCACATAGCCATTGTATTGTCTGTCAAGATCTGGAGTGACCGATCGCAAAGGAAAGGGAGGAGTACCTTCGGTTAGGTGATTCGCCCTCAATTTGAAGATATTGATGTGGCATCTCTGTTCTTCTGGAGACCCAGGGTCTCTGATCACCGGTTCTTCCAGATAAGCTCCCCACCCTAGAGTGGAGGCATTGTAACTACCGTGATCACAGCTGGAGGGGTTTGGAAGGGTATCCCTCTGGACAGGTTCTCCTCTACATCCCACAAGGTCAACTCCGTCAAAGTGTCCCAGGGGACAGTCGCGGCTCCTGGAGGGAGTGCTGCGGGGCGGGGGAGGGGCAGGGTGGGGGGTAGTAAACTCCGGCATACGGCCGGACAGAGTTAAGTACATAACTAAATAAATAAAAGGAATTACATTGTGCGCACCGCATCGCCAATGGCGATGCGGCGCACGCAATGTAATTCGTTTTATTTATTTATTTATGTACTTAACTCTGTCCGGCCGTATGCCGGAGTTTACTACCCCCCACCCTGCCCCTCCCCCGCCCCGCAGCACTCCCTCCAGGAGCCGCGACTGCCAGGGGATTACTATGGAATACGACAGATCTCCCCTTTGATGGAACCATGTCTTGTGGAGGCACCCCTGGACCTTCCTCATGTGTCTTCATGTGCATGTGTAACCAGGAAAATGCAAGAAGCTAGCAGACTGATCAGGGTTAGGACACACAGGACCGGAATACAAGCACCTTCTCCAGAGCGCAAAGCGCAGGAATGGTGCATGATGTCCCATATTCTCTGTGCAGGTGGAAAGGCTAGTCAATGTGTTATCCAGTGCTGTCCCTATGAATAGGAGGCACTAGGAGCGCTCCAGGCAAAATATGGGCACGTTTATGGAAAAACCTTGATTGTGCAGCAGAGATACTGCCAACTGCATATGCGGGTCCTGGCTTTTAGTAGCCATTTGTTGGGGTAGAACATGACTGGAATCCCTGACATTCTGAGGCGGGCCACCATTACTACCATCACCATCATGAAGACCCATGGTGCCAATGTGAGACAAGAGGGAAGTACTGTAATCTGAGTGCGTTGTGCCCACCACAAATCAGAAGTAATGCCTGTGGGATGGATTTCAGGATTGGTACATGAAAATGCACGTCCTGCAAGTCGAATGACACCATCTCCCAGTTCCAGTGGCAGAAGAACCTGAGCTAGATACAACATCCTGAGCTTCCATTTCCAAAGGAGGAAGTTTAAGATCCTGAGGTCCAGGTTCGATTAGAGACAACCAACCTTCTTTGGGACAAGGCATTACTAGGAATAACATCCTTGTCCAATTTTGTGCTCTGGAACAACTCCACTGCTCCTTTCTAAAGAAGGTTGTCAGTTCTTGCAGCAGTAGAAGGTGATCCTGTAAAGGACCTGAACGAGAAGGGGGAATACAGATAAAGGACTGATGGAAGGGTAGGACATACCCCTTTTCCACAATTTATAGTACCTTTTGGTCTGAAGTTATGGCCCTTTAGGCTCATTGAAAAATGGAGTCAGGACAACCCGGCTTCACACTGGACCCAAGTGACCCGACAAGGGCAAATTAGAGCTGCTTCTACCTGGTGGCAGGGGAGTAGAAGGAAATGGCTAGCTAAGAAGAGATCCAACCTCTACCCTTTCCCCGGCCCCTGTACTGCCACATGATGGGATTCTGTGCCTGCTATTATGCGATAGCCACCTGACACTGGAAAAACTGGAGACCTCTTCCAAAACCCCCAAATTTGCTAAATCCATGGATGTCTTTCCTTTGGGGCTCTATTCCCAAGGATCAGGCAGTCGCCAAACTGGTCTTAAAGTGTTCCAGGGCTGTGTTCACCTTGTTCTAAAACATTTTCAGCCATCAATGGCAGGTCCATTAGGATGAATAGACATTGTTAGAGAAACCTGATGTCAGAGCCATGCATGACTGCATTCTGCAAATGAAGTTCTCATACCTATGACAACAAAATCAGCACTGCTGAGGCCTGACTGGAGAACCAGCCCCACGGCAGTCTGACCTTCACAAATAACGTCCATAACGTGAGAATGAAGAATTTTTGGGCAATTTAGGTATTACGAGACAGGCCTTCTCCCATAAGGTGTTAATGTATCTGCTAGAAGACGTGGTGTTTAGCAACTTCAGGGCTAGGCTCCCCGAGGTTAACACCTTTTCAGAGCAGGCTTTCAACCGCTTGGATTCTCCATCGGTCAAAGTTAAAGGAAAGCAGCCAGTTGAGAATTTGAAAGATGAAGAAGCCTGTATGACCAGGCTTGCGGGGGAATGGTTTCCAGGAAGCAACTAGGGGCCACCTGGTGCTGATTGGTATCTTCTGGCAAAAGTCCTGTGAACGTCTAGAAACGACGATGGCTTTGCCCAAGCGGCTAGGAAAGGTTCTAGTAGGGATTTACTGAAAAGCAGCAAAGGTTTAGCTGAGTAGGTTCACTGACAGAATATCGACCCTGAAAATATCGCAATACAAAAATATTGAGACAAAAATATCATTGTCAAAAATATTGTCATCCTATATTTATAATGGTAAGTACAAAAATATTGAAAAATAATATCGATGTCATTAATATTGTTGTGTTAAATATTGTATTTTAAATATATATATAAAATAAAATAATAAATATATTAAATAATAACATTAACTTGAAAGAATAAAATCGATTTAATATATATTTTAACAAATATAAAAGATAAACTTAATTTAAAAAAGTTAAACACATATATATAAGTAATATATATATTTACATATATCTACCTAAAAACTATTTTTAAACAAATAATTTTAATTTATATTATAATTTTAAAGTGATTAAATAATATAATAATATAACGATTAAAAAATATATATATAATCAATAAAATCTTTTCAAAACAAACCGTTGTAATTAAATTGAAAAAGTAAACAAATTGAAAAAGTAAACAACTTACATTTCTTAAAATTTTGTTAAAAATATTTTACACATTATAAAATCAATATTTAAAAATATTATAATTTTAAATAAACAAAAACATAATAATATAACTTATAACAATATAAAATAAAATATAAAATATAATACATATACTATTACCACTACAATCTATATAAAACTACACAAACTATTATAATAAATATATAAAAAACGTACAACTCCAACTTCATGCAACGCAAAAATAATAAAACTTGGTAAAATTTACAAATCTCCCTCCAGTAAATGCAACAGTAGTGAAAATGTTTGATTGCTGAGGGCTAAAATTTACCATTCCCACTCCAGTCAGTACAACAGTAGGGAAAGTGTTGGATTGTGGAGCAGTAAAATGTACTATTCCCACTCCAATAAGTGCAACAGTAGGGAAAGTGTTGGATTGCAGAGGAGTAAAATGTACTATTCCCACACCAGGCAATACAACAGTAGGGAAAGTGTTGGATAGCGGAGGGGTAAAATTTACTATTCCAATTCCAATATGTGCAACAGTACCAAAAGTGTTGGATAGCGGAGGGGTAAAATTTACTACTCCCACTCCAATAAGTGCAACAGTAGGGAAAGTGTTGGATAGCGGAGAGGTAAAATTTACTATTCCTACTCCAATAACTGCAACAGTAGGGAAAGTGTTGGATAGCGGAGAGATAAAATGTATTATTCCCACTCCAGTCAGTACAACAGTAGGGAAAGTGTTTGATAGCAGAGGGGTAAAATTGACTATTCCCACTCCAGTCAGTACAACAGTAGGGAACGTGTTGGGTTGCAGAGAGGTAAAAATGACTATTCCCACTCCAATCAATGCAACAATAAAAACAAACAAAATATCTTGAACAAAATAAAATTACTTCAAAAACAGTAAATAAAAAATATCAATTTGTTGAAAAAAAATACAAATATATTTAGGGGCTTATTACGATGGCGGTCGGAAAGCCTCCGACCGTCGATTTCAATTCCGACTAGCTGATTATGAATCAGTCGGTTGGAATTGAAACCGGCCGTCCATTCCGGCACAATACACAAATATGTCTTTGCTTGGTGATGTTAATTATTTAAAACACAAGCAGTAATTTGTTATTCATGATGATTAGTATATGTGCTGCTGCCATAGGGCCACAAGGTTTTCCACCCTTTTCTTAGTCCTTTGGAAGGAAAGGAATTACATTATTACTGTACTGAACTAATCTGATATCAGAGACAGATGAGAGAGTTCTCGAAGAATATTTTTCAGTCTCTCTCTTTTGCCTTTTCAGATTTCCCTCCCTGACAATCCGTCCCTAAAACACCTGACCCACTACTGACCACATCAATAGTCTGATCCTATTGTAGGTGGAGTCGGTGGTGCCTACAGGTGGCCTTCTTACACACTTGTGCAACTCCTGAGGATGACGTTGAACCATGACAGTCTGTGACAGGGCATTAGGCTGCCTCAGCCCTTCGGTTAAACTGAGCTAGACACCTCCGTCCCAAAATGAGGAGATGGGTTTCAGTCGTTGGTGCAACAGAGTCTCTAATAAAGTTCAGGATTTGCTCTGTGAAAGAGAACTACACTCCTTTTCACTTCTGGCCTATTATTTTGTGACGTTGATATGTGCGCCCTAAGAGGCTAAGGGTATGCCCAGATGTGGGTCCCTTGATTGCTGAGCCACTGGATTTAAGCAAGTCTGGCTGATATGGGGTGATACGCCAAAACCGGTCCCAGGATGCTTGTTTCCGGTCCAGGAAGGACCTGGTTTGGCAGTTCAGACTGGACTTTCCCATGGGGAGCAGGGTCAAGACTGATTTGCATTTGGCTGGGTCCAAACTGGGGTGACCTGACGTGGCAAGCAAAATAACGGTATATTAAACCCAGATCGGTGACTGGGGGTGAGTGTTTGAAAGGTTTCAACACTCTGTCCATCATTTTATTTTGTGATGTTGCTATGTGCGCCCCAAGTGGCTAAGGGTATGCCCAGACGTGGGTCCCTTGAATGCTGTGCCACTGGATTCAAGCTAGGCTTGCTGATGAGGGGTGATACCCTGAAACTGGTCCCAGGAAGCTTGTTTCTGGTCCAGGGAGGACCCAGCTTGGCAGTTCGGGCTGGACGTTTCCCATAGGGAGCAGGGTCAAGACTGACTTGATTTTGGCTGGGACCAAACTGGGGTGACATGGTGAGCAAAATAACAAAGGATTAAACCCAGATCTGTGACTGGGGGTGAGTGTTTGAGAAGTTTTAACACTCCGTCCATCATTTTATTTTGTGATGTTGCTATGTGAGCCCTAAGTGGCAAAGGGTATGCCCAGACGTGAGTTCCTACCTGACTGAACTACTGGAGTCAAGCTAGCCTGGCTGATGAGAGGTGATACCCCGAAACTGGTCCCAGGATGCTTGTTTCCGGTCCAGGGAGGACCTGGCTTGGCAGTTCGGGCAGGATTTTTCCCATGGGGAGCAGGGTCAAGACTAATTTGCATATGGCTAGGTCCAAACTAGGGTGAAGTGGCGAGCAAAATAACGATGGGTTAAACCCAGATCTGTGACTGGGGTGAGTGTGAGTGTTTAAGGAGTTTTAACACTCCGTCCATCATTTTATTTTGTGATGTTGCTATTTGCGCCCTAAGTGGCTAAGGGTATGCCCAGACGTGGGTCACTTGCTTAGTGCATTACTGGATTCAAGCTAGCCTGGTTGATGAGAGGTGATACCCCGAAACCGGTCCCTGGATGCTTGTTTCTGGTCGAGGGAGGACCTGGCTTGGCAGTTCAGGCTGGACTGTTCCCATGAGGCACAGGGTCAAGACTGATTTGCATATGGCTGGGTCCAAACTGGGGTGACGTGGCAAGCAAAATAACGAAGGATTAAACAAGATCTGTGACTGGGGGTGAGTGTTGGAAAACTTTCAACACTCCGTCCATCATTTTATTTTGTGATGCTGCTTTTTTGGATGGTAACAACCAGATCTGGTTGGACCAAGATGTCTGGCACTGGGGAAAATTTTCTTAAGATGAGTCACTTTTATTTCGCCATGGGGTTAGTACCATCATATGTATATGGCTAGTGAGGGTGACTTCATGTCAAAAGGTGCATAAAATGGACACCTCTCTACCTCACCTACAAGATGATTACTCATATCTGTGCCTTGTGGCCTACTTTCAGTATCACCATTGCCACTCTTTGCCATGGTGATTAAATCAAACATGTTTTTAGAGATTGATAAACCTTTGCTCTGAATGCAAGCCAGGCACTTCTTGAGGTCCCTATAACACAGAAAATCACATCAGTCAAGATATACAAACTAACGAAGTCAGCAGCTGTAAATGGATGATGGCATGACATACAGGTAGAGAATTGCAGCACAAGCTACCCAAGAAGGACAATGTGGAGGAAGAGAAAAAAAACTAGATTTTGATCTGCACCATTCAGCAGAAAGAAAATTAACTGGTGAGGGCAAGCATGTGTGCAAATGAGTGGGCATTACAGGTATGACAACTGATGCTGTTGATAACCTGAAAAGTGTCTGCTGGTGATCAACGCAGCCTAGAAAAGAGTAAAAAGTGTTCTTCTGAGCTAGGTGTCCCCAACCAGTCATTCGTGAGCTACCAGCCGATCCCAGACACCTTCAGAGTAGCACGCAGCCTTGAATTAATTTTTAAATAAGCATGGAGTCACAATTTCCTTTTAAAGTTAAGGGAAGGCTGTGTTTATTTTACATTATCATCATCAAGCTGCAGATAGCAGGGCCTGATAATGAGCAGTGCTCAGTCAGATTTATGACCCAGGCTCGGGCTGGGGAACCAGCTGAAGAACTGAAGCATTGAGATATTTAACTCTTAAATAAATGTCCTTGGCTACTCAATATTGGAGGGTAAAAACAAAATAATGTTTCTGAATGCTTTTAAATGGGAAAAAATTAAAATGTAACGTTACCTAAGTGATTACTTTAACTCTTCATGGGAGCGCCACCAGCACGAAAGTTGGCTGCACTGTTGTGAGGCTCCTGCGGCCTGGGGAAGCTTCTCACATTATCCTGCCCCACCCAGCCCCATTACACATTAATCGGCTACTGATCAGCGGGGCGGGCCCAACATGTGGAGAGCTGTTTTCATCTCTTTATGGCTGTGAGTGATACTGTGCTGGCCTGACAGCCTTATAAATTCGTAGAGGACCGCGAGACAAAGATAGCGGCCTACTGAATGCCCGGTGCGGCGGTGTGGAGGAGAACACTGCTAGTTGTGGGCTTCCTCCCTGTGCTATTACCTGCTGCAGATGCCCTTGCTCCATGCCCGGCCTCTCTTTCGGCCGCGGTTGCAGGTGGCCGCATGGCGCGACTCGTAGAAAGCCCTGGCCGCTGCCGGGGGATGGTAGCGGCCTGGTGCACCAGACTTGAATGAATGAAGGAATTTATATAGCGCACAGCTACTTAAAGAGAGTGTCCCGGCCCTTCCATGGTAGCATGAAGAGAGGGCCGGCGCGTTGCCACTGGATTCGAGGTTGGCATGAGCTGCTGGGCGCTGCTGCTGTCCGAGGAGGGACGGAGGGAACCTGACTGCTCGCAACTGCAAGAGAGACTTCAGGGCTGCTGCTGTAAGCTCGCGTGCCGTATGGCGGAGGGAGCAGCTGCCTCATAGGCGCCTCCAGAGGAGAGGCCCAGAGGTATGTGAGGAGGGTAAGGAGTTCTGTGTGGGAGGATCCGCATCCCGGGGCCTCTCAGTACATCGCGATCAGCGTCACCAGGCACAAAAACACAGTAACACATACAAGGAGACGGCATTGACCGATTTGCTGTGGATATAGAGCCCTTCGCCTACCTGCAAGCAGGGTTGGGCCCCCCTCGGAACATTTGTTGACAAGAGCCGGTGGATTGCACGGTTTGCCCCAGCCATATATCGTGACACTGCTCATTCGCTGCTTGAGAGGGGAGGCCTGGGGCAGATTCTGCCATGCCAGCCACATGGGGTCCCCGGGTGCCATGGCCCTGCACCCCCCCAGGCTGTATAGAGTGTGGAACTTTTTGGGACTTCATTTGATGATACGTGCCATTGGCGTATGGACTCACCTGGTTGCAACCACCTGGGCCTGGATCTGGTTGTGTCTCTCTGGTGTGACTCCTGTCATTCGGATACCACTCATTTACTGTGACACCACGCCTGTGCCGATGAGGCTGATGTGACATACAAGCACTGCGCCTCTTGCTGTGCCCACTGCTCGGGTGGCAGACAACACACTGACTACTCCGCCACACTTTAACGCATCAGCAATCCTGTCCCTCTTGGTGACAATATGGGAAAGGCGGACAGGTGACAAACCAAATTGCCAATTGAGGACCGCCAGTCTACTCGCACCCCCATTGGCGGTGCAGACCAAACTGATGCAGACGAACCGCGCACTGAAGATGCTACTGATGCAGTGGACATGAAGACGCTGCTTGTCGCAATGCAACACAGCCTCACATCCATCGAATCTAAAATGGACATTATGGGCCTGATTCACAGAACTAACTTACGTCAAAAACGTAAACGTAAAGTTAGTACTTTTTAGGTATTCACAGAATACACTTACTCATTTTGGTATTCACAGAATGAACTTACTCATTTCGGTATTCACAGAAGTTAGTAGTCCTAACTTTAGGACTCCTAACTTCTGTGAATACCGAAATGAGTAAGTTCATTCTGTGAATACCAAAATGAGTAAGTGTATTCTGTGAATACCTAAAAAGTACTAACTTTACGTTTACGTTTTTGACGTAAGTTAGTTCTGTGAATCAGGCCCTATGTGCACCAGAATGGACTCCATTACACACAAGCTGGAAAAGCAAGACAGACGTGTTAAATGAAGCGGAGCAACATATCTCCGTTGTTGAGGACACCGTTGGTAATAGAAGTGAACAACTGCTGAACATAGAAAAAGTTCTTAAGATGATATCAGCGAAGAATAAAGACCTAGAAGCACGGTCCCAAAGAAATAATCTGCGTATTCTGTTGATACCGAAGTCCATGAATACTGGCAAAATGGAGCAATGTGTAGAGTGCCTGCTTGTTACAATCTTTGGCACAGAGGCCTTGTCACAAATGCTGATTGTGGAGCGTGCCATCGAGCGTTGATGACCAGCCCTCCGATGGGGGCTCCGGAGCGACCAATATCGTGACCGTGACACTGCCCGACGCCTGGCTGGAGAGAAACAAAATTTACAGTTTGAGGGCAAAGATGTGGCAATCTACCCAGACTTCACTGCCACTGTCCAAGAAGCACGCAGGAAATTCACACCCTTTAGGCAGAAATTCAGAACGGCAGGGGTGCCCTATGCGATGTTCTATCCTGCCAGACTGTGAATTACCTACAAAGGGAAAGACCATGTTTTCGCCTCCCCCCAGCAGGCTGGAGACTTTTTGCATCACTACCCCCTCCACAAATCCCCAGCAGGGCACTCGTCAACGGAGGCCAGAGCACCATCACCAGTGTCGGAGATACGTTGACTTGATAGCTTGTTGATATAATTCCGTGGTTGATCCATTGTACGGTCTGTTGCCTTAACCTCGCATGCCTTCCACTTTTATTCTCGAGACTATCTCCTGTCTCTGACTTCGTGACACCCCTTTTGATCTCAACTGCTGATAAACCTCATAATGTCGGCGTACTCTGTTTCTTTCATTGATCCTCGCTCTCTCTTGATGGGGCACATATGGTTCTCAACTCTCTACCCCTGGGCGCCCTCGACTCTTCAAGGATGACTTCGTTTGGCTCCCTGGATGTCTCCCTACAAGATATCCCAAACTTTCTTACATTGGTTTTATTTCTTGACACAATGTTTTTGCATCTCTTGACTCTCTTCGCTCATGTCACTCTCTGTCCTCCTCCTTTTTCTACTCTCACACTCTAGCCCTCTCTTCCCTTTCCCCCTTTCCCCCTCATAGCTCTTCTGCTTCCCCTCTTTTCTTTGCCCCTCTCTAAGCTCTCCACACTCTTCTCTCTTGCTTTCTAAATAGGTACTCTCCTGCCTCAACTGCCAATATGATTGACACACTGTTCAAGGGTTTGTTTTTCTGGGAAGGAAACATATACCTTGCGGGTTTGGGCGCCGGAGTGGGAGGGTAAGGAGAAGTTTGAACTGTTTTTTTGTCCACATACTCATGCTGCCATTGCCATATTCCCTGTGCCATGTGCAATTGAATTTCTGCTACAGCTTCGTCTCAGCATACCACTATACCCATACAAAGATGACCGCCCACGCCACAGCTAGTATCACCTTGACACCCACGAAAATTACCTGTCTAACTTGGAACGTCAGGGGCCTGGGCGATCCACGGAAATGCAGGCACATACCTGCTTATCTAGAGAGATATCATGTTCATATTGCCCTACTACAACAGTTTCATTTAAAAGACTCGACTCAAACCACATTTGCAACTAAATGGGCTGCTTACAGGCAATGTGTTACCTTCTCCTCTTACGCACGAGGCACTATTATTCTCGTCCGTGAAGGAGTGCCTCAACAGTGATTACCATAGTTAATTGCTATGGTCCCGATATTGACGACCCGCCCACTTTTGATAGACTTTGGGGGAGGATTACGGTTATTAGTTCCCCGCATGTACTATGGAGAGGGGATTTTAACATCACCCAGGATAAAAACATCATACACCCGACTACATAGCACAGTACCACAACTAGATATGTCAAAGATATTATGGAAGAACACTAACTTCTAGATGTATGGAGGGCACTCAACCCCTCGTTTAAGGAGGGCACTTTCTACTCTAGTGTACAAACTCCAACCATTCCCCGGTCCTACTGGAGCTGTGCTCCCAGTTGCTGCCCTCTCAAGCACACTGTGGAGATTGAATCCCACACTTTTATTGGATACTCCATCCGTGAGGAACTAAGGCAGGAGATTGTCAGTTTATTTGACCGAAACAACGACTCTGTCCCCGAGGTGGGAACGATTTCGGAGGCCTTCAAGGTCACTGCACGTGGTATTTGCTTAGCCAAGGGCGGTAGGATACCGTGGTCCATACAAAATCACTTTGGTAAACTTGAGTCAGAGTAGAAAAATGTAGACGCTCGGACAATCCAGAACTCTCTAAGCAGATATCAAATATGAGGAAACAGCGGAAAGGTAATGTCTCTATCAGAGAAAGTACACTCGGGTGTATGGCGAAGACGAATGCCCGGGTCACACTCTAGCAACTATGACTCGTAGGCCTCGCTTTACTAACAATATTCTTGAGATACGAACAGTGGATGACATACTGGTCAGGGACACGCCGGATATATTAAACGCCTTTACCTCATTCTATAGTACCCTTTACAATTCTTGCACACCACTCGCAAATATTGATGCGTAGCTTGACGATGTTGCATTGGATGGCTAAATGATACACAAAGACAATTTTTAGCTGCACACTTTGAAGATGATGAAATCAAGGAAGCCATAATGCAACTGCAGTCTTGTAGGGCCCCCGGACCAGACGGGCTACCAGCCGAATTTTATAAAACGCATATGGGAACACTGTTCGCCCCCATCCTGAAATCAGTATACCTGGAGGCTAAAGAAACGGGCCTCCTTACGCCTTCCATGCACGAGACTATGATAATCTCCTTGCTAAAGCCCGGAAAACCCCCAGACCATTGTGAATCTTACCGGCCCCTGACACTCATAAACTATGACGTTAAGATTCTAGCAAAAATATTAGCTAACCGCCTCTCCCTACTTATGACGTTTCTGGTATGCCCAGATCAATCTGGCTTTGTCCCACAATCAACGTCACACAATCTAAGGACAATTTTTGCGCTTCTGCAAGATATCAACACGGATCTCGCAGTAGCAGTCTTTTTAGACGCCACCACAGCTTTTAAGTCTCTAGAATGGGATTATTTGATTGTGGTGCTCCGCAGGATGAGATTCCCCTCTTTGTTTCTCTTTTGCCCTTCTTTAGTCACGACCTATGGCAAGGGTTAGAATTAACAGCGTGGACTTCAGGCTGTTTGAAATTTCTAGGGGCACCCGGCAGGGGTACCCACTATCGGCGTTGCTTTTTGCCTTGGCCGTGAGCCAATGGTCGCAAAACTTCATTAGCATCCCCGGGAACACGCACTTCGGTATCCTTCTCGACATCTGTTAGTGTCCTTGTATGCAGATGATATAACACTTTACTATGGAAATTATCTGTCCCTGGGTGCCCAAAAAAAGACATTACATAAACTACTGACGGTGCAGAATGCAGCTGCCCGAGTTCTGCACAATGATTCTAGACATCATTCTACCCGTCAAAGCCTCAAGGCTCTTCATTGGCTTCCAGTGGCAGAGCGAATCAAATTTAAATCTCTCTGTATCGCCCAAAGGGCCCTCTGGGAAAAGGGCCCACTGATCTCTCAATCTTTTATCTCCCTATATCTTCTGGGACATACTCTGCTGTCCTCTAATGCCTTTTTGGACAAGATCCCTCGGATTAAAAGATCTAGATGGGGAGGTCGATCCTTTCGCTACAATGTAGCTAAACTGTGGAACACCATTACCATCTCCCTGAGATTTGTTCAAACCAACCACTAAAAAACCACAACGGCGGACCATAGGTGCTGCACCTCACTCTCTGTTTCTTCTTGGTCAACTTGTCCGTGCACAACAATTCCTGTACCTGCCGTTGTTTGGTACAACTGCTCCGCAGAGTAGAAAATTGTACTTGATATGGAATTGTGCACCAGTAATCTTCTTATCCAAAATGACAAAGCAAGCAATCATAATGATAGCTGTTCCTTTTTATTTTTTTTCTGATCTTTTATTCCCATAAAAAACATCCTGCCAACGCGTTTCGTTCAAATAAATTACCTGAACTTCATCAGGGCTTCCAAATATAAATCAATTGTTGGAATATTCCCACTACTTCGTACAAGTGAATGGTGTGAAAATTGGATTCCTTCTCTGTGTATTAGAGGATAGATCATCAATAAATCCTTGCTTTATAATTAATCCATACTATTGGCCACGGGTTAGATATCCCCGTCAATAATACCGTCCATGTACACAGCCTCAGGTCTGCCGGTCTGCTCCTGGTATTGTATTGTGCTTTTTGTACTGTGCCTGCTTGTATTGTGACTTTTTTCTCTTTATTGTGCCTTTTGCACTGTGCCTGCTTGTATTGTGACTTTTTTTCTCTTTATTGTGCCTGCTTGTATTGTGCCTTTGTACTGTGCCCACTTCGCCGCCCGTTTTCCCCACCGCTGCTGCCCCGGCGCCCCCTCCCCCCCTGCCGTTTCCCGCTCCTCCCTCCCCTATTTAATGGCGGCTGATGCGAGGGAGCGCGAGCAAGACCCCTGACCTCCTGGGTCAGAGACCTGCTCTCTCCCCTGCAGCTCCGCTGTGATACCGCCGCTGCTGTTGTGCCGCTGCCCCTGTGTAGGCAGGGTTCAAGGCCGCTCTCCGCCGGTCTGCTCCTGGTATTGTATTGTGCCTTTTGTACTGTGCTTGCTTGTATTGTGACTTTTTTCTATTTATTGTGCCTTTTGTACTGTTCCTGCTTGTATTGTGACTTTTTTCTCTTTATTGTGCCTTTTGTACTGTGCCTGCTTGTATTGTGCCTTTGTACTGTGCCCACTTCGCCGCCCGTTTTCTCCACCGCTGCTGCCCCCGCGGCCCCTCCCCCTGCCGTTTCCCGCCTCCCAGCTGTGCTTCCCTCCCCCTCCCCTATTTAATGGCAGCTGCGCAGACCCACCGCCCCCAAACCTGCACCCCGCCCACCGCGAAGGAACTGGAGCAAAGTCACCGAGGAGCACCTCAACTCCGCCCTCACCCGCGATGCCCCCCCCACCTCGACCAACGCCAACCTCGCTGCCAAAGAACTACACAGATGGATCTCCAACTGCACAGGCGAACTCGCCCCCCTCCGCAACCCCAACAGTCTATGCCCCAGGAAGGCCACCTGGTTCACCGTCGATCTCCAGGAATCCAGGCGCACCTGCAAACGTCTAGAGAAGATATGGCGAAACAGCAAAATGCCGGAAGACCTCAGCACATACAAGAACGCCATGACAGAATACCACCACTGTATCATATCCACCAGACAAACCTTCATCCAGAACAAGATCACTGCCAACGCCGGCAACTCGAAAGAGTTTTTCAGCATCATCCAAGAATACACCAAACCCCCAAGCGAGGCCACGGACATCACCCCTTCCCAGAACCTCTGCAACAACCTCAGCTCCTACTTCCATCTGAAAATCAAGTCCCTCTGACAATTTCAACGAACGAACCCTGGACTCCGAAACCACGCCCCCTCCAACAACGCCAACCAACCCACCATCTCCACCTGGACCCAAACCACCACCGAAGACACCAAATCAACCATGAAAGGCATCCACTCAGGAGCACCCACGGACTCCTGCCCTCCACACATCTTCCACAGAGCTGGCGCCGCCATCGCACCGGAGCTACAACGCACCATCAACACCACCTTCGAAACCGGCACCTTCTCCGATGACTGGAAACGCGCAGAAGTCAAGCCCCTGCTCAAGAAGCCCACAGCAGACCCTTCGGACCTCAAGAACTACTGACCCCTCTCCCTCCTTTCCTTCACGGCCAAAGTCACCGAGAAGACCGTCAACGCCCAACTCATGAAATTCATTGAAGAGAACTCCATCTTCAACCCCTCCCAATCCGGATTCCGCAGCAACCATAGCACCGAGACCGCCCTACTCGCCGCCACAGATGACATCCGCACCCTCCTCGACCAAGGCCACACCGCGGCCCTGATCCTACTCGACCTCTCCGCAGCCTTCGACACCGTCTCCCACCACACACTCGCCGCCAGACTCCAAGACGCAGGCATACGAGGAACCGCCCTCGAATGGCTCCGCTCCTTCCTCACCGGCAGGACCCAAATAATCAGACTGCCACCCTTCCTCTCAGAACCCACAGAAATCAATTGCGGAGTGCCCCAAGGATCGTCACTCAGCCCAACGCTCTTCAACAACTACATGGCCCCCCTCGCCGCCATCGTCAGACAGCATGGACTCAACATAGTCCCCTACGCTGACGACACTCAGCTCATCCTCTCCCTCATCAAAGACCCCGTCACCACCAGACTCAGCTTTCAGGAAGGTATGAAGGACGTTGCATCCTGGATGTGCAGCAGCTGCCTGAAGCTCAACTTGAAGGACGTCCTCGTCCTTGGACTCTCCCCACCGCCTGGGACGGCAACTGGTGGCCCACCGCCCCCGGCAGCCCACCCACCCCCTCCGACCAAGCCCGGAACCTCGGCATCGTACTTGATTCCTCCCTTTCCATGACACGCCAGGTCAACGCCGTCGCCTCCACCTGCTTCAACACCCTCCGCATCCTTCGCAAGTCCTTCAAATGGATCCCCCCGAATCAAGAAAAACCGTCACCCACGCACTCATAACCAGCAGACTAGACTACAGAAACGCCCTCTACGCCGGAATCAACAAGTCTCTACTCCGCAAACTGCAGACCATACAGAACACCACAGCCAGACCCGTCCTCGGCATCCCTCGGGAAGAACACATCACCCAACCCCTGCGAGACCTCCACTGGCTCCCCGTTGAGAAGAGAATAACCTTCAAAATACTTACCCACGCCTACAAATGCCTCCACAACACCGGACCCCAATACCTCAACGAGAGAATCTCCTTCACATACCTAAGAGAAACCTCCGAACCGCCGACCTCGCCCTCGCTGAAACCCCGTGCATCTGCATAGCCAGAACGGGCGGAAGGGCCTTCTCCTACATCGCGGCCAAGACCTGGAACGAGCTCCCGGTCAACATCAGACGTGCCCCCTCTCTGAACATCTTCAGGAAGACACTCAAGACCTGGCTCTTCGACTGACCGGAGCTGCTTACCACCCCTCCCTCCCCCCCAGCGCCTAGAGACCCTCACGGGTGAGTAGCGTGCTTACAATTCCCTGATTGATTGACTAGAATAGAATACTTAAGGGATCTGCAAAATAGCCTTAATGACACACTGCAAGAATTTGTCCGGTTTGAGATCCAAACAAATTGATGTAAATCCCAACTGTTTCCCCTTACACCAGCCACAGGAAAATTTACAAAAGATTTTCTCTACAATGGTGTGATTCAGAACTGCTATATTTAGGTGTCCAGAGATAGGGATATTACACTGCGGGAAAACTACAGGACTGCCCTGACCAAAATTACAGACAGCATACCGTACTGGATTTCACTGCCTTTATCACAGGCGGAGCGCACCTTGCTCATGAAAATGATTATCCTGGCCAAATTTCAATATTTATTTCTAAATATCCCCTATTACACCGGCCGCTACTTTTTTTTTTCAAGCACTTAAAATATAGTTGATCCGTTTGGCATGGGCGGGTAAGCAGCCTCGTCTACACTGGGATGCCCTTACTAAGCCATTCTCAAAAAGAAGCCCCCGATCTGGAGCTTTATTATTTATGCGCACAGGAGCAAAACGCCTTCCATTGGTGCAAATCCACTCCATACTTACCGCATCTAGCAGTTGAACAAGGTTACATGGCCCCTGTGCCCTCTTCTTCGTACTAGAGGTCTATGATGTCCCAGTCCCACACTGCGGAAGCCACAGTTGCGTGCACATCCTTGGCATGGGGCAAACTTGCCAAAAAGTTAGAGAAAACACTACTTTACACTCCACTTGTGCCACTGCCATATCACCCATTATTCCCAGTCACACATGAAGCAACGTGCAGACAGATTTTACAGAAATATAAGATCAGCAACTGGGGTGACCTCTATCAAGCAGGAACCTTTGTTATCCGGGACTCTTTTGTTTGAAGGAAAGGACTCTGCTCCCTTAGATACATTTCTATACATACGTCACAGACATAATATAAAGGCTGCAAAGTCGAACTTCCTACTAGAACCCCTCTCCATAGACACATTACATATTTTACTCAAAGCGGTAAGTCCGAGGCACCTAGTATCTATACTATACCACGCTGAACAGCAAGAGTCTCTCGCTATGAGGGAACGAGCACACTCCCACTGTTAACAGGAGTTAGGAAGCCCCTTTGCGGATAAGCAATGGCACTATTGTTGCACACACAAATTGCTCCTAGTAGCAGATTACGCATAATCCATTACAAATTTTTACAAAGATTGTACTATGCACCTGTCAAATTACACAGTTTTCACCTTCGTGTGGATGATTGCTGTGCGCGGTGTCAGGAGCTGACTTCCTTCATCTGGCATGGACCTGTGCCCCGGTACAAGCATACTTGAAAGAGATAGAAATGGCACCCACTATTATGATAGGACAACACATTGCCCTGACCCCGCTCATTGCTCTACTGGGACAAGCTGCAGGGATAGAACAAGGTATGCGAAAATATTAGCTAAAAGACGCGTTTGCATGTCGATGGGGAAGAGGCAGAGCACCTACATTCAAAGACTGGTTAAATGATTTGATCTATTGTCAGGACCAAATGACCACATACGCAGAGCTACTGCCCTGGAGATCTTGCCCCAGGGGCATATGGGACCCATTGCAGGCCTATCTCCTAATTCAAATGGGAGACACTATGGATGTGGGTGAGGTCACACAGTCACAGTGTGCTATACCACCCAATTAGGAGGCTCCAATAATGTGAGCCGCAGGGGGCTGTCGACTACGTTCATCTCTGTTCTGTTATGAATATAAAGTGATAAGAGACGGAGCAGGCTTAAATATACACATTCCTCTGATTTTACGGTTCGATTGTATATGATCTTAATTTTTCACTGTCTGAAGATGTGTAATAATTACTGGCATAATGCAAAGGCATTGCTTACTCATATGATTGTGCACATGTTGATTGTGTTTGACTTTAACTTGATACATGTATGGCATACTGTCTGAAAAACTTCAATAAAGAATTTTTTTTTAAAGTTGACTCTTCAGATTAATTTTCTCCCATTTCATAGGGTCACATTAACAAACAGCAGGCCTCTTGCTCCTAATGGTCAGTACTCACTGTTACCATATGCAGAAATGAAAAATACAGTACTTTTTTAAATGGGAGACATTTAAAGTGCAGAAAAATGTTCCATATTTGGAACATTTTTGCAGAACATTTTTCTGCACTTTAAAAAAAATTGTCAAATCTGAGTTACAAAAGAAACCATGCATATGCCTTTTGATGGCTCAGATCTTTTTGTAAGAAAATAATGGAGGATTTGCAAGCTATATACAAAAACGCCCAGCAAACAATGATGTACCCCTGTTTGCTCAGATTTGTCACTCACCAACCTTTTCTGTAGTGAGAACTACTTCTGATCAGTGAAAATCACCGTTAGCTACTCACAGCTAAACAAATCACGTATTGTTACCAGACACCCCCACGCCCAGCTTCATTGACTTTAAGGCTAATGTTCACAGAGCCAATTACTATGGTTTGAAAAAAAATACTATGACTGGGTCTTCTTACAAGCTGTCTGTTTGCTTCCATTGATTGTCCACTTTTTGTTAAACACATCTCATTCAAAGTCTGCCAAAGGACATAAACCCTATGCAGGATGACATCAGGCCTAGCACAGATTTGTATTGTCAGATGGTGTTTGACTGCTTGGCAGAGAAGGTCTATGCCGTGGCTTGGAGCTTCATCTTTCTGTCTGCCAAAGGAAATGCTTTCCCCAGTTGCGTGTACAATACTGCTCCCCAGAATTGAAGTTAGGTTTTGTCACAGGTTCAATAGAGGACTGCTAAAGATGACTATGGCAGCATTTGCCTCTTCTCTTGATGGAGTCAAAGTACGGGCATACTTGGTGACTGTCATCTCAGGAAGGCAGATACTGGTGCTAAGCTCTTGGTGACGATACAGGCTGCTGATTTGAGTCAGAATGGAAGCGCCTTGAATTAATAGCACTGCCACACCAATGAAAAGGTATTTCATGTGTTTCTGGTGGAAACAGACATCCTGAAGACCCAGGGAGCTCTAGGCATCACCTTCCTGGAGCATCAGGAGGACTTCTTGGAGTGTTATCTTGAGAAAAGACACAGTTTTTTCAAGACTTTGTTCAGGTTCCTGAGGTGTAGAATAGACCCCCATTGCCCTGTTTTCTTAATAAAAAACAATCTGGATAAAATCCCTGGTTTCTCTGGGATCTCAAAACTGTCTCTATCGCTTCCTTGGGGATTAGGAGTAAGGTTTCCTGCTGTAGGTCCCACAAGTGAACATCTTGCTCCCTCCTTGGTCGGCAGATAGGTGGTGTCTGTACAAATGCCAGTGTATGTCCTTAGTGTACAATATGCCACACCCATTCATCTGATGTTATAGACTTCCATGCACAAACAAAATGGGAATTTTCTCTCCGACCTGCTGAGATGGTAGTGAGATCAGAACCTCACTTTTGGTTGGGTTTTTGAGTGGTGCTCATCTTCCTGAAGATCAGCCATATCCTTGTGTTTGGTCCGTGTTGGATGTAGATCCCTATTCGTATCTTGACTGTTGTGGGGGATAATATGGCCGGCCTTGGCGTCCATATTGACTGAAACCTCCCCTGTATGCCTGGAATCTTCACTGGCCATCACAAGTGGCTTGGTCGGGACATCGATACAGTAGAACTCCAAGACATTTTGCCATGTCTGTGAATGTTTTAATGTTTTGTATGGAATTGCTGACGTGTTTCTCAAAGAGGGTGTACACATCAAATTGCATTTGCCTGGAAACACGCTGAAGTCAGATCACTACTCAAAAAACCCTCCGCCGACCCCAGCTAACTCAAAAACTACCGACAATCTCCCTGCTCCCATTCCCAGTGAAGGTACAGGAAAAGATCATCAACAATCAGCTCATGACACACCGGGAGCAGAACCAGCTATTCAACGCCTCCACAGCAGTCACAGCATCGAAATCGCACTGATCGCAGTCACCGACGACATTTGAACCCTTCTCGGCCGAGGAGAAACAGCAGCTTTGATCCTCCTCGACCTCTTTGCAGTCTTCGACACTGTATCCCACCACACACTGATCGAAAGACTCCACCACATCGGCATGATGCACGACACGTAAGCATGTACGTGCATGGTATGAAAGACCTTCATTTCGTTGATCATAACTAAGAGACTTTTTTGTCTTTCTACCTTCCTTCCCCCCCTTGTTTCCCCTTCCTCTGCCAATGCTTGTTTATTTCCTTTCCCTACAGGCATTTTTAGTCTCAGGCATAAAATTAAGTCCTGATGATGATCCCCATATCTTTAAGTGGGATCGAAATGCTGTCGACATACAGTACCATAACTATCACAAATGTCTTGGTTTTACAAATTGATAGTATTGGTACTCTTATCAATTGTGACAAAAATTGTTCAATATATTTACAGTCACTACAAAAATGTCTGAACTGTAAAATAACCTTTAAGGTTTTTCTTTTTGTTCCCCACTCACTTCTTTATTTTCCTTTTTGTGTTATGTGATTGAATAAATATTTGCATTTTTTCAATTTGAAATTGTGGTGGCATAGAACTTGTTTATCTTCTATGTCTAATATTTAGTTTTGGAAACCTACGAAGGGACCACTTGTTCCTTTACAAACACTTTACCCATGGTCCTTAACATAACTCTGGGTTCCCTTCTTTATGAAAACAGTTTGCGCAATCGCTGGATTGCAAGGGATTAAAATTCCTATTCTCTCCTACTAGGTTTAGGGGGTTCCTCCCTTTGCCCTTCTTCCCGCTTTTCTCCTTTTTCCCCCCTTGCCCCTACTCACTCTTGCATACCATGACAGATCACACACCTCTGTATTCATATGATTATATTAAGAAAATACTTGAAGGTCTCTCACTTTTTTCTGACACTCCAGATCCAGCACAACCAGCTAGCTCCAGTTTAGCCAATCAATTGGAAAAATGCAAAAAGAAATATGTTAGACTTCAGCTTATGGTATGCATGCTGACAGAATACTTAAAGGCAGACACCATTCCGGTTGGTCTACAAGTTAGGAATATCCCAGGTGTATTTACTGATGACAAAAAGTATTTGAATGGCTTCAGCTTCATAGGTACTACCTGCTCCAGACATTGGATGGTGCTTGGAATTGACACTGCCATTGAGCTCACAAAAAAAACTTTGCGCACAAATTATTGATCTAGAGAAACAAATCCAAGAATCAAGTGTGATTCAAGATGCTAAGAGCCTACATGAGAAAATTGAGAAATCAACAACAGAGTTCTATAGGGTTGTACAGGATAAAAAACTACTAAGGTAAAAAGAAACATTAGGAATTACAAGACCGGAAGAACATACCCTAACCTCACTGACGACTTTTATAACAACAGGGTGTATGCAAGACCCTACTTTGCCCGTACTTGGGGTAGACATAACAAATAAAACACTTTAGTAATATTCTCTTACACCTCAGCAGAGTCATCAGATAACTCTGACCTTGGGGAAAGTACTAGTTCTGAGACCTCAAACAGGATTTTTTTAGGAAGAGGCCAAGATCGCTCTCCCGCACAAAGGAGAGGCAGCACACAACGATGGTACAGCGCTCCAGGGGAGCGCCAAACACAACACAAATATTACCGATGGTGACAATTGCGAACAGCACTGATGCAACAATGAGTGGCACCCAAACTGTTCCTATTTTTAATTAGACGACTCACTTACTCTCTAGAGGAGAAACATCATTACTCAGTAAAGTACTCTCCTTCATCCCCACAACACGTCCTAACTACCTTGAACTACAAACTGAGATGTTAAGGTTCTTCAGAAAGATTCGGCTTCATGCCTGCTTTCTTGATAATCCCATCCTACCTAGGTTGGCCAATACGCATTTCTGACCAACATCTACTTTCAATCCACCACACAGCTGTATTCCCCCAGAAATATTCACATTTGAAAGATTAGTTCTTAATGAAATCTCTAGTTTAGAGAGGAAACACAACTTCATTCCATACAACGTACCCATTACAGAAAAAAACCCAAACGCATTAGTCATCAAACCTGCTGACAAAGGTGGAGGAGTGGCAATACAGAGCACAGACTCTTACAAAGCAGAGATCGCTAGACAACTGAAAAACACTGACCACTATCTCAAACTCAACATGGATCCCACCAAGGACATACAAAGACTTATTCTAGACATCACACAAAAGGGTAAGTCAGAGGGCTTCTTGACTAAGAACGAGTTTACATTTTTGAACAAACAATTCCCAAGAACTCCAGTCATCTAAACACTTTCGAAAATACATAAAGATATGAATGCACCCCCAGGGCGCCCTATTGTGTCAGGTTGTGGCTCAATACTAGAGCCCCTTGGCCAATACGTTGATTTCTTTATAAAAGGTCTTTGTACCTGAAACACTCTACAATATCAAAGACACTATGGATATGATTAACAAGGTAGAACATTCTCCCTTTGATCCTCAATCTAGTATCTTGTGTACATTGGACGTTGAGTCCTTGTACACCAATATCCCACAAGGAGAGGGCTTAAGGGTCATTGAGAGAGTCCTTTGGTCAAGAACAAGTCCACATGCAGTTCCAACAAGGTTTATTCTTACACTGCTGGAGCTTTGCTTAACTTGCAACTTTTTCAATTCGATGGGGATATTTTCCAACAGATCAAAGGTACTTCCATGGGAGCAGTTTTTGCTCCTCCCAACTTTGCTATACTTTTCATGGACCACCTAGAAACGGAGATTATTATATCCCATTCCAATCCGTATCACCCACAGATTAGCCACTGGGCTCGTTACATTGACGACTTCGTCACGGTTTGGCATGGCTGTGAGACCACCCTTACAGATTTTGTCAATTGGCTCAATACGCACTGTTGTGGATTGAAATTCTCACTTTCGCATAGTCGGTCTGAAATTGCTTTCCTTGACCTACTTATCCGATCATCCCCAGAGGGTCTTTTTACATTTCTGTTCCGAAAACCCACAGAAAGAAACATCATTCTGCTTACACGAGTCATCATCCTCGGGCCCTTAGGGATTCCTTACCCTTTTCACAATTTCTCCATCTTCCACAAAATTGCTCCTACAAACAGGATTTCTGCTCGGAAGCCAAAATCCTATGCACCAAACTACAATCTAAGGGCTACCCACGAGGACTGGTTAGACAGTCAATGAAGAGGGCCTAGTATTGCCCCAGGGAAGCACTCTTAACACCCAAAACTAAGAAAAACAATGACTGTATGGTCTGCGTAACAACTTTCCCCCCGTTACTAATCAGGTAAAGAAGTGCATACTGAAACACTCACCAGTGCTGAATGCACACGAACTAAACTTGGATAGACCATTGTTTGCATTCCGTAAGAACAGAAGTATCAAAGATCACTTAGTCAGGGCGAGTCTCCCAACTATTAAACTTACCCCAGCCTTACCAGAAATTTGGGGGTTGGCATTCGGGTGGGTCATTTCAAATGTGGTGACTGCAGCGTCTGCCCGTTTACAATTGAGACTAATAACTTTTCGCACAACAATGTTAACATTGTATTGAATCAATGTTCTAACTGCAATACCATGAATGTTACATATGTCATTATTTGCCCCTGTGAACTGATCTATATGCGGCAAACCACACAAAAAGTGCGCATTCGAATCTGTCAACACAGGAGTCGTATACGTTGCAAAGTGAGAAATGCATCACTGGTGGAGCACTTCAAACTCAAAAGCCACTCAGAAAAGGATTTGAGGTGGCAAGTGATTAAAGTGATCAAACCCCCCACCCAGAGGTGCAGACCTGAATTCATTACTGAACAAAGAAGAACCGAAGTGGATACTGCAAACTAACAGCTTACACACCGGCCTGAACAGAGCAGAGGACTGGGCTACTCTGCTATAACTGTACCTGATAACTATTTTTCTTCTGTATACTAGAAATAGGCCTTACTCTCTGCCTCAACAATAATATGTTCCCAGTGTTCGGTTTACAATGTCATTAGACATTCCCAACTTGTTTCTACCCATTGTCCTTATTGTATGAACTACCCCCATAGGGAACACTGTATTGCTATATAGATAATTAATACATTACTTTCTTTCACTATTCAACTGAGGTAACTTTATTCCTCTTTTTAATGAATTAATATTGGCTGCTACCAGACTGATCCTCTTATCTGCCTTAATTGATATGGGCCAATCATTATGAACCTTGGGTATGCTCTAATTTACTCTTAACATTGGTTTCCCTGGCTGCACGTTACTCGTGCACACCATGGACAACCAATATCGTAATGAAGTATTTTGAGCTCTTATGCAATTATGTGTAAATATTTGATTATGTAGCTAATCCTTCATTTTTTAACTCAATTGTTTTACTTTTCGATATCGCATATCTGACAATATTACAATTTAGTCGGTTTAGCACTTATGCAAATTTGCATTGTCATTGGAGCTAACCCCTCACTTTGCCCTTGTAAGTCCTGGTTTCTGAATTTAAGTACTTGACTTTCTGATCTAACTTGCCATTACTAAGATGGCCGCCATATTTTCCTTCATTCTCAGTATGTATCCTACTTTTTACAACACGTTAATCACACGCATGCCCACTGCTAATCCTATTTCACCCACAACCTTACACCCGACGCATTCACCTCTCTCGCACATACGGCGGTTTGGAAGATCCTCGTGCATTCATTGCAGATTCAGGGTAGGTGCATGATTCCCCTCCACGTCAGTCTTTTCTGGCACACCCCGTGAGGTTTTACTTATGTTGCCTGATTTCCATTCCTTCTGGTTACGCGGCCCTCCCTATCAGAAGCTGCACTCTCGCGTCTTAGCTCTCTCCACCACTGGGGATACCACAGACGCTACCGGGCTGATACAAAAAGCCCCACCTTTTGGCAATTCCTGTAAAATGACCATTCCCGTAGGTAAGCAGAGAGTCATGCATCATAACCGGCGTTCAAACGTTTGTTTTGCGTCTGCAGCTTCATGTTATATTCACTTCCTATCGTTCAAGATCAGCAATCGACTGCATTTTCCCAGCTTTTGATCTTAAATTGAAGTGCTCTAACCGCACCTTGTAGTAGTAAGTTTCTGGCACGTTATCATATATATTTTTACAGCCTTGTCCCCTGTATATGCTCATTCTCATTGACACTCCATTCTCCTCAGTTTGCCACGTCCGACTCAGCACCACTGCCTCAGGAATTCCTCATCGCAACTCAAGTTTATGTTAGGTCAGTTGAACTTGTAAACTTTTATTGTTATACACTATTAGGCATTTTTACCCCATTTCCAATACCACTTAGTTCTCACACCCATCACCAGTGCATCGACTTCTCAGCATGTTTCTTGTAACACCTTTGTGCAAGTATGATGCATGACACGTAAGCATGTACGTGCATGGTATGAAAGACCTTAATTTCTTCATTTCATTGATCATAACTAAGAGACTTTTTTTCTTTTCCTTTCTCCCCTCCCCCCCTTCTTTCCCCTTCCTCTACCAACCCTTGTTTATTTCCTTTCCCTACAGACATTTTTAGTCTCAGGCATAACATTAAGTCCTGATATTGATCCCCATATCTTTAAGTAGGATTGAAACGTTGTCGACATACAGTACCATAACTATCACAAACGTCTTGGTTTTATAAATTGATAGTATTGGTACTCTTATCAATTGTGACAAAAAACGTTCAATATATTAACAGTCACTACAAAAATGTCTGAGCTGTAAAATAACCTTTAAGGTTTTCCTTTTTGCTCCCTACTCACTTCTTAATTTTCCTTTCTGTGTTATGTGATTGAATAAATATTTGCATTTTTTCATTTTGAAATTGTGGTGGCATAGAACTTATTTATCTTCTATGTCTAATATTTAGTTTTGGAAACATACTAAGGGACCACTTGTTCCTTTACAAGTACTTGTACCCATGGTCCCTTACATAACTCTGGGATCCCTTGTTTACGAAAACACAATTAATGTTTTGCATGGCATTGCTGACGTGTTTCTCAAAGAGGGTGTACACATCAAATCACATTTGCCTGGAAACACGCTGAAGTCAGATTACTACTCAAAAACCCTCAGCCGACCCCAGCTAACTCAAAAACTACAGACCAATCTCCCTACTCTCATTCCCAGTGAAGGTACAGGAAAAGATCATCAACAATCAGCTCATGACACACCTGGAGCAGAACCATCTATTCAACGCCTCCCAATCCGGCTTCCACAGCAGTCACAGCATCAAAACTGCACTGATGGCAGCCACCGACGGCATCCGAACCCTCCTCGGCCGAGGAGAAACAGCAGCTTTGATCCTCCTTGATCTCTCGGCAGCCTTCGACACCGTATCCCACCACACACTGTTAGACTTGGCATCTTTCGGCGTGTTTCCCCTGACTTTTTGCTTTCTGACCTCCCGGTTTTTACTCTGTTTTTGCTGGTGTAATGATTCTGCGCACTTTCCTCACTGCTGTCCAGTGGGAAAGTGCAAGTGCTCCTGTATAAAATGTGTTATGGATTGGCGTTTCCATGATTGGCCTATTTGGTTTATGTGTCAGTCCCTTGTAAAGTGCACTGCGAGTGCCAGGGCCTATAGACCAAATGCTGTTGGTGGGCTGCAGCACTGGATTGTGCCACCCACGCATACAGCCCGTAAAGTGTAACTCGGGCCTGCCATTGCAGAGCCTGTGCGCAGCCTGGGGCTGCCATGT
Source organism: Calotriton arnoldi (assembly GCA_963921515.1). Taxonomy (NCBI): domain Eukaryota; kingdom Metazoa; phylum Chordata; class Amphibia; order Caudata; family Salamandridae; genus Calotriton; species Calotriton arnoldi. Next base: position 4,834,948 of record CAWUFW010000174.1, read on the forward strand.
CGACTTGGCAAGTGCACACACTTGCAAGTCCCTAAACCTTCCCTTTTCTACATGTTAGTCACCCCTAAGGTAGGCCCAAAGTACCCCTGTGGGCAGGGTGCGTTGTATGCGAAAGGTAGGACATGCCCTGGTGTGTGTGGCATGTCCTGATAGTGAATTACAGCCTAGTTCGTTTTTCACTATTGCAAGGCTACCTGTTCCCCATAGGCCAGAACGGGCAGTTTTCATTATTACAGCTTTTAATCCTAACTGACCCAGGGAACATGGTAGAAATTCGAGTTTAGTATGCCTGGACTCAGAATGATAAAATGCATCTTTTAGTGAAGTTGGTTTTAACATTCTGTGTTTGAAAATACCACTTTTAGAAAGTGGGTATTTTCTTGTCTAACCATCCAAGCCTGCCTCTGCGAGGTTGTGTATTCCTTGTCTGGAGTGTGAGTGACAGGGGCTGGGGGATGCCCAGAGACAGGGTGAGTCAGCACAGGGCTGAATAGCAAGTTCTACATGTAGATGGGTGGGAGGGGTTGCACCTGGTCCCTGAATAGGACAGTGCCTTCCCTCCACAATGCTGGCTCCACCTCCTGTGGGGCGTCTGATGTCCCTGGCCTACTCTCTGAAAGAAGGGACGGAGACTTGTCAACAGAGTGCTCCAGAACTGGTTTGGACTAGGCAAAGGCCTCTCTGCCTTCAGAGAACAAAGGAATTTGGGATATAAATATTGGGGCCCTGACCCCATGAATTTAGATCTCGCTGGAATCAAGGAACCTGCCAAGACGAAGAGCTGGAAGAGCTGCCAGGAGGAGTACTGCCCCTTTGCTGTGTTGTGGCTTTGTTGGGTTGGCCTGCAGCTGCTGCTTCTGCCTTGGGCAGTGAAAGGACTGAACTTTCTACAAACTTGTGCTGAGTATCTCCAAGGGCCTGGAACCGAGCTGGCCTCCTGTTAAGAAGTCTCAGGGACTACAAAGACTTCACAAACCTCTGGGTACCACTTCTGGAACGCTGTTTCAGTTGCCACAGAGGAAGGGAACTGCAACCGACTCCGTCAACCGAATCCATCCCTGACCGGTGACCTGTTTGCACCGCAGACCGCATCGCCCCGCTTCGCACCGCAACCCTGGTCTCATCGTAGGCGACGTCCGACGCCGTCAACACCGAGCCGCTGCTTGCACCGTGACCTGTGGGCACCGCAGTTCGCATTGCATTGCTTCACTGAACCAGCCGGACCCGACCGACGCGGACGCTGCAACTGGCTCAAGAGTCGTGACCGCGTCGCATTTGGGGCACCGCTCGCACGTCTGCGACGCACCGCTCCGACTCGCACCGCTGTCCGACGCCAGCTCCCGCACTCCGGCTTGGTCGCCTGCATCGCAACCTGTCAGCACCGCATCGAGCATCGTCTCACCCTGCATTGCACGCCTTGGACTCACCGACTCCGTCTGCACGACGCTCATCGAGCCGCTGCCTGCACCGCATCGAGGGACACCGCACCTTGCATCGCTCCGTCTTGCACCGCAACCGCGACGAACGCCGACCGGCTCGTACACTCCGTACCAGCCACAACGAGAAAGGTACTGTGACCGAGTCTGTTCACGACTCTGCTGGCCCGTATCGATGCGGTCGGCTGGAACTGTTAGACTCTGTGGTTTTCAGCATCGCGGTAGACTCGGACGGAGCTACCGACTCGTACGAACTTTGCTTTTGTGTTATTCCTGCAAAGAAGAAGTTACCTTATCAAGCATTCATTTTTAAAGTATAGTATTGTGGATTTTTGTCGTAATTGGTCTTGTCTTGAGTATATAAAAATTGGTTATTTTCCAAACTGGTGTGGTGTCCGTTTGTAGTGCTTACACTGTATTACTGTTGGTTATGTGCAAATGCTTTACACACTGCCTCTGAATTAAGCCTGACTGCTCGTGCCAAGCTACCACGAGGGTGAGCAGGGGTTACTTCACGAGTGTAACACCCTTACCCTGACTAGGAAGAAGGGTCCCTACTTGGACAGAGGTGCAAGCCCTTGCCAACTAGAGATCCCATTTCTAACATTGGTTGTCAGCGGTGAGGATAGGACTTGTGTTTGCACTTGACTTACAGTGATTGGTGTGCACTACTACCATATCGCAGACCATACGTACCACATACTGGTTCTTTTTCTTTTGGCCTATTTTTGATCTTGCCAGTTTTCAACTCACTACTTTTGTCATGCCTGACTCAGCTGCATCATCCGTTGCATCTCTGGAAGTTATCTTTGAGGAGGATAGGTTGGAAACCTACGCCGTAAAGGAACTACGAGCAATTTGTAAAAACCTGAAAGTCCAAATTAAAGGCCTCACAAGGAAGGAGGAGCTACAGAAGGCGCTGAGGGCCTGGGTAGCAGCCAGACATGCCAGTGGGCAGCCTGGTAATCTCAGTGAGGAGGTGGAGGAGCCTATTTCCAGGGTGGATGTGCTTTTGGGTGGGGGGGAACCCGCCAGGTCAGGCAGCAGCAGTCTGTCCCCAGAGGAGCTGGAGGAAAGGCGAGAGGCAAGGCAGTTTGAGCTGCAGAAGCTCAGGCTGGAGGGTGAGCGGGAGGGGAAGAGGGAGGAGAGGAGATTGGCCATGGAGGAGAAGAAGATGCTCTTAGAGCATGAGAGAGAACTGAAGGAGCTAGAACTTAGGAGTAAGTCAGGCTCAGATGGTGGCAGCAATTCGTCCAGGAAGGCAGACAGGATTGTGCACATTCCCAAGAATGTAGGCAAGGAGTTCAAGAAGGGGGATGACATACAAAGGTGGTTTCAGGGTTATGAGGCAGCCATACACATGAATGGGGTCCCTGAGGAAAATTGGGGAGCAGGATTGTGGCCACTTTTCCCTGAAGAAGCAAGGGATGCTCTGATAGCTTTGGGTAAGGGGTATCACCTCACCTATGCTGACATGAAGGATGCCCTTCTCACTAAGTATGGTCTTACTCCTGAAAAGTACAGGGATCAGTTCAGGTCCAGTAAGAAGTCTGATGCCAACACTTGGTTGGAATGTGTGGATGTGTTCTGCAGGTCGCTGGATGGTTGGGTAAAGGGCAGTAGTGTAACAGATTTTCAGGGGCTCTACAACTTGATTGCATGGGAGCACTTGTCTAGTCTATGTTTTGCAGATCTGCGCCAGCACCTAGTGGATAGTAAGCTAACTGACCCCAGGAAGCTTGCTATGGAAGCGGACCTCCGGGTGAGTACCAGGGTCCACAAGAAAGCGTTTGGGGGAGACTCAGCCAAAGGTGGGCAGGGTCCCCAGCAGAAAGGTGGGGGGGGACAAGGGTAAAGCACAGGAGTTCTCTAAAGGGCCCCAAACCAGTACCCAGGGTAAAGGCTCCCAGCCCCCCGAAGTGTTATGCATGTGACCAGGTAGGTCACTTTAAGGGGGACCCCAAGTGCCCAAAGGGGACACAGCCACCCACCGGTGGACAGTCCAAAGTGTTGGCTAGTGTAGCGCTTGGGGAGGAGGGGTGCCCACAGGAGGGTGGGGATCCCGCAGAAATGACCCTTGTCTCACTAGGGGACAGTGAGATGGTCCCAGGAAACCAGGTGCCCCCTAACACAAAGAAATATAGCACCTGGGTGACCATCAATGGGAACAGGGTAGAGGCTCTCAGAGATACTGGAGCCAGTGTGACCTCAGTCCGGTGTCACCTGGTCTCTGAGAAGCAGGTAGTCCCCGGAGCATTCCACCAAGTAGTTGATGTAGACAACTCTGAGCGCCAGTGTATGGTGGTGCAGGTTCCCTTTGAATGGGGGGGGTCTCAGGTCCCTTGAGGGTGGTTGTGAGCCCTACCATGCCTGTAGATTGTCTGCTAGGTAACGACCTGGAGCAGTCCTTATGGAAGGATGTTGAGCTCAGGTCTCACTTGGAGATGCTTGGGTTGCCAGAGTGGGCATGCGTGTCTACTCGGTCAATGGCAGCCAGAAAGGGTGATCAAGAGGACTTGGAGCCTGGAACAGTGGCCCAAGTCCCTGCCAAGAAGAAAGGGCAGGGGCGCGGGAAACCGGCCCCCAAAGTTCCCACGGACCGGGAGGAGGCGGACCTCGAGGGGACGCCCCGGTGCCTACAGGGGAGCAGGTAGCCGAACTGGGAGACATCTCTGAGCTGACCCATTGGCAGCAAGAGGGGGTCCCACCAGGGAGGAGTTCTGCAGGGAGCAGAACGAGTGCCCTACTCTGGAGGGTCTGCGGCGGCAGGCTGCAGACCAGGCAGCTGGTAATCAGTCCGGGTCACATCTGATCTACTGGGAGAGTGGTCTCCTATACAGTGAGCCTAAGGTTGCTGAGCCTGGGTCAGCCCGTGTGCTGGTGGTACCCCAGCGCTTCAGGACCTTCCTACTGGGTCTGGCTCATGACGTGCCTTTGGCAGGACATTTGGGGCAGGACAAGACCTTTGACAGGCTTGTCACCCACTTCTTTTGGCCCCAAATGCGAAGGCAGTCAGATGCACACTGTAGGTCTTGCCAAACTTGCCAGGCAAGTGGTAAGAGTGGGAGGAAGGTCAAAGCTCCTCTCCAACCTTTTCCTGTTGTTGGAACACCCTTTGAAAGGGTAGGGATGGATATTGTGAGGTCACTGGATCCCAAGACAGCCATGGGCAACAGGTACATCCTGGTCTTGGTGGACCATGCCACCCGGTACCCGGAGGCAATCCCTCTCAGGACAACGACAGCGCCAGTGGTGGGCCGGGCGTTAATGGGGATCTTTTCCCGTGTGGGATTCCCCAGAGAGGTGGTTTCTGATAGGGGGACCAATTTCATATCCAAGTATATGACATCCCTGTGGAAGGAGTGTGGTGTAACCTACAAGTTCACCACTCCTTACCACCCACAAGGAAACGGTCTGGTGGAGAGATTCAACCAGACCTTGAAAGGCATGATCAAGGGTCTAACAGAACCCATGAGGCGTAAGTGGGACGTCCTCTTGCCATGCCTACTCTTTGCATACAGGGAGGTGCCTCAGAAGTCTCTTGGGTACAGCCCCTTTGAGCTCCTGTATGGCCACCCTGTCAGAGGACCTCTGAGTTTGGTAAAGGAAGGCTGGGAGGCAGCTCCCAGGAAAACTCCCCAGGATGTGTTTAGCTACATGCTGGCCTTTAGAAACCAAACTGCCCGCTTCAGGAAACTCGCTCAGGCGAACCTAGACGCAAGCCAGGAAGAAATGAAGAGATGGTATGACCAGAATGCCACTCTGGTCGAATTTCAACCTGGGCAAAAAGTGTGGGTCATGGCCCCAGTGGCACCTTGTGCCTTGCAGGACAAGTGGACTGGGCCATATGAGGTGGTGGAGCGCACAAGTGACGTCACCTACCTGGTGGATTTGCAAGCTCCAAGGAACCCTTTGAGGGTCCTTCACGTGAACCGCCTCAAGCCCCACTTCGAGAGGTCCGAAGTGAGTATGCTCTTGGCGACAGATGATGGGGTGGAAGAGGAGAGTGAGCCTCTCCCTGACCTCCTGTCTACCAAGGAGCATGATGGGTCAGTAGAAGGTGTGATCCTCTCCCCTACTCTGACTCAGGAGCAGCAGGGGGACTGTCACCAGTTGTTGGGACAGTTCGCCTCACTGTTCTCTCTGACCCCCGGTGTTACTCACTGGTGTACCAATGACGTGGACACTGGTGACAGCCCTCCTGTGAAGCACAAGATTTACAGGTTGACTGACCGGGTCAGAGCCAGCATCAAGGAGGAGGTCTCTAAGATGTTGGCGTTAGGGGTGATTGAGCCCTCCCACAGTCCTTGGGCCAGCCCAGTGGTCTTGGTCCCAAAGGCTGCTGCGCCCGGTGCCACTCCAGAACTCCGGTTTTGTGTGGACTACCGTGGGCTCAATGCCGTCACCAGGACTGACGCGCACCCCATCCCCAGAGCTGATGAGCTCATTGATCGGTTGGGAGCTGCCCGGTTCCTCAGCACGTTTGATTTGACGTCTGGGTACTGGCAGATTGCCTTAACCGATGGGGCCAAGGAGAGATCAGCATTCTCAACCCCAGAAGGTCATTACCAATTCCGGGTGATGCCCTTTGGGTTGAAGAATGCCCCTGCCACCTTTCAGAGGTTGGTCAATCAGGTGTTGGCTGGGCTGGAGGATTTCAGTGCCGCCTACCTGGATGACATTGCTGTGTTCAGTTCCAGCTGGGAAGAACATTTACAGCACCTTGAGAAAGTGTTGAGGGCTCTGCAAGGTGCAGGCCTCACGATCAAGGCCAGTAAGTGCCAGATCGGGCAGGGTTCTGTGGTGTACTTGGGACACCAGGTAGGAAGCGGTCAGGTGGCGCCCCTACAACCCAAGATTGACAACATTCTGGCTTGGGAGCCCCCCCAAGACCCAGACAGAGGTGAGAGCCTTCTTAGGTTTCACCGGCTACTATAGGAGATTTGTTAAGGGCTATGGCACCATCGTTGCCCCCTTAACAGAGCTGACTTCTAAGAAGCAGCCCAGGAAAGTGATCTGGACTGAGTCCTGCCAGAAAGCTTTTGATGCCCTGAAGGCAGCCATGTGCACGGCGCCCGTGCTCAAGGCACCTGACTTCTCCAAGGAATTCGTTGTGCAGACTGACGCTTCAGAGCATGGTGTGGGAGTGGTGCTCTCACAACTGAACGAAGAGGGCCTGGATCAGCCTGTAGTCTTCCTTAGCAGGAGACTACTTCCCAGGGAACAGAGGTGGAGTGCCATAGAAAGGGAAGCTTTTGCTGTGGTCTGGGCGCTGAAGAAGTTGAGACCATACCTGTTTGGGACTCACTTCCGGGTTCAGACAGACCACAGGCCCCTCAGATGGTTGATGCAAATGAGGGGTGAGAATCCAAAACTGCTGAGGTGGTCCATCTCCCTACAGGGAATGGACTTTACGGTGGAACACCGTCCTGGTACAGAACACGCCAACGCAGATGGTCAGTCCAGGTTCTTCCGCCTTAGTGAAGAGAACTCCAATGGGGTTGGGTAGTTCTCCCTACTTTCAGCTGGAGGGGACTTGTGTTAGACTTGGCATCTTTTGGCGTGTTTCCCCTGACTTTTTGCTTTCTGACCTCCCGGTTTTACTCTGTTTTTGCTGGTGTAATGATTCTGCGCACTTTCCTCACTACTGTCCAGTGGGAAAGTGCAAGTGCTCCTGTATAAAATGTGTTATGGATTGGCGTTTCCATGATTGGCCTATTTGGTTTATGTGTCAGTCCCTTGTAAAGTGCACTGTGAGTGCCAGGGCCTATAGACCAAATGCTGTTGGTGGGCTGCAGCACTGGATTGTGCCACCCACGCAAACAGCCCGTAAAGTGTAACTCGGGCCTGCCATTGCAGAGCCTGTGCGCAGCCTGGGGCTGCCATGTCGACTTGGCAAGTGCGCACACTTGCAAGTCCCTAAACCTTCCCTTTTCTACATGTTAGTCACCCCTAAGGTAGGCCCAAGGTACCCCTGTGGGCAGGGTGCGTTGTATGCAAAAGGTAGGACATGCCCTGGTGTGTGTGGCATGTCCTGATAGTGAATTACAGCCTAGTTCGTTTTTCACTATTGCAAGGCTACCTGTTCCCCATAGGCCAGAACGGGCAGTTTTGATTATTACAGCTTATAATCCTAACTGACCCAGGGAACATGGTAGAAATTCGAATTTAGTATGCCTGGACTCAGAATGATAAAATGCATCTTTTAGTGAAGTTGGTTTTAACATTCTGTGTTTGAAAATACCACTTTTAGAAAGTGGGTATTTTCTTAGCTAACCATCCAAGCCTGCCTCTGCGAGGTTGTGTATTCCTTGTCTGGAGTGTGAGTGACAGGGGCTAGGGGATGCCAGGAGACAGGGTGAGTCAGCACAGGGCTGAATAGCAAGATCTACATGTAGATGGGTGGGAGGGGTTGCACCTGGGCCCTGAATAGGACAGTGCCTTCCCTCCACAATGCTGGCTCCACCTCCTGTGGGGCGTCTGATGTCCCTGGCCTACTCTCTGAAAGAAGGGACGGAGACTTGTCAACAAAGTGCTCCAGAACTGGTTTGGACTAGGCAAAGGCCTCTCTGCCTTCAGAGAACAAAGGAATTTGGGATATAAATAGCGGGGCCCTGACCCCATGAATTTAGATCTCGCTGGAATCAAGGAACCTGCCAAGACGAAGAGCTGGAAGAGCTGCCAGGAGGAGTACTGCCCCTTTGCTGTGTTGTGGCTTTGTTGGGTTGGCCTGCAGCTGCTGCTTCTGCCTTGGGCAGTGAAAGGACTGAACTTTCTACAAACTTGTGCTGAGTATCTCCAAGGGCCTGGAACCGAGCTGGCCTCCTGTTAAGAAGTCTCAGGGACTACAAAGACTTCACAAACCTCTGGGTACCGCTTCTGGAACGCTGTTTCAGTTGCCACAGAGGAAGGGAACTGCAACCGACTCCGTCAACCGAATCCATCCCTGACCGGTGACCTGTTTGCACCGCAGACCGCATCGCCCCGCTTCGCACCGCAACCCTGGTCTCATCGTAGGCGACGTCCGACGCCGTCAACACCGAGCAGCTGCTTGCACCGTGACCTGTGGGCACCGCAGTTCGCATCGCATCGCTTCACTGAACCAGCCGGACCCGACCGACGCGGACGCTGCAACTGGCTCAAGAGTCGTGACCGCGTCGCATTTGGGGCACCGCTCGCACGTCTGCGACGCACCGCTCCGACTCGCACCGCTGTCCGACGCCAGCTCCCGCACTCCGGCTTGGTCGCCTGCATCGCAACCTGTCATCACCGCATCGAGCTTCGTCTCACCCTGCATCGCACGCCTTGGACTCACCGACTCCGTCTGCACGACGCTCATCGAGCCGCTGCCTGCACCGCATCGAGGGACACCGCACCTTGCATCGCTCCGTCTTGCACCGCAACCGCGACGAACGCCGACCGGCTCGTACACTCCGTACCAGCCACAACGAGAAAGGTACTGTGACCGAGTCTGTTCACGACTCTGCTGGCCCGTATCGACGCGGTCGGCTGGAACTGTTAGACTCTGTGGTTTTCAGCATCATGGTAGACTCGGACGGAGCTACCGACTCGTATGAACTTTGCTTTTGTGTTATTCCTGCAAAGAAGAAGTTACCTTATCAAGCATTCATTTTTAAAGTATAGTATTGTGGATTTTTGTCGTAATTGGTCTTGTCTTGAGTATATAAAAATTGGTTATTTTTCTAAACTGGTGTGGTGTCCGTTTGTAGTGCTTACACTGTATTACTGTTGGTTATGTGCAAATGCTTTACACACTGCCTCTGAATTAAGCCTGACAGCTCGTGCCAAGCTACCACGAGGGTGAGCAGGGGTTACTTCACGAGTGTAACACCCTTACCCTGACTAGGAAGAAGGGTCCCTACTTGGACAGAGGTGCAAGCCCTTGCCAACTAGAGATCCCATTTCTAACACACACTGATCGAAACATTCCACCACATCGGCATCCAAGGGGATGCGCTCAGATGGATCACCTCCTTCTTCACCGGAAGAACCCAGAGGATCCACCTTACACCTCTGAACCCAAGGAGATCACCTGCAGTGTACCCTAGGGCTCATCCCTCAGCCCCATGCTCTTCAACGCTGACCCAGCTGGCTAACATCGTCAGATCCCATGGTCTCAACATAATTTTCTACGCACACGACACCCAACTCATCCTCTCACTCGCCGATGACCCCACCACCACCAGAACCAACTTCCACAGATGATTGGCAAACATCGCTGACTGGATGAAGAACTGCCCGCAGTTGAACACAGACAAGACAAACGTACTGATCTTTGGCAACAGCAGGGAACGACTCCTGGTGGCCATCAGACCTAGGACCTGCACCTACATCCTCCAACCACGCCAGAAACGTGGAATCATCATTGACAAGCTCACCATGAAATCATAGATTAATGCTGTCTCCTTCGCCTGCTTCCTCACTCTGCGTATGCTACGTACGATCTTCACGTGGCTACCCCTACACACAAGACACACCATGACACAAGCACCCATCACCAGCCGACTGGACTATGGCAATGTCCCCTATGTAGGAATCACCGCACACCTTCTACAGAGACTTCAGACCATACAGAATGTCGCAGCCAGACTCATCCTCGGCCTTCCCCAACGAACCCACATGACACCGCACCTCAGGAAACTCCACTAGCTTCCCGTACAGTAGAGATGCCAATTCAAGCTGCTGACCCACGCTCACAAGGCTCTACACAACCAAGGGCCCGCTTGCATTAACCACTGTCTGAACTTCCACCAACCATCGAGAAGACCATGCTCGGCCTCCCTTTCACTCACCCAACGCCCTGCATCTACCGAAGCAGAAGTGGAGGCTGCTCCTTCTCCCATATCACAGCAAAGACCTGAAACAGCCTCCCCATGCAACTCCGAACCATCACCTCTCTTCCAGAATTCAGATTGGCCCTCAAGACCTGGCTCCGGAGCTTGCAAGCGCCTGGATACCCTATCGGGTGATTAGATGCGTTTTTATAAATCCTGATTGATTACCAGAATCTTTATTGCACCTCTAGATGGAAAGCTGTAGACCTGGGCCATCCCTGCATTCTTAAAACAGCTGCCCCTGCCAACTGGCAGAAATACATCAGATACATCCACTACTGCTTCGTTGACAGTTGCAGAAGTTTGTGCACTGTACTAGATAATTGCATTGGCAGTCTCTCTCATGTCTTCAGGGCTAAGGTTGATGAGTGGCAAGATGTAATGTCACATCTGGCGATCATAAAGACCCGAATATGCAAATGTATTTTTAGACATGACTCATTTTGCCGCTATTTAACTAACCCTACAGTCCAAATGATCCATCCGCCGGCTGTGTCTGTCAGAAGGCGGCGATGATGGCATGATTGGGTTTTTACAACTTCGATGGGCTGCTGACATAATAACTGAGCTTGGCTTCAGATTGTTTGTAAAGCATTCTAGGGCCAAATTTGGGGCCCTATACTTCTTTTCCAAACAAGGTACCACTGCTGGAAAAATAGCTGGTGTATTCATTAATTTTAGGCCTTCTGAACATACAAAATCCAGTATAGGTATAGACCTTGTGGCTTTACATGGCTGTTCTTTAAAGTTGCAAAGGAAGCATAGCTGCTCCACCAAAGACATAAGGAGATTGCCTCCCTCTCCAACAGAGTATGAAAGTGGGCTTTATCGTCTGGAGGCGATTCTGGTTGAACGGGTGATTTATCACACTCCTTGCGTAAGATATTGTCATCCTATTCATCACTGACTTTGTGGTTTCCTTGTCAAAGTCATCTTCGTCCTCTAAATCTGAATACTTATAATCCAATGTCTTCGTTCACTATGTCCTTATGTGTTGGTGGGACCAGTGGGTGTGTGATAGCTCTGGGAGGTATCTCTGGCAGCATAGGAGGTAAAGGAGGTGGAGGAGGCTAGGTGGCAGAGGTGGAGGTGAAGGCAGAGTAGATATGACTGGAACAGAGGACGGGACAAGCTGATGGAGAAGTAATCTTGGAAAGGTGTCCCTCATCTGCTTCCAGGTTGTCAATAACGCAATCGGCCCCTGCATGACCTCTGGTTCATTAAACTAATGTCGAGGTTCATATGAGTCAGGAGGTTTGTCAGCGATGAAGGTCTGTGGCTGATACTGACAGTTCTGGAAGACTTCCTCTTCATCGAAGGCCTCTTCCTCAAATTCCAGGTCTTAACACATATCCAGCCGCCCAGAACTATCTCACATACGAGGAGACATCCTGGTCACTGAGATCTGCCAACACCTCAGAGTCCAGAACCTGGCTGGGTAGACTTGCCATCACCTTCATTGGCAAAAAAGAAACTGGTGTCGAAAAAATAAGCAATTTGCATTATCAATGAGGTCGTTGCTGACAGTGTCATCAATGAGGTAGTAAGCATTATTCCTGGGTTTGCCGCCAATGGAGAAATAAGGGTCGTTGTCAACAGTGGAAGGAAGACTCCTTTGATGGGGTCATCAACACTAAAGATCTCTTTATGGTCATCGACGAGGCCTGTCCCATAGATCACGATGTGGATGTCGTAGATGACTGCAGCTTTTTCTTCGTCATTGGTGAGGATTCATTCATTCATTTATGACTGAAATCTTGCCAGCTAAGATGGCAGTTCAGTCAGGGCATCAAAGGTACTAGATTTTTTTTAGCAATTTATTTATTTATTTGTTTATTTGATGAGTTTTATATAGCGCTGGCTAGACCCGGAGGTATTAGAGCGCTTTACATGAGGATCATTGCGTTACAAGTTACAAATTACATCCGTTACAAAAGCATAATAAAACAGCTGGGAGACGAGGAGCACTGTGCCCAATGTCCGGCTGGGTAGGTGACGGCCGAGAGGGTGAACCAGGGCCAATCTCCTCTATAGCTGTCTAGCGGCTCCACCGGGCATCAGCCATGTTGCTCAGGTCTCAGCGGTCAGGAGAAACAAGAATAGCAGTTTTGCATAGTTACATTTAGTTACAGTTGCCTAGTCAAACACAGAAGAACAAGTCCCCAATAGAGGATAGAGGGAATGGGGGAGGGGAGTTGAAACAAGGGGGCTGGGAGGCAGATCAGTTCTGGCAGACCTAGGTTCACCAAGATGCACCATCAGGAGGGGGTCCTCTTGTTCAGTCTATTAGCCTGGGGCATTTCTTGAGCCCGGAATAAGTGCCTTCTTTCAGCTTCCTCTCTTTCTGTATCCTGGGCGCTTTCCCCCTCTTCATTCACCCCCCCATGGGGTCTGGATGCTCTCAGCCATCTAAAGCCCTGGCCTCCGCACACGGGAAGGAAATTAAAGTCTCCAGGGGAGCTGGTGTTGGCAAACCCAGCTGCCGTTGTCCTTCAGTCTCTGTGTCCATTTTCAGGTCAAGCAGAGGCATTCACGTGTGACCGAGCCCCCCCCCCCGAAGGCACCCCTGGTTCATTGAGGCTCACCTCTCAAGGACTACCACAATGTCTCACTCTCCCTATGGAGCTCCGTCACCCACCCCTCCCCCCCCCAAGGCACCCCTGCGGCCCCACTGGATTCGCTGGGGCTGGACACATCTCGAGGTAGTCTCAGGTACTGCTATGGTGAGTCCCCCTCCCCACCAGACTGCTGTCTCTTAGGGCTCGTTGGGGCTGGACACATCTTGGGGTTGTCTTGGGTACTGCTATGGTGGGTGCCCTGACACCCTCCTCCCTCCCTCGGCTGTCTCTCAGGGCTCGCTGGGGCTGGATACATCTTGATCCTGGGGTTGTCTCAGGTACTGCAATGGTGGGTGCCCTGCCCCCCCCTCCCTCAGTTGTCTCGCAGGGGCTGGACACATCTTGGGGTTGTCTTGGGTACTGCTATGGTGAGTGTCCTGACACCCCCTCCCTCCCTCGGCTGTATCTCAGGGCTCGCTGGGGCTGGACACATCTTGGGGTTGTCTCAGGTACTGCTATGGTGGGTGCGCTGACACCCCCCTCCCTCCATCGGCTCTCTCAGGGCTCGCTGGGGCTGGACACATCTTGGGGTTGAGCCCTGTCGCTCCCCCCTCCCTCGGTAGTATCTCAGGGCTCGCTGGGGCTGGACACATCTTGGGGTTGTCTTGGGTACTGCTTCGGTGGGTGTCCTGAGCCACTCCCCTCCTAGGGGTCACTAGGGGCACACATACCCCCAGACTGTGCCTCAGATATTCCTATGGACGGCCCCCTGACCGCACAGCACCCCAACGCTCTCTCTATCTCAGGGGTCAGACAGACCCCGAGGCTCTCTCGCAGGGGTCACCGGGCAGCTGGGGGGCTCATTCAGGCCTCGCTGTGGGTGTCCGGGTACCCCGAGTCTCTCAGGCACTTACTTGACTGTCTGATGATGTCCTCCACCAGACTCCTTTCGGCTTCTAAGCGCTGCCTCGATGCTCCCTTCAAGCGCCCAGACTTCTATTCTAGTGCTCCTTGGGTAATCCCTGAGGTACTCGTGAGGACCTTGTGACGCCCAAACTCTCGGCTCTTGCTCGGCTGCCTGTGCATCCCTCCCAGCCCCTTATCTCTCTTTGTGTCCACAGCAATCTTTTGCATAGGCTGGTTTTTGCCCTTCCTGGAGTAAACATCAGTTTTTTCCTGTGAGAAGGTGGGCTGCAGGAACTTTAGATTGTAGGTACAGTTCATGAATCGCCACCTGTTTCCTTTTTCTGATGCTTTTGTGTAGGTGCTTGTTGGAGCACCTTTCTCAGATGCCCTCCTGCTGAGAGGCATCCCTCTTAGTAGGAGGGTATTTATTTTTCTAATAAACATAGTGGCAACCTCTTCTCACTATCCTTTAAGAGTCTTGGAAGGAAAGGTTTCACAAATGTCACAGCGTGAAGCATGTACACTGGATAAAGGCAATACTCTGCTGATGTGGGTCATTAGTATATATATTTTTCTGACCACATGTAGAGCAGGATTTCAAAAGAGATTTTTTTCCTCTCCGTCAGTCGTGATTACACTTTGTGAGATAGGAGAGGTCTTCCTGGCCCATAAAAGTGAGATTTTGCACAAAATTTCCCTACGGACAACTTTCAGTACTCTAAAAGATTCACATAGGGCTGGTACAACTCCAGTGTGGGAAAGGTAGAGTAACAGGATAAGGTCACTGAGAGATCACAGCAGAGTTCACCCCTGGCACTCCCTCAGATAAAACATGCTGTAAAAATCTGAGCTATGGTGACCTCTACAGGGAGTATTTTCGCCTCACAGCCTGAAGTTTGGGTTGTTTCAAAGGAGCTGGATGTGCTACTAAACAAATACTGCTTTTGAGGCCCATAGACATTTTAACACTGTTTACTGCTATTTAAAGTTACCAGGGATTCCCAGCCTGATGAAGGGCAATGGCATGTGAATATATTAAAGATCCAATACTGGAGAAAGTTCAAAAGACTGGCCAACATCAAGAAGGTCTACATAAACAACCTGGTTGATTTTAAATCTTCACAAACTATGTTGCGGGTCTCATGGTTGATGGGACCTCCTGTTTGACAGACTGCGTCAAGAAGCCAGAATGTACTGCCACAGCATGGGCAGGCCTTTCCCCCTGTAAAGGGAGGGTCGGAGCTGGCTTTTTTACCCCTTTATTTACCAGTTAGAAGGCTTAACATCCTGTCAGGTTGCAAACGTTTAGTCCCTGCAACACTACTCTTACACACTGTAGATGTTTGCAGGAAGTCAAAGGAGTACTTCCTGTTTGCAAGGTGATCTTGCATTTTACATGAATACTTACCATTACCCAAAACCAAAGCTGTTTTCACCAATTGCTGAGGTTTCAAATTTGGATCGTCTATGTCTCTTGCCTGTGTTTACTGTCAACCTGAAGAGTGTATCATGTTTGACACTGGTGGGGCTGGGCTGAACTTCTCATTCACCGCATCACTGTAAATATGTCTTTGATAAAGTAATACTGACAGTAGTTCTGACTCCACTGTACTTCACTTAGGATTGTCTAAAGGCAGGCTTTAATAACACATTGTCGCTGTTATTACACCTAGCTATGTAGCACTATGGGTCTCTCATTCGAGAGGTCTTAATTACCACAAATTATCTACTTAATAAGAAAAATGCAACAACAGCGTTGTTTCTGGTTATTTACGTAACACGATTAGCATCTTAATAACCCTTCAAAGTAAGGTATACTACAGGGTAGAAATGCAGTAGTACATCTTTTTACTTCTTGATTTTCTTTCGGGCTATTTTTGAATTTTCCTCGAAAATGTTATCGAAAGGGAATTTTATTTCTTTTCCCTTTGTATTTCTAACCTTCTGCTTCAACATAGAACTCTTTAACTAATCTGTGAGTTGTAGTTGGGATGTTTAGTTTAGCAGAGAAGAGTCCTGTTACCCAGCAGAGAAACCTTGTAAGACAAGCATTTGCAATGCAATAGGTCTCGCATTTGAGAGGGTTTCAGCTATTGGCATTGTAAATGGCAATGCATTTTATTTATGTGTTAGTTTTTTAAAACAGATAAATTAAAGGCATTGTTATTTACAATGCCAATAGCTTAAACTCTCACAAATGCGAGACCTATTAACCAACTTGTATCTGGATTTGCGCCACATGAAGCCTGCAGGCTGTGATGTTGTCAGACAATGGAACGAGTGAAAGTTAAAAGAAAATAAAACTATAGTTATGCACTGCTACAATTAAGACGTTAGTAATGAACATCTTAATTATAGCAATGCATAATCATGTTTTCCTTAACCTACCCGTTTCTCACAAATGCTGCAATGGCGCTGAGAGGAAATCCGATAATTGGCGGAGGAGGGGGGGGGGGGAGAGCTCGGAGTCAGGAATGATTTTGCAACACAACCGGTTGTTGCACAGAATTTAACTCGTGTCCCTGCTGTGCTGTTGTGCATGGCAGTGAAAATGCGTTTGTGCGTGTGCTACATTTTCGCCTTTTCATGTGTATTGGTGGCAAAGAAAGCGGGCGCCCGTGTTAATGTGAAAGTCAAAAATGTCATGTCCTGCCCCCTTGCCGTGACCACAGTGCCCTTAGTGCCTTAGTGAGCCGAGCGGCAAGTTAGATGTCTTGTGGCATTTACACTCTTTTTCTCCCCACATATTTCTGAAATCCTCTATCTGCATGACCCTCACTCCCACAATTATAATTGGCACATATGCAACCATCGCTTTGTGAGCTTTACCAAGAGGCCAAGAATTGGATGTGCATGTAGTCTGCACACTTTTATGACCCACTGACGGTCACTGTGTGAAACTTGCACTTCCTTCAGCCTCAACATCAGAGCTCTTAATCAGCGCCATTATTAATACCCCCGCCCACAGCCTGAACTCACTCAGACAGGTGGTGGTGACTCATTTCAAAGTATTAGCAACAGAAGAGTAATATGTTACATGAAAACACTACGGAAACATCCGGAAAAAAAGGCAAATACTATTAGGAAAAGCAGGACAAAGTAGTAACACACATGATTTGTAAACAGGGACTGTTTCGCTGACCTAGAGCACCTTGTGTTTTTACAGGCATAGTTGGGAAATCGATGAGTGTTTTGCTAGTAGAGTTAAGGACATGAATATCGAACACAAAAGATGTCCATTTCAGAGTCGGTTTTTAGGTCTCAGCTAGACAGCTCATGGCTGTCTGTTCGAGACATCTTGAAACTTTGGCCTAAAGGTATCCAGAATACCAGCGCCGCAAGGCCATATTAATGGCAATACAGCGCCCCACGCATCCTTGTAAGCATAATTCCTACCTGTATTGTTAAGGTGCAGTTGGAGGGCTGGGTTCCACTACGCCTGTACTCAGGGAGGCTTTCATCCATGCGCCGCTGTCCCTTAATGCCCCCTCGCTTTGCCCCAGAGCGCCACGAGCTTGGATTGGGCATCCTGGTTTGTAGACAGCATGCTTTTCAACTGCTCGCAGCCCCTTATTTCGGTCATTTGTAACGTAATTGTTGTAAGTTCTCGCCTGGAGACAGGTTAGAGTAAACTTCCAAGCATTGCGAGAGCAACCTGGTGTAAGAAAGGTGCGGGGTCTGGGGGTTATTTAGCTATCAATCGCAGCCAGCTCTCGGGCGTATAATACCGCTGTTATTAGCAGTAAAAGCGTATATGTACGCCGAGTGGAGAGGACAACAAGTGTGAACATGAACGGCCCGTGCTAGTAACAGGCAGTGGATTCCTTTTATCTTCATAGTTAACAATGGGGCAGCTGTCTTCCTTGGCATCGCGCAACAGCCTTTCTTTTGTTTGCTTCATAGCAAGCCTTTATTTAATTAAATAAATGCCAGAGAGTTCGAATAATGAAAAGTTAATTGAATTTGGGGTAATGACTGAGAGCATGCTACAAAGTGAACTAAATGTAATTACTGCTGGCATTTCTTTCTCCACGTCCAACCAGGCGACAAGATGCGGTTTCGTTGCAGGTTGCTAAGTGCCGATGTTATTTGATCTCGCCAGGTAATAGCCGATTGTTGACTGCCGTTGCAATGTGGCAAAAACATCTAACAAAACATTGACCTTCACACATACAAATGCGCAGAGGCATGCAGCTGTCAACCAGCACACAATCACACAGAAAGACGCAGACACACACCCACGAAAACTCAGTGCATAGACAATACAGTCTGTTCTGACTGCTGCTGTTTCCTGCAATGCAATCCTTACCTTAGTCTGCATGCATGGCAGCCTCGCGAGACCGCAGACGTAAATGACCACTGTCTGGCGATAGTATCACGATCAAGATTAGATAACACCTACTGATCAGGAGGCCGCAGAGAACATGAACGTAGAAAGCACGTGACACAAAAGTAAACAGAGGCACTGAGACTGATGAATCGGCGCTGATAAAGTATGTTCACTGTTATTAAAAATAAATAATCGGAGATCTCGGTGCCGCTGCCATGTTTACACTCAGGCAGAGATGCGCGAGACAAAAAAAGAGTGCCAAAAGCGGACGAAAACAGTAGTTAGGTTCCGCTGCTTCCGGACTAAAAGGAAGTCAGAATCAGATCAAGAGCCTGTAAAAACCAAGATAACAGGAGCTATGGCAACGTTCAACAAATAGCAAGCGGCAGGAGAAACTACCAGCAAGAGGCGGAGTTTCACCCAACACATACAGATTACTTGCTGCCTCGTAGAGGCAGCGCATGCGCTGCCTTTGCGAGACCTAAAAAACCGATAGAATTTGCTTTATTAAAAGAGAATCTTTATTTTAAAACATTATTTCTTGAGTACTGGTAATGTAAAAATAAAACACATTTGTTTCGAACGATTAAGTACTCTGTTTGTGCCGAGATAGTTGAGACAGACCTTACATAAGGTAATTTTGTTAATATTAAGCCCATATAGAGAAGTAATATTGCTTATTTTAGCTTAGTTTATTTTAGTTTACAAATCCTTTTGGGTAGCGGAGGATGAGGACCTTCCAGTGATGCATTCAACAGATGTGCAAATAGTCAAGAAGAGGCTGTCTCTCTGTTTATCCCATTCTTCTTTTTCCCCACTCGAATGGTGGTCAGTGGTGAAGGTGACTGAATCAAATGAAGGATGGACAGGGTGGACCCTGAACACAACCGCAGGAGCTCAGTGGCAGCTAATAACATAAGTGGCTACAATATTACTATCCTGTAACAGCCCTGACACATCCTCTCTTGCTTCCTTCGATGTTTATGGGGTAGGTGAGATCTGGAGAGAAGGTGCCAAACTAAAAGTTGAAGCAGACATTTTGCCTGCTCTCCAGAAGAAGTAGGACTTTGTTCTCTAAGTACAGCAGTCTCCTGGCTCTTAATTTCTTTGCCTTGCTAAAAAATCACCAGTGCAGACTAAATAACCAAATTATATGGTGAACGGCTTACAGAAGGCCATGTTTCATATCGCTATTGCTGTGATGTACAGAGGGTTCTCACCCTGCTGAAAGGGACAATTCCAAAAGCATGTGACGATATGAAAGATTCAGTAAGGAGACTGTCCCCTACTCACCACTTGCAAAGGTAACCCTAAATCATTTCTCTTATCGACAGATTGTAAGTGTATATGGGGATTTAGTATAAGCGGTGAGGCCATTGGGAATAAGCCATTTGTTAATCTTCCCTACTATTGGCAGAAAATTGATTAAGTTAAAAACATAATTGAATATCCTAGAGGTAGAGGTATGCCTTTCTGTGAAATCAGCTCCTCCAGACATAGTTTGGTATCCAGAATTTAAAACACATGACTATGAACTGATTGCAGAACTACTTAACTTCAATAAATAAATATACATAAGTGAAAAGTTTCCATCATAAAATGTATCATACCTCATCTTCGTCATAGAAGAGTCCTTCAAATGGTTGAAGAGCAACAACTCGCCAGCTGTCAATAAAAAAAAGAAAGCCTTTACTGTTGTCTAACAAATAATTATCCAACAAAAGTAACACCCTGCAAACTACCAGGTTGGATGTCACTATCCCATGATTTATAATATGGAAAAACAAGATTCTATATAGTTGCGGTAGTTTTACATGAGACATGTAAATAACAGACAAACCAAGATAAAATGAGTAGGCAGGAAAAGTTATCTATCTCTGGTAACATTGGTACATATTTGTGTTTTCAAGCCACATTATTTATCTTTAAGCTACCCTAGGTGCAGGTTAGGACTTTGCAAACATTTTTGCAAGCTGGCACTGTGTTGTGTGGCACAGAATGTGAAAAAGTAACAGTAATACCACACTGCACATAAAAGGTGCCACCCAACCAAAGCTCATTAATACTCATACCTATGCCAAATGTGTCCTTGCCTCTTATGCTAGACACTGCAGAGCTTTCTCTAGGTATGGCCACTTAATTCTGATGGGGCCAATAATTGCAGTTACAATCCCTTATGGAATTATTAGATGGACTTGAACAACGCAATCTGTTTTTTAACACCTAGAGATTTTGGCTACTCAAATCTCTGGATGAAAGTCCCTATCACAATGAGGAATAATTGGGGGAATCAAACACAGAATTACTGATACCTCCTATAATTCCTCATTTATAGTGGATCCTTAGTTACTGATGAACAAGTACTTACCTGCAGGGCCGTTTCTAGGTGTTTTGCTGCCCTAGGCGAGAATTGAAAAATGCCGCCCCCTCCCTTTTACTACCATCACTCTCATTTTTTCGCTGTTTGATTTCAAATTAATTTTTTCCCCCCCTTTTGCCGCCCTAGGAGGCCGCCTAGTCTTGCCTAATGGTAGAAACGGCCCTGCTTACCTGCAGGAACACATAATCTGGTAGAGCCTCTAACTAGCGGCAGATTCCTTATCTTAGAATATCCTCCAAGAGTCAAACTGCATCCACAAAATCTTGAGCAGTACACCTATGCGCCGGTAAGTGGCGTCGGACGGCTCTGGGTGTGCGTCGTAGGCATCATTCGTGCTCGATGTGACGTGTGCGGTGCCTCTGGTAGCAGACATGATTAATGGTCCATAAGGCATTGATTGCTGAGTTTGCCTGCCCTGGCGTTTAGAGACCCCGCCAGGTGTTCCACAATCAGGAAAATTTCCTTAAGTTCCAGCCATTTCCAGTGGCCCAGAGCCTCCTGGCAGAGGGTCCACGACCCCACTTTGCCCTACTTGTTGCAGTACCACATGGCGGTAGGGTTGTCAGTGAACACCTGAACCAGCTTCCCTTTAATGAAGGGCATGAAAGCTTTCAATACCAAGCAAATCGCCCTCATTTCTAGAAGACTGATGTGGAGCTGAGTCTCTGCTGGAAACCAGAGTCCTCTGATTTCCACAACTCCCATATGGCTGCACAAGCCCAGAAGCGATACATTGGTCACCACTGTCAACTCTGGGTGGGGAAGTGAGAGGGATCTGCCACAACCCAATCGCGGCCCTTGATCCACCACTGCACGGTTTTAGCCGTCTCCTTCAAAATCTGGAAATCTGGACCAGGTCGAAGAGATTCCTCTGGTGCTGCGCCTACTGGGACTTCATATCCCACTGCACAGCCCACATATGCTATTGAGCGTTCTTCACCAGTAGGATTCAGGAGGCCATCAGACCCAGTAGCCTCAGAGTCAGTCTCACCGATATCCAGGGCTGAGGTTGAAACATTGGGAACCTACCCCAATTGTCCTGGACTCTTCACTCTGGAGAATAAGTGTGGAATTGCACCGTGTCCAGAATGGCTCAGATTAAAGGGAGCGTCTGAGAAGGAGTCAGGTGTGACTTCGGCTCATTGATAGTCTGGAGGTGGGTGACAACTGCCTGTGGTAAGCCTTCTTTCAGCAGCCAGTCGTCGAGGTAGGGAAAGACTGGTACTCCTGACCTCCACAGATGTGCAGTAACCACTGCCATCTCCTTTGTGAACACTAGAGAGGCATTGGCGAGACCAGAGGAGAGAACAGCGAACTTGAAATGCTCCTGTGCCATCAAGAAACATAGGTAATGCGAATGGGCTCATAGGACGGGTATAGGAAAGTGCCCCTTTTTTGGCATGGTCACCCCCACTTTTTGCCTGGTATCTGATGCAAATTTGACTGAAGTGCACTAGGCTCCTGCTAACCAGGTCCCCAGTGCCAGTGTTCTTTCCCTAAAACAAGTTAACTGTGCAATTGTTCCCCAGTTGGCAAGGCCTTTAGCACCCCTTTATGTCCCTAGTAGATGGTACCCCTGGTACCTATGGCATGAGTAGTAAAGAGGGTCCCTAAGGGCTGCTGCATGTATTGTTTCACCCTAAGGGACCAACCACCAAATTCATGTAGACTGCCACTGCAGGCTGCGTTAAATGGTGCAGACAAAAGTGAAAACATGACATGACACGCACCCTGTGTGCCATGCCCACAGACACTGCATGCAATATATGAAAGTCCCCCCTACAGCAGGCCTTACAGACCTCAGGCAGGGTGCATTATATTACACGTGAGGACATATCTGCAAGAGCAGATATGCCCCTGTGCTTTTTAGTTCAATTGCTAGATAGTACAAGAAAACAGGGGAGCCATCTTAAGTATATGTACCTAGCACTGGTCATTAAGAGATCTCCAGCTACATGATGGCTTCACTCGAACCCATGATGTTTGGTATCAAACACCTTTTCTTTATAAATCTGTACTGATGTCTGTAGTGGATTTATTAAAACATGCACCCAGAGGGCATCTAAGAGGTGCCTCCTGAAAACCTACCAGCCTCTTAGTGCGCTGGCTGACTGATATCATCCAGCCTGCCACCACAGACATGTTACTGACCCCCTGCAGATGACAGCCCATGCTCTGTGTGGCCAGAAACAATGCCTGCTCCAAAGGAAGGTGTTCACACCTCCTCCAGCAGGATTGCTTGTGAATCTGCATACCAAGGTCAGGGACTTCAAAGCCCCTGTCGCCTTTGACATGCAACCCCGGCTTCCCCCAGACCTGGGAGATGCCAGCCCCTGCCCTAAGGCCCATGTGGCACCAGGAAAGGTGGGAAATTAGCTATGCTAGAAGGCGTGTTGCAGTACCAGGCCAGACACACCTCTAAGGTGGGCTGCCTAATGTGCCCTATGAAAGACGGGTGCCACCATTTTGATTTTGGTGGAATTAGGAATTCTGGGACAGGGTTATGCCCACTTTCCACAGGAAGTGGTCATTTAGGGGGCGTAGTGTCCCAGGGGGAAGTAGCCCATTGGCTACTATCCTTCATCCCCCTTAACACCCTTAAATTGAGTATTTAGGTGGCCTCCTGACACCAGGAACTTAGATTCATCTGACTGAAGAAAGAAGTGGACAAAGAAGAGCAGAAGCAGCTAGAACTGCGGACTGCTGGTAGACTTTGGTGTTAAACCCTGCCTGCCTACCTGCTCCTGTCCCGACAACTGCGACAACTTGACTCGTTTTACAGTTGTGCAACCTCCAAAAGCACCAGAGGGCCTCCAGCACTTCGCCAAACCATCAGCATCTCCCTTGAAGTGGAGGAGCCCTTTCTCTGCAGCCTGCAGGCACCGACCGCAACCTCCGGTTCACCGTCCTGAAGTTCACCGGGTGCACTGACATAGTAGCTGCCCAGGAATAGGTCACCGTGCTCCCAGAGGTCAGATCCATCTCCCCACCAAGTGAGAAGATGCCATGACTAACCGGAGCCACCCTGCACCAGGACCCCTTGCAGCAAACCAAGCTTGTTTGAGTCAAATCCGGTCTCCAAAGCCGCAGTGACCAAGCAGCCCACAGGGGACATCAGCATTGTAGAGGCCAGCATCAAGAGTGGCCCAGCTGTCCTGATTTGTCCCCTTTGCAGGTCTAACAAAGAACAGTGGGAGCCTTTGACGCACGGGCACCAGCCAACCAAAACCCTCTGCACCTAAGCTTTCCGGCTCAGGTCTACGACAACTGGCTGTGCTCTCCTGCACTCAGGACCCCCACGAACCGAGTCCCCCATTGGGAGCTCCCTGACTTGTCCCTAAGACCCCCTTTGCAGCCTGTTTCTAGGTGGCCCCCATCTTTTCCTACAGTGTAGCGTGCAAGGCTACCAACCAGTCCAGTACCTCTGCACCCAGACACTCCAGGGCAGGTAAACTTGAACTGCTAGAGGTACTTTGGACCTTGGCCCCATAGCACCTTAAGTCCTAAGCGGGACCCCTGAGAACTCTTTGCAAATCACCGTATGCAGTATATGCCTTTTTCTCCATAACAAAGCATTACAGCGTAAAAGCGCATTTAAGTGACATTTTTACTTACCCACCAAAATGTGCTATTACAATAAGTACTTCCCCATTACGACGTTCTTGGTGTTAAAATAAATATAAAAATACTTGTTATTTTTCTAAATTGGTCTGGAGCAAGACCTCTGACCTCCTGGTCAGAGACCTGCTCTCTCCCCCAGCATCTCCGCTGTAGTGCCGCTGCTGCTGCCCTGCTAAGGTAGGTGTTCGAGGCCCTCCTCCACCCGCAGGCTCCTGCCTGCGCCTCATCTCTGGTGGTCCAGTGAGAGAGCCTTGCTCTTCTGCCGGTCCACTGTTGTTTGTCTGCCCGTTATTGTCTTTTTGTGTGTCTTATTGTTTTGTGCATTGTATCTGTTTTTTTCTGTATTCTGTTATTCTTTGTCTATTTCTGTATTACGTTATTCTTTGCTTGTTTCTGTATTCCGTTATTTTTTGCCTGTTTCTGTATTCTGTTTATTTTTTGCCTGTTTTACCTGTGCCCTTTGTTTCTGTCCTCTGTGCCCGTTTTCACCGCCCTTTTTCCCGCCGCTGCTGCCCCGCGGGCACTCCCTACTGCCGTTTCCTGCTCCCGCCTCCCAGCTGCGCTTCCCTCCCCCTTCCCTATTTAATGGCGGCCGCTGCTCTGGTGTCCTAGCAAGACCTTTGACCTCCTGGTCAGAGACCTGCTCTCTCCCCCAGCAGCTCTGCTGTAGTGCCACTGCCACTGCACTGCTAAGGTAGGTGTTGGAGGCCCTCCTCCACCCGCAGGCTCCTGCCTGCACCTCATCCCTGGTGGTCCAGTGGGAGAGCCTTGCTCTTCTGCCGGTCCACTCTTGTCTGTCTGCCCGTTATTGTCTTTTTGTCTGTCTTATTGTTTTGTGCCTTGTATCTGTTTTTTCTGCATTCCATTATTCTTTGCCTGTTTCTGTATTCCGTTATTCTTTGCCTGTTTCTGTATTCTGTTTATTTTGTGCCTGTTTCTGTATTCTGTTTATTTTTGCCTGTTTTACCAGTGCCCTTTGTCTCTGTCCTCCGTGCCCGTTTTCGCTGCCCTTTTTCCCGCCGCTGCTACCCTCGAGGCCCCTCTCCCCTGCCGTTTCCCACTCCCGCATCCCAGCTGCGCTTCCCTCCCCCTTCCCTATTTAATGGCAAGCCCCTCTGCGCCCGTCCGCGACCTTACCGTGACCAGCGTCAGGGACCCTGGTTCTCCGACCACCCACCGCTACAACTCAGCTGCCCTCCTTGCACTTAACCCCGGAAGGAACAACAACTGCCAGCTGGCTACGCCTAACACCACCCACGGCCAGTTCTCTTGCCGACACTGCCGTCAAACCTTCACCACCCTCCGCACCCCCACCGCTGCCCTCCCCCCCACGCCGGACGCCAGCACCCCCGAAGCCTTGAGATACATCCACCTCAACGTGCGCTCCTTGCACAGACATGCCGTAGAGATCTGGGACCTCCTCTACGCCATCTCGCCAGATGTCAACTTCTTCACGGAAACCAGGACCAACTCCACATCCGCACCCGACATCACCACCGCCATCCCCGACAGATACAAGATCCAGAAGAAGGACCGCCCAGGAGGAGGACTCGCCATTGCACACAAGAGCTCCCACCGACTCACTACCTCCAGAACAAGCGACTCCCCGTTCACCACCGAACACCTCCATTTCCAGATCTAGACCAGCCCCAGAACGACTCTATGCAGCACGCTCGCCTACAGACACCCTGTACCTCAAACCGTGTTCACCACCACCATCGCCGACCTCATCGCACCCCACGCCATCGCCTCCATGGACTACATACTCATCGGAGACCTCAACTTCCACCTCGACAACCTCAAAGACCCCAACTCCGCCACCCTCCTGGACAACCTCGCCAACCTCCGACTGAAACAACTCGTCACCACCCCCACCCACAGGGCAGGACACACCCTCGACCCCATCTTCGCAGGAGGTAACAACATCCACTTCAGCCGCACCACACAACCCCCCTGGACAGACCACCACTGCGTACACTTCCACGTCGACAAACCCACCGCCCCCAAACCTGCACCCTGCCCTCCGCGAAGGAACTGGAGAAAGGTCACCTTGGAGCACCTCAACTCCACCCTCAACCGCGATGCCCCTCCACCTCCACCGACGCCAACGTTGCAGCCAAAGAACTTCACAGATGGATCACCAACTGCGCAGACGAGCTCGCACCCCTCCGCAACCCCGACAGACAGCGCCCCAGAAAGGCCTCCTGGTTCACCGCCGACCTCCAGGAATACAGACGTACCTGCAGACGTCTCGAGAAGAATTGGAGAAACAGCAAATCCTCGGAAGACCGCACCACATACACGAACGCCATGACAGAATACCACCAACTCATCAGATCCACCAAAAGGACCTTCATCCAGAACAGGATCCTCGCCAACTCCAGCAACTTAAAGGAACTCTTCAGCATCATCCAGGAATTCACCAAACCCCCCAGCGAAGCCACTGACGGTAACCCCTCCCAGCACCTCTGCAACAAGCTCAGCTCCTACTTCCATCTGAAAATCAAGTCCCTCTATGACAACTTCAACGAACAGACACCAAACTCTGAAACCACTCCCTCCTCCAGCAACGCCAGCCAGCCCACCATCTTCTCCTGGACCCCAGTCACCACCGAAGACACCGCATCGACCATGAAAGGAATCCACTCAGGAGCCCCCACGGACCCCTGCCCCAACACATCTTCCACAGAGCCGCCATCGCACCGGAACTACGACGCACCATCAACGCCACCTTCAAAACTGGCACATTCCCGACGACTGGAAACGCGCAGAAGTCAAGCCCCTACTCAAAAAGCCCACAGCAGACCCCACGGCCCTCAAGAACTACCAACCCATCTCCCTCCTCCCCTTCGCGGCCAAAGTCACTGAGAAGATCATCAACGCCCAACTAACGAAATTCATCGAATAGAACTCCATCCTCGACTCCTCCCAATCCGGATTCCGCAGCAACCACAGCACCGAGACCGCTGTACTCGCAGCTACAGATGACATCCGCACCCTCCTCGACCAAGGACACACCGCGGCCCTGATTCTACTCGGCTCTTCGACACCATCTCCCACCACACACTCACCGCCAGGCTCCATGACGCCGGCATACAGGGAACTGCCCTCGAATGGCTCCGCTCCTTCCTCACCGGCAGAAACCAAAGAATCAGACTGCCACCCTTCCTCTCCGAACCCACAGAGATCAACTGCGGAGTACCCCAAGGATCATCACTCAGCCCTACGCTCTTCAACATCTACATGGCCCCCCTCGCCGCCATCGTCAGACAACACGGACTAGGCATTGTATCCTAAGCCGACAACACCCAGCTCATCCTCTCCCTCACCAAGGACCCCATCACCACCAGATTCAGCTTCCAGGAAGGAATGAAGGACGTCGCATCCTGGATGAGCAGCAGTTGCCTGAAGCTCAACTCGGAGAAGACAGAGGTCCTCGTCCTCGGACCCTCCCCCTCGGCATGGGACAACACCTGGTGGCCCACCGCCCTCGGCAGCCCCCCACCCCCACGGACCACGCCCGGAACCTCGGCATCGTACTCGACTCCTCCCTCTCCATGACCCAACAAATCAATGCTGTCGCCTCCACCTGTTTCAACACCCTCTGCATCCTTCGGAAGACCTTCAAGTGGATCCCCCCCAAGTCAAGAAGGACCGTCACCCACGCACTCATAACCAGCAGCCTGGAGTACGGAAACACCTTCTACGCCGGGATCAACAAGTCTCTGCTCCGCAAACTCCAGACCATACAGAACACCGCAGCCAGACTCATCCTCAGCATCCCTCGACACGAACACATCACCCAACACCTGCGAGACCTCCACTGGCTCCCCGTCGAGAAGAGAGTAACCTTCAAGATACACACCCACGCCTACAAATGCCTCCACAACACCAGACCCCAATATCTCAACGAAAGAATCTCCTTCCACGTACCCAGGAGAAACCTCCGATCTGCCGAGCTCACACTCGCCGAAACCCCAGGCATCCGCAGAGCAAGAACGGGTGGAAGATCCTTCTCCTACATCGTGGCTAAGAACTGGAACGAGCTCCCGATCGATATCAGACACGCCCCCACTCTGCACATCTTCAGGAAGACCCTCAAGACCTGGCTCTTCGACTGACTGGAGCTGCTCCCGCCCTCCCCCCCAGCGCCTTGAGACCCTTACAGGTGAGTAGTGTGCTTCAAAATCCCCTGATTGATTAATTGATTGAGTTTCTTCTTAAGTGTGAGTCTCATTTATTGACTCTGGGTGTGTTCAACAAATGCCTTATAACTACCTTCTGATAAGCCTAAATTGTTCGCCCACACTACCTCAAAAGAGAGCATTTGGGATTATTAATTTAAGCCCTGTAAACCAATAAGGGTCATCTGGACTTTCTACATATACACCTCGTTTTGGTATACTTCATAAAAAGCAGGGATGTGGAACTCCTATAGCTCGACGCCCTGGACATATTGTTTGGGGTCAAGGGAAACACGTTTTAATGTGTATTTAGTCCTTGGGACAAGTAGGCCCAACCCCCTACAGCACAAACCCTTTGGCTGCTAGTTTCCAGTAGCACATTATGGATCAGGGAAGGGCATTGTCTGCAGTTATGGTAATGCTTGTGTCTATAAGTTAATGCTGTCAAACTTGTATTTATGGTTCATTAATACAAAGCCTTTATCATTAGGGTGAGCACTCTAAATAGATTTTGTAAGCTCGGACTGCACTACTGACAGTGGTTCCAGAATAGAAATGTGTACACATGTTTTCAAAGTTTAGCAATATGAGGCTATGTATAATGCACCCAGAATGCTCTCTGATTAGATGCAAATATTTGCTGAAGCTTGAAAGCAGGATTGATGAGTCTTTGCTTTCAAAATAAAATGTTCACGAAAAAATGAAAGTAGGAAAAAAAACATTTAGCCTAACTACTGTAAAATTTTAGGTACCATTTCTTTGCAGCGTCATTTGGTAAAATATGTTGAGGTATGCTAGTATTTCCCAAAGCTATTCATAATGGAAAATCATTGTAACCAGTTTCAATAAGATACATAAAAATAAACTAGCATTGGCAAAGCCAGCATGTCTGAAATTGGTGGTTAGCCTTTTGGTTTTGTCAATGTGCGACTTGTTTTGGCATGGTTTTTGTAAAGCCTTATTGGTGTGGGAGTTGCCAGGCCCTCACAATTAAAACAAACACTGGCAAAAGCAAAAATTGTTTTTTGACTGAAAAAGCACACATTTCCGCAGTAGTTCCTGGCAATGAACAAAACTACTTTGTGTGCTGATATGCTCTTTGTGGAAGAGCAGAATTCTGTCACTCACAGTGATGGCAGCCAATAGATCGAGAGAGTGATTAAAAGTTTAATAAACACAGAAGGTCATGATTAACGCCAGACCTAATTAGGGGCCAAATTATTAAAGAAAGTCTCAAAAGTGCACCCATGGTATATGTATTGTATTGTAGTGTATTGTAATTACATTTATATAGCGCTTACTACCCCTGACGAGGCGTCGAAGCGCTTTTTCGGCGAGTAGCACACTACTCCTGAACCCATAAAGGATTAGTGTTGAATTAGTATAGTGAAATATGAAAGTAATTTGAGTGGTGGATAGGTTAGTCAGTTATTTGGATTAAGAAGGATAGCGAAGGGATAGAAGAGGGAAAAAGGTTTACATTTATATAGCGCTTGTTACCCCTGATGGGGTGTTGAAGCGCTTTTTTGGCAAGTAGCACACTACTCCGGAACCCATAAAGGATTAGTTTTGAATTAGTATAGTGAAATATGAAAGTAATTTAAGTGGTGAATATGTTAGTCAGTTATTTGGATTGAGAAGGGTAGGGGAGGGATAGAAGAGGGGAAAAGGTTGGCATTTATATAGCGCTTGCTACCCCTGATGAGGTGTTGAAGCGCTTTTTCGGCGAGTAGCCCTCTACTCTGTAACCCATAAAGGATCAATGGTGAATTAGTATAGTGAAATATGAAATCTGAGAAGTGGACATGTTAGTCTGTAATTTTGATTGAAAAGGATAGTGGAGGGATAGAAGAGTGAAGGATTTAGACTTTTCTTTTTTGAGGGCATAGCAGTAGGAGGAGGCTTGGGATGAGTAAAAAGGGATGTGGAGAGGGAAGAGTTTAGAAAGGCTTGTTTTGGGGGTTGGTATAGTAAAAGATGTGTCAGATGATGCAAGAAGGGGTAGAGTAGGAGAGAATCTAGAAAGGGTTATTTTGGGGATCATAGTAGTGATATGGGGTTTGGGATGAATGAGAGAGTGGATGTAGAGGATATATTGCTAGAGGTATAGGGTGAGAATAAGGAAGTGAATTGGAAAGAGTAGTGGACAGAGGTTTGAGATGAGTTAGAGAGTTGAGGTAGAAGATATATTGAGAGAGGCATAGGGTGAGAAATAGGGTAGTGCATTGGATATGCTGAATTAGAAGAAAGTAATAAATATATAGATCCATAAGTACATGGAAAGTATATAGATGCATAAAGGAAGTAAGTATATGTAGATTAAAGATATTGATAGAGGTATAGAGTGAGAAATAGGGTAGTGCATTGAATATGCTTATTTAGGAGAAAAGTAATAAATATGTAGATCCAAGTACATGGAAGTTATATAGATGCATGAAGGAAGTAAGTATATGTAGATTAAAGATGCATTAGATGAACTCTGGTTTTCAAGTGTTGTTGTACTTAAAAATGTATTTTGTTTTTAAACATAATTATTCTACATGTTTATACAAAGCAATACACATATATAGGTACATATCTACAGTACAAATACATGCTTATATACAGAGGGATATGCTGTATATTTCTGTTTGCGTATGGTGCTTTTGTGGGGAAGAGCCAATTCTTGAGTAGTTTTCTGAAGATAAGGTGGTTGTCTGTGGATCTTATGTTGGGGGGTAAAAAGTTCCATAGTTTGGCTGCTTGAACAGAGAAGGATGTGCCACCCATGGTTATTTTCTTGTATCTTGGGATTTTGAGGCGAGGTGCCACTCTAGAGCGGAGGTTTCTTTGTTGAATGTGTTTGGTGATTGCATTCTGGATGAAGAGTGGTCCCAGTCCATGTAGCGCTTTGTGGGTGATACAAAGCAGCTTGAACGTGGATCTTCTGGCAACCAGTAACTAATGCAGGGCTTTCAAGGCAGGGGAGATGTGGTCTCGCGGTTTGATATGTAAGAGTAGTCTGGCAGCAGAGTTCTGAATCCGTTGTAGTCTTTTCATGGTCGTTAAAGCTGATCCGTGGTAGAGGCTTTTGGCGTAATCGAGTTTGGGCAGAACAAGGGAGATGGTAGCTTGGACCTTGTGTGGAAATCCCAAATGGGGGAAGATTCGTCGCAGAGTTTTTATAGTAACAAAGCTTGATCTTGCTAGTTTGTCCACTTGGGCATTCATCGATAGCTTGGAGTCCATGGTCATTATGAGGTTTCTTACTTCCTTCAATACTTTAGGCGGTAATCCCAGTTCATCAGGCCAGGCGGTAAGCTGGTCATAATGTTTCCAATCACCACATGTGAGTATTTCCGTTTTGGAAGCATTCAATTTGCGATGGTTCCAAGCCATCCAATGATCCACGGCTCTGAGACAACTGAAAACTGGCGAGTTTCCAATGTCTTTGGGGCATTCCAGTTGAAGGAGTATTTGTGTGTCATCTGCATAGTTATAGCACGTGAGGTGAAATTGATTGGTCAGTACTGGTAATGACTTCATGTAGATGTTGAAAAGCATGGGCGAGATGATAGAGCCTTGAGGGACCCCTGCTTTTGTGTAGTATGGTTTAGATGAGAAATGTGGAGTATGGATGACATTAGTTCTGTTTCAAAGGTAGGATGCGATCCAGTCTAGAGCAGTCCCCTCTATGCCGGTTTCGTAGAGTCTTTGTATCAGAGTGTCATGGTCAACCGTGTCAAAGGCAGCTGAGAGGTCCAAGAGGAGTAGCGCAGCAACCACGTTGACGTCAACTGTGTTCTTCAGGTCATCCCAGATGGCAAGGAGGGCAGATTCTGTGCCTCTTCCCGGACGGAATCCTGTTTGGAAGTCTGAAAATATGGCATTCTCTTCAATGAATAGTGACATCTGGGCGAACGCTGCTCTTTCTATCAGTTTGCCCAGGAATGGTCCTTTTGTAATGGGTCTGTAGTTGTCAGGGTTCAGCGGGTCCAAGTTTGTTTTCTTCAGTAAAGGGCGTATGCATGACTTTTTGAGTTCCTCTGGAAATATTCCAGTAGTTAAGGAATCGTTGATGATTCTTCTTACTAGAGTGGCAGCAGAGGTTGTTAGAAGAATTGTCTTGAAAGTTTGCGGTGGACACGGGTCAGAAGGGCTGCCGGCAGGCCTGCTTGCTTTGACCAGGTCCATAAAATCATCGGGTGAAATGTGTTGGAAGGAACGGAGAGGCAGGGTTAGAGTATTCTTGGATTGTTGTTTTGTAAAAGGGTTAGTGCTGGTGCTTTGTATCTTGTTTAAATATGAGTCCAACGTGTCTGCTTTGTCCGTGTAATGATTTGCCAGTTTGTCTGTAAAATCTTGAGTGACAGGATGAGTTCCTTCTAGGCAATTTGGTTTACGAAATTCATTGAGTATTTTATAGAATTCTTTATTTGCACATTTAGCATTTTGAATTCTGTCTGAATAGTACCTTTTCTTTGCTTTTTTGATAGCTGACTTGTATAATCTTTTAATTTTCTGTAGGCTAAGTTTGTTTTGTTTGGTGTTTGTTTTGAGCCAGGCACGTTGCAGCTTTCTGATTTGTTGTTTTATGTCTTATCTCTGTATTTCTGCAAGGTGCTTGTTTTATTGTGTTCTGTTGTGTGGTTTTGAGTGGTATCAGGATATCAAAAGCTTCAGTAGCCACTCGTATAGTTTTTGAACAGAATTTATGGTTTCCAGATCTGTACTGGATGTTAGTTGTGTTTCTAAGTGTTCCAAATTGAGTTTGTTCGACGGTCGATAGGTGGATGCATGTAAGGTGGTTTTAGGTGAGTCGCTTAGTGTTGTTTTATGTTGGAAAGCGAGCAA
Organism: Calotriton arnoldi; assembly: GCA_963921515.1. Taxonomy (NCBI): domain Eukaryota; kingdom Metazoa; phylum Chordata; class Amphibia; order Caudata; family Salamandridae; genus Calotriton; species Calotriton arnoldi. The sequence goes on from CAWUFW010000174.1 coordinate 4,868,051, forward strand.
ATGATGGTCTGACCATGTGACTGGAGTTATAGTTTGAAAGGTAACTAGTTCGGAATTAGCAAAAATGACATCTAGGATGTGCCCAGCGATGTTTGTGGGTTTGTGGACGATTTGATGCAGGTTCAGTGCATCTAGGCCAGTGATTATTGTTTTTGGATGGGGCATATTGTCAAACCCAATGTTGAGGTCACCCAGAACGCATAGGTTGAAGTTTATTGTTATTAGGTTTGAAACTGTGTCTAGAAGTGTTCCCTCCAGCTACTTTTATCCCAACCTTGAAAGAAGTTTCACATCTGCCATTGTCAGGAGTAAAGTTCCAACCTTTCTCAGTACGGGAAAATATTAAAGAATAGTTTATGAAAACCCTTAAAACATGCAAGTTAGTTGGTTTGCACAGACTCAAAAGGGCATTCCAACCCTGGAACTATTGCTTGCCACTACCTTCAGCCCCAGTATGTAGATCTGCGAAAATGTGGCAATATAAGGGAATGGCTAGTATTCAAATCCTACTATGGTATGAGCCCTGGAATAATCAGAGAGGCTATATCAGAGCTCTTACGAGGGGGGGCGTGGCCGGACGCCGATGGAGCAGGGCGCCTAAACCGGAGCTCCCGCGGGTGATTCCCCAATTCAGCCCATCCTGACCGATACTGGGGAGAGTGAACAGTCGATTGCCCGCCTCCGGACCCCCGCAGGGCAAGAGAACTGGCAGAAGTGGGTGGAAGGCAAAATTAGGTTAGACTTCGCCGAATAATCGCCCCGGACGGGGGACCTGCAGAGCTCGCCAAGATGGCGCCCGCAACCTGAGGAGGCCTCCCGAGACCGGACTGGCCGCTAGAGGACCTGGGAGGCGGTGGCTGGTGCGGCCCGAGGCGGCGGAGCACAGGGCTGGTGTGGACTGGCGAGTTCAGGGGCGACAGGGCCAGCCTGGAGGTAAAGATCGGCGATACGGTGGGAGTGGAGCGGCCAGACAAGATGGCGCCCGCAGCCCGGGACCAGCGCAATTAGCGGAGATCAAAGGCGGCCGCATCCAGGCCCCAGCGGCGGAAGTGCGGGAAAACCCACCCATTCTCCCCAACGAAAAGTGAACAACTGATCACTGGGAACACGGCGGCCCACGGGCCCCTGCGGCTGCGGAGGGTGTCGACTCCGGAGGGTGCTCGCTTATCTCCGCGGGAGCGGTGTTTCACTCCGGTAGGAGGGACTGCCCGGGACAGGGTGGGGTGCCCCCTGGGACCTGAGGACTGCTGCCTGCATCTTGACTTGCTTTTCTCTTGGGGCTGCAGCGGGGGGGGCGCCTCGCCAGTGACCCGCACCACTACCACAGAACCTTGGGCCCTGTGTTAGACTTGGCATCTTTTGGCGTGTTCCCCCTAACTTTTTGCTTTCTGACCTCCTGGTTTTTGACTCTGTTTTTGCTGGTGTAATGATTTTGCGCACTTTCCTCACTGCTGTCCAGTGGGAAAGTGCAAGTGCTCCTGTATAAAATGTGTTATGGATTGGTGTTTCCATGATTGGCCTATTTGATTTATGTGTCAGTCCCTTGTAAAGTGCACTGAGAGTGCCAGGGCCTATAGATCAAATGCTGTTGGTGGGCTGCAGCACTGGATTGTGCCACCCACGCAAACAGCCCGTAAAGTGTAACTCTGGCCTGCCATTGCAGAGCCTGTGCGCAGCCTGGGGCTGCCAGGTCGACTTGGCAAGTGCACACACTTGTAAGTCCCTAAACCTTCCATTTTCTACATGTTAGTCACCCCTAAGGTAGGCCCAAGGTACCTCTGTGGGCAGGGTGCATTGTATGTGAAAGGTAGGACATGCCCTGGTGTGTGTGGCATGTCCTGGTAGTGAATTACAGCCTATTTCTTTTTTCACTATTGCAAGGCTACCTGTTCCCCATAGGCCAGAATGGGCAGTTTTGATTATTACAGCTTATAATCCTAACTGACCCAGGGAACATGGTAGAAAAACGAATTTAGTATGCCTGGACTCAGAATGATAAAATGCATCTTTTAGTGAAGTTGGTTTTAACATTCTGTGTTTGAAAATACCACTTTTAGAAAGAGGGTATTTTCTTGTCTAACCATCCAAGCCTGCCACTGCTAGGTTGTGTATTCCTTGTCTGGAGTGTGAGTGACAGGGGCTGGGGGATGCCAGGAGACAGGGTGAGTCAGCACAGGGCTGAATAGCAAGATCTACATGTAGATGGGTGGGAGGGGATGCACCTGGGACCTGAATAGGGCTGGGCCTTCCCTCCACAATGCTGGCTCCACCTCCTGTGGTGCGTCTGATGTCCCTGGCCTGCACTGTGAAAGGAAAGAAGGACTCTTGTCAACAAAGTGCTCCAGGACTGACCAGAACTGGTTTGGACTAGGCAAAGGCGTCTCTGCCTTCAGAGAACAAAGGGAAATTGAGGATAAAAAGGGGGACCCAAACCCCAGAAAATTGGAACTCTTTGGGATCAAGAAGACTGCCAAGAAGAAGAGCTGGAGAAGCTGTGAGGAGGAACTACCACTTTGCTGTGTGCTTTGCTGTGTTGGCCTGCAGTGGCTGCTTCTGTCTTGGGCAGTGAAAGGACTGGAACTGAACTTTCTGCAATCTACTTTGTGAGTGTCTCCAAGGGCTTGAGGTAGAGCTTGCCCCCTGTTCAAGAAGTCTCAGGAACAGCAAAGACTTCAAGCCCGACGCCGTCTACGACGCCGCTGCCGACTCCGTGTCCTGAAGGCACCGCAGAGGGCACCACCGCAACGCCCCACCGCGACCCTGGTCTCACCGACGACGCCTGCTGACGCCGCCACCGAGCCGCTGCTCGCACCGCGACCTGTGGGCACCGCACTCCGCACCGCCTCGCTTCACGACGACGCCGTGGTATCCCCGACGACGACGCTTCACGCCGGTCTCCACGCCGCTGCTTGCACCGCTCGTACAGTTACACGACGCACCGCCCTCATCCCTCACCGCAGCCTTGGCCTACCGACGCCGGTGCCATCGACTCCAGTTCGTCAGCCGACGACAGCGCTTCAGCAACGACGACGCCGCTGCTGCACCGTGACCTGCCAGCACTGTGACGAGCACCGCCTTCATCTCACACCGCGACCCTGGTCTCTTCGACGACGCCATCCGACGCCGCCACCGAGCCGCTGCTCGCACCGCGACCTGAGGGCACCGCACGCCGCACCGCTGCACTTCGCACCGCAGCACCCGACGCCGGCCGACGCCAGCGCTCCTGACTTCAACAGAGAGGAGATTGATCTGCAACGTGTGTGACTTCGAGGGCCCCGACAACGCCTGCACTGACCTCCGGAACCGACGCCTGCGGACGCCGTGTGTTCGGAAGCTCACCGCGAGGTCATCGACGCCCTGCATTTCTGAAAGGTACTGTTGGCGGGTCTCCCCGACACCGTAGCTGACCCGCGACGCCGCGGTCAGCCAGAACTGTTTGGATTTGTTGGTTCACGACGCCATGATAGCCCCGGACGGAGCTATCGACATCAAAGAACTGTTTTTAAGGACACTGTGATAACTGAAGTACTGTGCTGTGGATTTTTATCGTATTGGTCTTGTTTTAAGTATATAAAAATATTGGATATTTTCTAAACTGGTGTGGTGTCCATTTGTAGTGCTTACACTGTATTACTGTTGGTTATGTGTAAATGCTTTACACACTGCCTCTAAGATAAGCCTGACTGCTCGTGCCAAGCTACCAAGGGGGTGAGCAGGGGTTATTTTAGGAGTGTAACTCCCTTATCCTGACTAGGAAGAAGGGTCCCTACTTGGACAAAGGTGCAAGCCCTTGCCAACTAGAAACCCCCATTTCTAACACCCAGTCTGAAGAAGGGGAGCTGCAAGACTTTGGCCCCCCAGCGCTGGTGTCGAGGCCGCCTGCCTGGGGCCTGACCCAGCCGCCCACAGCACTGACCTTGGCGGGATCGCTGCTGCCGCTGCCTAAGGGCGATACCGGAGCGAGGCTGCACTCGCTAAATGAGACCGGGGGGCGCCCCCACCTGAGAGGATCTGCCCCGGCTGCCACAGTTAACTGCAGGGGTACCTAGGAACGTTGACGCCCACGCGGCTGGCACCGGTGCCCAACGGAGCCCCACAGTGAAGGCCTAAGGTACTCCCGGCGGGGAGGGGGAACACCTCAGCCGGCACTGCCACCTGGGAGACCCACCGGGGGGCCAGCACCCCCCGCTGCTCATTCCTTAAGGGGCCACAGAAGGAGCACGGAGGACGCCCGAGTGCTGCCGGCAACAGGAGGAACGTTAGCAGAGACCACAGTTAACGGCTGGAACAGACTGGTGGACGCAGAGAGACCTTTTGCCCCGGAGCGCGCACAGACCGAGGAGGGCGGGAGGAGCAAAGGCCTACACCCACCATGGGGCGACTTAACAAACGGCGGGAGGCAGAGCAGCAGGACCCAGCGGGAGAAGACGCTACAGGGGCCCGACAATACATGGGATCCCATGCGAAAAGACGACGACCCAAGATGAACCATCCCTACATGACATCCTGCAGGCCATAGAAGCGTCGAGAACAGCAGTGGAATCTAGAATCGACACGCTCCGAGAGGATCTGGGGCTACTGTGGGCAGACCACAGGAAGCTGGCGGACCGCGTCACATCGGTGGAAGGGGACGTCGGCGACCTGAAACCACAGGTATCTGAGTCCACCCGCAAACTCACAGACATTGAAAAGCGAGTTAAAGTGTTGGAACTGCGCACCGAGGATGCTGAAAATAGGGCACAACGGAACAACATTAGAGTCACTGGGCTGTCAGAAAAAATCGAAGGTAACAATATGGTGGCCTACCTTGAGAATTGGATCCGCACAGAAGTAGCTGAGGAGGGTCTATCGCCATACTTCGCCCTTGAGCGGGCACACAGAGTTCCTGCACGGGCACTCCCCCCTGGGAGGCCGCCGAGACCTGTAGTAGCTCGCCTTCTCTTCTACAAGGACAGGGATCACGTGCTGAGTCAAGCGCGACACAAAGGACAATTAAAAATTGAAAATCGCATCGTACGGATTTTCCCAGATTTCTCCCGAGAGGTACAGCGACAGCGAGCCTCCTTCACTGCGGCCAAACGGAAACTGCGACAAATGGGGGTGTCGTACTCAATGGTGTTCCCAGCTAAACTCCGGGTAGTCCATGCAGGGACGACCACATTTTTTGCCACGCCTGGGACTGGATCGAGGGGCTAGGGCCACGAGACCAGAGGCACGACAGCGGAGACCAGCCAGAGGAGACTCACACGCAAACCCCTGGAAGGGGGGGGAAGCCCAAAGGCCACCCAAACCCGGAGGAGGCTCGCCGGGACAGGGAGAGAGCGGTGGCGGCGATAGCGTCCCTGAGTGCAGCGGGCCCGCAGGGTGCTTCCTCTCTATCGGGGGAGGAACAGAGAGACTCGGACTCCGACGCCAGCTCAAGCACGGTGGGGGAGGCTAGCCAGACAATGCCAGAGGTCACTCCCAGAACGGCGGACGACCTGATCTAACATAAGCCTGACACGCAAGTACCTGCTGGACATTGGGGTTCGGGGGGAGGGAGGGCACGAGGACTAGAGACTGGATCGAGAGCTAGAGGGGCTCAGGAGGAACACCATGTAAGCTAATCATTTGAAAGGGGGGGTCCAGTGGGGCGGAGAGGAAGGTTTTCCTCCCATCGAGCTGTAGTCTAGCCACCACCCGACAGTTGGGCTTTGGCCTGTTTGTATGCCTGAGTGCAGTTTGGATGGGAGCGAGTTGCTCACTTGTCCTGGGGAGGGGGAGTTGGGAGAGTTCTATTGTTTTAAGTTGGGGCACTGCTGTCTATCCTTATGTGGGGTTACGAGCCGCTGCGCGGAGGATCCCACCATGCAACACAGGGCGCTGAGAGTTGCGCAGGGCAGGGGAGGCCAGACAGAGGTGGAAAGACAGATCTATAATGCCCAATAAGGGGGAATATAATCTCCTTTCCTGGAATATCCGGGGGATGCATTCTATGCCCAAACGCTACAAAATCTTCTCCCATCTGAATAGGCGAGGGGTCCACATAGCGATGCTGCAGGAAACGCACACATTGGCTTCCGAAGGGGTGGCACTACACCGCAGATGGAGAGGCCAGGCATACTACACTACGTTCTCGGCATTCGCCAGAGGGGTCTTGATCTGGATTAGGGCAGACGTCCCCTTCCAACACACCGGACACAAAGTAGATCCAGAGGGCCGATATGTGGTGGTCACAGGGCGACTAAACGGGCAAGACGTCACACTGATAAATATTTATGGCCCGAATACAGACCAAGGGACATTCTTTGAGCGCTTGTCTGGCTCTCTGGCGCCGTACATGACGGGGTCAATTATTATGGGGGGAGATTTTAATTGTATAGCGGACCCAGCCATGGACCGTTCCCACCCACCCATGCGCGATGCCCCAGTACATAGGATAGCCAGGATGTTCAGGGACTGGCAGTCCCATTGGGGGCTGGTAGACACATGGCGACGTACGCACCCACTGGATAGGGAGTACTCTCACCTTTCCCATGTACATGACTTACACGTCCACCTGGACACCGTTCTATGCTCCTCGGACATGCACACACGACTTCACAGCGCAGAGTACATCACTCGCACAGTGTCAGACCACAACCCCCTATTGGTTAGGTTACAGTGGGGTTTCACGCGGCAGCCCGTCCCCACCTGGCGCCTCAAGCCCGAGGCACTAGAGGACCAGGTCTTCCACCACGAGATTAAGGAACAAATCACCACATACTTTGCAGACAATGCACAATCCACAGACTCCAGGGTGGGAGGCCTTTAAGGCAGTGATAAGGGGCCATTGCATGGCGCTGTCCATAGGGGTACGACGTACGCTACTGAACGACGTGGAACGGGCCGATCGGGCACTGAGGGAGGTAGAACGCAGACGCCCGAACAATCCAGAACTCCACCAGGAGTTACTCGAGGCAAAGGAGGAGGTGGGGGTGCAGGAAGAGAGACTGAGGTGCTTTGACTATCAAGCGTACATGGACAGGACTCATGCCGAGAGAGACAAGGCAGGTAGACTGCTGGCGTGGCTCGCCAGTCCCACCCGCAGGGAGAATATGATTATAGAATTGGCAGATTCGGAGGGGCATTATCTATACCGACAGGACAACATCAACAATAGGTTTCGCAGCTACTACGAGACACTTTATAAGAGTTCAGGGCCCCGAGGGGACGGGGAAGTCGAGGACTACCTGGCAGACCTCTCATTACACACACTAACAGACGAGGACGCAGAGCTCCTAGGAGCTGAAATCTCAGAACGCGAAATCCGGGTAGCTATTAAGGAACTGGCGAGGGGGAAAACACCGGGCACGGATGGGCTCCCCAAGGAATTTTATGCAGCATACGCGGGAGAACTGTCCCCCAAATTGGCGGAGATGTACGCGGCGGCGAGGGAGAAAGGTCGCTTACCGGGTACCACTATGGAGGCGGTGGTCATCCCACTGTTGAAGCCGGACAAGTCCCCCTTGGAGTGTGCAGCGTACAGACCATTGTCGATGCTAAATCTCGACTTTAAAATTGTAAGCAAGGTGCTGGAAACGCGGCTGCTCCCTTACATGATACCTCTGGTGCACCATGACCAGGCAGGCTTCATTCCTCGCCGGAACACAACCTTGAATATTCGGCGACTGCTGTCCATTATCGAGCTTGGGGCGACTGCAGACCAGGGAGGGGCGGTGTTCGCCATTGACATGGAAAAGGCATTCGACAGCCTTGAATGGGGGTTCTTATATGCCGTATTGCACAAAATGGGCCTAGGACTGGGGTTTATACGCTGGGTACGGCTACTATATACGGACCCAGTGGCGAGAGTCCGTACGGTACGCACGATATCAGAGCAGTACCGGGTGGAGCGGGGGACGCGCCAGGGCTGTCCCCTCTCCCCACTGCTATTCGCCCTTGCTGTAGAGCCATTAGCTTGCGTAGCGCGAACTGGAGAGGCCTACAGAGGGCTCCAGCTGGGAGAACAGAGGCACCAAATAGCATTATATGCGGATGACCTCCTCCTATTCCTGAAAGACGAGGGGGAAGAACTGCCAGGAGCGAAGGCCATGATGGAACGATTTGGGTCATTGTCAGGGCTGCGAGTGAACTGGCTGAAGTCCAGACTATTCCCTTTGGTGAGAGATATGAGACCACCTTGGAACTTAGGTGATCTGCGGTGGGAACCCCGGTGCTTCCGTTATCTGGGAGTACACATCTTCCACACCATGGAGGATGTGAAAAAAGGCAACATAGGGAGGGCACTGCGTTCACTCAAAGACACTATGGCTTTCTGGGGTAGGCTCCCCCTCTCAGTAATGGGTCGCATCTCACTGCTTAAAATGGTGGCTCTTCCCCGGCTGCTATACTTCTTTGTCACGCTTACTCTGTGGATATCGGCGGCGTGGTTCCGGGAGCTGGACTCCTGTCTATCGGCGTTCATATGGGGAACAGGGCGCAGACGAGTAGCCCTCAATACTCTAAAACGGCCTAGGTCGGGTGGTGGTTTGGCTGTGCCTGATATGGAGGCCTACTATTTGGCAGGCCAGTTGCAGCGAATCACGCAGTGGGTGGTGGGGAGCAGGGAGCCGGACAGGGGAGTGCCACTTTTCACCCCGGATACAGCTGGGGTGTTCCGCACCCTGCTCGGGACTGCCAAGCCCCAGCAGGTCCACAGTAATGAACACAGAGTGATACATCGCTGCTGGGGCAGATGCCTGCAGAAAACTAGAACAAAACGCCCATACTCGCCAGAAATGGCGATGTCGCTGTTAGAGGCCCTTCCCCATGGAGGACAGTGGCGGGGAATTGACAACTGGGTTCAAGCAGGGGCAACGAAGGTGGGGGATCTCTTCCGGGACGGGGAGCTTCTCTCCTTTGAGGACTTCAGCGCTGACCGAGATATACCACAGGGGCATTTTCTGCTATATGGGGCGGTCACGGGGGCTATGAGGCGCCACTGGGGAGTGGCCACGACGGAACCACCACGACACGCCACTTGTGAATACATAAGCCTAGCTGGGGGCACTATCAAGGCTGTTGCATGCCTCTACAGAGCTATAGGGCGAGATTCCATACAACCACTGGACCGACTGCGCCACAAATGGGGGGACGACATTGACAGGCCGCTAGATGACAAGGACTGGGACAATATTCTAGAACGGACCACCAAAGTATCCCGAAACGCCCGGTTTAGTCTGATAAGTTTCTATATACTTCACCAAGCATATTTAACCCCAGAGCGTATCAACCGCTATTTCGAGGGCGCGGACGCTAGATGCCCGAGATGTGACACGCAGGGGGCGACTTTTACCCATATGATGTGGAGCTGCACCTCCTTAACGCAGTACTGGCAGGAAATCATACAGGAGACGACTAGAATAACGGAGAGGGTGGTTCCCTGCACACCAGCCCATGTATTGCTCAACCTGTTCCCCCACACTGTCAAAACCAAGACCACAGCTAGATTTCAGGACCTTGCATTTATCCTCGCAAAACGGGAAATTACTAGCAGTTGGAAGAAACAGGAAGGCCCCAACGTACACAGATGGAAGCGAGATCTCGTGAAATGGGTCGGGTGCGAGGGCAGGGTCCTGTTTAGAAATGCAAGACGGGGGGTGGGCAAGCTGGAACGAGCTCAGGCGTGAGAGGGGCTGCTGGCAGCCCTACAGAGAGATGGCAGAGCATCTGAAGCTTCCACACCAGAGGGACTCCCACAAATAGAGAACCCCCTGGGGCCAGGTTAGGACAGAATACCACTACGGATCCCGGGAGGGGGTAACACCCAACGGAACAACACAGGAAAGGACAGTAATACAACAGAGGGACCCCCGGCGAAGCACCATCACCCACACCTCAAGCGCAGGGGCGGCTCACGTCTGAGCTCAATAGAAGTAGTAGGGAGACAGCAGTGCGGGGCGGGAGAGGGAGGAGGGTGGGGTTTAGTTTAGTTTTTTGTTGGGGAGGGGGGGGGGGGGGGAATCTGCCTGGTTACATGTGGAAGCATTCTCCGACTGAATAGGTGACTGATAAACTCAGAACTTGGGACTACCAGACCAGGTAAAGGCTGCAAGGTGATGCATTACACTGATACTGTTACTTATCTGTTGACGCCGCGGAGAGCGGCCCTGCTGTATACCATGTAAAAGGCAATAAAATGTGTTTTAAAAAAAAATCAGAGCTCTTACAAAATGAGATTGTGCCATAATTTGTCGGCGCATTATATGGCACAAAAGGGACAAGTGGATTTTGTTACAGGACAAGTAGATTTATGAAGCAACCTGCTCCATGGACAAGTAGATGTTTTATTAAATTCCACACCCCTGAAAAGCCAGCTTCCTACGGAGATATGAAAATAGGGGTCCTGCAGGTCCAAAGCTACCATCCAGTCTCCAGGTTCTAACGCAGACAGGACCTGAGCAAGTGTCAGCATCATGAATTTCTCCTTCCTCAGGAAGGCATTAAGAGGGTGCAGATCTATGATAGGCAGAAGCCTCTGTCCGTCTTTGGCACCAGAAAGTAATGGGAACAGCAACCAGGACCTACTTCTGATGCCGGTACTCTCTCAATGGCTCCTTTGGATAAAAGATCCTGCACTTCCTGGCTCAACAAGGAGAGGTGGTCCTCCATCATCCAATCTCAGGACGGTGGTAGGGGGAGTGGGGTTTCCAGGAGTGGAAGGGTGTAACCCGGCCAGACAATTTGGAGCACCCACTTTTCTGAAGATATGGCTTGCCCTTGGGGCAAGTGGAGCCTGACCCTGCCTCCAACAGGTGGCCAAAGTGGTTGTGAAGGCATACTAAAGTGGTTTTGAAGATGTGGCTCCCAGGGGTTGGCGGACTGGGCAGATCTCTGGCCTAGGTTCCCACAGAACTTGTGGAAGCCGTGTCCACAGGCCCAAAAAGGCTGAGAAGCCTCTTCGCCATGGTGGCTATGCTGGAACGGACATGGCTGGTAGCCCTTACAGTACTCACAAAAGGAATAAAAGGAAGAGTGTTGCTGCGAGGGGCTGGGTGGCGAGTCCCAACAACCAGTCGGTGACCCTACTCTCCTTGAAGTGCTCAAGCGCTGAATCAGCTTTGTCACAGAACAGGCGAGTGTCCTCGAAGGGCATGCCCATAAGAGATGACTGATATCCTCCGAAAACGCAGTTGACCTCAGCAAGGTAGGTGGCGGAGTGCCACCAATTAAGCAATATCCCTGCCCAGGGAGTTTGTTGTGTCCAACCTGCATATAATGGTGAATTTAGCGGACTTGCTTCCATCGGCAGTAGCCTGGTTCAAGAAGGCTCGTATCTCCTCCGAGACCATAGGCAGTACTTGCGCAACGGAGTCCCACAAAGTGTGGCTATATGAGCCCAAGAGGCATGCGGTGCTCACCGACCGTACAGCAAGGCTGGCGGAAGAGAAAATCCTCTTTCCAAGGGTATCCAACCTCTTAGCCTTCCTGTTCGGAGGACTGGTAGGGAACGTGTCCGGGTTCACCTTGGAAGCTCAGGCCTGCATCACCAGGCTCTCGTGGGTGGGGTGCTGGGTGAGGAAAGCTGGGTCCCTAGAAGCGGGGCAGTGGTGATGTGCAGTCATCCTGTGCACAGGGGTGCCCATGCAGGGATTGGCCCAGGAATGGAGCAGGACACTGGTCTTGACTACCATGGTGGGTAGCTGGAAAAGGATGCCCCTTCCTCCATAGCCATACTAGGAGGAGAGACAGGCTAATGTCTGGTGAGGTGTCCAAGCTACTGGCGTCTGCCAGCTCCTCATACAAGTTGTCATCATCCACTTGGCCCAAAGGATCATCATGAGGGTTAGGGTAGCTGTAAGGATTCTCAGCTCCACCTCAGCCAAAATCCACACAGGGCCTGTAAAGAAAGGAGGCACTGTCTCCGATCTGAATAGTCATTTGGGTCCGGTTGGCGCTGGTCTTGATGTTGACTGATGCCTGTCTGGTTCTGTATCGGAATCGGGAATGATTATGGGCTTGCTGATGCCGGGAACAGCGCCACAGGGCTGAACCTCTGCAAAGGTTGCAGATTTGCGACTTGAGTTGACCTGGGAACTGATCCAGAGGACCCGACTGGTGCTGAGAGGAACCCAATGGCAGAAGTCCAGTGGGGACTTCTTCCTGACCTCTGGGGCTCGAAGGTGCTCCAGAGGAGCCAGACCACCCAAATATCAGGTGCATAGCCTCATAAAACTCTTTGTGTTGGGTGAGGGTTGTTCCAGCTCCAGGAAATTCAGGGAGGCGTGGACGGACCCAGGATCAGGCTCCACGGGTGGAGTGCAGGAGCCGGGGCTCGACTCGAGCCGGCGTTCCCATGATTTGGACAAGCGCGGCGAAGTTGAAGAGTGCTTAACCTTCTTAGATTTTTTGTGTTTGTTGACGATGACGACGACTGATGGCAACAACTCAGAGCGAGCGGGCCCAGGACCCAGGACCTTCCACACGACTGGGACCTAAAGTGGTGCAGAGTCTTCCGATGTCGGGCCACCAGAAGCTTCGTCTCCAGCTTCCAAATCACCTTTGGATTCCTGGTGCGGCAGTTGGGACAGTTCCTGGAGTCGTGGTCCGGCTCCAGGCACCACAGGCAAACCTGATGGGGGTCTGTCACAGACATTTGCCTCTGATAGGCTTTCTAGGGGACATCCCTAGCACACGAGGAGCAGAATGCTCAAAAAAGTTGACCAAAATGGTCAAAAATTGAGAGGGGTAGTTCTTCGGAATCTGCGCAGATGGCGCAGAAAGAATTAAACTGATGTCAGCATGCTGGGGTGGCATCTACTGGCACACCACACACCACATAAGGTGCAAACAAAGCCTATGACGCTGGTGCAGAGTCGTCCAATGCCACCTACCAGTGCACAAGGGTACTGCTCAAGATTTTCTGGATCCAGTCTGATGCCTCGGGGATATTCTAAGGTAAGGAATCTGTGGCTAGAAGTCTCTATCAGATACTCCTGGAATCAGTAACTCATGAACATGAACACCACTTGACCACCATTCAAGTTCAGTCCACATATGGGTTATAGTACACAGATTGGTGTCAACACAAGTAGAGGAGAACAGGAGTTTGGCATGCTAGACAGGTATGGTGAAGAGCACCACTAAAACAAGTCAGCAAGAGGGTTCAGCACCTGTGTGGCTCAAGTCAGTCAGACAGAGGTGAACTGAAGGAATACAGAAGGGGAGTAAGGCTATTTGCAAGGTTGGGTGGGCACAAGCAAGGTTACTGCTAGACCGCAAGGTATAGAGCGACTAACAAGAGCACACAGCCATGTTCTGGAAATAATCTTCCTTTCCTCTGTTCTCCTTGTGCTGTTACTGACCAAATTCTGTTTCTATTTCTGTCCTCCTTGGAAGCTTGGGAATTGTTGTGGCCCTTAGTACCAGTCTGTAGAGAGTTCCTCTCTCCCTTTGGCTTGGAGCTATGCTGCTTCAGCACCTTGTAACGATGTTAGCTAACCACTTGTTAGATATTATTACCAGCTTTTCTGAATCCCTCTCTGTCAGATGTGACATGGATTGCCTATGAGTGGTAGTGCTCTCCTCCTTGAGTCTCCCTGTCACCTTTACCCAATTAAAGGAATGAAGACCATTGGCCTCCATCCCACTCACCCACTTATTCATATCATGCAAGACCAAGTGAATCTAGGTCTCAAATAGAACACAACTTATTCTCTTGCTATCCTTAAACCTTTGTAAATCCTGCAGTGGCTTCAGCCCTAACTTTCTAATCAGAGCTACTTTAATTCACTCTAATCAAATGCAAAACACATTTGGGGATACACTTGGGATGTATCCAAGGAAAACCTGTGCTCAGGGGCTAAGAACGCCTAGCACTAGAACACTCTCTCCCTGGGTTTCTATCATGGTACCTGGGTCTATAAATCTACTGTAGACCCGCAAATGTCATTACTATGAGCAGCTTCACCTAGGAAACTCTTTATGGCTGTTGTTAAAAGCCACACTTGTCTTGAATAACTACAACCTATTTAGGATTTATTACAAAGCCTTTAAGACCTTCCATATCTATGCCTTCCAATTCTTGAATAACAGGGGTGGAGAGAATATTCTCTTGGAGGCCACTAGTGCTGAATGACTAGTACCAAGCAAGGAAACCTATCAGTCAGCAGGGAAAATTAGGTGGCCATAAGGTTTGGGTGACATTTGTTGTCTTACTTTTAAGATTTTATTTGTGCCTTCATGGATTCCTGAAAGCATCCTATGCACTATGTCAGTGCACCACCTCATTCTCCTTGACATCCTGAATCCAGTCCCCCTTCACCCTCTTGCGCTGGACAGGTATTTTCCAGAATATTTTTAACTCAGCCCGATTAGAAACGTTTGGTACAGTACTGTTCCCAACATGGTATACAGGTGTGCTTCCATGCCCCAAGTACCTAACTGCATGTATATCGGGTAACCTGACCATTTATTATGGGCCTGATGTCAAGCTAGTCTAAATGTGTGTAGGTCTACGTTTATCTCTGACTACGAATGATCTTGGGCCTCTCCTGTGACCTGAAAGAGTGCACCAAGCATGCCTCAGTATGCTTGGTGCATACTTTTTGAATGGCAAAAATGTGTTCATTTGCTAATAACACTGACACTGTGTGAGTAATCTGCCCAAACAAAATTGGGCAGAAACTTAAGATTGGTTACTTTTCACCAATAAAGACGGAGCAAATTCAAGGGGGAGGGGGTATAAATTCTCATTTGCTTGTAACTTTAGCACTTTTTGATGAATCTGCATCAAATGTGGCAAACAAAAAGCAAGTTATACCCAGTGCAGATAGTTCAGGTTCCATGCAGATCCACTGGGGGAGTACAAAAGGGGGGGGGGGGGAACAAAAAGAATTGCTTACTTTCGCTAACACTATTTCTGGTGGTTACTTTCTAGTGGACATTCTATCAAACCACAGATTCCTCAACTTTTGAATATCCCCAGACGCCAGAGAATTTCAACAGTGCCACACCGGAGGGTCAAGCATAGCCACATATAAGTGCCGCCCCTGAGTGTTGACATCCATTTCTTGCCTCTTTCCCTGCCCTCAGACGCGGGAAAAAGAACAATTGTTGGTGACAGTATGATGATCCCTACCTTGGGCACTTCTTAGAAGTTAAAGAGTCCACTACACAGAACAGCTAAGTGGAAAGGCAGTGAGTAATCTAGGACTAGGTATAGTATCTACCAGAAAGAGTGTTACCGAAGGTAAATCACTTGTTCTTCTGCGAGATACTTTTAACTGCTCATTGCTCACCTTTAGAATAGATAGCAAAGTAGCACCTCCCAAAGGTGTAGGATCGGAAGAGTGGACTTAGACTAAAAAGTCCTGTGGGACTAAGCAAGCTAACAGAGCTTCTTATTGGACCAGACTATCAAAGCAAGGGTGCTTTGGTAACATAGGTATCAACTCCCACTTTGCAGCCTGACAGAAATGCTATGAACAGGCACCCCTCATTCTAATGCCATTGTAGCGATCTTGGCCCTGATGGAATGGACTCTCAGGCCCTCTATGCTGTTTTGTGGCCACTGTTTAGCAGATCTTAAGGCAGAGGGCTATCCATTTGCATCACCCTATCTTTCTTTGCACCTGACAAGCAGTCGAAGAGCTGACTGTAAACTCAATGTTCTTTGGTCCAGTCAATGAAAAAGCTCAATGCCCTCTTTAGATCAAGGTGATGGAGCGTCTCCTTCTCTTTTGAGTGATGAGGTGGAGAAAAGATTGCAGACAAGGTGAATGATTGGCCAACATGGAAGGGTCTCAGAACCTTAGGGATTCTCAACACTAATTTGTCCGTAAAGAATTTAGTGTAGGGTAGTTGTACTAACAGCGCATCCAGCTCACTCATGTGCTGTTGACGTGATGGCGATAAGGCAGACTGGTTTCAGGCTCAAGAGCTTTTGGGAGCAGCTGTGTATAGGCTTGAAGGGTGTCACAACCCCTTTCAGATGACCACAGGGCCGGGAGGGGTTACTGCAGGTGTCTCCAACCAGTCAATCGCGGGCTACCAGTAGCTCCCAGACACCTTCAGAGTAGCTCGCAGCCTTGAGTTCATTTTTAAATAGGCACAGGGTCACATTATCCTTTTAAAGTTAAGGGAAGACTGTGTTTATTTTACATTATTATCATCAGGCCTGATAGCAGGGCCTGATAATCGCAGTGCTCAGTCAGATTTATGACCCAGACTGGGGCTGGCGAACAAAGGTGAAGAACTGAAGAACTGAGGTAAAAGTCCTTGGCAACTCAATATTGGACTATGAGGACAAAATTATGTTTCTGAATGCTTTTAAATGGGAGAAAATGAAAATGAAAAGTTACCTTAATGATTAAGTTAACTCTTCATTTTAATTTTCTCCCATTTCAAAGGGTCGCATTTAGAAACACCAGGCCTCATGTTTATAATGGCCAGACACTCTCATACGTATAACTGAAAAATACAGTCATTTTATTAAATGGGAGAAATTTAAAGTGCAGAAAAATGTTCCATATTTAGAACATTTTTGCAGAACATTTTTCTGCACTTTAAATTCCTCCCATTTAAAAAAAATGGTTCTATGTTTGTATTATACATGTAACAGTGCCACATATGGTGAAAGGTATGTCCTGTGCCAGAAGTACATACGACACAGGGTCTCAGTTACTCATACACATATATCTCACGCACACATGTTCATACATCCCCAAAGACCACACTCTTACTAACACACATGGCAGCCTTGTCATAGTGCTAGTCTAAGTATTTTTTTCCAAACCATTCTATCTGGCTCTATGGACATTAGCATTACAGTCAATGAAGCTGGGCGAGGGGGTGTCTGGTAACAATGTATGATTTGTTTAGCCTTCAGTAGCTCACAATGATTTTCACTGATCAGAAGTAGCTCTCACTACAGAAAAGGATGGAAACTCCTGGGTTACTGGGCCCAACAATGGTAATTGAGGCCTTTTACTCCAGATGTCTCGGGGTCTGATTTACTACAGATCCTGAGCAACTGGGCCAAGTACCCCTTCTGCACTTGACTCTCAGTGGTAGCAGTTCACAGTCTCTCTTGGGGTGGTGGTGGGGGTGGGCTGGAGTGGTGGGAGGGGGTGGGGGTAGTGTACAGTTTAGTGAACATGACTCATAACTCAAAGAGCACACATCAATGTCAATAAATCAATGTCCAGCCAAATACTTATTTTCATATTAAAAAGTATTTTATTTCTAACTCTACAGGTTCAAAGAAG
Source organism: Calotriton arnoldi (assembly GCA_963921515.1). Taxonomy (NCBI): domain Eukaryota; kingdom Metazoa; phylum Chordata; class Amphibia; order Caudata; family Salamandridae; genus Calotriton; species Calotriton arnoldi. The sequence continues at coordinate 4,885,279 of CAWUFW010000174.1, forward strand.
TAATACGACACTCATAAGAAATAATACAATCCCCTTGAGGTTGGGGCTCTAATGTTTCAATGGCGAATCCCTGTACCACCACTTTCTTGTACTGTGGTCAGGGTTATTCCATATTCATTGGTGGCCACATCCAGGGAATGCTCACTAGTAGATCTGACTCAAAACTCCACTACTTATAAAGCAGTCAAAAGTGTCTTTGGTACTGCAGCACTTATAAGCGAGTCCCCAGGAGCCATATAGGCCTGTATCAAGTCTTACCCACTCCAGCAGCGAGGAAGCATTAAGCATTTCAATAGGTACCCAATGGCGGGCACTCACAATGTTCCAATCCTGCTCGGTCGAGCAAAGCAGCAGCACCCGGATGGTGTGGGCTCTTCATGCGCTTGCGGCTCCAGACGCAATTGGAGGTGCTCCTGTGCTTCATCCTCCACCTAAGTTCAGCGCTACTCAGCGGGGGAGAATGGTTGATCCTGGTGCTCCGGATCTGGTCCCAGTGAGATCGATGCACTCAAAGCATCCTCCTCCATCCATGGGGACAGGTCGGGGGCATTCCTCAATGCTTGATTACAACCCATGGGTCGCACTTCAGTTCACATGCGGCGGCCCAAAATCCAAAAGGTACTTTGTATCGGGAGCCCTTCCTGGCATGTGGAGTTGCTGCAGTACTTGTACACAAAGCGTCACCCCTTCCTACACAGCAGTCCATGCCACAGCAGCCCCTCCTGGCATACGGAGTCGCCGCTAGGCCTGGCAACGGTCTTGGCACTTGTTGGCAGTGTTCACTTCCACAACAGCAGCTCATGGCTTAAATTGTCACCGCAATGGTGCAGTATGGGCTTCATGCTCCAGACATGGCACTTCACTCATAGCGGCCCGCTCCTGACATATTGGTGTTGCTGACCTGATTCTACACATGCGGAACAACCCGTTCGGTGCAGCAGCCATCTCCTCAGACCTAGCACTAAGAGTCCTTTCGACAGGAGCTCACTCCTTACAAAGCTCTCCTCTTCCTCACAGGGCACACTGGTCTCGGCAAGCAGGAAAGCGCTAGTGCTCCAGGGCAGGTGATCTTGGCTTGCATGGGTTACCCAGCAGGGAGACTAGCAGCCCCCAGTAAATGGTATCATGCAACTAGCACTGAAATCGGTGTAGTTGCATGATTCCAACATGTTTGTTAGCAAACATGACCAGGTTCGGGGTAGCCATTATGTAGCTGGACATCTCGACTTGCCAGTGCCCATTACATACCTTAAAATGGTTGCCCTGCACTTACAAAGCCCAGAGAATGGAGTCCAGGGTTTGTAAGGGTACCTCTGCTCCCACAGGGGTACCCACATACTTAGAACCATGCCCCCTGCCCTTGGACTGAAGGGCCTACCTTAGAGGTGACTTATAAGTTTAAAGTGCAGTGACCGAGATATAAGGTAAACCTTGTATCTAAAGTGAAAGGTGCATGCACCATTTCACGCAGACAGCAATGGCAGCTTTGCAGACACAGTTTGCATGGGCTCCCATGGGTGGCATAATACATGCTGCAGCCCACGGGAGCCTCCTGGTGTACCAATGCCCTGGGTACCTCAGTACCATATACTAGGGACTTACAGAGGTACCCCAGTAGGACAATTGTGGGGTGTACAAAGTACTTCCCATGAAATTTAGAGGAGAGGGCAAAGCCGCTGGGGTCCTGGCCAGCAGGATCCCTGTGAGCTACAGTCAAACACAGACACCAGGGAAAAAGTGGGGTTATCTATGCCAGAAAGATCCTACTTTCCTACAATGTGTGCTTGCGAAAAGTACAATACATGAAGATTGAGGAGTTGTGTGGTGCATGCATGGGGAGTGTGTGTACTAGCTGTGTGTGTATCCATGTAGCACACAATCACACAATACAGAAAGGATGCAGTCCTGAATATATGTGTGCCTGGGGTGGCACAGTACATGGAGGCAACAGTACTAGACAGTGTGTGTGCTATGTACATACACTGAGTGCAAGTGTGCCTGTAATGGGACATTACATGGAGGTCCTTGTGTTTCATTTTGGGAAGCTCAGGCCTACCTGATGAAGACATGAGGAGCAGAGGAGTCCTCCAGACATATTTGTTTATTGCTGCATTCCTGTGAGCTGGGTGGGACACACTGGAGAATGGAGAGAGAGATTCCCCCTCAAATGGTGCTCTTTGCCTCAGTGAGAGATCACAAGGAAGGGGCCTGGACGCATCTCAGGAAGGAGATGGGACTGATAAGGGAATCATAAAGATTGCGGCTGGGAGCCTGAGATTAACCTATTTAAGCACATATCACTGTGGCTGACAATCATGAACGACATCCTGCCTGCATCCTCTGCATCGTGGGCCTTTATCTCCCGTATGCTGCTGAGGCTTCTCTGCGATTCCCTGTGCCTGTTGCCACAGGGTCCTCGAGGGGTCTCCACCAATTCCTGCTGGCTCTCCTGCATGCTGAGAGCCGGCTCTGACTTACCCTTGCTGGGTTAGTCCCACAGACATTGCTGGTCTGCAACACAGCATCTTCACCCACAAACTGTTGTTTGCGTTTGCCAAGGCTTGTTGGTGGTGCTGCCGGGCACTGACTCTCCTGCACTCGTCGACCGGCATGGGACAACTCGTGGAAGGCGCCTGCATTGTCGCTAGGGCTCCACAGCTGCTGCTTCAACCTCATCGTGTTACAGGAAGCACCTTCGACAAGGGGACCTCCGGGTGGTTTGGACTCTGCGCCCTCTGCTTCAAGTTCTTCTCATCGGGATTCCACGTCCTGGTTCCACCGACCTGGTCCACGAGACTCTGTAGCTGCTATCTTTCACGAACCTCCACTGGCGTCTGTGGGTGGTTCAGAGACAAACTCATCCATATGCACCTGTGCTACCTGGTGTAGTTATCATGGTTCCTGGGGAATTCACGGGTGGGGTGGCTCTCCAACCTTCCTTGATCTAAGTGGTTCCTTCGGGGTCCTTTAGGAAGGGTCCTAGAACTGTAAAAATCCAACCGTGACTTACCCTGTGTTATCCTATGAATGTTTGTCTGGGTATAACCACTCTGCACCCAGGCACCTTGGGGTCCCTGGCTATTCACCTTGGCTGGTTCCGTGTTTCCCCTGGGGTCCACCATCTTTGGGTACTAGTCCCGTGTTGGTACTTACTTCCCATCCCACTATTTTAGTATATAGTTTGGCCCCACCGTTTGAGCCCTATGTGTCTTCTTATGCTATTTACCTATTTCTGAAGTATTTCAGTGTGAAGTTGATATCTACGGGTAGGAGATATACCAAGTTAGTGTCTAGTGTGTGTTAATACATACAAAGTATTTTTATACTCACCTGGTGTGGTTCTTTCTTGTGTGAAAAGCTTACTGACTGAATATAGTGGTAATTGCACCTGCTTTACACCCTCCTGAATAAGCCTTAGCTGCACTCCAAAGCTACCGATTGAGAGCTCTGGTTTTCAGGGACCTAAGCACTATTACTAAGGGTTGCTTGGACTCAGTGCACAGTGCCTCACATTGGTGGTGCAGCGGTGGGATAAAGATTTGCATTTGCTTTACCACTTTGTCATAAGTAAGGTTTCCATAAGAAACCACTACTACCCTTTGGTAATTAACCTATACCTGTTAGGTAAGACATTTCTAAACATTTAGGTTCGGTGTTCAGGGTCTAACATAGCCCTTTCTCCAACCTTGTTTTTGAAACTTTAGATTGCTATAGTAGGGTACACTACACTAGACTAGCACCATGTCCACTACTAAGGAATCTAGTCAGGCTCAGGAGTCTAGGGACAGTGCCCTTAGGTTCCAGGAACGTAGGACCCTGTGCAAAGCTAGAGGACTTAGGATAGGTAGTAACCCCACTAGGTTATTTCTGATGGAGTTACTCCTCCAAGGTGACATTCAGAATCCTGGAATGCCACTGGGGGAGGAAGGCCTTGGTGAAGGGATGACCTTGAAGGACAAGAGCAAGGGGTACTGCTGGCCCTGTCAATGGACATGACCAGGAGGAATCTGAAGAGATTCTCCTGGACAACCCTCTACCCGTAGAGGGGGGCACTGATGATACTGGAGGGGGTCATGTCAGTAGGCCCACTTTCACTCCCCCTGGGTTGGTACACAGGGTTCCTAGGAGGAGGAGGTCTTCCTCTTCCTCATCCTCCATTTCCTCAGCATCAGTTGCTGGGTCCACTCACTTTAATTTAGATGAGGCCATTCTAGATAAGGGGTACAATCTGCTCAAGCGAGAAGGCGAAAATCAAGCTGAAGAGGGAGCAGTTGGCCCCTGAAAGGGAAGTCCTAGAAGTGGAGAAGGAGAGGAAGAACTTGGGGTCAGACCACAATGGTGGCAGCAATAAAGAGACTAGAGTCAGGGAGGAACACTTTGATTCTAAGAATCTTAGCAGGATAGTGCCCCTTTTTAAAACTGGGGATGATATCGACAAGTGGACTACTGCTATGGAGAGGGCCTGCAAAGTCCAGAAGCAGTGGGCAGCTATCCTGTGGCTCTCCTTTTCGGACAAAAGTAGAGACAAACTCCTGGCAGTTAGAGAAGAGGATGCAGACACCTATAAGGTTTTCAAAGAGGCACTTATTGAAGGGTAAGGACTGACTTGTGCAGAATTCAGGATTAAGTTCAGGGATACCCAGAAAACATCTACACAAGACTGGGTTGATGTCATAGACTGTGCAGTTAAGGTTCTGGAAGGCTGAGTACATGGTAGTAATGTACATGACTATTATGAACTGTATAATTTGATCATGAGGGAGCACGTCCTTAATAACTGTGTGTCTGAGAAACTGCACAAATACCTGCTAGTGAGATATTTGGCTTCCAAATCTTGAGACAGCTTCATGTCACCAAGGACAACCTGTAAGCAGTTCTCGGTTTTCCGTTAACACAATGCACTTTGGGAGTTGTAGTTTTAGTTTCCTTCAATTGAACCAAGAGGACTGAAGGTGTGGATTAGAATAGCTGATAAAGTAAAAAAACAGGACTGCAAATTCTTTTTACGAATGACATGAAGTCAGCTGCACTAACGTCCCTTTCTACCTGCATATTGAGCTGTCCAGTGTTCAGATGTCAGTGGATCTGAATGTAGGATTCCAAGTTACCCAGATGCCACCAACATCACCCCAACAACATTTAGAGTTTTTAGGGGAGTCGCTGCCTACTGAATTTGGTGAGCTGTGCAGGCGTTGTGGCAGGAGCTCCCACAAGAACGTAAGAGATACTAAGGTGCCTTTTTTGAGGTTTAAGGATCTGATCCAGTACCTTTTTTTGCTCTTTGTATTCTTGTTCTTGTGGTGTTGATGTCCTGTTCATATTCTTTGGACTTCAAGTACCAGAATGTAAAGCAAAAGCCAGAACTGGGTTTCCAAATCATGCCTATGGTTGCCACCTCTCTCCAGGTCAGCAGGACACCATGTAGCAAGTGCTGGACTCTCATAGGAAACCATCAAGGGTGCAAGTTCAATGTGTTCAATGAAGGAAACCAAGACTCCCAGAATGCATTGGGTACCATGTATTCACCTGTTATTCAGATCTGTTCATAGCTTCCTACTCCCTGTTGTGCAGACTAACCTCTTCTAAAACCCAGTCCTTCCCGGACTCACAAACCCCGCACTGTCATATCAGGAAACCCCTCTTCACTCAAGCCTCTTTCTGCCTCGTTGCATTCCCTTGGCTGTTAGAGTTCTCAAGCTCCCCTGCTCTGTGCATGAGTAACTCATCCAGAATGTTTTTCTGTGCATTCTGTTACTCATATTCATGTTTATTCCATTACGTATTCAGGGTTTCAAGTACCAGAATGAAGAGTATAAAAAAGCAACATTGGCAAAGCCACTCCTGCTGCCACCACTGCTGCCACAGACTGCCACACCCACCTACACTGCCATCCCCGCTGCCACCCCACTGCCACCTCCACTGCCACCCCACTGCCACCACTGCTGCCACACAGACTGCCACCCCCACAGCCACCAACACTGCCACTGCTGCCACCCCTGCTGCCACCCCACTGCCACACCTGCTGCCACCCCAGTTGCCACACAGACTGCCACCCCCACAGCCACCTACACTGCCACCCCACTGTCACACAGACTGAAACCCCCACAGCCACCTACACTGCCACCCTCGCTGCCACCTACACTTCCACCCCTGCGATCACCCCACTACCACCCCGCTGCCACCCCGCTGCCACCCCACTGCCACACAGACTGCCACCCCCACAGCCACCTTCACTTCCATCCCCTCTAACACCCCCACTGCCACCCCCGCTGCCACCCCTGCTGCCACCCCTTCTGCCAACCCTGCTGCAACCCTCAGTGCCACACCGATGCCACCCCCTAATGCCAACCCTGCTGCCATCCCAACTGCCCCAAACCCGCTGCCACCCCTCTGCAGTACCTCTGCTGCTCATTACCTCAGTCCAGCAGCATCCCTCAGTTAAACAATGTGCCCTCCTCATGCCCGTCATCTCCATGACTCCAGACACCCCTCTGTGCCCACTCTCTGTAGGACAGCTCCCCACCCACAGCTGCCGCCCACCAGAGACAGACAGCTGAAGCCGGGCAGTGGCCTGCAAAATAAGGCCAGTCCGCAACCTCCGTGAGATGGAGGCAGCTAGCGCCTCCCTCCCTGAAATACATAGTGCCGATAATAACCATGTGTGTATCGCGCCAACAAACTGAAGGAGTGTCACTGGCACCCAGGGTGGCATGCTGGGACTGTGCAGCCAGCCAGACTGCTTAGCATCACAGCACTGACTGCTGCTGTGTGTCTTAAGTCTAGGCCGGGTCTATGGTAGGGACGTGAGGCACACAGACGCAGCAGGTACTGCCTAATTACACAGTGAGACTCGTGTGAAAACAATGACGTGTCAAAGGGAGGATAACACCAAACGAAGAAAGTATGAAAGGCAGAGACTGCCCAGCAGAGATGTGAACCTATGATCTGCAGAGAAAGACACACACAGGCACACATACATACACACATACACACACACACACTCACACGCACACACATACAAACACACGTGCGCACACACACAGAAACACATAAACACACACGCACACACACAAACACACGCGCGCACATACATACACAAACACATACACACGCACGCACACACATACAAACGCTTCCTTTTGTTGCTCAACTCGCTGAGATACATCAGTGGCTTAGATACTAGAGCGATACGAAGAACAACATTTTCTCCATCACTCCCACCACAGCCCAGTGGCAGGCGTGTTCACTGGCAACTAGTACGGTTTGACACCCGCGCACTTCCCTGTGCCCTGGAACATGGCCTGGGGGCCACGAGCCTGCCAACCCGGGGATACTGCAAAGCGTGCAATATGTCAGGTCTCGAAACAGAATTCAGGCTGTGCTGTTAGCCACGCGAATGAGAAATGACATATGTCACCCTGATCCCCACAGAGATATGAAAATATTACGCAGATGTTCCGAGTCGTGTCAGAAATCTCCTTTTATCTGGGGTCAAAGTTTGCCCTGATTAACCCCTAATGTTCTTTGGCGGGACTGTCCGTCTCCACACGCTGCATGTAAAAATATGTTCTGTATATCTGTTGCGCCCACCAACTTGTGCTGCAACAGAGCGCTGTACATTGCAAGGTTGAGATCTAAGCGCTATGCCCGACAGGAGAGGAAGGTTCGAGATGGTTTACAGGAGGAAGGCGTGGACCCTAGACTACCTAATGCTGCAGCTTTAGTTCGAGGGACACTGATTGATTTAAAGGCTATTTATAGAATAGAATCCTTCAGGGGACTGTGCTGAAAATATGTGTATTCTATTAACACTCAAAGCAAGGGCACAACCACCTCTTGGGACACCCAGCATTTAATTGTGTGCCAGGCGCAAACTCCCGTGTCAGTTGCATGTGTTCATGCGCAATGGCGCATGTGTTATTTTCTCACTATGGATACACTGAGGCCCTGGAAGCGTGATTAGGGGCAGCAGGGACAGGCAGAAGCTGTACTGATTGCTTCTGCTTATCTGGTCCAGGCCCTGCCTCCTGTACCAATCAACGACAGAAATAATATTTTTGGCTGTTAGTATGTGAGAGCTTATGACCTAAAGTCATTAAGGGTATTCCAGGTATGAGAGTATGCGACACATGGTGTGGAGATGACAAAAACAAATGTGCACTAATTTGTTAACATGGGAGTCTAAGGAGAGCTCTGAATCCATTTCTTAACCAAAGGATTTTCACTGTCTAAGGAGGAAGGATGGAGCCCCAGTGTGGATGGCCAAGCCAAGGCAAAGCTGTTGCCGCTGCTAACGTACCATGGCAAATTAGGATGTTTGTTTTGCTGGTGTTGAATTTAAGATGATCCCTGATAATCTGTGGATTTTATACATAGAACCTTATGTAGGTACTAAAGAAGGTGAATTGGCTACTTTGAAGATGGTTTACATGTCATTAGCTTAATTTTAGCATGTTACTCTGAAAGAGGGGGTTAATGAAATTAGGGATGTCGTTTATGAATTGAAAATTGGTGGAGATATTGTTGAGCGGACAGGTATTCCACAGGTCACAGGGATGTTCTATGAGTGATGTTGGGCCATTTGTCCTTTTTGAGAGGAACAATGTGAACCAGACTAGAGCAGAGCACATGATTCACAGGTCGTTAAATGTGATCAAGCAGATTGCGATGGTTCACTGTATCGAATACTGTCAAGAAGTCATCTCAAATGCACATTGGCCTGTGTCAGGTAACCACACCAACGAACTCCTCGAAAGTCTAAGAGTATTGGCATAGTTTGAAGAGCTTTGAATGACACAGATTAAAAGCAACCCCTAGAGGAAAATGTAATCTTGCCTGGCAGTTATGAGTTCAACATATTGTATATGGTTACCTAATAGTAGCCATCGTCGAACTAAAATTGCCATATCTCGACCTTCACCATACTTTTCATAACACTCTGTTGTGTTATATCCCTGAACGAACTACACCTCCCACTCTTGTGGATGGGATATGCCGGAACCCGGCATAAAGGAATTCCATGATGACAAGCCTGTTCCAGAGCTACAGCCCCACAGCCACTCTGTGGTTCCTAAAACCTGTGATTAGGTCGGTACTGAGCAATCCATGATTTTCAAAAGCCAGTGAGTGTAGAGTAATGGAGTGTGATGGATGTGTCAGAAAATTCCACTATGCCCTTTGTTCTTTGGAAATGGTGTGACCTCCATAGCTTCAGTGGCTTTTTCGATCCTGAAAGCCAATGAAAAATAAGCGTTCCCTTCCTAATAGCAAGACCCTAGCCATGTATGAATGTTTTGTGACCGCAATTGCGGTCGCAAAACACTCGCAAATTACCACCCTCTTCAAGAGGGTGGTAATGGAGTCGCAAATGGGAAGAGGTCACCAGGGGACCCCTTCCCCTTTGTGACTAGCTCTAAAAATATTTTTTAAGGGCAGGCACTGGTCCCAGGAACCACTACCTGTCCTTAAAAAATGAAACAAAAACGTTTCATTTTTTTTTTTAATGCATTTAAAAAAAAAAACCTGCTTTATTGAAAAGCAGTCCCAGACATGGTGGTCTGCTGAGCCCAGCAGGCCACCATCCCTGGGAGGGCCAGTCATTCCCAATGGGCTCGCAAATTGCGAGTGGCTCATTAATATTCATGAGCCTCGCAATTTGCGACCCCATTGGGAATCGCAAACAGTGTCTGAGACACTGTTGTACATTGGATTTAGCGCCTCGCAATTTGTGACTCGCAATTTGTCGCAAATTGCGAGGCGCTAAATCCAATGGTCGTACATCTGGCCCTAAATCCTTTAGGGAAGTGGTCAATGCACCATTTTTACAAGAAGCAGGTGGCCCATCCACAGATGTATGCATAGACGAAAATACGTGGATAGATCACTTTAAAAAAATCTTCCAAAGCCCGAATACAAGTATTACTGCAGAATGGCTGGATAGGACAAGATACACTTCCCCCCTAGTTTTTAATATGGATGAAATAGAGTGTGCATTGTCGCAAGCATCATCATTAAAGGCAGCAGGCCCAGATGGGGTACCTGTTGATATATTTCTGAACAACAGAACCTTTTGGGTTCCTTTACATGCTCTCGTATTTAATGCCGTTAGCATCATGGGCCCCCTCCCGTCCTGGAAACAGTCCATTATCGTACCTATATACAAAAAAGGAGAGGGCTCCGATCCTGCAAACTACTGGCCAATCGCGTTAATTGATAGCACGGTAAAGGTAATGGGCCGAATATTATTAAACAAAATGGAAGTTTGGGCACATGAGAAAGGGATCTTGGCGGTGGTGCAATATGGATTCAGGAAAGGCAGAGGGACTGTGGACCAATGTCTGAACTTGGCACTCTTAGCAGGAAAGTACACACAGGCCAAGCAAGAGAATCTGTATATGGCATTTATGGATCTCTCTGCCGCATTCGACTGCGTTAACCATAACAAGTTGTGGCAAGTCATGGAGCAAATGGTGGTAGAGGCAGCAATAATCTGCTTTATAAGACAATTGTATGCAGGTGCCACAGCGAAGGTTCGCCACGGCAGGCTGGGTGAATGCACCAGATCTTTTAATATAACAAATGGTGTAAGGCAGGGCTGCGTACTCGCGCCCTACCTGTTTTCATTGTACACCAACAAACTAAATGAGTACCTAGTTGAAAAGGTAACCGACACTCCAATAGCAAGTACAATGCGATTCCCCATACTGCTGTACCCAGATGACGCGGTTCTGTTGGCACAAACTCCTCTAGCCCTACAAAGCTGCATTACTAATTACGTATCTTTTATGAAAAATCTGGATCTACATGTGAACAAAGTAAAGTCTTTTATTATGTGTATTGGAAAAAGTAAAAAGAAAGGAAATTATGCCATTGAAGAGAGAAAAGTAGACATTGTAGCTAATTTCTCATACTTAGGCATTATTTTTGACAATCATTTAGACTGGAAAATAATGGTGTCTTCGAGGGCTACACAGATGAACAAAAGCATAGCTGCAATCTTCAGTTTTGCATCAAATCTGGTAATAAACCAATACCAGAGATGGTTAAAATCTACCTGGCAAAAACTGTATCTGTGGCTACATATGGGGCAGCAATTTGAGGCATGACCAATGTGGGCATCCTCCAAAAAATAGAGGATGGGTTTACGAAGAGGTTACTGTCCGCCCCTAAGGCGTGTACCAGTGTAATTACACACAAAGAACTAGGTTTACCCTACATTTCTGATACAATGAAACTGGCCCTCTGTTACTTTGGCTGTCAATTTGGAAACGGGAGGTAGTACAGATAAATCAATGTATTATAAAACACGTCATGAAAGTGGCTTATGGGTCTAAAATTACGTGGCTAAATTATATAAGGTGCACTCCGGAATCTCTAGGATTGGGAGTCCTTTATGATGATCCCGTGCAGTGCAAAACCTTTTCAAAGGCGAAATTAATAAAATCTTTCTTAGAGGAATGTGCACAAGAAAGAGAGCATAGAAATAAAGATAAAGCCACGGTAATAAGAGACCCCCTCTGGTGCACGGCCCATCTTCGTACCTTGCTTGTGTGACCAATAATCGCCATCGTTTCATTTTAATAAGGTTTCGGTTGGGTTATGTAACTTTAATGCTGGGTTATCCATCGAATGTGTTTTACAATTACTAATATGCTGATCCTTACTTTATTAGCTGAGCGGGCTGTTTTAAAAAAACAAAGTCTATACATTTGTTTTGTAGATTTAAAAGCTGCTTTCGATTCAGTACGAGTGTTATTATGGCAAAAACTTGCAAGATGGGGTATTCCCCAAAAGTTGCTGGATGCTATAATACTCTTGTAAAACAATACTTGGGTTCAGGTTAGGTAGGCGATGGTTTTACATTTGTCTAAAAAAATCAAAACTTGTAATGGCATAAAGCAAGGCTGTGTACTCGCTCCTTGTCTTTTTAATCTTTTTATGTCAGGCCTACCACAGCACTTCGAGTCTGTCAATGCCTATCCTCCAAAACTTGCTGATGTGCATCTTAGTTATCTACAATATGCTGGCGATACGATTGTTGAGTCGAACTCTGATAGGTTTACAAAGATTAATTACTGCATTTTATGATTACATTTTAGTTAATGGTCTGGAGTTGAATGCTAAAAAACTAAAATCATGAAAATTGGCCCAGTGAATTTTAAGACTAGATCATGGAGATCTAGAGGTGGGCCAATTGAAGTGGTGAAGACATATAAATACCTGGGCATTTTATTTGATAATACAGTCTTGTTTAAAAGCCATTTTAATGTTCTGAGGGCAAACACATCATGTTTAATTTATGCTTTTAAATCTCTACGTAAATCATTGAGGTGTCAATCGTACTAACATCGTCTTAAAGTTTTGGGAGCCAAGCATATGGCTCGCCTATCACTAGGGGAAAAGATGCTAAACTATTGGATCTACTAGTAACTAAGGCTTGTAAATCAGTCTTTGGAATCTCCAGTTCAATTGGCCAAGCCGAAATTCGTTTGAAGTTTGGTCTCCAAAGACAGTCCATGGTGATACAAGGGTAATTTTTTTAATGTATGTATTTCCTGTTTTTATCTGATCCTGACTCTCTGGCAAACAATTGCTGGTGTGAAATAATTTGTTCTGTTTACGCAGACACCTCGAGATCCCATATTTCAACATGTTTCCAGAGTTTTGAGCTGCAGTCAGGGTTTCCAGAAATGACAAAGCTCAGTTTTAAACCGTTTTTAAATAAAAAGTTTAAAATTAATTCACTCATTGCGGATAAGGAGGCTTTAGTGGCAAAAACATATGCTTAGTCAGTGATTAATTCTCATCAGTCTTCGCGAATTCAGCACTATTTGACTGCCTATCTTTCAGCTCATATGAGGGATACATTTTTAAATTTAAGGCTTGGCAGATACCCCACTAAGGAGGGTACGACGACCTGGATACAACAGTGGCCAACCAGTGAATGCAGATTGTGCGGGTGGCTGCGTGAAACTTTACTACACATAGTGTGTGCGTGTCCAAAATTGCTTTAAACACAATGTGCATTACTAAAACGTTTATTTCTTATAGCCAGGGTAAGATCTGCTCGCAAGGACCTTATTTTATGTTTATCGGGTGTGTCGATTCCATTGATTTGTCAAATGATAGAGTTTTTAACAATTGCCAAAAAAATGCTGGCACATGTAGTTTAAATTTATTTGTTTATGCCTTTTCTGAAGGGAAATTTTATAGGATTGGATAATAGAAGGCTATTGTTTTTAGGCACATGGCACTTTGAATTTTTATGCAGTTTGACTCAATGATTCTGTTTCTGGCAACTTTTGGAACATAGGCTCTAAAGATTATGTGAAAGCACAGAGACACTTTATTGTTTATTTGCACAATGGTATACAATGTTTACAGCTTTATTGAATTATTTTATAGCCTTCTATATTATGGTTCTATGATGTTCAGGTCTTGAGCTACTTGTGTGATTAGACTCTACAGACCATGTGTAAGCACCCAGGCACTTTATTGTCCATTTGCACAATGGTACATAATGTTTACAGTTTTTATTGTATAGTTTAGGGAACTACTTGATCATTATATGGTACTTTTACTATGACAAATGAACGACTGTGATAAAGATGTGCATGTGGCATAAATTTCCCAGTAGGGTGTGTAACCATTGAAGGATTTTTTGTGTACAGTTGTATAATAATTAAAGAATTAGGGAAATGCAAATGGTCCTAGTTGATTAACATATAACATTTTTAAAATGATTGAGGAACTGTTTTTTACTTGCTATCAATGTTTTAATTGTAATGATTTTATGAATCAAACAATAAATGATTACTTACTTAACTGGCCAACACATACCGATGTTGTATCACCATAAGGCAGATGGCCCTTTGTTAGCGTTAAGGCTGAGCTCAGTCCTGTTTATAGGTATCATCATCACACATCTGGTTATTTGTAACCAGTGGGCATTGGCTTTTGTTTGTATAGTGAAAAAGCGTATTGATCCTCCGGCGTTTACTTGAGCTTCTGTGAACAGTCTGAATTCTTCTGGAATGTCCTTGTACTGAGCCCAGCCAAAATACTCGACAGTTCTTCTCCTTCGAGTCTGATGCAACAGAGTTGTTTTCTTCTGTAACAGATGTTGAGACAACTCAAACAGATCTTCTCCAGGGATAACCAGGGTTGGGGTGTGTATGGTGTATGGTGCAGAGGCCACGCTATCCTGGTATGAGCTGGGTGTAGGCAAGGTCCCCACATTGACAATACAGATCCATCAATGTAGAGGTGCCCCATTGCCGGTCCAGTATGTGTATTATTGCACCGCAATTTTCATTGCTACCTAACGGTATGATTCCTTTGCCTCTGAAACATAAAGAGTGCAACGTACGTTTCCGTACAATTAGGGGTTGTCCCCTCCCCTCCAACCATGATTTCTTGACATGGGGTGTCAATGCTGGCTCCCATGGGACTCATTACCCCCCGCGTGATTGAGATGAGCGGCCCTGCAATGGAATTCCATGTCCGGGGTCCACTGATCGTTAACGAAGGTGGCCCCAATGATGTTAAGGGCCGCCCTGGGACCAAGGAACCTTTTTTCTACAAAGTCCTGGAGCCAAACAGTGTCCTCCTCTATGGTGCCGCTCCTGCGCATCATGTCTACCTCAGATTGGATATAACTTGGCTTGGTGAAAAGATATAGTGCAGTGGAGTTGGTTTCATACTGAGTGATGTTTACTAGAGTCCTACGGGGTTCTACTCAGTTGGGTTGGATTTTTGCCTTGATCCTACATAGGTACAGTTGGATGAGGTATTTTGCTTTCTCAGGGACTATCTCCTGTGACAAGTAAAGCCTGTCTCCCCCTTTGGCGTGAGGTATCAGCGAGCAGACGTAACATGATCTATTCATAGTTTGGGTACCTATACTTCTCATATGCTGATACCACAGTGGCGGCTCGCAGAGGTAACGCCGTGGGGCAGTGAGGTGGGGCGGGGCTGGGTGGGGGGTTAGTGGAGTCCGACATGCAAAGGTGAACGTAAATAAATAAATAAATACCTGACGTCGTATGTCGGACTCCACTACCCCCCCACCCAGCCCCGCCCCACCTCACCGCCCCACAGCGTTACCTCTGTGAGCCACTGTGATACCAGGTGTTGTGTAGTGCATGAGGAATACTACCATTTAGTTCAGTGTAGGTGTAGGTGAGGTGAGAGAGGTCTCTGCGCATGCATTGCAAGAATGTAAGAGTTGAGTAGAGCAAAATCATTTACATTTTTGGTTCTGGAGGGGCTCAAAAGCACCCCAGCTAAGGAGAATGTGTACAAATATATAAGGGTACATAACTTGAAAAGCATTTGTAGAATGTAGAATCGTCTTCGGGTGAGATGTCTATCGTCTGGGTCTATCTTTTGTTGTTCATTGTCTGTGGTCCTGTGTCAGGTGGCTGTTGTCTGAGCTTTGGTGTCTGATGTTTGTTGTATGGGCACCCAGGGGTGTTTTCGTCTTTGTGTGGTGCAGAAAGAATGTCTCTTAAAAACTAAGTCACAAAGGTAAATTGAATTCAGAAGTACTTGAGCAACTAGTCCTTTAAGAGTCCGGATTAGAGGAATGGCGGGTTCAAACAACGTTGGTGCACTTCCAGTTCGATGACGGACCTGTGGGGTTAGAGCTGTGGGTAGTAGGATAACTAGGAAAAACACATTTGTTTGGCAATTTATTAGAACATTACTGTTTCATCTGTAAAATGACCCTGCATATTGTTTTGCTGCGGAGCAAATTTTCTTATTGGTATTAGACAGAGATGATAGACATTTTTGCGGCATTGGTTAGGCTTTTTAAGGTTTCTTTTTTTTATATACATTTTTATTAATGATTTTTCAAAATGTAGCCCCATACAATAATCCCACCCTAACTCCCACACATAGTTTTATCACAAGAAAAACAGAGGAAACAAGGGCAATCACCAATAACACATAATGAATTCCCAATATCATAGATTCTAAAATCAAACAGGAAAAACACCTACCGTTCAATTCATCCTTTAGCACCCAGTTTACAATGCAGAAAGTGCACTAATTTGGGGAATAAGGTCCACGCACACCTAGTTCAGATTTTAAAAACAACTAATAGAAGAAAAAACAGGATGATCCATAAAGTGCTCGTGCAATTTAAATAATCAGCTGTTCAACCCTGTTAGATAAGTGTTTCCAAATTCGTATTCCCTTTTTCCTGACCCTGTAGCCTTTCCAAGTATTGGCCTTCTCCAGGTTGTATATCACTAATAGCCGGGCCAGCCACTGTTGAAACGAACAGGGGGTTAAATCCAGCCAGACTGAAGCAATACACAATCTATTGTAAAGATAGAGGCCCCCTGCTAATAGGGTACAGTTCCTTAAGGCAGGGTTAGTGAATCTAGTGTAAAAGACTTAAGGCAACAATAATATCAAATCACAGCATTTGTCTAATGAATTGAAACACATATATAGACAAAGAGAGAACCACAATATCTGATAGTTATATATAAAATATAAAAAATGTTTTATTAATGAACAATGAGATAATGGCAGAAATTTATAATATTGAAACAATACCCCAATTATACTAATTCAATCATACTATCATTCATACATTAAAAAGTCACAATTGATTTGACAGTATAATAAAAACACTTAATATCTAATAGTCTTGATCAATAAAGTACAATGTGGCAAAATGATAATAAACTATTATGTTCGTTCTACGCGCGTTTCGGCACAAACCAGTGCCTTCGTCAGGAAAAGGGGCCACAAGGGATCAAGGTGATTTCTTAATTCACTCCTATAGGATGGTAAAAGAGTGACGAAGACTGCTACAGGTATTGAAACATGTCCAAAATCTTTAAGCAATGGATGTCCAATTTGAAAATGGGTTTAACCTAACATCACAACCCAAGGGTTTAAAAGACTGACGTCCACCTCAATTTGGATCGTCTAATTGATTTTAATTCCGATAGTTAACAACTAGATAAAAATTATATTTTTGGACGTTTTAAAGATGCCGGATAAGGGTTGCCTCCACACGCTACGATATCCACGCGGGAACCACAATCTATACACAGCCATTGCAATGCCTAACAGTGCCCCTCCATCCTCCAAATTTACATTAGTTATTCCGAAAAAAAATTAACGGGGGATTAAATCAATGTTCAAAAGCGGTTTGTTTCTTAAAAACTTGTTAATTTCATCAATTAATGGCACAAGCGAGTTACATGTTGCAAACATGTGTGTCATGTCTCCATTATAAAGAGCACAGAGGGGCAATGCACTCCTTTCCCCTCAACCCATTTGGCTATCCGGTATGGGGTATAATATAGCGCAAAAAACAGGTCTTATAAAATTGTGCTTGAAGGTTGCCAGGCATTAAAACCATTTGAGCACATAAAAAAGCACTTTGAAATGCTGAATCAGTAATATCTAATTTCACCTGCCATTTAGCAGAGCTCTTTTCCATATCATCTTTCATAAGATCGTTGAGCAAAATATAAACACTGCCAATACGTGGAGGAGCAGACTGGATCAGTTTGTCAACAAGCTCATTCTTGCCAAATCCTCCTGCCCCCTCCCCCCTTCCTCTGCAAATCATTTTTAATTTGAGGAAATTTAATAAAAATCTCTATCGGTAAGATTACATTTTGATCTCTGTTTATCATAAGAAATTATGCCAAATATTGAATAAAAGTATCCTATTTGATTAATCCCGGCCTTAAACCAATTATTCATCTATGAATCATCAAAAATCTCAGGTAAGTTCTTGTTACCCTGAAGGGGAGCATAAAAATTCAGCCTGCCGAGCCCTAGTAAACGACGTACAAAGGTCCACACTTTAAAAGCAGTGAGCAGTGTTTTGAAACAAACCCTTTTGTAATAACCAAAATCCAACTGACACCATAGACATCCCCAGGTTTCGAGACAAATCAATAATTCATACGGGGAGGGGTATCTTGGCCTCTCACTGCTAGGGTCTTCCCTAAAAAGTGCTGTGTAGTATACCAATGAGGTCGCCCACCAATATAGTTTAAGGTTAGGGAGGGCCATCCCGCCACGTTCTGAGGGTATTGACAGAAATTTATACGATCTTCTTGGCCTGGAATAAGCCCAGATGAATTGTGAAAATATATTTTAAAATTTCTTCAGGCATTGGAAGATAAGGGAAATTGCTCTCATAAAGTACAATATTTTAGGGAAAAAATTAGGTTGCATCTGCCAATCAGTGTCAAATGTAAATTGTCTAGCCTTGACAGTGCTTTTTTAGTTTCATCCACTAGCAGCAACAGATTTTTATTAACCTCCTCATCTAACTCAGATCTTATCATAACCCCTAGATATACTGCTTTCTTGACTACTTTATTATCAACGAGGGATGCAAACTCATTAATAATAATCTGTGTCTTGTCCTTATTCAAAGAATATCCTGAAAGCACACCATACATCAAAGCTTCTTCTTCTATTGCTATATAGCCTGTTGAGGATGAGGGGTGACTAAAGCTATATCATCGACGTAGGCCAATACCTTAGTACCATGTCTGTGTGATACCATGGGGGGAATATCAGTGGTTAATTCCAAGCGTTTTAAAAATGGGTCAATGTAAATTGCGAAAAGAAGCGGTGAGCACGGGCACCCTTGCCGAGTCCCTCTTGTGATTTTAAAAGGCTTAGTCATCTCCCCATTTATAAAAACACTAGCAGCCGGATCCCTGTATAGAGCTTTAACCACCCCAATGAAATCAGGGCCTATCCCCTTCCTTCACATCGTAATCCAGAGAAACTGCCAGGAGACCCTATCAAATGCTTTCTCAGCATCAAGCAAGATCGCTGCCATAGGGTCTCCTGTCACCTGGCCGGCATCAAACAGGGTAATGATCCTTCTAGTATGATCTATTGTTCCTCTGCCGGGACTGAAACCATGGTGCCCCTCTGATACTATCATATGAATTACCTTAGTTAATTAGTGTAATTGGACGGTAGGAGCCAAGCTCCTGTACCGGTTTATTTTTCTTAGGGAAGACTATAATCTTTGCTACAGCCCAAGACTTAGGCAAAGCAATGCCACTGAAAATTTGTTTAAACAGCGTTGTCATAACTTCTTTTAACTGATCCCCAAAGATCTTATAGAATTCAGTAGGGATTAGATCGGGACCAGCAGCTTTGCCTCTGGGCATTGCCTCTAAAATCTCATCCCAGGTCGGAGAACAAAGAAGCTGCTCCTGTTCACCCTGAGTCAATAATTCCGCTATAGTGGAATCCAAATACTTATTGATTAAGTGCTCTCACTGACCCCCCAAGCATTCCGAGTCTTCTGAGTATAAAGCCTGATAATATTTATGAAAGGCAGCTCGAATTCTATTTGGTTCTGATACCAGCCCAAGTGAGGGATCTCTAAGTATCACAATTTCACTGCGTGTAAGATCCTGCCTAGTTCTTACTGCTAATAAGTGTCCCACTTTTTCACTGCACTCATACATCTTTTCCCGATAAGCAGCTGATTTGTCTATTGACTTTTTCAAGAGAATTTCCCCAATTGCAGCTTTAGCGAGAGCCCCTTCAATCTGAGCCTCCTCAGCACCTTTCTTCTGCTGTAATGCTACAATTAAGCTTTCCTCCGCTCGAGCTAATTTTAGCCCACTGTCCAGCAAGCTGTCTTTTTCCTTTCTCCCCTTTCTTGTAGAAAGCTGAATGGTTTCTCCCCGAATGCCAGCCTTTAGGGTGTCCCAAACTATGCCCAAAGGAGCCGTTCCCAAATTTCTCTCCAAACACTCAGGGATCCACTCCTTCATATGTCTCACATAAGCCTCATCATGCAATAATGCCCTCTCAAAGGTCCAGGAAGAGGTTCTTTCAGATTGCCCCAACCCTGCCAGTTCTAGGATTAATGGATTATGGTCGGATAAATATCTTGGAAAACATTCAATTCTGCTCTACGGGATTAACGAAGGTGTAACAAAAAAATAATCCAATCTAACATGCTTTTGATGTGGGGCGGAGTAAAAAGTAAACCCATGTTCCAGTGGTCCTAATATGGACTAAACATCGCATAGCCCATGTGTATGGCATAAGTTAAGTAATGCTTGAAACACTTTGGGCTTCCTTCCTATATATTTTTGCTCCCGACACCAGTTATTTGGCAAATTAATATTTAAATCACTGCATAAAATAAAGGGAAGCGGCCAATGTGCCAATTCATTAGTCAGCCAATCAAATACCGCAGGGTCATCCACATTGCTGCCATACATACGGGTTAGTACTGCAACCCCTCGTGTATGAGTCCCTTGGGTGGTTGCCCCCACTACTCTATAACCTAATTTCTTTAAAAGGCCTTTCCATGCATCCTTTAAATGGGTTTCCTGAAAGCAATGTCTGCCTGCAACAACTGGAGCTCTTACGAAACCATCTGTCTTTTTTTAACAGCATTTGAGCCAAAAACATTTAATGTAGCTATCTGCAACTTCCCCATTCTTGTAGTACCTTTAGCCCTGAGCAAGAACCAATTCTAAAAAACATGAACACACAAAAGCAAACAAGAAAAGAGAGAGAAAACCCCCAGAAAACCAGTGCAGCCCTTTGTCCCTAGTCACCGCCCTGTGTGTGATCCACCCTCCCCCCACCATCCCCTCTCCCACCACCCCAAAAAACAGGCAATCAGGCATAGCTTGAGCGATGAACGTTTGATCCACTGCCCCACCGTTCCCCTCCCCCATTGCTAGTACCAAGGATTCATCAGATTACTAAATTCCAATAGTCATGAAAGAGCCGAAGGTAAATAGCCAACCAATAGCCATTCTCCAGTTCATTTGGGGGGGGGCTACTCCCCCCATCCTTTCGCTTGATCTCTTCTAGGTATTCTTGAGCTTGGACTTCGGAGGTAAAGCTGCGTGTGGACCCCTTATATTTTATCTTGAGCCTGGCTGGATTCTGAAGAAATACTTCTGCCCCAGTTTTTTTAAAGGGTGCAAACAACTGCCGGAGACGCCATCTTCGTTCTACAGTTGCATGTTCAAAGTCAGGTTAGGCAAAGAATGATACTCCATCATATAACTTTCGGGCATTAGGGCGAGCCTGATCGTAAACAAGTTGCCTCAACAGGAAGTTGCCGAAGAACACCAACATAGCTCTAGGTCTTTCCGTCTCATTTTGTGGCTGTTTTTCAGTGTTAAAGGAAGTCGATAGGCTTGCTGAATTTCTGAATCCCAGTCCCATTTACATTGATCAGGGAATGCATCTTTCAGTAGATTCACCATATAGGCTCTGGGGTTGCTTCCCGCCACTCCTTCCAGGATCCTGAGAAAGCGTAAGTTGTTCCTCCGCTGACGATTTTCTTGATCTTCAAGCTTAAACATAACGTTAGACATAGCTGCTCCTTGAGTGGTATTTTGTGATTTCAGGGACTCCACCTCCACTTCCAGGGCATCCGTCTGCGCTTCAACAGTTGTTAATCGATCAGCAATCTCTCTGCATGTTTTGTTCAGCTTCCAGATCCCCGCTTGTAATTTCTTGGAGGCTATTCTTGCCCTACGGCTATTATTCCTAGTTTCCTGTTGCATTTGTTTAATAGACAAAAAGATGGTAGTCAGTGAAGGTTCTTTAGTCTATATACCAATATTTGAGCTATCGTCTACGCTGTATTCCTGAGGAGTTATCTGAGTATCTAAATAGTCCCATTTTAGTTGTTTCCCGCTAATCCCCGACTGATTCTCTTTCCTTTTTTTCTTTTTGTAAGATTCTTCCTTTGTGTCAGTCGTAAATCATCTGTTGAGGTAAAGCTGTTGGAATCCGAGAGAGCCTCACTGCCTGAGGAAGTGTTATCCTGCCTAGCAGAGTCTGAATCATCTGTTATAGAGAAAAAAAATTCCCCAGGCAGGTTGGGAGAGAGGGCCCCCTGTTGCTGATAAATGGTGCTAGTAGGCCCAGGAATTATAGATATATTCGACTTCATATCACCAAAGTCCTTCTTTGTTCTTTCAAATTCATTACCATCTGCTCCTTGCGCTGAACAATCCTCAGTTATCAAGTGGGTGAAGTTTAAGATGTTTTTTCCTGTTTACCCAGACAGCCAAAGCTCCACTGTGGCTGTCGGATGGGAGGGGGGCTCTTACACACGGTAGTACTATCTTGATCAGCCCCCATATCCTGGGTTTTTATGCTCGCAGCACCCTTTTTACTTGTAGTACTTTCCATGATTTCCTCCATTGGTTTCTTACCACCCCCCTTCTCCTCAGCCTGTGAACGGTTATTTTGGGGATCAGCCGCCAAAGAAAGAGAAAACAACGAAGCCACAGAGGGCTGTGTGGACCCACCTTCTGTGTGGTGTAGTCTTCATTAGCGCCTTCTTTGCTCAGATTTCCTGCCTCGTTTTGCCGGGACCGGTGCGTTGTTTCAAGTCTGTACCTGTTTCACCCGAATTTGCGGCCTGACTTATTACCGCAAGCACCACAGCACCAACGGAGAGACCCGCAGTCCGTGTTTTCCCTGTCTTTCTTCCTCTGCTCGACATCGGAAAACCGAGATGTTCTCTTGAGTACCGCCGTAACCGATGTCCTAAGCCAGACGATAGCGAGTGCAGCGAGGAAATCCCAGCAGTGATCCGAAGAGGCAGCCCCAGGTGTTCCGAGCACAGCACCCAGTCGGCCAAGCTCAGACTCAACAGTCGAAGACCGCAAAATCGAGCCATGGGAGAGACGTGAGAGATGTGGCAGTTAGTCGCGCGCCATCTTTGCCCCTCCGGTTTAAGGTTTCTAAGCTAATTTCAGTGAGCGTTAGAATTTTGGGGACGACCGGGGATTTTTACAATTTTCATGTGGTTCGCATTATTGGTATCTCCCCCTATTCTATTCAGAGCGTGATGTTTTAGCAAATGCAGAGGTGTCCTTTTGGCCTATCTTGGCCTCGTGCAATTATGAGGAGAGGCGGATGTTTACATTTTAAGGTTAGGTTTCCGTTGACAGGTGTGTGCCCCTTGGGTCTTGCACGTGTCGTGGAACAAGGTTTTTCTGATTGGGCCAAATTTCTGGGTCCCGCCCTTCTGGAAGGGTTGAGAATCTTGGGGCTCTATTGTGTGGGTCCCGGTGGATTCTTTCCAGTTCTTGGGCATTGCCACTTCTAACAGGGATACCAGAGGTGGTGGAGACTTACACAGCCCTCCAAAAGTTGGGTTTGGGTGAGTGGTCCCCGGTGCCTGTTGTTGTGCAGTAGAGGGGGCTCTGGGCCCCCTGCAGGCATCTGGATGACAAACTCTAGCGGGGATTCCGGATTGACATAGAATGTTTGTCCTGAAGACTGGCTACGGGGGCAGGTAAGGGGGTGGAACTGTAAGTGATATGAAAGGAATGGGTTGTCTCGAGAAGATGATTTTGAACGAT
Source organism: Calotriton arnoldi (assembly GCA_963921515.1). Taxonomy (NCBI): domain Eukaryota; kingdom Metazoa; phylum Chordata; class Amphibia; order Caudata; family Salamandridae; genus Calotriton; species Calotriton arnoldi. Next base: position 4,908,648 of record CAWUFW010000174.1, read on the forward strand.
GGCGCATTTGCGTTCTGGGATTGCATAAGGGCATTACCGCCCCAAACAGCCACCACACCCTGCCGTGACTGTGGGTCCAGCCCCTGCTGGGACGAGTTCCCTGATTGTGGCAGCGATTGTCGTGTGGGGCGGCTGCATCAAAGGTTCAGTGACCATCAGATTAGTATCAAAAGATGAAACAGCCGACACATGCTGTTGTGCAGAGGGCTATAATAGGCCCATATCACAGTGATATGGGCCTATTATAGCCCGCTGCACGACAGCCAGCTCTTTGACGCTTAGGGCGGCTTTGACTACTTAGCGTGATTGACGCTTTAAACATCGAACACGCATGGAGTCTACATATGCCCTTGTGCCTCTTCTACTTCATTCCTCGTTGTTACTTATACGTCTGTTATATATTAATAGAAACATAGATTTTCTAGACTGGGAGCTGATCGCACTTTTGTTTCTTTATGTCCTTGGGGCTCCATGGACTTTATGATTTCCACACAAGACGTGCTTGGAGTTGGATCACTCTCTCTAGTGATACCACTCAGCTTTGAGAAAGTCGTCAACAACGAAACACGTGTCAGCTGTTTCATCGTTTGGTACTAATATGATGGTCACTAAACCTTTGATGTCTCAACATTAAAGTTTTGGACCTGTGACGCTGGCAGATAATGAAAAAATAACCGTGTAGTGCTCTGTGTATAACAATATATGAAGGAGTCTCTCTCATGTATATTCCAACAATAGTTGGGTGGCATAATGTCTATTTATCCATTTGAGCACACGTTACTTGGCTTGACTATTTAACTACCCTTTACTTGTGATGTGCAAGTTCATCTGTTTTACCACTACCCTCTCCTACTGCTTAGAGCCCAAGAAGAGGGGATGCTCTGCGCAATAGGCAGAGCCTGATAGTCTGTCACTACCGGCTCAGCGGACAAAAATTAGCAACAATTTAAAAGGAGAAACAGTCACAGAGGTCTGAAACTTTTCCCGAACTGCTGAATTACACCCTATATTACACCCAGGGGTTGTGAGTATCACTGCCTAACGCCCAGTGATCCAAGCTGAGAGAAAAAAGGGAACTCTTCTCACTTCTTTCAGGTGCTATCAGTGTTGGAATCAATAGCCCTAAGTACAACAAAAATCAAGTTTGAGATGATGGCTCTATATCACACCCGGAGCCTATGCAAACCAACTTGCCACCACGCCCAGCAGTGCAAGCTATCCCCCTACTGAAACCCGAGGACTAAGCATATCCTCTGAACCACGATCCCTTACTGACAACCATGGACGAGCGGTACCCTGCACCCAGGGGAAAATATCAAAAGTTGAAGCTACCTTCGCCTTCTACTAGCGTGCTAACTAGGAAAAAAACAAAAGTGATCTACGCGCTTGCCCTAGTTTGCCACACACCACCACTGGGACTAAGGATCAGATGTAGCTCTCTTACCCTCTGAAGGCTACCTCGCACTGTGGATTCAGCAGAACTTCTAATCAATTATGGCTTCTTCTCACCAATCTTTTTGCGCAGATGAATACGTTTGGGCCAGAGTCCTTTCTTCTACAGCAGTTGGGCTCGATGAACCAATCTCTCCTATCTGGTCTGCCAAAATGTTGCTCGAATATGAAGTTACCTTAAATAAATGAAAAGACAAGAGGCGCTTGACAAAACAGAAACACGTTGGTTTAATTAAATGCTGCGGCCGAGAGAGCCTGTACAGAATGTCTGCTCAAAATTTTGGCAGTCTATTTATACAGTTCATGAGGTACAATAAATCACTTTGCTACATTCCATCTCAGTTGTAAATCAACACATGCAGTCATCTGATAAAGACACAAATGGCTCTCGACCTCGGAGAGAGCTAGTGTGGGCCAGAGTTTATGTGTCCAGATGTCCTGCATGAGGAGCGCATGATCACTACGTGTGGTGTACCTGCCGTGTCCTGATTGATTGAGTGTGCCTATCTGCATGTGTTATCTAGCTTTGTGGTATTTCTGGGAAATGCGAGCCTTAGGCCAAACGGGTTTGATTGGGGCCAATTATCTCGGACTTGTTTGTGGTGCAACTATCAATCTGTGGAATCAATCAGGGTTTTCCCTGGGAGCATGTTTGTCTTTGGTTTTTGGGGGAACCCACTTGTGACCTAGTACTCAAAAGGCGTGGGCATGGGTCACAGGACCTGCTTGACCACGTATGCCTGACTCAGAGTTAATAGAGAGGTCGCCTTGCATGAATCTGACATGAATGATGTGAGTTCATCGGAACTCCTAAAAGTAATATGGCAACCACTGGCATAATTTTTATTAACATTATCATTATTTAACATACAGTTGTCCATTTGTACATTGATATTGTTTGTACTGGTTGTGGATATTCAGATGTAGAACCCTGCCCAGCTTCTGGGAGCAGAAGCAGAAGCCTGTTTGGCGGACAAAGGCTCAGACTCAGAAACTTTTGTTTCAGTCTGGGACAAACAAGATAACTTTGGTGCAGTCTTTCCTGATCTTCTTCAGAACCTGAGGCAGTAGAGGTACCCTGTGAAGGCATACAGGAATCCCTCGCTCTATTTTACTGAAAACATCTCCTAACAAGTGCCTTGTAGGAAACTTTAGTGTGCAAAATTGATGCATTCTCGACAGTGGGAAATAAGAGTCCCAGTGAGCGAAAATGCCCCGCAACCCCTCAGGATGGAGATGCCACTTGTGATCTACCAGATGACTAATAGCTAAACTCTCTTTCCATGAACCACATTCACTGACTCATACCATTCATTCAAACTGCTTAAAATTAATCTTTCTCACCAGTTGATCTATATATTTTTTTCAAACACCGATCCCTGTCTTGTGCAAAAAAGTCAAATTTATTACACATCTGTCCGTATTACAAATTTTAACAGCGTATATAACTATATACAGTACAAGACTCCACTGAATCAAAAAAAGATGAAAAATAAATTTAGGTCCTTTCACATGTTAAAACAATATCTAGTCGATGTCTGGATATAAAAATACAACCATTTCATATCAGTATGAATCACTTTTTCTAAACACCAGTCCAGGGGAAAATCAATTAAAACCAATGATAAAAAACACAGATATTTAATAACAAAAACTCCTCCAAATTATCGAAACAGTGTTTTGGTGGTCTTATTTGTTCTCTCCACCTTCTTCAGGACAAGTAATTGTAATAAAAAACAAGACTGAAAGACAGGAGTCCCTGAAGTGACTGAGTGAGATGGTCTGCTCTATTGTAGGTACCCTGCAGCGACTTTCGGTTCTTTATCCTAAAAAGGCCCACAGTGCAATGTTGGTACTAAATTTATAAAGCCTTTTTTTAATAACACTAAATTATTATGCAACTATCCCTCCTCATATGAATTTCATGCATTCAAATATCACCGTTATTCCGGGTAATAATTATATTTCTATATTTTGACAGATCGCTTTCAAGATTCTATGAGGGACTATTTACTTCAACCTCACACAATTTTACCCACCTTCGGATTCTGCGAAAAAGAGGACTTTCTCCTTTATAACTTTTCGTAAGGTCTTTCTCGTATTGATACCAATTTTCATTTTAGCCCCTCTAAAAATAGTAATATTTTCATTTAGTGTCATGGGGGTAAAAACTGAAATAAAATATACAAATCTATCTAATATATTAATCACCTTTTCATATTCCAATCACCAATTTTTTCTTGGGAATAGGTTATATCATATTTAATGACCAGTCCGTGCTATTTTTACCCTCCTATATTGGGATTCAAGAAAAAAGGTTTTCCTAATAAACTTGTATAATACTCCATTTATTATAGGTACTGTTCATTATTTTTCATGTTATTAACTGTCTTACCCCCCCCCATTCTTACCTCAATTGTTAGCTTTTAATACTATGGTGGCAATATGTTCATTCCTTCTTCACTGGGGTGCCAATTTACAATTTATTATTTTGCTCACTGTATCAGGGGTATTTCTTTCAATATCCTCCCATATGATCTGTATGAAATGCAGAAAACGGTAACACCATATTTATCTACACTATGTCAATTACTGATTTAAGCAACTTTAAATATATGCCATATTTCTACTGACACATTAATATCAGAAATAATCTTTGATCGAGACTACTAAGATGCTATTAGTTTGTAGCCAGAGTGTTTCCAAATTTGAGTATGAACATTATTTATGTTTACAAATATTAAAAAGGCCATTTTTCACAGCAATCTCAAAATGTGTTAATATTACTAATAGGGCTGCGATCTGAGACGTCCCTTTAATACTGCCCAAGAACAACCGCCAAACATCTTTGTTCTGACTTAGTCGACAATACTCAAATTAAACCATATTTCTCGTTGTGAATGAAGTCGGTATTCTAATTTTAATATCCCGAGACGCCCTATCTTTAGGTATCTTAAGAATCACAACGGAATGCCGTAATCCATACCACTTGCATTTCATCATTACACAGTCCCATATGTCCCATATTACATTCTATCATGTGCTGGTAATTTTGTCATATACAACTATTACTATTTGGCATGGTTAATATTATATGTGTTAGGATTATATTGAGGCCAGATTCTCACCTTCATATTTCTCGAACCGCTCCTCTCTTGTTTATCACATTTTTCAATTTTTGAAGAAAAGAGCCACGTTTGGCTGGTCTTTCTTTTAAATTACTTTCCGATCATGTGTGCGAGGTCACGCAACGTGCTAAATGGCTGGCATATTAACTTCAGGCGCCAATCATTTCTGAAGCATAGTCCAGGCAATAATCACTACTGAATCGTAATTTGCCTTATATATATATATATATATATATATATATATTCCCAAAAACTAGTTGGATCAGATACTACATTAAATATTCTTAACATTATATTGCTGAGACCATATGGAATTATTTAGAAACCTTTGAATTTTTATACGAAAAATAACGCAGCGTATTAAATGGCAGCCATATTTACTTCAGGCATCTACTTCTTCAAAAGCTAAAAACGGGCGACAACTTGTAATTCGCCTCTTATGTTACTATCTCCAAAATTAGTTAGCCAAACAACTACAATAAATATTTTTTACATTATATTACTAGAATATTTAAATAATATTTTCCAATTTTCGAATTTGTTTGCAATTATTATATCACATATACTGATTTCTCACTGTATTCAAAGTTAGTAACCCACCCACATTTTATTTGTTAAACATCATCCGATTTTAAAGCACAAAAAGATATCTACTGATTGGGGTTATGTCCTTTTCAACAGAGCCAATAAAATGTGGCCTTTTTTTAATATATTGTTTTTGTCAAAATATAATTATTACCCGGAATAATGGTAATTCTTGCAAACATTTGAATGCATAAAATTCATATGAGGAGGGATAGTTGCATAATAATATAGAGTTCTTAAAAAAAGACTTTATACATTTAGTAGCAACTAATATAGTAATGAGTATGACTTTTAGTATGATAGTGACACCAAAGTAAGTTTTTGATTAAGTGCTGAAATCGTTTTAAAAAACACTGAACCTTGTTATGTAAATTTGTCTTATTTAATATACTGGACTGAATGTGTATAAACACTGTTTTTATTTATTTATTTTTTAGATAATGCCATGGTTTTTATTATAATTACTTGTCCTGAAGAAGGTGGGGAGAACAAATAAGATCACTGAAATGCCTCGTCGACAATTTAAGTTATAATTTGGAGGAGTTTTTGTTATTAAATATCTGTGTTTTTTTATCATGGGTTTTAATTGATTGTCCACTGGACTGGTGTTTAGAAAAAGGGAATCATATTGATATGAAATGGTTGTATTTTGATATCTAGACATCTACCAGAAATTGTTTTAACATGTGAAAGGACCAAAAAGTTATTTTTCTTCTTTTTTTAATTCAGTGGTATCTTGTACTGTATATACGGTGTTAAAATTTGTAATACAGACAAATGTGTAATAAATGTGACTTTTTTGCATAATACAGGGATCGGTGTTTAAAAAAAATATATAGGTCAACTGGTGAGAAAGATTCATTTTAAGCAGTTTGAATTAATGGTATGAGTCAGTGAATGTGGTTCAAGGAAAGGGAGTTTTGCTATTAGTGAATTCACTTTAAGACCCTGTCCATTTCTGAATAACAGGGCATCTCTCCAATTTTTGTGGAATCTACCAGATGACCCCTGCTCATTTCATCTGCTCTGGTGTTTAGGGACTGTGGCAGATGGTTAGTGACCAGGAAGAGTTTCTATTGTTCCAACCACCTTCGGAGGCACAGAGCCTCCTGGAACAGGGCCTAAGAACCCAGTACCCCACTACGCCCTGCTTGATGGAGTACCATATGGCAGTAGTGTTGTCTGTGAAGGCTTGTACCAGCCTCCTTTTGATGGATGGCAGGAAGGTCTTTAGGGACAGATGACTCACCTGAAAATACAGAACACTGATATGGAGCTGGTTCTTCACCAGAGACCTCTGATCTCCAGCTTCCCTAGGAACCCCCTAGTCCAGAAGCAAAGCGTTCGTCAGAACAGCGAGCTTTGAGTGAGGAACAGATTACGGCCTGCATGGTTTAGATCAGCATCTGAATACCACCACTGATAACATTGAGCCATCTCCATGGTGACTTGAATGAAGCTGGAGAGGCATCCCTGATGCTGAGCACATGGGACTTGATGTTACATTGCAGGGCTTGCATGTGCCACCTGACTCTGTTAAGGATGACGATGCACGTGGCCATGAGGCCAAGAAGCCTCAAATCCACCCTCACAGAGATCCAAGACCGATCACAAAACATTGTGCGCATACCCTGAAAGTTGCAGTGGAGGTAACTCTTTAAACACCACTGTGTCTAGAATCACCCTAATAAATGGAAGTGTCTGTGTAGGGCTCAGGCGGAACTTCGTCTCATTGGTGGTAAAGCCCAACAATATCAAGAGTTCTGCTGTTGTCCAGATGTGGCACACAACTCATTGTTCGAAGCTCTCCTTTAGCAGCTAGTCATTGAGGTACAGGAATACATGTACTGCCAATCTTCAAAGGTGGGCTGCAACCACGGCCACATTTTCCATGAACACCTGAGAGTCCAAGGTAAGGCCAATGGGGAGGACAGCCTACTGAAAGTGCTCCTGGCCAATCTCTGTTGGACTGCAGGACAAGTACATGAAAATATTTGTCCGGCAAGTCCAGCAACATGATTCAAACTCCTGGGGCTAGATCCAGGATAAGGCTGAGGCCCCTATCCTTTTTTGGGATGAGGAAGTGGAGCGAATTGCATCCCTTGCCTTTCTTTGAATCCAGCACCCGTTTAACAACACCCTTGAAGAGATACTCCTGCATCAGTATTTTCAAGTGCTCCTCTGAAATTCGTTCTTGCAAGAGAGGAAGATGGGGAGGGGAGGAGGAGAAGGGCACGGCACTACTCCTTTAAATAATCTGTAAGACTCATTTGTCTTATGTAATGGATCTCCAGCTGGAGAGGAATGTTGAATCCTGCCTCCCATTGACCTGCCATGAGCCATAGAGGACAAACTAAAGAAGATTTGTAGCCACTGCAGTGGGGAAGGAGGAAATGGAAGACTGGTAACCCTGCTGCCCTAAGCAGTGTCTGCGGACGCCACGTTCATGACCCTCAATATGACTGGACGGTCTTCTGTACATCTGGGAAGGCTGATGTTGCCTATGTGCTAGCCCCCTAGAATAACCTCTGAATTTCTGAATTGTTAGGGAAACTGTTTAGCTGGAGCCAGTAACTCCAATGAGTGTGCAGTAGCCTGGCTGTCTTTAAATCACTCTAGCAGAGGGTCCACATTTTTTCCTAAAGAGTCTGTTTAATAGGGATGCCTACACATCACCAAAAAATGCAGTCGACATCCACCATGCGTGCCTTTGAAGTACGACGCTGGAGCCAATAGCCCTTCTAATGAAATGGGTAGTATCCAGGCCTGCATGGATGACATACTTTGCTGCATCCTGTCCATCATGTATCCTCTGAGCCACAGAAGCTCTAAGGTCTTCCAGAACTGCCAGCAAGATCTCACTGGCCACGTCCCAGAGAGCAAACATGTACCTGCCCAGCAGGCAAACCACTTTTAAGGATCATGGGGCCAGATGTACAACGCTTTCATTTAGCGCCTCGCAATTTGCGACTCATTGCGAGTCGCAAATTGCGAGGCGCTAAAGGAAATGTACAACAGTGTTATTACACTGTTTTGCGATTCACAATGGGGTCGCAAATTACGAGGCTCATTAATAATAATAAGTCTTTCGCAATTTGCGAGCCCATTGGGAACGCCAGCCCTCCCAGGGATGATGGCCTGCTGGGCTCAGCAGACCACCATGTCTGGGACTGCTTTTTAATAAAGCAGCTTTTTTTTTTTTTTTTAAATGCAGCCCGTTTTCCTTAAAGGAAAACGGGCTGCATTAAAAAAAAAGAAACAGTTTCGTTTCATTTTTAAGGGCAGGCAGTGGTCCCTGGGACCACTGCCTTCCCTTAAAAAATATTTTTAGAGACAGTCACAAAGTGGAAGGGGTCCCCTGGGGACCCCTTCCAAATTGCGATTGCATTACCACCCTCTTTAAGAGGGTGGTAACTTGCAGTGTTTTGCGACCGCAATTGCGGTCACAAAACATTCACACATAGCATTGCGGACGCAATTAGAAAGGGAACGCCCTTCCTAATTAGGCTGACTTAATTCTAAATAGCAAGTCGCAAATAAATTGCGACTCGCTATTTAGGAATTGGACATGTAAACCCGTTTGCGCATGCAAAATCACGTTGCATATCTGGCCCTATAAGCCTGGCTTGTGAACTAGAACTTTCTCCTGCCAAAAGCATCAATTCTTTTGGAATCCTCATCTAGAATTGTCGGGATGGCATTGGGAGTCACCTTACTAGTAGGGGCCTGCTCCACAAAGGTCTCCATTGTAGCATGCATGTTTAGTTAGGAAGTCTGTATCCCCGGGCTCAGACCTATGTTGCTTGACTATTGGCCAGCTGACAAGTGGGCCAGAAGAAGGCCTGAATCATGCAGCCATCAGGGCGGCAGTGATGGCATCTTTAAATGGCAGCAAGGACTTTGACGACTTTGTCCCTGGTTGTAGAATTTCCTTTGGAATATTTGTTTTCATCTCAGTAGAGGGCAACAGCAAATCTAGAAACCTCACTGCCCTTTGGACCACTGTCACCACAGAAGCACTTCCTTCTGCTGTTGCCCCATGGGATGAGCCAAGCTCTGTTTCGGGGGAGAAATCTAGCCCAACAGCATTTTGTAAGTTCAAGTATAGTGCATCATTAGTATAGTGAGGGGTAGGAAACCATCACCATCCTTGTCATCATCAGTGTCCTGGGGGATCCTTTGTGTTCTAATAGAGGGTCAGAATCAGAGCCAAAAAGAAAGTGAAGCCCCTGCTGAAAACTGCATCATGTCAGAGGGTTACAGTCAGGCTACATCATAACAAGGTACACTTCGTGATTGTGTAGCACAACATCACTCTCTAAAGCTTGGGCTGACGTTGATTTTTGGTCCAACATGGGCATCAGTACTGGGTCTTCCATCAGCGCAGGTGGAGTCAGCAACTGTGCAACTGGAGGTGGTGCGGATTTTGCAGCCAGTTTGTAGGTCTGCACTGGAGTCGGTACAACAAGACTGGTTCCAAGGGCACAGACAGCATTAAGGGAGAACCTGCCATCGTTTATCCGACTGGAGGCCCCTGCAGTCCCATTGGGTCCAAAGGCACACCAGAGGGAGTCAGGATCACACTAAAAATATGCAACTTGGCCCCCTTGACGGATGGTATCTACAGCAGGATCGATGCTGGCCGGGGAAACCCTGGTGCATCAAAACCAACTAACAAATCAGTTCCAAAACCGAGGATTTCAAAGGAGTGACACTCTTGCGCAGTCCCTTTTCAAACTAGAGTGGTGTGATAAGTTTGAGCTCTGCTTTGTCTTTTCATGTTTTAGCTTGGTCTTTGACAGTAAAAGGATCGTTCTTGAGAACAGCCCCATGACCGAGACCAGGTTTAATACCTGAAGCAGGAAGAAGACATGTGCTTGTACCGCAGTCTCTTCTTGTGTTTGGCAATATATAACTTTACCTTCCAGCACAGGATTGCCTTCGGGTGAAAAAAGGCATACATTTTTGCAGGGATTCTGTTTCGAAACTGAACTCTGCCTGGGATCACAGAATGTCAGTATGTAGGGACTGAGTCACCATACCATGTCAGTACCTGTGGGCCCAAATCCTGACTATCTTATAGTGTCTTATCTGCCTTCCTAACCTTCCCAGAGTAACAGGTAAGTTGGCACTTCAGAACACAACACTCTAGTCCCCTCAAGGAACTGTGGTAATGGATCATCACCTTTCGTTCTTTCACTCATGCATGTCCATAAAAAACTGAAATGAGACACAAGAACAGTTTGCATTATTTATTGAAACTATCGTGCTCTTTTATGAACCAACTGAGCTGCAATTAGAAAACATAAAAAACAAATTGTAGGGTAATTAGCATTACGAATACACCGTATACAATGAAAACCACTATCATGGCTAATTATATATTTGCCTAGTCTAGCCTCACTACGTGAGAACAGTGATATAACAGTAATCTCTGGCATTGGTACCGGGCCCCATACTTGGCATTTGCCTTTAGCTGGTCTGCACCTCAGATTGCACAGAACTGGCGTGCTTGTCCCGGGACCTTTCCTCTGCTAGAAATTCTCCTCTCTATTTTCAAAACGGCAAGTCTCGGCTAATATGACAAGAAATGCCATGTCCGAAAACAGCAGTTCGGTCTCTCTATTATGTCTGGGTGTTAGTGTCCGACCATAGAGAAAAATAGGGCACAATGTTGTTTGACCTTGTAAAAAGTGTTCAGACTGAATTCCAGTACAAAATTGGGTTGGTCCCAGTCGTACAATTCAGAAAAAACACATGTAATTAGATGCCAGCAGGCATTAATTCAATTACACATCAAGATATTAATTTCAATATTATTTAATCATATTGAGCAACAAAAATGATGCATCTAATGTCACTATCTTTTTTCTCACTCTCACAATCCTCACTGAGTGCACATTACCTTCCTCCCTCTTTTTTTCCCCCACTCCGTGGGGCACTTGTTTTGATACATTGTTCCAGACTTATTGCTGGGTTTTGAACATCATTTTTGTTGCTCAATATGAATAAATAATATTGAAATTAATATCTTTTTTTTTAACAGTTCTTTTTATTTAGTAATAAGAATCAACATTACAAGGTATCACACAGTAAGATGTTCTTTCGGCGTATTACAATTACTGTCAGGTATGTACAAGATGCATAATTACTATTTGGCAACGTTAATCATGGCGATGGTGGATCATCATGTGATGTCACAATTGGGGGAGTACAAATATTACCTCGATACACATTCCAATCATTCCATATATGGGACCACTTTTTAGGGCATCCTCTTGCCACATACACTGTCTTTTCGCGCAGACAACTTGCTGCTGCTGATGTTTTTAGCTCTTCATTTATTGCCTCACTATTTTTAATATACCAATCTGTTTTTATCTCGTTTTTTTCTAGTGTTGTACAGTGTTGTGTGTTGGGTACTTTTGCTGCTCTTACCCTGCCTTCTTGCATTTTGCACATTTCATTGGAGTTGTCCCCTTTCCTCCACTTCTCTCGGGAGACTGTCTCTCTCGTGGTGCTTCATTCTCATTTCGCCAGTGCCCCGTTCCACCGCGGGTGTTCCCGTTTGTGTGGAGGGCGCCGGCGTACATTTCAGCCTCTTCCGGTCTCTGGGGGGGGTGGAGCCAAGGCTGTTAGCACTCTAGCTCTGCTTCTCTACTTAACCAGCATGGCAGGCTCGTCGCGCAGCGGATGCGCGCAGCGGGCGCGCCGCCGGCGCGCCGAAGGCGCGCCAAAGGTAAGCCCGTCTGCGCCCGTCCGCGCTAAGATCGCGCCTCGCGCAGGAGATGCTGTCCTGTCCATTGCTGGTCAACGGGAACGGATTTGCCTTTCCCGTGAGTCATTGTTGGCTCTGCGGGCAGCCTGGGCTCCTTGCCATCACTCCTGGACCCGGATATTTTAGCTAAAATGCGAATATTGGTTTGTACAGAATGTAATGTCCCTTTTAAACAGGCTTTTAACACTCCCTCGAATAATAAAAGTACTAGCACCAGTTCTATAGTACAGACTGTACAGGGCTTTCTCATTAATGCCAGATCTCTGATTAAAAATAAGGTTGCCTTTAGAGACTTTGTATCAGCCAGGAAACCTACATGGGTTTTCATCACCGAAACTTGGGCTACGGACGCCTCTGGTCCTGACTTAGTAGATGCTATTCCTACTGGTTATACCCTGGCTAGAATGGACAGGGTAGATCGGCGAGGTGGGGGTGTGGGCATTTTATATAGAGAAACCCTGATCTGTCGCACTCAGGCTCTGTCCGCTCCTCCTGATCTCTACCAGGCCTTCTATTTTTCTCTTAATCTTCATTCCACGGAAAGTTTTTCTGGCATCCTCTGTTATAGGCCACCTGGATCTAGGGCTGCCTTTAGTCAGGATTTTAGTAGGCTCTTGGAGCCCTACTGTGAAAGATCTAATTTCACTCTCCTGGGGGATTTTAATTTTCACTTTGATAACCTCGACTGCAGGGATGCCCTGGGCCTTTTGGACACCCTTAATGGATGTGGTTTTTCTCAGCTGGTCAAGAAGCCTACCCATTTAGCGGGACACATACTTGATGGGGTCTTTTCGAATGACCCACGTGTAACGGTGGGGAACCTATCCCCTAGCCTGGTCTGATCATTTTGCTGTCCCTTTTGACCTACATTTTATGTCTCCGACGCTGATTATCTCTGGTGATATGAACTTAGATGAGAGAAGGAATCTTAGCCTCATAAGTAAAGAGTCTCTCTCAAATTTTTTTAACAATCTTGTGTTCACTAAGTTCAATGATGCTAATTTGGCAGCGGTAGAATTATCGCAACATTTGCTAACTGCTATGGATACTTTTGCACCTCTCAGTAAATACTATTCAGCAAGGAAAAAACCCTCTGCCCCTTGGTTTACGGAGAGGCTCAGAATGATGAGACAGGGCTGCCGCAGACAGGAGAGGCAATGGCGCCTAGATCTAAACCCGCTGAATAGGACACTACATAAGCAAGGCCTCAAAGAATATAAAATTGCTGTCATGGAGGAAAAGAGATTATATTTCTCTAAAACCACTGACTCCATGAGATCCTCTAGAGATCTCTTCAAGGTAATAAAGTCTCTTACCTCTCCCCTGCCTTTGACCCTTCAATTTTTTCACAGGAGCGCTGTGATAAAATATCTGATTTTTCCACACTAAGATTGCAAATATCTATTCCCTGCTTGAAGCCTCCAACCCCTCACCGGTGGCTTCTGTTCGTTCCACCTTTCACTCTATTGGTGCTGTACCTACTGAAGGGTCGCCCAGTTTGTTCACTTTTCCGAATATGTCTTATGAGGTGACCGATCGGATCCTTGAAGGGGTTAAATCTGGCTCCCCTCTGGATCCTTGCCCCCTCAAGGTGCTTAAACTTGGTCGTGAAGCTATTGTCCCTCATTTGACGGATGTTTTCAATACTGCCATCTCAGAGGGGCTATTTCCCACTTTGTGGAAGACGGCTGTAGTGAAGCCTCTCTTGAAGAAACCTTCTCTGGATCCTGATGAATTGAAGAACTATCGCCCTATCTCCCTGCTTCCTGTTCCAGCTAAGATTTTTGAAACATATCTCAATTCCCATCTCAGTACCTATCTTAAGGATTTCCATTTACTGGATGGCTCGCAACATGGATTCAGAGGCCTTCATAGTACAGAGACTGCTTTGACAGCTGTATTTGACAATATTCGAGTTCAAGTGGATGCAGGTCATACCACCCTCCTTATTCTACTGGATCTCACCGCAGCCTTTGACACCCTGTCTCCCTGTAGACTGATTGATCGTCTCAGAGAGATAGGTGTTGGGGGTACTGCTTTGGGGCTTCTTGCTTCCTTTCTTAGCGAGCGGGCACAGATGGTTAAGCTTGGCCGTTTTTACTCATCCCCCAAACCTCTGTTGTGTGGTGTTCCTCAGGGCTCCTCCCTGAGCCCTACTCTTTTAATATCTATGTTGCCCCTCTTGCGAAGGTTGTGAGATCTTTTGGGCTGGAAGTATTGTCCTATGCGGACGACACCCAAATTATGGTGTCTATCTCGCATAACATAAAGGACTCGGCCCTTAATTTTAGGAACTGTATGCAGGCAGTATCCTCCTGGATGGCGGAGAATTTTTAAAATTGAATGGAGAGAAGACGGAGGTCTTAGTCTTTGGGAGTAAGCAGGAGGTATGGTCCAGAGACTGGTGGCCGGATGCCCTTGGCGTCTGCCCCTCTCCGGTCTCCCATGGCAAAAACCTGGGGGTAATCGTGGATAACTCACTGTCCTTGAACCTTCAGGTTAGTAGGACAATTTCCACGTGCTTTGGGATCATCAGGATCCTACGGAAAATCTCCCACTACCTCTCCTTCGATGCACGTAAGCAGGTTGTCATTGCACTGGTTATATCCAGATTGGATTATTGCAATGCACTTTATCTGGGCATTAACAAGGGCCTGATACGACGTCTGCAGATGGTGCAGAATGCCGCTGCCAGGCTGGTGATGAATTTGTCTAAATATGATTCAGTCTCAGATGCCATTAGATTGCTGCATTGGCTGCCTGTGGACCGTAGGATCCTTTTCAAGACCCTGTGCATGACTCACAATGCTTATTATGGGTCAGGCCCTGAAGCGATTAAGTCCATTTTCCATCATTATGTTCCCAACAGGCGGCTCCGCTCTGCAGATAAGAATCTGCTTATGGTACAGAGATTTAAGAAGGTCACATGGGGTGGTCGAGCTTTCTCCACTGCTGCTGCTAAACTGTGGAACTCCCTCCCGGAACATCTCTCAAGTCAGGTGTCCTACTCTCTTTTCCGTAGGGCCTTAAAGACTTGTTTTTTTTCTCAGACCTCGGTATGAGCATGTCTTTCTGTCTGCATCCTTAGGTTCGTTTACAGCGCCTTGACGCCCTTGGGCTTAGTTCGCGCTTTACAAGTTTTATATTCATTCATTCATTCATTTTCTCGGAACATACACCAATCCATGTCCCTCTTCCAAGCTGCCATGGTCGGTGCATGCGCAGCCCCCCACATCTGGGCGATATTACGCTTCGCAATCATCAATCCCAACGTGACCCATGTAATGCGTTTGTTGTTAAGGTCCGTGGGTTCCCACACATTCAGGAGGCATCGTTTGGCTTCCAGATGAATATCGAGAGTGAGTACCTCACTGAGAATGTTGTGTATTTTCTTCCAATATCGCTGGATATGCGCACAATCCCAGAGTATGTGCAGGAATGTTCCCTCACCCCCACAGCGCCTCCTACAATTTCCATCCTCTGCCCTCCCCATTCTCACTAGGCATGGCCCTGTTATGTAAATACGGTGTAATATCTTAAGCTGGACCAGTCGTAGTCTAGCTGATATAGCCACTTCCCGTGGGGAGGCTACTGCCGCCACCCAATCCTCGTCGTCAAGGATTATACCATCCCCTTCCCATTTTTCTCGTGTACGTCGGAGAGGGTCGCTGGAGTTATTCACCAGCTTTTTATAGGTGAGTGAAATGGCTTTTGTCGGGAGGTAGACGTCTAATATCCTGTCCTCGAGAGGCGAGGATTCAGGGGGGGTTTCTCCCTTCTGGAGGCATGCCTGCAGTGCGTGTCGAACCTGCATGTATCGAAAATGTTCTGTGGTGGCCAGTTCGTGCTCTTGTTGTAAGGAGGTAAACGATGTAACCTCCCCCTTTACCCAGAGATCACCGATCTTAGAAATGTCTATGAGGTCCCACTTGTCAAAACCTTTAGATTTCCACAAGTTCCCGAGCAGTTCGGAGTCCCACAGGGGGGTAGCCAATGTTACTTTATGTTCCCACCCGAGGCATCTATTAGCTGCATGCCAGATTTGCACCGAGTGCTTAGTTGGCCCCGTCAGATGCCGTTTCTCTTTAACTGAATATATAGCCCTATTGTAGTTCCCTCCCGGCAACAGCCACCTGTCCATCGCGTAGCCCGGGTTATCAGCCCGTCTATATGTTCCATGGTTGATGGCAGCCAAGTATGCTGCCCAATAATATTTTTTAAGGTCCGGAAGGCCAATACCCCCATCATACCAAGTGAGGTTTAGTTTAGAAAGCGCTATTCGCGGCTTCCCACTCCACAGCAAGCTTCTCTGCAGGCTTTCAATTTCTCTAAAATAGCTTGCAGGGACTAGGTCCGATGAGTTTTGCAATACATATAGGAAACGAGGCAAGGACATCATTTTAAATAAGGACGCCCTGCCCAACAGTGAGAGTGGAAGCGCTTTCCAGCGTGCCGTGTCCCTCTTCAATCTCTGTAGGGGTGGGAGGAGATTTTGAGCAAATCTACTCGTTGGGTCAGCTGTAATATAAATGCCTAGATACTTAAAGCCCAGTGTGGTGACCTGCACCGGACATCCCCTGGGGAGATCAGGCTGGGGACCATGGAGGACGTATAGTACAGATTTACTCCAGTTGATCGAGAACCCTGAATACCTGCCAAAGATTGCAAATATATCTAATACAGATAAGAGGGATACCTTTGGTGAGGCCAAGAACAGGAGTATGTCGTCCGCATACAGTGAAATGTGGTCTTCCCATGTGTCCGCCCATTTCAGTCCACGTATCACCGGATTTTTTCGCACCCATGATGCCAAGGGCTCCAAAGCCAGTGCAAACAGGAGGGGGGAGAGAGGACAGCCCTGACGAGTCCCTCTACTCAGGGTGAATACTTCTGACTTTTTATTATTAACAACTACTTGGGCTAAAGGCTTCGAGTATAGGAACTGTACCCATTGGATGAATCTGGGACCAAATCCCAATTTTCCGAGGACTGCAAAAAGATATGGCCATTCGATCGTGTCAAACGCCATTTTGGCATCCAATGACACGATTATAGCCGCCTCTCGAATGGTGGCTGCCCTCCCCATTACTCCATGCACACAATTAACCCTGCACCCGAGAAGCACAAATAATCTATATGTGAAGACAATAGTACACAATATTTCAAGAACAGAACAGAATATAAGTAGGTAGCTTCCCAAATGAAAACAACAGATGGTCGTATTTCTTGATTGTAGAAAATATTATCCTTTTTATTCAAAACACTTCAATCCTTAAAATGCACGACAAAATTGCTTGCCAACGCGTTTCATCCCTCATGGGACTTCTTCGGGCTCAAAAGGATTCTGTATCAGCTGACGGTATATTTGAAAGTTCAGAATGATATTAAAAACAGCAAAGAAGATATAATGTATGAGTAATCGCGTTCATGATATTGTTATTGCTTCTGTATAGGCCATGGGAATCGACAAGGTACCATGTAATCAGGCGTTGCAGGGTAATAATTTGGGAATATGTAAATCCCTCTGCATGTAAGCGGTCGTCCGGTTCCTTCGAAATTACTGCATGTACTCTGCGAAGGTTTAATGCAGTGTTACGCGCAGGCATAAAGCCCGATTGATCCGGGTGGACGAATCCGCCGATCACCTTGACCAGTCTAGTAGCGAGATGTTTAGCCAAGATCTTAGGCTCAGCATTTAACAAAGCGATTGGCCTATACGAGGCACAATCCGTCCGTGTCTTGCCGTCCTTATGTATAGTGACCAGCGTTGCTATCCCTGGTCTCGCGGCAGTTCCACCCTTTCTTTACTTTCTTCAAACATTGCACGTATGTGCGGGGCTAGTTTATCAGGTCTAAGTTTGTAGAGCTCAATCGGTAGGCCATTGGGGCCCGATGCCTTCCCAGAGCTGAGGCTTCTGATTGCTTGGGCTATCTCATTCATTGTAAGAACTCCCTCTAAGAACTTTAGGTCGTCGGCCGAAAGTCTTGGCAGGGCAACGTCTTTAAGGAGGTCTTGGGAATCGTTTATTGTGTAAGGTGACTGCGAGCGATATATTTCCCGGTAGTGAGCCGCAAATGTGTTAGCAATCTCCTGGGGGTCAGTGATCAGGTGTCCCGCCCTGTCGATCAATTCAGGCACCAATCTACTCGCAAGTTCTTTTTTATCCAACCATGCAATTAGTTTCCCCGCCTTGTCCCCTTGATCATATATTCTGCCCTGCGTCTCTCTTCCCATTGCTTTAGCTCTTTCTGTTACTAAGGCTTTGTAGCTATCCCTCTTTAGCTGTAGGACATGGAGCCTGTCTGGAGTGGACCCCCCCTCAATCTCTTCTTCCAGCCGGAAGTTGTCTTCCTCCAATGCAACCTCTTCTTTCGCTTTCTCTTTCCGCACCCCCGCTATTTGGGAGAGTGCTTGTCCCCTTATCACTGTTTTGAACGCTTCCCACAGTGTCTGGTGGGAGCGTACCGAATCTTCATTGTCCTGAAAATAATGTTCAATTGCTGCATGCAGTGCTTTACGAACCACCGGATTACGGAGGTGCCAGTGGATAATGGGGGCAATTCTTCCTATTCTGTGTTGGCCGACAACCAATTGAGCCCACAACGGGGTGTGATCCGATATACCCCGCGCCATGTGCCTGACTTCCTGAATGTGTGCAAGTTGGGTCGGTGGGATTAGCAAATAGTCGATCCGCGACTGACTATTGTGAGCACCAGAGTGGTAAGTGTGTTGGATGGCATCAGGGTGATAAGCTCGCCATGCATCTATCAATCCCAAAGTCTCCAAAAAGTCTAGGAGCCAAAGGTTTGAGGGGCGGAGGTCTTGGGGAGGGTGTCTGTCTAAGGTGCCGGAGACCACTGAGTTGAGGCCCCCCCCCCCACTACCAAGAGACCGTCCGGTACAGATAGTAGGATAGAGCCCAAATCTTTGAATGCAAGCCCCTGAAGGCCAGGCGGTACATACACCGACTGTTAGACCTGGTACCATTGGCGTGAGTCTCCCTTCCACTTTTTCTGATTGCCTCCTCTGTTTTTGATCTGTTTGCTGGTTTTAGATGCTTTGGGCACTGTGCCACTGCTATTCAGTGCCACAGTGCAAGTGCTCCCTATGGTAAATTGATGTATTGATTAGTGACTCCATGATTGGATCATTTGATTTACTTGTCAGACCCTAGTATAGTGCACCAGGTGTGCCCAGGGCCTCTAAATCAAATGCTGCTGGTGGGCTTGCAGCACTGGTTGTGCCACCCACAGAAGCAGCTTGTAAAGTGTGTCTCAGGCCTGCCATTGCAGAGCCTGTGTGCAGTCTGTGACTGCCATGTCGACTTGGCAAGTGCACCCACTTGCCAGTCCCTAAACCTTCCCTTATCTTCATATCAGACACCCCTAAGGTAGGCCCAAGGGCAGGGTGCATTGTAAGTATAAGGTAGGACATGCCCTGGTGTGTGTGGCATATCCTAATAGTGAATTACAGCCATTTTCGTTTTTCACTATTGCAAGGCTACCTGTTCCCCATAGGCCAGAATGGGCAGTTTGATTATAACATCTTATAATCCTAACTGAACCAGGGAACATGGTAGAAAAACGAATTTAGTATGCCTGAACTCAGAATGATAAAATACATCTTTTAGTAAAGTTGGTTTTAACATTCTGTGTTTGAAAATACCACTTTTAGAAAGTAGGTATTTTCTTGCCTAACTGTCCAAGCCTGCCTCTGCTAGGTTGTGTATTGTGTGTCTGGCTTTGTGAGTGACAGGGGCTGGGGGATTCCAGGAGACAGGGTGAGTCAGCACAGGGCTGAATAGACCTATCTGCATGTAGAGTGGTGGGAGGAGTTGCACCTGGGTCTGAATAGGGCTGTGCCTGCCTTCCACAATGCTGGCTCCACCTCCTGTGGTGCGTCTGATGTCCCTGGCCCACCCTGCCAAAGGAAAGAAGGAGTCCTGTAAACAAAGTGCTCCAGGACTGCACAGAACTGGTTTGGACCAGGTAAAGGCCCCTCTGCCTTCAGAGGACAAAGGATTTTGCAGTATAAATATGGGGACCCAGACCCCAAGACTTTAGATCACTTCTGGAACAACAAGACGAACCTCTGCCAAGGAGAAGAACCAAAGAAAGCTGTAGGAGTTGGACTGCCCCCCTGCCAGTGTGCTGTGTTGCTGGGTTGGCCTACAGTGGTGTCTTCAGTGCCAGGTAGAGGAGAAGGAACTTTTAAAGAGCTTTCATCATCTTGCAGAATATTACTCCAAGGGCTTGAACTTGTGCTTGGCTCCTGCTGAAGTCTCAGGGACAAAAGACTTCACCACCAGCTCCCCTCTGAATTTCCTTGCTGGGAATTCTGTCTGCAGAAGCCTGCGTGTCGCTGGGAGCTGGAAGCACGACTCAACGAGAAGAAGCGTGTCGCAGTCGCAGCTGTTGCCGTCGCATCGCCGGAGAAGCGTGTCGCCGCCGCAGAGGTCGCCGGCGCATCACCGGTGAAGCATGTCGCAGGGCCTGTTGCGGCTCCACAGTTACAGAGTCGCCGCATGGCCGCCGGGCGTGCACGCATCGTCTTCACGTCGTCGCATCAAGGGCGCCATCTTATCGCATCGCACCGGATCGTCGCATCGCATCGAGGCGCCATCTTTTCGCATCGCACCGGATTGTCGCATCGAAGCGCCATCTTGCCGCATCGCAACCGGAACGCAGTACGAGAATCTACGCATCACCTCCTCCCCGGTAAGGACCAAGACGCATCCCCTACTCCCCCGAAGCAAGGAACCGACGCATCTTCATCCCTGCGAACCTTTTTGGGTTTTTTGCGTTACGCATCCAGGTACTTTTGTGAGAACTTTGTCGCATTTACCATCAACTTGAACTAAGTTACTTCTACCATCTTTAAGTCTATTTTGAGTACAGTATTGTGGATTTTTGTCGTTTGTGGTCTTGTGTTAAGTCTATATAAAGAATACTT
Source organism: Calotriton arnoldi (assembly GCA_963921515.1). NCBI lineage: Eukaryota > Metazoa > Chordata > Amphibia > Caudata > Salamandridae > Calotriton > Calotriton arnoldi. The sequence goes on from CAWUFW010000174.1 coordinate 4,929,544, forward strand.
ATTTTTATAAAACCTGTGTGGTGTCCATCTGTAGTGTTTTCAGTGTATTACTGTATGTGTTCACAAATGCTTAACACACTGCCTCTGAGATAAGCCTGTCTGCTCGTGCCAAGCTACCAAGGGGGTGAGCAGGGGTTATCCAGTAGTGTAACTCCCTTGCCCTGACGTAGAAGCAAGGGTCCCTATTTGGTCAAAGGTACCTACCTCTGCCAATTAGAGACCCCCAGTTCTAACACCGACATAAGGGTTAACGTGTTCCCCTCCCATTGTCCTGTGATGCCTATGTACCTCCCCCATGTATCGACCCAGGTGGACTTCACCATCATTGGGAAGGAGTTCCTCAACAGTATCCCCGTTCCTCTCGAGCCCGTGGTGAAGCCCGAATGTGTTACTAGCTTGTATCCCCACTGGTTAAGGGCCCTACATGTGTTTCCCACCAAATGCGTTTCTTGGAGCAATACCACGTCAGGGGCATGACGCCTGATATGTTGTAGTACTACACATCGCTTAACTTTGTCCCCCAGTCCATTCACGTTCCAACTCATCAACTTAAAACTCTTATCCCATTGCGTAGTCATTGGGACTTACGTGTTACCAACCATTCCTCGTGACGAATCAATGATACCTTGTCGATTCAATACAAACAAACAACAATACAATAACCCCTCCCAACTACCCCCCTCCCTGCTCCCCTGCACTCTGGGCTCGGAACTGCCCATGACTATCTTAATGCAGAGTGCCTGTCGCCCCGAACTTAAACTAAGAGAAGAAAACTGGTGGGAATATGCCGTCCCGCCCTTCCCTCCCCCTCCCAGCTACATAGTCAAATAGTTACCCCGGGCAGGGCCGGTCCATTACTGTTATGGAACACTTAGCATAGGCCCTCAGGTCCGTATCTATCCCAGCTGTACTTTATCTACCCCGTGTATCAAGCAGGTAACTGTCAATGTAGAGTGAAATTTATATCTTGATGTGTAATTGAATTAATGCCTGCTGGCAACTAATTACGTGTGTTTTTTCTGAATTGTACGACTGGGACCAACCCAATTTTGTACTGTACTCTACCCAGGTCCCAGTGGCTTGTCTGGGTTTCCCCTTTTTGTAACTTCAGACTGTATTCCAGCAGAAGAGCTGAATAACAAAACATGTGTGGCCTATTTCTAAAATAATAGTGTGGCACAAAAACAAACTGTTACTTTGTAACATGTGCAAAGCAAAAGCAGCCCACAGCGTGTGCAGTTAGGCTAACATAGGGGAGAACTACAGTGAGCCCTATAGGGGACTCATACCAGCCCCCCTTTTCATCGGGACAGTAACGCAACGTCTACCTGAATAATACAACTTGAAGACAGAAGCTAAGCAACTCCGAAGCTTTGCTAATAAGCATGTTATAAAAAAGGAGTATAATAATAATAAAAAACATAATATGTACATTTTTAAAAGGTAGCTGAATTAAAGTGTGTCGGAGGTATCCATGATGTCTTTCGCAAGTTCAAAGGCCAATGAATCCAAAATGGATTCCATCTCCGCAGACAATGATTGTTCAAAAGCCCAGTTCACCAACTCCAGAGAACAGACATGATCCTTCGTCTCAGAGGAAGCTGAGAAAGTAACGGGTAACCCACATCCGTGTTATTCTAATCATTTGCTAATAATCCATGTGCTGAAGCACTTGTGTCTGCTGAAATTCTGAAGAAGCGGGAGGCCCAAGGGACTACATTGAAAATGGGTCGCTAATGGACTTATCATCAGGTCTATGTCTATGAGAGCCGGCGTCGGCAGAGCCAGGCAAACATCCATGTACCCATTCGAAGGGTCACCAGAGGCAGTAGAACACGGGTTGTAAGCAGGTAAACCAGGCAGGTCAGAATGACAATGACCAATCAACGTCCAATTCCTGAAAAAAGAGGATTTCAAAGAATCGAAGCATGCGCTCATGGCACAGCTGGAGCAGTGGTAGTTTCAGTGGGCTTGCAAAGGCAACATCCATAGCGGAAGAGCAAAAATAGCACCAAAATGCTGCAAATGAGGAATAACAGCAGCAGGAAAACCCCGAACACACTAGAAAAAAGGGTTAATAAAAGTCGGTATTACCCCTAAGATTGTCTGGAAGTAACTAACTAAGCCAGAACCCACAACTTTAAAAAAGCGAGCAAGGCCGGCTGTATTGGATGCATTAAAAATGCAATGGAATAATTCACCGAAATACAATGGGAGGTTAGTAATTAATAAGGACTGTAATTCCCTGGATGTCCTTGCGACTTGTAATTCAAAAGTTTTTCAGCAGATGTTAGTGCTACATCTTTTGAAACAATAGTGCTTGGGATTGAATAGTGTTGGAATTGAAGGCCACAACGAGCTATCATATCCTTCTAGTGGGGGATTTACGGAGGGAGGAGGGGGAAGTGCAGGTTGTTGCAGCAGATGACTATCTGTGAAACCGACAAAATATATGGGATCCCGGCCTTTAGTCCACAACACTCTTGATCATTTAACATTAAATAGCTTCAGTCTGAAAGAAGTTGAATAAGGGGGACTTTTGAAGGGAATGGTATACCTTTTAGAAAACAGGCCAAATTAGCAAACAACGCGTTACAGGTGCCATGAATGGTTACGTGTTCACAAATAAGTGAATGTCCAACAGAAGAGTCGCATTCCTTTCCAGTAAGGAAGCTCTCCTTATTCTCGCGTTCACAATGATAAGAAAATGGGAGGGACCATAACTCATGAATGAAGCTGCCTCCAAGGGGCTCATATCTACTGTCAGGGAAATGTTGCATGCAAGCTGTAAATTGAAATGTTGAAATTGGCAGAGATGTTACGCCAGGTAGTAACCATACAGCGAAAGGTGTATCTGCTACAGTGAAAGGGAGCTGTTCTAACTTCTCAAGATGTAACATTGTGTAGGTTGCGTCTTTTTTGCCATGATCATTGTTTACATGTCAAATTAAAAGGCATGAATAGTTGGCTGGAATTCAAGTAACGCCAGGTGGCGCAACCATTCTTAAGGGTTTGGAGCGTACAGCTAAACTGCATTACAGATCTAAACTGACTTTGCCCATGCTACAATGTAGACATGTCACTTTGCATGATATCAATAACAGATGACACAATGCTATTCAGATTGTAAATGTGAGAAGACAACGTATTAATACTATTATCAACAACACCAAGCACTTTATACAAATAATCTTGATCAACTTGTCTTAAACGTGTGGCAGCTTCCATTTGTGACAATTTCCAAATTTCATTATATGTAGAAATAATAAATCTTTAAGTACATGGAGAATTAGGACCCAATAGGAAGTCAGATAGGTCCATATCCTAAAATAGGAGAGTAAGATGTTTGTTCACTACAGATAATGTGGAGTATTCTAACCACTGTTGACACAATTTCCCCACTGAATAGGTAGTAACAATTTCTGAGTGTGGGGATTGGTAATAATAAAGGTCAGGTCGGCTAGCTTTAAACCCCGGTGTAGAAAAAATGCATGACAACCATTTGTGTCCAATGGCCACAATAACCACCCGTGAGGGCCTGAAAGTGGGGAATTAAATGTACCATTCTGCAACATACTATTGAGCTGTTCTTCAGTGTAATTTGTTAAATGTTCCCAATTATCAAACCGAGCAATGGAAGGAATATTGGGTGCATTCATGCCTTTAATTTTCGACAATTCTAGACACGTGTTCTGTTGAAAGGTGTCATTTAAAAAAATCATTTGCGTTGGGATTAAACAGGCTCAGAACAAGGTTTCCGTTCCTTGAACTTGCCAAGGTTCGGCATGTACTTCATGTCAATTGTATCCTTTCAATAACCACAGCCTTTTATAGCTAATTGGGTGACAAATGAGTCTATATATATTAGCTTAGTCTGTGTAAGCATATATTTCTTTGGTAGTGTAGGGACCAGCACAAAATAACATAACTTTGAGTCTGATGTGTCAAATCCAGAAAAATATGTAAATTTATCCTTATACTCTTTTTGGGGCTACCTTGTGGGGGAATGGGGCAATATTGTGTGTAATTAAAAATGGTTTGTTGAACACTAGCTTGATGCAGATAATGATGTCCATAATGGTGATAACAGAGCATTTCATTGTAATTAGCAGAATTTGACTACAGATCCTCTGATTTAAAAACAGTGTCGTATTCCAGTTCTGAGAGCATGGAGTTTACAGTTTCAACAACCCAATCATTAGAATGTAACCCAGGTACAATCACATCCCCCATAGAAACCCTAAACACATAAGGTATCTGCAGGATCTCCGTACAATCAAATATGTCATAAGAAGCTTTATCTCATCAGTTACTCGAAAAGCTGAAGAGTTCACGAGGGACAAGTCTCTTTTTAGCTTACGTGAAGCAGAGTAGGGGGCCAACACCCCATCAACCAGTTCCGTAGCAGTGTTCTGGAAGATAGTGGCCATAAATCAGCAAGAAATAAACTGCCACAAATCCAATACACAGGAATAGAAAAACCAAGGAAAGTGTTATCCAAACATATATCCAAGGTGGGACAAGATAAGTGCGTTTCAGCCATGAAAAGAAAACACAGATCCATGCAGGAGGAGTGTCTGGAACAGATGAACTGTCAAAAGAGTCAGAAGAAAAATCATCTTGATCCACGTAATACCCAGAAGAAGATAGTCGAAAAACTGGTGTCTCACTTACTGCAACAGTATCGGAAAAATCAAGAAGAGGTGGATCCAAAAAAGGTGGATCTGTATAAACGAAAATCAGCTGCAGATGATGCAGTAGTAGAATAGTACTCATTTCAGTCATGTTGCTGGTAGTTGTAGCGGATGAAGGAATTAACTATTGTGCATCCCGCCTCCCCCAGCTGGGTAAAAACAGCTTTGGTGGTGCTCACTAGCTGTAGAGGAATTTCCTGTATGGTAGCGAGAGGAGTTAGGGAACTACCAAGGACTCTGCGTGGCCTACTGTTGAGAATCGGTCACATGATGTAACTTGATGTGATGAATAGAGACAAAACGATTGTCATTAGATCCAGAAAGCGGTGGCAAGATTACAGTTCTTGTACCTTCATTATCAAGGACTGGCACCGGTGCTTGTTTTGATGGACCAAACTCCTTCTTTAGCACCACCTTCTCTCACACAAGATCCCCAACTTTTGGAATCCAGCCAGAAGGTTCTGGTTTCTCCTTGATTTCTGCAGAGGCAGACGCCTTCAACTGCTTGTTGGATTGGGTTTCACAAAGATTTTGTAGATCCTGTAAGACAGCACAACGATAATTTACATCAAAGGGCGTGGCTTGCGCCACAATGTCTGGACCGTAAAGATCGGGAACGTACATTTTGATGCCAAAGACTACTTGGTATGGGGTCTGGCCACCCAGAGATCTTTTGGTGAGATTATTAAGTGCTCCTTGAACCACATATAGGCGGTGGATCCAACTATGCCCTGTGCCTAATACTCTAGCTGTTAAGGACTGCTTTAAGTCACGGTTCATCCTCTCTACAACAGAATTTCCCTAGGGCCTATATGGAGAAGAATAATAAACCTGTACACCCAGGGAAGCCATAGTATCCCGATACACTTTGCAAGTGAAAGCCGGGCCCTGATCTGAGTGGAACGCACTGCATGCATATATTCCAGTAAAGGCTAGCATGTCTTTAATACCAGTGCGAGCATCAGCCGAACACTGTGGCCAAACCCAAAGGATCCTGGAGCAAGAATCAACTGCAACTTAGATAAATTTAAACGCAGTACCCAAAAGAAGAGGACCACAGTGGTCCAAATAAATGCAGCAGAAAGGCTTGTTGGAAATTAACAGGTGTGTCTGCGGTGGGCGCACCATGGTGGAGGCTTTATTTTGTTGACAAATGTCACTACAAAGGACATATTGTTTGGCATGCTGATATAAGCCATGACACCAATAACGTTGCTGTAGCAAGAAAATTGTGGCAGCCACACCAGCATGTGCAGAAGCAACACCTTCGTGCGCAGCTATCACTAAAGCTAGTCTGTGATCTTAGTTGGAAATCAAACGATCCTCAACTCCTGGAATAGTTACAAAAGGAATGTTTTATTCACTTAAATAGTATGTATAATTAGAAGGAAAACCGTTAGGTAAGGGCGTGTCGTTCTTATTAGCATTAATGGCAGCCAAGATATCAGAATCTATTCTCATTTTAGAACGAGTAATTGCAGCAAGAGTGGCACTCACAACCACAGATTTGGCCCCTTCATCAGCCAGAGATTTTCCTACAACGTATGCTCCCACACACTGATGACTTGATCTATGTATAACATGAGCCTATGGCAACCTATCTTTGAGGTCTGCCACTTTAATCAAAAGCTTGTTATGCTTGATCGTGCTGCCTTTAGAATCTTTGAATTCATTCTGCCGCCAATAATGTAAAGGACTTTACATAGTAATACGAATCACACACAATAAGCATGGGGAATTGAGGATCCTTATGTTCGAGCGCAAGAAGCAAAGCATTCAGTTCAGCCAACTGCGCAGTGCAGTCCCCTAAGGACTGGGTATGGGTTTTTTGCGGTTGGAAGTTCCCGTCCAACATAACACCAACAACGGTGGCGCATGCCGCCAAATATTGCTGTTTAGAACCTATAGCAGGCTAGGCTGAACCATCAGTGTGAACAATATAGGTATACTGTTCAGAAGGTAAGACAGAAGTGGGCATGAGGTAGACATGCTCACACTGTAGAAATTCTTGTGTCTGTGAAGACGGGTCAAAGACAAAGTTAAGGATGTTGCCCATTGTATCCATTTAGGATGGAGGGCTTTAGCGTTAGGAACGCTAAGTTTGTGTATGACTGTTTAAATGTCTGTAGTCTAAGACTACACAATATGCTTGATCTGATTTCAAAACAGGAAAAAGTGGATTATTCATTAGAGAGAGTATTTCTCTAACGGGTGCTTTAGCCTCTCGTTTGATAGGGTATTGCAGTTGCACTTGCGGGCTTGCACCTTATGGGTATGACGTAATAAGGAGAGTCCTTATCCCAGCTGACATGACTGTGGTATAAAGCCGGGGCTTGTGGAAGAGTCCATTCTGCTGCATATGCTTGTTTGACTTCATCAGGGACAAGAGCAGAAAATGATGGCAGTATTACATCCTCACCATGTGGGGATGTTTGGACAAAGAGTGGGGGCCAATCGACCTCTGCTAAAAGGATGTCATAAGACAAAATAATTCTCCCAGAAAACTACTTTAATGGTGCCTTGTATGTCACCCTCAATTTGTATATCCAAATCATATAACCTATCTGGTGGAGCTGTGCGCCAATCTGGGGTTTGAACTGTAACAAAGTTATCAGCAGCTTTCGCTGCCAGAAACTCCTAGAGATTCCAGCGCACTATAGTGACTTCTGCCACACTGCTGGGGAGAGTCCTGTTCAGGAGGAGGGTTCTCAGTGTCTGTGGCATATGTCGCGATTATAGTCGCAACTTTCTTTTTCTGAAATGAGGCTTTATACTGAGGAGGTTTTTCCTCCTTTTTTATCTTCACGTTAGATGAGCGCTGTGTATTTCTTTTTTTAGTTTTTATGTACTCTTCTTGTCTGTGCTCAAATCGCCTTCCTCTCTCATACGGCTTTTCAGATGAGTCTTGCAAGAAACGAGGAGAATGTGGATCAGAAATATGATACTGGTCTGGAGCCTTGATTTGAGCGTGATCACGAAAATTGTAGTGTCTCTCAGAGGATTCCGGGGATGGAGAACCTCCGTGAGGTTTACCTTTTTGTGTTCGTTTAGATTTATCCCATGGTTATTTAACAAACTCACGTTTTTGCTTGGCTTGCTTGACAGTAGTAGGTTTGCCAAGAGGTGGTTTAGTAGTTCTGGTTCCCAAATGATTGCGTCCTAAGGATGCATAGACATCAGCAATACTTACAGGTAGCTTATGTTCACGGTCTGCTTTTGCAACTGCTGTGAGCCTCTGGTGTATAGCCAGAGATGCCGCTTCGCCTTTAATGCTTGACAGAATCATTGCGGACACCATGGTAAAAATTCCCATTAATTTCATCCCCAAATCCAGGACAGCAGCTGCCTTGTGCCTGTTCAGTGTTTACTTTAACACGTCTGGCAAAACTGACATGTGGTAAGCACATAGTGAATATTCTGTGTTTGTCTTGTGGTACCGTAAAGGTAAACACAGCTTTAATTTGGTCTATTTTTCGTACGTTCCAAAATGGTATGTCTTCACGATTAGAGGGAATTTTTCCTATAACTGAATGAACAATTACAGGAATAATTGTTGGCACTGCAGGCAACTGGACGTGTCCTGGCAGGCCAGGTCGTGCTGGCACAGCCAACAAGGTGCGCAAAACATATTGAGTCAAGCGTCTATATAGTATAACGAGCAATTTATAAGCCTTGTGTTTGCAAAAGATTAAGATTTGCCATGTCAGGTTATGGCATGTATCCAGCTAATGCTGGTCAGGTCGCTCCATCATTTCTAAGGGGATCGAAGCTACGGGTGTAGGTACATGTGGGAGGGCTCCTAAGAACCAAGTCTGATGTTCCCAACAAGATAAAGGTATTTCCATGAGTGCATAAGCTCAGTAATGTGCTGGTGGTGCAGGAGTTGTATATGTATAGGCTGTGGGGTTTTAGGTTTAAACCTATAATAACTGATAAAACCCCACTGAAAGAGAAATAGCCCTCACCAGTGAAAACATTTAAACACTGAAAAAACACCTGCACAGCCACAAAATAAATGCCATTCAAAGAAAGGAAAAAGAGTGTGAAAGAGTCATTTTTTTTCTTCCTGAAGGGGCAAATACAGTGTAACTTTGTTATACAAGCTAGCAGTAAGAAAGACTGGGCTAACATTATTCTGCTTGAGTTTTGTTGTTTAGGGATGCCACTAAAATATTGTTTCTTCTTCCTTTTGCTTTTTTCAGTTTTGTGGTCTTTGGTCTAAAGATGCAGGGTTTAGAAGCATGTTTTAGGTCTCGTTTAATTATTTTATAAACTGTAGAGAATCAGGAAATATCAAAATCATATTTGATATTTTGGCTGCGTTTGATTCTTTCACTGATAGGTAAAATTGCTGGTTTCATAAGAATCTTTCCTAATATGTGTCATCACATTTACCCACAGAGAACGGGTAAAAACCCTTAATACATCAGTCCACAGTTTCTAGTGGGTCAGTATTGATAGTAGGTGAATTGCCAACACCTCAGGCTTTAAACATTCAATGCAAGGTATAGTGACAAGTATATGTATTAAGAGCGCTATCACCAAGCATCTGGGATAATGGTGAAAACATGACACCAGACTTTTGGAAAACATGGAACGCAGTGTCACTTGGAATGCTCTGCAAAAAAGGTTCTTTCCAAGTTCAACAAAGATTGGAGTGATATTGTTTGTATTTGCAGTGATTCAGCTACGTATATGAAAAAGTTGTGTGATGACCTGTCAAAATTGATACCCGAGCTGAAGTGATTACCTGCAGGAGATCCTTGCCACTTGCTAGATGGTATGCTGAAAGCATCTTTACAATCTTCTGAGTTAATGAGGGATGCTATTGACTATTTAGTCCATTCTGGTGCACTGTTTTCTTATGCACAGGAACTAAAGCGCAAATATTTATCATTTCATGCTTTGTGTGGCATCAAAGAAAGATTCATCCCAACTGTGTCCCTTAGCTGATGGTTCTCAGTCCAAGGGGCTATGAATGCTATATTATCCATGTGGCAACTGTTTACAGAATTTTTGCTGAGTGATGATGCCAAAGGCAAGAAATGTGAGGCTCTTTGGTCGCATATTGATAGTGATGTGAAAAAAGTACACTCTACTGCATTATTAGATTTTTACAGGAAAACATAACTGCTGTAGTGGACATAATAAAAAAACTAGAGTCTGAAAAACACTTGTCTGCCAAGTGTTCAGCATAATTGGTGTAGATGTGAAACATCTCCTTGAGAGTAGGATGGGTGACACCTTTGGTGACTTTGGCACTGCAACATGTTCCTTGTTAGAGTGCTTGCCACTTGGTAAGCAAAGCAATGTTGAAGAGCAATTCAGGATTTTACAATGTATGAGAAATGGCTTGCAATGATGCATAGAAATGTCCCTTCACCACCAATGGCATTTGAAGTCAATGAAACCTCACTGTGGTACTCTGTACAAGTTCTAGATCCCTTCAGCAAAGGGTAATTTCCTCCGTAGTTTCAAAAGTGCTGCTTCATTTTTGACCGCTTCAATAACTCCGAGGGCATAAGCGCCCAGCTCAATGCAAATGTTGCAGAACCTGCCCTGAGAATCGCAATCTTCAAGTGTACCAGTATTGGCATGGAAAGCTATGTCAGTGGCCAGAGTTAACAAATTGTGTACTGGCTGTTTTGGCGTTGCCCGTATCAAGTGCCAATGTTGAGAGGGCCTTTTCACAGAAGTTTACATGGGAAGGAAAGAGCGAGCGCACATGACCAAAGACTCACTGAAGAAGTATTGTATGGTGTACTACAAAAATCTATTTAGACCTCATATACACTATACCTACACTGTCTATATAGCATGTTCTATCAGTGCAGAAAGTAAGCAATAATAAAAGCAATGCTCCATAAACACCGGAAAAACACTTTTTCTATTGTTTTTAGTGGCGCGAAAATGTGTAACCACTGATAACAACTGTTTTTTTAAGGTATTGAAATCACTTGAAAACACTGGAAAAAACCCCACCAGAATTTACCAAAAATAGAAACTGAAAACAGGAAAGCCTATATATGTATGAGATGTGTTGGAGTTAGCATCCACAGCCAGTAAAGTGACCCAAGAATAAAAGACTTCAAAGCGATCAGCATCATCCACTTCCACTACGAAGATAAAAGCACCACCTACATTATTAAGTCCATGATGCGTTACATGTAGATGGACAGCAGGTCTGAAATTAACAGGAATAGCAGTAGCTTGTGGCGCTGCCATGACAGAAACGGAAACAAGGTCAACACAAAAATGGATTATCCATTACAACTTTCAAACTTAAAAAAATACAGAATTTGGTGCCTCCTAAACATTGTGGAGGATTAATCCCTAACACCACAGACGTCTCCAGTGGTAGGTGTAAGGGCTATCATGGACGCACACAAGCACTTGTCAGGTGACCCGTGAATAAGTACCAGACCAGACATTGGCGGCGCCATGTTGCAGGGATTTTGTTTAGAAACAGAACTATGCCTGGGAACACAGAACGTCAGGATGTAGGGACTGAGTAACCACAACACGTCAGTACTCGTGGGCCCAAATCATGACTAGCTTACAGTGCCTCACCTACCCTCATAACCTTCCCAAAGTAACAGGTAAGTTGGCACCCCAGAACACAACACTGTAGTCCCCACAGGGAACCATGGTAACGGATCATCACCTTTCGTTTTTTCACTCATGCATGTCCATAATAAACAGAAATGAGACACAAGAACAGTTTCAATATTTATTTAAACTATTGTGCTCTATTATGAAGCAACTGAGCTGCAATTAGAAAACATACAAAACTTAGTAGGGTAATTAGCATTACTAATAAACCGTATTCAATGAAAAGCACTATCATGGTTAATGATATATTTGCCTAGTCTAGTCTCACTATGTGAGCACAATTCTATATCAGTAACCTCTGGGATTGGTACCGGGACCCATACTTGGCATTTGCAGTTATCTGGTCTGCACCTCAGATTGCTCAGAGCTGGCGCGCTCGTCCCTGGACCTTTCTTCTGCTAGAAATTCTCCTCCCTATTTTCAAAACAACAAGTCTTGGCTTATATGATAAGAAATGCCAAGCTCGAAAACAGCACCTGGGTCTGTCTATTATGTCTGGGTGTTAGATTCCAACGACAGAGAAAAACAGGGCACAATGCTGTTTGACCTTGTACAAAATGTTCAGATTGAATCCCAACAGAAGAGCTGAATACCAAAACATGTGCAGCCTATTTCTAAAATAATAATGTGGCACAAAAATAAAAGTGTTACTTCGTAACGTGTGCAAAGCAAAAGCAGCTTAGAACCTGTGCAGTTAGGCTAACATAGGGGAGAACTACAGTGGGCCCTATAGGGGACTCACAACAACATGTTGCATGACTTAAAATCAAGACCAGATGTCAGGCACCAAAGACATATTTCATTCTGACATCTGTTTCCTGCAGTCTCGATATGGCTTGAAGCCTGAAGTTTTTGCAGGGGACTTAATGCGCTAGCACACTGTCTGAAAGATGATGGTAGTCGTCAGTAAAACAACAAACTAAGGAGTAGAACTGTAATCTTTGGCATGTGCAGAAAGAAAGGAACTGACACCAGCGCACTGGAGTGGCACTTATACTGGCTCCGTTCCATGACTTCCAAGGCGGTACAGTGCAAACTCGCAGCTGCACGATGCTACCTGTCGGTACACAGGAGCACTGCTGCTGGAATTCTCATGATCCAGTTCGGTGTCTAGGAATATTCTTAAGGTAAAGAGCCTGCAGTTAGAAGTATCAATCAGAAATGTTTGATTTTCTAATACATTTTGTGCGGTAGGATGAATCCGCATGAAATTTCATAGAGACTTAGGGCCCGATTCTGATGCGGGTTGGAAAAGCTTCCCGACCAAATCGGTTGGGAAATGGTTTCCGACCCACTCAGATCGGGAGAGTCCGACCGGCGGAGTACGATGGATCTGTATGCTTCCAGATACGATTTGGTTGGACTCCCATTGACTTCAATGGGAGCATATGTTCCTAACCGCATCATAATTGGGCCCTCGGTCGGGAAGACACGTTCCCGATCCGATTTGGAAGGAGCAAATGCCGTTAGGCGGCCTTCCTAACCGCATCAGAATCAGGCCCTTAGTAGGTATAGCCTACTCTTTGTTTTCTCAATTTCATGCAGGTCCATTGGGAAGGGGAAGAGATTTCAAGCAAAGGTCAAAGAAGTGTTAATTTGTTAATAAATTCTGCATATTTTATTAATCCTAACATATCAAGCTCTGAGCAGATACGTCGAGTGGGCAGGGATAACCATGTGTCGATAGAAGTTTAATTCAAAATTAACTCAGGCGTTGTTTGCTTAATGTGCATGAAATTGGCATGAAATTTAGCAGCTAGCCCAATAAGCCTGATGCAAGGCCAGGCACGCCATGTGACAAACCCTCGCTGCACAGCCAAAGTGGGTTGGGGGCAAGGTTGGTTGAAGGCTCTACACAATGCAGAATGGGTACATGGCAGGTAAATACAGTATTTCATGAAAACCCATGTAATTCACTAAATAACTTGCTTAAAATTCATTAATGGTCCACCGAAAAAAAATAGAAAAATACCTGTAATGCACCCGTTATAGTTTCCAGTATGCGCTGCACACCATAACTAGTGAATTTCAGGGCTCTGCCATGCTCAATATACCCCTTATCTGGTGACGTGTAAACAAAAAGTCTATCTATAAAGAGCAAACCATGGTGGGGGCATAAGTGATGGTGTCCGTTGTGAGTTGTACAAAATAACTGTAAAATTTCAGGGAATTTTCGATTTTTGTTTTTCAGTTGAGCATCAATATGTCCACGTAATCAAAGGAATTGCCAGATGATAGAAACTTCTCTCTGCTAAATAGCTGTAGGACTAAAACGGTCAGTTGCAGCCTTCATAAAACCAGCTACTGCATGGTATCCTCATCATGCAATGCTGATATAAAGTTAAGAAGGGCTATGCATGATCTTTGATTTAGAGTTCGGGTGGCAAGGGTACACAGAGGTTGGGAATTCCTCCCATCCTCTTACCATTGGCGCAGGATGTCCTGTAGTAAACATTCATTATACAATATGAAGTTCTTCCTGGGACGTGCATATATTTATAAAGTCAAAATATGTTTCAATTACAATTAACTTAGGCGTTGATTTATTAATTTGGAATTAAATTTGGCAGCTAGTACAATAAGCCTGCTGCAAGGCCAGGCAGGTTGTGTGAGAAACCCTTGCTGCACGGCCAAAGTGGATTGGGCACAAGGCCTAGTGGAAGGTTGTGCACAACGCAGAATGGGTGTGTTGGACTTGGCCCTGCTTGCAGGGTCATCCCGAACTTTTTCGCCTTTTCCTCCTAGCCTTTTTGCTGTATGTGTGTGATGGAATGCTGCGCAATGATGTGCAGAGGTTTATTTATGCTGTTTAAAAATGTCACCTTTAAAATGTCACCCTGTTTGGTGTGCTTTGTGCCTGCCTGTTTGAGATGGGTTGGCGGTCTAGTTGTCTGTCTCCCAGCACCCCCAGCTTTTGGAAGGAAGCCTGGCAGGCAGGGTGCTCTACACCTCCCCCAAAACCAGTTGGGACCGGATTACCAGAGAGCCTTCTAGAAGCTTCTGGCCCTTTCTGGTAGGTGGGGTGAGGGGTGTATATATAGGGGGGCTGTGCCTCCATGTGACAGACTGAACGTGGACTTGATCGAGAGGGGACACTCTGCCAGGAGGTACCGCCGCAAGGGCCTGTGTGCTGGCCCCTGAGCCCATCTGTACCCCTCTGCTGTCCACAGGGCCAGTTAGAGCCTTTGCTGGAGTGAAGACTGCTATGTCAGGAGGAGTGCCACTTTATGGGAGATGACTGCTTCTAGGAGCTGCTGTCCTGTACTGATGAGTGCCCACTGTCTGCGGATCCTACCCAGCCCTGCTTGCCTGCTCTCCTGCCCTAGCGCCTCGTGAGCGCTAACATCTGTTTGCCTGCACTCCAAGGAGGTGAGGAGCGTGGGCGCTACTCCCTTGTGTGGAACCCTAAAGCTGTGGCAGCTATCTAGCGCCTCGTGAGCGCTATATTCAAATCGTTAGAGAAGAGGGGCTGAAGCCTGCAGCGCTGTGCTGTCTAGCACTTGGTGAGCACTGCAGCCCTATTCTGTGGGACCCTGAGTCTTTGCCAGCGCCAAAGCGCTGCAACTCTCTCTGCGTGACTTTGGGATTAGAAGAGGACTGCTCCGGTGTTTTTCCATCTCCCTGTGCCCCAGGAGGTGAGGAGCGTCTGTCCCCTGCAGCGCTGAGGCTGCGACGTGCTTCCAGGGAATCCCGGCGTGTGGGATTCCCCCCCTGCGCTATTGAAAACAGCGGGTGCCTACCCCGCATCTGTCCGCCGTCGCGGGTGGCCACCCCGCGTTATTACCGCGCCTTGGTGCTGATTTGAGCCAGCGGGTGCCCACCCCGCTTCATGCTTTAAGATTAGCGGGTGCCCACCCTGCTTGTGCCTTTATTTGTAAGCGGGTGCCCACCCCGCGTGGTGCTTCGCCTGAGGAGGGAGAGCTGTTTATTTTAAAAGTACAGTGGGAGCCTACCCCGAGTTTGGCTCCTTGGCGGCGGGAGCCCACCCCGCGTGTTGCCGCCGAGAAAAGGATCACCGCCGCCGGCCCGGGAGGCTCAGGAGCGCCGCGCGGGCTTCCCCGTGACGTCAGGGGAGCCGCGCTGTGATTGGCGCCGGCTGGAGCGCCGCCAGGAAGTTCCGCCCTGCCACAGGGGAAGCGGGAAGTCCGGAGCCCGTGGGCTCCGCATCAAAGTCCCGGGTCCCAGGAGGGGGCCCGGGTGAAGCCGGAAGAAGTGCTGCGTTGGTGGGGCTCCCACGAGTGAGGGGAGCCCTGCGTGCTGAGCCTGCCGCAGGAAACGGAGAGGCGGGTCCCCCCCGAGGCACACTGTCGGTGCCTGGGTCCGGCGCAGAAATTGCCAGGAGAGCCCTCGACGGGCCGGTGAGTCTGCTGGCTGCCGTCACAGGGAAGAGCCGATTCCACAAGAGGAGCCCGGTGAGTGGGGCTCAGTCATCCCGTGGTTGGGGGGGTGTGTCGGGGCACATTGCCGGTGCCCGCCCCGGTGCCAGTATTCATTTGGGGGCCGCTGCAACGTTGGGCCATTGCTGTGACGACCGTGGCCCAGAGGGGACTCCAACGCGGCCATAGTGGTCTTCCCCCCACCCAGCTGCCTCGGTTGATAGCGGGCAGCGGCAACCTTGTGGGGCACTCTTAATTGCAGAGTCCAGAAGAGGGACACCAACGGACTCGTGCTGACTTCCGTGTGCATGACTGCCCCCAACAGACAGTGGTTAGTTGCACTGTTCTAGGGCATTTGAGCCCCTGAGAGAGGCCAGTTGGCCTGGGTCCAGTCTCAGGGTGTTGTGCCCCCGATTGGGGTGAACTGTGTTTATGCTGGCGAGGCCTATTGCCCCATATGATATATTGCCTAATATGGTTGCATAATGCATTTGTACCGAGGATGATGCCTAATGCTTTTCCCCCAGGTTGGCAGTGCTGATTTTATGCCTCTAGTTGTGCCTAATGTGCTCCATGCCTAAGTCATTATGCTGTTGGTATTAGGCCTAATACTTTTCCTCAGGGTCGCATTGCTGATCTTAGGCCTCATGGACTTATGCTGATGTACTGCATAATATGCTCTCTGCCTGACCAAATGCATTTATGTTGATAAGGTTTTGTAGGCCAAAGTTACGCATGCGGTATTGTTTCTGCCCCATGCTAGTGCGTTTATACGCCTAATGATATTGCCCCTATGCCTCAGGTAGGTCTAAGGTTCTCAGGCCTATTGAGATGCCCCATGTGTCTATGCTAATGGGAGGGAGGTCTATATTCCTGCTGATGTGTGCAGCTTTTCCCTAAGGTTTACTATGCTGATGGTCATGCCTAATGTATTTCGATGCCCGATTGCGCTTTAAGGGGCTGATGCTATGTACAGTATGTCTTACACTTCATGCTCGTATGTTTACGCCATGATGTTTTCATTATATGCCTATTTTTGTGCATAATGTGCTCTGATGCCTATGGCTATGCCTCATGCCAGTTGGCCTAATACTATTGTGATGATGCTTTATCCGTATGCCTAATGCATTTATGCTAATGCCGAGGTTTATGCCTGTCGTGTAACACTGCTAATATGAGGATGCTAAGTCCCTGATCTGGCCAGAAGTCACTGGCTGTTACCCATTTATTTCTACTGGACTTTCATTTTCCCTAATTGTGCTTGTGATGGATCTGGCAGCGGCCCGATTGGCCCTGCCCTGTAAATAGTCCCCTGTATATTGCTATCTGGTGCCAGTTGGCACGGTGTTCACAACTGTGATGGTATTCTAATGTGTTTTGCATAATACATATGCTGTTTTTACACAACCTGGTGTGGAGTCTCTTTTGTAGTGTGTCCAGTGTGTCGCTTGTGAGTGTGCTGCGCAGATGCTTTACACAATGCCTCCGAGTTTGGCCTACCCGCTCCGCACCACGCTACCCCGATTCTAACATTGGTGGCAGCGGTGGGATAGGACTTGTGTTTGCGCAGTACCACAGCGACAACTGGTTGCACTACAAACTCTGCACTGAGAGTAATCACAGATTTGGGGATTATTTTGTCTGACTGTATTTCCTCCTAAAAGTGTCATTTTTTTTTAATTGTGTTCCCCTGGCTACTGTACCTGTGTATCTCGCCAAGATGGGTTTGGTCTATGATGAGGACGAACTTTGGGAGTACACTGAGGAGGAAGTGATGGATTTCTGCAGAGAAAGGGGGATACCGATAGAAGGTGACTTCTGCAGAAAAGTGTTCCTCTTCGAAATTTGTCAAAGGGGAGAACCCTTAGAGCTCTGTGGGGACCTTTCAGATTACCCCTCCGCATATTTAAGTGGTGGACGTGGGGGAGACCTTGTGGAGGACCTCAAGACTGAGGAGGACTCTGAGAGTGAGGGTTCCCAGTCCATAACCCTGGAGGGGGGTGACGCTGAGGAGGAGGAGGAAGAAGATGACAGGGCGGAGACGCCAGTAGCTAATGAGGACACCATAGACAGAGAGTCCCGTGCTGGGTCCAGCCCCGGGGGCACTGCCCCATCCCTTTCCCTGTCCCCAGAAGAGTGGGTAGATAGGAGGGAAGAAAGGGAGCATCAGCTGGCTTTGGAGAAGCTCCGGTTAGAGCACGCCAAGGAGATAGCACAGCTGAGGGTGCAAGAGAAAAAGCTGGAGACCGGAAAGGTCCTTGCACAGGAAAGGATGGCTGAGGCTGAAAGGGCCTTCGCCAGGGAGAGACTAGCTCAGGAGGGTAGGTTGTCCCCTGAGAGTGGTTTCTGTGGTCTGGATTCACCAGTGAGGGTGGGATCCAGTGGTGGCAGCGAGAGTGAATCCAGCGTAGGGAGTCCCACTCCCAGAGCCCGGAAGACAGTGCCTGATTCCCAGGAAGAGGGGTACGGATTGAAATTTAGGGGCAGCAAGAAACTGTCTCACCAGTCCTGGGAGGAGTTTGTGGATGTGTGTTGGACTGCACTGGAGGATTGGATGGTGGGTAGCGCGGTGAATGATTGGGAAGGGCTGTTCCATGTAATTATCATGGAGCACATGCTCAGAAATTGTTTCCCAAGGTTGCGCCACCACCTGGTTGACCGTGGGCTCTCTGATCCCAAGGAGCTTGCACGGGAGGCAGACCTTTGGGTGGGTGCCAGAGAGTCTGAGAGGGCATTGGGGAGTGATCCTGAAGGGAATGGTGCAAGGATCTTCCAACCCAGCGAGGTGGGAGAGGTGCAAAATAGCCCAGCTAGGTCCCAGTGTAGTGGGAGGGTTGTAGGGCCTCACGTCCTATCTACAAGAAGTAGTGAGACGGGGAGGTGTCCCGAGGTGCCCCAACCGCAGTCTCAGGGCCTGGAGTGTTCCATAAGGGAGCCCCAGGTTGGGAGCCTAGGCTGTCCTGATGGGCCGTCCATGGAAGGGGAGCCCCTAGTGTCAGGAGAACCCGGGGCATCTGTAATCAGAGCTTCAGGGGTTCTGGGGTCTGCTCAGCCACAGGGTTTAGATCCTGGGCTGGGATGCCAGGTTCAGGGACTGCCTGACCTGGAGGGTGGGACACCTGTAGTCAGTGTCCCTACCAAGTTGACTTCAGGGGTACTTCTCCAGGTGGGAGGGTGCGGAACTCTGGGAGGGGGTGCAGAGGGAGGAAGGACTCGCCTCTGGCACCGGCTCAACCACAGGGCTTCGATCCTGGGTTGGGAGGCCCAGTTCAGGTATTGCCTGACCTGGCGGGAGGGACGTCTGTAAGCAGTGTTCCCCCGGAGTTGTCTTCCAGGGGTACTACTCCAGTTGGGAGGGTGCGGAACTCTGGGAGGGGGTGCAGAGGGAGGGAGGACTCGCCTCTAGCACCGGTGCAACCTCAGGGTTTAGACCCTGGGTTGGTGGATCAGATGCAGGGTCACGGCCCTGGACGAGTGAGAGAGTGGTGTTCTGAGGGTGCCCCGCATAGGAAGAGAGGGCGGAACCCCAGAAGAGAGGTAGGGGGAGGAGAGCCTCGCCCCGGACTGCTGGTCAGCCTGAGGGTGCGGACCCCAGGTGGGAGGACCAGTGGCAGTTTGGCACTGCACGGAGGAGAAGTAGAGTGGGCAACGGGTACTATGGGCCTAGGGCTACTGCCCCCCACTCTGTGAGACAACAAGGGCCAGAGACATCTGGATGGCCTAGGGTCCGATCCTGGCCGCAACCGACTAGAGAGTGCCAGTGGGGTGGGTTAGTTGGTCCAGGGAGTGTTGACAGAGGGAACCACCGGGTTCCAGAATGGCGGAGAACCTGCGGGTGCCCCTGCATTTGCGGGCCCGCCTCCATGTTTTCTCGCCCCAAGCAGGGAAGCCCATCAAGGCATTGATTGGTCTACCCTGGCCTTTGGCTGGGAGGGGTTGTGTTGGACTTGGCCCTGCTTGCAGGGTCATCCCGAACTTTTCGCCTTTTCCTCCTAGCCTTTTGCTGTATGTGTGTGATGGAATGCTGCGCAATGATGTGCAGAGGTTTATTTATGCTGTTTAAAAATGTCACCTTTAAAATGTCACCCTGTTTGGTGTGCTTTGTGCCTGCCTGTTTGAGATGGGTTGGCGGTCTAGTTGTCTGTCTCCCAGCACCCCCAGCTTTTGGAAGGAAGCCTGGCAGGCAGGGTGCTCTACACCTCCCCCAAAACCAGTAGGGACCGGATTACCAGAGAGCCTTCTAGAAGCTTCTGGCCCTTTCTGGTAGGTGGGGTGAGGGGTGTATATATAGGGGGCTGTGCCTCCATGTGACAGACTGAACGTGGACTTGATCGAGAGGGGACACTCTGCCAGGAGGTACCGCCGCAAGGGCCTGTGTGCTGGCCCCTGAGCCCATCTGTACCCCTCTGCTGTCCACAGGGCCAGTGAGAGCCTTTGCTGGAGTGAAGACTGCTATGTCAGGAGGAGTGCCACTTTATGGGAGATGACTGCTTCTAGGAGCTGCTGTCCTGTACTGATGAGTACCTACTGTCTGCGGATCCTACCCAGCCCTGTTTGCCTGCTCTCCTGCCCTAGCGCCTCATGAGCGCTATCATCTGTTTGCCTGCACTCCAAGGAGGTGAGGAGCGTGGGCGCTACTCCCTTGTGTGGAACCCTAAATCTGTGGCAGCTATCTAGCGCCTCGTGAGTGCTATATTCAAATCGTTAGAGAAGAGGGGCTGAAGCCTGCAGCGCTGTGCTGTCTAGCACTTGGTGAGCACTGCAGCCCTATTCTGTGGGACCCTGAGTCTTTGCCAGCGCCTTAGTGCCTCGGGAGCGCTGAAACTCTGTCTGCGTGACTTTGGGATTAGAAGAGGACTGCTCTGGTGTTTTTCCATCTCCCTGTGCCCCAGGAGGTGAGGAGCGTCTGTCCCCTGCAGCGCTGAGGCTGCGACGTGCTTCCAGGGAATCCCGGCGTGTGGGATTCCCCCCCTGCGCTATTGAAAACAGCGGGTGCCCACCCAGCATCTGGCCGCCGTCGCGGGTGCCCACCCCGGGTTATTACCACGCCTTGGTGCTGATTTGAGCCAGCGGGTGCCCACCCCGCTTCATGCTTTAAGATTAGCGGGTGCCCACCCCGCGTGTGCCTTTATTTATAAGCGGGTGCCCACCCCGCGTGGTGCTTCGCCTGAGGAGGGAGAGCTGTTTATTTTAAAAGTACAGCGGGAGCCTACCCCGAGTTTGGCTCCTTGGCGGCGGGAGTCCACCCGGCGTGTTGCCGCCGAGAAAAGGATCACCGCCGCCGGCCCGGGAGGCTCAGGAGCGCCGCGCGGGCTTCCCCGTGACGTCAGGGGAGCCGCGCTGTGATTGGCGCCGGCTGGAGCGCCGCCAGGAAGTTCCGCCCTGCCACAGGGGAAGCGGGAAGTCCGGAGCCCGTGGGCTCCGCATCAAAGTCCCGGGTCCCAGGAGGGGGCCCGGGTGAAGCCGGAAGAAGTGCTGCGTTGGTGGGGCTCCCACGAGTGAGGGGAACCCTGCGTGCTGAGCCTGCCGCAGGAAACGGAGAGGGGGGTCCCCCCGAGGCACACTGTCGGTGCCTGGGTCCGGTGCAGAAATTGCCAGGAGACCTCGACGGGCCAGTGAGTCTGCCGGCTGCCGCCACAGGGAAGAGCCGATTCCACAAGAGGAGCCCGGTGAGTGGGGCTCAGTCATCCCGTGGTTGGGGGGGGGTGTCGGGGCACATTGCCGGTGCCCGCCCCGGTGCCAGTATTCGTTTGGGGGCCGCTGCAACGTTGGGCCATTGCTGTGACGACCGGGGCCCAGAGGGAACTCCAACGCGGCCATAGTGGTCTTCCCCCCACCCAGCTGCCTCGGTTGATAGCGGGCAGCGGCAACCTTGTGGGGCACTCTTAATTGCAGAGTCCAGAAGAGGGACACCAACGGACTCGTGCTGACTTCAGTGTGCATGACTGCCCCGCCAGACAGTGGGTAGTTGCACCGTTCTAGGGCATTTGAGCCCCTGAGAGAGGCCAGTTGGCCTGGGTCCAGTCTCAGGGTGTTGTGCCCCCGATTGGGGTGAATTGTGTTTATGCTAGCGAGGCCTATTGCCCCATATGATATATTGCCTAATATGGTTGTATAATGCATTTGTACCGAGGATGATGCCTAATGCTTTTCCCCCAGGTTGGCAGTGCTGATTTTATGCCTCTAGTTGTGCCTAATGTGCTCCATGCCTAAGTCATTATGCTGTTGGTATTAGGCCTAATACTTTTCCTCAGGGTCGCATTGCTGATCTTAGGCCTCATGGACTTATGCTGATGTACTGCATAATATGCTCTCTGCCTGACCTAATGCATTTATGTTGATAAGGTTTTGTAGGCCAATGTTACGCATGCGGTATTGTTTCTGCCCCATGCTAGTGCGTTTATATGCCTAATGATATTGCCCCTATGCCTCAGGTAGGTCTAAGGTTCTCAGGCCTATTGAGACGCCCCATGTGTCTATGCTAATGGGAGGGAGGTCTATGTTCACAGGTTTGATGCCCAGGATTATGATTCTTGCTGATGTGTGCAGCTTTTCCCTAAGGTTTACTATGCTGATGGTCATGCCTAATGTATTTCGATGCCCGATTGCGCTTTAAGGGGCTGATGCTATGTACAGTATGTCTCACACTTCATGCTCGTATGTTTACGCCATGATGTTTTCATTATATGCCTATTTTTTGTGCATAATGTGCTCTGATGCCTATTGCTATGCCTCATGCCAGTTGGCCTAATACTATTGTGATGATGCTTTATCCGTATGCCTAATGCATTTATGCTAATGCCGAGGTTTATGCCTGTCGTGTAACACTGCTAATATGAGGATGCTAAGTCCCTGATCTGGCCAGAAGTCACTGGCTGTTACCCATTTATTTCTACTGGACTTTCATTTTCCCTAATTGTGCTTGTGATGGATCTGGCAGCGGCCCGATTGACCCTGCCCTGTAAATAGTCCCCTGTATATTGCTACCTGGTGCCAGTTGGCACGGTGTTCACAACTGTGATGGCATTCTAATGTGTTTTGCATAATACATATGCTGTTTTTACACAACCTGGTGTGGAGTCTCTTTTGTAGTGTGTCCAGTGTGTCGCTTGTGAGTGTGCTGCGCAGATGCTTTACACAATGCCTCCGAGTTTGGCCTACCCGCTCCGCACCACGCTACCCCGTTCCTAACAGGGTACATGGCAGGTAAATAAGTACATCATGAAAACCCATGAAATTCAGTAAAAACCTGGTTAAAAGTCATTTATGGTCTACCGTACAAAAATCGAAAAATACCTGAAATTCGCCAGTTTTACAAACTTTCACAAACGCACAGGGCAACTGAGTAGGCATGAACTTGGAGAATAGAAAAACGAACAATTGCTTCCTAGTTATACGACCACTGGGAATAATACATGCAATTGGGTAGGATTATAGAATAAAACCGACAGAGATAAACTTTTGAGTTTCATATTTTGTTCAACTATATTTTCAAGAATAAGAACCAACATACCTTGGGGTCTGGATTTCCTTGTAATGAAGCTTCTCAACCTTAGTAGTTGCGACCAGTGACATAGGAATTACTATGTTGTCAATATCATATGAACTTTCACCTCTTAATCTCCGTCTCATGAATCCCTGAAAACAATAAACAAAAGTACAACTCATTTTTTGGTATGGGAGACAGTCCTTTAGGAAAATAACACTTAACACATTAAATGTGTGGGTCTTTCACATTTACTAATGTCTTGTGGTTTGTGGCCTCCTGGTCTGCCTTGCTACGTTGGCTTAGGCCTGGCTGCCATGATGCCTTTTTGCGCACGTTACTTTGTGCCGTTGTTTTTCCAGCCTCTGCTTCTGCCCTGCTATTTTAGAGCTGTCTGCATATTTGTCTTTCACCTTTTCTCCTGTTCCCTTTGGGCTACGTCTGCACACCATGTACAAGGTCGAAAAACAACGTCCCTTGTTCTTGCTGATCTGGCCAGTCCCTCGCACTTAGACATAACACTATTTACAGCTGCCCTGGAGAAATTCGTGTGCTTTTAATATTGTGATTTCACGGTTAGAGACACTTGGAGAAAAACCTTTCCCGAGAGAAGAGCTGTGCTTGTCTGATGATGTAAACCTTGCATCTAGATATTGAGGTATGGGGGTTCGCTAGACAAAGCCCAGAGGTCTTCTGTTTTTATAATAAACTAGCTACTAGCACGGGGAGGGTGGTAAGGTCATTTAGCCCTATATCCACTGCTTTATGAAATGCTTTCCCCGTTTGTATTCTATGGAGTTGTAACTATGCTGATTATATTATCCTTATGCATTATGCTGATAGTACTGGCACGTGTACTGTATCTTAGAGCACGGTAGTTTAAATAAACATTTTAAACTATACAGTGTCTCTTCTTACGCGCGTTGTGGACATGTATGAGTGAGTTATGAAAGGGTGTTCTTGCTACTGCGAGTCCTGAGAGAGAGAGATACCGTGTTCTGGGTTGTCTAATCATTGGTAGCATTGTTGCTAATGAGACGCTACAGCTAGTCGGATTGGGGTTTTAGGTGCTAAGGTTTATGGTTGGCTCACCACTATATTCCGATGTCCTATTATCCTGTGCATAGCTCTGTGTATGTGCAGAATCCCTACAACATGGCGCAACCAACGAGTGGGCTGCTTATCTGCGAGACGCTTGAGTAATATTTGTGCTTGTCCACAACTCCCTTCGCAGACGCTTCCGGAAGCGTCTGTGACGGTGATACCTCCTATATTGACGGTTTTATAGGTTCTTTCAAGCTTGAAGTTGTTAAAAGGTTTTTTACATAATACCCTCTATTGTGCTGCCTCATATTAGGTTGTCGAGAACTTCTAGCCTAAAATGGCTGTTCAAATTGCGGCACATAGCCGCGCAGCGCTCCGGGCTCACTTGACAGTGGATGGAGTGCCTGACGCGGGTGTCGATCTGATCTTTGTGGTACAAGCGGATCCAGCTTACCACTTTGAGGTTTTCTACTCTTGGATCACCTTTCCGGCGGTGGATGGAAATGATAATTTGTTCCATGAATATACAGCCACCGCTGTTCCTAATGTCTATAGGCCTTATAGGAATCTTGAAGTACCGCTCACGGCTTGGCAACACCGTGTTTGGTTTGATGGCGCCCTCCCCCAACCGGTTACCGCGGTTCGTTTAGGCCCCTTATCAATTGAAGGGGCCACTTGGCCTGTCTTGGCCGGGTATACTCCACATCCGCGTTATATGACGGTGGCAGTCGGTGAACTGCGTAATTTGCATTCGTCTTTGATACGAGTGCATAGAGCTTTAGTACAGTATATTACAGGCAACATCCAGGGAGCCCCGCCTGGAGTTGCAGCCCATCCAGCTGGAGCAGGCGGTGTAACCATAAGTCCTGTCATGGTTAATTCGGTGATGGGCAAGCGCCCACAAAATAAGGATGATTTTCCTTATTGGCTTGCAGAAAAATTTGACCAGCTGGAGGCAGTTTTTCCAAATACATCTCCCGTGGAAAAACACAGGATTTTGACGATTAGTTTGCCAAAGACTTAATCCCCGAGTTGGCAGAATGCAACAACTGGGGTAGGGTATTCGCAGCAGTATATGCGAAGTGTTTCGGCACTCCTTCCATGACGGTTCTCCCCTCTGTAATTAAACGAGTGCAGGATGAGCATGGCCCTGAAGCGGCTGTGGAATTAGGGATGAGACTGGTGGGAGTGTTCGACGTAGTAGCTGATTTGATCCTTGCGAATGTCAAGGGCGATGCAGTTAACTTTCAAGTAGCTAATGCTTTGGCTTTGGTCCCAGATCCGGACAAGCCGCGCGAATTATCGAAAATTATTGCACAGGCTTACAAAACAATTGGCCGCAATAGCCTGGGAGTTAAGCCTTTTGCTAAATCGCAAACACAATCGCAACAACAACCAAAAACTCAGTCTGAGAAGGATGAGAAACCAGTTTTTACTAAAAAGAGCTGGAGGTTGAAAAAACAGGGTAAGCAACAAAAGAAACCGGGGTCGCGAGGCGCATCCCCGGTTTCCGTCTCTTCTGAACGCACTTATGATTTGCGCGATAGGGCGAGAATTAAATCTCCAGAGAGATTTCAAGTCCCTGATTCGCGTTCTCCTCGTTCTTCACAGGCACCAACAACTTCGCAGGCTGGTGGAGGAGATCGCCAGGATAGAGGAAGGGGTCGAGAGGCTCCACAGGGACGGGACCAACCTCGACAACAGGTCAGAGGGAAAGCAGAAGACTTTCAACGTTCTCGCCCACAATTTCAGAAGAAGAAAGTTGCCGCTGTAACAGCGAGATATGCCACAGACGGTGAGAACGAGACTCCTGAATTGGACGTGGGCAGTGACACTCCTAGACAGCACCGCGGAAGTTACCATAGTGCGGGAGGCGCTACGTCCTCATGTGGAGGCGACAGCAACTGAAACATTCATTACTGTCGAGACAGCAGACACCAGAGTGGCACCCCCTGACAGACTATATAATATTGTCATTCAAATCGAAGGTGATATACAGCGTGTTATTAAAGGGATTTTTTGGGAAAATCTGACCTCTTTGTACGACATTTTGTTAGCAGAGGCGGATTGGCCGCCCCCATTCGTACTTGCTGCACGTAAAGGGGAGGAGGTAATCCTTCCGAGCTTTTCTCGTCATGTCCCCAAGGACAAAGCGGAGGCTCTAGCAGCTGAGTGGGCTGTGTCCCTGGCTCCAGCATTATACCTCAACCACGTGGGCTGGGATGAAGACTCTCCCCCCCATGAAATACCTTTGCGGTCGTTGCCACAGCCACAACCCCAATATCCCATCAAACGGGAAGCTACAGGTCCCGTTTCCGAAATTCTGACCCAGTTAGAATATCAGGGAGTGATTGAAAAATGCGTGTCACCTATGAATAATCCTCTTTTCACGGTTTCTAAACCCGATGGATCGTACCGCTTAGTTTTGGATTACCGACATTTGAACTCTCATTGTCGGACCTTTGCGGTGCAAAACACACATAGTTCTGCGCTTGTAGACAGTCTTGTACGTAAAAAATATAAAACTACACTTGACCTATTCAATGGATTCTACACGCACAACTTGGCCCCGGAGAGTAGCCAATGGAGCGCTTTTACCTCCGGTGGTAAATTATTCAAATTTCGGCGTTTACCTATAGGCTACAAGAACAGTCCAGGTGTATTCGCTGCCCGTGTTGTCTCTTTGTTAGACGGCATAGACCCGGATGCATGTTCGTACGTCGACGATATCTATCTGACAGACGACGAGTTATTCCCGCATCTTTCCCGAGTGGACCGCATTATTCTAGAATTTGCGGTTGTAGGTTATAAGTTTAACTTTGCCAAATCTCACATTGCTGAATTTACCGTTTTGTTTTTGGGCTATGAGCTCAACAATGAAGGTAAGGGCTTAGCCCCCCATTTCCTGGAGAAATGTGCACTTTTGTGCCCTCCTACCACTCTGAAGAAACTTCAGTCTTTACTGGGTTTTCTGAACTTCGGGCGTACTTACATTCCCGAATATGCCCAGCGTATCAAGCCACTGTATGCCTTGATACAACCTAACTTTTCGAAGTCATGCTGGCTTCCGGAGCATTCCTCCATTCTGCAGTCTTTGCAGACAGACCTACTTGCATCTAAATTCTTGTTGACTCGTGACAACCACACAAACCTGGTGATTAGAATCATTCTAGGGGCAGTGGGTTTCACATACTTAACCTTTAACGAAGGTGACACAGTACCGATCGCAAACAAGTCACATCTTTACACTTCCGCTAAAATGCGCTTTTCATCTGTGGAGAAAGTTTTGACTGCAGTGCAGATGGCGATTCTAAAGGAACGCGCACTGGCATAGGGAAAACGCATTCTGGTGGTAACACCATATCCTGCCCTAGAGGCAGTGACGAAAGCAAGTGTTCCGAACTCTAAAGCTTTGCACCCCCGTTGGATACAATGGGCAACATCTTTGACGTCTCCGGATGTCACTTTTATCTTTGATTCTTCTCTTCAGACTCAGGAGTTTTTACAGTATGAATTCGTTCATCCTCCTCCTCTGTCATTGCTACCGCTTGAGGAATACGAATGTATTATCTATACCGATGGTTCGGCACAACTGGCCACGGGTTCCAAGCATGCTTATTCAGCAGCATGTGCTATTGTTGCAGGTACCTTTGTGAACGGTAAGCTCAAATCAACTGTAGTGCATACTCAGGCACTAGGAGACAGTACTGCACAATTGGCCGAGCTGCGCGCATTGGTGCTAGCACTTGAGTTCGCTAATCCGGATGTGACCACTCTAATTGTATGCGATTCTTACTACTGTGTTCAGACTTACAATGACAATCTGTTCTTTTGGTCGCAAAACGACTACAGAGA
The DNA here is from genome assembly GCA_963921515.1 of Calotriton arnoldi. Classification (NCBI taxonomy): domain Eukaryota; kingdom Metazoa; phylum Chordata; class Amphibia; order Caudata; family Salamandridae; genus Calotriton; species Calotriton arnoldi. The sequence goes on from CAWUFW010000174.1 coordinate 4,957,611, forward strand.
CGCCAAAGGTAGCACAATTAAGCATAAAATGCTTTGGGTTCGAGTGGCAGATTTGAAACAACGTCTGCCTCTCACACAGGTGGTTCACACTCTTGGCCACCAGCGTGTGGGCGCACACGCTGTCGGTAACGGTTTGGCAGACGAAGCTGCCAAATCAGCAGTAGCCACGTGCTCAGTCGCAGCAGTTACCAGATCCATGTCTAAAATAGATACTGATATTTTAGCAGCTATTGCTGCGACAAAGGAAGGTGCTAACTACCCTAGGGGTTTCCCTTCAAAATACTCTAATCAATTAGGTCCCGAACAGGCTCCTTACGTAAGAATTCCAGACGTTGGTGATCGGCTGATTCCCAACGCGGACCGCAGACTTTCCTTGATAACGGCAGCACACGAAGGCATGGCTTCGGCACATGCTGGAGTGTCTGCGACTGTTTCCATCTTGCAGCAGCGTTACTGGTGGCGTGGTTTATACAAACAAACCCGTACTTATGTGCTTTCTTGTGACGTTTGTCAGCAGATTAAGCCTTCCACGGTTACACGGCCACCACAGACCCCGCTCTGCATTTCTAACAGACCTTTTGGGTGTGTTTACCTGGATCACTGCGGTCCATTTTCTTCAGACACTGCATATAAATATATCTTAGTTGCAGTGGATTCGTGCACACGTCTCATCTGGGTTTGGCCACAACGAAGTGCTGACGCTCGAAATGTCATAAGGGATTTGCGTGTCTTTGTGGGAATTTTCGCCTGTGGCACCTTCCCTTCTGACCAAGGTCCAGCATTCGCCTCTAAGGCTTACAAGGACGCAATGGGTTCACTGGGGGTGCGGGTGAAATTTTCGTCTCCATATCGGCCTGAGGGCAACTCGATTGTTGAACGAATGAACCGTGACTTAAAGCAATCCTTGACAGCTAGAGTCTTAGGTACTGGCAGGAACTGGCTGGCCCACTTGTATACCGTACAACGTGCACCTAATAATCTCCCTAGAAGACCTCTGGGTGGGCGGACCCCATACGAAATGCTCTTTGGCATACGAATGTTTGTGCCCGACCTTGATGGTCTAGACATGGCGGCGCAATCCGCCATCTTTGATGTAGATAACCATTCTACTATGTTACAGGACTTACAAGAAGCCCGAGACAAACTTGCAATCGCACATATACCTTCAGCCACAGACGCTGCGCTGCAGATTCCGGTTGCCGGCTGGCTTCCGAAGATTGGAGATCTGGTTCGAGAGAAGGTGGAGAACAAAAAAGAATTCGGCCTCTCTTATCGTGCACCAGTTCCAGTCCTTGGCTTGAAGGGAACTCGTACAGTCATCTTACCACCGCTTCCTGGTCGCAAAGAGAACAGATACATCTCAGTGGAAAATGTCAAGCTACAACATCTGGCCGATCCTGAATAGTGTTACACCAGCGGTCTCTTGTCCTGTCATTTCCCGGACGAATGTTCGTGGCCCTCCTGCCCGAACGGTCACTGATGTTGCAATCGAGATGGTAGATTTGCCTGATCGCTTACTCGACTACCCGGACTCCCCCTGCAACGACGAGTCTGAGTATACCTACCCCGCCAACGAGTCGGTGGCACACCTACCAACAACGCCACTGAGCCCAACACGTTATTCCTTTGACTCGGATTCCACCTCATCACTTGTCCCGTCCAAATTCAGCATTCTTGTATCCTGGTTCAGAGACAATTTTTTGATTCCCCCCTGGACATACATCTGGTTGGTGCTATTCCTGATTTTTTTGTTCATGTCCATTGGCTTTGACACAGTGTTTTTTCTGCTCATCAATGGTACTACCAGAACGCTCTGCAGTGAACTGTGTCGCTGGAACTTTGGCTCCACATTCTTCATCTCACATCATGAAGCGAGACCACACATTTGTGAACATTTCAGCTTTTCCAGTCGCTGATGGCATCGTATAAGATGCGGTAAATTTCCAAATTCATGGACCAACCGAGATTATTAATGTACCAAATGTCCTTCGTGTTTCAATGGGTGATGTCGTAAAAAGTAATATTCATTCTGACGATTGGGATGTGCATGCAGTTGAAGCATTATTTACTGATTTGAAATATTATGCTGCTTTTAATGCTGAGGATTTGTACATGAATTCTGCAAGTTATGCCGATTTGTATTGTTACCAGCATTGGGGCAACCACTTTGTCCATAAACCGAGTGCACTGCATGTTCCTTTTAACTACACCCAATGGGAGCATTGTCCAACCCCTTTACCAGGTAGCTCCCAAACTCTTAGAAATAAATTTACTTACTTTACAGACTTTGATAGATCGAACCCTGGGTCCTATTATTTTAAATTAAACACTTCATCCACTCAGAAAATCATGTTGACCCACACCAAATTGCTATATTCAGGTTCCTTTTTAAGCGCCTTAGCTGTGGGTGGTTATGAGTACTGGAAGGACACTGTTGACTTGAAATCAATTTGGGGTTCCAAACCATGGCAGGTGCAAGGCACGGAAGCCTTGCACCGTGCTTGCCTTATCCCGGCCCAGATTTTATTTCTGAATAATACCATCTATCAAACTACGTGTTGGGGGTTGGCAACTTCCTAACAATTGAATGCGCCTTCCATTCCTGCATTGTCTTCCGCTCCCAACGGGAGCTTGCATTTCAATATGTCCCTTACAAATTTGCAAGCTCTGTTTCAAAACAATTCGTTTAATGTCTCTACGCTTGTTCAGTCACCCTGGTTGGCTTGGCCCATCGCGTCTAATGCCTGCCAATTGCGTTTACATGACTCAGTTCCTGGTTACAAACAGGATAGGCCGGATCTAAGGTTTTCTGACTCTCGTACTGTAACAACATATTCTGTTGGTAAATTGTGTAAACAGTGGTTGCAGCACTCTTCCCTAGATTCTGTTAAACAACATTTATCCCTCCTGTCAGGCAACATTGATCTGTCCGACTTTATTTTGGGGCCTCGTGGTCCGCGACCTAAGAAATTCATTTATGAAACTTACAATGAACTCTGGAAGCTTTCACAAATTGAAGCTGCTTCCCGTCTACGGGAAATAGATCAAGCAAATTTGGAAAAGGTGCTTGCTGTTGTTGACAATAGTATTAATACCCTGTCTTCCCGCATTTACACGTTAATATTGTGTCCTCTGTTGTTGATATTGTACAAGATGATGTTTCAGTGTTATATCATGGGCAGAATCAATTGCGTTCAGTTATGCAGTTTGCATGGACTTTGCAGACCCTTAAGTTAGGTAAAGTTCGTTGGCATTTTCTGAACACCACTGCCTTATTCCTGCCTTTTAATTTGACTGACAAACAGCAGTTCATGTCCATGAAGGATGCAGCATACACTCTGTTACATATCGAGAAAATAGAGCCCTTACCATTCTCTGTGGCGGAATTGGATTCTGCAGTGTGGCTAGTTCATGGGGTTATCGCCTTGCCTTTTTCATTGTTTGAATTTAGTTCGTGCATGAAGCATTATCCTGTGGGCCGTTTCCAGCCCTTGGTCAGTGCCTTCCTGCATGAACTTTGGTCCCTGCCTTTCATGTTTAAATGCCTTAGAGACGGAAAGGAGGTTTTTCTCACGGGGGAGTCGTGCGATTCAACTGTGGGTCATTCCCTTGTTTGCAAACACACTAAATTGCACGGAGCTTGTAACGTTTCGGCTCCGAATCTTGCTTGTGTGTTAAAGGGCATTCCTGCTCCTGCTATTTCTCCTACTTTCACTGTGCTTGCAAATGGTAGCTATCTGCTTTTGAATAACCAAGACTGCTGTGGCATGCTGGCCGGCATACCCTATATTGTTACAGTTTCACATAGGGTTGTCTGCTGCAAAAATGTGCTTTTCCCTCCCCCGCACGACATCATAGATAGTTCCGTTTGGCCTTCCATTCCTACTCTGAGGGCGGATTTCAATAAATTGAGCAGAATAAAGGCACTATTATTGAACCAGGAGGTTATGCTCACATCCGCCCGGGAGACATTCATTCTCAAGGTGGCGAGTACCCACAGTGAAATACAGGCCCTTTTGAACACTAACCTCCCACAACATTTCGGTGAACTGATTCACCGTGTTTTTCATGCATCACGCACTGAAGGTCTGGTGCACTTTTTTAAAGTTGTGGGCTCTGGCCTTGTGACCTCTTTTCAGACTATTTTTGGAGTAATACCGGCTTTTATTCATTCCATTTTTTCCAGCGTCTTTGGTGGCTTTCCGTTGATCCTCGCCTTAGCGGCTGGTATACTGCTGTTGGTCTGTTTACTACGCAATGGCTGCACCTCCTTGGGCCCTTCTCGACCCAGGTCGACTCCAGATGCTCCGTGAGCGCATCCTCGCTGGCTTCGGCATCCTGCCATTGGCGACACTGAGTGTGTCCTATACACTTTCTTTTCGCTTTGCGTATTTCACTTGCGTGCAACCTGTGATGTCTTGCATCTGCTGTCCTTTCTCGTGGACCATGGATTATTGCCTCTCCAATACGTCTTTGTCTCGACCGGATTTTGTCCTGCTGGTGGGTCCCTTAGAGGCCCATGAACGGGACTGTTCCGGTGCAGGCTACATGGCGCCTGCGGCTGCACTGGGGATTTTGGCACAATGGGATATCTGGGCGGCTGCTCAGAATCTCCTACAACAAAGTTACGTTGAGTACCACGCAAGTTGTCCCGCAATGCTATTCGCTGCTCCCCCTTGCGAGGAACATGACTGCAGCTTTGAGTTATTGGACTGGATGGCGTCGCTTTTTTCCGACGATTCCAATGATGTCCTCTTGGAGGGTGTGGTGTTTTTCTGCACTTACACTCTGTTGGATTGACAGGGCCTTCGCTTTCTGCGACCTGCCACGCTGGATTTTTTTTCCCCCACCTCAACTATTTTTTTTTTTTCCTCCCATTCGTTGTCCTTCATGGGGACTGCTCCACAACAGACGTTTGTGTTCTGCTCCATCCATTTGAACTCTGTCTTCATCCTTTGTCTTGGCCGATGGACTGCCCAGGGGAGGGTGTCTTGTGGTTTGTGGCCTCCTGGTCTGCCTTGCTACGTTGGCTTAGGCCTGGCTGCCATGATGCCTTTTTGCGCACGTTACTTTTTGCCGTTGTTTTTCCAGCCTCTGCTTCTGCCCTGCTATTTTAGAGCTGTCTGCATATTTGTCTTTCACCTTTTCTCCTGTTCCCTTTGGGCTACGTCTGCACACCATGTACAAGGTCGAAAAACAACGTCCCTTGTTCTTGCTGATCTGGCCAGTCCCTCGCACTTAGACATAACACTATGTACAGCTGCCCTGGAGAAATTCGTGTGCTTTTAATATTGTGATTTCACGGTTAGAGACACTTGGAGAAAAACCTTTCCCGAGAGAAGAGCTGTGCTTGTCTGATGATGTAAACCTTGCATCTAGATATAGAGGTATGGGGGTTCGCTGGACAAAGCCCAGAGGTCTTCTGTTTTTATAATAAACTAGCTACTAGCACGGGGAGGGTGGTAAGGTCATTTAGCCCTATATCCACTGCTTTATAAAATGCTTTCCCCGTTTGTATTCTATGGAGTTGTAACTATGCTGATTATATTATCCTTATGCATTATGCTGATAGTACTGGCACGTGTACTGTATCTTAGAGCACGGTAGTTGAAATAAACATTTTAAACTATACAGTGTCTCTTCTTACGCGCGTTGTGGACAGGTATGAGTGAGTTATGAAAGGGTGTTCTTGCTACTGCGAGTCCTGAGAGAGAGAGATACCGTGTTCTGGGTTGTCTAATCATTGGTAGCATTGTTGCTAATGAGACGCTACAGCTAGTCGGGTTGGGGTTTTAGGTGCTAAGGTTTATGGTTGGCTCACCACTATATTCCGAGGTCCTATTATCCTGTGCATAGCTCTGTGTATGTGCAGAATCCCTACAACACTAACTTCTATGAACCTTGAGCCAGAATTATGAGCACTTCAGGCATGACTATGAAAAAGATGGGAAACAAGGTATAGGACTTTAGACTTTACATAAAGAAGAAATCATATATATGTGAACCTCCAGCATAAGTCTATTGCAGGTACCAGGCATTAGTGGATCCAAGAGCGATAAATGTAAAGGGCTTCAGGAGAGCAGAAGACTAGTGGGAAAGACGACTGACCATATTTCTACTGCAATTTTGCGGGACTCTTGTTCATTAAATGCACTGAGGTGCTGACCCACTGTTCTGACAGTGGGATCCCAACCATTTACCAATACAGAGAGAGTAAAGCATTATGGATTTCAGTTTTCTGTGGACAGACATGACTTGTCTTGGCTGTGAGCATGTGTGAATTGGCCGAAACTCGTAACCAATGTGATGATGGATACTTGATGCGGGCCAAAATGCTCAGGATGACCAGGACACCCAAATGTACCAGAATACAACCAGCCGAACCCTAGTACGTACTCGGATTGTTCTGTGAAAGTCCCAACCTGAGGGTGAAGGAAAACATTGACACATAGTGAAATACATCCTGGAAGATGATCCAACTACAGCACTACTGCATGAGTGGTACTGCTCGAGCCAAGGAAGAAGTTGTTTGTTGAGCTTCAGTGACGTAAAAACTGATGAAGATGACAAAAGAACCAGGAAAACTGTGGACTTGGGATTGATGCTAGCAGATAGAATACTGAGGAAACAGAGCACACACCAGCAATCAAGCAGCACTAAATAAATTGCTGCAGAAATGTAACAAAGTGATAATGGAGAAATAGAATCTATGGCTGATGAAACCGAGACACAAGATTACCACCCCAAGACATTTCAAGGGAAACTGGCATCAGTAATCAACCAGCTGGACTACCTGTGAAGCTCAATAAACAGAACTTAAGAAATCAATGGCTGTTGAAAGCTAGTCTGTAGTTATGTCCTGCTCAACCCATTCTGGTGAAGAGGTGAGCAGAAAGGAACCATCACTTGGTCTTTAATTGATGGAGGAATAGGTTTATGCTAGATTACATTAAGACAAATTAGGTGAGAAAAGTGTCCATTCAAAAAAAGATTTTCACTAGTTTACTTTTGATTTGGAATCTATTGAAAAAGCAGAGAACATTCAGGTGAGATTACAGGTAAACCTAAGAATTAACCACTAGTTTGAAATATTTATAGATTTCCATGTGCCAAAATGCAGACTGCATTTAGTAAAGAAGCAGTTTTACCCTAATTTATAGTCTGGAAAAATACCCTTATACTGATTGCATCACTGGATTGGTTCTGCTGGCTTTCAGGAACATCAAAGCAGATGCAATTTATGATTGAAAGCCACAAAGACTAAAATTCAATGCTGTTTGTTGCCTACCAAGCACAGGATTATTTGGTAGCATTTACCTAGAGTCCGTTAAGGAGAGAGACTCATAAACTGATGTGTATGGATGGGAACTGTAGATTTTTCATACCTCTGTCTACTAGATGGGTGTTTTAGAATTTAGATAGTAAAAAGATGTCAGTTGAAGACTTTTTTTTTCGATAAACAACTTTATTGATGTTATCTCCAAATCTTGGCATATTTGGTCGGGCATCCACGTGCCTCATAAACTGTTTTTTCTTGATGAGTGGATCAATCCACTCCAGATCTCCATTTCAACAACTTCGGTGCTTAAGTTGACTTCCAATGGGAAGAAATGTCCCTTTTAGCGACCAACAGGGCAGTGCCCAGAAAAGCCTTGTCTGCTCGGGAGTCACCCACCCCATAATCCACTCCCAGTAAAACCAAAAGGGGAGAAAGCTCTATTGACAGGTCTAAAACATCAGAGATCTCAGCTATTATGTTCTCCCAGTACCGCGCTTTAATTGGACAAGACGATATCGTGAAAGAAATCCGCTGGGGAATGAGAACGGCAGCCACAGTCTGGATAGGCTCTGAACCCCGCTCGGGACAACCTTTTGGGGGTGAGATAAGTGCAGTGCAGATAGTATGTTTGGATCAATTAGAGCCTGGAGGAGACTGTGAAGACCTTGGGGGCCATCAACGCATCTCGCCAATCTTCGTCATCTAAAGGCCCCCATCCAGATCTCCCAGCAGGTTCTCAGGCCATGGAGTGTGTCGGGAGCATTGATAATCAAGGTGCGGTAATTCTGGGAGACACCCAGCTTACCCAGGGCTCCTATCCTCAATTTGGCCTCAATGGGGCTAAACTGAGGGACATTTATGCCGGGGGAACATGAACCTGTAAAGCATGACACAGTTGCAAAAATGTATAGAATTGTGTCTTAGATAAAGCATAGGTCTGTTTCAACTCCTGAAAGGAGACCATGTGGGATCCTGTCCAAACGTCAACCACTAGAGTATTGGTGCCCCAGCGCGCAAACCTCTCCAGTGCCTCCACATCCCCCAACGACTTGCCATATCACAAGGGTGTCTGTTGAGTAATTGTTTTCCACCCTCCTATATGCCGCAGGGCCGCCCTCCACCCAGTGACCGTTTGGGGGACAGCGCAACAATAAAGCCAGTCTAGTAATCGAGGGAAGCCCAATGTTGCGAGCTCATATCTATAAGCAGGATCTGACCATCCTCCATTAAGCCAATCATTGACAATCAGGAGGTGAGACGCCAGATAGTATAAGTGTAGGTTGGCCATACCCAGCCCTCGGTTATCGGGAGCACGCTGACATTTCGGGAAGGCAAGACGAGGTCTAAAATGATGCCGTAAGAATGAAATCAACTGTGAGTCCATCTCTCTAAACCAGTGTTGAGATACAGTGTGGGGGAAGGTTTGAAAAAGATATAAGAATCTGGGAAGTACCATCATCTTATAAAGTGCCATTCTCCCCATAACATTCAAAGGTAAGGTGTAGGAAAGTAGGACCTGCTTTCATGGTTACCTCCACTTTTTGCTGGTGTTACTCTGTTTTCTGACTAGTCTGACTGGGATCCTGTTAATGAGCTTCCTCCATAAATTGGATTGTGGTTAGTACTTTAGTACCTTCCCAATTGGCTACTGGTGTACCCTTCTAAGTCCCTAGTATATGGTACTAAGGTACCCAGAGCATAGGTACACCAAGGATTTCCCATGGGCTGCAGCATGTATTGTGCCACTCATGAGAGACCACTCAAACTGTGACTATAGGCATGCCATTGCAGCCTGTGTAAGTTGGTGCTAGCACCACTTAAGACAGATATATACTTATATCTGAGGTCACTGCACTTAAAACCTATAAGTCACTCCTAACGTAGGACTTTCAATCCTGAAGGCAGGGTGCTAGGTTATAAGTGTGAGGGTGCCCTGCACAAGCAGGACACCCACTACAAACCCCGGAGTCGATTCTCCAAGCTTTGTAAGTGCGGTCAGCCATTTTTATATATAGCGGCCATGCGTCAGTATGCGATGGCTAACTATATATTGGCTCTGCCGAACCTGGGCATGTTTGGTTTCAAACATGTTGGAATCATACCGCAACACCGTTACCGGTGTTGGAGGTATGATTCCATGCACCCGTAGTCTCCTCCAGGAAGCCCTTGATGCTCTCGGTAACAGCCTTCCAGGGTCTGCCAGCAAGCTAGTGCTGCTGCCGACCTCAGGCACGATTCTGCCATCCTGCTGCTGAGCTGAGCTCGAGCAGGGGGAAGGAAGAAAAATAGGTTTCCTGTCACAGGGAGGTGTGACCACCTCCCAGACAGGGCTTAGTGTATTGGGCTGTGGTGGGGGCGCTTGCCAGCATCACCAGACTGCTTTGAAGGGCACATTTGGTGCCCTCCTTGCATTCTCCAGATTGAGCCAGTTCAGGGAGCCCTTGGTTCCCGCTCTGGCATGGAACTGGACAAAGGACATGGGAGTATCCTCCCCTCTGTCCAGACCCTCCTCTGGGAGGGACCCTTGAATCATCCCAACCTTTTCCCTTGGGTACTTAAGGGCTTTCCTGTGGGTGGCTCTTCAGATTTGTCATGGGACAAGATTCAAACACAAAACCACTTCAACTTCAACTGTCTGGGCACCTTGGACTTCGCCTGGAACCGGGACTGCATCAAGGAAGACTCCAGCTGCTCCTGGTCTCGCTGTTCTGCAAGTCTTCTTTGTCGTCTGTGCCTGTGCTTCATCCAGGTTCCTCCCCAGGCATGTGGGCATCAAAGACATCCGAAGGAATCTCCCTTGGAGTGAAGGAGTCACTCCCCTGCATCTGCAGTCACCGCAACGAAGCTGACCGGTCTGGCTCTCCTGACGTCTCATGGACTCTGAAAGGCTCAGCAACACAGGTGGTGGTTGTACAAATCCATCAAGGCCTGACCTCTCCTCTCAGCAAGTTTGAGGCCAGTATTCATTGTCGGAACCTCTGGAGCAGAACCCCTGTGCACCCATCGACTTGCCGTTGCCAAGGCTTGTTGGCTCTGTCCTCCAGAGATCTTCAAGTACAAGAAGCTCCAGCCTCCAGCATCTCTTACTACCATGATCTTTGTCCTCACCCCATCCTCTGCACCGCGGGTCTGCATCTTTGCTGAGCTGCTCAAGGTCCTCTTGCGACTCCTGTGCTTTCGGCCTGAGGGTCCTCTTGAGGGTCTTCTTTGGCTTCAGAGGGCTCCCCTGCTTGTTCGGGGCCTGCTCTGACTCTCCTGCAATTGGTGAGTCCCTTGGACTTGCTGGTCCCAACGTTGCACGTTTTTCGTTTACCACATCTGTTGCTGCTGCCAAGGCTTGTTGGTACTACCGCTGGACACCGACTCCATGGTTCTCTTCTTCCGATGTGGGACAGCTCGTGAACGGCTCCTGGTCTTCCACAGCGTCGCTTGGTCCTCACAGCTGCAGCGACAAGGTCACCGTCAACACTCCTGTATCTTCCGTCATTGGTGGTCATTGCTCTTCCGTGCCTCCTGGTCACGTCCGAGTAGCATTGACTCTGTCACCTCTGCTTGCAGGTTCTTCTCTTCAAGAATCCATCCTTGGATTCCACCGGACTCTTTCACCTTCTTCGCCAGCGGCTTCTTTCCTGAAGACCTCCATTGTGGTCTATGGTGGTTTCCGACGTCCCTTCGCACCTATGCACCAGGCTTTCCTGGTTTAGGTAACTTGGTTTCTGGGGTATCCACGTTTGAGGTGACTCTCCAACCTTCTGTCTTCCACTGGGTTTCTTCAGGGTCCACTGGGAAGGGTCCTTCTTCTTAAAAACTGCAACCACGACTTTCCAATTGACTTGCATTGAGTACATGGCTGTGTTTCCACTCTGCACACAGCCTCCGCTGGGTTCATGGGTACTTCCCTCGGGTGGGTCCTTGGGTCCCCAGCTCTTCTGAGTCTTCTGGTCCAAGTCCCGACTTTGGTCGCAGTTCGCATTCCACTTCCTTAGTATATCATTTGGTCTTGTGCTTACTTACCTGTTTACATTTGAAATATTCTGTGTATTTGTGTTGATATCTCGGGTTAGGAGATATACCAATCTGTTAGTGAGTGTGTATAATAAATATACTAATTTATATAACTACACTGTGTGGTTCTTTTTCGTTTAACCCACACTATATGATTAGTTCTGAAAAAACAAGCTGCTTAACACTCCTTCTGGACTAAGCCTGAAGGCTGCTCTCCACAGCTACCACTTAGAGAGCTTTCTATGGTTGTCTAAGACCACTAAAATCACCATAAGGGTTGTCTGGATTAGTGCAAGGTGCTTCACTAATGTATGCCATTTCTTGAGATCTGCTGTAACCTTGCGAGTGAGAGGGGTGATGTTGAGGGACCAAGTCAAAGTTGGGTCTAGCGCCACATGGATACTCAAATAACAAAAGCTTAGCCTATGTATTGGAATGTCCGTCTGCCAGGCTATACAATCCCTAGAGGGTGTAAGTGGGACAAGAAGCGATTTAGTTGGCTTACATGTCAAACCTGATGCCTCCGAGAAAAGCTGTAGAATGTAGAGGCAACAATAACTGCTATTCCATTGGGTTTGAAAGGTATAATAGCACATCATCCGCACAAAGCGCAATTCGATCTTCGTGTCCCGTATACCATTCCCAACAAGTAATCTGTGCGTCGCACCGTATAAGGTGGGCCAAGGGTTCGATGGCTACCGCAAAAAAGAGAAGGGAGAGGGGAAATTCCTGCCTAGTTCCCCGACCAATCCGAAACTCATTTGACATCACCCAGTTGATCTGCACTCGGGCGCTGGATTTGCACCAACCTACAAAAACGGGGCCCAAATCCCGCTTTGTCCAGCACTTTAGCCAGATAGGTGCAGTCTATCATATCAAAGGCTTTTTCGAAGTAATTAACAGTAAAGATAACGGAGCTGGTAACTTATGTCGATGGGCCTGTGCAACATGCATTACGTCTCAGACAGTGTCTTGTGCTTCTACTGGGCATGCAGCTGCATTGGTCAGGGTGGATTAATGAACGAATGACTGACCGCAGACGAATGGCCAACACCATCGCCAGTACCTTCACCTCTCTGTTAATAAGATAGATAGGTCAATAATCGGAGCAGGAGAAGGCTGGCGGGTGTGTCTTTGGTATGACTACAATTGTGGCCTGGTCGAGCTGTCGGGGAAGGGAGCCCCTTTGTCTTGACTCCTGATAAAGCACCAAGAGATGTCAGGATATCTTTGCATTTGGAGTAGAACTCCATCGGGGTCAGGTGTTTTCCCAGAGGCCATCTCAGAGATTACAACTCCAATCTCCTCAAGAATAAGTGGCCCGTCTAGTGCACGACGATCAGTAATAGAGAGGCTGGCTAATGGAATTTCTTCTGAATGGGTGAGATTCGTTCAACCTGGAGAAGGAGGACAGCCCTATACAGATTAGAGTAGTAGTCAGCAAAAACCTGGGCTATAGACAAAGTAGAATTATGTATACCGACCTTGTAGTCCATTATCTTGGGTATAATCCATCCTGACAAGGTTCTAGAGGCTAGCCAGTACAATGGTTTGCTGTTTTTGTCTCCCCATCCATATATTCTAGCGGTTGAGGCCCACCAGAGTTGCTTCGCCTTTTCAAGGGAGTGGGCCCTGATCTCATATTGGCTTATGGTCAGTTCTCTGGTGATGGCTCCACGGCCGGACCCGGAGAGTTGCAGCTTTAGACGTAAGGCCCAAGCTTCCAGTTGGGTGACTCGGTCGAGCTGTGCTTTTTCTTTTCGCCAGATTAGTGCCCTAGCATGTCCCCGCACGGTGGCCTTGCACCAAAGGATACCCATGGAATAGACGGATCCCATGTTTGTGTGAAAATAAGCCACGATCTCTTGTTTGACAGCTTGAGTGTATATTGCGTCTTGTAGATGCCAGGCATTGAGCCTCCACATAGGGCGCCTGGTAGCTTCCGGCGCGCCGATGCGCAGATATACCTCGTGAGTGTATCTGCACCTGTGAGACCGAGAGGACGTCTGTCATCAGCAGAAACAGCAAATCAATACGTGAGTGGGTATGGTGTGCTGCAGAGCTGTGTGTGTATTGTTTCGTTCTGGGATTCCAGATTCTCCACATGTCACATAAACCTAAAGTAGACACCCATTTTTGTAAAGAGGTAGCCCCTTGTCTTCTAGCTTCCGAGGAGGGACCTGTAGAATACCACACCGGGTCCATAACCGCGCTGAAATCACCACCTATAATAGTGTGACCCTGAGGGATTTGAGATATAATCTTGAGCAGCGTGGCGAAGAAGGACTTACCTGCTGTAGGGGGAGCGTAGATACTAAGGATATTTATTGGGCTACCCTCAAACGTACCCGTGATAGCCAGATGCCGACCTTGTGGATAGGCCCAAGTTTGAGCCACCAATAAGGGGAAGCAGCGTCGTAATACAACTGCCACTGCACAAGAGCTTCGTGGGTATCCTTCGTGATAAACCATGTCAAAATCATATTGCGCTAGGAAAGGACACTTAGGGCCCTATTACGAGTCTGGCGAACCGTGGTGGCGAGTCCAGCCACTGCTGCACCGGCGGACCAACCGCCCGATTACTAACTTGTCAGTCGGACCGCCGGATCAGCCAGGCCCTGGGACCCCTGGGACCGCCGGATCAGCCAGGGACCCGCCTTACCCTGGCGTTGGAGCGGCAGTCAGAGGCCACAATATGCTTGGCGGGACCGCCATGGTCCCGAAAAGCATATTCCGAGTTTCCTCTCTGCCAGGGTTTTCATTGCGGTTCCACCCTGGCAGAGAGGAATCAAAGTTATCCCTACAGGGCCCCCTGTCCCTCCACCGCATGAGGATGCACACAGGGGGCATAAGAAAATAAGTTACTTACCTGTAAACTGTGGTTCTCCAGTAGTTGTATCTTTCATAGATTTACATGCCCGAATCATTCCCCGTCGTCGAAGTGGGAGTCCCACGGTACATAAAAAGCAGTAAGCAATTACTTTAACATTAAAGTTAATAGAGAAAAAACATAAACTCTAATATCTCGTCCTAGTCATTAGGAATGGTCCAAACTCCAGCCAATCAGGCGACAGCACCCTCTAGAACCCTCTTCACAGAGGCTCCAGGCTCTCAGATTTTCGAGCACAGGTGTAATATAAACCTATTAAAATGAGCCTGGGAGCCTCTATGGGCAGGAGGGTGGGTCGCATGTGAATCTATGAAAGATACCAATACTGGAGAACCACAGTTTACAGGTAAGTAACTTATTTTCTTCTCCAGTATTAGGGTATCTTTACAAAGATTCACATGCTTGAATCCCAATAGATAGCAGTTATATAATAGGTATGTATGCTAATATAAGGTATGCAGTACAAAATGTACGTAATGCTATACGTCACAAAGTGTATCACGAACTCACATACCCCTTTATATATATATATATATATATATTTATAACAGTTCCGAGTGATCCTCTGCGGGACCAGTGGGCCATGATGGCCGCTCGGAGCTGAAGCTCCGTGGTGAACCCGCACACCGGTATCCAGAGCGGCACTCTGTAGCGGTCATATCCCGCCGGAAACACCAGTCCCGAAATCGGAATGCTGGCGGATCACGTAGAAGGTACAGCCGCCTTTCTGCGATCCTGATCGGCCTAGTTATGAGCAGTAACATCGCCGTGAGAAAGTAACCCAAAATGGCGCCCGGAGGACTGCGAGAACGCATCCGAGGGCTGGGAGAGGCGGGCCGCGATGCCACTGATCTCCGCTTGTGCGCCCGATAGCGACTCCACCCCCTACCCCCACCTGAAGCGCAGAATCATCAGCTGGGCCCCCTGGAAAAAGAAAAGAAAAAAAAACCCGGGTGCTCGAGTCAGGTCCTGGCCGCTGAGAGAGTCTCTCGATCGGCGATATAGAGGTGCCCAAGCGAAGGGGGTGTAATATGTGACGGACAGGCAGCATCCGATCCCCCCGTCCTGTGAAGCGGAGTACGGCGGTCGACAAGTGACGAGACCCCCTGGCCCGACGAGGACGCCATGCGGAGGGCTGGGCTTGTTGGGAAGGCCTGCGAAGTGGACTGTCTCCCCACGACTGAACGAGAGCTGTGCAAAGGGGCCGTCTGTTTCTGCACGCCTGGGCCCACAGCGAGAAGTGCGGTGCCCTTGGAGGATCCCGGGGTCGAGGACCTTCCCCGAGACAGAAGGTACGCGGTGCAAGGACTGTCAAAGAAGCGGGGCCCCAGCCACGACACCAATCGACACCAACATCAGCCCGGGGATCCAGCATGCTGCTTCCGCCCACCACCACCCTGGCCTTCTACCCCTACGGCCATCTCCACCTCGGGGATCCCTACGGACCCAAGACCACCGCCCCTAATTGCAACACCACCTAAACTCCTGGCTGAACGACGGAAAGAATGTCATGCTCTGTAAATATGTAACATATAATTGTCCAACCCTAATCGCTTTTAAAATGTAATCTCGAGTGATTTGAAACTTGTATATATGTAACTCTAACCACTAGTACCTGTAAGTAGGCGTATGTACTTACTACTATTCTTTTGTGAATTTAGAGTTTTTCTGTTTGTATCTTTTCCTTGAGTGAATTTTCAACTTGTATATATGCAACTCTAACCACTAGTACCTGTAAGTAGGCGTATGTACTTACTACTATTCTTTTGTGAATTTAGAGTTTTTCTGTTTGTATCTTTTCCTTGAGTGAATTTTCAACTTGTATATATGCAACTCTAAACACTAGTATCTGTAGTAGACGTATGGACTTACTACCATTCTTTTGTGAATTTAGAGTTTTTCTGTTTGTATCTTTATGTAACTCATGTACTTCGAAGTCCTTATGTAATGTAACTGGTCCTTTTGTAAAGCGCTCTGACACCTTTGGGTAAAGTTCGCGCTATATAAAATCGCATTAAATAAATAAATACATTTGTACCTAACAATGCATACACTACACACATAAAGTAGTGAAATCATCAGTCAATATTAACAATAATCAAATATATATAGGAAAGTGGGAAGGATAGAGGCTCAACTTATTTAAAAAGATTACGTAGAACTGCTTGTCCCACAACTGTATCAGCATTGCTTGAGGCTTCCAGACAGTAATGCTTGGTAAAAGTGTGCCTGCTGGACCAGGTTGCTGCTCTGCAAATCTGCTGAACAGGCACACCGGCAAAGAGAGCCATCGAAGAGGAGACTACTCTCGTAGAGTGAGCTTTCACTGTTGAAGGTAGAGGTTTGCCTGCTTGCTGATGGCAAAACTGAATTGCTGAAGATATCCGACGTGCTATAGTCTGCTTAGTGCCCGGATTTCTGATTTTACCATAAGCCACAAAAAGCTGATCAGTTTTACGGATGCTGGTGGTCTTCTGTAGGTAGAATTTTATACACCTTTTTAGATCCAAGGAATGTAAAGATCTTTCCGCTGGTGTTTGCGGATTTGGGAAAAAAGTCTTCAATATGACTGGTTCATTTAAGTGAAAGTCCGATGGGACCTTAGGTATATAGGTAGGATTGGTACGAAGTATAACAGAGTCCTTAGTAAACTGAAGGAAAGGATGACGAATAGTGAAAGCATGTATGTCGCTTAATCGTCTGGCTGAAGTAAGAGCCAGCAGAAGAGACGTCTTCCATGTAATTTATTTGAGGTCTGCCCCATCAATGGGCTCAAAAGGGTTCTTCGTAAGCTGCGCCAATACAATGTTGAGATGCCAAGGTGGAGGTGGAAGCCTAATTGGGGGGAACATTCTAAACAATCCTTTAAGAAATTGTTTTATAATTCTTGATGACCAGAGCGACTGTGACCCATTATGCCGCCGAAATCTGGAAATTGCGGCGAGAAAAACCTTAATGGAAGAATGAGAGAGGCCAGATTTAGCCAGCTGCAGGAAAAAAGGCAGTAATTGTTCTGGCGGAGATTGGATAGGATGCACTTCTGAGCTTGCGCACCAATGGCAGAATCTCTTCCATTTAAGCTTGTAAGTCTTGATAGTGGACGGCGCTCTAGCATTCGCCAGAACTTCCCGACAGTCAGCAGGTATGATTAGGTCGGCAAACTCATAGTGCTCAGGAGCCAAGCTGATAATCATAGAGATGTTGGGTCCGGATGGCAGACCTGGCCGTGATTCGTTATTAGCAAGTTCTATATTGGACGTAACAACCTGGGTTTGCACTCCAATAGGAGTAGAAGCTCTGTGAACCAGAACTGGCGAGGCCACCTGGTTGCTATGAGTAGTATTCGGCAAGGTTCCTTCCTCATCTTCCGCAGCACCCTTGGGATTAAAGGAATCGGAGGAAAAGCGTAAGCATAAATCTTTGACCAATTTATCGAAAACGCATTCCCGCACGATCCCTGTTGGGGTAGCCAGCTGGCGAAGAATTGGCATTTGCAGTTCAGACTGGTCGCAAATAGGTCTAACCTTGGTTTGCCCCACAACAGAAAGATGCGATCCAGCGTTGGTTGGTGGAGCTCCCATTCGTGGTTGGCTGTCATTGACCTGCTCAAGGAATCCGCTAAGATGTTGGTCACTCCTGGAACATGTTTTGCTGTTAACGTTATTTGGTGTCGTATTGCCCAATCCCAAATTTGCTGGGCCTGTAGGGATAGCATAGTTGATCTTGTCCCTCCTTGTTTGTTTAAATAGTGCATGCTTGTTGTATTGTCTGTCCGAATTGAGACTGATGCTCCTGATATTTTTGAGAGAAAAGATTTCAGGGCCAGGAATATTGCTTTTAACTCCAATAGATTGATGTGTAAGGATCGTTGTTGGCTGTCCCATTTTCCTTTGACTGTCAGCCCTTTCAGATGTGCTCCCCACCCCTCGAGGGATGCATTGGTCGTAATTATGTAATTTGGCGAATCTACTAGGAACGACAGGCTTGAGGCTATGTTCGGGATGTGAGTCCACCATTGGAGTGCCTCCTTCATTTGAGGAGTTATCTTTATTATATCTTCGAAGGACCCTGAGATTTGTTGCCACTGACTGTCTAGCTCCTCTTGCAAGGGCCTCATCCGCAGGCGGCAGTTGGGAATGAGGGGAATGCAGGAGGACAACATCCCCAGAAGCGATTTGTACTTCCAAACTGAAGTGGACTTTTTTACGAGGAGTAGAGTCACTAGTTTGCGGATCTTTTCTTGCCTTTCCTACGAGGCAAAGGCCTTCGCCTGGTGAGTAACCAAGGTTGCTCCTAAAAAGGTTTTTACTTTTGAGGGAATTAGCTGAGACTTTGGAAGGTTGATGGAAAGACCCAAGGACTGAAATAGAGAGAGACATTTCTGAGTATGACTGTTCACCACTGCGAAGGATTTCGCCTTTATGAGGCAATCATCCAGATAAGGGAAGATTTGAATTCCTGCCTGTCGTAGGTGAGCCGCCAAAGGTGCTAGGACCTTGGTGAACACTCGGGGTGCTGAAGGAAGGCCAAATGGTAGGACTCTGAACTGAAAGTCCATGCCAGCCACTCTGAAGTGTAAGAATTTCCTGTGCCTGGGGAGAATTGGGATATGAAAATAGGCGTCCTGAAGGTCTCAGGTTGTCAAGAAATCTTCTTGATTTACTAATTGAAGCACCTCCTGAAGTGATAACATACGGAAGGATTGCTTTTTCAGAAATTTGTTGAGACAACGAAGGTCCAAGATGGGACGCCACTCCCCCGATTTCTTTCTTATGAGGAACAATCTTGAATAGAATCCTGTTCCTCGCTGTACACCTGGTACCACTTTGATGGCTCCCTTGTGCAACATTATTTTTATCTGAGACAAAAGTTCTTTTAGATGAGAAGGAGGGGGACCTCAAGGAGGGCAGTTTGGAGGAATCTTTTAAAATTCCAAAGTGTGACCGTTGGAAACTATATCTAAAACCCATCTGTCTGTTGTTATTGAAGACCATTCGGGAAGGAAAAAGGAAATTTTTCCACCAACCTTGGCAGGATTGGTGGGAATTGTGGCCGGCACTAGGCGTTTGTCACTGTTTTTTGGTGTTTTCTCTGCCTCTGAAGGCAGTCTTTCCTCTATAATGTTTGTAGGAAGCGGCAGGAGGTTGTTTGAACGACTGCTGATGTTGCGATGATGAGTATCGGGATTGACTTTGATACGGCTGGTACTGCTTGTACTGACTATAACCTCCCCGAAAGGAGGACAAACCACATCCTCTTGCTCCACGAAATGGCTGCTTCCTGAACTGCAGTGTGCCAAGAGCCTTTGCAGTATCTGTATCCTTCTTGATGGTTTGAAGAGCTTCGTCAATGTGGTGACCAAATAGGGATTCGCCATCGTAAGGCATATCAATTACCTTTCAAACTAAAGCAAAGGTGCACCACCCAAAAATAAACAAGGAAAAATCAGATCCGTGTTCAAAAGTATGTTCTTTAAAATTCTTCTTTTATTCACAGGGGATTAAAAGCAATCAGGATGAACTAAACAGCCGACGCGTTTCGTCCATACACATGGACTTCTTCAGGGCATAGCATAATAACGTATGGAGATTGACGTCATTCTGCACATCACATCTCAAAGCAGCAGGGGATATTGTAAATCCCGTCCACTTCACTATTTTATCAGACAAGCACAGTACCCTTCACATGGATCAAGCAAACGATTGTGAGGTGAAGTCATGTAGCACTGAAACCTCGGACCAACCAAGGTAGGGTGGGTCCAATATTAAAGGCAGAATGCCATATACAACCTCGATAAGTCGGCAGTCGTGGTCGGAACGTCTCCTGTCACGTAACGTCAGGACAAACGGGTTTCCGACCGCGACTGCCGACTTATTGGCTGTTTAGTTCATCCTGATCGCTTTTAATCCCCTGTGAATAAAAGAAGAATTTTAAAGAACATACTTTTGAACACGGATCTGATTTTTCCTTGTTTTTCCTTGTTTATTTTTGGGTGGTGCACCTTTGCTTTTGTTTGAAATTGTGACATTCCTGCTTTTGGATTGCACTGTGACAGTGGGTGCGTTAACAGTGTGCACACAGATCTCGGGGTATTCCCAGTGTAAATATACTAAATAGGGATAGCGGGTCAGGTGCTGTGTATCATAGGGTTCCACTGTCTAGGTTTGTCTTTTCTACAATATCAATTACCTTTGTCTGAACTTCTTGCCTGAAAGAAGTAGCTTTTAACCAGCCTTGACGTCTCAGGACCGCTGCCACAGCCAATTGACGGAATCCTGTAGAGGAAACATCTACATCTTAGTCGATGATCTCAGCAGAGATCCTTTCTCCCTCCTGAAGAATCTTTAACGCCTCAGCCTTCGACTACTCAGGCAACATTTCAATAAAAGGCGAAATGTCCGACCACATTTGGCGGTCATACTTGCCCAGAAGGGCAAGAGAGTTGGCAGCTCTAACGGTGGTTGCCGACATGGTGGAAAACTTTTTACCAATGGAATCGGGACGCCTCCCGTCTCTATCAGGAGGGGCAGACAGAGGAGAAGCAGGATTTCTGGCACGACGTTGAGCAGCTTGAGATATAACTGAATCCGTCTTAGGTTGTCCGTTAAGGCAGGCAAGCAATTTGTCAGGCGCCTTATACTTCTTCTCCAACTTAGGTAAGACTGCCGGAATTGAGGCTGGTGTTCTCATAACTTTTAAGCCCTCCAGAGGGAATCTGCGGTAGTAGGCTTCTACCATATGCTGTAGGTTTGAAACTAGGGAAACAGGCATTTAAATGATTTGTTCCCTTTGCCTATCCTGGTTGGGGTCCTGAGGATAGTAAACATAATTCTCCTCCTCGTCATCCTGACACTTTATGAGAAGGCCTGAAGGACTGCGAGCCACACCAAATATGCCATCGTCCTCTGATTCTTCCTCCTCCTCTCCGTAATCAAATATTTCCTCTGGAGGACCTTACTTGGAGAAGTGTGAATAGGTAATATCACTTCTTGGGAAGCTCTTCTTTTAGGCTGAAGAACTCTGGTCAACAAGACAGTTTTTGTCTTCATTGACGTAGAATCGGAAGTATTTTCTTGAGATGCTGGCAAAACGGTTGACGGAACCAACAACGACGACGGTGTTAAACAAACCGCCGACGAGGTGTTGTCGACGAAGTCTTTGTCAACAGTTCTTCCGTCGACAGTCTTGACGTCGATGATGATCGTCGACGGAGGTCAGTGTCCATAGTCTTCGGTTTCGTCGATGAGGCTACCGTCGACGGGGCTACAGTCGACGAGGCTACCGTTCACAAGGGTAACGGCGACAAGAGATTTTTATTCTTCAGAGCCGCCGACAGCCGCGGCCCAGACGATATATCCGTCGACGATAGTTTTGACAGAAGTCCTTTTGTCTTTGTCGACGTTGAAGACGATGTTGTCGTCAGCGAAGATGGTCTCACCCTTACAGAGACTATAGTCGACGGTGAAGATGAGAACAACATGATCAGCTTGGACTGAGGTGAAAAGAAAGTCGACGTCATCGTCGTAGTTGTGGCGACAGAAGTTCTCGTCGACGAGGGTGTAGTCGACAGGTTCGTCAACGGAGCATCTTTTTTATGTGATAGAACCATCTCTGGAAGAGACCTGGACGTCGGCTTTATTTTTTAAGAGGCTTGAGAAGGCGCAGAGGGCACAGATTGACCCTTATGAGAAGCTGGTTCCATTTTTGAAGAGGAAGGCTGGTCATCAGGTTTAAAGGTGTGGTGATGTTTCTCCAGCACCATAGCAGCCTTAGGAGACACCAGCACCGCCTCACTTGCCCTCTTCTTTGAAGCAGGGGTTTAGAGTGAGGAATCACTCTCCTCATTAGACAGAGGATTATCCTTAGTTTTTAACTTCTGTAGCCACAGAAAAAGACGTCCTTCTCTATCTCTCAAGGTCTTTTGAGAGAAAGTTCTGCAAATTTTACAGTCTCTCACCTGATGATCAGGGTAAAGGTAGTAGATACACTTCTTGTGGGGATCATCTGAATGAAGTCTGAGTTTCCCACAAGAGTCACAATGCCTAAAGAGACACCTTTTTGAAGAAGACATGCTGATCTGAAGATGAGAAGAATTTCAGAAGGCCAAAGAGAAAGTACTGAGCAGAGCTCAGGGAGACTCCCTTCACACGACGTGCGGTAGAAAATCTGAGAGTCTGGAGCCTCTGTGAAGAGGGTTCTAAAGGGTGCTGTCACCTGATTGGCTGGAGTTTGGACCATTCCTAATGACTAGGACGAGATATTAAAGTGAATGTTTTTTCTCTATTAACTTTAATGTTAAAGTCATTGCTTACTGCTTTTTATGTACCGTGGGACTCCCACTTCGACGACGGGGAATGATTCAAGCATGTGAATCTATGAAAGATACCCCAATACTGGAGAACATGTGCCTCCCTGGGTGCATGCACATAGGTTCCTGCATGGCATGGACTTTCGAGTCCATGCCATGGAGGAACCTTGTAGTGCGGTCCCATTGCGGTGTCTTTTTTAAAGGCATCGCCTCCTTTAAAAGAGGCACCGCAATGGGACCGCTACACCGCCCACCTGCCAGACTACTTGTAAGTCGTAATCTGGCAGGCGGGCAGGGCGAACTTCGGCACAGCGGTGGCGCAGTGGTTTGCACCGCCGCACCACCGCTCCACCGAAAAGTTGTAATCGCCCCCTTAGTACCCAGCAAATGCGTCTCCTGAAGCATTAAGACAGAAGGGGAAAAACGCTGGGCATATCGCATCACTGCTGCGCGCTTAATCTGGTCCAAAAGACAGTTTACATTCCAAGATAGTACACGATACTGGGCCATTGCAAGACAGGGAATCGATGAAGCTTGTGGCCCAAGAACGCACTTGGGCTGTGGATAGGGTTAGGTGCTGAAAGTAGAATGTACGTGATGTGGTGCAGTGAAGCCATTAGCTGGTATGGTTGTGATAGGAATCAGTGACAACCTAAAAAGGAAGAAAAACCAACAAACAGATAAGAGAACAAGAACCCCATTACCCCTCAACTGCCCCCCACCCCATACTTCCCCCAAGAAGCATCTGTTGCCCTAAACAATAATCCCCAACTTAGAACCAAGGTCTTGCAGGTAGGTGTGGAGTGGTGGATCCTTCCGATTAGTAGGATCAGTAGAAATCAACGTCTGCCTTATTGCGAACAAGCAAATGCCCTTTTGTGCCAATATGTAATCACATTTTTGGTCCCCAGAGCCACATGCCCCAACCATAAACTTTTAAATGGGAGAAGGTATCCGGCTCAGTCCGTCTTCATTGCTGGGATCAGTGTGTGGACAGTCTGCCGGAGGAGGCCGATCAGATCCCCGCGGCGGGGGTGGGATCAACGATTCCAAGCTCACAGAGGGGGGAACAGTGCACGTCTTGCATCTCCGGCAGCGGGATCTTGTACGGATCCATCTTCGATGGTTACTCCCGGCTGCATCGGCCTCAGAAGTGCGATCAGTAGATGGAAGGGAAGTTACGGTCGGACGTGGCATATGTTTTTCTTCTGTGAGCCATTCCCACACTGCTTTAGGGGTGTCGAAAAAATTAGTCTTGCCTTAAAATATAATTTTGAGGTGAGCTGGGAATAAAAGTGCATAGGAGAGCTGCAAGGTTCGTAGTTTTTATTTGACTGATCTATGCCGGGCCTGCACCTCTCTGGTATAATCCGGTAAGATCAAGATTTTGGAGTTCTGATACTGGAGGTTCAAATGTGAACAAGCCTCCCTCAGGATGGAATCTCTATATTTGAAGTTTAAAAAACGCGCAATAATAGGCCAGGGTGTTGCGCCAGGAGGGGGCTAAGGAGTGAATGCTGTGTGGGCGTGCTCCACTGCAAACCAAGACGACAGTTTAACCCCCAGCATCCATGATTTGAGCCAGTCCTCCAAGAATTCAGCTGTCTGATTATGTTCTGTGTCCTCCGGAAAGCCCATCAGGCGCAAATTATTCCATCTGGACCGATTTTCAGCATCCTCAGCCAGGTGATGGAGTTCATTTGTATGAGTGAGGGGACAGGTGACTGTGGTTTTGTGATTTGTGACCTTGTCTTCAACTGTTGAGAGACAGCCCTCCACCTCTGTGATACGGCTAGTTGCATTTCTTAGGTCTTGGCGCACAAGGGCAACATCTACCCTCACCTCTCCTAATTTTTCTCTACTGCGTTCTGTGAGGTATGGATAGCTTGAAGAATTGTATCTAGGTTCCCTCCTGCTGGAGTAGCTTCATCCAAGGTATCGCCTCTCACCGCTTCCTGCCGTAAATTGATCTATGAGTGGCTGGGAGGGATGAGGTTTAGTGGTCTTGTCTTTCCCCATGGTTGGATGATGGTTGACTGAGGCTGGTGCATCAGGGGCTTGGCCCGCTTCCCACAGACTACAGTAGCACAAGCAGCCAAGCTTTTGATACGCTGTAGTTGGAATATGAAGAGCACCAGGAGGTAGTGGCAAGGTTCATGCAGCTACTGTGCGGTGATGAACCAAGTTTGATGTAGAGGTGGGAATGCAGTATCAAATCACGTTTATGAGTGTGGTCAGGTGACGAGTGAAGCTTATTATTGTCTGTTGGGTACAGCATCTACGTTCCCACCACGTGTCATCTGAGTGCCAGCTCGTCTCTCCTCTGGCCGAGGATCACCTAAAGCCAGGTGGAAGGGCACCAGAGGCCCCAGCACTACAACCGGCCTCCAGATCGTTCCCTCCCTGCCGAGCATTGGTTCTACACAAGTGGTTGGAGGCGCCAAAGCCCAGGATGAGGCACACAAGCGAGCGCCTCTCCATGCCCGACTCAGTGCAAATCCAAGGTCCCAGGGCACATCCACAAGAGAGGGAGGGGGAAGGGGTGAGGCCTGGACACCCCTAAATCCTCCACTCAAGTTGACACAGTATTTGGGGCTGCAGAGCTTCGTATAGAAGAACAGGTAGGGTTGCTTCTAAGCATCAGCATATAAACAGGCCCATATAAAGAAAAGGTCTCTCTCAATCCTCCAGACCACAACACCAGTTTGAGCTTCGTCAGTTGGTAAGGCGATGCATTCACCAGGACTCAGGCCCTCAATCACACTTCTGACCTGCTCCTAGACCTGATGCAGCAGCCACGCAGTGTAGTCCACTTAATAGCAAGCGGATTCCAGTGGGTACAGGAGCTCAGTATGGGCTCTGGGCCCAAAGTCGGGTCGGTACCCCAGAACAGTCTGCAGAGCCACCATGGACCAAAGAGCCTCCCCGCCTGATCGATGTCCAGAGGCCCGAGGGGTATGACGAGGCCAGGCGGTGGAGCACAAGACCGGAGGTGCGTCGCAGGAGCAGACCTTGGGACACGTGGGCACCGCAGCGCCGAGCTGCAACTGGAATGCAGGTAGGTGGAGAACCAAGCTGCCCCAGGGGGTCAATCAGGGCAGGAGACCAGAGAAGCGGGGGAGAGAGTCCCACCTGCTCCAAATATGGACCTCTACCACGGCTTGTCTAGCTGCTCCTCTGGGTGATGATGAATGACAAGGGCCCTTTCAGTACAAGTGTGGCGGGGATGCAACACCAGGCGAAGTGCATCTCCCGTGTGGTCCAGCAGGGTAATGCTGGCTGTTCGGGGGGCATATGTGTGAGTCTCTGTAGATGAGCAGCTCACATTACAGCGGCCCAGCCCATCGGATTAGGCCATGGATGCCTCTGTCATTTTGAGCACTTCCTCCGAGTCTCTTGCGTGCTCGGGGCTCCTTCGGCTTCCCGCAGGGCACAGAGAATACAGTGACAAAGTCATGGGCTCAGAATTGGCAAAGCATCAACGTGGATGGAGGCGGATGACGGAGGGGCCCGGAGCACTCCTAGAGTGCGACTGCCATCTTGACGCCCCAAGCCATGCCCTTCCAGTCGAAGATTTTATACATCAGAACAGGTCTAAGAAGACAAAGTTCAGCTATGACATATCCCCATACATTATTGTTAACTGCTCACCTTTGCTGTTAACAGTCACTTTTGTTAGAAAACGGTGTTTGAACCACAGTGCAGTTAAAGGCATGGAAGTCAATTAACCAAAATGCCAGCGGTAGCAGAAGTGACTTCACATGTCCCTTGATCTTCACTTTTACTCACACATACATATGCTTATACATACAGGCACATTCACAAATACACACACACTCTGCCTACACATGCACACACTCTCTCGTGCATAAACACACTCAATACTGCAAGCACACACACAACATACATATATTTAAAAAAAAAAATTTTTACTTACCTAAGCTGCCAGGGAAGGTCATATTCCAGCAATTCGTACTCCATTTTTTATTAAACTAATAGCAAATAATTTAATATTATTCACTATTAGTATAATAAAAAATTGACAAAAAACGAGGTGAGTGAAGCCCCCACCGACGTCCATAAGAATGAGCTGCTTCTTTCTGTTCCTGCCACTAATTTTGCCACTGCTGACCCAAGGGGTCGCAAAGGCAGTGGCAAGGGTTACAAGGGGAATGATAGGGGTCACAGCAGCAACCTCTGGCGACCCCTAAATGACGTCCATGTTAACAGGTGTTCACAACTTAAATGTAGGACATGAAGAAGTGGAGGAATCACTGTAAATAAAACTGACCAGCATGAACTTGAAGTACTTGACAATATATTGTGGAGTACGAATCAACGTGATTACAAAAACGTCTGCAAATCACTGTTGATTAAGCAGACCAACACAAACCTGAAGTACCTGGAAAGAATCTGGCCCTGAATCTGGTGAGCACATTACCGATATTGAGTGCCTAATCCAAAATGGCCTCCGAATGCTAAATATGCGTTAACACTCACGCAACGCATCACGCTGCCCCAATGCTGTCATACCACCGCAAAACCAAAACAAAACTACATTGTGCTCATACGTGTGTGAGTGAAAGGGTGTGTAATGCCACAAGCTGAAGTCCAAAGGCTCCACTGGAAAAAGAGACACGCTTTGCCAGCAAACCAGACAGGGTGAAAGAACCACTAGGACAGCAACAGATGGGGAATCCTCCTCAACGTCCCCTGGAAATTTACCGCTGAGTGGAGCAAGCCAAAGTGTTGTTTGGAGGAAATATTGCAAAAATAATATTGTGATACAAAAATATTGTGTCAAGAATTTCAGGAAGTTAAAAATATAGTGGACAGGAATTTCGAAGATAAAAATATAGTTTTAAGTGTTGTTTTTAATATCGTTGTATAAAATATTGATGTTGAACATATGGTTGTATGTAATAAAGTTTGTAAGTATTAATTAGTATGCACTGCATTGTACTGTGTTTGTTTTAGTTTATTACTTTCTTTATTTGTGTTTTCAGTAAAAAATGTATTTCTGAAATTGTAAAAAAACATTTTAGTAGTAATAATGTGTCATGTCTCCCAGTTAGGCCTAGTAGGAAACGTTGCCATTTTTATTATAATGTCTTAGCCACGGCCGTCTAATCTTCTCGAATTTTTTAGGACACCCTCTGCCCTTATAGGTTGTTTTTTCTGCACCCATGTATAGACCCATACCCGCCGGCCATTCCGCAAAGGTGGGGAGGCCTTCCCTTCCCCAGTACCTAGCAATGTCACGTTTGGCGACTATAAGCCCCAGATTGCCCAGGAGGAGTAGGAGATTCAGTAGGGATGCCCAAAATAATGTATTTGGGGTCCATAGGTAACTGTACTTCTAGTATCTTGCTTAGCTCCTGCACTATTTGCTGCCAGTATCTTTGTACTTGTTGACATTCCCAAAGAGTGTGAATGTAGGTGCCTTGGCTGGTTTTACAGCACAGGCAATTGGGTGTCTCTGCCCTGTCCATCGCATGGAGTTGCGCTCGGTCATAGTTGACCCTATGAAGGACTTTAAATTGTTTTAGCCGTAGACGGAGCGTAATTGCGGCCTCTCTCGGGTGCATCAGTGCTGCCTCCCAATCTATTTCTTCTAGGGGACTGGTGGTTTCCTCCCATTTATTTCTAAGGGATACTAGTCTGTCAGGAATGTTATTTATCAGGGTTTTGTAGGTCCAAGAGACTGCTTTGGAAGGTATCTCTTCCAGTAGCAGTCTCCCTTCTAGCGGTGCATATTCAGAAATATCGGCGAGATCAGGCTTTTGTGCCCTCCAGGCATGTTGTAGTTGTAAATACTTATACCATTGTGTACGGGAAAGTTGGTACTCTGCCTGGAGGTCTACAAAAGACTTTATGTCCCCCCCCTTGATTATGTTACTTAGCGTACTGATCCCGACTGTGTCCCATCCCCCAAAACCCCGCAGTTTCCCCAGTTCAGGTAGCCGCCTCCCTTCCCACAATGGTGTGGCCCTAGTTAGTCTTTTCCCCCACTTCATTTGCCGTTCTGCCCCTTTCCACGCCTCAATCACCCGTCGCATAGCCGGCAATAAATCCTGTGTCCCCGCCCCTCCATACAAATAATGAAGGAAAGTATGTTTCTGGAATTGGAGCCTCTCTAATGCGTATGTAGGGTGGTCTCCCGGCGCGTTACACAATTAATTAATTACCACCAAATGAGCGGCTCGATAGTAGGCTTGGATGTCAGGCAGGGCGATTCCCCCATTATATTGGTTTCCTTGTAGGGTTTGTAGCGCCACTCTGGGGTGGCCTCCATCCCATAGCAGTTTCCGAAGCTCATCGTTGATGGCCTTAAAAATACTGTCCGGTACTGCGTGAAATGTATTTTGGAGTGTATAGAGTAACTTAGGGAGCGTTATCATTTTATACACTGCTGCCCTGCCCAGCAATGTCAAGGGGAGTCGGCGCCATCTGGTCACATCATCTCAGAATTCTGCCAGGATTCGTTTAATATTATAGGTGAGGCAATCAGCTTCCCTTGTTGAGATGTGCATTCCCAGATATTTAAAACCTTTTGGTGATTTGAAGTTGCTCTGGCAGTAGCTGCATATCCACGGTTCCCCCTATTGGGTAAAGTCTCGACTTTCCCCAATTGATGTTGTATCCTGCCTGTCTGCCATATTCCTTCACTAATTGCAAGATCTTAGGGAGTGTATTGTTAGGGTTGGTGACATACAGTAGGATATCGTCCACGTATAGCGAGATCCATTCAGCAGTGAGGCAACCTCCGCTGTCCTGGAAGCCTCCAAGCCCCGGATGAGCCCTTATCTGACAGGCTAGCGGCTCCAGGACTAGTGCAAAGAGCAAGGGGGAGAGGGGGGCAGCCCTGTCTAGTTTCTCTTTGAATAGGAAAGTTGGCAGACTTTATTCCGTTGACACTAACACTAGCTCTAGGGTCTGCGTACAGCAGCTCCACCCATGTCATAAATTCTTGTACAAATCCGAATTTCACCAGGGTTTGCCTCATAAAGGGCCCATGGACAGTGTCGAAGGCCTTCTCCGCGTCTAGGAAGAGGAGCATCTGTGGGGAGAGTCAGTTGGCGAGGCGGCAGAAGTTGTAGCGCGTGGCTCAACCTGGCATGAAGCCAGACTGATCTCTGTGGATCAACGATGTGATCACTGTTATAAGACGCGCGGCTAGTATAGAAGCCAGGATTTTAGTTTCGATATTCAGTAATGATATAGGGCAATAGGATTCGCACTTCTCTGGTGGTTTTCCTGGCTTAGGTATGACTACTACTGTAGCCCTGCGGAGATCTATCGGCAGTGACCCTTCGTCTCGAGCCGCTTGGAACATGCTGAGGAGATGGGGGGGGCTAATAAACTTGCGTTCTGTTTAAAAAACTCAGCCGGCAACCAGTTCGGGCCAGGGGTTTTCCCTGACTTTTGCCTAGCTATAGCCTCTAGGACCTCGGTTAGGGTAATTTCTTCCTCTAAGGCTTCTCTACTCTCCGGATGCAGGAGGGGGATGCCAATATTACTAAGGTATTCTGCTATCTGACTTTCGCTCGCTAGAGGACGAGTTTCATATAATTCTGTATAATATCCTGCAAACGCCCCCGCTATGTGTTGTGCGTTCACGCATCTTTTCTCTCGCTCCTGGACCTGTGGGACCCAGTTTGCTTCTCTCTCCCTTCTGCCCAGCCGAGCCAGGAGTCTCCCTGCTCTGTCGCCCGCCTCATAGAGTCTATGGTGTGAAGCTTGTATTTCAGTCATGACTTCTCTTTCTGCCGGAGCGCGGAGTTCCCTACGTGTAATTTCCAACTGTCTTAGTACAGTGGCTTCGTTGTCTGGAGTAATACTCCTCTCCATTTCCAGCAGTTTGTTCTCTAGGGTTTCAATTTGACGGGTTTCCTCCCTATGCTTTTGCGCTATTGCATTTTGCACTCTACCTCGAATTACCGCCTTGTATGCGTCCCATAGGGTGGCATCTGACGCTACTGAGCCCTCATTCTCTTGAAAGAATAGCTCAGACTCTTTGCGGATCACTCCCATTATTGTTATATCCCGGAGTTCCCAGGCATTTAGTCTCCAGTCAGCTCGCTGTCTGCCCCTCCACCTCCCACCATCAGCCATAGTGGTGAATGGTCTGAGATCCCCCTTGCAAGGTATTCCACTCATGTCCACTCCTTGTATTTCCCCTGCTGGTGCGAGGAAATAATCCAGTCTCGAGAAGACTCTTTGCGCCCCAGAAAAGTAAGAGAATGTACGATCTGTAGGGTGTTGCCGCCGCCAAAGGTCTGTCAGTCCCAGTGATCTTGCAAAGTCTGCTAGTGGCGTGGGAACACGAGTCCCCGCCGCCACCCATGTGCGATCGAGGTGCGGGTCCATCACATCATTGAAGTCACCTCCAATGATGTGCGTGGATGAGCCAGATTCCAGCAAGATCCTGGCGAGTGCATCTAGGGTTTGGGGTTGTAGTCGCGGTGGGGCATAGACACTAATTAATGTGAGCGCTCATCTCACACAGGTCCCCCGTACAGCGACAAAGGTCCGATTGGGATCTGTCCAAATTTTTGATGTGTGTAATGGAGGGGTTTTCCTAATGAGTATGGCAACTCCTCGCGCCCCTTGGGAAATACAGCGTGGGCTAGTGTTGTGTACGTCCCCCTCCCTATGAAGGCGCAGTGCGTATCTCTCAAATGGGTTTCCTGGAAGAAAACAATGTCCGGCTTTAACCTCTTAATGTGTTTTGCGACTAATCCTCTCTTAATCTTGCTTCCCAGCCTGTTGACGTTCCACGTCAGCGCCGTGTATGCAGTACCTCTATTTGCATGCATATCGTCCTATCTATCTTTGTAATCTTGGGTAGGCCCAGCTGCATGGCTCCCCTGTCTTAGCCCATATATCGGCCTTCCTCGCCTTTCTCTTCTTGCTGCTGGAGTGTGTGCTCTGGTTGTCTTGTCTCGGTGTCTTGATTTTCCATGTTGTTAATGTTCCACAGCAGCGGATGATCACTTTCCGTGTCTGTTTGGTACTCTCTGTCCGAGGGCTCCGTGCTGACTCCTTCTTATTCCTTGGGAGGCGTGTTCCTGGTTTGGGCCATCTCTTCATCAGAGTCTGATTCCATCTGTTGCTTAAACCCCATTAAGGCTCTTCTCAATGGGGTCTCTCTCCGCCTTCTGCGTCCTTTTGAGTGCAGGCGCCTCTTTTTACTCTCTGCGGTTTTGGGTCTGATCTTGACAGTACATCCCTGGTCTGTGAGCCACTGGCCCTCATTGTTCGTCTCGGCATGGGGTGCTCCTCTATCCAGGCCCACGCTTCCTCTGGGTTTGAAAGAACTGGGAGGTGCCCTGAAAGATGAACTTCAAATTGGTGGAAAAAAGGAGCATGTACTGGACCTGCATGGCTCTCAGCTTCACCTTCACTGAGTCAAATGTCCGCCGCATCTTTTGAACCTCTCTCGAATAGTCGGGAAAGATCATTATCTTGCTGTTTGCATGTTTAAGTTCCCCAATTCGTCGGGAGTCTCTCAGGATTACATCTCGGTCTTGATAGTTTAAATACCTCGCAATCAGTGGTCGCGGGGGGCCCCAGGAGGCGGCCGTATGCCAGGCATCCTGTGGACTCGTTCAATGATGAAGCAGGACAAGAACTTCGCAGTAGGTAGAGAGTCGTGCAGCCACGACATCAGGAAGGTCCCCGGATCTGCGCCCTCCGCTCCCTGCAGAAACCCAATAAAGCGCAGGTTGTTTCTTCGCGCCCTGTTTTCCGCATCGTCTACCTTCCAGGCCACCTCGCGCATCGCTGCCTGCAGGACGCTGACATCAGATTGTAATTTGTGTGTTGTGTCCTCCACTTCAGAAATGAGGGACTCCGCCTGAGTCACCCTCTCAGCCATATTGAGAATGTCTTGGCACAGTAGGGATACCGCCGACCCTATTTCTGCCATTTTACTCTCTATTGCCTCACGAAAGGCCTGGATCACCTGAAGAATGGTTGTGTTATCTGGTGGCCCCGAGGGACCCCCTCCCGTCTCCGATGATTGGGGGAGTACCGTTGTGTATTTGTCCATCTTGCCCTGCTTTTGGTTCTTCTGTTCTTTGTCTCCGGCCATTATCCCCTTCGGGGGTGGTTATATTTCCCGAGGGAGCGAGGGCCCCCATTTATGTGGGTCGCGTGAGTCGTGGGAGGCAGGTAGTCGTAGTTCCGTTTTACTAATATTTAAATGGAGTGTCTCTTGTGCCTGGGTGGTTCCTACTTATGTCGCCTTATCTGGAAGTGGTGTGAGTCCCCCACCGGGCAGTGCCCTTGTCACTGACTATTGTATTTGTGATCTCCACTCTACACACTTACTGTCTCTGGCCACACTGTTGCCTATCAGGTCGTCCTTGGGGCACTGTGACTGTCCCAGCGAGGGGCACGAGCCTCCCTAGGTTCACGGTCTTTCTGTATTTCCTCAACACAGTGTTGTGCATTCCTGGCCCCTGGGGGGTCCCACTGCCTCTCTTAGGACCTGAAAACTCTAGTCTCTCTGACTTCGCGCCCGTGCTTCTTGTTTTCCTTCTATAGTAGGCGTCGCTGTTCTCTCAGTGGTCCCTACTGGACCTGATTTCCCACTCAGGCCTGTGACGATCGCCGGCTCCCAAGGCACTCGACCTTTATGTCCCCAGTGTGTCTCTCGCCCTCTCTCAGCTCCTGCGTACACTCCCTGACTAAGGATAAAGGAGCTCCCCACCTCTCTTTGCGCCCTGGGGCCCAATCTCACTCAGGAAGCCAGGAGGCCTCAAAGATCCCTGGATTATGGCCGCCTTTTCAGTCCTATTTACTTCTGCCTCCTATATTCCTCGGCCCCCAGGTGCATCACATAGTCCATGGGCGGGGCCCCATGCTGCCTGTCACGACGCACCGGGCCAGGCCTCCTTTGTTTGAATGGCAGGGGTCCTCCGTTGCTTTCTTTGACCCTAATTCGCCGTGGACTCCCACCATTCGCCATCATTAGCCATGTCCACTGGCGTACGTCTGGGTCCTCGGCTCTTCTTTGGGGCTATTACTGCGTGTTCGGGGGCATGTGATGCTGTTGCCCTCCTCCCTCAAGCAGGGGTGTCTCATCTCTCGTAAGTCCCTGGCCGGGGGAATGGAGCGGTCCAAGCAGCGCAGCCCAGTCTTCACGGCGCCCCTCCTCCTCGCGTCCTCTACTGAGCCCGGCTCTGCCCTCGTTGCTGGGGACGGGTTTGCAGCTCGGCCACGGCTGCACACCCAGCCACAGACCCCAGTGTCAGCCGCCACGTGGTCCACACCTCCCGACAGGGGGAAACCCGTGCTGGGTCCAGACCCGCGGCCTCCCCCGCTCCTGTACTCTCATGCGCAGTCCCTCTCACCTGCGCACGGGTTCGGGCCTTTTTTTTTCCGTCTCCTCCTGTCCAGGGTGCGGACCCGCGTTCTCTCCTTCCGGTCGCTGTTGGGTCAAGCCTCGGGATCTCTCGAGCTCCGGTAATGCAGCGGAAGGTCAGTTGCCGCTGTATGCCTCTGTCGCCGGTCTGCGCTCCTCACTCAGCGCGCTCCGTCCGCCATCTTGAATAAACGCCCCGCACCTGCGTCTCTTCACCTTTCTTTTGCTGTAGTATGCCCCGCAGCGCGATGCGAAGCTCCGTCAGGGCAGACCCCCGTTACCAGCGTTCGCTGCGGTTGCCAATTTCACCTCGATGGCGTGTGGAAGGGCAGGATTCTTGTCAGGATAATATTTGGGCTGCCGGAGCTCCGGCAGACGCGACTAGCGGGCCATGTTGCTGGCCACGCCCCTTCTACATTTGCATTTGTGACACTATGGGTTAGTTTCCTGGAAACACTGACCTTGCTTACAAGAATCAACTTCGCAAGAACACTATCATATTGCCTTGGCATTGTGCACAAGGCCAACACATACGTTATGCAAATGGGTTTGTTATTTACGTCCATGTGGCAACACAGCTATCTGTTCAATACAAACAATGGCAGCTTGATCACAACTTCGGCCCAAGGCAATGATGCCTTTTTCTATATATAAATATGTGTTTCCGGATATAGTTAGAGGAGGAACTTCTGCTGACTTTGAGAGCTCCCTAAATGCTGAAGCTTTCACCAAGCAGATGACTGACATCTCCGTGAGGGGTGTCCAGCTCGTGACCAAGATGAGGTCCTACATTCTTACCCACCAGGTAATGGGGTTAGATCATCCAGTAAGGGGCTTCTTGGCAGAGCATAACCACCGTAGGTTAGGGACTGCATAGTAGGAATACGCCAGATTGTTATATTATTTCATATGCTTGCATATATATGCTGTTGCAGCACGATGGTGGAACTTTTTGTTCTATTCACTGTCCTGACGCTTATTATAACCTTCGTCTGCTTCTGTCTATTGATCTTTGCAGCACATATATTCTATGCAAGAATCACTTTTGTTCGATAAACATTGAAAATGTCCCTTTGTGTATTATTTGTAGATTTCTCTGAGCAAAAGAGAGCAAAAGTGCATGAGCATGAGAGAAAGGTTCTAGGTCTGTCGCCACAGTTCCTGAGGGAACAGGGTTGTCATGTTCAAAGGTTGCCAGAACTGTTTGCTCCATGTCTAGGTTTAGGAGGCTTGTGGTGGCATTGTGAGCTAGCTGGTCTAAGGGACAACATTTCCTGTGGGGGTGCACGGAATCAGTCCGCCACCATCCTAAAGTTTATGTCGTCCACAAACACGCAGTTCCTACTGATTAGTGGAAACTACATGACAAATGTATATAATTAATTGTTGATTTTTTTTTTTAGTAGCAGGATATTGGATTTTAGGGAATAAGTGTGGGGATATTTCTTAAAAACAAAAGTTTAAAATTTAAATTGTAAGGTAACAATTTTAAAGATATGCAAATTAAGAATATAGAGTTTTTTAAATTTGTTTTTATCATACTAATATTTTAATATATTTAAATTGAATGTTAATCAAGATATATATTATTGGTATTTAATATGTATTTTAATAAAAAGAAGGTAAATATAAAATATTTATAACAAACAATATATTTTTTAAATATTTAAAACTGTATATTTTTATTCTTTTTACAAAAATATGAATTTTAAGTTACTTTTTTAGATTTTTTTATAATAAGAAAATTATGTACATTTTTGGGAAATGTATGAGTGTTCATTTTGTGTTATGATTTTGTTTTATTGTTTCAAGTTTATGAATGGTACTAAATAATTTTGAACAATATATAATTTTTTAATAGTAATTAATATAGTAATTTTATAATTTAAAACATAAATACGTATAAAAAGGTTTGTAGTTTAGATTACTGTTTTAGATAACATTTTGTAAATGCTATATTACAAAATATATGTAAGAAGATGGAGTATTGATTGTGTTTGTAATGTTTTTATTTTGTAATACGTTATGTAAATTGTTTTATTTTGAAGTGGATATTGTAAATTTCAAATCTTTAGTGTCCCACATCTTCCCACACTATGGTTAGATTGGGATTGGAATAGTAAATATTACCTTTTTAGTGTCCACCAACTTCCCTTAGTTGGCTTAGATTGGAGTGAGAATAGCAAATGTTACCCCTTTAGTGTCCAACACGTTCCCCAAATATGGCTAGATTGGAGTGGGAATAGTAAATGTCACCTCTTTTGCATCCAACACCTTCCTTGAACTGGTTTAAATTGGAGTAGGAATAGTAAATGGCACCCCTTTAGTGTCCAACACCTTCCCCAAATATGGTTAGATTGGAGGGGGAATAGTAAATGTCACCCCTTTAATGGCCAACAACTTCCCTGAATTGGTTTATATTGGAGTGGGAATAGTAAATGTCACCCCTTTAGTGTCCAACACCTTCCCCTAATTGGTTTAGAAGTTTGAAGTAGGAACAGTAAACGTCACCCCTTTACTGTCCAATACCTTCCCCAAGTTTGTTTAGATTTGAGTGGCAATAGTAAATGTCACCGTCTCGTGTCCAACAGCTTCCCCAAATATGGTTAGAATGGAGTGGGAATAGTAAATGTCACCCCTTTAGTGTCCAAAACCTTCTCTCAATATGGTTAGATTGGAGTGGGAAGAGCAAATGTCACCTCTTTTGTGTCCACAATATTTCTGATGTCCCAATATTCCTGACACAATATTCTTGTAACACAAAAATGTTTTTCTGATATTTTGTCCAAACACCGATAAATATAGTGTCCGCAAACCAGTTAAGAAGAATTCTAATTGGGGAACATGTTTAAAACGTGGCATTTCTGAGCACTGGGCTGCTGACCCACAATGTTCTGCTAGGAAAGTTACTTACATGAAATGTAAGAAGGTTGGATATTATGGACGTGTATGTAAAGGAATACGCAGGGGAACATCTGGTAACAAAAATGCAAATTCAAGGAAGTGAAGGATTGGATCAGAATGGCTAGAGAGAAAAGTATAAAAGACCCAAAATGAGTCCCATCCATTGATGACATGAAGTCTGATGCATTGGCAGATTCAGAGGCATCTACTGTGTAGCAGAAAGATTTTCGTGAAATGTTAAATGTGAGTCATAGAGAGGCGCACAGAACAAGCATAAATTTAAGAGGCTATGCCAAAGAAAATATTTCAATGATTAGAAACATTTTAGGAGATGTTGCTTTTAAAAATAGGAAGATACAAGGCAGAGTTTATATTGCCAAGAAAAATGCACCTATTCAGGGCTGGATACATCAAGCTGCCCCACATCCAATAGTCAAGGCTTCAATATTCTGATACTGTTTTTACTATTTGCCCATTAAACCTGGAACTTCTGGCCCTGGATGCTGTTGGACTTGGCCTTTTTGCAGGGTCATCCCTAAACTTTTTGCCTTTCTCCTAGCCTTTTTTCTGACATGGTGATGGTGGTTTTAGGACTCTGGGCACTTTAGCACTGCTGTTCAGTGTAAAGTGCCTGTGCTCTCTGTGATAAATGTGGTAAGATTGGTCTACACCTGTTTGGCCTATTTAATTTACCTGTGAGTCCCTTGTAAAGCGGTATCTCATATACCCAGGGCTGGTAAATTAAATGCTACTGGTGGGCTTGCAGCGCTAATTGCGCCACCCACCAAAGTAGCCTTTCAAACCTATCTCAGG
The DNA here is from genome assembly GCA_963921515.1 of Calotriton arnoldi. Classification (NCBI taxonomy): domain Eukaryota; kingdom Metazoa; phylum Chordata; class Amphibia; order Caudata; family Salamandridae; genus Calotriton; species Calotriton arnoldi. The sequence goes on from CAWUFW010000174.1 coordinate 4,995,181, forward strand.
CCTCTGCCATTGCAGGGCCTGTGCGCGCAGTGTCACTGCCGCTGTGACGTGGCACCTAAAGTGTGTGCCATGTCCGTGACCCCCCCTTTTTACTACATGTCAGTCACTCCTAAGGTAGGCCCTAGCTAGCCCTATGGGCAGGGTGCATTGTAGGTAAAAGATAGGACATGTACCTTAAGTGTGTAACATGTCCTGGTAGTGACAAACAGCCATTTTGGTTTCTCACTACTGTGGGGCTGCCCTCCCATAGGAATGCATTGGGGATTCCCTGATAAGTGTTTCAGTGGTAAACCCTGATATGAGAGGCGCAGTGTGGTCAAGTTTGGTATATTTGGAATAGTGATAATAAATGCTGCGCAGATTTATTATAACTATTTTAGAAATGCCACTTTTAGAAGTTGGCATTTCTGTGTGCTATGTGTCTGCCTGCCTGATGTGAAGTGCATGTCTGGCTTTTGAGTGACAGGGGCTGGGAGGTGTGTGTGGCTCTAGGAGGGGCAGGGTGAGTCAGCGCTAGGCTGAATGGGACATCTACATTTTGAGTAGTGGGAGGAGAAGTCCCTGGTGCCTGAATAGGTCAGTGCCTGGCCTGTACAATGCTGGCTCCGCCCCCCTGTGGTGTGTCTGATGGCAGAGCCCGCACCTGACAAAGGGGAAGAGGAGCTTGGAAAACAAAGTGCTCCAAATCCCCCTTGAACCAGTTGCATCTGGTTCCCCCATGCCCTGCACTACAGACAAAGAGATTTTGTGGTATAAGTATAGGGGCTGTGACCCCCTGAAATTGTTCAGTTCTTGTTCCTGAATCCTGCCGGGGCATGCTGCTGCTGGGGCCCAGGGGGGGCTGCCATGAGGGCTTGCCTCCCTGGGCCCTGCATTGCCCCTTCACCTCTAAGGACTTTTTGGGACCCTTCTGCTTTTGCTTTTCTTGATCCCAGGACCTCAAAGGACTTTTTGGCTGCTCCTACTGCCTGGTGAGCGCTGTTCTTTGTTGTCCTATCCGTCCCCAAAGAGAAGGAGCAGGGGGGCTCTGCAGCGCTGAGCTGCTCGTCCTGATGGGGGGGAATCCCGGCGTGAGGGATTCCCTCGTGGTGCCTAGAGCGGCGGGTGCCCACCCCGCTTCTTTTTATATTTAAATGGTTTGTGCCCACCCCACATGGCCGCTTCCTGTTTGTTTTTAACGCGGGAGCCCACCCCGCGTCCTACTTTTAAAAATCACCGCCCCGGCCTGAGCCTAGGAGCAGGAAGTCAGGCGGCCTTGCCTGACTGTGGGCGGGGCTTCAGACGCGTCCGGCGAGCCAGGAGAGGAAGTCCCGCCTGCCGGAGACGCTGCGAGGGAAGAAGAGAGAGTCCCCGAGGAGCGGGGGCTCTCCCGAGCATGCTGAGGTCCCAGCAGTGAGGAGAAGTGTGGCAGCTGATCGGCGGGGCTCCCGTGAGAGGAGGGAAGCCCCGCTCCACCAGAAGAGAGGCTAGAACAGAGTCCTGCCCCCAGAGCCGGTGAGTGAGGGCTCGGGGGGGAAATTGGGGGGTGCCGATCGAGGCACAGAGTCCGAGTGGTCCCGCCAGAGAGCGGGCCGCTCCAACGTTGTGGGCATTTGTTCTTAAAGGGCCCAGAGGGGCCCGGGCTGTTCCCAGTGTCAAGAGCCCGTGTGGCTCCAACGATGGGGGCAATCCTGGTAGAGACCATGATGAGAGGGGCGCGTCGGGGAACATTGTCGGTGCCCGCGCTCCAACGTGGCCAGTTAGTCCACAAAATCCCAGAGTGGGGCTTGGGGGGCATTTCGTGGCACAGTTTGTTGGCGCCAGTCCAGGCATAGTGCCAGTGCCATCTATCCAACGAGGGGGCAAGTTGATTTGAAGAGGCACAGATGTGCCAGGGCCCCTTCACTTGGTGTTCTCAGCTGCGCCGCACCAGCGCAGGCAGCTACCTCGTTTTTGCGTATTTCGTCCGAGGGCACAGTGAGTGCCCAGGTCCACGTTTTGTACCACAGCTGCCCAGCAATTAGTGGGCAGCTGCTACGTTTAGGCTGGTGCAAATGCGCACTTTGGAGATTGCTGCATTGGCAGCTGAACCCTGACTTTGCTGGACATAGGGCATTTGAGCCCTGCGAGAAGGCCAGTTGGCCTGGGGTCATGGGTAGGATGGTGAAAGGGCGCAAGGCCCTAAGGTGATGTATGCGCCTGGTAGTGGTGTTACTGCGGTGCACTATTGAGTTCCTGCCCGATATGTATTATGTGCCATATGTGACTTATGCACCCTGGTTTATGTCTCTAATGATGTTTATGCTCATGAGGTTATCGCATAATGTGTTTATGCTGGTGAAGCCTAATGTGTTTATGCTTAGGCGGGTGTCTATGCTAATGAGGTTTCCTAATGTGATTTATCGCCTAATGTCATGTTATGATGTTTTGGGGTAGTGCCTATTTGCGGAATGTGTTTATGCTTATGAGGTTTGGGCCTAATGTGGGTTTATGTCTAATGCTAATAGGATAATGCTTAGGTCATTATGGTACCAGTAGTTACTGGTTGTGTGTTATATTTGCATTTTACTTACCTGTTCTGATGGTTCTGACAGTGGCCCGATTGGCCCTGTCAGGTGTATATAATCCCCTGTGAATATTGCCCGTGCCAGTTGGCACAGTGTAAATGTGTGATTAGGTTTCTAATGTGTTTATGATAATACAAAGACTATTTTTTATATAACCTTGTGTGGAGTTCCTTTTGTGGTGCGCCTAGTTTGTTGCTGCTGTGTGTGTGTGTTGCGCAAACGCTTTACACATTGTCTCCGGGATAGGCCTGACTGCTCGTGCCAAGCTACCAAGGGGGTGAGCAGGGTTTATCTTGGGTGTGTAACTCCCTTGCCCTGACTAGAGTGGTGGTTTCTGCCTGGCTTTGGCGCAAGCCTTAGCCAACCAGAAATCCCATTTCTAACAGATGCCAACTGAGCTAGGGCCCAAAATCCACAGCTACTCAATTTAATAAAAAGGGGTTGTTTTGAGTGGGAAAAAAATAAGTTACTTACCAGTAACTGCAGTTATCCAGTATTGGTATCTTTCATAGATTCACATGCTTGAATCATTCCCTTTCGTCAAAGTGGGAGTCCCACTCTACTATAATCAAGCAGTAGGATAAAGCTATCATAGGCTACCATGGCCGCAGGCATTTAGTTTCACAGCCTATCTATATCATTTTATCAAAAAAGGACCAAAGTGGAACTATAACTAATCAGGCACTAGCCCCCTCTAGAACACTCCCATGAGTGGCTGAGTTCCCCAGATTTTCCAGTACAAGTGGGAATAGAATCCCAGGTATAAGGAGAGCCTCTCCGAGGAGGAGGATGGGCTGCATGTGCATCTATGAGAGATACTAATACTGGAAAACTGCAGTTACAGGTAAGTAACTTATTTTGTTATCCAGTATTGGGGTATCTTTCATAAATTCACATGCTTTAATCAGAATCGGATGGTGGGTAACATTAACATAACATGCTCATATCAGTAATTATGCATATATATATATATATATATATATATATATATATGGTATCTAGGGACAGATAATAAATATTCCTATGTACTTCTATGGATAAGTCAAATTGTGAAAATAGTTAGTCAACAACATTTCCACATTTTGAAACACAGTTAATCTTTAACATAATTAAACACCTCTATGGAAAGAGGCTCACCTTATTGGAATAGATGGCGTAACATAGCTTGTCCAACGGCTGTGTCACTGCGCTGCATTGATACCAGGCAGTAGTGCTGCATGAACGTGTGGGTGCTTTTCCACATTGCAGCCCGGCATATTTTCTCCACTGGAATTCCTGTGAACAGAGCAGCCAAAGTGGAGACTGCTCTTGTTGAATGCGCCCTAGCCTTCTTTGCCAAAGGTTTGCCTGCTTTGACATGGCAGAATTGGATTGCAGCTGAGATCCATCTGGCAATGGTCGCCTTTGTAACTGCGGTGCCTTGACGACCTTGTACTTAGGCTACAAAAAGTTGGTCAGTTCTGCGGATGCTCTTAGTCTTTTGCAGGTAGAATTTGAAACATAGTTTAATGTCCAGACTGTGTGGAGCCTGTTCAGTTGGTGTAGCCGAATCGGGAATGAAAGTTCTGAGAATAAGAGGATCATTGATGTGGAATTGTGATGGAACGTTCAGGATAAATTTAGGATTTGTCCTGAGAACCACAAAGTCATTTGTGAAGTGTAGAAAAAGCATGTATTTCACTAACTCTTCGGGTGGATGTTAGAGCGAGGAGAAGAGCAACTTTCTACATGTGAAATTTGATGTCAGCCCTATGGATGGGCTCAAAAGGTCGCTTTATTAGCTGTGAGAGAACCACATTGAGATCCATTCCGGAAGAGGAGCTCTCACCGGAGGAAAAGCTCGGAAAAGGCAATCATGAATAGCTTTACAATTCTTGTGGAACAAACAGACGAAGTCTTAGACGAGCGTCTGTATCGAGAGATGGCAGCGAGGTGGACCTTTCCGATGCACATACCAGGCCTGACTTAGCCAGGGAGAGTAGATATGGTAGGATTTGTTCTGGAGAAGCGAAGAACGGATGCAAATTGTTCTGTTGGCATCAATGACAAAATCTTCTCCATTTTAATCTGTAAGTTTTGTTGGTGCCTTCCGCTTGAGACCTGGAGAGAATATCCTTACATTCTTGTGTGATGTTCAAATCTCCAAATTTATAGAATTCCAGAGCCACGCATGCAATTGAAGAGATGCTGGCTCCGGGTGACATACCTGGTTCCCATTCATGGTCAGAAGAGTTGGCGTTGGTGGAAGGAGAATGGGCTTGGCTTCTGATCGGAAAAGAAGCTTCGAAAACCAAAGTTGCATGGGCGATCTGGGAGCGATCAATAGTAGGAGACAGTGTTTTGCTTTCATCTTGGGGAGTACTTTTGGAATCAGTGTGATGGGGGAAAGGTGTACGCATATATCCCGGACCATCACATCGAAAGGGCATTTCCCTGCTATCCTGGAAGAGGGAATCTGCTGGCATAGAACCGGCATTCGGTATTGTTGTTCGTTGAAAAAAGGTCCAGCGCCAGTTTCCCCCATCGTGAGAACGCCTTGACCAGTTGATGCTGGTTTAGTTCCCACTTGTGGTAACTGTCCTTCGTCCTGCTGAGGGTATCTGCTAGTGTATTTCGCAGCCTCGGCACATACTCAGATTTTAAGGATATTCCATGATGAGTCAGCCAACTATCAAGCTCTTGGACTTCCTGAGATAATGTTAGAGATCTGGTTCCTCCCTGCTTGTTTATGTAAAACGTGCTGGTAGTGTTGTCTGTGGGGACCAGCACTGAGGATCCCGCAATCCGGGGGAGGAAAGCCTCCAGGTAGAGGAATATGGCTTTGAGCTCTAGTCTGTTGATGTGCATCAGTTGTTGAGATGAGGACCATTTCCCTTGAATTTGGAGATCTTGCAAATGGTCTCCCCAACCCTCCATAGAAGTGTCTGTGGTGACGATAAAATCTGGAACCAACAGTATAAATGAGAGGCCTTGTGAAAGATGTGTATTTAGATATCACCATTTCAACGCCTCCCTCATGCGTGGAGTGATGGAGATCAAGTCTTCGAAGGATCCCGTTGCCTGAATCCCCTGAATTTGAAGCTCTTCCTGTAGTGGTCTCATTCTGAGATGAGCTAGCAGAACTAAGTTGATCGCAGAAGAAAGCATGCCTACCGTTCCTGCCTTTCTCGAGAGAGGAAAGCCTTGCACTGAATTGTATCTAGCTCTGCTCCAAGGAATGTCATTGTTTGACTGGGAGTCAGGCCTTCCAGGTTGGATCCGTTCAGGTCCCGCGTACAGATGTCTTTTCCTACGTGGGGGTCCTGCTTGATGATAAGATGAAATGGGGGCCATTAAAACAGAGAAAGAAGGGAGAATTAATGTGGGCCTATACAGCCATCTTTAACTTTGCCTCGAGATTAGGAAGAAGACCGATCGGGGCTCTTTTGCAGATATACCGGGCAAAGTCATCGGCAAAGTTTCCTATCGTAGTGAAATCTGGGGATATACTGTCCAGGAGGAATTACAAGTGGTTGAAAATGGCTTTCTGAGACATCTTCTGTGTGCGTCCCATGAAACCTCAACCCTAATGGTACACGAAGAGCTGTGTGTGTCTTACCTCTTGGCCTTTCGCCCTCTGCTTTTGTGGTTAAACACCTGGCTGAGTCAGGGGATAACATTGAATAAATTGATCCTGAAGGATTGCATGGCCCTTGACCATGCCCACCATACCCCCTGGCTCAATTATATAAAGGGATGCTTCTCGAGCTTGGGAAGAGCTGACCTATTTTCCAACCCAGAAACGGTGAATAAGATTGACCTGGGGTGGGCAATGGTGTCCTTTTTTAGACAAAGGGCCTTAAATAGGGAAGAACGTGAGCTAATGAAGCCTAGCGTACGCAGATTTGTCATTCTGAAAACCGTGCAAACCACTGAACCATATCTTTTAAGGTTTATAAGTACTTACGATCGTTTTTTATTGACTAGGTTTCGGTTTGATCTCTTTCATTTCCTGCTGGCGCAGCCACGTGGGTGTAGTAGGGGTCAGAGCTTCGCGTCCTATGGCTGCAACGGTAAGTCTCCACAGGACATGCTCCATTTTATAATGTTTTGTAGGTATTTTGAGGTACCCCGGAAGACTTTTATTATTCCCATTTTGAAAAAGCTCAAGTTCAGGTAGGTGCGCCCTGCCTTTACTTTTTTACAAATGTTATCTGGCAACACCGTTTTTTAAAGTCCTTAACTTTTTAAAATCAGCTGTTAGGCTCAGAGCTAGTTGTGATTAACTGTTAGAGGTACACAAGGGATGGTTCAAGGTGTGACCCTGAATGTATTGTAATGTTGCACTGAGTACCTGTAGGGATCTTCTATCTTTTTATATATTGTTTTTATGTATAGCACTTAATGTTATTTAGTAGATTCTTTCCTCGAGAGACTTTTTTCTTGTACATATTGTTTTATTTGACTGTTATGGTTTTATGCAAAAACTGAATAAAGTGATTTGATGATGATGATGACTGGGAGTAACTGAAGACTTCAGTTGGTTTATGGTAAGGCCTAGGTTGTGGAAAAGTGCTAGGCAGGCTTCTGTAGCTTTGGAGGATTGTGTAGATGTTGGAGCTTTTAAGAGCCAGTCATCTAAGTATGGAAATACTTGATGACCTTGGTTTTGTAATGTGGCTACGACTGGGGCCAGACACTTGGTGACTACTGAGGAGCCGATTTCAGGCCGAAGGAAAGGACCGTGAATTGATAATGGGTATCAGCTACCATGAATCTGACGTACTTCCAGTGTGTGGGGTGGATGGGGATGTGAAAATATGCGTCTTCCAGATCTAGGGATGTCCTGTAATCTCCATTGTTGAGGCAAAGAAAGATGTTTGAGAGTGTAATCATCCTGAAGGTTTGGTTCCGGAGGAATCTGTTGAGGTTCCTGAGATCTAAAATAGGTCTCCACTCCCCTGATTTCTTGCGTATCAGGAAAAATTGGGAGTAGAATCCTTTTCCTCTTTGAGCCACAGGAAATTCCTCTATTGCTCCCTTAAGGAGCATAGTCTTGGCTTCCTGTTGCAATAAGTGAAGAAGAGGGGGGTGCGTGCCCCTGGGTGGAGTGTTTGGTGGTCGTTGTAAAAACTCCAGAGTATGGCCATAGGTTATTAAATCCAGTACCCATCTGTCTGTTGTGATGTTCTGCCACTGATGGATGTGGTTGGAGATTTTCGCACCAACGGGAAGAGAGGGGGTAGCAGCTGGTGCCTGACTGAGGTCACTGCTTGCCCTGGTACGGTGGCTTCCTGCGAGAGCCCTGTCTGGAGAAACCAGCTATGGATGGATGTCTATACGCCGGCTGCTGGTAACCTTGTCTATACTGTGACTGGTAGGTCTGGTACTGCTGGGTGCGTTGGTGTGCACTCCTATAACTCAAAAAACCCCGTCCATGCGCACCTCGAAAGGGCATGTTTCGATATTGTAGGGTCCCCAGAGATTTGGCCGTTATGTGTGTCTGTTTTAATGGCCAACAAGGAGTCATCAAATTGCTTCCCGAAAAAGTATGACCATCATATGCCATGTCCAGGATTTTAGATTGGACCGCAGGTCGCTCTAAGCCACCCTTGGCGGTTTTAGACCGCTGCATTGGCTAGTTGTCAGAAGCCTGTGATGGCTATACCCATGGCGCAATTGATAACCTCAGCGGCTGTGCGCTCTCCTTCCATTAATATCTTTTTGGCTTCCCGCCTCTATCCTCAGGGCTGAAATCCAACATGGCACCAATATCGGACCACATCTGGTGGTCATAACGGCCGAGAATTGCCAAGGCGTTAGCCGCTCGTACGGTTATTGCAGACATGGCGGAGAAGTGCTTGCCAATACTATCTAAGCGGCGCCCTTCTTTGTCAGGTGCTGATGTAATGGGGGTCAAAGCATTTTTTTACCTCCTCTGTACTGCCTGAGATATGACGTAATACGGTTTGGGGTGCCCTGTAAGGAATGCAGGGGAATCCTCTGGCGCTCTATATTCCTTGTCAATCCGAGGTAGGACAGCCACCACTGTGGCCGGAGATTTCATAACCTTAAGCCCCTCTTGCCAAATATGATTGATAATAGGGATGGAGGGTACTGACTTCCTTGTTTGCTCCTTAAAATCATAAAGGAAGCAGTCTGATTGTTTCACTGTGATAGGCAGGTGAAATCTGGAAGCAGCTCTATCCATTATGTTGTGAAAACCTTCTATATCTTCCAGAAGAGAGTCAGAAGGTTGATATGGAGGTGGGGATGGCGCGGGAATAATATAATCATCCCACTCATAGGTAGCTGGTGAAGGGTCCTGAATTGCGCCTTCTTCCGCATCATCCTCAGAAGAAGATGGCTCATCCTCAAGAGGCGCTGGTATAAGGGGATGAGGTGTCATTCTAGGAGTGGGAGGCGGAGGTAATGTTGGCGTGGAAGGTACTACAGTTGGTGCTGGTGGTGTCTCAGTATGCTCCTCTTGAGGTTGCGGCAACCGTTTCCTATAATCTGTTAACATAGCTTGCAAGTCCTGGATCATGGAGGGTGGCAGCCCTGCAGAATCCTGTCTAGGAGGGTCCACAAAATTATCTATACGGTTGGTATTGCTTTGGAGGAACAGGGTAATAATGATGGGAATATTGCTCCTCATCATAATAATCTCCGTCCTCCTCCTGACATTTTACATGTAATTCTGAGGGACTACTAGTTGTCCCAAACGGACCATCGTGGTCCATTTCTTCCATGGCCAGCAAGTGACTAGGGGGTAAAGGTGAGACTTAGCTTGGTGACGTGATCTCAGGTCGTAGAGATGCCCTGTCCATTTTGGAACCATGCTGTGGTGGCGTCGACGATACCGTCGTCAGCAAGATCTCTTTAGACGTCTCCGTCGATGCCATTGATGACGGCATCCTCGACCGGTGCACCGTCGATGGGTGTGACGCCGATGGGCCCGCTGTCAATGGGTCCATCATCAGCGGGGGGTTTTCATCACCGACGGCGGTGGTGTGGATGGTGTCAACGTCGGCGAGAACTTTGTCAAAGGTATCGACGAAATAGGAGCACCAATGGCTACCGTAGATGACGTTGGCGCCATCGACGGTCTTGACGACGAGAGGGTTGCAGTCGCTGTCATCGATGTTGACGGCGTGGATGGTGATACCGACACGGAGAGGGATTTTTGAGAGGATTTTTGCCTCAATAAGCCTGACGAAGAGGCAGATACATGTTTTTCTTCCTTAGAAGTCGTGGAATGCGACAACAATGCTTGCTCTGAGGAGATTTTCTTATGTTTCTCCTTTTTAAGAGCGTCTTTAGTCTGATGGGAAGTTTTTTTATGCTTCTTGGCCCCTCAGACATTCTCTCAGGTGACCTGACTCTCTTGTGAGACTTGGAAGAGTTGTCACTCTCTTCATCAGAAGATGTTTTCTGCGTCTTTCTAAGCCACAAAAGTAGCCTGTCCTCTCTTTCCCTCAGGGTCTTGGAGGAGAAAGTGCCACAGATTTTGCACTGTTTTACCTCATGCTGTGCATGGAGGCAGTAGACGCAGTCCCTGTGTGGGTCATCTATATGAACCCTCTTGTTCCCACAGGTCTTGCAGGGACGAAATAGGCCTTTCTTGTCAGACATGGTATCTTTCAAGTTGAAAAAAGTAGTTTAGAAGAAGAAAAATTGAGCAGAGCTCAGGGAGACTCCCTTCGCACACGACGTGCAAAGAAAATCTGAAGAACTCAGCCTCTCATAGGAGTGTTCTAGAGCTCCCAGTGCCTGATTAGTTATAGTTCAAGTTTGGTCCTTTTTTATAAAAGGATATAGATAGGCTATGAAACTAAAGGCCTGTGGCGACAGTAGCCTATGACAGATTTATCTTACTGCTTGATGATAGTACTGCGGAACTCCCACTTCGACGGCAGGGAATGATACTGGATAAATGTGCTGTGTCCAAGTTGCGTTTTAGGCCCTTTCCTTATTGCAGGCACTAAGGCCACCCACACAAGGTGGGTGGCAGGAAATTTGTGGATCTTCACATTTCAGAACTTTCCCGCATAAAAATAAGAGGAAAATGTGTGGTTTTAGTCAAAGTTTGAAATGCCATGGTATGTTAGGTTTTCCTGGGTGCCGGCTGAGCATGAGCCCACAATCTATAGCTACTCAAATTGCAAAAAAGAGTTGGTTTTGTGTGGAACAATTTGATGTGTCCATGTTGCATTTTAGGCTGTTTCTTATTGTGGGCACTAGTCACACTCCCACAAGTGGGGTACCATTTCTATTGGGATACATGTGGGAACACTAGGCGGTAGGAAATGTGTTGATCCCTCACAGATTCTGGAACTTTTCCTCTCAGAAATGTGATGAAAATGTTTATTTTTAGCCAAAGTTTAAGGTTTCAAAGGGCTTCTGGGTACTAAAACCTCATGAGATTCATGCGAGTCACACTATCCTGGACTCTCCCTGGTGTCTAGTTTTCAGAAATGTCTGGGTTTGCTGGGTTTTGTAGGTTTCCCTGGGTGCCCGGCTGAGTTAGGGCCCTAATTCCGCAGCAATAAACAACGCAAAAAGGGGTCAGTATAAAAAAAATTATGTATTAGTGTTGTGTTTTGGGCGCATTCCTGTCCTGAGCACAAGGCCTCCCCTACACAAGTGGGTACTGTTTTTATCAGGAGACATGGGGGAATGCTTGGTTGTGGGAAATATGTGGATCCCTGCAGATCCCTGAAATCACCCTCTCAGACATGGGAGGAAAATTGGTGCTTTCAATTAAGGTTTGGGGATTGCAAGGGCTTTGGAGTAGGAAAACCTTGTGAGAACCACCAATTAACCAACCTGGACTTCCCTAGCAGTCTTGGTTTCAGAAATGTCTGGGGATTGTAAGTTTCCCTGGGTGGCAGCTGAGCTAGGGCCCGTAATCCACAGCAAATCTCCTAGTACAATTTCTTTTGATTTTACTGGGTAAAATGTGATATCTTAGGGTAATGTTTTGGGTGTTTTGTGTCATAGGCGGTAGGCCCAGCCACAGTGAGGTACTGTTTTTACTGTGACACGTGGGAACACAGTATAGTAGACCATTTATCATTACACATTGGACATTTCTGCACTTCTGGCATCCAAATTTAAGCTACTGTGCACGAATGAAGACATTTCGCAAAATGCCCTTTGACTCACAGTAGTATCGGTACCTACAAATTTGGACGTGTACAAATAATCACTGCTCCCAAACTCAGTGTCTTGTGTGCATTCCAGAAATACATAGATTTCCTTCATACCCATTTTTCACTCTTTATATTTTACCATATAAATTGCTGTATACTTAGTACACAATGAAAAATCATTGTAAGGTGCAGCTCAGCTGTTGGCCATTGTAGATGAAAACGTGTTCACAAATTGATGTTTTTACCTGTTCATTTTCATTATTGTTTAATTTCAACTGTTAGTTTCTTTGGGAAAACGTTGAGGGATCTACAGAAATGACTCCTTGCTGAATTCAGAATGTTGACTACTTTTCAGAAATGTCTAGCTTTCTGGCATCTCCCATGGCTTTCCCATCTGTTACAGCCACAAACTGCAAGTGAGTTGAAACCAGAAAAATGAGGAAAGATGGGCTACTTGTTACAAAAATGACAAATCTGTGGTAAAAAGTGTTTTGATACAGCTCTGCTTGTTTGTGAAAGCTGAGTAGATGGTGATCTTAGCACAGCAACCGTTTAGTTGATGCTATTTTTAATGGAAAAAACTGACACTTTCTTGTATATCATTTTTTCTCATTTTACCACAAAAACCCAACATTTTGGTATATTTTGGCTATTATCTCAGTTCTCTCTAAGAGAAATATATAAACCCTGAGAACCTTTCAAATCCCCACGATGTTGGAAAAAAAGTACACAAATTTGGCACGGTTATACTATGTGGAAAAAAAAGTTAAGAAGGCGTAAGTGGCCAGTATCCCAAATAGCAGAAAAGTGCTTATCACTGGAGTGGAAAAGCCTCTGCGATTAAAAGGTTAAACTGTTTTACAGGAAATAGGTTGGTAGTATCAGAAAACAATAGAAAACATGTATTAGAGCTATAGTTGAGCCATTGAGAGTTATAAGAGTGTACATTATGTACCTGCTAACATTCTGTTTTTCTCACTATCTATTTTAAAATGGAACTCAATATTTCGTCTCAGCTTCAGTGTTATACAGTAACTTTCTGTGGTTCTGCAAATATTTAATATCACTGGTTGATAACATACTTGATTAACAATAACCTTTCTGTGCTAACATAATTCTACTGACTTCCTTTATGAAAGCATTGCATTGATTACTCAGTTCTTAATCAAAGTGGAAAACTGCTGGTTAAATAATATTGGGCCTCATTACGATGTTGGTCGGACGCATCATTGCGGACTGAAACCGCCAGACCATAGGTCGACGGTTCCGCCTGCAGCAATTTGGATGCAACTAAACTATGGGCGGTCTGAAACATCCATTTTTCAATGGCAGCTTGTGTTGCGGGCGGAATGGGCCTTCAGCATAAGCTGCCATTGAAAAATTGATGCGGTGCCTGCCACACGATGCAGGGATGTTTAGGGGGATGTTTAGGGGGGCCCCCCCAGGCCTCATAGCAGAGGGCCAGGAGGGAAGGGGACTCTGCTAGGGGCCCCCAAAGTCACCTGCCGACATAGAAAGGCTGTGGGAAAGTGCCATCATGATCCCGACGGCGGAGCCGAGGCTGGCTGGGCTGTCGTTATGGGATCATGATGCCCTTCCGACGCTCCGACAGGCTCCTTGACGGAACAGCAGCGGACGGTCCCTCCAACGATGCTTCGCCCCGCCGCATCATAATGCGGTGGGCAGACAGCCGTGGCAGATGTCGGGCAGACTGCAACCGGCCGACATCGTGAAGGACAGAGCACGAAATCCAAATGATTAATTCCTTGTGGAATGAACAAGTGCAATAATTTATCATCCTAATGGTGAACTGCAGGTGAAAATAAACAGGCACAAATAGAGTTTGTAATCGTAAGGATGACTCTTTTGGAAAACAACAAATGCAAGTCTACATTCTTTGTAAGAGAAGTGTGAAAATACTCCTCTCACTCAAAGATATTTTTCATCGACATAAGAGGCTGCAGCTATTCTAACTTCCAATAGCAAGCCCCAATTGCTGCAATTATGTATCAAGATTGCATAGCAAAGACGCTTCTAAGAATCTTCTGGGTCTAAGAATCTTAGACCCAGATGTACAACAACAAAGGATTCTTTTCTGCTGCATGAGCAAACTCTATGACTTGGACTTTGAGACCGAAAAAATCTTTTCGAATGTACTGAATCTCATTTTAGGAGTCGCTACACTTTTACTGACTCCTTAAATTGGACTGTGACTGATTCAGTATTTGGATGGGGACTGTTGGAAGCATTCCGTCTAAATATTGAAAACCGCACTCCCGGGTTCAGATAGTAACCCATTTGCAAAAGGGAAAGGGGCCCCTTGGTACCCTGTCCACTTTGTGAATGTAAAAAATGTTTGTTGGAGAGTAGACAGCAGTCTAGGGGACCACTGCTAACTCTCAAGTAAATAATTTTTTTTTTTTTTAATATAGCACCTTTTCACTTAAGGAAATCAGGCTGCTTTAAAAAAAAGTTTATTTTAAATTTAATTTTAAATTTAATCACAAACATGGTGGATTGCTGACCCTCGCAGGCCTCCATCCCTTTAATGGCCACCAATTAGACAGAGTCTCAATTTGCAAACTACCTCATTAACCGATTGGGTGACGAAAAGTGAACGGTTCCGTCATCGGCCATGGCAATCCTGTACTGATGACGGAACCATTCCATCATGGCACCTACCCACAGGGGAAGCGCTGGCGCTCCGCCCAGGGCCGCCTATTTCCACCCCCAACCAGGGATGGGAGAGGATGACCTACCGCTGCCACTCCGACCACCCCCCCTTTGGCATCTGATGTCAGCGCGCGCACAGAGCGCCAACACCATCAGCTTCCAGCGCATCGGAGGGAGAGGTACGTTTCTCAAACTAGGGGAGGTGGAGTTTGGGGAGTGCGTAGAGGCATCGGGGAAAAGAAAAGGGTTTTTCCTTTCCATCGATGTCTCTTTGCACAGCATTCCTGCTGCACAATCACAGGTGGGGCCGCGACTGTTCCCATGAGGCACAGGGTCAGACTGATTTGCATATGGCCATGTCTGAACTGGGGTGGCAGAGTGAGCTAAAGAATGATGATGGATTAAACCCAGATCAGTTGACTGGGGGTGAGTGCTTGCAATGTTCAACACTCCGTCCATCATCCCCTTTGGTTTTGCTATGTTCGCCCTAAGTTGGCAGGGTATGCCCAGACGTGGGTCCCTTGCTCACTTTGCCACTGTATTCAAGATAGCCTGGCTGATGACGGCTGTAAGCCAGAAACCAGTCCCAGGATGCTTGTTTCCGGTCCAGGGAAGACATGGCTTGGCAGTTCGGGCTGGAATGTTCCCATGAGGCACAGGGTCAGACTGATTTGCACATGGCCATGTCTGAACTGGGGTGACGGAGTGAGCTAAAGAATGATGATGGATTAAACCCAGATCAGTTGACTGGGGGTGAGTGCTTGCAATGTTCAACACTCCGCCCATCATCCCCTTTGGTTTTGCTATGTTTGCCCTAAGTTGGCAGGGTATGCCCAGACGTGGGTCCCTTGCTCATTTTGCCACTGTATTCAAGATAGCCTGGCTGATGACGGCTGTAAGCCAGAAACCAGTCCCAGGATCCTTGTTTCCGGTCCAGGGAAGACATGGCTTGGCAGTTCGGGCTGGACTGTTCCCATGAGGCACAGGGTCAGACTGATTTTCATATGGCCATGTCTGAACTGGGGTGGCGGAGTGAGCTAAAGAATGATGATGGATTAAACCCAGATCAGTTGACTGGGGGTGAGTGCTTGCAATGTTCAACACTCCGTCCATCATCCCCTTTGGTTTTGCTATGTTCGCCCTAAGTTGGCAGGGTATGCCCAGACGTGGGTCCCTTGCTCACTTTGCCACTGTATTCAAGATAGCCTGGCTGATGACGGCTGTAAGCCAGAAACCGGTCCCAGGATGCTTGTTTCCGGTCCAGAGAAGACCTGGCTTGGCAGTTCGGGCTGGACTGTTTCCATGAGGCACAGGGTCAGACTGATTTGCATATGGCCATGTCTGAACTGGGGTGGCGGAGTGAGCTAAAGAATGATGATGGATTAAACCCAGATCAGTTGACTGGGGGTGAGTGCTTGCAATGTTCAACACTCCGTCCATCATCCCCTTTGGTTTTGCTATGTTCGCCCTAAGTTGGCAGGGTATGCCCAGACGTGGGTCCCTTGCTCACTTTGCCACTGTATTGTCATCTTTGTCATCCCCTTTGGTTTTGCCGCGATTGTGCAGCATGAATGCCCACTAGGCCATCATGGATTTTTTATGTTTCCTAATTGTTGCTTTGGAAAGCGGCCCCTTTGGGGCAGATCGTCCATATATTTTTAGGCAATCTGCCACCAGGAAGGGCAGCAGCCACTAGAAAACCAGGGATCATGGGGGCGTGGCCGAGCGATCCAACATGGCGGACGTATTCTAGCCTGCTCCATCAGCCCAAATGCGACATCCTAAAAAATCCTCACCTAATGCCGCATAAGATGCATCCATGTCACTGGTAGGCAATACGGAACATCGGAGGCACCGGACAAGGCAACCGACCTGCCGCACCATCAACCCGATGCGCCGCCGCGGGCCGTGCCACCCTCCCGATCCCCACAACATTGGCAGTGAGCCGGCCGCGCGGACTGGCGTGACGCAGTGCAGACGGCCCTGATGGAAGTGCCCAGAGCTCCGCACCGAGACCCCTGCTGAAGAGGTGCTGCGGCGCTTATGCTACCGTCGCAAAGCGGGCTGCTGTGACTGGGCGCGGGCTGGACGTGATTCCTGTGGCCTCCCCGGCGGTGCTTGAGACCCGGGCGGGCCGGGAGGCTTGTTTGTGCTGCCTTGCCTAGAGCCCAATAACACACTGGGGGCTAGACGAAAGACACTTCCCTGCAACATCAGCAGTGAACCGCTACGTGGGTGGGCCGGTCGGGTGAGATCGGGACCTCATCGAGGAGGCACTGCAGCACTTGCGTTACCGCTGCGGGGCAGGCCGCTGCAGCAAGACGTGAGCCCGGCGTGGCTCTGGCGGCCTCCCTGGCGGCACCTGGGTCCCGGACGGGCTGGGAGGCCTATCCTCTTCACAGGCTCGCGCGCTGAGGGAGGAACGCCGGGACCGGACTAGATACTCATTTATGCACGTGGCTGCCATGGCAGGCCTCTAAGACCGGAGCCTGGCCATCTGTGGGAAGCCAGGAGAAAGACATATCACCCATAACAGTGGCCACAGTAGAAGTGGAGCATCGTGGGCAGCAAACGTACTGCAACTCAACCAGAACGCCTGGAGATACCGCACAGAGGTACATCTGGTGCCACACAGATCGTCATCCCAGGTGACGTTTTGTCCGATTTTGGGGGAACCTGCGGTGGCCAACTCTAACTAACAAAAAAATGAATGTGTCCTCATGTAATGCAACTGGTGCTATGTAAAGCGCTCTGATACCCAATACCTTCGGGTCAAGTTCGCGCTATATAAAACTCTGTTAAAAAAAAAAAACAACTCAACGATCAGCCCTTGAGAGGTGAGGCACCCACAAGGAGTCGAGGGTTGTCGCTTCCCAGCCATGGAGGCGGCCGAGCTAGGCCCCGGTGCAGCTTGTGGTGGGGAGGCCCTTCCGCCTGCCGACTTCTGCTCCGTCTTCCTACACTACATTCGGCATTAACTAAGTGTTCCTCGGGATAAGGTGATAAGGCGACCCGGAGTAGCAACGTTAACCTAGAGTATAAGAATTGCAGAGACCCTCCACCATCACGATGACCAGAGACAAAGTTGCGTCCTCCGCTGCACGTCAAAGCACTATGGATCGCTATACCGGCGCAGGTATACGTGGCGCACACACGGAGGGGGCCCCGATATCCCACCAGACGACGCCGCAATACTCGCCGCAATCACCCAGTCGAGAGCATCGCTGGAGGCCCAAATCGGTGAAGTTGGGTCGGAAATGACACTCCTACGACAAGACCTCAGGGGAGCGGTCAAACGACTTACAGAGGCTGAGCACAGAGTCTCGGGAGTTGAAGATGCTGTCTCCACCCTCCAAGCAAAAGTCTCCACCCTGGAGAAATTAACCAAAGGCCTGGAGACACGGGTAGAAGATGCAGAGGGACGAGTCCGGAGAAACAATCTCTGCCTTGTGGGCTTTCCTGAGAATTGTGAAGGTGGCGACACTGAAAAATTTGTGGCAGAGTGGATCACCTCGTGGATCCCAGCGGACGCTCTCTCTCCATGCTTTTTAATAGAACGTGCAGACAGAACTCTTCTCCAGCGGCCGCCCCCTGGGGACAGACCGCGGCCCATCAACGCACAAATTCTAAACTTCCATGATATTCCCGGACTGTACTAGACTCATCCAGCAACAGCGACAATCGTTTCAAGCTGCCAAGATGCGCCTTCGAGATCTCAAGATTACATGCATACTGCAATACCCGGCTCGACTACACATACTATATAATTCTCGCATGATATTCTTCGATACACCAGAAGAAGTCTTTCACTGGACAGATGAAATACGGCATCTCAAACCACACACACCCCCACGCCATGACTCGGACTCGTCATCTGGAGAACCCCGTCGTATGCAGAAACAACCCAAAGGAAAACGACAACACCGCTCTCGCTCGACATGGCGCTCCAGAGCTGAAGATCCTGATCGGGAGAAAACAACAGCTGATGTTACGACCAGTCGTCCTAAGTAACTCTAGATATTAACCTGAAGAACTACCTAAGTTTCTTCCATATCTAAATGAGAGCAGTGGTATACTGGTGTTCTACATCGGGCTGAACCACCAAGTACTTGGTTCTTCATTGACATGAAGCAGTTAGGGTGTTCAGGGATCCATTGGATGGACACGCAGACAATCCCCCTTTGGGGCTTGTACTGCGGGCCATTCGCGACAGATGCTTAATTTGTTATGAGGTATTGGGGTGGGGGAGGAGGGAAGAAAAGTTCTATGAAGTTTAAGTTTGTTGTTGTTCTAACCCAATGCAATACATCTGACACCCCTACGGGTAGTTCCTCCATGGGTCCGCGACATAGATATATACCACTAAATGTAGATGGCGACACGCATGGGTGAAGCCCCACTGGGCCAAATGCAGATTGTTCGTTGGAATGTACGAGGTATGTTAGATTAGATTAAACGTGGCGTGATCTTATGTCAGGCCAAATGGATAAAAGCAGATATTCTGTTACTACAAGAGACACACCTCATGGGTACCAAAACACACTGTCTAGCCAGGTTCGGCTACGCACAAATATTCAATGCAAGCTTCACTCGAGGGTCTCGGGGTGTGGCAATCCTTATACAACGCAGAATACCCTTCATACACTCCCGCACATGGGCAGATCCACATGGCCGATACATTTTCATCCATGGGACCATTTTAGGAGAGCACGTAGTAATCAGTAGCCTATGGGGGGCGGAGCTTGCATGGCCTCAAGATGGCCGCAGTGTAAGAGAGCTCCGACGAGCCATCTAAAAATCCGCCAAGAATCCTGCATCCTAACAGCATAAACCGTCCCTAGCCGCTGCCCAGATTCACTGAATGAGCCGTTTGAGGGGCTCCGCCGTTGTGCAGAAACTGGTAAAAGACGCCGCGTGGAGATGGACAGATTGCGGCCTAGCCGCAGCGCATTACGCACATACATGCGGCTGAATGCTGGTGACGTCCGCCGAGCCGTCTACCGGCTGCGATCCAGGTAACCAGCATGGAAAATTGCCGGAGGGGATCCGAAACGAGCGCATCGGCGAATGGGCACACCTGCTGCTGAATTTGGTGAGTTGAGGTGTGGACGGCGATACGCAGAGGGACGCCGGGGGCGCTGACGGGCCTCTTAGGCAGCGCGGAGGGAACCCTCGATCCTGGACCGTCACGGTGCTGAAAGGCGCCTCAGGCCATAATTGCGAGTCACAGCAGTCCAGAGCGCAGACTGAAGGGAGCGGTGAGTCAGATCCCAGGCCCACGAAAACTAGGGACACCGACGAGCATTGGGACCTGCTGGGCGCTAGGGATTAACTGTGAGTGAAGCAGATACTAAGGAAAGCCTGCCGGTACACGCCGGGACATAACAATTGGCAGTCCGGAGCGCCGTGCAGGGAAGTGCGCCACAAGAGAGGACAGAAGAAGCACAGGAACGTGACAGAGGTGTAGGGGGCAATAAACGCAGCTGAATTCCCTGTAAGGAGAGAAGAGAAGTGCAGAAAAATGAGCCTCTGAGCCCCAGAAGAGAATTTGTCTCCTCAGAAATAGCAGTAAAACCCAGAAGCAGGCCATAGCAGATAGTGGCAGAGTGGCTCCTACAGACAATTAACGTGCCGAATAAATTGGAGTGGCCCGTCCAGCGGTGTCCAGCGAAGCAAGCTTAAAAGGAGACATGCGCTAACAAGAAGTCAACAATGCAAGTTCAGATTGATATTGAAACTTGAAACAAGTCCATCTACGAAAGGTAGCAACACGACTGGTGTATGGAAAGTGCGTAACCATGGGAAAGGTTGACAAGACGCAACCTAAGCTTCAATTCGAACAGCGAAAATCGAGGCAGAGAGAAGCAGAAGGGGAACAAGCTGCCGACCAACCAAATGATATGGAAGAGGAAAATGCGGGGTACATACGTCAAATCCTTGCAGCAATGCAAAAAATAGATTCGCTGGCTTATCGCATGGACCGCATGACAGAGCGATTAGATAAGCAGGCTGAAAGAATAGACATGACAGAGAGAAGAGTGACGGAAGTAGAGGAAGCCCAAACAGAAACGGACATGGCACAAATACAGATGGGAAAGCTTCTAAATGTGCTACAAGATAAGGCAGAGGATTTGGAAGCCAGGTCTAGAAGAAGCAACATTCGAATTACAGGCCTGCCGAAATGCACCCACATGGGCAACATGGAGGTGTACACAGAGAAGTTGCTGATAACTCTTTTGGGCAGAGAAACCTTCTCAGACATATTTGTGGTGGAGAGGGCACATCAGTCATTGGGCCCGAGGACCCCTCCAGGAGCTCCCCCGCGACCTATCATAGCTAAATTACTAAACTATAGAGATAGGGATGTAGCATTGAGAGCAGCCAGAGACAAACGAGATCTGCAGTACGAAGGCTCCACAATCTCGCTCTTCCCGGACTTCACTATGAGGGTGCAAGAGGCACGACGGCAATTTGCCCCAATGAAGAGACAGATGCTGGAGCAGAACCTGGAATACGCCATGTTATACCCAGCCCGATTGCGGGTTAACATTCATGGGAAAACTAGGATTTTCACAGATCCCAAGTTTCTCCAGAAGGCTCTCAAAGATCACGCCAAAGGCGAGGGGAAAAATAACACAAGCAAAGAGGCGCAAGACGGAGAAAGGGGTGGTCCCCTGGAGGAACAGGAGTAGCGGACCAAAGTACCACCACGCAAGTACATCTCAGACGTAACAGAGGAAGTGAGAATAGTTGCAAAACAGCTCTGCTAAAGAGGTGGATGGGAAACTAACCAGTGGTTGTTTATGTATGCATGCTGGACTCAGATGCAGGGTCACTGGATAATGTTGCAGTTAGATAAGATACAAGGCAGGGCGGAACTATAAATCCAAGTTGGCACTCTCGTGCTGGAACAACAACTAGAGGGTGGACATAGAACATTGCGAAGATGGCAAGACTATAGAAGAGACAGGGTGGGACCGGCAACATCCGCCCACGAGTGTTACCAACTACATGAAGAAAAGTCACTGCTGTGATTTTGATTTAGATGCAATAGTTAATGTTGACTGTATAACACAGGATGTGGGGGGGCGGGAGGGAAGTCATCTATGCCAAGTTGGGGGAGGCATAGCGTGGGAGGGGGGGTTGGAGAGGGGTATATGTTTATTAGTGATCACACTACCTAAATGATGTGGTCATAGCATGCAGAAGACAAGTCAGGATAAGAGAGAAAAGGGGACCAACAAGTCTCAGTTTAATGATGAGAAATCAGTTACGGTAATTAGACATGACTCAGAAGCAAAGCAGTAGCGTAAAACTGCTGACATGGAATATCCGAGGCCTGAATGATTTCAGGAAATTAAGGAAAGTGTCCTCCTATTTTACTAGACACAGTATTGATGTAGCACTGCTGCAAGAGACTCACCTGCCCAATAATAGTGCAATGTTAACATGCAGAAGGTTACCCGGTTCTTTTCATGCGGCAGGATTCACCACTCACGCCAGGGGGGTACTAACATGTGCGGGCCCGAAATCGGGGATTACGTTGGAGGCTTTAGAGACAGACCTGGAGGGTAGATTTGTTATCTCTAGATGCCGGGGTCGAGGGCTGATAACTGCTAATACTTATGGGCCTAATTACGATAACCCACAGTTTTACATGGAGAGACTAAGTAAATATAAAACACACCAGAATAGACTACTGGCTTGCCTCGCGGTTTCTCAACTCCCTGGTTCGGACATTTGAGATTCACCCCCGCTCATATTCAGACCACTCCCCGATAGGCTTGACAGTGGAATGCCCACAGAAAAAAATAGCTCCCTTCACTTGGAGATTCCCACCATACTCCTTGCTTGATAATAGCTTCAGGGCAGAGATGTCAGAGGCTATAGATGACTTCTTCGAATTAAACATTGGCTCGGTTGATAAGTTCACAACGATATGGGAAACCTTCAAGGTGTATATAAGAGGGGGAGCCATGGCTAAACACCGAGGGGTCCTAAAAGCAATCCGAGGGAGACTAGCGAGACTAGAAGATCGCTTGAGAGAGATAGAGCGACGCGTACTAGAGGGAGAAGGAGATAGTGCAGTAGAAGCATTAAAGACTACACTAGAGGAGTATCACGACGCCGCTGACAAAGAAGTGAAACACATGGGTAAATATGCTATTGCTTGAACCTATGGGGAGGGAGAAAGACCAGGTGCGGTACTGGCGTCCCTACTGAGGAGCAAACATGACGTGAAAGGTGTGTCTGAAATACATGCAGAGGGTGGGGAACTACTGAAAGACCCAGCTGACATAGCTGACAGATTTAACCAGTATTACTCGAAGTTATACAACTCTAGAGCCACCGTCGACGAGGAGGAGATACGACAATATCTAGAATATATAAAACTTCCATGGCTGACTGATGAATATAGGGAGTACCTAATGAGACCACTAGACGCTAATGAGATAAGTATAGCGCTGAAGACAATGAGAGCAGGGAGTGCTCCAGGACAGGACGGGCTGACAGTTTTGTTTTATAAAACATTCCAAGAACAACTAACCCCGCATTTAATGTCGCTGTTTGAGGAGATGAGTGAGGCTGGCCAGATGCCCCCATCGATGAGGGAAGCCATGATAGTTACAATTTTAAAGCCTGGAAAGCCTGCCAAAGAATGTTTGTCGTATAGACCACTCTCTCTCCTGAACGTAGATACGAAGTTGTTTGCAAAAATCTTAGCGAATCGCATGGCTCCACTGATGCCAAAGCTGGTGGGCCCAGAGCAGACAGGATTTGTGCCAGGGCCTAGATTGACAAATAATTTGAGGACAGTCTTCGGGGCCATACAGCACATCCGACCGGAGACTAAGGCAACAGTATTTCTCGACGTAGAGAAGGCATTTGACTCTGTGGAGTGGGCATTTATGAGGCAGGTGCTGATGAGAATGGGGCTAGGAGACAATTAATAGGAGTACTGTATAACAAGCCGACAGCTAGAGTTCGTATTGGTGATATGGTAACAGCCCCCATAAAGATATCCAGAGGCACACAACAGGGATGCCCACTATCGCCGTTATAATAAGCATTGGTGGCTGAACCCCTGGCGTGCGCTCTAAGAGAATATCACAACCATAGAGGTATTAGGTTTCCAGGCTATAACTTAATTTTATCCACTTACGCCGATGACACACTACTATATATAAGAGACCCAGAAACCAATTTGTCACCAGTACTCCGAGAGGTAATCAGATATGGAGAGCTGTCAGGACTTAAGGTCAATTGGACCAAGTCAATTATTTTTCCACTGACACCAATAGTGGAACCTAGTGTGCTTGATTACCCGCTACAATGGACCACGGAACCGGTGATGTATCTGGGGATAAAAGTGCACACAGATTCTGAAGTGGTATTCAAAGAAAACTACAGGACGGTGGTGGGCAAGATAGAGGAGGATATAGAAAGGTGGATATGTTTACCTCTGTCCCTGATGGGACGAGTGTCCCTCATGAAAATGGTAATTCTTCCAAAGCTTCTATTTTTATTTACGAACATACCAATGGTTCTCCCGGGACATTTTTTCCAAAAAGTTAAATCACTAATGATCACACTGGCCTGGGCGGGCAAGCAGGCTAGAGTCAAGTGGGAGATACTTAAGTTGCCGTATTCCATGGGGGGACTGGGAGCTCCAGATCTGGACCTGTATTACAGATCCGCGCAAAGTTTGCATGCACACCTCTGGATAAATGAGACACAGGTACTCCCACACTTGCAGATAGAGAAAATGGTGGCGGCACCCACCGCACTTCCAACAGTGCTATTTCAAAATCCCATACGCAGAACGGGGATATTAAGACTCAGTGAACGCTACCAAGCACACCTGCCATTATCTGCTGAAACAGCAGGCAGAAGCCATGATATATTTCCCTCTCACCCCTATAGACTGGTGTAGCTGGTTACCGATATGTAGAGAAAAGGAAGTAATTCACGCCCTAAATCCAATGAACATTAATACTATTGGAGAACTATTCGAGGAGGGTAAGGCGTGGGGTGGGATGAGATAGAGGCAGAGGGACACCCAAGCACGCCACTGGCGAGATTTCACTTTTACAGGGTGAGGCACGCTCTGAAGGAGTTGTTAGGAGATGAAATGCTGGAGCCGCCGGAAATGGAAGCCTATACTTACGCACAGAATCACCCACAAAGGTAGTCTCTAACATATATAACATCACAATGGGTTACCGGGAAAACTATTACACCAAAGCCAGATTGGAGTGGCAGAGCGAAATTGGGGAGAACCTGGATGACGCTGTTTGGAAATACTGCCGCGAGACCACGAAGCGAGTCTCACTAAACGGGCGCCATAGGTTAATCCAATTCAAATTCCTCAACAGGGTGTATTACACCCCAGCACGACTGCACCAATATGGGCTGAGGGACACGGCAGAGTGTGAAAGATGTAGAATATCCCCTGCAGGATTCCTACACTTGGCTTGGTAATGCCCGGGGATAGCTTATTATTGTAAACTGATATTCAGGAAAATAGGTGACATAATTGGAGTGCAGCTAACTCCGGATCCATTACTAGCACTGCTGGGCTATTCAAAACGCCTGCCGAAAGAAGTTAGAAGAATAGTAGATATGGGTCTGCTGATAGCTAAACGGCGGGTTGCTATGTGCTGGTCTAGAGATCCAGTCCCCACTATAGCCAACTGGGAAATAGACATGGTGTACTGCAATACACAAACAGAATTATATAGTGAACTTCTCCCGCCTCAGAGTCGACCCAAAAACTTTTGGGGTTTATACCAAAGTTATGTTACTCCAAATGAAGCGATAGTACCGGAACCGGAGGGCTTGATTTGATGATTGTGTTTGAACATGGAATAAAGCGCAGAAGACTTGCTAGATATATTGCTATGTGGACGGTAAAGTTAACAGAAGACTTTGAACAATGAGCAAGTGGGCAGGACAGTGTAGTTACAAGCATGCAACATGTGTTCAAGATAAGATATGTAATGATGCACGTAAGTTTCTCAGATTTTCAATACTGTATAAATGACAGAGATAAGCAAATGTTGGGCAATAACAGCATCACTGTAGAAACACTGATGTGATCCCCTGTATGTATATTTTTGGTATTAAGACACGCAGAATTACTTATACAGGTGCCGATTCACAGAACTAATCTGAGATAAAATCCTAAACTTACTACTTTTGGCATTAACAGAAGGCATTTAATAGTAGTAAAGTTAGGACTCCTAACTTTACTACTACTAAACTGAGATAAAATCCTAAACTTACTACTTTTGGTATTCACAGAAGGCATTTAGTAGTAGTAAAGTTAGGACTCCTAACTTTACTTCTACTAAATGCCTTTTGTGAATACCGAAAGTCGTAAAGTTAGGATTTTGTCTCAGTTTAGTAGTAGTAAAGTTAGGAGTCCTAACTTTACTACTATTAAATGCCTTCTGTTAATACCAAAAGTAGTAAGTTTAGGATTTTATCTCAGATTAGTTCTGTGAATCGGCCCCATAAGGTGTAATTGAAGTGTTGACCAAATTATGAATCAATAAATAAATTAATTTAAAAAAAATTATATTAAAAAAAAAGTAATCGGTAGCCTATACGCTCCTCCACCACTCACACACAGCTTCATTGACAGATTAATCGAGGTGTGTGGATCCCTACCCAAGGGCCTTGGGGTCATGGCAGGTGACTGAAACGATGAAATGTGCACATCTGAGGATCAAGGGCGATCCTCATGGGCCACGGACCACCCAAAAGAATCAAAGCTAAATCACTACAATGGTAGGCTGGGTCGATACCTGGAGAGTGCACCATCCATATGATACTGGGTACACATACTACTCCCCTGCACACAAATCATTCTCTAGGCTAGATTATATCTTTATTCCAAACCGATACCTACAGAGATTATCAGAAGCCACTATTCTGCCTAGGGGACTGTCTGATCACTCCCCAATCATGATCCAGCTCTTAATGTGCCCCAGCCGACCTCCTTTTCGATGGCGGCTCTCTCCTTGGCATCTACAAAATCCAGACTATAGAACACACATCCCCACCGCTTTAACAGATTTCTTTACCATAAACAAGGACACAGCCTCTTCTACAGAAATTTTATGGGAAGCCATGAAACCAATCATCCCCTGGCAGATATCAGTTACTGCGCTGCGGAACGGAAACGTCGGAAGCATAGCCTAATACAACTTGAAGCCTGCCTTGTAACACGTGAAAGACAGGGACAGGATCGCAAAGCTTATGCAGCGCGCAGGCAGTTATGTCTCACTCAACGAGAGTATCAGAGTGAACTAATAGAAGAAGCACGATGCGCATGGTTAGCATCTCAAAGTAGAATCTACCAATGGGGGGACAAATCTGAGAAACTACTATATCGCCTGTGTCAGCAACGACTTTAACCCTCCTTCCAGCGATCTGCGATGCTAAAGGGGACATCCTTACAAACCCCGCCGAGATAGCAAAACGTTTCGCGGGATTCTACAAGGCTCTATATGCACCCAAAGAAGTGATCAGTCCCTCCCTGATAGAGAGGTTCCTTGACGATATTCCCCGGAAGACTGTAACTGATGACACGCGGGAGATCCTAGACGCACCCATAACGTTAGAAGAATTAACTAATAAGTTTCTTACCTTCGGTAACGATGTATCTGTAAGAGACATAGGTTAGTTATAGATTCCTTACCTTAGAATTACCCCCAGGCATCAGACTGGATACGGATAATTTTTTCTTAGCAGTACCCCAGCGCGTCGGTAGGTGGCGTCCGTCGACTCCGCTTCTGTCGTTGTGGTCGCCGGGATGATGTAGCGGTGTCTACTTAGACACCGCCCCTGCATGCTGACGTCAGTTCTGACACGACTTTCCACGCCAGAAGTTCAGAGCCATGCAAGACACTGACCACTGGTGCGCCACAACTAGGGCCCTGTAAGGGAGTCCCTATCCCTAAAAGTCAGTTCACAGAGCGTGGAGGTTGGGTGGGGCGGTAAGGAATCTATAACTAACCTATGTATCTTACAGATACATCGTTACCGAAGGTAAGTAACTTGTTCATCTGAAAGAGACAGTTAGTTATAGATTCCTTACCTTAGAATAGATACCCCAGCAATACCAATCCCGGAGGAGGGTCTGCGAACCAAGTTCACACCAGAAAGTCCTGGAGGAGAGAACAGGCAAAATAGCCGTCCCTCCGGACTTGGTTGTCCAGGCAGTAATGTCTGGTGAATGTGTGCCTGGATGCCCACGTTGTAGCCTGGCAGATGTCGATGAGTTTGACTCCACGAGCCAATGCAGTAGTTGCTGCCGTAGCCCTAGTGGAATGAGCACGCAGCCCCACTGGAGGCTCCTTTTTCGCTAATGCGTAACAGATTTTAATACAAAGGACAACCCATCGGGAGATGGTACGCTTTTGTACAGCCTGACCTTTCTTTGCACCCACATAGCCAACGAAGAGTTGATCATCCACCTGGAAATCTTTTGTGCGGTCAAGGTAGAAGCACAGAGCACGTTTTGGGTCCAGACGTTGGAGTCTCTCCTCCTCCTTGGAAGGGTACGGAGGTGGAAAAAAGGTGGGCAAAGTAATAGTTTGTCCTATGTGAAATGGTGTCACCACTTTAAGAAGGAACAAGGGTCTCGTCTTAAGCACCACTTTGTCCGGATGCACAGAGAAGAAAGGGGGATTAGAAGAAAGAGTCTGAAGCTCACTCACCCTGCGAGCAGAGGTGATGGCAACAAGTAAGGCAGTTTTCAGGGTAAGGAGCCTGAGAGGACAGTTGTGAAGAGGCTCGAAGGGAGCACGCACAAGATAAGTTAAAACAAGATTCAAGTCCCAATGGGGCATTATGAAAGGAGATGGTGGAAAGAGATGAATAATGCCCTTAAAGAATCTTTTCACAATAGGGGACTTGAATAAAGAGGGCTGATCTGGTAGCCGAAGGAAAGCAGAGATAGCTGCAAGACAGCCTTTTAGAGTGCCCAGAGCAGAGCCCTGCTGGGCCAAAGAAAGGATGAACAAAAGAACCTCAGAAAGAGGGGCAGAGAGGGGATCCACAGCCTTTGCTGTGCACCATGCCACAAACTTATTCCATCTACAGGCGTATACCGTTTTAGTGGAGGGACACCTGGCTGCCAAGATGACATTACAGACTTCGGGCGGAAGGTCAAAAGCTGTCAACTGTCGCCGCTCAATCTCCAGGCAAGGAGGTGGAGGCTGGACAGGTTCAGGTGGAGGACCGTCTCCTGCTGCTGCAACAGAAGATCCTCCCGAAGGGGCAGTCTGATCGGAGGATCGATTGCCATGCTCAGGAGCTCGGGGTACCAGATTCTTCGTGCCCAGTCCAGAGCCACAAGTATGACTTGAACCCGGTCGTGCTTGATCTTCTTCAGCACTCGGGGCAGAAGTGGTACAGGTGGAAAGGCGTACAGGAGGCCGCAACTTCACTTGCAACGAAAGGCATCACCGAGCGAGTTCTGCCTTGGAAACTCCAACGTGCAAAACTGCTGACATTGCGCGTTCTCTTTGGTGGCGAACAGATCTAACCAAGGCTCTCCCCACTGCTGAAAGAGACCTTGCACCACCTCCAGTGAAGACGCCATTCGTGATCTACCAGACATCGACGGCTGATTTCGTCCGAGCTGGCGTTCAGAGAAACTGCCAGGTGTTGAACCACCAGGGTCATGCCCTGATGTTCCAGCCATGACCAAAGGCGAAGAGCTCTTGACATAGGGTCCACGACCCGACCCCGCCTTGTTTGTTGCAGTACTACATGGCGGTGGTGTTGTCCGTGAACACCTGCACTACCTTTCCCTTGAGGGAGGGAAGGAATGCCTTCAGTGCCAGGCGGATCGCCCGAAGCTCCAACAGGTTGATGTGGAGCCCGGACTCCGCCGGTGACCAGACTCCTCTGATCTCCGCCTCTCCCAGATGGCAGCCCCATCCCAGGAGTGATGCTTCGGTCACCACCGTGAGTTCTGGTTGGGGAAGGGAGAGGGATCTGCCTCTGATCCAATCCTGGTTCGTTAACCACCACTGCAGTTGCTGTGCAGTTCCCTCCGAGATCTGGACGTAGTCGGAAAGATTCCCCTGATGCTGCGCCCACTGGAACTGAAGGTCCCACTGCAGAGCCTGCATATGCCATCTGGCATGATCTACCAGCAGGATGCAGGAGGCCATGAGGCCTAGCAGCCTCAGGGTCATTCTCACCGAAATCCGGGATAGAGGCTGAAACATCGGTATCATAGCCCAAATATCCTGGATTCACTGCTTGGGAGGATAGGCCCGAAACTGCACTGTGTCCAGAACAGCTCTGATGAAAAGGAGCGTCTGAGAGGGAGTCAGGTTTGACTTCGGCACATTTATAGTGAACCCCAGCGAGTGCAGGAGGTTTGCCGTAATCTGGAGGTGGGAGATGACCGCCTGGGCAGAGCCCGCTTTCAACAGCCAGTCTTCGTGAAGGGGATGAATGGAACCCCTGATCTGCGCAGATGAGCTGCGACCACGGCCATCACTTTCGTGAACACCCGAGGGGCACTGGTAAGGCCGAACAGGAGCACGGTGAACTGAAAGTGCTCGTGGCCTACCGTGAACCATAGGTAGCATCTGTGGGCCGGCAGGACTGGAATATGGAAATAGGCGTCCTGCAAGTCCAACCCCACCATCCAGTCTCCAGGGTCGGGGGAAGACAGGACCTGAGCCCAGGTTATGTTATGGGTATTTCTAAAGCGCGACGGTTACCCAAGGGTGTCCTGGCGCTAGCTGCTATCCTCTAGGCTTTGAAGTGGGAAGACAACACTACAGGTTAAAGAGCCAGGTTTTTAATCCTTTCCTGAATGTCAGGAGGTTAGTGGCGTTTCTCAGATGGAAAGGGAGGTCATTCCAGGCCTTTGCAGCACAGGCAATGAAACTTCTCCCACCCCATGAAGCTTTTTTTATAGGTGGTACTGACACCAGCTTGGCTCCAAGGGAGCGAAGAGTTATTTTGGGCTGATACCACTGCAATTGCCGTTTCAGGTAATCTGGGCCTGTGCCTTGGAGTGCCTTGTCCACGGTGCATAGGGCTTTAAAACGCACCCGTTTCCTGACAGGCAACCAATGAAGTTTTTTGATTTCCTTAGCGAATGGGGCAAATTTAGGTATACCAGTGAGTAATCTCGCTGCCGCATTTTGCAACAATTGGAGCTCGTTCAGAAAACGTTCTTGTATGTTTAGGTAGAGACTATTACAGTAATCAAGCCTAGACATGATAAGTGCCGTGACAACTGTCCGCTGACTGTCCACCGGCAGAAAATGTAATATTTTCTTAATCATTTTAAGGGTATAGAAAGTGGCTGATACCACTGCATTAATCTGGTCACCAAAGTTGAGCTTATCATCAACTATAACTCCTAGGTTCTTTACATTCCTAGTGGGTATAGGAAGAATGCCCAATGCATCTGGCCACCAATTTGGGGTCCAGAAATTGGCATCATTTCCAAATAGAATGACCTCGGTTTTGCCTGAATTAAGTTTTAGGCAATTTTGTGCCATCCACCTCCCGACTGCTTCCATACAGTCGTGGAACCGAGGTTAACATTTTGAACTTCTTTTCTTCCAGAGGAAGCGGTTGAGGGCCCTGGGGTCTAGAATAGGACACAGGCTTTTGTCCTTCTTGGTCACCAGAAAGTGGCGGGAATAGCACCCACGACCTACTTCTGGTGCAGGATCCCTCTCGATAGCTCCCTTGGCCAAGAGAGCTGAAACTTCCTGGTGGAGAAGTGCCAAATGATCCTACGATCGGCTGATGCACTGGGGCTGAGTTTGCGCTCATTCTTCCCCGGGGGCATGGACAGCTGCAAGGACTGCAGGGGGCGGAACTGCTTGGCAGTAGATTAGGCTCTGGGACTTCCATTGGTGCCAGGGCCCAGCTTGCATCGCTCTTTACTGCTGCACATTTTGTACTGGGCTTCGCTTAGTCTGAGCCGGATTGTAGCCCCCTGCGCCCTTGACACACCGGGAGCGCCCGGACGGTGGACCCTGGAGGCAGACTCGCCTTCCCTCAGCGACAGGTGTGGGGACCGGGGGTTGTGCGGCTGCGGAGAGTGCCCACCATTACAGCGCGCACTGGACGCGTGAAAGCTTCTGGTGCACCGGCGATTAGAGGCAGCCTGATAGCGAGCGTATCAGCCCGGAGGAACACTCTGAAATTCAGCGCAGACCACCTACACATCGTTGAGAATACGGTGAACACACAAACCTGGGGCCCGACGCAGTGAGCGGCGTGGAGCATCCCCACCCTTGGGAACCCCTCGCGGCGATCCTAGACGGATTGAGGCACACACACATACGCCATAGTGAGAGCTGCTCCCACGGCCCCCTGGCGACGCGTCGAGTGGGCGACCTCCAGCGCAGTGACGATCTTTCACGTGGGACTCCATAACTTGGCGCCTCTAGAACCTGCTATGCCGCGCTCTCAGGCACGTAAAGAAAACCCGGTGACATCTTTGTGGAGCAAGGCCCCCCAATCGGAGGTGACAATGCAGTCCTCAGCTTCGACGCAGGTCCCGACGGGCGGGGAACCTTCGGCGCCAGTCACCCAAGGATACATGGACCTGTTCCTGCAGGAGATTCGTACCGATATCTCTTCCCTCAAAGATGAATTTAAGTCGGGACTCTGTGATATCCGAAGAGAAGTCACTGAGGTTGGGGACCAGGTAGATGACCTGGAGCGGACTGTTGATGCTAGGTCAGAGGACCATGAGATGCTACTGCCGCGTATTAGTGCATTAGAAGATGAACACATTGAGCTTCAGACCAAGCAGGAAGACCTTGAAAACAGGAGCCGCCGCAGCAATATTCGCATATGGGGGGTCCCGATCGGCGCTGAAGGCACATACATAGTAGCGTTCACTGCTGAGCTCTTGCAGAAGGAACGAGGAGATGATGATGCATCCCCGCCCGCCCTTGATCGGGCTCACAGAGTCTCCGTGGGAGCGGCTCGCAAAGACAGTGGGCAGGATATCCTCACCAGGGTACACTTATTTACGGAAAAGGAAGCAATCATGCAGGCAGCCCGCAACAAGACAGAGATCAAATACCAGCGGCACACAATTCAACTCTACCAAGACCTCTCTGCTGTCACTCTTCGTAAACTACAAGACTTTAAGCCTGTTACAGATAAACTACGAGCACAGGGCATCCGTTACCAGTGGGGCCACCCCTTCGCGCTCTTGTTCCAGTGGGAGGGCAGGCGTCGCACGCTGCACTCGCTGGCAGAGGCCAAGGCCTTACTGGGCCTACCCAATGAACCCCCGGTAGATGAAAGCTCTTCCTCCCTGGGTGCCTCGGGCCGTGATCTCAAGCCCAGGTGGACCATAGTTCCTCCGCGTCACTCAATTAGGCAGCATGCAGGACTATCATCTCAGGAGGCAAAAAAAGACGTTATTGATCACTTGCGCAGCCTCAGCGGGGGCCCCTCCCCTGCCCACTCGACTACTGGCTCTGTATGAGAATGGAACACTATGAAAGGGACTGCTTGCAACACGCTCAGAGCCTACTGTGACTGACCGGAGGATCCAAATGCAGGCAGCAACGACCATGGGCCCTCACCCCGGGAACTATGACTATGATTGGTGGGCCCCGGGGGGCCCTTGGGGCTCGTCCTGATGGTGCTTTGATGTCCTGGCTATGCCCTCGATGGCCTGTTCCCCCAGATCTTCTCTCCTAGAGGGATACTCCTCCAGCGGGATTAGAGCACCTCGGTGCCGGTCTCCGCGAACTGAGAAAACCTTGTTGGGCCCTGTTGGCCCGCTGTTGTTTTTTGTATTTATTTGGTTTCTTTCGCAGGTCACCTACGATATTTACAACAGAGACACTGGTGGGGCACTTGCTGCCAGGGGAAGGGAGGGGGGGACACAGATAGCGAGGCAATCATTACCTATTAAGCGGGGTTTCATCTGCCGACGGGGACTGGTTGGTCAGGGTTCGCTTGAGATGGCTGCAGAGAGGGGGCAGCCTCAGATCATGGACACAGGAATTCTGGCTTGCTGCACACCATGTGTTAGACTTATGAAGTGGGTGCCTACATGCCACTCGGAGATGCCTCACCTGACCTTGTTTTCACTATGGGGACATCAAGCAGCTTTCACTAAACGTTCGGGGCCTTAACTCTCCGAATAAAAGGAAACAAATATGGCGTTACATTCTCCATCACGACCCAGTTGTCATAATGCTCCAGGAGACCCACCTAATGAAGGCAGACTTGCACAGTATGTCCCACCCGGAATACCCTCACCGGCACTGGGCTTATACAACCTCTAAAACTCTGGGGGTGGGGGTGCTATGTAAGGCGAACTTTTACACCTCGGTCCCTCGGGAGACCCGGGATGGGGGGGGTGGGGGGGAGGTGGTCGATACTTATGTCTACAGCTGATGCGAGGAAAGCGCCGGCTGACACTGCTTAATCTTTACGCCCCTAACACTGCGCAGGAAGCATGTATCAGACGTGTTCTGCGCGAGCAGCTCACCGGAGTAGAGGGGGACATTATAGTGTGCGGCGACTTTAACTTAGTCTGGGATCCCTCCCTTGATAGAACCGGCGCGATATTCCACAACACTGGGGCCATGTCGGCACATCTCAAGAAAGACATTGAGGAATGGGGGCTAGTAGATGCATGGCGATACAAACACCCTGGTGTTAGGGACTATTCATTCTACTCACATGCACACGCCTCCTATTTGCGCATAGATTACGCCCTGATCACCCCCTCCCTTCTTAAATGCCTTCGCACAGCGGAACTCTCAGATATATCCATCTCTGATCATGCTCATCTCGAACTCACATGGGAAGATCGGGCCACCCGCCTGGCCAGCGCCCCCCGATGGCACATGCCCTTACATCTACTGCGCGACCCGGTGGATGTGGAGGAAATTCGGAAGGGGATTACCGAATATTTCCAGCTCAATGCCTCCACCGACATCTCCCTACACACACTGTGGGATGGATTTAAGGCCATGATATGGGCCATGATAACATCCATTGCATCGCCAGGGGGAGGGAGGCGAAATTGGTGGAATCTAAACTCACAGCAGAGATTAAGCAGCTTGAGCGGGTGGACAAAGAGGCTTCAACTCGGCGGACCAAAAGACGGTTAGCTCTTCTGCGCGGTCAGTTAAGCGCGCACCGCACGGGTAAGCGGAGCGTGCTCGTCTGTCTCTGCAGCAGAAGTACTATGAGGGCGGGAACAAGGTGGGCAGGTTGTTGGCTCGTAGATTGCGCCAGCGTCAGGCCAAGGCACACATCACTAAGATTCAGACGGGTACTGACACATGGGCGACAGGGGAACAGGACAAGTCTGAGGCTTTCCGCGACTATTATCAACGACTATACTCTCAGGAAGATCCCTCTCCCACGAGGCTCCACTCTTACCTTGCCTATTGTGAGTGGGAACCCCTGCCCAAGCATCATGCAACTCTTTTAGGCGGTACCATTACAGCAGAGGAGTTGCGTGCAGGTACCCAAAGTCGTCCCCTAGGTAAAGCACCCGGCCCAGATGGGCTCCCCGTGCTTTTTTACCGCTTCTTTCTTCCTCAGTTGCAGGAACACCTCTTGCGCTTGTTTAAATCCTTCTCAGGTGTTGTGGGACTTACACCCACCATGGCAATGGCCGAGATCTCCCTCATCCCCAAGGTTGGTAAGGACCCAGCACAATGCTCTTCCTACCGTCCCATAGCCCTGCTTAACACTGATGCTAAACTATTTACTAAAATACTAGCCACGCGACTCGACCCCTACCTCTCTGGCCTCATTGATCCGGACCAGGTAGGGTTTATCGACCACAGACTGGGTGCAGATAATGTTCGACGTATTGCTCACCTAGTCGAGAAGGCGCGGCGCCTGAATATTCCCACCTGCCTTCTCTCGCTTGACGCAGAGAAGGCATTGGATAGGGTGGACTGGTCATACCTCCGCCTGTCCTGGATAAAATAGGCCTCGGTCCGGAGTTTATCTCGAAGATCATGGCGTCATACGTGGCCCCAACAGCCTGTATCAGGGTGAATGGACGGGCCACGAGGCCGATAGCGCTCCATCGGGGCACGCAACAGGGGTGTCCTCTTTCGCCCCTGCTCTTCACATTAGCGGTAGAACCTCTGGTCATACGGGTGAGGAAACTGGAAGAGATAAGGGGCCTGGTGTTGGGCGGAAGACCCACAAAATTGTTTGCGGATGACCTTCTCCTCACTCTGACTCAACCTGAGCACTCGCTTCCCTGTGTGGCTGATAGCTTGCAGGCCTTTGAAGCCGTTTCTGGCTTCAAGATCAATCTTTCTAAGTCTTCTGTCCTCAACATTAACATCCCGGCCTCAGAGGCTGGAGTATTGCAGCTGCTGACCCCCTTTCGCTGGACTTTGGACTCTATCAAGTATCTGGGACTACATATCACCCCCTCGCTTACCTCCTGGTCTAGTGTTAACTGGGTCTCTCTTCGCCGCTCAGTACTGGCTGATCTCCAGAGATGGAGGCCTCTTCATATCTCCAGGCTGGGGGTGCATTAATGTTATTAAAATGAACATCTTACTAAGGGTTTTATACCTGTTTCAGACACTGCCGACACCGGTCCCGCAGGTGGACATCCAGCGCCTCCAAGGAGACCTGCGTGCCTTTGTGTGGAATGGGAAGCGACCCAAGATTGCACACTCACTACTGATGCGCCACCGAGATAGGGGGGGCCTAGCTTGCCTTAATTTGCTAGAATACTATTGGGCGGCCCACCTAAGGTATATCTCTGAATGGGTGGTGCGCAAAAGCGAAAAGCATTGGTTCCACATGGACCGTGCGGTGGAATGCCGGCCATTGTGGGACCTTGATTGGCTACCTAAGCATGCTCGCCCCCGAAGTGCATATGTCGCGACTACCACCAAAACAGTGCTGGAGATCTGGCATAAAATACTGGTAAAAAAAGGCTTAACTACATTCCCGTCCCCGAATACCCCTATCGCACGTAACCTGGAGTTCCGGCCGGGCCTGCTGACTCCCGCGTTCAGTAAGTGGAGCGACTGGGATTGTCGGACGCTCCGCGACCTACTAGTAGGAGATGATATGAAGACGTCTGATGCCTGCAGGGTGGAATTTGCACTTCCCCCCACGGCGCGGTTTCAATATATACAGCTACGACACTGGCTGTCCACCCCGGGGATCCACGCGGCAGCGGCGCTCCCCTTTACTCTATTCGAGAAATTAGTGCGGGCCTTTGCAGGCACCAGGGGACTGATCTCTAAAACTTATCAGGTATTGCAGCATTCGGCCCCGATTCGCACCCACAGACACCAGACTGCATGGCAACAAGCAACCCCAGAGGAAATTTCCCCCAAGTAGTGGGACACACTATGGCAAGACATCCCCAAGACATATCGCAGCCTTGCCTCTTGTGAAACCGCATACAAATTAATGCTCCAAGGGTACTATACACCCTCTCTTCTGGCGGCTATATACCGCACGGTCCCCAGCCTCTGCTGGTGCTGTGGAAAGGGCGAAGGCACGCTCGATCACATTTGGTGGTCATGTCAGGTAATAGCTACCTTTTGGAAAGAAGTCTTGGGACATATCAAGGGCATTGTGGGATATCCACTTCCACATTTACAGCACGTGACAATCCAAGGCATACGCCCCCCTAATCTTAAGGCAATGACCAGGGCAGACTGGGCCCTCGCCAGCCATTTGCTCCTACCAGCACGGCAACTTATTGCGTGCCCATGGAAGAGTAACTTTCCTCCTTCTGTGGCCCAATGGTTTGCCAGAGTCTGGCACATTTTGGCAATGGAACGACTCTCCAACAGCTTGGCGAACACCGAAAAGAAATTTCAAAGCGTATGGCAGCCTTTAATATCCTATCTAATGCGCATTGAGTTCACATGCTTCAGCCCCCCAAAACTTAGAGCTCTCTAGCTTTTCCCAAGCGATTGAATAACATGTGCGCCCAGCCTACATGGCACACCCTGATTATTGTTCTGGCGATACCCCCCTCTATTGCGCGCCATTATATGGTGTACGCTGGATGACCTACCCCATGTGTTACATCACGACCTGTTTAGTTGTTTTGTATATGTTGACATGATTGGGATTCTCATTCCCCCCATTCTTGGAGCCGCTCTGGCCTTCGGAGCTCATGCACGCTCACCTGCGTGATGGCCCTGACACTGCATCTTTGCGCACATGGTAGGGGATGCTTGGGAGCAGACGCCTTACCGGGAGCACAGTTGAGATTCAGGATAACATGCGCCCTGACAATGCCAACATGGGGACACATGTACATCACATTTACTGCTGCAGATCATGGCTCACGCCCTCCTGCTCTCCATTGTTTGTTACCCCTCGGGCCTCTTTACTTTGTGAATAATGCTTCTGTTTACGCGGCCGGCCCAAAGTGGTTGTAGGCGACTTGCTGTGTATCTCCCAGCTTAATGCCTGGGTGTTATCCTCAGTGTTGACGCTGCCGGCCCGACCAGGGTTGTAGGCACCACGCTGTGTTCAATGCTACTTGTTTTTTAATAAAAGTTTTTAAAACTAAAAAAAAAAAAAAAAAAAAAAGATCCTTCGACATGCGATCGAAAGACGGTAGCATGGATGGAGGGACAGTCTCGAAGGGGAGAGAGTAGCCCCTTCGGACTATTTGCAAAACCCACCCGTCCGACGTGATGGATTGCCAGTGGGGGAGGTGATGGTGAATCCTGCCACCCACTGGCCGTTGATGGCCCTGAAGGGTCGAACTAGGAGGGTTTGGAGGCTGCAGCAGGGGGGGGGGGAAGGGTGGACTGGCCCGCTCGCTGGCTCCCAGACCCACAAGGTCACTGGGTCCCACGTCCGCGGCCACACAGAGGCTGGGCGGCTTGCATGGACAGGTGGATGGACTAGACGAGGTGGGGTGCCCCTTCCGTAGCCACGAAAGGGGCAAAAATCAGACTGGGGTGGACGGGAAGCGAGGCCCAAGGATCTGGCCATAGCCCAAGAGTCCTTAAAGCGCTCAAGCGCCGAGTCTGCTTTATCAACAAAGAGGCGACGGCTATCGAAGGGCATGTCCAGCAAAGTTGACTGGACATCCCCTGAAAAGCCAGACGTCCTCAACCAGGCGTAGCGCCTAAGGGCTACCGACGTGGCAATCGTTCTGCCCAGTGAGTCGGTGGTATCCAGTCCATATCTTATTGTGAATTTGGCTGCGTCTCTCCCATCCGCCACTGCCTGGGAGAGAACGGCCTGGGCCTCCTCCGGGCACTGATGCAGCACTTGCGCGACCATATCCCAGATAGTAGGGGAGTATCGGCCCAAGAGGCATGCGGTATTCACGGACCGCAGTGCCAAGCTGGAGGAAGAGAACATGCGCTTCCCAAGATGATCCAGCTTCTTGGATTCCCTGTCTGAGTGGGCAGAAGGGAATGCGCCCTTGGAAGAAGAGGCTTGGACCACCAAGCTCTTGGGGGAAGGGTGTTGAGTGAGGAAAACTGGGTCGCCCGGAGCTGGGCGGTGGTGGCGGGCAATCATCCTCTACACAGGAGCCCCGGTGCTGGGCTTGGACCAGGTGCCCAGAAGGACGTCAGTGAGGGCTTCATTGAAGGGCAGGAGGGGTTCAGAGGAGGTTGCCGCAGGCTGAAGCACCTCTGTCAGGAGATTAGTCCTGAAAGCTACTGAAGGGAGCTCCAGGCCCAAGGCCTCAGCTGCCCTTCGCACCACCACAGCGTAAGACGCTCCCTCCTCCGTAGCCACGGTAGGGGAAGAAAGCATGCCAAGGTCTGGAGATGGGTCCAGACCACTGGTTTCACCCAGGTCCTCTCTCCAGTCCGGCTCTTCAAGCTGGTCTGTCAAAAGGTCCAGCAATCCCTCCAAATCCTCATCACCACCTTCTGGGCGATAGGGAACACCAGGGATGAACAGGGGAACAAAAGTACCCTCTGGCGTCGGATTCGACGCCGGCCGACATCGGTCCGGTTCTGGGTCCATCTCCCGGGGTGAGGATGGGGACGGCGTCGGCCGGGACACGGCCGACGCCGAGATCGGCGCTGGGGAAGGTCGAGTTAGGTTGACCTTCGTAGATCCGGATCCAGGCCTGGATCCATGGGGGCCCTCCGGGGCCAGAGCCGCTGGTATCGAAGTCCCAGGACCCCCGACCGGCTCTGGGGCCTGAAGGCGCATCGGCGGAGTCGGGCTGCCCAAAGATAGAGCGCTAGGCTGGCGCAGAAAAAGAAAGAACTGACGTCAGCGTGCAGGGGCGGCGTGTAAGTAGGCACCGCGACGTCATCCCGGCGACCACGACGCCGACAACGGACGAGGAGGGGTACTGCAAAGAAAAAATTCTCCGGATCCAGTCTGACGCCTGGGGTAATTCTAAGGTAAGAAATCTATTACTAACTGTCTCTTTCAGATGAACGCTGTAATGGAACTGCGAAATAGACGAGCAGCTGGTTCTAATGGTTACCCTAGCGAGTTCTTCAAGACTTACATATCACAATTAGGACCCCACCTCCTTAATACCATTCTCGACGCGTTAGAAATCGCCCGCTTAACAGCAGAATGGAGACACGCGGAGATCGTGGTCTTCCCCAAACCCGGCAGACCCCCTGGTCTACATGCCACCTATCGCCCCATATCTCTCTTGAATACAGAGGCGAAGCTGCTCGCAAACAGTCTACTACCACACATACCAGACCTAGTCCACCTGGATCAAGCGGGCTTCATGCCTGGCCGCTCCACCCGTCACAACGTTAGACGGGCCCATAATGTGATAGTAGCTGTGGACCCACTGGGTCGGCCAGCCGCACTATTATTGGCGGATATGGACAAAGCCTTCGATTCAGTCAGCTGGACATACTTATTTGCATTACTCAAGAGACATAATTTCGGTCCGCGTTTTATAGCATATATCCGTCTCCTCTATACTGATTTGACTGCAGCGGTCCAAATAGCTGAATGTCCAACGCAGTACCAGGCATGCCCCCTATCCCACTTAAAAAAGCACAGAGAGGCAACATAAATATTTTAAAATGCACAAATGCACAATAGACGAATCAATCCGGACTCTTCGATGATATTAAATATGATCCTTTAATGGATTCTTGGACCACATATGGCGTAAGGTGATGGAATAGTACAGCCAAAGTGCAGCCAACGCGATTCGCCCTGAATAGGGCTTCCTCAGGGCTGCAAGCATAACATAAGCACAATCAAATATTCTGTTGGTAGCACAAAACAATTACATCATGTACAACAATATAGTAAACTACTTTTCAGAGAGTCACACGTTTAACATTGCTACTAAACTTAGTATTGTGATCATCATATTGGTATTTTACACCAGTGATTCAAATTCGGCTACACGTGACAAGACCCGAAAAAAAGAGCCCGAGAAAAGAAAAGAAAAACAGAAAGTTTGTAAACACCCAGTGAGTTCTTAAAAGGTTCAAGAGAAAAGCCCGACAACAAAGCCAGCATTGAACAATGAACTATCAGAACTATTACTTAGAAATTCCAAAATTGTCACACAAAGTTAA
Organism: Calotriton arnoldi; assembly: GCA_963921515.1. Classification (NCBI taxonomy): domain Eukaryota; kingdom Metazoa; phylum Chordata; class Amphibia; order Caudata; family Salamandridae; genus Calotriton; species Calotriton arnoldi. The sequence goes on from CAWUFW010000174.1 coordinate 5,036,065, forward strand.
GTGTTAAAATCACTAAAGACAACCACAACATGTACATGAACATTAAGCACCCACTAGTGCCTGCCAATTATGTCCAAAAGCCACAACTAAACTCAATCCTCACCAGTAATCAAAATACTCCAATCTTATGATGGTCACTGAAGTCCCAGGATCATTATATCATACACTGACAAAAAAGAATATATGCATAATATCAGTGATATGGCCTTATTCTATGTAATAGTATCACACGCACTACATGGTCAAGGGAATGCGCAATTCAACAATACCTTCAAATTGGTACGCAATCATTCCATGATTGCAAGTATCATCATGGAGAACCTTCCGTTTGTCTCCCACTTTCCTCAAAAGTCCACAGTTACTGCAATGGAATACATGTAGTTACCACCATTGTGTACACATGTATTAAGAAACTTCTATTAAGTATATATATTATCGGAAACAACATCAGCCATCTTTAACTCAAAACACGACGTATTAAGTCTCCAATATGCGTAATGCAATCCAAGTTCTGATTTCTTGTGTTCACTATGATAGGTGACACTCCTAGGGCTGTGAAAAAATATTCATAATTATCCCATCAAGCTGTCATTGTTTCCATTTACGCAAGTTTTCAAATACTGGTCTCATACCTGTTATTTCAACTTGGTCAGAGCAGTTTAGACCACTGTGCCCACATCTACATATTTCCCTTATTGTACTCAATGTCGACAGCTTATTTCAACAAGAAGTTGTTCCTTTCAGCCAGGTTTCCAATTTTTCATTCAGTCTGCTCAGTTGATATTTTATCAGCAGTCCCCCCATTCCAAGAGGCATCATTAGCTAGCCGCAATTTCCACGATTTTATTAATTTAATTTATTAAGACAACCCATGGAGACAAACCATAGCGCTTTCAAGCATAATTTTAATTGATTGTAACGGATTCTGGTAGCGAATTTTATGTAATACTTACGTAAATTAAGCAAGCTTCAAAAGAGATAAATGACTTTACAATAAACAGTAAAAACAAGTAAAACCAACCGCCATAACCACAATGCTCGAAGTAGCTTCGCCGAAAAGCACTTGGTGGCGTCAGTCGACAGTCAAATGCAACCATCATGCTTCCGACCACTAACAATATCCTCGTATTAGCCTCGCCGAAATTCAGTGGCGGCATCAGTCGACAGTCATACACAAGCACCATGCTTCCTACTACTAACGATATCCCCGCTTATTGAGGGCATACACTTACTTAATCGTAGTCCGCGGTCGTCACTTCATTTCAGACCCCTGTACGACGCCGTGCCTCTCGACCCGCCATCAGCCTTGAAAACCCAACGGAAACGAGTCGCGTATCACATGACTCATTAAAGGCCAATCAGTGAATTATTTCCGCCCTACGTATTCTGCTCACGTGATGGACCAAAACGGAAGGTCTACAACGCGAGCTTTATTGATCATCGTCACGGAATTCCGCGAATTTCAACAGTATCTTTATACAAAATAACCGCGCGAGCCCAAAAGTCATCAGGCGCATTTAAATATGTATGTCCATATACACATAACAGTTCCTTTATTAAAAAAACCACAATAGCTATCACAATTAATATTAATAGCGGTGAAAAACGTTCCATATCAGCCACTTATTTTTACTGTATTATCTCAATCAGAACCTCCCCGATTCAGAGGATATTCATATGCCTCTTCCGTGCAGCAAATTTCTAACAGTCACATTATTTTCGCATGTGACATCCACTCACATGCGTTTTGCGAATATGCATCGCACCATCACATTTAGTTTACGAATTTATCACATCTGGTGAGGTCCTGACTTGCTAGTAGGACACATACTAAGACATGTGAGTGTCCAGCGATGAATAAGGGCAAATTTGCACCAGTATTAAGTTTATTGTGTATAATAAGGAGGGTAATTCTGATTTGAGTCCCCTGTCTTGTTAAATTCATAAGTGAAGCATTTAATGTTAAAGCAACAATTGTATTTCTTTAACACTTGTATCTGCTCTCACTAAGGGTGGTGCTAACTTTTATATTTTTTTACTGTCTATTATTTGTAAATAAGATAGTTTTTACAGGACGATATGGCCTAGGAAACAGTTTGAGAATTGCTGAGTCGTTAAGAAAAAATCTATATGAATGATGGAGCTTGTGTTAAGAGATATCAGGGTATATGCTTCCAGCTATAACGGTTTTAAGTCTGATGGCGGGTTGAAGGACATGATGTTATTCTTACTTATGGAGCGATTGGCTTAGAGTTTGCCTATTCGCAAAACGCATGTGAGTGGATGTCACATGCGAAAATAATGTGACTGTTAGAAATTTGCTGCACGGAAGAGGCATATTAATATCCTCTGAATCGGGGAGGTTCTGATTGAGATAATACAGTAAAAATAAGTGGCTGATATGGAACGTTTTTCACCGCTATTAATATTAATTGTGATAGCTATTGTGGTTTTTTAATAAAGGAACTGTTATGTGTATATGGACATACATATTTAAATGCGCCTGATGACTTTTGGGCTCGCGCGGTTATTTTGTATAAAGATACTGTTGAAATTCGCGGAATGAGTTGTCTTTTGTCCGTGACGATGATCAATAAAGCTCGCGTTGTAGACCTTCCGTTTTGGTCCATCACGTGAGCAGAATACGTTGGGCGGAAATAATTCACTGATTGGCCTATAATGAGTCATGTGATACGCGACTCGTTTCCGTTGTGTTTTCAAGGCTGATGGCGGGTCGAGAGGCAAGGCGTCGTACAGGGGTCTGAAATGAAGTGACGACCGCGGACTACGATTAAGTAAGTGTATGCCCCCAATAAGCGGGGATATCGTTAGTAGTAGGAAGCATGGTGCTTGTGTATGACTGTCGACTGATGCCGCCAATTGAATTTCGGCGAGGCTAATACGAGGATATTGTTAGTGGTGGGAAGCATGATTGTTGCATTTCACTGTCGACTGACGCCACCAAGTGCTTTTCGGCGAAGCTACTAAGAGCATTGTGGTTATGGCGGTTGGTTTTACTTGTTTTTACTGTTTATTGTAAAGTCATTTATCTCTTTTGAAGCTTGCTTAATTTACGTAAGTATTACATAAAATCCGCTACCAGAATCCGTTACAATCAATTAAAATTATGCATGAAAGCGCTATGGTTTGTCTCCATGGGTTGTCTTAATAAATTAAATTAATAAAATCGTGGAAATTGCGGCTAGCTAGGGATGCCTCTTGGCATGGGGGGACTGCTGATAAAATATCAACCGAGCAGACTGAATGAAAAATTGGGAACCTGGCTGAAAGGAACAAATTCTTGTTGAAATAAGCTGTCGACATTGAGTACAATAAGGGAAATATGTAGATGTGGGCACAGTGGTCTAAACTCCTCTGACCAAGTTGAAATAACAGGTATGAGACCAGTATTTGAAAACGTGTGTAAATGGAAACAATGACAGCTCGATGGGATAATTATGAATATTTTTTCACAGCCCTAGGAGTGTCACCTATCATAGTGAACACAAGAAATCAGAACTTGGATTGCATTACGCATATTGGAGACTTAATACGTCGTGTTTTGAGGTAAAGATGGCTGATGTTGTTTCCGATAATATATATACTTAATAGAAGTTTCTTAATACATGTGTACACAATGGTGGTAACTACATGTATTCCATTGCAGTAACTGTGGACTTTTGAGGAAAGTGGGAGACAAACGGAAGGTTCTCCATGATGATACTTGCAATCATGGAATGATTGCGTACCAATTTGAAGGTATTGTTGAATTGCGCATTCCCTTGACCATGTAGTGCGTGTGATACTATTACATAGAATAAGGCCATATCACTGATATTATGCATATATTCTTTTTTGTCAGTGTATGATATAATGATCCTGGGACTTTAGTGACCATCATAAGATTGGAGTATTTTGATTACTGGTGAGGATTGAGTTTAGTTGTGGCTTTTGGACATAATTGGCAGGCACTAGTGGGTGCTTAATGTTCATGTACATGTTGTGGTTGTTTTTAGTGATTTTAACACTTAACTTTGTATGACAATTTTGGAATTTCTAAGTAATAGTTCTGATAGTTCATTGTTCAATGCTGGCTTTGTCGTCGGGCTTTTCTCTTGAACCTTTTAAGAACTCACTGGGTGTATACAAACTTTCTGTTTTTCTTTTCTTTTCTCTGGCTTTTTTTTTTGGGTCTTGTCACGTGTAGACGAATTTGAATCACTGGTGTAAAATACCAATATGATGATCACAATACTAAGTTTGGTAGCAATGTTAAACGTGTGACTCTCTGAAAAGTAGTTTACTATATTGTTGTACATGATGTAATTGTTTTGTGCTACCAACAGAATATTTGATTGTGCTTATGTTATGCTTGCAGCCCTGAGGAAGCCCTATTCAGGGCAAAACGCGTTGGCTGCACTTTGGCTGTACTATTCCATCACCTTACGCCATATGTGGTCCAAGAATCCATTAAAGGATCATATTTAATATCATCGAAGAGTCCGGATTGATTCGTCTATTGTGCATTTTGAAATATTTATGTTGCCTCTCTGTGCTTTTTTAAGTGTACTATAGTTGTGTGGTCTGTTGGCAGTGGACCAGGGAGGTGGGCAACTTTGACCTAAAAGTATATTTATGACTTGTGTATAGCTAGGTGGTGCGGCTTTTGATTATCCCCTACTGCCTTCTTTCCTGTTTTTTTTATGCCCCCTATCTCCCCTACTATTTGCGCTCACAATCGAACCTTTGGTAATCTGGGTCCTTAAAACGCACTGGTCCGTGGCTTTGAATGGATGCCCGATATTTCGGATCGTATAGCATTATATGCAGATGATATCCTATTTTTTCGCACAGACCCATTCAGATCGGGACCCAGAATCCTACAGATAATGCGTGTATTTGGGGAGACATCAGGGTTATATATGAATGTGCATAATTCGACCATCTGGCCTCTACGAGGAACACTGGGGGGGGGGTAACTGGGCCACAAACTTAACGCATGGGACTACAGTACCTAAGGGTCTTCCTTTCGGAAGATCCATAGCTGTCGTGGGATTGTAACCGACAAGATACGGTCAGATGTACGAACATGGTCAGGACTACCCTTATCTCTATACGGGGGATCGACCATATTCAAAATGATCTCTCTCCCACGACTTCTCTATCATTTACAGAACCACCCATACCCTCTTCCTCTATCCTGATTCTGCCAAATCAATGCTATATTACGACAATCTCTCAGACGGATAGGTTGGTGGGGTCGCCTCACACGCGAGTTGCCTCTATGGCGCAATAGGCTACTGCCTCACCTGGCAGATCTTAGGGGCTTTCGGGGCTGGGACCGGATAGGAATCTCAACTATAGGAGACATTATGCACGGTCTTACCCTAAAATCATTTCAAGAACTCAGCCACAAATATTCCATGGCGAATACCCAGTTCTATAGATACCTGCAGTTTCAACATACTATCACACCCCATATAGCCCAGATCGAGACGCTTCCAGATTTTAACCCACTAGAGGGCAAGCCCGACAGGAGATCTCGGTGATCACAAAATCTCCAAAATATACCAATCCCTCATCACACACAGTACCACCACACTCGAAAAGCTGAGGATCTCCTAGCAAGCGGACATAGGTACCTTAGAAACTGATGACTGGGCAGAGGCTCTAGAATCCCCATAGGGGCCGTCATCTCCACACGATTGAGATTAATCCAGTTCAAATATCTTCATAGAGCCTATTACACACGCTATAAACTGTGGCGGGCTGGATTGATAGAATCCTCCATATGCCTGAGATGTCAGAAAGACGAAGGCACTTTCATACACACAACATGGTCATGCCTGGAGCTAGAGAGATTCTGGTCAGGGGTATTCACATACTTAGCTGACATCATAGGCTGGGAGCTTCCCAAATCTCCTAGACTCATCTTACTCCACTTAGCAGATGAAATTGGAGGTAATAGTTACAAGTGTCACTTACTATGGGTGGATCTCACTCTTGCCAAGAGGGGCATCGCAAGACTATGGAAGTCGGATAAACCTCCTGCAATAAGGGCATGGAAAAAAGGGTTGGAGTTTTGTATGGGGTAGAATTACCGGTCTTTCGAGCTCGGGGATGCCCACAGAAACACACGAAAATATGGAGGAAATGGGCTGAATCCGGCGACTAGTACTAGAAGACCACACGTTGATTTCAGATGTCATGAGATATAATATGTCTATGGTAGCTCTTTATGGATTACAACGCTACCTGGGGACTAATTTATCAGAATACAATGAACCAGCATTGGGTTATGATTGGTTAGTTAACATGTGGCACGATAAATGTATGTAGCCCTCTGGACTATTTTGTCATAAAATACAATAAAATGTGTTAAAAAAAAAAAAACAGGGATTGTTTTAGTTGTGGATTGTTGTTTTTGGGGAGCGGCCCCTTAAGCAAGGGTCGCTCCCCTTGAGGGGTTAAATGTTTTGACTGTTACTGCCCCCCTTGGGGGCAGATTGGCCATATATGTTTAGGCTAATTTTCCCCTATGGGGGGGCAGAAGCCACTAGACCACCAGGGATTGTTTTACTTGCTCATTGTTGTATTTGGTTAGCAGCCACTTGGGCATGGGTCACTCCCCTTTATAATGGGCATTTATTTTGGCCATTTCTGCCCCCCCTCCCCTTGGAGACAGGTCAGCCATCTTTGTAGGCCCATCTGCCCCCAAGGGAGGCAAAAGCCACTAGCCACCAGGGAAAAAAATGATTTGGCAATTTTGGGGAGCGGGCCCTTTGGCAAGGGTCGCTCCCCTTTATAAGGGGCATGTATTTTGGCAGATTGCCCATATTTTTAGGCCAATCTGTCCGAAGGGAGGGGAGAAGCCACTAGCCACCAGGAATTTATTTATTTGGGCATATTGGGGAGCGGCCCCTTGGGGAAGGGTCGTTTCCCTTTATTGTGGCATTTATTTTGGCAATTTATGCCCCCCCCCGCGGGACAGATCAGCCGTCTTTGTAGGCCCATTTGCCCCCAAGGGAGGCAAAAGCCACTAGCCACCAGGGAAATAATGATTTGGCGATTTTGGGGGGCGGGCCCTTTGGCAAGGGTCGCTCCCCTCTATAAGGGGCATGTATTTTGGCAAATTGCCCATATTTTTAGTCCAATCTGTCCAAAGGGGGGAGGGGGGAGAAGCCACTAGCCACCAGGAATTTATTTATTTGGGCATGTTGGGGAGCGGCCCCTTGGGGAATGGTCGTTTACCTTTATAGGGGCATGTATTTTGGCTGTTTCTGCCCCCTTTGGAGGCAGATGCACCATTTTATTTTAGACCCGTTTGCTCCCAAGGGGGGCAGAAAATCATTAGACACCAGGGAAAGTTTCTGTGTGTGTTATCTGGAGTTTGGCTGATGGTCTGCGTGTACTTGGTGTGTCTATGGGTTAGCGCTTGGCTGGTGGTGAGCGTGGACTGGCGTTTGGCTGACTATGTGTATGGCTGGCATTTGAATGGTGATGGGCAGATTTCATAGTGTTTTATAATGTTAACTGTTTTATTTCTTGTCATCATTTGTGACTGTAATGTTTTATTTCTTCTTTTTATTCTAGTGCAAAGCTTTTGTTTTCCTTTTGTGCAACTTGTACTTGGGGTTTTGGCACTGGCAGATCTGCAGGTTGTATAGTTGCAAGTGTTTGTTAAGAAAAAGATTTTTGTACTGTTTTCTCCAAATGAGTATTGTTGCCCTGCATGCATGTTTTTTGGGAAATGCTGTAATAATAGCAGCATATTTAGCTTCTGTTTGATCGTGTATAAAATTCTCCTTATATTTGTGTGCAATGTGTCTTGTGTGTAATTTTCCTTTGTTTTTCCTTTCTAGTGGGATATCGTTGGTGCTTGCAGTGTCTGTGCAGAGAAGGTGATGGTAAGTCTAGCTGTGTCTGGCAAGTGAGTGGTAATGTTGTACAGTATATAGGTCTTTGTGTGCTTTGTATTGATTGACATTTCATTGAAATTTCTATATGGCAGTAGTTTTACTTTTTGTTTGTGAAAGCCACACTTTGTTTATTACTTATTTTACACAGCGTTGAGTATTGTTGACTTGTTTGTCAAGTTACTTTTCTTAGTAAGGATTATGGGTAGCCGCAGGATGACCGCTCAGACGGTTGTTGGTATGCTTCCTCTGACCATGCAACCGAGGAAGAGGAGGTAGGCCAGGATTCTGGCAGTGAATTTTCTGTCCGAGAGGAATCATCTGATAATGAATCCACTCTTGGTGCAGCAGAAGTGCCTCTTTTAGAGGAGGACACTGACGTGGCGATAGTGAAGTAAGAGGCATCTGGATTGCAGCCTGGGGCTGAAAGGCTTCCCATTGGAAGAGCTGAACTCTGGGTGTGAAAGGTGAGAAAAATTAGTTTTTTACACAAATGTTGAGGTTTGCAAGGGATTCTGGGTAAAGAAATATGGAGAACAACGCAAGTCAGCTAATCCTGGATTTCCCTACGTGCCTAGTTTTAAAAAATGGAGACTTGGGGGTGATGTGTTCACGTTACGTTTTGGGCAGTTACCTGTCGCGGGCACTAGGCCTACCCACACAAGTCTACCAGGAGACTTGGGGGAATGCTGGTTGGGTGGAAATTTGCAGCTTCCCGCAGATTCCAGAACTTTCCATCACAGAAATGTGAGAAAATTGTGTTTTGTTTTGAGGTTTGCAAGGGATTCTGGGTCAAAAATGTGGGGAGAACCATGCAAGTCAGCCCATCCTGGATTTCCAGAGATGCCTAGTTTTAAAAAACATACAGGTTTGCTAGGTTTCCCTAGATAGCGGCTAATCTAGGGCCCACAACCCACAGCTAGGCACATTGCAAAAGAAGGTCTAGGCTTAGCCACACAAGTGAGGTGGACATTCGTGGCTCCCCTCAGATTCCAGAACTTTCCATCACAGAAATGTGAGGAAAATATGTTTTTTACACAAATTGTGAGGTTTGCAAGGGATTCTGGATAGCAAAACCCGGTGAGAGCCACACAAGGTACCCCATCCTGGATTTCCCTGGGTGTCTAGTTTTTACAAATGTACAGGTTTGCTAGGTTTCCCTAGGTGCCGGCTGAGTTAGGGCACAAAATCTACAGCTACGCACATTGCAAAAAAGGGTCAGTTTTCAGTGTAAAAATATGATGGGTCCACATTGTATTTTGGTCCGTTTCCTGCTACGGGCACTAGGCCTACCCACACAAGTGAGGTACCATCTTCAGGGCTCGAAAAATCCACTCGCCCACTCACATTGTCCAGCAAGATTTATTTAGGACAAGCTATTTTTAGGGACTACTTGCCCTTTCCAGCAAGTAGAAAATCCTCTAACTTCAGTCACAAAACAAAAAGTAAATGTAGGAAGACAATCTGACATTTGACCTCTGTCTCTGAAAGCAGAGCAAATGTGACAAGATAACAAGATTTAAAAGCATCTTTATTGCTCACAAAGTGAAAGAGCAATAAAAATGCCTTTAAATCTTGTTATCTTGTCACATTTGCTGGCTTTCAGAGACAGAGGTCAAAAGTCAGTTTGCCTTCCTACATTTACTTTTCTTTCTGTGACTAAAGTTAGAGGATTTTGTAAAGTGAACTGTATGATAATTGAACTGTGCAAAGCATGTTAAATGAAAGGCTGTAAGACTTCAGGCTTTTTTCTGATATAACATTGAAATAGCTAAGTGAACTGTTCAAACACTTCAAATATATTTCACTAGTTATGAAGACCCATTTTTGTAATTCTGTGGTGAAAAAATATTTTTATTGATCAAAATAAATTAGAACACTTTAGTTGGTGATGTGCAAATTTTAAATATTTTTGCTGAAACACAATTTCCAAACATTGTTTATGCGCTATAATCAGTAAAACTACATGTTAGTGGGAAAGTTTTGTGGCTATTTCAATGGAAAATATGCTATCTGTAAATGACAGATAGCATATCATCATTACCACATCATGCTTTGGTAATATATTTATGAAAAGTGAGTTTTTAAACATGAACTGGGAATTATTACTGGTCCTGCCCAGATGACAATGCTATTAATGAACTAATCGGCAAGCCAGGGATCTTGTGTACCCTATATATGGGCTCGCTTCTTGATATACATGGAGCAAACATTTAGGGGCCGATTCCGATGTCGTCCGGAAGCACACCTAACACTATTCGTCCGGAAAAAAACCAAGCCGAACGCGTGTTTTCCGACCGATTCGAATACCCCACCGAACGAACAAGTACGATGCGCACAACAGCCCAGATTCCGAGCGAGCCGTACTTACCCAATCCAGCTCCTGTTCCCCGCCCAAGCCGGATCCGCAAACGCCGATTCGAGCCGCACGGAAGCAAATACACAGCACCTTCCGGCCGAACCCGTCGCTACGTCCGGCACGTTTCAGCATCCGGGAGAGCCGCACATAAGCTCTGATTCGCGCCACAAGAAGATCCACGGCTACGAGACGAACAAGCCAGCGACGAGTACGAGTCGAAGACACGCGAAACCCGAACGAGACGACCCAACCATGAATCCCATCGCGCAGGTCCTACCTATACTCTACATCTATTACCGGTACCGGTTCGGACGCGTACGGCGCAGACGGTAAGTCAAACACCCACAACACAAACAAACGACACGTACCCGAAATATGTCACACACACACAGGGATGCACAAATGACGTACACTAGCAACAGCACAATCATAGGGGTGGGATGGGCATCACCAATGCCATACACACCCATAGGAGCCTGGATGCCTGCCACCACCACCACCCCTACTCAGGGGGCCTGGATGCCTATCACTACTACCATCCCCACTCATGGGGGGCTGGATGCCTATCACTACTACCATCCCCACTCATGGGGGCCTGGATGCCTATCACTACTACCATCCCCACTCATGGGGGCTGGATGCCTATCACTACTACCATCCCCACTCATGGGGGCCTGGATGCCTATCACTACTACCATCCCCACTCATGGGGGCCTGGATGCCTATCACTAATACCATCCTCACTCATGGGGGGCTGGATGCCTATCACTACTACCATCCCCACTCATGGGGGGCTGGATGCCTGCCACTACTACCATCCCCACTCATGGGGTGCTGGATGCCTGCCACTACTACCATCCCCACCCTTGGTGTGATGGATGCCTGCCACCACCACTACCCCTACTCATGGGGGCCTGGATGCCCATCACTACTACCATCCCCACTCATGGGGGCAGGATGCCTGCCACCACTACCATCCCCACTCATGGGGGGCAGGATGCCTATCACTACTACCATCCCCACTCATGGGGGGCAGGATGCCTATCACTACTATCATCCCCACTCATGGGGTGCTGGATGCCTATCACTACTACCATCCCCACTCATGGGGGGCTGGATGCCTATCACTACTACCATCCCCAATCATGGAGGGCAGGATGCCTATCACTACTACCATCCCCACTCATGGGGGGCTGGATGCCTGCCACTACTACCATCCCCACTCATGGGGTGCTGGATGCCTGCCACTACTACCATCCCTACCCTTGGTGTGATGGATGCCTGCCACCACCACTACCCCTACTCATGGGGGCCTTGATGCCCATCACTACTACCATCCCCACTCATGGGGGGCAGGATGCCTGCCACCACTACCATCCCCACTCATGGGGGCAGGATGCCTATCACTACTACCATCCCCACTCATGGGGGCTGGATGCCTATCACTACTACCATCCCCACTCATGGGGGCCTGGATGCCTATCACTACTACCATCCTCACTCATGGGGGGCTGGATGCCTATCACTACTACCATCCCCACTCATGGGGGCAGGATGCCTATCACTACTACCATCCCCACTCATGGGGGGCAGGATGCCTATCACTACTACCATCCCCACTCATGGGGTGCTAGATGCCTATCACTACTACCATCCCCACTCATGGGGGGCTGGATGCCTATCACTACTACCATCCCCACTCATGGGGGGCTGGATGCCTATCACTACTACCATCCCCACTCATGGGGGCCTGGATGCCTATCACTACTACCATCCTCACTAATGGGGGGCTGGATGCCTATCACTACTACCATCCCCACTCATGGGGGCTGGATGCCTGCCACTACTACCATCCCCACTCATGGGGTGCTGGATGCCTGCCACTACTACCATCCCCACCCTTGGTGTGATGGATGCCTGCCACCACCACTACCCCTACTCATGGGGGCCTGGATGCCCATCACTACTACCATCCCCACTCATGGGGGCAGGATGCCTGCCACCACTACCATCCCCACTCATGGGGGGCAGGATGCCTATCACTACTACCATCCCCACTCATGGGGGGCAGGATGCCTATCACTACTACCATCCCCACTCATGGGGGCTGGATGCCTATCACTACTACCATCCCCACCCATGGGGGCTGGATGCTTGCCACTACTACCATCCCCACTCATGGGGTGCTGGATGCCTATCACTACTACCATCCCCACTCATGGGGGGCTGGATGCCTGCCACTACCACCACCCCTACTCATAGGACGGGTAATGCATGACACAACCAGCATACTCCCACATAAGGAATCACAGAAAATTACATCCACCCAAACAACATGACAAGCGTGTGTAGTCCATGTCAAATGCCAACAACACAAAACATGACAATGAACATACAATGTGACCCACTATCACATGTGTGACACATAAAAGTGTGGGGCCTCCACAATATAAGCCGACCATGGCCACTGTGGCAATGGGGCCCAAAGCCCCATCACCACAGTCACCAAAAGGTAAGTGTGTGGTCCATGGCTGATGCACCTTTTGATCAGTGTGGCAATGGGGCCCAAAGCCCCATCACCACAGTCACCAAAAGGGAAGTGTGGGGTCCAAGGCTGATGCACCTTTTGATCAGTGTGGCAATGGGGCCTAAAGCACCATCACCACAGTCACCAAAAGGGAAGTGTGGGGTCCAAGGCTGATGCACCTTTTGATCAGTGTGGCAATGGGGCCTAAAGCACCATCACCACAGTCACCAAAAGGTAAGTGTGGGGTCCATGGCTGATGCACCTTTTGATCAGTGTGGCAATGGGGCCCAAAGCCCCATCACCACAGTCACCAAAAAGTAAGTGTGGGGTCCAAGGCTGATGCACCTTTTGATCATTGTGGCAATGGGGCCCAAAGCACCATCACCACAGTCACCAAAAGGTAAGTGTGGGGTCCAAGGCTGATGCACCTTTTGATCAGTGTGGCAATGGGGCCCAAAGCCCCATCACCACAGTCACCAAAAGGGAAGTGTGGGGTCCAAGGCTGATGCACCTTTTGATCAGTGTGGCAATGGGGCCCAAAGCACCATCACCACAGTCACCAAAAGGTAAGTGTGGGGTCCAAGGCTGATGCACCTTTTGATCAGTGTGGCAATGGGGCCCAAAGCCCCATCACCACAGTCACCAAAAGGTAAGTGTGGGGTCCAAGGCTGATGCACCTTTTGATCAGTGTGGCAATGGGGCCCAAAGCACCAGCACCACGGTGATCATAAGGTAAGTGTAGGCATGGTAAAAGCTGCCAAAGACAAACTGTAGGGATGAATCCTGGTCACACAATAACTAAAACATCTGTGGCATAGTAGTGCTTGTGTCCCATTGCAACATAGATTGGGCGAGGCTAACAGTGCAGTGACACAGTAACATCGTTTTGGCCATGTGCATACAAACATCACACATGGGGGACCACATTGCCAACAATCAGCCAATTACACAATGACAGAAGTGACCATCATGATGCTGACCCACATATCTGCACCTATGGACACACAAATGTATATAACCTGTGGAGACTGTCGATGTCAGGTGAACAAATACCATACCATGGCAGCAATGGGACATACAAACCATGATCATTGTGCTGACTGATGACCCAGGAGTCCCAGGGAGAGCAGGGGAAAATCACCAAACAACATACAGCCAATGGCACACTACAGAAATGCCAATGCAGTGATGCAAATGCACTAACACAAACAGGCAGACTCACACTGCATATCAAACACAACAGGTGATGGGGGTGTGTGCCAGTGTCCCCAGGCAACCACACAACACATGAGGAGGCCTGAATCCCAATTACACAGATGTGTATACAGTGCCACACACAAGTAACTCATGGATTGGATTCCCTATGTGGGAAATCTGGCATTGTTAGATGAGAGGGAGCCCAAATTACACATGTCACACAAGCTTGTAGGAACAGCAACTAACACAGCAAGAGACACACCCACCACAGCACTACCCCCAGGGACCCCACATTGTGCAGACACTAGCCTGCATGACAATTCCACTGTGATGACAAAGGTAGATGTTGATCACACTGTGAACCACAGCCATGTGTCCTCAGCTACAAACTACCATCACACCTACACAAGCTCCAATCAATCAGCAGGGCCTGCCAGCCAAGGCCAATATGGAGGTAGTGGTCTAGCCGTGCAACAACTCACATTTGCACACTCAACACCACACACCCTGATCTCCACCAATGTGCAGCAGTGAAGCTCACATGGACTGGTGACATTGCACATGCACCCATGACAATCCCAGGGGTGGTGGGGGAACTAAGGTGCAGAAACCCATCACACATGCCCACTCAACATGACTCGTCTATGTATGACACACAGCACAGTACGCCGTACATGCGCATGATGTGAAATCCACCACAAACAATGGGATCCTGGCCATAGTCACACACCAACGAAGAAACCAAGGTGAGACACAAAGAACACACGTACACAACTTCCAACATTGCAGCTCTGACCCTGAGGAGTGGCAGCAGTCACACACACAACTCGTCACAATCACTGAAAGCTACCACAAACTCAAAATCACATTACTTGTGTAAACAACAAGTGCCAAGGGGAATCCTGAATGTGTCCCATCAGCGTTTGCCCACATCCCCAGCCCTGACAACAAAGACAACCTGGGATGACAACCTCATGAACATCAGTTTGCCATGCACCCACATCACGGAGAAACCAGGTCCAAGATGCTGGATGAACACATACCAACTCTGCAAGCATCACAAACAGGAACATCCCTAGGGACACAGCCTGTGTATGAAAAGGGAAGGGAACATGCACAGACATGCTCACACAACACACAACACGGGCACACGCAATGTCACCAGATTACACACAGCCATGAGGGCACTCCACTCCTGTGGAAGGTCCACTGTGCCAAACCTTGTCTGTGCACGACTCAAACATATCAGCAGGACACTCCGTCAGTGAGTCAACAACTACAACACACAGAAGCCTCTGCTCACATCAGCCTGGGTACGGGAGTGTCACGTCAGTCATCTGCATACACCCAAAACACGTGGCAATCCAGTTGTACTGTATACACAGATGAGTCCTCCAAAATTGATGTGCAAAACTGCATGTCCAGTGGAGACGGGCACACAGTCAGGGTACTAGGAACATTGGACAGTGGTAAGCCCAACAGATGTGCAACAGTGTAGGACAAAGATGGTAATCTACAAATGCTAAACGTACATCCCTGTGTCAAATGCTGAACATTAAACCCTCAGACTGCAGCAAGGGATGCTATAGATCCAGACTAGATTAGGACACATATCCCATGGATCACATGGAGCCCATCACAGCAAAACTTCATTTACCTGATATGAACACAATTACAACAGCAAATGCATGATTCTACACATCTACATCATGTACCACCAAAGATTAACCACAAGTAAACAAAAAGAGGCTTTATTCAGCAAGTGTGCAACTTAAATCAAAAGTCCAAAATTAACTACGGCCAATGTCCAGTCCAAATACACAGTCCCAACAGGGTGATGTGTGACAACTTGTCACCAATTGCTTGCCTGCACAGGTACCGACAGGGGACATCCCCTTGGAGGGGCATACGAGGGGCAGGCCAGGCACCGCAGGGACAGGATCAGGGGATGCCAGAAGGAGGCAGGGAAGGTGAGGTGGGTGCAGGAGTGTCACCGGCAACTCCAGTGGAGGTGTCTGACTCAGGGGGGGCCGGCACCACTGCAGGGCTCAAGTCCGATGGTGTTGGTGCTGCAACCACTGCAGTGGGCTGGTCAAATGGAGTGGACTGGGTCCCCAATGCAGTGCCCGAGTCAGACGGGGTTGTTGTGGACTCCACCGCAGTGCATGACTCCAAGGGAGTGGAAGGGGGGCAGAAGAGCTGGGCAGGACAGAGGGGGGACACGGTCTCCACACCAGTGGCACATACAGGCAGAGCGTCTGGTTTGGGGGTGGAAGAGCAAGTGGCAGGGGGGGAGGGCCTGAGCAGTTTGGGGATGCGGTATCGGTGTGTGGGGGAACCTGGGGCAGGGTGTGGCGGTGGAACCTGTGGAGTGGCGGCCTGGGGGATGGAGGTGAGAGACTGGGTGGGTGACTTGCAGGGCGGTGGCGGGGTCTTGCTCTTCCGGGTCCGGGGGACTTGCGGGTGGGGGCTCACTCTGCCTGCGCCTGGGGGAGGGTGTCTGGGGGCGAGGGCCCTCCCCTCTCTGTGTGTGGACTTCCTCTTCCCCCGGTATGCTGGATCAGCGGGATTGGAGGGGAAGAGGCCAAGGTCAGAGAGGAAGAGCTGCTGTGTATGTGGGGTTGCAGGTGAGGCAAGGGAAGGGGTCTTGGAGGGAGAGGATCTTGAGGATTGCGGAGTGACTGTGGTTGCCTGTGTGTGTGTCAGTTCCCCATCCCCTGTGTGTGTGGAATCAGTCCCGAGGATGCTTGTGTGCACGTCTTGCCTTGGTTTTGGGTGTGTGTGTGCTGCTCGTGTCTGTGTGTTTGGGTGATTGTGCAGGTGTGCATGTGCTTTGGACAGGTAGGGAGGTAGGAAGTGTGGATGGGGCAGAGGTGGGAGGGGTGAGGGACTGTTGGAGGAGGGACACTGCTGCCGTCAGGGAGGAGTCCATGGACCTATTGCTCCTCTGTAGGGCAGACATACCCGTTGAGATGCCCTCCATGAACGACACCAGCTGTGTCAACAGAGGGGTGTGTGCATGGAGGACAGTCAGCATTGCTGTCTGCCCTACATGGAGCTGCCGAAGGAGGTACACAGACTCCTCACTCAGGGCAGCAGGGGACACAGGGGCAGGGGGTGCGGTGCCTGGCTTGAAGGAGACACGCTCCCGAGCACGGGAGCCTCCACGGACCTCAGGAATGGGAGCCAATGGGAGGGCGGTGGTGGTGGCGGGGTCAGACAGACTAGCTGGGGTGTGGTGGCTGCTGACACCCGCATCCACAAGGGAGTCATCCTCCGAGCTGCTGTGGTCCCCAGCTGAGGTGGATGGTGCTGAGGACTCCTCGGTGTGGCTCCCCTCGCCCTCCGTGCCACTGGGTCCCTCTGACCACTCGTCGGACGCTGACCCAGTCTGGCTCCGCTGCTCCTCCTGGTCCGTGGAGCTGTCCCCTCCTGTGGCTGTGGATGTATCTGCAAACAATTAGGGAAACAGACAAACATCAGTCACCTGCACTGACCGCACACACCACAGTAAGTACAGCACATCACAGAGCAAGCCCTGGCATCTCTAGTAGAACATTGCCAAAAGTCATCACACAGATTAGGAGAAGCCAATTGTCAGCCTGATGGTCAACCATGGAACAGACACCCCTCCTGCCCTTGCACCCATCTGTCTGGTGCCTGTCTGATGGTAAGACCCCAGTGTGGACACATGCACCACCTACACAGTAGTTGGACATTGCTGAGAACACGGTGAAGTATGTGAACATGCCCACGTCACATCTCTTGCCACTGAGTCAGTGCAGGTGTCTGTATAAATGGACGGCCAGAGTCTAAATAGAAATGCATGTGATGCATACCAGCACCAGACCCCATGAAGCACCCATGTCCGGATAGTCAATGCCACAATGGGGTTCATGTTGCACATGTCACTCCCCTGCAGGATCACTCTTAGGAAGTTTAATGCCATGACACAGGCCTGCCTGCAAAGTCATACATCACTGTCTCCAGTCACATGGCCATGGCAGCCAGCCAACAACAGTCTGCACTGTGTCACAATCCTAGGACATGGGGAAGGCAAGTAATGTAACTGACAAGTGCACATGTCCATCCCCCAAAAACCACATCATCTGAACTACTATTTGTCCACGTCATACCAATTGGACATATGGGGGACATGAAACACAACTCTCTGAACATGAGCACCTCACAGTGTGCTGAGAATGAAAAACAGCTGCCTGAAAGTCACAGTGGCATACACCTGTCTGCACAGTCATGTGATCAAACACCTATAAGTCACAGAAGTCTTGTCTCACATGGTCCAATAGCAGATGGCATGCTGACCCCTAACCGATAAACATCACAGGAGTCCCGACAACATAGTCACAGCACAACGACACAGAGGCAGACACCTGAGGGAACATTTCACTGAGCACAGCATGTCAGCTGATACACGGGAGTGGGAGTACAGAGTGTATTGTATGCCCTGGAGTAGGCATGACTGTCCGGCTCCACCTGCAAGATGGATGAGCCCTGGTCAGTAGGCAGGTGGCTAGGCATGTGTGACACACTTGACATACATACTCCTGAGGCCCAAACATTTTACCCACCCGCAGCATGGGGGTGTGGCAAATACCCCAGGGACATGTGGTGATTCTGATCTGCAAGTGGATCACATATCAAAGTTACACCCAGACTACATTGCACGACTCAGGCATTGTGTGAGCAATTGACCCACCCATGAAGGCTAACACAATATCACGGGAACAAAAGCTGTCACCCACCTTGAGCAAAGCAAAATGCAAGGACCCTGTACCCGAGTGACACAATTATCCTGAGCGTAAGGAGCACACCGGCCTATCAGATGGGTAGTGGCCATGTCACAATAGAGGGACATGGGTACTGGACAACAAGACTGATGTACTGGGGAAGTTTAACCACGCCACAGGAGGGCACATAGAATGTCAGACAGAGTTCACAGTGCAGTCTTTGACTCACCCCTCCTTGCTGCTGTCTGCCCTTCAGCTGCCCATCCAGCTCCAGGAAGACCACCGGCAGGATCTGGAGCTTGTGGGGGTCAGGGTCCGGTGTCCGCCCCTCCTGCGAGGAGGCGACAGCTTCAGCTGGACCCTTGCAATCCTCCGGGTCCAGCCCCGAAGGTCCTGCCACCTCTTCTGGCAGTTGCGGATCCGGCGCTTGTAGACCCCCACGGATCTGACTGCCCGGACGATGGCCAGCCAGATATCCTGCTTCTGATGGGCATCAACCTGTGAGGATGACAAAGTGAAAAGGCCATTACTACACATGCAACATATCCGTGCATCACACAGTTGGAAATACATGTCTCAATCACAGGGGCATATGATGTACACAGGCAGTGCAACGAGGGCTATGGACAGTTTGCCAGCAGTTACTACATGGTATCATTGCATGGGAAGTGAACCTTGTTTGAATGCACTGTTACTCCACTGTACCTGTTCAGTGCATGTGACTACACACTTTGGGGGTGAGTACTACTCAGTGAGCATGCTAGCCAGTGGTGTGCACACTGTAAATCCTGCTAGTCAGACAACATGCACAATTAGTAAGGCAGTGGACAGCACACTCACCTGCTCCCCTGGTGTCCCATACAGCTTGATGTACTGTGGAAGGAGGTTGTCCAGCAGGGCCTGGTTCTCCTCATGGGTGAAGGCTGGGGCTCTCTCCACAGTACGTGCCATTGCAGTAGCCAGAGGATGCAGAGACAGCAGCAGTGTAGTGGCAGATGTCGTCCTGGAGCATGTAGTGCAGGCAAGTGAGCCCTCAGGGGAACAGCCAGCATTATATGTGTGCTGCAGAGGCAGATACTGTGCCATGTGTCCAAAGTGATAGGTCCAAGTCGTATGCATCTTATGAATCTGACCAATCCATGGAATTGCAGCACCAAGACACGCCCACAGCATCCTTCAAAAATTTCAACTTCATGACACCCATGAATTTGCAACATTGTTGTGGCTGGCCAACTAAATTCACTGCATCAGACTCGTTGAAGCTTCAAAAACGCGTCCGTTGCCATGCCAGGCCCCAGCCAATGCGTGCGCACCGATCGGACCATTGCTGTACAACGCGTACCCACGATACAACGCGTGCACCGCCACATTCAATGCAATGGTCCGTGCGGGCACACCGATCGGTCCATTGCTCTACAACGCGTACCAGGCATACAACGCGTACCCGCTCACATTCAATGCAATGGGCCGGCCGGGCACACCGATCGGACCATTGCTGTACAACGCGTACCCGCTCACATTCAATGCAATGGGCCGGCCGGGCACACCGATCGGACCATTGCTGTGCAACGAGTACCAGGCATACAACGCGTACTCGCTCAATGCAATGGGCCGGCCGGGCACACCGATCGGTCCATTGCTGTGCAACGCGTACTAAGCATACAACGCGTACCCGCTCACATTCAATGCAATGGGCCGGCCGGGCACACCGATCGGTCCATTGCTGTACAACGCTGTACCCGCTCACATTCAATGCAATGGGCCGGCCGGGCACACCGATCGGACCATTGCTGTGCAACGCGTACCAGGCATACAACGCGTACCCGCTTACATTCAATGCAATGGTCCGTGCGGGCACACCGATCGGACCATTGCTGTACAACGCGTACCCGCTCACATTCAATGCAATGGGCCGGCCGGGCACACCGATCGGACCATTGCTGTGCAACGCGTACCAGGCATACAACGCGTACTCCGCTCACATTCAATGCAATGGTCCGTGCAGGCACACCGATCGGACCATTGCTGTACAACGCGTACCCGCTCACATTCAATGCAATGGGCCGGCCGGGCACACCGATCGGACCATTGCTGTGCAACGCGTACCAGGCATACAACGCGTACCCGCTCACATTCAATGCAATGGTCCGTGCGGGCACACCGATCGGTCCATTGCTCTACAACGCGTACCAGGGCAGGTCACACGCATATGTCACCATGCTGGTCACTGGTGAACCTATGCCAGCCACATTTACTTTCCAGGGACTCAGGGGCACACCTACAACACCACACCCAGTCCACACTGTCTATGAGGCATGTGTGGCAGCATAACCTTATCTGTGTATGGGGGTGAACATGTTATGTTATGTTATGTTATTGAGATTTGTAAAGCGCACAAATACCCGGAGGTGTCTTGGCGCTACGGACAAGGTAAGCCACTGGTGAGTCTCTAGTTACGTTAGAGCCAGGTTTTTAGCTCTTTTCTGAAAGAGACAAGAGATCGGGCGTTTCTCAAGTCAGTCGGTAGGGAATTCCAGAGTTTAGCAGCACAGTAATGAAAGCTGCGACCACCCCAGAGTAAGGTACGAATTCTGGGCACTCTCAAGAGTTTAGCACCAGATGAACGAAGGTGTCTGGTTGGTTCATACCAAACAAGAAGATTTTGCAAAAAGGCTGGCCCTGTATGATTCAGGGCCCTGAACACCAGGGTAAGAGCCTTGAATTTTATTCGCTGCGCTACAGGGAGCCAATGCAAATTACGAATCTCTCCAGATACCGATTTGAACCAAGGGGTGTTTGACAGAAGTCGAGAGGCTGAGTTTTGTACGCTCTGTAGTTTTTTCAGGCAATGCTTCTGAACGTTTATAAACAGCCCATTACATTAATCCAATTTAGACTGGATTAATGAGGTGACTACAGTTCTTTTCGTGTCCTCCGGAAGATAAGGGAGGATCTTCCTGATTTTCTTAATAAGGAAGTGGGCAGAGGAAACCACAGCATTAGTGTGTTGAACAAAAGAAAGTTTACTATCCACCCATACTCCTAGGTTCTTCGCTTTGGTTGCTGGTTCCGGTGGATCACCCATGTCAGCGGGCCACCACACACTGCCCCAACTAGGTTGCAGGTTCCCAAAGGTCAAGATTTCAGTTTTCCCAGAATTAAGTTTAAGGAAGTGTGTGCTAATCCAGTTAGTGATGGCACCCATGCAGTTCTTAAATTGCAGAGCAGGGGAGGTCTGATTTTTGTATGCTGCTACTACAATCTGGGAATCATCCGCATAAGAAGTAAGGCTGAAGCCAAAAATCCGGATAAGCGGGGCTAGTTCAGAGACGTATATATTGAAAAGGGTGGGGCTCAAGGAGGAGCCCTGTGGCACTCCACAAGGGAGGAAGTATGGCTCGGACTGGTATCCATCGATCGACACTACCAGTCTTCTGTCCTTGAGGAAGGAGGACACCAGTGCCAGTGCTGAACCCCCGACTCCCAGCATCTTCAGCCGCTGTTGTAGGAGGAAATGATCCACCGTGTCAAATGCGGCTGATATATCGAGGAGTATCAGGGCCGCTGACCCTCCTCCATCCATCACCGCTCTTATTTCCTCCGTGGCTTTAATAAGTGCCGTTTCGGTACTGTGTTCCCGACGGAAACCAAACTGAGAATGGTCCAACAGATCATGTTCACCAATGAACTGGGAAAGTTGGATATATTTATAATTTTATCAATTATCTTCGCGGGCAGCGGCAAGCGAGCTATGGGGCGATAGTTGTTGGGGTCGGCTGCATCCAAAGTTGGTTTTTTCAGCAGTGGAAGGATAGACGTATCCTTCCAAATGGCTGGGAAGTTACCGGAGGAGAACATGGAATTAAAAATATCTGTTAACACCAGGCTTACCAAATCAGAGACTTCTTTCAGCAGCTCAGGTGGGCAGGGGTCCTCTGGGGAACCTGACTTAGCCTCCAGAATGTGTTTTGCCACTATGTCCGATGATACTGGTGTAAAGCTGAGCAGGGTGTTTATGCCCTGAGGAGTTGGTGAAAGCGGCAGGGCGGGGGCGTGAGCTAATGTGTCCTCAAAATTTTTAAAAATGTCCAAAACTTTAGTTTTGAAGACAGAAGCAATGGCATCGCAGGACTCTTGACTGTTTTCTGGCCCTGTACTGTGAGGGGTGGTAAGCTTATTCACTGCTGTAAAGAGAGCTTTAGAGGAATGTTTTGCCTCCGAGATTACTCTAGTAAAATATTCTCTCTTTTCCGATGTAAGGAGATTTTTGTATTCTCTTAAAGCTATTTTATATGTTTCCCTCTCAGATGGGTCATACTTAGCACACCAGTGTCTTTCCAGCCGGCGACATTTTTGTTTTCCTGCCCGTAAGGCATCTGAGAACCAAGGAGCCGAAGGGGTTCTCCTATTGCCAGTAATGCTTTTGGTGGGCACTGCGGCTAGAAACGCCGTATTTAACCAGTCTGTGTAATTAGGGGCAGATTCGTCTGAAGGCCCACATACCTGGGGGTGCGTCCTCTCTAGTATTGTACGAAGGAGGGATTTATCCAAATTACCCCAGTCCCTTTTGGTTTTAGAAGGGATCGTATAGGCCCGAGTAGGACCACACAGCATTACTGGTAGGTCAAATTTTATAAGTGAGTGATCTGACCAGACCAGAGGCAGTGTTTCTATACAGGAAAGACCCTGAACTGAGGTGAAAATGCCATCAAGAGTATGGCCGGCCTCATGAGTGGGGGTCTGAACCAGTTGACTGAGACCGACCGACCCCAGGGTATGTAGCAGTGCATCTGTCTCACTATTTTCCTTATCTTCTAAATAAAAATGAAAGTCTCCGAGGATGGTAAAATCGTTATTAATAAGGGTGGGTTCTAGAAGACTGTCTAAGTTAGATAAAAAGGTGCTTCTAGAGTTGGGGGGTCGATACAATAAAATTCCTTTAAAAGTCTGCCTGGGACCAAGTTCAATCGTGAAATGAAGGGCTTCGAATACAGGCGTGGAGGCGGGCTGAAAAGTAATGGGAAAATGTTCTCTCAAAATAATAGCCAGACCACCGCCTCGCTTAGCAAATCTATCAACCCTGAATGCCCGGTAACCCGCTGGGGTAGCGGAGATGACATCGGGGTCAGAGGAAGCATCTGCCCAGGTTTCAGTCATAAAAAGTATGTCAATACCGTCAGCTAGAATCATGAGTGCTATTTCATGTTTATGTTTGGCCAGAGACCTGACATTTACGAGTCCGCCCTTCAATTTAGCAGTCTCTGTGCCAAGGAGGGGGCTATGATTCATGGGTTGTTTAAAGGGCTGGAGAGCGCTAGTGCTCAGAGATTGTGGGAGCAGAAAGCCGCAAGGGCAAGCAACATCCCCCTCATCCGGCTTGAGTCGGCGGCATGATGGCACGGGCGTATTAACCCTTTCCGTGCTCATGACGAGCTCAGCTCGTCATGCTGCGCGGTAGCGCTGTGCGCATGACGAGCTGAGCTCGTCACGACCCCACCCGCGATCGGAATGTCCAGCACACAAGCGGAATTCCGATCGCGGTCAAGGGGTTAAGGCAGAGTAACTCCTTAGGGGTATAAGTATGAACCTGGGTGGCGAAATGGCCAGGGGCTCTGGCCCCAGGCCCGGGGCAGGCGCGGACGGGCGCAGACGGGCTTGCCTTAGGGGCGCCTTCGGCGCGCCAGCGTCGCGCCCGCTGCGCGCGTCCGCTGCGCGCCCTCACCATCTGGCCCCTAAATAGTGTTTCCGGTGGACGAGTGGAGCACGTCCACACCGGAAGTGAATCCAGGCAACAGGGAAGGGAGCAGTTAAGCCCTGGAGTGGAGTATCCGCCCTCCGCACAATCGGCACATCAGCCGCGGCGGAACGGGGTCGGACCACAGCACCAGAATGAGCGGGTGAAAGTGCACGAGTGCAGATAGCGTAAAATACTTTAAAATACACGAATGCTTACAATGCTTAAAAAAAGTTAAAAAACCCCTAAAAACGTCAGCTAAAAGTATACGAGCTTGAGGGTTGCAGAGAAGTGGCAGCAAGATACAAATACAGGAGGTCATAAAATATCACGGCAACAGCAAGATAAACGTGCGACGCGCCAGCCGGACTTACTCTAGTCCGCTGCGCGCCCTCACCATCTGGCCCCTAAATAGTGTTTCCGGTGGACGAGTGGAGCACGTCCACACCGGAAGTGAATCCAGGCAACAGGGAAGGGAGCAGTTAAGCCCTGGAGTGGAGTTTCCGCCCTCCGCACAATCGGCACATCAGCCGCGGCAGAACGGGGTCGGACCACAGCACCAGAATGAGCGGGTGAAAGTGCACGAGTGCAGGTAGCGTAAAATACTTTAAAATACACGAATGCTTACAATGCTTAAAAAAAGTTAAAAAACCCCAAAAAACGTCAGCTAAAAGTATACGAGCTTGAGGGTTGCAGAGAAGTGGCAGCAAGATACAAATACAGGAGGTCATAAAATATCACGGCAATAGCAAGATAAACGTGCGACGCGCCAGCCGGACTTACTCTAGTCCCATGTGGATATTGGGGTGGCACTTGGGGGCAGACACACCCAGGCTGTGCACGTGTTAATGGGGACAGGGTCCTTTGTGTGTTGTGCACATGACCACTGTGGTGTGCAACTTTTCATTTCTGAGCATGTGTCATGGTCACATTTCCAGGTTGTGTATGTGTATGACATGTCACATACCCCCAGGCTCACATGTGGGAAGGCATGTACGTCACAGGGTGGCCCATTCCAACAATAGTGATGGCCCTCCACAGTCTGTGTGCATGTTGTGTATCACATGTCTCTGACTCCATGTGCACAATGGGAGACAGTCTCCACATCCACGTGGTTTGTGCATGAACTTTGATGGTGTGTGTGTGTGTGTCACAGACGTCCATGTCTGTCCTGCAGAGGCTACAGGGGCCACCACCTGTGGGTGTCATGTTTGTTTTTCTGACGTGTACATGATACGCCATGTCATGCCAGTGTCCATGTGGCAAGACAGGCTCCCTGGGAATCTACCTGTCAATGAGCTGTGATGCCTGTGGAGCATCTGTCCAGACATGTCACTGTGGTATGTGTGTGGAACGTGAGAGCAGTTAATGTGTACTGTGACACAGCCTAATGGTGTCCCATAGCACACCCTGGAACCAGTTGTCAACACTTGTTGAACAGAGAGATGTTAGATGATGTCCATGTAGGTGCCATATATGTCCAAACGGGACGACACACACATCAAGTACTTGTGTATGTTGATGATGTGTCATGTGAAATTGAGTATGGTGAACGGCACATTGGTGGGGTGACTGACAATCTTGCTTTCTTCACCTATGCACTGCAGGGCTCCTGCTGTCCATCGACCATTCCCAGACCTGGCAACGATGGTGGAACGTGACAGCATCCGACGGTACCGCTTCACCAGGCAGCTGATTGAGGATTTGGCAGTGCGGTTGGCCCCACATTTGCAGCCTGGCCGGCCGTATCCTACAGCGCTGACCCCCAAGGTGAAGGTGATGGCAGCCCTACACTTCTTTGCCACTGGTACCTTTCAACACACTGTGGCAACTACTGGTGGGATGTCACAGACTATGTTCAGCCATGTGCTACGCGATGTTTTGGGGGCAATGTTGAGATACCTCAACCAGTACATCTATTTCCCAACACGTCAACGACTCACTGACGTCAAGAGTGACTTCTATGCCCTGGGGAGGATGCCACATGTAATTGGCTCCATTGATGGGACACATGTGTCTTTGATACCACCACAGGCACATGAGCAGGCATACCGCAACCGTAAACATTACCATTCGATCAATGCTCTGGTGGTATGTCTTGCAGATATGACCATCTCACATGTGTGTGCCCGTTTCCCCGGTTCTGCACACGATGCCTACGTGATGAGGAGTAGTCGCATCCCGAGGATGATGTCACAGATGCCGAACCAGCGTGCCTGGCTTGTTGGTGTGTACTGACTTTGTACCATTGTGTGTGTTCTGCTATGTTGTTTTCCGCACACATTTTCAAATCGGCTAATGTGCAATTGTCTGTCTGTAGGTGACTCAGGATACCCCAACATGCCGTGGTTGCTGACACCCCTCAGGAACCCTGTGACACCAGCCCAGATGCGCTACAATGAGGCACATGGTCGGTCGAGGAGGGTGATTGAGCGGACCTTTGGTCTCCTGAAGAGCCGCTTCCGCTGCCTGGACAAGACAGGAGGGGCCCTCCCATATGCCCCAGCAAAGGTGTGCAAGATTGTCATCGTCTGCTGCATGCTACACAACCTGGCAGTGCGGAAGGAGTTGCCTCTCATCCTGGATGACGATGACCAACGTCCGCCACCTGTGGAAGATCCTGGCCTGGGTCACGATGCCAGTGAAGATGATGATGATGGTGATGTCCGCACACAGCTCATCACCAACTTCTTCAGCTGAATGTGAGTCTCCAGAGGGTTGTAATGTCAATGATTTGAGTTTGCATGATATGTGTGTGTGGTGCTCTGGTGCTGTTTGAGTGTGGCCATGTGCTACTTGACTGGATGCGTGCAGCGATGTGTCCTTGCAGGTGGTCTGTACTGCCCAACAGTGTTGACATGCTAACTTGGTTTTGTGTAGTTATCTCGTGACATGTATTAGACATGAGTATTGCCGTTCTGTGCTGTTCTTCAGTGGTTTTGACTGTGTGTAATGTCTGTCCTTCACAGGGTGCTGCTGGAGTTGTCTGATCAACTTGGATCCCCCGAATCCATGATTCAACTTCCAAGGTGGAAGCAGTCGTTTCCCTACAGGTGATGTGCCACACACCCCTGGACTTTCTATCTTCTGCACTTTTTGACTTTGTGGCCACAGCCAGGTTGGATTAGCTTGCATTTGTAGTGGAAACTACATGTTGGAAATGTGTAATAAACCTGTGCTTGACTTTGGGATGTGCGTTGTCTGTAGTCACACATCTGACTGACATTTGCTTACTGCACCTGTTGTCTAGTTGACAGTGACTGTGAATAGGTGGCGTGTCTGTACATTCCACTGTACTTCGTTGCAACATCAGTATAGGTGATGAGTCTGATGGCCCTGGTGTGTATGTGTTTTGTGGCCCTAGTGGTGTGTCTCCCTCATATGTGTCACGTCGCCATGACTGACATGACAGTGTTGGACTTGCTGTAGCAGTTAGCATGCACAGTGTAATTTAGAAGATCAACATCTACATGAGAAAAACCACGTTGGAATCACAACAGAGGCAGATATGGTGTATTGGTGAGTTTATTTACATACAGGTGTGAGGATGGTGCACAGGATGGTGGGTGCTGTACATAGAAATTTGGATCCAAAGTTCCCATGTGAATTGGAAGTCTTGGTAGCTGAAAAGTCCAGAGTAAAGTCCAGTCATCTGATACATTTGGTCAACTAGAGCTCCCCATGTCATGTGGGAGAGTTGGCTTGGCTTCAACAGGGCGTGCAGTATGCACACAGAGGAAAAGTTCCAGAACAGGTGTTGGCTTCCTGGGGGATGTAGATGGCCATCGGCCTCTCAGTTTGGCCTCCTCGGACGGCCCCTCTTCTTGGGGGGGGAGGGACCCTCAGGTGCAGGCTGCGGCGGTGCAGGGGACTCTCTGCCAGAGTCCTCCTCCCTCCCTGTGGCATTTGCAGTTGTTTCAGCAGCAGATGTTGTGGGCACACAGGGAGGTGAGGCCATGTTGGTGCTGATCTGGCGGAGGCATGTCAGTATGTCCCTATGCACCGCTGTCAGTTGTTCCAATGTGTCCCACTTGGACTCCATGCCACACATGTGTGTCTCGACACGTGACATGTGTGTCTCGACACGGGACATGTGGGAGTCCAAGCGGGCATGATGGGCAGCCTGCTGCTGTTGTATGTCCTTGAGGATCCCCACTACCTGGCTGACCTCTCCGGTGCTAGTCTGGTACGCATCCGCGATGCGTGCCAGTTGTGGGTCCTCATACAGTCCAGACCCCTCTGCAAGGAGAGACCTATGTCTCCAACCCCTCACACCACCCCTGGCGACACGTGCAGGACCTGCAGTGGCACGCACAGGTGACCGTGGGCCCACTTGGGTGTTGTTCCTGGGCTCGTTGTCAGCAGCTCCAGTTTGGGCCTGGGTCCGTGCGCTGTTGTCATCTGTGGTCCTTGGTGTGTCCGTGTTGGCAGGGGTGGCCTGTGTGTTGGCAGTTGTTGGAGGGGTGGGTGCAGGGGGTGCAGATGTTGGTCCTGCTGGTGCTGCATGATGACTCACACCGGAGGGTCCAGCTGGTTCTTCGCCATCCGAGGAGTGCAGAGGCTGATCCACACCAGTGAGCTCAGTCTTCCCCGGAGCCTGGGACAGGGAGTCCTCCTGGTCTGCTGCTGTGTCCCCATCATCTCCTGTTTTGGGGAGAGACACAGATTGTATGTTATGTTTCTACTGGCATCAATTGATCAAACACCTGACAGTTGTGACTGTACCTCTGGATGTGGGCCAGGACATTGCATTCTCCTAAATAGTGACAGTCAGTGAGTGATATTGGTGTAGCACATTGTCCTGCCAACCTGTGGCATGTCAATGTGAATGTTGAGGTGTGTGCATGACCAGCATTGGTGGTATTTGGTTACCATCCAGGCCTCCTTCTCCCCCCAGCCCAGTTATCCCACCATGCAACGTGCTTGCATTGCAGGGAGTGCAAGTTGGCTTTCAGGATGTCAGGCAGTGGTGTCCTTCTGTTTGTTGTTGCACAGTTCCCAGCAGGGCCTTGTGCTCCCCATAGCAGTACCCAGTGTCAGCCATCTTGTGAGTCCTTATCCACTCCCTGTGATGTGAGCATGGTTGAGAGTGGTGTTGATGGGCCAATTGTGAGGGTGAGCAATATCTGTGCCTACAACTCCCATCATGCTATTGCCTCCACCCCCCTTCCCAGCATGGCCATCCTTCCTTCCTTTTGACTCTGCTTCCCTGTGGGGTGGGGTGCCTGTGCTGACAGGATGGCTGGGAGTGTTGTCCTGGCAGTTGTTTGGCTACAAGTCCCAAGAGTGTCCCTGTGCTTCACACAGCATAACCCAGGGTGGTGGTTCTTTGTGGGATCTTTCAGTTAGGCTGTGAGGCATTGCATTCTCCCAGGTGGGTTATGTGGAGTTAGTGTTGAGGGAGTGTGTGAGGAGAGCTGCTTGTAACTATGGTCAGTGCTGTGAGTCCTCCTTCCCACCCAGCCAGATATCCCACCATGCAACGTGCTTGCATTGCAGGGAGTGCAAGTTGGCTTTCAGGATGTCAGGCAGTGGTGTTGTGCTGTTTGTTGGTGCACAGTTCCCAGCAGGGCCTTGTGCACCCCACAGCAGTACCCAGTGTCAGCCACCTTGTGAGTCCTTATCCACTCCCTGTGATGTGAGCATGGTTGAGAGTGGTGTTGATGGGCCAATTGTGAGGGTGAGCAATATCTGTGCCTACAACTCCCATCATGCTATTGGCTACACCCCCCTTCCCAGCATGGCCATCCTTCCTTCCTTTTGACTCTGCTTCCCTGTGGGGTGGGGTGCCTGTGCTGACAGGATGGCTGGGAGTGTTGTCCTGGCAGTTGTTTGGCTACAAGTCCCAAGAGTGTCCCTGTGCTTCACACAGCATAACCCAGGGTGGTGGTTCCTTGCGGGATCTTCAGTTAGGCTGTGAGGCATTGCATTCTCCCAGGTGGGTTATGTGGAGTTAGTGTTGAGGGGGTGTGTGAGGAGAGCTGCTTGTAACTATGGTCAGTGCTGTGAGTCCTCCTTCCCACCCAGCCAGATATCCCACCATGCAACGTGCTTGCATTGCAGGGAGTGCAAGTTGGCTTTCAGGATGTCAGGCAGTGGTGTTGTGCTGTTTGTTGGTGCACAGTTCCCAGCAGGGCCTTGTGCTCCCCACAGCAGTACCCAGTGTCAGCCATCTTGTGAGTCCTTATCCACTCCCTGTGATGTGAGCATGGTTGAGAGTGGTGTTGATGGGCCAATTGTGGGTGTGACCAATATCTGTGACTACCACTCCCATCATGCTATTGGCTACACTGACTTGACCAGCATACACAGAATTCCTTCCTTTGAGTGAGCTTCTCTGTGAGGTGGTGTTCTAGTGGTGGGTAAATATCTGTGAGTGTTTGTTGGTTCTATTTGTGCCACTGCCTTGCTGTATTTGTTGTTAGGTTTGTAGATCTCATGACACAGTTACATATCACTATGAGATGGCAGGTATTGTGTTTGTCTGACTAGCATTCACATCTTGGGATGAATATCATTTGGTTGCTGTGTATTTGCTAAGTGTGCATGGTTTGCCTATCCCCTTGACTGTGATGTGTGTGTGTTGTCACACCATATTGTATATATTAGTTGTGTACTCACCAGGCTCTGGGATGTCTGTTAGTCCGTATACGCTCACTGGTGGTAGGATGGCCCGCACCTTCTCCTCCCAGGGCCTGAGGTATACTGGTTTTGCAGGAGGGCCACTGCCGGTGTGCTGGCTGAGGAGGTAGTCCTTTTGAGTAGTTCCCGGACCCTCCTGCGCACATCATACCACCTGTTCTGGATGTCTTCCTTTGTGCGCAAACATGGTGATTGTGCGTTCACCCTGTCGACAATCCTCGCCCACATCTTGGTTTTCTGCGACATGGGGGTCTGTTGTACCAATGTACCAAACAACTGTGGCTCTACCCTGAGAATCTCGTCTACCAGGACTTCCAATTCACAATCTAGGAACTTATGGTTCTTCTTTGGGGGCATGGTGATGGGTGGTGGCGGTGATTGATGTGTGTGTGTGTGTGCAGGTGGGGGGTGTGAGTGTAGGTTTAGCTGGGTGTGTGTGAGGGTGCTATTTGTAGGTGTGGTAATGGTGTGTGGTTTGTGTGATGTATGAGCTGTGAGTGTGTCTGTGGTTGCTGTGTGATGGTGTTGTGTGCTGGCAGGTCAGTGGAATTTGCAAAGGATCATGGTAGGGATTTGTGGCCTTTATGTAGGTGGAGTTGGAGGTGTGTCCTTGTTCCATTTTTTTTTCCATCCCTGTATTTATTGGCTTAGTGGTTGCTTGTTTGGCCCTTTTTTTCTAATTTTTCCTTGGTGTTTTTGGTGCATATAGGAGTCGTTCTTGTGTCCGAGTAGGACGCTGCAGTTGTCTGGTGCGATCTTGTCCGACTCGTTCCCGCTGTGTGTCAGCTAGGTTTCATATGCGGCGTACGAGTCGGTCGCGTAGTATTGGGTTGCTTCGGCTGGGTTTTGTATGCGTGTCGGTCGTACGACTTGTGCTCCGGGCGAGTCGGTCGTGTTTTGCACGCACAGCATCGTACTACGCGGGTCGGAGTTCGCGGGTACGTTTCGTTCGGGTTCAATCCCAGTGCGTGTCGGTCGGTTCGTTTCGCGTGATTTCCCGGCCGGATGGCTTGTTTCCGTCCGGCTCGGTCGGTCGTTTTGTATTCCGTCCGAGTCTGTCGGATTTCACATTCATTTCATCGTACTACCCGGGTCGTGTGGCGCCGGTCCTAGTCGGTCGGACTAAATTCCCGTACCGAGTCGGTCGGTACGTTTTCCGGCCCGAATTGGAATCGGCCCCTAAGTCTAGTAAATAAAAAGAGTTTTTTTGTACAGCAGAAATAGTGAACTTGCATATTTGAAGGTGTTCTCTTATGTGATAATAACCTCTTCGGTGCTCATGACGGAGCGGTTCCGTCATGAGCCACGGTTGGCGTGTGCTCATGACGGAACCGCTCCGTCATGGCACCCACCCATGGCGGAAGCGCTGGCGCTCCCCCCATGGGCAGCCCATCTAGCCCCCACAAAGGGGGATGCCACCCCCGACCCCCCCAGGCAATCCCATGACGTCAGCGCGCACAGCGCGCGCCGACGTCATCAGGAGCAGCCGGACGCACTGGAAGCCATTTGCTTCCAGGCGTCCAGCAGGAAACAGGTGAGTTTCCTTGCTCCGGTGGGGCGGGGGGGAAATTGGGATGCATTGAGGCATCGGGGGAGAGGAAAGAGTTTTTACTCTCCCCTGATGTCTCAATGCAGGGCATTCCTGCTGCACGATCGTGCATGGCGTCGCGATCGTGCAGCAAGAATGCCCCCACTAGGCACCAGGGATTTCTTTTTTATTTAAAGGAAGCGACCCCTTGGGCAAGAGTCGCTTCCTCAAGGGGCACAATATTTTTGAGACTTTTCTGCCCCCCTTGGGGACAGATCGGCTGGGTTTTTTGGCCTTTCTGAAAAGCCCACTAGAGCCAGGGACTTTTTTAAAAATTAAAATGGAAGCGACCCCTTGGGCAAGGGTCGCTTCCAGGGGGCAGATATTTTTAATATGTGTATTCTGCCCCCCCTGGGGGCAGATCGGCCCGTTTTTTGGACCTTTCTGCCAGGGGGGGCAGAAAACCCAACTAGACACCAGGGACTTTTTTTAAATTAAAATGGAAGCGACCCCTTGGGAAAGGCTCGCTTCCAGGGGGCTGATATTTTGTGTATGTTTTTTCTGCCCCCCCCTCTTCCCCCCCAGGGGCGGATCGGCCTGTTTTTTTGGCCTTTCTGCCCCTGGATTGGGGCAGAAAACCCCACTAGGCACCAGGGATTTTGTTTTGTGTGTAATGGAAGCGACATGGTTGCTTCCAAGGGGGTAAAATTTGGTTAATCTTTTTCTGCCCTAGGCGGGAGGGAGGAGGCAGAAAACCCTACTAGGCACCAGGGATTTATTTCTTTTGCAAGGGGGGCACATTTCTGTCTGCTGTTTTCTGCCCCACCTGGGTGACAGATCGGCCTGGCAGACAACCTCACCCGATCCCTTGGGCAAGATCACCCCCCATTTTTCTCAGCCCTATTTGAAGGCCCATTTGGCAGATTAACTATTTGGGTAGTGACATAGCGTGTTACAATGTTAATTGTTTTATTTCTTGTGAATTGCAATTGTAATGCTTTATTTCTCCCTTTTTGTTCTAGTTCAAGGATTTTGCTCTTTAGACTGTTCCAGGTTGCGGTTTCGTTACTGGTGGTTCTGCTGTTTGTGTAGTTGCATGTGTTTGGTAAGAGATTTTTTTTGTACAATGTAAATGAGTTTCATTTCCCTGCATGAATGTGTTTTTTGCAAATGGTGTAATAATAGCAGTATGTTTGGCTTCTGTTTTTTGAGTGTCAAAATCTTTTTGCATTTGTGCTCGATGTGTATTTTGTTGTCTTGTGAGTAATTAGTTTTGTTTCTTCTTTCTAGTGGGATATCGTTGCTTTTTGCTGTGTCTCTGCAGAGTAGGTGCTGGTGAGTGTAGCTATCTTTGGCAAGTGAGTCATTGTCTTTGAGTATACAGATCTTTGTGCAAAAGCCACACTTTGTTTATTACTTATTTTGCAGTGTTTGTTGTAGTTGACTTATTTGTGAAGTCTCCTTTCTTTGTAAGGACTATGGCTAGCCCCAGGATTACTGATCAGCAGGTTGTTGGTTTGCTTTTTGAGTCTTCCTCTGACCATGTTTCAGAGACTGACTCTGCATCTGAGGCAGAGGAGGCAGTGGGGGCAGTGGAAGATTCTGGCAGTGAGTTTTCTGTCCACGAGGAATCATCGGATGATGAAGCCACTCTTAGTGCAGATGAAGTGCCTGTCTTAGAGGAGGACATTGATGTGCCGATAGTGCAGCAAGAGGCTTCTGGGCTGCAGCCTGGGGCTGCAAGGCCTCCCATTGGAAGTGCTGACCTCTGAGCTGCCCCAGGCATGGTGCAGCCGACATTGCCAGACTTTACTGATGTTCCAGGGTGTAAAGTGGATACTGAAAACGTTTTGCCTATAAATTTCTTTCAGTTGTTTATGGACGATGCATTTTTGGCAGAGATTGTTGAGCAGACTAACTTGTATGCCGAACAGTTTTTGAGGGACAACAGTGCCAGCCTTAGGCCCCACTCTAGAGCTACCCGGTGGACTCCCACAAATCTGGAAGAGATGAAGAAGTTCTTGGGTTTAACTTTTTTGATGGGCTTGCTAAGGAAGCCATCATTGTCTTCATATTGGTCTACTAGTCCCTTGATGGCAACAGCCATATTTCTGGCAGTCATGAGTCGCGATAGGTATTTGCTTCTGCTTCGGATGCTGCATTTTGTCGATAATGGTTTAGCGTTGCCACGAGATCACCCTGATTGTGACCGTCTTTTTAAGATTCGGCCAGTCGTTGATCATTTTGTAGATCGATTTTCTGAGATCTATGCTCCAGGGAAAGAAATAGCAGTGGATGAGTCTTTGGTCTTGTTCAAGGGCTGCTTGGTTTTCAGGCAATAAATTCCTAGCAAGAGGGCACGCTATGGAATTAAGATGTATATGCTGTGTGACAGTAGGACTGGATATGTCTCTAATTTCAGGGTGTACACCGGTATGGATTCCAGGATTGACCACCCTGGTTGTCCGTCCACTTTTGGAGTGACTGAGAAAATTGTGTGGGAACTTGGTAGAGTACTGTTTAACAAAGGTCACCATCTATATGTAGATAACTTCTACACTGGTGTGCAGTTGTTCAGGGAATTGGCCAAAGTGGACACTGTTTCTTGTGGCACAATCCGCTCTAACCGTAAAGCTTTCCCAAAAGAACATGTTTGTCAAAAGCTTGTGCGGGGACAGTGCAGTGCGTTGCGTAGAGAGGAACTTCTAGCTGTGAAGTTTTCAGACAGGAGAGATGTCTAAATGCTGACTACCATCCATGATGAAAGCACTTCACCTGTGACTGTTTGGGGTCAGGTTGCTGATGCGCGCAAACCTGTGTGCATTTTAGACTATAATAGGCACATGGGTGGTGTTGGTAGAGTAGATCAGAGATTGGAACCTTACACTGCTCTTCGTAAGGCTTACATTTGGTATAAGAAGTTGGCTATCCATCTCTTCCACTTGGCAACCTTTAATGCTTTTGTTGTATTTAAGGATTGTTGTCCTGAGTCAAAGATGACTTTTGCTAAGTTTCAGGAGTCTGTAATAGGCAGCCTTGTTGTAGTGGAACAGGCAAGTGTTCCTAGAGTTGGAGTGGTGGAGGATGTGGCTAGATTGAAAGATCGCCACTTTCCTGATCACATTCCTCCCACACCCCAAAAGACTTTCCCAGTAGGAGATGTAGAGTCTGTTGGCGAAGAGATACGCGGAAGGAGACTCGTATGTACTGGCCCAAGTGTCCTTCTAACCCTGTGCAGTGTGTGCCTGCTTGTTTTAGAATGTACCACACGCAAAATAATTTTTGGGAGCATCCATGAGACCCATGGTGTGATTAGTTGTTACACTGCATGTAAGACTCATTTCTTTATTGTCTTTTTCACTCGCCGAGACACATCGGCTGATATTTGTAGTATAGGCAACCTTTCCCCTTAGATCCACTGATACCGTTAATACCCGAGTTGGCGTGCAGGTGATATAGCGCATGCTTGAACAAGGTACCTTCACAATGCTAGTCTGTTAAATGGTTACAACTACTGAGTTTGTGAAAACAGGTGCACGGTTTTTCACCATAGTGCACTTTTGTTCCCCGAGGTACGGTAGCAGTGCACTTTGAGAAGAGCACGAGTGCATGAAAGAACTCTAATGGCAAACGCACGATTATTGACTTTTAAATATACATTGTCTGTTTTTTCTTTGTGTGTTTGTCTTTGTCTGTTTCTTTCTTTTACAGATTTATTTTTAGTTCTTCCAAATAGGAGGACCTCACGGGTAACAGTGAGTCACTGAACCAATTTTAACCTTTTTTACACTTTGACCTCTGGTTGGGGTGGGCTTTAGCGCGCCCATACCGCCGAGGTCCACACTTTGGTCCTGAAGAATGCCTGGCTATTAACACCATATAGGCAGAAACATGTTGACCATGCACTGTGGGATGTAGCTGATCAATTTACCCAGCATACACATCCCTCGTTCTGTTTTTATGTCAGATTGGCCACTTAATAAAAAGCATTTTTTTGGACACAATCTAGACAGTTTTAACCCACTACACTTAGCACTTTCACCAATTGCACAAACAACACAAAAAAACCTGCTCCGCAGTATTCCTGGCGTTGAAGCACACCAGGGGGGCATTCGGTCTTCCTGGTGGGGCCCGATGATGAAGCATGTCACCAACTAGGTTGGTGAGTGAGGGCTTTTTAAAGAATCCAGTGTGATTCTTTATGCTTTTCAAGGAATCCAGTTTGATTCTTCATGCTTGCTCTTCACTAAGATAATTTCTTATACACGTAAATCAATTATCTTATTTCTTATATAAAAATCTCATATGTAACACCAAAACCAATTTGATCATAAGGAACACACGTAAAGGAAACAATTGGATGGGTGAACAGTTGTTTTATATAAATTACATCATTTATCAGTTACCCATACTTAGATAAAGAGCTGTCAACAAAGTGAAGTTGCAGGGTGAACAGTGATCAAGTGACATACGTGCTCAGTGATAGAGTTGAGTGCGCAATATATACAATGTGATTAAAATATATACAAGGGAAGGATGGCCAGACTGGAAACAATGACTCTACTGCTTATCCAAATTTAATTTCTTGCGCAGAGCCTCGAACTGGACCGAGAAGTAGCGTCGACGTTTCAAAATAAGTTAAAACAGCTATCCCGAACAAGAGGCCCGCAACGTCAGGCTGGAAGTGAAACGGATTCGGGACTCACTTTAAGTAATGTCTGTAGCGATATCAGCAAATTCTACGGATGTAAGGGGCGATGGCAGGCAAACTTATTGCTTCCCGCATTTTTGCTATTCTTTTGGACTAAATGTGATGGGGCCATCTGTACGCTGACCTGAGCCCTACTGTTCCACCACCCAGGATTCACTCTGGTTGTACCAGGCTGTCATTCCCATCTATCCCTATTGTCCTGATGAAGACCCGCAATGACCACTTAATAGTGCTTACATTGGGTTGAAACGTCGACGCGACTTCTCGGTCCAGTTCAAGGCTCTGCGCAAGAAATTAAATTTGGATAAGCAGTAGAGTCATTGTTTCCAGTCTGGCCATCCTTCCCTTGTATATATTTTAATCACATTGTATATATTGCACACTCAACTCTATCACTGAGCACGTATGTCACTTGATCACTGTTCACCCTGCAACTTCACTTTGTTGACAGCTCTTTATCTAAGTATGGGTAACTGATAAATGATGTAATTTATATAAAACAACTGTTCACCCATCCAATTGTTTCCTTTCGTGTGTTCCTTATGATCAAATTGGTTTTGGTGTTACATATGAGGATTTTATATAAGAAATAAGATAATTGATTTACGTGTATAAGAAATGAGCTACGCTAACCCGACAGAACCATTGTTTTTTCTTTAATATATACCCAGGTTCTGAGGGACACAGGGTCACCCCATTGTTTTCTTGACTTCACTAAGATAAGGCACACTCTTTCGTTGTTATGATTTTATGAGCCAGGGGACTAAGAGTGCTCCTAAGATTCCCTTTCTCTCTTGTTGTTAATTGATAGATTGAAAGATCGCCACTTTCCTGATCACATTCCTCCCACACCCTCAAAAGACTTTCCCAGTAGGAGATGTAGAGTCTGTTGGCGAAGAGGTACGCGGAAGGAGACTCGTATGTACTGCCCCGAGTGTCCTTCTAACCCTGCGCTGTGTGTGCCTGCTTGTTTTAGAATGTACCACACGCAAAAGAATTTTTGGCAGCATCCATGAGTGGTAAAGTGAACTGCCTGGTCTGTATTGTTTTATATATTTTTTTTCAGTTTCAAGGTTGCCATTTGTGCAATGTATTTAGTTTCAGATTTTGTGTTAGTAGATTTGTATCTATTCACAATTTGTTTGTGTTTTCTTTTTTATATAAAAAAAACCCTAAATGTGATGCGGTGTGTGTAGGCTGGTGCTTGGCTGGTGGTGTGCGTGGACTGGCACTTGGCTGGCGGTGTGCGTGGACTGGCGCTTGGCTGGCGGTGTGCGTGGACTGGCACTTGGCTGGCGGTGTGCGTGAACTGGCGCTCGGCTGGCGGTGTGCGTGGACTGGCACTTGGCTGGCGGTGTGCGTGGACTGGCGCTTGGCTGGTGGTATGCGTGGGCTGGCGATTGGCTGGTGGTGTGAATGGACTGTAGCTTGGCTGGCAGTGTGCGTAGGCTGAGGCTTGGCTGGCGGTGTGCATGGGCTGGCGCTTGGCTGTTGGTGTGAATGGACTGGCGCTTGCCTGGCGGTGTGCGTGGGCTGGCACTTGGCTGGTGGTGTGAATGGACTGTCGCTTGGCTGGCAGTGTGCGTAGGCTGACGCTTGGCTGGAGGTGTGCGTGGGCTGGCGCTTGGCTGGTGGTGTGAATGGACTGGCGCTTGGCTGGTGGTGTGCGTGAACTGGCGCTTGGCTGGCGGTGTGTGAGTAGTGACTTGCTGCTGATCACTACACACACTGGTAGCCAAATGCCAGTCCACGCAATCCGTCAGCTGGTGTGGTTGCTGTGTCAGGCATGTGGGCGTGGGAAAGTGATGGGCCCTTGAATGGCGCTGTCTGCTGATGTGAGTGTTGTAATGTGATGGGCCCTCGGCTGGCAGTGTGAATAGTTTTGTATGTGTCACAAGTATGAAAGGTGTATGAATGGCC
Organism: Calotriton arnoldi; assembly: GCA_963921515.1. Lineage (NCBI taxonomy): Eukaryota > Metazoa > Chordata > Amphibia > Caudata > Salamandridae > Calotriton > Calotriton arnoldi. Next base: position 5,075,347 of record CAWUFW010000174.1, read on the forward strand.
TGTAAGGATAAGTTACTTACCTGTAATCCTAGTTCTCTTCCAGGGGTATACTCATCAAAGTCATAAGCACTGAATAATCTCCGCCCACGTGCGGGAACCCGGAGCATATATAAAAATACATATATATGTGTATGTAGTAGAAAAGGAGTACATAGTACGAAATAACACACACATATACATGTATTACATAAAAAATATGCAGCCTCAAACATATCCAATAGGCTAAGAAGCCAGAATTACATGTATTTCTCTAGTATGAAAATGCCATATAAACATATAATGTAAGAGAAGGACATGTACAGTAAGAGCATTCCGCAAAAAACCTTTTATTTTCATCAAGAAAACAGTAATGCCAGGCAATTAGCCCAAATAAGGCTGCATAAATAAATAACATCCCTGTACAGAAAAGGAAAACTGGCACCTCGCCTTTAAGGCCTCAGAGACTCTGAGCACTATGCCTTTAAGACCTCCAGGAGCCCCTGCTCCCATCATGCACCACAGGTGACAGTTAGGTCAGTTCTTTTGTACGGTATAAGAAACCTGTAGGAACCTGCATCAAAGATGCAAGAATATCGAGTAAACTGTCAATGCTCGTCCGGGGAGGAGGGCGGGTTGCTTATGACTTTGATGAGTATACCCCTGGAAGAGAACTAGGATTACAGGTAAGTAACTTATCCTTCTCTTCCAGGGGATACTCATCAATAGTCATAAGCACTGAATAGAGTAGCAAGCCCATACCCACTTCCGTGCGGACGAGCAAAACACAGAGAACTCAATTAAGATACACATTTTAAACAGTATTTGCAAACAAGTTTCTCAGCGAGGCCTGCCCAACCTGAGCATCTGCCTGCGTGTCAGCATCTAAACAGTAGTGGCGAGTAAAGGTATGAACTGATCGCCATGTAGCTGCTTTACAAATCTCTGCCATGGGGACATTCCTCAGGAGAGCCGTGGTAGAAGCTTTCCCCTAGTGGAATGTGCCTTAGGCTTCCCCGGAAGGGATTTGTTGGCCAATTGGTATGACAGTAGAATACAAGAAACTATCCATCTAGAAATGGATCTCTTGGAAGCTGCAGAACCTGTATTAACAGGACCATAGTTAATAAACAAACGTTCCGAATTCCTCAGTGTCTTTGTTTTGTCCAAATAAAACTTCAGAACCCTCTTGAGATCTAGTGAGTGAAGAGATCTTTCCGGAGGATTCAAGGATTCGGAAAAAAGTAGGTAAAGTGATAGTCTGGTTAATATGGAAGTCCGAGACCACTTTAGGCAAAAAGCTAGGATGAGTTCTGAGAACTACTCTGTTAGCGTGAAACACAGTATAAGGTTCCTTACAGCAAAGAGCCTGGATCTCACTGACCCTGCGAGCAGAAGTAATGGCCACCAGGAACGCGGCTTTCCATGTTAAATGCTGTAAGGAAGCTTTATGAATAGGCTCGAAAGGAGACCCCATCAACTTTGTTAACACAATGTTAAGCTCCCAAGGAGGAGAGGGAGACCTGACTGGTGGATAAACCTTTTAAGCCCTCAAGGAAATCCTTTACCACCGGAATTCTAAACAAAGAAGCCTGGTGGGGGACTTCCTATAGGCTGTGATTGCTGCAAGGTGGACTTTGATAGAAGAGAACTGAAGACCAGATCTAGCCAAATGTAGCAAATAGGGTAAAATCACCTGTTCCTGACCCCGGATGGGATCATGTCCATTGTCCACACACCATAGAAAGAACCGCTTCCACTTAAAGGCATATGATTTCCTCGTGGAAGGTCTTTTCGCTTCTTTGAGAATAGCCATACAGTCTGGATTCAATTGTAGGTGTCCATATTGTATGACTTCAGGAGCCATGCTGTCAACCGGAGGGAGAACAGGTTGGGATGGAATACTCTCCCTGCCTGTTTGGATAGGAGATCCGGGCGGCATGGCAACCTCTTGTGTGGTACTTCCGATAGTTGAAGGAGGTCCGGAAACCACCACTGGCGAGGCCACTCCGGGGCTATTAGGATCATCCTGGAGGTGGTCCTGTACAGCTTGTTGATTACAACTGGTATCAACGGAATCGGTGGAAAGGCGTACAGTAAGCTCTGAGACCATTCGATCAAAAGGGCATTCCCTCGAGATCCTTGTTGGGGACACCTGGATGCGAAGGAGGGGCATTTTGCGTTTACCGCGTCTGCAAACAGGTCGATGTCTGGCGTTCCCCATTCTCGAAAGATGCTTTGAGCGACTTCGTTGTTGAGAACCCAATCGTGGGCTTCGACGAAGTCTCTGCTGAGGAAGTCCGCCTGGGAGTTGAGAGAGCCCGGTAGATGAATGGCTACTATTGACAGGTCTCTCGCTAGAAGCCAGTTCCATATGGTTTGAGACTCTATGGAGAGTGTCCTTGATCGGGTACCTCCCTGTTTGTTCAAATAATACATCGTCGTTGTATTGTCCGTTTGGATCAGAATGGAGCGAGACTTGAACGACGGAACCAGGGACTTGAGTGCTAGATGTACTTCTCTCAGTTCTAGCAGGTTGATGTGGTAGCTCTTTTCGGAGTCGGACCATAGACCTTGTACTTGCAGAGGGCCCATATGAGCACCCCAACCCTGGAGAGAGGCGTCCGTGACTAAAGTCTGGGTTGGAGGGTCCTGATGGAAAGGGACTCCCTTCATCAGGTGCGATCGCTTCATCCACCACCGGATGGAGTCTTTGGCTGATTGATGGAGAATTACCTGATCCTCCCAGCGCCCTGATACTTGCATCCACTGGTCCTCCAAACATTGTTGTAGTGGACGCATGTGTAATCGTGCGTTTGGTACTATAAAGACGCACGATGCCATCGATCCCAGTAGTGATGACACCTGTCGAACTGTTGGGAGATGCGTGTGAAGAAGAGTCAGACATTTTCCTTGGATTGATGACAAACTCTCCTCCGAAGGACACACGCTTGCTTTTTTGGTGTCCAGGAAGGAGCATAGGTAATGGATCTTTTGCGTTGGATTTAGTATGGATTTCTTGAAATTGACGTGAAGGCCCAAGTTGTGGAGAAGCTGAAGGCAGCACGTGAGATGATCCTGCAGCAGAGTTGGAGATGAGCTCTTCAGGAGCCAGTCGTCCAGGTAAGGATATATGAATATTTTCTGCTTGCGGAGAAAAGCGGCCACCACAGCCATACATTTGGAGAATGTTCGGGAGCTGATTTGAGCCCGAACGGGAGAACTGAGTACTGGTAATGTTGAAAAGACACTCGAAAGCGTAGAAATTTGCGATGTTTCTTTGAGATTGGTACGTGGAAGTATGCATCCTGCAAGTCGATGGAGCACATCCAATCCTCTTGATGAAGCTGTGGGAAAATTTGATGGAGTGCCAACATTCGAAATTTTTCTCTGCGAATGTGTTTGTTGAACAGTCTCAAGTCCAGAACAGGTCTGTATTCTGTGGCGGGGCCTCTTTTTCTTACAAGGAAGTAACGAGAGTAGACTCCTTGATTTCTTTGAGGAGCGGGGACTTTTTCTATAGCTCCTTTCTTCACTAAGGTGTTTACCTCCTTTTGTAACAATCGTTTGTTGTGGTGAGAAATGCCTCTTGGAGGTATTGATGGAGGAGGAGTTATGAATCTGAGAAGATAGCCATTCTGAACAATGTTGATGACCCATTTGTCTTTTGTTATACGTCTCCACTCCTCCAGATGTAATGAAACACTTCCTCCCACCGGAGTGGACAACAGCTTTGGAGGAAGACACATCTCATTGCTTTTGTGGCTGCTTTGGTACTGTTGACTGTTGTTTGTTTCCACCTCTGCCACGTCCATGTCTGCGTTGCTGGAACTGGGATCTTTGTTGCGTCTGACCTTGGTTCTGCGATGACCAGTTAGATGATTGACCTCGCTGTTGAAAAGAGCGTTTATCATAGGGGCGAAAACGACGACGAAATTCTTTCTTCTTTTCGAGGCCTACAGCCTTGAGAGTATCCAACTCAGTTTTCATTTTTGCCATTTCGTCGTCAGCATGTGAACCAAACAACGATGATCCATTAAAGGGCAGATTGGCTATCTTTCTTTGAGCATCGGGCTTGAGACCTGTGAGTCGAAGCCAGGCTGATCTTCGGGAACAAACGCCATGTGCGTACCCATGAGCTGCCAAATCTGCAGAGTCGGCCGCTGTACTAATGATCTGATTAGCAACCAGGCCCCCTTCCTGTACAATCTCTAGAAAGTCTTTTGATCCTCTTTGGGTAATCTGTCTGTGAATCTCGTCAGAGAGTCCCATAAAGACCGGTCATATCGTCCCAGTAGAGCGGCTGCACTAGCCACTCTCATAACGGATCCTGATGTATTGCACATTCGCCGTCCCAAAGAATCCATGTTTTTGCTATCCTTCTCTGGAGGAGCAGATGACATAGAGGTATTTGCATGTGCTTTTCTGGCGGCGGCGACTATAAGAGAATCCGGTGGCGGGTCAGACCGCAGAAATAAAGGATCTTGGTCTGGGGCCTTATACTTTTTGAAATCCTTGCGGGACCCGAGCCCACTGTGGCAGGTGTCAAAAAGTCTTCATCGCAGGCTCTAATAATCCTGGTACCAAAGGTAGAAGAGGCTTTGCAGAAGCTCGATGGTGCAAAGTTTCGAATATAACAGATGTAGAAACCTGAGGCACAGTCATGGTTATATTCAACTTGCTGGCACCTCTACAGAGAACCTCGTTGAATGTCCCCATATCGTCAACAGGAGAAACTCTGGATGGTGGGGTTGACGATATAGTAGGGGAATAGTCTCTATACGATGACCTTGTTGATGAGGTCGTTGTAGGAGACCTCTGTCTTCTCCTTGGCGTATGTGATCGGCGGGGTTCTGAGCGTTCTTTTGAACGTGAATGCCGTCTTAATGGAGATCTGGAACGTCTCGGGGACCTACCAGCGGAAGATCTTGCGGATTCCGTGGGAGGAAGTCTTTCAGTAGATTTGGGTTTGTTCTTCCAGTGCCTAATGTCCTCCAACCATCTGGGTGACATATTGATGGGAGGAGATTTGTCTCTCGCCGGAGAGCCCTCCGGTGTAACCTGAATTATAGTTATACCAGGAGAGGAAGAAGCTTCCTCGACGTCGACCGTGATTTTGAAGATGATTTTTCTAAACCTTCAGCTGGAATAACTTGCTTGTCCCTCGACGTCGAACGCCTCGACGTCGAACCAGAATGAGCCACCATCGACGACGACCGTGGAGGTGAAACTCTTGACGGTGGAGATCTATGGGACGAAGCCCTCGACGCCGGTCTCTTCGACGACGACCGCTGGTGTTCATGCGGTGTCTTCGACGTCGACCCTGCCCTCGACGTAGACCGCTGACGGGTCCGAGAGGGTGAATTGTAGAGACTCGACGCCGACCTTCGAGAAGGTGGCGGAGATCTCGACGCCGACCTCTGAAATAATGTCGACGGACGTTTCGACGTCGACCGAGGTCTATCATGCTTCGAGCCCGAAACATGTCTCGACGTCGACTTACTTTTCGACGGCGTACTCCTCGACGGCGATTTTGCCTTCGACGTCGATCTCGATGTCGGTCTCACTCTCGACGGCGATCTTGCCTTCGACGTCGATCTCGATCTCACTTGGGTCATAGCTCTCGACGCCGACTTACTTCTCGACGGCGATCTTGTCTTCGACGCCGACCTGACTTGTTTGGTTGGTCTCGACGTCGACGACATGCTATGATGTTTTTTCTTACTTCCAGCTTTTGGTGAAGTAGATTTTCGCCGTTTCCTTGGAGAAGAGGGCCCTCCAGATGGATGATGACTTTCTGGGCCACTTTTCTTCCCTTTCACCATCAAGGCTAGAAGTCTGATCTTCTCTCTGTCTTTCAATGTTCGACTTGAAAGTTGACGACAGTGGTAGCATGTCTCTATGTTGTGAGAAGAAGGAAGACACACGACACAGACCGAATGAGGATCGGATTTGGCCATCTTCTTCCCACAGGAAGGACATTTATCGAATAAAGGTGGCATATCTGACTAAAAAGAATGTCAATTAGTCAGAAAAAGACTGATATTAAAACCAGTAAAAAGAAATATTGTTAGAATATTGTTAGAAATATAAATTCTGACTGGAAAAGTCAAAATCAGATAAGCTCAAGCTCCAGGTTCCTCACAGAAGGAGCCGGAAAAAGAACTGACCTAACTGTCACCTGTGGTGCATGATGGGAGCAGGGGCTCCTGGAGGTCTTAAAGGCATAGTGCTCAGAGTCTCTGAGGCCTTAAAGGCGAGGTGCCAGTTTTTCCTTTTCTGTACAGGGATGTTATTTATTTATGCAGCCTTATTTGGGCTAATTGCCTGGCATTACTGTTTTCTTGATGAAAATAAAAGGTTTTTTGCGGAATGCTCTTACTGTACATGTCCTTCTCTTACATTATATGTTTATATGGCATTTTCATACTAGAGAAATACATGTAATTCTGGCTTCTTAGCCTATTGGATATGTTTGAGGCTGCATATTTTTATGTAATACATGTATATGTGTGTGTTATTTCGTACTATGTACTCCTTTTCTACTACATACACATATATATGTATTTTTATATATGCTCCGGGTTCCCGCACGTGGGCGGAGATTATTCAGTGCTTATGACTATTGATGAGTATCCCCTGGAAGAGAAAGAGGTTGGTGCCTTGTCGTGGCTTTACAGCTCACGAGCTGTGAGTCAATTGTTCAGTTTCTCGTCCTTTCAGTTATTAACAGTGCATTTCATTTTTGTGAAATCTCTTGTTAATACAATTGTATGTACTGAACCATCACTCACTCTCGTGCCAAATCCAAACAGTATGTGTGTGTGTGCTTGAGGAATAGATGGTTGTGCAGTAATATTTGTCTTTTTTGTCTCTCTGCCAAAGTGTACATTTCATCTACGAAAAACCTACCTTGCATTACTGTGCTAAAATTTTCACGCTTCAGAAAGAAACAAATTTCCTACCACCCAGCATTTCCCCAAGTCTCCCGATAGAAATGGTACCTCACTTGTGTGGGTGGGCCAAGTACCCACGGCAGGGATGGGCCCAAAGCGTATTGTCGAGACATCAAAATTACCTATTTTGAAAGGACCTGGTTTTGCAAAGGGGGAGTCACTTGAGTTTTTGGCCCCAGGCTCAGCGGCCATCTTGGGAAACCTACCAAACCCACACATTTCTGAAAACTAGACACCCGGGGGAGTCCAGCAAGGTATGGCTTGCGTGAGTCCCCCAACATTTGCCTACCCAGAATCCCCTGCAAACCTCAAATTTAGCTGAAAAAATCACTTTTTTCTCAAATTTCTGTGTGGGAAAGTGCTGGAATCTGCGTGGATCCACAAATTTCCTTCCACCCAGCATTCCCCCAGGTCTCCCAATAAAAATGGTACCTCACTCATGTGGGTGGTCCAAATACCCGCGATAGGCAAGGGTCCAAAAAGTATTGAGGACACATCAAAATGACCTATCACAAAACAACCTGGTTTTGCAAGGGGAGTCACCTGGGTTTTTGGCCCCGGGCTCGGCGGGCCATCTTGGGAAACCTACCAAACCCACACATTTCTAAAACTAGACACCCTGGGGAGTCCAGCAAGGTATGGCTTGCGTGGGTCCCCCAACAGTTTCCTACCCAGAATCCCCTGCAAACCTCACATTTAGATGAAAAAATCACTTTTTTCTCAAATTTCTGTGTGGGAAAGTTCTGGAATCTACGTGGATCCACAAATTTCCTACCACCCAGCGTTCCCCCAGGTCTCTCCATAAAAATGGTACCTCACTCGCGTGGGTGGGTCAAGTACCCGCGACAGGCAAGGGCCCAAAACCTATTGAGGCGACATCAAAATTACCTATCACAAAACAACCTGGTTTTGCAAGGGGGGTCCCATGAGTTTTTGGCCCCAGGCTCGGCGGCAATCTAGGGAAACCTACCAAACCCACACATTTCTGAAAACTAGACACCCGGGGAAGACCAGCAAGGTATGGCTTGCGTGGGTCCCCCAACATTTCCCTACCCGGAATCCCCTGAAAACCTCAACTTTTGTTGAAAAAATCTAATTCTTCACACATTTCTGTGTGGGAAAGTTGTAGGATCACCGGGCACACACAAATTTCCTACCACCCAGCGTTCCTCCAGGTCTCCCGATAAAAATGGTACCTCACTTGTGTGGGTAGGCATAGTGGCTGCAACAGGAAATGGCCCAAATCGTACTGTGTGGACTTCAAAATTACCTATAACAAAACTACCAGGTTTTGGAGGGGGGGCACCTGGTTTTTTGGCCCCGGGCTCGCTGCCATCTAGGGAAACCTACCAAACCCACACATTTCTGAAAACTAGACACCCTGGGGAGTCCAATGAGGTATGGCTTGCATGGATCCCCGAACGTTTCCCTACCCAGAATCCCTTGCAAACCTCAAATTTAGCTGAAAAAATCACTTTTTCATACATTTTTGCGTGGGATCACCGTGCCGGCACAAATGTCCTACCACCCAGTGTTTCCCTTGTTCTCCCAAGTAAAATGATACCTCACTTGTGTGGGTGGGCCAAACTCCTGTGACTGGGAAGAGCCCAAAACATTAAGGGTATAGCACTGAGAATTCTAAGCGCTACATTTTTAGAAAAATACAATTTTAGCCAATTCTGCTTTGGTCACCCACACAAGTGAGGTATCATTTTACTCGGGAGACTCAGGGGGACGCTGCGGGGTAGGACATTTGTGCCAGCACGGTGATTCCACGCAAAAATATGTTGAAAATGTGGTTTTTCAGCTAAATTTGAGGTTTGCAGGGGATTCTGGGTAGGGAAACTTTGGGGGATCCACGCAAGCCATACCTCATTGGACTCCCCAGGGTGTCTAGTTTTCAGAAATGTGTGGGTTTGGTAGGTTTCCCTAGATGGCGGCGAGCCCCGGGCCAAAAAACCAGGTGCCCCCCCCAAAACCAGGTAGTTTTGTTATAGGTAATTTTGAAGTCTCCACAGTACGATTTGGGCCATTTCTTGTTGCAGCCACTATGCCTACCCACACAATTGAGGTACCATTTTTATTGGGAGACCTGTAGGAATGCTGGGTGGGAGGAAATATGTGTCAGACCGGTGATCCTACAACTTTCCCACACAGCAATTTGAGAAAAAATTGATTTTTTTCAGCAAAACTTGAGGTTTGCAGGGGATTCTGGGTAGGGAAACATTGGGGGATCCACGCATGCCATACCTCATTAGACTCCCCAGGGTGTCTAGTTTTCAGAAATGTGTGGGTTTGGTAGGCTTCCCTAGATGGCCACCGAGCCCGGGTGCCAAAAACTCATGGGACCCCCTTGCAAAAGCAGATAGTTTTGTGATAGGTAATTTTGAAGTCGCCACAGTACGATTTGGGCCATTTCCTGTTGCAACCACTATGCCTACCTACACAAGTAAGGTACCATTTTTATCGGGAGACCTGGGGGAATGCTGGGTGGTTGGAAATTTGTGTCAGCCCGATGATCCTACAACTTTCCCACACAGAAATTTGAGAAAAAAACTGATTTTTTCAGCAAAATTTGAGGTTTGCAGGGGATTCTGGGTAGGTAAACGTTGCGGGATCCACGCAAGCCATACCTCATTAGACTCCCCCAGGTGTCTAGTTTTCAGAAATGTGTGGGTTTGGTAGGTTTCCCTAGATGGCTGCCGAGCCCGGGGCCACAAAACCAGGTGCCCCCACCCCAAAACCAAGTAGTTTTGTTATAGGTAATTTTGAAGTCTCCACAGTACGATTTGGGCCATTTCCTGTTGCAGCCACTATGCCTACCCACACAAGTGAGGTACCATTTTTATCGAGAGACCTGGGGGAACGCTGGGTGAGAGACAATTTGTGTCTGCCCGGTGATCCTACAACTTTCCCACACATAAATGTGTGAACATTTTAATTTTTTCAACAAAATTTGAGGTTTGCAGGGGATTCTGGGTAGGGAAATGTTGGGGGACCCACGCAAGCCATACCTTGCTGGACTCCCCGGGTGTCTAGTTTTCAGAAATGTGTGGGTTTGGTAGGTTTCCCTAGATGGCCGCCGAGCCCGGAGCCAAAAACTCATGGGACCCCCCTTGCAAAACCAGGTTGTTTTGTGATAGGTAATTTTGATGTCGCCTCAATAGGTTTTGGGCCCTTGTCTGTCGCGGGTACTTGACCCACCCACGCGAGTGAGGTACCATTTTTCTCGGAAGACTTTGGGGAATGCAGGGTGGGTGGAATTTTGTGGATCCAAGCAGATTCCAGAACTTTCCACCACAGATATGTGAGGAAAATGTTGTTGTTTTTTTACAAATTTTGAGGTTTGCAGGGGATTCTGGGTAACAGAACCTGGTGAGAGCAAGACAAGTCACCCCATCCTGGATTCCCCTGGGTGTCTAGTTTTCAAAAATGTATAGGTTTGCTAGGTTTCCCTAGGTGCCAGCAGAGCTAGGGTTCAAAATCTACAGCTAGGCACTTTGCAAAAAAAGGGTCAGTTTTCACTGTGAAAATGTGGTGTGTCCACATTGCGTTTTGGGCCGTTTCCTGTCGCGGGCACTAGGCCTACCCACACAAGTGAGGTACCATTTTTCTTGGAAGACTTTGGGGAATGCGGGGTGGGTGGAATTTTGTGGATCCACGCAGATTCCAGAACTTTCCACCACAGAAATGTGAGGAAAATGTGGTGGTTTTTTTTACAAATTTTGAGGTTTGCAAGGGATTCTGGGTAACAGAACCTGGTGAAAGCCAGACAAGTCACCCCATCCTGGATTCCCCTGGGTGTCTAGTTTTCAAAAATGTATAGGTTTACTAGGTTTCCCTAGGTGCCGGCAGAGCTAGGGTTCAAAATCTACAGCTAGGCACTTTGCAAAAAAAGGGTCAGTTTTCACTGTGAAAATGTGGTGTGTCCACGTTGTGTTTTGGGCCATTTCCTGTCGCGGGCACTAGGCCTACCCACACAATTGAGGTACCATTTTTCTCGGGAGACTTAGGGTAACACAGAATTGAAGAGCACTGTTATTACCTATTGACTTTCAATGCATTTCTGCCTTCCAAATGAAAGACAATGTGTAAAAAAGAAGTCACTTTGAAAAATGACCTATAATTCTCATGCTAGTATGGGCACTCACAATTTCGGAAATGTGCAAATATCTACTGTTTCTAAACTCTATATTTTGTTCCAATTTCAGAAATACATAGGTGTCTTTCATACCGATTTTTCCATGTATATATTTTCCCAAATTAATTGCTATATACCCTGTACATAATAAAAGACCATTGCAAGACGCTGCTCAGTTATTGGCTCTGGGTTCGTCGGGTTCTTGGTGAACCTACAAGTTCTATATATCCCCACAACCAGAAAGGTCCAGCGGATGTAACGGTATATAGTTTTCAAACAGCTGTCATAATTAGAAGAAGTTACAGGTGAAAACGTTGGCACAAATGGCTGTTTTTTTCAACTAATTTTCAATTTTTCCTATATTCAACTGTTAGTTTCTATAAAGAAACCTTAAAGGATCTACACAAATGACCCCTTGCTGAATTCAGAATTTTGTCTACATTTCCATAATGTATAGCTTTCCAGGATCCATTATTGCTTTCATACCCATTTCTACCATTAACTGGAAGAAGGTTGAAAGCACAAAAATAGCAATAAAAGGCTATATCCCAGTAAAATGCCAAAACTGTGTAAAAAATGTTGGTTTTCTGACAAAAGTCTGTCAGTCCCTGAAAGCTGGGAAAATGGTGATTTCAGCCCCACAAACACTTTGTTGATACCATTTGCAGGGAAAAAACCAGACGCTTTCATTTGCAGCACTTTTTTCCCATTTTTCCCAAAAACAAAGGGGCATATTAGCAAGACCGGCGATAAAATTATCGCCGCTTTAGCGGCAGGAAACTGCCGCTAAAACGGAGATAATGGGCTTGCTAATATGCGTTATAGAATTCAATAGAAGCCCAGGTTAGATGTGCAGGACATCTAACCTGGGCTTCTATTGGAATTTATAACGCATATTAGCAAGCCCATTATCGCCGTTTTAGCGGCAGTTTCCTGCCGCTAAAACGGCGATAATTTTATCGCCGGTCTTGCTAATATGCCCCAAAATTTAGCTGTATTTTGGCTAATTTCTGGGTCCCCTCCAGCGGAATCCACAAACCCTGGGTACCTTTAGAATCCACATGATGTTGGAAGAAAGGGACGCAAATTTGGGGTGGATACCTTATGTGGTCAAAAAGTTGCAGGGGCCTAAGAGCAAACTACCCCAAATAGCCAAAAAAAGGCTTAGCACAGGGGGGGGGAAAGGCCTAGCAGCGAAGGGGTTAAAGAAAAAGGCGGCTCCATAAGACAAAATATTTGCCTAGGATTTGAGACCAGTTAACAGGTCAAGTATATTACAGTTAGGTCAAGCAGATTATTAAAGTTACTAGACCAAGAGATCTAGAAACATTTTTATGATTTTTCGAGCCCTGATTTTTATTGGGAGACTTGAGGAATGCTGGGGGAGTGGACGTTTGTGGCTCCCCTCAGATTCCAGAAGTTTCCATCACAGAAATGTGAAGGAAATTTTTTTTAAACACATTTTGAGGTTTGCAAAGGATTCTGGGTAAAAAAAACCAAGGACAGCCACCCAAGTCAGCCCATACTGGATTCCCCTAGGTGTCTAGTTTCCAAAAATGTGCAAGGGTGCTAGGTTTCCCTAGATGCCGGCTGAGCTAGTGCCCAAAATTCACAGCTAGGCACGTTGCCAAAAAAGGGGCAGTTTCCAGGTGAAAAATGTGATATGTCCACCTTGCGTTTTGGGCCATTTCCTGTTGCGGGCACTAGGTCTAGCCACACACGTGAGGTACCATTTTTATCTGGAGATTTGGGGGAATGCTGGGTGGATGGAAGTTTGTGGCTTCCTGAGATTCCAGAACTTTCCAGCACATAAATGTAAAGAAAATGTGTTGTTTGAGGTTTACAAGGGATTCTGGGTAACAGAACCTGGTGAAAGCCACACTAGTCACCCCATCCTGGATTCCCCTGCGTGTCTAGTTTAAAAAAATGTACAGGTTTGCTAGGTTTTCCCAGGTGCAGATGGGCTAGGGCCCAAAATCCACATTGCAAAAAAAGGGGCAGTTTTCAGAGGAAAAATGTGATGTGTCCATGTTGCGTTTTGGGCCATTTCCTATTGTGGGCACTAGGTCTAACCACACAAATGAGGTACCATTTGTATCGGGAGACTTGTGGGAATGCTGGGTGGGTGGAAGTTTGTGGCTCCTCGTATATTCCAGAACTTGCCATCACACAAAAGTGAGGAAAAAAATGTGGTTTTTTAGACATATTTGAGGTTTGCAAGGGATTCTGGGCAAAAAACGTGGAGAGAGCCAGGCAAGTCAGCCCATCATGGATTCTCCTAGGTGTCTAGTTTTGAAAAATGTACAGGTATGCTAGGTTTCCCTAGATGCCGGCCGAGCTAGGGCCCAAAATCCACAGCTAGGCACATTGCAAAAAAAGGGGCAGTTTCCAGGTGAAAAATTTGATGTTTCCATGGTGTGTTTTGGGCCATTTCCTGTCACGGGCAATAGGCCTAGCCACACAAGTGAGGTATCATTTTCATTGGGAAACTTGCGGGAATGCTGGGTGGAAGGAAGTTTGTGGCTCCCCTCAGTTTCCAGAACTTTCCATCACAGAAATATGAGGAAAGTGTGTTTCTTTAGACACATTTTTAGGTTTACAAGGGATTCTGGATATAAAAATGTGAGGAGAGCCACACAAGTCACCCCATCCTGGATTCCCCTAGGTGTCTAGTGTTAAAAAATGTACAGGTTTGGTACGTTTCCCTAGATGCCGGCTGAGCTAGGGCCGAATATCCACAGCTAGGCACATTGCAAAAAAGGGTCAGTTTTCAGTGGAAAAATGTGATGTGTTGACGTAGCGTTTTGGGCCATATCCTGTTGCAGGCCCTATGCCTACCCACATAAGTGAGGTATCATTTTTTATTGGGAGACTTTGGGGAATGCTGGGTGGAAGGAACTTTGTGGCTCCCCTCAGATTCCAGAACTTTCCATCAAGGAAATGTGAGGAAAATTTGTTTTTTAGACACATTTCGAGGTTTTCAAGGGATTCTGGGTAGGCAATTCAGAGATGTGCAAATAAGGATAAGTTACTTACCTGTAATCCTAGTTCTCTTCCAGGGGTATACTCATCAAAGTCATAAGCACTGAATAATCTCCGCCCACGTGCGGGAACCCGGAGCATATATAAAAATACATATATATGTGTATGTAGTAGAAAAGGAGTACATAGTACGAAATAACACACACATATACATGTATTACATAAAAAATATGCAGCCTCAAACATATCCAATAGGCTAAGAAGCCAGAATTACATGTATTTCTCTAGTATGAAAATGCCATATAAACATATAATGTAAGAGAAGGACATGTACAGTAAGAGCATTCCGCAAAAACCTTTTATTTTCATCAAGAAAACAGTAATGCCAGGCAATTAGCCCAAATAAGGCTGCATAAATAAATAACATCCCTGTACAGAAAAGGAAAAACTGGCACCTCGCCTTTAAGGCCTCAGAGACTCTGAGCACTATGCCTTTAAGACCTCCAGGAGCCCCTGCTCCCATCATGCACCACAGGTGACAGTTAGGTCAGTTCTTTTGTACGGTATAAGAAACCTGTAGGAACCTGCATCAAAGATGCAAGAATATCGAGTAAACTGTCAATGCTCGTCCGGGGAGGAGGGCGGGTTGCTTATGACTTTGATGAGTATACCCCTGGAAGAGAACTAGGATTACAGGTAAGTAACTTATCCTTCTCTTCCAGGGGATACTCATCAATAGTCATAAGCACTGAATAGAGTAGCAAGCCCATACCCACTTCCGTGCGGACGAGCAAAACACAGAGAACTCAATTAAGATACACATTTTAAACAGTATTTGCAAACAAGTTTCTCAGCGAGGCCTGCCCAACCTGAGCATCTGCCTGCGTGTCAGCATCTAAACAGTAGTGGCGAGTAAAGGTATGAACTGATCGCCATGTAGCTGCTTTACAAATCTCTGCCATGGGGACATTCCTCAGGAGAGCCGTGGTAGAAGCTTTCCCCCTAGTGGAATGTGCCTTAGGCTTCCCCGGAAGGGATTTGTTGGCCAATTGGTATGACAGTAGAATACAAGAAACTATCCATCTAGAAATGGATCTCTTGGAAGCTGCAGAACCTGTATTAACAGGACCATAGTTAATAAACAAACGTTCCGAATTCTTCAGTGTCTTTGTTTTGTCCAAATAAAACTTCAGAACCCTCTTGAGATCTAGTGAGTGAAGAGATCTTTCCGGAGGATTCGAAGGATTCGGAAAAAAAGTAGGTAAAGTGATAGTCTGGTTAATATGGAAGTCCGAGACCACTTTAGGCAAAAAGCTAGGATGAGTTCTGAGAACTACTCTGTTAGCGTGAAACTCAGTATAAGGTTCCTTACAGCAAAGAGCCTGGATCTCACTGACCCTGCGAGCAGAAGTAATGGCCACCAGGAACGCGGCTTTCCATGTTAAATGCTGTAAGGAAGCTTTATGAATAGGCTCGAAAGGAGACCCCATCAACTTTGTTAACACAATGTTAAGCTCCCAAGGAGGAGAGGGAGACCTGACTGGTGGATAAACCTTTTTAAGCCCTCAAGGAAATCCTTTACCACCGGAATTCTAAACAAAGAAGCCTGGTGGGGGACTTCCTATAGGCTGTGATTGCTGCAAGGTGGACTTTGATAGAAGAGAACTGAAGACCAGATCTAGCCAAATGCAGCAAATAGGGTAAAATCACCTGTTCCTGACCCCGGATGGGATCATGTCCATTGTCCACACACCATAGAAAGAACCGCTTCCACTTAAAGGCATATGATTTCCTCGTGGAAGGTCTTTTCGCTTCTTTGAGAATAGCCATACAGTCTGGATTCAATTGTAGGTGTCCATATTGTATGACTTCAGGAGCCATGCTGTCAACCGGAGGGAGGACAGGTTGGGATGGAATACTCTCCCTGCCTGTTTGGATAGGAGATCCGGGCGGCATGGCAACCTCTTGTGTGGTACTTCCGATAGTTGAAGGAGGTCCGGAAACCACCACTGGCGAGGCCACTCCGGGGCTATTAGGATCATCCTGGAGGTGGTCCTGTACAGCTTGTTGATTACAACTGGTATCAACGGAATCGGTGGAAAGGCGTACAGTAAGCTCTGAGACCATTCGATCAAAAGGGCATTCCCTCGAGATCCTTGTTGGGGACACCTGGATGCGAAGGAGGGGCATTTTGCGTTTACCGCGTCTGCAAACAGATCGATGTCTGGCGTTCCCCATTCTCGAAAGATGCTTTGAGCGACTTCGTTGTTGAGAACCCAATCGTGGGCTTCGACGAAGTCTCTGCTGAGGAAGTCCGCCTGGGAGTTGAGAGAGCCCGGTAGATGAATGGCTACTATTGACAGGTCTCTCGCTAGAAGCCAGTTCCATATGGTTTGAGACTCTATGGAGAGTGTCCTTGATCGGGTACCTCCCTGTTTGTTCAAATAATACATCGTCGTTGTATTGTCCGTTTGGATCAGAATGGAGCGAGACTTGAACGACGGAACCAGGGACTTGAGTGCTAGATGTACTGCTCTCAGTTCTAGCAGGTTGATGTGGTAGCTCTTTTCGGAGTCGGACCATAGACCTTGTACTTGCAGAGGGCCCATATGAGCACCCCAACCCTGGAGAGAGGCGTCCGTGACTAAAGTCTGGGTTGGAGGGTCCTGATGGAAAGGGACTCCCTTCATCAGGTGCGATCGCTTCATCCACCACCGGATGGAGTCTTTGGCTGATTGATGGAGAATTACCTGATCCTCCCAGCGCCCTGATACTTGCATCCACTGGTCCTCCAAACATTGTTGTAGTGGACGCATGTGTAATCGTGCGTTTGGTACTATAAAGATGCACGATGCCATCGATCCCAGTAGTGATGACACCTGTCGAACTGTTGGGAGATGCGTGTGAAGAAGAGTCAGACATTTTCCTTGGATTGATGACAATCTCTCCTCCGAAGGACACACGCTTGCTTTTTTGGTGTCCAGGAAGGAGCCTAGGTAATGGATCTTTTGCGTTGGATTTAGTATGGATTTCTTGAAATTGACGTGAAGGCCCAAGTTGTGGAGAAGCTGAAGGCAGCACGTGAGATGATCCTGCAGCAGAGTTGGAGATGAGCTCTTCAGGAGCCAGTCGTCCAGGTAAGGATATATGAATATTTTCTGCTTGCGGAGAAAAGCGGCCACCACAGCCATACATTTGGAGAATGTTCGGGAGCTGATTTGAGCCCGAACGGGAGAACTGAGTACTGGTAATGTTGAAAAGACACTCGAAAGCGTAGAAATTTGCGATGTTTCTTTGAGATTGGTACGTGGAAGTATGCATCCTGCAAGTCGATGGAGCACATCCAATCCTCTTGATGAAGCTGTGGGAAAATTTGATGGAGTGCCAACATTCGAAATTTTTCTCTGCGAATGTGTTTGTTCAACAGTCTCAAGTCCAGAATAGGTCTGTATTCTGTGGCGGGGCCTCTTTTTCTTACAAGGAAGTAACGAGAGTAGACTCCTTGATTTCTTTGAGGAGCGGGGACTTTTTCTATAGCTCCTTTCTTCACTAAGGTGTTTACCTCCTTTTGTAACAATCGTTTGTTGTGGTGAGAAATGCCTCTTGGAGGTATTGATGGAGGAGGAGTTATGAATCTGAGAAGATAGCCATTCTGAACAATGTTGATGACCCATTTGTCTTTTGTTATACGTCTCCACTCCTCCAGATGTAATGAAACACTTCCTCCCACCGGAGTGGACAACAGCTTTGGAGGAAGACACATCTCATTGCTTTTGTGGCTGCTTTGGTACTGTTGACTGTTGTTTGTTTCCACCTCTGCCACGTCCAGGTCTGCGTTGCTGGAACTGGGATCTTTGTTGCGTCTGACCTTGGTTCTGCGATGACCAGTTAGATGATTGACCTCGCTGTTGAAAAGAGCGTTTATCATAGGGGCGAAAACGACGACGAAATTCTTTCTTCTTTTCGAGGCCTACAGCCTTGAGAGTATCCAACTCAGTTTTCATTTTTGCCATTTCGTCGTCAGCATGTGAACCAAACAACGATGATCCATTAAAGGGCAGATTGGCTATCTTTCTTTGAGCATCGGGCTTGAGACCTGTGAGTCGAAGCCAGGCTGATCTTCGGGAACAAACGCCATGTGCGTACCCATGAGCTGCCAAATCTGCAGAGTCGGCCGCTGTACTAATGATCTGATTAGCAACCAGGCCCCCTTCCTGTACAATCTCTAGAAAGTCTTTTGATCCTCTTTGGGTAATCTGTCTGTGAATCTCGTCAGAGAGTCCCATAAAGACCGGTCATATCGTCCCAGTAGAGCGGCTGCACTAGCCACTCTCATAACGGATCCTGATGTATTGCACATTCGCCGTCCCAAAGAATCCATGTTTTTGCTATCCTTCTCTGGAGGAGCAGATGACATAGAGGTATTTGCATGTGCTTTTCTGGCGGCGGCGACTATAAGAGAATCCGGTGGCGGGTCAGACCGCAGAAATAAAGGATCTTGGTCTGGGGCCTTATACTTTTTGAAATCCTTGCGGGACCCGAGCCCACTGTGGCAGGTGTCAAAAAGTCTTCATCGCAGGCTCTAATAATCCTGGTACCAAAGGTAGAAGAGGCTTTGCAGAAGCTCGATGGTGCAAAGTTTCGAATATAACAGATGTAGAAACCTGAGGCACAGTCATGGTTATATTCAACTTGCTGGCACCTCTACAGAGAACCTCGTTGAATGTCCCCATATCGTCAACAGGAGAAACTCTGGATGGTGGGGTTGACGATATAGTAGGGGAATAGTCTCTATACGATGACCTTGTTGATGAGGTCGTTGTAGGAGACCTCTGTCTTCTCCTTGGCGTATGTGATCGCGGGGTTCTGAGCGTTCTTTTGAACGTGAATGCCGTCTTAATGGAGATCTGGAACGTCTCGGGGACCTACCAGCGGAAGATCTTGCGGATTCCGTGGGAGGAAGTCTTTCAGTAGATTTGGGTTTGTTCTTCCAGTGCCTAATGTCCTCCAACCATCTGGGTGACATATTGATGGGAGGAGATTTGTCTCTCGCCGGAGAGCCCTCCGGTGTAACCTGAATTATAGTTATACCAGGAGAGGAAGAAGCTTCCCTCGACGTCGACCGTGATTTTGAAGATGATTTTTCTAAACCTTCAGCTGGAATAACTTGCTTGTCCCTCGACGTCGAACGCCTCGACGTCGAACCAGAATGAGCCACCATCGACGACGACCGTGGAGGTGAAACTCTTGATGGTGGAGATCTATGGGATGAAGCCCTCGACGTCGGTCTCTTCGACGACGACCGCTGGTGTTCATGCGGTGTCTTCGACGTCGACCCTGCCCTCGACGTAGACCGCTGACGGGTCCGAGAGGGTGAATTGTAGAGACTCGACGCCGACCTTCGAGAAGGTGGCGGAGATCTCGACGTCGACCTCTGAAATAATGTCGACGGACGTTTCGACGTCGACCGAGGTCTATCATGCTTCGAGCCCGAAACATGTCTCGACGTCGACTTACTTTTCGACGGCGTACTCCTCGACGGCGATTTTGCCTTCGACGTAGATCTCGATGTCGGTCTCACTCTCGACGGCGATCTTGCCTTCGACGTCGATCTCGATCTCACTTGGGTCATAGCTCTCGACGTCGACTTACTTCTCGACGGCGATCTTGTCTTCGACGCCGACCTGACTTGTTTGGTTGGTCTCGACGTCGACGACATGCTATAATGTTTTTCTTACTTCCAGCTTTTGGTGAAGTAGATTTTCGCCGTTTCCTTGGAGAAGAGGGCCCTCCAGATGGATGATGACTTTCTGGGCCACTTTTCTTCCCTTTCACCATCAAGGCTAGAAGTCTGATCTTCTCTCTGTCTTTCAATGTTCGACTTGAAAGTTGACGACAGTGGTAGCATGTCTCTATGTTGTGAGAAGAAGGAAGACACGACACAGACCGAATGAGGATCGGATTTGGCCATCTTCTTCCCACAGGAAGGACATTTATCGAATAAAGGTGGCATATCTGACTAAAAAGAATGTCAATTAGTCAGAAAAAGACTGATATTAAAACCAGTAAAAATAAATATTGTTAGAATATTGTTAGAAATATAAATTCTGACTGGAAAAGTCAAAATCAGATAAGCTCAAGCTCCAGGTTCCTCACAGAAGGAGCCGGAAAAAGAACTGACCTAACTGTCACCTGTGGTGCATGATGGGAGCAGGGGCTCCTGGAGGTCTTAAAGGCATAGTGCTCAGAGTCTCTGAGGCCTTAAAGGCGAGGTGCCAGTTTTTCCTTTTCTGTACAGGGATGTTATTTATTTATGCAGCCTTATTTGGGCTAATTGCCTGGCATTACTGTTTTCTTGATGAAAATAAAAGGTTTTTTGCGGAATGCTCTTACTGTACATGTCCTTCTCTTACATTATATGTTTATATGGCATTTTCATACTAGAGAAATACATGTAATTCTGGCTTCTTAGCCTATTGGATATGTTTGAGGCTGCATATTTTTTATGTAATACATGTATATGTGTGTGTTATTTCGTACTATGTACTCCTTTTCTACTACATACACATATATATGTATTTTTATATATGCTCCGGGTTCCCGCACGTGGGCGGAGATTATTCAGTGCTTATGACTATTGATGAGTATCCCCTGGAAGAGAACCACTATTTCTAAACTCCATATCTTGTTTTCATTTCGGAAATACACAGGTTACCTTGATACCTATTTTGCACTCTTTATATTTTACCAAATGAATTGCTGTATGAGGGGGCGTGGCCACGGAGCTGATGGAAGCGGACGTGTGAGTCCGGAGCTCCGAGCCAAACCCAGTAATTCTCCTGAAAAAGCGCACATAACTGCTTCCCCCTTCCAGGTTGTTAAGCGGGCGGCGGCAGGAGAGCGCGGGCAGTGGTGGAAGCCGTAGGTGTGGACCCGAGAACCGCGAGCTGGCGGCGATGCAGAAATGCGCAGCAAGTGAGGCCGGTGAAAAGAAGATGGCGGCGGCACTGCGATGTCGGAGCTGAGGGAGGCCCTGCGGCAGCTGGGAGAAGCTGGGGGCGGCCGCACTCTGGTAGGAGGGCGGAGGCCGACTGCGGCGCCGAGCGGCCATCGGAGGACAGTGGGCGAGCCGCGGGGGTCAACATTGCCCCGGGAGCCGGTGCAGGACTCCGGCGGCTCCGAGAGTTCGCGCCCATTGAGCGAAGACCGGCGGGCGGCGGCCGCACGGAGGGGCCGAACTGGAAGAGGTTGGCCGCAGTGAGGGCACTGACGAGGAAACGATCGGTCAGGCAGAGGATTACCAGGGTGAATGGCCCTGGAGGGCACAGCAGGAGACGGGCTAGCAGGCGCGGAGGAAAAGTCAACCGGCACCATCAGTGAACCGCAAATGCGGTAATCAACGGCCCGGGGCAGCGGTGGTGAATGGGAGCCATCTGAATGCAGTGGACAGAGTAAGAGAAAGATCATAGAGGAGCAACTCAGGAAGAGCGTAGCGAGGCGGTGAACATTTGAGCGTCCAGGGTAGCAGCGCGAGATCGGGCCAAGCCGCAGGGAGACGGCAGAACACTCGATCATCTGGGGGCTCTGGCTGGAAACGCGGCGGGAAGGCCGCGGTTGGGTACCTGGAACTGCGGCGTGACTGGGACAGGGGCTGGCGGCAGCAGGAGGGCCGCGAGAGCATAGCACCATCAGCAGGGCGCGACTGCAGCAAGGAGGCATCGGGAGCTGGCAGTAAGGGGAGGAAGAAGGCCCCCTAGTCAAGTGTATCAGGAGACCGGGAGCGAGGTGGTGAGCCCAGAGGCCCAAGGACTTGGCCAGGAGGGGTAGTAGCTGAACTGCCATAGAGCCGCGGAGCGCTCCATGCCTCACAGGTATAGCCCTGGCGGCAGACACTGATCCGGGAGCGGGTCATACGCTTCCCGGAGAGTAGAGGGCGGACTGGGAACGAGCAAGGGCGCCAGCGGGCAGCACGGGACAGCGGACAACCCAGGTGCTGAGGCGGAGCCGCAGAGCAGTGGACGTAGTGGGAGCTGGGAGCGAGCCACTGTGGTGGAGAACGGCACGGCACTGGAAGGGCAACCGCTGTGGGGGCCGCAGAGAACGGAGATTGACAAGACACCATGGGGAAGCCCAAAGGGAAAGCAGGGGCAACCCCTGAAAGAGAAGAAGACTCAGGAACAGCGGATACACAGGGGGACCAAGCGACTGGGGCAGCGGGATTGCCCCAGCCACAGGTGGATCAAATACTGCAAGCCATAGCAGATTCCAGAGTGGCGCTGCAACTGGACATAGCGCATGTGGCTCAGGGGTTGGGGCTACTGCGCGGAGACCACGCCAAGCTAGCCGACAGAGTGAAGACGATAGAAGCCGAGGTGGAGACTCTGGAGCCGAGCCGGAAGGCGCTTGAATCACAGCAGGAGGACATTCAGCGCCGGCTACTAATTCTCGAGAGGAGAGCGGAGGACGCCGAAGGGAGGAATCGGAGGAACAACGTCCGAGTCGTGGGGCTTCCCGAGGGAACGGAAGGCACTAGCATGATAGACTACTTGGAGGATTGGTTGCGCAGGGAGGTTGCACCCACTGGGCTGTCGCAATTCTACACGCTGGAGAGGGCGCACAGGGTGCCGGCTCGGCCCCCGGTCCCGGGCAGGCCTCTGCGACCGGTGGTGGCCAGATTGCTCCATTATAGGGACAGGGACCTGCTGCTGCGCCAGGCTCGCGCCGCGGGGCCTTACTCTGTGGGCAACAGCAAGGTGACACTATTCCCGGATTAAACGCTGGAGGTTCAGCGACGCCGAGCATCATTTTTGGAAGTCAAGCGCGCACTTCGAGAGGAGGGCCTGCAATATTCCCTGATGTTCCCGGCACGACTACGGATAGCACTTGATGGGAAGACAACCTTCCATGACAGCCCTGAGGATGCCTGGGCATGGCTCGAGGCCTACAGGGTCGGTGCGGGAATGGCGGACCGGAGCAAGCAGGAGCAGCAGGGGGAACTGAAACTGCGCCGGTCAAGACGCCACAGAGGGCAAGGAACGGCGACCCGCAAACCCTTAGACAAGCAAGCGGAAAGGGAACGGCAGGCTGCTCTGCAAGCAGAATCAACCCTGTCTCAGGAATCGCGGCTGACGCCTTCGGTGGTGACGAACTCAGAGAAAGGATCGGAGGGCTCGGACTCGGAAGTGTCGGAGACTGGGAGTGTCCTGCTGCCACACATTACAGCAGGGACGGCGGACGAGACTGTGGATGAGTAACATTGGGCTCTGTTTTATTTAATTGAAGGGAGCCTGATTGGGGAGTTGTCTGGTACCGAACCGCAGATGAGAGCGGGGGGGGTAAGGGTCTGACGATGGCAGGGGGGAAGGGGATGTTCAGAATATGGCCCCAGTGGGGTCAGCCTGATTATTTTGGGGGTGAGGGCGGATGGAGGGGCAGCATGCTCCGGCATTCAGACGCCTCGGGCCTACTCCCCTTTGATCGCTCGGACACACACCCTTTGGTATACACCAGGGGGACCTTTGTTTTGGAGTTTGGATGGGTACTAGAGTTGTAGCGCCTGTTCTGGGGGGATGGGAGAGGGCACAAGTTGTGGGAATTAGGGGTATGTTTAGGGCCACCGGTGTGTACAGCAAGGGGGGGACAGGGGGAGTAGGCGACAAGCACAAGCATGGGGGCGTTACCTGAACTGAGGTGTATGACCTGGAATGTGCGAGGGCTCCACACGATGCAGCGACATCATAAGGTACATGCTTATCTGGTGAGGCGAGGAGCACACATAGCGTTTCTGCAGGAGACGCACATTAATGCCGCAGAGGGTCAAGCATTGAAGCGTAGATGGAGGGGACAATTGTTTTACACGACATATTCTGCTTACGCGAGGGGGGCCTTGATATGGGTTCGTGCTGGGGTGCCCTTTCAGATGACTCAACAGATAGTAGACCCGGAAGGGAGGTTTGTGATGGTGCAGGGGCGCCTTTATGGGGAAGAAGTGACGTTAGGCAGCATATATGCCCCCAACGTGGACCAGGCCCCATTTCTTGGCCGGCTGTCCGGGAAACTAGCACACTATGCCCCTTGTCCCCTGTTGCTGGGGGGGACTTCAACTCGATAGAGGACGTGGAGCTGGACAGATCCCATCCACCGCTTCACGAAGCCCCGATCCATAAGTTAGCAGCAGCAAGGCGAAAGTGGCAGGGGGAATGGGGCCTGGTTGATAGCTGGAGGGTTCAACATCCTGGGGAGCGGGACTATTCCTATTATTCGGGGCTCCATGAACTCCATGTGAGGCTCGACACGATACTTTGCACGCAGACCACACACTCTAGGGTGCTTCATAGCGAGTATTTAAGCAGGACGATATCCGATCATAACCCATTATTGCTTACGATGCAATGGAACCGGGAGAGAGCGGCGATCCCGACGTGGCGGTTGCGGCCGGAAGCTCAGGAAGATCCGGCTTTTAGCGCGGACTTAGAAGCGGGCATTGTCCGGTACTTTGAAGAGAACAGTGGCTCCACGGATTCGCTGGCGACTGAATGGGAGGCTTTTAAGGTAGTAATCCGGGGACTTTGTATGGCCACATCGATTGGGGTGCGGAAACGTTATTGGCAGAAGTAGAGGCGGCGGAAGAACTGCTGCGCCAAGCGGAGAAGGCTTGCCCGGCAAACGAGCAATTGCAGGGGGAAGCGCAGGAGGCCAGGGCAGTAGTGGTGGCGCAGTTAGAGCGGTTGCGTGCCTTTGATTACAGAGCGTACAGGATGCGCTCGCACGCGGACGGAGACAAAGCGGGGACGTTGCTAGCGTGGCTGGCTAACCCGAATCCGAGGGGCACCCCGATACTGGGATTGGCGATGGAAGCCGGCACAATAATATATACTCAGAAGGGGATAAATGATTTGTTCCTGGAGTACTACGCCGACCTATATCGCAGCAAACTAGAGCAGAGCGAAGACGATATTGGTAGATTTCTAGCCGATTTGCAGGTACCTAAGCTGGTGAAAGAGCAGGAGCAGGCACTGGGGCAAGATATCACGCTGAGAGATACGTAGCGCTATCAAGCATATGGCCCGCAATAAAACGCCGGGCGTTGATGGGTTACCCATAGAATTTTACGCCAAATATGTAGACCAATTGGCGCCACGGTTGCTGGAGGTCTACGGGGAGGCGCGGAAAGCAGGCACTTTACCGGCCACTACTCGGGAGGCTCTTATTATACCTCTATTGAAACCGGGGAGAGAGCCTAGTGATAAAACGGCGTACCGACCGCTGTCAATGCTGACAACGGACTATAAAATCCTAAGCCGAATTCTTGCGACCATACATGACGCAGCTGGTCCATGCCGACCAGGCAGGATTTACCCTGAAGCGAAACACGGCGGGTAATGTGAGACGACTACTGCGGGTGCTAGAAGGCAGCGGGGGACTGGAGCCCGCAGCGGCGGTACTATCAGTCGACATAGAAAAAGCGTTTGATAGCCTGGAGTGGCCGTTCCTCTATCAAGTCATGAGAGGAGTACATAAGCTGGACGCGGACGCTATACCACAAAGCAACGGCCCGAGTGCGTACGGGTGCCATGCTTTCCTCGCAGTGTTTGGTTGGCAGGGGGACGCGGCAGGGGTGCTCGCTGTCCCCGCTGTTGTTTGCGCTTGCTATGGAACCGCTAGCGATGCATGCGCGAACGGGTGTACAATATATGGGATTGGAGCTCTGTGGGGACCCACAATACATCTCCCTTTACGCAGATGATCTATTGCTCTTCCTGGCAGATGCGGGAGAAGGGGTTAAGGGAGCGACAGACTTGCTGACGGCGTTTGGAAGGGTATCGGGGCTCCAGGTGAATTGGGCTAAAGCCAGTTTGTTCCCAGTGCAACCTGCTGCGCGGAGACCGATTGGGACGGAGGGGGTGCGTTGGGAGCCCCGCTGTCTCCCATACCTGGGTACTAATATATACCACTCGCAAGGCGACTTGCTGGAGGGAATGTAGGTAGGGCGCTGCGGGGGATAAAAGGGAGTATGGCATTTTGGGGGCACTGCCATTATCTGTAGCAGGCCGAATAGCGCTTTTGAAGATGGTGGCGCTCCCCGGCTGTTATATTACTTCCGGACATTACCAATCTGGATACCGAGCTCGCTGTTCCGCATGCTTCGTTCTGAGTTGGTGAGCTTTATTTGGGGGGCCGGGAGGCGGCGAGTGGCCCTGACTACGTTGATGCGGGCTAGAGCGGAGGGGGGATGGGCGGTCCCGGACTTCGAATTATATTACCTAGCAGCGCAGCTGCAGTGGTTGACGCAGGCAGTAGCCCGGGAGTTCCGGGGCCCGGGAGACCCGGTGGGCAAATGGACCCAGAGACATGTGCTCTCCTTCATAGTGCTTGGACAGAGGCTAAGACGGGGGACTCTCACGCAGGAGGAGCGCACACTGCAGCGGTGCTGGAATCGCAGTCGAACTAGAGATGGGACGAAGAGACCATATGCCCCAGAGATTCCGTTAGGCATGAGCACCGCATGGCCACACGGGGGAGACTGGTCGGCACTGGCAGGTTGGGAGGAGCGGGGGGTGCATATGCTAGGGGACCTATATGAGGATGGAGTGCTTGTTCCATTTCAAACACTGTTAGAACGATACGACCTCCCAAGGGGAGACTTTCTGTTACACACCGCATTAGTAGCGGCCATCCAGAAACATTGGGGGGGGGGGGTTATCAGAACCACGCACGACGTTAACTTGTCAATATGTGGTCATGGCGGCAGGAACGTATAAGGCCATAACATGCTTGTATAGGAGAATGCTAGGCGAGGGGACGCAGCCATTGGATCGCTTGCAGGCCAAATGGGAGGAAGACCTTGGCGTGGCCATCCCAGAGGCGGTGTGGCCTAAGATAGTAGAAAGGGCATGGAAAAGCATGCGTAACGCCCGGCTCCAACTAATACCTCATTACATGTTACATAGGGCATACTTGACGCCGGCCCAGGTTAATGAGTGCTTTAAGGTAGACACAGCAAGGTGTCCTCGCTGCAACTCCGATAAGGCGGATTTTAGGCATATGATGTGGGGTTGTCCCCAGTTAGGTACATATTGGGAGGAAGTGGTTGAAGTGTTGGGGGACATTACAGATCGGCAATTAGAACCGGGAGTGGGGACCTGCCTGTTGCACTGGTTCCCGCACACAGCAAAGACGAAAATAACTAGTAAATTCCTGGACTTAGGATTACTGTTGGCAAAAAGAGAGTTAACTAGGCGTTGGAGGCCATCGGTGGAACAGTGGAGGGTAGCATTCCTGGGGTGGGCCGAAAGCGAGGGTATGGTGCGGCTGCAGATGGCTTGGAGGGCGAATAATGAGAAGATGCTGGAAGCGGCTAGAGCGTGGGAGGCATTGGTGACGCAACTAAAGGGCCATGGCGCAGACGCAGACAAAGAATCACTGGAGGGGCACGCAGGGGAGACGAACATGCAGGACTAAGGTCGCATTATAGGTAACAGAGTGGGGTCAGGAAGGGGAAGGCCGAGATCGGCCGAGTAGGTCACATAGCCTCGCAGAGGAGCGAGGAGGGGGGCCCCTGGCGCGCCTCAGAGCGCCAACTTAGGCAAAGGCTGAGCTAGGTAAAGTACACACCGGTGGTAGGGAGGGTTGGGGTTAGGGAGGGTTGCGAAGGGGTATAGGCATCTGTTGGGAGGGACGGGGAGGGTCTGGGCATACTACATCCTGGAAGTAATTGAGCGGCGGCTTTGGGCTGCATGCATAATCAGATGTGGGCCAACAGTAGTGGGGAATCCCGTAGAGCAAAAGATTTGACATTAACAGAGGGCTGGACACCATGCCAATATCGCTGTATCACCACCGCTGCTCATCCCAATGTTGTAAAGTGTATGGGGGGAGAAAATATCAATGTAAATAAATATGTTTAAAAAAAAAAAAAAAAATGAATTGCTGTATAACCGGTACACAATGAAAAACCTTTGTATGGTGTAACTCAGTAATTGACTCTTGGTACCTCGGGTTCTTGGTGAACATACAAGCCCTATACATCCTCGCAACCAGAAGGGTACAGCAATCGTAACGGTATATTGCTTTTGAAAATCTGCCATAGTTAGAAGAAGTTACAGGTGAAAATGTAGGCACAAATGGCTGGGGGTTTTTTCAACTCAAATCCAATATTTGTTTTTATTTCAACTGTTACTTTCATCCAGGAAAACCTTGAAGGATTTACACAAATGACCACTTGCAGAATTCAGAATGTTGTCTACTTTTCAGAAATGCATAGCTTTCTGGGATCCACCGTTGGCTTCACAACCATTACTACCACTAACTGGAAGGAGGTTGAAAATGCAAAAAATAGGAAAAATAGGCTTTGTCCCAATAAAATGCCAAAACTGTGTTGAAAACTTTGGTTTTCTCACAAACGTGTGCCTGTCTCTGAAAGCTGGGAAGATGGTGATGTTAGCACTGCAAACCGTTCGGTGATACAGTTTGCAGGGGAAAATCCAGATGCTTTCTTCTGCAGCACTTTTTCCCAAAAAAAACCAAATGTAGCTGTATTTTAGCTAATTTCTCGGTCCCCTCCAGGGGAAGCCACAAACCTTGGCTACCTTTCAAATACCCTTGATGTTGAAAAAAAAGATGTAAATTTGGCGTGAATACCTTATGTGGACAAAAAGTTATGGGGGCCTAAGCGGGAACTACCCTAAATATCTGAAAAAAGGCTTGGCACGAGGGGGAAAAGGCCTGGCAGTGAAGGAGTTAATATTCATGAGGTAAGTTGTATTACGACGCACTCTAATCTGAATTTGACCAACCGACCCATTAGTACATAAGTTGGTTCGTAAAATTCTATACTGCTCGCAAAAGTACTGCTCGCAAATTGCGACCAGTATCTGGGCTTTTTACTCTAGATATTCAAGATGGCTAACACAATGTAACCATCTGCAAGTCTTGTGAGTTCTGTGGCTCCAAGCGTCATGAAGTCCTTCATGCCCTTACTTAGGTGTTTAACATAGAGCATTGTTCCAAGACACAAGACTTCTAGCCAGATGGCACTCCACTCTGCACACCCCTCAGTCCTCTTCTGCTCCTGAAGATATGCAAGTTTAGGAGCTTTGGAATAATGCCTAGTGTTTGACCATTGCACAGAGTACCACACTGCATTCTTACACTTACAAATTGTTCTAACATTCCCTAGTTTATTTCAGATTGAAAATCCCTCCAAGAATATCATCCATAATTTTTGACTATTGATTTAGCAAAGATAAAAACAAGATATTGCCTTGCTCTAGGGGAATAAACATAAGGAAAGCATCAGATAGCTCTGCTTGAAATGCAGAGCAAATTACATCAAACATGCAGGATCATGATTTGTTCTTACATGCCATATTCTTTGTAAGGTTAGCCTGCTCCTTTTAAGTCCTGGGGGAACAATGGTCTGGTGAAAGTTGGGTTTAATGTAGATAGAGGGAAATGAAACACAGACTGTGACGGTAATTCAATAGTGGTTTTTCCTATAATTTATACATTTGATATGAATGCATAAAAAATAAACAGATTCACACAATGCAATACAATCAATATTTTCTTGCATATTCTCTATGAAAGAAATCGGTTTTACTGACCTGAGTTGATGCTTTGTGAGATGACCTAGGTGTCATGGTAAAATCAGAGGCGGTAGATGCTGGCTGGGAGTCGTAAGACACTTGATGCAAAGGGAAACTTGATTCAAAATGTTGTACGCTTTCTGTGTTTGGCAAATACAAAATACAAGATTATTTTTTACAAAACATTACCATGTGTGCAACATAATTGACAATCAACCCCCAACTCTTTGAGTTTCTTTTTACCTTTTCAATAACATTTTCCTGAAGATTTTTACTCCTTCGAATGAACTATCAGATTGATCTAGGAAACTAATAGTAGTGAGTGTAATATTGAACTGTGTTTTGCAATGAAATCCTCTATCTGGGGTTACATTTAGGGGCCGATTCCGATTCGGGCCGGAAATCTCTCCGACCGAGCCGGACCCGGAGAGATTTCCGACCGAATCGGACCCGTGCAGCCCGACCGAACGAGTACGATGCGTCCGTATGCTATCGGACTCGAGTCGGTCGGTCGGACTCCCATTGAAGTCAATGGGACCCGGACGTACAACGCGTACGCGGGCTCCCATTGCCTCAATGGGTGCGAGGCGAACAAGGGCGCCCCCTACAGCGGGTATGCGGCGAAGCGACTCGCGCCGTACACGCACAGGTAGGGGGGACCCATGGGTCCCCCCTGTGTGCGACTCGCGCGGCTACGCGTACAGGGGGGTCCGACACAGACCCCCGAAGTACGGCTCCGACTGCTCTTTCGAGCCAGGCGGCGCGTGTCGGTCGGACTGCTCGCGGCGCGCATCGTACTTACCCGGCCGGGGAACGTCTCCATTGCGCGGTGCGAGTCGTGTCCGAGCGAGTCGGTCGGTGCGGTTCGACCCGGGAACGAGTCGGTCGGAGCGGTTGGGACGCCCGAACGAGTCGGTCGGCGATTTCGCATCGTACTCGCTCGTCCGGACGCGAGTACGAATCGGTCGGGAAATAGGGCTCCGAATCGGATCCGGTTATGCCGAATCCGATTCGGAGCCCTACCGGCCGAGATCGGAATCGGCCCCATAATATTAGGCCCAGATTGCCGGTCAGCCACATGGGCTACTGCTCTGCCAGTCACATGGGACAGGTTTCCCACAACTGGAATTATCGAGTGCAGGAACACCAGGCTTGATTTTACTGGGCAAAAAATCGCGACAAATATAGTATTACTTGTTATTCAATATATTTATTGTTACGTTTCTGGAGTGTAAGTGTCAAAACTGAGAATACTGCTCCTCAAAGCAAAAGAGCCGCTGACAGCCAAGATGTTTGCGTGCACAGTAAATAAAGGATGCCTAGTAAAACGACCCCAGCCATAGGAATCTGTGGTCTGAGAGAAAGAGGCATGGGGGTGGGGGGAAGGGCCAGAATTGACATAGGTAGAGTGGCCAAGCAGGGATATCTCTTTCTATTCCCTAATGGGTTGACTGGAGGCAGGTGGGTTAAGGGGAACTGAAATTGTGGCACCCCCTCCCTGTACCCGACCCCCAGCGAGACAATATACATGTTTTTTTTTAGATCTCCTGAAACGCTTTCCTCTGCCGCTCATTTTACTACACCCCCTGGACAACTTTCTGTTTTCCTTTTTCTTTTGGATCTTTTGTTCTGTTGCTACTGTTCTCAATTTTAAGCAACATGATTAATGTTTACGACATTTGCATGAGTACAACCACAACTCCCAGTTGATACCATTTGTATAGAGCATCTAAGAGTTCCAAGTTATAAAATTGGCAGACCTTGGTTTGAATGATGTTGGATTTCCTATTTTAGCGCTTACCATGGCGGAATCACTGTATATGTTTATTGCTAACATATAATGGTCTATGACCATCTGGAAGTTCTTTTAAATGATTACCCGTTTGAAGCCAGTAGTGGATTCAATGATGGACAGTGAATGTACTTGGATGTGACCTATTATGTGCATCATGTGATGGCTCTTGCTTTATTATACATGTTTACACTATATTATTCAAAATGCCAATAAACATATGTTTAAAGAAAATCTCTTTCTATTCCCTTAAACTGTAAGCCTGAGGTGCCTACAAGAGGCGACCTGTGTTTACTTGGTAAATGGAATAAGGACTTGCAGCACAGAATAATGTGTCCAACGCTAATTTATTAATCAGTGTTTACCAACTACAATGCTAATAAAGACTAATGAGCACATTTGTAGTGAAGAGGACTAAAACCAGCAGGTGAGACTGCTCGATTTAAAGCACTGAAGTAAGATATCAAGTGTATTGTTACCTAGATTGAGTTAATGTCCAGTTAAACTGTGGGGACTAAATAGCCTGAGAACTCTGGTTTTGTGAAGCAGAGTAACCGATAAATGTTATTGTTTTAAAACAAAATGAAAATTAAACTTTGTAACTTCATGAATCCAAGGACTCAATTTTCCACCCGATATTTTCACACTTCTCTGTTGTAACTGTAACCATAATGTAAATGTGGCGGACCTGTTATGAAGAATCCCATACTGAGAGATGCTGGAAACTGTGTTTATTGAAGATAAAGAAGCGACGAGCTCAGTACAAAAAGGGGCCTAGCAATAACTGTCATGGTAGGCATCAAACACACCTAAATTACACATTCTACTGATGTCAATGTGTTTCATGCCCCTCCAGTGACATCACCACACTTCTTCCTTCTTTAAAAAAGGAGTTATACTCTTAACAACAATTTTCAAAATCTTACAAGGTACAAAACACAAACTGTCACTTCTTATGTAAATCATTACAGATCTTACATACTGGGTCTATTAGATCCCATACAGAGTCCCTCTCTCCTTCCCCCTTTTTCCCCAAAGTAAAAAATGAGAACAAAAAAAACCATATAAAGAAGAGCATAAAAAATACATATAAAAAACTATGCACATATTCATATTCATCAATTACAAGAAACAATATCTTTACTTCCATGAAACCATGTTATCCTGTATTTTTTTGGGGGTTTTGAGTGAACACGTGCACTTCTCCTGTCTACATGTTTACTTCTACTGTCTACCACGGTATTGCTGCTGCTATGTTCACAAATATTTTTTGGGGAATTCTTAATTGGTTCAATCTTGGTGAAGTCTTTATACTTTACACTAGGATCTAATGCTATACGGGGCGTACATACACCGATCCGTCAGTTTTACTGCATTCCTGTGTAATTCACATATTTGTTGAGGTTCCCTAATTTTTTTTACTGTTTTATTTTGCATTTTCTGAAAATGAACATGACATTGGGAGGAGGTAGTGTCTAATCATTCTGCAACTGACTGAATTTGTCTTGAGATACAATGGAAATGCGTGCGCCTGAGTCTACTAAATGTAAATCTGTATTTGTAAAGCGCGAACTACTCACCCTTATGGGTCTCAAGGCGCTGGGGGCCGTCGTGGAAATTAAGTGAACTATTGCCCAGAGTCACATGGTGCTGAGCTGAGCTGCCGCCGGAGCCGGGGATCAATCCGTGAGCCCTGTGCTCCGAAGTCAGCTGCCCTGGCCGCTGCACCACACCTCTCCACAAGAGTTTGATCTTCACCCCATCAATTAATACTTCAATATCAAGATCCACAATCACTTTACTTTTCTGTAACTCTGTGCTTCTGACTACTAATATGTACTCTCAGCTCTTATGCAGTTTGTCACACTCACTGTCGTTAATCTCATTTAACACACATCGAATACTGTTTCTTTTTGTCCTCTGCACACTCTAAAGAAATGACTCATCTTTTGACAACCTCTACATTGTTGATTCACAGCAAAACAATTTCTGAATGAAGAAACATGCGAAAAAGACCCACACCTGGAACAAGTAATCTTTTGTGTATGTTTGACCTGGACATTAGATTTGCTATTGCTTGTAAATCAAAAAGGGGAAAAATAAAGCCCCCTATCATGCATGACTAAAATTGCCATGGGGGTACCTCTGAGTCAACAACTTCTTGGGGGGGCTAGGCAAAGAAAAATACATTATTTTAGGAACTTAAAAACCTTTGTAATTTGTCTCCAAGAACCTGGTTTACTGACAATTTTATGGTTGACCAATTCTACGCATTTAATAGCCCCACTATTCAATTAAATAGAGGGCATGAAAAAGGTGGCATTGCTATTCTATGTAGACTTTGACTGGAACATTCAATATATCCCATTCCATAGTAAGCCTCTCCTGTGCCTAAGAATAGATCTTCCAAGAATCAAAGGCACCCAGGGCAACTCTATCCTACTTTTTAATATCTACATTCCAATGGGCCCACAGTAACACACTACTAACTTCATCAATTGAATTTGCAAATTAAATAATGGATAGAGAGGAGGCAGCTGGGGTAATTTTAATCGGAGACCAACACTGCTCTCCAGTCCTATAAAAGTACAGAACTAGAGGCAAGCAGGAATATTCCCGAACTTTAGTTTCCAAGGAACAGGAGAGCAGACAAATGGGGAATACTGCTTCTAAAAGAGCTGGGCACCATAATACTAAATGGAAGAATAGACTATGATATTCACCAGACATGGTCCTTCAGGTTCCTCAATAATTGTTTATTTAATGACAACTTGAATGCCGTTTGATCAAGTTTCAGAAATGAATATCATGAATACAACATGGAGTGACCATACTATACTTCAAAGTACACTGTAATTACCTCTTGAAATAACTTCTGAATGATCATTGGAACCTGGATCCAGTCAAATCAATATATAATTAAACACAGCCAGACTACACTGGAACCCCAGGAATATTAACTTCTTCATTGAAATGGTAACACCATTTCACAAAGACCTATTCCATGTTTCTACCAGGGATTCAATTGGCATCTCTGAGTTATATAAAAAAGAACTGGTACAACATATAAAAGATAAAGGTAACTGAATTGTACGATCAAAGAAACCAATTATGGATGAGCTGGAGGCAAAATTATCAGTGGAAATAAATAAACTTACTCAATTAAGATTCTTAGAAAAGATATCATGCAATACTAAGGAAAAGATAAATGGATCTGAATTGATACAATCTCTATCGAGCTGCACAGGTAAAAAAAAATTAAAAAATTGCAGACCAAAAATCAAAATCACCAACTCAGATTTGGGCCAACTATATTAAATATATAAGATGAATACAGATGACTTTGATCTACTATCTACTATCTAACCTGCAATTGATTTAGCATATTTTTCCGCTAAACTGACAAACAAGTTTCTTACCTTTGGTAACACCTTATCTGGTAGAGACTCTATCAAGCCGCAAATACTTCACCTTTGAATTACCCCCAGGAGTCAGACTGGATCCGGACATGTTTTCGTGACCAGTAACGCTACACGCCGGCAGGTGGCGTTGTTCGGCTCCACATGACGTCATTGGCATCGTCTGCGCCAGAAGTGATGTTTGCGGTGCCTATATAGGCGCCACCCAGGTGTGGCGACATCTGTTACTTTTCACAACTTTCCACGATAGAAGCGTGGAGCCATGAAGTACACTGACCACTAGTGTGAAAAACTAGGGTCCTGAAAGGGGAAAGCCCTGTCCTTAGAAATCTGTTTGCAGAACGGGGAGGAGGGGTAAGTTGGTAAGGAATCTGCGGCTAGAGTCTCTACCAGATATGATGTTACCAAAGGTAAGTAACTTGTTCATCTGATAGAGACTTCTAGCTGCAGATTCCTTACCTTTGAATTGAAACCCAAGCAATACCTCCTCAGAGGTGGGTCTGCAAACCAATTTCACAAAAGGAAATGCTGTAGCACCGAAAGAGCAAAGTGCCCATCCCTAAGGACCTGACTGGCCAGACAGTAGTGTTTGGTATACGTGTGCAGACATGCCCACTTTGCTGCCTAGCAGATGTCCAGGACTGGAACTCCATAAGATAACGCAGTAGTTGCAGCTTTAGGTCTGGTGAAATGAGCATGAAAACTCTAACAGGGTTGCTTTTAGCCAATGCGTAGCAAATTTTGATACAGAGTACGATCCACCCTGAGATGGTCCTTTTCTGTATGGCCTGGCCCTTCTTCACTCTAACATACCCCACGAAGAGTTGGTCGTCCACCCAGAACTCTCGTATGCTGTCAAGGTAGAATGAAATCCTCAGGTCCCACTGCAGAGCCCGAATATGCCAGCCGGCATTTGTCACTATCAGGATGCAGGATGCCAAGAGTCCCAGCAACCTCAGAGTCAGTCTCACCGAAATCCAGGATAGAGACTGAAACATCAGTATCATAGCCTAAATATCCTGGACTCAGGAGGATAGGCCTGAAACGGCATTGTGTCCAGAACAGCTCCGATGAAACGAAGAGTCTGAGAGGGAGTCAGGTGAGACTTCGGCACGTTGATAGTGAACCCCAGCGAATACAGGAGGTTCGCTGCAGTGTGGGAGACGACAGCTTGGGGTGAGCCCGACTTCAAGAGCCAGTCATTGAGATAGGGGAAGCCTGGCACCCCTGATCTCCGCAGATGAGCTGCAACCACCGCCATCACCTTGGTGTACACCTGAGGACTGCTGGTGTGGCCAAAGGGAAGCACAATGAACTGAAAGTGCTAGTGGCCCACCGTGAACCGCAGGTAACGCCTGTGGGCAGGCAGGACGGGAATGTGGAAATATGCACCTGCAAGTCCAACACTACCATCCAGTCTCTTGGGTCCAGGGCAAATAGGGCCTGAGCTAAGTGGGCATTTTGAACTTCTCCTTCTTGAGGAAGAAGTTGAGGGAGCGCAGGTCTAGGGTAGGACAAACGCCTCCGTCCTTCTTGGGCACCAGAAAGTAGCAAAAATAACAACCATAACCCACTTCTGGTGTCGGCACTCTCTCTATGATTCCTTTGGCCAAAAAGCTGTCACTTCCCGGCGGAGAAGAGATGAGTGGTCTTCCATCAGCCTGTCGTATGTAGGTGGCATGTAGGGAGGTGTAGTCTCGAAGGGGAGGAAATAGCCCCTTCAGAAAATCTGCAAAACCCACCTGTCCAACATTATGGACTGCCAGCGGGGCAGATGATGGAGAATCCTGCTGCCCACTGGGCACCTGGGATGGTAAATGGGCGGACTAGAAACGTTTGGAAGCTGCCGCTGCTGGGGGGGTACTGCTGGCCACCCAACCCATGGGGCCGGTAGGAGCCGCGTCCAAGGCCACACAGAGGTAGGTAAACTTGCATGCCGCGGTGGCTTGGTAAGTAAGGACGTGGATGCATGCCTTTCGTAGCCACAAAAGGAGCGAAAGGCAAATTGAGGGTGACGAGGGGCCATGGAAAGGCCCAAGGACCTGGCCATAACCCTACGTTCCTTAAAGCACTCCAGCGCCAAATCTGCCTTGATTCCAAATAGATGAGAGCCATCAAAGGGCATGATCATGGTGATGTCTGGACATCCCCAGAAAAGCCAACAGTCCTCAACTAGGTGTGGCATTGCAAAGCCACTGTCAACAAAACCGATCTGCTTAGTGAGTCAGTGGTGTCTAGTCCACATCGAATGGTGAACTTAGCTGCATCCCTCCCATCTGCAACAGCCTGGGAAAGCATGGCATGGGCCTCCCCAGGGACAATTTGCAGCACCTGAGAAACCATATCCCACACCTCCTGTAAGTCCACCACAACAGTCAATGTGTCAGATAGCTGGCACCAACGGAATGACTCCCTCCCCAGTGCTTAATTCCAAACTAAATACCCTTCAGGTAGCAGTGCAGGTTCACACCTTGAATAGACCACAATCTACCTCTTGTGAAACCAGCACTGATTGCTTATTTCAAGTAAGCGGAAGTAATGCTAGTCAGGGTATTTATGCTGACAACGCTGGGCTGGATGGTTCATAGCACCGGTCAATTTCTATTTCAAACAAGACAGATCTTATGCCGGCTATGGAAGTTCAAACACTAAGGGGTCAATTCCGATCTCAGTTGGAACGGCTCCGAATCGGATTTGGTTTTACCTAAACCGATCCGGAGCCCTTGTTTCCGACCGACTCGTTCCCAATTCCGAACGACCAAGTACGATGCCTGGAAACTGTTAGCGGTGACTGAATCGGTTCGGAAAGGCATTCGGAGAGATAGAGCCTTTCCGGAGCCGATTCGTACAGTTCTATGGACTCGGTTTCCGAGCGAGCAAGTACGATGACCGATTCGGACAGCCTTTCCGATTTGGTTTGCCCGGATCTAAAAATCTGCCGGAATCAGTCTATGGGTGCCCATAGAGGGCCTCCCTTCATCCGGGGCCCTCCGAATCGGGCCCGTGAGAGTACCCATGGGTCCCCTCTTCCCAACCATGCACAGTGTGGCAGGCACCAAGGGGTGTCCGCCACAGGGTGCACGATTATCCCCAACCACCCCTTTTGTCAATGCGAGCCTGTATACGCGTTCGGTACACAGGCTCCCATTAAAGTCAATGGGAGTCCGACCGAATCGTATCCGGATGCATTCACATGCATCATACTTGTTCGGTCAGACTCCCCAGACCTGAGTCGTCTGGAAAGCATTCGGGACCCGAGTCGTTCGGTTTGCTTTCCGAACAAGATCGGAATCAGGCCCTAAGTCTAGACGGCAATCAGACCTCTGCATCTCCCACAGGCATAGGTACAAACAAATTACCCAGGCTAATACAATAAAAAAGCCATATAAAGAAACAGTGGCCAAAACACTCATTATTCACAAAAAATGACACAAACGCAACACTGAATCTAACTAAAACCAAAGCCCAAGCTCATCGTAGGAGAGTGTAATAAAAGCACACTCAAATCTAAGAACAGCCCCCAATACATTTCACGGTTGACCCGATGATGTGGAAAAATTCCTCTCAAACGTACGGCAAAAACCCTGACCCCCCCACATCAGCACATCAAAGGGGAATGAGTTTCAAACAACCTCAGATAAACAAACACACGATGCCCCGGGCCGGTGGGAAACACTACTAACTACTCTACAAACGTCAACTGAAATTCTAAACCTCCAGTCTGATAAACTAGACGTGCAGATTGACCTAATTTTCATTTATTTATTTATTTAGAAAGTTTTATAAAGCGAGAATATGACACTTGGGGGAATCAGAGCACTTTACAAATGTTCAAAGAGCTGGGATATATAAAATCAATATTATAATAGTCAAAAAACAGTACAGGATATGGCAAATCCCCAGATGAGGGCGGGATCAACTCAATGATAAGACAGATAGATCAAAAACAATAGTTTAGCAAGCGAGCAGTAATCAAAAGTGAAGTTGACAAGTACTGATATGCTCAAAGAGAAGAGTTCCTAGGATCTAGGGCAGAAATTTGTTCATGAGTGGTAGTTTAACTTCTTTCTTGAAAGATGTCGTTGAGGGATTTCATGGGGGAAGGAGTTTCAAATACTCGGGGTGATGCCAGAGAAGGCTCTATTGTAGGTTTCCTTTTTAAAGAATCTCTGTGATTTCAGCAGTAAAATGCTGGAGCTTCTAGAGTATCTGGAGCCTCCAGAAGGTTCAAGCTTCTGAGCAAGGTAACTTTGGGGATTTAAGTGTAGGACTTTGTGGGTCATGCATGACCTAATGAACATGGAATCACTGACAAAATATCGACTACACAAATATCGACCACAAAAATATCGGAGCCGAAATATCGATGGCCACAATATCGAAGTCCTATCTACATTATAAGTACAAAAATATTGATAAAAAAATATTGTTGTCAAAAATATCGTTAAAAATATCGGTTTTTTTAATGTTTAAAAAATAATGTAAAATAAAGTAAATAATACATATAATTAAAAAAACATAGTTAAAATTATTTTAAAATGTTTAAAATTATAACTAATACATATAATGTAAAAATAAATTAAACATATATACGTATAAAATATAATATATATACTTACTTAATAATATTTATAAATAATTATGTTAATAACTTATAAATTGTTAAAAAACATTAAAAAAATTATAAATACATATATACTAAAAACAAATAATATAAATCAAAATATAAAAAATATAAATACAAAATAAAAAAAATTGCAATATTTTTAATCTTTTTAAAATAAATGATACACTACATTAACTAAAACAGTACAGAAAATATTGGATAGCGTAGGGGATAAAATTACTATTCCCACTCCAGAGAGTGTAACAGTAGGGAAAGTGTTGGATAGCGTAGGGGTAAAAATTACTATTCCCACTCCAGTGAGTGCAACAGTAGAGAAAATGTTGGATAGCGTAGGGGTAAAAATTACTATTCCCACTCCAGTGAGTGCAACAGTAGGGAAAGTGTTGGATAGCGTAGGGGTAGAAATTACTATTCACACTCCAGAGAGTGCAACAGTAGGAAAAGTTTGGGATAGCGTAGAGGTAAAAATTACTGTTCCCACTCCAGTGAGTGCAACAGTAGGGAAAGTGTTGGATAGCGTAGGGGTAAAAATTACTATTCCCACTCCAGAGAGTGCAACAGTAGTGAAAATGTTGGATAGATTAGGGGTAAAAATTACTATTCACACTCCACTGAGTGCAACAGTAGGGAAAGCGTTGGATAGCGAAGAGGTAAAAATTACTATTCCCACTCCAGTGAGTGCAACAGTAGGAAAAGTGTTGGATAGCGTAGGGTTTAAAATTACTATTCCCACTCCAGAGAGTGCAACAGTAGGGAAAGTGTTAGATAGCGTAGGGGTAAAAATTACTATTCCAACTCCAATAAGTGCAACAGTAGGGAAAGTGTTAGATAGCGTAGGGGTAAAAATTACTATTCCCACGCCAGAGAGTGCAACAGTAGGGAAAGTGTTGGTTAGCGTAGGGGTTAAAAATACTATTCCCACTCCAGAGAATGCAACAGTAGGGAAAGTGTTAGATAGCGTAGGGGTAAAAATTACTATTCCCACTCCAATAAGTGCAACAGTAGGGAAAGTGTTGGATAGCGTAGGGCTAAAAATTACTATTCCCACTCCAGATACTGCAACAATAGGGAAAGTGTTGGATAGCGAAGGGGTTAAAATTACTATTCCCACTCCAGAGAGTGCAACAGTAAAGAAAGTGTTGGATAGCGTAGGGGTAAAAATTACTATTCCCACTCCAGAGGCTGTAACTGTAGGGAAAGTGTTGGATAGCAGAGGGTTAAAATTAACATGATTATCAATTTAATATTTTTTTTAATTAAATAAACAATTAATAAATAATTAACAATATAATAATTATCAATACCAATAAATACAAATTAATAATTACTTTATTATACTTAAAATACTTCCCACCCTATTCCCCTGTTAACCCAAAACCCACTCCTAAAAATAAATTAACACAATTAATATAATAATCAATAAATCAATTAAAAATTATTTACTAATTATTAATTAATTAACAATAAATTAATTATCAATACCAATAAATAAAAAATTATAATTACTTTATTATAATTAAATTACTTACCACCCTATTCCCTATTAACCCACAACACGCTCCTAAAATAAATTAACACAATTAATATAATAATCAATTAATAAAAATTAAATACCAATTAATAATTAATTAACAATAAATTAATGATGAATACCAATAAATAAAAAATAATAATTACTTTATTATAATTAAATTACTTCCCACCCTATTCCCCTATTAACCCACAACCCGCTCCTAAAATAAATTAACACAATTAATATAATAATCAATTAATCAGTTAATAAAAATTAATTACCAATTAATAATTAATTAACAATAAATTAATTATCAATACCAATAAATAAAAATTATTAATTACTTTATTATAACTAATTTACCTCCCACCCTATTCCCCTATAAACCCACAACCCCCTCCTAAAAAAAATTAACACAATTAATATAATTATCAATTATCAATTAATAAAAATTAATTACCAATTAATAATTAGTTACCAATAAATTAATTATCGATACCAATAAATAAAAATTAATAATTACTTTATTATAATTAAATTACTTCCCACCCTATTCCCCTATAAACCCACAACCCGCTACAGAACTAAAACGCAAAATTTAATTAAAAATAATTAATATTTTCTAAAAATTATTATTTAATTTACTATAATTAAATTACTTCCCACCCTATTCCCCTATAAACCCAGAACCCGCTACGGTCCTAAAACGCAAAATTTACTTTAAAAATACAATACTTAACAAAAAATATAAAACACATACATATAAAATACATAACACTAATATAAACATCGATATTATTAACAACGATATTTTTTCAAACGATATTACTGACTTCGATATTAACAAAAACGATATTACTTACCTTTAGGTCGATATTCTGTCCCTTCGATATTTCCAACTCGATATTTCTGTAGTTCGAAAAAAAAAACTCGATATTATGTCTGTGCACCAATGAACATGATGTCCATATACATTTCTGGCATTAATCTAAAATTGGAAACCTTATCATCCCTAATTTAAGGGTATACGCTGTCTATTCGCCATCACCATCAAAGTGCACATGTGGTCCAATAATAGACAAACTTTCCTCCCTTCTTGAAGTTTTATCAAGTATTCTGACAGCAGAAAGACCAGCTTTAAGAAGCAACACAGTTAAGGCAATACAAACCCAAACTCAGGGGGTCATTACGATGGCGGTCGGAAAAGCAACCCGACCGACATGGTAGCGGAAACTCACCGCCCGCCGCTACCGCGGGAAAACCGACGGCCTGATTAGGATCCATGGCAGTAAAAATCCAAGAAATCGCCCTTCGCGTGCGGAGAAGGCCGAAACCCGTCCGCGGCGTTCGGATTCGTGGCGGAAACAGCCCAAACCACCGCAACCACAGCGGAGACAACGCCATGGAAATTATGATATCCCCGACATGACGGCGGTGCAGAGCGCTGTTTCCGACCGCCGCGGTCGACAATAGTGAGGAATGAGAGAGTCCGCGGAAGCGCCGTAGCATAGCCACCGCTGCGTACGCTCCGTGAAAAAATGGCGGTCGAAAAAAATACACACAACATGCCCACAAAGTGCACAAAGCAAACAAGTCATGCACCCAAAAACACCTAAACAGCCCAAAGACACACCCCCATGGTAAACTCAAAAACTACAAATCCCAGGACGACACACACACCACACCTAGCCCAGTATAAATCCAGCCCCCTACCAGACCACAATCCTTTGCAAAACTCCAGAACTGAAGGGACATACACCACAGCTGACAGGAGAGGCAAATCTGCACAACACACACACACATCACCACCACCACCACGCCTTCTACACCTGCACCTCTAACCCCTTTGCACATCACACACCATACACATCACCACCACCACCACCACTTCAACACTTGCACCTCAAACACCTTTGCACATCACACACCATGTCACCACAGAAAATGCCCAAATTCACTGAGAGTGAGTTGAGGGTACTGGTAGATGAGATAATCAGGGTAGAACCCCAATTGTTTGGTAACCTGATCCAACAGACACCAGTAGCCACAAGAACGCTAATGTGGAGAAGGATAGTAGATAAGGTAAATGCAGTAGGGGCCGTGCCACGCAATAGAAATGAAATTGTGAAGCGCTGGCACGATCTGAAGGCAGTGGTCAAGAAGAAGAGAGCCAAGAACCATGAGCTGGCTCACAGGACAGGCAGTGGCCCTCCCGTTCCACCCAAAACATTCACTGAATGGGAGGAGAAGGTGCTTGGCATACTGCATCCAGAGAGTCTCACAGGAATACCCGGGGGAGTGGAGGCTGGTAAGTACAAACAAATGCCTAACATCACACTGATATGTACTGTCTTGCACCACTACTAAGCTATACCTCCTAGGTACAAATGCAGTCATGTGCACCACACTCTCACCAACACATCTCTCACACAGTCCCTCAGGTTCACCTCCAAGGTAGCTATAAACATCACCATGGGTACATGTGTACATGCTGCCAGCACTACAACTCCCACCAGGCCCCCTTGTCCCACAGCTGCGCAAGATGGAGCCCTGACCCCCCCGCCCCATGTGGCAGCCATTGCATTGCTCACCTTAACCTAACAGGTAGGTAGCCATCCTCACAGGGAGGTGTGTGGGTGCTTTGGAAGTCTGCACTACAACTCCCACCAGGCCCCCTTGCCCTACAGCTGCGCAAGATGGAGCCCTGACCCCCCATGTGGCAGCCATTGCATTGCTCACCTTAACCTAACAGGTAGGTAGCCATCCTCACAGGGAGGTGTGTGGGTGGTTTGGAAGTCTGCACTACAACTCCCACCAGGCCCCCTTGTCCTACAGCTGCGCAAGATGGAGCCCTGACCCCCCCATGTGGCAGCCATTGCATTGCTCACCTTAACCTAACAGGTAGGTAGCCATCCTCACAGGGAGGTGTGTGGGTGGTTTGGAAGTCTGCACTACAACTCCCACCAGGCCCCCTTGTCCTACAGCTGCGCAAGATGGAGTC
This sequence comes from Calotriton arnoldi, assembly GCA_963921515.1. Taxonomy (NCBI): domain Eukaryota; kingdom Metazoa; phylum Chordata; class Amphibia; order Caudata; family Salamandridae; genus Calotriton; species Calotriton arnoldi. Next base: position 5,119,341 of record CAWUFW010000174.1, read on the forward strand.
CTGACCCCCCCCTCATGTGGCAGCCATTGCATTGCTCACCTTAACCTAACAGGTAGGTAGCCATCCTCACAGGGAGGTGTGTGTGTGGTTTGGAAGGATAAGTTACTTACCTGTAATCCTAGTTCTCTTCCAGGGGTATACTCATCAAAGTCATAAGCACTGAATAGTCCCGCCCACGTGCGGGGACCCCGGAGCAATAGCCAATAATATGCATATACCTACATATATATCCATATACACATATAAGTAAATATATATATATATATATATATATATAGGTGATATGCATAAAACAAACATATATGCAGCCTGACCATATATACTAGGCTCAGAAAAACTGCCTCAATTGCAATGCAAAACCTTTTAAATTTGAACAATAAATAAACATACCCCATGATATAATCATGATTAAAAACAAGTAAACCACTTTAGTTTGCTTTGAAACAACAGAACCTTTATTGTCAAAGGTAAAAGGGGTAAGACCATAGAGGCAGGTCAGCCTAGAGAGGCTGCATATAGAACAGTTAGGAAAAACTGGCGCCGTGCCTTTAAGACCTCTTGGAACCCTCAGGCTCCCATCATGCACTACAGGTGACAGTTAGGTCAGTTCTTTTGGACGGCGAAAACAGTGTGATCACAGTATGGGTAACAGTTACATCTCACATGAACATGGTATTCGCCCGGGGAGGAGGGAGGGTTGCTTATGACTTTGATGAGTATACCCCTGGAAGAGAACTAGGATTACAGGTAAGTAACTTATCCTTCTCTTCCAGGGGATACTCATCAATAGTCATAAGCACTGAATAGAGTAGCAAGCCATCCCCATACTCTGCGGACGAATACCATCAAATCATGCCAACAAATTCACCTTATATTACCCAAATAAGTTCCTCAAGGATGCCTGGCCAACCCTTGCATCAGCTTGAGTGTCAGAATCAAGACAATAATGGCGTGCAAAAGTGTGCACCGAACGCCATGTGGCCGCTTTACATATGTCTTGAATAGGTACATTACTCAGCATAGCTATTGTAGCTGCTTTTCCTCTTGTAGAATGCGCTCTCGGCCTGCCTGGGAGCTGTTTGTGTGCTAGCTGATAAGATAGCATAATGCATGACACAATCCATCTAGCAATGGACCTTTTAGAGGCCGGAGAACCAGTGTTCAATGGCCCGTAATTAACAAATAGTCTGTCCGTGTTGCGTACACTCTTAGACTTATCCAGGTAAAACTTCAACACCCTTTTGAGATCTAGTGAATGTAATGCCTTCTCAGCAGGTGTGACAGGGTTCACAAAGAAAGTGGGAAGAGTGATCGACTGGTTGATGTGGAACTCCGAGACCACTTTCGGAAGGAACTTCGGGTGAGTTCTTAGTACCACTCTGTTTGCATGAAAAACGAGATAAGGCTCCGACGAGCACAAAGCCTGTATCTCGCTCACCCTGCGAGCAGACGTGATCGCCACAAGGAATGCAGTCTTCCAAGAAAGATGTTGCAGGGAGGCCTTGTGTATAGGTTCAAAAGGCGGACCCATTAACTTGGAGAGAACGATATTGAGTTCCCAAGAGGGAGATGGAGCCCTCACTGGAGGATAGACTTTCTTTAAGCCCTCTAAGAAGTCCTTAACCACTGGCATTCTAAAAAGGAAACCTGATTGGGAGACTTCCTATAAGCTGTTATCGCGGCCAAGTGAACCTTAATAGACGAGTACTGTAATCCTGCTCTTGCCAAAGACAGTAAATATGGTAACAGTACCTGTTCCTGACCATGAATAGGATCATGACCCTCTGCAGTACACCACATGTAGAATCGCCTCCATTTGAAAGCATATGTTCTCCTTGTGGAAGGCCGTCGAGCCTCTTTCAAGATCTGCATGCAGTCCTGAGAGAGACCTAAATGCCCATATTGGATGAATTCAGGAGCTATGCTGCTAGCTTCAGTGACGGCAGATTGGGATGGAACACTTTGCCGCCCGCCCTGGTCAGCAGATCTGGATGACAGGGTAGCCTCCTGCGCGGTAATGCCGAAAGACGAAGAAGGTCCGGGTACCACCACTGGCGAGGCCAGTCTGGCGCAACCAAGATCATCCTCGTTTTGGATCTGTACAGCTTCCTGATCACTAGAGGAATGAGGGGAACTGGTGGAAAGGCGTAGAGTAATTTCTCTGACCAGTCCATCCATAGAGCATTCCCCTTGGAGCCTTGTTGTGGGAACCTGGAGGCGAAGATGTGGCATTTTGCGTTGTCTGCATCTGCGAACAGGTCTATGTCTGGTTCCCCCCAGGCTTGAAAAATGTCCTGTGCTACTTCTTGCTTTAGCACCCAGTCGTGCGCTTCTGCGAAATGCCTGCTTAGGCCATCTGCCTGAACATTTAGAACGCCCGGAAGGTGGACTGCTGAGATCTTCATGCCCCGAGCCAGAAGCCACCTCCAGATCGTCTGTGCTTCCAGTGACAGAGGCCTGGACCTGGTGCCCCCTGCTTGTTCAGGTAAAACATTGTTGTGGTGTTGTCCGTCTGAACAAGGAGGGTATTGGAGCTGATGGACGGAAAGAACGCCTTGAGGGCCAGATGAACCGCCCTGAGCTCCAGCATGTTTATGTGATAGAGCTGTTCTCTTTCCGACCACAGGCCTTGTACCTGCAGGGACCCCATGTGGGCGCCCCATCCTTGAAGGGACGCATCTGTTACAAGAGTCAGCTTTGGAGGTTCCTCGTGAAAAGGGCTGCCCACGAGAAGATGAGACCTCCACATCCACCAGCCGATGGAGAGTTTGACAGACAGAGGTATCGTTATCGTGTCCTCCCAGCGATTGGAGATCTGGGACCACTGATCTTCCAGAGCCTGTTGAAGAGGTCTCATGTGTAGCCTGGCATTCGGGACTAGAAAGATGCAGGATGCCATAGAACCCAGAAGAGACGAGACTTGTCTGGCCGTTGGGTAAGGGTTCCGCAAAATGGTCTGACACTTGAGGAGGATGGATGACAGTCTCTCCTCCGAAGGATACGCTCTTGCGTTTACCGTGTCCAGAGTTGCCCCCAAGTAATAAATTCTCTGCGTTGGGTTGAGGATGGATTTTTTTGAAATTGACATGCAGACCCAATCGATGCAGATGTCGAACGCAGTAAGCGAGGTGTAGTTGCAGAAGTGCTGGAGAAGCACTTTTGAGAAGCCAATCGTCTAGATAGGGGTAGACGAATATTTGTTTCCTCCTCAAGAACGCCGCTACTACTGCCATGCACTTTGAGAAAGTGCGAGGGGCTGACTTGAGACCGAACGGCAGGACTGTGAATTGGTAATGGTCGGCCTGAATGCGAAACCTTAGAAACTTCTGATGCTTCCGAGAGATGGGAATGTGGAAATAGGCATCCTGAAGATCTATGGAACACATCCAGTCTTGTGGGTGCAAGTGTGGAATTATCTGATGCAACGCCAGCATTCTGAACCTTTCCTTCAGAATAAATTTGTTCAGTCGCCTGAGGTCTAGAATGGGCCTGAACTCTTTGCTGAGACCTTTCTTTGGGACTAGGAAATAACGAGAGTAAAGTCCTTGATGACGTTGCTGCCATGGAACCTTTTCGATGGCCTCCTTTAAAAGTAGGGCAGACACCTCTTCTTGTAGAAGACTTACACGATGGGAGGCAGTCTTCCGGGGAGGAATAGAAGGTGGAGGAGACTTGAACCGGATGGAGTATCCGTTCCTTACGATGTTTAGAACCCACTTGTCCAGTGTAATTTTGGTCCACTCTTCTAGAAACATACGAATGCTTCCCCCCACCGGAGCGGGTAACGGGGTCAGGGGAAGCAAGCACTCACTGTTTCTGCTGTTGCTGCTGCTTGGCAGCTGGTGCAGACTGCCTGGAGGAGCCTCCTCGTCCTCTGCCTGGACGTCGCTGATTGGACTGGGATCTCCCTTGGTGCTGCTGTGTTGACCAATGAGGGGTTTGAACCCTCTGCTGGTAGTTGCGCCGATCATAGGGGCGGTAGCGCCGCCTAGAGTCTTTCCTCTTTTCGAGCCCCACTGCCTTGACCATGTCCAGTTCTGTCTTCATGCGCGACATCTCATCATCGGCATGAGATCCGAAGAGCGAGGATCCATTTAACGGCAGGTTCAGAATCCGATGCTGGGCCTCCGGCTTCAACCCCGTCAACCTTAGCCAGGAAGAGCGACGGGCACAGATTCCATGAGAGTACCCATGTGATGCTAGGTCTGAGGCATCTGCTGCCGCGCTGATGATCTGGTTGGACACCAGACCCCCTTCCTGAAGGACCTCCAGGAAGTCCTGCTTGTCCTCCTTAGGGAGTTTGTCCGTGAAACGTGACAGGGAGTCCCAAAGAGAGCGGTCATAACGACCCAGCAAGGCTGAAGCGCTGGCTACCTTCATGTAGGATGCGGAGGTGTTGCACATCCTCTTGCCTATTGAATCCATGGCCTTACTGTCTTTGTCAGGGGGTACCGTCGACGACGCTGCCCCTGTCTGGCTCTTCCGCGAGGCCGAAACAATGACTGAATCCGGAGGCGGATCGGATCTCAGAAGCAGAGGGTCTGTGTCAGGAGCTTTATATTTCTTTAGGATTCTTGAGGGAGCAGCACCCACTGAAGCTGGAGTCAAGAACTTTTGCAACGCAGGCTCCAGTAGACCAGGCACCAAGGGAAGTAGAGGTCTGGATGACGCCCTCTGATGCAGCGTTTCAAAGATGACTGAGGTTGTTGGAACATGAACAGGCATCTCAATTTGAAGTTTAGCCGCTCCCCTACACAAAACCTCATTGAAGGTGTTGAGATCGTCAATCGGGGATACCCTACTCGGAGGTGTTGAGGAAAGAGTGGGTGAGTAGTCCGCTTTAGATGGTCTAGATGATGAAGACCATGAAGACGACCTATGGCTCTTACTCCTGTGAGAGCGATGACTAGGTCTAGAAGCTCTACTTCTGGGAGAGCGGGGTGTATGCCTTCTCACCGATGGAGATCTGCGTGACCGGGCTCGCCGATCATGCCGCTCTGAGGAGTGCACCGACTGAATCAAGGGAGACCTGGATCTGCTACGTGAATGGACCACCCTGGTAACCTTCCGTATCTTCCACTCCCTTATATCTCCCAGCCATCTAGGAGAGATGTTCGTTACAGGGTGTGCAGGCGGAGCTGGAGAACGTTCTGGCGAGATCTGTACGATCTGAAGCCCCGGGGAGGAAGAAGCACTCCTGGAGGCCATTTGGATGTTCTACGGCGCTGACTCCGACCTCCTCGACGTCGACCTCCTCGACGGCGATCTGGACCTCAATCTGCGGGACCTAGATCTCGACGTCGACCTCCTCGACGCCGAAGTCCTAGATGGCGATCTCGCTCTCGACGTCGACCTCCTCGACGCCGAAGTCCTAGACGTCGATCTCGCTCTCGACGTCGACCTTTTCGCCGTCGACGGCGACATTCTCAAGGTCGGCCTTCTCGACGCCGAACGCGGCGTTCTCGACGTCGAACCCCTGGGTGACGCCTGTTTCGACGTCGAATGTCGCGACGGCTGCCTTGCCGGCGTCAACACCAAAGCCGCTCTGCTTGACGACGAAGCTTGCAGCACCTTCGACGTCGGTGGTGTCTTCGACGTTGTTAGAGGTGCTCTCGCCGGCGGGCTTCGACGTTGATGTGCCAACGTCGATATCTCACCGCCTCTCGCTGTAGGCGAGCCAGATGTGGACCGCCTACGCGTTACCTGATGACTTGGAGCCGTCGACGGCGAAGGACGTTTCGACGTCGACTTCGACGCTGACTCAGAGCACAACGGTACCTTGGACGTTGATCTGTCCCTCGACGGCGACCGATGTCTTCTTTTGTCACCTTTTTCTTTGCGTTCTCTTGAGTGAGAGGAGGGCTTTCTTGCAGACAGTTCTCCTTTAGCACTTGCCGCCTTACTTCCTCTCTCCAGCATAGAGTGCAGCTTAATCTTCTCCCTTTCCTTAAGGGTTCTTCTGGAAAACTTGCTGCAATGGTAACATTGTGTGATGAAGGGAGACAAGCAATACAGACCGAGTGTGGGTCCGATTTGGACATCTTCTTTCCACAGGCCGGGCACTTAATAAATAAGTCCGGCATTTTGAGAGGGAAAAAAGTGAAAAATTAGGAAAAAAACAGCTGAATCTAACAGCTAGTCAGTAAAGACGTCGAATGAAACAAAAATATTCCACCCAAAACCAGAATTAGTGATAAAAAAACACTAACTGGGGAGCTCAAACTCCAGGGTCCTCAAAGAAGGAGCCGGAAAAAGAACTGACCTAACTGTCACCTGTAGTGCATGATGGAAGCCTGAGGGTTCCAAGAGGTCTTAAAGGCACGGCACCAGTTTTTTCCTAACTGTTCTATATGCAGCCTCTCTAGGCTGACCTGCCTCTATGGTCTTACCCCTTTTACCTTTGAAAATAAAGGTTCTGTTGTTTCAAAGCAAACTAAAGTGGTTTACTTGTTTTTAATCGTGATTATATCATGGGGTATGTTTATTTATTGTTCAAATTTAAAAGGTTTTGCATTGCAATTGAGGCAGTTTTTCTGAGCCTAGTATATATGGTCAGGCTGCATATATGTTTGTTTTATGCATATCACCTATATATATATATATATATATATATATATATTTACTTATATGTGTATATGGATATATATGTAGGTATATGTATATTATTGGCTATTGCTCCGGGGTCCCCGCACGTGGGTGGGACTATTCAGTGCTTATGACTATTGATGAGTATCCCCTGGAAGAGAAGTCTGCACTACAACTCCCACCAGGCCCCCTTGTCCTACAGCTGCGCAAGATGGAGCCCTGACCCCCCCCCATGTGGCAGCCATTGCATTGCTCACCTTAACCTAACAGGTAGGTAGCCATCCTCACAGGGAGGTGTGTGGGTGGTTTGGAAGTCTGCACTACAACTCCCACCAGGCCCCCTTGTCCTACAGCTGCGCAAGATGGAGCACTCCCCACAACCACAACCATGTGGCAGATATTGAATGTGACTCATCAAACTTACTGGTAGGTAACCATTTCAACTGGGAGTGGTGTGTGTAATTGGTGACACTGCAGTACAACCCACAACAGGCCCACTTCTTCAACAGTTCAGCATGATGGAGCACTTGTCCCACTCATAGGCATGTGACGTTTGTTCCCCCGCACATCACACCATACCACTTTGTCCACAGTCCCTTACACAAATCATGCTAAACAGTCGTATTGTACTCAGCATGCACAAGTCTCAGTGCAAAACTTACCCACATTGTGTCTACTGTGCCAGGCATCACACACTGCAACACTAACACCGATCATGATTCCCTGCAGCAGTGTCTGGCAGGTTGGTTGTCAATGTGCTAATCACCCATGTCATACCACAGTGTTGCAATGTAAACAGTGGAAGTGCAGATTACCCAAAAACTCCACTGGACCTGGGACTCACACTGCTAAACTATGCACATCCCAACTGTCTTGCAACAGACCCAGCAGCCACAGTGCTGCACTGAATTGCATAACAAGAGTACTTTGTCTGACTAAAATGCACAAATGTGTCTGCTTGGGACCAGCAATGTGTGTATGCATTGACAATGGTCACATCTCACACTGTCTGTCTGAACAGTGCTGGTATAGTCTGGCCCCAAAAGCACACATTGTCTGCACATGGCTGACTGTATCTTACACACACACCACTGTTGATGACAACATGTAAGTGTAAGGATGCCCCGGAACAACTGCATCACCAGTACTTTGCTCATGTTCACAGGTCCACAAATACCATGAAACCATGATAGTGTGGAAATGTTTGCTGGGTGAGATGTTCAACCTGCTGTATGTCACCACAGTGATAGGATCCTATACCCCATGCCCTATTGTGCCTTCAAATGTTGGGGAGTGGACCCCACACCCAGATACTTGGGACAACAGTGATGGGGGATATACCCCATGCCCTATTTTGCCTGCAAATGTTGGGGGAGTGAACCCCACACCCAGATAGTTGGGACAACAGTGATGGGGGCTATACCCCATGCCCTAATGTGGCTGCAAATGTTGGGGGAGTGAACCCCACACCCAGATACTTGGGACAACAGTGATGGGGGGATATACCCCATGACCTATTTTGCCTGCAAATCTTGGGGGAGTGAACCCCACACCCAGATAGTTGGGACAACAGTGATGGTGGGGCTACACCCCATGCCCTAATGTGATGTGAAAAGTTTCGGTACTGAAACCCACATACACCTTCTGCTCTCCACAGGCACGTTCCTCCCAAGAATGACTCTTAAGTAACATAGCCATGTCATTGCTCACCTTCACCTCAACCGGTAGGTAGCCATCTTCACACGGAGACGGTGTTGTGGGGTTGGCAAATTGTCCCACAAATCCCACCATGCATGCTGTCCCACCCCTGAGTAGGATGGGCCACTCCACCCCCAATCAGAATCATGTGGCAGGCATTGTATGCTACCCACTCAACTAACAGGTAGCTAACCGCATATCACAGGTCGGGGTGTTTGGGGGTGGGAAGCTTGCACAACAACTCACACAAGCCCACATGAGCTCCAGCCCCCAAGACTGATTACACCCTCGCACTAAGATGCACGTGTCAGTCATTGCACTGTCCACTTCCAAATCACTGGTAGGTAGACATATCATGCTGACTTGTCCCACACTGGACCAAGATGGAAGCCTTCCTCACACACACACAGTGAGGTCTCACAAATACAAGCAAAAAACAGCAAACAGAACATATCACCAGCCACTACATGCAGCCAGATATGCTTCACGACAAGCATGGTGGCATAGGACACCAGGCCTCTCATTGCACAACTGCACACCCAGATAACATTGGCCACTACAGTGTGCACACACCTAAGCAAATGAACCCATGACAGCAACCAAAGTGTGACATTCCGATCCACATGTAGATGTAACTCAGTGCACAACCCTGCACACCACTGCATGCCATCTGAAAATGGCAGGGGTCCAGGCCAGCAAGGACCAAATGAAAGCAAAGAAAGCATGGCTGGAAGTGCAAATACAGATATGTACACCACATGCCAAAGGTATGGATGCAACTACAATGTTCACCCAATGTGCAGAGTAAACGGCTGCAAGGGCACAACAAGTGACATACATGCGTAACTTGATCACATATGATTTAACACTCACTAGATGCCAACATGAACCTGTCAATGTAAAATATGTAAATTGTGCATGTCATGTCTTGCCAACTCCCAATATGGACAAGTAATGCATGTACCTCAACAGCTTGTAATGCATCACTGGATGTCGGTAACTGCAAATTAGATCAGTGAACAACTGCTGGATGTACAAACAGTTGATGTAACAGTGCAAACAGAAGCTTTGCTGGTTGCAACACAATGACCATTTCTCATCTGACCCACAGGTGACCAAGAACTCACTGCAGAGGATGACACCACCAACCTGCAGAGCCAGTCCACCACCCCGGAACAGAGACTACTGGATGAAGACTCCCTGGATTCCTTGGATGAGGAGCCCCAAGCCAGCCCATCTGGTGTGGCAGGCCGCAACCAGTCCCAGGCACCCATTGTCCCCACAACCACATCTGCTGCAACCCATGACCTTCCCCAGACAGCGGTTGTCACGGCCTGTGTGTCAACCACTACCACCACCACCACCCCCACCCCCACCACAGCTGCCCGCAACACCCTCCCTGCCCCATCTACTCAGGAGGCCAGGGAGAGGATGCAGCGGAGCAATGTGGGGAGCCAACAGGCCCGTGGCAGCAGTGTAGGTGGGAGGGGCACGGTCATGCAGAGGGGAACTGAGCCTGGGACGGAAGCCCTGTCCCACATCAACAGAGTCCTTGGGGCATACGAACAGGCCCAGGGACGATGAGGTCCATGGACACCCGCATGGGACAAATTGTGGACCTCTTGGGGCAGCTAGTGGTGGTTCGGAGGGACAGGCCAGCGCAACATTCAACACCTCCGCCTCCCCCTGATGGGCAGCAGGATGACAGTTCATCATTCTCCCCTGCGTCCACAGAGGGGGGTGAGTCCTCAGACACCACTGCCCCTGCAGCACAGGCCCCTCCAGTCAAGCGCAAAAGGGGCTGTCCATGGAAAGGCCAGGAGGCATCAAGTGCCAAAGCACCTGCCAAAGGCAAGTCCCGGAGCCAGCCATGATGGCAGACCACTGCACCACTGCATTTACCTTTTGGACTATCCTTCCCCACACTGCCATGTGAATGGCATCTGTCTGTTGGACTGGGCCTCCACATCACTGTGGTGACTACTCAATTATCTCATCTACCATGACCGTCAACTCATTTCTTCAAATTTCCCACCCCCTGTACATTTTCTCAACCCTCACATGTCACATTGTAAATAAATACACCTTACACACATGTTGTTGTGTCTGCTCCGTCTTTAATACAGGATGTGCAACCTCCACCGTGATGTAAATGTCCCAGGGAAATGGAATGTAGGTAGGCAAGGAGAGGCTGAAGGGACCTAGGAAAAACATTAGAACAAGAGTCACTTGTTTTGGTGTGGCATCACACACATCACACAACACTTGTCAACAAGGTACTCCAATCTTCACACATTACACAGAGCAACAGTCGCCATAGAGACATCCTGTATCTGTGTCAAACTACCCTATCCCACAAACATTGCCAACCAGCAATGAGTGAACACAAGGCTGCAGTCACCAAGCTCACATACACCCCCACAAAACTGCAACACCATCAGACCATGTGTCCCTCCTACATCGTCACTCACCTTCAAGTGAAGTAGCGGTTGATGAGCTGTTGACGCATGTCAACACCTTCCTCCTCTCCACGGTCCTCGTCACTGGACCCGGGTTGGTTTGCAGGCGGGGCCTTGGCTGCTCATCATCATCCAGGATCAGGGGTATTGCCTTGCGAATGGCCAGGTTGTGGAGCATGCAGCATGCCACGACTATCTGACACACCTTCCTTGGCAAGTACATCAGGGCACCTCCGGTACAGTCCAGGCAGCGAAATCGTGACTTTAGGAGACCAAATGTACGCTCTATTACATGCCGTGTCCTCCCATGCGCATCATTATATCGCACATCAGCTGCTGTCACAGGATTCCGCAGTGGGCTCAGCAACCATGGACGGTTAGGATATGCAGAGTCACCTGGGTGTGAGAAACACAGATTAACCTTGATGTTCCACAATGCCACAGGACAGCATGTCACACACACACCACGCTACTCCACTATCCATACTCACCCACAAGCCATGCACGCTCAGGAAGCAGATTGGCCATCAGCTGCGGGACAATGCTGCTGCGCATGATGTGCGAATCATGGGCTGACCCGGGATACCTGGCACACACGTGGGAGATGATCATGTCCGCCTGGCACACCACTTGAACATTTACCGAGTGGTAATGCTTCCGATTTCTGTAAACTTGCTCATGTGCCTGTGGTGGCACAAGCCCAACATGTGTGCAATCAATGGCACCAACGACATGGGGGATGTGTCTAAGGGCATAAAAATCTCCCTTCACAGCCACCAACTCTGGCACCCTGGGGAAATGAATGTATCTGTCCTTGTAGTTCATCATAGCTGACAGTACATCCCTCGCACCATGCTGAACATCGGTTGTGACATCCCACCTGCACTTGCTACCGTGTGCTGGATGAGCCTGTCGCAAAGAAATGCAGGCACGCCATCACCTTTGAAGTCGCGGTGAAAGCTGTTGGATATGTGCGACGTGGCTGCAGGTGGGGCTCCAACTGGGCACATAGGTTTTGTAGGGAAACTCTATCCAGCCTGAATTTGCGTAAGATCTCTTCATTCTCCATGTCAGCCAGCACTGTGAATGGACGATGGATATTGGGCCTCCTCCTAGGTCAGATGAAAGTGCACATATGTCAATGAAACACACCATGAGATGTACAGGACATTTCACATTTCTACAGACACATTGCCAAATGTTACAGACTGCACCATCAACCAACAGAGCACTGCACAAGTCGGTACAAATCAGGCACACTACTCGTACACTTGTCCCCTTCCCTGCAGCAATGATCTGTGCACACCTCCTTCTCATTGGCATGCACAGTGGGATATGGAACCACATGTGTGCGCACACCTGTGAGTATTACCCCCAGCATATGTGTCAAACCACAATACTACCCTAGCACACCGTGCTGCTGTCCATGATACACCTCACAACACAGGTTGCACATGGCACACATCAAGTACACACTGACCACAGGCTGAGCGTGGTGAACACGTGTGTGCATGTGCAGTAGACAATGTGACAGTCAATGATGCCCCTAGTTTACACAATTAGACAGCATTGTGCGTGAAGCACAAGTTACTAACTTGTGTAACGATATATCTGTAAGAGACAGTAGTTAGTGACAGATTCCTTACCTTAGAATATCCCCAGGCGTCAGGCTGGATCCGGAAAGTTTTGCGTAGCAGTACCCTTGCGCGTCGGTAGGCGGCGTCGTGCGGCTCCGCGTCCGTCGTCGTCGTCGGGATCGCCGGGATGACGTCGCGGGCAGTACTTAGACGCCGCCCCTGCGCGCTGACGTCAGTTCTGTACACGACTTTCCGCGCCAGGAACGCAGAGCCATGCAAGAAGCTGACATTGGTGTCTGAAAAAATACTAGGGCCCTGAAAGGGATGTCCTTAACCCTAGAAATCAGTTCGCAGAACGGGGAGGATGGGTGGGGCGGTAAGGAATCTGTCACTAACTACTGTCTCTTACAGATATATCGTTACACAATGCATCTGAAAGAGACACGTTAGTGACAGATTCCTTACCTTAGAATAGATACCCCAGCAATACCAACCCCGGTGGTGGGTCTGCGAACAAAGATCAGACAAGGAAGTCTCGGAGAACAGAACGGCCAAAGAAGCCGTCTCTCCGGACTTGGCTGTCAAGGCAGTAATGCTTGGTAAACGTGTTCAATGAGGCCCACGTAGCTGCCTGACAAATGTCCTGTAAAGGGACACCACGTCCTAAAGCCGTGGTGGCGGCTGTCGCCCTGGTGGAATGGGCACGCAATCCAACAGGGGGCTCCTTTTTAGCCAAAGAATAACAGGCCTTGATACACAAGACGACCCAGCGGGAGATGGTCCGCTTGTGTACCGCCCCGACCTTTTTGGCGCCCACGTAGCCAACAAAGAGCTGGTCGTCCACCCGGAACTGTTGTGTGCGATTTAGATAAAAAGAAATCGCACGTTTTGGGTCCAGACGGTGGAGCCTCTCTTCCTCTCTAGAAGGATGCGGAGGCGGAAAGAAGGTGGGCAAAGTGATGGTCTGCCCAATGTGGAAAGCAGTAACCACCTTTGGCAAGAAGGACGGACGCGTCCTGAGAACAACCTTGTCTGGATGTACAGACAGAAAGGGAGGCTTGCAAGAAAGAGCCTGGAGCTCACTCACCCGCCGAGCGGAGGTGATAGCCACCAGAAAGGCTGTCTTCAGAGTCAGAAGACGAAGAGGACAGTTATGCAGAGGCTCAAAGGGAGCGCACATGAGAAAGGTAAGAACCAGGTTCAAGTCCCACTGAGGCATCACAAACGGAACAGGAGGGAAGAGGTGTGTAATGCCTTTCAGGAATCTGTTAACAACAGGGGACTTGAAAAGGGAGGGCTGATCAGGAAGCCTGAGGAAGGCCGAGATTGCACAAAGATAGCCCTTGATGCTACCCAGGGCAGAACCCTGCTGGGCCAGAGAAAGAAAGAACAGAAGAACCTCCGAAAGAGGGGCAGAAAGGGGATTCACAGCCTTTGCTGTGCACCATGCCACAAATTTGTTCCACCTGCAGGCGTATACCACCTTAGTGGAGGGACGCCTGGCTGCCAGAATCACATCACAAACTTCGGGAGGCAAGTCGAAAGGAATCAACTGCCGCCGCTCAATCTCCACGCAAGCAAGTGGAGGCTGGACAGGTTCGGGTGGAAGACCGTCCCCTGCTGCTGCGACAGAAGATCCTCCCGAAGAGGCAGACGGATCGGGGGATCGCGCTCATACTGAGTAGCTCGGGATACCAAACTCTTCGAGCCCAGTCCGGAGCCACAAGAATGACTTGGGCCCGGTCGCGCCGAATCTTCTTCAACACTCTGGGTAGAAGTGGTATAGGCGGAAAGGCATACAACAGACCGCAACTCCACTCACGACGAAAAGCGTCGCCGAGCGAGTGCCGCCTTGGAAATTCCAACGCGCAGAACTGATGACATTGCGCGTTCTCTTCGGTGGCGAATAGATCTAATCAAGGCTCTCCCCACTGCAGAAAGAGTCCTTGCACCACTTCCGAGTGAAGACTCCATTCGTGATCCATCATGCACCTGCGGCTGAGTTCGTCCGCCCTGGCGTTCAGGGAACCTGCCAGGTGTTGAACCATCAGGAATATGCCCTGATGTTCCAGCCATGTCCAGAGGCGCAGAGCCTCCTGACACAGGGTCCACGACCCCACCCCGCCCTCTTTGTTGCAGTACCACATGGCGGTGGTGTTGTCGGTGAACACCTGCACTACCTTCCCTTTGACAGAGGGAAGGAATGCCTTGAGTGCAAGTCGGATGCCCGGAGCTCCAGAAGGTTGATATGGAGCCGGGACTCAGCCGGAGACCAGAGGCCTCTGATCTCCGCCTCTCCCATGTGACCGCCCCATCTCAGAAGGGACGCGTCCGTCACAACTGTGTGCTCTGGCTGGGGAAGGGAGATGGATCTGCCCATGACCCATTGCCGGTTCGAGAGCCACCACTGCAACTGTTTTGCAGTTCCCTCCGAGATCTGGACGTGATCGGACAGGTTGCCCTGATGCTGCGCCCACTGGAACTTCAGGTCCCACTGCAGAGCCCGCATATGCCATCTGGCATGATCGACCAGCAGGATGCAGGAGGCCATGAGGCCCTGCAGCCTCAGGGTCATCCGTACCAAAACCCAGGATAGAGGCCGAAAGATCGGAATCATAGCCTGAATATCCCGGACTCGCCGCTCGGGAGGATAGACCCGAAACTGCGTCAGGTCCAGAACTGCTCCGATGAAAAGGAGCTGTGGAGAAGGAATCAGGTGCGACTTCGGCACGTTGATGGAGAACCCCAGCGAGTGCAGGAGTTCGGCCGTAGTCTGGAGGTGGGAGACGACTGCCTGGGACGAGCCCGCCTTCAGCAGCCAGTCGTCGAGGTAGGGGAAGACTGGAACCCCTGCCCGGCGCAGATGAGCTGCGACCACCGTCATCACTTTCGTGAACACCCGAGGGGCGCTGGTAAGGCCAAATGGGAGCACGGAGAACTGAAAGTGCTCGTGGCCTACCGTGAACCGCAGGTAACGCCAGTGGGCCGGCAGGACGGGGATGTGGAAATATGTGTCCTGCAAGTCCAACGCTACCATCCAGTCTCCAGGGACGAGAGCAGTCAAGACCTGAGCTAGGGTGAGCATCTTGAACTTCTCCTTCCGGAGGAAGCGATTGACGTTCCGGAGGTCCAAGATAGGACGCATGTCCTCCTTGTCCTTTTTGGGCACCAGAAAGTAGTGGGAGTAACAACCACGCCCTACTTCTGGGGTCGAAACGCGTTCGATGGCCCCCTTGGCCAAGAGGGCCTCAACTTCCTTCTGAAGAAGCACCAATGATCCCCCGACATGCGGTGGTATTGAGGTGGCATGGCTGGGGGGGTAGTCACAAAGGGGAGGGAGTAGCCCCTTCGGACAATGTCCAAGACCCACTTGTCCGAGGTGATGGCACGCCAGTGGTGAAGGTGATGGCGGACCCTGCCCCCTACTGGCGTGCTGTGCACCTGAAAGGAAGGACTAGGAGGGCTTGGAGGCCGCGGACGGGGCAGAGGTGGTGGCCTGACCCGCACGCTGGTTACCCGACCCGCCTCGGCGGGAGCCACGTCCTCGGCCACGCGTAGACGCCTGCTGCGCGGGCCGGTGGCCGGGCAGTGGACGTGACTGGGCGCCCCTTCCGTGGCCACGAAAGGGGCGAAAAGCAGACTGTTGCGGAGGGCGCACAGCAGAAAGGCCCAGGGACTTGGCTGTAGCCCGTGAGTCCTTAAAACGCTCCAACGCATGGTCTGCCTTATTTCCGAAAAGGCCGACACCATCAAAGGGCATGTCCATAAGAGTGTTTTGGACATCACCAGAGAAACCAGTTGTTCTCAGCCAGGCGTGACGACGTAGCGCCACTGTCGTTGCAAGCGATCTGCCTAGCGAGTCGGCGGTATCTAGGCCACATCTGATTGTGTACTTTGCCGCATCCCTTCCTTCCGCAATGGCGCGGGAAAGCAGTGCCTGGACCTCCTCAGGACACTGGGGCAGAACCTGCGCCACCGAATCCCACAAAGAGTGGGAATATCGGCCCAAGAGACAAGTGGTATTGACAGACCGCAAGCCAGCACTGGAGGAAGAAAACACCTTCTTCCCAAACTGATCCAGTTTTTTGTATTCCCTATCCGGGGGAGCGGTAGGGAAGGCGCTCTGGGAAGCAGAGGCTTGGACAACCAAGCTCTCAGGGGTGGGGTGTTGGGAGAGAAACAGGGGGTCGCCCGGAGCAGGGCGATGGCGTCGGGCTACGTTCCTATCCACAGGAGCTCCTGTGGTGGGCTTGGACCAGGTGCCCAAAAGAACGTCAGAAAGTGCCTCGTTGAAAGGCAGCAGTGGCTCCGAGGAGGTAGCCGCCGGCTGAAGCACTTCCGTCAGGATGTTAGTCCTGACAGCCACTGTAGGTAACTGGAGGTGTAAAGCCTCAGCTGCCCTACCCAACACCGTTGCAAAGTTTGCTCCCTCCTCCGTTGCCACGGAAGGAGGAGACAGCATGCCAGAGTTAGGGGAGGTGTCCAGGCCACTGGCATCCCCAAGTTCCTCAGCCCAGTCCTGATCGAACTCACATTGGGCAGTGAGAGGGTCCTCAGACCCCTCCCAGTCCTCTTCGTCCTCCAAAACAGGTTAAAAGCAAGGAGGAGGGACATGCGGAACCCAAGGCCGCATCGGCGCCGGAGCCGATTGACGCCGGTCCGGCGCCGTGTCCGGATCCGGAGAGAACCGGGGTACGACGCCGCCCGGAGCCCCGGGCGGCATCGGGAGCGGCACCGGAGACATCGGCGCCGGTGGAGGTGTCGTCAGGTCAACCGGCGTCGATGGGGGTTGCGGCAACACCGGAGCCGGGGTCGAGGCCGGGGCCGGAGCCGGGACCGAGGCTGGCGGCACCGGGACCGGAGTCGCCGGCGGCGCCGTAGGAACCCCAGAAGGGCCCGCTGGGCCCGAAGGCGCACCGGGGGGACCTTGAGGCCCGAAGAGGCGGGCCATGGCCGACAGGAATTCCTGTATTTCGGCCGGAGTCGCCGCCGAACCCGGATAGGGCGGGTAATGCGGCGGCGGCTCCACAGGCACTCCCGGAGCCGCGGGGACGGTGCCGACAGGCCCCTCAGTTGAGTCGCGAGACCGGCGAGGGGAAGTCGTCGAGCGATGACGCTTCTTCGACTTTTTGTGCTTCGACTTACCGGAGGAGTGCGAAGACTTGGACCCCTACGACCGATGTGGACTCCGCGACCGGCCCCTCGACCTCTGACGTGACCGGGGCTTGGATTGGCGCGGAGCCGACTGCCGGACCTCGAGGAGCTTTCGAGACCGCTCTCGCAAAGCCTTCGGATGCAAGGCCCGGCAGTCGGGGCACGACTTGGAGTCGTGGTCGCGGCCGAGGCGGGTCCGTGATCGACATCATCCGACCACAGGCGTCGCATGGCTTGAAGCCGGGTATCCCTACTGACACCGTCGGAGTCGAACGACTCGAGAAAAAACTGTGATAAAAAATCACAAAAACTTAGTAAAAAAATGACTAGGGCACTGCTCTTCCCGGATCTGCGCTTACTGACGCGGAAAAAGAAAGAACTGACGTCAGCGCGCAGGGGCGGCGTCTAAGTACTGCCCGCGACGTCATCCCAGCAATCCCGATGCCGCCGACGGACGCGGAGCCACACGACGCCGCCTACCGACGCGCAAGGGTACTGCTACGCAAAACTTTCCGGATCCAGCCTGACGCCTGGGGATATTCTAAGGTAAGGAATCTGTCACTAACGTGTCTCTTTCAGATATTGCACCTACACACATTGACCATTATCTACAAATGCTATGCAACACAAAAACTGTACAGTCTACATGCCCTTACACATCACATGTGACATGTGCGTGTGTATGTGTCAATGCAATTTATCACATACACATATATGGCATGTGTAGGTGACATGGAGTTAAATGTCCCATTCGTAATGTTGGCCTCAGAGGGTCCTTCAATGTTGGAGACACTGGGCACTGTTCATGTTGGGCTATGGATAGAGCTGGATGACTCCATATGTGCAGCAAACCTGCTCCGCGAGTCCACTGATGGTCACTACAGGCACTGTATGGCACCCATCTGGCGGTGCCTACCGCCTGGCCCCTGCGGACTGTCACCGCCAATATCCCAGACACGATTGCGGTAGTCTCAGCCATACCTACATGTGTAAATGGCGGTTGGCATGCACCGCTACCCAGCTCACGGTCACTACAGGCACTGTATGGCACCCATCTGGCGGTGCCTACCGCCTGGCCCCTGCGGACTGTCACCGCCAATATCCCAAAAACGATTGCGGTAGTCTCAGCCATACCTACATGTGTAAATGGTGGTTGGCATGCACTGCTACCCAGCTCACGGACACTACAGGCACTGTATGGCACCCATCTGACGATGCCTACCACCTGGCCCCTGTGGACTGTCACCGCCAATATCCCAGACACGATCGCGGTAGTCTCAGCCATACCTACATGTGTAAATGGAGGTTGGCATGCACCGCTACTTAGCTCACGGTCACTACAGGCACTGTATGGCACCCATCTGGCGGTGCCTACCGCCTGGCCCCTGCGGACTGTCACCGCCAATATCCCAAAAACGATTGCGGTAGTCTCAGCCATACCTACATGTGTAAATGGCGGTTGGCATGCACTGCTACCCAGCTCACGGACACTACAGGCACTGTATGGCACCCATCTGGCGATGCCTACCACCTGGCCCCTGTGGACTGTCACCGCCAATATCCCAGACACGATCGCGGTAGTCTCAGCCATACCTACATGTGTAAATGGCGGTTGGCATGCACCGCTACCCAGCTCACGGTCACTACAGGCACTGTATGGCACCCATCTGGCGGTGCCTACCGCCTGGCCCCTGCGGACTGTCACCGCCAATATCCCAAAAACGATTGCGGTAGTCTCAGCCATATCTACATGTGTAAATGGCGGTTGGCATGCACTGCTACCCAGCTCACGAACACTACAGGCACTCTATGGCACCCATCTGGCGATGCCTACCACCTGGCCCCTGTGGACTGTCACCGCCAATATCCCAGACACGATCGCGGTAGTCTCAGCCATACCTACATGTGTAAATGGCGATTGGCATGCACCGCTACCCAGCTCACGGTCACTACAGGCACTGTATGGCGCCCATCTGGCGGTGCCTACCGCCTGGCCCCTGCAGACTGTCACCGCCATGGACCATGCCCTGGCAGGCAATGGGAAGCACCCTCGCGGTAGCCTGATGCAATTTTGAAAATAGCGGTAGGCGTGTTCCGCAACCGCGGAGCCGGTCATTGGAAGCATTCAAAAGATGCACCACCGCGGTAGCGCGCGCCTGGCCCCTGCGGTGTGTCACCGCCATGGTCCATGCCCTTGCAGCCAATGGGACGCACAGTAGCGGTTGCTTCATATGGATTTGAAAATCGTGGTAGGCGTGCACCGCCACCGCGGAGGCGGACATTGGATGATTTCAAAAATAGCAGACCTGGTACACCAATTGCAGCGGCGTGGGACTACTGACACAGCCCCAGGGGCCTATATATGTGTGGGAGGGTGCCCCACATTTCCACTGCTACCAGGGACTGCTGCCTGACACCCCTCACCTGCTGCTGCTGCCTCCAGGGACTGCTGCCTGCCACCCTCCACCTGCTGCTGCTGTCTCCAGGGACTGCTGCCTACCACCCCTGAACTCCACCTGCTGCTGCTGCCACCTGTCCACAGTGATGTCGAGGACACAGAAAATCCGGGCCAGTCCCTTCACCAGCGAGGAGCTGGAGGTCCTGGTGGACGGGGTGCTTGCACAGTACCCAAGGCTCTATGGTGCCCCTAATGTCGTAGTAAGTCTCCAACAGTGTGAGTGAGAGTGCAGGGGGCACACGTGAGGTGGAGGTGCTGCAGTATGTGTCAGTGAGTGTGGGGCTCTGACATGCACTGCCTAGCATGTTTTCTCCAGGGGGAAGGGCTGTGTAGCCTCTTTTACACGTTTCCCTGCATGCCCATCCAGATTTGAGGGACATGTATTGTCCTGTCAGCCATACAGTGAAGCAGCATATTGGTAATGCAGGAGTCAGGCCAGTGATTGCTTGTGTGAATGGCTGTGTGGGTCCCAAATGTCCCTCTCAGTGTCAGCCCACCTGGCCTGCACAGTCGCCGCCCAATCCCACAAGTACACATCACTGCATGTACAGTGTGTTCCATGTGTCTTTTGTTCACACATCTTCATCAAAGAGCCATCTCAGCCCTGTAGATTGCACACGACAAGCCTTGTGACAAGGGTGTGTGTATGAGAGTTGATGTCACTGTATGTGAGCTCCATGACACAGTGAGCCAGTCACAGGGCTAGGACATTGGGGGCTGCGCAGTGTTGGACACAGTGAGTCCACCAACAACCATGTGTTGCTATCTAATCTATGTGTTGCTCTAGCTAACAGCGGACAGTAGATGTGGGCAGACTACACATTGCTTGATGTGCTGGCATCCTGCATGTCAATGGGATGTACAGGTACTGTGTCCACCCTCCCACCTTCATGGATTCACGTGTGGTTCTCCAATGCCGTTGTACCATGTGCCATGCATTCTTGGCTCTGTTACACATATCTGTTGATTTGGGATGAGTGAGTATCGTGCCACTGTATTGAGAGATTTTGGTAGTATACACTGTGTCACTGATGTATTACCCTCTTGTCTCCCATGCCTACAGCTGAAAGTCCACCAGCGTAAAGCCGTGTGGAGGGCCATTGCCTCCAAGGTGCGTGATCTGGGTGTGTCAAACCGACGGCGCAGCCACTGTCATAAAAGGTGGGACGACATCTGCTGGCTGAGCAAGAACGTGGCCGAGATGACGCTGGGGTTGCTCCCTCGGAGCGGCAGGTTGGCCCGACGCACCATGACACCACTAATGGCCCGCATCTTGGCCGTAACACAGCCTGAGTTGGATGCACAATTGAAGGAGCATCAGCAGCAAGCTAGGGGTGAGTATTTGTTGACGGGTGGCTTTGGCAGGGAGTGGCTGCATGTGTCCACAGATTGGACAAACTCTGAGCTATGTGAAGTGGGTAGTGTGATGCAGTGGATTGTAAGTGGCGTCTGTGCTGGGTACATCTGACATGCATTTGTCCCACCTGTACTCACTGATGTGATCTGCGCATTGTGCATTGCCATTGCATTCAAAGCTGTGGCATTCAGGTACCTTGTGCAGTGGGGTACTGTGTGAATTCATATTGATGTTGACGGCAGTGTGCCTAATCTGAGTGTGTTTCAATCAATGCGTGCAATGCCTGACAGCAGATTTCAGCTGCTACAACTTCTGAGGACAATGTGCTATAGTACTTGTGCCCGTGCAAGCAACATGGTGGCTGGCATGCGCTAATGGCCATTGTGGGCTATTATGTTGTGGTCTGTGTGTGTGTGCTCCCCTACTGCTCCATCCATGTACGTAATTGACACCATGTTGTGGTGTTCATCCTTGTCAGAGAGATTTTTGTGCCTGTGTCTGAAGTGGGCCACAGGCAGGATGGTGTGCTGTGTGAGTCACCGGGAAAACTTATGGCTGGATTTGTTCTTTACATGCACTGTTGGGTTGATAATTGAGGTGGCAATGTATATTTAGTCAGGGTGATGTGCAACGTGGATAACACATCTTCTTGAATGGTGATTTACTTGCACATGTTACTTCAGTTGGTGCCACTCCACTAACACTACATCTCTCTCCCATGTAGCATCTCCCGTGTGCGTTGAGGGACAGGGGACGGACACCAGCGGTAAGGCATTCAGTGCAACAGCCGCACCGGAGCAGAGTGACACAGATGTGACCAGCGCCGAGGAGGGGGACAGGAGTCTGCTGGAGGAATCACAACCCGAGACGCAAAGCTCTACGTCATCTGACGCCAGCGGTGACGCATCTATGTTGGGGGCCACAAGGAACGGGGACTCTGCCTCCTCTTCCGCCACACAGCGTCCAGTGCCCAGCCTCCCATCTACTTCCACTGGTGCTGCCCGTGTTCGCACAAGTCGAAAGGGAAGAGTGTCCTTCATCCCAGGCACTGCTGCCCCGGCCCATGTCAGCCCTGCAGCCCTCAGTGCTGAGTCAGTAGAGCTATTGCGCCAGCTGTGTGTGGGGCAGACAGCTCTTCTCAATGCCTTCCTAGACCACGATAAAAAGTTGGGCCAGGTAATAGCTTTCATGGAGGGCATACATTCGGATGTGGGTGGGCTACACCGGACTGTGCAGTCATTGTCCTCAACAGTGACGGCAGCCCTGCAACAGGCACATTCTCAGGGAGCAGCTCCTGTCCCTTTGTCCACCGTCCTGTCAGTGTCACCTCTGACGACAGTGACAATGCTCAACAGACCCCAAAGTCCAGATACAGCACACGCAGCACACAGCAGCAGCAACAGCCCAAACGGTCCAGGCCGCAGACACCATCCCCACAGAAAACTAAGACCACCCCAGAGCACAGAGATAAAAGCCTGTCAGGCGACACCAAGGGCCAGAGGGGCAAGAAACAGGCCTCAGGGTCACAGGCCTCAGAGTCATCCCCCGCCAAGGACTCTCCTGTCCCAAGGACCGCTCGCAAAGCAAAGAAGACAGTTTCCCTGCCCACTGAGGAGGTGTTACCTGCAAGGCTTACACTGGATGAGGGCCCTATGGCTGATCCACCAACAACCTCCACTCCCATCCCGAGCCCTGTGAAGCAGGCACAAGGGGGCACTGTAGGGGCTAAACATGGTAGACAGGGTTTGGAAGGGCGGAGGCAAGCCCCAGGGAGCGCACAGCTGGATCCAGCATGTCCCCAGAGGGGGGCCCAGAGTCAGCACCAGGAGCAGGTTTGGTGGTGGGGTTACCTGTTGTGTCCACACCAGTTCACATTAGTCCCCAGACAGGGAAGCCTTTCAGGATCCCCAAGAAGTGGAAAGGCATCCCTCCACAATCTCCTGCACACACTGGGTCTCACCACAGCATCAGTCCACCTCCCCGTGCCACCACCCCACCTGGTCCAAGCAGCCCTCCAGCTTCCCAAGCCAGAGATGTCTCTTCCACAGATGTTCCTCACACTCCCCGGGGCAGTCTTCCTACTGACCGCGACACACAGTCACCTCCAAGTCCAACAGACAGCCACATCTGAGTGGTAGACACCCTCACACACCTGTCTGTCCACAGCGGTGTCTGTGATGCCCATTGTTATCCCCATGACTCTGTTGCTGAGCATGGCATGGTATAGTCGCACACATTCCCTGTGCAGCTTCTGATGTAACTACTCTGCACATTGTACTTGCCTTGTGGTTCACTGCTGTTTGCCCCCTGCTTGTGCAGCTTCTCATGGACTTCATCTGCACATTGGACTGGCCACTGGCCTTGTTGCTCACTGCTGTTTGCCCCCTGCCTGTGCAGCTTCTGATGTAACTACTCTGCACATTGTACTTGCCTTGTGGTTCACTGCTGTTTGCCCCCTGCCTGTGCAGCTTCTCATGGACTTCATCTGCACATTGGACTGGCCACTGGCCTTGTTGCTCACTGCTGTTTGCCCCCTGCCTGTGCAGCGTCTGATGTAACTACTCTGTACATTGTACTTGCCTTGTGGTTCACTGCTGTTTGCCCCCTGCCTGTGCAGCTTCTCATGGACTTCATCTGCACATTGGACTGGCCACTGGCCTTGTTGGTCACTGCTGTTTGCCCCCTGCCTGTGCAGCTTCTGATGTAACTACTCTGCACATTGTACTTGCCTTGTGGTTCACTGCTGTTTGCCCCCTGCCTGTGCAGCTTCTCATGGACTTCATCTGCACATTGGACTGACCACTGGCCTTGTTGCTCACTGCTGTTTGCCCCCTGCCTGTGCAGCTTCTGATGTAACTACTCTGCACATTGTACTTGCCTTGTGGTTCACTGCTGTTTGCCCCCTGCCTGTGCAGCTTCTCATGGACTTCATCTGCACATTGGACTGGCCACTGGCCTTGTTGCTCACTGCTGTTTGCCCCCTGCCTGTGCAGCTTCTGATGTAACTACTCTGCACATTGTACTTGCCTTGTGGTTCACTGCTGTTTGCCCCCTGCCTGTGCAGCTTCTCATGGACTTCATCTGCACATTGGACTGGCCACTGGCCTTGTTGCTCACTGCTGTTTGCCCCCTGCCTGTGCAGCGTCTGATGTAACTATTCTGTACATTGTACTTGCCTTGTGGTTCACTGCTGTTTGCCCCCTGCCTGTGCAGCTTCTCATGGACTTCATCTGCACATTGGACACTGGCCTTGTTGCTCACTGCTGTTTGCCCCCTGCCTGTGCAGCTTCTCATGGACTTCATCTGCACATTGGACTGGCCACTGGCCTTGTTGCTCACTGCTGTTTGCCCCCTGCCTGTGCAGCTTCTGATGTAACTACTCTGCACATTGTACTTGCCTTGTGGTTCACTGCTGTTTGCCCCCTGCCTGTGCAGCTTCTCATGGACTTCATCTGCACATTGGACTGGCCACTGGCCTTGTTGCTCACTGCTGTTTGCCCCCTGCCTGTGCAGCTTCTGATGTAACTACTCTGCACATTGTACTTGCCTTGTGGTTCACTGCTGTTTGCCCCCTGCCTGTGCAGCTTCTCATGGACTTCATCTGCACATTGGACTGGCCACTGGCCTTGTTGCTCACTGCTGTTTGCCCCCTGCCTGTGCAGCGTCTGATGTAACTACTCTGTACATTGTACTTGCCTTGTGGTTCACTGCTGTTTGCCCCCTGCCTGTGCAGCTTCTGATGTAACTACTCTGCACATTGTACTTGCCTTGTGGTTCACTGCTGTTTGCCCCCTGCCTGTGCAGCTTGTCATGGACTTTATCTGCACATTGGACTGGCCACTGGCCTTGTTGCTCACTGCTGTTTGCCCCCTGCCTGTGCAGCTTCTGATGTAACTACTCTGCACATTGTACTTGCCTTGTGGTTCACTGCTGTTTGCCCCCTGCCTGTGCAGCTTGTCATGGACTTTATCTGCACATTGGACTGGCCACTGGCCTTGTTGCTCACTGCTGTTTGCCCCCTGCCTGTGCAGCTTCTGATGTAACTACTCTGCACATTGTACTTGCCTTGTGGTTCACTGCTGTTTGCCCCCTGCCTGTGCAGCTTCTCATGGACTTCATCTGCACATTGGACTGGCCACTGGCCTTGTTGCTCACTGCTGTTTGCCCCCTGCCTGTGCAGCTTCTGATGTAACTACTCTGCACATTGTACTTGCCTTGTTGATCACTGCTGTTTGCCCCCTGCCTGTGCAGCTTCTGATGTAACTACTCTGTACATTGTAGTGGCCACTGGCCCTGCAGTTGCCCACAGTTGTTGTCTATCTATGCACAAGTGTGAATAAAGACAGTTGTTCCTGTTGTCAGTTCTGTCAGTGTAATTTCTCAATAAAACTGTTTCTGTGTGTGCATGGTTTACTGTGTCACATGCTCAGTATGGCACTTCAACATTGGCAATGGGTTGTCTCACGTTTCCATGTTTTTGCAGGGGTGACAGGGACTTCAATTCTTCCTGACTCTTCTACTTGTGGGTGCAGTGAAGGTGGTTTGTGCAAATTTCTTGTTGTCATCATCCTTCTTTGTCCATGTTGTCTATGGTGTAGACATGTCATGTTTGGAGGCAATGTAAGCACAGGGTGGGAGTTTATGCACAGGCTTTCATGCAGGTTGGCACGGGTCATGGTGTCTGTGTGAGCTTACTTACTGTGTGCCCAGCAGTGTATGTGTACGGTCATCTTGTGGTGGTCAGTAATCCTGGTCCCATGCCTTACTTCCAAAGTGTACACTTTGGTGGTGGAGAAGTGTGTGGTGTGAAGGGGGTGAGTTTGTGGTGACTGTTGATGTGTGTGCACCTGCATTGTCAACTACACCCATGTGTCACCCTGGAGTGGTGTGCGTGAATGTGTACTTGTTGTGCCCTGCAATTGTGATTTGGTGCACATGGGAGTGTTGTGTGCTGCTGATGTGAGAGGGGGGATGTGTGACGTATCCTACTTGTGCTTCTCAATCATGGAGTGTGTGAATGGGGCTTGTGTGTTGTGGTGCAGAGATGCTCTTGTCAGGTAATTGCATACCTATGTGTGTCTGTTCAGTATTTGACTTCATGGCCTTCCTCTCATCCCTGTGCCTTGACATGGGTGGGATTGCTGTCTCCCTGAGTTGTTGAATTGAGGTGCTTGTGGTTTGGGTTGACTCACTGTGGCAGCCATGTGTGATTTGATGGGCTGTGGGTGTTCTCAGATGTCTGTTGTCTTGCATGTGATGTACACATGCTTGATAGTTGTGTCCTTGTCCTTCCATTTGTGGGCACATCACTTTAGCTTTCATGTATGTTGTCCTCCATTGCTGCTAGCATGTGGTCTGTGTATGTGGCTGTGAGGCAGGGTAGGGTGTGTCTGTGTAAGTTGGTAGGCTGTGTGTGCAGTGGATTGTTTGATCATCAATATGTGTGTGTGTGTGTGTACATTTTGTGCTGGGGCTCAGTGTTCTTGGCATGTGTGTGGTGTTGTTGTGGTGTGTGTGTTGGCTGGGGCCTGGCCTTCTGTGGTATGTGTTCCTGTGCAACAACTCCTGCTGTGGCTATCTCTGCAGTTGTTAGGGATGTGGGGCAGGGTGTGTATTCACCTGTGTTGTTGTTGTGCAGGAGTGGCACATGGAAGGCACATGATATGTCCCTTCAGGGAGAGGGCTAGTGTGTTGTGTGTTGAGTAGTGGTTTTGTGCTGTTTGTAATGTGGCCATGGCTGGCGCTGGCACTGGCCTCTGCGTTGTGTACATGTTTTCCTGCACACTGACTGCGGCGGTGACGAGACCGGGACATTTGTTCATGATCGCGGAACATGGGTGACCAGGATGTGGCGAGGTGTTTTTGTGACAGGTGGGACATGTGTGGATGCAGTGATGGCTGTGTGCCTGTCCCCACAGGGGTGTCTGGTGTGGACATGCACCGTTTTCAAACCCTTGACTTGTGTATTGTGTTGCATGCACAGTTGTGTGTGTACGTACCTGCGGCGGCATCCGCGCCGGACAATCACTTGCAGGTGGTGTATCATATACAGCACCGGAAAGGCGTGTAGGGCTGAATCCATCGCGGTGTGGGCCGGGTGTCTATTTTCTTGCTCCGCTGTGGTGTCTCCGCCGTCTCTGGCTATGCGGTTGCTCCGCCGCGGTGTGCTGCCCTGTTTACGGCATTGTGATTTGTTCGGCGGACGGGACGTCATTCCGCACGGCGGTGAGTGCTCATTGGCTCACACCGCCACGGTGGTGGGCGCACTTTGATGGCGGTCGGCATCACGCCGCAGCGGACGGGAAATGGGCTCTGTTTAGACATGCTAATATGGCGGGCGTGAGGACCGCTGCGGGCGCGCAGTAAATGGCATTTTTCCGCACCGCCAGCGCCGCGGTGGTGCCTCCGCCCACCATCGTAATAGGCCCCTCAGATTCTAAAACAGGACTTAGTAAGGGCTGAACAAGACCTCCTGGAGGTTAACACGAGCACTTAAAAACAAAGAATAAAGAAGATCCAAAGGGTACTAAGTCACATCAACCAAACCCAGTGCAAGGTCATAGTGTGTCTGAAAAAAGTCTCCATCTCCCAAACCAACCAAAAGGCAGTGCAAACGGGCAAAGAAAACAATACATAAAAATCAACACCCAAAGGAATTTTGAACCCAAAAAATGTCCCCATTTTTGGGCAAAGCATCATAGAAAGTGCAAGCAGGGTTCCCATCAACACATCGGTCTGTCACCTGGATGACACTTAAATCTCGGACACTGCTTCAATAGACTCTCTCGACATAACGTCCCGGAATGATAAAAACACTAAAAGTCAAGAAAACAGGAAAAAGAAAACCCAAAATAGCAAGCACCAGCAAGCATAGCTACAAATTAATTCTAAAAATTAAGTCTAAAACCACACCTTTGACTAGGGGACAGAAATATAGAGACAACCTGACCGGAGGTAGATCGAATCAGGGAGACAAACCAGGAGTTACTTCATCTAACCTGACCTTTCCTGGTCAAATAACCCTTCCACTCAACTGGCAGACACTGTTAAAACCCTCCCACAAACAAGTGGCAGCATGCATCCTGAGGCACAAGACAATTCAACCCCACGTATAGTGAAGCCCCATTCAGGGCCTGATTTAGATCTTGGCGGATGGGTTACTCTGTCACAATGGTGAAAGACATCGGGTCCGCCAAAATATAAATCCCATTATAACATATGGAATGTATATTTCAGCAGACAGCATATTCGTCACCGTTGTGACAGAGTAACTTGGCCGCCAATATCTAAATCATGCCCTCAATGTCTATCGTAACCAATGGCCGCAATCAAATCATCTAATTAAACCCTGCAGCACAGTTAATGGACAATCCAAACATCATAATGGCCCACCACAAGCTCCATATGGTGCTATTCCAGCTACAACATCAATGAGAAATATTATAAAATCCTCTTGACTGCTGTAAAAACCCTTGAAAGTAGAGAGTAAGGACAGCAAACTCTTATTCAAACCAGAATACAGTACTCAAGGACAGCAGGCTATCCTCAATAGAGGAAATATCATTAGACTACTTGGAGAGATCTCTGAATTAAAAGATATAACATCGACTGATTTGGTAGCAGTGGAATACCTGGCAAATGACAATCTCTCACCACCTGAACTCACATTAACAACTTGGAGGTCCGATGAAATAGCAACAATGCTCATAATCAAGGTCAAGGCTTTCAAAAGATGGGGTATAACGTTAAAAAGATTCTAGCCTCCCAGGTATCCGTTCCCGATGCCACAAAGAAATATGCTGCAGCCCCCAAAGAAATCACCGTCCAATTGGTACTTCAGGTTGCAAGAAGCAACTCCATTGTTCAAACAGACGACGTGAGGCCAATGAAAGCGTTCACACATCAAATGGATTCTCAAAGGGACTGGCTCCCTGCAGTTTTAAATGTGTCACACTCCACATGAATCCACCCTTCGGCTGAACCCACACCCCAACGTACGGCCCTGCATTTCCTATCTTGGAATATAGCTAGGGCGAAATCGGTGCTGCAAGCTGGCTCTCCTCCGCAGAATTGGGTAAATACAGACATAATTGTGATTCAAAAAACTTGGCCAGGGGTGGATCTCCCACTAGTAGGTTTTATACATCATCAAACCATGGCCACAAAATCCAAGTGCTATGGAAGATCGCAAGGGGGCCTAGCTGTGTAAGTATCGCTCAGCCTAAACATCACCACGGAAGAACTACCCCATGTAGACCCAGGCCTCCAAGTCATCAAACTTAGCAAGTAGGGTCAAGACAAGAGACCTCCGATATTTTTGTTCAACATCTACGTTCACCCAAATTTGGCAAAGGAAAAAGCGCTAATAGAAAAAAATAACATCCACTATAATAAGCCAAAAGCAGGGAACCCTGACATGGGACATAATACTGATGGGAGATTTCAACTCAAACTTAATTCATGCCATAGACGAAGACATATTTAACATTGATAATTGATTCTGGAACGTTCCGACGCAGGCAAACTCAATAGCCAAACGTTGAGAGTTCAATGGGGAAAAATTTGCCATGACAGTGGAATTTCTTGGAATGAGGGTCCTAAACTGAAGATTTGTAGATGAATCACTGCCAAACCACAACTATTATGGTCCCAATTCACGGTCAGTCATTGACCATACAATAGTCTTTCTACCTCTGATCCCACTGGTTAAGCACTTTTCAATAAAATATACAACGGACAGTGATCATTCATTCCAGCTTCTATCATTAGGAGTAATCCCATGTTTACCCACACTGGCTTCAGCAGAAACTGGTGTGACAAACACAACAAATTTAAAGTGACTACGATGGTCTAACAAATCCATAGTAGATCTTGCATCTCGGGCTAAAGAGCTATTGATACACAGTATTAACATCACGGATTGTCTAATAGACGCTTGATTAGGCTTTAGTCTTAGTGACACCAGGCCCAGAACTTTGCAGAGAAAGATATCTGGCCTACCAGCCACGCAAAGCCCACCTGCAAAAAGTTAAAAAGGGAAGAAATGAGAGTAGCCAGACTATTTAAAAGGAGTCCCCCTGAAGTCCTCCTTTTGGGAACGCCTGAAACATCTAAAGAAAGTGTATGAAAAACAACTCTGGCAAGATAACAATGCTGCGAACAAGGCTTCTTTCTGGACCAAGCTAATATTTAATGCAGGCAAACTAATCCAAGGAATTTTTGGGAAACCATAAAAACAACCTTAACACAAAAGGAAAAAAGACAAATAACTCAAACATTACAGAGGAATCATGGGTGATCTACCTTGCAAACATATTTGCAATAAACCAGAGACCAACAAAAGCAGAACGCCTTGAGTGCAATAAATTAGGAAGGTCGCCAGGAACTAAACCGCACTCACACCGAGTGATGGAAATTCTTACTCTACATCTGAAATCAAAAAGTTCTACTCAAAGGGCGTCGTGAAGGAGCGCCAGGGCCAAATGGCCTTTGCCTTCCACAAACCATTTTTGAAGAAGATGTAGAAGTCTGGTCAGTGGTATTCGCCGTGCAATTCAAGGAAGTTCAGCTCAGCGGTGCTGTACCTGAGAGTTGGCGAGGCTCCATAATAAATCCTAAAGTCAAAGGAGGTGACAGGACAAACCCAGCTAACTATAAACTCATAGCTCTCCTCAATTCAGAAGCGAAACACTATGGGCCCAATTACCAGTTTAATGGTGCGGCGGCGGGTCCGCCCCGCCGCTGCACTTGCAAACCCATGGTCAGGCCGCCCACCACATTACGAGTCAAACTCGTGTCTGGCAGGCTTCGTTTGACATTCCCACGGCAGTGCCTTTAAAAATAGGCACCGAAATAAGAACGTCAAAAACAGTTTCAGCTTTGCATGGACTCGAAAGTCCATGCCGTGCAGGATCTGGTGTGCATGCACATAGGGGGGCACATGGGTGCATACACAGGGCAAGAGGAACAAGGGGGCCCTTTAGGGCCCCCTTTGTTACCTCGTCGCCAGGGTTTTCATGGAGCAAGAACTGCCATGAAAACCCTGGCAGAGAGGAAACTCTTAATAGGCTTGGTGGGACCACGGCGGTCCCGCCAAGTATATTGCGACCTCTGAACCGCCGTGCCACCTCCAGGGGGTGTGCAGACAAAATATCGAGTTTTAAATGTCGACTTACAGAAATATCGAGTCCTAAATATCGTGAGTGAAAAATATCGACAGCAAGAATATTGTGGTCAAGAATATCGATTTAAGGTAAGAAATAACGATTTTAAAAATATAGAAGTGTTTACTATCGTTTGCAAGAATATAGTTGTTTAAAATATCGATTGTTTAATTAGTATTATGTATTTTAACATATATTTTAAATGTATGTGATGTATTATTTTGTATAAGAATTGTTTATATTTTCTAATATATGTGTTACATTTTTAGTAGTTATTAATTTTATTTTAATTGAATTTTGCGTTTTTAGTTCCGTAGCGGGTTGTGGGTTTATAGGGAATAGGGTGGGAAGTAATTTAATTATATTAAATTAATGATTATTTATTTATTTATTAATATTAATTTAATTGAGATGTTATAGTGTTAATTGTGTAAAATAATTTATTATTAATTAATTAATAATTGGCTGTTAATTAATATTAATTAGTTAATTGGTAATTAATTATAGTAATAGTGTAATTACTTTTAGGTACGCATTTTGGGGTTTATAGGGGTAAAGGGTGGGAAGTAATTTATTTTTGATTAATTAATAATTAGTTGTTAATTGATATTAATTAATTCATTTAAAATTAATTACGGCAATTGTGTAATTAATTTTAGGTGCGGGTTGTGGGGTTTATAGGGGTAAAGGGTGGGAAGTAATTTATGTTCAATTAATTAATAATTAGATGTTACTTAATTTTAATTAGTTAATTGTAATTTAAATATGGAAATTATGTAATTACTTTTAGGTGTTTGCTGTGGGGTTTATAGTGGTAAAGGTTGCGAAGTAGTTTGTGTTTAATTAATTAATAGTTAGTTGTTAATTTATATTAATTAATTAATTGATATTTATTTAGGGTAATTGTTTATTTTTGTGTGTGTGGTTTTTACTTTTAAAGGGGTAAAGGGTGGGATTTAAATACATTTTACTTACTTTATAATTAGATGTTTAATAGTAATAGGTTTAAAAAAAAAAAAGGTTTAATTGTGTAATTAATTTTTTTATAGTTTAATTTTATCTGTGTGTTGTGGGGATTATAGGGTTAAAGTGTGTGCAAGTTAATGCATTTGTATTACTTTTATTTTTTTAATTAATAACATTTGTTTAATTGGTAATTAATTATTTTAATTATTGAAGTACATTTTTTTCAAAATTTAGATGTGAGTTGTGATTTGTGTGGTGTTATAGGGTAAAAAAAAAAATACATTTATGTAATAATTAATGTTTTTGTTTGTAATTATTTTGGGGCCGATTAGGATGGCGGGCGGACTTTAGTCCGCCCGCCATCCCAGTGGTAACGGGACCGGCCGCCAGACATGCGGCGGTCACATTCCGCATTTTAACATTGTGACGGGTGCACCCGCCGCAATGTCAAAATGACATGTTGTGCATTTCCATGCACAATGTGGCGGGCACCGCGCGGTGCCTGCCACCTTGTGCATGGAAATGGAGGGGGGTACCATGGGTACCCCCCAAGTGCACCCCCCACTCACCCGGGGGCCCGCATCGGGCCCCCAGAGCAATTCTCCGCCAGCCTTTCCATGGTGGCATCGCCATGGAAAGGCCAAACACCGCTCGTATCATAATATGGATGGTGGTGCCTGCTAGGCACCGCCACCATATTAGGGGCCAAGTCCGCCTGGCCGGCAATCGGAACGATTGCCGACTGGCGGAAAAGCGGCGGACCCACTTTGCGTCCGCCGCGATACCCCCCACCATTATAATATGGCGGGGGGGTATTACTCGTTACGATGGCATAATGGTTGGCTCCGCAGTGGCGAACGTTACGCCATCCTAATGACCCCTTTATAGTTAAAAATATTTATTTGAAGTTTATTTTTATTTTATTTTATATATTTGTAGGTATTTGTCATATATAATTAACATTATAATATGTTTTTGTTTTTTATTTTTAATATTAAATATATTTGTATTTTAATTTGCAACTTATTTATATATTTATTTAGTTTTTTTTATATTTTGTTGTTTTTTATGTTTAACTGTGTTTTATTGGCATTTCAGAAAGATTGTACATTCAATAAGCAAGATAAGCATAAGTACATCGTTGTTCCCATGTCCCCATGCAAGGCCCGACCCATCTAATGAAAGTCACTCTGCAATCATGGCCTTGAAGTGCCCCTCCCATGCCCTCAGATCAGCAGATTTGACTGGGTCCATCAATTACGTGGAATAATGCAATGCCTTTTACGAAACAAAAATTAACAGTACCCCGATTCCCCCAGAACACCTCCCCCTCCTCGAGCTGGTGTGTCGCTAAAATCTTGGTGAGATGTCGCATATGGGATGTAGGTCAGTGAGCGTCCTCTATTCTTCCCGTCTGGTCGTCCGAGCTGGTGAGTCGGAGCAGTCTAAGATATTTGGGGCATGTGATCTCATTCATGTCTTGAGCTAGCAGAGAGAGCAGTGGCTGCCAAGAGTCCGTGAAGCTGGCTAGAGTGTGAGACAAAGAGGCGTGTATGCGCTCCATGCCTATGGTGTACCACAATCTGTGAAGCCACCCTAGACGTGTCGGTTTCGAGGAGGAGCCCCACAGTGATAGGATGTTCTGTGTGGCTGCCCTAGTGCTAAACCCATTTGTCTTCCCCGTTGCGATCGAAGTGGGTATGTCAGGGGATTAGGTAAGCCCAGCACAGTGTACACCGGGAAGCGTGGTATCGCCGTGTCAAATTGACGGTCAATGTCCTCGAGGATAGAACTCCAATACTCTTGTATTGCAGGGCAATCCCAAAGCAGGTGCACCAAGTTACCCTCCTCACCACAGCCCCGCCAGCAGAGTGGACTCCGCTCGTGATTTCCTCTGTGCAAGCGAGCCGGGGTCAGATGCCAGTACATGGCTACTTTAACTGCGGCCTCCCTGCTAGCCGTATTACGGGCAGTGTGGTTCGCTCAATAGTAGATGTCTAACCATTCTTTACTCGTCAATTCCCTCCCCAGTTCCTTTTCCCATCTCCGCTGGCCCGCAGTGGAGTCTGTAGGGACCTTGGATCGAAGCATATCATAGATTTCCGAGATCATTTTCTTATCGGATTCTTTGGTGTATAGCCATTTCTCGAACCGAGTGAGCTTCCTCCCCACTTTGGGATGGACCTCAGTGTGAAGAAGCCAATGTCGGATTTGGAGGTAACGAAAGCGCTCTGCTTCGGGGAGCCCATACTCCTCTCGCAGATCGTGGAAGGGGAGCACGCCCTCCAAATCGAAAAAGTGGCCAGCCAATGTACACGCAGACTTCCTCCATAGTGAGAATGCCCTTGCGTCCGCGCCTGGAGGGAACTCCTTGTTATCGAATAAGGGCGTCATGGGGGAAGGAAATGTTGTCAATCCCCGCCGCTCCGCCACCCCATCCCAGGCCCTTAAGACAGTCCGTGTAATGGGAGAGCCCCGTAGATTAGGAGGTCTATCCTTCCGTTTAAGAAAGGGAACCTTCCGTAGCTCTAGTTTAGCTAGTGCCCTGTCCTGAAATAACCATCTTTTCTCTGATTCAGATTTTTGCCACTCCACTAAGTAGCGCAATTGCGCCGCCCGGAAGTATTCTAGAGATTAGGGATGCCCAATCCCCCTCGTCCGGCCTTAGGTAGCTCAAGTCTTTGCGTAGCCGGGTCTCTTCCCCCCATATGAATCGGTTGATGTCCCTTTGTAGCGTCTGTATAATTCCCGCAGGCGGCCAGATCGGAATAGTCTGAAAGAGGTATAGCGCCCTAGGGAGAAGGGACATCTTAACCGCTGCTACCCTCCCCAGCAATGAGAGCGAGTGGCGTTTCCAGTCGTTCAGGCTTTTGGTACATTGCCTTAGCAGTTTAGAGTAATTAAGATGTAGAGTCTGTGTCGTGGATGCTGCCAGCTCAATGCCCAAGTAGGGGATGGAGGGATATAGTCGGTATTCCCGCATATGTTGTACTGTGCGGGGGGACGGGTTTTCTGGGGCTTGGAATGTTAGGACTGACGACTTCCCTACGTTGATTTGAAGGCCCGAGACCCGTCCGAAAACCTCCAACTCCCTCAGGAAAGCAGGTACCGAGCGTGCTGGAGCCACCAAGGAGGCGATAATATCATCGGCATAGAGGCTGATAGTATGTTGTTCTCCCCCAAATGGGATACCCTCTATGTCCGGATTGTCTCGAATTCTTTGAGCTAGCGGTTCAACATATAGAGCAAACAGGAGGGGTGACAACGGGCATCCCTGCCGGGTCCCCCGCTGTATCTCAAAAGGTGTGGAGGTGGCCCCGTTCACTCTGATAGTGGCCATTGGTTTAGTATAGCAGCTGAGGACCAACTCTCTAAACTGTTCCCCCAGACCAAAGTGCAGCAAGGTCTTGTCCAGGAAGCACCAGTCCACCCAGTCGAACGCCTTTTCGGCGTCCACCGAGAGAAGAAGGGCCTCCATTTTGGTGCGGTGCGCTTTGTCGATGAGGTGGAGTATACGTTTAGTATTGTCACTGCTTTGCCGGGATTGGATAAATCCTGCCTGGTCCGGATCTATTATACCGGGCATGAGGGGTCCCAGCCGAGCTGCCAAGATGCCTGTAAATAGCTTTAGATCGACATTAAGCAGCGATATCGGTCGATAAGAGCTGCATTTAGCGGTGTCTTTGCCCGGTTTGGGCAGTACCACTATCGATGCTGTGAGCATCTCTGGAGGTATCGTACCTGGACCGGTGAAAGAATTAAAAAGCCTGGTGAGTATTGGCGCTATAGCTGTGCAAAAGACTTTGTAGAACCCGGCTGAGAATCCATCCGGGCCCGGCGCTTTCAAAGGTTTAAGGCGAGAGATCGCTCCTATAACCTCTTCAATTCGAATAGGACGATCGAGAGTCTCAGCGTTGTGCTGATTGAGCGCCGTGGTATACACGCCCTGAAGGTATGTATCCACCTGTGGGGCAGCTGGTGGGTCCCCCGCATATAGGTCCGCGTAGTAATCTCTGACGGCCCGTGCTATCTCCGCATCGCCTTCGATTTTAACACCCTGCGGCCCCGCGAGCTCTTTTACCTTTGCCTGTATCGTCCGCGCTCGCAGTCGGCTAGCCAGCAGTCGGCCCGCCCCTATCCCCCGTGTAGTAGGAATGCTTAAGTCGGAGAGCCGCATATTCTGCCTCTATCTAAGTCCAGCCCCGCCAGCAGGGCGCGCGCGCTTTTCAATTGTCGCCAAATTCTCGGCGCTCCCGTCCGACTATGAGATTTCTCCAGTACCAGCACCTGAGCCGTGAGTTCCTCCTGTTTCACTCTTCGCTCCCTGTTCTCCGCAGCTGCTATGGCTATGAGTTCTCCCCTCACTACCGCCTTAAGTGCCCCCCATATCGTAGCGATGGAGACCTCCGGTGTGTCATTAATCTCCAAGTACTCTTTAATGCGATCCAGGAGTTGCTTCCGCACTTACGGTTTGTATATCATGGCTTCCCGCAGTCGCCACCCACCCGCAGACCTCTCCCCCCGGTGGACCTCTAGTGTCACCACTACCACGTCATGGTCTGACAAGGCCGCCGCTGTGATGTAAACATCTCTTACCTGTGCCTGGATTTCTGTGGAGCCTAAGAAATGGTCAAGCCTGGCATACGTGTGGTGGACGTGTGAGTAATAGGAGAATTGTGAGGACTGGGGGTGTGCTGAGCGCCATAGATCTATGAGCCCCCGTTCCTGCAACCAGCGCTTGCCTTCCAAGGAGATCTCCCCTGTCTGGGAATACCGACTGCCTGTCCTATCCATGTGGGTATCCATAACTAAATTTAGGTCTCCCCTACCAAGATGAATCTATCTCTGCGTCTCCAGAGCCGCAGACAAGGCAGTTCTGAGGAAGGCCTCTTGACCCGTGTTTGGTGCGTAGACAACCCCCGCTGTGAGAGCCAACCCATTAATCCAAAACCGATGTATGAGTAGCCTTCCCTTGATTTCTGCTACCTTGTCCCCCACTGTCCTTTTAAAGCGTCTGGACACTAATATTGCCACCCCGCTTTCTTATCCTGTGTAGAGGAATAATATTGGTGGGGGAATGCTCTAGCCTTCATTCTGTGCCAGTCGCGTGCCAGTAAATGCGTTTCCTGCAACAAGCATATGTCCGCCCCAGAGTTTTCTAGGTAAGACAATATTGAGCGGCTCTTATTGGGGCTATTCAGGCCTTTAACGTTTAGGGTGAGGACGGTTAACTTTGATTCTGCCATATCAAGGGGGTATCATCCGGCCGTTCCTGCGCTCGTGGCCTGGAGCTAAAAGATAGAGCCTCACCCTCTCCCCTGTAACCCCACACCTTCCGTTCTCTGTCTCCCCTTGGACACACCAGCTCCCCACCCACCCCCCCACTCCCCACCCTAACCCCAACTGTAACGTTGTCCCCCCCACAATTGTCCCGAGCCCACTGGAAAAGGCAGTGTGCCCGTGGTAAAAAGGTTGTCGCAGGGCATCTTGTGGCATGAGTGGCTCCGCAGGGCCCTTCGTCCCCCGCCCGCCTCTCAAGCCCCAAAAAGTACACATCTCCGTCCGTTGCCTCAAACATCATCATGGGAGGATGTATCTCGGACCACTGTGGCAAGCGCTTCTACGTTCCTGCGCTATGGCTTCTGAGTCGGGACCCCGAGAAGCCCCAACAGATCGCCTTCTCCGCACTGTCTGCCAGCCCGCAGGGGACCGACGCTGACTCGCTAGGACTCTCCGTTCCCGGGAAGGTGGTGGTAACCCCAACAGCTTGCAGGCCTCGGAAAGCAAGCGGATTTGCTGAAGTGCGCCTGCTCCACTTAAATATGATGCGGAAGGGATGTCCCCAGGGAATATGTCACCCCCTTCTCCCTCAAATGTGCCGTAACGTCTTTAAAGTCTCTCCGTTTCTGTAATGTGCTGGCTGCAAGGTCCTGGTACAAAGTGATGAGGTGGTCCTGGTAGCGGACAGGGTGTTTTAGGCGAGCTTCTCGACAATGCGCTCCTTCAAGGGGTAATCCGGGAGGAAGGCCAATATATCCGGTGGCGGAGCCCTAGGTCCGCAACGCAGGCCCACCCTGTGGGCTCTGTCTATGCGTATCTCCAGCTCTGGCGGGGCTGCCAGGATCTCGCGGAATAGGCCCTGTAGGTACTGGGTAATGTCCGACCCTCTGCGTCCGGAGGTGCTCCACGGACGCGGATGTTGTTCCGCCGAGAGCGGTTTTCGAGGTCTTCATTGTGGGCCTGTAGGTCCAGTTGTTGGTCCCGCAGGCGGAGCACCTCCTGCTGCAATTGCAGTAGACCTCCTCACATTGGGCATGTTCTTGATCTTCAATGGCTGCCACCCTGTCGCCCAAGGAGTCTAGCTCTCGCCTGAGCTCTCGGACCTCCCCCGCCACCTCGCTTTCAGAGTCTGGAAATCCTCCCGGAGAGTATTAAATAAGGTCTCTAAGAAGGATTTAGTTATGGGGCATCAACTCGGCCGGGTTCAGCATTGACCGGGGACGGTTTAGCCAGCATGTCCTTTAAAGTACGTTCCTTCTTGCCTCTTTGCGTGACATGACCTCCAACAGGCCGCTACCGGGCTGGCTCCTCCAGGAGTGTCCGGCAGGCTGGCCACAGCGTCAAATGAGGTCCCTCCCGAGCCTGCAGCGTCAGCGCGGCGCTCCACAGGCTCTCTGCTGCTGCGGTACTGTGGGAAGCAGCGGGGAGCTCCAGCCCGGACAGGGCTGCTCTGGTTGTCCTACTCCAGCCCGGACCCCTCCACCAGCCGGGCAACAGATGGAAACAGCGATTGCGGCGCGGGCCCCGCTCCTCAGCCCGGGGTAATGGTATCACACCGCCCTCCACAAGGCCCCATGAGCCTCCCTCTACTCCCGCCGCCTCTCTTCTGTAGTGGCCGACAGCTGCCCTGTGAAGGCGGGGGCCAAGCTCTTAGTGACGGCCAAGCGTCTCACCTCGCAGAGGCGCCACCGGGGTCGGGCGGCCTCCCAGGCCGGTCACGCGGCACTCCCCAGGCCCGCAGTCCACCTCGCTGGGCGCGCCAGGATCTACCTCCAGATCAGGTCCACCGGGCCCAGGCTTGTAAGTGTGATCGGGGCCCGTCAGGGAGAAGGCCCAGGTATCTGCGCCGCCGGTGCTCCCTTCGGCTCCGCTGCCCGCCTCTTCAGCAGCACTCAGGCTCCACCATCACTCCGTCCAGCTCAGCCCAGGCCGCAAAGATAGACCGAAGCGCTGTCTACAGGAGGGCCTCCCGAAGGCCCGGGGGCCGCCAGACCTCTCTCCGCACTCTCTCCTCCACTTCAGCAGGTCCCACGAGGGCACGGCAGTCCAGGCCAGCCGAATGCTCTGACCGCAGTCTGCTCCTGCCGCTCAGCCTCCGCCCGCTGCGCGCCGCCTTACCACCACTCACGTCCAGCTGAGAACAAGGGGTGTCCGCCGCTGCGTCGTGCTCCGCCGCCCTCTGTGCTCCAGACGCCACCACCGCAGAGAGGGGGATGAGCGCTCCGGGGCCCGCCGCCGGTCCTTCCACAAACCGCTGCCTTGCCTCGCGGCCGTCGCTCCGTGGAGCGCCGCCGTCAATCTCCTCTCGGTAGCGGCCTCGTTGCTTGCTCCAGGCCGCTCCCACACCACCTCACCCTCTGGCCCACGGGCGGGTGGGTCTTCCTGTATGCCCGGGGGGCCCCTGGAGCATTGAAGACAGGCGCTCACCCGTCAGCTTGTGCCGCGCCTCCGGTGCCACCCGCAGGAACGGGCGCTCGCGCTGCCCGTCAGAGGGCAGCCTCAGCCGCTATCGGGGTCCGGGCGCCATTTTCTTTCACTCTCGGCGCTCCGCTGCCTCGCACCGCTCACAAGGGCCGTACGATCCCCAGCTGCAGTTTCTCCTCTACAAAGCGGCAGACATGCTGGGGAGCAGTTCCTCCACTCCCGACGCTCTTCTTAGGCGGGAGTATTGCGGTCGCAGGGCAATTCGGGCATCGACGAGCGGGGAGACGAAGCAATACACGTCTTACCCGCTCGCCATCTTGGCCACGCCCCATTTTGTTGTTTTTTAAAATATTTTTTTTAATTTTATTTTTTAACTGACTGGAGTGTGAATAGTAAATGTTATCCCTCTGCTATCCAACATTTTCCCTACTGTTGCACTGACTGGAGTGGGAATAGTAATTTTTACCCCTTTGCTATCCAACACTTTCTCTAATGTTGCACTCAGTGGAGTGGGAATAGTAATTTTTACCTCTCCGCTATCCAACACTTTACCTACTATTGCACTTATTGGAGTGGGAGTAGTCATTTTTACCCCTCCGCTATCCAACACTTTCCCCACTGTTACACTCACTGAAGTGGGTATAGTAATTTTTACCCCTCTGCTATCCAACACTTTCTCTACTGTTGCACACATTGGAGTGGGAATAGTAATTTTTACCCCTCCTCTATCCAACACTTTCCCTACTGTTGCATTGACTGTATTGGGAAATGTAAGTTTAAATAATTTTAAATAGTTTAATGTTTTAATTCATAATAGAATGTTTCTTTTGCAGAAGGAAAGGAAGGGGCCCATTCACCTGTACTCACCTGCACGGGTCACCTACCCTTTTCCCCTTAGGCATCACCGTCACGCATCACCAAGTTGGTAACTGCTTTACATGGTATGTTGTACATGAAGAACAGACGGTCAGGGCTCTCTTAAATTACTTGGGGGCCGATTCCGATTTCGGGCAGGAAATCTCTCCGACCGAGCCGGACCCGGAGAGATTTCCGACCGAATCGGACCCTAGCAGTCCGACCGAACGAGTACGATGCGTTCGCATGCTATCGGACTCCGATTCGGTCGGATTCCCATTGAAGTCAATGGGAGCCGGTCGCACAACGCGCACGCGGGCTCCTATTGACTCAAAGGGTGCGAGGCGAACAAGGGCGCCCCTATAGCGGGTACGTCGCAAGCGGGTCGCGCCGCACACGCACAGGTAGGGGGACCCATGGGTCCCCCTGTGTGCGACTCGCGGGGCTAGGCGTACAGGGGGTCCGACACGGACCCCCAAAGTGCGGTTCCGACTGCTCTTTCGAGCCGGACGGCGCGAGTCGGTCGGACTGCCCGCGGCGCGCATCGTACTTACCCGGCCGGGGAACGTCTCATTGCGCGGTGCGAGTCGTGTCCGTGCGAGTCGGTCGGAGCGGTTGGGTCCCGCGAACGAAGTCGGTCGGCGATTTCGCGTACGTCGCATCGTACCTCGCTCGCCCGGACGCACGTCCGACTCGGTCGGGAATCAGGGCTCCGAATCGGATCCGGTAATGCCGAGTCCGATTCGGAGCCCTACCGGCCGAGATCGGAATCGACCCCTATGACTGTGCCACAGGGCTATTATTTCTGTGAGCCAATGCACTTGCATGTGTCAGCTTCAGATTTTCATTATACTATCATCAATTTCGTGACTAGACATGAGAATTGGGGCACTTGCCTTTCATTGCATGTAATTGACACACATTTCAGTCACGATGGTTTTTACACTCACTTGATGTTTTTTACACTCACTCGATGCTTCTGCCATTGCGATTCAGTACTACTTTGGTGCATTATGCTATAACAGTGAATCATTGACAGAATTCGTAATGCCATTGATTGACAGTCCGGGCAGGGCTCTGATTGGTTAGGGACTAACCAGGGGTTAGTACGGCACTGTGCCAGCATTTGTCTCCAACTGTAAACATTGCATGAGCGTTCCGTTGCTACTACTCTAAGTATTACACAGTTAAATGCATTGTATATTTATATACAACATTGTGAAGTCCAACATGATTGTTTCCAAATAATTGGATTTACGCGGGGCATTTTTAACACACTTCCTGCCTGAGTAAGCACTTTTTGCGAGTTGGTCGTTGTTTCAGCCGCAATATCGATAAAGTTGTTTGATTTTGAATGCTGTCTACAGTGCACTCGCACGGGCAACTCTAATCTGAACGCGCAAGAATTTTTGTATTTTATTATCTGCAATACTGACTAGACAGCCTATTTGTTCATATTTTGACTAAGCGCTTGTGTTTGTCATGTTATTGTTATGTGTGCAGTTATCACAGCAAAGCGTTTTCAATGTTTTTCATGTATTCATAACATTGACTATTTTGCCACGACAACATGGCTGCCAGTAACAACTTGTTTGTTGTGGTTGTCCCTCCTTTATGTTTGTACAACTCACCATCTTTTAAAAGTTACCACTCCTTTTGTGCACTTTACACGTGAGCAAGGCTGCGGATGCAGCCGAAACGCGTAGTGGAATAAACATTCTTGCAGAACATCATCTGTACGGAGTTTCATTGTCCTGAGAGCGCACGTAATGCAACTTTGGTGAAAAATTTACCGCCGGTACGCTCTGCCGGCACGTGCGCCACTTTCCTTGGGTCCCACATGATCCGGAAGGAGCAACGTTGTTTGGATATATATATATATAAAATGGGTGAGCAACCTAACTTTTCCATTATTAATCTTTCCCCCCATGTCATCTCCCCAGAGGAATGGTCTGTTTTGGAACTAGGACTGTCCTTTTGCCCTACTGCGAACTTTGATTACGCTAAAGTCCGCATTGACTGTTTTCTTTTCATCAGGAAACTTAAGCTCTTAAAAATCCATACCCTTAAACAGAGCAGAGGGACTTCTGGTGCCTCCCTACCAGGAACTTCTGCGGAGCCCTTACCTGCGCCACTCTCCGTTGGTGACATTGAAATGCTTGCCACTTTAAGAGAAATGGAGGTGGGAGCTAGAGATTGGGAAACGGATCGAGAACTTCTGGTCAGCATGGATATGGTCTTGGACCGGAAATCCAGAAATTATTTTAAGCCTAAATCGAAATTTAACCCGGTGACCCTGCACGATTGGTATTGACACATATCATGAAACTGTCTTACTAGATCTGATGGAACTCTGGAAGAAACAGAGTAACCACTTTGCCAGGAACCTGACACCATCTCAAAGGTTGGGACTACAGTCCCTGAAACAAGCTGACACTTTTGTGATCAAGCCCTCAGACAAGGGGGGCAATGTTGTCCTCTGGGACATAGACAAATACAGGTCAGAGTCAAGGCGACAACTGGAGTTCTCAGGGAGCTACCTGAGGTCCAGTTTGACCAAGTACAATAAGACGGTACAGGAGTATCACAACTTATTAAACGATTGGTACGAGAAGGATATGTTAAGTCAAAATGAATTTCTCTTTCTCCTTGTGAAGAAACCTGTGATCCCTGTATTTTACATGCTACCCAAGGTACATAAGCATCCCACTGACCCTCCAGGCAGACCTATCATTTCGGCCAATTAGAGCCTTTTAACCTCGATTTACTTGGATTACTTTTTATGCCCATATGTCCTTAACCTACCATCCTATTGTAGGGATACCATGGATTTCCTCTCAAAGATACAGGAGATTCCCTGGAAGGATTCATATATTCTCGCTACAGTGGATGTAGTATCCTTATATACTTGCATTGAGCACAGTTTGGGACTAGAGGCGTGCAAGTATTTCCTCAGAGACAGGCCTTTGATTATGTATGACCATACCATGCTTCTGTTAAAAATGTTAAATTTTTGTTTACATAACAATTGTTTCCTCTTTGAGGATAAATGGTATGAACAGTATACTGGGACTGCGATGGGAAGCTGCTTCGCTCTCAGCTACGCCTGTCTGTTTATGGGGTGGTGGGAGGTGGAGCACCTATGGCATAGTGGTAATGAGACCTATATGGATAACCTCATCCTGTGGACCCGCTACATTGACGATATTTTTCTGATATGGGATGGTCCACAGGATTTTTTAGACAGTTTTATCGCAGGTTTATCTGACAATACTTTAAACCTTGCTTTCACGAGTAAGACAC
Source organism: Calotriton arnoldi (assembly GCA_963921515.1). NCBI lineage: Eukaryota > Metazoa > Chordata > Amphibia > Caudata > Salamandridae > Calotriton > Calotriton arnoldi. Next base: position 5,163,620 of record CAWUFW010000174.1, read on the forward strand.
ATACTACCACCATCGAGTTCCTTGACGTACTGGTCGGGGCTAAAGGCGAAACACTACATACTAGTTTGTTTAGAAAGCCTACCTCAGGGAACAGCATACTTCATGCCCATAGTCATCATCCTGACGGCCTTAAGAAAAGTATTTCCTACGGAGAGCTTCTCAGGGCAAAGCGCAATTGTAGCTCCACTGAGGACTACAGTAGAGAAAAGAACAACATGTATGGCCGTTTCAAATCAAGGGGGTACACGAGTAAAACCATCAGAATAGCATCTAAGAAGGCGGCAACAAGGGACAGGAATAGTCTCCTTATTCCCAAGGCAAAGGAAAACAGCAAACAAGAAGTGAGACTAATAATTACTTTCAATAACGCTTCACAGGCTATCCAGAAGTTAGTACGCAAACACTGGCACATAGTCAGGAATGATGTGGTAATAGGCAAACTGGTTAGTCCCACACCTCACATAACCTACAGGAAATGTAACTCTTTAAAGGACATGCTGGTACACAGCCACCTCTCGCAGAAAGGCAAAACACAGGGTACCTGGTTGAGGGAACTCCCAGGTTTCCACAAATGTGGGCGCTGCAAGGCCTGCAGCAACAGTGTAAATGTGAAAACATATAATCTTCCGAATGGGAAATCTGAGAAGATACGCAATTTTATCAATTGTAACACTGACTTTGTTATTTACGTTGTGATTTGCATATGTGGTTTACGCTATGTAGGAAGCACCATCTTCCCTGTGAAGAAGCGCATCCTGGAACACTTACGCGCAATCAGAAATGGTGACATGTCCTATACTGTGTTACAGCAAACAAATGTTGGACGGAATGCTAACAATGCAAACATTCTCCCCCAGTCAAAAGATATGGGTTAAATCCATCGTTCTTTTGCCCACTACGCCACCCCAGTTTGGACCCAGCCATATGTAAATCAGTCTTGACCCTGTGCCCCATGGGAACAGTCAAGACCGAACTGCAAGGCCAGGTCCTCCCTAGACCGGAAACAAGCATCCTCGGACCGGTTTCAGGGTATGTCACCCTTCTTCAGCCAGGCTAGCTTGAATCCAGTGGCACAGTGAGCAAGGGACCCACGTCTGGGCATACCCATCCCACTTAGGGCGAAAAGTGTTACAGCAAACAAATGATGGACGGAATGCTGACAATGCAAACATTCTCCCCGGTCAAAAGATCTGGGTTAAATCCATCGTTCTTTTGCCCACTACGCCACCCCCAGTTTGGACCCAGCCATATGCAAATCAGTCTTGACCCTGTGCCCCATGGGAACAGTCAAGACCGAACTGCCAGGCCAGGTCCTCCCTGGACCGGAAACAAGCATCCTGGGACCGGTTTCAGGGTATGCAAACCTTCTTCAGCCAGGCTAGCTTGAATCCAGTGGCACAGTGAGCAAGGGACCCACGTCTGGGCATACCCATCCCACTTAGGGCGAAAAGTGTTACAGCAAACAAATGATGGACGGAATGCTGACAATGCAAACATTCTCCCCCAGTCAAAAGATCTGGGTTAAATCCATTGTTCTTTTGCCCACTACGCCACCCCAGTTTGGACCCAGCCATATGCAAATCAGTCTTGACCCTGTGCCCCATGGGAACAGTCCAGACCAAACTGCCTGCCCAGGTCCTCCCTGGACCGGAAACAAGCATCCTGGGACCTGTTTCAGGGTATGTCACCCTTCTTCAGCCAGGCTAGCTTGAATCCAGTGGCACAGTGAGCAAGGGACCCACGTCTGGGCATACCCATCCCACTTAGGGCGAAAAGTGTTAAGCAAACAAATGATGGACGGAATGCTAACAATGCAAACATTCTCCCCGTCAAAAGATCTGGGTTAAATCCATCGTTCTTTTGCCCACTACCCACCCCAGTTTGGACCCAGCCATATGCAAATCAGTCTTGACCCTGTGCCCCATGGGAACAGTCCAGACTGAACTGCCAGGCCAGGTCAGGAACAAGCATCCTGGGAAAACCGGTCCCAGGATGCTTGTTTCCGGTCCAGGGAGGACCAGGCCAGGCCGTTCGGTCTGGACTGTTCCCATGGGGCACAGGGTCAAGACTGATTTGCATATGGCTGGTTCCAAACTGGGGTGGCATTTTGGGCAAAAGAACGATGGATTTAACCCAGATCTTTTGACTGGGGGAGAATGTTTGCATTGTCAGCATTCCGTCCATCATTTGTTTGCTGTAACACTTTTTCGCCCTAAGTGGGATGGGTATGCCCAGACGTGGGTCCCTTGCTCACTGTGCCACTGGATTCAAGCTAGCCTGGCTGAAGAAGGGTGACATACACTGAAACCGGTCCCAGGATGCTTGTTTCCGGTCCAGGGAGGACCTGGCCAGGCAGTTCGGTCTGGACTGTTCCCATGGGGCACAGGGTCAAGACTGATTTGCATATGGCTGGGTCCAAACTGTGGTGGATAGTGGGCAAAGAACGATGGATTTAACCCAGATCTTTGACTGGGGAGAATGTTTGCTTTGTCAGCATTCCGTCCATCATTTGTTTGCTGTAACATGTCCTATACTGTGGCGAAACATTGTGACTTGATGCATAGGAACGTTGCAGACATCAGTGCTAAAATCTCTTACTTTGGTGTTGACAGGGTTCCAGCCTCATCACGTGGAGGAGATCGGAAACGCCATCTGCGACGCCTAGAATCTGAATATATAATACGACTACAGAGCAAGATCCCTGGAGGCCTCAACCATGAGGAGGACCTCCATGTGCATCTAGGATAGGGTAGAGATGATATAATATACCTCTAGTGCCCTGTCTGTTTTTTCTGGACACTGTATAAATATCACCGTTCTTTTTCTGGATAATCTCCCCATCTGTAAAGTTCCCCCCCTTGATTCATTGACCAAGGGGCTCCGACTCTTCGCTACCGTGGCTAACTTCATAGTTAGCACTGAACGCACAACAACGACGCCCTCAGAGCGGCCGCTCTGTTGACTTATGCCTGCTTAATCACTTTCCCTCACTCCCCATTCCTTTTTCTTTTGATACACCCATAGTGGGCAGAAACCAGTGTTTCCTTTTAAAGGGCATTTCCAATCATTGAATGTAGGGTTGTCTAATCTTGCGTGCTCTAGGGGGCATAGCAGGGATAGCGGGATATCTTTAAGCGAGGCCACTGGGCCATTATGATACCAGCCGCAGCAGAGAGGCGCCACTTGGCAGTGCGTTAACATGTACATGTTTAGCGCGTAAGCTACTCTGGGCACTTGCCGATCTCTTTGCTACAGGCGCAGAGCATTGACTACACGTGCAATGCTTCCATTATTTCCTGCCACTTTTAGCACTTGCTACGGCTGCTAGCTACCCGATTTCCGCGGTGCATAAAATCTTGGCACCCATTCTAATGAAATACTTCATGCACTATTATGAACTAACTCGAATTTGAGTGTAATTTATTTTAGCATTTTTTATAAGTACATATGCTAATTATTTGTTTGGAGTCTGTTTTCTGAATTGATACGCTCCCTTTGGTGCATGTTTCTCTCTTCTATGTTTATGCTTAACATCACACAGGAAATGCTTTAAATGTCACTGCCACTTCCGGGTCATTGTATGACTTTGACAAAGACCGTGTGCTGTCGAAACGCGTCAGTCAATAAATACTTGAAACTTCTCTTCAAAATCCTGAGTGCGACTCCTTCTTACGGACCTTGTACGTGAGGATATGTATATATATATATATATATATATAAATTTTTATATGATTATAAAATTATAAAATACATTTAAATTAATAGTTTATTAATTGTTTTAAAGTAAATATATATATATTTATATATTAATTATGTTTGTGTTTAACTTTTTTAAATTAAGTTTATTTGTTATATTTTGTTAAAATGTATATTTAATTTAATTTATTTTGTTAAAATTATTTTATTATTTAATAGATTTAATATTTATTATATATATAAAAATCTATATTTTGTACAACTATATTTTATACATCGATATTTTGTTGTCGATATTTTTGTACTTACCTGTTTAAGTATAGGAGTCGATATTTTTGTAATCTATATTTTTTCATCGATATTTTTGACATCGATATTTTTGACATCGATGTTGTCAGTGAACCCTGGCGGCGGTCCGATGGGGGTCCCGCTGTCCAAGTCGTAATCGAGCGGGCGGGAGACAGCCACCGCCGCGTCACCACGAGTCCTCGGACCGCCAGACTGGTAATCAGGTCCTATGTGTCCCTACTACTTGCGGATTTACCGACTGGTCAAATAAAACTAATATGATCCCACTAAACCAGTCTGGGTTTAGAAAAGTTGTAGGCACAACAACAAATACACTAGAAACTCTCTTCTGATTGACCACTGCAAGTAGAATAAGTAAAATCTACACCTCTGCTGCATTGATTTCAAGGAACCTTTCGACCATGCAAACCGGGCGCTATTGTGGAACTAGCTAAGAGCCGGGGTCTCCCGGAAAAACTGCAACAAGCAATCCAATCACATTACTCTCAAACCTAGATTCAAATACAAATCGGGGATGGTACCAGAATATCCAGGAAGATCCTGACTCACCAACGACTAAAACAGGGATGTGTGTTAGCTCATCTCTTTAACTTCTTTATGGCAGCCCATCGCCCGCCTTTGATCAGGAAAACTCCCATCCTCCACGGTTGGGTCCCCTTCAGCTCACTCATCTATCATATGCAGATGACATTGTGCTTTTTAGCTCAATTAACGTAAGCCGACAAAGATTATTCAACATCCTGGCACGTTACGCGAGAACCAACCATCTGGAGGTCAATGTGACAAAAACAATATTTGTTGGTTATCGATTGGGACAGGCGGCCACAATGGTTTTAAATGATGCCCCACTGGAAACAATATCCAATTACAAATATCTGAGGCTGTACCTTGATTCTAGAGGAAACTTTTTCCCCCAAAAACAATATACAGAAAACAAGGGGCTTGCGTTAATCTACGCCTTTGCAACCTTTGTCAAAAAACTGAGCGAGCCATCCTTTCAACCACTCTTATCAGTCAGTGCCGCCAAACATCTACCAACCATTACATATGCTAGCGTGGCCATGAGAGGGCAGGATGCTGCAATAATAGATAAAATGCAGACTAACAACTTTAGGCAAGTGTTGAACCTGCCCCAATGCGCATTGGCAGCACAAAATCTGCTCGAATTTGGGCTAATAAAGGAAGATCTGGCCAGAAGATCAACAGCAATAAAAAGTTGGTATTAGATCAATCGAAATCAAGATTCCATACTAAACAGCGCGTTATAATCAGCTCTTCAAAGTGATCAGAATACTATAAATATCTGAATGCCTGCCTCAAACAACTGTGTCTAACCGACCTATGGGCCACAAGCCCGCCATACGGTGCCTTTAAAAAGGTGACCCATAGGGCTGTAAAGCTACAATCTTGTCTTGAAGACAAAATCAAATTCAGTTTTTGCTCTCACGCATGGATGGTAATCAAATACTCCAATACCCTGGCTCCAGCACCTTACCTGGCAATTTCCTTTTCAGCATGTATCAAGCGCAAACTCAAGATTCTGTGCATGGGTAACATAACAACACTAGCAAGCCAACCAATTTGGAAACACGCTGGTCCGACATCATGTAGCCATTGTAAAGGAAAAAATGAAGATCTCATTCATTGGATCTGCATCTGTCCCAAACTTCGCAAGCTTTGCTCACAACTATTAAAGAAAAGTTTAAACGACAGAGGGATCTGTACGTGTAGGGAATCTATAATAGCATGCCTTGATCCTGGAGACTCGCAGTTAACCTACAAACATGTTAAATTTCTGGCAATGGCCCCAACTGAATAAATAAATGTAATATTATTATGACCAGTCCACTAACACAACTTAAAAAAAGCGCTAAACTGATTGGGACGAATAGCCGGCAGAATATTAGTTCATTGGCTTTGCGTATTTGCAGGAATACTGCCCCTGTTTTAAAACTGATTAGTTTTAATCATGAAATTTTAGGGTAAAATGATTGATTGCACCTTTTTTTAGGATGCACTATTTTATTACGTTATATATGGTAATATTTTATACTTTAAAATGCGAAATTATTATGGTTTTTATTAACTGAAACAATAAATGTGAACCTGAACTTGATGTCACTGGAATATGTTCTTATTTCCAAATGGTACTTCTTAAATATACATGAAGGGAAGATCCTTTGAAAATTCTATTCCTCAAGCACAGTAATCCCTCTTAAAATACTTAGGTTATAACTTGGGAGTATCTAGTACTTACGTTAAAGCACTCTCAAAAGTTATTTGTTGGGGATATAAGCTTCTTCATGCTCCAGAGATATCTCTAAGGGCTCTACTGTGGGAGGATTTACTTAATAGGTCTGAGGAGTAAACAACTTTTTTCTATTAACTTAAGATTTGCCTTTGACAGTTTTACTTGCAATATTTATTAACTTAAATTATGGTCCCCATGGCATCTGCAACTATTTCCTAAACCCAGATTGTTCAACTGAGTTACAATCAGGATGTGGAACATTGTGGGAAATTGAAAATATTTAAAAATCTGTCTACAGGCACAATATTTGGTCATGTTCAACCGTATCTCCTATTGTGTTGACCATAATGTGAGACAATTAATAATCTCTTGCTAAATCGGAAACCTGCAGCTTAAATTGCTGACAGGGAGCTGGATGGGCCACTTTCGGGTCTTCTCCACCTGTAATCTCTGTCAGGCAAAAATCTAAAATGTGTTCCATGTGCTGCAAGTCTGTCCAGTTTTAAATGATTCTAGAAAACAATATGTAATTCAGTAACTGCTAATTTTTATATTAAATCCCTATAATGAATTGATCAAGACATTATGAACCCAAGTCTGTTTTAAGATGTTCAAATATTTTAGTAATTTTCTGACAATATTTTAAGACTTAAAATGCAATTGTTTTATCATGTACTTTTGTACAAATGGAATTTTCTAACTTTTTATTTCTATTTAATTTTATGGTAACAAATGTCATGTATTGTTGATTTCAGTCGAGGTCTAAATCATTTTTTTTTAAACGAGATTTTATTGGTGTGCACATAAATAACTATTATACAAGCTACCAACATTAGACATCAGTCTGAAGCTTTAATTGTCAATGAGAGGTTTTACACATTGATATTAAATAAAATCAAAACCAACACATCCTCAACATAAGGGACAAATACCCTCCCCTGCTCTCTCTTCTCTTTCCCATCTGGTAAGATGCCAAAGACATTCGATAACGGTCATTTTTAGGCAGTTGCGTAGACTTTATTCCTCATAACATACCAGCATTCAAGATTCACAAGGAAATTGTCAATGAAAAATGTTCAAGGCTCTAACGTGAGTTGTGCAGTTTGTGTTGGGCAGACCTTTTGAAAGGTAATCTACTATTGAAGCCCAACATGCTTCAAAGACCAAATGTTCTTACTTGACATTACTAATCAAGTATTTCATCACCACTATAGCCCATAAGCAGCCCTACCAATAAAAAAATCAACAGTGGATAGTTAGTTTTCCACCATAGTGCTATGGCTAATTTCTCCACCCCCAAACTGCTCCAGATGATCATTTCGTCATTAAGGGTCTTGTATTTAAGCTCAGGGTTTTACAATCCCAGCAGAAACAGTGGTGTGGTAAACTGCGGAGGAAAGCCCAATATTTACCTTTTATGCTATAGCTACCGCTTTACAAAGGGATTTAGCTGCGGGCATTCCCACCTTATATGTAGAAATGAGCCTAAAACCACTTTGTCTCCAGCACTGGCAGCTAGATCTGGGGGACATTTTGTGAGTTTCGTAGGATGGATGTGTCAGGCATATAGAAGTTTAGAGTGAATTTCTGTGTTTTTATGAAAATGGAACATCTCTGGGTATCGGCTCACAGCCCGTTCCACTCCTTAGCAGTAATCTCATTCCCATTTGCATTGGAGTGCCCATCTGGAGATTGAGCAAGGTTGTGTAAAGTTTTGATATTAGCCCTTTTTGTGATGTGTGTGGTCAGTAATTTTTTAAAGGCTTCTTATATCGGTTGGCTGCAAATGTATCTGTTTGTAATACCCAATGTTGTGGCTACATATAGTACAGACATTTAGTTTCCGGAATTTTGCAATATGATTTAGACTGTGGAAAAGATTTAATGATCCTCCATGATGGACCTCTGTTGGAATATAAGATTAACAAAGCTACATATTTACATCCTCCTGTTGCTACCTGTTGAAGGCCCCTTGTCCCATTGCCAGGGAGAATTCAATGTTGTAGTAGATTGGTGTATATGGGGAGGGGTAGTTAGTAGGCTTCCCATTTACTAATTGTATCCCATATGTGTTGTGTGGTCTTTACAGGTGTGATAAGATATGCATTGTGTGGTGTATGGTGTTTGTCTAGCCAAACTATGCCTCGCACGGGACTTGTCGCCACCACTCTGTCCATATAAGACTGTTGTGTATCAACCGCCTCCTTGGACCACTTTACTATGATGCACAATTGCACTGCATAATGATATAGTTTGAAATCTGATGGAGCCAATCCTCCCTGACATCTGCCTTATTGCAATAGCTTTGACAGGACCAGTGGTTTAGAGCCTTTCCATTTAAATGTGTTTATTGCATCTTGAAGGGAGGTGAAAAAAACCTTCTTCCAAGAGGGTCGGAAGTGTCTGAAATAAATATAACACTCTGGGTAAAATATCAATTTTCATCACGTTAATGAGACCAATCCACGAAAGGAAAAGGGGTGTCCATTTACATAGGTCATGTTTAATCTTGGGGAGCAGTGGGGGATAATTGGCCTTATATAGGTCCTGGATATTTGGAATGAGATTCACCCCCAAATATTTACTCTGGGTGGAGGTCCAACATAGTGGAAATCTGGTACGTAAAACATCTGTTGTAGTACTAGGGAGGTTAATGTTTAACACTTCCGCTTTAGCTTTGCTACTCTTATATTCCACCAGGGTTTCAAACTGCTCAAGAGGGGAGATGCATTTCGCAGCAAGGTATCAGGACCCTCTTGCATAAGTACATGATCATCAGCAAATAAGGTGAGCATATGTGTTTTTGTACCAAATTGTATCCCCTGTATATTCCCTGCAGCTTTGATATGAGACGCTAATGGCTCAATGCTGAAAGCAAACAGTAGAGGCGGCAGGGGACTGAAAACAACCTCCTGAATCATCTGCCACTGACTATATTCCAAGCGGGTCTCCTGCACAGCTATTGAGGCCGGTATAGGAGAGGTAAGACTAGACATCTTATTGATCCATCAAGACCTGCACAACAGGATCGAAAGAGTCTCTGAAGCAGAGGGCTGTGTTGCGGGTTGGAAGCTGCAGTTTCTGAACTGAAATCCACTGTATGATGCGTCGCCAAAGCATCAAAGCTCTAAAGAAACACACCAAAGATGCTGAAAGCAGGAGAATGAGAAACAACCTATGATTTATTGGCTTTCCGAAGGGAATGGAAGGTGTGACCCCAGAAACATTTCTGGAAACTTGAAGATCACTTCCTGGGGACCACCGGAAAAACTCTTGCCTTGCTTTATCCTGGAGTGAGCTCCCTGGGTACAAATATAATGACCCCCTCCAAGTGCTCCCACCATTTCCTCATCGCCAAGGTCTAGCATTACAGAGACTGGGACACAATCCTTAGGGGTGTCAGGGCAATCGAGAACTTGTCATTCCAGTCCAGCTGGATCTTGACTACACCCGGTAAGTTAAAAAATTAAAGGAAATCCTTTGAAGCCATTAAACAGATGTTGTGATAATATGAATCTTAAATACATACTCATGTTTTTAGCCAGACTTAAAGTCATCCATGACTCTCATTCCCCCCTCTTCTTTGACTCGCCAGAGGCGACTTGGGACTGGGTAACAGATAAAAAGGATTTATGGGGGCGTGTCCCAGATGGTGGACGGATGAGACGTGACTCTCGGTCTCTCCGTGCCGCCACCATCTTAGCATTGCATCGCTGCCCTCCAACCTTGGCAGACAGAGGTGGGAGTGCATTGAGACCGAAATGGTGACCTGTAGCCCCCGAGGCCACCGCACACACCACGTGAGGTGTGGGAGCCCGTGGCCGCCAGCCTGTGGGCAGGTCAGCGGTGAAGACGTGAAGATCCCTGAGGCAGTGGTGTGGGTCGTTGGAGGAGCCCATGCCGGAGGCCGTTATCTCCTGAATTCCAGAGAGTCCAGCAGAGTGGGAGAGGAGCCTGCAGCTGCCGACCTGCAGAGCGGCCGGCGGTGGAGGCCTTGCCCTACCTGTGGCTGCTCCAGGAGGGTGGCAAAGTGGAACGGAGCTGTCGCGGCTCGCAGGATACAGGAGCCCCGGCGTGAGAAGCGGACGCATAGTGGGAGCCCCCTGTGGAGCGTTACGACTGTTGGGCCTACCGTGCACCATAAGGTGAGGAGCGTTGGCCCTGGACGGGGAGAGCGGGCGGCTGGGGGTCTTCCTCCCCTCCTGATGGACCTGACACGTAGAGTAGTGTGAAGAAGGAGAAGAAGCCCCCATCAAGGTGCCTGGGGGCTCTACAAGTGCACAGGAGAGGTGGGATAGCGACGGACTGTACTAGCGGTGAGTGCCCGGGACTGAGGTGCTCCCATGGCCTATGCACGTGGTTGGCACCTAGGGATCTGGTGAGCGGTGGGGTGCGGCAAGTGTGTTGCCCCGCTGGGTCCTGTCCCGAAGCGGCCAACCGCGGGCCACGAAACGAGGAGCCCGGAGGCCAGACGAGAGGAGGGGGTGATCTGGGGCTCCCCTCCCCCCCAACACCGACACTACTGGCATCTCCGAGAGGAAAGAAGCTCAGCGTGCTTTAGGGGCCTAGTGACAATGGGGGCAAATGTGCCTGCTCCAAAGAAGAGATAGCTGATTGGCCCTTCAATGGCCGACGGCCCTGGTAGGCCCTGAGCTCCAGAGAAAACTCAGCTCTCCCCCCACTGCACCGTGCCAGACCTGGTCCCCGGCCGGAAGAAGTGTGTAGCAGGAGTGACACGGACTGCGGAGAGAGGGGGAAAATGGGCGAACCCTCAGCGGAGATCAGGGTCGCGGCAATGTGGTAGGCCAGGCAGGAGGCGAAGACCCCTGCCCCGCCACCCCATGTTGCGCCTGCGGCAGCCTCCCAATATACAGACACCCTAAGGAGAGAACTGGAAAGAAGGATCCCTGAAGGACAGGCAGGGATCCTCGCAGTGGCTTCTGGACCTCGCTTGGACTGCAGACCCCTGGAGCGGTAGCTTGTATCTCTGTGGCAGTGAGGCATCCCTTGGGTGTCTGGAAAGGAGAGACCGGCACTCTGGTGCCTTGCTTTTGACCGCGCCCGAGCTCCTGTGTTGTGGGAGGTTCCCGCTGGCTCATCGGGCTGCTAGTCCTGAACCCTCTGTTAAATTAGCCCTCTTGACCGGCCGCTCCTGCAGCCCCGCGTCATGTCCATGAACCGGGCTAAAAAGGATGCTCCCTTAAGGACATGTTCGTGGAGCAGGGGGGAGCAGCCCCGGATGATAAGCTGTCTGGGAACGCTGGAGAGCACAGGGCGGACCCCGACAATGGAGAGGGCCCTATCACTAAATCCTTCCTGGAATCTCTTTTTGCATCTCTCAGAAGAGACCTGCAAACCACGAAGGCAGAGCTTGCCGCGGACCTTCGTGAGGTTCGCAGCAACCTGGAGGAAATTGGAGATAGAGTAGCTGCTATGGAGGACCGAGAAACGGGCCGAGAGGAAGAGATAGAGTGGCTGCAGCAAGAGGTCTTGCATCTTAACGAACAACATGTGGACCTGCAGGACCACAATGAAGATTTGAAAAATCGTTCCCGCAGGAACAACATACGCATCCTAGGAGTACCAACACATGCTGAGGGAGCAAATCTCCGGACTATGTCGTGGACCTCTTTCAGCTCATCCTGGGCAGCTCAGAGGAGACGAAACTGCAGCTTGATCGCATGCACAGGGTGGGGCTCCCCAGACCCGAAAAGAACACGCCTGCTGACATCTTGGTATGCATGCATGATTTTCAAGCAAAAGAGGGCATTCTAAAGAAAGCCCGAGATTCGCACCCACTCCAATTCTGAGGCCCCTCTATACCAGGACCCCTCCCGGATCACCCTGCAAAAGCGAAGAGAATTTTGACTGGTCACTGAACATCTGCAGAAAGCAGGCATATCGTATTCTTGGGGACATCCCTTCAGGATCCTCTTCCGCCACGATGGAACGCTACACCAACTGAGATACCTCAGAGAAGCCTGCTCCATGCTTAATATTGATGATCCCCTGGAGACGCAGCGGCAGGTCCGTTCCCCGACCGCAGATGGCTGAAGAGGTCGGGGTGGCGACATGTCAAGGGAGCCCCCATCAGAGCAAAGCCGACCCAGACACTATGAGCAAAGAACGGCAATCATTACTCCAGGCTCTTTCAGGGAAATCCACCCTCTGGGAAGCGACCTGAAGCAGAAGGGAACCACCTGGAACTGCTCACAGTCGCAGGGTTGAAGGAGGACAAAGCGGCGGCTATGGGGAGACCAAGGCTGCAGGACTGCCTTCCCTGATGCCCAACTACACCTGGGACTGCACATCCTCAGGGGATCTGCCCTGACATTTATGGAGACCGCGTCTGGAAGACGTTCCACAACAGTTATACTACATTGACGAACTTTGGTCATCTCATGTTTTTACGAATGTTATCAATTTGTATTTTCCTGGGGTCTGTCCTATCTTCTTTTCTTCTCACTCCTCTGCACCGCCAACATTACTTAGGCTCCTGCAACTGCGTCCTAATAGGGCTCCCCGTCTTGCGCCTGTTGCCCTGCCTATAGGCCCCCCGGGGGAGGGTGTGATTACATTACACAGGTTCCCATCCCATGACCCATGACCCGCACATTGTCAGTCTTAATATTTGGGGTTTAAATAGCCCAGTGAAGCCCGTAGTGGTGCTGTCTCTCCAGTAGCAATCTGGCGGAGATATATGCCTTCTACAGGAGACCCTCTTACTCACTAAGAATACCCCCGTATGCAATCGCTCTGGTTCCCCCGGCAGTATTGGTCCTCCGGAAGAAGAACGGGATAGCTATTCTTCTCGCCCAGAAGTTCCATGGTAAGCTAATATCCACGATAATGGAAGTAAAAGGAAGGGTGCTAGTGGTTAGACTACAGTGGGGTGCCTTCACTTTCACTAACATATACGCACCTAATGAGCGACAGGAACCCTTTATCCTCAACGCGCTGGCGACTGCCCTCACTTCCCCTGATGTGGCCATTTTGATTGGGAGAGACCTCAACCTAGTGTTGGACCCCAAGCTAGATCGTTCTAGCCAACGCTCCTCTCAAACAGGGGCCTTTTCAGCTACTGGCCTTAGGTGGTTGGCAGAAGGAGCGCTCTGCAATATTTGGAGGCTTCTCCACCCTTCCTCGAGGTATTACACCTTTTACTCTGCGTCCCACAAGTCATATGCCCGTAATGATCACTTTCTCACATCGCCGGCCCTCAAAGGCTGTGTCAGAGAGGCGAGCATAGAACCCCGATCTCTGACAGACCATGCACTGATCGCGTTAACTCTGCAGCTGAACATTGCCCAGCCCGTACCTCACACTGGCGACTGCGAGATGCAATGCTTCATTCCCCTTCCATGGTTGCAGCGATACGCACTACGCTACAGGACTATCTCCGCAATAATGACCTCGAAGGGGCCCCCCTCCCTTCGGTATGGGAGGCACTAAAACTCATCCTTCGGGGTGAACTGATCGCTATCGCAGAGGCTGAGACCCGGCTGCATTGGGAAAAGCGCCAACAGCTCGAGCAGGCGGTCTCTGAGTTTAAGTCGATCCACAAACGCACAGAGGCCCCAACAGTCTGGCGGGAGCTGGAGAGGAAGAGGCTTCTGCTAAAGCACCTTGATTTTGACCAGGCGGAATATCCCCTCTTGTGACTCAAACATAAATTTTACTTAAGCAGTGATCGCTGCGGACGCATGCTGGCGCACAGACTGTGTGGCAAAGCTCACTCCGGCTCTGTGGGCTCCGTTCAAAACCTTCGTGGGGAGGAGGTCCACACAGACCCCGAAATAGCTGAGGCTTGTAAAGATTTCTATAGCACCTTATACGCTGGTTTAGATGGCCCTGACGGGGACATTTAGACCTATCTTCAGGGGGTCCCCTTGATATGTATCCCTCCAGAGCTCGCGTCCCAGTTGGACCGAACTATTCGAGTAGAGGAGGTGGTTGCGGCTACTGCCTGCCTCAAACACTCAAAGGCACCAGGGCCGGGTGTTTTTTCCGGCCAATTTTATAAAACCTTTTGACAAGGGCTTACCCCTCTGCTGACCCGGCTATTTAATTCTTTTTTTGACTCTGGCTCCCTGACCAACTCGATGCTGGAGGCATCCATCTCAGTGATTCTTAAGCCACTGAAAGAACCTAAGGACTATGGGTTGTATAAGCCCTTCTCAACACTGACGCCAAACTCTTTGCGGGTATCTTAACTGTGTGACAAAATTCCATCATGCCGGACCTGAACGACCCCGATCAATCCGGCTTCATCCCGGCGCAGCAATAAGGAGACAACACAAAACGTCTCCTCCATCTTACGGATCTCATCCATGATCGCTGAAGGCGGCCTGCCTCCTTTCCATTGACGCAGAGAAGGAGTTTGAAAGCGTTCACTGGCCATACCTGCTTGCCACCCTCTGACGGTTTGGATTCGGGGATAGATTTATCGCGTGGATATGCTGCATCTGTAGCACCCCCAGGGCCTCGGTTTGGGTCAACGGGACGTCGTCCTCCATGTTTCCTATAGCGCGGGGGCCCGACTGCTGCCCCCTCTCCTTTTGGCGTTTTACATGGAGCCTATGGCGCAGAGAGTATGGGATAATCTGCGGGTCTCGGGAATCCGCCTTGGCGCTGACAAACATACGATAAGTCTATATGCAGATGATATCATACTGTTATTGACGGACCCAATGACCTCACTGCCGTCCTTGCTCGAGGAGTTGAGGGCGTTTGGGGAGGTGTCAGGATTCAAAGTCAATCTCTCAAAATCTCAGACCCTGAACCTCTCGCCCCAGGTAGCTGCACTGCAGGCCCGGTTCCCCTTCGAGTGGGCGATGGAGACTATACCGTACCCAGGCATTTTGCTGGGTCCCACATTGGCAAGGAGACTGACAGCCAACTATGGCCACCTTCTTGCTGACGTTAGCTGGAGCCAACATATGGAGAGACTTGGCTGCCTCGTACATGTAGAGCCTGGGGGTTATATTCCTCCCCGGTGACGGCCACGACCATGAAAATATGGGATGCGGTCGCTCTTAAGCAGTTAAGAAGGTTTCCTTCTCCAATGATGTTGATCATTGACAATCCTGATTTCCCCCCGGGGATCTGCTTGGTGGTCTCGCTTTTCGACCCCTGGGGGTTATCCCTTTTCATCAGCTGCAACAAGACTACTCACTGTAGGCGGCAGACTATGAGCCTGGATCCCCCCACCCCCTCATCCGCTTTGAGAAATGGTTGATGTGTAAAGATGGTGATAAGCATCTCATTTCTGAACTCCATGCTCTCCTCTCTGACCGGGGCTCTGCTCCCTAGACCAAGGGTCAATTACGCTGGGAAGATGAACTAGGGCTCCCTCTCTCCAGCAAAGAATGGCAGGATATTTACTATAGGGTACATCACACAGCGCACAACATGTCCGGTACAGAGGTGGCCTATAAAATTGCCTCCTATTTGTACTTAACACCTGCACGCATACATAGGTGGAATAAAGGGTGTTCCGAAAAATGCTGGCAGGGCTGTGGTCAAACGGGCTCCCTCCTTCACCTCCTGTTGCATTGTCCTAAATTGGCCAGGTGTTGGGACCAGGTCCTGAATGACATTGACCGAGCATTTGACACGACTATACCCCGCTTCCCTGCATACACGATCTTAGGGCTGCCCAACCCCCTGACCTTTCCCCTGCGGTCGAATTGGGGCAGGCAAATGGCACTAGCACTGAATGCCGCTCGGCAAGTACTTCACGTGCAGTGGGGCACAGAGGAGATCCCAGACCACGTAACATGGTTGCATAGATTATGGGTTACCCTGGCGATGGAGCGTATATCACTGATGGTGGAAAACAGGATGGCTGTGTATCAGGAGCTCAGGGCCCCTTTCATTAAGATCCTATCAGTAGAATTCCGGAAAGTGACCTGCCTGAAATACTTGCAGATATTGCGATTGCTTCCACGGGACGACAATGAGGGCACTTAGACCTTGGCATGAGACGGGGACCCGATCCCGACCCTCACTAAGTATATTTCTGCTGGATATGTTGCGTTGGGTGCAATGGTGCAGAGGAGTATGCGGGTAAGGGGAGGGAGTGATTCAATGGGTTCTTTTATTTTGCTGGACTTTTTTTTTTATCTCTTTCTCTTTTCCTTGACTTTCCTCTTTAAATGTTCAAAGAGTCTGTATAGCACTGCCAGCCTCCGGGTTGTTGGCTTAGAGCTGTGTATCATTCTCCAAAACTTCCTAACGCTGCCAGCCGCTGGTTGTAGGCAGAATGCTGTGTTATTGATATGCGGGCCTTAATAAAAAGAATTGTTCCATAGAAAGGATTTAAAGCACTATCCCACTACTCCTATAGAAGATACTGCCTGGGATGGATGAGGTGGTAGGTACTCCGGTAATGGAAGATAGAGAACACAGAGACATTTGTGCTGTTGGCAGGGCCCCCTTATGGGGACAACAGACTCCTCTGAGACTGGGTGGTCACTCACTAAGAGCACCACCAGTGATGGAAGCTCCACTGCCTGGCCACTCTGGGCCCCTGATGGACCTGGTCCTTTTTGCAGGGTTTCCTCCAAATGTTTGCCTTCTGTTGCTGAACCTGCTTTTGTTGGCATTAGTAGTCTGTGTACTTTTCCCCGGCTAACCAGTGCTAAAGTGCATACGCTCTCTCCCTAAAACATGGTACAATGGGCCTACACCTAATTGCCACATTTGATTTTCTTGTAAGTCCCTAGTAAATGGGACTACATGTACCCAGGGCCTGTAAATTAAATACTACTAGTAGGCCTGCAGCACTCATTGTGCCACCCACTTAATGTAGCCTTTTAAAACATGTCTCAGGCCTGCCACCGTAGCCTGTAGTGCAGTTTTACACTGCCATTTTGACTTGGCATAATACACCCTTTGCCATGGCTAAACCTTCCTTTTTAAAGCTTATAAGTCACCCCTAAGGTAGGCACTAAAGGCTCATAGGGCAGGGTGCATTGTATTTAAAAAGTAGGACATGCATGTTTAGGTATTACATGTCCGAGCAGCGAAACACTCCTAAAGCCATTTTTTACTACCGCAAGGCCTATCGCTCCGATTGACTAACACCCGGTTACCTTATTAGATTTATTAAGTGTTATCTTTGAATTGGGACCAGGTAGAAATATACTGTTTACACTCAAATGAATTATAATGTAAAATCCTCTTTTATGTTACAATTCTGAAATTGGCACTTTTAGAAGGTTGGCATTTTCTTGTCTTAACCTTTTGTGTTCTGCCAGTTTGCTGGGTCACATGACTGTAAATGTCTCTGCTGTTGGGGATTGTGTATTGCTTCCAGACAGAAAGACAAAGGGGTCTTGGGTATGGATAGGATGGGCTATACTAAAAGAACGGCTGGGGGAGGAGCTGTGCCCTGCGCCATTTGCACTTCAAAGGACCTTGACTCACATACACACAAAGGAATTTGACACCAGGCCTTCCCTGTTCTTTGTCACCCAAGATAGTTTTGAGCCTTGACAGGGGAAGGGGAAGGACTTTCCAGAACCAGATGTGGAGGTAGTATAGAGAATACCCCCCCCCCCACACACACACACACACACAAATGCTGGCACCAGGTATAAATATTGGACCTTCAAAACCACTCATCAGAACACTCCTAGACCTGTGACCAAGAATGACTTCCTGCCACCAGAGTTCTGCCCTGCTGCTACCAGAGGACTGTCCTGCTGCTTGAAGACTGCCTTGTTCTCTGAGAAGGAAGACTGGACCTGTTCTCTTCATCCAAGGCTAACCTGAGTGACTCCAAGGGCCAGTTGGCTCACCTCCTGTCTGAGCTACAGGAACACAGTAATCTCCAGAGGCCTCCCTGAAACTGCACAGCTAAGTCTGCTGCACTGGACCTTCCTGGATCTGAAACTGGACCTACCTGAGCCCTCTTGGCGTCTGCTGGAGTGAGTTCCTGATGCCCAAAACATGCCTCAGAAGGTCCTGGACCCTTGGTTAGCATCAACTGAGCTCCTCCTGCTCAACTGAACAAAAGTAAAATCCTGAAAATGTGAGCTCTTCACAACCACAAAAGGGCCAGTCTGTGATGAGACTCTGCCACCAGCAACGACCAGCAACGTGACGACTGCTCTTCGCGCTACAGCAATGCCAGCCCACGGTGACCCCCAAAGCGAAGTTCCAGCAATGACTGTCTGCGACGCGCGACCGGCTGTTTGTACTACAGCAATGACAGCCCGCGCTGCCAGGCCTGCTCTTCACACTATAGTGGTGACCATCTGCGACGCTCTCCCTGCTCCTCGCTGGCTCCTCCCCCATGGTGGACTTTGAGTAGGTAACCTTTTCATCTGGACTAACCTGGTCCCTGTATCCGACTTGTGTTCCATCGCGTCAGCCTGAACTTGTGAGTTTCCCCCCAATACAGCACGGCCAGATGACTGTGAGTGGCGCTTTGTCCTTTTATGCATTATGTTTAACACCAACTTTGAAACTCAAGATCTCCGATTCTACTGATTGGATGTTTGTCGTTCTGGTATCATTTTAGTTATTAAAATTTACTCTATTTGTCTAAATTGGTTTGGGATTTTTCTTGTGTTCTGTTTTCACTTTATTACTGTTTGTGTGCTGCCTAAATACGTTACACATTGATTTTAAGTAAAGTCTGATTGCTCTTGTGCCAAGCTACCAGTGAGTTAATCACAGGTTAATTTAGTGACTTTTGTGGTTCACTCTGGCAAAGATTGTGGTTGTTGTCTGAGTGGTGCTTCCACCCCACTCAACCATAACCCAATTTCTTACAGTCCTGCATTCTGCATCTGAAAAGGGTCTGGTCACCAGGCCCAGGCTGACTCAGTTGTTCAACACTTTGACACATGCTACATATTCCCTGGGAGAAGGATCAGAGGAGCCACTGCCTCAATTGATCCCTTCCATGCCTCTACTTTTGCCAGAAAAAACGGTTTCCTCATTTACTGTACAGGGGAGTTCCATTCTTATTATACTAACCAGGCTGTTTGTTAAAACAGGCTTGTTAGTTCGACAGATGCTTCTGAGGGTGGAAGTATGGAGTGGCTGGCTGTTAGGAGGGCTTCGGGGTTAGTAGATTCATTGGTTATATGTTTGTTATGTTCTTTTTCAACTCACAGTACTCCAATATTCCATGATATATGATCCAAAGGTGCCCTGCTTAGAGTCTCCCACAATGAACTATGCGCTTCCCATCCTGGCGTTCTTTCACAAGACAACACCCTTTCCCTTTCATCATGTCCACATGACTTCATTTAATGTGATGTCTTGGAATGTTTTTTGTTTTTTTTAAACTTGTATTTATTATAATACTGCATGAATAGAAAGACAAAATGTGGCTGACCACGGTTTAGCACCTCAGTTCCTAGATTGGGAAAAACAATTAGAAAGTCTGTGCAACAGCTTCCAGAGTTCGCCGCACTTCCACTCCACTGGAAACCAGATAAGTAAATTCGTAAAGAGAAGGAAGGTGCACCAGAACAAAGTCAGTGAGCTCCAAGTATATCCAAAAAATATCCTTTATTGTAGTAGTATAATACTGCATGTTAATCACAAGAATTAGCACCTTCTACATTTCTCGTATTCTGCCCATGGGGCCATTAGCAAGGATTACATTGTGGTATGAGTAGTGTACCAGAGTTTACTCACACAAGCACCATTTGTGTGCAGTAGTATTAATTACAATCAACTTGCAGTATTTACAGTGGTAAGAATCATACAGTATGAGGAAAACAAACCTATAACAATACGCAGCAGTGACTGGTGACGGAATTTGCTCTGAATATCATGGTTACCAAACCATTTAATTGTTCATTTCGCGGGACCGGGTATCTGCCTATCATTCAAGGGTTATTTAGTCGGAGGAGGGGGGGCCCCAGTGCTCAGCGATATCTGACTTTCCTGCGCACAGGTGCCCGGGTTATCCCCCGTCTCTGTATGTGGCAAAGAGGTGTTTGGTTGCGTTCCTTGTGTGTTATCTGAGTCAGGTTCTAGTTGAGAGTCCGGCCTTTGCAGCCCTTCCAACATTTGTCCCCAGTACTCTAAGTCTCGTTCTGCATTCTCGTCTGTGCATACTGTTTTCAGACGGCCTTCTTTAGCTACACCCCACTACCGCATGTCTGACAACCATGTATCTAGCTTTGGGGGGAGGGTTTAAGTCCAATGTATCACAATGCGCCGTTTGGCCAGTACTAGGCCTAGGAGCGCGAATTTGTGTCTTGTGCGTGTTCCCTTTTTTGGTATCGGGAGTACCCCCAGTAGGCAGTGTTTGACGGTTTGTTCTAGCCTAACCGCTGTGACAGCACGGAGTATCTGGATGACCTGATGCCAGTACCTTTGCAGTCGGATGCATGTCCAAGTCATGTGCAGAAAAGTTGCAGGGTAGGGAAGGGTGTTCTGGGTTAAGACGAGCTAGTCTCTGAGGTGTCAAATAGGTGCGATGTAGGTAGTGGAACTGGGTCAGTTTGAACCTAGCGTTGCTAGCCATCTCCCGCACCTGTGCAAATGCCCTTTTCTACTCTAGTTCCGTAAGGGGGACTGTTAGGTCTTCTGACCACCTGTCTTTTATCAGGGACGTCTCAATTTTGCAGTCTTCTTTAAGGGCCTTGTAGATGCAGGAGATTAGGCCTCTAGTGGACCCCGGGTTGAGCAGCAGCGCCAGTGTCTGCGACTCTGTCGGATCATCTGGAAAGGAGGGCCACATTCCACGGACTGTATGGGATATTTTAGCGTATTGTAGGAAGTGTCCTTCAGGTATTTGGTACCATTCCATCGCTTCCTCGTATGTCAGGAAGGTCCCATTAGCGAATAGATCTCTGGCCGTCGAACATCCACCTTCGTGCCATTTGGAGATATGTTATGTTATGTTAAGTGCTCTTATAACGCGCAACAGCTACTCCGAAGAGTGTTCCGGCGCGGATCCAAGAGGAGTCCCTTAACTACACCACTAATAACTATGGAAATAGATGAGTTTTTAAAAGTTTCTTGAAGGCTAGCGGGTCTTGAGTATTGCGTATTAGAAACGGAAGGGCATTCCAAGCCTGGGCAGCCTTGACAGCCAGAGAGCAGCCACCCAGCCTGTGGCGGAAGAAGCGGGGACCCTAGCAAGAAGGAGGGCTGAGGAACGCAATTGTCTCAGAGGGACGTAAAAGGTAAACCGTTTCTGTAAATAGGCGGGCCCACGACCGTAAAGGGCTCGTTGGGCAATGACCAAAGATTTAAATTTGACTCGGTCCGCCACGGGAAGCCAGTGGGAGCGCGAAGATGTTCACGCACACTGCTCCTCTTCGCAATTCCCAGGAGCAGCCTAGCGGCCGCATTCTGAATAACCTGAAGTCTATTCAGAGAGTAACTAGGATGCCGATGTACAACGCATTAGCGTAATCCAATCGAGAGAGGATCAGGGCATGGATAACCGTCTCTTTGGCCGGCCTGGGAAGGAGAGGCAAAAAGCTCCTGAGTGTTTTGAGAAGGCCAAAACAGCTACCAGAGAGCTTTTTCACCTGAGTAGAAAAGGAGAGGTTATCCTCAAACCACACTCCAAGGTTTTTGCGGATTTCCCATTGGAGGTTGGTAGCGGAAACCCAGGAGGCCAGATCGAGTCTCTAAAGCCAGGGGGAAATTGCCGTAGAGAAGAATCTCTGACTTGTCTTCGTTGCATTTGAGCTGGGCCGCAAGCCACTCAAAACCGAAGCCAAGCAGTGCTGTACAAAAGAAATAGAATCCTCATCCTTTCCCCACGTGAAAAGAAGCTGGGTGTCATCAGCATAGGCTAACAACTTAGCCCCCAAATCCTCGGCTAAGTAGACCAGAGGAGTAACGTAGATGTTGAAAAGAAGGGGGCTGAGGGAAGACCCCTGTGGGACGCCAGTGGAGACCGGCATCGGGGTAGAGAAGGCCGGTGGCAGCCAAACCTGTTGAGTCCACTCTTCAAGGAAGGACCTCAACCAGTCCCAGGCAGTGCCAGAGACACCAATCTCAGTGAGTCGGGCGAGCAGCAGAGAGTGCGGGACCGTATCAAATGCTGCTGACAGGTCGAGCATTACCAATGCTGCTCTCCCACCAGCATCTAAGCAGTCGCGGATGGCTTCAGAAACCTCCACTAACGCAGTCTCAGTGCTGTAGGAGGAGCGAAACCCAGACTGCGCTGGATGCAAAACATCGAACTCTTCCACAAACTCCGTCAGTTGCCTGGTCACCACCTTCTCGCAGACTTTAGCTAAACTGGGAGAAGGGAGATAGGGCGATAGTTCCCTGGGGTCATAGGGTCAAGAGTAGGCTTCTTTAAAAGGGAAGGATTTTTGCCTGTTTCCAATCCTTCGGTACCCGAGCCTCACTAAGGGAGGCATTTATGATTAAATTGACTTCAGGGTTAATAGTCTCCGCGACTGCAGCAAGCAATCTCGCAGCACAGGGGTCCGCCGTGACCCCGATTTCAAAGCCTTCAGGATTTTAAGAGAACTGGACAAATCCACGGGAGATAAGGCTCGTAGAGCGTGCCTGGGAGCAGCAGGCGGTACAGCAAAAGCAAAAGAAGGACCGGGCAGGCAGTGAAGGCCGCCTGAATCGTACGTATTTTGTCCATGAAAAATCAGAAAGAGTGTTGCACCAGCCCTCAGAGGCTGGGAGAGAGCATGCTTGTGCTGCAGGGGACGTGAAACTCTGAACTATAGAGAAAATCTCCTTGGAATTGTTATGAGCCTGCTCAATGCGGGTTGTGAAATACTGCTTTTTAGCCATTATTATAGCCGCATAGTAGAATTTTTGCCTGCCCCTGAGAGTGGCCTTAGCCAGGGGACAGTACTCACTGAGACGCCAGGCCCGTTCAAGTTTTTTACATTCCTGTTTAAGCACGCTCCAAGCCCGGAGTAAACCAGGGTTTGGAGGGGGATTCCCTGGAGAACCTAGACGAGGTTGGTATGGCCAGCAGGACAGAGAATTGGATAGCCAATTGGTAAAGCCTGCAAGACTCTCGTCTAGATCCGGAGTAAGAGTGGGTCTAAGAATCCATCAGAACCGTAGCAAGTTTAGAAGGATCAATTTTTTAAAGGCTGGTTTCCGGTAGCCGTGAGCCCGCAGGGCCGGCCGAGGCTAGCTCCCAGGAAAAGTAGGTAAGAGAGTGGTCTGACCAAGCGACTGGCAGAGGATCATCAACCGCAATAGTGAAATTGGAACAGATAGGGTCAAGGATGTGACCGCCTTGATGAGTAGGGCGGGTGACCCATTGAGACAATTGGGCGAGCTGGAGGGTGTCCCCAAAAGCAAGCGAGTCTTTCGAATCAGCCTGGTCAAGGTGAATATTCAAATCGCCCAATACCAGGTATTGTGGAAATCGGAGAGCCCTGGAGGTCACTGCATCGCCCCATGATTGCAAAAAGGACCTAGCAGGACCCGGGGACGATAGATCAGAGAACCTCCCATCAAGAAATGGGGGAAAACCTGATACTGAAGTCCAGGGCCTCACAGTCACCCCAAGCGTGAATGTCGCCTCGAACAAGGTCCCATTTGTCCCTATACATGATCGCCACTCCACCCCTCCCCGCCAGGCGATCCGCCCTGGTGATTTTAAAGCCCTTAGGGGTGGCCAGGGCGACATACGGGTCAGATGCATTATCCAGCCACATTTCTGTGATAAACAGTAAGTCGACTGGTCTGTCAGAAAGGAGTTCAAACACATCGGCATGGTGTTTTTTTAAGGAGCGCACATTAATTAAAGCCGCTAGGATCGGCCGCGGTTTAGAGGGCCTAGACAAAGAGCCAGCGGTTTGTAGGGATGAAATTAAGTCAGAACGTATACTGAAGCCGCACATATCACAGATATTATCCTGGCTCAGGCGCAAGTCAAACTGAGAATGAGAGTGACATGCTGGCAAGCAGAGAGCCCATAATGCCTCCCTGGAATAGCACACCCTCTTTGGCAGAACCCCTGGAACCATTGTAAGGGAAGTGAGTTTGCATAAGGTGCCTTGCGCATAACCCCGGAGACCGCCTGTTCCCAGATTGCCACTACCTGTCAGATTATAAATGGGCATGTGTTGGGGACCCGAGCGCCCATCATCAGGTACTTTGGCAGGTCCGAACCTTTATTACGGCCTGTTAGTAATGCTTTCTCTATGTTGTGCCCCTCCTTGCACCACCGCGCAGCATATTGTAACAGTCCCTCAAAGTAATACAGCCTAAAGTCTGGGAGGCCTAGCCCCCCTGAATCCGAGTCTAGCTTGAGTGTGTCCTGTTTCACCTTACTTCAGCCTCCAGCCCATACCAGCGAGACCAACAGTTTATTCACGGTAGCGAACATATAATTTGGGATATGACAGATTGTATTCTGTAATGCATACAGGCACTTAGGCAACATGACTATTCTAGCCAATGCAACTCGTCCAATGATGGAGAGGGGAAAATTGTTCCAGAACCGGATTGACTCTGTCAGATTGGCAATTACTGTCCCTATGTTTAGGGTGTATTGATCTTCGGGCCGGTGTGTCACTTGCATGCCGAGATACCTAAAATGGTCGTTCTCCCAGCTGAACTCTACTGGTATGAGGTACTGTACAGTCACCTGCATCAGGGGGGCGAAGGGGAAGATGACAGTCTTACGATGATTTATGTGGAAGCCTGATGATTGTTCGAATGAGTGCAGTACCCCTAATAGAGCTGGTATTGCCTCTTCCGGCTGCCGGATATAGAGTAATGCATCATCTGCGTATAGGGATACCACATGAGTGTGGCCATCAATTGTGATTTCCCATCTATCCATATCTCTCCGCAACCGGATCGCCAATGTCTCCATTGCCAGGGTGAAGGGTAACAGGGAGAGAGGACACCCTTGCCGGGTGCCTCTTTCAATAATTATGCACTCCAATATTTGGCCCCCTGTGCGCATGTGAGCCTGTGGCCCCCGGAATAGCAGCTGCACTCAAGTGATGAACTTGTGACCAAGTACCATTTTTTTTAGAACCTCCCATAGATATTTCCACCGTAGGGTGTCAAATGCTTTCTCAATATCGAGGGCGCCTACTGCTGCCCTATCGGCTCCGCCAGTCAGTGAGTGAAGTGCATGTGAGAGGCTGCGAATATTTATGTGCGTTACCCTTACCCGTATAAACCTGCACTGGTCTTCAAGGACAAGGTGGGACACCACAAGGCTGAGGCGAGTGGCGAGAATCTTGGCGAGTATTTTTGCATCAACGCCCAACATTGATAGGGGCCTATATGATCCCGGGGCTCGCACGTCTCTGCCTGGTTTTGGGAGCATAACTATGCTGGCATCTCTCATAGATTGTTGGAGGATTCCAGTTACCTTAGCTTCTTGCAGGGTCTCTAATAATCTAGGGAGTATTAAGTCACTGTACGTCTGGTAAAGTTCTACTGGTAGACCGTCTGGACTTGGGGCTTTGTATCTGACCATACTCTGCACCGCCTCGCGTAATTCATCTAACTGAATCGCTGCCCCTAGGACTTGTGCCTGTTCTCCTATAATTCGAGGGAGAGGTATGTCCCTGAGGAAATCAAAGTTGGTGAGCTGTAAGGTCTCTGGGGGTTCAAGGTATATTGCGGCTAGGTGATCGTGCAAGCAGCTGTTAATTCCTGCCTGTGTATTTATTATGGTCCCGTCTGGGTGTGTTAGCGTAAGAATCAGCGGAGGCGGGCGTTCCCTCTTCAGCAACCATGCTAGGAGTCTTCTCTATTTGTCGCCTTCTTTATGTAAAAGCTGGCAATGTTCCCGCCTGGTGAGACAGTCGAGTCTGTCCCATATTTCACTCACCTGGCAGTGGGCCCGCAATAGGGAGTCATTATGTGGTGCCGGTGGTTGCGGTCCATGTTGCAACTGGGACAGTTTGTCTTCCGCTTCTTTTAAGTCTCGTTCTAGCTTGCGTCTCGTCCCCCCAACTTTGGAGAGGCACTCCCCTCGGATCACCACTTTCTATTCCTCTGGAGTTGGCGGTGGACCAGTTCGAGTTAAAGAATCCAGCGATCGATTCTCCAAGTTCTGTTCGGAACATAGGGTCCCGAAGCACATCGGGACTTAGCCGCCAAATGGTCAGCTTCGGCCTGGCTCGAACTGGACCCCACTCGAGCAGGACTGGGGCGTGGTCAGAAAGAAATCGTGTAAGGATACAGGTCTATATGGCAGCTGGTACGGCGTCGCCGGAGAGGAGAAATCTGTCTAATCTACTGTAGACTTCTCGTGCCGGCGTAAAGCAGGTATATCCCTACGACTCTGGGTGGGTCTCTCACCAAATATCTATGCATAGCAGGCGACGCATCACTTCCTGCAGTGCAAAAGTCATGTTAGGCTTGGTGTGCATTTTTGGGCGATGTCTATTGATTCTGCCATCAATTATGCAGTTGAAGTCTCCCACCCAGATGATTGGTATTGCCGCATATGTGATGAGGAGTTTTTCTAGTTCCAGGAAGAAGCCACCATCGTCTATGTTTGGGGCATATATGTTGACTAGGCATACCTCCATTTCATCTAGTGTGCCATGTATTATTACATATCTGCACTCTATATCTGCTGTGTAATTATGCATCTGAAAGGGGACTTGGGGTGCTACCCACACTAGTACCCCCCTTGCATATGTGGAAAATATGGAAGCGTATAGTTGCCCTCTTCATGTGTAGTTTTTGGATTTCGGGATCTAATAAATGGGTCTCCTGCACCATTGCTATGTGTGCCCATTGTCTGCGCAGGCAAGTCTATACTCCGTATCCCTTAGTGTACAAGTTAAGCCCCCTCACATTCCATGTTATCTTAAATAGTCCAATTTGACTGGCTATCTGCACCCGGCCCGTCATTTCTGCTCTGTGGCCCGTCACCGTCACTGCTGGTAAAAACTTGAAATTTTACCCCACGACATTTTAGTCTTCTTCTTCCCCCGGGTAAACACTGTCCCAACAATTTGTGCATTCACAATCCCTGTAACCTCCTGTGTTCCCTCCCCCTTCCCAGATCCCAACCATTATACAATATCATTAGAACAACATTGACATCAGTATCATATATCTCAGAACACATAATATCCAATTGCTGTTATGGTCTGATTGTATACTGTCAACAACTGCAGTGTTGATCGACACTCCCAAATAACACACATACACTACACTCTCAGTCATCCAAAACATAATTACAGCCAGAGAGAGTTTAAATGCGTCAAGCCACAGCCGTGGGTCACTCGGCACTCCACCTCATCCCTTGGCCTCCATGCATAACGCCATGCTCTCAACACTCAACCACCAATCTGATCATTCCACACACTTATACCATAGCTATGCAGACTAACACATTAAAGTCAGGGAAAGAGAAAGATGATAGACTGAGTGATATGTAACACAGCAGAGAAGATAGAAAGTAGTGAAACAGGTGAAGCGGGGTGGAAAGTAGGTAGAGGGTGCGTCTCCGCCCGTCATACATTAGCGTCCAGCACAGCTGTCACCCATATCAGCCCTTACATTAGCCCTCTGAAATCACCCAACCATTGCCTCGGTCCCAATCGTAGAACTCATGATCTAACTATCATTGCATGCAGAGTCCCCACTCAGGGTTATACCTATGCTATCTGGATTGTAGTCAGTTCAATGGCCGTTAAGTTGTGGCGTATCTTCCACCACATCGCCCGTGCTGGCATCAGAACTGGATGCTGTGACCAACTCCACTAAGGATCTCGGCACCTCTCGGTCAGCCTGTTGTATGAGGGGATCTACTCGGGGTATCCTCTGGTCACAGCCCCTGGTGTCTGCAGGTTCCAAGTCCAGAGAGCCATCTTGGCAGACCACCACTCGCTGAGCTGATCGCAACGATTTTCTGGACCTTCCACTCTTGCCACTGGTTCTTTTTGTTGTTCCAGTGCCTGGCATATTCGATCTCTCCTTTGCTCTGTAGATCGACCTGACTTCTCCACGAACTTCCAGCCAATCCGACACGGCCTCGGGTGTGGTAAAAAAATGCGCTTGTTCTTTATGCATCACCTTTAGTTTGGCAGGATATAGTAGTGCATATTGTAGGCCCATCGCCCTGAGTTTCTGCTTCACCCCACCGAAGGATGCCCTTTGTTGTTGTGTTAGATGCGTATAATCCGGGAAGATGCGGATGACCTGGTTCTCAAATGTGGGGTCATCTTGGCGGGCGCTCTTAATATGCAGTCTCTGTCTCTATAGTTAAGCACTTTGGCGATGAGTGTTCTGAGAGGCGCGCCCTTGAGAGGCTTTGGCACGAGTGCTCGGTGAGCCCGTTCGATCACGAAGAAGGTCGACAGTTGTGCAGTGGGAAGGGCATCTCTGACCCATTGTTCCAGGAATAGTTCCGGGGTCCTGTCCTCAGCACCCTCTGGGAACCCCACAAATCTGAGGTTGCCTCTTGGCGACCACCCTTCAGCGTCTTCAGTTCTGCGCTCCAGCGTGGCGGTGTTGGAAGTTAAGTCAGCGAGTGTTGTTTTCAGTGTGGAGACTTCTTTTTCCAGCTTGGTTACGTTCTGTTCTGTTGCTAGGGATCTCTCGGCCACTGTGCAGAGGTCGACTCTTAGTAACCCGATGTCTAGTGACAGTGACATCGCGTCAATTTTGTCCTGGACCGATGTGCTCGAGGCTTCTATGGCTACAAGAATCTAAGCCCCCGAGGGTCCCGACCGCGGAGTTTCAAGTTCCGACGTGGGGGCTTCGAGCGGGTGGTCCGGTTTTGATGAGCCCCCCTGTGCCGTATACTGATCCATTTTAGTCTGTTGCACCCCTCTTTGTGGCCTATCTTTGCCCATATTTTGTTGTTGCAGGGTATCTCAATCAGAGGTATGAGGAGCACTATGTGTCACCTAAATGGGTACCCCACTCCAGTGGGCCAAAGTACCAGCTCCTGATCTTAGAGCATGCAGTAGATCCGGGGGGTTGCTGGTCCCTGGGTGTGGTAAAGATTAGGACAGGTCTTGTGCCTACAATAAAGGGTATAGTGTGGGCTCAGGCATGTTGACCAAGTTATGCCATCTCAGAACGTTTCCATGCACCCGTGTATGGGGTTGGTCTGCCCGGCTGGGTCAAGTAATTTACTGCAGTTTATTATGTACTGTGAGGTCCCGCTGAGTTAAGATTGAACTATTGGGGGGCAGTGGGTCACTCACCGTAAATGCCTACTCATAGTGATGTCAATAGTCCCGGTGACCTCAGCCCGTTTGTGCCTGTGCCACAGAGGCCCCATCAGTTGTATATTCCAGCCTCTGTCTGGGCCCAGACCCGGTAGCCATCTTGCAGTTCAGTATTGGGAGGTCTGATCACCCATGTGGCCTCCCTGGCTTTCTCTGCGGCTCCCTCCGGAACCTCCTGCCAGGTTTCTCTGTGGTGTGAGCCCCACTCCTGCTGGCGTTTTCCCAGTGCCTGTGCAGCTGTGCCTACCCGGCTCACCCACTCCAGGGATCTGTGCCTGGTTCACCCCTGTAGGCCTTGGCACCCCCCCCCCCGCAGTCCCGCCGCAGTGCTAAAGTGCTGTGGATAGTAATGACGGTGCAAGCAGGCACTGAACAGCCCCCGAGGCAGTCCTCTGCTTCTCCCGGGCAGTAGGCTGCAAGCTAGGTAGCGGCCCTCCTGTGCATGCAGGCCGCCTCTCTGGACCATCCGCGTAGTCCGCTTCCCGTGTGATGCACGGTTATCGCCGCATCCGCAGCTCTGTTCCTGTTTCACCCCCCACATCCGCAGGCCCCTCAGTCCCATTGGGGGAGGGGGTGAGAGAATGTCGTACTGTTTGAAGGCTTATCTCGGTCCTAGCTGCCGGGAGGCTATTGTGTCTGTCGGCGGTCCCCCTGCACAGCAGGCCCGCCGCACTATCCCCCAGCCAGGCCTCGATGTCGGTCTCTGCTTCGGATTTCAGGGCACACTTGCTGGCCTGGCCCTACGATTCTCACCCAGAGGCCCGTGTCCGGAGTGCCAGCGCGTGCCCCATCGTCAGGTCCCGCCCACGGCTTCGTCTCTGCGCCTGTGGAGCCTAAGCAGGGAACAGCTTCATTCGCCCGCAGCTGCGGCAGCTCCCAGCCGCGGCCAACGATTCCGATATGCAGGGGAGCGCCCTCCGCGTCCGCACACAAGGCCCCGATGCAGGCAGCCACTCCAGTGGCAGGCCGCACCCACAGGCATGATCTCTCTGGTCTCCTCTCCCGGGCACCACCAGCCGCTCTTCAGTGTTTTCGTGCCAATCCAGGCCACCTATGTATTGTAGGCTCGGGGCAACCACTCTGGCATGTGGCAGCTGGGCTGGCAGGACAATTTTCAAGGATTATTTAACGGGCGGGACTCGGAGCTCCTGAGGTTGTGACTGCTCCGGCCGCCATCTTGGCCATGCCCCACCAACGAAAACATTAACCTGCCGACAAGGTATATCAGGATCTCTAAGGTCATCACCAAGAGTGGCCCTGCAGTCTTGTTTTCTCTCCCGCTCCAGGTCACAGAAACCAAGTGAGAGCCTCTGACTCGAATGACCCAGTGGACAAAACGACTCTGCACCCGAGCACCCCAGCCTGGGTCCACGTAAACTGATGGTGTCTTGGTGCTCCAGAGACCCTCAATAATCGAACCCTCCTTAGGGTTCGCCGGACTGGTCCCCCAGTCCCCACTTGCAGCCTTTCTTTTGCAGGTACTTCTCCATTGACTTTACCATACCGTGTAGTGCTCAATGCTACCAACATGACCAGCACCTCTGCACCTTGACTCACTAGGGGAGGTAAAACAGAACTGCTGGTGGCTTCCTGGACCTTGCCTCCTAAGCCCCTTAAGTCCTGGAAAAGAACCCTGTGAACCGTTTGAAAGTATTTCTATGAAGTGAATGTTTCTCCCATAGGATAACATTATCACGTTTGATGCTCCTACCTCAAAATCGTTATTTTATTTTTGCAAATACCACAAAAATCTATAACTCTGAAAGTACTTAGCTTATTCGGTAGCAAATCTATTTCTGGTTATGCAGTTTTTACAGGATGGTGCTATCTTGGGTCTGTTGAACATGCTTCCTAGACCGGTTCACTTTTTCCCTATTTGGAATCTGTAGTTCGTATTGAATGCCTTGACTTGGTCTCCATTTGAACCCCTTGAGATTATTAATTTGAAACTTTTAACATTTGAGACTTGTTTTCTAGTGGCCACTAATTCCGCCATGCGCTTGGTGGAGATGGGGGCCTTATCCTGTAAGTTTCCTTTCTGTAAGGTGTTTCAAGACAGGATTGTCCTGATTCTTGTTCCCTCATTCGTACCTATAGTCAATTCAGCTTTTCATGTGAGTCAGGAGGTGATCCTGCCGCCATTTTGTCCAGAGCCGTCCACAGATGAGAAGTGCAAGTTGCACTGTTTGGACGTAAGGCAGTCTTTGCTGTGGTACAGTAAAGGGGACACAATATTTGTACATTTTGGTGCTGCTAAGAAAGGAGAAAAGCCATCTACTGCTACCTTGAGTAGGTGGATACGGGTTTGTTTGCATATGAGCTGAAGAATGTGGTTCCTACCCTGCGTGTTCAGGGGCAGTCTACGTGCAGTTTGGTGGCAACAGTGGCTGAATTGCAGGGGATTTCAGTAATGGAGATTTGTAGGGCAACGACTTGGTCCACTCCCTCTACGTTTGTTTAACACTATCGGATTGCTGAGCTGGTACATTTGGATCATGAATTAGGTCACAGAGTTTTGTCCTCTATGAGGGAATAGAGGCATTTCTGTATATGTTCTGGGCACTCTATTAAAGTTGGGTATTTATTACTCAGATGGCCAGATTCTATTTTTCCTTGATATGTCTCACTGGTTAAGGAGGAAGGTGAGGGAGGGACGGGAGGTAATGCGTCTATTACTTACCGATAATGGCATTACTCCTAGTCCTAAGCCCTCGCCTTCTTTCAAGGTCCCTCCCCCCTCCCAGTATGGAACAACTGAGTGTATGGTTGGCTTGTTTACGTACAGGAAGAGGAGGGGGCAGGTATTTCTATTCAGGAAGCGAGGGATCTATTGGAGGCAAGAGAGCCACTGGTTGATTTTGGAAGTGAACTATTTTGGTTCTAACCTGTTGTATGTAAAAATACTGAAGTAAAAAATATTGAGCTGCACTTGTATCAATGGCACAATTACAACTT
Source organism: Calotriton arnoldi (assembly GCA_963921515.1). NCBI lineage: Eukaryota > Metazoa > Chordata > Amphibia > Caudata > Salamandridae > Calotriton > Calotriton arnoldi. The sequence goes on from CAWUFW010000174.1 coordinate 5,195,972, forward strand.
ATAACATATCGTCAAGGTAAGTTTACATTTGGGAGTGAAGAGTTACTATTGTAACACCGTATCTGCTTACCTTGATGATGCATAATCAGTTCTGTAAGTCAATATTAATGATAGGCGGTAGACTCAACCTATGCAAAAGAACAATTGATGGACGGAATATTGAACATGTCCATCATCTTTTTATTTTGTTATAGTCGTCGTAAGTGGGAAGGGTATGCCCAGACGTGGGCCCCATGCCCACTATGCCAGTGGATTCAAGCCAGCCTGGCATATGAGGGGTGAATCTCCAAAACAGGTCCTAGGATGCTTGCTTTCCGGTCCAGGGAGGACCTGGCCTGGCAGTTCGGGCTGGACTGTTCCCAACGGAGAGCAGGGTCAAGACCGATTTTCATATGGCTGGGTCCAAACTGAGGTGGCATGGTGAGCAAAAAAACGATGGATTTAACACAGATCTGTGTCTGAGGGTGAGTGTTTGACAATGTTCGGCATTCCGTCCATCATCTTTTTGTTTTGCTAGATTCAACTTATAGCCAACTAGGAAACGGCCCCACTGCAATAAATATCATACATCTAGTTCTGACTGATTTTCCTACATGTGTATTAATGGAAGGAAACCTAATGTGACACTAGGTTTAACAGAAAGGGACGCCGAATAGTGAAGAACAAGAGAAATAACCATCAAATTCTTTCTACAGAGGACCTGCTAAGGATTATAAACTAAGGGATGTTCGGTGAGGGAAACAGTTGAAGCGGAAATGGCTTACATATGTTAGTCAACTACATAAGTGAAGGTAGGATGGATAACTGCCTTGTTAATAAGTATTTGAACTGTACTATTTTCAATATCCTGCCAACTTTCAATTCTAGACAATTTTTAATTACAATAGAATGTTTCTTTTAAGTGGTAACTGTTCACCCGCAGGCTTGATCGTTTCTTATCAAATAATGACATACAAAACTCTGCATTAAATAGCTACATATATAGAGTCTGGTCCTGCCAATAAAATGCATTCTACTATTTATTTCAGTCATTTTACCTGTGTCTGTCTCACTTGCATGACTCCTCTGTCTTTGCTCGGAATACTGTTTGAGAAGATCAAAGTGGGCATGAGGCTGGAAACAGGATGTGTAGCCCTCAGCCAACTGTTTATTTGATTTACTATCCTGCTCAGATCCTACAATGATGAGAAGATAAATGAAAATAATGAAACTGCAAATGTGATAATAAATCCATCTTAAAACCTACAAAAAGGCTATAGAAGGAGAATGCCTATCTCAACATGCTTTCTGGTTCTCTTGAGTACAGTTTTTCTTGCCTTGATAGAAACTGCACCCTGTCTTCAACTACTCACTTACCTGGCTCAAATGCTTTGCCTACTTAGGAGAACACATTGTATTAGAGGCAAAGAAACTTTCTGTTTAGAGAGAGGCCACAACCACACAGACTGGTTCACTCGTTTTTCCAACAAGCATTGCAAAGCCAATAGGTCTCGCCTACGAGACAGCTATTGTCTTTCTTAATGTTTTTTGTCATGTACAGTAGTGCAGCTGCTGTACAGCACAGCTGAGAGTGAAAAAAAAAAGCTCTATGATGCAGCCAGAGTCCGTCGCCAAGTCATAGCACTTTTTTTCTTTACTTTCAATCATGCTCCACTGCAACTTTCCTGATGTATAACGTGGCCTAAAAACATGTTGTAGGCGAGCCTGATGACTTTGCCAATGCTTCTTTGTTTCTGTTTCGAAAGGCAAATATTAGATTACGAGTAATGCACCATGTTCTCTGCTTCTTTTTTAAGCTGGATGTGTACACAGGATTTACTATTACTTTAACCTGAGGACAAAAATACAAAATGGTCTCTGGATCAAAGTAATTATGGACCAGATTTAGAGTTCGGGGATATGTTATTCCTCACAAATGTGACGTATATTCCATCCACCATATTACAAGTGCCATTGGATATAATGCACTTGTAATACCGCAAACTGGATAGCCGACAGATTTGTGACAGAGTAGCCCGTACGCCGTACTCTAAATCAGGCCCTAAGTCTGTCAACTACTAGGTGGTACTAATGCAGCCCAATGTAAAATATCCATCACAGAGGCCAAGTTTGGATGGTAGTCGGCATGAATGTAATGCTCTGAAAAAATTTAACTTTTCATTTTTTTAGTCACTGGCACAGATGTTATGGTCACCAACATTAACAAACACCTGTTAAAGTAGGGTTTATATACATCTATCAAGTTACATGTAAGAGTTCTGGTACCAAAAATATTGTCTGACAGACATATTATGTCCTAAATATTACTTACAAAAATATAGTCCCGTTAACTCTTAATGAGGTATTATTTTTGTAAACAATATTTAGGATAAGATGTTTCTGTTAGACAATTTTTTGTTTACAATATTCTGATATGACATTCATTTATCATTGTGTTACAGTCTACACACAACATTGCTTTTGACTGTAAAGGATGGTCAATGTATTAAATTCTGGTAGGACTGTTCAGAGAGTTTCAAGTTTATTAGTTATCTTGCTGGGGTATTTAAAACCGTTGCAAGGAACAATATCAAACAATAAAACCATAAAAACCATACCATACAAACCCAATATAAGAAGCAGAGCAGCAGACAGTAAGAATCAGCTAAAATAAAACACACAAGCCATGATATACCATAAAAAAGTAAATTTTGCACACATACTATCAGCCGTAAAATGTTCATGTGCAATCTTTCCCACCATACACTATTAGTGGTTAATTTAGTCCAACAGGCCTGGATGAACTTATTTCCCCGACATCAACATTACCTTTAATTATTTTTCGAAACAATCGGATGCAGTTTTTTTCTTGCTTCAAGTGTAACAAATAGCACAACAAGTAAAGCAAAAGAAAGAAGCATAATATATTAAATCAAGTAAAGAATAATAAGCAAAATAATATGGAAGCCAGTCCATTAATATTGTGTAAGGCCCAAGAACATCTTAAAGTGTCTGTGCGCAATCTGCATTTTGATTAATACTTAAAATATGTAATATCTAATTCCAGAAACAAAGCTAAGAGAAAACAGCATGTATGAAATTCAATAATCAAACAAAATTTCATCCTGGGTTAAAGTAATCTGTGCTGAGCCATACAGAATTTAAGACGAGAAGTGATATAACAATAGTGTTGGTGCAATGCAGTCACTAAAAAGCCGTCTAGTGTAGTATACAAATGGCCTTTTATTCCAGGCTATATTAAAATGCTTAAATTTGCACCCCTGAACTTTTTGCCTCCTTCTCTTGAGCTTTTTGTTTCTTTTCCACAAGCTTCAAAAATGTTACCCAATAGACAATTAAGTTCTAAGTCCTCTGCCACAGACGACCGAGCTTTCAAAGCAGTACTTATTAGTCACTGGGTGGATATATGAATATAACAAGCCGCCGCTTACCCAAATAGGTAGGTGGACAGCTGAATTTTCACATTGGAAATAACCTCAATAGGGCCAAGGTTCATGAAATGGAATGCACAGAGGTCCAAAAGAAGGCCATGAATACTTTGTGATATAGGGGACCTCGACGGGCGCAGTAGTTACTTTCAAATGCAGGCAAATCACTAGGCCTAAGAAGACAGAAATACACACACGTAAACAGACTTGAATAAAGCAAAAATAGGGACATACGAGGCAAAAAAAAGACTGCAATACACATAACAGACTACAGATAGGATATTGTGGACTTAGCCCAGCTGACCTTTAGGCCCGCTACAGATTCGAAGTCTAGTAGAGTATTGAGTATCGGGGTGAGGTCCGATGTAATGTCGCAGACGTACATGAGCAAGTCATCCGCGTATAATGAAACCGCGTGAACCGCACCTGCAATTGGAATTCCCCACTGCTCACCCTCCCTGCGAAGACGGATCACAAGTGGCTCCATCGCCATAGCAAATAGCAATGGAGAGAGCGGGCAGCCCTGTCTTGTGCCGGCGACATGTGGTGTCCAACCTTCAACTTGGTGTATATGAGCTTGGTGTAGGCGAGTAGGCGGGGTCCTATTCCCATCCCCTGTATGACCTGAAGGAGTTAGGGCCAAAACAAAGTATCAAAGGCCTTTTCAAGATCCAGGATCAGGCCTGCCGCTCGGGGGAGATTATTCCGAAGCTGATCCTGGACATGAAACAGGCGCCGAATGTTGTAGGATGTGTTTCTCCCCAGTACAAACCCACATTGGTCTGGGTGTATCAGTGTTGGGAGGATTGTGGAATATCTAATATTTACCCATAGATTTTATATTCCGCTGGTAGCAGGGCTATGGGTCGATATGATCCTACGTGATAGGGGTCCCTGTCCGGTTTGAGAAAGGAGTCTATTACTGATTCACACATGGAGTGTGGTAGCTTGCACTCATCTAATGCCGCCTGGTATAGTTTCACCAGCTGAGGAACTAATTGTGTTGAGAAGGTACGCGGTTATACGCTCATCTAGGGTGCGACGAACACTCTGCGCTATGTGAGGTAAAGGGTGCATGCTCAGGAATCTGTTTAGTGTTTCTGAGGCTACTGGGTTAGGGGCAGCATATAGTTGTGTGTAATGCTGCTGAAAAACTTCCAATATGGAGGCTTGCGAGTGTACTAGGGTTCCTGCCGCATTGGGTATCGCAGTAATCGGTGGCATCCGTTAGCGCCCTGTGAGTTATCCATGCTGCAAAGCGTTTTGCTTGTGCTATTGCTAGGGAGGCCGGGTGTGGTGGGTATGATCTATCTAGCAGGGTGTTTTGCACACAGTTATAATCCCCACCCAGTATCCATGGTGCCTGGATGTGTAAGCTTAATGGGTGAGAGAGTGAGTCCCAGAAGTTGCCCGGGTCTGTGTTTGGTGCATAGATACTTCCCAGTACTATTGGTTGACCATCCAGAAGCCCCTGTAGTAGAGCATAGCGGCCCTCTGTGTCTATTGTTCTGGGCAATTCCTGGAATGGAACCCCTGGTCGCAGCCAAATAAGCGTCCCCCGCACATAGGCCGAGTATGTTTTGGCACAGAATATCCCACGCCATCGCTTGCGCAGTTTTTCTAGTTCTGCCGCTACTAGGTGAGTTTCTTGCAGAAGTGCGATTTGCACGTTCTGCCGTTTTATGTATGCATGTACTTCGTATCGCTTACGCGCCGTGTGCATACCTCGCACGTTCCGTGTGAGGATGTGATGTTGCCCTTATGTGAAATGGGGTATTTGGGGGGTCTGGGGAGGGGTGTTATGACAGGGCGCGGAGTCGTGTCATGGTCCACATCCCTCTCTATGCCTGATCCTGCAGTCCTGGTTTAGCTGTAGCGCCTCATCTGCGTGAGTATGAGTATACAGTGTAGTGATGTATGACATCATAGGGAGGAACAACGGGGGTGGGATACAATCCCAATACTGGGGACCTAACGCAACTGGCGATACGTCCAAACTTAGTCTACTGTAAGAAGAGAACTCTAATGTATAGGGGGGGTGGCGGCGCGTGTCTGCGTGGCGGCTCTATATAGTGGCACTTGTAGGATCATCCCGCGCCAAGAAGCCTGGTGAAAAAACTAACACTGGTTGAGCAACTCTAACTGTCACATACCTCGAATAGTATTACGGTTCGGCTTATAGAATGACACTGTTTACATGATCTGCTGTCACCTAGTTATATCAATGTATCGGCAGTCTGTGGTGTGACCAGTGGCGGGGTCTCGGAGTCCACCCGTGACACCGTCCTCTCACTTCCCTCCTCCTCTACCGACGAGAAGATGTGCGACCTCTGTCTGTGCCCGTTGCAGGTGAGGAAGGTCGTAGCTCCGCTGCGGCCTGCAGGGCTTTCCGACGTTCATTTATAATTTGCTCCAGGTGTGGTGATCCCATGGATTGGGTATGGAGGTCAGCGTTAGGTCGCCTGCTTTGTCGCTTCGGGCGGCTTCTGCTGCTACGCTGTGTCTTTGGACACCTGACATATTTGACGTTCGCGCTGGGGTGTTTTTGGCTAAGTTGATCTGCTCAGTCGTGGCCTTCCTCTGGGTCCGTAAACAAGACGGTAGTTCTTCCGTGTATAATTTTGAGACGGGCTGGAAACAATAAGGAGTATTGAATTCCGTCTTGCCGAAGTCGACGCTTTACTTCAAGGAACGAGGATTGTTGTTGTTGCACCGCTCTGGAGTAGTCCGGGAAGAGCATTATTTGTTTGTTCTCGACCTGAATAAGGCCATGCTGTCTGGCTGCCCTGAGCACAGAGTCTCGATCTCTATAGTGTAGGAACTTTGCAAGCATCGGAAGAGGTGAGGCTCCTGGTGGAGGTTTGCGGGCCGGCACTCTGTGAGCCCTTTCTATGGAGAAGAATGCTGTATAGTCTGTGGTTGGCGTGAATGACTTAGTCCATGTCTCCATGTAAGCGACAGGATCGGTGCTTTCAACGCCCTCTGGGAGTCCCAGGACACGGATATTACAACGCCTCGAGCAACCTTCGAGGTCATCTATGCGTTCCTCCATAGTTGTCATACGGCCAAGCAGTGTCTGCAAGGTCTCTCCGTGCGTCTTGTTTGAGGGTTGCATAGTAGCAATTACTTTCTCTCCGTCTGACACCCTGTCTGCAAGCTTGCGATGGTCATCCCTGAGCAAGCTAAGATCTGTAGTTAAGGTGCCAAACCACTCCTCCATTGATACTCTAGAGTGTTCAATGGCTTCCAATACTTTATCCATCTTTTCGGAGAGGGTCAGCTCGGGAGGGACTGTCGCATCCTTTTGTGGTAGTTTAGCACCTGTGGAATTGTCTTGCGTTTTGTACTGGCGCCGCCGTTCTTACATTGGCGCGTTGTTTACCCATGTTGTTGAGTTAGGTTACACTTGGTCGCTGAAAAGGTCTGTGCCTCGTCTCAGGGTGGGAGGACCACTGCACGATGAGGCCCTAGTCTGGACTCCGCGGACGGGCGTTTTATTTGGATGGAGGCGTATTTATCCGGTCAATGAGCGTCTCTCTGTGGTCAACCCCAGCCAAGAGAGCTTGCTGGTGCGGGGGGGCGCGGCACCCGACTGCCCACTGCTCTTCAGCACACACTGTTTCACTTGTGTGCGCGTGGCATTTCCAGTCTCCAGTGTTTTTATTGCTCATAGGCTTTGCGCGGGATCTGAGGAGGGGGTTTGATGAGTATTTGGGGTCCTTGGCTCTGATCAAGAGGTAGTAGGCACAGCAGGGGGAGGCCTTGTTCCTTTTGGTTGCGCATCACCGTGGGGGAAGGCCTCCAGGCGCGTTATTATGTCCTGGTTTCTACTATCTGTGCCCCGAGGTTGCGACCAGTGTGTCCTGGTTTCAGTAATGCTGTTTGGAGAGGTGAGGGACAGCCTCAGGTGCTTGGCCCTTTGTTCCTCAATAGCTCTGATATGCTGCGTGGATGGTGAGTCCTTTTCCGTGGGCCCTCAATGACTTTTGTGCCCTGTGTGTCGCCGCCGCGCGCCGGGATGATTGTGTGAACACCCCGTGCTCAGGTGTGCAGATTCTTGCCACTCGGTATTCCCCGGGCCTTATCGTGTCTGTTGTGGGGGAAGCGGCGGGGTGTCAGGCGAGCGCTAGTGCAGGCTCTGGCTAGATTTCCTTCATCGTTATGCACCGTTGAGACTGCAGCGGGGCCACTTCGCAATCCGGGCGCAGCAGCAGGGGCCTACCTAGGGGCTTCCAGGGATGAGCGCCATCTTCGGGGTTGATGGTGTAATATGGCGGCAGCCATATTTGCCACGGGTCTGCCTTTTCCCAGCGCATGTGTCAGCCTACACTTACTGCTCTCTTGGAATGTGTTGCTGCTGTCCAGCGGGTCAATGCCACGAGCGTCTCGCATCCAGGTGCATTACTCTGCACTCCGGGGTGGCACACACGCTCCCCTGCGTCGTTACCGGTCAAGTGGGAAGTAGGAACCAGAGCGTCAGGCGGCTGTTTGCGTGCCTTCGCCCACTGCAATCTTGTTCTTCTCCACCTACAATTACCACGACTGCGGCCACGGCAACCTCGTTACTCTCGCTGGGCGGGGGAGGGGGGAGAAGGAGGGGTGGGGGAAGGAAGGGGGGAAAAAGGGAGGGGGAAGGGGGGAAGAGAAGGAGAAAAAACAACAGCATACAAACATAGAGATACATAAAAATATATATAAAGATACTGAACCTTCGTTTTCTTTTTTAACTCATTTGTTAACAATTATTGTCTACCCTAACCAATGTGAACCCATAGTTCCTCTTCACTATTGAGTCCATACGGGACCAAAGTGCGAAGAGGAGGTACCTGATCTATGCAGAAGAAACTCAGGAGTTGGCTATTGCTTTTATGTTGCTCCGCAAAATGTCTTGCAACTGGATAGCTACTGTCTTTCCTGGTTATTGCACGCATGTGCTCTAAGACTCTCTTTTTTGCCTGGTGTACCGTGCTACCCACGTAACGTAGGTTGCACAGACACACCAAACAATAGACAACAAAGTCTGTGTTGCAGTTCAATAGCTTTGTTATCTGCTTGTTAGAGTCCCTGCTTGGAACCTGAAACTCCTTCATTTTATTGCTTCTCTTACACGCCTTACACTTCAAACAGGGGTAAAAACCTTTTATATCTGAGAGGCCCCTGTCTTTATTGCTGAAATGGCTGTGTACCAGGAGATCTTTAAGAGAGGTATTTCTCCTGTGAGTGATACTCAGATGGTGTGTGATTGTTTTACCAACTACCCCATCTGCCTGAAGGATATTCCAGTGCTTTCCCAGAATCTGGCGTATTTCTCCAGAGTTTATGGAGTACGTCAGTATTAATCTGATTATCCCTTCTTTACTCTCACTTATCGTTTTATTCAGGAGCTCCTCTCTTTTACGTTGGTTCTTTTACGCCGACTGTAATGATTTGTTTGGATAGCCTCTTTGACTAAACCGTTTCACAGCCTGATCTTTCGCCATTTCATAGTCTTCTGCTGTAGTACTATTCCTTTTTAAGCGGAGTAACTCCCCATAGGGGATGCTATTAACTAGACAGCGTGGGTGCTGGCTGGTAAAATGCAAGATAGCATTTCCCGCAGTTGGTTTACGGAACAGTTTCGTTTTCAATTGATTTCCACTCACATAGACCAACAAGTCTAGATACCCAACCTCATTGGAGCTTTTGGTGCTAGAAAAGTGTAAGTTATTTTCATTGATGTTTAAGCTGTCAATATACTCTTTCAACTCCTCACGGGAACCTGTCCAGACGATGAAAATATCGTCTATATAACGGGCCCAGATAGCCACTTGCTGTGCCCAAACCTCATTGTGTCCCGCCCAGGCCACGTGCTTCTCCCACCAGCCCACGAACAAGTTTGCGTAGCTGGGGGCGAAGCACGTGCCCATCGCGGTGCCCTGCTTTTGGATATATAGTTGATCTCCAAAAGCAAAAATGTTGTTCTGTAGACAGAATGACATGAGTTGTAGTACCATCTGGTTGTGTTGTGCATATTTTAAAGGTCTAGTCTTCAAAAAGGTTTTAATTGCTTCCAGACCTTGCCCATGATTAATGCAGGTGTAAAGACTGGTGATGTCTAGGGTCACGAGAAGAAAATCCTCCTCCCACACAATATTGGCGATCAATTTGATAAAACCAGTGCTATCTTTAACAAATGATACCAAATCATACACAAAGGGACATAAAGTAGTGTTCACCAATACCGAAGTGTTCTCCAAAAGACTCCCCTTGGAGGACACAATAGGTCGCCCAGGGGGTCTTTTGTTATCTTTATGGATCTTTGGGATGTGATAAAAAGTAGGAGTAATGGGATGGTCTGCTTTTATGAAACCGTACTCATCTTGATCCAATATACCCCTATCTCTCCAAAAATCAACCATACGATAGAACTCTATGATACTCTCATTATATTCTTTCCTAGAACTCTTTGCATAATATATAGTGTCACTCAATTGTCGCAAAGCTTCCTCCTGATAGGAAACTTTATCTTGTAGGACAATGTTTCCGCCCTTGTCCGAGGGTTTGATCACTATTGACGAGTCGTCTTGCAAAGCTTTAATCCCCTGTCGTTCTTTTAAAGATATGTTCTGTCGCTTCTTCTCGTTCTTTCTTGATTTATTTCTCAGTTTGTCCAGATATATATATATTTTTTTAATTATTGTTTTATTTATGAAGCTTATACAGAACATATAAGAAGCAAGATGTCACATCCTGAACACTAAGAAGTGAACACATGGTTTACAGTTATTTACCAGTAGGCATAATACATACAGATCAGGTACAAATCAACATGTCAGTATGAACAAATACAATGTACCATACAGCAGACTGTGATGATAACACTGTCAACATCTCCAGAGCGTAACATGAGGAACATATAAATGAGTTTGACATCAGCTCAGCAGTCATAGAGTCTACCTAAAAGTGTGACAAGGCGGGTCAATCAGCAGGTGCCGTGCGATCAAGGTTCGGCAAGTCACAGTCAGTCTCAGGGTGGTTCGTCCCTCTGGCTGCTATATATGTTGTGTAAAGTCCCCAGAACATTTTCAGGCGACTCCTGGGGGGGAGGAGATCGCTGAAGTTTTTCGTCTGAGTGCTGCAAAAGAGCATGTCATGAGACCACTGTGCCATTGTGGGAGTAGGGCCGCGAAGCCAGTTAATCGCTACTCTACGTTTTGCTAGGAGAAGTCCCATGTCAATCAGTCTGCGCCCTCCCGGGGGGATCTTTTTAGAATAACCCAGCAAGGCCAGAGTAGGGTCCAGATGCAGCTCCATATCGGTTATTTTCCCCAGCTTGCTAAAAACCAACTCCCAGAATTTGTGCACGACCAGGCTAGATGTAAGAAGTCAGCCGTACGTTCATCACATCTGTCGCAGGCAGGAGTTTCCCTCAACCTGTATCTGTGGAGTCTCTCCGGTGTGTAATACACCCTGTTTAGATATTTAAAATGAATCAGCCTATGCCTGCCATTTAATGAAATACGACGCGTACTGGTGCAACAATACGCCCACATAGAGTCATCTATCGGCTGCTGTAAGTCTCGCTGCCAGTCCAGTCTAGCCTTGGAGAACTGATTAACCCTGTGGGACATAGCAATCTTATAAATATTAGAAACCAACTTGCGGGGTGATTTAGCTTTAATAGCGTAGGTTAGTTCCGCGACTTCTGGGGGTTCCACAAGGTCCTCCCCCAAAATTTCTCGCAGGGCATGCCTCGTCCTATGGAATTGGAATTGCTGCAGCAGAGTATAAGGGGGCTCTTGTTGTTCAAACTCCTCCCATTTTTTGACCACACCGTTATGAAAGAGATCACCGACCGTTTGTATGTTCAGAGATCTCAGTGCTCGTAACACTCCTCTATCTCTACATGGGGGCTGCCAACGGGCCCAGTCGAGCAGCATGACTGGGGAGTATAATAGAGCTCCAGCTTGGAGTTGCAACAGAGAGTGCCAGGCGTGACATGTAGCATTGATAGAGTCAAGTATGCCTGTCCTGGGGTCTGTATTCTCAAATATCAAGGCCGGAGTGGCAGCGGGTCCGCAACAATCGTCTCAATACGGAGGTGGGGAGCGTCAAGAGGACCATGTATCCAGTGATATGCGTGCGTGCTCTGCGCAGCTCTATAATATAAGGTTAAGTCCGGGGCACCCAGTCCCCCCATGTGGTACGGCAAGGTCAGTGTCTGCCACTTAACTCTAGCATGTTTGCCCGCCCAGGCTAATTTTATCATTAGCGTCGTGACCCGTCTTAAAAAAGAAGTGAGCAATACAATGGGGATATTCACGAATAAGAACAAAAACCGGGGAAGCACCACCATGTTCATAATCGATATTCTGCCCATCAGCGACAGAGGCAGCCTGACCCAAGTATCCACGTCATCTTCCAACCTGCTAACTGCAGTCACATAATTGTCCTTGAAGACTACTTCTGAGTCAGGGTGCACCTGAATACCCAGATACCTGATCGAGTCAGTGGACCATTGCAGTGGGTAGTCCGGTTCGTGCAGGGTCGTAACGGGCGTAAGGGGAACAGCGATAGACTTGGTCCAATTAACCCGCAGCCCCGAGAGGGCACCAAAGTGTACCACCTCCCGCAAGACAGAAGAGAGGTTGTTTTCCGGATCTCGAACATAGAGTAAGGTGTCGTCGGCGTAGGTAGACACAATTAGGTTGTACTTCGGCAGTCTAATGCCCTTGTGGCTGTGGTATTCTTGCAGTGCGCAGGCCAGAGGTTCAGCCACTAAGGCGTATAGTATAGGGGACAGCGGGCATCCCTGCCTCGTCCCCCGTGTGATATTGAAGGGGTCCGTCACCAGATTGCCAACTTTGACTCTGGCGGAAGGATGATCGTACAGCACCCCAATCAGCTGCAAGAAAACCGGACCAAGACCCATCCTGGTCAGGACTTGGCGCATGAAGGGCCATTCGACCGAGTCGAAGGCCTTCTCCATGTCAAGAAAGACCGCCACCGCCTTTGTGTCTTGCCGAATATGCTGTAGAGCCCCGAAGACCGTTCGCAGATTATAAGTGAGGTTCCTGTCCGGAATAAACCCAGCTTGCTCAGGGGCTACAAGAATCTGCGCAAGGGGAACTATCCGGTTCGCGAGGATTTTAGCGAAGATTTTGGTGTCTACGTTAAGTAAGGAAAGCGGTCGGTATGATCCGCACTCCTCTGGTGGTTTACCCGGTTTGGGTATAGCGACTATGACAGCCTCTCTCATCGTGGGCGGCATCATACCAGATTGACACATGTCGTCAAAGAGCGCAGACATGTGTGGTAATAAAATATCAAGGAACGCCTTATAAAAGGCCACAGTGAGTCCATCCACGCCAGGGGCGCTATCTGACTTCAAGCCCGACATGGCCAGCAATATCTCATCATTCTCCACGGGTCTCATCAGGAACTCCCGGTGCGTATTTGTGAGGAAGGGGAGTTTAATGTGGGAGAGATAATCCAAGATTTCGTCATCCGTCCCAGAGGAGCGGGTAGAATATAAGTCTGCATAATAACTTCTAAAACGTTCCGCAATATCTGCTTCCTCAGTCAACACCTCACCTTCTGCGGATTTGATTTCAGCGACCTGTGTATTACTACGACGCCTCTTAAGCAACTGGGCCAGAACCGAACCCGGCCGCTCCCCCTCCCCATACACCCGAGCCGTGGCATATTTACCTAAGTGTTTGAGCTCGGCATCCGCAGCGTCATGGTATTCCTCTAAAAGTGCCTTAATTTCCGATGCAACTGCAGCGTCAGCGTGCGCCAACTGCTGCCGTTCTAGTGTACCCAATTTCTTTTCTAACTCAACCAGGCGGCAGCGAATATCGCGGAGGACCCCCGAGTGTTTGGACATAGCTATGCCTTGAATATAAACCTTAAAGGTTTCCCAGATCACTCGAAAACTATCTACCGATCCCACGTTAGTGATGAAGAACGTCTCAATAGCTTCCGCCAGCTTGGCCTTGAAAACCGGGTCAAATAGCGAATAGGGAGGGAATCTCCAAGTAAATGGTGGTATACCCTTCTTGGGGGTAGCTATCGCTACTAACAAAGGGGAATGATCGGACAGAGTGCGGGGGAGGACCCTACCCTCCCTAACGTTATCATACAGAATCGGGGATGCCAGCCAGTAATCAATCCTAGTATGTAGGTTATGATAAGCGGAATAATGTGTGTATCCCCCGTATGTGGGTGTTTTGTGCGCCAGACGTCGCACAGGTCCAGGCGAAGCATAGAGCCCTCCAGTGCCCTAGCTGCCGCACAGGGACGTCTCTCGGGGCCCCCCGAACGATCCGCGTTCGGGTTCCTGACCAAATTTAGATCCCCTCCCCAGAGGAACTGGCCTACCCTGTATTTGTTGGCTACAGACACCAGTGAGTGAAAGAAGTCAGGGCAGTCGTAGTTGGGGCCATATATGTTTACTATCACTAAGTCGATTCCCTTCCCCTTACATCTAGATATCATATATCTACCGTCTCTGTCAGTGTCAAGCGGAACTAGTGTATAGGGATGTTGGACTTGGCCTTTTTGCAGGGTCATCCCTAAACTTTTTGCCTTTCTCCTAGCCATTTTTCTGACATGGTACTGGTGGTTTGAGGACTCTGGGCCCTTTAGCACTGCTGTTCAGTGTAAAGTGCGTGTGCTCTCTGTAATAAATGTGGTAAGATTGGTCTACACCTGTTTGGCCTATTTAATTTACCTGTGAGTCCCTTGTAAAGTGGTATTGCATATACCCAGGGCTGGTAAATTAAATGCTACTGGCGGGCTTGCAGCGCTCATTGCGCCACCCACCAAAGTAGCCTTTCAAACCTATCTCAAGCCTCTGCCATTGCAGGGCCTGTGCGCGCAGTGTTACTGCTGCTGTGATGTGGCACCTAAAGTGTGTGCCATGTCCGTGACCCCCCTTTTACCGCATGTCAGTCACCCCTAAGGTAGGCCCTAGCTAGCCCTATGGGCAGGGTGCATTGTAGGTAAAAGATAGGACATGTACCTTAAGTGTGTGACATGTCCTAGTAGTGACAAACAGCCATTTTGGTTTCTCACTACTGTGGGGCTGTCCTCCCATAGGAATGCATTGGGGATTCCCTGATAAGTGTTTCAGTGGTAAACCCTGATATGAGAGGTGCAGCGTGGTCAAGTTTGGTATATTTGAAATAGTGATAATAAATGCTGCGCAATGGTGTGCGCAGATTTATTATAACTATTTTAGAAATGCCACTTTTAGAAGTTGGCATTTCTGTGTGCTATGTGTCTGCCTGCCTGATGTGAATTGCATGTCTGGCTTGGGAGTGACAGGGGCTGGGAGGTGTGTGTGGCTCCAGGAGGGGCAGGGTGAGTCAGCGCAGGGCTGAATGGAGAGATCTCCATGTAGATGGGTGGGAGGAGTTGCACCTGGGACCTGAATAGGGCTGTGCCTTCCCTCTACAATGCTGGCTCCACCTCCTGTGGTGCGTCTGATGTCCCTAGCCTACACTCTGAAAGGGAAGAGGAGCTTGCCAAAACAAAGTGCTCCAAATCCCCCCTATACCAGTTCTGACTGGTATCCCCAAGCCCTGTGCTGTGACACAAAGGGATTTTGTGTATAAAAGAAGGGGCTGTGACCCCATAATGTTGTTCAGTCTTGGTGTGCTGATCCTGCTTGGGCGTGCTGCTGCTGGGGCCCAGGGGGGGCTGCCATGAGGGCTTGCCTCCCTGGGCCCTGCATTGCCCCATGATCTCTAGAGAAACTTTGCTGCTGAGACTCCTAGCGCCTCCGGAGCGCTCTATTTTTGTTACTCCAGGTGGAGTACTGGTGGCCTGCAGCGCGAGGCCGCGACGTGTGGAGGATTCCCCGGGCTCTGAGGAGGAGCGGGAGCCCACCCCGCATTTGCTAGGAGAGGAGGAGCGTGCATGCTCCGCAGAGCTGGGCTGCAATGTATTCGCCGAGGGAATCCCGACGTGGGGATTCCCCCTCTTATTGCCAGGGATAGCGGGAGCCTACCCCGTGTTTTGTCAAAGGAGCGGGTGCCCACCCCGCACTGGTGTTTACCTTAAAAGCGGGTGCCCACCCCGCGTTCTACTTTTTGGAAATCACTGCCGCGGTCCGAGCCGTTAAATAACTCTTCTCCGGGCCGCTGCTCAGCGCGACCCGGAAGTCAGGCGTTGCCTTTGCCTGTTTGTGGGCGGGGCGCCCCTGTGAGAGGAGAGGAAGAGAAGTGCAGCCGGAAGTGTCCGGGGCTCCCGTGAGCTGAGGGAGCCCCGCGTTGGACGGCACCGCCAAGAAGAGGGAAAAGGCGTCTGGAACCTTGCGGGCTCCGCTGTAAAGTCCCGGGTCCCAGGAGGGGGGCCCGGGTGAAGAGAGGCGACCGGAGCAGGCCGCGACCAAGAGGTGTTCCAGACGGGACCCCCGTAGAGAAGAGGGAGTCCCGCAGGCAGGCACAGCGCGACCGGGAGAGGAGGCAGAAGCGCTGTGTCCGCCCCAGCCCCGCGCCGCGAGAGAAGTGCTGCCTGCAGAGAGGAGACTCCTGCCTTCGCCCCAGCCGGTGAGTGGGGCTCGAGTACGTAGTGCCTGGGAGAGGCACAGAGTCAGAGCGGGCCCGCCTGCCAGAGGGCCGCTCCAACGTTGGGCATGTGTGTTTTTCGAGCCCATGGGGGCTCCAACGAGGGCACAGTAGTTTCGGGGCCCCAGAGGGGGTTCCGAGGGCCAGTGGTGCCCGTGCCTGCATTTTGTCGATCCTCAGCTGCACCGCACCAGCGCGAGCAGCGGCAACATTGGCACACCGAATTAGAGGGCACAGTGAGTGCCCGGCCTATATTTTTGTTCACAGCTGCCCAGCAAGTAGTGGGCAGCTGCATCGTTTAGGCTACAGTGCTTTGGGGGGCATGTTTGAAGTTAGGAGTGTGATGCCCTCCTGCGCCCCATACTTTCCCAGCTGCGCAGCAATTAGTGCCAGCTGCAACGTTTAGGCCGGCGCAGAGTGCGCACCCTTGACTTTCCGCTGCCTTGGCAGCGCGCCCTGACATTGGGACATAGGGCATTCAAGCCCTCTGAGAAGGCCAGTTGGCCTGGGGGCAATTTTGGTGACAGTGGTAGAGCGCCAGGCTCTACCGAATTGCGTAATGTGTCTATTCCTGAATGTTGCCAAAAATGATTTAGGCCCATAGTATTTACGCCGATGTGTTTATGTGGGTGATACCTAATGCGTAATGTGTTTATGCTAATGAGGTTTGGGCCTAATGTGGTTATGCCTGATGTCATGTTATGATGTCTTGGGGTAGTGCCTATTTGCGTAATGTGTTTATGCTTATGAGGTTATGGCATAATGTGTTTATGCAGGTGAGGCCCATTGCGTAATGTGTTTATGCTAATGAGGTTTGGGCCTAATGTGGGTTTATGTCTAATGCTAATAGTATAATGCTGAGGTCATTATAGTACCAGTAGTTACTGGTTGTGTTTTATATTTGCATTTACTTACCTGATCTGAGGGTTCTGACCATGGCCCGATTGGCCTGGTCCTGTATATAATTCCCCTGTGAATATTGCCCGTGCCAGATGGCACAGTGTAAATGTGTGATTACGTTTCTAATGTGTTTATGATAATACAAAGGCTATTTTTTTTATATAACCTTGTGTGGAGTTTCTTTTGTGGTGTGCCTAGTGTGTTGCTGCTGTGTGAGTGTGTTGCGCAAACGCTTTACACATTGCCTCCGGGATAGGCCTGACTGCTCGTGCCAAGCTACCAAGGGGGTGAGCAGGGGTTATCTTGGGTGTGTAACTCCCTTGCCCTGACTAGAGTGGTGGTTTCTGCCTGGCTTTGGCGCAAGCCTTAGCCAACCAGAAATCCCATTTCTAACAATGGAGATTTGGGGTTAACCCATGTAAGCACCCCTCTGGCGTGTCTAGTAAAACCAGAGGCATGTATATTGTCCTGTAGGCCCCTACTGCGCAGGAGGGGACTACTGAGTGGAAGGTGCGTCTCCTGAAGCAGGGCTACATCTATAGCATGGTTTTGTAAATAATGCAATACCTTACGGAGATTCCTATAGTCGTTAAGTCCCCTAACGTTCCACGTGAGTGCTCGTAGAGCATCTGCAAACAAGTTCCCACTGACATCGCTAGGTGCCACCATCGCACTTGTCCAGTCTGGCACCACAATATGATCTGTGTACTAAACAGCGTTCACTCTTGCAATGTGTGTACTGGTAAAGAACATCAGTCTGGAATAACATCCAAATGCTTCTCAAAACCCGCCAACCCCCCTCCCACAACAGATGTGCCTTCCGGAGAGATATATCTAACATAACAAACAACATTGTAAACTGCCTGACCCTTCCACCCCCCACCCACGTCACACCATCCCCAACTTGGTCATGGCGAGTCCCCGAGGCCCCTCCCCCTGCCCTAGCCCTCCCCCCTCGATCAACAAACCCCCCCATGCGTGATTCACTCGTGGGCGGATGTTGCTCGCCCGGAAAAAGGTGCTATCTGGCCGAAATGTGGCCCTACTCCAAGCACCGTCAATCAAATAATTTGCAGCTGCCTAAGACTATGCTCCTCCGGACCCATCTAACGTTACAAGCTGCAGGCCCACATGGCTAACAGTCTATCCTGCGGATAAGCTGTGGCGTTCCGTCAGGATATGACCATTGTCCAGAACACGCGTCTCCAGAACCAGCTGGGATCCTGACTCTGTATGTGAGCTCCTCCCTTCTAACCACTGTCACCCAGCAGACCCATTCTGTTTACAGCATACAGTGATGATAGGCGTGACTTAAAAATATATACTGCCCACAGTGTCACTAAGCTAGAACTCGGTCTCTCACATAGTAGCCTGCGCCCAAGGGCCCATCAAACCAATCACAGTGTCCAATGTGCAGCCACCCTGCCAGTACTTATCATCTGCCGGCTCCACTTAGCTGTTAGTCCTGCTCGTCTAATTGTCCTCCTGCCGCTTCATCAAGGAGCTGGCGCTCAGGGCTGCGACGTTTGTCCTTGGACCAATGTTTCAAAGCTCTCTGCAAGGCCTTTGGATCGGTAAAGATGTGAGAGTGACCTTGCCTGTTCAGGCGGAATCTGGCTGGGTACAGCATAGCGTAATCAATGCCTAGTTCCCGAGGCTGCTTTTTCATCGGGGCAAATTGACGTCGCACGTCCTGTACGCGAATCGTAAAGTCAGGGAACAGTGAAATGGTTGACCCTTCGTAATGCAAAGGCTGCTTGTCTCTTGCCGCTTTCAGTGCTGCGTCTCTGTCCCGGTAATTGAGCAGTTTAGCAATGACCGGCCGGGGTGCAGCCCCTACGGGGGGACGCGGTCCCAGGGATCGATGCGCACGCTCCACGACATACATGGGTGAGAATATATTGCTTCCCAGCAGAGTGACGAGTAGCCTCTCAATAAATTGCTCCATATTACCCATGTTGGTGGTCTCCGGCAGGCCAGTAATTCGAAGGTTGCACCTCCGAGAGCGCGCCTCCAAGTCCTCAGTTTTATCTTGTAGCACCCGCAGGACTCTACCCAGTTGTTTATGTTCAGTATCCAACGTGGTTTGCGCTTCCTCCACTTCGGTCAACCTGCGTTCGGACATGTCCAGTCTTTCCGCATGTTTGTCCATCCTCTCAGCCATGCGGTCCATTCTGTAGGACAGGGCGTCCATCTTGGTGCCCCGCGCGGAGATACCAGTTTGCAGGCTTTTCTCCATAGCTATCAGCATGCCACGGATGTCTGAGCTGAGCTCGTCTGGGGACTGCCCCTGCAATCTCTCCGTCTCCTCCACCGAGGCATCCCGGGATTTCGAGCGCTTATTTTCAAAGGACAGCTTCGGTTGTGCCTTGTCGACTCTGCCCATATTCACCAGCAAATATTCCCAGAATGGGACCTGACACTGCCCAGGAGCAACCAAGTCGAAGAGGACGTGTGGGAGTTGTTCCCCCAGAATCTCCAGGTGTGCCTCGGCAACTAGGCTCAGTCACTGGGTGCTATCGATGCCGATCACAGCCCTCGCTATTTAAATGTGCGCACTCCACGTTTCAAGCTTCTGTCCCACTCAGGCTCCGAGCAGTAGCCCCACAGGTCGCCACCCCCAACGCCGCCACATAGGGTCCGGCGGGTCAGCCGGTCGTCTCTGCTTCAGCGCACTGGTTCCAGTGTATCTTTATCCCCCTCGTGTTCTTTGACTCTTCCAGCTGTGAGGGGTACGTAAACGCAGAGAGCACTGTTATTCCCAAGCAGGGTAAACACTATGGTGGCTTTTGCAGCGTATGGGGGCAGCCCCAGGTCGCTCACATCCGCAGGTAACGGTCGCTCCGCTCTCACCTCTAAGCTCTGCGTCAGGTGTGCCAGCTACTCTTTGCGAGGCCTCCTCGGTACCCCCCAGGGCAACAGGACTCCCAGCTATCCCACAGCTCGACGCAACGCTGGGGCGTCGCCACAAAATGGCGGGTCCAGGGGTGCAGGGCTCCTTCCCCTGTCAGCTCCCTCGGAACAGAAGCTGACACTCCTACCTTCAGGACCGTCTGAGAGGGCCACCGGGGTATGCGCTGCGTCCATGCACTTCAGGTCTCAACTCGCCACCTCGGCAAGACTGCCACTTAGCGTCCGCCCCCAGCCGCACTACGGTGACTCACGCGCATCAGCTTAGGGGGATAGACACATGCCGCTTAACAGTGGTCCGGTGGCCCCCGGGTGTCAATATCCTTCACCGCACACCGTGGGTTCCGCTGATTGTTCACCGCCCGGACCTCCCGCGCTGCTCCAGGATTGGGCGCCGGACCGCACCAAGCGCAACTCAAGGCCGGGGATCAGAGCTCGGCAGGGCCCGCCCTGCGCAGATACTTGCAGCTCCGTCTGCGAACGCCGTACCGGAGCCAGAAGCTGCTCTCCACAGTCCGGAGGATCTAACAAAGTCAGGGAAGCACCCTGCAAAGAACAAAAAGGGCAGCAGCTGTCGGATAATTATCGGATTTTGAAACGGTGACTCGGAGCTCGTAGCTCAAGCGGCCATCACAGTCGCGAGCAAGCTCCGCCCCCGTTTGTCCAGATATTTAATGGCAACTTCATGAAAGCTGTCAATCATGTCAAAAGCTGTCCTCGGGATAAATCTTGACTTTTGTTTTAAATGACTAGTGGCACCCGTTTGGGCTAGTTTAATTTGTTCCAAGAACTCCTATTCGTCAGCAGCGGAAACTTTTCCTATATCTATTAATTCACCTCCTAAATCATGTAGGGCCCTTAGGGCTGGTAAATCATCCCCTGTCAATATATCTGTAGGATCAGAGGTACTTCCTGTATCAATTGCTGGTTTCATCACTTTCCCGTGAAACAATTTTCTTAGTTTGAGCTTTCTAAAAAATTGATAAAGGTCTATGTTAATGTTAATTACATTTGTAGAGCGCAGCTGCTACCCGGAGGTGTCCTGGCGCTGGGGTGAAGAACTCTAGAGGGATCATAAGATTAGTGTGTTGCGTGGCCTGGTCTGTGAAAAGCCATGTTTTTAAAGCCTTCCTCAATGCCATCAGATTGGTCATGCGTCTCAGATGTATTGGGAGGGTATTCCATGCTTTAGCAGCATTGGCAATGAAGCTTCTACCGTCCCAGCTAGCTTTTTTCATCCGGGGTAACATTACCAATTTAGCATCTGAGGACCGGAGTGCTCTTTTAGGTGAGTACCAACGGAAGTGTTGTTTTAAAAAGTCTGGGCCTGTTCCCTGGAGGGCCTTGAAGACCAGACATAGCGCCTTGAATTGGGTGCGCTTCCTAATCGGTAGCCAGTGAAGTTTTTGATCTCTGTTTTAACCGATGCATATTTTGGAGTGCCCGTAAGGAGTCTGGCCGCTGCATTTTGCAGCATTTGTAGTTTATTCATTGCTCCTTCTTGTAACTTGAGGTAGAGACTATTGCAATAGTCTAACCTAGACATTACCAATGCTGTAACTACCGTCTGTTGTGCGTCTTTAGGCAGTAGCGGCATTATTTTCTTGCATGATCTGATAATGTATGAAGTGGTAGATGCCACGAAGTTCACCTGGTCCTTGAAACTAAGTGTTTCATCAATCCATACTCCTAGGTTCTTAACCTTTCTAGTTGGGGAGGGCAGTGGTCCTAAAGAGTTTGGCCAACAGTCTGGGGTCCAGAAGGTTGGATTATTGCCGAAAAGCACAACCTCCGTTTTGCTGGAGTTTAGCTTTAAACAATTTTGTTTAAAGTGCGAAGTTCGATGATGTACTTTGACTCCAGTTGTCGCAGAACAACTGGAGTGCAATAACCAGGAAAGACAGTAGCTATCCAGTTGCAAGACATTTTGCAGAGCAACATAAAAGCAATAGCCAACTCCTGAGTTTCTTCTGCATAGATCAGGTACCTACTCTGGACAGAGGAGGTGATAGAGTAAGGGTTCTGCGACAACTGGAGTCAAAGTACATCATTGAACTTCGCACTTTGGTCCCGTATGGACTCAATAGTGAAGAGGAACTATGGGTTCACATTGGTTAGGGTAGACAATAACTGTTAACGAATGAGTTAAAAAGAAAATGAAGGTTCAGTATCTTTATATATATTTTTATGTATCTCTATGTTTGTATGCTGTTGCTTTTTCTCCTTCTCTTCCCCCCTTTCCCCCTTCCTTCCCCCACCCCTCCTTCTCCCCCTGCCCCCTCCCAATCCCTCCCCATTTTTTTCCCCATCCCCCATCCCCCATCCCCCTCTTTCCCTCATCCCTCCATTCTATCTTCTGCCTCACTCACATAGAATGTTTATATTGCACACGTCACTTTGATATTTAGAAGTAGATTAGGAACGGACTATGCCCTATTGATAGGGCCTATTGTGGTTAGGGGAAGTATGCAAGATGAATTGTGTGCCCATTATGGGCGTGATTTGGGTCACTGATAAATGAGATGGCCTCTTCGCTGGGAGACAATGATTTGCTGAGATTCTCCACATGTGGATTTATGTAATCGAGATATTTAGGCGTATCGCGTGAGAATTGATTATAATAATAATGGATGAAATTACTATTTAAGAAAGTTGGGGTAATACCTGACATGACGTATGTGGGTAAAATGAAAAGACGTACTGATATGCAGAGCACGGTAGACATGTGTGTCCGTTGACCACTCCAAGATGGCCGCTATGTTTTTAGGTGCAACATTGAATGTTTGAAAGTCCGTCCTTACTGTTTGTATTATGGTAAGGGATATGACGTGTATATAAGTTTTGAATAATGGTTTTTATGCTGACATTGATAAAGGCCATCATGGTCGAAACGCGTTTGTCAGCTACGGGGCAAGAACAATAAAGTAACTTAAGACTACGAACTCGAGTGTGCGCCACAACTTTGTGTGAACAGAGGTTCTGGTGAAAAATTGTCGCAGTACACCGCTGCTTTGTGGCAGCACCCACCCGAAAGTTGAGCGGCGGTTCAGGTGAGGATTGTTGGAGGAATATATATATATATACTATGATCACACTATGCATGTGACACCAAACTGTGCAATGCATCTTCTCTCCCAGTGATGACTCTAGCCCAACTAAACAAAATGTACCATTATACTATAAATATATGTTAGAACTGTCCACACAACAAAAAGACACTAAAATGGAACCTCATAAAAGAAATTGAAAGGCAACATTTGTGTAATTCCCTGATATTTACAGCATTCACAATTATTTGTAGACCTCGGGCCCTTGGCTATTCCACAGCAAGCCAGACTAGCTTCTATGCTTCTGCTCACAGTCATGCATGCTCCTTCCAGTTCCCATTTGAGAAGCATAACAGGAGGTGAAGACTCTGTACGGCGAAATCTGGCCATGCCAACAGACCTTGCTTCTATGGCTGTGTATTAGTCACTATTTCTGTGCCTTCCTTAAACTAGATTAGAATGGCAGAACGTGTGCAGAGCCAAACCGATTACAAGCACAGCCTGATAAAAGATTTTCAGTGTGCATGTTGAGTCAGATTAGGGCATGTCTGAGGGTTTAGACTGGCTTTGCAAGGATTGGCCAAAGGTAGGCAGTGTGTCGAATGGAAATGTGCAAGGGAAGACAGCAGGTCTGAACGGGAAGCGGGAAGCTTAAAGCATGGCCACTGAGTTCAGTGAGAATGAGGAAGTGCAGAAGTGTCCCTTTTTGCTCATGGTGTGCAAAGAGTAGCTGTGCACATTGGTCTAGGATGAACAGTGAAAGGGATTAACAGTGCATAGAGCTTTTTCTGAGAGGCTGGCCATGGGTATGCAAGCACTATATTTTGCAGGGCATAGCCAAAAATGTACAAATATAGCCACGGCTGTACATTACTTGGCAGTCACACAGGGCTGGCAGAGCATAACAGAGGGTGGGTGGTTGAGAACAGCCAATGCTGTGCAGAGTTTGGAAAAGGGTGTGTAGAGCTTGGTGGAGAATGCCCGGCTTACTTACCGGTAACCTTCATTAATCTGATTCCACATTCTTTGGCCCATTACTTACTTATTGCAGCTATGGTGTCACCCCTACCAAGCACCTCTCTTTTTTTTTTTTTTTAAACTCACTCCCTCTGTAACTATTAAAGGGGGGATGGATCCATCACTCATCCTCAATTAACAAGCCCCCACAAGCACTCCCAAATAAGGGAGGGGACATAAGTAATGGGACAAAGAATACAGAATCAGAGAAATGAAGATGACTGGTAAGCAATCTGGGCATTATCTCCTGGCCCATTCCTTATCTCTTTCCTAACTTATTGCAGGAATACCAAAGCAAAACAAATGACAGCTGACAGATTTCATGCAACAACAAATGTAATAAATCAAAATATTCGGGATTGGCCCGGGACAGTTCTTACAATATGCGGCAATGTCAAGCATAGCCAGTCAAATATGGACTCGATACCCGGACTAACCGGTGGAGTCCCAGGCATTTCAAGTTCTGCTGGACCCAGGGTCACAGAAGGGACTAGTTTCTGTAATTTATGCGGCCCTGAAGGGAGAAAGGCAAGCAAACATAGCAAAGTTGCGTCTTAATTGGGACACAGACCTGGATGTCCCTTTGACTGATGTGGCATGGTGGAGAGCTAGGGCTCAGGTATGTGAGACAGCAAGTAATACCAGGATTAAACTCACGCAATTCTACTACCTTCATAGAGCGTATTTGACTCCTCAAAGCCTGAGTCGCATTTACCCTACCCACACGGCTGATTGTGTATGATGCAGGGTGCCTCTGGCCGGATTTGCCCACGTCAAGTGAAACTGCAGGCTGTTGCAGCCGTATTGGACAGGGGTCAAATCCTTGATTGCCCAGATAACTGGGGTCTGCTTGGACCTGACCATCAAACACTGCCTACTGGGTCTCATGCCCCTCCCTAAGAAGGGAGGCAAGATGGGTTATACATTTGCTCTCCTAGCCATGGTACTTGCCAGATACCGGACAGCCATTCACTAGGCGCAAGCAGCAACCTGACCCATAAAAAATGGCAAAAAGACTTATTGGAATGGACCACTGTGGATGGAGTGCATCTCCGAAGAATCGGTATGGATAACCATGCGGAGAGAAATCTTGGTATATGGGACGAGATGGTTGACTGTATAGGAGGTGATCACAGCAGAGAGACAAAAGACTCTGGGGCCGATTACGATGTCAGTCGGAAAGCCTCCGACCGCTAGTCGGAAGCTTTCCGACCGCAGTCGGAGGCTTTCTGTCCGACACAGTAGGTTTGCGGTCCGACCGCCAAATTGCGATGTCGGCAGTCGGAGCGTGAACTGGTCGGTCATTCCAACGACCGGCTCTCAGAGTCTTCCGGCCGGTCGGAACCGCACTGTAATCCCCTATGGACGGCGTTTATCCTGGGACTGCTAAACATTTGACAAACTATTGGAAACACCCAAGTAATCGTTAACCTTTTATGAGAAGGAACTGGAATTACAGCTTTCTTCTGGACCAAGATAAATATTTCCTGCAGTGCCTGTTTCTTTTCTGTATTTCTGAGAAGGGAAGACAGGAATAGTGAGTCTTCTGAGAAAGGGCTTGAAACTCCAAGGAGTGGCCCAGGGAGATAACCTGGGGTACCTGGAACCTGAATCTCAGAATCTGTCCGGGCTGATTTCACAGCCACAAACAACTGGCCGTGAGTGAGTCTTGCTGCCGGGGCTTCATGCTGTGCCGACTTGTTTATGGAGATGCATGAGCCCCTGGTGGGTTACCGAGGCGAATCGCAGATGTGGCGGCAGATTGAGGACTTGCCGCGGCTGCCACACTCGGCCTGGACCCACAAAGAAGGGCCCTGAGACATGGCCGTAATTCACTGCGCTTTGTGCTGCGGTGGTCCGAAGTTCCAGGCCTCCAGCTGACGTCCTTATGAGGCAGCGGCTGCTGGGAGACTCCGGCTCCAAGATCGGCTCTGCTGCACCAGTGGGAGGACCCCCCATCGAGACCATCGGTGGTAGGTAGGACCATGGTAGATGCAGGCCTAGGTGGGTGGGGGAAGAGACTGCAGGCCTTTCGCCCGCCGGGCCTGCTGGCGCGGCAGCTTACGCAAGAGTGGCTGGACCTCCTGGAGGGCGTGGGGACACACCAGCGCTAGGGGGCCTACCATGCAATAGAGGAGAGAGGGCCAGTGTCTCAAGGGCGACGCTGGAGACAACCCAGAGGAGAGTGTAGTGCTCTGCAATCTCGCATCAGAAGTTTTATTTACCCTGCTGCTGCTGGATTGCTCTACTGAGGACTGCCTGACGAAATCCAGGCTGCTGCCACAGCGTTACCTTTCACCGTTCCGGCACACCAGGAACAGCAGGGGGAGCCACCGCGATCGCTCTACAGCCGCTGGGGACTCCATCTCCCACCACCCTCTGCGTGCCACCACCTGACAAGCACCTTTCACCGTTGCTGAGCCCCGCACACCAGGAACAGCAGGCGGAGCCGCCGCGATCGCTCTGCAGCCGCTGGGGACTCCATCTCCCACAACCCTCCCTCTGCGTGCCACCACCTGACAAGCACTAGTCGTAATTGAGGGCTGAGCCAGTCCCACAGCGCTAGAAGCTGCTCTTCTGGGGACTGTTTGACGAACTCCAGGCTGCTCCCACAGCGTTAGCTTTCACCATTGCTGAGCCCCGCACACCAGGAACAGCAGGAGGGAGCCACCGCGATCGCTCCGCAGCCACTGGGGACTCTATGTCCCACAACCCTCTGTGTGCCACCACCTGACAAGCACTAGCCCTATTTGAGGGCTGGGCCCGTCCTGCACCCATCGGAGCCAGGAAGGGTCGAGCCGGGGCCACCCCCCTTTCTCCTTCCCTCTTACAATCTGCTGAGGAAGTAAGGTCAGTGCCCTTTTTTAGGTCTCGCCTGAGCCAGCGCTTAGCGCTGCTCTGGGCGAGAGTTTTAGTAAGCGGGTTTTGGAAGTGCAAACAGCAGTGGCTTTTGCTGGCGACCAGCTTGCGTTCACGTGAGCGTGCACGCGCGTCACGGGTCATTAAGTGCATTGCGATCGCTTTCGCGGCTTTGAAGTAAAGAAATAGGGTGCCGCGATTATAGCAAAAGTAAAGAAATAGAAAAATAATCTATTTCTTTACTTTTGCTATAATCGCGGCACCCGCGCTTACTTTTAATGTTAAAGCGCTTTACTTTTAATGTTAAAAGTAAAGCGTGGATGCTACGATTGTAGCAAAAGTAAAGAAATAGAAAAATAATCTATTTCTTTACTTTTGCTATAATCGCGGCACCCGCGCTTTACTTTTAATGTTAAAGCGCTTTACTTTTAATGTTAAAAGTAAAGCGCGGGTGCCGCGATTATAATGGTGTAGCCAATAGGTCTCGCTTTTGGGACCTTATAAGTATTTAGTTATGCAACTGTTGCATGGCTAAACACTTATAAGGTCCCAAAGGCGAGACCTATTGGCTATGCCAATGCTTGTTGTATTAGGGGTTTCCACTTTTTATTGTTTGGCAGCCCATGGCTCTACCATAGTCTACATGCCCATTTTGTTCTGAGATAGGGTGGCTCTGTCCAAGGAAACTGGTCTAGCTGTGTGGAAGACCCGAACAGTTGAAGTACTTCCAGTAACCTAGTGTTTCCCTGTGGGAAAGGACGCCCCCGAGCTTAACTGTTGAGAGACCATGGGAAAGCAGAAAGCTGTGGCTTCGCCTCAGGGGAAGAGAGTAAAGATCCGCAAACCAGCCCCTTTGACTTCCACGAAAGAACTTGTGAACAATGCCACTTTAAAGAACATTGATACACTTATTACAGAGGTAGAAACCCTTCTGGGGGAGGGTAAGGGGTCTGGTATATATTCCTCCGTATGTGTGAAGAAAGTCCCCTCCATTTTTAATAAGAAGCAGAAAGTTAAAATCAAAAAACCTCCACCTTTGCAGGAAGGTGTAAACTCCGCTACTTGCCTAGAGGGTTCTGCCCCAATTGATGTTATCAATGATCTACTTTTTTATCCAAATCCCTTACTACCAGTAAAATGCTGATACCCTTATCACCAACAATAATATGCACAAGTAGGTTCCTACCATTAGCCCCGCTTGCTTCTGATCTGCAACCCCTAACGACTGCATTAGATGATGAGGGCCCCTTGCTATTGCTCTCCCCTAAGGCTCCTTCTGGAAACCTAGTACCCCCCAATTCTACTACCTATACTAGTAGTGAGGATAGCCAAGCTTTGAAGTTGGTACGTAATCTGCAGGCCGAGTTCCTTGATTTGAAGTCCCAATTGACCTCCTTAAACTCCCAATTGAAAGAGCTAAGATCTATGGTGGAGAAAAATCAACCTAAAAATTCCCAATATGGTATTTGCCCTTCCTATACAACTTTGATTAATGAGAGAAATACAGCTAGAAATCATATAGTCTTGGCCCGCCCCCCATCTGTGAGAGTTACTCAGTTACCTAGAGTTTCATCTTTGACCACTAAACCAGTACCATGTCCAGCCCGCTTCTCACAAACTATGTCCATAAGGAATATCTGTAAAAACCTGGAAAGGGAACATATAAAGCAGATTGGAATACCTCACCTTGTTGTGCGTGTACCAGAAAGGGGCAGTAATAGGGGCCCATCTCGGACTGGTAGGCCGGCTTTACCAAGGAATACACCATCAGCCCTGGTATATATGACCAAGATTCCTATCCTATCTGAGGGTGTTCACGAAGATACGGAGTCACTTATAAATAAATGTATCTTTGAGATACGGTCCTTACACTAGTGTTATTCGGTTATCCACTCCAACATCTTGGACACAAAAAGACTCCATGATTCTTCGAACCCGTCAGGTATTTATGATTATATTAGGCTTGAGCTGAAGTCAAGACCTCTAGTTGAAGGGCTAGTGAAAATGGAGCTATGGCACCGTCTGGTTGAAGTACCAATGACTAGGTTTAAATGTAATCCCCCTGCTGACTGTGCCCTATCAAAAGGTAGCCATCAGGATCAAGCTGAGCCTTTGGGCACTTCCATGGTAGACTGACTGAAGGAGGTATCAATCCCTGACCAATTGCGTTCAGCCTGTGATGTTGTTCATCAGGATACTCATACCCCCAAAGCTGTTGTGCCCCCTAATGCTACTCCTAACACCCCTACTTGTATAGATATCACCCTCTCTAATCCAGCCATATGCACTCCAACTAATTTTAATATGCTTTCATGGAATGTAGCGTGGATAAGGAGCAAACTAGAGGACGTGTCATGGGGGACTTTCCTTGACCAAGTTGATCTGTGCTTTTTCCAGGAAACTTGGGCTACTGAACCAGTTTATAGATCTCGTTTCAGAACTTATTATGCAGCTGCTCGTAGCTCTGGAAAGGGCCGACCATCAGGTGGCCTCCTTATTTGGGCTAAAACAAACATTAATGCCAAAATACAGATGTTCTCTCCAATTTCACATGATATTATGGTGATATCGATTACTGGTAATGAATCCCATACTTTTCGCTTGTTTATAACAGGATGGTTAGGAGTGGGGGGAAACTGAGACGATCCGAGATCTGGCCCATCATAATTATTTTAAAGCCATTGCTACTAATGACTTGCAAAATGTTTTATTAATATGTTTTAGAGTGTGTTTCATATTGTCAAATTATATATTTATAAATACTGTACCAGTTTAGGGACTTTTATGGGGGGATAGCCCGAATAAAGTATTGATTGATTGATTAATAACTTGAAGTACCCAATTGTCCTTGAACAGCTTCTGCCAAGTGCTGAGAAGGTGGAACAACCTCCCACCGACATCCTCTTCTTGATCCTAATCGGCATAGTCAAGAGTTGACCTGGGAAACTTTGGAATTACCTCATGTACATTTGGGCTGAAAACAGCTTTTGTTAAATGAAGGGTCAAATCTTCCCTCCCATGCAGCAAATACAATGCTTCTTATTTTTAACATAAGTCTTTGACTCGGATTAGAAAGGTAGAGTATGCTCGCTACTTTTGAATAACAGATTCCAGATCCTCTCCAAACAGTTTATCGTCTAAAAGGGCATTTTTAGTAGACAAATCTTTTGAGAATAGTCAGCCTTTCAACCTCTCAAATACAGCTGTCTTTTTGCTAATGTATTCCACTTGCTGCCATAGCTGACGTTTTGACATTGTCGAAGGTCATGTCGGACAAAAAACTTTGCTTGGGATTCTATGTCTGCCAATAGGTGGGAAATATCCTCTCTCTCTTGAATTGCTGTGGATTATGACTGAAAGTCTTTAACCAAGGACTGGGATGTGTTTACAGAATATACCCCAGCTCTTGATCTGAGATTCAGTCGAGAAAAAGATCTCTTTAATGAAGATTCTACACTCTAATCCACCAGGTCCGGCATACCCACCCCATCTGATAATAACTTGGCTGCCTGGCCTGTCAGATTAGAGAATAATGATCTATAGATACATTTCTGAGGAAGATCCGTTTCCCCCGTAGCTAGAGGGTACAGTAGTCAAATAAAACTGGGAACAGATGTCTTCTCAGGGTACCTCCATTCCCTTTTAATATGCTTATGGACAGCAGAATGTACTGGAAATCATGGAAACACTGGCTTTATAAACAGTCTGAAACAATTGCCACTAGTAGAAGGTTGTTCTTCATCTACAGAAAATATATCTACACTGTGTACAATCGTATGCAACATAAATTGCGTACAATTGTACAAGCCAATCAAAGCAATGCCCAAAAACAAGACCCTGAATATTTTTTTATAATTTATATTACTGCTCATGTCTGATTAAGCAAATAAGAAAACAATATTTTCTGTAATAACGCAATGCTTATTTTCATAAGTGTGCTAACCAGTTTTCTATATAAATGTCTGGCGAGTAAAGGGCACAGTGGCTATTGTTAACAGACAGAAAGAATGTTATTGTTAATGGTCAGTGGGTTGGACAGGAGTAACCCGCAGGTGACAGATCTGAATCCCGTCCAGACTGACTCCGCCTTTCAACCTATCATTACAGATAACATACATAGCATTGACTTAGACAATAATAACAGTTCTTTTTCAAAAAGGCAGTTCAGCTTGAGGTGTACACTGAAGAGGGTTAATGCTATATTATTTGTACTCAACAGCGTGCATAATTAATTCTCACACTGCCTGCATTCCCATAAAATGTATTTATTGTACGTTGTGAAAGCTGATCCTATGTGCAACGTAAAACAAACCTTACATTTATAAGAAGTTGCTTGAGCAAACAGTAGGGAACTACATATTGTGTGCAGTACACCGTAAATGATTATTGGCAAAGCCAACTGGTCTCACCTTTGCGAAAGCTATTGGCTTTGTCAATGTTTTTTAGCCATGTGGAACAGGAGTGTGGCTACTGTGCAGCATGGCTGAAAATTAAAAAAAATATTCCTTACAATTAAAATTTATATAAATATTTAGGAGTAGAAAGTGGGATTTTTATGTTTTTATGGTAGTGATTAATTTTTGTAGAAATTAAAAAATATTGGATGTTTTCAAAATTAAAATTTTTACAAATATATATATATATTTTAATGTTAGTATTGATTTATTAGTATTTTATAAATATATAAATGTTTTTTTTAAATTGGAATTTTGGGCCTGATTACAATGGTGGTGGGACCGCCAACATCTGGGCATCGGTGGCGGTCCCACCGCCATCTGCACCTGCAGGTCCGCCCTTCGCATTACGATGGCGGGCGGATGGTGGGTTGGTGGAGAGACCATCCGCCATGCATCTGACGTGCGAGCCCGTCGGATCGTCGGAGGGACTGCAATCCCTACAATAGTGGCGGGGCCAACTCAGGCACCGCCGTAGGGATTACAATGTCCCTTTCCGCCTACCCTTTCACGGCGGTTCACCCGCCATGAAAAGGCAGGTGGAAAGTGACTTTGGGGGCCCCTAGCAGGCCCCCTTTCCCACCTGGTCCTCCACTATAGGTTCTGGGGGGCACCTATGGTCCCCCCTAAACATCCCTGCACCATGTGGCAGGCACCGCATGGTGCCTGCCATATAAACATAGTGCAGGGATATTTCAAAAGTGTATATATTGGACTGCGGCGTGTGCTGCAGCCCGTAGCACACGCCACAATACAAAATATACAGATTGCGACTGCCTTGACGGCGGTTGCATCCTAATACGGGTAGAGGGACCGCCGACAGCTAGTCCGACTGGCATCGTAATCAGGCCCTTTATAACTCGTAAATTAAAAATTCTTTATTTAGTAGGATGTATTGATGTGAGGCTTTTATGTATTTTGTTATGATTTTAATAAAAAATGTAAGTGTTATTTTATAATTAACATTTATATTCTGTAAATTACTAAATTTTAATGGTTTTGTACATTAAATTTAAATAGAATTTATATTTGTAAAAAAATAATTTTGAATATAAATGTACAAATCAGGTTATTGTTAAAAAAAATTAAAAATTAAAAATAATAAGAATTTAATAGTGAATAAATTAGAAATATTGTTATTTACATTAATGTTTTGTATTGAAAGGTGGTGGAATATTGTAATGAAAAATAAACAGTTAGTTAATTTTTTAGGTTTTTTGTTTGAGAAATATAACATATTTATGAAAATATTTGTTATTTTATTTTACAAACTTTTTTAATTTTGTATAAATTATATATTTACATAAATGTAAAAATGCTATTACATTTATTGAATATATATTTTTTAAAGAGTAAATCAAGAGTAATGTAGTTGTATTTTTAAAGGATAATTTTTAATTTATAAAAAGATATCAAGAATTTATGAAAAAAGTATTTTTATTTAAAAAATATATATTTGAAATTAAACCAATTATTTGATGAATGAAATTGATCACTAATTGTATAGAACATTTTTAAATTACATTGATTTAAATTTGGGGTAATTTGTAAATTATTTACTAGTAAGTTTTGTTTATATTTTTTAATTTGTTAATAGAAATAAATGTGTATATATAATGTAGGTAGTGATCGGAATAGTTAATTATGTATGTTTAGTGTCCAGCACCTTCCCTGAATTAATGTAGGTTGGAGTAGTACATGCTCCCATAGGTAAATGGGAGGTTGTGTTAATCCCTGCACCCGTGGCAGGCACCTAAAGGTGCCTGCCACGGGTGCAGGGATTAACAGGGGGTCGGCCCCCAACCGGAGGCCGTGCACACAAAGTGGCACTGCTAGTGGCCCCTGAACACACTTTCCAACAGGGTTTCCATGTCGGAAAGGCCGGCATGGCAACTCTGCCGGAAACCATGCATCGTAATCCCAAGGGCGGAAAGACCGCCCTTTTCAATTACGGGCCAGCCTCCGACTGGCAGACGGGCTCCTTGAGCCCGCTGGAAGCCAGCCGGAATGACCGGCCGGTTTCAATTCCGACCGGCTGATTCATAATCAGCCGGTCGGAATTGAAACCGACGATGGCGGTCGGAGGCTTTCCGACCACCATCGTAATAAGCCCCTTAGTGTCTAGCACCTTCCCTGTATTAATGTAGGTTGGAGTGGGAATAGTTAATTATATATGTTTAGTGTCCAGCACCTTCCCTGAATTAATGTAGGTTGGGGTGGGAATAGTAATTTATATATGTTTAGTGTCCAGCACCTTTCTTAATTTGATGTGGGTTGGAGTGGGAATAGTATATTATGTATGTTTAGTGTGAAGCACCTTCCCAGATTCAAGTAGAGTGGGAATGGGAGTAGTAAAATATGTATGTTTGGTTTTTAAAATATTAAATAAATGAAGGTATGTTAGAGTGGGTGTAGCAAGTTTTGTTTGTATAGGGTTTTTTAATTAATAGTTAAAAAAATATATATATATATATTCACTGAAAAAACCATAGGTTTCAGGCACGTTATAGTTAGAAATTAGCATTTAAAAAACCTTACAAATTCACTGAAAAAACCATAGGTTTTAGGGACAGTTATAGTTAGTTGGACATTGCACTCGTACAAAACCCGTGAAATTCCCCCGTTATAGTTAGTTCAGGTATCTATAACTCGCGCCCCAGCAATGCACTGCTGATGACGTCACATATTACATCACTCATGACATGGTCAGTGACATCACTGATGGAATCACTGATGACATCTCAAATGACATCACTGATGACATCACTGATGACATCATCCAGTGACTGTGTGTTTCTGTAAAGTTTAAATATGTTTAATATATATAGGGAAAGGCGTATTGAAGAATGAGTGGGTGTATAAGTGTCTGAATGGATGATTTAGTACGTGAGTGACTGACTCTACAAGTGAGTGATTAAACGGATCTTACTGAATGCATGGGTTAGTGACTAAACTGTGTGAATGTCTGTATCCGTCTGTTTGTTGGTGTGTAAGTGGATGCATGGATTTGCGAATAGCTACATGAGTGTCTATATGGGTTATTGATTGGTTCTCTGAGTATCTGTATGGCTGCCTGAGTGTTTGTGTGGGTGGGGTGTGTTTGACTCTGTACATAGATGTGTGAGTGGGTGATTCACTGGGTGCATGATTTCAAGAGTGCATCTGTGATGGACTGCTTGGGTGGGTGAGTGTGTGTAAGAGTGTGTTAGTGAGTGAATGTATGTCCCAGTGGTACATGTGTGAGTAACTACGTATGTGAAAGGCAGTATATATGTGTGTTGGAGTATATAAATACCTATAAGTGAGAGTGTGTGATTGTGATAGTGACTGTATGGATGAGTGTGACTTGTATCAGAGATTGTATAAGAGCGTAAGAATGTGCTAGTATTTGTATGAGTAAGTGAGCTGGTGTGTGTATAACTGTATAGGTGAGTAAATGGGTGTGTGCTTAATTTTTTGCATGACTGACTAGGTGTGTGAGTACCTCTATGGATGAGTGGTGGTGTGTGAGTGTTTATATAGGTGTATGAGTGCATATAATAGTCCTGTACTGAGTGACTATAAGTATGAGTGACTGTACGGGTCAGTGAGTAGATGTGTGTGTGTAGACCTAAGAATCAGTGAGTGTGTATATAGTAATTGGTGTTGGAGTGTCTATGGTTTTGACAATGGCAGTCTGTAATTTACAGTGGGTGTATCAAAAGTTATATTAGGGTGTGAGAAGATGCATCAAATTATCACATGGATGATGTCATCAGTGATGTCATCAGTGATGTCATTTGAGATGTCATCAGTGATGTCATCAGTGATGTCACTGACCATGTCATGAGTGATGTAATAAGTGACGTCATCAGCAGTGCATTGCGGGGGCGCGAGTTATAGTTACCTGAACTAACTATCACGGGGGAATTTCACGGGTTTTGTACGAGTGCAATGTCCAACTAACTATAACTGTCCCTAAAACCTATGGTTTTTTCAGTGAATTTGTAAGGTTTTTTAAATGCTAATTTCTAACTATAACGTGCCTGAAACCTATGGTTTTTTCAGTGAATTTCAAAGGTTTTTTAAATGCTAATTCCTAACTATAACATGTCTGAAACCTATGGTTTTTTCAGTGAATTTCAAAGGTTTTGTAAATGACAATTTTTAAATGTATTAATTGTTATATTTATTTTTTTGATACTGATTTACTACATTTTTTTAAACTATTTATTTTTAGATATTTTATTTTTTAAATACATTGTAATTACATTATACATTACATTACAAAATATACTTTCTCAGAATGAATTACTTTAGTTTAAATACTTTGCAAATAGGCAATAGACTTTTAAGTACAGTAGTTACAGTTGTTGCAATGGGCAACACAATTTCAAACACAATGCAACATTGAGCTCAATGTGAATTTCAAGTTAAATGCAATTAGTTACTTTATGGATTACTTTTCTAACCACAGGACTGGATCCTAGATTCAGTCCTGGGACATCTCCTGTAAACAGTTGAGTAAAAGCGTTTTGGTTACAGTAGTGATTTTTAAGGAATATTATTGTATTTTAAAAGTTGACACTTAGAAACTTTTTCACATAGAATCACCAATGCTATCCTATGGGAGAAAATTCACTTAGCAGGTAAGTAGTGTTATCGTTACTTTTTCTTACTCAGTGGTGGATCCTGGATCCAGCACTGGTGCATCTCCTGTAAACAGTTGAAAGAATGCGTTTAAGTCATACAGGCGATTTTTAAGGAATATTTGTAGTTTGTGAAAATCGACACTTTGAAACTTTTCTGCTGAAAACCAGACAATGGATTCCTATGGAAGGAAATACAAGTTACTGGTAAATATGGTTAGAATTACTTTTCAGGGTCAGTGCTGGGCTAAAAGATGCAGCACTGGGTTCTCTCCTGATAACAGGTGAGTAAATCGGAATTCGTAGTTCGGCTGATTTTAGAGGAATATTATAAAGTTCCAAAACTCCACACTTAGAAGAATTTCCAAGTGAAACCAGTCAATGTTAGCCTATGGAAGGAAATTCAAATTACTGGTAAGTGCGGTTAAAATTACTTTTCAGGATCAGTATTGGGCTCAAAGATGCAGCACTGAGGTCTCTCCTGATAACAGGTGAGTAAATCGGAATTCGTAGTTCGGCTGATTTTAGAGGAATATTTGCACAATGGTGAAGGGAGGGGGCGGGGCCTGAGGTGACATCTGTGCAAACGCGCCCCGTGGCGCGTTTTAAGTTGGGGGATTAAGTCCCCTTGAATCATGAGGGTCCCTGGGGTCCAACTAGCCCACCCTGTACCTCCAGTATGCGCCAGGGAGCTGCGTTGCAGAGAGGTGTTCAGAGGCCACGCCCCTTTTTGCGCTTTCTGGACGTACCTGGTGGGCTGGTTGGCCCCCAGGGACCCTCAGGATTGAAGGGGATTTCATTCCCCATCTTAAAATGCGCCACGGGGCCTGTTTGCACACATGTCACCTGAAGCCCCGCCCCCTCCCTTCACCACTGTGCAAACGCGCCCCGTGGCGCGTTTTAAGTTGGGGGATTAAGTCCCCTTGAATCCTGAGGGTCCCTGGAGTCGAACTAGCCCACCATGTACCTCCAAAAAGCGCCACAGAGCTGCGTTGCAGAGAGGTGTATAAAGGGGCGTGGCCTCTGTACACCTCCCTGCAACACAGCCCCCTGGCCATACTGGAGGTTCCTGGTGGGCTAGTTGGCCCCCAGGGACCCCCAGTATTCAAGGGGAATTACTTCCCCTTCTTAAAACGCGCCAGGGGGGGCGTTTGCACACTGCTGCAGGGAGGGGGGCGGGGCCTCCGGCACGATGCCGTTTTTTTTTTTCCTTTTTTTTTATGGGAGGGGGGCTGCGTGGCCCCCCTTCCCTTGGCCACTTTTGGCCCCGGGGACCCCATCCCCCGGGGCCTGAGCATTTTAAAAAATAAATACATTTAAAAAAAACGGGAAGGGGGCCGCGTGGCCCCCCTTCCCTGGGCCTCTATTGGCCCCGGGGACCCCATCCCCCGGGGCATGCCCTCTTTTTTAATTAAAAAAATATATATATTTGGAGGGGGGCTGCGTGGCTTCCCTCCTCAGGCCATTTAAGGCCCCGGGGACCCCATCCCCCGGGGCCGGAATTGCCCTTTTTTTATTTTATTTTTCTTTATTGGGGAGGGGGGCTGCGTGGCCCCCCTCCCGGGCCACTTATGGCCCCGGGGACCCCATCCCCCGGGGCCTGGCCTCTCGTTGGAGACTGTGGGGGGGTCCCCAATCCCCCCACAGTCCCAGCCGGCTCCCCGCCTCCTGCGGGAGCCGGCATTGCTTTTCCACATGTGGAGCAGCTAACATGCTGCTCCCCCTGTGGAAAAGCAATTGGTTTGCATTTTGAAAGAGAGAGCAGGTTTCCTGCTCTCTCTTTCAAAATGCAAACCAAGTTTGCTATGACAGGACGGGAGCCGCGATGCTGCAGGAGCCGGCCCTGGGGGGGTGGTGGTCCCCAGGGCCATCACTGGCTCCAGGAGGGGGGCCGCGTGGCCCCCCTCCCAACTTGTTCAAAGCCCCAGGGAGGTGGTGGTCCCCGGGGCTCTGGGGGTCCGTAACGGACCCCCATATTTAAATCTTTAGTGCCCCGGAGAGGTGGCGGTCCCGGGGCGTGTGGGGGTCTGGAGCCCCCCCCACACAGGTTTTTAAAATAAAAAAAAAACAGCCCTGGGGGGTGGCGGTCCCCGGGGCAGCGGGAGGGCGCACAGCCCTCCCGCCATCATTTTTTTTATAAAGCCCCGGGGGGTG
Organism: Calotriton arnoldi; assembly: GCA_963921515.1. Classification (NCBI taxonomy): domain Eukaryota; kingdom Metazoa; phylum Chordata; class Amphibia; order Caudata; family Salamandridae; genus Calotriton; species Calotriton arnoldi. The sequence goes on from CAWUFW010000174.1 coordinate 5,233,923, forward strand.
GCGGTCCCTGGGGCTTGGGGGGCCTTAGAGGCCCCCCATAAACAATAAACCCACCCCCCGCATGCCCCCGGGACTTGGGCCACCCGGGGGCAAATTTGCATCAAAGCGCGGGAGACCGCGCTTCGATCTTTTTTTTTTCCGGCAGGATCCGCGCACCCTGAGCGCATCCTGCCGATTTAAAAAAAAAAATGCTTTTTCTGCCCAGGGGTCCTTGTGGGACCCCTGAGCAGACCTAGGGGTCAGGGTGTTTCTACCCTGCCCCCTTTGTGCATTTTGCACACTTGTTTCTTTTTTTTTTTCTCGGCGGGATTCGCGCACCCTAAGCGCATCCCGCCGATTTAAAAAATAAATGCTTTTTTCTGCCCAGGGGTCCTTGTGGGACCCACTGAGCAGACCTAGAGGTCAGGGTGTTTCTACCCTGCCCCTTTTGCGCTTTGCGCACTTGTTTCTGTCCCTCGGTTCTACCGAGGACAAAATGGCTGCCAACACTTCCTGATTTGGAGTGTTGACAGCCAATTAGCATGCAGCTCGTGATCGGGAGGGTGCACGAATCCGACGCCGCCATAGATATATATGTGATTTTCCTTTTGATTTTCACAGGAACTACTGAACGGATTTACACCATTTAACAAAAAGGGTTCTTTCTGAACTACCTCTTTGCCAAAGTTGTTGTAATTCCGTTCAGCAGTTCGGGCTGTAGCCGTGGCTAAAGTTTCCTATGGGAAAATGAATGGGGAAAACACGTTTTGGGACCCCCTTTTTCTCGGCCCCGCTTGACGAATCACCCCGACACTTTCAGGGTAGGAGCGGACCGGAGCGGGCCATAAAGTTTGAAAATTTCGCGAAGATTCGTCAACCGACGCAAGAGTTATTTCAAATAGAATGTCGCGGATTTCCTATGGAAAATAGGTCCTAACTATACCTATCTACTGGCGACCACCAGTAGATAATATGTGTATATATATATATATATATATATATATATATATATTATCTACTGGCGGTCGCCAGTAGATAGTTATAGTTACAACCTATTATCCATAGGAAATCCGCGACATTCTATTTGAAATAACTCTCTTGCCGGTTGACGTATCTTCGCAAAATTTTCAAACTCGTGAGGCGCTCCGGTCCGCTCCTACCCTGAAAGTCTCGGGGGATACGTCAACCGGGGCCGAGAAAAAGGGGGTCCCAAAACGCGTTTTCCCCATGCATTTTTCCATAGGAAACTTTAGACACGGCTACAGCTCGAACTGCTGAACGGAATTACACCAAATTTGGCAAAGAGGTAGTTCTTGGTTCAGAAAGAACCCTTTTGTTAAATGGTGTAAATCCGTTCAGTAGTTGCTGAGAAAATCAAAAGTAAAAGTACATATATATCTATGGCCGCGTCGGATTCGCGCACCCTCCCGATCACGAGCTGCATGCTAATTGGCTGTCAACACTCCAAATCAGGAAGTGTTGGCAGTTATTTTGTCCCTCGGTAGAACCGAGGGACAGAAACAAGTGCGCAAAGCGCACAAAGGGGGCAGGGTAGAAACACCCTGACCCCTAGGTCTGCTCAGGGGTCCCACAAGGACCCCCTGGGCAAAAAATTATTTTTTTTTTTAAATCGGCAGGATGCGCTCAGGGTGCGCGAATCCTGCCGAAAATCGAAGCGCGGTCTCCGCGCTCGATAGCTAATTGGCCCCGGGTGGCCCAAGTCCCGGGGGCATGGTGGGGGGATAATTTAATGTGTGGGGGCCTCAAGGGCCCCCAAGCCCCGGGGACCGCCACCCCCCGGGGCTTTTTAAAAATGGTGCGGGAGGGCTCTGAGCCCTCCCGCAGCCCCGGGGACCACCACCTCCCCGGGCTTTTTTTTAAAACATTAAAAAAACCTGTGTGGGGGGGCTCCAGCCCCCCCACATGCCCCGGGGACCGCCACCTCCCCGGGGCACTAAACATTTAAATATGGGGGTCCGTTACGGACCCCCAGAGCCCCGGGGACCACCACCTCCCGGGGCTGTGCACACGATGGGAGGGAGGCCGCACGGCCCCACTCCTGGAGCCCTTGATGGCCCTGGGGACCACCACCCCCAGGGCCGGCTCCTGCAGTGTCCCGGGGTGCCTACCCCGGGACACTGTAGTTTGCTATGGCAGGACGGGAGCCTCGCGGCTCCCGTCCTGCCATAGCAAACTTGCTTTGGATATTGGAAGAGAGAGCAGGGAAACCTGCTCTCTCTTCCAATATCCAAAGCCGATTGCTTTCCACATGGGGAGCTGCATCTTAGCAGCTCCCATGTGGGAAAGCAATGCCGGCTCCCAAGGGACGCGGGGAGCCGGCGGGACTGTGGGGGATTGGGGACCCCCACAGTCCCCAACGAGAGGGCCAGCCCCGGGGGATGGGGTCCCCGGGGCAAGTAGTGGCCCGGGAGGGGGCCACGCGGCCCCCTCCCCATAAAATTATAAATAATTATTTTTAAAAAAAGGAAAGGCCGGCCCCAGGGGATGTGGTCCCCGGGGCCTTAAATGGCCTGAGGAGGGGGCCACGCAGCCCCCTCCATTGAAAAAAAAACGAGGCCATGCCCCGGGGGATGGGGTCCACGGGGCCAATACAGGCCCAGGGAAGGGGGCCACGCGGCCCCCTTCCCATTTTTATTTTGTTAAATTTAATTAAAAAAAGGAGTAAGGCCCTGGGGGATGGGGTCCCCAGGGCATAAGAAGTTGAAAAAGAAGGGGGCCACACAGCCCTCCTTCAGGGGGAAATTTTTTTTTTTTTAAACGATCGGTCCTGCAGGCCCCGCCCCCTTCCTTCACCACTCTGCAAACGCGCCCCCAGGCGCGTTTGCAGAGGGGGAACGAATTCCCCTTGAATACTGGGGGTCCCTGGGGGCCAACTAGCCCACCAGGAACCTCCAGTATGCGCCAGGGGGCTGCGTTGCAGAGAGGTGTACAGAGGCCACGCACCTTTACACCTCTCTGCAACGCAGCTCTGTGGCGCTTTTGGAGGTATATGGTGGGCTAGTTGGACTCTGGGGACCCTCAGGATTCAAGGGGACTTAATCCCCCAACTTAAAACGCGCCACGGGCGTGTTTGCACAGTGGTGAAGGGAGGGGCGGGGCTTCAGGTGACATGTGTGCAAACAGGCCCCGTGGGGCGTTTAAGATGGGGATTAAATCTCCTTCAATCCTGAGGGTCCCTGGGGCCAACTAGCCCAACAGGTACATCCAGAAAGCGCCACAGAGCTGCGTTGCAGAGAGGTGTAAAGGGGTGTGGCCTCTCTACACGTCTCTGCAACGCAGCCCCTGGCGCATATTGGAGGTTCCTGGTGGGCTAGTTGGCCCCTAGGGACCCTCAGGATTCAAGGGGACTTAATCCCCCAACTTAAAACGCGCCACGGGGCGCGTTTGCACAGATGTCACCTCAGGCACCGCCCCTCACTTCACCATTGTGCAAATATTCTTCAAAAATCATCCGAAATACGAATTACGATTTACTCACCTGTTATAAGGAGAGACCTCAGTGCTGCATCTTTCAGTCCAGTACTGGTCCTGAAAAGTAATTTTAACCGTACTTACCAGTAACTTGAATTTCCTTCCATAGGATATCATTGCCTGCTTTTTGCTGAAAAAGTTTCTAAGTGTTGATTTTTGAAACATACAAATATTCCTCTAAAATCAGCCGAAATACGAATTCCGATTTACTCACCTGTTATAAGGAGAGACCTCAGTGCTGTATCTTTCAGCCCAGTACTGGTCCTGAAAAGTAATTTTAACCGTACTTACCAGTAACTTGAATTTCCTTCCATAGGCTAACATTGACTGGTTTCACTTGGAAATTGTTCTAAGTGTGGAGTTTTGGAACTTTAAAATATTCATCTAAAATAAGCCGAAATACGAATTCCGATTTATTCACCTGTTATAAGGAGAGACCTCAGTGCTGTATCTTTCAGCCCAGTACTGGTCCTGAAAAGTAATTTTAACCGTACTTACCAGTAACTTGAATTTCCTTCCATAGGCTAACATTGACTGGTTTCACTTGGAAATTCTTCTAAGTGTGGAGTTTTGGAACTTTAAAATATTCATCTAAAATCAGCCAAAATACGAATTCCGATTTACTCACCTGTTATCAGGAGAGACCTCAGTGCTGCATCTTTCAGCCCAGTACTAATCCTGAAAAGTAATTTTAACTGTACTTACCAGTAACTTGAATTTCCTTCATAGGCTAACATTGACTGGTTTCAATTGGAAATTCTTCTAAGTGTGCAGTTTTGGAACTTTATAATATTCCTCTAAAATCAACCAAAGTACAAATTCCAATTTACTCACCTGTTATCAGGAGAGAACCCAGTGCTGCATCTTTTAGCCCAGCACTGACCCTGAAAAGTAATTTTAACCGTACTTACCAGTAACTTATATTTTCTTCCATAGGAATCCATTGTCTGGTTTTCAGCAGAAAAGTTTCAAAGTGTCGATTTTCACAAACTACAAATATTCCTAAAAAATCGCCTGTATGACTTAAACGCATTCTTTCAACTGTTTACAGGAGATGCACCAGTGCTGGATCCAGGATCCAACAGTGAGTAAGAAAAAGTAACGATAACAGTTTTTAACTTCTAAGTGAATTTCCTTCCATAGGATAACATTGGTGATTCTATGAGAAAAAGTTTCTAAGTGTGAACTTTTAAAGTACAATAATATTCCTTAAAAATCACGACTGTAACCAAAACGCTTTTACTCAACTGTTTACAGGAGATGTCCCAGGACTGAATCTAGGATCCAGTCCTGTGGTTAGAAAAGTAATCCATAAAGTAACTAATTGCATTTAACTAGAAATTCACATTGAGCTGAATGTTGCATTGTGTTTGAAAATGTGTTGCCCATTGCAACAACTGTAACTACTGTACTTAAAAGTCTATTGCCTATGTGCAAAGTATTTAAACTAAAGTAATTCATTCTGAGAAAGTATTTTTGAAATGTAATGTATAATGTAATTACAATGTAATTTAAAAAATAAAATATGTAAAAAAAAATTGTTTCTAAAAATTTAGTAAATCAGTATGAAAAAATTTTATATAACAATTAATATATTTAAAAATTGTCATTTACAAAACCTTTGAAATTCACAGAAAAAACCGTAGGTTTCAGACATGTTATAGTTACAAATTAGCATTTAAAAAACCTTTGAAATTCACTGAAAAAACCATAGGTTTCAGGGACGTTATAGTTACAAATTAGCATTTAAAAAACCTTTGAAATTCACTGAAAAAACCATAGGTTTTAGGGACAGTTATAGTTAGTTGGACATTGCACTCGTACAAAACCCGTGAAATTCCCCCGTTATAGTTAGTCCAGCTAACTATAACTCGCGCCCCCGCAATGCACTGCTGATGACGTCACATATTACATCACTCATGACATGGTCAGTGACATCACTGATGACATCTCAAATAACATTTCAAAGGTTTTTTAAATGCTAATTTGTAACTATAACGTCCCTGAAACCTATGGTTTTTTCAGTGAATATATATATATATATATATATATATATATTCTCCAAACGTTTCCTCGATCTCAAGGACGCCACTCCATAAGCAAGTAAGTTTTCAAAACTTCTTTATTAGGAAGCTGCGCATTAAGCCTGTATTTCAAAAGTCCCCGACGCCTCAGCCGTGGAGGATGCACCGCCCGTTGGGAATGTGGTAACGGGACTGCTGGGGTGCACCTTTCAGCCCGGATAGCAGCGCAAGCAAGCCGGTGAAGGAAGCTGTACGTTACGCCTGGAGCCCACTGGAGGGCTGTTGAATTGTAAAGTTAAAAGCAAATAAAATTGGTTTGACACTGTAACGGACCCCACCTGTGGGACAAATTGAACTGCATCCACCAGCATGCAACTCACCGAAGAGTGCATGCGTATTGGTTAAATTAATGGCTACAGTTATCCGTGACTTGTCATTTTGCTACCCCATGAGGAAGAAGCAAGCAGCTTCGAAACGCGTCGGGGACTTTTGAAATACAGGCTTAATGCGCAGCTTCCTAATAAAGAAGTTTTGAAAACTTACTTGCTTATGGAGTGGCGTCCTTGAGATCGAGGAAACGTTTGGAGAATATATATATATATATATATATATATATATATATATATATATGTATATGTGTATAATTTATAAAGAATATTTATATTTATAGAGACAAGAAGTTGAGACAGGTCTGGGTTATATATAAATAAAGTTTATTGCAATAAAAATATAGGTTTATTAACAGAAAAAACAGAAAAACTGTATATGAAATTTTTGTTTTCATTTACATATACTTAAATGTTAATAAGAAAAATACAATTAGTGCACTGTTATATCTGTTTATATCTTAAAATCAATTTTCAAAAAATAAAAGATTGTTACAAATATTGTTTTTTGTAATATAACATATTTTGCAATATTTTTCATTACATAATAATATTTTTTAACTTAAAGGGGCCAATTACGATCTCTCTACGAAAGCCCTCCGTACGACTCGGATGCGGAGGGCTTTCATAGCGAATCGCACTCCGGGAGTCCGAGCGACCGATTCCGATGCATCTGTATAGTGACGGACTCGGTTCGCTCGGACTGCCATTGAAGTCAATGGGAGCCTGTATACCGAACGCTTACACAGTTTCCCATAGCAAAAAGGGGTGGGTGGGGAAAAGCCTGCACCCTATGGCGGGCACCCCATGGTGCCCGTCACACTGTGCATGCACGGAAAGGGGGGACCCATGGGTACCCCCACGGGACCGATTCTGTGGGCCCCGAATAAAGGGGGGCCTGCTACAGCCCCCCAACATCCGATTCCCACAGCCAATTAGTCTCAGCAAAACAGAGTCGATACGGCTGTCCAAATCGTGCACCGTACTCGCTCGTTCGAAAGCGGGCTCCATTGCGCGGCACGATTCGGCTGCGAACGAGTCGAACTGGCAGGATCGGGTTCGGAAACGATTCGGTCGACGCAGACGAGATATTTGCATCGTACATGGTCGTTCGGACTGGGGGACGATTCAGTCGGGAACAAGGGCTCCGGATCGGTTTCTGCAATTACGAATCCGATACGGAGGCCTTCCTAGCGAGATTGTAATCGCCCCAAAACGTAAATGTTATTTTTTTATAGAGGTTTAGGCTATTGTTGCACAAGTTACTACTTGTGTAATGATATATCTGTAAGAGACATTAGTTAGTGATAGATTCCTTACCTTAGAATATCCCCAGGCGTCAGACTGGATCCGGAAAGTTTTTTGCTAGCAGTACCCCTGCGCGTCAGTAGGTGGCGTCGTGCGGTTCCGCGTCCGTCGCTGGCGTCGTAAGCGCCGAGATGACGTCACGGAGGCTACTTAGGCGCCACCCATGCGCGCTGACGTCAGTTCTGTACACGACTTTCCGCGCCAGGAACGCAGAGCCATGCAAGAAACTGACCATTGGTGCCATGAAACTAGGGCCCTGAAAGGGATGACCTTAACCCTAGAAATCAGTTCGCAGAACGGGGAGGATGGGTGGGGCGGTAAGGAATCTATCACTAACTAATGTCTCTCACAGATATATCGGTACACAAGTAGTAACTTGTGCATCTGAAAGAGACACGTTAGTGATAGATTCCTTACCTTAGAATAGATACCCCAGCAATACCAACCCCGGTGGTGGGTCTGCGAATAGATTACACCAGAAAGTCACGGAGAACAGAACGGCCAAAGAAGCCGTCTCTCCGGACTTGACTGTCAAGGCAGTAATGCTTGGTAAATGTGTGCAGCGAGGCACACGTGGCTGCCTGACAAATATCCTGCAAGGGAACGCCGCGTCCCAAGGCAGTAGTGGCTGCTGTTGCCCTGGTAGAATGGGCACGCAGCCCCACAGGAGGCTCCTTCTTAGCCAACGAGTAACATGCTTTGATGCACAAAACGACCCACCGAGAGATGGTGCGTTTGTGCAAGGCCCGACCTTTTTTGGCGCCCACGTAGCCAACAAAGAGCTGGTCATCCACCCGGAACTGTTGTGTGCACATTATATAGAACGAGAGCGCACGTTTTGGGTCCAGACGATGGAGCCTCTCTTCCTCTTTTGAAGGATGCGGAGGCGGAAAGAAGGTGGGCAAAGTGATGGTCTGCCCGATGTGGCAGAGGGCGTGACAACCTTTGGCAAGAAAGAAGGACGGGTCCTTAAAACCACCTTGTCCGGATGAACAGAAAGGAAAGGAGGTTTAGAAGAAAGAGCCTGGAGCTCACTCACTCTTCTGGCAGAGGTGAAAGCTACCAGGAAAGCCGTCTTGAGAGTAAGAAGACGCAAAGGACAGTTATGAAGGGGCTCAAAAGGAGCGCACATCAGATAGGTCAAGACAAGATTTAAGTCACATTGAGGCATTATGAAAGGCACAGGAGGAAACGTGTGTGTAATGCCTTTGAGGAAACGGTTAACAACCGGAGACTTAAAGAGAGAAGGCTGATCTGAAAGCCTGAGAAAGGCGGAGATAGCCGAAAGATAACCTTTGACAGTGCCCAAAGCAGAGCCCTGCTGGGCCAAGGAGAGTAGGAACAGAAGGACCTCAGAAAGAGGGGCAGAAAGGGGATCCACAGACTTAGCTGTGCACCATGCCACAAATTTGTTCCACCTGCAGGCGTATACCGATTTAGTGGAGGGACGCCTGGCTGCCAGAATGACATCACAGACTGCAGGAGGCAAGTCAAATGGAATCAGCTGTCGCCACTCAATCTCCACGCATGGAGGTGGAGGCTGGACAGGTTCGGGTGGAGGACCGTCCCCTGTTGCAGCAACAGAAGATCCTCCCGAAGAGGCAGGCGGATCGGGGGATCGATCGCCATGTTGAGCAGCTCGGGATACCAGTATCTTCGTGCCCAATCCGGAGCCACAAGGATGACAAGGATGACTTGGGCCCGGTCGCGCCGAATCTTCTTCAGCACTCTGGGCAGAAGTGGTATAGGCGGAAAGGCGTACAACAGACCGGAACTCCACACGCGACGAAAAGCGTCGCCGAGCGAGTGCGCCTTGGAAATTCCAACGCGCAGAACTGATGACACTGCGCGTTCTCTTCGGTGGCGAATAGATCTAACCAAGGCTCTCCCCACTGCAGAAAGAGACCTTGCGCCACGTCCGAGTTCAGACGCCATTCGTGATCCATCAAGCACCGGCGGCTGAGTTCGTCCGCCCTGGCGTTCAGAGAACCTGCCAAGTGTTGAACCACCAAGGTAATGCCTTGATGTTCCAGCCATGTCCAGAGGCGCAGAGAAAGTAGTGGGAATAACAACCACTCCCTACTTCTGGCCCAGGAACACACTCGTGACTTCCTGCAGGAGAAGTGCCAAGTGGTCCCCCGACATGCGGTGGAACTGAGGTGGCATGCCTGGAGGTGTGGACTGAAAGGGAAGGGCGTAACCCTTGCGGATGATCTGCAACACCCACTTGTCCGATGTGATAGCGTGCCAGTGGGGGAGATGATGGCGGACCCTGCCACCCAATGGCGTGGGGTGCCCCACAAAGCTCGGATTAGGAAGGTTTGGATGTAGAAGCGGCGGGGTGGAGGTGGACTGACCCCCACGCTGATTCCCAGACCCGCCCCTGCGGAAACCGCGTCCGCGGCCCCGCTGAGGCTGGTTCTGCACAGGCTTGCTGAAGGAACGTGCCTGGGCGCCCCTTCCGTGGCCACGAAAGGAACGAAAACCAGGAGTGGCTGGGCTTCTCGCGGAAAGACCTAAGGACTTGGCCGTGGCCCGCGAGTCCTTAAAACGCGCCAGCGCACTGTCGGCTTTATCGCCAAACAGGCGAGTGCCATCAAAGGGCATGTCCATGAGTGAGCTGTGGACATCTGGCGAGAACCCAGTAGATCTCAACCAGGCGTGGCGACGAAGCGCCACAGTCGTGGAAGTTGCCCTACCTAGTGAGTCCGCGGTGTCCAAACCACACCGAATGGCGAACTTAGCCGCATCTTTACCCTCGGCAACAGCTTGGGACAGCACAGCTTGGGTCTCCTCAAGACACTGAGGCAACACCTGTGCAACTGTATCCCACACCGCGTGGGAATAGCGGCCCAATAGGCATGCAGTGTTCACCGACCGCAGCCCCAAGCTGGCCGAAGAGAACAACCGCTTGCCGAACTGCTCCAGCTTCTTAGAGTCCTTATCCGGCGGAGCCGTGGGAAAGGCACTCTGGGACGTCGAAGCTTGGATGACCAGACTCTCAGGCGTAGGATGAGTGGTCAGAAAGGCAGGGTCACCGGGCGCCGGGCGATGACGCCTGGCGACGTTCTTATCCACAGGGGCCCCTGTGGCGGGCCGCGACCAAGTGCCCAGCAAGACGTCAGTGAGGGCGTCATTGAATGGCAGCAGGAGCTCCGACTAAGTGGACGCCGTCTGGAGCACCTCAGTGATGAGGTTAGTTTTGAGGGCCACCGTAGGAAGGTCAAGGTTGAGAACCTCAGCTGCCCGACGGAGCACCATCGTGTAGGAGGCGCCCTCCTCCATGGTAGGCGGGGGAGAGGCAAACCCCGGGTCAGAAGAGACGTCGAGGTCGCTGGCGTCCCCCAAATCGTCCGCCCAGTCCTGCTCAGAGTCACACTGACGAGCAAGAGGGTCCTCGGACCCCTCCCAGTCGTCCTCCACCTCCGCCGCATGTGGCACCGACCGTGGCGGCAGGGCAGGAGCCGGAGAAGGGACAAACGGCGTCGGGAACGGCGCCGGCCGGGGCCGGACCGGCGCCGTGTCCCAATGCGGATCCCAGGTAGGAGCAAAATGGTCCTGGAACCTGAGCAAGGGCGGGACAAATGGCACCCACTGCGGCGCCGGAGGTGGAGCCGAGGGTGGCGCTGGGGCCGGCAGCGATGGACCATGTGGCGCCGTGGCCGGAGCCGACGGCGCAGGATCCTGTGGCGCCGAAGCTGGATCCGCCGGCGGCGCCAACGGCCCAACAGGATCCTGACACGGGACCGCGGGCCCCGAGGGCGCGCCGGCGGGAGCCCGAGGCCTAAAAAGGCAGTCCATGGTAGCAAGAAACTCTTGCACCTGTGCGGAAGTCGCCGACGGACCCGGGTAAGGCGGGTAGGCCACAGGACTCTCGAGCTCCGAAGGAGCCGCAGGGGCAAAACCCCTGTCCCCCTCGTCCGCATCCGGGGTCCGACGGGGGGACGTCGGAGAGCGAACACGCTTCTTCGACTTCTTTTTGTGTCGTCTCTTACCCGAATCCGAGGGTGAAGACTTGGAGCCCGAGGAGCGATAACTGTGGCCCAGCGAGCGTTCCCTGGAATGGCCCCGGGAACGGCGCTGGGACGAGTGCCGGACCTCCAGCAGCTTCCGGTGCCGCTCCCTCAAGGCCTTCGGGGCCATGGTCCGACAGTCCCGACAGGACCGGGAGTCGTGGTCGGTCTCCAGGCAGTAGAGGCAGACATCGTGGGGGTCCGCCACCGACATATTGCGACTGCAGGCCCCACAAGACTTAAATCCAGGCATCCCTACGTGCACCAAGGAAACCAACTAACAGGAGACAAAAGTCTCAAAAAAGGGTAGTCAAAAAGTGACTAAGGTACGTGCTCTAACCGGATCTGCGCTTACTGGCGCGGAAAAAGAAAGAACTGACGTCAGCGCGCATGGGTGGCGCCTAAGTAGTCTCCGTGATCTCGGTGCTTACGACGCCAGCAACGGACGCAGAACCGCACGACGCCACCAACTGACGCGCAGGGGTACTGCTAGCGAAAAACTTTCCGGATCCAGTCTGACGCCTGGGGATATTCTAAGGTAAGGAATCTATCACTAACGTGTCTCTTTCAGATTGGAAAGATATACAATTTTTATGTACAGAGGAAAGATGTAAATTACATTTTTACATAAACATATACATTTTATATTTCTTTTGTAATTGTTTTATAATGTTTATTTTTTAGATTCTTTTTTAAATCATTTTTAATATATATTAAATAAATATATAAAGTATATATAATTTTATATGTATTTTACATATATTTTTGACAATTATTTACATTTTATTTTATTTATTACATTTGAATTATAAAAATATTTTTTTCAATAATATTTATTGTTTAAGAAAAAGTGTTATAAAATTATACTAGAGAAACTTTTTTTATATACATTGTAATTTTTTTTATACATGTTTAATGTTTTTTCACATGTTTGTAAATAGTCCATTATATTGTTTTAATAATAACAAAAAGTAAACATTTTTAATACATAGTAATAAATATTAAGAGGCTTATGACGATGTCACCATCGCGGAAACGGCACCAACCGACCTCCGATCGGCGGTCCCGACAGTCTAATTACGATGCGACTGCACATGGTGCGGTCGCATACTCACATTTCCCTATGGGAGCATGTGTTATGGCCATAAATCGGCCGTAGCACAAACTCCCATAGGGAACTGGGAGGTTGAGTTCATCCCTGCACCGCATGGCAGGCACCTGAGGGTGCCTGCCACACGGTGCAGGGATCAAACTCGGCCCCCCAACCGGAAGCCCCAGACAGAAGGGGGCCCTGCCACGGGCCCCCAAACACGCTTTTCGACAGGCTTTCCATGTCGGAAAGCCCGGCATGGAAAGCCTGTCGGAAACCGTGCATCGTAATCCGGACTGCGGAAACGCTGTCCATTTGGATTACGAGCCGGTTTCCGACTGGCCGACAGGCTCAAGGAGCCCGTCGTAATCCATCCGGAAGGACAGGCCGGTTTCACTTTCAACCGCCTGAATTGTAATTAGGCAATCGGAAGTAAAGGACGATCTTGGTCGGAAAGCCTCCGATCTTAGATCGGAGGCTTTCCCACCATGATCATAATCGGCTCCTAAGTATGTTGTAATATTTAATACTATAGGGCCAATTACCATGTTGGTCGGAAGTGCCTCCATGGGCTTGTTGGGGCGGTCGGACCGACCGATGTAGCTTCGGAGGGGGTCGCTCTGACTGCAGTATTATGATGCCAAAAAAGACATTGCTTACCGACCGACGTGGTTCCTCAGACTCCGACTAGAAATTCTGTCCGCAAAGCTCTCCGAAAGGTCAAATGGAGCAGATTGGAGAAAGTACTGGCTCTGGAACCGCCTGCCTTATTACAATGCGTATTTTTGACGTGCCGTTTGTGTCGGTCCAACCACCTCGTCAGAGCAGGCGGAAAGGGAGTCTTTTCAGTCCGAAAATCGGCACAACACGCTTCCTACATCTGCTGTGCAGCTATGGAGCCTATGGCGCATGTCATCCCTCTACTATACATCATCGATGAATATGAGAATAGGAACCGTCGTGGTCATAGCCGCCGGTAAGTCATACACCTACCCCTACACATTAACGTAACTTCCAAAGTGATTGTCAATAGAGACTAAAGTCCTGTGTAGCATGTTGAGCATGGTAAATGAGGGAATGTCATCACCAGGTATCCACAGTCTGACCTTGAAATACTGGGATAAACACAAATTTAAAGTCTGATCAGAAATGGCTATAGCTACATATGTGTATGTATACCTAAATGTATGGATGAGTACACCACAGCGCAAAAAGCAACATTTCATGGCAACAGAACATCAATGCACACACAAAAGTATGTCCACAGAAACACATGCACTGGCACCAGAGCCGCTCCCAGAATCATTAGTTCCCCAGGCAGAACCAGAATACATGAACCACCTATAAATTTCATAAGATGTCATGTCATAGGAAGTCACATTACAGGAAGTGACTTCAAGTTACCATAAATTCCCTGCCATTGTTGAACCGGCTTTGTAACAAGCACTTTATCTAGTTTGGGTATCTGTAAATTGGCCAAGAATATATATAAACACCACATTAAAATGATGTCAAAATTTATGGCAGATTGGTCAAGTGTCAATAAAATACATCCACCCAATTAGATGGAAAAGCTAGGCATAGGTTGTGTCTAATCTTACGACTTTCTTAATCTGATGCACTAATCATTGACAGATTAATACATGAATCAAAACACTAAACTGACTAATATAGTCCAGCCTGGCCTGCCACTCCCCCATCAGCCCAATTGCGCAGTCCCAGATCCTGTATCCTGATGAGTTTAGCAGTGTCGGAGCAGGCACCCACCAGAGCCTCCGCTCTACATGATCTCAGCCTCACCGCAGAGCAGGTCGCCAGGTCAGTATAGGAGTCACAACCAGCATGAGCTGATGTATGTGTCAGTAATAAAAAAAATTTGGAAGGATCCAGTACATTTTCAAAGCAGGCCTCAGACATCTGAATCCCTTCCATACAATCCCTATCATTCACCCAGGTCTGCTTGCACGCACACCTTACTCCAATACATTGGGTCCCAACTATTTTGTGGCCCAGTATGCTTTATCAGGCCAGATTTACATGTCCCCGGTGGACCTGTGGTATTCCACCACCACTGTTTAATGAGGCCAGCCAGCAGGGCATGAGCTAGGATCCCTACCTCTCTAGTCAGGACATGGTCTCAAAATGTCCCACTTGGAGTTACATTGCTCAAAAAGGGCTAGAGTAATAAGAGTCCACACGGAGCAGGCTTGAATTCTGCAGGCACCAAGGATGGTTCATGATCCAAAACCTTTTGAAAGGAAGACATACATCTCAAAACAAAGACAATTACTCACATAGAAAATAACGAGACAGGGAATTGCGTTTGGTGGCATATGGGTCAATGTATGTAGCTGCACACGAGTTACAAGACATTTCAACATCAAAACCATTCTCTTACTTTCATCTCATGATCATGTTTTGGGAACAAATTGGTATGGATGTAAATAATCTCGACCGGATCTGCAGGCAATGCAGATCCGGTCGGCTGTGCATAACAAACATTCTTCACTGAGTCTAGTATACCACAACAGGAGCATATGGTTCAATATTGAACAACTTCAAAAACACGATAACCATAACAGGATGGACGAACACAGAGGGATCCTGGGCATTTAGAAGGTCAGCATCCCAGATACCTCACAGTCTAGACCTGGGGGGTAAGACCGTGGCCTCTAGTACAACAGCCATTTTTAACAGTTGCCAATTTAGCATATGTGGATTCTAAGAGCCCACCCCTCCCCGTCATCAAAGGAGGAGATGTCAGGCACCCAGTCTGCTTCACAAGTCAGAGCAGCTGCTTCATCTAGCCATGTCAGGACCACCTCTGATAGGTCCATGACCACGTGTCCATGAGCCTGGCCCTTCAAAGTCCTTCACCCATCCAGTGGCTTTTCCTGTGTATCCTGTAAGTCCTGTAACAAGTTGTCCTACAGATTAGCTATTGCAATCCTGTGGAGGCACACGACTTGACCCCTGTGCAGCGCAGTTACCTCAGCACTACCCCATTAGAGAGTCGCTGTGCCCAAGTGTTGCAGAATTAGGAGTGCAGTGACCTTACAATGCATGCAAATGGCCTGGCGTGCTATGAGCATTTCCAAATCTATCCTTTTATTGGATACCTTCTGAGCCCTCATCTGCCTGAATATCCCTAGCAGCGTCCCCTCCAATGGAAGGAGGTTGACCCAACCCGTCACTGTGTCAAGTACATTTGTGACTCTGGACCACAGGTTCACTGCATCCAGCAATGCCCGAACATATGTATCAAATCCTAAATAGGTGCATGACATCTTGGGCACAGAGGGGAGGACACAAACTTTCGGTGTAGGACAGCTGGGGTGCGACATGCCCTGTACTGGATGTCGAATTGAATGTACTGGAGTTTGGCATTACGTCGGTAGTGCCAAGTGCATTCCCACTCCTTGGCCGTGAGGGCTAGTACTATATCAGTGTCCCATAGCCAGCAAACGGGTGACAGAGGGTCAGTCGTTGTGTGTGCTAAGCCACTAACAAACAAGGTCACCAGTTTCCGACCTGCACCTATGACGTGCAGGGGGCATGGGTTATTGGGTGATGCTCTGGTTCAGTTTCTGTGACCCTCCACAGGCATCCCATCTCAGCTATTAGTGTGCCATGTGCCAAGAAATGGAAACACAACAAGTGTTTGAACGCAACCTTTTAACTAGAATAAACCCTGCATATATATCTACAGGATTTAGTATTTTTATTTCACCATTTACTTTTTTATTTCGGAAAAGTTTTTTAATAAATTAAATTGAGTTCATATCAAAAAACATATAGGCACACAATAAGATTTACCATACATAATCACATAAATACAATGAACTTGACATTTCATGAGTGAACAACACTAAACAACAAATACATAACAATAGATGACCAGTCCTTCATTTACAAAGCAAGAAAAAAAGTAACGGTGTAGGCTTACTTTATGATATTATCATGCTACAACCTATTACAACACAACCAGACAGTGCTCTAAGGACAACAGGCCAAATGCCTTATTTGTACAATGTAGCAATTAAATTAACTCGCAGTTATTACTGCTGGCTGTATGTGGTCGACGCGTTTCTGAACCCTATATTTGTTTGGGGGTTCTCTTCAGGACCAGGACTTGGTCGAATTCTTTAATGAGGAAGAACTAAATATGGGGGCAAAAGGGTCTTCAGTCAAATGATGGTAGTTCAAGGGAACTGACTCTTCACTGAACAGTTGGATCCATTGTGAATCGTTTAACCGGCCACCCAGAAACATTTAGGAGACGGTGAATAGGCGCTCCAACGGCACCGTTTGGACCCACAAACATCTAAAAACTCTGTCAGATTAAGGAACAACGAGTTCCGGAGCTTAAACAAACCATTTATCGAGCACAGCGTAAGCAGGCTTCTTGATCCCTCATTTAAAAGGATATAAGATAAGAATATTGATAAGTTCTACCATCATTTGACTGAAGACCCTTTTGCCCCCATATTTAGTTCTTCCTCATTAAAGAATTCGACCAAGTCCTGGTCCTGAAGAGAACCCCCAAACAAATATAGGGTTCAGAAACGCGTCGACCACATACAGCCAGCAGTAATAACTGCGAGTTAATTTAATTGCTACATTGTACAAATAAGGCATTTGGCCTGTTGTCCTTAGAGCACTGTCTGGTTGTGTTGTAATAGGTTGTAGCATGATAATATCATAAAGTAAGCCTACACCGTTACTTTTTTCTTGCTTTGTAAATGAAGGACTGGTCATCTATTATGTATTTGTTGTTTAGTGTTGTTCACTCATGAAATGTCAAGTTCATTGTATTTATGTGATTATGTATTGTAAATCTTATTGTGTGCCTATATGTTTTTTGATATGAACTCAATTTAATTTATTAAAAAACTTTTCCGAAATAAAAAAGTAAATGGTGAAATAAAAATACTAAATCCTGTAGATATATATGCAGGGTTTATTCTAGTTAAAAGGTTGCGTTCAAACACTTGTTGTGTTTCCAAAGTATTAGTGGTCTAGTTTGAACGCGAAAACAGACCCTACCCCTATTTTTTCAAAAAAATGTGCCAAGAAATGGCCCACTGGAATGTCATGATTTTCCTGAAACTGGCCAAAGGGTATGAGCTCACGGACCCTGAATAGGTCCCCCACTGAGGTCAATCCCGTGTCTCTCCATGCCGTCAGTCCTTCCCTAACAATGCTTGTATGGAACAGTGGTAGGAAGCGGAGACTAACAGAGAGAGAGTACGGGATCATGTCCGTCAGTAGCCTCAGGCTCTTATCATAGCTCCAATAAGCCACTTTCACCAGGCTGTCAGCTCCACAGGGGAGCAGCGCTCCAATGAGCAACATCGATCCTGCGATTTCCTGTGCCCTGCAATTTTGGAACCTGCCCACTTTGTACAACTGCCTCCCAGCCAAACATCACGCCGGCCATTGCAGCTACGTAACATTTTCTAAAAGCAGCACACCCAGGACACCTTTTCCAACCGGCAGCTGCAGCCTCCGCAGAGCCATACTTCTTCTGCTGCCCCTATTCCAGATTAACCCTCGCAGCATGGTGTCCACCTCCCTGGAGGTGGCACGAGGCACAGCCACTGCTAGGTGATGTAAAAAATACAAGATGAGGGGGACCATTACCATCTCGGAAAGTGACATACATCCTTGGACTGTAATTGGGACAGTGCTCCAAAAAGCCATCTGTGGACGTAAGGAGGATATGACCCATGTCAGATTTCCACAATGAAATTGTTTGCGTCATGACAGTTACAAATCCCTAGGTACCAAAACACCCGAAGCTCCCACATCATCCTCTGCTCCCCCGCCATTACCTCTTTTGGAGGATAGTCCACACAGAGGGGAAAAACACAAGACTTGGCCAAGTTAACACCCAAACTCGACGCTCTCTGGAAATTTGCTAGTCTCTCAGAAATATCTGGAATTTCCCTGCGTATATACTGAATATAGAGAAGCATGTCGTCTGCATCAATGGATACTATATGTCACTAATAGCCTAGTGGAACTCCCCATGCTTACCACCCCTGACAAAGCCGCTCGTCCAGCAGCTCCATTGCCAGGGCAAAGAGCAGTGGGGAAAGTGGACAACCTTGACGAGTTCCCCTGCCCAATGTAAAAGAGGGTGATATGTCTTTTCAAAACCTGACTTGGGCCCTTGGCTCAGTAGGAAAAAGACATATGTGTTGTTGCAGCTCCCCCGCAATACCCAGTTTTGAGTGGTAAACAGGTATTCCCAATCAATGGTATGGAATGCCTTCACTAAGCCCAGCACTAGGCAGGCTACGTAGGGCCACCTCCCCTGGACCAGCTCCAGCACCCTATTTAGCCTCTGAATATTCAGCGTCGTAGATCTATCAGGGATAATAAAATTTTGGACCCTATGCACTAGATGCAGCATGTGTACCAGCAGGCTGGACGCCACTACCTTACTAAGGATTATATAATCCATAGCTAGCATGGACAATGGGAGGTAGTATGTCAGTTCCGGCAGGTCACTGTTGGTTTTTACCAGTACTCCCAATAAGGACTTTTGCATGGATTGCGGCTGTCTCCAATCACTCAAGGTGGCCTGATAGAGCAACAGTAACCTGGGAGCAAGTAAAAGCTCATAGGCCTTGTAGAGCTTGGACGGGAGGCCGTTCAACCCCGGAGTTGTTAACGTGGCAGTGCTCTTAATCACACTGCGTATCTCCGGTTATAGCCAGCAGGGTGTTAAGCACCGCACGTGCTGCAGGATCAAGTACAGGCATATTCAATCCAGTGAGGAATTTGGAAATATCTACCAGGCGCTAAGAATATGGGGGATTGTATAGGCCACGACAATATACTGTGAAGGCTTCATGGATGGCTGCCTGTCTAGTGTGCATCTGGTTCAGGTGATCCCTAATCATCGCCATGTGCTGGGTTGGTGTTATGCCGCGGAGGAGGCAGGTCGGGAGTTGCCCTGACTTATCTCCCTCTGCGTGCATCTCAGCTTGTCATGTTTTAAAGTAAAAACAATGCGGTTGCTCAATGAGATGGGTGTGCTGTTTGAGTATCTGTCAGTGTGGGTAACATCCCAGGCTGCAACTGGACCTCTCCTGCTGACCTAGTGGTGCCTCAGTTTGCATCAAAGCCCTGTGGATATTGGCCCTAGCCCCCACCAAAGCCCCAAGCACCCGCCACCCAGTACTGCTTTCAGTGCTTCCCACTCCAACAACCTAGAAGTGGCTGTGTCCCAGTTGTCAGTGAAATAATTGGCGATGGATTCCTTCAGTAATTCACAAAATGCATGGAGCAACAACAACGTAGGCTTCAGTTACCATGTGTGGACAGGGTGTCGTTGAGCACCACACCCAATGTGTATGTGCATAGGGTAATGTTCCAAGAATGTTCTCCCCAGGTATTCAGCATCTGACTGTAGTGTGTGGTGATAACAAATATTCTCAATCCGAATGTGTAGATTGTGTACTGCAGAGTAGTAGGAGTACTCCTGGGTCTCCGGATGTAGGATCCACCAACCATGTCGGAGGGACCAGTGCTCAGCCCATTGTGCAGGGCACGCTGCCAACACCAGAGAGGATGGCAGGGTGGGTGAGAATGGTCAAGCAGCGGCTCTTGGACACAATTGAAATTGCCATCCACAACCCAGGGGATATGGGCCCACCTCGTGAGGATGAGGGATAGGCACCGAATGAAGTTCGGTTTGGCCACATTCTGCACATAAACACTGCCCAATAATATTGGCAACCATCAAGGAGCCCCAGTACAAACACATATTGCCCTTCAGGCTCTATGGCAGTATCTAATGGGCTCAATGGGACCCCCACACGGACCCAACAAGGGCTCCTCTTGCCAAAT
This sequence comes from Calotriton arnoldi, assembly GCA_963921515.1. Classification (NCBI taxonomy): domain Eukaryota; kingdom Metazoa; phylum Chordata; class Amphibia; order Caudata; family Salamandridae; genus Calotriton; species Calotriton arnoldi. Next base: position 5,254,075 of record CAWUFW010000174.1, read on the forward strand.
AAGAGGAGACGGTGCAAAAAGAATGACTGCAAGCACTTCTGGAACTGGATCTCCTGCCCCCGTGTCACGTGGGTCTCTTGTAACAGTGCTATGTTTTTTCCCTGCGACTCATGATATATTGTTATAATGCGCGTCTCTTCCTTGTCGTCCCCATACCTCTGACATTCAAAGTCATAATGCCATTAGTACCCATGTGTGTGTAGTGTACTGGGAAGTGTGGGGAGGGGTTTCAGGAGTAGTCTGCCCAAAGGTGAGCCAGCAACACACATCCTGGAGTCTTTCCTTGTGGGGCTAAGTGCCCTAATCGATGGCCCGCTACTCAATGGATCTGCATCCGGAAAGAAAACATGAATCCTCAATAGCTCCATCCCAAGGCAATATCCAAGGGGAGGACAGAGCAATCAGTAACAACATCAACCTACAAAGAGAAACTTAGCAGTTATACCCACACACAACTCTGCCAAGGCATGCAGGGTGGGGGGAACGTGCCCTGTGATGCTAATAGGTATTGCATATGCTAGTGGTCTCCTAGTGGGTATTTCTACATTCTGAAATGAACAATAAGTGCTAGACAGCAAGCAGCAGCGACCCCTAACTACATCTCTTACTTTCATCCTGCAACAGATTTTGCATACTTACATCTACCTATCCCCTCTATGTGTACCTTTCCACATTACCTCTTGGCCTGCCTATTCCCTACTTTTGCTGGGTTAACCCCTTTCACATCCACCTCAAAGTACATGCTCATCTCTCAACCTCTCCTGCATCCACAAGCTCCTTACAATCACCCTCTGATACTGCCATTCTTAAATCCCTCTCTTGCCTCTAAGCTCTACCCTTGAACTCTTACTATTCCACCCAGACGCTCACCTTCTCATTCTGGTGCTGCCCCTCTTACATCCACATCTACATTCCCTGCACTACTCTTCACCTCTATCTACACAACACCTCTCCCCTTCATGCTGTGCTCACAATGTACTGTACTTATCACCTCCTCAGCAGCCGATAACTGTATCATGTCAAATGTACTCCTCTCATCCCCATCTCTCCACTTTCCACTGGCCTTGGGACACTCATTTTTGCCAAGGTGAACCATTACATCCACCTCTTACATTCACTCTTAACACCTCACCACATCTCTCGCCCTGACCCTTACATTGCTCACTGAATCTGGCCTTATTCATTAGGCTCTCACCATTCACTCACTCTACTCTGTTTAAGGCCTACTAAGAGTAATTAGACAAACTAGAGTATCTGTATATTTAAACACACCATCAATCTACTGGCCTACACCTCGCATCTCTCCATTCAGCATCCTAACTTACACAGCTGTTGTATCCCCATGACTTCCACCTATCCACTTTGTTTCCTAAAAAACCTTTACCTTGCCTCACTGTGGCTCTCTTACATTCACATCCCAGTTCCATGTCCATACCTCTATTATCTTTTGCATTTTAACAACTACCAAACTGTTACCTTTTCTCACTGTGGCTCTCTTACATCCACATCTCAGTTCCATGCTCCATACCTCTATTATCTTTGCATATTAACAACTACCTTTCTCAATGAATCTGCCTCTATCACAGCCACCTTTCACCGTAGGTCTACATATTTCAGCTCTCATCTCTTGCTAGCCTCTAACCTTGTCTAGCTGGTTCTACCTCTTTCACATCTACCTATTCATAGCATACCTCGCCCAGGCTTTAACCAGTTTTTCAAGGTCCTACACTCTGATATCCACACCCCGGAATTTCCTCCAATCCCCATTGTAATAATGAGGATACTTTACGTATACTATCCAAGCACTGCCTTTGACCTTAACTCCTTCCTTTCACTCTCATCTAATTTTTTACTTGTTCTGCCCCTATTACGCCTGAGTCTCCCCTCCATGCACAAAATGTTATCACAACTCTTTCTCACATCTACCCTTGTTTAGCTAGCTCAGCCCCTCAAACCTTTACCTCTCTAACAACATGTGCAGCTATGCTTCACAGTTCGACACCCACCTTTTCACTTGTCTGTCAATTTAGTGCATGGATGTAACACAGGACCCTGTAGCCCCGGCACAGCAGACGGGCACACAATACTTCTGGGGACTCACAGTCTATCAGGCTGACCACATGTAGCACAGGGCAATCCACTAGCCTTAACAACCCTTCAAGTTCACCTCTGTTTGATCAGGGCCAGCATCAAGCATTTCTCAAACCTCTTTTATTACTTTTTAATACACAAATTACTAAATACACAGCTATCATATGCTGAGCTCCAAATGATGTGTGTGTAAAATAGTATAGCCATAGCCTGTACAAATAAAAGATTAGTCAGTGGAAAAGTGTAAACAAAACGCCACTCTCATCCATTCTCCACTCTTCTCCCTTTGCTGTCATACCTGGTGAGCAGTGCCCATTGTGATATGATGGCATAATAGATGTTAGACTTTCGTTTTTTGGGCACCACATAGGATACCCTGATTTTCATTCAGGCAGGGGCATGTGCCGGTCTCATCTATAGCACCCTCAAGTGCTGTGGCTATTTGTTTTCATAATGGTGATACATTGTTTAGGCAGAGAGAGGGGTGACAGCAAGGCAAGTCTGTCAGAAAAGAAACTCAAATTAAACAAACTCATTACAGTTTGTATCCTGAAAGGCAGTTTGTGCCAAACATTTTGCCAATTCAGCCCATTCCTAAGGGACCCAGGTGAGGGGTGTTGTGTGTTAATTGTGCATCACATTGCTGCACCATGGCTGCAAAACCCAAGGGAGGGGGCTGACCACCGGTAGCTCGTAACACTGATGGCATCCTAAAGGCAGTGTTCTGTTGCCGGGGCCCTGTAGTCATTAGCATTTTGGAGGCCCTGGGCAGCTGTCCACGGGCAGCGCCAGCACGGACTGGCACACAGCATCCACCCTGAACTAAATATCCTCTACACCACTCCTGTTACCAACGACTGACGTTCCATTTGCTTGCATAAACTGAGCTAAGAAGGAGAGTGTTGCTGTGCAGTGTCAAGCAGAAAAGGTATACCTTCTGCTGTAACGCATGAGGGGGCTAGAAGGGGCATTGGATGACCAAGCACAGACAAATGTAGTTCACTCCTAATATACTAATAGGACTTGACATAGCCTAGCATTCACAACATTTCAATTTAATGTACATCAAAAATACCCTTTGAAATGAAGAGAGTTTAGCTAAATGTTTGAAACATAACTAACACACTTAGCCCATGCAGCACCCACCAATGTCCCAGAAAAAGTAGATGAAATATCTGAGATGCAACAAGCACAATCCACTCCTGTCAGTATCGTGACAACTCCAAATCCCTATGGAGCAAAGTTACATGTGTATCAGATAACTGATATGACTATCACAGCCTTTGCCAAACACAAACTGTCAGCCATCTTAGGTACAATGTTAGATGTGTAATATCCAATCCCAGATTCATCATATGCCTGAAAATACAACATTTAGAACTTGTGCATGTATGTGAAATGCACAATCAAGTTGCTCATTTGGGTGAAAAAGGTAGCCACATACTCATGATACACATCCTTATGTCTCTCCACAACAAAACCCTTGTCAAACTAAAACACCCAATATGATGTTGTGAAAAACCACCTAAACTATGCCACAATGCAAATAAACACTACACTAATCCACTAAATCACAACCCAGAAGTCAGAAGCCTTTTACCTTGGTCACAGTTTGCATGTCACACATACTCTCTGGGCATACTGACACACTCAACTTGACTAATCTCACAAACACTCATTGAAATGCTTGAACAACACATTACAACTAACATTACCCTTGGATAGGCCATACATCCACTATCCTGCTGCTTACCATTCTCACATCATCATATTTCAGGGTGTAGGAGCAAACGCATGGCCTTATGTGCACCAACACAGATTCTAAAGGAACCTCACATAAGCATGATGTGGCCTATGTCCAGTTCACAGATTAGGGAAATGCCCACTCTCATACTCTAACTGTGGCATCTGCCCAGAATGATAGGTACATTACAACGTTATGTACTGTACAACTCGACAACCACACCATGTCATCACTAGCATTCAAAATGTGTGCCAACCATTCATGTGTCATACACCGGGTGCACATGCAACTAACACCTACAACAATAGGGTCTTTGTAAGGACAGAAACACATTGTAACTTACTGGGCCATGTCATGGACACACACACCATCCACATGATGTACCCAAAAAATTAGGATGTAATGACTAACATCAAAATTTGAATGCACTGGAGGATACAGACCATAGACACCTTGCCTAACAGGAATATCTAAATAAAGGGGAGTCCGGGAAGGCAACAGGGCCAGGACACTGTCAGAATCATACCTACCTCACACTCACCTTAGGCACAGGACATGTATAATATGGGTCAACTGCCTTGAAAGGGTATTGGCCTACAGTGGAAGCCACCTGTGGCAATGTCGTCATTGCAACTAGTTAACCAGATCTATTGAAGGCACAGACATTGGTCCACTACTATAAAAAAAAAATCAAATCAGGGACATTTGTACAGCGCACATATCACTCGGAAGTCTCATGGCGCTTGCAGACGGCTCTGATAGAGTACTCGTTTGGTTGTCAAATAGCCATGATTTCAACTTTTTGCGAAAGCAATTGTGATCTGGGATAGTACGTAGATTCAAGGGAAGTTTGTTCCAGGAGACAGGAGTGCGATAGGAAAAAGACCTTCCTCCGTTTCTCGCAGTGCGGATTCTGAGAGGAGTAAGAAGGGATCCATTGCTCGATCTTAGCGATCTACAAGGCTGGTACCAACGTAGTTTTTTGGACCAGTACCCCGGGCCTTTTCCGTACATGCTTTTGTGTGTGAGACAGAGAGTCTTAAATAGGATTCTCTGTCTGACTGGGAGCCAATGAAGAGATCTCAGACAGGGGGCAGACGAGGATCTTGGAGGGAGATTCAGAACCAGTCTGGCCGCAGTGTTCTGCAAAATCTGGAGTTTTGTGAGAAGGCCTTCGTTGATTGAGGACAGCAGGGCATTTCCATAGTCCATGCGATTTATTATCAGTCCCTGGACTAATGGTTTCCTGGCCTCTATCGGAATCCATTTGAAAACCTTTCGTAGATTACGCATCACTCCAAAACATGAGCCAATTTTGTGATTGGTCTGATTTTTCATTGACAGTTGGCTGTCCATATGAAAACCTAAATTCCGTACCGTCGGTTTGGGTGTTGGACAAGGGCCAAGGTTCGAGGGCCACCAGTCGTGAGACCAATGCTCGTGAGCATTGCCGAAGAGCATGATCTCGGACTTGCCTCCATTTAATTGAAGATGGTTTGTATTCATCCACCTATCAATATGGGACATACATTTTTTAAAACGCTGCTTTGTTTCTGATGGATCTGGTCCAAGAGTGACCAGGATCTGCGTGTCGTCAGCATACGACACAACATCAAAACCGTAAGATCTGATCACCTTGGCCAGTGGCGTCATGTAAAGATTAAAAGAGTCGGACTCAAGATGGAGCCCTGTGGCACGCCCATCTTGACCGGTCTGTTACATGAAACAGTGTTTCCCACCTGAACCGTTGTAACTCGGTCTGTTAGGTAGCTTTTAAACCATTTTAGGGCGTTTCCCCTGACACCAATCTCCCAGAGCCGATGTTCTAAAATGCTATGGGAGATGGTGTCAAAGGCGGCGGAAAGGTCAAGCAGGACAAGAATTGTTGACTGACGCTTGTCCAAAGCTAGTCTGATGTTGTCTGTTACCTCCACCAGTGCTGTCTCTGTACTATGGGCCGCCCTGAAACCCGACTGTGAGGGATCCAGTAGCCCATGGCTCTCTAGATATGTGACAAGCTGTTGATTTACTAATGATTCCAGCATCTTCCCAAAATAGGGAAGCAGCGAAATAGGACGGTAGTTCAGGCAGAGTTTAGGATCTGCTGTGGATTTTTTTAGGATAAGCCTAACTCTAGCAGCTTTCCATAATTTCGGGAATTCAGCTTCCGATAGTGATGTATTAAATAAGTTGGTTAGACTTTCCAATAACACCGGCGCGATGATTGGGAAGAATTTAGGAGGGACAGTATCAGTGGGGGACCCTGATTTTATTTTCTGCATGACAGTTGCCACTGACTCGGTGTTACAATTAGCAAATTCGTCCAAGGTATAAGGGAGGTCTAAGGACACGCTGGACGCATTTTCTGAGTGGTCATTAATTATTTGGGATGGAAAGGAGTGATGGATTGTAGCAATTTTGTCTTCAAAAAATTTGGAAAGAGAATCCGTCCATTCTTGGGAATTGGGGGTTAGTGACTGGGTGGGAGGTGTTGTGAATTCTTTTAGGATTCTGTAGAGCTCCTTGCAGGAGTTCGCTGCCTTGTCTATTCGGTTTAGGAGGAATAATTTTTTTGCTATCAGGTCACATATATCAATTGTACCATTGCTCTGTGTACATATATGTGTCTAAAGTCACTACCATGTAGGCAGAGTCCATACATATCCAGGTGTATTGATAAGACAGTTGTCTTTCAGCCCATTACATACATATGCAGCGTGCTTCTCCAAAACTGTTGCACTTTGCCACACTTGCACTATGTTGACATCTATAAGCAGAAACTAGGAGGAAGTCTAATTTCAAAAGCTATAATTTGTGACTTCATGTGACACTCCTAGACAAAACTAATGTTGACATTGACACCCAGTCAATGTAGGCACAAAAATCTATACTACATCCTAACTGAGTACTCATACTCCATGGACCATATGCAATCCATGTCATGCAAACATCAATATATACTTACATCACAAATTACACATGAATGAAAGTTAACAACAAATCCATTTTGGGGACACAGAAATATGAAAAGGAAATTAGAACATGCTTTATTCTGCAAACATGTGTTTTTTTAAGAAGGAAAAGACCAATGGCCAGTCCAAAAGAAATCCTTATAAAGGCCACAAAGGTCTTGCCCATCATCACTTGCCTGCACTTGTCCTGCAAAGGGACACCTTCCCCGGGAGGGGCATCTGGGGGGTGGTGGGACAACATCAGTGAGAGGCCTAGATGGAGGGGGGTTGAGGGACAACATCAGTGGGAGGGCTAGATGGAGGGGGTGGTGGGCTGGGCTTCAGGAGCTTTGGAATTTTGTAGTGCTGAAGGGTTTGGAAGGGAATAGGGAGGGCTCTTGCCTTTTTGGATCGAGGTTTTTTGGATGTCGAGGTACTGGGGTGGGATGTGGAAGGGGAACTTTGGGTTTCAGGAGGGGGTGGTGAATTTTTGGAACGGGGAGCTTTCCTTTTGCGTTAAACTTGGGGGGTACTCTTTTTTTTATAAGGGGCTGGGTTGGTGTTTGGGGGGATGTAGAAGGGTATGGCAGGGGCGTCAGGGTCTTTTTCTTCTTTTTGGGAGGGGGTGGTCTGTTTGGGTAGAAACGAGGTCAAGGTCAATGAAGTGGAGTTTCTGGGCAGAGAGGGTACGAGGAGAGGCAAGGGTCGGGGCTGTGGAGGCAGAGGGTTGTGAGGTATGAGGCATGTCTGTGGATGCTGGTGTGGTGTCTGTTGTGTCTGGTTGTTATGGTGTGCTGTCTGCCTGTTTTCCTGTTAGTGTGACATGTGGTGCAGTGGGTGTTGCGTCTGCTGGCATGTCTGTGGTAGTGAGTGTGTGTGTGTGTTTGCCCTTGTGTCTGTGTTTTTTGTGTGCTGCGTGTGGATGTTGAGGTGGATGCATGTTTATGTTTGCGTGTGCTTTAGTCGGTGAGGGTACTCAGGACTGTGGATGGGGAAGAGGCAGGAGGGGGGTGGGCAAGCTGAATTTGGGCTATTGCTGCTGTCAGTGTGGAGGCTAGAGCCTGATTAGATCTCTGTAGGGAAGACATGTCAGAGTGAATGCCCTCCTGGAAAGATGCGTAAGGTGATTGGTATTCACCTGGATGACATTCAGCACTGCTGTCTGCCCCACAGAGATCTGCCTCAGGAGGTCAACGGCCTCCACACTCAGGGAAGCAGGGGAGACAGAAGCAGGGGGTGAGGTGCCTGGCGCAAAGGAGACCCCTTCTAGGGGAGCGGCCACGGACAGGAGGCTGGGAAGCAGCTGGGAAGGTGGAGATGGTAGTGGTGGTGGTGGACTCTGATGGAGTGGATACAGGTCCAGGGTCATCCACCACCACATTAGAGTCATCACTGGAGCTGGACCTTGAAGTCGAGGTGACAGATGTAACATCCCTCGTGCCCTCAGTGATGCTCCCGTCACCCTCCGTGCCACTGGTTCCCGCTTGCTCACTGGCAGCACAAAAACCACTCTGGCTAGCTGCTTCCCTGACATCCATGGTGCTGTCTCCTTCGCTGCCCAGGTCTGATGCTGTAAACAGGAAGTAAAATGAATCACATGAGTTGTCCATATGGACATAGGTTTCATCACAACTACTTTACTGTTCCGTAAATACCACATGTTTGAACGCAAGTAAACCTGTGCACCCTCACACATGATTATGTCAGCATCATTGTGTGCTGCAACTTCTACTTCCTCATTCACAATATCTTGAGCATATGTATGTACCAGCTGATTTCTTGTCTCTCACTACTAATGGACTTGTGTCATAACATACTTGTCTCATCTAATCCAAGGCAGTTTAGACCTCATAATGAGAACAGGATCACACACTAGATTTTTGATATGGTATTCAATTTGCTATACAGATTCATCAACTTGGGAAACAGCAGGTCTAGTGTCACAGGTCACATATCTTGATTATCATACATCAAGCTGGTGTAGTCATTGAATGGGCCATATCACACAGATCACATTGAAGTTAATCATAAGTCCAGTAGAAGATGTAGTTGTTTGCAGTGTCACGTGGGTTTCTCTTATCGTGGACACACATAGGAAATAGGTATAGCTAGCATAAAAGGTATTTGACCCCAAGTCTTGTGGCATTTAGGCATAGTGTCACATAGGTGAATCAGATTTCTTTCCAGATTGTAAACATTGTACCATTTTGGGCCGTAAACACAGCACTAATGGCATTACCCTGGCTATTTTAGCCTCACATGTCCCAGATGAAAGGAACATAACCATGCATCTTCAAATTTTGTTGCATATGCATCTTTTAACACTGAACAGCGGTTTTGTGCATCTCACAACCTAAAAAAGGGGCAGCCAAGCTCAAATACTTGCACATGCACAGATTAATATGTTGTGCAACAAGGCACATACTCACCCCCTTCTTGCTGCTGTCTGGCTCTCAACTGCCCATCTAGGTCTGAGTAGACCACTGCCAGGTTACGTAGCATTAGGGGGGTCAGGTTGCGGGGCGCACACCTCCTGCCTGGAGGTGACAGGCCCAGCTGGACTGTTGCGATCTTCTTGGTCCAGCCTCTCAAGTCCTGCCCCCCTTTCCTGCAGTGGGCACTGCGCCGACATGTGACCCCACGGAGCGCACCTTCCGGGCGATGATCCTCCACAGGTTGACCTTCTGACAGGAGTTGACCTGTAAGGATTACATGGTGACAGGCCCCTAGTTCACATGCAACATGTACATATACAAATACTTGTACACATAGGTCATGAACAGCTTGTCCAAACAATCTATAAGTTAGCATAGTGGTATTCTGTGCACCTCACCTGTGATCAATGAGGACTACTTCCCATGAGAACAGTGATATAATGTTAACACCAGTAGATACACATCTACAGCAGTGTACTTGCCCAGAACAGTTACAGACACACGTTGCAAGTTTAAAAATCAGGTTTAAATGGTTGTTTCTATGATTACTAATGCCAGAAGTGCATGGTTATTGCACATGTAAACTAACAATGCTGTCTGATCATCACTCACCTGCTCCTCTGGTGTGCCATAGAGCTGCCTGTATAGGGGCAGGACCATGTCCAGCAGCACCTTGAGTTCCTCAGCTGTGAAGGCTGGGGCCCTGCACTCTGTACAGCGAGACATTGTAGCTTCCAGAGGATGTGGACAGCAGCAGAAAGATTGGGAGATCCTAAAATAATGCAGTTAGTGCAGGCAAGTGAACTGTCTCGGAAAAAGTAAGACTTATATCTAGACCGCATAGGTGGTCTTCAGTCCAGGCGGACAAAGCGATAGGTCCGCGTCGGTCGCATTTTCCGAACCCGTCCAATGCATTCCATTGCTTGCTGACACCACGCCTACCGCGCAGTTAAAAAAAATATCTGCGGTCCACGAGTAACTTTGATACATGACTAATGGGAGTTTACACGCGAGGTGGACACAATCCGAGATACGCAACTGTCACCATAACAACTAACAGCCAATGGCTGTGTCCGAATCGGTTATGAACCGCCTACCGCGACCTTTAAAAAAATCTATCTTCAATGCTAACACTTTTGTAAATGTTGTGAGTTTGTGATAATCCATGCCAGAATGCAGCATATTTCTGGTGAAAGGGACATCTAACTAAAACGCTCACACTTCCATGATGACCTAACCTTGAGAGACACATGACACACTGATTGGGAGGCTAATACCAACAGGAAGAAGACTACGCCAATTTGGTACTTAGGGTTTATATCAGTCAATATGCGTCTCTGGTGCATTTCAAGTACAGTTTACTCCTAGTCACTACATTACAGGACACTGTGATCCAGCGTGCGATTTGTGCGATGTGCAGGTGGAAAGGGGGTGTGTGTTTGAAGTCCTGGATACTACATTCCCAGAGGAATGACTACACTCTAATATAAAGTAACCTACATACGATTTGCTCTGATATGTGAGTTTCTAGGACATCTTTGTATGCTACTGTGAATACAAACAGGATGAGGGTAGAGGCTATAAACATCCGCACCTGATCAATATAGTGTCTGAATAAAACGTACTAGTGCAGAGAACCAAGGAGCACTCCCCTCTATGCCCCTCACTTAAGGAATAGCAAAAGGTTCAGCACTTTATAGTATAGTAATGAAACAATGTCCAGAACAGTGAGCACACGAAATGGATGATCAAATTCCAATTGTTTTTTCTTTTTCAAAGTTGTTCTTTATTGGGTTTTTTTAAAATTCACACGACCCTAGCCGACGCGTTTCGTCTCACACAGGCCTTGGAAGGTTCCTGTATGGTGCACAGGCACGGACGTTGCAGCAGACGAGCAGGGCGACGAGATCAGGAGCAGCAGGAGTATTCCTAGTTGCAGCCTTGACGCCCAGAGCGAAGTCCAGCCAAGTCCAGAGTGCCCAGACGGTAGAACAAGTACTGGTGTCTGAACTGAATCTTGTCCCACGACAAATCTAGGGACCCACCCACAGGTAAGCCCTTAAATACCCTACGGAAAGGGTTGGGACGATTCAGGGGTCCCTCCCAAAGGCGGGGCTGGACAAGGGGGAGGATACTCCCCTGTCCTTTGCCCAGTTTCGCGCCAGAGCGGGAGCCAACGGCTCCCTGAAATGGTTTGAACTGGACTTTGCCTGGAGGGCCCAAAGTGTGCCCTGCAGGCAGACTATGTGGCGCTGGCAAGCGTTCCCACCCTGCCCCACTAAACTAAATCCTGTCTGGGAGGTGGTCTGCCTTCCCCTGCCCGAGCTTGGCTCAGCATCAGGAGGGCAGAAACGTGTCTCTGGCCGGCAGCAGCCCTGGCTTGCTGTCCGGGTCTGGAAGACTAGTACCGGGAGCACTGAGGGCCTCCCAAAGGAGCTTTACGGTGCATGGAATTATACCTCCCACACTGTTTACAATGTGGGGGGTATGATTCCAACTTGTTTGATACCAAACATGATAGGATTCGTTACAGCCAGTTTCGAGATGGCCACCGCGTAATGACGTAGTGCCCCTCTATATTTGTCATATGGCTGTCTCACTTTGAGCCTTATGATCTTCATTGCAGGTATTACATACACATCACATTATCTTTGACTAGTAGTTTGTTAGAATAAAAAAAAAAACTTCATGTAGCTAACTGGAACCATTACAGAGATGTCTGCAGAAGTGTCATTGCTAACGTGTGTGAAATGTAGAGTTCTTACTTACCAGAGTCCATTCCGTCAGGTATTCCAAATATGCACTCCGGCGAAAGGATGGCACGAAATTTCTCCTCCTAGGAAGTAAAGTGCACAGATGGTACAGTAGGGCAACCACCAGTCTGTTGTGCGGACCGGTGTTCTTTGCTGGCCAAACGTTTGACCCTCCTCCTGAGGTTGAACCACCTCTTTTTGATATCATCCATTGCGCGAAGGATGGGGGCTACAGCGTTCACCTTGCTGACTATCCTGTCCCAAAACTGATTTTTCTGGCTCATAGGGGTCTGTTGGACTAGGGTCCCGAATAAATGTGACTCTACTTTAAGGATTTCATCAACAAGCACTCTCAACTACTCATCAGTAAAACGTCTCTGCTTCTTTTTTGACATGGTGAGGGTGAGAGTGAGGGTGAAGGTGAAGGTGAGTGTGAAGGTGAATTAAAAAATGTGTCTAAGAAAGGAATCGAAACCCAAAAAGTGTTATGTGCAGGTAGTGATGTGAATGCAGTGCGTGAGTGTGCGCAGGGCTGACAGCAACAACTGTAGAAATTGCTCCCTACTTTTCTATTTGCGGTATTGTGTTGACAAAGGATCATAGTCTTGTTTTTTTTATTATAGGTGGATTGGTGGGTGTGTCTATTTTTTAAATTGACATGTGACTTTTTTTGGTGCTGACTATGATTTTTGTTGCATTATTTTGGAATATTTTACTATTTTGCACTTGCCATGTGGCACACAAACCGCATTGGTTCCGCAACCGCGTCGGATGCAGCATAATCTGCTCGGCGGGACAACGATGCATGTTTGGAATCCCTATGGGGCAGCCTTTCCGACCGACACAGTCGGATCGGACTCGTTTCCGACCGACGCGGTCGGGTTGGAATCGTTTCCGACCGATGTGGTCGGGTCGGAATCATCTCCGTCCGACACGGTCGGAGTTTTGCCTGGTATACTTAATAATACGGCGGTCGGAGACATTGCGGACTACTAGGGCGGAATGTCTCCACGACCGTGTCGGTCAGACAGTCTTTCCGACTGACATCGTAATAAGGCCCTATATATTTTTTAAAAATGTACATATTTTTTAAAATATGTTAGTAATTTATAAGTGTTAAACATCTTGAAAACATTTTTTTAATACTGTTATTATTTTACATTGAGTATAATGGGAAATAGTATTTTTTCCATTTCAATTAGGCGGCCATTTTTTTTTACTTAGTTGGATTTTTTAATCTATCACTGTTATTGTTTGGCCGTTTTTGGAGGAAGAAGCTTGCGGTTGGAAGCTGTGTCGCATCGGTTAGGGTAAGTGTATTTTAATTACTTTTTAAGGTAATTTAAGAGTAGGGGGAGGTAGTTAAATACTGTTTAGGGTTTGTAGTGAGTGTTTTTGGATATTGTTATATAGTCTAGTAAGTAGGTTATATTATCTGTAGTAGCGCTAATGCGTTGTTTGTTTAGTGTTATGGGATGCTTCACAATATTAGTTATATGTAGAGTAATATGTGTGGAGGAATTGTAGTTGTGATTAAGTATTGTGTGCAGTATTTGAAGTGTATGTATGTGCTGGTGGGATTTGTGTTGTTTGTTTTTACAGGCTGTTTTGTTGCAGATTTGGACTTTGAGGGAGGATTCGTTTTCACTTTTGTTAAAGGAAATGTTTATTACTTTCTTCTGAAGTAATAATTATTTTACATTTCCTTTATTGTTTGGGTTTACTGGAGCGTTTCTAATTTTAAATGTATTTTTGGGTCTTTTATGAGTCTACGCTATGGAGGATTATGCCAATGGATTTGTGTTTGCTCACTTGTATTTTTACATTTTTTTTGAGTGAGTTTTATTTTAAAAATTGACTTTAAAGGTTTATGGAGGTTTACAGTGCTGTTTGGATGAAGCTCTGCAGCTATGAAACAGTAAGTAATTTTTATTTTTTTAAATGGATGGGGAATGTTATTTATTATTTGTTGTTTAAAATTAAGAATGATATGTTTTGATTTGTTTTATATTTATGTAAGCTTGTTAAAGATTTCTTTGTTAGTTTTCTAGTTTTTTGAAAAAATGTATTTAACTTTTTATAAGATTAAGAATATTTATATTATGTCAAATAATATATAATATATTCAGAGCTGAACCGACCATCTGGGCCCCTTTGCTCCAAAAGGTTTTTAATGCTATACAGTTAGGTGGTGAAATTCCCCCAACCTGGAAAGGAGCGGAAATTATTCCAATTTTTAAAAAGGGTAACAAAGGTGACCCGGCTAATTATAGACCAATAAGTTTACTAGACGTCCCACAAAAATTGTTTTGTAAGATTATTCTGCTTCGTATCCAGAGCTGGATGGAAGAAAAGAATGTTATTTCCCATCTACAGGCAGGTTTTAGACCAAGCACAAGCACTTTAGATCAAGTTTTTAAATTTTTACTGCTTATCTGGAAGGAGGTGAAGATATTGAAAGGTCACTTATATGTTGTTTTTGTTGACCTCAAGACAGCCTTCGATTCTATTTATCGTAATGGGATGTGGGCTGTCTTGAGGGACCTTGAGCTACCTAAGGACCTACTTCAGTTATTGATTCGTCTGCATGATGCTAATTACGCCAAAGTTAGATGGAACCCTGAAGGCAACCTTACGAATAACATTCCAATCCTCAAAGGTGTGCGCCAAGGGTGCGTATTAGCTCCTACATTATTTACTCTGTTCATAAATGGGTTGATTCAGGAACTCTTTGGATGTGGTGGTGATCCTCCGAGACTGGCAGGTAATTTCCTGCCGGCGTTACTTTTCGCGGACGACACACTTCTCATCTCTAAGACCCCTAAGGGGATTCAAAACATTTTGAATAAATTTGCTGACGCATGCAGGGTTAGAGGTTTGGAAATCAACTGCTCTAAAACCAAATTTATGGTTTTCAATCCTTACAAACGCTCCAAAAATAAGTTAATATTGGGTTCTCAACAACTTGAGCAGGTTAAGGTGTTTGATTACCTGGGCATTAGAATTAATGACAACCTTGCGTGGTCTTCGCAAATTTTAAAGAGTGAATCATCTTTGCAGATAGTAGATGGTGCTATAGTTAGGAGACTGAGAGGCTCATCCTATCGCCCCATTTCCCCTGCACTAGAGATACACAGGGTGAAAGCTCATGGGGCAGCCCTATATGGGGCTGAACTATGGGGCATGGAGAATACCAAAAATTAGAAATAGCGGAAAATAAATTTCTTAGAGCCATACTTAATGTTCCGACTAGTACTCCGATTTTACCACTGCGTCTCGATTTGGGTGTGAAATCTATCTCGTATCATGCAGTCCTCAGAACCTTGTTGTTCTGGATAAGGATTTGGGCAAATACTACAGAGATTAAAGTAAGAGAGGCAGTGGTGGAACTTTTAAATCTCCAAAAACGGAAAGGCACCTTGTTATGGTTTTCAAGGATTAGAGATTGGCTACACCGCTTGGGCCTTGTATCGCTGTGGGAGAATCCAGGTTCTATAACTAAAAAGTTGGCCCCCATATTAAAAAAGAAATTTTGGGTCTATATTAATTCTATTTGCACTGAAAGTACATCGTATGGAGTTTTAACAATGCAATTTTTAGATGTAAAATATAGTTTTTATTTTGAACCCTTTATGGATCAAATAGAACCCCCCCATGCACGAGCACTTTATATTCAACTAAGACTTGGTTCACTTCCATTGAATCTCTGGAAATGTAAATGGACAAATGCTGGACTATCGCCTATTTGCCCAATATGCTTAAGTGCAGAAGAATCCATTGAGCACTTTCTCTTCTTCTGTCCTATGTACAAGGCTATCAGGAGAGCTTGGATCATTCCAGTCTGTCGATTGTTCTCTTTCTCCAGGCCAATGGAAGCTCTTCGGATTTTACGATCTGACACTTCACAGTGTATTGTCTTTGCTGTCTCAAGATTCTTATTGTATGCATGGTGGTTGAGATCCAAGGCCCTGAAATGAACTTAATGTGGTGATGTCCTTGGTCAATTGACTTTTTTTAATCCTTTTTTAGTCTTCTTGCTGCTACTTTTAAACTTTTATCTGAGGCGGGGGCTTAAAATGGATGTAGTAATTATTACTTGATTGTTTTTTAAAGTATTGTATTTAAATGTTTTGTATGCTGGTGTAATGATCATATGATTGGTCGAAATAAACTATCTACTATAATGTTTACTATATATATTTTTTGACATTTATTAATATGCTATGTCTAAAAAAAAATTTTTTTACAGTAGGGTTGTTATTTTATTTTAAGTTTGGTGATTTTTGTGTAGGATAAGGGATGTATTTAGAGTATAGATTTTTTCTTTTCAAATCTGTTTATTAAAAGATTGCAATCTTATACCACAGTGTAAAGACATATAACAGGCATTTCAATAGTGGACATCTGGCTTTGTGTGTTACACAAATATGGTAGTAGCATTAACACTGTGCATCACGTTTCTATAATCATGGCGGCTATGGGCACAACTGTGCCTTGTTGGAGGCCGCTAGCTGTGGTAATAGATAGTTAGCGAGAAACAGAAGCAAGAAATGGAGAAAGAAGAGAAGGTGTCAAGAAAAGGAGGAGGAGGGAGGGGCATTCTAAGTGAGGACCCACAAGACTCCCCATAGGGGGTTAAGGGGTAGGTATCGGGCTCTCTGCAGTGGCAGGTTGCGGGATCTCCTGCGGAGTTTCAACACCTTGAGTTGGCGTAACGTCTTCAAATAGTTGGGATGGCACAGAGCATAGGTGGAGTAAAACGTGTACTCCAATTTAGAAAAGTGGTCTATCAGTGGCTGCCAAGTGCGGGTGAATTTAGGTTTAGTGTGTGTTACCCGACATGAAAGAAGTTCCATTGCCATAGTATGCCAAAGGCGTGTAAACCACAGGGCGATGGGAGGTGCAGTATACTTCTTCCAATAAAGGGCTAGTAGCTGTTTAGCGGCGCCAAGAATATGTGATATGAGGTGCCAGTCGGCGTGGGTCATGGCCGTGTGAGCTAGGGGCCGAACTCCTAATATAACCACAGTTGGGGTATTCGGTATGGGGAAGCCAATGGTATCCTTAATATGGCTCAGAACTTCTTTCCAATAAAAGGTCAGCAATGGACAGGTCCACCATATATGTATGAAGTCCCCAGCCGCAAATTGGCAGCGCCAGCAAGTGGAAGGGTAGGCAGGGAACATCTTGTGCAAGCGCTGAGGGGTGTAGTACCAGCTTGTCATGAGTTTGTAAGCGGTTTCCCGCTGAGGTATGCTTCTAAATATTTCGGTATGTCACGCCATAGCTGCTCCCATTGTTTCGTGGTGATCTTTTCTGTGACATCTGTATGCCATTGTGTTTGGTATGTGTGGGGTCTGATCGGGGTAGAATGTTGTAACACTTGATAAGTACGAGAGATCAAGCCCCGTGAGCCGTCATATGAGTGTACTAGTGTTTCAAAAGAGGTGAGGGGCCGAGTTGCTCCTTGAGTGTTTAGTGGTGTGTGCAACCAATGTTGGATCTGATAATATTGCAGCCTGGACTCGTCAGGTAAGTGATAAGTGCTCTTGCATTGATCAAAGGTTTTAAATCTATCTCCCTCAAAAAGATCCTGGATTGTACGGCATTCGCCCTCTCTCCATGCTGAGAAGGATTGAGGCTGTAGAGCTGGGGGGAAGTCAGGGTTACACGCCAACAGGGTGTTAGGGGAGGGAAAGGAGGTCAGGCCCCTTTGTACTGCGATTTTATCCCATATGTCCAGCACCGTTTTCGTGGGTGTGGCTATATAAGCACTACGAAGCAGGGCACACCGTAGACGCCAAGCTAGATCCCAGAGAGGCCTGCAGGCCACTGCCTAATCCATTTGGAACCAGTGCTTCTCGCTTTCACGGACTAGCCATTCCGATATGAATCAGAGGGGTGATGCCCAATAATACTCCAGGAGGTTGGGGCACGCCAAGTCCCCCCTATCTCTAGGTAGCACAAGGAGTTTATTGGGGAATCTCGGACGCTTCCCTCCCCAGATGAAAGTGGTGAGGTCCCGCTGCAAGCGCAATATATCGGTCTGTGGTATTGGGGTAGGTAGCGTTTGAAATAGATATAGAATCTTCGGCAGGATAGATATTTTAACTGCGTTAAGTCGTCCAAGCCATGAAATTGTGAGTGATTTCCAGGGTCGTGTATCCTGCAGTACTGCTTTCCTACACTCTGACCAATTTGCCTGTGTCCATGTGGATAAAGAGGGGGTCAGGTTCAATCCGAGGTAGAGGATCGAATGTGGAGCCCATTGAAAAGGGGTGAGAGATTGCAATTCCAGGATATCTTCGCTAGGGATCTATAGGTTCAGTGCCCGTGATTTGGCCAAATTGATTTTAAGGCCTGAGTGTAACAAGGTGGCTTACACTAAATCCAGGAGTCCAGAGCTGATAGAAGAAAGTAGTTTGTTCACCAAGTAAAAGGTCCCATCCATCCAGGACAGCTGCTCTTGACCAACTGCCTTCACATCCCTTCATGGTCTATGGCCACATTACTATTCCATCTCCATGACATCCCACAAGGTTGATTAGGATGCCACACACTTCCCTTCCTTAAACATAAACAAAAAATCAACCTAAGTACAAGCGCTAGGTGCCTCAAAAAATTAAACAAAAACAATTTTAGTTTTAGAAATGAACAGGTTGCAAGTGAGTTCATTCCATGCAATAGTCTCTTAAGTAGACAAGTGCTTTTCCTTCTCTGATAGATTTCCTCACAGGACAGACCGAAGCTGGCGACCTTCTTGCACCAACATCTGAGGTAAGTGACCCTTGTGCAGTCTTTTTGAGAATGCTCTCTTTGAGAACCACAACCCTATTAAGGTTTCATATGTGGGAGTCTTCGGTCTTAACAGCATTCAACAAGACTTTCACAACTCTCATGGTCTTGTGAAAACCAGCTGACCCTCCTCTCCCGCAGGGTTTTTTAATCAAGACCACGTCTCCCAACTTGACATTTGTTACCTTCACACATTTCCTAGCATCAAAATTATTTGTGCGAGCTTCTATCTTCCTCATCTCTTTGAGTTTCCAATTATCATCACCTCCCACCTGTCCTGATCCCGACACCATGTCTATCACCCACGGTGGAGCTACTACAGTATTGGGACGTCTTCCCTTAAACAGTTCAAAAGGAGGCCTCCCTGTAACTGCATGTGGAGAAACTCTGTACGCCTCTATCTTCTTGTTGACCTCCTCTCTCCAATTTAAACCCTTTGTTTTTGCAATGGCAACCGTTTCTTTCAACACGCGGTTAAAACTCTCAACCATGCCATTTGTTTCTGGGTGATATACAGAGCATTTTTTGTGCTTGACACCACATTTTTTTAAAAACTGCTACATTTCTTCTGACACCAACTGCACCCCATTGTCTGTCAACAACACATTGGGTATGCCTTCTCTCCCGAACAACTCTTTCAAGAAAGCTACAACATGCTTTGTCTCAATTCCAGTGGAGACTTTAATCTCCGGCCACCTCGAATACATGTCAATGAGCACGATCAGGTATGATTCACCACCACCCACATGTATCGGGCCCAAAATGTCCAAAGCCACCTCTTGCCATGGTTTGGTTGGACGTTCTCTAAACACCATGGTTTGTACCTTGGGTTTTGCAGTTTTCTCACTCATCGCACACTGAACATGTTCCCTTATCATCCTTTCCACCTGGATGTCCATGCCTGGCAACCAATAAGTCAACCTGAGCCTCTCTTTGGTTTTCGACATCCCTTGGTAACGAGCATGTGCTAAACTAACAAGGTCATCCCTCAGTGTGACCGGTGGAACCAATCTTGTCCCCCTGAACAACATCCCTTTAGTCACTGACAATTCATCCTTTAAATGCCAAAACTTCTCAGAAGCCCCGTTCATCCTTGAATGTCAACCTTCTCTCAAGCAAACCTGTACATCTTGCATCTCTTTGTCCTGTAGACAGGCATCACGCCATGCACTCTCCGTGAGGCCACTACTCTCTATCTCACAAACTGCTTCCTTGTCCTCTTCACAACAGCTCAACCTGTTTTCCTCACTCACCTCCACCAACCTTGAGAGTGTGTCAGCTACTTTATTCCTTACACCCGGTAAATACCTGATCTCAAAGTCATAATCCTGTGAGGCCACCACCCATTTCTTAATCCTACTGGACACTGCATCAATACCTTTTTTTTTAAATATCTCACACAACGGTTTATGGTCTGTGCGGACTTCAAACTTGCTACCCCACAACAGATTCTTCCATTTTTTAGTGGCCCAGTGCACAGCAAGTGCTTCTCTCTCGATGACTCGTAACTCCGCACCACGAAGACTGCGTGAGAGAAACAAAATCACTTCCTCAGAATCACCAAACTCCTGTTGCAGAACTGTGGCTAAACCCTTCATATTGGCGTCAGTGATTAGCACGGACGTTCCCTTAGGATCAAAATTCCTTAACTTGGGAGCTTTATTCAATTTGTCTTTCACCTGCTTGAATTCTGTTTCACATGCTTCAGTCCAGATAAACTCAGCCCCTTTCCTGAGTAGAGTCCTCATGTTCACACAAATCTCAGCGAAACATTTAATAAATTTGCTGTAATACTCCGCCATCCCGAGACATTTTGTCAATTCATCCCTATTGCATGGGGACTTCAAGTTCTGTATAGTGTCAACCAGATCTTTTTTAGGCATTATGCCTTCCCCAGTGATGCTGTGGCCTAAGTAATCAATAGAGTTCTTCCAAAATTTGCATTTTCCTAATCTAATGGTAAGATTATATTCATCTAACCTTTTTAGAACCTGTTCCACCCTGACATCATGTTCCTCATTGTTCTTTCCAAAAACTAAATAATCATCTTGATATATCCTCACACCCTTGAGTCCTTACAATACCTTTCTTTCCCAAAGCCCTCTGAAAAACAGAGGCCGCCGACACCAACCCAAAAGGTAACCGAACAAATCTAAATGTCCCAAAAGGCGTGATGAAGGCTGTGAGATCCTTGGACGCTTCATCAAGTCTTATCTGATGGTACGCAGACTTAAGATTTATATTAGAAAATACTCTGGCCCCTTGTAACAACATTAGCATGTCCGAGATTTTTGGCAGAGGGTATTTGTTCACTACTATGTGCCTGTTTGACTCCCTCAAGTCTACACATAGACGCATGCTCCCGTTAGCCTTATGAGCATCCACCACCGAAGCCAACCACTGAGTACCTTCCACCTCTTCAATGACTCCATCCAGCTGCAATTTTCCAATACAGCTCTCATTTCATCTCTCACGGCTACTGGTACAGTACATACCTTTCTTAGGAAATTGGTTTGGCCCCATCAATCAACCTTATGTGATGAACATAGTACCTGAGACATCAAAGTTCTTCCCTAAAGACCCGAGGAAACTTTCCTACCAGACCTTGTACAAATGTTCCACCAGAGCTATCCTGCACATCCAACTCCTTTACTTGAAAATCCTCGTTCAGCAATATCGGAGGATCACTGTTAGGATCCAGCATTATTCCCAAGTCTCTCTGGTGAAACCAGCTCAGTATTCAGTCCCCTTTTTGTGACACATACACTTTTGCATTAGCATACCTTTCTTTGTAATCAAGCAAACCCCAGAAATACCCAAAGAGTTTTATCGGTTCACCACCAGGTTTAGGAAGAACCGAATGTGTTCACCAGATTACTCATTGGAGATCATGCTTGCCATGAATGCGCGGTGTCCTTATCTTGCGCAAGTCCCCAACACGGCCACGAACGAACAAGGTTGGAAACTGCTGAAGTGGGACTTCCACTTACTCACACCTCAAATGTTCTTTATCCTTCTCCACTTGAGATAACTGCGAATGGGGAATTAACCAAAATAACCCCGCAAAATTAAAGATGAGAGTAGAACGTAGGATGTTGTGACCTTTGATCTGTTTCCTTCTTGAACATCTTGAGTTTTTCTTCTTGAATATCTTAAGTATCCCCTGCTCGTTGCCAGTGTAACAAGGTGTCTTACACTAAATCCAGGAGTCCAGAGTTGATAGAAGAAAGTAGTTTATTCACCAAGTAAAAGGTCCCATCCATCCAGAACAGCTACTCTTGACCAACTGCCTTCACATCCCCTCATGGTCTATGACCTCATTACCATTCCATCTCCATGACATCCCACAAGGTTGATTAGAATGCCACACTGAGGCTGCCTCAAAGGTGCCGAGAAGTGATATCAATGCCGGCAGAGTTCCTAAGATCCGTCAAAGTGAGTAAGAGATCATCGGGGAATAGTGCCATCTTGTGCTTGGTGCCCCCAAAGGGAATGCCCCTGATATCTCTTGATTGACGGATAGCAATTGCTAATGGTTTGACCACGAGGGCGAAAAGCAGAGGCGAGAGGGCAGCCCTGCCTGGTGCCTCTGTGTATGTGTATGGGTGGAGTAAGCTGGCCGTTGACCCTAACCTGCGCCTGGGGCGCAGAATAAGATGCAATGATCTTTTTTTTTTTTATACTTTATTTACCATTTTCAAGTGAATGCATTACAAGCATAACATGGTTGCTCACTGCGACAAGGCAAAGAAAAGCAAGAAATCTTCACAGAGAAAATATTCTCTCAAGTACCACACACTATTATATTGAGGCATCATATACATTACATACTGTTCAAACGACATTTAAGCAACCTGGCAACAATCTCCCCCATACAGGCCCTCCACCCATCATTCCCAGCAATAGTAAGTATGCCTATAGAAAGAACATAGTAATGCAGGGTTACCCCACCCCGGTGGAAACTATCCCCGCAGGCTGCTGTGAAGTAGGGGTAGAGCTAATTTCAAGCAAATAAGTCTTCAGGGGATTCCAGATGTCCTTGGGTCTAGATGCGGTGGTTGTGTCGTTGCATACAATTCGCAATTTGTGTTACAAAATGTGAGGCTATTAAGCCAAGCTTTCGTTGTAGGGGTAACCCTGCTGCCCCACCGGAGCGCTATCTCCCTCTTTGCAAGTAGAAGGGCAATGGCAAGGAATTTGTGCAGCTGTTTAGGGAAATCGTCTACGTATCCCAACAAGGCAACCTCGGGCGCAGGGGCTATATCCAGTCGAGTCATACGCAATAGAATTATGTAAATGGCTCTCAAGTAATCCCCAATTTTAACACAGTTCCAGGTCAAATGTGCAAAATCAGCATGTGGCCCTCCACACTTAGGGCACGTGTGTGGCCGGTTGGGTTCAATAGAATTGATTTTCGCCTGTGACATGTATGCCCTCCATAAATACTTAAAGTGGATCAATTTGTGTCTACTGTTTAGGGAAACTTCTTTGGTCTGGGTACAACAATAGAACCAATGCGAGTCCTGTATCGGGTGCCCTAGGTCTCGCTCCCATGCCTCTCGGATCTTGGCATCCTTGCTAGGGACTAAAGCCATGGATGATCTGTATAATTTGGAAATTAGGTGATTCCCCCCCACTGCTCGTGATCAATGGCGTTAGTGGCAGCAAGGACTCAGGCTCCAATGGAAATTCCATAATCTGCGCTCTGAGCGCCCTCGAAACTCTACTTAAAACGAATTGATCCATAAAAGTAACCTCACTAAACCTCCCGCCCTCTGTGCTAGAAAATACATGACCCTCCGGAAACAGGTCCCAGATCTTGTCTAAGGAGTATGAGGTAAGGGTGCGTTGAACCAGCTTCTCCTCAGTGATAGGGAGCCATGGGTTATTCTTAATCGGGATCTCAGAGGAATATAAGGCGCGCCCACCTGTCACGTGCGCTAGCTTCTGCCAGGCCCAGCTAGTGGTGGATACTGTTTGGATATCTCGGGGGTCTCTGGGAAATCCCTGTGGTAATACCATTCTCAGCGGGGCTGGAAGTACTAGGTCAGCCTCAGGCCTGGTGTAGGGAATCCGTGCGTCTGGGTGGTACCAGGAATGTGCGAAACTGCACTGTGCGACTAGGTAATAAATCTGAAAAATGGGAACCCCAAATCTTCCTCTTTCATACGGTAAGGTCAATGTGTCCCAACCAACTCTGGCGCTGCCACCTCCCCAAACAAGTCTGATGAGGTGGGAACGAGAGTACAGAAAAACCTGTTGGGGAGCGGAATGGGAATATTGTGAAACAGATATAAGAATTTGGGAAGGACCACCATTTTTATGATTGCAACTCGACCAGCCAGTGAAAGAGGGAGCTTCAACCAGCGTTCCACCTGTTGCTCTAGCTTATGCAGTGCTGGGCCATAGTTGAGTAAAATGATCTGTTCAGTTTCTCTATGTATCTGGATTCCTAAATATCTAGCCGACTCATCGCACCACGTCAGGGGGAACCAACAATCCCACTTGACGGCACTTGGTGTCAGAGAGAAAATTTCCGACTTATCCCAGTTTATGCCCAGACCGGAGGATCCACCAAATTGGATGATCTCTCTGATTAGTGGCTCCAAATTCTCCTGAGGATGACGCACATAAAGAATAATATCATCGGCGTAAAGTGAGATTAAGAGAGGACCCGTCTTGAACTGAAGACCCCTATGTAGATGCCGCTCCTGCAATTGTCGGGCCAAAGGGTTCAGCGCAACAATGAAAAGCAATGGTGAAAGCGGACAGCCCTGCCTAGTGCCACGGGTAAGAGCAAACTGAGAGGACAGGGTGCCGTTTAGCCGAAGCCTAGCGGTAGGTGAAGTATAAAGTAGTGCAGTGAGTTCAATGAATCCCTTAGGCATTCCCATCTTCCTCATAACTGCCAAGAAAAAGGGCCACTCCAAGGAGTCAAAAGCTTTTTCGGTGTCAAGTAATATGGCAGCCGCCGGGACCTCGGGTGAGATTCTGTGTATAACCGCAAATAATGCGCGCAGGTTTAGAGCTGTCGATCTGTGAGGGACTGAGTCGGGGAGATAATTCGATCTAGCAGCAGGGCGAGTCTCAACATAATCATTTTAGCTAGAATTTTATTATCAAGATTTAAAAGTGATAATGGTCTATATGAACCACACAGAAGTGAGTCCTTCCCGGCCTAAGGGAGAAGGATTATTACCGCCTCACGTAGCGTGGGGGGGGGGCAGTTTCTTGCGTTTGAGCGCTTCATTATAGACCTCGAGAAGGTAAGGCGCTAAGAGGTTCTTGTAGGCTTTATAAAAATTGCCAGTGAATCCGTCTAATCCCGGGACAGATGAACCATTCATGACATCAATAGCACTAATGATTTCCTTGGCAGAGAATGGCTCAGCTAGAAATTGTTGCATGGCTTTATCAAGCCACACCAGCGCAATTTCTGCTAAGTAGTCATTGCGATCCTCGGCGCTATGCGTTACGCGCGTCGAGTACAGATTTGAATAGTAGTCCAGAAATTCATCCCGTATGTCCGGGGTGCCCGTCAGTGTCTGTCCACTTGGGGAACAAATACAGGCAATGTATGATTGTCCAGCCGAGGGTCTCAGGAGGCGCGATAAACTGCGGACAGGTCTGTCTCCCTCACCATAGCGTCGCACAATGGCATATTTACTTAAGAAATGTGTCTCATGCTCAGCCGCTTCCCTAAATTCTATCAAGAGTGTCAATCGTCGGTCGTGTTTAGTCGGGTCAGACTGCTCAGCTTGTTCCCTGTCAAGCGACTCTAGCTGCTGCTCATTGCGAGCTAACGTACGTCTCAGGTCTTTCAGTACCCCAGCATGCTTAGAGATACAGACCCCCGCATGTAAGCTTTAAAAGCCTCCCAAAGAGTGGCCCACGATTGCACTAATCCTTTATTTAAGTCAAAATATTCCACAATGGCATCTCAAAGTTCTGCACGGAACACCTCGTCCATCACCGCCTGACCGGGGAACCTCCACTGTCTCTCACAACCCTCAGGTCTGGGGATCCTGATCATTAGAACTACAGGGGAATGATCAGAGAACGTGCTAGAGAGATGCTGAGATGCCCTATACCAAGCTGCCAAATTGGGGGTTACAAGCCAGAAATCTAATCGTGTCCAGGTATCGTACTGCGCAGAATAGTGAGTATATGCGGACTCCCCCGGGCGGCAGAGTCGCCACATGTCTACAAGACCAAGCGAGTCGCACAGTTCCAGCAACGCACGGCGCGCCCGTGGCTTAGTGTCCGGGGAGTCGGACGTACTGTCCAGCTCCGGGTCCAATAGGAGGTTAAAGTCCCCACCCATGCAAATGTAGTCTACATCTAACTGCCTGAGCTGCGTATGGAGGTCGTGAAAGAATTCTGGGCTGTCAACATTAGGCGCATAAACACAAACAAACGCCATGCGATAGCCCATCAAGTGACCCACTACCATCATATAGCGACCCTCACTATCGTTGCGGACCCCAGAAAATTGAAAGGGCAGGCGTCTATGAATCAGTACGGCTGTTCCCCTGGCATATGTGCTATAGTTCGCAAAATAGCGATGGGGGCCCCAAGACAAAGCAAAACTGGTGGAGGCTGACTTAGGCAAGTGCGTCTCTTGTAGAAATGCAACATCGACTTGATGCCTCTCTAAATAGTGCAACACCTGTTTCCCCTTCCTGGCGTTATTTAGGCCCCTAACGTTCCAAGTGATCAGTGCCAGGTCCGAAAAGGTGGACAATTTACCCCACGAAAATCTATAGGTGATTTAAAAATGACTGTGTGTGTGCGTTGAAATTAGAACACAACCTGTTACAGTGAGCAATCTGAAATAGAAGCAATGGTACCCTGTGAAGATAAACAACCCCACCCTCCGCCCCCCACCCATCCCTGCCCACCCAATCGCAGGGAATATCCCCAGTAACTAACCAATAGAATGTATCATGGAAACACCATAGATGATAAAGAAGAAGCAAACCAAAATACATTCTAATTATTATAGCAGACTTAAAGTGATACACACTTGGGGTGAGGCAACGCCTCGCCAACTACCCAACTTTGCAGGAGAATTAAAAACACATATCTTGCACTAGAACAAAAGTTTACAGATTAATTAGGCTTTGCGCTCTAGACCCAGCAGCTTTGATCATCCAGAGGAAAAGAGTTCCACACTAGCCACCGAGCCACTGTGAAGGGGGGAAACTCTAGAAAAGTCTTTATTATTGGTGCCGGAACTCCCTTTAAAGTCTTTGCAAAACTCTTGAACTGCTGTGGGGGTATCAAATATTCGGGACCTCCCCTCGACATCAACCCGAAGGCGGGCCGGGTAGATCATGCCATATCTGAGTCCCAAATTGCGAAGCATGGCCTTCACACCAGTGTATTTCCTCCTCGCCTCCTGGACCATAGCAGTGAAGTCAGGGAATAACGATATTGTCGAACCTTGCCAGGATTTGGTGCCATTTTCTCTTGCCAATCGC
The DNA here is from genome assembly GCA_963921515.1 of Calotriton arnoldi. Classification (NCBI taxonomy): domain Eukaryota; kingdom Metazoa; phylum Chordata; class Amphibia; order Caudata; family Salamandridae; genus Calotriton; species Calotriton arnoldi. The sequence continues at coordinate 5,281,327 of CAWUFW010000174.1, forward strand.
AACACTGTATCCCTGTCCCGGAAATTATGGGGACGGGCTATAATGGGTCTGGGAGGGCAGCCCAGATTGGGACGAGGGCCAAGGGAGCGGTGCGCTCGCTCCACAAGGAAAGTGGCGGTAAAAGCCTCCTTACCAAAGAGGTCCGTGAGCAACGTCTCGACAAATAAGTCCATGCGCCCTGTATTTGCGGACTCCGGCACACCTAGAATGCGCATGTTGTTGCGCCGACTTCGCGCTTCTAAGTCTTCGTTTTTCATGGCGACATTTTTAAGGTTCTTCTCCATTCGGTCCAGGCGTTTGATGGATTGAGCGGCTCCATCTTCCAGATCGGACACCCTGCCTTCTGCATTGTCCAGACGCTTCTCACGCGCATCCAATTTAGCCCCCATGGTATCCAGACGCTTTTCTAGGACATCGAAACGCCCATCTAAGGCCTTGAAACCCGCTCTCAGCTCCTGCATCAGTGCGTGCGACCTGGGGGGGCATTGGTTGAACTGGCCCCCGCCGCTCCCCCTTCAGCCATGTTGGTTTCAGACTCTGCAGACGTATCGCTCGGACGACTAAATTGCAGTAATCTTTGTTTAGGGTCCTTACGTCCCATGACCCTCCCTACGGTCCAGGGGCCGGTGGGCGGCGGACCAGGGGGACACCAAGCTGCGTCGCAGCTATGTATTCAGGATTCAATGATGCGTCTCCCAATTATAGCTCGATCAGGGACAGTAGAGTAGTACCCGCTCAAAACATGGCGGCGTAATTTACTCAAAGGCCCCAAGACCAGGCAGACCAATACAGATTTTAAAAAACTCAGCGCCTCCCCGGTCCCTTTCACCGAGGCTCGGCTCTGAACATTGTGGTCGGGGGACGGAGCAGTCTCAAGTACACCCCCAGATAGGCCGTGATAATGTGGACCGTCAAAGGCCAGGCCGCGAGGGAAAGTCAGCCCCAGCAATCGGGCACTCCAAGCGCAGTTCAGTCCAGAGCCGCTCGCACACAATTCTGCCACTGTTGGCGTGTCTCGGAGCCCGGCGGCGCTTTAACCCCTGACAGCCGAGCAACACTCCCCCATCGCCCCCCAACCGGCCCGACCAGCCGAGTGGCTGGCCCTCAGGGTCACCCACGGCCCCCCTCGCCGCGGGGCCTAAAGGGGTGGCGCGGGCCGGCTTACCTGTGGGGCGAGGAGTCATGGGCCAAGTCCAAGGGGGTCAAGCCTTGATTCGCGCACACCAGTCCTCCGGAGGGCTTCTAGGCACCGCCGCTCTGCCAGGAAGTGAGGTGAGTTCGGAAGGAGTCAACCGGAGAACGCCAAGTGGCCGCGCCCCAAATCTTGCACCTCACAGGCCTCCAGCGCCGCAATCTCTTGCTCCGCGGCGAACGATTCCAGATTCTGCCGCTCCACAGCCGCTCTGGTCAATTCTGCCACAGCAGGGCTCATCTCTTTGCCCGATTCGGCCGTCTGCGGGAAGGATGGCTCAGGATGTAGGCAGGATAGGGCAAGGATGTCGGGTTCGCTGGCGGAGCTTCAGCGATGCGCGCCCATCTTGGTCGGCAGCCTGGCCACGCCCCCCAATAAGATGCCATGATTCGAGAGACCATTACTACTACCACTACTAGAGCCTAGACCTATTTTCTGAAGGACCGCCCGTAGGAAGACACAGTCAACACGGTTGAATGTTTTTTCAGCATCTAGGGAGAGTAGACAGGCAGGGATATACCGACGATGGACTTTTACTACTAAATGAGCTACCCGACGTACGTTGTCAGCCCCTTGACGTTGGTGAATGAACCCTACCTGGTCCGGGTCAATCAGGCCGGGCAGGTAGGGCACTGTAGGAAAGTAGGATCTGCTTCTATGGTTACCCCCACTTTTTGCATGGTGCTAAGCTGTATTTTGACTAGTCTGACAGGGATCCTGCTAATCAGGAGCCCAGTCTATCTGCTTTCTCCTTAAACTGTTGTGTTCAGTACTTAGGTACATCCCAGATTGGATATTGGGGTACCCTTATAAGTCCCTAGTATATGGTACTAAGGTACCCAGGGCATAGGCACCCCAGTGGTCTTCCATGGGCTGAAGCATGTATTATGCCACCCATGAGAGACCATTCAAAATGGAACTACAGGTCTGCCATTGCAGCCTGTGTAAGCTGGTGCTAGCACCACTTACTAAAGATATAGGTTTTCTATATCTAGGGCCACTGCATTAAAACCTATAAGTCATCCCTATAGCAGGCGTTTGCAATCCTGAAGGCAGGGTGCTTGGTTCTAAGTGAGAGGGTGCCCCTGCATGAGCAGGACACCCCTGCAGTCTTCCGGGTTGCCAGTGAAGCAGCCATATACTATATAGAGGGGCACTGCGTAATTACGCGATTTCCATCTTGAAAATGGCTGCAACATATCCTATCATGTTTGGTATCAACATGTTGGAATCATACCCCCACACCGTAAACAGTGTGGGAGGTATGATTCCAAGCACTGAAAGAGCCCTCCGTTAGGCTCTCAGTGTTCCCAGTACCAGCCTTCTTGACCCGGACAGCACAAAATGGTTGCTGCCGCCCAAAGGCACGATTCTGCCCTCCTGTTGCTGAGCCAAGATCGAGCAGGGGAAGGCAGAACAATAGGCAGCCTGCAACAGGGAGGTGTGACCACCTCCCAGACAGGATATAGTGCATTTGGATGGGGTGGGTGTGCTTGCCAGCGCCACTCAGTCTGCATGAGGAGCACATTTGGTGTCCCTGTGCATAGTCCAGTTCAAACCAGTCCTCGGAGCTGTTGGCTCCCACTCTGGCGTGAAACTGGACAAAGGACATGGGAGTAACCTCCCCCCTTAATCTTCCCAATCCTTTCCCTAGGTAAGGGCTTACCTGGGTGTAGGTCCCTAGATTCGTCGTGGGATAAGATTCAGATCAGACACCACTGCACTTCTACCGTCTGGGCACTCTGGACTTCGCTGGACTTCGTTTCGTCCTGACTTTGTCTCCCTTCCAGTCTGCTGCATTGTCTGTGCCTGTGCATCATACAGGAACCTTCCAAGGCCTATGAAGCATCAAAGACACTTGAAGAAATCTTCCTTGGAGTGAAGGAGTCACTCCCCTGCATTCGCAGGCACCGCAACTAAGTCGACCAGTCTGCAGATCCTGAGCTCCTCCGGCTCCATGGGCTCTGCAACACAGATGGTTGCTTTCCACAGCTCCTGAGACCTGCCCTGCCCTCTCACCAAGTTTGAGGCCAGTATCCCTCGTGGGGGTTGCAATAACCGAACCCCTGTGCACCGCGCCCAACTTGCAGTTGCAAAGGCTTGTTGGCTTCTTTCCAAGAAGATATTCGGGTTCCAAGTAGCCCCAGCCTCGAGCACCTCCAGTTACCAGAATCTTCTGCCACACCACATTGTGTGCATCTTGGCCTGCATCTTTTGGTGAGCTGCTTGAGATCCTCTCGCGACTCCAGTGGCTCCGGCCTGTGGGTCCACTTGAGGGTCACACTTGTTCCTTTTGGGCTCCCCTGATTGCTGGGGCCTGCCCTGACTCCCCTACCTTTGGTGAGTCCCCTGGACCTTGCTGGTCCTGACGTTGCTCTTTCTTTGATTCTTGCGTGGCTTGCCTTTGCCAAGGCTTGTTGATGCTCCCGCCGGACACTGACCCCACAGCACTCGACATCCTTCGTGGTACAGCTCGTGCACGGCTCCTGGTCCTCCTCAGCGTCGGCTGGTCCTCACAGCTGCAGAGTCAAGGTCATCGTCATCCATCCTGCAACACCCGACATCAGAGGGCATTCGTCTTCCAAGTCTCCTGGTCACCCCTGAGTGACATAGACTCTGCCCCCTCTGCTTGCAGGTACCTCTCATCTAGAATGCATCCTTGGATTCCACCGGACACTTTCTCCTTCTTCAACAGCGGCACTTTCTTGCAGTCCTCCATTGGAGTGAACGGCGGTTTCCGACACTACTTCACACGGATGCACCCGGCTTCCCTGGTGTAGGTAACGTGGGTACTAGGGTATCCACAGGTGGGGTGGCTCTCCAACGTTCTATCTTTCACAGGGTTTCTTCAGGGTCCACTGGGAAGGGTCCTTAATCTTTAAAAATCCAACCGCGACTTACACGTAGAGTTGTACGGAGCACGTGGTCGTGTTCCCACACTGCACACGATCTCCGTTGGGTCCCTATCTACTCACCTTGGGTGGTTCCTTGGGTCCACAGCACTTCTACGTCCTCTCAACATTGTCTTGACCCGAGTCGTGGTTCTTATACCACTTTCTAAGTATATGGTTTGGTCCCCCCCTGGGGCCACTGTGTATTTCGTGCTATTTACTGTGTTTCTTTGCTGAAGTATCGTGTGCATTGTGCATATCTCCGGTTAGGAGATATCTGCATGCGTTAGTGAGTGTTCTATAATAAATACATATTTTTATAAATACTTTGTGTGGTTATTTTTCACTTAATCTATACTATAAGATTTCATTCTGGTAAAACAAGCTGCTTTACACTGCTTCTGGACTAAGCCTGACGGCTGCTCTCCACAGCTACCACTTAGAGAGCTTTCTAAGGTTGTCTATGACCTCTTAAATCACCATAAGGGTTGTCTGGACTGGTGCAAGGTGTCCACTTACATAAGTGTACATCGTATACCAGGCCAGCTTCTCACAGACAATAATCTATTTGCCAGGATTTTAGTGTACATTTGTGCGTCAGTGTTGAAAAGGGCAATAGGGTGGTACGATGCGCATAGTGTGAGATCCTTGCTTGGCTTAGGAATGAGTGCTATCTCGGCCATGGACATTGTAGGTGTGAGACCCGTGCTGTTGGAGAACGAGTTAAAAAGTCGCAGTAGGTGGTCCTGTAGTTGTGGTAAAAACATGCAATAACAAGCATTTGCAATGCAATAGGTCTCGCATTTACGCACGTTTAAGCTTTTGGTATTATAAATGACAATGCCTTTTATTAATGCTTTAAAAACCAAAACATAAATAAAAGGCATTGTCATTCACAATGCCAATAGCTCACACTTGCATAAATGCGAGACCTATTGCTAAACACCTGTATTCTCATTATGAATATCCTATATGAGATGCTCCCTACTTATTCCGAAATCGCTCAGTTTTTCTACCTCATCTTACCTAAACTACAGGAGTTTCTCTATTTTACCCTCTAACAGCAACATTGCTAGTTATTAACATTCGAACTCTAGTCTGATGAAAACATGACAATTTTAGTTGTATCTCGTAAAATAAAAAGCAAATATTTCCCAAAAATGTAACTGGCATAACGTGATTTGGTACTATTTAAGCACCTTTAAATACCGTTATATATATATATTGGATCAAGCTTGGCGCACTTTCTCTGGCCGTGCCTGAATCTAAAGGTTTGAAATGTAATGCATAGATCCATGCAGGATACATATTCAGTGGCAGGGAAATTATTATCTTTCCACATTAGTGCATTATTAATAATGAATCTGAGAGGGGGCTCTGGAGAGCCCTGCAGGGCTCGTGCAGAAGCGTGTGCCGGAGCACCGTCTCCCGGACGCGATCATTCTTAATAGACGGTTCCATTAAAGGGTTGTTGCACATTCACTAGGTGGGATGCGTGGCCCTGACTATGATGAAAGGTATGGCACATGGGCCTGCACCAGAGGAACCGTTTCTGAAAGGAAGGAAGTGGCTGGAGCTGCCATTCTGCTGCGTCAGCACTTTGGACATTTCTAAGACTTTAATGCATCGATTAGCCAGAACTTTGGAAAGTGACTGACGTTCAGAGTGCAGTATTAAGTGTGGGTGAAGGGAAGAGAGTCACATGTTACATGACTGTGCCACACAGCATAAAGCAAGGAACTTGATAGCAGTAGTGACGGTCCCCTCCATTACCAGCACAACCACATAATAAAACGCTTTGGTACAATAATTACAGAAGGTTTCGGATGCCACAGATCTTTAACAAATCCAAATGAAAGTGGTCATCGGGATCTCAAATTATTGTCTCATTCACTGTCTAGATTGTAGGTTTGAATGTAATAAAGCGTGGCTCTCAGGCAACTTTGAGTCATCGGCAATGTATACAAGCCATTGACTGGAAAACCAGCAGGAGAGCCCTTATAGCAATATACATGGTGCGCCGTGGGAGCACAGAGAAACCAGGATTTATAGCGATGTGTGATCTTGGGCAAATTACACCGTCTCCCCTGTCCGTCAGGTCGCACAGCTGTAAAAAAAACATTTTTGCAATGCAATAGGTCTTGCATTTAAATGCGAGACCTATGGCACTGGAATGCCGGCCTTAGGGCGAGAAAGCAAAAGACACACAATTGATGGACGGAATGCAGAACAAATCAAAACATTCACCCCCAGTCAAGAGATCTGGGTTAAATCCATCATTCTTTTGCTCACCATGCCACCCCAGTTTAGACCTGGCCATATGCAAATCAGTCTTGACCCTGTGCCTCATGGAAACAGTCCAGCCCGAACTGCCAAGCCAGGTCCTCCCTGGACCGGAAACAAGCATCCTAGGACCGGTTTCGGGGTTTCACCCTCTTCAGCCAGGATAGCTTGATTCCAGTGGCACAGTGAGCCCGGGACACACGTCTGGGCATACCCGGCGCACTTAGGGCGAGAAAGCAAAAGACACACAATTGATGGACGGAATGCAGAACAAATCAAAACATTCACCCCCAGTCAAGAGATCTGGGTTAAATCCATCATTCTTTTGCTCACCATGCCACCCCAGTTTAGACCTGGCCATATGCAAATCAGTCTTGACCCTGTGCCTCATGGGAACAGTCCAGCCCGAACTGCCAAGCCAGGTCCTCCCTGGACCGGAAACAAGCATCCTAGGACCAGTTTCGGGGTTTCACCCCTCTTCAGCCAGGATAGCTTGATTCCAGTGGCACAGTGAGCCCGGGACACACGTATGGGCATACCCGGCGCACTTAGGGTGAGAAAGCAAAAGACACACAATTGATGGACGGAATGCAGAACAAATCAAAACATTCACCCCCAGTCAAGAGATCTGGGTTAAATCCATCATTCTTTTGCTCACCATGCCACCCCAGTTTAGACCTGGCCATATGCAAATCAGTCTTGACCCTGTGCCTCATGGGAACAGTCCAGCCCGAACTGTCAAGCCAGGTCCTCCCTGGACCGGAAACAAGCATCCTAGGACCGGTTTCGGGGTTTCACCCCTCTTCAGCCAGGATAGCTTGATTCCAGTGGCACAGTGAGCCCGGGACACACGTCTGGGCATACCCGGCGCACTTAGGGCGAGAAAGCAAAAGACACACAATTGATGGACGGAATGCAGAACAAATCAAAACATTCACCCCCAGTCAAGAGATCTGGGTTAAATCCATCATTCTTTTGCTCACCATGCCACCCCAGTTTAGACCTGGCCATATGCAAATCAGTCTTGACCCTGTGCCTCATGGGAACAGTCCAGCCCGAACTGCCAAGCCAGGTCCTCCCTGGACCGGAAACAAGCATCCTAGGACCGGTTTCGGGGTTTCACCCCTCTTCAGCCAGGATAGCTTGATTCCAGTGGCACAGTGAGCCCGGGACACACGTCTGGGCATACCCGGCGCACTTAGGGCGAGAAAGCAAAAGACACACAATTGATGGACGGAATGCAGAACAAATCAAAACATTCACCCCCAGTCAAGAGATCTGGGTTAAATCCATCATTCTTTTGCTCACCATGCCACCCCAGTTTAGACCTGGCCATATGCAAATCAGTCTTGACCCTGTGCCTCATGGGAACAGTCCAGCCCGAACTGCCAAGCCAGGTCCTCCCTGGACCGGAAACAAGCATCCTAGGACCGGTTTCGGGGTGCCGGCCGCCATTGTCCCGGCTGCTTACTGCAGGCACGACGTGCTTTGCTTACATTCAAACATGTCGTGCCTGCAGTAAGAGAAAGTCAATAAAGTAAATAGTGCTCACAGACTAAAATGAAGGCGGCGTTGTGCAGCTGCAGGAGCACTGTCTGAACGGGGGAGAGGCAGCGCCGTGTGTGTGCTGTGGAGTGCGACGGCTGCCGTAAATAAAAATAAACAAGGGCGAAAGTGAGCGAGAGGAAAATAAAAGACGACAGGAAATTACAAAAAAAGCCAATGCAAAAGAAACCAGTAAACAGGTCGCCATTCACGGAACAGCTTCCTAGCTGGGGTGGAAGTGGCGGGGAGGAGAGCATATCTTTAACCATACCCCCTCTGGTGCTGCTTCAGCCTGAGTGTCCCTCGCGAACAAAATAGCATTTCTTAGGAACGAGACATCACTTGAGCAGATTGGCGTCAAACCGAAGGTTGTTTCCTGGCGTCAAACCGAAGGATGTTTTCTCTCGGACACTGCAGGCATTTGTTTCCGAGGCCGGGGACACTGAGAAGATGAAGTAGTCCCAAAACGAAAGAGATACCGACCTACAGCGTAACTAAACTGTAGTTGGTCGGTGCTGCTTCCCACAAAACGGAAGTGACATATCGGATGGCCAGCCATTAATGAGCCAGCTAAGCAGAGCAACACCAGAGTGAACCAATGTCAAGCAGCAGGCGGGATTACCCTCCATATTCTGTTTATTACAGGTCTTGCGACAGCGCATGCGCTGTCTAGGCTCGACCTAAAAATGGACCGGGAGGCCGTCTGGACCCGGAGTTTTGCCAACTGGCAGGTCCTCTAGCGCCCGTTGAAGTTTGTTTAACATGATTGGCGCTTCAAGAAGCTGTGAATGCTGTTCATCAAGGGGGGTCCACGGACAGGTAGAGAGGAGAGAGTGGATTTCGCTTGAGGGGGAGGCTTCTTTGTCATATAAGGCGGCATAGAAAGCGTGGAACGCTTGTTGTTTGTCATGCTCCGATATGGCCCGGGTACCCTCTGCATTTTTAACCTTTGCAATGTGGGCCCTCGCCGCCGCAGTGGACACGCAAGGACTGCCCCCACTTTGTCCCCTCCTTCATAGTATCTCTTTTTCAGTGCCGTGAGTGACCGCTCTGCCTTATTTGTCCGATGTGTCCTCAGTTGGCCCCGGAGCATAGCGAGGTGCCATTTGTGGGTTCTAGAGGGTGCCAGGTGGTCTAACAGCTCTAGGGCTGTAATATGGCTAGCCAGGCCAGTTTTGACCAATCGGCCTCCCGACTGCACACTATCACGACTTAGGTGATGACGCCTCGGGTTGTCGCCTTAAAGGTGTCCCACAGGACAAAGTGGGGGGTTTCAGGAAGGTCGTTGGAGGTAAAGTAGGCTGAGATCTCCCGCCGTATCTCTGCCACATCAACCAGGTCGCGTAGGATGTGGGGTGGGCGTCGCCAAAGAGGTCTGGGGTGTGCCGAGTTAGTGTGTCTTTGCAATAGAACTTCCAGATTGGCACAGTCAGAAATGGAGATATCTGATATACGGGCGGATTCTAAGTCCTGTATGAGTGAATGGGAGAGGAAAAGGTAATCGATGCGGGAGAATGAGCGGTGTACCTGTGATAGTAAGAGTAATCTCGTGTGTCTGGGAATTGGTAGCGCCAGACGTCTACCTGGCCCAGGTCTGTGAGGGCTTGCTTCAATGCCGCAGACATCGCACCGGTGCCCTGGAAGGAAGTAGAACTACGATCTAGGTCTGTGTCCCAAACCAAATTGAAATCTTCCCTCAGAATTAGTCGGTCCACCTCCCGTGTCACCTGTTCTTTCAATAAATTTATAAGAAAGATATCTTGTGCTTGGTTGGGGGCATATATATTGAGCAAGGTGAGGGGATGCATATTGTGTTGGATTTCGATTTTTAGGACCCTGCCCTCCCTGTCTCTCACTACCCGCAAGCCCCTGCAGCAGATCCCGGCTTTGCATAGAATTGCGACTCCAGCAGTCTTGGTTGAGGAGGGTGCCCAATATTGTGTCGGGTATTTAGGGTGGGCCATGTGATGTGTGTTGGATTGCAAGAGATGAGTCTCTTGCAGGAAGATAATATCCGGGTCTTGTATGAGTAAGTAGCGCCAGACCTGATGCCTTTTGTTGGGGGCATTGAGACCCTTCACATTAAGGGAGAGGAATTTGATACAAGAGGTGGTGCCCATTGTCAAGAGCGAGGGGGGCTGCCATTAAGATAGGATTGGCCTGTAGAAATGTCTCCCCTGGGGGCCTGCTGCCGCGTCCCAGGAGTAGTCGCAGGTATATATGGCGAGTTACAGCCATGCTGCTTATAGGGGAAAGGAGGTGAAATGGGCCCGGGGGAGTAAAGGCCCGGGATAACAGCAATAGTCAAGAATGTCAATAGACCCCATGTGGGACCCAACACCGAACAGGGAGCAGCCCCATATGATCTTGTCTTCCACCCCCAACACCCCCACGAGGGTAGGAGAGAGAAGAGTAGGAAAGTGAGAAGAAACCATCAACAATGAGTGGCCACAGAGCCACAAAACTCCATTCCAGTCCAGGAATAGCCCAATGGCCAGGGCACAGGCCATTCTGGAGAAGTCACTCTCCAAGGGGCAGAATTGGACAGGGCGGGCATAGCAAGGATCGTCGTGGATCTCGGAGTCCATCCCCCACGGCCAGCAAACGGTGAGACGAGGGGAGGACCCCACCGCTGAGTGCCACTCCATGCTAGCGACAGGGCTTCTGGTGTGGGCAAGGCCGCCAGCAGTGGGCAATGGCAGTACCCGGTGAGTCAGTTTGCCTGAGTAGACATTCCTGAGTATATAGGCGCTGGGCACCGCGCCGCCGGAGATGTAGAGTACATGGTAATAGTATAACAAGATTAAAGGTGCGTTTGGAGCATACAAGCGTTCTGTGACTCAAACAGGAAAGGATGATGGCTAGTGTCACTCAGAGGCTGATTGAGAGTGGGTGGGTGAGTGGACACTGTCCCTGGACCAGAGGTGCTGTATGATATCTTGCTTGGCTTGGGAGGAGGACCGTTCCCCGACCCGGGCTCTGCGTCCAGGCCAGGACACCATGGACCACTCCGGACATGTGAGCTCCCTGGACGAGATGGGTGGAGGAGAGGGGCTAGCCTCTCGCAAGTGCACTGGAAGCTGTAGGAGCTGCTTAGCTTCTTGTAGGGAGCGCAATACTCGACGTCTGCCCTCCCATGTGAAGATCAAGGCAAAGGGGTGGCCCCATTGATATCTAATGTCCAGTTCTCGTAACTTATCTGTGACTGGTTTAAAGTCTCTACCACGTCGCTGCGTTACCGGGGCAATGTCCTGGTAGAGTTGAATAGTGTGTCCCTTATAGGTCAGCTCTGTTTTACGTCATAAGGCCTTCAGAATAGCTTCTTTTTCGGTGACGAAGTGTACTGTACAAAGTCTGTTCGACCAGCAGTTGTGGCGATTCGGTGGGCTCTGTCTAGGGCAGGCGAGGAGGCGTCATCGTCACCTCCATTCTCGTGAAGCAGGTCTGCCGTGAATGTCATAATGTCTGGGCCCTCCGCCCCTCTAGGGACGCCTCTAATACGGAGGTTGTTCCTCCTGCTGTTTTCCAAGTCCTCCTGTTTTATCTGGAGGTCAATGTGTTGTTCCTCTAGAATAGCCATTCTCTTCCAAAGGTTCTCTTGATCTTCTGACCGGGCGTCCACCGTGCCCTCCAGGTCATCGACTTCCCCCCCAATCTCTGTGATATCTCTCTTCAGGTCTTTAAGGCAAGTCTTGAATTCGGTTTTAAGAGGGCCAATCTCCGATTTGATTTCTTGGAGGAAGGTATTCATGTAGGCCTGTGTGAGCGGTTCAGCTGCCGCCTCTAGTGGAGGGTCCATGTGCGCCAGGGTCGGAGGGCCGGACTTGAGCCACATAGAATCGACCGATTGTCTCTGGGCAGGCTGGTCTCAGTTTCTTTGCCAGTTTTAGTGCATGGCATATTCCAGCTAAGGCGTTCCCATTTGTGCGCAGCTAGCTCACGGCCTGGGCAGGCAGTCCGAGAGGGCCTAGGCCCTAGTCCTCCAGCCAGAAGGCCGCCGGTGGTGGGCCCGACTCCACCGACAAATGCAACTACTGGAAGGAGATGCGACCGGATGTTGGGGTGACCCAGCCTCTTCTGGGTCGACAGGGATGCTGTTGGTGGTGGTTAGGCAAAGCCACAATGAGAACAGAAGGGTGGACGCAGTTATAGGTAGCTGTCCGTAGAACCAGGATCCGGGAGAAAGCAGAATAGACCAGGCCCAGGGGTGTCCACCCCCGAGAGACTGCGGGGGCAGAAGGGAGGTCCAAGACTCAGCCAAGTTGCGTGTAGGGGGACCGGGCGACGCCCCATGGGCAGAGGGGGGGAGCAGAGCCCACTACACAACCCCACAGCCGATCACCCCTAGGCCCCCAAGACGTGACCAGCACCCCACCGTGTATCTCCTACCAACGAGGACCTCAGGTTTAGGAGGTGGCTGAGGCAGTAGATAGGTCCAGAGGTTGGCCAGCCTGCATGCAGGGGAGTCGTGGAGTAGAACAGAGGCAGGGGTGGGGAGCAAAACACAAAGTACGACTCCACAGCCAAGTACCCCTTACCTCCATATGTCGTCAGTGCAGCACCATGCGTCTCCAGCCTCCAAAGAACTCCAAGCCCAGGCAAGGCACCCAGGCACCTCCCGAGCACCACCAGAGGTCAAACAGAGGAGTCCCGTTTACAAGAGGCAATCCGCAGCAGTCCCCTGGTAAGTGCAGCAAATTCAGAGAAGCAGCAGGCCTAGTCCAAGTGCAGGCCACAGGAAGGCCGCAGGAAGCAGTAGGCAGTGCCAGGAAGCCGCGCCGGGATCCGAGATTCAGCAGCCGCCTAGCCCAGGAGAGGCAAGCACAGACCGTCACCCCTCAGCATGAGTGAATGGGCGGCCCACGGCTATGGCGGCGGTTGCCAGGCCGAGGTAGCAAGAGTCAATGGTCCGTGGCGGGGCACCGATTGCTGGGGTTGCGTCACCCCAGGTAAGGCCCAAACCAAGCCCCCTTATTAAATGGTGATGCGGCGGGCCCAGAGCACTCACAAGGACGCACTCGCCGCTCCAAATTGCAGGCTCCGCTCTCACCTCTGGGGCCGCAGCAGGTGACCGGGTGATCTTCTCCGTCCGGGTCCGCCGCAAGGCTGTAGCTTTAGGGGGTAGGGAGCCCCTCCACCTTGTAACAGTGGCGCCGGTCCGTCCCGATCGACTGGTCTGCCCTTCCGTCAGGTATAGAGTCGAGCTTGCTCTGCCCCTTCCAGACGACAGGGAAAGTGCAATCACCGAGTTCCCTAAAGGCCAAAGAAGGGGCCCCCCTGGAGTCGCGCCCTGCTCAGTGTCTCTGCAGCTGGCCCCAAGATGATGGGTGCCGCCCAACAGGGAGCCCCTTCGCTGAAGTTTTAGCGGTCCACAGAGGGCCAGAGGAGCGCTCTCCAGCTCCCGGACCATTCTCCGCCACTTCAGGTGTGCAGGGTGTCCCACGGCGGGGGTCCCCGGGTCTTGATGCCATAGGATTAGCTTTAGAAGGCCGCAGGGGTACGAAGACACAAGAAAGTACATCTCACTCCATGAGCGGCTAAGCCAAGCCCATAGATTTTGCTATGGTTTCCAGGTATTCAAGTCCTTTCGTGTTTGGATAGAGTCTTACTTTCAATTGTAAGTGTTCATACATTATTTTAGTTTGTTTGGTTAGTTTAGGGCATAATTGTGTTACAGATTGGTCAAGTCTTAGTCCATATGATCAAAGATGACCCTAGAAATTAACTAATATGGCGAAGGTCATGGCGCAAAGTTACTCCATCTCTTTTTTCAAAATATTTTAGCCTTTTCCACTCATGCCAGGAGGACAACATCAACCTTGCGGCAACTGTTTTTGATAAAGCTATTACGGCTGCACTAGACAAAATCGCCCCTCTCACCAAGGTCTAAGTTAAATCTAGGGCCGCTCCCTGGTTCACGGAGCAACTAAAGACAGTGAAGCTCTCGTGCAGGACAGCAGAACGGAAATGGAGAAAGAGCAAAGATCTGACCGATAGCGAAACATATAAAAATATCCACCACTGCTACATGGTGGACATCAAACAAGCAAAAAATTGTTCCTCCTAAACCGGATAGACGAGGCAGCGAATTCCTGTAAGGAACTCTACCAAATTTTAAAAGAATTCACAACACCTCCCACTCAGTCATTAATTCCTAATTCTCAAGAATGGACTGACTCTCTCTCCAAATTCTTCGAAGATAAAATTACCGCAATCCATCACTCCTTTCCGTCCCAAATAAATAACGTCCATTCAGAAAATGCGTCTAGTACATCTCCAGACCTCCCTTATATCTTGGATGAATTTGCCAAATGTAACATCGAGGCAGTGGCAACCGTCATGCAGAAAATAAAATCAGGTTCTCCCACTGATCCTGTGCCACCAAAATTTCTCCCAACCATCGCACCGGTACTGTTGTAAAGTCTAACCGACTTATTTAACAAATCACTATCGGAAGCTGAGTTCCCGAAACTATGGAAAGCTGCCAGGGTCAGGCCCAACCTAAAAAAATCCACAGCCGATCCAAAACTCTTCCTGAACTATCGTCCTATTTCGCTGCTTCCCTATTTTGGGAAGATGCTGGAATCACTAGTAAATCAACAGCTCGTTAGTCATCTCGAGAGCCATGGACTACTGGATCCCTCACAGTCAGGTTTCAGGGCGGCCCACAGTACAGAGACAGCGCTGGTAGAGGTAACAGACAACATTAGGATAGCTTTGGACAGACGACAGTCAACAATCCTTGTCCTGCTTGACCTATCCGCCGCCTTTGACACCATCTCCCATAGCATTTTAGAACATCGGCTTCGGGAGATTGGTGTCAGGGGGAATGCCCTAAAATGGCTTAAGAGTTACCTAACAGACCAAGTTACAACGGTACAGGTGGGCAACACTGTGTCATGTAATAGACCGGTCAAGATGGGAGTGCCACAGGGCTCCATCCTGAGCCCGACTCTCTTTAATCTTTACATGACGCCGTTGTCCAAGGTGATCAGATCTTATGGTTTTGATGTTGTGTCATATGCCGATGACACGCAGATCTTGGTCACTCTTGGACCAGACCCATTAGAAACAAAGCAGCGTTTCAAAGAATGCATGGCCCACGTTGATAGGTGGATGAGTACAAATCACCTTCAACTAAATGGAGGCAAGTCTGAGATCATGCTCTTTGGCAAGGCTCAGGAACATTGGTCTCATGACTGGTGGCCCCTGAACCTTGGCCCTTGTCCAACACCCAAACCGACGGTACGGAACCTATGTTTTTATATGGATAGTCAATTGTCAATGAAAAGTCAGACTAATCATATAATTGGCTCTTGCTTTGGAGTGATGCGTAGCTTACGAAAGGTCTTCAAATGGATTCCGATCGAGGCCAGGAAACCATTAGTCCAGGGACTAATAATAAATCGCATGGACTACGGAAATGCCCTGTTGTCCTCAATCAACGAAGGCCTTCTTACAAGACTTCAGATCTTGCAGAACACTGCGGCCAGGCTGGTTCTGAATCTTCCGCCCAGATCTCCTTCTGCCCCCTGTCTGAGATCACTCCACTGGCTCCCAGTCAGACAGCGAATCCTATTTAAAATTCTCTGTCTAACACACAAAAATATGTATGGAAAAGGCCCGGGGTACTGGTCCAAAAAACTACGTTGGTACCAGCCTTGTAGGGTGCTAAGATCGAGCAACGAATCATTTCTCACACCGCTCAGAATTCGTACTGTGAGAAATGGAGGAAGGTCTTTTTCCTTTCTTGCCCCTGCTTCTTGGAACAAACTCCCCTTAAACCTACGTACTATCACAGATCACAACTGCTTTCGCAAGAAGCTGAAGTCATGGCTATTTGACAACTAAATGAGTATTCTATCAGAGCCGTCTGCAAGCGCCATGAGACTTCCGAGTGATATGTGCGCTGTACAAATGTCCCTGATTTGATTTGGTAGCTTTGCTCTTTTTTAATAGATTCTAGTAATTTATGCAGGGTGGGTTGACTTCTTCCCATTGTGGATTGGAAGGCATTATGCCATCCTTCCACTGCGTTGTTGGTTTTAGCTTCTTGGGCTAGGGTACTGTTGTACACATTCCACCATGGAATATGGAATTTTGGTTGTCGTCTATGTCCAGATCTATGTAGTCTTCCTACCCAGATATCCTCAGAATAGTCAAGTAGGGTTGGTAATAGGTGCTTTCAATTAAAACATTGTAGTGGTTAGAAACTTCGGGGGAACGCTGGGTGGTAGGAAATTTGTGTCAGCCCGGTGATCCCACAACTTTCCCACACAGAAATTTGAGAAAAAAGTGATTTTTTCAGCTAAATTTGAGGTTTGCAGGGTATTCCGGGTAGGAAAATGTTGGGGGGTCCACAAAAGCCGTACCTCCATGGACTCCCTCGGGTGTCTAGTTTTCAGAAATGTGTGGGTTCGGTAGGTTTCCCAAGATGGCCGCCGAGCCCGGGTCCAAAAACCCAGGAGCCCCCCTTGCAAAACCAGGTTGTTTTGTGATAGGTAATTTTGATGTCTCCTCAATACCTTTTGGGCTCTTGCCTGTCACGGGTACTTGGGCCACCCACACTAGTGCAGTATCATTTTATCTGGTGACCTGGGGGACCGCTGGGTGGTAGGAAATTTGTGTCAGACCGGTGATCCCCCAACTTTCCCACACAGAAATTTGAGAAAAAAGTGATTTTTTTCAGCTACATTTGAGCTTAGCAGGGTATTCTGGGTAGGAAAATGTTGGGGGGTCCACGAAAGCCATACCTCCCTGGACTCCCCTGGGTGTCTAGTTTTCAGAAATGTGTGGGTTTGGTAGGTTTCCCTAGATGGCCGCTGAGCCCGGGGCCTAAAACCCAGGAGCCCCCATTGCAAAACCAGGTCGTTTTGTGATAGGTAATTGTGATGTCTCCACAATAAGTTTAGGGCCCTTCCCTGCCGCGGGCACTAGGCCTACCCACATGAGTGAGGTACCATTTTTATCGGGAGACCTGGGGGAACGCTGGGTGGTAGGAAATTTGTGTCAGCCCAGTGATCCCACAACTTTCCCACACAGAAAGCTAAGAAACAAGTGATTTTTTTCAGCTAAATTAGAGGTTTGCAGGGGATTCTGGGTAGGAAAACGTTGGGGGATCCAAGCAAGCCATACCTCCCTGGACTCCCCCGGGTGTCTAGTTTTCAGAAATGTGTGGGTTTGGTAGATTTCCCTAGATGGCCGCCGAGCCCGGGGCCAAAAATCCAGGGGACCCCTTTGCAAAACCAGGTCGTTTTGTGATAGGTAATTGTGATGTCTCCACAATAAGTTTAGGGCCCTTCCCTGCCGCGGGCACTAGGCCTACCCACACAAGTGAGGTACCATTTTTATCGGAAGACTTTGGGTAATGCGAGATGGGTGGAACTTTGTGGAACCACGCAGATGCCAGAACTTTCCATCACAGGAAAATGAGGAAAATTTGTTTTGTTTTTTTACAAAGTTTGAGGTTTGCAAAGGATTCTGGGTAACAGAACCTGATGAGAGCCAGACAAGTCACCCCATCCTGGATTTCCCTGGGTGTCTTGTTTTCAAAAATGTATAGGTTTGCTAGGTTTCCCTAGGTGCCGGCAGAGCTAGGGTTCAAAATCTACAGCTAGGCACTTTGCTAAAAAAAGGTCAGTTTTCACTGCAAAAATGTGGTGTGTCCACGTTGCGTTTTGGGCCGATTCCTGTCGCGGCGCACTAGGCCTACCCACACAACTGAGGTACCATGTTTATTGGAAGACTTTGGGGAATGCGGGTTAGGTGGAATTTTGTGAATCCACACAGATTCCAGAACTTTCCATCACAGAAATATGAGGAAAATGTGTTTTTTGACAAAGTTTGAGGTTTGCAAGGGATTCTGGGTAACAGAACCTGGTGAGAGCCAGACAAGTCACCCCATCCTGGATTCCCCTGGGTGTTTAGTTTTTAAAAATGTCTAGGTTTGCTAGGTTTCCCTAGGTGCCGGCAGAGCCAGGGTTCAAAATCTACAGCTAGGCACTTTGCTAAAAAAAAGGGTCAGCTTTCACTGTAAAAATGTGGTGTGTCCACGTTGTGTTTTGTGCCGTTTCCTGTTGCGGGCACTAGGCCTACCCACACAAGTGAGGTACCATTTTTATCGGAAGACTTTGGGTAATGCGAGATGGGTGGAACTTCGTGGATCCACGCAGATTCCAGAACTTTCCATCACAGAAATATGAGGAAAATCTGTTTTTATTTTTTACAAAGTTTGAGGTTTGCAAAGGATTCTGGGTAACAGAACCTGGTGAGAGCCAGACAAGTCACCCCATCCTGGATTCCCCTGGGTGTCTAGTTTTCAAAAATGTATAGGTTTGCTAGGTTTCTCTAGGTGCCGGCAGAGATAGGGTTCAAAATCTACAGCTAGGCACATTGCAAAAAAAGGGTCAGTTTTCACTGTAAAAATGTTGTGTGTCCATGTTGCGTTTTGGGCCGTTTCCTGTCGCGGGCACTAGTCCTACCCACACAAGTGAGGTACCATTGTTATCGGGAGACTTAGGGGAACACAGAATTGTGGAGCAACTGTTATTACCTATTGACTTTCGATGCATTTCTGCCTTCCAAATGTAAGACAATTTGTAAAAAGGAAGTCAGTTTGAAAAATGTCCTATAATTCACATGCTAGTATGGGTACCCACAATTTCGGAGATGTGCAAATAGCTACTGTTTCTAAACTCTATATTTTGTTCCCAATTCAGAAATACATAGGTGTCTTTCATACCGATTTTTCACTGTTTATATTTTCCCAAATGAATTGCTATATACCCGGTACACAATAAAAAGCCATTGCAAGACGCTGCTCAGTTATTGGCTCTGGGTTCCTCGGGTTCTTGGTGAACCTACAAGTCCTATATATCCCCACAACCAGAAGGGTCCAGCGGATGTAACGGCATATTGCTTTAAAAAATCTGTCATACTTAGAAGAAGTTACAGGTGAAAACATTGGCACAAATGGCTGTTTTTTCCAACTCATTTTCAATTTTTCCTATTTTCAACTGTTAGTTTCTATAAAAAAACCTTGAAGGATCTACACAAATGACCCCTTGCTGAATTCAGAATTTTGTCTACTTTTCTGAAATGTATAGCTTTCCAGGATCCAGTATTGCTTTCATACCCATTTCTACCACTAACTGGAAGGAGGGTGAAAGCACAATAATTAGCAAAAATAGGCTATGTCCCAGTAAAATGCCAAAACTGTGTAAAACATTTTGGTTTTCTGACAAAAGTCTGTCAGTCCCTGAAAGCTGGGAAGATGGTGATTTCAGCACCACAAACCCTTTGTTGATACTATTTGCAGGGAAAAAACCAGACGCTTTTATCTGCAGCACTTTCTCCCTATTTTTCCCACAAAAAACTAAATTTAGCTGTATTTTGGCTAATTTCTGGGTCCCCTCCAGGGGAATCAACAAACCCTGGGTACCTTTAAAATCCCCATGATGTTGGAAGAGAAGGTCGCAAATTTGGCGTGGATACCTTATGTGGTCAAAACGTTACTGGGGCCTAAGCGCGAACTACCCCAAATAGCCAAAAAAGGCTTAGCACAGGGGGGGAAAAGGCCTAGCAGCGAAAGGCTTAAGTCAGGGGATGGTCCGTCATCATCTCTGACTTCTTTGTCTTCAATTGAGACAAATGAGAGGAAAGGAAAAAAATGTCTTCCCCATTTTCCACAATAAGGAGGCTGCGGCAGTTTTATTACCCTCAGCAGGGGAAAAGAAGAATAAGATGAAAAGCAAGAATGTGCAAAGGAATGCAAGGAGGAAAAACTTTGTAAAACCAATAAAAATGATCAAGGACGCCCTGCTTTGACTTAGATGCTCTGTCGAACTCAGTCCTGACTTCGGTTTTACCTCTAATTACTGAAAAGGTTGAGGGAGGTCTAAGGGAGGAAAGAACAAGTCTTCCTCCCTCTACTTCACCTCCTGGGACTTCCTCGGAGCAAACGTCAATTTTGCATTGAGATAATGTCTTGAATGCCCTTGCTTCTTGTCCTGTACCAGCGACTCCCACTTCGCTGGTATAGCTCTAATGTGAGGGGCCATGTTGGGAATGCTTTTGTCAATCATTTGTTGTCCGTGCCATTGTCTTTACAATTTTTTTTCCATCTTTGACCAGTAGATTTATTTGAATAGGTCTTTCCTGTTGGGCTGCTTTTCAGGGATACTCGATCTCCAAATGGTACAAAGTAGTGATCTTTCACTGGTTCAGGTTTATAATCATGGTGGGAATGGTGGGGCTAGAGTGACCCCGCAGAGAAATTAGAGATCGTAAAGTCATATCCCTACTTAGGGAAAATGGTAACTGCCAGCACACGGGATAAAGCCCATACTGAACATTGTTCCTCTAAAGCCTCATCGCATGGAAACGGGTGAGGCGAAGGCATTTTATGCAGATGCCCTCTGTCCCTCCTACATTATTATATACAATAGAATCAGTTGATGTGACTATTAGAGACTTCCTTGAGAAAACAGAAAGGCAGATTTTATGTAAATTATATCATTTTAATTCATATGTCTCGCACCTGGCAATGAGGATCGAATTTGGTTTGACAAGCTCCTATGTACAAGGATTAGCTAGAGGGATTCGGTTGAGTTATTTCACTTGAAGAACAGTGAAAACAATTCCATAAGGGGCTTTTTGAATTGTGAAATATTTGGTTTCGATTTGGGAAAATATTCTTTTTCTTGTGATTTCACTCTGGCGCTGAATTACTTTGGTCTACAAGAATAGCTGGTGACTTCCCTCCCTCTTTTAGAATTTAAAAACCTTATAAAAAGTACTGGCAGTGCTGTCAGTTTTCAGAGAGATCTCACATATTGTAGGATGAAGAAAAGGTTGGAAGTGATATCCCTGTCTTGCCATTTTAGGGTAGCCCAGAAGTACCTGGCCTGGAATTTGGACCATGTCATTCATCGTTTTCTGACTTTCTTCCATATGAATCTGCTCCCGTTACATGACTTAATGCCTAACTGGTCATCATCTGAAAAAAAAGGAAAGATTGCAATTTGTGTGAATTGGGGACTCGGGCCCTTAATCATGTTCTTTTTGTCTGTCCGGCTCTGTCATGTCAGCGCCGTTGGCTGCTGTGGCTAATGTTTTTACAGAACTATGTTAAATCTGTAGTGGCAACATGAGAGTTTCTGTTCCATCCAAAGAATGAAACGACTGGCACAACATTTTTTTAAACATTTTTTAAGGATTTCCTGAGTTAGTTTTTATATGGTTTCAGAATTGCTGCTATATTAGGGAAGGGGACGTATTTGGTTGCTTGCTGTGGAGCAATTTGCACATAATGACTGCTGCTTTGTTGGGGGTGGGGGAGGCTTTCCCCGGGAACCAATGATGGAGTAAATTCCATATAAGTTTATTATTTCTGAGTCCTTGAAATTGTCATCTGGTACGAATTTAATCTTACAATTTGGAACAAGGGGTAGGCCTTCGGAAGATTCTCATACAGCTATACTACTTGGAGCAAACTGTATATAATTTTGGCTGCTATGTAGGAAGGAGAATTCCCCATTTATGTAGATTATAGAGTAATTTGTGGACAAACACAGCATCATGAATTGTTTTAGCCTTAAAAGCTTTCAATTTATGAAGAAAGATCAATGAATGAATTTATTTGGATTTAGGATTAATCTAGGCTGGGGTGTGGATAGTTTTTTACCTTTTATTATGGGCCCTGTCCATATACTATTTATTATAATGTTATTAGGAGAGTTTTATTGGACAATAATTGGAATCGTTTTTATAAAAGATTTTTATTCTAGGCCTTTATGAATTGTGTTTGGCAAACATATATAAAAGATCGCTTCAAAAAGGACTTTATGTGTACATATCTCTTATACGCACTAATCCTTTTATTGTTTTTAATTTGTAATATGATTGTATTTGGATATTATATTGTTTTTGTCTTTCTGTGGACCTCATTTGAGATCCAAATCTTAAAGAATTGAATTGAGGAGTGGGACGGACAGCAAGCAAAACAACAGAATCCATGAGTAGTGTGAGGTACAAGAGCAAGCAACACCAATTGAATGATGGTGGGGTGGGAGTGACAATAAAAGGCGGGTGGGGGTGTGAGGGACATGGACAAGCAACGGAATGCGGAGGGTGAGAGGGACAGGGGCAGAGCATGTAACAATGCGGGAGAGGATGGGGAGAGATGGCCTGCAAGCGCATGCACTATTATGGAGTGCTACAACAACAAAAAAGTACCTCCAAAAGCGCTTAACCATGGAAGAACACTGGACAAAGACAGGAAGCAGTACTTGGTCCATACTCCAGGGAAAGGACAAACACTCAAAAAGAAAGTGAAACCGGCACGCACTGACCAATGAACAGCAAGGAAATGAGAGTGAAGATGAAGCCAACCAATGATAAGCAAAAGGCAGGCTCTCTGTCCCCTTTAATCTAAAACAAATGTCTTGCAAGCAAATCACCTATGTTTCTGGAATACCTTACTCAGTAAATAGCATGACATGCACACCTGTCTTACATGCCATGGTCAATGCAAAGGCCCATTTCCTTAAGATTCATCTTACTAAGAGGAACATGCTTGACCAGGGTCCCAACCCTGCTGCACTCCTATAATGAAGTACCACGTGATACCGTGACTTAGCAACTTAGACTGCCACAGGCTGAATGAGCCCTTGAATGAGGACATAACAACGGAGGACCTTGCTGGACACAGACATGGGAAGACCATAGGCCTCAATTGCTTTCCACTGAAAGTCTTCTGACGACATGCACCTCATCTAACTGCCCAATGCTTAAATTTGTATGAAGAAGCTCATAAGCTAGGGAAGTTATCTCAGGACCTGTGAAGAGCAATTATATCTCTAAAACTAAACCCAGGGAAGTACCCAGGTAACTGTGCCTCGTATCGGCCTATTTCTCTAATTAATTTAGAGGCTAAGATACTTGCCTAGGTTATGGCTAACGAATTGCAGACAGTGAAGCGTCCCTTAATAAAATACAATATAAATGTTTTTCACCTAATTGCAGTACATGTCACAGCATCAGAAGACTCAATAATATTCTGGCCCAAACAGCGGACTCTAAGGAACAACATGCCTTGGAATTCATCAATTTCGAGAAGGCCTTTGATTCGGTTCATTGGCCCTTATTGTTCTACCTTCCAGTAAAGGTTGAACATTGGCCCCACTTTTAGTAGGTATATGGAAATACTGTATGCAGCACCAAGTGCCTGGACCAGAAAAAATTGGGCTTTGCCTGCATCCTTTAATATTGAGTGAGGTATTAGACAGGGATACTCCTGTTGCTTCTCCTCTTCTCCATAACTGTAGAACTCCTAGCATAATGAATCGGGAGAGACGCACAATTAAGTGGGTTTCCGTGGTCAACATCACTAGAGGACAGAACATCATTATATGCTGATGACTCATAATCTTTGTAAGTGATCCCTTGAAATCTATGGCTCGATTAATGGAGATATTACAGGTCTATGGAGAGGCCTCTGGCCTAATTGTCAACTGGACTAAGGGGCATATATATTTATGAACCCCTTTGCGTCGCTCTCAAGAGCGATGCAAATGTAAAATGAGATTTATGAAGCCACGCAAGGCCACCTTGCATTGCCCTGCGTGGCTTCAAAAATCTCGGATAACGTAACGGAGTGCAAATCGCTGCGCTGCATTACTCAGGGCCAGGGAGGCATTTCCACGGGTGTTGCGTGGGTATTCCCATTCAAATACTTGGGTATGCATGTTGCTGCCAGCGTGGCACAATAATGTTGTACCTTATTTTCCCAAATAGGATATAGAGTTTTGGAGCTCAAAACTACTTAACATAGCGGGGAAGGGGGCGCAGTTTAAAATGATCTCGCTCCCACGACTGCTTTATATCCGTCAAAACTTCCCATATGAGATCCTGTTTTCCTTTTTCTTAACGCTGCAATCGCCAATGACCAAATTTCTTTAGGTTGGTAAATAGTCCCAAGTCACTTTTCGGATAATGAAGAAAAAGGACGGAAAGTGAAATAAAACAAATACTAGGATCACACAATTTGATAAAGTGGAGAAGTCAGGATTAATCCCAGGTATTCTGGTATTACATTGTGCAACCAGATGTATGTGCTTTGCTTCCCCTACACCCACCTTAAAACCACCCGCATGAAATACCACCCCCCTCCCTTGACCGCCACATTGCTGGCATCAATGCGGCTCTCTGTCACATCACAAACCTAACTTTTTGGCCCCAGGGAAAATGTTTGTGAGTACCCATGTTGTAAACCAACATGGTGACGTGTCATTGTGAGAAAGCATCATTACAAGAATGGGTGTCAGTTTATGGTGTCTGCTGGGTGATCGTCAGCGATATTATGGAATTGTTAGAGAAAAGCTGGAGGCCTTAGATAAAACAGGAAAATCAGAGTCTTCCAGGCTATCGTTTGTGTCCGTGTCTCTGATCTGTGTGGCAGCAGACAGCACCCTGTCACGTTCAAAGTGCGATTGGGCTGGGGAGGGCCCCACTTCTCACCTCCTCTAGGTGGCCCGCCTACAGTTTCAGTGGTTCAGTAATGAGTTCATGACAGCAGGTCATGTAGGAGATGCATCGCAGGATCTTGGAACGGGGCCCCTCAGATGCATCCAGTCCCATGCATCCTCCAGAAGTGTGAAGTTTGGTCAAGAATAATTTTCATTTTGGATGGAAACGGCAAGAAATATGTTATGCCCAGGTATCTAAGCTTGCGTTTGACTCCAAAAAAGAGATGCATGCTGCTGTACAGCCAGGGTGTAATCCAGGAATAATCATCACCTGTCCCGCCTGTCCAGCGGTACCAAGAAGAACATTTTTGTTTCCGTAATTAAGAATTTTGGCAACAATGGGGCAGGGCGAAGTGCCAGGGGCTGCCTGACAAGCAGGAACGCAGTGGGCTCTCTCCACCGTGAAGTAAAGGGAGAGGCCCATGGGTGCTACGTTAAGCTTCAACCAGTTCTTAATATATTCTGTTGGGGTAGGTCCCTCCGACCCTTCAGGCATGCTCACGACCCGGATTTGTTGTAGGGGAGCGGGGAAAGGGGCGGCACTCCGTTCTATGTTCTAGGATTCAAATTCTGCCCATTAGAACAGAGAGTTGTTTATGGTGATCTGTTGTTTGAGGTACCAAAATTTGGTGCAATGTTTCTATTTTTTGCCACCCTGTCTGCAAGCTTGCTTTGACTATCCCAAAGGAAGCCAACCTCAACTGCCACTGTATCTATTTTACACTGCAGAGCAGTTCTAGAGTCAGCTATGGCCTGTAGGATCCGATCCTGTTTCTGTGTGGGGGGTGAAGCGGGGGCTGTTCCGTTGGATCTTCTTACAATGAAGTGGCAGGTGTGGAAGGGTTGGGCGGCATCTGGGCACTGGATGAGACAAGGGTGGAACGGGTAGTTGTTGTCTTTACAGTACGCGGCCACCCTATGGAGGGAAAGGATTCAGCGCCTCCTCTTGGGTGCGGTCTATCAGTGTTGAGATGGGTAACCTCCTGGTAACGATTTGCTACCTTTCCCCTCCTCTCACTAAGGCACAGTATCGACAGTAGAAGTCACTGAAAGCGACCCTCAGTGACCTGTCCTACCCGCTGAGGCCAGCGGCCTCGGTACATGCATGGAAGGCACGAGCAGTCCCGGCTGGCAGTGAGTCAGAAAGTAAAGTCTAAGGCAATAAAGCGTTGGCCAATTTCTTTCTATTACTGGCCCCAGGAGATCTGCGTGGGTCGAGGGGAGTACTTGGAGCAGAACCCAGGACTCATGGCAGGAGTGTATAGTTGTGAGGTGGTTAGTCCATGCTTAAGGATCTTGTGTTGAGCGCTGGGGCACTGTCAGTTCATGAAAAAGGCCGGCCTTATGGTCCGCAGCAGCATAGAGATCCCCCCTTTCTTCCCCTGGTGGCACTGGGTGCGTTGAAGAAGTCGTGGCTGCAGGCCAGGGCATGGCGGCAGCACAGATAAGTGAGGCCAAGTCCAAATAGGTTGAGATCTGCAGGCCAGGCAGCAGCCCAGGAGAGAAATCAGGCAATCCAGGGGGCCGCCCCTCGCTGTACTCACTGCAAATGCCTGTGACGATTTTGTTGCAGGAAGGGCAGCTGCAGTGTCTGCGGCCCTAAGATGACCGCAGGGACCCTGCCACTTGGCCCCAGGTAGAGAATTCCACTGGACAGTAGCCAAATGAATAAATTATCGGGCATCTGTTCTGCTTTCCCTTATGCGTTTGGTTCTGGCGAGGGCTAGATTACGGGATCTCAAGTCACGGGTGGACCTGGGAAATTCCACTCTGGCCTGTAAGAGCTCAGGTCCCGTATTATGTAGTACTTTGTTAGTGTGGCATTCGAGTTTAAAATTGGCTCTTTTCCGTATAGGAAGCCAATACAAAGAAGCCAAGCAAGCTGATGCCGAGCTAAATCTGTCCATGTTACAGTTTAGCTTGGCAGCTCCATTTTGGACTGCCTGTAATCTCGAGAACAGGTAGTCTGCCATGCCTAAGAAGAGGGCATTACCATAGTCCAGTTTACTTGTTATAAGAGCCTGTACTATGGTTTTACGCCACATTATCGGAATCCAAGTGAATAGTCTTCTCAGAAGCTTGAGAATGCCAAAGCATTTACCGTAGGTGAGCCTGATATGTTCTTGCATCTGATAATTATCCCCAAATATTTAGCAAATTATATGGGAGTGGGCATATCCCCCAAAGAGGCTACCCACCAAGAAGCATCCCAAATCAAGTGCACCCCACCGAATAGCAGGATCTCAGTTTTATCTGTATTTAGTTTTAGACAAACATTTGTCATCCATCCTGCTACTTCGATGAGGCACTCTTGTAATTTGCCTCGGGTCTCCTTAAGATTCTCCCCCAGTGATATAATCAACTGGGTGTCGTCTGCATAGGAGGCCACTTCAAAACCCCATTTCCTAACAATTTTTTCTAGAGGAGAAACATAAATATTAAAAAGGGTGGGGCTCAAAGAGGAGCCTTGGGGGACTCCACAGTAGGATGTGAAGGATTGGGATCAGCAAGTGCCCAAATGGCTATCTGTGATCTATTCATTAAAAAAGAACTCATCCACCTCAGTGCATTTGAGTGTAGTCCAATCTCGTGGAGTTTGTTAATCAACAAGCTGTGTGAGACAGTGTTGAAAGCTGCAGCAGGTCAAGTAGGATCAGGGCTGCAGCCTTGCTCTGATCAAATACTGACCTGCTATCGTCCAATACAGCTAACAGCGTGGACTTGATGATATTGTTGACACGAAAGCCCATTTGGGAAGGATCCGAAAGCTTATTATTTTCTAGAAAATTAGTTAATTGGGTATTCGCCAATTTTTCTAGAATTTTTGACATGTAAGAAAGGAGTGATATAGGCCGATAATTGAAGAAGATAGACTCATCAATGCCAGGTTTTTTGGGCAAGGGTGGCAGTACTACTTTCTTCTAGATTTCAGGATATGATGCCTCTACCAGGGATTGGTTAAAAATATGACTAGAATGGGAACATTAAATAGTAGCTAATCTAGAATAGCTTAAATGGGGGCAAGGATCAAAAATAGGGCTGGCCAGGGCCAGCCAACCAGCAGCCGTCAAGACTGGCCTCCACCGCGAGTTTGTGTGGCCCTGGGGGACTTCCGGCAATCAATGCAGTCTTAGGGGCAGGAGTGAGGGAATAAGGGCGGCCTCCTCCAAATGGAAGCTGCGAGGAACAGATCACTGGTCAAGCTGCACACCCACGAGTGCCAAGTATTCAGACCCCAATCAGGCTCAGGCAGCACAACTCTGTTCAGTCACTGTGGGATGCCCGACACAGTGTTTCTCCCAGTAGAGGGTCTTAGAGGTGGGCTAGGGCGAAGAAATTATGGATTAAGCCCTAAATGTCCCAGATATTTGCTGGATTAAGCGGGCCAGAGTGGGAGGTCCTCTAGTGCAAGTCCCGCATGTTGCAGTCCTTGTCCATGCCCCCACGGCACTTTTGAGCTTGATGGACAAATGGAGTGGTCCACTGGTGGCAATGGGACTTCTGATTGAGAAACAAGATATCACCAACCACTGGAAATCACACAGGGGCCCTTCAGAGGAGGAATCTGTATGTAAGTCGCTAGGAGGTCAGCTAAAAAATGTAAAAGTGTGGAGCCTGTGGTTAAACTACTCTTCAAATTCTTGGGTCTGAAGGGAAACAAAGACATTAAAAATATGTCTTGCTACTCTGATAGTATTTGATCCATACTATGCTGTACAGAATAGCCTTTTTTTTTTTTTTTATAAAATAAGTTTAAAATGTTTTATAGAAAAAAGGAGGACCTTGCAAAACAGCATTCCACCATCAGCATGCATCACATCACTGTACTCTCTGGTCCAAGCTGCTGCTATCTAGCTATCAAGATGTCATCGATGCTACACAGCTTTCACGGGCTGCATAAACTTATCCATCCTGCTTTGGTGTGGTGGCTCGTTGTTCCCTCAGAATCTGGAAGATCTTACAGAGAAGTGGCGCACTTGTCAAACCACTAGGCAAGTGTGAGTAGTCTTTGGAGGTTGGGGAGCAGTCACTTGACTCACCTGTAAATATATTTGGCGCTATTTGATGCGTTGTAAAGGAAAAAAAAGGCATCGTAATTGTTTAACAGATTGTTAAGAAAATGTATGGAAGCAGTGATTAAAAAACGCACTAAACTTTGATTCACTTGCAAATAACGGAAAAAAACATGAAAACTTGTGGAAACAAAACCACAATGGGAAACGACAGTCCTCAAATGGCGTTGAGCAAACCCAGAGTTAAAACAGCATGGTCAGTTGCAATGAAAGGAAAACGTGAAACCTTTTGAAGCAAAGTGTCATGCATGCATACAGAAAGGCAGATCTCCTTCGCAGTGCAATGCAAACTTGTTTGGTCCTTCTAGGCAAGTTTGAGTCGTTTGTGGAGGACAGTGGGGAAGGGAGTTGGGTTAGGCCAACATAAAAAACATAAGGCAAACATTTTTTTAAAAACAACCAAGCAAGCCTGCTCTGTAGTACCGGCAACTAAAAAATTAAATTACAAAGGAAACTAAAACCGAACCACAATAAAAAACTTTACATTTTTTCAAATGAGGTTCCATGGATGCTGTCCTTAAGGACAAAAAAGGGCAGGATGAGCCACCTGCAAAGAAAGGGAAACCTAAAACCATTCAAAACAAATTTGTACAAGTGTACTTTGAATATAGGAGCACATAAGCCTGGCTTTTGAACTCGGGCGGGGGAGGGGAATAAGAGCAGGCCAACTGTGCTTAAAGGGTGTGTACGGAAAATCCAAAAGTTGCTCCAAACCACCTCAACAAGCCACAAAAGTAAAAATTGAAATCCAGGCGCAATGCAACGCCGGTGGCTCCAAGGAATTAAAAACATACAAAAAGAAATGCAGTTTAAACAGGAATGCAGTGGACGCATCAAAATGCAAGATGTAAAAAGGATTGAACATAAATGCATGGGCTCAAAATCCCAAAAAAGGTATTTAAAAAACAGTTGTATATGGGATGCCTTTTGGCCAAACAATATAAATCATGTGTACCCAAAAGCCCCAAAGAGTGTATTAATTTGTAAAACATAAATAAATAAAATTTTAAAAATTACGCAATAATACACAGAATTCAACTGCACAACCATGAGCTGACGTTGGGCTACTCCAGTGATGATACAAACTGTGTGGGGCCACCCACGTTCCTCCCACCCATTGAAAGTAGGACTTCACAAATGTGGATGGAGACCTCTAGGTTCTGCGCTTCAGCATATGCATTATTTATCTCCCCAGAAGTGTACAGAGCCCAAGATTTACCTGTGCTGTGAAGCAGCAAGCATATATTTGTAGTTACCAGACCACCCAATGGCACTAGAACCAGCAGATTCTTTCCTCTGAGACTCTACAAAACACCAAAAAAGAGTTAAAGCAGACTAGCCCTTTTCCATGTCACCCTACTCCACAACACTGCCACTTACCCCACCACGCCACCTTTAACAACGAAAGCCCCCCACACTGTCACCTACCATGAAACACTACCCTGTCTGCTACTGCCAAAACGCTGACCTCTATCATGCCACCCCCCATCCCAACAAACTGACCACTATTATAACACCGGCCTCTACCACCACCACAGTCTGTATCCTGAAAAACCTGGACCCCGGCGGGCCCAAAACAAACATTACAATCAAGTAAATGCTCCCCTGGATCTGCGTGTGCAGCGGGCCCAAAACAAGCATTAAAAAAAATTATTGCCCCCCACGGGCCCGCAGTGTATCTCCTGTGCGGCGGGCCCAAAACAAACATTTAAAAGATTAATAACCCCCTGGGCTCGCCACGTGCCCCATGTGTGGCAGGCACAAAACATAAAAATGGCCCCACCGCACATGGGGCATGCAGCGGGACGAAAATATTAAAAGAACAAATGCCACCCTGGGCCCGCCACGTGCCCCGTGTGCGGCGGGCCCAAAACATTAACAAAAATTAAATGCCCACCTGGGCCCGCAACACAGGGCATGCAGCGGGCCCAAAACACTTAATAAAATTAATGTCACCCTGGACCCGCCGTGTGCCCAAAACAATTTAAAAAAAGAAATGCCCCCGGGTGCAGGAGGTCGGGACAGGGATAACCTACCTGGTGTCCTCCCCTGTCTCCAAGGTGAGAGTGAGGTCAGGTGCAGCAGGCTCGTCGACCTGGTGCCCGAGGCTCAGGGACAAAGAAACGAACAGCAGGGCAGGTGAGGAGTAAATAAACACCACCTCGTCTGCCTGCTGTGAAACCCTCCTTCTACTGGCCCAGTGGCGAGCCACTGGCCCAATATAAGGGAGGGTCCGCATTCCTTCAAATTTCGAGGGGACTTTTCTAAAAAGCACAGGCTTTTTACAAAAATGCAGATTTCGCGATTTTATTGTAAATCGCGAAATCCTGGAGGGTCTGACTTAAGAGATGATGGCTTGGGGATGCCACATCTAAAAACTTACTACAAAGCTGCACAGTTAAGACTAATGTTAGAATGGTCCAAACCTGAATCAGAGGAAAGCTGGGTCCCTGTTCTCTGCTCCTACTACTGGCCCTCATATTCCAGTCTACGTGGTCACTAATGTGGATGGTGAGAAATGGAAAAGAGTATAGGTCCCATTAGATTCCAGACACAAGCTTAGAGTATCCTGACACAGAACTCACCAGTGCAGCTTAGATTTCCAAAGGGGAGTACAGGGGATAGATACTCTTGGTAAAAAATCTGATTTTTAAAAACACAGACAGCATATTCCCTAGAAGGAAGAATGCAGTAGAAAACACTAAAAGATGTAATGAGTGATAAAGATCAAAATTAAAAGTAGGGTAGAATGTTAAATTAATTAATAATTCGCTTCAGTGGTATCACTCCAGTCTCACAAACCTATGAGGGCCTATAAACAAAACAAGCACTTACTTACAGAGTAAAAGAGATTCATATAAAGACGAGTTATAAGTCTACTGTAAAACATCTCAGCATAGTTTTATGTCATTATTTAAAGTCCATTTCTTTGACAACAGTTTTCAGGCACAGAGAACTCGCCAAGAGAAAGAAAAAACAGCATTCCCCCAGCTGGAGAAGACTGATCAGGAGGCAATTAAAAAAACGTCAGAGATAACATTCTAAATTGCATCTAAACAACACAAACAAACAAGAATGTGCGTTCTATGTTTGTAAATGTGATGCATACGATTATATTGTAGTCAGGAATCATATGCGCATATGGCTGATGAATAAACGGGTTATCATAAAGTAGCCTTTCGAAAGAAGAGATTTTCTTCAAAGCAAAAGCACAGTAAGGTATAGCTGACTTCCTACCGACAAAGAGGCATGTGCAATGTAAGAAGTCAAACTGTATGCCAAAAATAGCACCATCTGCTTTTATAAGTGTGTAGAGACGCCACATCATCTGTGTTAAATCCAATAAAGAGAATGTATCACAGAAAACCTCTAAATATCAACTTTGGGTTTTACGAAAGAAAACACCATGTAGCCGAGCTTCACGGAAATAAAACGATGACCTTCAAAAGTCTGAGACAGGAGTTTGTTTGTTGATGGTGTTCGAAACATTTCAGATTAAGACGTGGCACGTCAAACTGGATTTACCACTACCAAAAAGATGCCTTGAAAGAACATCCGAAAGGCACTACTTTTGTAACTTGCCTTGTGCAAGGGTCATGCTAAACGTGTCTGCATTGTTCCTATTTTAATACCTTTGCTGCTGAAGCAGGAAACTAAGAGGAACTGGCAATGAATGCATTATGGGAATATATAAGTACAGCATTAAAGCAAAGACTTGGATATAATTTTTTTTGTACAAATATAGGGGCCCATTACGATGGCGGGCGGAAGCACTACCGCCGTGCTGGCGGATGCAAAAACCACCAGTTACCGCCAGCACGCAGCAGTCCACACGCCCGCCCAATTACGATGCGAAAAGCAGGCCAAACACCGCCGGCAAGCCAGCAACACCGTCCGCCATCAAAGTGCGCCCGCACACGTAGCGGCGCAGCACAACTGACACACACCGTCCGACGAAACACGTCCCGCCCGGCGCATAAATTACGATGCCGCAAACAAACGGCTCCCACGGCAAAGAGACACCGCACGTGAAAGAGAGGCGGAAACACGGACGCAGAGCACGGACAACGAAGAAGCGGCACCCGGGCATGAATCCAGCACTGCAGGCCCTTCCCATGCTTCTGCTGATGCACCACCAAGGACGCAACGTACCGCGGAGACGCAGGTAGGCACACACACAACAAGTGCACGCAAACAGCGCACACAGTGCAAGGGCGGATAAAGCGGACAACCCCCCACCAGCGCGTGTACACTACACATCCACCATCGCATCCACATATGACACACAGGCCAAATCGTAACATCGCAGAACACATGTGTACACACCACCTGGGACTAGGAACCAACCACCCCGTCACGGCCCCAAAGCGCCGATGACGCCGCCACACATGCGCACAACGCAGAGGCCAACCGCAGCGCCATGCATGCGTCGCACACAGACACAGGGACACAACCAAGCAGCACACACATCAGCCCCACCCCGAACGCACATGACACGTGACAGGCCGGCCACAGACATGTCCCCAACGCCCAATTCACGGACAACACCCAACGCCACACAACCGACGCACACATGTCAGTGAAGACACGCAACAGCAGGACACACCCCAGTGTAACAAACATGGCGTAGCACACAGCGGCGGCAACACCAACTAGGAGAAGCAGGGCCTCTTCGGGAAGAGGAACGCCAGTACCACACTGAAAAACCCATACCACCCTGCACATATGAACAAGACACATGAAACGGAACACCAAAGAACCCGGGGACCGACAACAGGTGGCCCAAGAATTACATCCACACACAAGGCCCAACGCAGAGCGGAAAGGCAGCCTGCCGCCCACACAAGGGAGAGCAGACAGCACTGAATGACCTTCCATTCCAACACCGAAACCACAGCCCTACGACAGAAGCCGGTGAATACAGCCATTGTCCAAGAATAGACCAACACAGGCATGCCGAGGAGACCGACCACACGGCAGATAGCGCATATCACAGAAGCACACAACGGACGGGGAAGAAAGAAGAAAACACTCCCCCATGTCGGCCACATGCAAGTTAATTGGAAGGAGTCACACAGCACTGACCTTGAACTGTCTGAGAAGCATGTGGGAAGAGGGCCCGTGTCCTCCAAACAAGCCAACAGAACACAAGTCCTGTCTCCCCACGACTACACAGAGCTCACAGCAACCCCGGAGCGTGCACATTGCAGACTGCACACACAGCCGGAGCACGCCACCTCTACGAACCGCTGCGAAATGGCAACCGCAACACACCTACCCAACTACGCCGAACAGCTCAAGCTGTACCAAACCAGCACGATACATACATTGGGATGCGATCTCCTGTCCCTGCTGAACGTAAGTTACCGACTGACTTACCGCATCACATTGTTCAGCTGCGTCATGCCCGTCTTCTACTGTCGGAGGTGTCCCTACCAGCATCCCGTCGAGATGTGCCTCTCCAACCCGGCATGTCTGAAGGCGGACCTGCTACCACTACTCCTCCCTCTGGACGCACACGACAGGGCCTGCTCTGCCTATGGGGGCATGGCGTATGTGGCCAACATCGCACGCGCACTGAAATGGAACCACTGTGCCTCCACACGACGGATCATCGAGAACAGCTACATCGAATGTCACCCAGCATGCCCCATCATGGTCCTCCAAGGGACAACCTACGAACAACACCTTGACAGCCACCATCCGCTTCATTGGCTGGCAAACATGTACACCACCAATGACATGGAAGCCCTGCTGGACGGCATCGCATACCTGACAACCTGTAAATACGTCGGACCACAACGCAGGTTCCCCGAGTGACCTATGATGTCCAACCCCGCACCCATGCTTAGCTTCCGCACGGACTGGCCAGTCACCACCACAACAGCCATACCAAACGACCGGCAACTGTAACCACACCATCAACGACATCGCCATGACATCGGATATGACCGGGACATGCACACTGTTCCCCATCACATCCAGGAACACCGCATGCATCGTGGGAGGCAGTGGCATGGGCTCTGTGTATCGCACCCACATGGACGGAACTGCACGAACAACCAGGACACGACATGGATCCAGCGCACATGGACACACACACCGCTCAGTGGACATGAATAGGTCGCCTGGAGTCTGTGGGTGCTGCACCCCTCCCACCCCCGCCCCGGGAATCCCATACCAGGACCTCTGCATGGACGACAAGTGCATACAACAACAACACGACCCCAGTGACTGTGACATGTCCAGTAACCACCACAGTGCAACAACAAGTGGCACGCCGCTGCATGCACGCAAGCACATGCCCTGATGTCATCTCACATGCACGCGTGCATGAGGAACAACCGCAGCAAACCTGTCACATGGAACTGAGATGGACTGTGCCCATGATGCCGAGCGGTCTGGTAGGCTACATGTATACCGTCTGTGTCAAAGTCCGCAGCTCCGCAGCTATACGTAAATGTACATTAGCACAGCCTTGGCCAAGCAGATGTAACCCCACACCCTATCCCATTTGTAATCATGCACAGTATATCCTCAACATGTATTCCGCTGCCAGTAGTGTCCACTATACTGCATCACAGAGGACAGAAGACTCAATATAATGTTTGAAACCAAAACTGCCTCCGCTGACTCATTTCACAAGTACGAATGAGAGAGGATGAGAGTATGTGAAGTACACGGCAGTCGTGACATGACCATGTAGTCCACTGGCATTGGATGTCAACGCAAATGAGTAGCACTACTGTGGAAGACACACATGTGTCGTGTGAAGTCGTATGGACGCAGTGCTCAGGTGGGTGGGTGCGACGGGTAGATGCGCACATGCCAAGTTGGAGCACGCCGTGTTGGGAGGGGTCATGAACAGTACACCACCGCTTCCCTTGGCATTGTGAGAGGACACCTGTCGGGGGAGTGAACACGTGTGTGCACAGCAGCCGGGCACACGTACAAAGCGGTACCAGGCGCACCTCAGCCCACCCTCTGTGGACAAGCTGGATCCTGTTGTGCGCCCGCCATGCCCCTTGACAAGGCACACACAGCCCCAGTCGACCAGGTGTAACCCCAACATAGTCAATCCGCACAGGCGATACAGGGCACGGGATGGCAGTGGAGCATGGTGTGTGAGAGGTCTCCTCGCGCTCCTCCTGGTCATATCACGCAGGCAATAGAACCTCAACGTCTAGCATGGCACAAGTCAGATGGAAGTGTAGGGGGACGCACCACAGCACGAGCAGCACTGACGTCACGGGAGGTGGCTCGCACCATCCCATCCATTGCCCATCATACCAACCACGCCACATGCCATTGCGACTAAGTGCAAGCGCGTGCGCCACCACCCCTGAGCCCTCCCCAGAGAGGCCAAAGAGTGAATGTGTGGGCCATCAGCCACAGACGGACGCGGCATGGCCGCAAGGGCAGCCACAGCCACTGGGTGTCGCAGGTGGCGGATCCGGAAGGCGAAGACTGTGATGCATAGTCCATGCAGGCCGGGTCTCCATTTGGGGCACCACGCAGGTGGACGGCGTCCCGCCACACATCATACCCTGAGACAGCCCACTCGTGCAACTGGACCCACACATACACTCCTTGCCCTCTCTGGTGCGAGCTTGGGGCTGCCTGTGCAAGCGCTAGCCTCGCAGGTGAGCATGCATATTGGGGGGCGAGGGGAGGACATGAGGGCTGGGGCGAAGATGACTGTATCACTGTCAGTTAGTACAAGGGATGACCCAGATGTGGAAAGGAAGAGACGTGTCCCGTGTGTACTGCAACTAGTCGCCAATCCAACTACCCCCCCATGTCCGGAATGTAAGCCCGCACCTAGGCCCGCCCATCCGCCACATCGAACATACCACCAGCACGACTACCTTCCCATTCGAAACACTGACTGGGGGTGGCGACCAGTGAACAATCATGTGTAGCCTACCCACGCGTACATGTGGGCCCTCCATGATCCATGTCACCTGCGGCAAAGACATGACATGCGCAATGAGGGAAGTGAGGAGAGCTGTCCGCCCCACGCGCAGAATGTGCTTCAGCTCCACAGACCCAGCAGCGAGTCCAGCAGGGGTCACATGTGCAGGGGCAGCTGTGCCTGGTGTGAAGGCACATGCATATAGACAGCACATCGACCAATGTGTAGTCTGCCCACATCCACAGTCCATCATCATGCGGACATAGGAATTGAACACAGGGCAACACATCTTAGCTGGTGCACCCACCGTGACCAACAATGCGCAATCATCGACGTACCCGCCCTGTGCATGGCCCCCCACCCAACGGAGGCACATCCAGTGCCACCATCCCACACACACAAGCCTTCCACGGAACATGCTGTGTCCAATGGTCAGTACAGAGTCAGCGCCCATCTGGTGGATCCTGAACAGGAGACACATGCACACACATGCCAGCTCCCACTATGTACGACTGCCACCTGGCACGTGCAATGTAACCTCTCACCTGTGACGTGTGACTGCAAGCACACAGCCGTCTTGGCATGGGGCTGTCAATGTGGACACCAGTCAATGTTTCGGGAGCTGTGATCCGTACAGTGCTGTACATAGGGTGCAGTGCTGACACCTACTACTGTCTCATATCCCCTCGTGCCACAGGTCCCACTTGTATTGGCCGCTCAGCCCGTGCCCACATCGTCGTCGTCGTGTGCCATACTCATCCAGCCTCGGAAGCAGTACCATGCTCAGCAGACACTCATGTTGCCGTGGCGTTGCCGCTTGACGAATATGCAGTCAGTCCCCATCAGCACGCCCCGCAAGTCATTGGGGCCTAGATCCCCATGTGCATGCACATGGCAGTGGTATGTCTCACTTGCCATTGCCATTGTTGGGAGACCTGTGTAAGTGTATTGTGGCCGTGCCGTCCCAGCTTGACAGCTGGGCTGTGGCTCATGTGCTTGCTCAGTCATGTCAGTGATGTGTATGCGAAATTGCTATGTGCCGTGTTGCTTTGACATGTGTCCTCTGCCATTTAACCCAGGCGGAGACCGAACATTGACCGCCCATACCAATTGCTGGCGGACATGGACGATACAGAGGTAATCAGGAAGTTTCGGCTGGACAGGCCAACTCTGCATCGACTGTGTGCCATGTTAGAGCCCCATCTCCGTCCCCGCAGGGTGTATCCGACTGCTGTCACCCCCACGGCTAAGGTGATGGCCGCCATGCATTTCTTCGCCACTGGGTCATTCCAGCACACAGTGGGCAGTGGAGGAGGGATGTCCCAGCCCATGTTCAGCAAGGTGCTGAGGGATGTACTGGCAGCCATGATGCTGTACCGGAACAGGTACATCAGATTCCCCAGGGCTCGTGAATTGGCGGCAGTGAAGGGTGCATTCTATGCCCTTGGCAGAATCCCACACGTCGTGGGAGCCATTGACTGCACTCATGTTGGCCTTGTTCCACCACAGGCCACTGAGCACCTGTACCGCAACAGGAAGCACACGCACTCCCTGAATGTGCAAGTGGTGTGCCTTGCGGACATGGTGATCACCCACGTGTGTGCAAAGTTTCCAGGCTCGGCCCATGACGCACACATAATGCGCAACAGCATCTTGCCACGACTGATGGCCAATCTGCAACAGGATCGTGGCTGTATTGTCGGTGAGTATGTGGAGTGGTGTAGCGTGCTGGTTGTGCGATGCTGTCCCCTGTCCAGTTGGGATAGCAACGGTTCTCTGTGTCCCTCACACCCAGGTGACTCTGCGTATCCGAATGGGGCATGGCTGCTCAGTCCATTGAGGAATCCTCGCACCCCAGCAGACGATCGATACAATGAGGCACATGGGAGGACCAGACGTGTGGTCGAGCGTACCTTTGGCCTCCTCAAGTCCAGGTTCAGGTGCCTGGACCGCACCGGGGGTGCACTGGCGTACTCCCCACAGAAGGTGTGCCAGATAGTGGTGGCGTGCTGCATGCTGCACAATCTGGCCATTCGGAAGCAGATCCCCCTCATTGTGGATGACGGAGATCAACCAGGGCCCCAGCCCGCAGACCAGGACAGCTCGAGTGAGGTGGACAGCGGAGAGGAGGAAGCTGGGAATGTGCGCCAGCAGCTCATCGCCCGCTACTTCACTTGACGGTGAGTGTCCATGTACGACGGATGATGTGTCTGTATCTATGCAGGTGTGTGTGTGCTGTGTCAGGGTGGCCGTATGTTCACTGCGTGCAGTGTGTCAACGCTCCATGGCCAGGGTAGTATGCCACTGTTGGTGACTGTGGCATTGTGCCCTATTGCTCTGTGCGATGTGTGTACATTGCTTGTAGTTGTTGACATGTACTGTGTGATGGGTGTGTGACACACTCATTGAATGTGCTCCTGTTCTGTCTCCCACCCCTAGGTCCCTACAGGCCCTCCGGATTCCATTTCCATGCCACGCATCAGGTGCCTTTCCGCCCAAGGTGGCCGTTGTATTCCGTACAATAAAGACACAGGGCACAAACAGCAGTTAGTGAAAAAGGTGCATTTATTACAAACTGTGACATGTGATTGTGTGTAAGGTGATGACAAAAGTGGTGCGTGCAGTGACAATGAGCTGTCGGTCATGGCTGCGTGATGATCAGGGTGTACCCACTGGTTCTATGTCCATAGTCCAACACACACATGCCATCCAGATGGCTGTGTGGAGTGGGATCGTAGAGCAAGTCAATGCAGTGGCTGGTCAAGGAAGGCTGGCGGAAGGCTGGCTGGCTGCCTCACTTGCGACTGGAGCGTGCGAAGTCCTCCCGGGAGATCTGTTTCCTCTTCGGACGGCCCCTTCCACGTTTGGGAGGGGGGTGTGGTGGCGACCTGCTGGTGGTGGGTGAGGTGTGCTCACTGGCTGTGGACGCAGGGGAAGTGGACACTGCTGCCCGAGCCTGCGCCCTAGCAGGTGGTGGCGGAGGTGGTGTTGCTGGCCTTGCCTGTGACCCCACCGCCACCACCAGCTGGCCCATGAGGTCCACGAGTTGGTCCATACGGGACACGAATTGGCCCATATGGGCGTCCATGGACCTCAGCACCCCCAGCACCTCCCGCGTGTCAGTAGCAGACCTGGCCCATTGTCCTTGGGCCTCTTCATAGGCCCCAAGGACTCTGGCCATTTGAGGCAGGGCATGGCTCCCAGGGAGGCTGGCGTTTCCCTGACCCTGCTCCTCCTACCAGTCCTGCTGCCACCGGCCTGCCCACTAGCCACATTGCTCACCACGGTCCTCGCTGTGGCTCCCAGGGTGGATCCAGTCGGCCGGGCCACCACCTGCGCTGGGGCTGGTGCCAGCGAAGACGTGGTGGTGGTGGAGGCGGTGGTGGTCGGTGCGGCGATGGTGGCGGTTGCGGCAGTGGTAGTGGCCGCAATGACCGTGGGTGTGGCCGCAACGACAGTGGCAACAGGGGACTGGGACTGTTCAGCATCCCTGGATGATGGGTTGGTGGGTAGGAGAGGTCCTGGGGAGCGGCTGGGCCCTGCCACGCCAGATGGGCCAGCTTGGTGGTCCGTGTCCGAAGAGGTGGACAGATCCTCCAGATCCGTGTGTCCTCGTTGGGGTCTTGTAGGCTGGCTGTGCTGGCTGCTGTCTCCATCCCCAGCGTCCAGCAGTTCGTCACCTGTGGAGAGAATGAGATTTGTTATTGTGTTGCACCTGGCGAAGTATGTATTAGTCGTCTGACATTGGCAGTTCGTGCAATCTCGTACATGGGTTTCCCGGAGGCGAGTGTGTGGCTGTGGCATCTGTAGGTGTGTGTGCTAGGCAATGGGACTGTGTGCTGTGCACATGTGGCATGGGACGGATTGGCCATGCCGATGGGTGTGTTGCTGTGCCCCTACTCATTGTGACTCTGGTGTATGCGGGCTCCTGGCCCATCCTGGGTCTGGTTTGTACTTTGCTTTTGGAGTTCAAATGGAACGCTTAGGAACGCATATGGCAACATGGGGGCCATGCCCCAGATTCGCATTTGGGAGGGAATATGCTTTTGGGGTTCAAATGGAACGCTTAGGAACGCATATGGCAACATGGGGGCCATGCCCCAGATTCGCATTTGGGAGGGAATATGCTTTTGGGGTTCAAATGGAACGCTTAGGAACGCATATGGCAACATGGGGGCCATGCCCCAGATTCGCATTTGGGAGGGAATATGCTTTTGGGGTTCAAATGGAACGCTTAGGAACGCATATGGCAACATGGGGGCCATGCCCCAGATTCGCATTTGGGAGGGAATATGCTTTTGGGGTTCAAATGGAACGCTTAGGAACGCATATGGCAACATGGGGGCCATGCCCCAGATTCGCATTTGGGAGGGTATATGCTTTTGGGGTACATGCTGTGAGCCATGGGTGCCGAACGTGACATGTGTTGTGGCAGCATGACAGTGCATGGTCTGAGGTGTGTGCATGCCTGACATGCCCTGCATATTTGCTGTCTGTTGTGGTTACTGGACATGGCATTGGACGCATCGTTATGAGTGAGTGATAGTTGTGTGCCAGCCAACGTATTGCAGTTGTCCCATCTCCTTGGTGTGCGTGCTGCCCTGTGCCATGTGCATCACTGCAGTGCTCGGGGGGGTGTGGCCCATGTTGTGTGTTGTTGCTCACAGTGTGTCGTGCGCTTCATTGACTTCTGGCACATGGTTGGTCATGGGCATGTGTCTTAGCGTGACTGCTGTATGTGTGGCAGCTGTGCGGATGACATGCCTTTCATGAGACTGGGGCTGACGGATGGGATGGATGGTATGTTGTATGTGCATGGTGTGTCTGTGTGTTTGATGGGTTCAGTGGTGTTCGTGTGCATTTATGTTGTTCCGCTCTGTTGCGTCTAGTGTTGTTTGTCTTACATAGGCGTAGTTGTGGGGTGTGTGGTTGACAGGCAGTAGGGGCTACATGGACAGGACTTCAATGGTGTTTCGGTTGTGTGTGATGAGTTGCACAGTGGCTGCCGTGTGGGACTATATTCAGTGTGGCTTGTGCATGCAGACGTGGCTCCTTGGGTGTTGCTATGTCTGTGATGGGTCATGTGGGGTGTGAGTCTGCTGTTCATGTCCGTGTGCACATTGTTCACTTGTTCGTGACGGTGGGCGGTGCTGCGTGTTCGTGTGCTACGTGACATGTCCCATGTGTTGGTGGTGTTATGGTCCTCATGCCTCCAGTAATCCAGCCCTGTCCAGTTTCCCACCTGCAAGTTGTTCGTGCGTGCACTGTACTGGATGCCACATGGCTCTTAGCGGGGGTGCTCCATGTTGCAGGTCTGTGGGGGTGGGGGGGTGTAGTGGGTCGTGGGGGTGGCTGTACACCCACTGACACCGATTGCTGTGGACCGTGATGTCTGCCTTTCGGCTGTCGTTGTGCACTGCGGTGGCTGACACATGGGTGTGGGGGATGCTCCTCCTTGCTGTGCTGTGGGACTGGGGCCTGGTGTGTGTTGTACTTGGGCTGTCCACCGTCCCACCCACTGCACTTTGTGTTCCTGCCACTTACCTGTTACTTGTCAGTTGGTGCAGCTGTGGCGGACACATGGGTGTGGTGGGTGCTCGTTGTGGCGCTTCTGGCATATTTGGGGACCTGTTGGTGGTTACGTGGCTGGCTTAGTGTACACATGTCCCCACGCATCTTACAGTTGTTCGGTTTGGCCTGTGTGTGGTAGTGTCTGTTGCATGTGCGTGTGATGTGTTGTGTATTGTGTGCTGGACATGGGGGTGTTTGTCCCTGGGAGCTGTGGCATGGTGGTTGCGCATGTGTGTACATAGCGGTGTGCTGGTATACATTAGTTTGTACTTACCAGCCTCCACTCCCCTGCTAATCCGGCGAGGATCTCCGGATGGATTACGACTCGCACCTTCTCCTCCCACGCTTTGAAGGTCTTAAAGAGCGCGGGATTCCCTCCGCCAGTGACGGCAGCCAGCTCTCTGTTTTTGCCCTCCTTCTTCTTGACCAGGCTCTTTACGTCATTCCAACGTTTGTTTATCTCGGTTCTGTTCCTGGGCAGGGTCCCGACTGCATTGACCTGGTCTACGATCCGGGTCCACATTCTGTTTCTGGTGGCTAGTGGTGTGTGCTGGACCATGTTCCCATAGATTTGTGGGTACACCTTGATGATCTCGTCGACCATGACCGTCAGCTCCATGGGCGTGAACTTGGGCATCCTTTGTGGTGCCATGGTGTTTGTGGTGCTGGTGCGGTGTGTGTTGTGTAATGTGCAGGGGGTTTGTGGTGCCGGTGTTTGGTGGTGGTGGTGGTTGTGATGTGTGCGTTTCTGTGGTGTGCTGCTGTCCTTGCTGTGTCACTGTGTCCTCTCCTCTCCTCTCTGGTTTGCAATGTAGCAAGGGGTTGTGGTCTGTGGGAGTGCTGCTTTTGTACTCACCTATGTGGGTGTGTCCTCATGGTCTGTTGTTTTCAGGTGTGTTGTGTCTGGGGTTCTGGCCTTTGTATTTTTTGTTTGTCCGGGGGGTGTTTTCGGGATGTGTACTGTGCTTGTGTATTTGTGCGTGCCTTGCTGTGTGGACTTGTTGGCCATGTTGTGTGCGGATGGTTTCTGTGCAGGTACGTGGGCGCCATGGCTTCTGCCGTGTCGATTCTCATCGGCGTTGTTTGCGCTAGCGGGCGGTATATTTGTTGTTTTTCCGCGCTCATGGCGGTGCGATCGAAATTTCACGTGCGGTGTGTCGGCCGTGTGGGCGGGCGGTTTTGTGTTGTCGTGCGTGTTTCCGTCCGTGGCGGGCGGTTTGACTCCGACTCGGACGATGGCGGGCGGTATTTTGTATGATTTTTCCGCCGATGGCGGTTTTCAGTTTGTGTACTCATAATGGCGTGGTCGGTGTTCAGGCGGTGTGTGCGGGCGGATTTTTGCCGCTTCCATGCCTGGCGGATTTTTTTACGCCGGGTATCGTAATGTGCCCCAAAGATCCCTCTAAGACACAAATGGATAAATTAAGTAGTGAAAGAATAATTTGCCAGTAAATTTAGTGCTCTAAATGTTTACTAAAGTATTTCCATAGTCTGGCACCTGTTGGAAATCTATGAACAAAGATTTTAATATGTCACAGAAAGAAAAAAAATATGATAAGTTTAGCAGCCCAAGGAATCACTTTGGTCAGTACTTCGTTTGTAAAAGCTTAAGGGGCCAATTACGATGTGGCCCGGAAAGGTTTCCAGGCCGCATCTCGGTTTACTTTCCGACCGCCACATTACAATGCTGGCGGTCAGAAACTAAACCGGCTGGTTACTCCAGCTGGCTTCCGACAGGCTCTCGGAGGCCGGCCAGTAATCCCAAAGGGCGGTCTTTCCGCCCTTGGGATTACGATGCATGGCTTCCGGCAGGGTTTCCATGCTGGCCTTTCTGACATGGAAACCCTGTCAGAAAGCGTGTTTGGGGGCCTTTAGCAGGGCCCCCTTGTGTGCGCGGCTCCGGCTGGGGGCCGAGCGGGCTCCTATGGTGCCCCCCTGTTAATCCCTGCACCAGTGGCAGGCACCTTGAGGTGCCTGCCATGGGGTGCAGGGATTAACACCACCTCCCATTTCCTTATGGGAGCATGTAGTACGGCCGGTTTACGGGCGTAATACATGCTCCCATAGGGAAATGCGAGCGAACAGTGTTCGGTCGCATCCTAATCAGGAGGTCGGGACCGCCGTCTGGAAGTCGGCCGGTCCCAGTTCCGAGATGGTGTCGGGCTGACGCAAGTCTGCGCAACATCGTAATAGGCCCCTAAGTGTCAGGCCTTAATTTGTCTCCAAAGCCCACTGGCGTCGCTGCTGAATGTCAGGATTGCCAAATATCAAGGCTGTATTTAACCTCATACCTCCAACAACCAACATTCTCTCCCTGTTCCTTTATCTCACTTTAACATGCCCTTTTGCATACCTGCTTTCTCCATTTGTCATTGTTTTTCTGTCTCTCTCTTTCTATCCCGTGTCCTATTGCTGCTTTTCTCTCGTTCTGGGACAAAGTCAGGTTTTAATACTATCCAAATCTGGGAGAAGAGTTAAATTTGAATCTTCTTCCATGCTACACCGCTGACCTCATTCATGTGTTCTGGAACTGCCCAATAATATGATGCTTTTGGGCGGAGGTGCTAAATTACATTACACTGATCACGGAACACATTGATATTGAAAACATACAAGGTTGTGAACTTGGGTCTCTTCCCCAGGCCGAAAAACAAAAAGGTT
This sequence comes from Calotriton arnoldi, assembly GCA_963921515.1. Lineage (NCBI taxonomy): Eukaryota > Metazoa > Chordata > Amphibia > Caudata > Salamandridae > Calotriton > Calotriton arnoldi. The sequence continues at coordinate 5,325,984 of CAWUFW010000174.1, forward strand.
ACTGCAAAGTTTATTGACGTCACTTTATTACTTGCTAAACGAGTAGTTTCAGTGCGCTAGAAGTCACCCTCTCATTGCTGAAGACCTGGAGAAAATAATTTGTTAAATGGATTCGGGCCGAGTGTACGGATCTGGTAGTGACGAGAAGAGGGGACTATGAAAGAGGTCGATGGCAAAGTACTAGGATACCCTCCTTCAGGAATTCAGGAAACGCACCAAGCAGGACTACAGACCCCCTTAGATCTCGGTTTAATTTAATGATGAGATTATTCACCTATTTATCTACGTCAATAACTACCAACATCCGACCGTCATAAGTATGACAACTGCGATCATAAACGCTGCCACGTGTCTAGCATGTTTCTGCAGCTCTGAGTCCTTCTCTGCCTTATCTCCATTCCGATTAAGCACGCAGATAACCATAAAATGGTTGACTCATTATGTTATTTTTACTCTGCCCAATAGGCCACTCTGCCTATTAGCAAGTTGACATTTCAGGGGCAGCGAGATTCTACAGGGGTGAGAGGGATTTCGTTTTCTAACTGTAACTGGGCAGGTATATTTCACTCATACAATCATGATCTGGAAATCGATTATAACCTGACATTGTTTAGATGTGGCAATGCCTTGTTAAACGTAAGTTCTGTCAGTGTAGTTCATATATGCACGTATCCACTATCTGAGTAGAGCTAGTGTTTCTGATTGGTTCGTTTATGCTTAAATGTAAACTAAAAATGTTTATAAAAAATGTGGATCGTCTACACAACTGTCCAACAGCTAACCAGATATATTCCAGCCTTGTGAAGCATGTACATTACAAATTCTCATAAAGGCCATTTGAAGTCCAAAAGAGCTGTAGCAACTCCATAAGAAATGCAATATTTGATTGACCTTGTTTTAATTTTGAACCTTAACTCCTCAGATTTAGAATGGTAGGGTAAAACTTGTATAATAAAGGTCCAAGACAACAAGGACTATGTCAATTCTAGAGACTAGGCTGAATGAAGTCCTTTTTCAATACGCAGCCTGGCCATCTTATTGAGTAATGCCCCTAAGAAAAATTGTTAGATAATGTAGTCCTCTGCCATAAGAGACAAATATCAGTTTTTCCTTTGGCTGCTAAATTTTGTTTCACCTCGATACATCAGCCATCATACTATAGCAAGTCTCCGACCAAGTAACCCCTGAAGGTACAACAGACCCTCTAATGAGGGAACAATTGATTAGTAGCACAAGACAATTGGAAAAAATACAAAACTCTACATCATTCCCCTACTGTGGGAAAGAAGAGTCACCCATGATAAAACTTTGCATAATGCTAAGTCCTGTAAAAAAAGACTGAAAGTAAAAACTGCCAGCATACAGGTATTGTTGACTATCGCCATGTGGCCTGGACAATGCATGTCCTCAGCAGCAGTGAAAGCATCAGCATGTGATCCATAGTTCTGAGGTCTCCTCTGTACAAAAATGACCTTTCACGGTGTGGATGGTTATTTTGTGTCACGAATGTCACTTGTCAGGGTTGATAGTCCTCTTCAGGGAGCTGAGAGCATCCATGATATTGAAGGCCACACCATAGCATCAAGGGCCTCACCATGACGCCAAGGATCCCTCCATGATGACAAGGAACTTGCTATAATGTCGAGGGTCCCTACATGATGCTGAGAGTACCTTCATGACCTCGAGGACCTCTCCCTAACTTCAAGGGCCTCTTTATAACATTAAAAGCTTATCCATGACTTTGAGGGCCCCTCCATGACATGTGATGTTGAGGACTTCCACGTGATATCAAGGGTCTCCCCATGATGTTGAAGGTCCTCAGGGAAGTTTAGGAAGACACCTCTGAAAGACTTTTCCTGAGGTATCAAAGGAAAGGTCAGAGGGGCTTAGGTAGGAACTTATCTTCTCCCAGGCGCCTTCACTGTCATGACCCTTACATCAGTTGGAAAACCAGGCGATTCTACAAGGTCACAGTCCCCAGCAAAGCAATGGTTGTGATATTTTCCTTTCAAAATCCTACATTCGTGGAGAAGGATAAAATATGTTGAAAGAAGCAAAAAAGAAAAAAGTTTCTTTCCGCTGGTAACGAGCTTTCTGGTGGATGCTATATATTTGCAGATTTCTCACCACCTGAATATCTCCAGGCTCCAGAATGGATCAGGAAAATGTTTGACCTAGTTCTCCTACGCTTGTAGGTGGTGTCCACTCCTTCTCAATGTTGATGCAGTGCGGATGTGATGTCACTAGAGATGTACACCACCACCCTGGTGCCACAACATTAGTTCCTCAACCATTAACATTTTCTTGTAATAGATATTTAAACCTGTTGATTCCTCTTTTTTTAATGTACCATTGAGGTACTAACTCCCACGTGGTGGGTCTGAAGAAGTGGTCAAATCTGGAAATCCTACAGAACAGAACAAGCTTAATAGCCACCTTCTTCACTTGTGAATATTAGTAATAATGCTTTGCAAATGCCCATGACATAGCTCTGCTTTCGCTCAGGTGAAATGAGCCCAGACCTTCTGGTAGTTCCTTTTTAGCAAGTGCATTACAGATCTTAATGCAGAAGATTATGCACCGCAATACAGTTCTTATCTAGACCGTCATGCCCTTTTTGTTGCCCACCACTCCAAAAAAGAGTTGATTGTCAGATCTGAAACCTTCGTCCTGTCAATATAAACAAGCATTGGAAATGTAATAGGTCTCGCATGTGCTTGAGTTAGAGCTATTGGCATTGTAAATGGCAATGTGTTTTATCCATGAGTTATGGAGTGTATGTATGTGGTGTGTAGTGGAATTATGTGGGTTGAATTTGATAAGTTGTGGAATTGTGTGGCATGGAATTGTGTGTTGTGGAGGGGATTTGTGTAGTGGAAATATGTGGTATGGTGTGCAGTGTAATTATGTGGCTAGTAATTATGTGGTGTTGAGTATACTGGAATTGTGTGTTGTGGAGTGGAATTATGTGGAATGGTATTTTGTGTTGTGGAGTGTTATGTAGTGTAATTCAATTATGTGGTGTGTTGTTGAATTTTGTGTTGTTGTGCCGCTGGGGATTGAAGAGCTATACCATTGCTACACACTAGATTATGCAGTCTGATTTACCGTTCACACCTTATTGTAGTTTATACAAGAAGGGTTGGAGAAGTAAGGAGGTGTGAAAAAGGACTCAAGAATTTCTACTAGTGTTGTAAATGGCAATGCATAGCAGTAAAGATAGCTATCGGGGCCTGCAAATGCGTTTTGTCTCTCACCACAAAAATTCAGTCAATTGGCCTTAATTTGAGGCAGGGAAGAATACCACCAAGACAGCACCCAAACATTTTTTTTTTTGCTCTGAAAAATCAATTACCAGTTTAGAAATGGACAAAAAGACATACAATATTATGGTGCAGTTAAAGGTCACCTTACCCTCTGTGCTCATAAAAAATATCATGCAAACACAAAATTGTATAGGTTGTAGTTGTGTAAATTAAATGAAAGTTTACCGAAACACAGTATAAAAAGATTTACATTTAGAAAATCTAATTAGTATGGTGCAATGAACATTAAACCGTGTGTGTTCAAAATATAAAGAAAAACGGGTAACATAATTAGCGTGACACGGTGGTTGAAAAAGTACATTGAAGTTGGTGAATTTCAAAAAATAAAGTTATTACAGGCGTGTGCATTACAAATTTCTCCGTGCAATTAAAGGTGACCTTACCCTTTGTGCTCCCCAAAAATATAGCGCAAAGACAACATCGTATGGGTTGTGCTTGAAAAGCAGAGGTTAATAATATCACCTATTGTGCCTCGTACATGAAGTAAAACGAGTTAGGGTTGCAGAAAGCGGACAGCACATCCTGCCTGCTTCAACAGAGAGCACACAACATCGTATGCAATGTACTTTATTAAATAACATAAAAGGTCACAAAAAGACAGTATACAAACATTACAATAGGAAAATCTAATTTGCATGGAACATATTATAAATGAGTTAAAAAAGAAACATGAAAAAAGCAGTGATACTGATTTTTATTGACCTTATAAGGATGAAAAGGTTATGCAGACGGCAAACATAGTGTAAATAAATTGGTTAATAATATTTAGTATTTTATACATGTGGAAACTCCAACATCCTGAGAGGTTGGGCAAATAACTACATTTGCATGTTTGTACTAGAATGTAATATGTTATTAAGTGGAGCTTAGAAAAAGCACTCCAATAATTGTAGGTGCAGTTTGCTGTAAAAGCGCTGTTGTTAATAATTAAATGCTGTAGTGAGTTATGGGAGGCACTGCCTCAAATTAAACACTTGCGCTTACAAATTACCAACAGCCTATTAAACACTGCAGACAACAATAATGGGGTCGATAAATAATAGGTATATTATAAATTACTTTAACTTGTGCAAGTTACAAAAGTGAACAAGCATGTTAAAGATAAGAGAGGGGGGTAAAAGAAATGTAAAGGGAAAAGGAAGAGAATGGGAGAAGGAGAAAAAGAGGATAGAGTGGTTAAGAGGCAGAGGAAATTGATGGAGGAAGTGAGGTAGAGAGTGGGGAGAAATGAGTACAGAAGGGGAAAAGATAAGGAGAAAATGGTAAAAGAAAAAAAGTGTAAGAGGTTTTAAAAGGCAAAGAGGAGAAAGGGAGCCGAGGAGATAAGTAAGTTAATGGGAGCCACCGCCTCATATTAAGCAGTGGCAATTACAAAATACTAACAGCATATTAAACACTGCGGACACCGACAACAATGGGGTTGATAAATAATACGTATATTATAAATCAGTTTAAAAAAGAAGCAGTGTTTCTGATTTGATAAGGATGAAAGGCGAGGTGGACCCCTCAGGATTTGAACCTGTAACCATGGAGTGGGACACAAGCCCCTACAGTGGATGCATCAGTCCAGTAAGCCACCAGACATGGGAAACATAGTGTAATTAAAGTGGTCAATAATACATAGTTATGTATAGATGTGTAAATACAGAAAATATGGTGAAAACTACAGAAAGAAGACAGCATATCGAGACTACTTCAATACAATATCGTATGCAACGTATTTCTTAAAATAACATAAAAGGTCACGAAAAACAGTATACAAACAGTATAATAGGAAAACCTAATTTACACACCACATTAATCAAGCAAGCTAATGTGCATGGAACAGTGGGAAAAAAATGTGCATTCAAAATGTAAGGAATGAAAGGCCATTGTAGTAGTTGTTTTTTTAGAAAATAGAAATTATTGTAAACGAAAGAAGGGTTAAATAACATTTAGCGTGACACAGCGGGGAAAGAAGTACATAGAAGTTGGTGAATTAAAAAAAATAAAAGTTATTGTATCCGTGTGCCGTTCAAATATCACGGTGCAAGGTGACCTTACCCTTTGTGCTCCCCAAATATATCGCGCAAAGACAACATTGCATGTGTTGTGCTTCACAAGAAGAGTTAAATATTATCACCTATTGTGCCTCGTACATGAAGTAAAACGAGTTAGGGTTGCAGAAAGCGGACTGCACATCGTGCCTGCTTCAACAGAGAGCACACAAGATCGTATGCAATGTACTTCATTAAATAACATAAAAGGTCAAGAATAAAACACTATACAAACATTACAATAGGAAAACCTAATTTGTTCTTAAAAGAGACAGAAACAGACTGAGACTTCACTAAAGAAGAAATGTAGCTTTTATTCAGAAAGACAGCGAGAGCTAAGTAATAACCAGCTCTGTGGTTGTTGATACTTTGGCAAACACTTTTGAGCAACTGCTTTAATGAGCTGCGCGGCACATACTTTTAACACAGTGACCCCAATGAAAATATTTTGCACGGTTTACATTCCTTCAAGTGGCTTCACTGGAAGGTTAGGGTTATTAGCACTGGGAGTCAAGGAATGCATCATTTATGGGCTGTACATGCGTCAACATTTGGAGCTTGTGTTGGTCCGGGAAGCACGGAAAAGCAGCCTCCGGGTACCTGTGTGATAGGAGCGGAGGCTCAGCCATTTGTGGGATAAACAGGGGCAGTGACGCCGGTAACAGGGTTGCATCACTGGCACAGGCAGGCACCTAAGGGGCGATGTGCTCCAGCAATTAGGAAGCACGGAGAAGCAGCCTCCGGTTACCTGTTTTACCTAGCAGGCGGCTGTAGCGAGGAGTGACTGGAGAAGTAAAGCAAGCAGCGACAGTAAGTGGTGGTGTGGGGAGAGCAGCCCGAGACGTGAGCTGGTCTGCAGCCAGGGCCGGACTGGCTACCGGGCTTTTCTTAATAAACAATGCAAAACAAATGTTTAAAAAAGTACGCTTTAAAGCTATTTGTTTTGCATTGTTCATTTAGAAGTGCCAGCAGCTCCCCAGCAACAAAATCAGCCGCTCCGCATCGAACCTTGGCCCCACCCTAGCAAAAAACGCCCAGTAGCCAGTCCGGCCCTGTCTGCAGCGACGGGCAGAAAGTGGTGGTGTGGGGAGGGCAGCGCGAGATGTGAGTTGGTCTGCAGCGAAGGTCGGAAAGCAACCGTTAAAAAAAAGAGTTCTGGGGGCGTGGCTACGTCGCGGAACGAGATGGCCGCGATGTAGAGGAGCTCCGATAACACTCTGACTTCTCCCGCATATCCGCTTCCCGTGAGGTGGGAGGCGATATTGGAGGATACTGAGAAGCGGTGGACGCAAAATCCGGCTTCTACGGCCCCTTTGACCGCTGCTTGGGGCCATGACGACTCTGGGCCTGTGAGGGTCCTGCGACCGGGACCTGCTGTGGTGGCGGAGGGGGCGTGGTAGCGTCCCGACGCCGGCGCTTGAGCAAAGCCAGACCGCGGCTGGGGCCTGACCCGGAGCGGCAGAATTGGCAGCGTCGGAGCCTCGCTGAGTGCGCCCGGAGCCAGCGGCGGCGGTGAGGCTGGTGGTGTGAACACTAAACCGCTGGCTCGCATAATACGGACCCGGGGCGGTAGGCCTCTGACGAGTTGGACGATCGGCCGAGCAACGGGAGGTGCTGGATCCTGCCGCAGGTGCCCCAGAGACAACCCGCCACGGACGGCGGGGTGCGGCGCCGCAAACCCAAATGCACTGTCATCACGCCTTCCCCCTCCGGCGCAGTGGTGGCGGTGAGTGAAGCGCCCTCAGGGGGAGGTCGATTTACAGTGGGCCCTATAGCGCGGGAGTAGAGAGGCTGGCAGAGGCAAGAGATGGCCCGGAAAGTGAAAGAATTAAGAGACCTGGGGGCCTATCAACTGAACGCTCTAGGAATCCTCTGCCTTCGTGGATGGTTCCAGCTGGGCCACCGTGGCCAAGATACTTTTAGCCAGGAGTGCCCTTGGATCTCTGGGTCCCACACACAGCGCAGCACCTGTTGGGCTGACGGGCGGTCCGGGAGTGGCTCGTGGGTACCTGCTACAACACGGGGGTTGGAACCCTACTTGGCAACGTTAACTAGCACAGGTGACAGTGCCTGACGACCTGGCGGTCTCCCGGGCCCAGAGTGAGGTGAACTCTTGGTACTAGCAGGAGCATATACTTGGAACCCACTTCGCCTACCACTTCCTGGTACCCCGGGCCCAGCGACACGACCTGCTATCACCGCGCTCTGGCTGGCTGCCGGAGGTGCATGGGAGCCCTGAGGCTTGGGAACTGCGGCTGCAGCAGGTGCGGCGTGGGTGATTCATCCGTGGGGCGAATTCGTTCCCCCCCCTCGGTGCCGGAGCGAGCATCCATAACTCACTGTATTGCATCATTTGACTCTCAAAGCAAGGATCTGGCCTGGGAGTGCCACCGTTAGAGGGACAGTGCTTCAGCGTACGGGCAGGACAATACCTGGAGTCGTCAGGGCCATGTCGGGCCCAAAGAGCTCGAAAGTGAGCCAGCAAACGAAGCTGGACAAATTCGCCCTACCAAAACCTGCGGACTCTGAGCCTCACCCTAAGGGCAAAATGGTAGCAGGATCTGAGACTGAACACCCTGAACTGACGTTAAAGGATGTGATGGAGGCTATTTCCGGGGTGCGGACATCCCTTGAACAAAGAATGGACACAATCTCGACTGACGTAACCCTCATAAGGGCAGACATGACGAAAATCAGTGAGAAAGTAATACAAATGGAGATTGTCACCTCCAGTCTCCTGGGCGATACCTCGCAATTGCAACAAGACGTTAAGGAGCTTCAGGATTTTCGGAAATTTGCTGAAGATAAACTTGACGACTACGAAGGTCGAACCAGGAGGAATAATATTCGCATTATTGGGGTTCCCGAGAAGGCGGAGGGGACAGCAGCGGATCTATTTGTTGAAGACCTAGTCCTTAACCAGTTGCAGCCCAAAGGACTTTCCAAACTCTTTGTGGTAGAAAGGGCGCATAGAGTTCCTGGCGGACGACCACGACCTGGTGCACCTCCGCGCCCAATATTGGCCAGATTGCTGACCTTCAGAGATAGGGATGTGATACTCCAAAATGGCAGAGTGGCCCCGCCTCTTTGCTACCAGAATGCAGAGATCTCATTCTTTCCGGACTTCACCCTGCAAGTACAAAAACAACGGAGGTCGTTCCTCGAGGTGAAAAAGAAATTACGTAACAAAAGGGTGAAGTATGCCATGCTGTTCCCAGCCAGGTTAAGAGTGGAGGCAGAGGGTAAGGCGTGGTTTTTTGAGCACCCTGAAGAGGCTGCGGACTGGTTGGAGGGCTGGAGAGGGGCGAAAGAACACAATGCCAGATGAATGGAGTCCTAGACCAAGCTTCCAACCTAATTGGACTTGGGGTGTGAAATACTCTTGATCTGTTGATTCCAGCTAGCTGTCCATGCTCCGCAGTAAAGGGGTGCATGGTTAATCCTAAGTACCGGCGTATGTTATCCTCTGGTATCCTATTTCAGATGTATGGCCCATCTCTGGGAAAGTATAGAGTGTCGTACAGGGGGGGGGGTCGGAGTGGCGGAGCTTTCACCCCCACAGTTTACTTCTTTTAGTTAAATGTTTGGGCAACAGGCACTCTGCATTGTTTGTTTGATGGGCAGTTTGAGGCCCAGAGTGCAGGGGAGCAGGGAGGGGGAAGTTGGGTTGGGGGGATTGTTTTTCAATGTTCAGAGATGATGACATTAGTTCTCCGCAGGCAGGGGGAGGAATTCATTGTTCACAGAAATGTAGATGACCATGCAATGGGACAAAAGCTTTAGGCTCCTGAGCTGGAATGTTAATGGTCTGGGAGACAAAGTAAAGCGGTGCATAGTTCTACAGCATATTAAAAGACATTCCCCGGACATAGTATTCCTCCAGGAGTCTCATCTTGTTGGTAACTCATGTCAGTCCATGAATAGATGGGGTTATAAATTGACGGTGCATTCGGGTTTCACTTCGGGTTCCAGGGGGGTGGGCATCATGCTCAAGAAGTCTTTTCCACTATCGGTTCAACACATTTGGACGGACGAGCTGGGCAGGTACGCAGACATCTCCGGGCAGTGGGAGGGCAGAACACTAACATTAATGACAATTTACGTCCCGCCGGGCTTACAAGGCCGCACTTTCAAGGATTTAGGGACCATAATGTTGTCGTTCCCAGAGGGTCATCTCATAGCAGGTGGAGACTTTAACTCAGTAGTATCGGGAGTAGTCGACCGCTGTCCTCCGCGAGATATTGGCCCCTCACAGCGATGGCTCCCAGACTTTATTGACGCAATGGGCCTTGCAGATATGTGGAGGGAGTTTCACCCAACAGGTCACCAATATACCTTTCACTCAGGGGCTCATAACAGTCTCTCCCGTATCGACTATCTTCTTGTACCGGCATCCCAGATTAGCTGCTTCCGAGAAGTCAGACATTTAGCATGGGGTATATCTGACCATTCCCCATTTGGGCCGAACTAGTCTTGAATGAAAAAAGGATTGGTAAAATAGCACCGATTAACCCATGGTACCTGCGTAATCCGGTGGTCAAAAAGGCTCTTCTTCAAGCCATGGATTGCTACTTTTCAGAGAATATAGGAACTGTCACTTCATACCAAACCATCTGGGAGGCCTTCAAAACTGTAGTGAGGGGGCAGGCTCTCTCACTTATAGCAGGAGTCCGTAAAGAAAAGGTAAAAGACCTGGTCCAAGCGGAAACTGATATCCTCCGGCTGGAGGATGAGAGTGAAGGAGAAGTTGGGGGTGACAAACTGCATGAGCTCAGGCTCAAGAGGGAGGAATACAAGTCCATTGCCACAGGCAGGGAGAAAGAGGGCAGGATATATGACTTGGGTGACAAGGCCGGCAAGCTCCTTGCCTGGCTTGACAGGAGGTAACTGGCGAGTCGCCTCGTCCCAGAACTTACGGACGTGCAGGGGAAGGTATTGACAGACCCACAGGCAATCGCCAATGAGTTCGCCGAGCACTATCACCAAATATACCGAACAAGCGCCATTGTGTTAGAGGAGGACTCGGAGGCGCTGCTTGCGGACATACGACTTCCTGCTCTGTCATCTGAGGAGCGGAAGTCATTAGATAGCGCTCATACTAATGACGAGATTGCGCAGGCAATAAGGACCCTACAATCCGGTAAGGCACTAGGCCCAAATGGCCTGCCCATTGAATTGTATAAGCCTAGGCCTGACTCCATTGCCCCACATCTACGTGCAATGTTTGAGGAGAGTAAGGAGAGGGGACTGCCCCCCTATGACCAACGGGTAGCCACTCTAGTGACAATCTATAAGGAAGGTAAACCCAGGGATAGGTGTTCATCGTACAGACCTATCTCCCTGTTAAATGCAGAGCCCAAGATCCTGGCTAAACTGTTGGCGAGTCGCCTGACCCAAGTAATCAGTAAACTGGTGCATCCTGACCAATCAGGCTTTATGCCTCATCGTAATACGGCACTGAACTTGAGGAGGCTGCATGGTGTGCTGGGCAGACTCAATACTATTCAGGAGGCAGCAGTAATGGTTTCATTAGATGCCACAATGGCGTTTGATACCATCGAATGGTCATATCTTTTCGCAGTCCTGGTAAAGTTGGGTTTTGGGCCCGAATTTATAGGATGGGTGAGGCTGCTATATATCGAGCCCATGGCACAGGTAGTGGTCAACAACAAGAAGTCGGAGGTGTTTGCGTTGGGTCGTGGGACGTGTCAGGGCTGTCCGCTGTCCCCACTGTTTTTCGCACTCTCCCTTGAGCCACTAACAGCATGGATTCGAAAGGACCCAATAATCCGGGGCCTCAACGGACGCGTGGGAGGAACGCATCTCCTTGTATGAGGATGACATCCTATTATACCTTGCCTCCCCCAAGGCCTCGCTCCATAGAGTCCTCAACATTTTCACGAATTTTGGAAAGTATTCCGGTTATATGATTAACTGGACCAAGTCTGTATTATATGTCCTCAGTGGTGACCCCCCACCCCCACCAAAGGACTGCGCACTCCAGGTGGTCCGGGACGGCTTTAAATATTTGGGTATCTTCATATCGGCGGATCCAAAAACTCGATACGACCGGAATTTGCTTCCCCCCCTCCAACGATTGAAGCGGGATGTTGCGCACTGGAGGGCACTCCCTTTGTCCCTGCTGGGTAGAGCAGCACTTTTTAAAATGATGGCTCTGCCCCGCTTCCTATTTGCATTGCAGAACTACCCCGACTTGATCCCAGCGCGATACTTTAAAGAAATTGAAGACCTTCAAAGAGAGTTACTCTGGGATGGCAGACCTCGTATAGCCTTATCAAAGTTAACACTGTCATGGTATGATGGTGGAATAGATCTCCCAGATATTAAAAAATATTACTGGGCTGCGCACTTAGCCGCAATAAATCACTGCACATATCGATGCAGGTAAGACCCAGGGTATAGGATGGACAAATGGCTGCTTCCTGGAGGTGATTTCAATAGGGTCATATACTCCAAAACTCAAAAGTTTCCACTTACCGGACCAACCAAACATTCGGTGCAAGCTTGGCAGGCAGCGAACAGAAGTCTGGGGTGGGACCTTAAGCTCACACAAGCCACCCCTTTGTGGGACACTCAGCAGTTGGGAACCTTGCGGACCTCGAAAGGGTTTGACAAATGGGATCTGATCGGGATCTCAAAGATCGGTGACCTATGGAAGAAGGGGGAGGTGGTGTCATTTCCTTCCCTGAAACAAGAACACGAGTTAGCTGACAGCGAATATTTCAGGTATTTACAGGTGAGGCATGCACTAATGTCAAACTTGTCCTAGGGGGACTCTCTCCCAGAATCCTCGCCGCTAGAGGATAGGTTGTTAGACGGCTACATGCCCACAAAAGCGATCTCCCTGACATACAAGAAATTGATAAACAACACTACCGATCCTCTCGGTTTGACCAGGGGCGGTGGGAGAGAGATGGACTAGAACTTGATGACGAGGAGTGGCAGGAAGCAGTAGCATCCCCGAGAGAAGTCGCAATTTCTTCCAGGGTCCGCCTGGTTCAGCTGAAGATTTTGCATAGAGTCTATGTGTCAGGGCTTAGGCTCGTTAGTATGGGGAGAGTGACTGATGGGATGTGCAGGAGGCAATGTGGGCAGGAAGGTACATTTATACATATAATATGGGACTGTGCATATGTTCAAGCTTACCGGAAGGGGATACATGAGTGTATGTATGAAGTTCTCGAAGTCAGACTTAAACCTGAAGCCAAACGATGTCTACTGAATGTCTGGGAACCCACAGCTTTAAACAACAAAGGGAAAATTTGGGTCACATTGGGTCTGATGGTGGCTAAAAGAAACATCACCCGCCTGTTGGGTTCTGGCGTACCGCTTACACTGGCTGCTTGGAAGGCGGATATGGACTGGTGCATGATTAGGGAGAAGACAGCATATATTACGCGAGGGTGTCCCAAAAAGTGGTCCGCAATCTGGGAGAAATGGAACGCATATAGAGGGAACATTTGTATTCCACCAACTGTCCCTGCCCCGAAGATCCTTTAACGCCTTGAGTCCCGAGTCTCCGTGTAGCACCACTGTGGTTCATTAACAAAACGATATCATCGTACATAATACTGTGTTGTTCCTCCCTTGTGTATATTCAGAAATGTCGTTTCTCTGTTTAATAAAAATAATTATAAAAAAAAAAAAAAAGAGTTCTGCAAAAGCACAGATAAAAAAAATGAAACAGTATGGAGACTGTAATTGGCCGGTACTCCTCTGCCTTGAACGGAAGTGAGCTACCGGCTACCAGAACGAATCAGGATGCAGCAATTAAGAAGGGCACCGTAGTGAATATATCGCAAGCAGCAGGCGGGAATAACGTCGTTTTAAGAGATTACAAAAGGTATTGCAGACAGCGCATGCGCGCTGTAGGCTCGACCTAAAAATGGGAGCAGTGTAATTGACTGCCCAATAAGAAATGAGGTAATTACCGTAGGTAGGAAAGCTGCTTCAGTCGGCAGAACCAGCTTATCTTGGTAAAAACTGGTAAAGGAAAGATCGACAGTCAGTTCACTGATGCGCCGAGATGAAGTGACAGCCACCAAACGCACAGGTTGGAGTGTCAAAAGCTGAAACTGACAGCTGTTTACGGGTTCAAAAGTAGCTCCTATTATTAACGTTTGAACCAAAGTAAGGTCCAATGGGTACATAATGAAAGGAGAAGGAGGGAACATGTATGATAGTCCCTTCAGAAACCTTATAAATACCGAGGACTAGAACAGGGAGAGTTGATCAGGTATGCAGATGAATGCTGACAGGGCAGCAACATAACCTTTAACTGTGCCCACTGCACAACCTCGCAGGGCCAAGAAAAGTGCAAAATTCCAAACATCATAAAGGCTTGCTTTAAGAGGATCCACACTCTCATTCGCACAACTTGTAATAAAACAATTCTTTCTGTCATAAACCAACCTCATGGATGTGTGACAAGACAACAAGATAATGTCAACCACCTCCAACGGCAGGTGAAAGGTGCTCAGTTGTCCCATCACAATTTCTAGAGATCAAGGTGGAGGCTCTGGAAGTTGGGATGCAGAAACCACCCTCCGATTGTGAAAGGAAGTCTGCTTTGAGCGGAGGCTGGAGCAGGAGAACACAGGGAGAGTCTCAGGAGGTCTGCTTACCACACACATCGCTCAAAACGCAACAATCAGAATGACTTTTGCCCAGTGTTGCCTCAACACCCAATGAATCAAGGGTATGGCTGGAAAAATGCGTAGTGAAGCGGAAAATTCAATTTCAACCAAAGTGCATTCCCTGTAGTTTCCTGCAACGAAAACTGGAGGGCACAGAACTCTAGACAATGTGCATTTTCGCGAGTAGCAAAAAGGTCCACTAGAACAGTGCCATACAGGGCGAACGAAGATGCCTAACCACATCCGGATGGAGAGAACACTCACAGCCAGCAAGATAACACCAACTCAGGCTGTCAGTGCTCATCTTCAGGGAGCAGGCAAAATGGTTGGAAACCAGCCCGATTTCAAATACCTTTGCAACTCCCAGAGTCTCCGATCTTCCCTGAAGAGAAGATTAGAATACACACCTCCCTGCTTGTTCACATAGACAATGTGGTTCTGTTGTCTGTCAAGATCTGTATTGATTGACCACAAAGGGTGGACAGGAACGCCTCCAGGGCAGGGCAAATTGCACTTAGTTTGAGTAATCTGTATTTTTTACTCATCCAGTGACCAGAGGTCTCTGCTTCGCCAACTTCTTCAGATGTGCAACCCACGTCCATCGCTACTGTGGCCACAGCTGGTGATGGATAAAAGGACTTCCCTTCTGTCAGGTTCTCCACTAGTTAACACCAGAGAAGTTCTGATGCAGTGTCCCGTTGATGTCCATGAGACTGCCCACATGTTGTAACCGCTGTAGACAAAGACACCACTTTAAAGCTTCATCTGCCAGTGTGCATGAGTGACCGTTACAGGAGGCCAGCAGAACAGCAGGCAAAGAACCCCCTGGTTTGAAACTCAAACTCCCTCCTCAAAGATAGGAATCATATCCCACACCCTCTGAGAAGGAGGGAAAGCCCAGAAGGATGTTGTGTCCAGTACTGCCCCTACAAATGGAGGCTCCGAGAGAGCTCCAAATGTGACTTGGGAAGAATGACGAAAAAGACTGAGTCATTCAGTAGTGATGGTGTGGCGTTCAGGTGGTCCAGCACCAACTGCAGTGTGCCCGTCTTGTGCTGCGATTCGTCCAGGTATGGGAACACTGGGAACCCCGACCTGTGCAAATGTGCCCCAATCACGGCCATCACATTCTTTATGACCCTGGATACCGAAGTTAGTCCAAATGGGAGGAATGCAACCTGGAAATGGGTAGAATCTACCACAAACTGCAGGTACCACCTGTGTGACTGCAGGTATGTGAAAGTACACACCCTTTAAGTTGAGGCACACCATCCAGTCTTCCTTTTCTAGCACCAAAAACACGAGTTAGGGTCTACATCTTTCATTTTCCTTGCACAGGAAAAGTTTAAGACCCTGAGGTCCTGACTCAGGCGCAGAATGCTGTCTTTATTGGGAACCATGAAGTACCACGAACAGCACCCCTGCCGAATCTCCTGCTCTGGGACCAACTCCATTGCCCCTTTCTACAAAAGTGTG
The DNA here is from genome assembly GCA_963921515.1 of Calotriton arnoldi. Lineage (NCBI taxonomy): Eukaryota > Metazoa > Chordata > Amphibia > Caudata > Salamandridae > Calotriton > Calotriton arnoldi. The sequence goes on from CAWUFW010000174.1 coordinate 5,341,479, forward strand.
GCCACCTCCTGTTGGAGAATTAAAGTGTGATCCTCTGTGAGGGGTCTCTGTAGAAAAGGGGTATGCCTTTCCTTTTCAACAATTTGTAGCAACCACTAGTACATTCATAATGACCTTCCAGCCCTGAAGAAAAGATGACACGCTGCCCCCAAAAGGTTGCACATGAATACATAAGGGTAAAATAAAGAGGTTTCCTAGGTTGTGTGGGGGAGGACGAGGAGAAGGGGGAGGAGGAGGAAGGGAGTTGGGCCTGTATGCCCTTGGGCTTACCCCAACCTCTATACTGCCTGAAGAACTGGTTAGGCTGTTGGATGGACTGGGAGGACTGGCATTGAAGAATGGGGAAAACTTTAGAATAACCCTCATTTTTCTGTATTGCCTGTGGAAGTCTTGGGATGGAGACGCTAGGCCCAGAGATTGGGCTGCCATTCTGCTAGTCTTAAATCTCTCCAAGGTACAGTCTGTTTTGCTGCCAAATAGATGAGAGTTATTAAACGGCTTGGCCATCAGAATAGCTTGTAAGTCTTTTCAGAAGGCAGTAACTCTCAGCCAGGAGTGTCTCCTTAGGGCAACCAAAGTACCCGTGGCCTTGGCCATAGAGCCAACTGTGTCCAGGCCTCCCCTAAGGATTTGTCTGGCAGAATACTGGCCATCCCTGAGCACATCCGCAAAGTTGTCCTTCAAGGAGCTGGCAAGCTTGGCATCACCACATTTGCCATCTTCCAAATCGTGTGGGCTCACCTGGCTAGCAGACATGAGGCATTCATGGACTGCAATGCCAAAGTCCCCCCATAAAAAACTTCTATCCCATGGCCTCCAGTTTCTTGGACTCCCTGTCTGGAGGTGCTGTAGGAAATGCTTCTGGCCTCTGTTGGAAGCAGGAGGAAGCTTGGACCACCAAACGTGTTGGTGAAGCATGAGAAGACAGAAAGTACCAGCCTATATTTCAATGCAAGCAGCCTGTTAACCGCAGGGATGGTTGTGGGCTGCTCAATTAATGAGTCTTCTGAACTGCCAAATAGTCAGCAGTGTTAGGGGTTGCAGAAGGAAGCAGACTGGCCATCTCACTTTTGTCATCATCATGGGGGGTAACTAGTGGCATTTGAAAATGACCAGCATCTTACCCAAAAATGTCATCCATGGTTTTCCACAATTCTTTCTTGGAAATGGCCCAGGTTGGATTTCATCCCTGTACTTGGTACTCCATGTCCTCCACAGCCAGTTGTTGTGTCTCACTTCTTGACTACTGTAATATTGCTTTTGTCTCTGAAGAGCCCTGGAGTTAATGACGACATCAGTATCAGCAACAACGGCACAGGTGCTAGAAGCACTGGCAAGGTCCTAGGTTCCAGTGTGGTTCTAGCTAGCACCAGGGGTGGGGACCTGTGATGGGCTTCTAGAGTAGGCTGTTACCGGGAATAAACCCGCTGATGGCACTCTAATCGGAGCCACAAATGGAACCAAAGGAAAGACTGTGTTCCTGAACACTGCCTCCATGGCCTGCAGAATCTGTGCTGGATCAGTGCTGGGCATAGGAAACTGTGGAAAGACCAGAAGGGGTTCTAGCATTGGAGCAAACACAAGTAGATGATGGACGGAGCGCTGAAACTTTTCAGACACTCACCCCTAGTCACAGATCTGAGTTGAATCCATCATCGTTCTTTAGCTCACTTCGCTACCTTCGTTCAGACCCAGCTATGTGCAAACCAGTCTAGACCCTGTGCCTCATGGGAACAGTCCAGCCCAAACTGCCAAGCCAGGTCTTCCCTGAACTGGAAACAAGCATTCTGGGACCGGTTTCGGGGTAACACCCCATATCAGACAGGCTAGCTTGAATCCAGTGCCAAAGTGAGCAAGGGACCCAAGTCTGGGCATACCCCGCCAGCTCAGCTTAGGGCGAACAAAGCAAACACAAGTAGATGATGGACGGAGCAGTGAAACTTTTCAGACACTCATCCCCAGTCACAGATCTGAGTTGAATCCATCATCGTTCTTTAGCTCACTAAACCAGTCTTGACCCTGTGCCTCATGGGAACAGTCCAGCCCAAACTGCCAAGCCAGGTCTTCCCTGAACTGGAAAAAAGCTATGTCTGAACGGAGGTGACGAAGTGAGCTAAAGAACGATGATGGATTCAACCCAGATCTGTGACTGGGGGTGAGTGTCTGAAAAGTTTCATTGCTCCGTCCATCATCTCCTTGTGTTTGCTTTGTTCGCCCGAAGTTGGCAGGGTATGCCCAAACGTGGGTCCCTGCTCACTTTGCCACTGGATTCAAGCTAGCCTGGCTGATGAGGGGTGTTACCCCCAAACCGGTCCCAGGATGCTTGTTTCCGGTTCAGGGAAGACCTGGCTTGGCAGTTCGGGCTGGACTGTTCCCATGAGGCACAGGGTCAAGACTGATTTGCAATAGCTGGGTCTGAACTGAGGTGGCGAAGTGAGCTAAAGAACGATGATCGATTCAACCCAGATCTGTGACTGGGGGTGAGTGTCTGAAAAGTTTCAGCGCTCCGTCCATCATCTCCTTGTGTTTGCTTTGTTCGCCTTAAGTTGGCAGGGTATGCCCAGACGTGGGTCCCTTGCTCACTTTGCCACTGGATTCAAGATAGCCTGGCTGATGAGGGGTGTTACCCCGAAACCAGTCACAGGATGCTTGTTTCCGGTTCAGGGAAGACCTGGCTTGGCAGTTCAGGCTGGACTGTTCCCATGAGGCACAGGGTCAAGACTGATTTGCAATAGCTGGGTCTGAACTGAGGTGGCGAAGTGAGCTAAAGAAGGATGGTGGATTCAATCCAGACCTGTGACTGGGGGTCAGTGTCTGAAACGTTTCAGTGCTCCGTCCATCATCTCCTTGTGTTTGCTTTGTTCGCCCTAAGTTGGCAGGGTATGTACAGATGTGGGTCCCTTGCTCACTTTGCCACTGGATTCAAGCTACCCTGGCTGATGAGGGGTGTTACCCCCAAACCGGTCCCAGGATGCTTGTTTCCGGTTCAGGGAAGACCTGGCTTGGCAGTTCAGGCTGGACTGTTCCCATGAGGCACAGGGTCAAGACTGATTTGCAATAGCTGGGTATGAACTGAGGTGGCGAAGTGAGCTAAAGAACGATGATGGATTCAACCCAGATCTGTGACTGGGGGTGAGTGTCTGAAAAGTTTCAGCGCTCCGTCTATCATCTCCTTGTGTTTGCTTTGTTCGCCCTAAGTAGGCAGGGTATACCCAGACATGGGTCCCTTGCTCACTTTGCCATTGGATTCAAGCTAGGCTGGCTGATGAGGGTGTTACCCCAAAACTAGTCCCAGGATGCTTGTTTCCGGTTCAGGGAAGACCTGGCTTGGCAGTTCGGGCTGGACTGTTCCCATGAGGCACAGGGTCAAGACTGATTTGCAATAGCTGTGTCTGAACTGAGGTGGCGAAGTGAGCTAAAGAAGGATGATGGATTCAATCCAGACCTGTGACTGGGGGTGAGTGTCTGAAAAGTTTCAGCGCTCCGTCCATCATCTCCTTGTGTTTGCTTTGTTTGCCCTAAGTTGGCAGGGTATGCCCAGACGTGGGTCCCTTGCTCACTTTGCCACTGGATTCCAGCTAGCCTGGCTGATGAGGGGTATTACCCCGAAACCGGTCCCAGGATGCTGGTTTCTGGTTCAGGGAAGACCTGGCTTGGCAGTTCGGGCTGGACTGTTCCCATGAGGCACCAGGTCAAGACTGATTTGCAATAGCTGGGTCTGAACTGAGGTGGCGCAGTGAGCTAAAGAACGATGATGAATTCGACCTAGATCTGTGACTGGCGGTGAGCGTCTGAAACGTTTCAGCGCTCCGTCCATCATCTCCTTGTGTTTGCTTTGTTCGTCCTAAGTTGGCAGGGTATACCCAGACGTGGGTCCCTTGCTCACTTTGCCATTGGATTCAAGCTAGCCTGGCTGATGAGGGGTGTTACCCCCAAACCGGTCCCAGGATGCTTGTTTCCGGTTCAGGGAAGACCTGGCTTGGCAGTTTGGGCTGGACTGTTCCCATGGGGCACAGGGTCAAGACTGATTTGCAATAGCTGGGTCTGAACTGAGGTGGCGAAGTGAGCTAAAGAACGATGATGGATTCAACCCAGATCTGTGACTGGGGGTGAGTGTCTGAAAGGTTTCAGCGCTCTGTCCATCATCCCCTTGTGTTTGCTTTGTTCGCCCTAAGTTGGCAGGGTATGCCCAGATGTGGGTCCCTTGCTCACTTTGCCACTGGATTCAAGCTAGCCTGGCTGATGAGGGGTGTAACCTCGAAACCAGTCCCAGGATGCTTTTTTCCGGTTCAGGGAAGACCTGGCTTGGCAGTTTGAGCTGGACTGTTCCCATGAGGCACAGGGTCAAGACTGATTTGCAATACCTGTGTCTGAACTGAGGTGGTGATGTGAGCTAAAGAACGATGATCGATTCAACCCAGATCTGTGACTGGGGGTGAGTGTCTGAAAAGTTTCAGCACCGTCCATCATCTCCTTGTGTTTACTTTGTTCGTCCTAAGTTGGCAGGGTATGCCTAGACATGGGTCCCTTGCTCACTTTGCCACTTGATTCAAGCTAGCCTGGCTGATGAGGGGTGTAACCCCGAAACCGGTCCCAGGATGCTTGTTTCTGGTTCAGGGTAGACCTGGCTTGGCAGTTCGGGCTGGACTGTTCCCATGAGGCACAGGGTCAAGACTGATTTGCAATAGATGGGTCTGAACTGAGGTGGCGAAGTGAGCTAAAGAACGATGAAGGATTCAACCCAGATCTGTATCTGGGGGGAGTGTCTGAAAAGTTTCAGCGCTCCGTCCATCATCTCCTTGTGTTTGCTTTGTTCACAATAAGTTGGCAGGGTATGCCCAGACGTGGGTCCCTTGCTCACTTTGCCACTGGATTCAAGGTAGCCTGGCTGATGAGGGGTTTTACCCCGAAACCGGTCCCAGGATGCTTGTTTCCGGTTCAGGGAAGACCTGGCTTGGAAGTTTGGGCTGGACTGTTCCCATGAGGCACAGGGTCAAGACTGATTTGCAATAGCTGGGTCCGAACTGAGGTGGCGAAGTGACCTAAAGAACGATGATGGATTCAACCCAGATCTGTAACTTGGGGTGAGTGTCTGATAAGTTTCAGCGCTCCGTCCATCATCTCCTTGTGTTTACTTTGTTCACCCTAAGTTGGCAGGGAATGCCTAGACATGGGTCCCTTGCTCACTTTGCCACTTGATTCAAGCTAGCCTGGCTGAGGGGTGCTACCCCGAAACCGGTCCCAGGATGCTTGTTTCTGGTTAAGGGAAGACCTGGCTTGGCAGTTCGGGCTGGACTGATCCCATGAGGCACAGGGTCAAGACTGATTTGCAATAGCTGGGTCTGAACTGAGGTGGCGAAGTGAGATAAAGAATGATGATCGATTCAACCTAGATCTGTGACTGGGGGTGAGTGAAAAGTTTCAGCACTCTGTCCATCATCTCCTTGTGTTTGCTTTGTTCACCCTAAATTGGCAGGGTATGCCCACACGTGGGTCCCTTGCTCACTTTGCCACTGGATTCAAGGTAGCCTGGCTGATGAGGGGTGTTACCCCGAAACCGGTCCCAGGATGCTTGTTTCCGGTTCAGGGAAGACCTGGCTTGGCAGTTTGGGCTGGACTGTTCCCATGAGGCACAGGGTCAAGACTGAATTGCAATAGCTGGGTCTGAACCGAGGTGGTGAAGTGAGCTAAAGAACGATGATGGATTCAACCCAGATCTGTGACTGGGGGTGAGTATCTGAAAAGTTTCAGCGCTCCGTCCATCTTCTCTTTGTGTTTGCTTTGTTTGCCCTAAGTTGGCAGGGTATAACCTGACGTTGGTCCCTTGCTCACTTTGCCATTGGATTCAAGCTAGCCTGGCTGATTAGGGGTGTTACCCCAAAACCGGTCCCAGGATGCTTGTTTTCAGTTCAGGGCAGACCTGGATTGGCATTTCGGGCTGGACCGTTCCCATGAGACACAGGGTCAAGACTGATTTGCAATAGCCGGGTCTGAACTGAGGTGGCGAAGTGAGCTAAACAACGATGATGGATTCAACCCAGATCTGTACCTGGGGGTGAGTGTCTGAAAAGTTTCAGCGCTCCGTCCATCATCTCCTTGGGTTTGCTTTGTTCGCCCTAAGTTGGCAGGGTATGCCCAGATGTGGGTCCCTTGCTCACTTTGCCACTGGATTCAAGCTAGCCTGGCGGATGAGGGGTGTTACCCCAAAACTAGTCCCAGGATGCTTGTTTCTGGTTCAGGGAAGACCTGGCTAGGCAGTTCAGGAAGGACCGTTCCCATGAGGCACAGGGTCAAGACTGATTTGCAATACCCGGGTCTGAACTGAGGTGGCGAAGTGAGCTAAACAACGATGATGGATTCAACCCAGATCTGTACCTGGGGGTGAGTGTCTGAAAAGTTTCAGCGCTCCGTCCATCATCTCCTTGTGTTTGCTTTGTTCACCCTAAATTGGTAGGGCATGCCCAGACGTGGGTCCCTTGCTCACTTTGCCACTGTATTCGACCTAGCCTGGCTGATGAGGGGTGTTACCCCGAAACCGGTCCCAGGATGCTGGTTTCCGGTTCAGGGAAGACCTGGCTTGGCAGTTCGGGCTGGACTGTTCCCATGAGGCACAGGGTCAAGACTGATTTGCAATAGCTGGGTCTGAACTGAGGTGGCGAAGTGAGCTAAAGAACGAAGATGAATTCGACCTAGATCTGTGACTGGCGGTGAGCGTCTGAAACGTTTCAGCGCTCCGTCCATTATCTCCTTGTGTTTGCTTTGTTCGCCCTAAATTGGTAGGGTATGCCCAGACGTGGGTCCCTTGCTCACTTTGCCACTGTATTCGAGCTAGCCTGGCTGATGAGGGGTGTTACCCCGAAACCGGTCCCAGGATGCTGGTTTCCGGTTCAGGGAAGACCTGGCTTGGCAGTTCGGGCTGGACTGTTCCCATGAGGCACAGGGTCAAGACTGATTTGCAATAGCTGGGTCTGAACTGAGGTGGCGAAGTGAGCTAAAGAACGAAGATGAATTCGACCTAGATCTGTGACTGGCGTTGAGCGTCTGAAACGTTTCAGCGCTCCGTCCATTATCTCCTTGTGTTTGCTTTGTTCGTCCTAAGTTGGCAGGGTATACCCAGACGTGGGTCCCTTGCTCACTTTGCCATTGGATTCAAGCTAGCCTGGCTGATGAGGGGTGTTACCCCGAAACCGGTCCCAGGATGCTTGTTTCCGGTTCAGGGAAGACCTGGCTTGGCAGTTTGGGCTGGACTGTTCCCATGGGGCACAGGGTCAAGACTGATTTGCAATAGCTGGGTCTGAACTGAGGTGGCGAAGTGACCTAAAGAACGATGGATTCAACCCAGATCTGTGACTGGGGGTGAGTGTCTGAAAGGTTTCAGCGCTCTGTCCATCATCTCCTTGTGTTTGCTTTGTTCGACCTAAGTTGGCAGGGTATGCCCAGACGCGGGTCCCTTGCTCACTTTGCCACTGGATTCAAGCTAGCCTGGCTGATGAGGGGTGTAACCTCGAAACCGGTCCCAGGATGCTTGTTTCCGGTTCAGGGAAGACCTGGCTTGGCAGTTTGGGCTGGACTGTTCCCATGGGGTACAAGGTCAAGACTGATTTGCAATAGCTGGGTCTGAACTGAGGTGGCGAAGTGAGCTAAAGAACGATGATGGATTCAACCCAGATCTGTGACTGGGGGTGAGTGTCTGAAAGGTTTCAGCGCTCTGTCCATCATCTCCTTGTGTTTGCTTTGTTCGCCCTAAGTTGGCAGGGAATGCCCAGACGTGGGTCCTTTGCTCACTTTGCCACTGGATTCAAGTTAGCCTGGCTCATGAGGGGTGTAACCTCGAAACCGGTCCCAGGATGCTTGTTTCCCGGTTCAGGGAAGACCTGGCTTGGCAGTTTGGGCTGGACTGTTCCCATGAGGCACAGGGTCAAGACTGATTTGCAATACCTGGGTCTGAACTGAGGTGGCGAAGTGACCTAAAGAACGATGATGGATTCAACCCAGATCTGTGACTTGGGGTGAGTGTCTGAAAAGTTTCAGCGCTCCGTCCATCATCTCCTTGTGTTTACTTTGTTCGCCCTAAGTTGGCAGGGAATGCCTAGACATGGGTCCCTTGCTCACTTTGCCACTTTATTCAAGCTAGCCTGGCTGATGAGGGGTGTTATGCAGAAACCGGTCCCAGGATGCTTGTTTCTGGTTCAGGGAAGACCTGGCTTGGCAGTTCGGGCTGGAATGTTCCCATGAGGCACAGGGTCAAGACTGATTTGCAATAGCTGGGTCTGAACTGATGTGGCGAAGTGAGCTAAAGAACGATGATGGATTCAACCAAGATCTGTGACTGGGGCGAGTGTCTGAAAAGTTTCAGCGCTCCGTCCATCATCTCCTTGTGTTTGCTTTGTTCACAATAAGTTCGCAGGGTATGCCCAGACGTGGGTCCCTTGCTCACTTTGCCACTGGATTCAAGGTAGCCTGGCTGATGAGGGGTGTTACCAGGAAACCGGTCCCAGGATGCTTGTTTCTGGTTCAGGGAAGACCTGGCTTGGCAGTTCGGGCTGGACTGTTCCCATGAGGCAGAGGGTCAAGACTGATTTGCAATAGCTGGGTCTGAACTGAGGTGGCGAAGTGAGCTAAAGAACGATGATGGATTCAACCCAGATCTGTGACTGGGGGTGAGTGTCTGAAAAGTTTCAGCGCTCCGTTCATCATCTCTTTGTGTTCGCTTTGTTTGCCCTAAGTTGGCAGGGTATAACCAGACGTTGGTCCCTTGCTCACTTTGCCATTGGATTCAAGCTAGCCTGGCTGATGAGGGGTGTTACCCCAAAACCGGTCCCAGCATGCTTGTTTTCAGTTCAGGGAAGACCTGGCTTGGCATTTCGTGCTGGACTGTTCCCATGACGCACAGGGTCAAGACTGATTTGCAATAGCCGGGTCTGAACTGAGGTGGCGAAGTGAGCTAAACAACGATGATGGATTCAACTCAGATCTGTAACTGGGGGTGAGTGTCTGAAAAGTTTCAGCGCTCCGTCCATCATCTCCTTGTGTTTGCTTTGTTCGCCCTAAGTTGGCAGGGTATGCCCAGATGTGGGTCCCTTGCTCACTTTGCCACTGGATTCAAGCTAGCCTGGCTGATGAGGGGTGTTACCCCGAAACCGGTCCCAGGATGCTGGTTTCCGGTTCAGGGAAGACCTGGCTTGGCAGTTCGGGCTGGAGTGTTCCCAAGAGGCACAGGGTCAAGACTGATTTGCAATAGCTGGGTCTGAACTGAGGTGGCGAAGTGAGCTAAAGAACGATGATGGATTCAACCCAGATCTGTGACTGGGGGTGAGTGTCTGAAAAGTTTCAGCGCTCCGTCAACCATCTCTTTGTGTTTGCTTTGTTCACCCTAAGTTGGCAGGGTATGCCCAGACATTGGTCCCTTGCTCACTTTGCCATTGGATTCAAGCTAGCCTGGCTGATGAGGGGTGTTACCCCAAAACCAGTCCCAGGATGCTTGTTTTCAGTTCAGGGCAGACCTGGCTTGGCATTTCGGGCTGGACTGTTACCATGAGGAACAGGGTCAAGACTGATTTGCAAAAGCTATGTCTGAACTGAGGTGGCGAAGTGAGCTAAAGAAGGATGATGGATTCAATCCAGACCTGTGACTGGGGGTGAGTGTCTGAAAAGTTTCAGCGCTCCGTTCATCATCTCTTTGTGTTCGCTTTGTTTGCCCTAAGTTGGCAGGGTATAACCAGACGTTGGTCCCTTGCTCACTTTGCCATTGGATTCAAGCTAGCCTGGCTGATGAGGGGTGTTACCCCAAAACCGGTCCCAGCATGCTTGTTTTCAGTTCAGGGCAGACCTGGCTTGGCATTTCGGGCTGGACTGTTCCCATGACGCACAGGGTCAAGACTGATTTGCAATAGCCGGGTCTGAACTGAGGTGGCGAAGTGAGCTAAACAACGATGATGGATTCAACCCAGATCTGTACCTGGGGGTGAGCATCTGAAAAGTTTCAGCGCTTCGTCCATCATCTCCTTGTGTTTGCTTTGTTCGCCTCTAAGTTGGCAGGGTATGCCCAGATGTGGGTCCCTTGCTCACTTTGCCACTGGATTCAAGCTAGCCTGGCTGATGAGGGTGTTACCCGAAACCGGTCCCAGGATGCTGGTTTCTGGTTCAGGGAAGACCTGGCTTGGCAGTTCGGGCTGGAGTGTTCCCAAGAGGCACAGGGTCAAGACTGATTTGCAATAGCTGGGTCTGAACTGAGGTGGCGAAGTGAGCTAAAGAACGATGATGGATTCAACCCAGATCTGTGACTGGGGGTGAGTGTCTGAAAAGTTTCAGCGCTCCGTCAACCATCTCTTTGTGTTTGCTTTGTTCACCCTAAGTTGGCAGGGTATGCCCAGACATTGGTCCCTTGCTCACTTTGCCATTGGATTCAAGCTAGCCTGGCTGATGAGGGGTGTTACCCCAAAACCAGTCCCAGGATGCTTGTTTTCAGTTCAGGGCAGACCTGGCTTGGCATTTCGGGCTGGACTGTTACCATGAGGAACAGGGTCAAGGCTGATTTGCAAAAGCTATGTCTGAACTGAGGTGGCGAAGTGAGCTAAAGAAGGATGATGGATTCAATTCAGACCTGTGACTGGGGGTGAGTGTCTGAAAAGTTTCAGCGCTCCGTCCATCATCTCCTTGTGTTTGCTTTGTTCGCCCTAAGTTGGCAGGGTATGCCCAGACGTGGGTCCCTTGCTCACTTTACCACTGTATTCGAGCTAGCCTGGCTGATGAGGGGTGTTACCCTGAAACCGGTCCCAGGATGCTAGTTTCCGGTTCAGGGAAGACCTGGCTTGGCAGTTCGGGCTGGACTGTTCCCATGAGGCACAGGGTCAAGACTGATTTGCAATAGCTGGGTCTGAACTGAGGTGGCGAAGTGAGCTAAAGAACGAAGATGAATTCGACGTAGATCTGTGACTGGCGGTGAGCGTCTGAAACGTTTCAGCGCTCCGTCCATTATCTCTTTGTGTTTGCTTTGTTCGTCCTAAGTTGGCAGGGTATACCCAGACGTGGGTCCCTTGCTGACTTTGCCATTGGATTCAAGCTAGCCTGGCTGATGAGGGGTGTTACCCCGAAACCGGTCCCAGGATGCTTGTTTCCGGTTCAGGGAAGACCTGGCTTGGCAGTTTGGGCTGGACTGTTCCCATGGGGCACAGGGTCAAGACTGATTTGCAATAGCTGGGTCTGAACTGAGGTGGCGAAGTGAGCTACAGAACGATGATGGATTCAACCCAGATCTGTGACTGGGGGTGAGTGTCTGAAAAGTTTCATCGCTCCGTCCATCATCTCCTTGTGTTTGCTTTGTTCGTCCGAAGTTGGCAGGGTATGCCCAAACGTGTGTCCCTCGCTCACTTTGCCACTGGATTCAAGCTAGCCTGGCTGATGAGGGTGTTACCCCCAAACCGGTCCCAGGATGCTTGTTTCTGGTTCAGGGAAGACCTGGCTTGGCAGTTCGGGCTGGACTGTTCCCATGAGGCACAGGGTCAAGACTGATTTGCAATAGCTGGGTCTGAACTGAGGTGGGGAAGTGAGCTAAAGAACGATGATGGATTCAACCCAGATCTGTGACTGGGGGTGAGTGTCTGAAAAGTTTCATCGCTCCGTCCATCATCTCCTTGTGTTTGCTTTGTTCGTCCGAAGTTGGCAGGGTATGCCCAAACGTGGGTCCCTCGCTCACTTTGCCACTGGATTCAAGCTAGCCTGGCTGATGAGGGGTGTTACCCCCAAACCGGTCCCAGGATGCTTGTTTCCGGTTCAGGGAAGACCTGGCTTGGCAGTTTGGGCTGGACTGTTCCCATGAGGCACAGGGTCAAGACTGATTTGCAATAGCTGGGTCTGAACTGAGGTGGCGAAGTGAGCTAAAGAACGATGATCGATTCAACCCAGATCTGTGACTGGGGGTGAGTGTCTGAAAAGTTTCAGCGCTCCGTCCATCATCTCCTTGTGTTTGCTTTGTTCGCCCTAAGTTGGCAGGGTATGCCCAGATGTGGGTCCCTTGCTCACTTTGCCACTGGATTCAAGCTAGCCTGGCTGATGAGGGGTGTTACCCCAAAACTAGTGCCAGGATGCTTGTTTCTGGTTCAGGGAAGACCTGGCTAGGCAGTTCAGGAAGGACCGTTCCCATGAGGCACAGGGTCAAGACTGATTTGCAATACCCGGGTCTGAACTGAGGTGGCGAAGTGAGCTAAACAACGATGATGGATTCAACCCAGATCTGTACCTGGGGGTGAGTGTCTGAAAAGTTTCAGCGCTCCGTACATCATCTCCTTGTGTTTGCTTTGTTCGCCCTAAATTGGTAGGGTATGCCCAGACGTGGGTACCTTGCTCACTTTGCCACTGTATTCGAGCTAGCCTGGCTGATGAGGGGTGTTACCCCGAAACCGGTCCCAGGATGCTGTTTTCCGGTTCAGGGAAGACCTGGCTTGGCAGTTCGGGCTGGACTGTTCCCATGAGGCACAGGGTCAAGACTGATTTGCAATAGCTGGGTCTGAACTGAGGTGGCGAAGTGAGCTAAAGAACGAAGATGAATTCGACCTAGATCTGTGACTGGCGGTGAGCGTCTGAAACGTTTCAGCGCTCCGTCCATTATCTCCTTGTGTTTGCTATGTTCGCCATAAATTGGTAGGGTATGCCCAGACGTGGGTCCCTTGCTCACTTTGCCACTGTATTCGAGCTAGCCTGGCTGATGAGGGGTGTTACCCCGAAACCGGTCCCAGGATGCTGGTTTCCGGTTCAGGGAAGACCTGGCTTGGCAGTTCGGGCTGGACTGTTCCCATGAGGCACAGGGTCAAGACTGATTTGCAATAGCTGGGTCTGAACTGAGGTGGCGAAGTGAGCTAAAGAACGAAGATGAATTCGACCTAGATCTGTGACTGGCGTTGAGCGTCTGAAACGTTTCAGCGCTCCGTCCATTATCTCCTTGTGTTTGCTTTGTTCGTCCTAAGTTGGCAGGGTATACCCAGACGTGGGTCCCTTGCTCACTTTGCCATTGGATTCAAGCTAGCCTGGCTGATGAGGGGTGTTACCCCGAAACCGGTCCCAGGATGCTTGTTTCCGGTTCAGGGAAGATCTGGCTTGGCAGTTTGGGCTGGACTGTTCCCATGGGGCACAGGGTCAAGACTGATTTGCAATAGCTGGGTCTGAACTGAGGTGGCGAAGTGAGCTAAAGAACGATGGATTCAACCCAGATCTGTGACTGGGGGTGAGTATCTGAAAGGTTTCAGCGCTCTGTCCATCATCTCCTTGTGTTTGCTTTGTTCGCCCTAAGTTGGCAGGGTATGCCCAGACGCGGGTCTCTTGCTCACTTTGCCACTGGATTCAAGCTAGCCTGGCTGATGAGGGTGTAACCTCGAAACCGGTCCCAGGATGCTTGTTTCCGGTTCAGGGAAGACCTGGCTTGGCAGTTTGGGCTGGACTGTTCCCATGAGGCACAGGGTCAAGACTGATTTGCAATACCTGGGTCTGAACTGAGGTGGCGAAGTGACCTAAAGAACGATGATGAATTCGACCTAGATCTGTGACTGGCGGTGATCGTCTGAAACGTTTCAGCACTCCGTCCATTATCTCCTTGTGTTTGCTTTGTTCGTCCTAAGTTGGCAGGGTATACCCAGACATGGGTCCCTTGCTCACTTTGCCATTGGATTCAAGCTAGCCTGGCTGATGAGGGTGTTACCCCCAAACCGGTCCCAGGATGCTTGTTTCCGGTTCAGGGAAGACCTGGCTTGGCAGCTTGGGCTGGACTGTTCCCATGAGGTACAAGGTCAAGACTGATTTGCAATAGCTGGGTCTGAACTGAGGTGGCGAAGTGAGCTAAAGAACGATGATGGATTCAACCCAGATCTGTGACTGGGGGTGAGTGTCTGAAAGGTTTCAGCGATCTGTCCATCATCTCCTTGTGTTTGCTTTGTTCGCCCTAAGTTGGCAGGGAATGCCCAGACGTGGGTCCTTTGCTCACTTTGCCACTGGATTCAAGCTAGCCTGGCTCATGAGGGGTGTAACCTCGAAACCGGTCCCAGGATGCTTGTTTCCGGTTCAGGGAAGACCTGGCTTGGCAGTTTGGGCTGGACTGTTCCCATGAGGCACAGGGTCAAGACTGATTTGCAATACCTGGGTCTGAACTGAGGTGGCGAAGTGACCTAAAGAACGATGATGGATTCAACCCAGATCTGTGACTTGGGGTGAGTGTCTGAAAAGTTTCAGCGCTCCGTCCATCATCTCCTTGTGTTTACTTTGTTCGCCCTAAGTTGGCAGGGAATGCCTAGACATGGGTCCCTTGCTCACTTTGCCACTTGATTCAAGCTAGCCTGGCTGATGAGGGGTGTTATGCAGAAACCGGTCCCAGGATGCTTGTTTCGGGTTCAGGGAAGACCTGGCTTGGCAGTTCGGGCTGGAATGTTCCCATGAGGCACAGGGTCAAGACTGATTTGCAATAGCTGGGTCTGAACTGATGTGGCGAAGTGAGCTAAAGAACGATGATGGATTCAACCAAGATCTGTGACTGGGGGCGAGTGTCTGAAAAGTTTCAGCGCTCCGTCCATCATCTCCTTGTGTTTGCTTTGTTCACAATAAGTTCGCAGGGTATGCCCAGACGTGGGTCCCTTGCTCACTTTGCCACTGGATTCAAGGTAGCCTGGCTGATGAGGGGTCTTACCAGGAAACCGGTCCCAGGATGCTTGTTTCTGGTTCAGGGAAGACCTGGCTTGGCAGTTCGGGCTGGACTGTTCCCATGAGGCAGAGGGTCAAGACTGATTTGCAATAGCTGGGTCTGAACTGAGGTGGCGAAGTGAGCTAAAGAAAGATGATGGATTCAACCCAGATCTGTGACTGGGGGTGAGTGTCTGAAAAGTTTCAGCGCTCCGTTCATCATCTCTTTGTGTTCGCTTTGTTTGCCCTAAGTTGGCAGGGTATAACCAGACGTTGGTCCCTTGCTCACTTTGCCACTGTATTCGAGCTAGCCTGGCTGATGAGGGGTGTTACCCCGAAACCGGTCCCAGGATGCTGGTTTCCGGTTCAGGGAAGACCTGGCTTGGCAGTTCGGGCTGGACTGTTCCCATGAGGCACAGGGTCAAGACTGATTTGCAATAGCTGGGTCTGAACTGAGGTGGCGAAGTGAGCTAAAGAACGAAGATGAATTCGACGTAGATCTGTGACTGGCGGTGAGCGTCTGAAACGTTTCAGCGCTCCGTCCATTATCTCTTTGTGTTTGCTTTGTTCGTCCTAAGTTGGCAGGGTATACCCAGACGTGGGTCCCTTGCTGACTTTGCCATTGGATTCAAGCTAGCCTGGCTGATGAGGGGTGTTACCCCGAAACCGGTCCCAGGATGCTTGTTTCCGGTTCAGGGAAGACCTGGCTTGGCAGTTTGGGCTGGACTGTTCCCATGGGGCACAGGGTCAAGACTGATTTGCAATAGCTGGGTCTGAACTGAGGTGGCGAAGTGAGCTACAGAACGATGATGGATTCAACCCAGATCTGTGACTGGGGGTGAGTGTCTGAAAAGTTTCATCGCTCCGTCCATCATCTCCTTGTGTTTGCTTTGTTCGTCCGAAGTTGGCAGGGTATGCCCAAACGTGTGTCCCTCGCTCACTTTGCCACTGGATTCAAGCTAGCCTGGCTGATGAGGGGTGTTACCCCCAAACCGGTCCCAGGATGCTTGTTTCTGGTTCAGGGAAGACCTGGCTTGGCAGTTCGGGCTGGACTGTTCCCATGAGGCACAGGGTCAAGACTGATTTGCAATAGCTGGGTCTGAACTGAGGTGGGGAAGTGAGCTAAAGAACGATGATGGATTCAACCCAGATCTGTGACTGGGGGTGAGTGTCTGAAAAGTTTCATCGCTCCGTCCATCATCTCCTTGTGTTTGCTTTGTTCGTCCGAAGTTGGCAGGGTATGCCCAAACGTGGGTCCCTCGCTCACTTTGCCACTGGATTCAAGCTAGCCTGGCTGATGAGGGGTGTTACCCCCAAACCGGTCCCAGGATGCTTGTTTCCGGTTCAGGGAAGACCTGGCTTGGCAGTTTGGGCTGGACTGTTCCCATGAGGCACAGGGTCAAGACTGATTTGCAATAGCTGGGTCTGAACTGAGGTGGCGAAGTGAGCTAAAGAACGATGATCGATTCAACCCAGATCTGTGACTGGGGGTGAGTGTCTGAAAAGTTTCAGCGCTCCGTCCATCATCTCCTTGTGTTTGCTTTGTTCGCCCTAAGTTGGCAGGGTATGCCCAGATGTGGGTCCCTTGCTCACTTTGCCACTGGATTCAAGCTAGCCTGGCTGATGAGGGGTGTTACCCCAAAACTAGTGCCAGGATGCTTGTTTCTGGTTCAGGGAAGACCTGGCTAGGCAGTTCAGGAAGGACCGTTCCCATGAGGCACAGGGTCAAGACTGATTTGCAATACCCGGGTCTGAACTGAGGTGGCGAAGTGAGCTAAACAACGATGATGGATTCAACCCAGATCTGTACCTGGGGGTGAGTGTCTGAAAAGTTTCAGCGCTCCGTACATCATCTCCTTGTGTTTGCTTTGTTCGCCCTAAATTGGTAGGGTATGCCCAGACGTGGGTACCTTGCTCACTTTGCCACTGTATTCGAGCTAGCCTGGCTGATGAGGGGTGTTACCCCGAAACCGGTCCCAGGATGCTGTTTTCCGGTTCAGGGAAGACCTGGCTTGGCAGTTCGGGCTGGACTGTTCCCATGAGGCACAGGGTCAAGACTGATTTGCAATAGCTGGGTCTGAACTGAGGTGGCGAAGTGAGCTAAAGAACGAAGATGAATTCGACCTAGATCTGTGACTGGCGGTGAGCGTCTGAAACGTTTCAGCGCTCCGTCCATTATCTCCTTGTGTTTGCTATGTTCGCCCTAAATTGGTAGGGTATGCCCAGACGTGGGTCCCTTGCTCACTTTGCCACTGTATTCGAGCTAGCCTGGCTGATGAGGGGTGTTACCCGAAACCGGTCCCAGGATGCTGGTTTCCGGTTCAGGGAAGACCTGGCTTGGCAGTTCGGGCTGGACTGTTCCCATGAGGCACAGGGTCAAGACTGATTTGCAATAGCTGGGTCTGAACTGAGGTGGCGAAGTGAGCTAAAGAACGAAGATGAATTCGACCTAGATCTGTGACTGGCGTTGAGCGTCTGAAACGTTTCAGCGCTCCGTCCATTATCTCCTTGTGTTTGCTTTGTTCGTCCTAAGTTGGCAGGGTATACCCAGACGTGGGTCCCTTGCTCACTTTGCCATTGGATTCAAGCTAGCCTGGCTGATGAGGGGTGTTACCCCGAAACCGGTCCCAGGATGCTTGTTTCCGGTTCAGGGAAGATCTGGCTTGGCAGTTTGGGCTGGACTGTTCCCATGGGGCACAGGGTCAAGACTGATTTGCAATAGCTGGGTCTGAACTGAGGTGGCGAAGTGAGCTAAAGAACGATGGATTCAACCCAGATCTGTGACTGGGGGTGAGTATCTGAAAGGTTTCAGCGCTCTGTCCATCATCTCCTTGTGTTTGCTTTGTTCGCCCTAAGTTGGCAGGGTATGCCCAGACGCGGGTCTCTTGCTCACTTTGCCACTGGATTCAAGCTAGCCTGGCTGATGAGGGGTGTAACCTCGAAACCGGTCCCAGGATGCTTGTTTCCGGTTCAGGGAAGACCTGGCTTGGCAGTTTGGGCTGGACTGTTCCCATGAGGCACAGGGTCAAGACTGATTTGCAATACCTGGGTCTGAACTGAGGTGGCGAAGTGACCTAAAGAACGATGATGAATTCGACCTAGATCTGTGACTGGCGGTGATCGTCTGAAACGTTTCAGCACTCCGTCCATTATCTCCTTGTGTTTGCTTTGTTCGTCCTAAGTTGGCAGGGTATACCCAGACATGGGTCCCTTGCTCAATTTGCCATTGGATTCAAGCTAGCCTGGCTGATGAGGGGTGTTACCCCCAAACCGGTCCCAGGATGCTTGTTTCCGGTTCAGGGAAGACCTGGCTTGGCAGCTTGGGCTGGACTGTTCCCATGGGGTACAAGGTCAAGACTGATTTGCAATAGCTGGGTCTGAACTGAGGTGGCGAAGTGAGCTAAAGAACGATGATGGATTCAACCCAGATCTGTGACTGGGGGTGAGTGTCTGAAAGGTTTCAGCGATCTGTCCATCATCTCCTTGTGTTTGCTTTGTTCGCCCTAAGTTGGCAGGGAATGCCCAGACGTGGGTCCTTTGCTCACTTTGCCACTGGATTCAAGCTAGCCTGGCTCATGAGGGGTGTAACCTCGAAACCGGTCCCAGGATGCTTGTTTCCGGTTCAGGGAAGACCTGGCTTGGCAGTTTGGGCTGGACTGTTCCCATGAGGCACAGGGTCAAGACTGATTTGCAATACCTGGGTCTGAACTGAGGTGGCGAAGTGACCTAAAGAACGATGATGGATTCAACCCAGATCTGTGACTTGGGGTGAGTGTCTGAAAAGTTTCAGCGCTCCGTCCATCATCTCCTTGTGTTTACTTTGTTCGCCCTAAGTTGGCAGGGAATGCCTAGACATGGGTCCCTTGCTCACTTTGCCACTTGATTCAAGCTAGCCTGGCTGATGAGGGGTGTTATGCAGAAACCGGTCCCAGGATGCTTGTTTCGGGTTCAGGGAAGACCTGGCTTGGCAGTTCGGGCTGGAATGTTCCCATGAGGCACAGGGTCAAGACTGATTTGCAATAGCTGGGTCTGAACTGATGTGGCGAAGTGAGCTAAAGAACGATGATGGATTCAACCAAGATCTGTGACTGGGGGCGAGTGTCTGAAAAGTTTCAGCGCTCCGTCCATCATCTCCTTGTGTTTGCTTTGTTCACAATAAGTTCGCAGGGTATGCCCAGACGTGGGTCCCTTGCTCACTTTGCCACTGGATTCAAGGTAGCCTGGCTGATGAGGGGTCTTACCAGGAAACCGGTCCCAGGATGCTTGTTTCTGGTTCAGGGAAGACCTGGCTTGGCAGTTCGGGCTGGACTGTTCCCATGAGGCAGAGGGTCAAGACTGATTTGCAATAGCTGGGTCTGAACTGAGGTGGCGAAGTGAGCTAAAGAAAGATGATGGATTCAACCCAGATCTGTGACTGGGGGTGAGTGTCTGAAAAGTTTCAGCGCTCCGTTCATCATCTCTTTGTGTTCCCTTTGTTTGCCCTAAGTTGGCAGGGTATAACCAGACGTTGGTCCCTTGCTCACTTTGCCACTGTATTCGAGCTAGCCTGGCTGATGAGGGGTGTTACCCCGAAACCGGTCCCAGGATGCTGGTTTCCGGTTCAGGGAAGACCTGGCTTGGCAGTTCGGGCTGGACTGTTCCCATGAGGCACAGGGTCAAGACTGATTTGCAATAGCTGGGTCTGAACTGAGGTGGCGAAGTGAGCTAAAGAACGAAGATGAATTCGACCTAGATCTGTGACTGGCGTTGAGCGTCTGAAACGTTTCAGCGCTCCGTCCATTATCTCCTTGTGTTTGCTTTGTTCGTCCTAAGTTGGCAGGGTATACCCAGACGTGGGTCCCTTGCTCACTTTGCCATTGGATTCAAGCTAGCCTGGCTGATGAGGGGTGTTACCCCGAAACCGGTCCCAGGATGCTTGTTTCCGGTTCAGGGAAGATCTGGCTTGGCAGTTTGGGCTGGACTGTTCCCATGGGGCACAGGGTCAAGACTGATTTGCAATAGCTGGGTCTGAACTGAGGTGGCGAAGTGAGCTAAAGAACGATGGATTCAACCCAGATCTGTGACTGGGGGTGAGTATCTGAAAGGTTTCAGCGCTCTGTCCATCATCTCCTTGTGTTTGCTTTGTTCGCCCTAAGTTGGCAGGGTATGCCCAGACGCGGGTCTCTTGCTCACTTTGCCACTGGATTCAAGCTAGCCTGGCTGATGAGGGTGTAACCTCGAAACCGGTCCCAGGATGCTTGTTTCCGGTTCAGGGAAGACCTGGCTTGGCAGTTTGGGCTGGACTGTTCCCATGAGGCACAGGGTCAAGACTGATTTGCAATACCTGGGTCTGAACTGAGGTGGCGAAGTGACCTAAAGAACGATGATGAATTCGACCTAGATCTGTGACTGGCGGTGAGCGTCTGAAACGTTTCAGCACTCCGTCCATTATCTCCTTGTGTTTACTTTGTTCGTCCTAAGTTGGCAGGGTATACCCAGACATGGGTCCCTTGCTCACTTTGCCATTGGATTCAAGCTAGCCTGGCTGATGAGGGGTGTTACCCCCAAACCGGTCCCAGGATGCTTGTTTCCGGTTCAGGGAAGACCTGGCTTGGCAGTTTGGGCTGGACTGTTCCCATGGGGTACAAGGTCAAGACTGATTTGCAATAGCTGGGTCTGAACTGAGGTGGCGAAGTGAGCTAAAGAACGATGATGGATTCAACCCAGATCTGTGACTGGGGGTGAGTGTCTGAAAGGTTTCAGCGATCTGTCCATCATCTCCTTGTGTTTGCTTTGTTCGCCCTAAGTTGGCAGGGAATGCCCAGACGTGGGTCCTTTGCTCACTTTGCCACTGGATTCAAGCTAGCCTGGCTCATGAGGGGTGTAACCTCGAAACCAGTCCCAGGATGCTTGTTTCCGGTTCAGGGAAGACCTGGCTTGGCAGTTTGGGCTGGACTGTTCCCATGAGGCACAGGGTCAAGACTGATTTGCAATACCTGGGTCTGAACTGAGGTGGCGAAGTGACCTAAAGAACGATGATGGATTCAACCCAGATCTGTGACTTGGGGTGAGTGTCTGAAAAGTTTCAGCGCTCCGTCCATCATCTCCTTGTGTTTACTTTGTTCGCCCTAAGTTGGCAGGGAATGCCTAGACATGGGTCCCTTGCTCACTTTGCCACTTGATTCAAGCTAGCCTGGCTGATGAGGGGTGTTATGCAGAAACCGGTCCCAGGATGCTTGTTTCGGGTTCAGGGAAGACCTGGCTTGGTTGTTCGGGCTGGAATGTTCCCATGAGGCACAGGGTCAAGACTGATTTGCAATAGCTGGGTCTGAACTGATGTGGCGAAGTGAGCTAAAGAACGATGATGGATTCAACCAAGATCTGTGACTGGGGGCGAGTGTCTGAAAAGTTTCAGCGCTCCGTTCATCATCTCTTTGTGTTCGCTTTGTTTGCCCTAAGTTGGCAGGGTATAACCAGACGTTGGTCCCTTGCTCACTTTGCCATTGGATTCAAGCTAGCCTGGCTGATGAGGGGTGTTACCCCAAAACCGGTCCCAGCATGCTTGTTTTCAGTTCAGGGCAGACCTGGCTTGGCATTTCGGGCTGGACTGTTCCCATGACGCACAGGGTCAAGACTGATTTGCAATAGCCAGGTCTGAACTGAGGTGGCGAAGTGAGCTAAACAACGATGATGGATTCAACCCAGATCTGTAACTGGGGGTGAGTGTCTGAAAAGTTTCAGCGCTCCGTCCATCATCTCCTTGTGTTTGCTTTGTTCGCCCTAAGTTGGCAGGGTATGCCCAGATGTGGGTCCCTTGCTCACTTTGCCACTGGATTCAAGCTAGCCTGGCTGATGAGGGGTGTTACCCCGAAACCGATCCCAGGATGCTGGTTTCCGGTTCAGGGAAGACCTGGCTTGGCAGTTCGGGCTGGAGTGTTCCCAAGAGGCACAGGGTCAAGACTGATTTGCAATAGCTGGGTCTGAACTGAGGTGGTGAAGTGAGCTAAAGAACGATGATGGATTCAACCCAGATCTGTGACTGGGGGTGAGTGTCTGAAAAGTTTCAGCGCTCCGTTCATCATCTCTTTGTGTTCGCTTTGTTTGCCCTAAGTTGGCAGGGTATAACCAGACGTTGGTCCCTTGCTCACTTTGCCATTGGATTCAAGCTAGCCTGGCTGATGAGGGGTGTTACCCCAAAACCGGTCCCAGCATGCTTGTTTTCAGTTCAGTGCAGACCTGGCTTGGCATTTCGGGCTGGACTGTTCCCATGACGCACAGGGTCAAGACTGATTTGCAATAGCCGGGTCTGAACTGAGGTGGCGAAGTGAGCTAAACAACGATGATGGATTCAACCCAGATCTGTACCTGGGGGTGAGCATCTGAAAAGTTTCAGCGCTCCGTCCATCATCACCTTGTGTTTGCTTTGTTCGCCCTAAGTTGGCAGGGTATGCCCAGATGTGGGTCCCTTGCTCACTTTGCCACTGGATTCAAGCTAGCCTGGCTGATGAGGGGTGTTACCCCGAAACCGGTCCCAGGATGCTGGTTTCCGGTTCAGGGAAGACCTGGCTTGGCAGTTCGGGCTGAAGTGTTCCCAAGAGGCACAGGGTCAAGACTGATTTGCAATAGCTGGGTCTGAACT
The DNA here is from genome assembly GCA_963921515.1 of Calotriton arnoldi. Classification (NCBI taxonomy): domain Eukaryota; kingdom Metazoa; phylum Chordata; class Amphibia; order Caudata; family Salamandridae; genus Calotriton; species Calotriton arnoldi. The sequence goes on from CAWUFW010000174.1 coordinate 5,363,758, forward strand.
GAGGTGGCGAAGTGAGCTAAAGAACGATGATGGATTCAACCCAGATCTGTGACTGGCGGTGAGCGTCTGAAACGTTTCAGCGCTCCGTCCATTATCTCCTTGTGTTTGCTTTGTTCGTCCTAAGTTGGCAGGGTATACCCAGACGTGGGTCCCTTGCTGACTTTGCCATTGGATTCAAGCTAGCCTGGCTGATGAGGGGTGTTACCCCGAAACCGGTCCCAGGATGCTTGTTTCCGGTTCAGGGAAGACCTGGCTTGGCAGTTTGGGCTGGACTGTTCCCATGGGGCACAGGGTCAAGACTGATTTGCAATAGCTGGGTCTGAACTGAGGTGGCGAAGTGAGCTACAGAACGATGATGGATTCAACCCAGATCTGTGACTGGGGGTGAGTGTCTGAAAAGTTTCATCGCTCCGTCCATCATCTCCTTGTGTTTGCTTTGTTCGCCCTAAGTTGGCAGGGTATGCCCAGACGTGGGTCCCTTGCTCACTTTACCACTGTATTCGAGCTAGCCTGGCTGATGAGGGGTGTTACCCTGAAACCGGTCCCAGGATGCTAGTTTCCGGTTCAGGGAAGACCTGGCTTGGCAGTTCGGGCTGGACTGTTCCCATGAGGCACAGGGTCAAGACTGATTTGCAATAGCTGGGTCTGAACTGAGGTGGCGAAGTGAGCTAAAGAACGAAGATGAATTCGACCTAGATCTGTGACTGGCGGTGAGCGTCTGAAACGCTTCAGCGCTCCGTCCATTATCTCCTTGTGTTTGCTTTGTTCGTCCTAAGTTGGCAGGGTATACCCAGACGTGGGTCCCTTGCTGACTTTGCCATTGGATTCAAGCTAGCCTGGCTGATGAGGGGTGTTACCCCGAAACCGGTCCCAGGATGCTTGTTTCCGGTTCAGGGAAGACCTGGCTTGGCAGTTTGGGCTGGACTGTTCCCATGGGGCACAGGGTCAAGACTGATTTGCAATAGCTGGGTCTGAACTGAGGTGGCGAAGTGAGCTACAGAACGATGATGGATTCAACCCAGATCTGTGACTGGGGGTGAGTGTCTGAAAAGTTTCATCGCTCCGTCCATCATCTCCTTGTGTTTGCTTTGTTCGTCCGAAGTTGGCAGGGTATGCCCAAACGTGGGTCCCTCGCTCACTTTGCCACTGGATTCAAGCTAGCCTGGCTGATGAGGGGTGTTACCCCCAAACCGGTCCCAGGATGCTTGTTTCCGGTTCAGGGAAGACCTGGCTTGGCAGTTCGGGCTGGACTGTTCCCATGAGGCACAGGGTCAAGACTGATTTGCAATAGCTGGGTCTGAACTGAGGTGGGGAAGTGAGCTAAAGAACGATGATGGATTCAACCCAGATCTGTGACTGGGGGTGAGTGTCTGAAAAGTTTCATCGCTCCGTCCATCATCTCCTTGTGTTTGCTTTGTTCGTCCGAAGTTGGCAGGGTATGCCCAAACGTGGGTCCCTCGCTCACTTTGCCACTGGATTCAAGCTAGCCTGGCTGATGAGGGGTGTTACCCCCAAACCGGTCCCAGGATGCTTGTTTCCGGTTCAGGGAAGACCTGGCTTGGCAGTTTGGGCTGGACTGTTCCCATGAGGCACAGGGTCAAGACTGATTTGCAATAGCTGGGTCTGAACTGAGGTGGCGAAGTGAGCTAAAGAACGATGATCGATTCAACCCAGATCTGTGACTGGGGGTGAGTGTCTGAAAAGTTTCAGCGCTCCGTCCATCATCTCCTTGTGTTTGCTTTGTTCGCCTTAAGTTGGCAGGGTATGCCCAGACGTGGGTCCCTTGCTCACTTTGCCACTGGATTCAAGATAGCCTGGCTAATGAGGGGTGTTACCCGAAACCAGTCACAGGATGCTTGTTTCCGGTTCAGGGAAGACGTGGCTTGGCAGTTCAGGCTGGACTGTTCCCATGAGGCACAGGGTCAAGACTGATTTGCAATAGCTGGGTCTGAACTGAGGTGGCGAAGTGAGCTAAAGAAGGATGGTGGATTCAATCCAGACCTGTGACTGGGGGTGAGTGTCTGAAAAGTTTCAGAGCTCCGTCCATCATCTCCTTGTGTTTGCTTTGTTCGCCCTAAGTTGGCAGGGTATGTACAGATGTGGGTCCCTTGCTCACTTTGCCACTGGATTCAAGCTACCCTGGCTGATGAGGGGTGTTACCCCAAACCGGTCCCAGGTTGCTTGTTTCCGGTTCAGGGAAGACCTGGCTTGGCAGTTCAGGCTGGACTGTTCCCATGAGGCACAGGGTCAAGACTGATTTGCAATAGCTGGGTATGAACTGAGGTGGCGAAGTGAGCTAAAGAACGATGATGGATTCAACCCAGATCTGTGACTGGGGGTGAGTGTCTGAAAAGTTTCAGCGCTCCGTCTATCATCACCTTGTGTTTGCTTTGTTCGCCCTAAGTAGGCAGCGTATACCCAGACATGGGTCCCTTGCTCACTTTGCCATTGGATTCAAGCTAGGCTGGCTGATGAGGGGTGTTACCCCAAAACTAGTCCCAGGATGCTTGTTTCCGGTTCAGGGAAGACCTGGCTTGGCAGTTCGGGCTGGACTGTTCCCATGAGGCACAGGGTCAAGACTGATTTGCAATAGCTGTGTCTGAACTGAGGTGGCGAAGTGAGCTAAAGAAGGATGATGGATTCAATCCAGACCTGTGACTGGGGGTGAGTGTCTGAAAAGTTTCAGCGCTCCGTCCATCATCTCCTTGTGTTTGCTTTGTTTGCCCTAAGTTGGCAGGGTATGCCCAGACGTGGGTCCCTTGCTCACTTTGCCACTGGATTCCAGCTAGCCTGGCTGATGAGGGGTATTACCCCGAAACCGGTCCCAGGATGCTGGTTTCTGGTTGAGGGAAGACCTGGCTTGGCAGTTTGGGCTGGACTGTTCCCATGAGGCACCAGGTCAAGACTGATTTGCAATAGCTGGGTCTGAACTGAGGTGGCGAAGTGAGCTAAAGAACCATGATGAATTCGACCTAGATCTGTGACTGGCGGTGAGCGTCTGAAACGTTTCAGCGCTCCGTCCATCATCTCCTTGTGTTTGCTTTGTTCGTCCTAAGTTGGCAGGGTATACCCAGACGTGGGTCCCTTGCTCACTTTGCCCTTGGATTCAAGCTAGCCTGGCTGATATGGGGTGTTACCCCCAAACCGGTCCCAGGATGCTTGTTTCCGGTTCAGGGAAGACCTGGCTTGGCAGTTTGGGCTGGACTGTTCCCATGGGGCACAGGGTCAAGACTGATTTGCAATAGCTGGGTCTGAACTGAGGTGGCGAAGTGAGCTAAAGAACGATGATGGATTCAACCCAGATCTGTGACTGGGGGTGAGTGTCTGAAAGGTTTCAGCGCTCTGTCCATCATCTCCTTGTGTTTGCTTTGTTCGCCCTAAGTTGGCAGGGTATGCCCAGATGTGGGTCCCTTGCTCACTTTGCCACTGGATTCAAGCTAGCCTGGCTGATGAGGGGTGTAACCTCGAAACCAGTCCCAGGATGCTTTTTTCCGGTTCAGGGAAGACCTGGTTTGGCAGTTTGGGCTGGACTGTTCCCATGAGGCACAGGGTCAAGACTGATTTGCAATACCTGTGTCTGAACTGAGGTGGTGATGTGAGCTAAAGAACGATGATCGATTCAACCCAGATCTGTGACTGGGGGTGAGTGTCTGAAAAGTTTCAGCGCTCCGTCCATCATCTCCTTGTGTTTACTTTGTTCGCCCTAAGTTGGCAGGGTATGCCTAGACATGGGTCCCTTGCTCACTTTGCCACTTGATTCAAGCTAGCCTGGCTGATGAGGGGTGTAACCCCGAAACCGGTCCCAGGATGCTTGTTTCTGGTTCAGGGTAGACCTGGCTTGGCAGTTCGGGCTGGACTGTTCCCATGAGGCACAGGGTCAAGACTGATTTGCAATAGCTGGGTCTGAACTGAGGTGGCGAAGTGAGCTAAAGAACGATGATGGATTCAACCAAGATCTGTAACTGGGGGAGTGTCTGAAAAGTTTCAGCGCTCCGTCCATCATCTCCTTGTGTTTGCTTTGTTCACAATAAGTTGGCAGGGTATGCCCAGACGTGGGTCCCTTGCTCACTTTGCCACTGGATTCAAGGTAGCCTGGCTGATGAGGGGTTTTACCCCGAAACCGGTCCCAGGATGCTTGTTTCCGGTTCAGGGAAGACCTGGCTTGGCAGTTTGGGCTGGACTGTTCCCATGAGGCACAGGGTCAAGACTGATTTGCAATAGCTGGGTCCGAACTGAGGTGGCGAAGTGACCTAAAGAACGATGATGGATTCAACCCAGATCTGTAACTTGGGGTGAGTGTCTGATAAGTTTCAGCGCTCCGTCCATCATCTCCTTGTGTTTACTTTGTTCACCCTAAGTTGGCAGGGAATGCCTAGACATGGGTCCCTTGCTCACTTTGCCACTTGATTCAAGCTAGCCTGGCTGAGGGGTGCTACCCCGAAACCGGTCCCAGGATGCTTGTTTCTGGTTCAGGGAAGACCTGGCTTGGCAGTTCGGGCTGGACTGATCCCATGAGGCACAGGGTCAAGACTGATTTGCAATAGCTGGGTCTGAACTGAGGTGGCGAAGTGAGATAAAGAATGATGATCGATTCAACCTAGATCTGTGACTGGGGTGAGTATCTGAAAAGTTTCAGCACTCTGTCCATCATCTCCTTGTGTTTGCTTTGTTCACCCTAAATTGGCAGGGTATGCCCACACGTGGGTCCCTTGCTCACTTTGCCACTGGATTCAAGGTAGCCTGGCTGATGAGGGGTGTTACCCCAAAACCGGTCCCAGGATGCTTGTTTCCGGTTCACGGAAGACCTGGCTTGGCAGTTCGAGCTGGACTGTTCCTATGAGGCACAGGGTCAAGACTGATTTGCAATACCTGGGTCTGAACTGAGGTGGCGAAGTGAGCTAAACGATGATGGATTCAACCCAGATCTATGACTGGGGGTGAGTGTCTGAAAAGTTTCAGCGCTCCGTCCATCATCTCCTTGTGTTTACTGTGTTTGCCATAAGTTGGCAGGGTATGCCTAGACGTGGGTCCCTTGCTCACTTTGCCACTTGATTCAAGCTAGCCTGGCTGATGAGGGGTGTTACCCCGAAACCGGTCCCAGGATGCTTGTTTCCGGTTCAGGGAAGACCTGGCTTGGCAGTTTGGGCTGGACTGTTCCCATGAGGCACAGGGTCAAGACTGATTTGCAATAGCTGGGTCTGAACTGAGGTGGCGAAGTGAGCTAAAGAACGATGATCGATTCAACCCAGATCTGTGACTGGGGGTGAGTGTCTGAAAAGTTTCAGCGCTCCGTCCATCATCTCCTTGTGTTTGCTTTGTTCGCCTTAAGTTGGCAGGGTATGCCCAGACGTGGGTCCCTTGCTCACTTTGCCACTGGATTCAAGATAGCCTGGCTAATGAGGGGTGTTACCCCGAAACCAGTCACAGGATGCTTGTTTCCGGTTCAGGGAAGACCTGGCTTGGCAGTTCAGGCTGGACTGTTCCCATGAGGCACAGGGTCAAGACTGATTTGCAATAGCTGGGTCTGAACTGAGGTGGCGAAGTGAGCTAAAGAAGGATGGTGGATTCAATCCAGACCTGTGACTGGGGGTGAGTGTCTGAAAAGTTTCAGAGCTCCGTCCATCATCTCCTTGTGTTTGCTTTGTTCGCCCTAAGTTGGCAGGGTATGTACAGATGTGGGTCCCTTGCTCACTTTGCCACTGGATTCAAGCTACCCTGGCTGATGAGGGGTGTTACCCCCAAACCGGTCCCAGGTTGCTTGTTTCCGGTTCAGGGAAGACCTGGCTTGGCAGTTCAGGCTGGACTGTTCCCATGAGGCACAGGGTCAAGACTGATTTGCAATAGCTGGGTATGAACTGAGGTGGCGAAGTGAGCTAAAGAACGATGATGGATTCAACCCAGATCTGTGACTGGGGGTGAGTGTCTGAAAAGTTTCAGCGCTCCGTCTATCATCACCTTGTGTTTGCTTTGTTCGCCCTAAGTAGGCAGCGTATACCCAGACATGGGTCCCTTGCTCACTTTGCCATTGGATTCAAGCTAGGCTGGCTGATGAGGGGTGTTACCCCAAAACTAGTCCCAGGATGCTTGTTTCCGGTTCAGGGAAGACCTGGCTTGGCAGTTCGGGCTGGACTGTTCCCATGAGGCACAGGGTCAAGACTGATTTGCAATAGCTGTGTCTGAACTGAGGTGGCGAAGTGAGCTAAAGAAGGATGATGGATTCAATCCAGACCTGTGACTGGGGGTGAGTGTCTGAAAAGTTTCAGCGCTCCGTCCATCATCTCCTTGTGTTTGCTTTGTTTGCCCTAAGTTGGCAGGGTATGCCCAGACGTGGGTCCCTTGCTCACTTTGCCACTGGATTCCAGCTAGCCTGGCTGATGAGGGGTGTTACCCCGAAACCGGTCCCAGGATGCTGGTTTCTGGTTCAGGGAAGACCTGCCTTGGCAGTTCGGGCTGGACTGTTCCCATGAGGCACCAGGTCAAGACTGATTTGCAATAGCTGGGTCTGAACTGAGGTGGCGAAGTGAGCTAAAGAACCATGATGAATTCGACCTAGATCTGTGACTGGCGGTGAGCGTCTGAAACGTTTCAGCGCTCCGTCCTTCATCTCCTTGTGTTTGCTTTGTTCGTCCTAAGTTGGCAGGGTATACCCAGACGTGGGTCCCTTGCTCACTTTGCCATTGGATTCAAGCTAGCCTGGCTGATATGGGGTGTTACCCCCAAACCGGTCCCAGGATGCTTGTTTCCGGTTCAGGGAAGACCTGGCTTGGCAGTTTGGGCTGGACTGTTCCCATGGGGCACAGGGTCAAGACTGATTTGCAATAGCTGGGTCTGAACTGAGGTGGCGAAGTGAGCTAAAGAACGATGATGGATTCAACCAAGATCTGTAACTGGGGGGAGTGTCTGAAAAGTTTCAGCGCTCCGTCCATCATCTCCTTGTGTTTGCTTTGTTCACACTAAGTTGGCAGGGTATGCCCAGACGTGGGTCCCTTGCTCACTTTGCCACTGGATTCAAGGTAGCCTGGCTGATGAGGGGTTTTACCCCGAAACCGGTCCCAGGATGCTTGTTTCCGGTTCAGGGAAGACCTGGCTTGGCAGTTTGGGCTGGACTGTTCCCATGAGGCACAGGGTCAAGACTGATTTGCAATAGCTGGGTCCGAACTGAGGTGGCGAAGTGACCTAAAGAACGATGATGGATTCAACCCAGATCTGTAACTTGGGGTGAGTGTCTGATAAGTTTCAGCGCTCCGTCCATCATCTCCTTGTGTTTACTTTGTTCACCCTAAGTTGGCAGGGAATGCCTAGACATGGGTCCCTTGCTCACTTTGCCACTTGATTCAAGCTAGCCTGGCTGAGGGGTGCTACCCCGAAACCGGTCCCAGGATGCTTGTTTCTGGTTCAGGGAAGACCTGGCTTGGCAGTTCGGGCTGGACTGATCCCATGAGGCACAGGGTCAAGACTGATTTGCAATAGCTGGGTCTGAACTGAGGTGGCGAAGTGAGATAAAGAATGATGATCGATTCAACCTAGATCTGTGACTGGGGTGAGTATCTGAAAAGTTTCAGCACTCTGTCCATCATCTCCTTGTGTTTGCTTTGTTCACCCTAAATTGGCAGGGTATGCCCACACGTGGGTCCCTTGCTCACTTTGCCACTGGATTCAAGGTAGCCTGGCTGATGAGGGGTGTTACCCCAAAACCGGTCCCAGGATGCTTGTTTCCGGTTCACGGAAGACCTGGCTTGGCAGTTCGAGCTGGACTGTTCCTATGAGGCACAGGGTCAAGACTGATTTGCAATACCTGGGTCTGAACTGAGGTGGCGAACTGAGCTAAGACGATGATGGATTCAACCCAGATCTATGACTGGGGGTGAGTGTCTGAAAAGTTTCAGCGCTCCGTCCATCATCTCCTTGTGTTTACTGTGTTTGCCCTAAGTTGGCAGGGTATGCCTAGACGTGGGTCCCTTGCTCACTTTGCCACTTGATTCAAGCTAGCCTGGCTGATGAGGGGTGTTACCCCGAAACCGGTCCCAGGATGCTTGTTTCCGGTTCAGGGAAGACCTGGCTTGGCAGTTTGGGCTGGACTGTTCCCATGAGGCACAGGGTCAAGACTGATTTGCAATAGCTGGGTCTGAACTGAGGTGGCGAAGTGAGCTAAAGAACGATGATCGATTCAACCCAGATCTGTGACTGGGGGTGAGTGTCTGAAAAGTTTCAGCGCTCCGTCCATCATCTCCTTGTGTTTGCTTTGTTCGCCTTAAGTTGGCAGGGTATGCCCAGACGTGGGTCCCTTGCTCACTTTGCCACTGGATTCAAGATAGCCTGGCTAATGAGGGGTGTTACCCCGAAACCAGTCACAGGATGCTTGTTTCCGGTTCAGGGAAGACCTGGCTTGGCAGTTCAGGCTGGACTGTTCCCATGAGGCACAGGGTCAAGACTGATTTGCAATAGCTGGGTCTGAACTGAGGTGGCGAAGTGAGCTAAAGAAGGATGGTGGATTCAATCCAGACCTGTGACTGGGGGTGAGTGTCTGAAAAGTTTCAGAGCTCCGTCCATCATCTCCTTGTGTTTGCTTTGTTCGCCCTAAGTTGGCAGGGTATGTACAGATGTGGGTCCCTTGCTCACTTTGCCACTGGATTCAAGCTACCCTGGCTGATGAAGGGTGTTACCCCCAAACCGGTCCCAGGTTGCTTGTTTCCGGTTCAGGGAAGACCTGGCTTGGCAGTTCAGGCTGGACTGTTCCCATGAGGCACAGGGTCAAGACTGATTTGCAATAGCTGGGTATGAACTGAGGTGGCGAAGTGAGCTAAAGAACGATGATGGATTCAACCCAGATCTGTGACTGGGGGTGAGTGTCTGAAAAGTTTCAGCGCTCCGTCTATCATCACCTTGTGTTTGCTTTGTTCGCCCTAAGTAGGCAGCGTATACCCAGACATGGGTCCCTTGCTCACTTTGCCATTGGATTCAAGCTAGGCTGGCTGATGAGGGGTGTTACCCCAAAACTAGTCCCAGGATGCTTGTTTCCGGTTCAGGGAAGACCTGGCTTGGCAGTTCGGGCTGGACTGTTCCCATGAGGCACAGGGTCAAGACTGATTTGCAATAGCTGTGTCTGAACTGAGGTGGCGAAGTGAGCTAAAGAAGGATGATGGATTCAATCCAGACCTGTGACTGGGGGTGAGTGTCTGAAAAGTTTCAGCGCTCCGTCCATCATCTCCTTGTGTTTGCTTTGTTCGCCCTAAGTTGGCAGGGTATGCCCAGACGTGGGTCCCTTGCTCACTTTGCCACTGTATTCGAGCTAGCCTGGCTGATGAGGGGTGTTACCCCGAAACCAGTCCCAGGATGCTTGTTTCCGGTTCAGGGAAGACCTGGCTTGGCAGTTCAGGCTGGACTGTTCCCATGAGGCACCAGGTCAAGACTGATTTGCAATAGCTGGGTCTGAACTGAGGTGGCGCAGTGAGCTAAAGAACGATGATGAATTCGACCTAGATCTGTGACTGGCGGTGAGCGTCTGAAACGTTTCAGCGCTCCGTCCATCATCTCCTTGTGTTTGCTTTGTTCGTCCTAAGTTGGCAGGGTATACCCAGACGTGGGTCCCTTGCTCACTTTGCCATTGGATTCAAGCTAGCCTGGCTGATGAGGGGTGTTACCCCGAAACCGGTCCCAGGATGCTTGTTTCCGGTTCAGGGAAGACCTGGCTAGGCAGTTCAGGCTGGACTGTTCCCATGAGGCACAGGGTCAAGACTGATTTGCAATAGCTGGGTATGAACTGAGGTGGCGTAGTGAGCTAAAGAACGATGATGGATTCAACCAAGATCTGTGACTGGGGGTCAGTGTCTGAAAAGTTTCAGCGCTCCGTCCATCATCTCCTTGTGTTTGCTTTGTTCGCCCTAAGTTGACAGGGTATGCCCAGACATGGGTCCCTTGCTCACTTTGCCATTGGATTCAAGCTAGCCTGGCTGATGAGGGGTGTTACCCCAAAACTAGTCCCAGGATGCTTGTTTCCGGTTCAGGGAAGACCTGACTAGGCAGTTCGGGCTGGACTGTTCCTATGAGGCACAGGGTCAAGACTGATTTGCAATAGCTGTGTCTGAACTGAGGTGGCGAAGTGAGCTAAAGAAGGATGATGGATTCAATCCAGACCTGTGACTGGGGGTGAGTGTCTGAAAAGTTTCAGCGCTCCGTCCATCAACTCCTTGTGTTTGCTTTGTTCGCCCTAAGTTGGCAGGGTATGCCCAGACGTGGGTCCCTTGCTCACTTTGCCACTGTATTCGAGCTAGCCTGGCTGATGAGGGGTGTTACCCCGAAACCGGTCCCAGGATGCTGGTTTCCGGTTCAGGGAAGACCTGGCTTGGCAGTTCGGGCTGGACTGTTCCCATGAGGCAGAGGGTCAAGACTGATTTGCAGTAGCTGGGTCTGAACTGAGGTGGCGAAGTGAGCTAAAGAACGATGATGAATTTGACCCAGATCTGTGACTGGCGGTGAGCGTCTGAAACGTTTCAGCGCTCCGTCCATCATCTCCTTGTGTTTGCTTTGTTCGCCCTAAGTTGGCAGGGTATACCCAGACGTGGGTCCCTTGCTCACTTTGCCATTGGATTCAAGCAAGCCTGGCTGATGAGGGGTGTAACCTCGAAACCGGTCCCAGGATGCTTGTTTCCGGTTCAGGGAAGACCTGGCTTGGCAGTTTGGGCTGGACTGTTCTCATGAGGCACAGGGTCAAGACTGAGTTGCAATACCTGGGTCTGAACTGAGGTGGCGAAGTGACCTAAAGAACGATGATGGATTCAACCCAGATCTGTGACTTGGGGTGAGTGTCTGAAAAGTTTCAGCGCTCCGTCCATCATCTCCTTGTGTTTACTTTGTTTGCCCTAAGTTGGCAGGGAATGCCTAGACATGGGTCCCTTGCTCACTTTGCCACTTGATTCAAGCAAGCCTGGCTGATGAGGGGTGTTACCCAGAAACCGGTCCCAGGATGCTTGTTTCTGGTTCAGGGAAGACCTGGCTTGGCAGTTCAGGCTGCACTGTTCCCATGAGGCACAGGGTCAAGACTGATTTGCAATACCTGGGTCTGAACTGAGGTGGCGAAGTGAGCTAAAGAACGATGATGGATTCAACCAAGATCTGTGACTGGGGGCGAGTGTCTGAAAAGTTTCAGCGCTCCGTCCATCATCTCCTTGTGTTTGCTTGGTTCACAATAAGTTGGCAGGGTATGCCCAGACATGGGTCCCTTGCTCACTTTGCCTCTGGATTCAAGGTAGCCTGGCTGATGAGGGTGTTACCCCGAAACCGGTCCCAGGATGCTTGTTTCCGGTTCAGGGAAGATCCTGGCTTGGCAGTTTGGGCTGGACTGTTCCCATGAGGCACAGGGTCAAGACTGATTTGCAATAGCTGGGTCTGAACTGAGGTGGCGAAGTGACCTAAAGAACGATGATGGAGTCAACCCAGATCTCTGACTTGGGGTGAGTGTCTGAAAAGTTTCAGCGCACCGTCCATCATCTCCTTGTGTTTACTTTGTTCGCCCTAAGTTGGAATGGTATGCCTAGACATGGATCCCTTGCTTACTTTGCCACTTGATTCAAGCTAGCCTGGCTGATGATGGGGTGTTACCCCGAAACCGGTCCCAGGATGCTTGTTTCTGGTTCAGGGAAGACCTGGCTTGGCAGTTCGGGCTGGACTGTTCCCATGAGGCAGAGGGTCAAGACTGATTTGCAATAGCTGGGTCTGAACTGAGGTGGCGAAGTGAGCTAAAGAACGATGATCGATTCAACCCAGATCTGTGACTGGGGGTGAGTATCTGAAAAGTTTCAGCGCTCTGTCCATTATCTCCTTGTGTTTGCTTTGTTCGTCCTAAGTTGGCAGGGTATACCCAGACGTGGGTCCCTTGCTCACTTTGCCATTGGATTCAAGCTAGCCTGGCTGATGAGGGGTGTTACCCCCAAACCGGTCCCAGGATGCTTGTTTCCGGTTCAGGGAAGACCTGGCTTGGCAGTTCAGGCTGGACTGTTCCCATGAGGCACAGGGTCAAGACTGATTTGCAATAGCTGGGTCTGAACTGAGGTGGCGAAGTGAGCTAAAGAACGATGATGGATTCAACCCAGATCTGTGACTTGGGGTGAGTGTCTGAAAAGTTTCAGCGCTCCGTCCATCATCTCCTTGTGTTTACTTTGTTCGCCCTAAGTTGGCAGGGTATGCCTAGACATGGGTCCCTTGCTCACTTTGCCACTTGATTCAAGCTAGCCTGGCTGATGAGGGTGTTACCCCGAAACCGGTCCCAGGATGCTTGTTTCTGGTTCAGGGAAGACCTGGCTTGGCAGTTCGGGCTGGACTGTTCCCATGAGGCAGAGGGTCAAGACTGATTTGCAATAGCTGGGTCTGAACTGAGGTGGCAAAGTGAGCTAAAGAATGATGATCGATTGAACCCAGATCTGTGACTCGGGGTGAGTGTCTGAAAAGTTTCAGCGATCTGTCCATCATCTCCTTGTGTTTCCTTTGTTCGCCCTAAGTTGGCAGGGTATGCCCAGACGTGGGTCCCTTGCTCACTTTGCCACTGGATTCAAGATAGCCTGGCTGATGAGGGGTGTTACCCCGAAACCACTCCCAGAATGCTTGTTTCCGGTTCAGGGAAGACGTGGCTTGGCAGTTCAGGCTGGACTGTTCCCATGAGGCACAGGGTCAAGACTGATTTGCAATAGCTGGGTCTGAACTGAGGTGGCGAAGTGAGCTAAAGAAGGATGGTGGATTCAATCCAGACCTGTGACTGGGGGTGAGTGTCTGAAAAGTTTCAGAGCTCCGTCCATCATCTCCTTGTGTTTGCTTTGTTCGCCCTAAGTTGGCAGGGTATGTACAGATGTGGGTCCCTTGCTCACTTTGCCACTGGATTCAAGCTACCCTGGCTGATGAGGGGTGTTACCCCGAAACCGGTCCCAGGTTGCTTGTTTCCGGTTCAGGGAAGACCTGGCTTGGCAGTTCAGGCTGGACTGTTCCCATGAGGCACAGGGTCAAGACTGATTTGCAATAGCTGGGTCTGAACTGAGGTGGCGAAGTGAGCTAAAGAACGATGATGGATTCAACCCAGATCTGTGACTGGGGGTGAGTGTCTGAAAAGTTTCAGCGCTCCGTCTATCATCACCTTGTGTTTGCTTTGTTCGCCCTAAGTAGGCAGCGTATACCCAGACATGGGTCCCTTGCTCACTTTGCCATTGGATTCAAGCTAGGCTGGCTGATGAGGGGTGTTACCCCAAAACTAGTCCCAGGATGCTTGTTTCCGGTTCAGGGAAGACCTGGCTTGGCAGTTCGGGCTGGACTGTTCCCATGAGGCACAGGGTCAAGACTGATTTGCAATAGCTGTGTCTGAACTGAGGTGGCGAAGTGAGCTAAAGAAGGATGATGGATTCAATCCAGACCTGTGACTGGGGGTGAGTGTCTGAAAAGTTTCAGCGCTCCGTCCATCATCTCCTTGTGTTTGCTTTGTTTGCCCTAAGTTGGCAGGGTATGCCCAGACGTGGGTCCCTTGCTCACTTTGCCACTGGATTCCAGCTAGCCTGGCTGATGAGGGGTATTACCTGAAACCGGTCCCAGGATGCTGGTTTCTGGTTCAGGGAAGACCTGGCTTGGCAGTTCGGGCTGGACTGTTCCCATGAGGCACCAGGTCAAGACTGATTTGCAATAGCTGGGTCTGAACTGAGGTGGCGAAGTGAGCTAAAGAACCATGATGAATTCGACCTAGATCTGTGACTGGCGGTGAGCGTCTGAAACGTTTCAGCGCTCCGTCCATCATCTCCTTGTGTTTGCTTTGTTCGTCCTAAGTTGGCAGGGTATACCCAGACGTGGGTCCCTTGCTCACTTTGCCCTTGGATTCAAGCTAGCCTGGCTGATATGGGGTGTTACCCCCAAACCGGTCCCAGGATGCTTGTTTCCGGTTCAGGGAAGACCTGGCTTGGCAGTTTGGGCTGGACTGTTCCCATGGGGCACAGGGTCAAGACTGATTTGCAATAGCTGGGTCTGAACTGAGGTGGCGAAGTGAGCTAAAGAACGATGATGGATTCAACCCAGATCTGTGACTGGGGGTGAGTGTCTGAAAGGTTTCAGCGCTCTGTCCATCATCTCCTTGTGTTTGCTTTGTTCGCCCTAAGTTGGCAGGGTATGCCCAGATGTGGGTCCCTTGCTCACTTTGCCACTGGATTCAAGCTAGCCTGGCTGATGAGGGCTGTAACCTCGAAACCAGTCCCAGGATGCTTGTTTCCGGTTCAGGGAAGACCTGGTTTGGCAGTTTGGGCTGGACTGTTCCCATGAGGCACAGGGTCAAGACTGATTTGCAATACCTGTGTCTGAACTGAGGTGGTGATGTGAGCTAAAGAACGATGATCGATTCAACCCAGATCTGTGACTGGGGGTGAGTGTCTGAAAAGTTTCAGCGCTCCGTCCATCATCTCCTTGTGTTTACTTTGTTCGCCCTAAGTTGGCAGGGTATGCCTAGACATGGGTCCCTTGCTCACTTTGCCACTTGATTCAAGCTAGCCTGGCTGATGAGGGGTGTAACCCCGAAACCGGTCCCAGGATGCTTGTTTCTGGTTCAGGGAAGACCTGGCTTGGCAGTTCGGGCTGGACTGTTCCCATGAGGCACAGGGTCAAGACTGATTTGCAATAGCTGGGTCTGAACTGAGGTGGCGAAGTGAGCTAAAGAACGATGATGGATTCAACCAAGATCTGTAACTGGGGGGAGTGTCTGAAAAGTTTCAGCGCTCCGTCCATCATCTCCTTGTGTTTGCTTTGTTCACAATAAGTTGGCAGGGTATGCCCAGACGTGGGTCCCTTGCTCACTTTGCCACTGGATTCAAGGTAGCCTGGCTGATGAGGGGTTTTACCCCGAAACCGGTCCCAGGATGCTTGTTTCCGGTTCAGGGAAGACCTGGCTTGGCAGTTTGGGCTGGACTGTTCCCATGAGGCACAGGGTCAAGACTGATTTGCAATAGCTGGGTCCGAACTGAGGTGGCGAAGTGACCTAAAGAACGATGATGGATTCAACCCAGATCTGTAACTTGGGGTGAGTGTCTGATAAGTTTCAGCGCTCCGTCCATCATCTCCTTGTGTTTACTTTGTTCACCCTAAGTTGGCAGGGAATGCCTAGACATGGGTCCCTTGCTCACTTTGCCACTTGATTCAAGCTAGCCTGGCTGAGGGGTGCTACCCCGAAACCGGTCCCAGGATGCTTGTTTCTGGTTCAGGGAAGACCTGGCTTGGCAGTTCGGGCTGGACTGATCCCATGAGGCACAGGGTCAAGACTGATTTGCAATAGCTGGGTCTGAACTGAGGTGGCGAAGTGAGATAAAGAATGATGATCGATTCAACCTAGATCTGTGACTGGGGTGAGTATCTGAAAAGTTTCAGCACTCTGTCCATCATCTCCTTGTGTTTGCTTTGTTCACCCTAAATTGGCAGGGTATGCCCACACGTGGGTCCCTTGCTCACTTTGCCACTGGATTCAAGGTAGCCTGGCTGATGAGGGTGTTACCCCAAAACCGGTCCCAGGATGCTTGTTTCCGGTTCACGGAAGACCTGGCTTGGCAGTTCGAGCTGGACTGTTCCTATGAGGCACAGGGTCAAGACTGATTTGCAATACCTGGGTCTGAACTGAGGTGGCGAAGTGAGCTAAGACGATGATGGATTCAACCCAGATCTATGACTGGGGGTGAGTGTCTGAAAAGTTTCAGCGCTCCGTCCATCATCTCCTTGTGTTTACTGTGTTTGCCATAAGTTGGCAGGGTATGCCTAGACGTGGGTCCCTTGCTCACTTTGCCACTTGATTCAAGCTAGCCTGGCTGATGAGGGGTGTTACCCCGAAACCGGTCCCAGGATGCTTGTTTCCGGTTCAGGGAAGACCTGGCTTGGCAGTTTGGGCTGGACTGTTCCCATGAGGCACAGGGTCAAGACTGATTTGCAATAGCTGGGTCTGAACTGAGGTGGCGAAGTGAGCTAAAGAACGATGATCGATTCAACCCAGATCTGTGACTGGGGGTGAGTGTCTGAAAAGTTTCAGCGCTCCGTCCATCATCTCCTTGTGTTTGCTTTGTTCGCCTTAAGTTGGCAGGGTATGCCCAGACGTGGGTCCCTTGCTCACTTTGCCACTGGATTCAAGATAGCCTGGCTGATGAGGGGTGTTACCCCGAAACCAGTCACAGGATGCTTGTTTCCGGTTCAGGGAAGACCTGGCTTGGCAGTTCAGGCTGGACTGTTCCCATGAGGCACAGGGTCAAGACTGATTTGCAATAGCTGGGTCTGAACTGAGGTGGCGAAGTGAGCTAAAGAAGGATGGTGGATTCAATCCAGACCTGTGACTGGGGGTGAGTGTCTGAAAAGTTTCAGAGCTCCGTCCATCATCTCCTTGTGTTTGCTTTGTTCGCCCTAAGTTGGCAGGGTATGTACAGATGTGGGTCCCTTGCTCACTTTGCCACTGGATTCAAGCTACCCTGGCTGATGAGGGGTGTTACCCCCAAACCGGTCCCAGGTTGCTTGTTTCCGGTTCAGGGAAGACCTGGCTTGGCAGTTCAGGCTGGACTGTTCCCATGAGGCACAGGGTCAAGACTGATTTGCAATAGCTGGGTATGAACTGAGGTGGCGAAGTGAGCTAAAGAACGATGATGGATTCAACCCAGATCTGTGACTGGGGGTGAGTGTCTGAAAAGTTTCAGCGCTCCGTCTATCATCACCTTGTGTTTGCTTTGTTCGCCCTAAGTAGGCAGCGTATGCCCAGACATGGGTCCCTTGCTCACTTTGCCATTGGATTCAAGCTAGGCTGGCTGATGAGGGGTGTTACCCCAAAACTAGTCCCAGGATGCTTGTTTCCGGTTCAGGGAAGACCTGGCTTGGCAGTTCGGGCTGGACTGTTCCCATGAGGCACAGGGTCAAGACTGATTTGCAATAGCTGTGTCTGAACTGAGGTGGCGAAGTGAGCTAAAGAAGGATGATGGATTCAATCCAGACCTGTGACTGGGGGTGAGTGTCTGAAAAGTTTCAGCGCTCCGTCCATCATCTCCTTGTGTTTGCTTTGTTTGCCCTAAGTTGGCAGGGTATGCCCAGACGTGGGTCCCTTGCTCACTTTGCCACTGGATTCCAGCTAGCCTGGCTGATGAGGGGTATTACCCCGAAACCGGTCCCAGGATGCTGGTTTCTGGTTCAGGGAAGACCTGCCTTGGCAGTTCGGGCTGGACTGTTCCCATGAGGCACCAGGTCAAGACTGATTTGCAATAGCTGGGTCTGAACTGAGGTGGCGAAGTGAGCTAAAGAACCATGATGAATTCGACCTAGATCTGTGACTGGCGGTGAGCGTCTGAAACGTTTCAGCGCTCCGTCCTTCATCTCCTTGTGTTTGCTTTGTTCGTCCTAAGTTGGCAGGGTATACCCAGACGTGGGTCCCTTGCTCACTTTGCCATTGGATTCAAGCTAGCCTGGCTGATGATGGGGTGTTACCCCAAACCGGTCCCAGGATGCTTGTTTCCGGTTCAGGGAAGACCTGGCTTGGCAGTTTGGGCTGGACTGTTCCCATGGGGCACAGGGTCAAGACTGATTTGCAATAGCTGGGTCTGAACTGAGGTGGCGAAGTGAGCTAAAGAACGATGATGGATTCAACCAAGATCTGTAACTGGGGGGAGTGTCTGAAAAGTTTCAGCGCTCCGTCCATCATCTCCTTGTGTTTGCTTTGTTCACAATAAGTTGGCAGGGTATGCCCAGACGTGGGTCCCTTGCTCACTTTGCCACTGGATTCAAGGTAGCCTGGCTGATGAGGGGTTTTACCCCGAAACCGGTCCCAGGATGCTTGTTTCCGGTTCAGGGAAGACCTGGCTTGGCAGTTTGGGCTGGACTGTTCCCATGAGGCACAGGGTCAAGACTGATTTGCAATAGCTGGGTCCGAACTGAGGTGGCGAAGTGACCTAAAGAACGATGATGGATTCAACCCAGATCTGTAACTTGGGGTGAGTGTCTGATAAGTTTCAGCGCTCCGTCCATCATCTCCTTGTGTTTACTTTGTTCACCCTAAGTTGGCAGGGAATGCCTAGACATGGGTCCCTTGCTCACTTTGCCACTTGATTCAAGCTAGCCTGGCTGATGAGGGTGCTACCCCGAAACCGGTCCCAGGATGCTTGTTTCTGGTTCAGGGAAGACCTGGCTTGGCAGTTCGGGCTGGACTGATCCCATGAGGCACAGGGTCAAGACTGATTTGCAATAGCTGGGTCTGAACTGAGGTGGCGAAGTGAGATAAAGAATGATGATCGATTCAACCTAGATCTGTGACTGGGGTGAGTATCTGAAAAGTTTCAGCACTCTGTCCATCATCTCCTTGTGTTTGCTTTGTTCACCCTAAATTGGCAGGGTATGCCCACACGTGGGTCCCTTGCTCACTTTGCCACTGGATTCAAGGTAGCCTGGCTGATGAGGGGTGTTACCCCAAAACCGGTCCCAGGATGCTTGTTTCCGGTTCACGGAAGACCTGGCTTGGCAGTTCGAGCTGGACTGTTCCTATGAGGCACAGGGTCAAGACTGATTTGCAATACCTGGGTCTGAACTGAGGTGGCGAACTGAGCTAAGAACGATGATGGATTCAACCCAGATCTATGACTGGGGGTGAGTGTCTGAAAAGTTTCAGCGCTCCGTCCATCATCTCCTTGTGTTTACTGTGTTTGCCCTAAGTTGGCAGGGTATGCCTAGACGTGGGTCCCTTGCTCACTTTGCCACTTGATTCAAGCTAGCCTGGCTGATGAGGGGTGTTACCCCGAAACCGGTCCCAGGATGCTTGTTTCCGGTTCAGGGAAGACCTGGCTTGGCAGTTTGGGCTGGACTGTTCCCATGAGGCACAGGGTCAAGACTGATTTGCAATAGCTGGGTCTGAACTGAGGTGGCGAAGTGAGCTAAAGAACGATGATCGATTCAACCCAGATCTGTGACTGGGGGTGAGTGTCTGAAAAGTTTCAGCGCTCCGTCCATCATCTCCTTGTGTTTGCTTTGTTCGCCTTAAGTTGGCAGGGTATGCCCAGACGTGGGTCCCTTGCTCACTTTGCCACTGGATTCAAGATAGCCTGGCTAATGAGGGGTGTTACCCCGAAACCAGTCACAGGATGCTTGTTTCCGGTTCAGGGAAGACCTGGCTTGGCAGTTCAGGCTGGACTGTTCCCATGAGGCACAGGGTCAAGACTGATTTGCAATAGCTGGGTCTGAACTGAGGTGGCGAAGTGAGCTAAAGAAGGATGGTGGATTCAATCCAGACCTGTGACTGGGGGTGAGTGTCTGAAAAGTTTCAGAGCTCCGTCCATCATCTCCTTGTGTTTGCTTTGTTCGCCCTAAGTTGGCAGGGTATGTACAGATGTGGGTCCCTTGCTCACTTTGCCACTGGATTCAAGCTACCCTGGCTGATGAAGGGTGTTACCCCCAAACCGGTCCCAGGTTGCTTGTTTCCGGTTCAGGGAAGACCTGGCTTGGCAGTTCAGGCTGGACTGTTCCCATGAGGCACAGGGTCAAGACTGATTTGCAATAGCTGGGTATGAACTGAGGTGGCGAAGTGAGCTAAAGAACGATGATGGATTCAACCCAGATCTGTGACTGGGGGTGAGTGTCTGAAAAGTTTCAGCGCTCCGTCTATCATCACCTTGTGTTTGCTTTGTTCGCCCTAAGTAGGCAGCGTATGCCCAGACATGGGTCCCTTGCTCACTTTGCCATTGGATTCAAGCTAGGCTGGCTGATGAGGGGTGTTACCCCAAAACTAGTCCCAGGATGCTTGTTTCCGGTTCAGGGAAGACCTGGCTTGGCAGTTCGGGCTGGACTGTTCCCATGAGGCACAGGGTCAAGACTGATTTGCAATAGCTGTGTCTGAACTGAGGTGGCGAAGTGAGCTAAAGAAGGATGATGGATTCAATCCAGACCTGTGACTGGGGGTGAGTGTCTGAAAAGTTTCAGCGCTCCGTCCATCATCTCCTTGTGTTTGCTTTGTTCGCCTTAAGTTGGCAGGGTATGCCCAGACGTGGGTCCCTTGCTCACTTTGCCACTGTATTCGAGCTAGCCTGGCTGATGAGGGGTGTTACCCCGAAACCAGTCACAGGATGCTTGTTTCCGGTTCAGGGAAGACCTGGCTTGGCAGTTCAGGCTGGACTGTTCCCATGAGGCACCAGGTCAAGACTGATTTGCAATAGCTGGGTCTGAACTGAGGTGGCGCAGTGAGCTAAAGAACGATGATGAATTCGACCTAGATCTGTGACTGGCGGTGAGCGTCTGAAACGTTTCAGCGCTCCGTCCATCATCTCCTTGTGTTTGCTTTGTTCGTCCTAAGTTGGCAGGGTATACCCAGACGTGGGTCCCTTGCTCACTTTGCCATTGGATTCAAGCTAGCCTGGCTGATGAGGGGTGTTACCCCCAAACCGGTCCCAGGATGCTTGTTTCCGGTTCAGGGAAGACCTGGCTAGGCAGTTCAGGCTGGACTGTTCCCATGAGGCACAGGGTCAAGACTGATTTGCAATAGCTGGGTATGAACTGAGGTGGCGTAGTGAGCTAAAGAACGATGATGGATTCAACCAAGATCTGTGACTGGGGGTCAGTTTCTGAAAAGTTTCAGCGCTCCGTCTATCATCTCCTTGTGTTTGCTTTGTTCGCCCTAAGTTGACAGGGTATGCCCAGACATGGGTCCCTTGCTCACTTTGCCATTGGATTCAAGCTAGCCTGGCTGATGAGGGGTGTTACCCCAAAACTAGTCCCAGGATGCTTGTTTCCGGTTCAGGGAAGACCTGACTAGGCAGTTCGGGATGGACTGTTCCTATGAGGCACAGGGTCAAGACTGATTTGCAATAGCTGTGTCTGAACTGAGGTGGCGAAGTGAGCTAAAGAAGGATGATGGATTCAATCCAGACCTGTGACTGGGGGTGAGTGTCTGAAAAGTTTCAGCGCTCCGTCCATCAACTCCTTGTGTTTGCTTTGTTCGCCCTAAGTTGGCAGGGTATGCCCAGACGTGGGTCCCTTGCTCACTTTGCCACTGTATTCGAGCTAGCCTGGCTGATGAGGGGTGTTACCCCGAAACCGGTCCCAGGATGCTGGTTTCCGGTTCAGGGAAGACCTGGCTTGGCAGTTCGGGCTGGACTGTTCCCATGAGGCAGAGGGTCAAGACTGATTTGCAGTAGCTGGGTCTGAACTGAGGTGGCGAAGTGAGCTAAAGAACGATGATGAATTTGACCTAGATCTGTGACTGGCGGTGAGCGTCTGAAACGTTTCAGCGCTCCGTCCATTATCTCCTTGTGTTTGCTTTGTTCGTCCTAAGTTGGCAGGGTATACCCAGACGTGGGTCCCTTGCTCACTTTGCCATTGGATTCAAGCAAGCCTGGCTGATGAGGGGTGTAACCTCGAAACCGGTCCCAGGATGCTTGTTTCCGGTTCAGGGAAGACCTGGCTTGGCAGTTTGGGCTGGACTGTTCTCATGAGGCACAGGGTCAAGACTGAGTTGCAATACCTGGGTCTGAACTGAGGTGGCGAAGTGACCTAAAGAACGATGATGGATTCAACCCAGATCTGTGACTTGGGGTGAGTGTCTGAAAAGTTTCAGCGCTCCGTCCATCATCTCCTTGTGTTTACTTTGTTTGCCCTAAGTTGGCAGGGAATGCCTAGACATGGGTCCCTTGCTCACTTTGCCACTTGATTCAAGCAAGCCTGGCTGATGAGGGGTGTTACCCAGAAACCGGTCCCAGGATGCTTGTTTCTGGTTCAGGGAAGACCTGGCTTGGCAGTTCAGGCTGCACTGTTCCCATGAGGCACAGGGTCAAGACTGATTTGCAATACCTGGGTCTGAACTGAGGTGGCGAAGTGAGCTAAAGAACGATGATGGATTCAACCAAGATCTGTGACTGGGGGCGAGTGTCTGAAAAGTTTCAGCGCTCCGTCCATCATCTCCTTGTGTTTGCTTGGTTCACAATAAGTTGGCAGGGTATGCCCAGACATGGGTCCCTTGCTCACTTTGCCTCTGGATTCAAGGTAGCCTGGCTGATGAGGGGTGTTACCCCGAAACCGGTCCCAGGATGCTTGTTTCCGGTTCGGGGAAGATCCTGGCTTGGCAGTTTGGGCTGGACTGTTCCCATGAGGCACAGGGTCAAGACTGATTTCCAATAGTTGGGTCTGAACTGAGGTGGCGAAGTGACCTAAAGAACGATGATGGAGTCAACCCAGATCTCTGACTTAGGGTGAGTGTCTGAAAAGTTTCAGCGCACCGTCCATCATCTCCTTGTGTTTACTTTGTTCGCCCTAAGTTGGAATGGTATGCCTAGACATGGATCCCTTGCTTACTTTGCCACTTGATTCAAGCTAGCCTGGCTGATATGGGGTGTTACCCCGAAACCGGTCCCAGGATGCTTGTTTCTGGTTCAGGGAAGACCTGGCTTGGCAGTTCGGGCTGGACTGTTCCCATGAGGCAGAGGGTCAAGACTGATTTGCAATAGCTGGGTCTGAACTGAGGTGGCGAAGTGAGCTAAAGAACGATGATCGATTCAACCCAGATCTGTGACTGGGGGTGAGTATCTGAAAAGTTTCAGCGCTCTGTCCATTATCTCCTTGTGTTTGCTTTGTTCGTCCTAAGTTGGCAGGGTATACCCAGACGTGGGTCCCTTGCTCATTTTGCCATTGGATTCAAGCTAGCCTGGCTGATGAGGGGTGTTACCCCCAAACCGGTCCCAGGATGCTTGTTTCCGGTTCAGTGAAGACCTGGCTTGGCAGTTCAGGCTGGACTGTTCCCATGAGGCACAGGGTCAAGACTGATTTGCAATAGCTGGGTCTGAACTGAGGTGGCGAAGTAACCTAAAGAACGATGATGGATTCAACCCAGATCTGTGACTTGGGGTGAGTGTCTGAAAAGTTTCAGCGCTCCGTCCATCATCTCCTTGTGTTTACTTTGTTCGCCCTAAGTTGGCAGGGTATGCCTAGACATGGGTTCCTTGCTCACTTTGCCACTTGATTCAAGCTAGCCTGGCTGATGAAGGGTGTTACCCCGAAACCGGTCCCAGGATGCTTGTTTCTGGTTCAGGGAAGACCTGGCTTGGCAGTTCGGGCTGGACTGTTCCCATGAGGCAGAGGGTCAAGACTGAATTGCAATAGCTGGGTCTGAACTGAGGTGGCAAAGTGAGCTAAAAAATGATGATCGATTGAACCCAGATCTGTGACTCGGGGTGAGTATCTGAAAAGTTTCAGCGATCTGTCCATCATCTCCTTGTGTTTCCTTTGTTCACCCTAAATTGGCAGGGTATGCCCAGACATGTGTCCCTTGCTCACTTTGCCACTGGATTCAAGGTAGTCTGGCTGATGAGGGGTGTTACCCCGAAACCGGTCCCAGGATGCTTGTTTCCGGTTCACTGAAGACCTGGCTTGGCAGTTCGAGCTGGACTGTTCCTATGAGGCGCAGGGTCAAGACTGATTTGCAATACCTGGGTCTGAACTGAGGTGGCGAAGTGAGCTAAACGATGATGAATTCAACCCAGATCTGTGACTGGGGGTGAGTGTCTGAACAGTTTCAGCGCTCCGTCCATCATCTCCTTGTGTTTACTTTGTTCGCCCTAAGATGGCAGGGAATGCCTAGACATGGGTCCCTTGCTCACTTTGCCACTTGATTCAAGCAAGCCTGGCTGATGAGGGGTGTTACCCAGAAACCGGTCCCAGCATGCTTGTTTTCAGTTCAGGGCAGACCTGGCTTGGCATTTCGGGCTGGACTGTTCCCATGACGCACAGGGTCAAGACTGATTTGCAATAGCCGGGTCTGAACTGAGGTGGCGAAGTGAGCTAAAGAACGATGATGGATTCAACCCAGATCTGTGACTGGGGGTGAGTGTCTGAAAAGTTTCAGCGCTCCGTCAACCATCTCTTTGTGTTTGCTTTGTTCACCCTAAGTTGGCAGGGTATGCCCAGACGTGGGTCCCTTGCTCACTTTGCCACTGTATTCGAGCTAGCCTGGCTGATGAGGGGTGTTACCCTGAAACCGGTCCCAGGATGCTAGTTTCTGGTTCAGGGAAGACCTGGCTTGGCAGTTCGGGCTGGACTGTTCCCATGAGGCACAGGGTCAAGACTGATTTGCAATAGCTGGGTCTGAACTGAGGTGGCGAAGTGAGCTAAAGAACGAAGATGAATTCGACTTAGATCTGTGACTGGCGGTGAGCGTCTGAAACGTTTCAGCGCTCCGTCCATTATCTCCTTGTGTTTGCTTTGTTCGTCCTAAGTTGGCAGGGTATACCCAGACGTGGGTCCCTTGCTGACTTTGCCATTGGATTCAAGCTAGCCTGGCTGATGAGGGGTGTTACCCGAAACCGGTCCCAGGATGCTTGTTTCCGGTTCAGGGAAGACCTGGCTTGGCAGTTTGGGCTGGACTGTTCCCATGGGGCACAGGGTCAAGACTGATTTGCAATAGCTTGGTCTGAACTGAGGTGGCGAAGTGAGCTAAAGAACGATGGATTCAACCCAAATCTGTGACTGGGGGTGAGTGTCTGAAAGGTTTCAGCGCTCCGTCCATTATCTCCTTGTGTTTACTTTGTTCGCCCTAAGTTGGCAGGGAATGCCTAGACATGGGTCCCTTGCTCACTTTGCCACTTGATTCAAGCTAGCCTGGCTGATGAGGGGTGTTACCCAGAAACCGGTCCCAGGATGCTTGTTTCTGGTTCAGGGAAGATCTGGCTTGGCAGTTCGGGCTGGACTGTTCCCATGAGGCACAGGGTCAAGACTGATTTGCAATACCTGGGTCTGAACTGAGGTGGCGAAGTGAGCTAAAGAATGATGATGGATTCAACCCAGATCTGTGACTTGGGGTGAGTGTCTGAAAAGTTTCATCGTTCCGTCCATCATCTCCTTGTGTTTGCTTTGTTCGTCCGAAGTTGGCAGGGTATGCCCAAACGTGGGTCCCTCGCTCACTTTGCCACTGGATTCAAGCTAGCCTGGCTGATGAGGGGTGTTACCCCCAAACCGGTCCCAGGATGCTTGTTTCCGGTTCAGGGAAGACCTGGCTTGGCAGTTCGGGCTGGACTGTTCCCATGAGGCACAGGGGCAAGACTGATTTGCAATAGCTGGGTCTGAACTGAGGTGGGGAAGTGAGCTAAAGAACGATGATGGATTCAACCCAGATCTGTGACTGGGGGTGAGTGTCTGAAAAGTTTCATCGCTCCGTCCATCATCTCCTTGTGTTTGCTTTGTTCGTCCGAAGTTGGCAGGGTATGCCCAAACGTGGGTCCCTCGCTCACTTTGCCACTGGATTCAAGCTAGCCTGGCTGATGAGGGGTGTTACCCCCAAACCGGTCCCAGGATGCTTGTTTCCGGTTCAGGGAAGACCTGGCTTGGCAGTTTGGGCTGGACTGTTCCCATGAGGCACAGGGTCAAGACTGATTTGCAATAGCTGGGTCTGAACTGAGGTGGCGAAGTGAGCTAAAGAACGATGATCGATTCAACCCAGATCTGTGACTGGGGTTGAGTGTCTGAAAAGTTTCAGCGCTCCGTCCATCATCTCCTTGTGTTTGCTTTGTTCGCCTTAAGTTGGCAGGGTATGCCCAGACGTGGGTCCCTTGCTCACTTTGCCACTGGATTCAAGATAGCCTGGCTGATGAGGGGTGTTACCCCGAAACCAGTCACAGGATGCTTGTTTCCGGTTCAGGGAAGACCTGGCTTGGCAGTTCAGGCTGGACTGTTCCCATGAGGCACAGGGTCAAGACTGATTTGCAATAGCTGGGTCTGAACTGAGGTGGCGAAGTGAGCTAAAGAAGGATGGTGGATTCAATCCAGACCTGTGACTGGGGGTGAGTGTCTGAAAAGTTTCAAAGCTCCGTCCATCATCTCCTTGTGTTTGCTTTGTTCGCCCTAAGTTGGCAGGGTATGTACAGATGTGGGTCCCTTGCTCACTTTGCCACTGGATTCAAGCTACCCTGGCTGATGAGGGGTGTTACCCCCAAACCGGTCCCAGGATGCTTGTTTCCGGTTCAGGGAGACCTGGCTTGGCAGTTCAGGCTGGACTGTTCCCATGAGGCACAGGGTCAAGACTGATTTGCAATAGCTGGGTATGAACTGAGGTGGCGAAGTGAGCTAAAGAACGATGATGGATTCAACCCAGATCTGTGACTGGGGGTGAGTGTCTGAAAAGTTTCAGCGCTCCGTCTATCATCTCGTGTTTGCTTTGTTCGCCCTAAGTAGGCAGGGTATACCCAGACATGGGTCCCTTGCTCACTTTGCCGTTGGATTCAAGCTAGGCTGGCTGATGAGGGGTGTTACCCCAAAACTAGTCCCAGGATGCTTGTTTCCGGTTCAGGGAAGACCTGGCTTGGCAGTTCGGGCTGGACTGTTCCCATGAGGCACAGGGTCAAGACTGATTTGCAATAGCTGTGTCTGAACTGAGGTGGTGAAGTGAGCTAAAGAAGGATGATGGATTCAATCCAGACCTGTGACTGGGGGTGAGTGTCTGAAAAGTTTCAGCGCTCCGTCCATCATCTCCTTGTGTTTGCTTTGTTTGCCCTAAGTTGGCAGGGTATGCCCAGACGTGGGTCCCTTGCTCACTTTGCCACTGGATTCCAGCTAGCCTGGCTGATGAGGGGTATTACCCCGAAACCGGTCCCAGGATGCTGGTTTCTGGTTCAGGGAAGACCTGGCTTGGCAGTTCGGGCTGGACTGTTCCCATGAGGCACCAGGTCAAGACTGATTTGCAATAGCTGGGTCTGAACTGAGGTGGCGAAGTGAGCTAAAGAACGAAGATGAATTCGACCTAGATCTGTGACTGGCGGTGAGCGTCTGAAACGTTTCAGCGCTCCGTCCATTATCTCCTTGTGTTTGCTTTGTTCGTCCTAAGTTGGCAGGGTATACCCAGACGTGGGTCCCTTGCTGACTTTGCCATTGGATTCAAGCTAGCCTGGCTGATGAGGGGTGTTCCCCGAAACCGGTCCCAGGATGCTTGTTTCCGGTTCAGGGAAGACCTGGCTTGGCAGTTTGGGCTGGACTGTTCCCATGGGGCACAGGGTCAAGACTGATTTGCAATAGCTGGGTCTGAACTGAGGTGGCGAAGTGAGCTAAAGAACGATGGATTCAACCCAAATCTGTGACTGGGGGTGAGTGTCTGAAAGGTTTCAGCGCTCTGTCCATCATCTCCTTGTGTTTGCTTTGTTCGCCCTAAGTTGGCACAGACGTGGGTCCCTTGCTCACTTTGCCACTGGATTCAAGGTAGCCTGGCTGATGATGGGTGTTACCCGGAAACCGGTCCCAGGATGCTTGTTTCCGGTTCAGGGAAGACCTGGCTTGGCAGTTTGGGCTGGACTGTTCCCATGAGGCACAGGGTCAAGACTGATTTGCAATAGTTGGGTCTGAACTGAGGTGGCGAAGTGATCTAAAGAACGATGATGGATTCAACCCAGATCTGTGACTTGGGGTGAGTGTCTGAAAAGTTTCAGCGCACCGTCCATCATCTCCTTGTGTTTACTTTGTTCGCCCTAAGTTGGCATGGTATGCCTAGACATGGGTCCCTTGCTCACTTTGCCACTTGATTCAAGCTAGCCTGGCTGATGAGGGGTGTTACACCGAAACCGGTCCCAGGATGCTTGTTTCTGGTTCAGGGAAGACCTGGCTTGGCAGTTCGGGCTGGACTGTTCCCATGAGGCAGAGGGTCAAGACTGATTTACAATAGCTAGGTCTGAACTGAAGTGGCGAAGTGAGCTAAAGAACGATGATGGATTCAACCCAGATCTGTGACTGGGGGTGAGTGTCTGAAAAGTTTCAGCGCTCCGTCCATCATCTCTTTGTGTTTGCTTTGTTTGTCCTAAGTTGGCAGGGTATAACCAGACGTTGGTCCCTTGCTCACTTTGCCATTGGAATCAAGCTAGCCTGGCTGATGAGGGGCGTTACCCCAAAACCGGTCCCAGGATGCTTGTTTTCAGTTAAGGGCAGACCTGGCTTGGCATTTCAGGCAGGACTGTTCCCATGAGGCACAGGGTCAAGACTGATTTGCCATAGCCGGGTCTGAACTGAAGTGGCGAAGTGAGCTAAACAACGATGATGGATTCAACCCAGATCTGTACCTGGGGGTGAGTGTCTGAAAAGTTTCAGCGCTCCGTCCATCATCTCCTTGTGTTTGCTTTGTTCGCCCTAAGTTGGCAGGGTATGCCCAGATGTGGGTCCCTTGCTCACTTTGCCACTGGATTCAAGCTAGCCTGGCTGATGAGGGGTGTTACCCCGAAACCGGTCCCAGGATGCTGGTTTCCGGTTCAGGAAGACCTGGCTTGGCAGTTCGGGCTGGAGTGTTCCCAAGAGGCACTGGGTCAAGACTGATTTGCAATAGCCGGGTCTGAACTGAGGTGGCGAAGTGAGCTAAAGAACGATGATGGATTCAACCCAGATCTGTGACTGGGGGTGAGTGTCTGAAAAGTTTCAGCGCTCCGTCAACCATCTCTTTGTGTTTGCTTTGTTCACCCTAAGTTGGCAGGGTATGCCCAGACGTTGGTCCCTTGCTCACTTTGCCATTGGATTCAAGCTAACCTGGCTGATGAGGGGTGTTACCCCAAAACCAGTCCCAGGATGCTTATTTTCAGTTCAGGGCAGACCTGGCTTGGCATTTCGGGCTGGACTGTTACCATGAGGCACAGGGTC
Organism: Calotriton arnoldi; assembly: GCA_963921515.1. Lineage (NCBI taxonomy): Eukaryota > Metazoa > Chordata > Amphibia > Caudata > Salamandridae > Calotriton > Calotriton arnoldi. The sequence goes on from CAWUFW010000174.1 coordinate 5,392,360, forward strand.
AAGACTGATTTGCAAAAGCTATGTCTGAACGGAGGTGACGAAGTGAGCTAAAGAACGAGGATGGATTCAACCCAGACCTGTGACTGGGGGTCACTGTCTGAAAAGCTTCAGAGCTCCGTCCATCATCTCCTTGTGTTTGCTTTGTTCGTCCGAAGTTGGTAGGGTATGCCCAGACATGGGTCCCTTGCTCAATTTGCCACTGGATTCAAGGTAGCCTGGCTGATATGGGGTGTTACCCCGAAACCAGTCACAGGATGCATGTTTCCGGTTCAGGGAAGACCTGGCTTGGCATTTCAGGCTGGACTGTTCCCATGAGGCACAGGGTCAAGACTGATTTGCAATAGCTGGGTATGAACTGAGGTGGCGAAGTGAGCTAAAGAACGATGATGGATTCAACCCAGATCTGTGACTGGGGGTGAGTTTCTGAAAAGTTTCAGCGCTCCGTCTATCATCTCCTTGTGTTTGCTTTGTTCGCCCTAAGTTGACAGGGTATGCCCAGACATGGGTCCCTTGCTCACTTTGCCATTGGATTCAAGCTAGCCTGGCTGATGAGGGGTGTTACCCCAAAACTAGTCCCAGGATGCTTGTTTCCGGTTCAGGGAAGACCTGACTAGGCAGTTCGGGATGGACTGTTCCTATGAGGCACAGGGTCAAGACTGATTTGCAATAGCTGTGTCTGAACTGAGGTGGCGAAGTGAGCTAAAGAAGGATGATGGATTCAATCCAGACCTGTGACTGGGGGTGAGTGTCTGAAAAGTTTCAGCGCTCCGCCAATCATCTCCTTGTGTTTGCTTTGTTCGCCCTAAGTTGGTAGGGTATGCCCAGACGTGGGTCCCTTGCTCACTTTGCCACTGTATTCGAGCTAGCCTGGCTGATGAGGGGTGTTACCCCGAAACCGGTCCCAGGATGCTGGTTTCCGCTTCAGGGAAGACCTGGCTTGGCAGTTCGGGCTGGACTGTTCCCATGAGGCACAGGGTCAAGACTGATTTGCAATAGTTGGGTCTGAACTGAGGTGGCGAAGTGAGCTAAAGAACGATGATGGATTCAACCCAGATCTGTGACTTGGGGTGAGTGTCTGAAAAGTTTCAGCGCACCGTCCATCATCTCCTTGTGTTTACTTTGTTCGCCCTAAGTTGGCATGGTATGCCTAGACATGGGTCCCTTGCTCACTTTGCCACTTGATTCAAGCTAGCCTGGCTGATGAGGGGTGTTACACCGAAACCGGTCCCAGGATGCTTGTTTCTGGTTCAGGGAAGACCTGGCTTGGCAGTTCGGGCTGGACTGTTCCCATGAGGCAGAGGGTCAAGACTGATTTACAATAGCTAGGTCTGAACTGAAGTGGCGAAGTGAGCTAAAGAACGATGATGGATTCAACCCAGATCTGTGACTGGGGGTGAGTGTCTGAAAAGTTTCAGCGCTCCGTCCATCATCTCTTTGTGTTTGCTTTGTTTGTCCTAAGTTGGCAGGGTATAACCAGACGTTGGTCCCTTGCTCACTTTGCCATTGGATTCAAGCTAGCCTGGCTGATGAGGGGCGTTGCCCCAAAACCGGTCCCAGGATGCTTGTTTTCAGTTAAGGGCAGACCTGGCTTGGCATTTCAGGCAGGACTGTTCCCATGAGGCACAGGGTCAAGACTGATTTGCAATAGCCGGGTCTGAACTGAAGTGGCGAAGTGAGCTAAACAACGATGATGGATTCAACCCAGATCTGTACCTGGGGGTGAGTGTCTGAAAAGTTTCAGCGCTCCGTCCATCATCTCCTTGTGTTTGCTTTGTTCGCCCTAAGTTGGCAGGGTATGCCCAGATGTGGGTCCCTTGCTCACTTTGCCACTGGATTCAAGCTAGCCTGGCTGATGAGGGGTGTTACCCCGAAACCGGTCCCAGGATGCTGGTTTCCGGTTCAGGGAAGACCTGGCTTGGCAGTTCGGGCTGGAGTGTTCCCAAGAGGCACTGGGTCAAGACTGATTTGCAATAGCCGGGTCTGAACTGAGGTGGCGAAGTGAGCTAAAGAACGATGATGGATTCAACCCAGATCTGTGACTGGGGGTGAGTGTCTGAAAAGTTTCAGCGCTCCGTCAACCATCTCTTTGTGTTTGCTTTGTTCACCCTAAGTTGGCAGGGTATGCCCAGACGTTGGTCCCTTGCTCACTTTGCCATTGGATTCAAGCTAACCTGGCTGATGAGGGGTGTTACCCCAAAACCAGTCCCAGGATGCTTATTTTCAGTTCAGGGCAGACCTGGCTTGGCATTTCGGGCTGGACTGTTACCATGAGGCACAGGGTCAAGACTGATTTGCAAAAGCTATGTCTGAACGGAGGTGACGAAGTGAGCTAAAGAACGAGGATGGATTCAACCCAGACCTGTGACTGGGGGTCACTGTCTGAAAAGCTTCAGAGCTCCGTCCATCATCTCCTTGTGTTTGCTTTGTTCGTCCGAAGTTGGTAGGGTATGCCCAGACATGGGTCCCTTGCTCAATTTGCCACTGGATTCAAGGTAGCCTGGCTGATATGGGGTGTTACCCCGAAACCAGTCACAGGATGCATGTTTCCGGTTCAGGGAAGACCTGGCTTGGCATTTCAGGCTGGACTGTTCCCATGAGGCACAGGGTCAAGACTGATTTGCAATAGCTGGGTATGAACTGAGGTGGCGAAGTGAGCTAAAGAACGATGATGGATTCAACCCAGATCTGTGACTGGGGGTGAGTTTCTGAAAAGTTTCAGCGCTCCGTCTATCATCTCCTTGTGTTTGCTTTGTTCGCCCTAAGTTGACAGGGTATGCCCAGACATGGGTCCCTTGCTCACTTTGCCATTGGATTCAAGCTAGCCTGGCTGATGAGGGGTGTTACCCCAAAACTAGTCCCAGGATGCTTGTTTCCGGTTCAGGGAAGACCTGACTAGGCAGTTCGGGATGGACTGTTCCTATGAGGCACAGGGTCAAGACTGATTTGCAATAGCTGTGTCTGAACTGAGGTGGCGAAGTGAGCTAAAGAAGGATGATGGATTCAATCCAGACCTGTGACTGGGGGTGAGTGTCTGAAAAGTTTCAGCGCTCCGTCCATCATCTCCTTGTGTTTGCTTTGTTCGCCCTAAGTTGGTAGGGTATGCCCAGACGTGGGTCCCTTGCTCACTTTGCCACTGTATTCGAGCTAGCCTGGCTGATGAGGGGTGTTACCCCGAAACCGGTCCCAGGATGCTGGTTTCCGGTTCAGGGAAGACCTGGCTTGGCAGTTCGGGCTGGACTGTTCCCATGAGGCACAGGGTCAAGACTGATTTGCAATAGTTGGGTCTGAACTGAGGTGGCGAAGTGAGCTAAAGAACGAAGATGAATTCGACCTAGATTTGTGACTGGCGATGAGCGTCTGAAAAGTTTCAGCGCTCCGTCCATTATCTCCTTGTGTTTGCTTTGTTCGTCCTAAGTTGCCAGGGTATACCCAGACGTGGGTCCCTTGCTGACTTTGCCATTGGATTCAAGCTAGCCTGGCTGATGAGGGGTGTGACCCCGAAACCGGTCCCAGGATGCTTGTTTCCGGTTCAGGGAAGACCTGGCTTGGCAGTTTGGGCTGGACTGTTCCCATGGGGCACAGGGTCAAGACTGATTTGCAATAGCTGGGTCTGAACTGAGGTGGCGAAGTGAGCTAAAGAACGATGGATTCAACCCAAATCTGTGACTGGGGGTGAGTGTCTGAAAGGTTTCAGCGCTCTGTCCATCATCTCCTTGTGTTTGCTTTGTTCGCCCTAAGTTGGCAGGGTATGCCCAGACGTGGGTCCCTTGCTCACTTTGCCACTGTATTCGAGCTAGCCTGGCTGATGAGGGGTGTTACCCTGAAACCGGTCCCAGGATGCTAGTTTCCGGTTCAGGGAAGACCTGGCTTGGCAGTTTGGGCTGGACTGTTCCCATGAGGCACAGGGTCAAGACTGATTTGCAATACCTGGGTCTGAACTGAGGTGGCGAAGTGACCTAAAGAACGATGATGGATTCAACCCAGATCTGTGACTTGGGGTGAGTGTCTGAAAAGTTTCAGCGCTCCGTCCATTATCTCCTTGTGTTTACTTTGTTCGCCCTAAGTTGGCAGGGAATGCCTAGACATGGGTCCCTTGCTCACTTTGCCACTTGATTCAAGCTAGCCTGGCTGATGAGGGGTGTTACCCAGAAACCGGTCCCAGGATGCTTGTTTCTGGTTCAGGGAAGATCTGGCTTTGCAGTTCGGGCTGGACTGTTCCCATGAGGCACAGGGTCAAGACTGATTTGCAATACCTGGGTCTGAACTGAGGTGGCGAAGTGAGCTAAAGAATGATGATGGATTCAACCAAGATCTGTGACTGGGGGCGAGTGTCTGAAAAGTTTCAGCGCTCCGTCCATCATCTCCTTGTGTTTGCTTTGTTCACAATAAGTTGGCAGGGTCTGCCCAGACGTGGGTCCCTTGCTCACTTTGCCACTGGATTCAAGGTAGCCTGGCTGATGAGGGGTGTTACCCGGAAACCGGTCCCAGGATGCTTGTTTCTGGTTCAGGGAAGACCCGGCTTGGCAGTTCGGGCTGGACTGTTCCCATGAGGCAGAAGGTCAAGACTGATTTACAATAGCTGGGTCTGAACTGAAGTGGCGAAGTGAGCTAAAGAACGATGATGGATTCAACCCAGATCTGTGACTGGGGGTGAGTGTCTGAAAAGTTTCAGCGCTCCGTCCATCATCTCTTTGTGTTTGCTTTGTTTGTCCTAAGTTGGCAGGGTATAACCAGACGTTGGTCCCTTGCTCACTTTGCCATTGGATTCAAGCTAGCCTGGCTGATGAGGGCGTTACCCCAAAACCGGTCCCAGGATGCTTGTTTTCAGTTAAGGGCAGACCTGGCTTGGCATTTCAGGCAGGACTGTTCCCATGAGGCACAGGGTCAAGACTGATTTGCAATAGCCGGGTCTGAACTGAAGTGGCGAAGTGAGCTAAACAACGATGATGGATTCAACCCAGATCTGTACCTGGGGGTGAGTGTCTGAAAAGTTTCAGCGCTCCGTCCATCATCTCCTTGTGTTTGCTTTGTTCGCCCTAAGTTGGCAGGGTATGCCCAGATGTGGGTCCCTTGCTCACTTTGCCACTGGATTCAAGCTAGCCTGGCTGATGAGGGGTGTTACCCCGAAACCGGTCCCAGGATGCTGGTTTCCGGTTCAGGGAAGTCCTGGCTTGGCAGTTCGAGCTGGACTGTTCCTATGAGGCACAGGGTCAAGACTGATTTGCAATACCTGGGTCTGAACTGAGGTGGCGAAGTGAGCTAAACGATGATGAATTCAACCCAGATCTGTGACTGGGGGTGAGTGTCTGAACAGTTTCAGCGCTCCGTCCATCATCTCCTTGTGTTTACTTTGTTCGCCCTAAGATGGCAGGGAATGCCTAGACATGGGTCCCTTGCTCACTTTGCCACTTGATTCAAGCAAGCCTGGCTGATGAGGGGTGTTACCCAGAAACCGGTCCCAGCATGCTTGTTTTCAGTTCAGGGCAGACCTGGCTTGGCATTTCGGGCTGGACTGTTCCCATGACGCACAGGGTCAAGACTGATTTGCAATAGCCGGGTCTGAACTGAGGTGGCGAAGTGAGCTAAAGAACGATGATGGATTCAACCCAGATCTGTGACTGGGGGTGAGTGTCTGAAAAGTTTCAGCGCTCCGTCAACCATCTCTTTGTGTTTGCTTTGTTCACCCTAAGTTGGCAGGGTATGCCCAGACGTGGGTCCCTTGCTCACTTTGCCACTGTATTCGAGCTAGCCTAGCTGATGAGGGGTGTTACCCTGAAACCGGTCCCAGGATGCTAGTTTCCGGTTCAGGGAAGACCTGGCTTGGCAGTTCGGGCTGGACTGTTCCCATGAGGCACAGGGTCAAGACTGATTTGCAATAGCTGGGTCTGAACTGAGGTGGCGAAGTGAGCTAAAGAACGAAGATGAATTCGACTTAGATCTGTGACTGGCGGTGAGCGTCTGAAACGTTTCAGCGCTCCGTCCATTATCTCCTTGTGTTTGCTTTGTTCGTCCTAAGTTGGCACGGTATACCCAGACGTGGGTCCCTTGCTGACTTTGCCATTGGATTCAAGCTAGCCTGGCTGATGAGGGGTGTTACCCCGAAACCGGTCCCAGGATGCTTGTTTCCGGTTCAGGGAAGACCTGGCTTGGCAGTTTGGGCTGGACTGTTCCCATGGGGCACAGGGTCAAGACTGATTTGCAATAGCTTGGTCTGAACTGAGGTGGCGAAGTGAGCTAAAGAACGATGGATTCAACCCAAATCTGTGACTGGGGGTGAGTGTCTGAAAGGTTTCAGCGCTCCGTCCATTATCTCCTTGTGTTTACTTTGTTCGCCCTAAGTTGGCAGGGAATGCCTAGACATGGGTCCCTTGCTCACTTTGCCACTTGATTCAAGCTAGCCTGGCTGATGAGGGGTGTTACCCAGAAACCGGTCCCAGGATGCTTGTTTCTGGTTCAGGGAAGATCTGGCTTGGCAGTTCGGGCTGGACTGTTCCCATGAGGCACAGGGTCAAGACTGATTTGCAATACCTGGGTCTGAACTGAGGTGGCGAAGTGAGCTAAAGAATGATGATGGATTCAACCCAGATCTGTGACTTGGGGTGAGTGTCTGAAAAGTTTCAGCGCACCGTTCATCTTCTCCTTGTGTTTACTTTGTTCGCCCTAAGTTGGCATGGTATGCCTAGACATGGGTCCCTTGCTCACTTTGCCACTTGATTCAAGCTAGCCTGGCTGATGAGGGGTGTTACCCCGAAACCGGTCCCAGGATGCTTGTTTCTGGTTCAGGGAAGACCTGGCTTGGCAGTTCGGGCTGGACTGTTCCCATGAGGCAGAGGGTCAAGACTGATTTACAATAGCTGGGTCTGAACTGAAGTGGCGAAGTGAGCTAAAGAACGATGATGGATTCAACCCAGATCTGTGACTGGGGGTGAGTGTCTGAAAAGTTTCAGCGCTCCGTCCATCATCTCTTTGTGTTTGCTTTGTTTGCCCTAAGTTGGCAGGGTATAACCAGACGTTGGTCCCTTGCTCACTTTGCCATTGGATTCAAGCTAGCCTGGCTGATGAGGGCGTTGCCCCAAACCGGTCCCAGGATGCTTGTTTTCAGTTAAGGGCAGACCTGGCTTGGCATTTCAGGCAGGACTGTTCCCATGAGGCACAGGGTCAAGACTGATTTGCAATAGCCGGGTCTGAACTGAGGTGGCGAAGTGAGCTAAACAACGATGATGGATTCAACCCAGATCTGTACCTGGGGGTGAGTGTCTGAAAAGTTTCAGCGCTCCGTCCATCATCTCCTTGTGTTTGCTTTGTTCGCCCTAAGTTGGCAGGGTATGCCCAGATGTGGGTCCCTTGCTCACTTTGCCACTGGATTCAAGCTAGCCTGGCTGATGAGGGGTGTTACCTCGAAACCGGTCACAGGATGCTGGTTTCCGGTTCAGGGAAGACCTGGCTTGGCAGTTCGGGCTGGAGTGTTCCCAAGAGGCACTGGGTCAAGACTGATTTGCAATAGCTGGGCCTGAACTGAGGTGGCGAAGTGAGCTAAAGAACGATGATGGATTCAACCCAGATCTGTGACTGGGGGTGAGTGTCTGAAAAGTTTCAGCGCTCCGTCAACCATCTCTTTGTGTTTGCTTTGTTCACCCTAAGTTGGCAGGGTATGCCCAGACGTTGGTCCCTTGCTCACTTTGCCATTGGATTCAAGCTAGCCTGGGTGATGAGGGGTGTTACCCCAAAACCAGTCCCAGGATGCTTATTTTCAGTTCAGGGCAGACCTGGCTTGGCATTTCGGGCTGGACTGTTACCAAGAGGCACAGGGTCAAGACTGATTTGCAAAAGCTATGTCTGAACGGAGGTGACGAAGTGAGCTAAAGAACGAGGATGGATTCAACCCAGACCTGTGACTGGGGGTCACTGTCTGAAAAGTTTCAGAGCTCCGTCCATCATCTGCTTGTGTTTGCTTTGTTCGTCCGAAGTTGGTAGGGTATGCCCAGACATGGGTCCCTTGCTCAATTTGCCACTGGATTCAAGGTAGCCTGGCTGATATGGGGTGTTACCCCAAAACCAGTCACAGGATGCTTGTTTCCGGTTCAGGGAAGACCTGGCTAGGCAGTTCAGGCTGGACTGTTCCCATGAGGCACAGGGTCAAGACTGATTTGCAATAGCTGGGTATGAACTGAGGTGGCGAAGTGAGCTAAAGAACGATGATGGATTCAACCCAGATCTGTGACTGGGGGTGAGTGTCTGAAAAGTTTCAGCGCTCCGTCTATCATCTCCTTGTGTTTGCTTTGTTCGCCCTAAGTTGACAGGGTATGCCCAGACATGGGTCCCTTGCTCACTTTGCCATTGGATTCAAGCTAGCCTGGCTGATGAGGGGTGTTTCCCCAAAACTAGTCCCAGGATGCTTGTTTCCGGTTCAGGGAAGACCTGACTAGGCAGTTCGGGATGGACTGTTCCCATGAGGCACAGGGTCAAGACTGATTTGCAATAGCTGTGTCTGAACTGAGGTGGCGAAGTGAGCTAAAGAAGGATGATGGATTCAATCCAGACCTGTGACTGGCGGTGAGCGTCTGAAAAGTTTCAGCGCTCCGTCCATTATCTCCTTGTGTTTGCTTTGTTCGTCCTAAGTTGGCAGGGTATACTCAGACGTGGGTCCCTTGCTCACTTTGCCATTGGATTCAAGCTAGCCTGGGTGATGAGGGGTGTTACCCAGAAACTGGTCCCAGGATGCTTGTTTCCGGTTCAGGGAAGACCTGCGTTGGCAGTTCGGGCTGGACTGTTCCCATGAGGCACAGGGTCAAGACTGAATTGCAATAGCTGGGTCTGAACTGAGGTGGCGAAGTGAGCTAAAGAATGATGATGGATTCAACCCAGATCTGTGACTGGGGGTGAGTGTCTGAAAAGTTTCAGCGCTCCGTACACCATCTCTTTGTGTTTGCTTTGTTCGCCCTAAGTTGGCAGGGTATGCCCAGACGTTGGTCCCTTGCTCACATTGCCATTGGATTCAAGCTGGCCTGGCTGATGAGGGGTGTTACCCCAAAACCGGTCCCAGGATGCTTGTTTTCAGTTCAGGGCAGACCTGGCTTGGCATTTCGGGCTGGACTGTTCCCATGAGGCACAGGGTCAAGACTGATTTGCAATAGCCGGGTCTGAACTGAGGTGGCGAAGTGAGCTAAAGAACAATGATGGATTCAACCCAGATCTGTGACTGGGGGTGAGTGTCTGAAACGTTTCAGCTCTCCGTCCATCATCTCCTTGTGTTTGCTTTGTTCGTCCTAAGTTGGCAGGGTATGCCCAGACGTGGGTCCCTTGCTCACTTTGCCACTGGATTCAAGCTAGCCTGGCTGATGAGGGGTGCTACCCCGAAACCGGTCCCAGGATGCTTGTTTCCGGTTCAGGGAAGACCTGGCTTGGCAGTTCGGGCTGGACTGTTCCCATGAGGCACAGGGTCAAGACTGATTTGCAATAGCTGGATCTGAACTAAGGTGGCGAAGTGAGCTAAAGAACGATGATGGATTCAACCCAGATCTGTGACTGGGGGGTGAGTGTCTGAAAAGTTTCAGCGCTCCGTCCATCATCTCCTTGTGTTTGCTTTGATCGCCCTAAGTTGGCAGGGTATGCCCAGAAGTGGGTCCCTTGCTCACTTTGCTACTGGATTCAAGCTAGCCTGGCGGATGAGGGGTATAACCCCGAAACCGGTCCCAGGATGCTTGTTTCCAGTTCAGGGAAGACCTGGCTTGGCAGGTCAGGCTGGACTGTTCCCATGAGGCACAGGGTCAAGACTGATTTGCAAAACCTGGGTCTGAACTGAGGTGGCGAAGTGAGCTAAAGAAGGATGATGGATTCAACCCAGATCTGTGCCTGGGGGTGAGTGTCTGAAACGTTTCAGCTCTCCATCCATCATCTCCTTGTGTTTGCTTTGTTTGCCCTAAGTTGGCAGGGTATGCCCAGACGTGGGTCCCTTGCTCACGTTGCCACTGGATTCAAGCTAGCCTGGCTGATGAGGGGTGTTACCCCAAAACCGGTCCCAGGATGCTTGTTTCCGGTTCAGGGAAGACCTGGCTTGGCAGTTCGGGCTGGACTGTTCCCATGAGGCACAGGGTCAAGACTGATTTGCAATAGCTTGGTCTGAACTGGTCTGAACTGAGGTGGCGAAGTGAGCTAAAGAACGATTGTGGATTCAACCCAGATCTGTGACTGGGGGTGAGTGTCTGAAAAGTTTCAGCGCTCCGTCCATCATCTCCTTGTGTGTTTTGTTCTAGCATCGGAGCCAGGTCCTGCGTCTGTGGAAGATTCAGCAATAGAGATGGAGCTAGGCCAGAGTCAGGTCCAGCAGGGGATCTTATGCTGTTTTGATGTCTACCACCTGAGGCAAAGGAGGACTCTGTTGGTGGTGGAGAGTGCTGGGGAGACCTACCTCTCAACCAGGAATGACGTCTGAACGAAGAGACATCCCATCTTCTCTTTTTCTATGTTTTTTGGAGACTATTTTTTGTACTGATACCGAGTCTAGTGTTCTACGTGTGCCATGAAAAGCTTTGCCTCCCAGTCCTTTATTGTCTTTGTGTCCATGAGGCCACACTCAGCTCACAATTTGGAGTCATGCTTTGGCCATAGGCACCACAAACAGACCTTTTAGGGGTAAAAAATGGACATCTGTTCACAGCAGTAGTGGCATGTCTAACATTCTAACCTTTAGGGAGAGACCGCTAAATCGCTGCAAAATAGTCAAGACAAAAATGAATTTCTCTGAACAAACATTTTTTAAAGAAAAGCCAATCCAGATCCACGTAGAGATTAAAAAAGGGGAAAAAATTCAAAGCAATCTTCTTCTGTTCATAGGCATCTCATTTCATATATTTTTTTTTCTTTAATGAAGAGTTTCACAGCATGGGTGGGACAATTCGGTGTATAGGAATATTAATGAAAATTTCTTAGCATAGAAGTAATATACCTAGTATATTAGTGGAGTGAGCTGTTTGGTGTACACTGGGACAAGAGCCGTTTCCAATCTCTCCACTCTCCAAGGCCCTTTACCACTGCCCTATGTAATAAGAATTGTCCTCTCAGGAGCCTGAACTCTAAGGATAAGTCTTCAAATAGGATAATCTCTCCAGTTCTAAAGAGATCCTCCATCTCGGATAAACCGTTAGTGGCCCTTTCAGTGAGTCCCTGCAAGTCACCGCACTGCGCCAAGGCCCCATTCGCTGCAGAAGCAGATCCGGTGAGTATGGAGTTCGAGTACGAGTACTTTGTAGGCAGCGTTGCCAACAATGCCAAGCAACCAGTAATGCCTGAGGGCCTTCCCGGAGATGCAGACGAGGATTCCAAAGGAACTGAAACAAATCCAGAGGTTCAGGATCTGAGCGGGCTACCTCTGCCTCGGTGTTCAGTCGGTGATATATCCATTGGTTAAACCTCTGAAGTTGCGCAGCTAGGTAAATCAACACCAAGTCTGGTGCTGCCAGACCTTCCTCTGTCACCGGGCGCTGTAATTTAGACATTGCCACCCTGAGTCTGCCGTCCTCCAAACTAGCTCAACCATCAGCGACTCAAGGTCTCGGAAGATTCTGCGGGAAATAAGCAGTGGTAATGTCGAAAAAAAGCAAAGGAGCCAGGGATGCGCTATCATCTTAGCCAGGGCAACTCTACCAGCCACGGACAGAGTTAGCGATTGCCAGAAATCTACACTAAAGCCCAACGTTCGGACAGCCTCCCCAACATTACCGTCCATAAGGTCTCGTGGGTCGTGGTAAATTTTAACCCCTAAATACTTCAGGCACCTCCCACTGCAGTCCTCTCAGGTCCTGGGGCGGATGGATGCATATCTCTACTGAATGGGAACAGCTGAGATTTTTTGCCACTTTATGCATAGGCTTGAGATTCAACCTCAATCGATCCAGTAATCCTATCACCCCTACTAGGTCCACATCTATATTTTGTAAGAATAATAGCATTTCATTACATATAAGGCGGTATGGTGTGATGTACTCTGTAGGCCTTGATACTATGTGCCGGATCGTGCACTGCAGGCCAAGGGCTCCACTGCTAAAGCAAAAAGCACTGGGCAAAGTGGGCTTCCTTGTCTGGTTGAGCGCCCCACCTCAAATGTTTTGGAGAGCACTCTGCCGGTTTGAACTCACGCTGTAGGCTTCGAGTAAAGGCGCCTGGTCTGCCACAAGAAGCCGGGCCCCAATTGCCATCACTCAATAGAGGAATTCCCAGCTCGGACTGTTGAAAGATTTTTCAATGTGTATCGCCATGACTACTGCTCATAGCAATAGACTAGTGCTGACCACTCAAGAGGTGAGTGGTCAGCACTTGACTAAGTATCTTATAGTCTACGTTAAGCCTCGACAATGGACGATATGCTCTAACGTCATGGGGGGCGGACGGGTTTCAGCAGTTTACTTTAAGAACAGCGGGGTACATATAGCCCTCCTGCAGGAAACCCACCTCAATTCAATTTTCTGTACAATTCATGGCATTTGTAAAGCGCACAGCTACCTCCGAGGAGGTGTCCCGGCGCTAGCGGACAGCTCATGAGAGGAAAGGAAACAGTGACAATATACAAAGCCATAAGAGAGGTATCGAACAAGAATGTTTTGAGATTGAGTCTAAACACTGATTCCGAAGGACTGCTGTATAGACTGAGCGGCAAAGAATCCCACCACTTGGAAGCCAGGTATGTAAAAGAGCGTCCGCCTTGTCTAGCTTTACGTATGCGGGGAACATACAGAAGCTTCAGGTTGTTGGACCTCAAGGCTCTGGACTGGGAGTAAGGCCTATGGGCCAGATGTACGACCATTGGATTTTGCGAATCGCAAATTGCGACAAATTGCGAGTCGCAATTTGCGAGTCGCAAAATCCAACATACAACAGTGTCTCAGACACTGTTTGCGATTCCCAATGGGGTCGCAAATTGCATGCCTCATGAGGCTGTCGCAATTTGCAACCCCATTGGGAATGACTGACACTCCCAGGGATGGTGGCCTGCTGGGGTCAGCAGACCACCATGTCTGGGACTGCTTTGTCAATAAAGCAGGTGTTTGTTTTTTTAAATGCAGCCTGTTTTCCTTAAAGGAAAACAGGATGCATTTAAAAAAGAAAAACGAAACTTTTCAGTTTCATTTTTTAAGGGCAGGCTGTGGTCCCTGGGACCAATGCCTGCTCGTAAAAAATATTTGCGCACCCATTCACAAAGGGGAAGAAGGGGTGCCCTGGGGACCCCTTCCCGTTTGCGAATGGTTTACCACCTACGTGAAGTAGGTGGTAAACTGCGAGTGTTTTGCGACTGCAAATGCGGTTGCAAAACACTCATACATGGCAATAGCACTCGCTATTAGGAAGGGACGCCCTTGGCACGCCCCTTCCTAATAGCGAGTCGCTAACCCTATTTTGCGAGTCGCTAATAGATTAGCGACTCGCAAAATAGGGTTAGTACATTGTGCCACAGTTTATTGCGGTCGCAAACGGGCCAAATGCTCCTTTGGGACCGCAATAAACGGTCGTACATCTGGGCCCAAGTATCCAACTAAGATATAGAGGGCCCTTGTGGGTGTAGGCTCTAAAAACTAAAGTAAGTGCCTTAAATTGGATTCTCTTAATCATGGGAAGCCAATGAAGATGCCACTTCCCCCTCTTTTTTCTTGGGTGTGATTTCAAGGTTTGACCCTGCCATCTCTTGTGGAGCGCTACCCCCTCAGCCTAGGTGAGGGGGGTTTCCTGTAGGAGGGCGATGTGTACCCCGCTCCTCTTAAGGTAAGCGTATACTTTATACCTCTTGGACATAATATTAAGTTCCCGAACGTTCCAGGATATGAATTTGTACGTCATAGAGGTTGCCATATAGGGGTATAAAGTATGTAAAACAACCATCTAGGAAGGAGTCCCATTTCTTCCCCTGTTTTATATATCCAGAGCCATAGTTCTCGAAACATGGAGCAGCAGGCACAGTCAACCCAACAAGAACATCCGTAACAGCAACCTACCCAACTCTCCATCCCCAGGACAAAAAGGAAATGTCTCCCCATCAAAATGAATAATATAACATTCAACTCACGTGCTATCAACACATGTGTAACTCTGATAAGGGGGGAGGGTGACCCAGTAGGGACGCCTCCCAGTTTCCGAGAGGCAAACAAGATCTGCATACCCAAGTTCAGCCCACCGTTAACACAAAGGTGCCGTAAATATCACCCATCCATACCATAGCATCTCACCCTGTCAGCACACAATTAAGCGCCATGCAGGCCCTTTCATATACGTTCCATCAGCAGTTCAGGGTGTAACCTGGGGCAGGGATTCCTCCAAGTCCTGCAAAGTGACCGAGGCTTGGCCAGAGTCAGTATCTTTCAGACCTTCATCTCCAACCATGGAGGGAGGGCTCATCCCTGCCCCATTCAGTGATGACGCCACTTCCACCGCTCGCAGACGTTCATGGTGGGCCTGTGTCCTGTAGGGGATTGCGCTGCTCCCACTCCGCACTTTTCTCCTGAGGAGTTTCAGAGCAGTCTGTTGGTCATTAGTGGTGGCATCGTTGCCGACCTATGGATGGCAGGCAATCCAGTCGCAGAGCAGCTGAGGCGAAGTGAAAACCAGCACCCCATCCCCAGAGGCCACTCTCAGTTTTGCTGGGAACAGCTTTGTGCAGTGGACTCCCAGCTGTCTCAGGTGCTTCTTGGTGTCCAAAAACCGAGTCCCTCTGCTTTTGGACCTCTCTTGTGAAGTCTGGAAATATCATTACTCTTTGGTTAGGTCTCCTTTAAACCTGGCCTGGCTCAATATGTGATCTCGGGCTTTGTAGTGTAATAGTTTAGCTACCACTGGATGGGGGGGAAGCCCCAAGCAGCGGAGGCCACGCTGGGACACAATGTGCTTGCTCTAATGCAAAAAAGGGAGAGAGTTCTTCTGGTACCACCTCCTCTTTAAGTCATTGTTCTACTAATACAGTCATATTCATTTTGGGGCCCTCTATTCCCTCTGGACAGTGGTCACCCAGCTCCTCCTCACCTCAATAAAGTCAGGCCACCAACACTCTGAGCTTCCGCTCTCAAAAAAAGTCACTTCTCCAGGGCACTGATCTCTGGTGATGGGGGAAAGGGAAGGACCCCCGGCGTCGTCACTTCTCCCAAGGGAGAATGCAGGTAGCTCCCACATCTCTCCCAGGGCTGTCTCACAGGCCAATTCTAGCCTGCTCAGTGGGGTTGTGACATCACCACCATTTTGGGAGTCAGGAGCATGGCTCCACCAGCCACTGAGTCCTGGGGTCTCACTTGGGATGGTGGAGTTCGGTCGGGAGTAACACTGCTCACGTTGTACTCCATTGGAGTTTGGCCACGCTCCCCCATTTGTTTCCATCCTTAGGTCTGATTGCTGCACAGCAGTGCAGCCTCTCAGTATGCACCCCTTGTATCAATTCATTAATATTGCTCTTTCCAATATACCATGTGTGCTTCTCCTAGATGTTTGACAGACTCTGACATGGGTTTTGGTACTCAGAGAATTATCTTTCAATGATCAATCCTAATACGTATGCTCTCAGACCCTGTGCTGCTCACCCTGCTCTTCTATAAGGTGAATCAGCTCACAATCCTCTCCTTTTGGGGTGGCAATGTCTACATTATAGGGGAGATCCTTCTCCTGAATTCTGTTGCTCTAAGGTATTGCACTGAGCTGTCTCAGTGTTGATGTGGCCATTTCATCCAACACCAGCCCCACTGTTTCAACATTTCCAATCAATCTCTCTGCCTCGGGGACCACCATCTACCCGGGGCCAAATGCAATTTTAAAATAAGAGGGGGGCCACGCTGCCCCTTCCCAGGCCATTCATGTACCTGAGGACCACCACCTCCCCGGGGCAGGCCCTACTCAATGAAAGGAGGTGTCCCGCGCGGCCTCCCTCCTGGAGCCAACAATGGTCCTGGGAACCACCACCCCCCAGGGCCCGCTTCTGCTGTGTACCGGGGTGCCCACCCCCGGGATATAGTTGTTTGCTGTGGCTTGGTTGAAGCTTTACCATCCCCGCCAAGTCGCAGCAAACACTCCGCTTCCAGCAAGCGAGAGCATTGAAAATGCTCTACCTTGCTGGAAGTGGAGCACTTGTCTATTTCTCTGCCTGCTATCAAGCAAGCAGGGAAACAGGCGAATTGCTGCAGACACAGGGAGCTGCATGTTTAGCAGCAACTTCGGAAAACAATTACGGGGCATGTGCTCTCTGACAAAACGGATTGAACAGCCCTTTAACACCATTTGCCGTGCTAACCAATCACCCAAACGTCTAGTGCACCACAACATTCATCCACACTGCCCCCAAGACTGGTGAGACAGTATCTTACTGCCCCTGAATCTCAACCTGTACCCCTCTTAACTGGGAACCAGGTACCATACTCTGGGAACTGGGAATGGAACTTCCTGCACTGGACTTCATATTGCTGCCACCACTGGATCCCACCCTTACTGGGGAATCCAGAAAACTAAAACTGCACTTAGGGGATAATCTACCCTCCCGAGCTAGTTACTCCATGCCAATTAAGTTACCACTGCAGGCCAACCCCAGAAAATAGCAATTTGCACAGACGCCGTTACCACCTCTAGTTGACACTACAGGTCAACCCAAGAAATAGCACACAGCACAAGGGCAGTCAACTCCTTCAGCTTCAGGCCAACCCAAGAAATAGCACGATGGCACAAGGGCAGTCAACTCCTTCAGCTTCAGGCCAACCCAAGAAATAGCAAACAGCACAGGGGCAGTCAAAAACTCCTTCAGATTCTCTGGTTTCTGTCCTTGGCAGGACACCCAACTCATAGTGCAACAAGAAAACACATTTCAAAGAAATGATACTTAAAACAAAATCAGAAACAATAATCCCCAAACATGTGACTATCTAAATGCAGAGTTTGTAGTGCAACCAGTTGTCGCTGTGGTACTGCGCAAACGCAAGTCCTATCCTCACCGCTGACAACCAATGTTAGAAATGGGATTTCTGGTTGGCTAGGGCTTGCGCCACAGCCAGGCAGAAACCACCACTCTATTCAGGGCAAGGGAGTTACACGCTGAAGATAACCCCTGCTCACCCCCTTGGTAGCTTGGCACGATCAGTCAGGCTTATCCCAGAGGCAATGTGTAAAGCGTTTGCGCAACACCCACACAGCAACAACATACTAGGCACACCACAAAAGGAACTCCACACAAGGTTATATATAAAAATAGCCTTTGTATTGTCATAAACACATTAAAATAGTAATCACACAATATACACTGTGCCAACTGGCACTAGGCAATATTTAAAGGGGATTATGTACACATGACAGGGCCAATTGGGCCACTGTCAGAACCATCACAAAGTAAAGATAGTAAATGTAGAACCAATAATAAATGTAGAACACGACCAGTAATTACTGGCAAACACTGTACTCAGCATTATATCCTGCGACATAAATCATATTATGCAATCAGCATTACATTAGGCGTGAAATACATTCTGCGCCAACCTCATAAGCATAAACACCTTATGCAATCACCTCATAAGTCTAAACGTATTAGACAATAACCTCACAAGCATAAATACATTATGCAGTAACCTCATAAACATAAACCACATTAGAGGCATAAATCAGGGTGCATAAATCACAGTACATGAGTCACATTTCCTGCGCACCACATAAATCACATTAGGGCCTGGTGCCCTATCAAACTAACAGTCCCCCTGGCCAACTGGCCTTCTCAGAGGGCTCAAACGCCCTATGTCCATAATGTCAGGGCGGCTGCCAATGCAGCAGAATCCACGTGCGCAATTGCTCTGGCACCACTGTGCCTCCTGGGTCCCCACTGGGACTCCTCCAAATGCTCTGGCCTAAACGTTGCAGCTGCCGCTAATTGCCGTGCAGCTGTGAAGGAAATTATGCACTGGCACCGACTGTGCCCTGAGAGTCCGACTGGGACTCTATAAAGAAATGATGGCCAACGTTGCAGCTGCCCGCGCTGGTGCGGTGCAGCTGTGAGCAAAAGAGGCACTAAAAGAGGCACTGGCACTTTTGGGTAGGGTGGGGGAGCCCCCATCACCGGGCTCCTCCGTGTGCCATTAGAAGGAAAATGCCCCCTTCGTTGGGGCGGCCCGCAACGGCGGGACCGCTCAGGCACTGTGCCTTGACTGGCACTAACAAAACCGAGTGCCGAGAAATGCCCCCCAAGCCCCCACGGGGACTTTGTACAATAATTGCGGCCTCCCGCCAGAGATCAGCCCTCATTCACCGGGCTCGTTCTCGGGACTCCGTTGGGGCTGGTGACGACTCCAGCAGGGTGCGGGGATCGGCCCTGCTCTCAGGGCCTCGCTACCCGGTCTCCTCTCACCGGCGCAGGTCTCTGCGGGACTTATCCCTCGCTCATGGGAGGCTTCGGCGGCGTTTTCTCTCGTGCGGCGGGGGCAGGCACCGACAATGTGCCTCGGGCCCCCTCCGCCTCACTCACCAAGGGCTGCTGGACGCGGGGCTCTCCTTCACACAGGGGAGCTCGGCTTTCTCAACCGGCCACAACTTCCGTCTTATGCCCCGCCCACAGTCAGGCAAGGCCGCCTGGCTTCCTGGTCACGACGGGCCGCGGCGGTGATTTTCTTCCTAATCTCGGCAGCAATACAGGGTAGGCTCCCGTTTGAAATAACGACCATTGCGGGGTGGGCACCCGCTTTAAAGGCAACAATTGCGGGGTGGGCACCCGCCATCAAATAAAAGTATAAAGCGGGGTGGGCACCCGCTCGAAAACGCCACAATGCGGGGTGGGCTCCCGCTCCATAAAGCAGCACGGGGGGAATCCCTACGATGGGATTCCCTCCCAAAGGGCTGCAGCTCAGCGCTGCGCAGCCCACGCTCTCCTCCTCTCCAGGACAATTAAAATACAGCGCTCACGAGGCGCTGGAGGCAAACAAAGTCCCCAGGTCCATGGGGCATAGCTGGGCCCAGGGAGGCCAGCACACAGGGTCCTCCAGCAGGGAGGTAAGCCCCCATGGCGGTTCCTCCTGGGCCCCAGCAGCAGCAAGCCCCCAGCAAGTCAGGAACAGCACCAGCACAGGACAGAACAACTTCATGGGGTCACAGCCCCTATATTTATATTAGGCATTCCTTTGTCTGCAGTACAGGGCATGGGGGAACCAGCCTAAACTGGTTCAGGGGGGAATTGGAGCACTTTGTTTTCCAAGCTCCTCTTCTCCTTTGTCAGGTGGGGGCTCAGTGATCAGACACACCACAGGGGGCGGAGCCAGCATTGTACAGGCTAGGCACAGACCAATTCAGGGTCAGGGGATTACTCCTCCCACTACTCCAATGCAGATGTCCCATTCAGCCTAGTGCTGACTCACCCTGCCCCTCCTGGAGCCACGCACACCTCCCCGCCCCTGTCACTCAAAAGCCAGACATGCAATTCACATCAGGCAGGCAGACACATAGCACTCAGAAATGCCAACTTCTAAAAGTGGCATTTCTAAAATAGTTGTAATAAATCTGCGCACACCATTGCGCAGCATTTATTATGACCATTCCAAATATACTAAACTTGACCACGCTGCGCCTCTCATATCAGGAATTACCACTGAAACACTTATTAGGGAATCCCCAATGCATTCCTATGGGAGGGCAGCCCCACAGTAGTGAGAAACCAAAATGGCTGGTTGTCACTACCAGGACATGTCACACACTTAAGGTACATGTCCTATCTTTTACCTACAATGCACTCTGCCCTTAGGACTAGCTAGGGCCTACCTTAGGGGTGACTGACATGCAGTAAAAGGGGGGTCACGGACATGGCACACACTTTAGGTGCCACGTCACAGCGGCAGTGACACTGCGCGCACAGGCCCTGCAATGGCAGGGGCCTGAGATAGGTTTGAAAGGCTACTTTGGTGGGTGGCGCAATCAGCGCTGCAAGCCCACCAGTAGCATTTAATTTACCAGCCCTGGGTATATGAGATACCACTTTACAAGGGACTGAGAGGTAAATTAAATATGCCAAACAGGTGTAGCCCAATTTTATCAAATGTAACACAGAGAGCGCACGCACTTTACACTGGACAGCAGTGCTAAAGTGCCCAGAGGCCTAAAACCACCAAAACCATGTCAGAGAAAAGGCTAGGAAAAAGGCAAAAAGTTTAGGGATGACCCTGCAAAAAGGGCCAAGTCCAACACTGCTTTTAACACAGAGACCCTATTGTTACCTCCAGCTCATAAATATTAATCTGTGTAATATAACACAGATAGCTATGAAGGACATGTAACTCCTACAACTTGTAACCCTGTCTCATGTAACTCATCTTGTACTTTGATTTACACATGTACATGATTTATTGTCAATGTATAATGTGCATATTACGTAAAGAGCTCTGGGTTGCCTAGCGCTATAAAAGAAATAAAATAGTGCTACTGAAATTGTTATTTGTGTAAATACTGGGACAGACCAACACATCTGACATTCTTACAGTGCATGCATCTCTTATATAAAGGGACTGAACAAAGGCAAACGCATGCCTCTCTTAAGTACCTGTGAAGAGATAACAAGCTGTGTGCTTTTGTTCCCCTCCTTTGCATTTACATTTAAGTGTGAGGTTCCAGGCCACCTAAAGTCAGGTTATTCAAAAAAAAGAAGGCCTGATGGCCCCTTAACTTCAGCCCAGCTGGAGGTGAAAAAAAACCTCCCTCCCTGCCTGCACGTTGTTGCTGGGAATGGAAAGCAGACAACGTACAGGCTCTGCTGAACGTGTCCCGGTGTCTCAAAATTACACCGGGAAAAGTTCAACATATTTCTGTGGGGCACAACTTCTTGGCAGGTGGGAAGGCGTCCACCCTGTGAAAATAGTGGGTGGACGCCGTGTACCTGCGTGTACCCCCGACTTGTGCACTGGCTGTAGGTTGTACTTCAGTCGTTTCAAAGTGCTTTGCACAACAAATTGACCAGTGATAGGTGGCCAGAGCATTTGTAACTAGTTCTGTGTAGCGCTGCACATTGCTTTTTGGTTCCTTTAGAGTGCTCTAGCTGTGCAAAAATCTAAAAGTTAACTTTTGATGTTCCATCGCTATACTTATGTCCCACTAGTCACCACCCTCCTCCAATTGTACGAATAACTAATAATTTCAGAAAGGGTCCCTACTCCCTACAAGTTTTTCTAAAATTGGTGTGCATTGATTCAGGGGGTATCAGCTCCTCCCACTTCCCAGAACACTAGGCCCACTCAAATGGCTCGAAATAAGGTCTCCGTCAAACACTACGTAACAGGTGTGGACAGTTTATGGAGAGCTACTTTTCATCTGCATTCTGGGACTTGTAATCCTGCATTTCTAACACAGAAAGCATAAGAGCAAGCGCCAGAAAGCAAAGACAAAACTAACACAGGAGGAGCGTATCCCATCTGATATGGGGCAATCGCCACCCACTCACCTCTCTTCCGAAAGTCACCTGCGGGCGTGATGCAACCAGTGTCTGCTAGTGGCAACTAATGGATAATATGCAAACTCTCTCTTTCCAGACCCATTTCCCAACCGAGCCCCCCCCGAAAGGGATTAGTTCCCTGCACCAAAAATGAGAATACCTGACAGCTCCCTCCACTTTGTGCATCAGGTTGGTGGGGAGCTTAAATGTGAAATGCGCCCTCTCCCCTGGGGTGGGAGACAGACAAGACTCTATGGGACAGGAGGTGTGATTCTGTGCACAAAGCTGCAGTTTCCCGGGGAGGGGATCTTGTGGTTCTTGTGTGTCTGATGCGGCATCTCCCCTAGGGTGGGAGACAGACGAGGCGATATGGGACAGGAGGTGTGATTCTGTGCACAAAGCTGCAGATTTCCGAGCAGGGCTTGCGTGAATGACATATTTCACAATGACAACAGTATTCAACATCAGCCCGCTGCACCCGGGTGGCTACAGGAGACATCAATGCCCTCTACCCCATGCCATCACCCTCTTACATTAGGTATGGGGGCAGATGCTGCCCTCTGTCAAAGCTAGTTTGCTCATTTCTGCGCACTGCATGTGTAAAGACTGGAAAGGCACAGCAGGTAAGTTAAACAGCCTTTATTGAAGATTGCCCTGACACCAGGGAGGGTGTCCTCTCGGTACAGAAGTTAGCCTCCAACTGTCCCTCCAACCGCCACCCACGCCCAAGGTTCCACCACAGACCGATTGGACGTCATAGAACCCTGGGGGAGGGCTCGCGGGCAGAGCGGCAGCGCGGAGCAGGTCGCGAGACCGATACAGTATACATAAGCACAGATAAACACAGTTCAAGAGAATAAACCATAAACATAACACATCTCCCTTATATCAGAACCAAAAAGCAATGAGACCAGGGGTGGAAAGGCAAAAGGAAAGAAGGGAGGGAGGAGAGGAGAAGGGAAAGAGGAGATCGAGAACCAAAATATATATAAGCTGTAACAATAGGGTACAGAAGAAAATGGTGATTAATAACACACGAAGTCGCGTAACCTTTCGGGTAGTCTGACTTCTCTGCCATGTCTGCTCACAACAGGTTCCCTAACAGCTACCCCTCTTACATGGGGATCATTGTCAACATCGTCATTATTTTGAACACTGTTGTCTCTACAGGTGACGGGGTCTTGTGGTATATCATCAAGGGATTCCCCATAGGAAGAATTACTTCTATTGTCATTCTGGAAGACATCACCCCTCGGAACACCCATTCTACATGGAGATGTGACAACAGTCTCCTCAAGGTTGCGATCCCTACTGGTGTCATCATCCAGAAGCCAATCGTAATTAGGGGAGGTAGAGGGCCTGTAGCACTCTGAATTTGTTTGCTGATGAGCTGTGATCCCTCCTCCTCTGCACAAGGATAAGGACGAAAAATGCCAAACCTTTCCATCACTTAAGAGAGCTGAATTGCAGAACATTTTCTTGACCACAAGGGGCTGTGAAAAGTGGCTATGACCCTTTTTGACAAAACCACTTTTTTTTACTCTGACTTTATCACCTATGTGAATGTTAACATGTTTGCATGCATGTTTGGAATCGTAGTATTTCTTGCTGGTAAGTTGAGAGTGTAACATTTTTTCTTTAATCTTTCCTGTGGACCAAGCAACTTTCTTGGGTGCTAACCACCCTACGTTATCTTTGGTGATAGGGGTTCTACCTCTTAACAACACAAAGGGGCTAGCGCCAGTGGACTCACAGAGTGTAACACGGAAAGCCCATAGGTTGTGTACCAATTCTTTCCTCCAAGAAAGGTCGTTGTGGTTGACAAGTTGTACAATGCCTTTTATGACTCGGTTGAATCTTTCTACTGCACCAATACCAGCCAGGTGGTACAGAGAAGTGGTTTTGTGAGAAATGCCATTATCCATTACAATGTTTTTGAAAACATCAGAGATAAATTGGGGACCATTGTCAGTCACGATGCACTTAGGTAAACCTTCTCTTAAAAACAACTTTTGCAAGAAATTAATAATGGTTTTGGCATCCGCATTGCGTACAATCTCTACTTCAGGCCATTTTGAAAAATGATCAACTAGTACAATAAGAAACACTTGTTCACTGTTCTCCCAGATGGGGCCACAAATGTCCATACCTAATCTAGACCATGGCATACTGGGGCTGGAAAGGGGTTGTAGGGGTGGTCTAAAAGTGCGTTGGGATTTGTCAGAGTTCTCATAAGCATAGCAGTTTCTAACCTTTCTTTCAATCTCGAGGTCAAACCCTGTCCACCAGTAAGAATTTTTTACTCTGCTTTTAATTTTGCCAATGCCTAAATGTCCTTCATGGCAAATGTCAAGAATTTTGGACCGTAGGGAAACAGGGGGTATGACCTTACCATTTCTTAAAATAAGGCCTCCTTCACATGACAATTCATGTCTTAACTCCCAGAAAGTGCGTAAATGGGTGGGAACATCTTTTTTAACGGGCCAACCATCTTTGATATGCCTTTTCACCTCACATAAAATGGTATCTTCCTCCTGGGCTAATGACCATTCGGACGGGGAAATGCAGGGTATTTCTTCTAAAATATTTGCTACACAGAATGATTCAATATCTGAGGTAGGTTCACCCACATCAGGCAATGGCAAACGACTTAGACAGTCAGCAACAGTGTTCTTGACACCAGGAACATATTGTACTTCATAATTGAAGTCCATCATTCTGACAGATATGTGTGTGAGGCGGGGAGAGGCACTTTGTAGTCCCTTGGTAGTGAGGACCTTGACAAGGGGTTTATGATCACTTCTAAGGGTGACATGATACCCCCGTATGTATTGCCTAAAGTGTTCTAAACCCCATGCGCATTCCAGAGCCTCACGCTCTATCACGGAGTACCTTTCTTCAGTGGGTGTAATGGAGCGTGAGGATGGTTCTTTCATTTCCAGTGTCATCGGTTTGGGTCAAAACAGCTCCAAGACCCCTACCACTGGCATCTGTGGTGACAATGCTATGTAAGGGGGGGTTAAACCCATGTAGGGGTGGGGCATTGCAAATGTCATTCTTGATCCTAGTAAAAGCTTCTTCACAAGCACTGGACCATTCGAACCTATTCTTTTGTTTTATAAGTTGTCTTAGAATGAAGGTTTTAGTGGAGAAATCTTGAACAAACTTAGCGTAAAATTCTGACAGGCTAGGAAGGCTCTTACCTCGTCTTTATTTTTGGGGAGGGGGCTTCCTTATTGCAGACAGTAGTTCTTTTTTGGTTTGATGCCCTCCCCACAAATTTCATGTCCTAAATATGTGACACTGGTCTCTACGAATTTACATTTACGAATATCAGCTGTGAGACCATAGTTTTCGAGGATACCTAACACTTTGGTTAATTTAGCATCATGTTCCTCTCTGTTGACTTCCATGACCATTATGCCATCCTGAAAAATTAGAAGATTAGGTTCATCTTTAAAAAGTATTTGCATTAATCTCTGGAACATGGCCGCGGCGGAGGCCAATCCAAAGGGTACCCTTTTAAATCTAAAGCAACCGAAAGGTGGTGAGGCATCTACTGTCGGGGTGTAGTGCGACCTGGTGGTATGCTGCAGTAAGGTCAATTGTGGAAAACCACTTGATGCCATTGGTTTGTGACAACATCTTGCTGATCTTGGGTAAGGGGAACTGATCAATGAGGATGTTTTTATTGAGATCGCGGAGGTCCACACATAAGCGGAGTTTACCGTTGGATTTCTTAGCAACAACTAAAGGTGCGACCCACTCAGCTGATTCGACTGGTTCGATTACTCCAGATTCTTGTAATTTGAGAAGTTTGGCTTCAACTTCGCTTTTGATGGAGAAAGGAATATTCCTGGACTTATGAATGCATGGAACCGCATTTTTTTTAAGTTTGATCTTGTGATGGAAACCTTTTAATTTACCAATATTATCAGAGAACACTCGAGGATACCTTTTAACAATGAAGTTCTTATACTCATCTTCAGATTGTAAGGAAAGCACAGGATCTGGGCTATTTGGGTCTAGAATTATGCCCAATTTTCCTTGGTCCATCCAAGCAAGTACTGAAGGACCGACAACAGAAACATACAATTTACCCAGCGTTTGTCGGTCTTTGAATTGGAAACAGTTCCCTGTATCATAACACATCGATAGGTTCACCAGTGAACGTTTTGGGAGAAATGTCCGGATTGACTACCAAACGTTTTTATTGATAATTGTATACAGTGAACCAGAGTCTGCTACTATGGAGATTTCCACACCCCCAATATTTAAATCATACATAGATTTCTTACATTTACCATTCACATTTTGCATATGCTCATCAACTTGTAAAACAAAAAGATTCATGTCATCATCATCAGAAGAATAGATATCATCTTGGTCTTCTGGTACAACAAATTTTACATTTGTGTTTCTTTTTTGTTTACTTTGACACATTTTGAAAAAATGTCCAATTATGCCACATTTTGAACATTTCTGTTTAAGTGCGGGGCATTTCTTATCATTTGCCAGGTGAAATTTGCTACCACACCTAAAACATTTCCTGTCCCCAGATAATTTAGTTTTAGGACTAAAATCCTTCCTCTGCAAAGTATCCGAATTGGATTTTTGAACCATGCCTTTGAAGTTCCTGACTCTTGCGACCGTTGGTTGTTCCTCTGCACTGGTTTTGTTCTTATCTTCTGACAAAACCGCTTTGGCACACCTTCCAGTTAACTCTGCACACTTGACAATGTCGATGACTTCTTGAAGAGAAGATTCACCTTTTGCCCACAATTTTTCTTGGATGTTGTGATTAGCAGCTCGCATTACAATCTGATCGCGGATGAATTCGTCATGCAGTGTGCCAAAGCGAAAGGATAAAGCTAAATTTTTGAGTGCAGCAACAAAATCCTCAACTGACTCTTCAGAACCTTGTTTGCGATGAAAAAATTTGAATCTGTTAACAGATACACATATTGTGGGTTTAAAGTAAATAGAGAAATCATCAAGTGCGTTGGTGTAGACATCACCTTGATCATCCGGTCTGGGTTTCTTGTTAATACGATTATAAATTTTCATTGCTTGTGCACCCAAACAGTGTAGTAATAGTTTCTTCTTTCTTTCTAGAGTTAGATCTTCCTCGTCGTCGAATGTAGAGATGTAGTTCTCAAAGTATTCACGCCATTCTTCCCATTTGAGAGAAGAATCACCTGACGCGGGAATAAAAGGTTGTGGGGGAGAGAGGTTCCAAATATTACCAGAGGCCATAGCGAGGAGAGTGAAGGTAAGTGAGAAGGAAGAGAAAGAATGAGAGGAAGAAGAATGTGAATACTATAGGTAAAGTAGCTGGAAATGAAGCTAAAGAATTGGTGGCTGTGTGCATCAGCAGGTAGTGATGCATTAAACAGGTAGAAGTGAAGATGGGTAACCGTGAAAACCAAACTGTGTGTATCAGCGAATGGAGTAGGAGCTGTAAACAAGCTGGAAACAACAGGTTGCGTAGAGTTGAGCTGTGCGTATCAGCGAATGGATAGGAGCTGTACGCTATCTGGGAGCAACTGCTTGCGTAGGTAGATGATTTACTTATAGTACACTAATAAATGACAAGGAGAGTTGCAGAATGTGAAATAGTACTGTTAGAAGGTGGTTCTTACACTATGGGCCGCCCGGATTTTTCGCTTTTTGAGCACCTGTGTGTTGAGCTTTTACTGTGGGAGAGCCTCATAAATTGGGACTCATCCACAGTGAACTCAAGATGAAAGAGACTGCATGTGGATTTTACTGGTGTCCCCCTGGCTTGACTAGGCTGCTGCGCAGCAGCTGGAGTACGGGGCACCGGGCTGGTTACATGCAGACACCTGTGTACATGCGTGTGCACACGTGTAGGGGCTGCGCAGGGGAGATTTCTGGCGTGCGCAGTCCAGGAGCAGCTACAAAGTGAATGGTGTGGCAGGACTTATGCAGAATTGGGTGGTGACATGGAATAGGCTTTATACACTGGGAAGAAACATGCCAGGGAAAGTCAGTGTGCTTTACTGTGTTTTTCACTTCATTATTCCCCTATGGGGAAGTGGAGCCCATGGGCTAGTGTCACTTTCCTAAAGCCTACAGATTCCAGACACGCACTAAAGTCCACTGTAACGGGTGTGAGAAGAAGTATTCTGCAGAGTCCAAAGTCATATTTGTACTGCTTTTGGGTCATCCAGAAATGTCACATTTCTCTGAGTCAGTCATAACCAGGGCCAGGCTGAGGGCTGACCTCAGCTGGATGGATTGATAACCTTTTTTTCCACAAGCTAAGGCCTCCTCTCCACGAAGAAGAAGATGGGTGGGGCTACAGGCTCATCCATCACCAGCTATCACTGGTGCCAGGCACCAGGCTGCACCAAGGAGGGAAGGGCTCGTGTTTCAGAGACCATGTGGCCAGAGACCCTGGACGACGCCATTTTGAACCAGCCCAGAGGCTGGACAAGAAGGAGGGAGCAGGGGCAGGGAAGTGATGTGTCGCTGTTTGATAGGACCAACCGAGACTTCCTGCCAGCCCCCTACTCAACTTTTAAAAAGTGCTTGCACAGGAAGAGAAGCTCTCTCTGGGGTGTGGTCTGCTGAGGCGGAAGGTGCTGGAGCCTGGCAATGGGCAGTTGGAAGGAGGAACCCCCTGACTGCCCCCCCAGGGCCCTAACAGCGTCAGAAGAAGAGCCCAGGACCGGTGCGCAGAAGCAGGGGCCTCTGCGCAGGGAGAAGAGAGGCCCAGGAGGAGAGCCAGGCGAAAGTCTGGCGCAGGGAGCCAGTGAAGACCGCTCCCTGCAGAATGCACCCTCTTGGAGACCCGGAGGGCGAAGGAGAGTGCTCCCAGTGGATGGGGGCTGCCGCCAGGAGCAAGAAGACACGAAAATGGGGCAGATCGGACCCCCAGGGGCTGAGATATGGCCCCCGGAAGGTGAGCGACCTTTGACCCCTAAGAAGAAGAGAAGCCGGGGCGTGCCATTGCGCTCCCCGCGAAAGTTGCCTGCCTGGGGGCCAGGAGCCCACCCTGGCCCCCACCGAGGATGGAGGCGGGGGAGCGCCGTCGCGCCCCCCGCGAGGAGGTCCCCAGGGGCCCGGGACCCCATCCCCGGGCCCCGAGTAAAGCCGGGGACGCCGTCGCGCCCCCGTGAAGTGGAGGAAGGCGGGGAGTCAGGAGCCCACCCTGGCCCCCGCGAGCAAATCCCGACGGGGAGCGCGCGCTCCCCGGGAAGAGTCGGAGGAGGAGGGGCCCGGGACCCCATCCCTGGGCCCCGACGCGAAGATGGGGGGCGCCGTCGCGCCCCAAGGAGAAGGGCCCGGGACCCCAACCCCGGGCCCCGAAGACTGGGCAGAGGCCGGGGGAGTGCTGCCGCACTCCCCCCGGACCGGAGCAGGACGACGCGTCTGCCCTGGAGCGGGCAGACCAGAACTGATCGGCCGGCTCCCGCGGCAGCACACGAGGGTGCTGGCCGCGCGGGGAGCCGGCGGGGGCAGCCGGGGGTGGGCTCCCCAGGCTGCCCTCCTACCCGTCAGGCCGTCGCGGGTCCCGGGTGGGACCGGGACCCGCAGAAGGAGGAGCCAGGCATCGCGGGGCCCGGGTGGGACCGTGCCCCCAACACGTGGCAGGAGCGACCGGGGGTGGGCTCCCCGAGCCGTCTCCCTTACCTGGGGATCCGGGTGGGACTGGGCCCCCCCACCAAGCGAGGAAGGCGGCGCGAAGCGCCAGCTGGATCGCGGCTCTCCCCGGCGCAGCGCGAGAGCCGCTTATGAAATATTCATAAAAGCGGAGCTGAAGCGCCCCATAATGCCTTGCCAGGCATTTGGAAATTTGTCGTTTTGCTGCTTGTGGTGGCCCCAGGAGGACGGGGTCACCACCAACTTGGTGCAAGGGTGCTGGGGGAGCTGCTGGAGAAGCGCAGTCTCCCCCCAGCACGAAGTTAAGTCCCACCCTAAGTCTCCTAGGGATTTTAAAAGGATAACCCCTCAAGGGCTCAGCGTGCATTCAACACCTTCTAGGCTGGAACTTTTGTTCTACAGCTGAGGGTGTCGTGAGAAGTGCTTCATGAAGTGAAGGGCTGAGTTGGGGATGTCTGGAGAAGGGCATCTCCTGGAGGTGAAGAGGTGTAATTGCACCAGAACTGCATTTACTAACGGTTATTCCTTTTTAGAGGGACTGAAGGTCACATATGTAATGTGAAGTACCTGTGTAAGATGATGTCATAAGCAAAGTGGGTTATGTTGCCAGTCATTCCTGCTAGGGTGTCTGGCTGTATATGTAATCCTGTGATTTCATCTGTGATGCCTTTAGGGGCTGTAATTGCAATGCATTCTAATGATCCACAAACGTGCTGAGTACTGTCATTCTAAAGTGTGCGTAACCATGTATTCTTGCTGCTGCGCTTAAGTGAGGAACAACCCAGACTGTTAGCCCTGAATATGTAGGGGTGCATACTGTATGGTCAATATAAGATGCTCAGTCAGGGTTATGTGTCACTAGGGCAGGTGAACCTATTTTTAATGCGTGTTGAGGTAATGGGGTGGGTCGCCACTGGGATGGTGCCAGTGCGCAGGGCCCTCGCTCCAGGTTATGCTCAACACACTGCATTAGGGGGCAAGATGATGTGCATACATGGGAGTGGTGGTACTAGACCCCACCCCCCCCCTGCGGGAGGGGTGGAGATGTTATGCAATGTCACAAAGTAATTCCAACAGCTTATGTATATTTGTAAATTGGTGCATAGTATTGAGTAGTGTGTGTGTCTAATAAATGTACTCTTACTTTTATAAAGCAAAGTACAGACTGGACAATCAATTTATTGAGTGTTATTTCTGCGCACCTGCAAATGGCGATTACTAGCCCACACCACCTCCCTTGAGTAAGCCTCAGACTGCTCTGCAACGCTACCCTCTGAGAGTCAGGCGCTACAATTGGGTGTTTGGTTCCCAGTGAAGGACAAATGTAGTCATGTTATTTGTGCAGGCCTCACAGATGCTGCCTCGTTTTCCAACAAGTACCAAATGGTGAAGAAAAAAAAAATGACCGTCATAAAAAGGTTGCCAATTGAAGAAGAAACGATATAATTTGTGGGAAAGGACAATGATGAATAGATGCACTTGGTAATGTGTGCATCACTGAAGCAAACCCACAACAGCTGGTAACATAATATGTTACATACACTGTGTGAGAAATTAACGGGTGAATGTAGGTAACACAGCGTGACTGAATGCGCTTTGAAGTGTGCGCATCACTGGTGAAGAGAAAATAAACGTTGGTAACAAGAGTGTTACTTAAGATGGCAGCTATGTATTTGGCACGTAGCCCAATGTAAAATGGCCGGCTCGTTCGTGCGGTCCAGTGACGTCACAGTTGTTTCTGAAATGCACAGTCAGGCCTCCGGGAGGAGCTTGAGGGGAGGCGCTGACAGTGCGCAGCATGAGGTGAACACAAGAAGTGGAACCACCAGCACGCATGCGTGGAGAGCGCCACAAGTCAATGGTGCAAGGCGCAGGAACTGCGGAAGTGTGGCAGACCACAAAAAAAAATATATATATAGCAGTGGTGGAGCAACTCGCGGGTTGCGCAGATCTCACTGCGTAAGGATGAAACCGGAGACTCTGGAAACGATACCACATCGGCAGGACAGTGACTGGAACACTGTGCAGGAAATGCCGAGAGGATGTGAGCCCTCGTAGCAGCAACAACGAGGCTGGCAGCAGTGCACAGGGGGCACACGAAGGTCCGTTGTGGTGTCAGGGCTAGTCGTCGCCAAAATTGTAAAGACTGGAAAGGCACAGCAGGTAAGTTAAACAGCCTTTATTGAAGATTGCCCTGACACCAGGGTGTCCACCACAGAAAGGTTGGACGTCATAGAACCCTGGGCGAGGGCTCGCGGCCAGAGAGGCAGCGCAGGGCAGGTCGCGAGACTGATACAGTATACATAAGCACAAATAAACACAGTTCAAGAGAATAAACCATAAACATAACAGCGTGTTTTGCGTAATAGTTCCTCTGAACGCTCCCCTGCCGCCAGCCCTAAAACCTATTCTGTCTGAAGTCTGCGAATGCACACCCACCAAAAAGCAAGACTGGGAAAAGTAACCACTAAACGGGAAACATGACATCAGGGGAACATTTCAGAGCTACCGGAATCGGATGAAGTCTGACGGCAAGCATCTCTGAGGAGAGCAGGGGCTGCTGCTCGGTGCTGCTCTATGCACCCTCAAGAGTGCACAGGATAGTCTATGATCACCTCTTACAGAGTCACTCTTTGCTCCAAGGACCCCACTCTACACTTGAAAGGCACCCTACAAGGTCTAAGCGCCCACATAGAGAACCGCATGGTATACTCGGCCAGTCCAAAGAGGCTCTAAGTAACATTACTCCTAAAGGGGCCAGGCATTAAATGATGTCACAGTGCATCTCAAAACAGGAGCTGACATCATCAAACACACATTTCAGAATGCCTATTGTTGAGATTGTTATAGATGCAGGACTGGGTAAACTGAAAAGTTGTTTTTCCTCTGAACTGGATTTCACAGTGTGTGCGGCCACAGTCTGTTCTGGCTTAGAGAGCCAGAGGGTATCTTTCTAGAAAGCCAACTTTTTTTACAGCCTTAGAACGCTAACAGCTGATTGTCAGTGTTCACTGATTGCCAGCAGGGGCACTAGAGGACCAAGCTTTCAAATTGTCTGAATTACTAAGGATTGCCAACAGGGGCACTCTTGGAGAATTCAAGGGCCCAAATTCTAGATAACTTAAGGGCACCATTCTCAGAGAATTGGTGGGCTCAGACACAAGTGTGCCACTCGTGGTGAGTTTGAAAGCCCATTTGTAGAGTGGCAACTATCTTATAGTCTAAAAACCCCACTCACTGAGTGCCGACAGGAGCACTCTTATCCTAGAGAATTCAAGGGCACCACTTTTAGAGACTCGATGGGTCCACCCTCAAAGGCGCCACTCTTAGCGAGTCTGATAGTCCATTTCTAGATAGCCAAACTGTCTTATAGTCTAAAAATCCCATTCAGTGATTTCCAACAGGGACACTCTTGGAAAGTTGGAGGTTACTCACAGCCCCGCTCAAAGACTCATGCACTCACTCACAGACCCGCTCAGAGACTCATGCACCCAGTCACAGACCCACTCAGAGACTCACGCACTCAATCACAGACCCACTTAGACACTCATGCACCCACTCACAGACCCACTCAGGCATTCACGCACTTACTCAGATACCTACTCAGACATTCATGCACCCACTCACAGACACACTCAGGCTCACGCACTGACTCATAGACCCACTCAGACACTCACACACCCACTCACAGACTCACGCACCCACTCACAGACTTACTCAGATACTCGCACACCCACTGACAGACCCACTCAGACACTCTCACACCCACTCACAGACCTACTGAGACACTTATGCACTCACTCACACACTCACTGTCAAAGGTTAGTGGTTACAGATAGGAAATAAAATTGAAAAAACCTTAGAAATTCACTTAAAAAACGAAAGGTTACAGGGGCGTTCTAGTTAGGACACAACATGAAAAAAAACCTTAGAAATTCACTGAAAAAACTAAAGGTTACAGGGACGTTATAGTTAGGCTCAGATTTCACTCATACAAAACCAGTGGAATTTAGCAGTTATAGTTACCTGAGCTAACTATAACTTACGCCCCTAAAAAGCGCTGCTTATGACCTCATATATTACATCACTCATGACATGGTCAGTAACATCACTGATGACCTCACAAATGACATCACTGATGACATCCTTCAGTGAGTGTGAGTGTTTTCTAAAATGTTATAAGTGTTAAACATATATACCAAGGTACCACAAAAGTTAAAATAGTATACTTTGTGCACTAATAATAAGTGATACTATTTCTAACATATATTATGTGAGTGGCTGTGTGACTGTATGGATCCGTGTCTGAATGCCTATATTGGTGTATGAGTGGCTGTACGGGTGTATAAGTAGGTGAGTGAGTAGCTGTGTGAGTGACTGTATTGGTGAGTGAGCGGGTGTGTCAGTGGCTATATGGGTGAGTGAGTGGCTGCATGGGAGGTTGTGTTGGTGTGTAAGTGACTGTGTGGGTGAGTGAGTGGGTGTCTGAATTGCTGTGTGTATGAGTGAGTGACTTGCTGTGTAAGTGGCTGTAGCGCTGAGTGTGTCGCTGTTTGAGTGGGCATTTGGTTAAGTGAGTTGGTGTGTGAGTGGTTGTACTGTAGATTGAGTGTCTGTATGAATGGATGTATGGGTGATTGAGCGGATGTGAGTGCTTGTATGGATTTGTGACTGGGTATGTAAGTGGTTGTGTGGGTGAGTGAGTGAATCAGTGATTGTATAAGTGAGTGAGTAGCTGTGTTGAGAGGCTGTATGGGTGTGTGTTAGAGTGGCTGTATAGGAGAATAAGTGGGTGTGGGAGTAGCTGTATGGGTGAGTGAGTGGCTGTATGAGTGAGTGAATAGGTGTGTGAGTGCCTCTATGGATGAGTGAGTGGTTGTGAGTACTTGTATGGGTCTGTGAATTGGTCTGTGAGTAGTTGTGTGGGTGTGTGAGTGGGTGTATGAGAGGTTGTATAGGGGTGTGAGTGGGTCTGTGAGTGCTTCTGTGGATGATATCATTAGTGATGTCATTTGAGATGTCATCAGAGATGTCACTGACCATGTCATGAGTGATGTAATATGTGAGATCATAAGCAGTGCATTGCGGGGTATTAAGTTATAGTTAGCTCAGGTAACTATAACATCTGAATTTCACTGGTTTTGTACGAGTGTTACAAGCGCATCACGATGGAGGATTATGTCCACATCAAGGAACAGTTTTCAGGGAAATTGAAATATTGGAGAGACCAAGAATTGATTAGTTGGGATGAATATCGTTTTTTAAAACAAGATCACCAAATAATTCCCGTTTTTATATGATACCTAAAGTGCATAAAGATCTTCAGAAACCTCCTGGTAGACCGATCATTGCTGCTCAGAATAGTATTTTTGAAAATGTATCTAGGTATATAGATTATTTCTTAAACCTTATTGTGACTACCCTGCAATGTTATATAAAAGACTCTGCTGATTTTTTAAAGCACATATATCATGTGAAATGGGAATGTGACATGCTTTTGATGACACTGGATGTCTCCACATTGTATACCAGCATCAGACATTACGATGGGCTTAAGGCCACCCAACATTTTTCAAGGATGAGATCTATAGGCTTTGCACCAGACAATCAAATGCTTATAGAAATGATGGAGTGGTGTTTGACTTAAAACATTTTTATGTTTGACAATGAATTGTTTCAACAGGAACAGGGAACAGCCATGGGCACCCTCTTTGCCCCCAGTTATGCGAATTTTCATTTGGGCTGGTGGGAGGAGCAGGTGCTTGGGGGCCCGACTATGGAACGTTGGGTGGCAAAAGCCATAATGTGGCTCAGATTCATAGATGATGTCTTTGTGCTGTGGCAGGGCACAGAGACAGAGGCTAAGATGTTTATAAAAGACCTCAATGTTAATGACCTGAACTTAAAAATGTTTGTAGAAATGTTAATTCATTCTTGAGGAGCACTGTCTTAAGTCCTCAGAACATTTCATGACATACTTGCGAAAAAAAAGTCAGGTGCAGTGCAAGTGCAATTTAGAGGTGCATTCTCATTGATGTTATGGATGCCTCATTTAAGAGTATCCACTTTATGCGTAGAGTGTTGTCACCAATGGGACTCGGAATGCAATTTAGGGAAATGTTAAATCTGCTATATACTGCCTTATACTCTACAGCATTCCTGATAAATCGGGGAAGCAGACATTGATGCCCACTCTCTTCGTTAACATTTGCCTTAGCAAATAGAGCCATTGGCTTGCTATATGCGAGAACATCATGGGCAGCACAGGCTCAGCCTTGACGACAGATCCCTTATAGTCTCCCTTAAAGCAGATGACATTGTGCTATGTGTGAATGTCCCAGTCCTTAATCTGAACCATACGCTGAGGGAGGTGGTGTTGTTTGGCGTATTCTCTGGACTCAAAGTAAACTGGCCTAAATCAATAATGTTCCAGCTTGTGGACAACGCTGTTGCCACAACTATGCAATTTCTCTTGTCTTGTTATGAAGATGGAATGAAATTCTTAGGGGCAACATATAACGAGAGACACAACAGAAATAGTCCACCACAACTTTGGGGTCACCTTAGAACCCCTTAAAACCAGGGTGGAGAAATGGAAGAAATTGCCTTTGTGGATGATGGGGAGGGTATCTATCAATAAAATAATTGTTTTGCCACAATTGTCCTGTATCTTTTAAATGTTCCCATAAAGCTATTGCCACACTTCTCTAAACAACTGAGGCAGGTCTTGCTTAAACTGATATGGGCTGACGGACCGCCTCAAGTGCATTGGGGGATCCTGACAAGATCACGGAGGGTGGGGGCACTGGCAGTTGAATCCTGAGCCTCAGAAGGCATTGCTGGGAGATACTCGCCTCCTGCCGTTAATTTGCGTCTTGAATGCTACTATTGGCCAAGGGCAGGATGGTATGGGTGCAAAAGAAAACGCCCACCACAGATCAATGGTACCTGGATATTGTGCAAAAAGAAAACCAAAAAATAAGATTATCCACTTTATCATATCATTTGAGAGAACATGTTTTGCATCATTGTTATAGGTCATTCACTTTAGTATCAAGAGCAGTTCATTCAAGCATTGCTTTGAACCCCAGAGAAAATCATAAAATATGATTCATATTTTTGGTACCAGTTTGCTAGCAATTCCTTCTTACAGTGCACTATCCATTTCTATTGCCTAAAAAGATTTCGTACCAACTGTCTTTTGATTCTGACGTTACAATGGAGATGTGAAGTGCTTAATGATGGAAGTATTCCAATGTGTTGCTCAAGATAAAGAATGGAGGTAATGTTTTTAATTAGATTTTTCATAAGTGCAAGTGTAATTCAGCGTTTACGTTGTGGCCCCATGGTATTTCTGTTCACAACAGTGTTCACAACAACGTGAGTTTTTTCCCTCAATTGATGCTCTCGGTTTTCACCACTTGAGTGTTTCAGTACGTGATTAATGGCATAGAAAGCCAAGTTTTCTGGATTCTCTTCGTACTCATCTCAGAAATGTTTAGCCATGTGGTAGCTGCTGGCATGATTTTTGATAGCCTGCAAATGTTGTAAAATTCTTGTTTTTAAATTTTTTGTGGTGCTTCCAATATATTTTCTGTTGCAGGTAGACTCTAATATGTAGATGACGTAATCAGTATTGCAGATGATTCTCTCTGTATTCAATTGCTTTTTGCTGTTAAAAGTGTAGTAATATTTCTTATTTCTCTTATAAGAGCAGGCTTTACATAAACCACATTTCGAAAAGCCATTTCTTTCTGCTGTTAGCCAATCGCATTTCATGCTGTCAGCCTCCAACTAACTTTTAGTCAATATATCCCCTAATGAGGCAACTTGACTAAATATGAGGTGCTAGGATGTGGCCCTATATGCTGTTTAGTATGTTCATCCATACTTATTAGGTTCCAGTTTTTTTGCAGGATTTTGTTTATTTGTGAATGGTCCATATTGAAGTCCAAGATGCACCTGCATTCATTAGTTTGATAAGCATCCTGCGCTTGTTTCTTCCTCATTGTTTGGAGCAAGATGTCTTTTCTCCTCTTAGTTTTAGTTCTACATAAAGCATCTAGGAGTACATATTTTGGTTAGTCTCTTTGTTAACATCTTATAATTGCGCCCTAGCTTGCAGAATGAACTCTTCTTCTGTGTAGTAGTTCCTGTGTGTTCCTAAACACATTCTGTATGGTATGCTCCATTTTAATGCTTTTGGATGGTCGCTTTTGGAATGTAAAATGCTTTTACAGGCTGTGGAATTTTGATGCATTTTTCTGCATCAATCTCCATCTTTAAGAAAATAGTGACATCCAGGAAATCAATCACTTTTGAGTTGATGTTACTTGTGAGTCTGATTTTGTATGTGTCTCATTAAGCTTTCCTTCTGAATATTTCCAGGAATGGCTGGTCTCCATCCATACTAAGAAAAGATTGTAAATTAATCTGGTCCCTAAGATCACATGGCTCATCTTTTCTTGCTTTTGACCACGCTGTCTCCATTTACCACCATCCCATAAAAAGATTAACATACATTAGTGCACAGGATGTACCCATCGTAGTGCCTTCTTTGCAGGTCACTGAAAAGAAAGGCTTTGTGAGTAAGGCAATATTAAAGCATTATAATAATTTCTCTATGCCATAGATGGCTCATAGATCTTGCTCTCTGGAAACATTTGCAGGCTTCTATTTTCCTTGCTGGTGTTGAATTGAAGTGTACAGAGACACTCCATAGAAAGTCACCATTATGTATGTTTCCAAGGAATGTCATTGTTTTTGAGTAGAAAAGCATAAGCGTCATGTTGATATGATGGAAGGGTTTTGATATATTCAAACAGAAGCAGGTCAACATAGTGTGATGTATTTTCCAGTAAGAATCCAATGGAGCTATCAACTCATCTACCTGAAGGGTCTTTAAATTCTTGTGCACCTTTGGGGAGAAGTACATTGTGGGTGTGATAGGATGATCCACCTTGGAGTACTGTTATTCTTCCCATTGCAAGAAACCAATTGCCCTCCGGTTTAGTAACTTGTGATATAGATTAATGAACTGATTTCTTGGATTTCTAGCCAGCGTTTCATAATGGTCTTCCATACCCAGTTATTTTTTGGCTTCTTTTATGTATGGAATTAGTCTATGATGACAATAATTCCTCGTTTGTCTGATGCTTTTATTACAATAGTCTTCTCACTTTACAATTCATTTAATTCTTGCCATTCTTTCCAAGTGAAGTTGCCACAAGCTGTATTTCAAGTTTTAGCTCTAAATATTTGCCATATCCTCCACCATAATTTCATGAAATAAGTACACTTTGTTAACAGGTGGCATTTGTGGACAGTATTTGCTCTTTGGTCTAAGGTTGCTGGTACACAGAATACTTGTGTCTAGTTCCATTTTCTCTTTTGCTGCAGATTCTACCAATCCCACAGTTTGTTTAGTCATGTCTATTTTTTCATGTAAAACTCTCTGAAAATTAGGTGAGCAATGTCAATCCCTTGTACTATTGAGAGGGTCAGTCCTTCATTTTCTGATTTCTTAGGTCATGTGTCATAATATTTATAGAGCTTGAGTTTTCTAGTAAATTTGCAAAGGTCAATTCTTAAATTGATGAAGTCAGGCTTTTCTTATGGGCAAAAAGCCAGCCCCCTGTTCAGTATTTTCGCTTCTGTGTTTGTGATCATTTTGGATGATAAATTAATTACTATGCATTTTAATTTCTCACTCATCTAATCTATTTCCGTTCCTGACATCTCGTCTTGTACTGGTTGCCAATGTGATATGTTGCCTCTTCCTCAGCCTGTTGTTTCCTCTCTCTCTCTTTGCCTGGGGGTTATGTGAAAAAGTCTTAGCCAAGTGCTACAGTGTGTTAAGTGTTAACAACAGACACAGACTCCGATAAAACAATACTCAATGTGAGATCCAAAAGAAGGTTGGAGAACGCTGCAAGAGCATGGTAGGAAGATAGATTTCCCTTGGATTTCTAGGATATCAGGAGGCACGTTCAGTCCAACATTCCTATAGAGTGTATTTAACATTCAGAACAGGGCGTGGCTTGTCAAGCCAAGATGGCGGTCGCACTCTGAGAGTGCTCCGGACCCCTCAGTAATCCGACGCCATCCTACTAACTAATATTTTGTAAGGGCACCACTACTAGCGAGGTGCCCCCACACGCGGCAGCTCTATCCTGTCGCACAAAGCATGAACGGGCGGCGAGGAGCCGCCGAAGATCCTCTGTGTGCAACGAGACCAGGTACAAAATGGCGCTGAGGAGATCCGCGTCTGGGAAGCCGGCCGAGATGCGCCTGAAGTTATTCCAGGAGTCAAGCTGCCGGTCCGCAGTGTCAATCCAGGACTCTACACCGGCCTATGCCACTGGGCCCTGATACCGGTGTAGCGCCATGAAGATCCGGTGAAGTGAGCGCGCCGCTGACTTCGAGTGCATGAAGCAGGGAGGAGGTGCGAGCCGCGGCGGAGGGGCTGCCACGCTGTCCTCCAGGACACCCGAACTGCCGGCGGTGAGCCGCTTTTGTGGGCCTGCACTGGGCTCAACCCGCGATCGGCGGGGGCATCGTGTCGGCCCTCTTCCCCCCGACAACCAACGAGGCGATCCTGGCAAAGAGAGCGCGAGGCAGGGAGGAGGTGCCCTCGCAGACCTGCGGCGAGGCGATCCTGGCGAAGATAAGGAGGTAAGGAGGGGGCACTGGTTGTGGTGGGGGGCCACAGCGCTGTTTCCCAGGCAGGCTGGGGCCCCCCTGGGTTAAACACAGCCGGACTCCTGGGCATTCGGCCCGCGATCGGCGGGACCTCCTCCTGCCCCTCCTTCTTCCCCCTACAAGGGCCATGAGGAAACCCTGGGCCTACCTCCACCTCCTGCAGCAGCGGCTGTTCCGTGGCTGGACGCACCCCCAACACTGGCCCAATGGGCAGTAAATAACACGGCAGAAAGGTGCCAGATTACCAGGGACACCACAATCGTCCCGCAGCCGGCAGGACACCTCGGGGGCACTGTGAGGGCCGGGGCTGAGAGCGAGCACCCCTTGAGCGCTTAACGTGTGGCCTGCGATGGCTGTGGGGGGAAGCTGCGGCACTCAGGACTGAACCGGCCGGGGCTCCGTGGGCTAGTTGCGGCCAGTCCCCTGCACAGTCAGCCTGCGATCGGTGGGACCTCCCTTCCCTCCTTCCCCCTCCCTGACGGGGCCGCAAGGAGATCCTGGGCCTACCGCGAGGGCGTGCGGCCCTATCGCTGGCCTGATAGAGGCTGGGCGGAGCAGCTGGAGAGGCCTCACGAAGGCACTGAAGTGGTGGCCCAACACAGGCATAGCCAATGCCCACCCACGGATAGCCAGCAACATCATCGGCCCGCGGCCGGCGGGATGTCTTGAGGGGCCCAATACCGCATGGGAGAGGCCCGGAAACACACACCCCCTGGGGGTCCCGCGTGTGGCCTGCTCTCAGAACTGCGTCGATTCTATGTTTCGCCCCGGGAGCGCTGTTCTGACTCCGCCCCGGCCCCACAAAGTTCCCACTCAGTTACCTGAGGTCATCCCCGGGGCCTGGTACTCTGTTTGCCACCAGACACTCCATAATAAGTGGACACGCATCCCAGGACCCAACCAAGAGAGAGGACTGGCCGCACCTGAGGGCCCAGGGTGAGCCGGTGATCCGCAGACTGATTTAGGCCCGGTGGCAGTGGCCATTTGGACACCGCAGCATACACAGGGACGGCTGCTTAACCCTGCACACAGCCAGCCGGAGGTTTAGACACCGGTCCTCTATCCTGCCCTGCGCTCTCTCCCCTCTCTGGCTGCCCACAATCAACCAACCGAGTCCCCGGTGACCCTGCAGTAGAGTGCGTTCCACCATGGGGAAGGACAAGGGGGCGAAGACCCAACCGACCCAGACCAAAATGGACCAATACGCAGTCAGTGCCCCCACCCAAAGTGAATCCGCACTCTCCGCGACCGGCCGCCCTGAAGGAGACCTGGCTACCATACTGCAAGCCATCAAGACTTGCCAAGAATCGATGGAAACCAAAATAGGGGAAATCCGGGTGGACATGGCTCTCCTCCGCCAGAACCTCCGTAACGCGACTGCCCTGGTGACAGCGGCGGAATCCCGTCTCTCAGAAGTGGAAGATGACGTCTCCACTCTGAAAACGCAAGTGAAGCAGCTTCTGTCCCACACGTCAGATCTCCACAGACGGGCCAAAGACGCCGAAAACGGCTCCCGTCGGAACAACCTCCGCCTGGTTGGCCTTCCCGAGGGCACAGAACCTACTCAGGTCACCACCGTAATTGAGGAATGGATCAGGTCCTGGATGCCAGCGGTTGCCCTCTCCCCATGGTTTGCTGTGGAGCGTGTCCACCGCGCTCTTGCCCCGAAACCACCACCGGGGGCCCCACACCGTCCAATCATCATGAAAATCCTCAACTTCAGGGACTGAGACGCCATTCTCCAAGAGGCCCGCTCACAAACAGAACTGCTCCATAAGGGTGTCAAACTCATGCTCTTTCCTGATTATACCAAGGAGGTACAGGCCCACACACGCTCCTATCTCCACGTGAAACAGAAGCTATGAGCTCCAAATCTGCGTTACAGGCTCCTTTTTCCCGCCCGTCTTAAAGTGATGCTCCAGGGCAAATCCTTTTTCATGGATACGCCGGAGGCGGCGTGGACCTGGGCCACTGAGGACTGCCCAATCCGCCCAATGAAAAGTATCCCTATGACGGACCCCAGCCGGGGCCGCGCGGAGCCGCGCCTGCGCCCCCCGCGCCTGCGACCCCCCCGTGGACAGCGCGCTGGGTCCCGAAAACAGCCTAATACCCGCGTAGCAACACCCACCTCGCCGGCTGACTCCCCCTTGCGGAGAAGTGGATCAGCTGGACCTCAAGACAATTCCAATGGCCCAGACCTGACGACCACAAGGGGTCCCAATAGCTCCCCGAGACCCAGCTCTGAGGACACCGACCTATCACGCAGCCCCCGCATTTGAACCTAAGCGCCGCCAATATGAAGACTTCAGATAAAGGAACTGGTATCCTTGAACATTGAGGGGCCCACCAGATAGCCCAATAACACGCCCCACCGTTGACTAACTGGTCACTTGTTTCCATTTCAGGCTTTGTTCACGGGACGACAGATGCTTCATTTTGGGAAGTATGGGGTGGGGGGTTGGTTGAGATTTTCGACTGGGACTGTTCTCCCAGCACTTAGTTGTGTTACTCTATGTTATGACGGCACCATGCACTGCACCCAGGAATTTCCCTGGGACGGTCCTTGTGATGACCCCAAATGCGCCCAGCCTCCACCAACGCTTATGAATTTAATACACCTTAGCGGCTCCACCTACTGGGTTCCTACTCCGCCACACTGCCATAATGCCCAATCCATATACTGGGGTTGAACCCCTGACGGTTCTTTCATGGAACGTCAACGGCTTTCTAGATAAAATCAAACGCACTGAGGTTTTAAGGTACACCCGGAGGGTCAACCCAGACATCCTACTGTTACAAGAAACTCATCTGATGGGAAACCACTGTCCCGTCTTAGCACGTCAGGGATTTGACAGAGTATGGCACTCTGGGTTCTCTAGAGGTGCATGTGGGACGGCAGACCTCCTGCGACGCTCCTTCCCTTTCTCACCGACCCAAGTGCTCACTGACCCACAAGGCCAATTCACTACTCTTAAAGGTACTCTTGGGGACTCTACTGTTAATCTCATGTCACTATATGCACCCCCCGGCGACCTTGGAACCCACCCTCCGAGATGCGATGGGGACACTGTCCACCGTTCCTCAGGGCCTGACCATAATTGGGGGAGACTTTAACGCTGTCCCTGAACCAATTATCGATGCCACGGGTGCCTCCACCTTCCATAGGAAAAGGGGGAGCAATCGCCTCAAAGATTGGGCCTCCGCACTGGGCCTCTGTGACATCTGGCGCACCTGGCACCCTCAGACGCTGCAGTACACACACACTTCGGCTGCACACCACACCAACTCTCATATAGACCTCATCTTTATGCCTGCCCCGGACTGTCGAGCTGTCTCTGACATTCAAATACTGGTGCGTGGAGTGTCTGACCACTCCCCGCTCCTTCAGCGGGTGGGGGAGGGTCCCACGGGAGCGCTGCGACCCATGTGGCGTCTAAACACCTGGTTTCTCCAAGACCCAGAGTATAAAGAGAAAGTGGGGGAAGAACTAAGCACCTATTTTCATACGAATGAGGGTGCAGTGCAACTACAGGGCACATTGTGGGAGGCGGGTAAAGCCACAATCCGGGGATATGCGAAATGGTTCCTCAAACACCAACGGCAGGTCCAAGACCGCCGACTCTCCCAGCTCGAAGCCCAAGCCCACTGCCTGGAGCGCACATTGGTTGCGGGGGAGGAGAAGCGGAACGCCGTCAGCGCAACACGTGCACGAGGAGGCCTCTGTGGCCAGGGTCTATAGATGGGGAGACAAAAACGGCAAATTGCTCCACTCGTTCGCCACCCACCCCATGGCCAACCGGATTGTGCCTGAAATTTGTGATGCACAGGGCCAAATCTCTCGCACCCCTGTGGCAATTGCACAGGCCTTCGCGGCCTATTACAAGGGGCTATACTCAGCGGATCCCTCGCATAAGCCACAGAACAGCTCCTCCTTTCTGCAGGATACCCCCCTTTGGCGGCTCTCCCCAGTGGAGAGCGCAATCCTGGACGAAACCATCATGCCTGAAGAAATTGGAGACGCTATTTCCTCACTAGCCACCCATAAGACTCCCGGTCCAAATGGGTTTCCCGCGGAGTACTAAGCAGCATTCCGGGAGACACTGATCCCGAAACTCCATGCCCTCTATGAAGAAACTATAGAGAGGGGTGCCTTCCCATCAGTCACAGACATCCCCACCATCGTGGTCATACCCAAGGTACATCCCCCACCGCCCTCCTGCGCCCAGTACTGGCCAATTTCACTCATCAATACGGAGGTCAAAATCTACACAACCATCCTCGCCGCTCGCATGAAGCAAGTGTTCCACACCCTCATCCACCCCGACCAGTGTGGCTTCATGCCATGCCGTAGTACGAGGCACTGTCTCAGACGCTTACAGGTAGCCCTCGCCCACCGTAGTCGCCTGTCACCATACCTAGCCGTAGCGCTGCTCGACTTTGAAAAGGCCTTTGATATGGTGAACTGGCGCTACATTGGAGATGTGTTGGAGAGAGCAGGATTCGGGCCCACCTATCAAAGAATGGTGAAGGTCCTTTACTCCACTTCTTCAGCCAGAGTCCTCATAAATGGCGCACTGTCGGACGCCTTTCCGATCGAGAGGGGGACCCGCCAGGGATGCCCGCTTTCCCCTCTCCTATTCACCCTCGCAATTGAAACCTTGGTGTGTCGCATCCGAAGTGATGGCCAGATCCAGGGCTGGCGCTGGCAGGAGTCTCAAGAGGACCGGATCGCCCTTTATGC
Organism: Calotriton arnoldi; assembly: GCA_963921515.1. Taxonomy (NCBI): domain Eukaryota; kingdom Metazoa; phylum Chordata; class Amphibia; order Caudata; family Salamandridae; genus Calotriton; species Calotriton arnoldi. Next base: position 5,436,834 of record CAWUFW010000174.1, read on the forward strand.
TGATGACGTCCTCCTCTATCTGGCGGACCCGGCCCGATCCGGACCAAGATCTCTCCACATCCTCCACCTGTTCGAAAAGGCATCAGGACTATGTCTCAATCCGGCCAAATCCACGGTGGTGCCTCTCCATGTCTCGAGGGAGTGGATGGATTGGCAAATGACCATTCCCTTGCGTAGGCTCTCATTCAAATGTCTCTGGATCTGGTTGGCACTCCTTCCCAAATTGACCTGGTCCCTTAACCTCACCCCACTCCTCAAGCGCATAAAAGATGACCTCCGCCGCTGGCAGACTCTTCCGCTGAATCCCCTGGGCAGAGTTGCACTTTTTAAGATGATGATTCTCCCCCGTCTTTTATACACCATTCAAAACCTTCCGCTCCACCTCCCTTGCGGCTGGTTCCGTGACCTAGACGGTGTAATCACAACCTTCCTTTGGGGCGGGGCGAGATTGCGCCTGGCCCTCACAACGTGTAAACGACCCACATACGACGGGGGTATGAGGATGACAAACCCATTCCTGTACTATTTGGCCACTCGCCTTTTAGTGATCCGCGATTGTTTTAATGGCGGATGGTCGGATCCCACTTATCGACTGGATCTAGAGAGCCTCGGATTCTCCCGAGTACAAGCCCGAATCCCACGCACCTTACCAGCAGTTACCCGCACAGCCCTCCTGGCATGGCGTTCCGCGCTGCGACACATCCACTGGGACACCTAACTCTCGCTGCAAACATCGTTGTGGCATGGCACTTGGCTATGGGAGGTCACGACACTACCAGGGTTCCAGAAATGGGATTTAATCGGCATAACTTGTTTGGGAGACATAAGGAAGGGAGAGAATCTGTGCTCCTTCCGAGACCTCCAACAGACATATTCCTTGCACTCCACCTAATTCTTTTGGTACCTCCAGTTGCGACATGCCCTGACCCCTCCATGTCCCTGACCACACAACCATCCCCGAATTTATCCCCTTAGAGGCCAAACTCCTTATGGGGAACTTAGGAAGGAGGGGATATCCCAAATTTATCGCTCTCTGGTTAACAAAACCCCATCGACAATAGAACCTCTCAAGGCCCGTTGGGATCGGTGGTTTGGCCCTCTCGAGGAGGAAGACTGGAGAGATGCCCTGATGGCCCCTAGGACACTCATGATCTCCGCTAGGCTCCGCCTCATTCAGATCTACTACCTCCACTGTGCATATCTTATCTTGGTGCGGCTCCACAGGGCAGGCTTCCTCCCGACCCCATTGCCCGCGCTGTAAAGCAGAAACAGCAGACTTCTATCACATGGTTTGGTCCTGCATCATTCTCACAAAATACTGGGCATCCATTGTGACTGAGTTGAGTGAAGTGCTGGGGTGGGAGGTCCCCCTCAATCCCCGTGTCCTTCTCCTGGGAGTGATGGAGGGACTGGATGGCTCCCGGGCTGATAAGTTATTCCTAGGGACTGCCATTCTCGTAGCCAAAAGGGATATAGCAGCAGCCTGGGAAGGACTCGGCGCCTCCCTCCTTAGCTAAATGGCGCAGAGGCGTAGATTGGTGCGCCACCCAAGAAAAAGCTATCTACGAAGCAAGAGGGTGCCCAACTAAGCATGAACGTATATGGGGCAAATGGCTGGGACCGTTGATTTGATTGTCCACCGTTCGGGTGGAGTCACACCTCATACGAACTGAATGGGGAAATCTCTTGTAACTGTATTGAAATACCTGATATGTCAAATGGTGCTATGTCTATGTTGTTGTTTTTCTTAAAAATGCCAATAAAATTGGTTATCAAAAAAAAACATTCAGAACAATCTTCAAATTGAACCCCAAATGTTTTGCACATGCTTTACTTTAAGAAAATATGAGAATGCTCAATGACTTCGTATTCAGCCACATGTGCTTTCGTATTCGTACTTTGGTAAAATCAATGTCAACCAGGTCACCTTTCATTATCAGGGCTAAAACTGCTTTTAATCGTTGTGACATAAAATACATACTATTCATGAATATTCTATAAACATAGAACCTCATCACTTTCACCTCCACATATCTGAAAATATAATATTAAACAGACTGCTCTACAAATTTAAACAAAGAGGAAAATGTTGTAACGTTCTGCCTTTTTTATCAGGTTCAACTCTGTCCAAAGAGAGACTTGTGGTTTGACATTTTTAAATTCTTAAAAAAACAGCATAGGAAAGTAGTAGATTAATGCATTTAGAATGCCATACCATTTGACTGAGACATTTTGAATCCATCTGTCTGCACTGTGTTCAGAGGGTAATATCCATTAAGCTCATAGTTATTTTTTAACATATTTTCCAGGTGGATACGAAGAGCCACATCTAAAGAAAAAGATTTATCACATAATTTTCTGTTAGTGAATGGACAACAGATCATCATTAGGTAGTATTTAGTGAAAGGGGTCAACAAGTGGATGGCATGTGCACTATCAGTTAGTCCTAGATACATTTTGCATTAAATGCACTCAAATTGTATAGGTATCAGATGTACAACACTAATGGGTAAGTCTTTACAAAGATATATATATATATATTTATATATATATACACACACACACACAATATATATATATTCAATAAAAAAAGAAAAAGTTAAAGTGACGTTATAGTTAGGTGAAAATTTCAGTGACAACGTAACATTGTAAACTAAAAAAACACTAAAATTCACGAGTTATAATTATCTCTAGTAGCTATAACTCTAAGGTAACTATAACTCGCACCCCTGCCATGCACACTTTTGTAATCAATTATGTCATTGGAAATGTTGCAGAGATGTTATCAATTATGTCATAGAGCATGTCCTGAGTGAGTGATATGTGGGATAATCAGTTGTGAATGGCGAGGGTGCTAGCTATAGTTACCTTAGGGCATAAGTTATAGTTACTATAGATATGTATGACTGGTAAATTTCCGTGATTTTGAGTCAGTTTAAAACGTTACTTTCTCACTAAAATTTTCACTTAACTATAACGCCACTTTAGCTTTTTGCTTTTTCAGTGAATTTCTAGATTTTTTTAACATGGAGTAATATTTTATTACCATATGTTAAGCTAGCCAAGCCAGCCTTAGGCCGTAGGCGGTGGGGGGAGGGGGGAGGTTGTCCTTAAGGCCTGTCACTCCCCAAAAGAAACAATTGATGGACGGAATGCTGGACAATGCAAACAATCACCCCCAGTTTGGTCCATCATTCTTTTGCTCACCACACCACCACCCAGCCATATGCAAATCAGTCTTGACCCTGTTCCTTGCGGGAACAGTCCAGCTCGAACTGCCAAGCCAGGTACTACCTGGACCGGAAACAAGCATCCTGGGACCGGTTTCAGGGCATCACCCTTCATCAGCCAGGCTAGCTTGAATCTAGTGGTGTAGTGAGCACGGGACCCACGTCTGGGCATACCCTTCCCACTTAGGGCGACATATGCAAAAGAAACAACTGATGGACGGAATGCTGGACAATGCAAACATTCACCCCCAGTCACAAGGATATGGGTATAATCCATCATTTTTTTGCTCACCACACCACCCCAGTTTGGACCCAGCCATATGCAAATCAGTTTTGACCCTGTTCCTTGTGGGAACAGTCCAGCCCGAACTGCCAAGCCAGGTCCTACCTGCACCGGAAACAAGCATTCTGGGACCGGTTTCAGGGCATAACCCTTAATCAGCCAGGCTAGCTTGAATCCAGTGGTGTAGTGAGCCTGGGACCCACGCCTGGGCATACCCTTCCCACTTAGGGCGACATATGCAAAAGAAACAATTGATGGACGGAATGCTGGACAATGCAAACATTCACCCCCAGTCACAAGGATCTGTGCGCTGCATAGGGTTGGCAGCAGGGCCTGGCTTGCCAGCAGTCAACCCTACGCCATGCACAGCCTTCTGGCATGCGCAGCATATGCTTGGTCTCACAGGACCTCACCGCACTCAGGCAGACTTACTGACTTTGTCATGAGTTACAACACCAAAATATAAAGAAGTGAGCCGACTGACTTGAACAAGAGCTGAGCAGATCAATATCATCAAAACTGATCTATCACGAATATTTTAAATAAATGGAATGTATATTGAAATAATTCACACAATGCAGTGTCTATTAATATTGATTGTCCAAAAAATATTTAATACAATTTTAATTAAAAAACATGTCTTTGACTTTTTACATGGTTTTTATTATTACATTTTCTGGGTGAAAAATGGCAAAATAAGTAGTCAGAAACTTATATTTAAAAAAATAAATAAAACCAGCATGTCTCTGAGTCTTTCTTTTAACCTTATTTCGCCCCGAAAATGCAATCATAAAAACAACCACAAGAGGGCCTTACACTCCAGTTGAAGAGCTTAGAGCTCCAGCTAGGAGTGTTTTAAAAAACATATGGGAAGCTCCCCAAAAATCATGGATTTAATGACCCTGGAGACTAACTGATTTTTTTTTTATGTTGCTGGGGGCGCTGGACTCCCTGAAGCTCCCAACATTAAAAAAGGCTTGGTGGGATCCTTCCTCTTCTAGGGGCACCATCACACTCACAAAATATAAAAAATTAAGTCCATAAAGGGCATTATGGGGTGCTCCTGCAAAGGCGCAGTAAATAATAAATGAGCAGCAGCTGCCACTTATTTATTCTTCTTTTCTGTTCTTAATTTACTTTAGGTGCCCCGGTGCCCACCCAGGATACCCATACATTATGGGAGCGTGCAGCCACCTTGAGCCTTTGCATCCCCCGGGCCGTATTTATTTTAAATAAGGGGAGACCTCCTCCGTGAGTAACTAGGGGCTGCGGAGACCCCATCCCTGGAAGCTTTTTGTTTTAATTAAGGGGAGAGGGGCATGCAGCCCCCTTCCCAAACCACTAAGGGCCCCAGGGACTCCACCCCATATTTTTGCTGTAGAGACATAATTTCTGACACACTGGGGTAAATTCTTTTGTTGTTCAGAAGATCAACAAAATTGGGAGCAGGAGCTTTGGATTCGCATCAAAGGATGCCAGAGCATACGGGTGGCGCTTATATGCAGCTCGCTTCATCACTTCTGAGGCAGTACAGAGTAACAGCAGAGTCACGCGGTGCCGTCTATCGGCCCACATGAGATTTTCTGGAACCTGGGGATTTTCTAAAGGTGAGAGCTATGTGGGTGGAAGAAAAAGAAGAATCCATCAGAAAAGAAATATTATTCTTGTCTTTCTTATATAGAAGAAAACATTATTGACTTACTTATACATACCAGGTCTTAAAAAGCTTACCTAATGAGCCATGGCAAGATTTGGTGTGGTTTGTACAAGGAAGGGTATTCCACAACTTCGCGGTGAGAAAAAAAAGGATTGAACACCAACCTAAGCATGATGAACAGCAAGGATTTTCAGGTGGCCATCAGTTGAGGACCAAAGAGTTTGAACAGTCTTGTACTTCGTGAAGCAGGATTGAAAGAAAGGGGCCAGTCCAAGCAGGGCACTGTAGCAGATGCCAAAAACAAAGGGAGGGAGAAAGAGGTTAGGTTTGCTGTGGACTCAGCCTCCTATCTTGCATGAGAGAAACAAAGAAAGTCCACCCGTACTTCAAAAGTGATTATCCTTCCAGTAGTTGCTTTGTTCTAGTCAGGGAAAACAATGAGTTTTCCTAAAATAACCCTCCCCCACCAAACGGTCCCTTAGTGGCATGCTTCATCATCGGGTTCTTCCCGCCCCGCTGCAGGAAGGGGCGTGCTATGACCGGCGAAGACGTGGGAGCACTTTATGAAGCGATTTCTATATACTACTGTGAGAGTGGAAGGGTCAAGGGAAAATTGTGAGTTAAAAAATACCTGGCTACGTGGAAACTAAACTTTATTATCTCCTGTGGCTGGTATTGTTAAAAAGGGGGGGAGGAGAAACGTACACTATAATGGGTGATTTTCGCCCTGGTCTACATGTTTCAAGCCTTCCCCTAAGGCTTTTCTTCAGGACCAAAGTGATTGATCCCTCTTGACCACTTCTAAATAACCTATTTGGTCTCCCTGATTATTATCAAGGTGTAATGTGCAAATTATCATGCATAGATACAATACCTAGTCGGTATATCTCTTTCAAACAATATGTAAGGTGCCTACAAAAGGCTCCATGAGCTTTTCACAGGAGGGGAGAGGCGCTTGTAGTCACAGTCGTCAAAGCTGCACCCTCACTTCGATTCTACATGCCTAGCCATGGCTCTGATCATACCCGTGGCTCACTGTAGCAGATGGTCAGGTTATTAAAAAATATTCTCTTAGCCAGTCTGTCAGATGTTTTCTTTTTTTTAAATTTCTTTATTGATATTTTCCAATAACATACAGGAGATGGCACAGCACACATTGCAACACGTCATACTAAAATGATATAAGGTAAGTATCTATGTCATATTGTGGCGGTACACAACAATAGGATGAGCTGAGTGCACGATAAAAGGTCGCAATACTTGCAAAGTTTGTCAGTTCTTCAGTCCAATAGACAGTAGTAACACATAATGCAATGTCTCAGTTAGAACACAGAAAGAGTTATTACGACATATGCTGAGCCAGTCAACAGTAACAGTTACCAGAAAACAGTTCTGGTGTAAGTGAAAACCCCTACCTCCCTCGCCACACCCACCCCCTGTAGCTTCTATGTAGCAATTGAGCACAGCTCAGGCAAAGTTCTGATTTCTGTTCTGAGCGAAGTTATCGTAAATCCTCCAAGCGTGTTTTTCTATTAGGTCCATGATATCAGGCAATCTTGTCAAACCATAGCATCACCCCGCCCTCCTGCTCAGTTGCTCAGGGGTTGGATGTTCCTGACTAGGGTGCTCCAGCAGTGCCTGCGTCTTTGCATTCCAGGCTAGCAAGACATCCTACACTTTATCATCTCTTCTGGTCCTCCTCATATGTGCCTCTTCCGCTCCTGCCCATTCTAACAAATCTTTCTACCAAGCATCTCTTATTGGAGGTCGTGAGCTCAACCAGTGGATCGCTATGCGTCTTTTCACCACCGTGAGGCCTAGTATCATATGCACTTGCTCAGTCGCCGCTTCCGGTCCTCTGGGAGGAGCCCCAGCACACACCTATTAACTGTGAATGAGATATCCTGCTCATTGCACTTTTAAGTTGGGCTAGTACTTCATGCCAGTAGGAGACTATAATCGGGCATCCCCCGATCACATGTAGAAAATCCGTTTACGTGGCTCCAGATCAAGGACATCGTGAATCTCTTGATGGATATATAGTGCGCAGTCGTTTTGGGGAGAGGTATGTCATGTGCACTATATTATACTATATTTGTTTGAACCTGTTGTTCACCGACACCCTCCGAACACCCACATGTATCCTGAACCAGTCCTTAGGGAAGTCTGGCAAATGGTTACGAACAGCATGTACAGTAAAGGGTGAGCCTGGCAGCAGCATTCTCAATTAACTTCAGATGCACCTTTCAATATTTATGTAAGCTTAAATGGTCAGTTAACATAATCCAGACACAAGAATACCACGGCCTCAATGATTTGGGTTGTTTAGGGGATGAAGAGGTAAGATCTTTCTCAATGGTTTTTAGGCTTATGAAGCATTTAGATCCCATTTTGCTGAATTGGGGTTTAAATGAGAGACTGCAATCACAACAAATGTCAGCACTGAGGATACTGGCAGGAAGAACTGAGCTCAACCTACTGTTTCAAGAATACTAAGGAGAAGAGGCTCTCCAAGATTAAGGTCTTTCGATTCTCACAATTCACCTTTAAGAAATTGGACCTCCTCCAAATAGCAATGGGAGGAACTATAGTAATAAGAGCAAGCTTGGGTACATGAAAGATCTGTGCCTGACCAGATAAGCAGCTGAATGTCACGTAGAGCAGACAAATGAAAATCTATGGGAATAAGTCAGCAACAGTAAGGAATAAACTATTAAGTTACTTGCCTTCAGTAACGCCCTTTCTGGTGGATACTCTATATAACCACACATTTCTCATCTTTAAATTATTCCCACAGTACTGCATGCCACTAAGTGGTGCCATCTGACTCCATGATGGCCATTGCACCTCCCCAGAAGTGACGGAACGGAACCACATATATGCCCCATCCTGATGCACTGACATCAGTTTGTATATGGTTCCTCCTCCACATCCTAAGTCGCAGATCAACTCAGAAAATCACAGATGACAGTGTGCAGAAAACTAGCTTAGGAACTCTGTAACCTATTTTACAGGTACATAAGCCCACACATACTAGCATCCACAGTGGTGATACATTGTTCACCTACATGAAAAGGTTTCAAAGTGGGAGCATTTACAATTCTCAATTTTCTTTTCCAAAATATGCTTGCTGTTCATCACACCACAGAAATGTCTCATCCATTCCTTAATAGTTTTCTTAATAACTCAATTTCTATGCAAAGTTAAGTACAAATCCACTTTCTTTGCTACATTCACTGCTGGTCATGTTGTCTCATTTTCTCTTCTTAGTGCTCTTATTAACACAACCCATCCTATATCTGGCTTTCCTAGAATCTTTTTTTGGGTCTCCACAAACCTTGGCTAAGTGTCCAATTTTACTACAGTTCCTATATTTTTTTTCCTACTGCTGAGCAATTCTAAAACAAGTAAACATGGCTGTAAAGTCAACACTTGTAACACAGTTTATTTGATATTTTTTATATTTAACTCTTCTTTGGTTAAACGATTGGCAACACTACACATTTCTTGATTCTTCAAGTCATTCTTTCCTACATTAACCAATTCACTCATAACATCGATTGCTCTATAGCCTTAACTGTAGTGATAGTTTCTTGTAGTGTTGGGTCACCTAATATCCATAAGCTCTCCTGAATCTTTTCTTTTTATTTCTTATCTTTACAAGAATTTAGTCTTGTATCATTTCTTCAGCCATGCTCTTGAAGTTACTTGACCTAGACAAGGTCTAAGGGCAGTAAGGAAATCATCAAAGGATTCACCTTGATTAAAACTTGTATTGCTCTAAAACAATGATCCCTCCAGGTTTAAAGCTGTTCTCTAGTCTCATTACTGCCTCATCAAAATCACTGATTTCCCCTTGACCTTCTTGTGGGGTAATCTAAGGTAATTTTCTAAATATGTCCTGCTCTTCGGACCCTAAGCAAAGGAATATATTCTTACTCCCACCAACTGACATTTTATCTTCTTCTGTGGCAAACATATATTTGATGAACTCTTCCTTCCACTTTTCCAAAGTAATGGTGGATCTCCCTTTGTTTACAAAAACTGTGAGGAGGTTATATTTGCATGTTTAAATACTATTAGATAATGTACATAAACAATACAGCACAAATGTTGTTACCTAAATAACAGTCTGATCATACTTAAATCAATATGTGTAACCTGGACAAATTGAAGTTCAGTACTAAATTATTCATTTAAGATCGGCAGCTACAAAAATTGGATCCAATTGTGTGCACACGACTGACATGCAGAACACAGAATTTTCATTCTAAGAGCCTCTTATGGTTTGTTAGTGTACATATCATTGACATGCAGAAACAGCATCACGCTTCATTCTTCTGCACAATTACTGTGAGCACATCACAGATGTACCAAATAGCTATCATTTACTTCCATACCCCTTTGTTGCGTATTCATAAGAAAACTGTGTGCCATCACAAAATCAGATGTGTAATTATAATGTATCCAATTAGATGGCATATAACAAAGGTCTCATGCTGTTGTTCAGTTTGGCTAAAAGTTCTGATGCCAATTCAGCCATTTCCAATGTCAGTTTCCAGTTCTGTGAGCATGTTCACTGTGTAAACTAAATGATTTCTAAATGAGTTCTGGATACTACCTTTCTCCATGCCTCCCCCCTCTGAAAATTGTCACTATCCATGTAGTGGTCCTACCTTTTCCAAAGGGTGTGCGAGTTCCAGTCATGAAGGTCTTATGCCTGTTAGGTCTTCTGGCTTCCTGTATTTTTCTGGTCATACATGCACATGGGCTCTGTAGTGGTTCCAAGCTTGGGGGAGCTTGGACTCCATCATAATCTCCCCAAGCGCTGCAGTGGATGCGGTTTGGTGGGGAAACGAGGCGAACCTGCATCGTGGGATGGTCTTCAGTCCCCCTCCAACCGTGGCCATGGAAGTGACAATACTTCCACTCAAGGGTGGGAGGCTCATCTGGAGGCTCTGGAGATGAGAAGCCTCTGGTCTCCAGAGGAGCAGGTGCTTCACATCAGCCTGCTGGAACTAGCAATCAATGCCTTCCTCCTCTCCATCCAAGGTCAGTCCATCTAGATATAGACACTACGACAATGATGTGGTATGTGACAAACAAGTGGGAGTAGGTACTCAACTTCTTTGCCTAGAGGTGTTGAGGCTCTGGTCTTGATCACACTGCCAAGAGAGCTGGTTGACAGACAATCACCCAGCGGGGTCTGTGAATGTCAGAGTCGACAACCTGAGCTGGCGTTACATTGCCAATCATGACTGGTGTCTCCTGCCGAATGTGGTGCAGGACATTTTCACCCAGTGGGGCAGTCCTAAAGTGGACTTGATCGCCTCGTTAAGAAAAGCTTGCTGCCAGCAGTTATGAGCCCTCTGGTATCCAAAGGTAGCCTTGGGGGACCTGTTTGAGTTGAGTTGAATGCTTCAGCTACACTTATGAATTTCCCCCGGTGTCCTTGATTCCTTGAGTTCTGCAGAACTTTCGCTAAGACCGGACTCTAGTCATTCTAATTGCCACAGATTGGTGAAGGAGGGTACGGTATGCAGACCTTCAGCGCTTCTCCCTATGTCCCCACTCAAGCTGCCATTCAAAGCAGACCTTCTCTCCTAATCGGGGAATTTGTTTATTCTGGGAGATGGAACAGCTTTGTTTCATGGTGGGCAGACAACAGCATAGACCCTCTTCAGGTTTGTTTGCTGCAGATTCTACAGTTCACACTCTCCTTAGCTCAGAGGGCATGTGCAATTGGCACTGTAAAGGGGTATTTGGCTGCGATGTAGCCATTTTTCTGTCTCCCAGTCAAGCCTTCTCTGTTCAAATCCCCTGTTTTGATGCGTTTTCTGGAGGGGTTGACTGATTTGTATCCACCAATACCCTTTGTTGTGCCCCAGTGGGATCCTAATCTTCTGTTGACATTTTTGATTGGGTCTCCTTTTTTGCCCCTTCACAGTTTCCAGTTGCAAATGTTAGCCTTCAAGTCCGTTTTTTAGTAGCAATTACCTTTTCAAGACAAGTCAGTAAATTACAGACCGTGAGTTCCTTGTGGGGACTCGCTTTCACTTAGTATTATGAATACAACATCCCTGAGCACAATACACAATAAAATAGTATATGATTAATATATAAATGGGCCAAAAGACTGAATTATAAAAAACGATCAATCTACTTTATTATTGATTTGACATCTATTTAAAAATCAGTACATAATATACAAAATATAGAGTTACTGTCACATATGTATCAGACAACAATCACAACTCTATACAGTCACTTATGCACATGACAAAACAACAACACAACATTATTCCTCTAATGACTAGATCTGACTTGTTTCTCACACATCTGAGTAACAGTAATCCAAGATCATGGATGAGCATTACATCTCAAAGTTCATTTTAGTGTCACAAAATGCATGATCACAAAAATTGTGGCTTGAATTTGAGCGGTCTTCATACAATCGCTTTGCTTTCACTTAGGCCATTTCAGACTTTCTAGCACCCGCTCCACCCCACGAAGGAGGAGAGGCTTCATGGGATGGATCCTAGGCTGGCAGTCAGTTACTACCTAGACTGCAGCAAGGATACACAACTGGATGACCAACTCTTCATTGGGTACTGCGGTCCTAAAAAAGGCCAAGCAGTTCAGAAGTGGATACTGCCCAGATGGATCATCCTCTGCATTAACACCTGCTACACTTTTGGCCATGAAAAAGTCACAGGGCTCATCCACCAGGGCGAAATATTCAACCTTGTCCTTTCAAGAGGTGCTCCTACTGCATAGATCTGCAAGACTGCTACGTGGGCCTCCCTACACACTTTCGCTAAGCATCACTGCCTGGATTCCGTGCACAGGGATGGATGGCCATTTCACCAAATCGGTTCTGCAGAACTTATGTAAACATCCATAAACTCTCCTCCTGGGTACTGCTTTGGAATCTATTCTACAGGTGAGGCATCTGCAGGTGGAAGTACTCACTAGAAGAAAAAGTTAATAACCTGCAGTAACAATCTCTCTGGTGGATATACTATCGACCTGCGGATTCCTCAGCGTTCACACCTGCCTGCCTGTGTGTTACAGGGTAAGTTTATATGGTTTCAATTCAAGTTTGTTACTGAACTACTTAATGTTGATGGCAATCCATCTGCTCACCTTGAAGGCTTGGAAAAAATTGATGGAAACTGACAGTGTTGTGCCAGGTGGGGATTACATGGCTTCGGCGAGGTCATCTGACATCACTTCTGGCATCGATACGAAGCCAGCACCCCCTACCAGTGACTTGACAGTTTTGAAGTTTCCGAATCCAGACTGACAACTGGAATAATTCTACTAGTGAGGAATCTGAAGGTAGATAAGAGTGTACACCAGAAAGGTCATTAGTGCAGATAAGTAACTTTTTCTTTGAAGTTTTACAGACTGTGATCAGCGTCTTTAAGTTAGCTGTTGTGGCACTACAGTTTTTCCTATCCTCTTTATGATTATCACACAACAGGTCGTAAATCGATGATAGCGTGGGTTCTCTAGAGACTAACTAAGGTTAAATCTCATGTAAGCTGATTCTGCGGCTTTCTGGCCATCAGAGGATGGGATTAGCTACGGGAGAGAGACTCTGCATTCCTTTTGCCTATGTCACTTGCTTGAACTTTTCATGATGTAGGGTGATTTAGGCTTCATATATTTGCATCACACCCCTGGAATTGGTCATGATATGATTGATGATCCCCCACCTGAGGAAAGCCAACAAATTTCACGGATTGCTGTACTTTTGGCCATGTTTTGTTTTAAGTTCTACTTTGTTGCCGATCTCCCAGGTTACGCCAGCACTTTCAGAATGTCTAGCAGAGGCACGAGTGTCGGTGGCCCATGGGGGAAGCGGGCTGCATCCAAGATGTTCAGCTTCTCCCAGTGGGCGCTTTCTTATGCCTCAACATCCACCTCTCTCACAGAAAAATTGCCTGCAGAGCCCTGGACCACTGCTTGGGAAGCCATTCTCTGACGGATTACCTGGACAGAGCGTCATGCAGTGGCACGTGCCGCTCTGGATCCTCCAGCTTTAGGAAAGGTGCTGGTGGGGAGTCAGAGAATGTAGCAGCACCAGCGACCATGCAGGAGCATGAAGAGGCATCAGACTCGTCAGGCAGAGATTTCATCCACTTGCCAGAAGTTAGAAAAGAGACATTGTTTTTGAAACAGGTGTAAACATAGCAAGCACAAGAAACTCATACAAGTAAACAGGATGCTCAGCCTGCACAAGAAACACAGGTATTTGTGCAGTACCACACTTCTTTAGTGATGGGACCACTTAAGTGCCTTACTTCCGGTCCAGACTATTTTTCAAAAATAGGTTATCATGCCCGTGGAGGGTGAAGGGAGGAAATACTTCTCACTGCAGGACAAACAGAAGCACAGTCACACACAGTATTGCATATTTCTACAAAATGGCATGCACAAAACAATATTTTAGGCCGAACTGATCCTCATCTTCTATCTGGCACAATGACACCATTGGATGCATAAGAGGGAAAGGAGACTTTAGAAATCAAGAAGCTTCTTTCTCCCTCTTCGACCTGTCTGAGCAAGATCTGAAATGATCTCTGAATGAGATCACGCACATTTTGACCCATTGCTGGATGAGGAGATCCAACCAGGGGACTCGTTGGCAGAAGCTATGAACATGAGAGAAATCAGACACCTTATCTCGGGGAGAAGAGGAAGCGAAAGGTGGAAAGAGAAATTATTGATGGTGAGGAGGATCCCTTGCTATAGGACCACTCTGCTGTTAACTGACTCCCACAGCTGAAGTCAAGGCTCAGCCTTTCTCAGCATAATTTTTGTTCAGTGCTGCCTGACAGTGGTCCGTAAATGTCGGAGCACATGTCGAGAATAGTCAATAAGACACTGTAAAGGCATGACAAAACCCCTCCGAACGGAACGCAGGTCATGATGTATGATTGTAATAGGAGAAGTTGATAATGGCTGATTATGCCACCCCAATGTTTTACAGAGTGAGAATTATCTGCTAATGTTTCAAAAGATTTCAATGTTTCTCCTTCGAGCATTCGGATATACCTACCTGGCTACTTTCTACTCTGATTGCTTCGAATACACTAATGCACTTCCAATATTAGTGCCTGCATTGTTACGAATCGGTGCTGCGACATGTAGCAGCGAATCTACTTCTATTTTTTGTGTGCCATTTTTCAAATTGTAAAATAGGTACAAAGTGGGGGTGATTGATTGCGGGTCTAACATATAGGTGTACATAGGGACTGTGCCTAGGGCCCTTAATAGTATAGTGTATTCCATCTGTTCACAAAGTGGAGGTAACTTATTTTGCGGAGCAAACTATACCAGTTGCAACAAAGTGTACGCTTTGTAGCATGTATACATGTGAAGTAATTTTTGGACTCTCGATGTAATATGGGCATGTAATTTGTAGAGTTGTAAACTGAGCTGCAGTCCACTCCATATGAATGATCTGATATCTCTGTCGATGTGGGTTAACATTGAGGTATGTATTAACAGAGACAACAGGTCAATTTTGTAATTGTATAGAAGCACGATTGTCATTTTTGCTACTTGTATTCTATCCCACATGGATAAGTTGAGGTGGGGCTAATTTTGTTTGGGTTTTGCATATTAGGGGGTTTAAGATGTCTTCGACCATCCCTTCGATCCCAGAGTTGATTTTTCTCTCTACGTATTTAAGGCTCCTGAGAATCCAGCACATATTATTTAGTCCCAAACTGGCTAAATTTGTGCTTTTGGGCATGGGCAGGTCACGTTTTCTCCAATTGATCTTATATCCCGATATTTGGCAAAAGGCTTTGATCATCGACAGTAATTTGTCTAGGGAATTCTTAGGATCAGTGATAGTCATTAATATATTAGCAACATATTTCACATGGCCACTTCTCAAGCCATTTAATATCTTGGGTCATCATATCCATTGTGTCATCATATCTCTTATTAATGATTCAAGGTTTGATTGTTGTGATTTAGATTTCCTCCTGGATAAGGCAAGGTTTCTCATTATTAATCCCTGCCAGAATGATGTTCCCGCTACCCATAGCAATGACACTGAAGTAAAAGTTCTTATTTTGTTCCATGTCCATATCAATATGAGACTGAAGTGTTCTTTTGTCCATGGGGTATTTATATCGGTTAATAGGCATGCACCATATCATCTTTGGGGTGTAGGGTGGAAATGTCTCATTCCCAATGATATATGGATTAATCTGTGGTTGGTTACAACCCCTCCACCCCGTTGGATCTCACAAGTATATAGGTACGTGTAGTAATGTGGTAAGTTAGTAGAATGTAGAATATACACATTGTACAATTAGAATGGTTAGAGTATTCGCAGTTCCGGTTTGATGTAAGAGAATGTTGATGAGGTGAGGCAGCGGTTGTGCTCACACCTTTACACCAAGCTGTGCGAGATTGCTAATAAAGAAGAAGATATAAAACTTATATGCTCCAGAGTTGTTACTACAGAATTTGGCGACGAGGATGGGATACAGTCAACAAAATTTCAGAAGGTAAGAGCACTACAGAATTTGGCGACGAGCGGGGGCAATCTCGTGCTTGGACAAGCATGCTAGATGGATACTACAGCGTGTTATCCAGTTTCAACGGCTTTGGTGTTTAAAAAGGAATACCAGAAGGAAATGTACGGCAACATCTTTGTGCGCAATGTGGTAAGCGCTTAAAACTTTAAAAAAAAAAAAGAGCTTACTCGCATTTGTTTTCTTCAGGACTTGGCTGTAAGCGTTGGTGCGTACCCGCTAGCTGGCAACCGTCACCGCGTGAAGACATTGACTTTTAAAAGTCAAATGTATTGTCAGCACGAGCTGTGTTTGGCGCAAGCCTGATTCCTCTGAATTCTGCCCTTGGTGTGTGACGTCAGTTGTGGAGGACGTGCCCGCAACGCCAGTGCGCTACATCACTGATGTGGTAATGTCACTACGCGGGTCGCGACCCAAACGTGACACCATTTTGTTTCAGAAAAAAAAACATTTCTGAAACCTTATCGCACCATTGGAACGGAGCAGTACAGATCGGAACTCGACATGAGTTCATGGTTTGCAGAGTAAGTGCATTTTACTTTAGCAGTGTTGTTTGCAAACAATTTTAAAGCGGCTGCATCGTTTAAGACAAGGATTTTCGTGATGGATATCTATTTATATTGCGGTTTAGCCATTAAGTACATTTCGCTTTAGCGTTAGTTTGTTGACAACAATTTTTTAGGCAGCCGTAAAAATATTTTTTCTGGCAAAGTCTTACGTAGGAGATTTTTAACATGTCTACAGCAGAGGCACCTCCACGGGGTGATTCAGCATTACATCTAAACTCACCAAAGGAGTTCTTATCTTCACCAGGAGAGCCAGTAATATAATGGAGTAATGGAAAGAGTATTTTTGAAATTATATAGCTCACCTAGAAGACTGCAGTGGATCTTTTTCACTGGAAAGGAAGAAAAGAATCTTGATGTACTGTTTAGGTCCTGAAGGTCTCCGACTCTTCAATCAATTACAAAAACATGAGAGACCTGGTGATATAGCTGTATTTAAAGTAGCATTATTAGATCTGGATGAGCACTTTTCACCTACAGTCTGTATAGCAGTCATGCGCCATGCTTTCTTTCAAAGGAAACAAGAAAGGCATGAATCTATCGAGGATTATGTGTCAGCTTTACGGAAACTATCAGTTACTTGCAGATTTGGTAATCTCCATGATGAATTTATATGGGACCAAATCGTTATGTATGCAAAAAACAAAGCTATTCAAGATAGATTGTGGGTAGAGGGTGACTCTGGCTTGAAGGATATCATAGCCATTGTTAAGAAAGGAGAATTGTCAGAGCGTTGTGCTAAAGTTACTCTAGTAAATGATAAAAAAGATGGTAGTGATACAGTCAATAAAATTTCAGAAGGTAAGAGTAAGTTTACTCAAAGTTCTAATAAAAAAATGAGAGAAGGGATAAAAAGAAAGGTGAACGTTTTACCAAGACAAAAAATCCCAATTACGCTTGCTATCGCTGTGGTAGTAGTGCACATTCTGCAAAATTTGACAAATGTCCAGCTAAATATGCAAAGTGTTTAGAATGTGGTATAGCTGGGCATTTTGCTAGAGTATGTAAACGAAAGGACAACAGAAGAAGAGGCAAAGTAGCATGTGTAAAAGAAAGTGATGCAGAAGAATCTTCTTCTGATGACAGTAATGATGATACAAGTGTCAAGTACGATTCAAAGACAAAAGTGGTTTTGAAAATTTCAGGAGAAGGGGAGAGTAAATCTTTGTGTTGGGTTTCTTTTGGTGGTGTATCATTGCAAGTAGCTGCTGATTCTGGTCACCTTACACAATTATTGCTGAAAGTGTATGGTTGCAACACTTCAGTTCTGCAATAGGGAACCATTTGGAGAAATCAGATATTAACCCTGAGAGTTACACAGGTGAGAAGAACAATATAATTGGAGTGAGACAACTTATGTTCAGATTCAAAGGTAGACATGCACTATGCAAATTATATGTAGCCACCGAAGGGCCATCTGTACTAGGGTGTAAAGATCAATGCAAACTTAACATAATCCTTGACCCAAATAGTCCAGAACAGGTACTTGTAGCGTGTGAAGGAGAAGATACAAAAAAATGGGTATTAGAGGAATTTCCAAATGTATTTAATGGTAAGATTGGTAAGTTGAAAGGGTTCTCTCATTCCATAAGATTAAAACAAAATGTGATTCCTAAAATCCATAAGACGCGGAATATCCCTTTCATTGTTAGGGATGAGGTGAAATTGGAATTGGATAAATTGTTGGATGCACATATAATCGAATCAGTGGAAGCTTCAAAATGGGTTTCTCCGTTGTTCGCTGCAAGACGTTCTAATGGCAAGGTGAGCTTATGTGTTGATTTGAGGGGACTAAATAACAACATCATAGGAGACCAATTTCCGTTACCTCGAATTGACGAAATGTTATCATTAACTAGAGATGCAAAATGGTTTTCCACATTAGACTTATCTTCTGCATACCATCAGATAGTTTTGCATCCTGAATGTAAACACCTGGCTGCTTTTTGTACACCTTTTGGATGTTATCAATTCCGGCGTATGCCATTCGGTTTAGCGTCGGCGGCTACTGTCTTTCAAAGGCTTATGACACAGTTGCTTGGTGTCATCCAAGATGTGGTATTTTTTCAGGACGATATATTAATCATGGGAAAAACTAGAAAACACCATGATGATATCTTGAGAAACGTTTTACATGTATTGTGCAAAAAAGGGTTAACTGCTGAAATTAACAAATATAAATTTGCAGAAAGAAAAGTAACGTTTCTAGGACATGAAGTCAGTCATGAAGGTATCAAACCAAAGGAAAAGTTAGTGGAAGCTATCGTCAAAGCTCCTTCCCCTAAAAACAAGGATGAACTTAGTTGATTTTTGGGTTTAGGAGAGTTTTGTTCTAAGTTTGTCAAAAACATTTCTGAAAAAACCCATGAGATGCGTGCTTTACTAAAAAATAAGAATAGGTTTGAATGGTCAAGCCAATTTCAAGACTCATTCTTGGACATAAAGTCTGCGATTGCTAAAGCTCCCACTTTGCAAGGATTTAATCCATGTGCAACAAATTTCGTTACCACAGATGCCAGCGGAAAGGGATTGGGTAGTGTTCTCACTCAAAAGAATGATTGTGGTGGTGAAAATGTTATAGCGTTTGCTTCTAGGTCATTGTCACCCACTGAAGAGAAGTATTCGGTTATAGAAAGAGAGACTCTAGCTTGTGTGTGGGCTCTCGAGCACTTCAGAAAATTTGTGTGGGGAAGAAAATGTATTGTTAGAACAGATCATAAACCGTTGACAAAAGTATTAACTACTGAAGGTTTATCTAGGGCATCTGCTAGAATTGCAAGACTTTCCATGCGGTTACAAGATTTTATTTACGAAGTGCAATATGTTCCTGGGAAAATGAATGTCACCGCAGATTTCTTAAGCAGAATGTCATTGCCTCTCAGGGAGATTGACTCTAGTCCTTGGAATGATGTGTGTGTAGCTGGCATTTTTGTCAATGATGAATGCAAGGGTTTGCAAGAAAATGAGTGGAAGGATGCTCAGAAGGAAGATAGCATTTTAGAGAATGTTAAAAATAAAATTGAAAATGGTTGGTGGGAGTCTGTCAAAAGGGAACTTCTTGGGGATTTGGGAGCAGTCTGGGAAGTAAGAGATGCATTAGGAATTGAAGGTATGTTTGTTGTGAGAGGCGAACAAATAATTCCTCCTTCTAAACTAAGAAGTAAGATAATTGCACTTTGTCATGAAGGACATCCTGGTATAGCACGGACGAAGCGTAATATTAAGTCCTTATATTGGTGGCCAAAAATTGATGTTGAAACTGAACGTTTTCTCAAATCCTGTATGGAATGTGAAAGGGTTGATAAATCTCAGAAAACACTTAATCCCCCCTTAGGTTCTTTGGGCTGCCCTGATATGCCATGGGAGGATGTAGCCTTGGACATTATGGGACCTGTGTTGTGGAGTGATGATTCACAAAAGTATATTATAGTACTCATGGATGTGTTCTCTAAATGGCTCGAATTGGAAGTAGTAGTGAAAGTAGACACTGGTTCGGTGATTACATTTTTGGAAAATATATTCTTAAGGGAACGTTTCCCCAAATCTTTACTCACTGACAATGGTGTTCAATTTAAATCCCTGGAAATGAAAAACGTTTTGGAATGTGCTGGTATTAATCATAAATTTGCAGCACTCTATCATCCAAGGGGTAATGGTGTCGTTGAGAGAGTCAACAGAGTTATTAAAGGTACCTTGCAGTTAGCTATGCAGAACAAGAAGAGTATGGAAGTAGAGTTAATGAAAATGGTATGGAATTACAGAATTACGAATCATGATTCTATTGGTAAAAGTCCTTTTGGCATTATGAGAGGTAGGGTACCATTTTCCAAAGTCAATCCTGGTTGGATGGGTAAAGGAAAGAAAATTGAGTGGCAGGTGGAGGATGTGAGAAGTTGTATATTGAATTCTCAAAAAGAACAAAAAGTATTTGGATAAAAAATATGTAGTAAAGAATGTGAATTTACAAGTGGCCCAATGGGTACGTGTGAAATCTAGCAGGAAAATTGTGAAAGGGAAAAACAGGTTTAGTTGCCCAAAGCAAGTTGTCAAGGTAAATAGAAACAAGGTGGAGTTAGAGGATGGTTCTATTTATCACGAGTCGATTAGCTATTGTCAAGAACCTTGATGTATGTAAAAAGGTTCGAATTGAGAAGCAATGTAACAGATTTGACAAATATTGGTGGATTATGATTGATTCTACCAATGACCAAGATTTACTATCCGGTACTAATTCAGATGCTGAAAGGTATTCTGATCACAGAAATGAGTGTAATCAAAGAATTGAGCATTGCAATGACAGTAATGTTCAAATTCGTTCTGATAATCAAACTTGTTCTTCTAGTGAAGTAAAAACTAGCACTTTTGGCAGAAGTATTGTAAAACCAAAGAATTTTAAGGACTATGTATGTACCACTTAATTTTTTAAATTATATAATAGCATTTTTAGTTTAGTAGTATTGCATTTAGGATGATATGTATTTTTTTATTTTATTTAAGAGAGGAATATGGGTGTATTTAATTAAAGGAGAGGGATGTGTAGTAATGTGGTAAGTTAGTAGAATGTAGAATATACACATTGTAGAATTAGAATGGTTAGAGTATTCTCAGTTCCGGTTTGATGTAAGAGAATGTTGATGTGGCAGATGAGGCGAGGCAGCGGTTGTGCTCACACCTTTACACCAAGCTGTGCGAGATTGCTAATAAAGAAGAAGATATACAACTTATATGCTCCAGAGTTGTTACTACAGTACGGTAATATAAATGTATGAATTGGAAATGGCCAATATGAGAGAAGGTGCCATGCACACTAGAAATAAATATGTTGTCCCGGTCAGTCGGGTTGAGCAATCTCCATACATCTGTTAGTCAATGGTCTACTCTAACTTCTCTGATGACTGATCTATCATTATATTTTTCTCCATCGAAAGGCAGGGCCTGTTTTATTCAGGATAGGGTCGAGTGTCAGGTTCCAATCTCCTCCTATTACGACTTGGGAGTATCAAATTCTGTGAATAGTCTTGAGAGCTGTAAAAAAAAAAAAATGTTTTTGTCAGGGTTGGAATCGAATACAGAACCAACAATTAGAGTTGTTTCTAAGACCTTTAATTTACAAATAATCAACCTGCTTTCTGTGTGGGAGTGATATCCTGACCAAGATCGGCATGCCACATTGTCTACCAAAGGATCTGGGGGTGGAGGAATCTGTTCAGTTGTTCTCTGTGTAACTGCGATTGATTACTGCCCATACCCATTCACGTTTTAATTTTGCTGATTCAGTTCCATTTATGTGAGTCTCCTGAAGTAACACAATATCTGAGCGCTTTGATCGTAGATAATCCAGGATCTTCTTGCATTTAATCAAGTATGTTGGTGCTTGGGAATGGAATATTTTGAACTAAGCCTCCAGATTACAGGCTGAAATCTCCTTTTGGTCCCCCTCCACCCTTATTTAAAATGATATAATTACCACAACCTCTATATCAAATGCAGCATTACCCGTTTAAGGTTCCTCAGGCCCTTTTTCAATGGATCGCGTTGTTGGTCCAAAGCTTCTCTCAAACTTCTGGACGTGGCCAGTGCTTGGACGTTTCTGGACACAGGTGCTGGAGATGCTGGGTGAGGTGCTAGGCCAGTCCTAGAGTTTGGAACCCGAGCTGGCACTGCTTCATATCATTGAGGATTTTGACTATATTAGGTACAAGGAGGACTTCCTCTACATAGGGTTACTTACAGCTAAGAGGTAGATAGCTAAGGTGTGGAAGTGCAGCATGGCTATGTCTGGAGCGGTCAGCTAAAGGGCTAGACTTCTGCATGATTTTGGAACTGCGCATTTATGAGTGTAGGGTTTCTCCGAACAAACATGCTAAGATTTGGTCGGATTTCAAGACTACAGAGAAATCATTAAGGGGGCAGTGTGGTTGACGAGGAGTGTGGGCTGCTGGATTCCCCTGTCTGAAGAAACTGATCTGCAACTGTCGTATTGATTATTGTAGTGAGCTGTTCACTTACACTTAGTTCATTGTATTATTCTTCAACTGTGTAAATAGAGGGAGTTGGGACGTTAATTTTCAAGAAGGTTCTGTATGTTTATACCTTAAAAAAAACAAAACAATAAAAATATAACATATATTATATATATATAATGGTGCTATTAGTACATTAATATTCAGGGAGATTAGTATAACTGGTTTGGTATTTTGGCTGTTGACTGACGTGCACACTGTGGGCTGAATAAACAGGGGTGATGGACAGGATATTAGTTAATAATGTATTTCTTGCTCAAGAGTGATTGGCCATAATATGTGTGATCAACGGAGTAAAGACTTGAGCTCAGTTGGGCAGGTAAGTTATTTGTCTGGTTGATGTTTTCGGTATGTTGAGTGCTACAGGGCAAGTGGGGAATAGGAGAGAGTATGAGAGGTGGGAGGGAAAGCGTAGTTAGTAGGATACCAGAGGACAACAAGTGATATGGTACCTTACTGGGGTATTGTCATCATGGCTGGGGTGATCTAACAAAGGTCGGCCTGCTTGCATCTGATTAAGTGTTCTAGTAATCACCCTCTTTCCGTTTCCCTAAAGAAGGGAGGCCAAATATGTATTTGGTTTATGTATTTGAGTTACTCCTAGTCACCTGACTTTTACCGGTGGGCTACTACTCTGCATCAGGGGTCCGTCGGCAACTACTCTGCATCAGAGAACGGTCAAGCTGGGCACTGGTTAATAGGGAAAATAGTAAATTTCAGGTCATGGCTCCATAATCCATTATGTATCAGCCCTACGTGGTCTGGTCTTACACCACTGATATTAAATAAAAGGTCGGGGGAAAGGTAGCTATGCTGGATAAAGCAATAACAGTGTCTGTAATACTCATGCAATGAAGTATGTTTAGGTGGGCTGATGTGTGCAAGAATATGTGGAGATGGTAGAAAGTGAGATCCAACATATGTGAATTATATATTCTGGTCAGGAGGTGCAAATGGATCTTATATGAACAAGCATGGGCTCATGCAGTGTTAATTAAATCAGTGCATTATTAGTAGTTAAACTATTCACTTTAGATATTAGGCATTCAGGAGAAACATATCAAACAATAATGCGCTAGTACCAAAAATGCTACTTAACTTAGTATGGGTCTTTGGAGGGTTCTGTTATTATTGCCTTAAGGAACGTCAGACGGCATAATTTAATAAGCAACAACATGCATCGGCTGTGGTCCACCTCTCATGTAGCACTGATCTTGTAACGATCTTTTTTTGAGTCACCTTTGAACAAGCATCTCATGCATGGTTATCTGTAACAGGATTACCACCTTAGGGCTACCCTTTAACAGTTATCTCGGTTTGTCTGTGCCTGGGGTAAGAACATCGTCATTCTTTGATTCAAGCTCTCTTTGCTTGATCGTCTCCTATTCCATCTCTCACGCTCAGTTTGTGTTTTTCCCAGTGTTTTTTTAAATTTATAGTGAAGAAGGACCAAATACATTTCTGTATCCAGTGAGCATTTAACAACTTCTATGGGTGTAGTGTCCAGCAAATCGATTAATTTCTCCAAGTTCTTGCACTCAGAATATTCTCTAGACTTTTTGTTAATGGTGGTAAGTGTTTTCATTGGTTCTAAAAGTCAATTTTTAATATCCCATTGCCTAAGGCCTATATGGTGGGCTAAGAATCTATCCACCCCTGATGGTGTTTGTCTGTTGGGAGTAATCTGCAGCGCTAGAGACAGTGTCCATCTAATAAGAGGCCATTTTTTGGGTCTCGCCTAGGCAGAACTTGTGCTGTCTCTTCGAGACATGCAGTTTTAAGGTAAGGACTTTAAGCTCTGCCCACTTTCCGCTCATCTTTTCAACTGGCTCCCGTTACTGTCCTTTGTAAATTGTGGCTTTTGATTCATTAATAGGTTTAGTAGTTCCTCCTTAGTACCTCCATTTCTCCTGTTGTAACCTTCCATGAGGACTGCCCCTGTTACATGTGTTGTTACTCACATTTTTTTATTTACTGTTTGTGAGCACTATTTCCATAATCACGTTCTCCTAGGTGCTGTTGCAGACACAACAGGCTCTCTGCTCTCCACTTCAGCAAACCAGAGTTCACGTGTTTTCGTAACTCAGTGTGGCACCCGATCATGGACGCCACGCTTTATCTTTTAAAGACGCTCCCTCCCTGCTCCACGCCGGCCGCCTCGTTTTTGCTTCCTCCAATTATTTTTTATTAATTGCTTTCACTTTAAGCATGCTGACCCCCTTACCCCTACCACAACACTGCTTGCCCACCCCCAGGACTCCTCTGAGATTGCTTCTTTTTTTTTGTTTAATTAAAATTAACAGCAATATGTGTGTCGTGGCACCTCAGTGCACCGTAAAAAGTAGCTAGGGATGCCGCCCAAGCACACTGTTTGGGAAACAAAAGATAACATCGTCAAGTAAACAAGACAATTCCGCAGTAAGACGCTCCCTCCCTTTCATTACTTGCTGTGGCTACTCTTAACGAGCACAATTTGCAGTGGGCGGGGCTTTAAACTGATTCACTGCACAAGTGTGAATCCCAGTCGTGATGGTACTACACATAATGCGACGTAGGCATTGTCTTCTGGACGTTCCACCGTGAAAATTTAGCTGTAATCCTTGATGGAGGTGTATGCATCCCTGCTTTTCTCAGGCGCCAAACTTCTGTAATGTATTAATCAGCCTAACTTCGTGTGTGTGTGGGGTCAAGGCTAACCCTGGGCAAAGCACTACGCTACGCTCGCGTAGTTTGCGAAGTTTGCGCTACTTCGCACAACGCGAATTGCACGTAGCACAGTGCAAACACGCGTAGCGTAGCGTAGTGCAGCGGTCATTTTTTGCTTGCTCGCGGTCCTCAACGTCAAGTTGGCGACTGCGAGCAAGCAAAATGACATCCCGGCGAGACTTTTTCCTCGTTCGCGATCAGCAACATCAAGTTGCCGATCGCGAGCGTGGAAAATAAACCTCCCGGCGAGATTCTCAACGCGGGGAGGTCAGGTTTCTCATTGCAGTGGTCGCCTATGCTCGCGACCGCTCGCGATGAGAAACTACCAGTCCGCGTTAGAAAGCTGCCGCTCGAGTAAAAATCTACTCGAGCGGCAGTAAAGCACAGCTCGCACTGTGCAAGATGCCGTTTTCAATGATTGCACAGTGCGGACAAGCATCCGGCACTGTGCAATCATTGCGAACAGTGCACTACGCAGTTCGCGTAGTGCTACGCGTAGCTCGCGTAGTGCGAACTGCACTTTGCGTAGCTTCGCGTAGCGCTACTTCGCGAACTACGCCCAGGCTTAGTCAAGGCTAAGCTAGTGTGTTTTCTCCGCATTTCCACCATGAAAGGTTAGCTGTAATCCTTGATGGAGGTGTATGCATCCCTGCTTTTCTCGAGTGCAAAACTTCTGTAATGTATTAATCAGCCTAACTTTGTGCTCGTGGTCAAGACTAAGCAAGTGTGTTTTTTCCGCATTTCCACAGTGAAAAGTTAGCTGTAATCCTTGAAGTTGGTGTATGCAGCATCTCTGCTTTTCCCAAGCGCAAAACTTCTGTAACGTATTAATCAGCCTAACTTCGTGCACATGGTCAAGGCTAAGCAAGTGTGTTTTCTCCGCATTTAGACCGAGAAAAGTTAGCCGTAATCCTTGATGGAGGTGTATGCATCCCTGCTTTTCTCGAGCACAAAACTTCTGTAACGCATTAATCACCCTAACTTTGTGGGCGTGGTCAAGGCTAAGCAAGTGTGTTTTCCCTGCATTTCCACTGTGAAAAGTTGGCGGTAATCCTTGATGCAGGTGTATGCATCCCTCCTTTTCTTTAGCGCAAAACCTCATATAGTGTATGTGATGACGAGGTTCGCTCTCAGGGACCACGTGATGCCTATTGACAACCTGATCCAGATGGGAGCTTTGTGTGCACTGGGCAGCCCTTGCATGAATCGGTGCAGCACTTCAATCAGCAGTAGGTTACACTTGTTATTAAGTTTGGTAGGACTGGTATAATTGAATTGCAGGCTCACGCCTGACAAGGTCTGCATAGGTGTGCAGGGAACGGTCTCAAAGAGGCACTATCAACAAAGATGTTACAGTTAGCTCTGTGCCACTGGGCATGCTCCAAGGGGAAGAGACCTCACCAAAATGGCTTCTAGGTTCACTCCGGAAAGTGTTTTTTCAGAGCTACATTACTTGGCAAGTGATGCTAATCAACCCTTCAATTTGCTGCTGCACCGGAAGGCTTGCTTTGCCTTGTTTGATTTTTCTAAGGGCAGAGGATTTAAATTTGTTTGTGTAATATCAAGAACTGCAGTAGTGTTGGTTGTGGCATCAAATAAAAGCACTGCAGTATTAGAAAACAGAGTGGAACTTCTACTGCCAATCCTCTTCGTGGCAAGTTATATAAATAGGCTTAACATATGCTTGCGAATGTATGATTATTAACCAACATCACTGCAGAACTTCAATTACCGGCGTGCATTGCAGGCGGGGTGGACACTTTTTCAGTTGTTTCTTTACTCCAGCACTACTAGTGGGGCAAACATCTCAGCATACATGAGATAAATGCAATACCCTGAGCATCCAATGTTACAAGAGTACAATATATGTGTACAAAAAGACTTTTTGTTCCTTAATTTTCTTTTCTTCTTCACAATTCAATTGGTGTTTCTTAGTTACACTGCATAGTCACAGGAACAGCTTCAGTAGCTGACACATGTTTCGTCAGTAAGGTATATAATCACCTCTGACTTCATCAGGGCTGCCGTCATCAGTAATCTCTCAAATGTACGAATAATAATAGTTGTTCCTCAGTTACTTCTTCGGAACGGTAATGTTCTCTCCACTTATATTCTGAGTTCTAATCTCCAAAAGAGATGCTGCCTGTGTATTGTAATTCCATCCGAAAGAGAGTACTCATCCATGTATGCGTTACGGCACCACTCAGAATATAAGTGGAGAGAACATTACCGTTCTGAAGAAGTAACTGAGGAACAACTATTATAATTCGTACATTTGAGAGATTTGCTAAACTAAAGTGAAATAGTAGGTAACATTTCTTTGAACCATCATTTCGTAGAAATGCGTTGATGCATGCTAGCATTTCCCAAAAATATTCATAATGGAAAATCAGTGCAACCAGTTTCAACAAGATAATGGGAAACATGAAAATAAACAAGCACTGGCAAAGCCAATAGGTCTGATATTAGTGGTCAGCCTTTTGGTTTTGTCAATGCATGTCTAGTTTAGATATGATTTTTGTAAAACTGTGTGGGAGCCGCCAGGCCCTCACCATCATAACAAACACTTACAAAAACAATAATACTTTTTGGTCTTAAAAAGCACACATTTCCACAGTAGTCCCTGGCACTACACAAAACTACTTTGTGTGCAGATAAGCTCCTTGTGAAAGAGCGGAGCTAGTCGATGGATGAATGGATAGATGGACAGATAAATTTTTAATCAAAACAAAAGGTCTTGGTTAACTCCAGACCAAATTAGGGGCCCTATTCTCAAAGAAAGTCACAAATTTGCATCCATGCTATATGTCCTTGTATTTGTGCATATTTATGGCTTTCATGAATTTACAGAAGTAGGCCAGGAAATCTTACTCCTAGAAAATATTTGTGAACTGCTTTTTAGCATGAGCAAATATGCAGGTGTAGATGTGCTCATGTGATAATCTGTTTAACATTTACAAATTCACTTTCCCTCCAACCACTTTTATCCCAACCCTGGAAGAAGTTTTACTTCTGCCATTGTCAGGAGTAAATTTACAACCTTTCTCAGGATGAAAAAAGATTAGAGAAGAGCTGGTGAAAATCCCTAAAACATGCAGTTCAGTAGGTTTGCTTCAGACTCAACAGGGCATTAAAACCCTGGAACTATTACTTAACGCAACCTTCAGCCCCAGAATGTAGATCTGTGGAAAGGTGGCAAAATAAGGAAATTGCTAGAATTCAAATCCTACTATTGTATGAGCCCTGGCATAATCAAAAAGGCTAATATCAGAGCTTTTACATATTGTGATTGTTGCCATAATTTGTCACTGCATTACGTGGCACCAAAGGGACAAGTGGATGTTTTTACAGGACAAGTAGATTTATGAAGCAACCTGTCCCATGGACAAGCGGATATTTTATTAAATTCCACACCTCTGACTAGGGCATCGTGGTCTGGGCAGAGGGGAGGTATTCTCTGTAGTAACACACTGAATGTGTGGTGAATGATCAATACGATGGTGACAAAAATCGATTCAACTACCATCTACAAATCCACCAGTCATAGGGGTGTGTTACCTTTATACTGACTCGAGAAAAGGCCACCATCATTCATTGTCTCAAAGACAGAACCAATTAAGATTCAACAGTTCTAGAGGCAACAATTATGTAAAGTAAATTACTAAGGATATTTTGATACACTTTTTTAAATTTATCGATCCATTAGTGAGCAAAAAGATGTAATTGAGAGCTGATACGAACAGACAGGGGACTCACGTTAATGTATATGACGTGAGACATGATTTAAAGTTAAAGCAATTAGAAATTGCACAGAACACATTTTCGCCCCAGGATGTCCAATTGTCTCTTGTGTGGGCTCTATCCTTGAGCCCCCGTCACAGTTTTAGGATTTTATTTTAGGACAGCTGTTACAAGAATGCACACTTTTCTGAAAGACACTAAGCATGTCCTTAATTTACTATGAGATATGACCTTTGATACAGAGAAAGAGACCGTGATCACTTTGGATGTGAGTCTCTTTATATCAGCATTCCCCAAGAAGCCACATTGAGAGTAATAGACAAGTTCTTCTCAAATATCTATAGGGACCACATAACACCACGGGACTATGTGTTGGATTGTGCACACATGGCCCTGACACATTACTATTTTGAATGTAAAGGAGAGTTTTTTTATAGGTCTAAGGGACATCTATGGCAGCACTCTTGCCCCAAGCCTAGAATTTTTGTATGTTCATGCCTTTGAGACTGAGTTTATATTTCACGTAAACAATTCCTTTCAAGAAACATAGAAGTTTGTGGAAGAGATACATAAATGACATTCATCTAGTTTGGCAGGGGAGTGAGAAGGAGGCTACTATCTTTTCTGACTGGCTTAACTCTCCTGACCCCCTTTGAAATTCTCCATTACAATGGATAAGAAGAAGTTATCATTCCTGACCTAATGATTTCTGCTGAGAAGGGATTCTTAAAGATGGAAGTGTTCTATAAGCCAACCGACAGAAACAATCTTCTGCGGTTTGAGAGCTACCAACCTCATTCTCTTAGAGAGAATCTTCTGGTGGGCCAATTTTTACAACTCAGACGTAGTGAAGAATTATAAGGTACATGCCAAAAAAAACACCAACAAATTGTTGGAGAATAACTATCCATGACATCTGAAAAAGACAGCTAAGAAGAGGGCTTGAATAATGACAGGGACCAAGTTATGATGACACATACTAAACCCAAAATGAATAGGCTCATTTGCATTACCAGAATCAACATCATTAAAAAAATCATTAAAAAAAACACTGGAGAATCCTCACATTAGATGACCTCACTTGTGAGAAGCCAATGTTCTCCTTAGAAGAAGCAGACGTGTAAAAGACATCCTAGTTCACATACGCCCAAAGAAACCTGAAGCCAAGAATAAACAACCTGCCTTGTGGAAACTACCTGCCCCAGTGGGACACTACCCTTGTGGGAGTTGCAACGTGTGTTTCCTGACACGAAAGGGTGACTGAAATAAATTTACAACTACAGACACCTTGGAAGTTAAAACAACCCACAAATTGTAATTCTAGGAACGTGGTGCATGTCATTAAGTGCCCTTGCAACTTGATGTACATAGGAATGACCACCAGGAACATACGCACTAGAATCAGGGAGCATCATAGCACTACATGATTCAAGCGTGAAGCTATAAAATTGACTAAACACTTTACTGAATGTGGCCATACCGATCAGGATTTTTTCTGGTTTCTCATTGAGAAACTTAGACCTAAGCGTAAGGACATGACTAAACCACTACTGGTGTTTGAACTGCACTAGATTTAAAGGCTATGTACAGATTTGAGGGGGCTCAATAATGAGATTCCATGGTAAATTATTAATGTTAATGGAAATACTTAAAGGATGTAAGTCCCTTGTGTGAATGATACCCATGTGTATGTAGGAACTTGTCTAACAACCCCATTAGTCACAAACAATTTAATGTATTCATATCTAGGGCCCTAAAAATCCCATTCCAACCTATTCACTTAAGTAAATATTCTCAGGCACACATATATTTGTGAAATAGGGTTTGGGTCCTTCCCTACTATCAATATTTGTATTTATCCTTCCCGGGTATCAGTATCTCTACCACCGAATGACGATAATTTGTTCAGTGATTTTTTTCTATGTATTTAAATCTTAATGACAATTTTTACCACTTTTTGTCTGAGGGATCATACCGCTGTGTTCCTGTATAACTAGGCATGTCACTAGCTGGATTGGAACTATTGTTTTCAAAAATGTGATTTTAAAATAACTGTATTCCCCCATTTGTAAAAGGTATTTACATCTCCTCAATTGTCCTAGTTTTTTCAACAGCATGTACTAATGTGCAACTGTTTTCCACTTTTCAAGCTCCAGGATTCCTACCGACTTGAGGAGTGTTGGGCTGATGATAGCAGGCACCACACTTCCTACATTTAAGGATGCGGCCGCTCAGCACAGCATTCAAGCGGCTGGCATCACGGATGCCAAGTAGATCTTTCACCGGGTATACCTCTAGATAAAGTAAGTCCTCTCCAACACTTGCTCTGAAATTTACAACATGTATGTGTGAATATGTTTGGGTGTCCCCGCTGCCACCAATGATTCTGTGGGAAGTTTTGTGATTGTCATCCTCATTCCCATCATTCACTTCACATACAGCATGTGACTACAGAGGATACCCCCTCCGCCAAGACCATGACCCTCAAGTTCCCAAGAATTAGGGTAAGCTGACATTCTGTTTGGCTTAAGCATGCATACACCTTAGACAAGTGCCCCACCTGTGTTTGCAGTACAGGGTCTGGTGACGTAGTGAACTAATGCATCCACTGTAGGGACCTGTGTTCAACCTCATGGTCACAGGTTAAAATCCTGGTGGGTCCACTCAGCCTTTCATCCTATGATAAAATCAGTACCATTGAGTTGGGTAACAATAAACATCTGCTATTCAGTGCCAAGATACCCTGGTGTGAATGTGTGCTTTGCAAATACTCAAGTTGTGTTACACAAGCAAAGCTGCTAATTTGTGTGTTTTTATAATCACCTTGCATGTAAGATTATCACTTGAGTGCCTAAATCCAAAGATCCATGAATCTTTAATGGAATGTTGTTTTGTTAATTGCTCTATTTTAGGAATAACAACTATTTTGGTACTTAAGATAAGAATTGCCTTTTGACAACTGGGCACTTCACACCTAGTGCAGCTAGGGTAAGAAGTAGAGACAGGGATCCCCTTTGTCCTGATGAATGCCCTTGACCGATATCGGCAAGAGAGAGGGCAGAAACATATTGGCCTAATACGGATGCATTGGTCATTATACTTGTTGACCATCCCCTTCTGTTTTTAGCTGTACCTAAGGTACCCAGTTATAAAGAGATAATTCTGGGTTTATCTTAAGGTATTTTTAGTTGTTCTGGATCCCGTTCTGTCCAGTATTCTTTTTTTAAGAACTCCCTCGTAACAAGGTTGGGTCCGCCCTGGTAGTATTATCTATCCAGGGTGGGATGAGGTTGCCATGGATGAAGCATGTCACAATTAGTGGGCGAAGCTTCCTCATTCAATCTTAAAGGCACTCTGAGGTTGCGTATACCCTGTGTGTGTTAACCAATAGGGCTTTCACCTACAAAAGATTTGCTGGGTGCTTAATTAGGCATTGCAGAATTCACCATCGCATTCGGTTTGTGATATGTGTGATTCTCCTGGAGGGTATGCGGTGGTATACCTCCAACTCTCCCTTTGTGATATCGTTCAATGTTTTCACAACAAGCCAGAAAAAATCTGAAAACACATATTGATCCAAAATATCACTAAAGATGTAATTTACTATGTTTTGGATCACAACTGGGGCGTTACCTAGATCGAAAGGCACAAACAAATACTCAAATAGGCCATATATGCTGTTAAAGGTGATCTTCCACTCATTCCCCTTCTTTGATCCATACCACATTCTATGCCCCGCACAAATCAAACTTCGTGAAGATCTTGGCAAACTTGATTTGATCCATTAAAACCGAAATTAGGGTTAAGGCACTGTTTGCGAACAGTGATGTTGTTGAGTTCACAATAATCAATACCACGTTCTAAGTCCCATCTGATTTAGAAATTAAAAAGATCGAGGCCCCAGCCGGAGACATTAAGTTACTGATGAATCCTGGGGGCGTGGCTTGCCGTGCTGCGGAATGGCCGCTCTGTGAGCGAGCTCCGCCGGCCGGGTAGAAATCCGGACAATAATCCTTCACACGGAGGGCTGCTGCGGCGGTTAAAGCCGGTGTCCAGACTGCGGAGGTGACCCTGAACCTAACGCTGGCTCTCCTGGGATCGGGGAGTGCGGGACGCCGGAGCGGTGGGACAGAGAGCCGTTCAGCGGTTGAGCGGCAGCGGCGCGGCGCTGGAGGAAGCCGGACCGCCCTGAAACTTTAAGCCGCGGAGGCGGTGCGGCCTGGGGACCTGTCCGGGCCATGCGGCGGTGATTGCCTCCCCGCTCTCTGTGTGTGCCATTGGTGGCGGATTGCGGATTGGGGCTGCTGCGGACTATATTTCTAAAGCCCGCAAGAGACGAAGAACTGAACGCGAGGAGCCGTGCTGCCTTTCCCCGCAAGGCCGCGGCCGCCATTTCGCGAGAACAGACGTGGTACCAGTGGAGAGCGGGAGCGGTAAAGCGAGTGCGGCTGGACTGTTCATTGCCTGCTGACATTGGAGACAGCACCAGAAGACGGCCGGTGAGCTAATTGATGGGAGAAGAGGTTGGAGGACGGAGAGAGCTGCGTGGTGTGTGTCCGGCTGATGAGGGGGGATCGTGAACCTGTTGCGCTGCACCCCTGGAGCTAAACCACCGGCGGGGGGCTACTGTGGATGAGCGCCTGCCTGCGTTTGTCCCTGGCTAAAGCCGCGCACATCCGGAGGGAGACTGGCTGGGGGCTGGTGCAGAGCAGGAGCCTGAAGTGATACGTATTTGCGAGGCAGGTGTGACGCAGGCGGACTGGGTAAGTCGGTTATTTGAGGTGCACCTGAGACCCCGGGAGCCTTGGTGACGTGTGCCCTTGCACTGAGTGCGGATTGACTGGTCCTGCGACACATGAACTGCGGAAACAGGGCCTGGAGCGGCTGTGGGTGAGTGTGATCGCCGGCTCTGCCCCTGCCGAACTCGATCGGCCATTGGGAGCTGAGCTGCAGGAGTGGTACTTGGAGAGGCCTAGGGGCGGAGTTCGGACCCACTGTGTTGCACCTAAGGGAGAGGCTGGTGAGCTGGCTCCGATTATTCTGTAAAGGTCGAGGACAGCTGTCGCTATGGGAAAACCAGATGCAAGGCAGTCCAAATTGCCATTTGAAAACAAACGCTCCACGAGGCAAACAGACACGGATTCTGAAGCGCAGGGGGGCAGTCACCATGAGATGTCGACGGATGACCAGGGGTAAGACCTGCGGACCCTCATGTTGGAGATGCGCTCAAGCCTGCGGAATATAGACACTAAATTAGACACCTTAACTACACAATTGGATTCCGTCAAGACGCAGGTGGCCTCACATGAGACTAGACTAGATGTCCTAGAGAATAGACACACAGAGTTCCACGAATTCCAGATGGACACTAAAGAGAAACTGCTGCATATGGACAGGCTGTTGGGCGTCATTAGAGCCAAAAACGAGGATTTAGAGGCGAGGTCTCGAAGGAACAACCTCCGCATTACAGGCATTCCGGAGACCACCGCCATTTCCAGAATGGAGACCTTTGTGGCGGACCTCCTCCACGAACTCTTTGACCCTCACCTGTCGACAGTATTTGTGGTGGAGAGGGCCCACAGGTCTCTGGGGCCGAGACCTCCAGTGGGTGGGACACCCAGGCCGATCCTGGCCAAAATACTGAACTATCAGGATAGAGATCTTATTCTGCGTTTGGCCAGGGAGAAAGGACAAATATCACATAAAGGGAACAATATTGCATTTTATCCTGACTTTACTCCGGCTGTACAAGCGGCGCGCCGGGAGTTCATTCCCACCAAGCGCATTCTGATGCAGGCTCAGATCCCGTACTCCCTGCTTTATCCAGCTAAGTTGAAAGTCTCCCATGATGGCACTGCACACTACTTCACTGATGCGAAGTCTGCTTTGAAATTTGCCAAACATGTTGGTGGTAAAAAGGCCAAAACAGTTAATGCTGCAGGGGGTAGCTCATCAGGCCATTTAAGTGACAATGACTAGTTTGTTCCCACGTAGTTGCTCTGTCCTCTAATAGGACGTACTGAGATAGGCAGAAGAACATTGGGGAAATGATTTTCCATGCTCCCCCTCGTTGTGGTCCCATTGATTCGCAACATGTTGTTTTTGGGGCACTGCGACCCGGAAGCGGTTCTGGTACACATGTTATTGTTTTATGATTTAATTAGCTGCCTGCCTCTCTGCAGTTCTCCCGGCCACTCTGTGTAAGCAGGGTAGTTTGCCGGTTTCTCCTTGTCCCCATGGGAGATCTCCCGTTGTTAGTGTTTGTGTTTTTGTATGAAAACGTTGGGGTGGGTATGCTGCAACCTGGTTGGGGGGTTGGTGTGGGAGGTGGGTGGTGGGTAGGGGTAGTTTCATTGTTGGTAGTCGGCATGTGGGATGAGTTACATATCAGGACAGAGATTTGCTGTTGGGTGCTGCCATGTTCTTTCAGTATAAGGTGTTCAGGTGGGATCGGACTGTTGGAATGCACGCTGTTACACTAAACTGTTTGACATGGAACATTAGAGGGTTGAATGATAACAGAAAGGCCAGATTGGTGCATGCTTATCTAACCAGGCATAACATTGATATATGTTTTTGCAAGAAACCCATTTAAATGTTACACCATCGCATAGACTGCGTCATAATAGATGGGGCCATGTGTATTCTTCCATTTATTCCAATTATGCTCGGGGTGTGGCAGTGCTGATAAGAAGGGGGTTGACTGGAAGGAGGACCACACAATTGTAGATCCGGAGGGGAGATTTCTGCTCATTCATGGCAAACTGGGTGGTATTTCGCTGGTATTGATTGCGGTATATGGTCCTAACGTAGACTCACCCGAATTCTTTGGCGACATTTGGTCTAAAATCAGAGCAACTGGTTGCAACACAATATTGTGGGGGGGAGATTTTAATGCTGTGTTGGATGACGTGCTTGACAGGCATGGCACGGCTCGGTCCTTGCACCCACAGGCCAGTAATGCTCTAAACGCTATTATGACAGATGGGGAGCTTCTTGACATTTGGCGATGCCGACATCCAGAACTCCGTGAGGGAACATGTATTTCAAGCCACCATAGTGCATGGTCCAGGTTGGATTATTGGTTGTTATCGAAGGACACTGCAACCTGGACACTAGAGGTCAGACACTTAGCACGCTCTTTATCAGACCATGCCCCCTGTCTACTCAGGCTGACACTCCCGGGAGCGCCATCCCGAGCTTTCTCCTGGAGGTTGTCTCCGCGTGCCCTCCTTGACGAGGCATTCAAGGAAGAAATCCGCTCTGACATTGTAGATTATTTTGCTCTTAATGATGGCTCCGTTGACACCGCGGCCTCACTGTGGGAGGCGTTTAAAGTAGTGATAAGGGGCCAATGCATTGCCAGGCAGGCTGGAGTGTTGAAGGCCATTAGGGGTACCCTGGCCTCACTGGAAAATCAGATAAGAAACCTTGAAAATCAGTTCTATGCCACGAACGAGCCGGGTACCGCTGCCTCCTTGAAAATTAAATTACTTGAATTTGCAGAGGAGTCCCAACGGGAGGTTAAATTCCTGGGTAAATATGCGGAAGCCCGTAGGTATGGCGAGGGCGACAGACCGGGTCGCACATTGGCTGGCATGATCCGTCCTTCTAGATCGGCCATGTTTGTGCATGAAATCTGTACTGCAGGTGGAGATGTAATCAGAGGTCAGGCGGAAATTTTGGATGCCTTCGCGTCATTTTATTCCACACTTTATACGGCCACCCAACAGACTTGCCCGGAGGGGATGCAGGAATTTTGGACTCCGTGGCCCTTGTTTGGTTCAATAATGCTCATAGGGAATATTTGGATCTCCCCATAACTGTAGAAGATGTGGCACAGGTCATTAAAAGTCTACCACTTGATAAGGCCCCGGGGCCCGATGGCCTTACTACTTCGTTCTATAAGACCTATTCCGAAGAGCTAGCGCCCAGACTCCTGGCAGTATACGAGGAGGCATTGGAGGTGGGGGTCTTGCCCCAATCTATGCGAGAGGCAATAATCATAACCCTGTTAAAGCCCGGTAAGCCGGAGACGGAGGTGGATTCCTATAGACCACTGTCCCTGATAAACGTAGATGTGAAAATACTGGCTAAGTTAATTGCTAACAGGCTACAGCCTCTACTTCCCGATGATTGCACTCCCGGATCAATCAGGGTTCATTCCTGGGAGGTCGACTGTCCACAATCTGCGGACGATATTTTCGGTGCTGCATTATCTCCACCCAGAGGAACACGCTGCCGCAATTTTTTTAGACGCTACAAAAGCGTTTGACACACTTGAATGGCCTTACCTGTTTACCATCTTAACACGTATGGGACTAAGTCCGCCTTTTATAAGCCGTATCAAGCTATTGTATACTTTACCGGTGGCCAGGATCAGGGTGAACGGCCTAATTTCTGACCCGTTCCCCATATCGCGAGGCACTAGACAGGGGTGTCCTCTTTCGCCCCTGCTCTTTGCCGTTGCGATGGAACCATTGGCAGCCCGGATCAGGCAGCATCACACGGCCCGAGGTATAGGTTTTAGCACCCGAAGTCTCCTTATTTCGTTATACGCGGATGATGTGACGTTGTACATTATCAAACCCGAGGTGAATCTTGATCCTGTACTCAGAGAGTTTATACGATTCGGGGGCTTAGCGGGGTTTTAGTAAACTGGTCTAAATTGGTGGTGTTTCCATTGACAGATGGCACGCCCCAGGTAGTATCTGAGTTTCCTCTGAGATGGGAGGATGCAGCGGTTAAATATCTGGGTGTTTGGCTCAGTCGGGACATGCAGGAGATATGGAACCTAAACTTTGGACGGGCGATCACTTGGTTGGAGGAGAAAGTAGGGATCTGGTCGAAATTGCCTCTATCCATAGCTGGGAGAATAGCTCTGGCCAAAATGGTCATTTTACCGAAGTTTTTGTATCTTTTTGTCAATGTACCAATTCCCCTTACAAAGCATTTCTTCAGCGCCCTAAGGTCGCAGGTGATATCATTGGTTTGGGCTGGAGGGCAGGCCAGAGTTTCATGGGATCTATTGACTCTGCCGCTGCGGCAAGGAGGACTGGGCGCACCAGACATGCATTTATATGCTCTATGTGCGCAAGCCCAATTCTTGTACTTCTGGGTGCACCCGGCGCCCTATCAGCCCCATGTGGCAGTAGAAACGGATGCGGTGGCCCCGGTCCCACTTAAGGTGGCACTCTATCAGACCTCTCAGCGCCCCAGAGGGGACGTGGACACAGCAGGCACATTGCGGTGGGCGTGGGGCGAGCTGCGGAGGAGGGCCGCAATCCCGATACTTTACGCCCCTTCCATACCGCTGGCGCGCAATCCCATGCTTCCCTGCGTTCAAGATGGAATCAGTAAGAATTTAGCCAGTAGAATGTCATTGCACACGTTTGCAGATTTATATCCAGACGACAAATTTAGGTCCCCCCCCGAGACGAGCACTGACCAGGTGACGCCATTT
This sequence comes from Calotriton arnoldi, assembly GCA_963921515.1. Lineage (NCBI taxonomy): Eukaryota > Metazoa > Chordata > Amphibia > Caudata > Salamandridae > Calotriton > Calotriton arnoldi. The sequence goes on from CAWUFW010000174.1 coordinate 5,475,065, forward strand.
GATGAGTTATTTCTATATCACAAACTACGTACAGCATGCCGTGCCATGTGCAATAGCTTCCGGGGGCACCCCCTACGTTGCCAGCTTTGGAAAACGTATTGAAGTCCTCTTCCCCCCGCAAACTTGTTACACGTCTATATACCCAAATGCAAAACACATGCCCTGTGGTGAAGCCCAAGTCTTTTGTAGGCTGGAACAGCGAGCTCCCCACTCCGCTCACTGAAGCTCAATGGGAGTTTTGTTGTAGACAACTCACTGAGCTATCCCCGAACTACAGGTTACGATTAATCCACTTCAAATATTTACATAGATATTATCGGACACCCGTCGGCCTGTACCGTATGGGGCTTAGAGAAGACGAGAGCTGCTGGCGGTGCAGCTACACACCAGCTTCTTTCCTACATGTTGCATGGGAATGCCCACGGATAGCAGATTTCTGGCTTAAAATCTTCGCCGCAGTAAACCAAATTGTGGGTAGGACGGATGCTCCTTCACCGGAAATGGGACTTCTGGGATATGTGAGGGACACACCACCCAAGCATCGAAAGCTACATGCACTCCTGTTACTTTATGCTAAAATACAGGTTGCACTTCGCTGGGGTGGGGAGAGGATCCCCTCGTTTAAGGACTGGCTGAGTGATGTCACATATGGCCACACGCAATTGAGCACATTTTGGGAACTCATGCCCCCGACCTCGAGGCCTCGGAATATATGGGAATCATTCCTGGACTGGGCTCGGAACCTGGCCGGGCCTCCTATGCAGGCGCATGCCGAGGACACCTAGATAAGTTTACCTCTGCCATGTTGGCGTGAGTTGTGCACATAATGATATATCTCCTTGAGCTCGTGGTGCAAGGGTGTTTGGCCTATATGTATCTCGAGTTCATACACCCTCTATGGCCTAAATTGGCATAATGAACAGTTTGTTTCAGATAGATGCCTGTGGTTCTGGGAGTGTTGCAGTGGTTGTGGAGAGGAATGCATGGGGCGCTCAACAGTGATCACTAATTGTACTATGTTTAACTGTCCGGAACTAAAATTTGCATTGTAATAAGTGGACATATGCTGACTAAATTATATTGTAATTGTCAGTTATTGTTTTTGAAATCAGAAATAAAATTTAAAAAAAAAAAAAAAAGTTACTGATGAATCCTTTCTTAAGGTTTTTGTCAAGATATTCCTTAAGTAAACTCAGTGGTGGCTGGCATCTATCTGAGGGTGGGGGATGCGCTTAAAATAATATTAAAAAAGTAAATGTAAAAAAGTACCTGACCTCTGCGACATCCTCGCTCTGGACCTCTTCTTTCGACACAGTAAACGAATGCAGCAACTCCCTTGGCCAATCCTAGCGCTGCTCTCAACAGCATAAGAGTGCCCTAGGATTGGTGGGAGCAGCCTCAGTCAGCGCCCCACAGTGCTCTGGAGGCTTAAGACAGCCGGGTTAGACCTGTTTAAAGTGCGTCAAAAAGACATGCGCACTTTAAACAGTGCCGTACCAGCCCACCCTCTGCCCTGCTGCTGTCACTCAGCAGCGGCCCCGCCCCCGTCCTGATGCTCAGCTCGGGACGGGGGAGGAAAAATAAAATGGTAATCAATTACCATTTTAATTTTCATCTCTGTGGATTTGTAAATGGGGCGACACTCCTCCGCTCAAACGGAGGAACCGCCCCTGACTATACTTGGCCTTCCTTTATGGTCAAAGCATAAATCCTTCCATGAGGAATCACTGCCCCGGAACCAAACCAATGGGGAAAACATATTCCTTATGGGGGTGGCAGGAAGTCACCTTGAGCTTTTTTTAAATATCAGCAAAGTCTTGCTACTCCTTGAGTGTGACAGATAGCAATAAAATCTCTTGTCTCAATGCCAGACATGGTAGATTTGTTGTTTGAGCACACCTCTTCTCGGAAAGCACTACTCCTGACAGTGTTGAGATGAGAACGCAATGATATCAGTCTTCCAAATAGTAATAGGATTATGGATTCTCAACCACGATTTTCCAGCACAATGTAAAATGATTCGGCATCAGATCGAAAGTGAAAGACTCTCCATGTCCTTCAGTTGTCACCATTAAAAAACGGTGATGTAGCTTGTTGGAATATCTCCAGACGTTAATGGTTTCCCATTTATTCGTTGGATGGGTTCTGTGCCTGTCTTATTCTGTACTGGTATTTCTGCAGTTTTCTGGAATTCATAGACCATGCCGTTTTCCTGCAACTTGGTGGCAGTTTCTGACAAAATGTCCTGATTTACCAAGCAGAGCCTCTCTTTGCAACAACTATTCTTTCTTTCTTTGGCTAAAGGGTCTTTTCATATTCCCAATCTACATAGGTTTCTCTACCTTTTCCTCCAATAACTAAGAAAATTCAATTTCTTTGAGCAACTGAGAATGGACACACCCTCTTCTTTCATTCTTCCAATGGAGTTGCAGGGCTTCGATCTGAATCGTTAATTCTATTAAGGCTTCCATTATGGTGAGTCTATTTAATGTTAGTGCCAAAACATCCTTAAATTCTCCTGCAAGCTGCTGTAGAATGCAGCTGCTTTATCAGTCCACCTTGTCTCTGCCTTTAATTGATCCAATTTGCTCACATAGAAAATGATATCAGGCGTTCCCTACTTTAACATGAGCAAATTAACTTGAGCTGACTGCAATGTCTATTTTCTGGAAAAGATACTGGAGCACTGTTGAAGACAGTATGAATAGAGCTGTAATAATGGGCTGTCTCTATCGATTAAGGGTGTGGCCCAGGCTAATGCACCTTAGGACAAATGAGAGAGAATAAATGTAAATTATTTGGGTCTGTTTGAAACAGCTTAGGTCAGTTTAGAAAATGTAGTTTGCACTGAGCGAGAATTGACTGAAAATTTTAACAGGTCCCTGGTATTTGAATCTACAGCCTTTTCTTAAGCTGCCATGCCGGGCTTTTTTCAGCCATCCCCATAGATGGGTTCAGTAGTAGGAGATTAATCTTATTTAACAAAAAGATTCACTCCTGGCAAGTCACCTCCAATTCACTCTTAATCCTATTAATGGCTTGTGCTTTAGCCTGAAGTGGATTAACATCTAAATCCATGTTGTATGTGAGCTTGGCAAACTGTGAGTAATGCACATCTTCCTACGTGGGAGAGCCAGGATTTGAACTCAAACAATAATACATTAATCTCCCCTTTCGGACTTCCTGAGAGGCGAGAAAGGTAGCCCAACCTCCCAGATCAGTCTACAAATGGGAGAAAAGGGTATTGGTTTATGGGAAGAAGAGACAGAAAAACACCACACCAGTGAGAGGCTCACCACAGGAGAGTCAATGTACGCATTGGTGTTTTAATATGAAATCTCAGAGTCAGGCCCAAATGCCATGAAAGAAAAAATGGCACAAATGGATAGATGGATAGTTATATACTGGAATCACACATGAAAGAAAACACTGACAGTGAGGGCAATGGAAGTCACCGGGTACTTCAGAGGCGATGACGGTAATGAGCCCCTAAGGAAACAAACAGAGGAGTGTCAGGCAAAGAGCAGCAGTGGCCAAGGATCATGAAGCACTGACATCTAGCAGGAAAGGAGGTAAGACAACTGGAGAAAAGGGAAACACAATGGGGCCGATTCCGATTCGGGCCGGAAAACGTACCGACCGACTCGGTACGGGAATTTAGTCCGACCGACACGTACCGGCGCCGTCCGACCCGCGTAGTACGATGAAATGCATGTGAATCACGACCGACTCAGTGCGGAACACAAAGCGAACGACCGACCCGGACGGAAACAAGCTATCCGGCCGGGAAACCACGCGATTCGAACCGACCGACACGCACCAGGAATCAACCCGAACGAAACGTACCCGCGAACTCCGACCCGCGCAGTACGATGCAATGCGTGCAAAACCAGACCGACTCGCACGGAGCTCAAGCCGTACGACCGACACGCATACAAAAGCCAGCCGAAACAACACAAAACTCCGCGACCGACTCGTACGCCGCACATGAAACCTAGCTGAAACACAGCAGGAACGAGTCGGAGAAGATCGCACGAGACAACTGCAGCGTCCTACTCGGTCAGAAGAACGTCTCCTACATGCACAAAAAATACAAAGGAAAAAATACAAAAAAAAGGGCCAAACAAGCAATCACAAAGCCAATAAATACAGGGGTAGAAAAAAATGGAACAAGGACACACCCCCAACTCCACCTATATAAAGGCCACAAATCCCTACCATGATCCTTTGCAAATTCCACTGACCTGCCAGCACAGAACACCATCAGGCAGCAACCACAGACACACTCACAGCTCATCCATCACACAAGCCACACACCATTAGCACCTCAACAAATAACACCCTCACACACACCCAGCAAAACCTACACTCACCCACCCTCACTTGCACACTCACACACACATCAATCACCACCACCACCCATCACCATGCCCCCAAAGAAGAATCCAAAGTTCCTAGATAGTGAATTGGAAGTCCTGGTAGACGAGATCCTGAGGGTAGAGCCACAGTTGTTTGGCACATTGGTCCAACAGACCCACATGGCGCAGAAAACCAAGATGTGGGAGAGGATCGTCAACAGGGTGAACGCACAATCACCATGTTTGCGCACAAAGGAAGACATCCAGAACCGGTGGTATGATGTGCGCAGGAGGGTCAGGGACCTACTAAAGAAGGATTACCTCCTGAGTCAGCACACCGGCAGTGGCCCTCCTGCCAAACCAGTATACCTCAGGCCCTGGGAGGAGAAGGTGCGGGCCATCCTACCACCAGTGAGCGTATATGGACTAACAAACATCCCAGAGCCTGGTGAGTACACAACTAATATACACAATATGGTGTGACAATACACACACATCACTGTCAAGGGGATAGTCAAACCATGCACCCTTAGCAAATCCACAGCAACCAAAAGATAATCATCCCAAGATGTGAATGCTAGTCAGACAAACACAATACCTGCCATCTCATAGTGACATGTAACTGTGTCATGACATGTACAAACCTAACAACAAATACAGCAAGGCAGTGGCACAAATATAACCAACAAACACAGTCAGATATTTTGCCACCACTAGAACACCACCTCACAGGAAGCTCACTGAAAGGAAGGAATTCTGTGTATGCTGGTGAAGTCAGTGTAGCCAATAGCATGATGGGAGTTGTAGTCACAGATATTGGTCACCCTCACAATTGGCCCATCAACACCACCCTGAACCATGCTCACATCACAGGGAGTGGAAAAGGACTGACAAGATGGCTGACATTGGGTACTGCTGTGGGCAGCACAAGGCCCTGCTGGGAACTGTGCACCAACCAACAGCAGGACACCACTGACTGACATCCTGAAAGACAACTTGCACTCCCTGCAATGGAAGCACCTTCCATGGTGGGATATCTGGCTAGGTGGGAAGGAGGACTGACAGCACTGACCATAGTTACAAGCAGTCCTCCTCACACACACCCTCAACACTAACTCCACATAACCCACCTGGGAGAATGCAATGCCTCACACTCTAATTCAAGATCCCACAAAGAACCACCACCCTGGGTTATGCTGTATGAAGCACAGGGACACTCTTGGGACTTGTAGCCAAACAACCGCCAGGACAACACTGTCAGCCATCCTGTCAGCACAGGCACACTACCCCACAGGGAAGCAGAGTCAAAAGGAAGGAAGTATGGGCATGCTGGGAAGGGGGTGTAGGCAATAGCATGATGGGAGTGGTAGTCACAGCTCAACATCCCCCACCCACATGGCCCAGCAAGCTAGCACTGAAGCATGCACACTTCACAGGGAGTGAAAAGCCACTTCAAGTGGCACAAATATAACCAACAAACACAGTCAGATATTTTGCCACCACTAGAACACCACCTCACAGGAAGCTCACTGAAAGGAAGGAATTCTGTGTATGCTGGTGAAGTCAGTGTAGCCAATAGCATGATGGGAGTTGTAGTCACAGATATTGGTCACCCTCACAATTGGCCCATCAACACCACCTTGAACCATGCTCACATCACAGGGAGTGGAAAAGGACTGACAAGATGGCTGACATTGGGTACTGCTGTGGGGAGCACAAGCCCCTGCTGGGAACTGTGCACCAACCAAGTGCAGGACACCACTGATTGACATCCTGAAAGCCAACTTGCACTCCCTGCAATGGAAGAACGTACCATGGTGGGATATCTGGCTGGGTGGGAAGGAGGACTGACAGCTCTGACCACAGTCACCAGCAGCTTTTCTCACACACCCCTTAACACAAACTCCAAACAACTCACCTGGGAGAATGCATTGCCTCACACTCTAATTAAATATCCCACAAAGAACTACCACACTGGGTTATGCTGTGTGAAGCACAGGGACACTTTTGGGACTTGTAGCCAAACAAACGCCAGGACAACACTGTCAGCCATCCTGACAGCACAGGCACACTACCCCACAGGAAGCAGAGTCAAAAGGAAGGAAGTATGGGCATGCTGGGAAGGGGGTGTAGGCAACAGCATGATGGGAGTGGTAGTCACAGCTCAACATCCCCCACCCACATGGCCCAGCAAGCTCACACTGAAGCATGCACACCTCACAGGGAGTGGAAAAGAACTGACAAGATGGCTGACACTGGGTACTGCTGTGGGGAGCACAAGGCCCTGCTGGGAACTGTGCACCAACCAACAGCAGGACACCACTGACTGACATCCTGAAAGACAACTTGCACTCCCTGCAATGGAAGCACCTTCCATGGTGGGATATCTGGCTAGGTGGGAAGGAGGACTGACAGCACTGACCATAGTTACAAGCAGTCCTCCTCACACACACCCTCAACACTAACTCCACATAACCCACCTGGGAGAATGCAATGCCTCACACTCTAATTCAAGATCCCACAAAGAACCACCACCCTGGGTTATGCTGTATGAAGCACAGGGACACTCTTGGGACTTGTAGCCAAACAACCGCCAGGACAACACTGTCAGCCATCCTGTCAGCACAGGCACACTACCCCACAGGGAAGCAGAGTCAAAAGGAAGGAAGTATGGGCATGCTGGGAAGGGGGGTGTAGGCAATAGCATGATGGGAGTGGTAGTCACAGCTCAACATCCCCCACCCACATGGCCCAGCAAGCTAGCACTGAAGCATGCACACTTCACAGGGAGTGAAAAGCCACTTCAAGTGGCACAAATATAACCAACAAACACAGTCAGATATTTTGCCACCACTAGAACACCACCTCACAGGGAAGCTCACTGAAAGGAAGAAATTCTGTGTATGCTGGTGAAGTCAGTGTAGCCAATAGCATGATGGGAGTTGTAGTCACAGATATTGGTCACCCTCACAATTGGCCCATCAACACCACCCTGAACCATGCTCACATCACAGGGAGTGGAAAAGGACTGACAAGATGGCTGACATTGGGTACTGCTGTGGGGAGCACAAGCCCCTGCTGGGAACTGTGCACGAACCAAGTGCAGGACACCACTGACTGACATCCTGAAAGCCAACTTGCACTCCCTGCAATGGAAGAACGTACCATGGTGGGATATCTGGCTGGGTGGGAAGGAGGACTGACAGCTCTGACCACAGTCACCAGCAGCTTTTCTCACACACCCCCTTAACACAAACTCCAAACAACTCACCTGGGAGAATGCATTGCCTCACACTCTAATTAAATATCCCACAAAGAACTACCACACTGGGTTATGCTGTGTGAAGCACAGGGACACTTTTGGGACTTGTAGCCAAACAAACGCCAGGACAACACTGTCAGCCATCCTGACAGCACAGGCACACTACCCCACAGGGAAGCAGAGTCAAAAGGAAGGAAGTATGGGCATGCTGGGAAGGGGGGTGTAGGCAATAGCATGATGGGAGTGGTAGTCACAGCTCAACATCCCCCACCCACATGGCCCAGCAAGCTCACACTGAAGCATGCACACCTCACAGGGAGTGGAAAGAACTGACAAGATGGCTGACACTGGGTACTGCTGTGGGGAGCACAAGGCCCTGCTGGGAACTGTGCAACAACCAACAGCAGGACACCACTGTCATCCATCTTGCCATTGCTGTCACACTCACACACAGTGAAGTCCACTCAAAAGGAAGGAAGTATGGGCATGCTGGGAAGGGGAGTGTAGGCAATAGCATGATGGGAGTTGTAGTCACAGATATTGCTCACCCTCACAATTGGCCCATCAACACCACTCTGAACCATGCTCACATCACAGGGAGTGGAAAAGAACTGACAAGATGGCTGACACTGGGTACTGCTGTGGGGAGCACAAGCCCCTGCTGGGAACTGTGCACCAACCAAGTGCAGGACACCACTGACTGACATCCTGAAAGCCAACTTGCACTCCCTGCAATGGAAGAACGTACCATGGTGGGATATCTGGCTGGGTGGGAAGGAGGACTGACAGCTCTGACCACAGTCACCAGCAGCTTTTCTCACACACCCCTTAACACAAACTCCACACAACTCACCTGGGAGAATGCATTGCCTCACACTCTAATTAAATATCCCACAAAGAACTACCACACTGGGTTATGCTGTGTGAAGCACAGGGACACTTTTGGGACGTATAGCCAAACAAACGCCAGGACAACACTGTCAGCCATCCTGACAGCACAGGCATACTACCCCACAGGGAAGCAGAGTCAAAAGGAAGGAAGTATGGGCATGCTGGGAAGGGGGGTGTAGGCAATAGCATGATGGGAGTGGTAGTCAAAGCTCAACATCCCCCACCCACATGGCCCAGCAAGCTAGCACTGAAGCATGCACACTTCACAGGGAGTGAAAAGCCACTTCAAAGATGTCTGACACTGGCCTCAGCTGTGGGGAGCACAAGGCCCTGCTGGGAACTGGGCACCAACAAACAACAGGACCACATCGTCAGCCATCTTGCCATTGCTGTCACACTCACACACAGTGAAGTCCACTCAAAAGGAAGGAAGTATGGGCATGCTGGGAAGGGGGGTGTAGGCAATAGCATGATGGGAGTTGGAGTCACAGATATTGGTCATCCTCACAATTGGCCCATCAACACCACTCTTAACCATGCTCACATCACAGGGAGTGGAAAAGGACTGACAAGATGGCTGACACTGGGTACTGCTGTGGGGAGCACAAGGCCCTGCTGGGAACTGTGCAACAACCAACAGCAGGACACCACTGACTGACATCCTGAAAGCCAACTTGCACTCCCTGCAATGGAAGCACGTTCCATGGTGGGATATCTGGCTGGGTGGGAAGGAGGACTGACAGCACTGACCATAGTTACAAGCAGTTCTCCTCACACACCCTCTCAACACTAACTCCACATAACCCACCTGGGAGAATGCAATGCCTCACACTCTAATTGAAGATCCCACAAAGAACCACCACCCTGGGTTATTCTGTGTGAAGCACAGGGACACTCTTGGGACTTGTAGCCAAACAACCGCCAGGACAACACTGTCAGCCATCCTGTCAGCACAGGCATACTACCCCACAGGGAAGCAGAGTCAAAAGGAAGGAAGTATGGGCATGCTGGGAAGGGGGGTGTAGGCAATAGCATGATGGGAGTGGTAGTCACAGCTCAACATCCCCCACCCACATGGCCCAGCAAGCTCACACTGAAGCATGCACACCTCACAGGGAGTGGAAAAGAACTGACAAGATGGCTGACACTGGGTACTGCTGTGGGGAGCACAAGGCCCTGCTGGGAACTGTGCAACAACCAACAGCAGGACACCACTGTCAGCCATCTTGCCATTGCTGTCACACTCACACACAGTGAAGTCCACTCAAAAGGAAGGAAGTATGGGCATGCTGGGAAGGGGGTGTAGGCAATAGCATGATGGGAGTTGTAGTCACAGATATTGCTCACCCTCACAATTGGCCCATCAACACCACTCTGAACCATGCTCACATCACAGGGAGTGGAAAAGAACTGACAAGATGGCTGACACTGGGTACTGCTGTGGGGAGCACAAGCCCCTGCTGGGAACTGTGCACCAACCAAGTGCAGGACACCACTGACTGACATCCTGAAAGCCAACTTGCACTCCCTGCAATGGAAGAACGTTCCATGGTGGGATATCTGGCTGGGTGGGAAGGAGGACTGACAGCTCTGACCATAGTCACCAGCAGCTTTTCTCACACACCCCCTTAACACAAACTCCAAACAACTCACCTGGGAGAATGCATTGTCTCACACTCTAATTAAATATCCCACAAAGAACTACCACACTGGGTTATGCTGTGTGAAGCACAGGGACACTTTTGGGACTTGTAGCCAAACAAACGCCAGGACAACACTGTCAGCCATCCTGACAGCACAGGCACACTACCCCACAGGGAAGCAGAGTCAAAAGGAAGGAAGTATGGGCATGCTGGGAAGGGGGTGTAGGCAATAGCATGATGGGAGTGGTAGTCACAGCTCAACATCCCCCACCCACATGGCCCAGCAAGCTCACACTGAAGCATGCACACCTCACAGGGAGTGGAAAAGAACTGACAAGATGGCTGACACTGGGTACTGCTGTGGGGAGCACAAGGCCCTGCTGGGAACTGTGCAACAACCAACAGCAGGACACCACTGTCAGCCATCTTGCCATTGCTGTCACACTCACACACAGTGAAGTCCACTCAAAAGGAAGGAAGTATGGGCATGCTGGGAAGGGGGGTGTAGGCAATAGCATGATGGGAGTTGAAGTCACAGATATTGCTCACCCTCACAATTGACCCATCAACACCACTCTGAACCATGCTCACATCACAGGGAGTGGAAAAGAACTGACAAGATGGCTGACACTGGGTACTGCTGTGGGGAGCACAAGCCCCTGCTGGGAACTGTGCACCAACCAAGTGCAGGACACCACTGACTGACATCCTGAAAGCCAACTTGCACTCCCTGCAATGGAAGAACGTACCAAGGTGGGATATCTGGCTGGGTGGGAAGGAGGACTGACAGCTCTGACCACAGTCACCAGCAGCTTTTCTCACACACCCCCTTAACACAAACTCCACACAACTCATCTGGGAGAATGCATTGCCTCACACTCTAATTAAATATCCCACAAAGAACTACCACACTGGGTTATGCTGTGTGAAGCACAGGGACACTTTTGGGACGTATAGCCAAACAAACGCCAGGACAACACTGTCAGCCATCCTGACAGCACAGGCATACTACCCCACAGGGAAGCAGAGTCAAAAGGAAGGAAGTATGGGCATGCTGGGAAGGGGGGTGTAGGCAATAGCATGATGGGAGTGGTAGTCACAGCTCAACATCCCCCACCCACATGGCCCAGCAAGCTAGCACTGAAGCATGCACACTTCACAGGGAGTGAAAAGCCACTTCAAAGATGTCTGACACTGGCCTCAGCTGTGGGGAGCACAAGGCCCTGCTGGGAACTGGGCACCAACAAACAACAGGACCACATCGTCAGCCATCTTGCCATTGCTGTCACACTCACACACAGTGAAGTCCACTCAAAAGGAAGGAAGTATGGGCATGCTGGGAAGGGGGTGTAGGCAATAGCATGATGGGAGTTGGAGTCACAGATATTGGTCATCCTCACAATTGGCCCATCAACACCACTCTGAACCATGCTCACATCACAGGGAGTGGAAAAGGACTGACAAGATGGCTGACACTGGGTACTGCTGTGGGGAGCACAAGGCCCTGCTGGGAACTGTGCAACAACCAACAGCAGGACACCACTGACTGACATCCTGAAAGCCAACTTGCACTCCCTGCAATGGAAGCACGTTCCATGGTGGGATATCTGGCTGGGTGGGAAGGAGGACTGACAGCACTGACCATAGTTACAAGCAGTTCTCCTCACACACCCCCTCAACACTAACTCCACATAACCCACCTGGGAGAATGCAATGCCTCACACTCTAATTGAAGATCCCACAAAGAACCACCACCCTGGGTTATTCTGTGTGAAGCACAGGGACACTCTTGGGACTTGTAGCCAAACAACCGCCAGGACAACACTGTCAGCCATCCTGTCAGCACAGGCATACTACCCCACAGGGAAACAGAGTCAAAAGGAAGGAAGTATGGGCATGCTGGGAAGGGGGGTGTAGGCAATAGCATGATGGGAGTGGTAGTCACAGCTCAACATCCCCCACCCACATGGCCCAGCAAGCTAGCACTGAAGCATGCACTCCTCACAGGGAGTGAAAAGCCACATCAAAGATGTCTGACAATGGTGCTCTGTTGTGGGAGTACCAGGCCCTGCTGGGACCTGTGCACCAACCAACAGCAGGACACCACTGAATGACATCCTGAGAGTCAACCTGAACACACTGTAAGGGTGGCATGCTTCATGGTGGGATAACTGGGCTAGGGGAGAAGGAGGGCCGGATGTCCACCAAATACAACCAATGCTGGCCATGCACACACCTCAACATTCACATTGAAAAGCCTCAGGTTTGCCGGACAATGTGCTACACCAATATCAACCTCTTACTGTTACAACTTAGGACAATGCAATGTACAGGCCCGCATCCAGAGGTACAGTCACAACTGTCAGGTGTGTGAACCATTGATGCCTGTAGAAATATAACATACATTGTGTGTCTCTTCCAAAAACAGGTGATGATGGGGACACAGCAGCAGGCGAGGAGGAGTCCCTGTCCCAGGCTCCGGGGGACACTGAGCTCACTGGTGTGGAACAGCCTCTGCACTCCTCGGATGGCGAAGACCTACCTGGCCCCTCCGGTGCGAGTCATCATGCAGCACCAGCAGGACCAACATCTGCACCCCCGGCACCCACCCCTCCAACAACTGCCAACACACAGACCACCCCCGCCGACACGGACAGACCAAGGACCACCAATGACAACAGCACAGGGACCCTGGCCCAACGTCGGGCTACGGACAACGACCCCAGTAACAACCCCCAAGGGGGCCTAGGGTCACCTGGGCGTGCCACCGCAGGTCCCGCACGTGTCGCCAGGGGTGGTGAGTAGGCAGAGGTCGCTGTTTGCAGAGGGGTCTGGACTGCATGATGACCCACAACTGGCACGCATTGCTGATGCGTACCAGAATAGCACCGGAGAGGTCAGCCAGGTAGTGGGGATCCTCAAGGACATCCAACAGCAGCAGGCTGCCCATCATGCCCGCTTGGACTCACACATGTCCCGTGTGGAGACACACATGTCTCGCATGGAGTCCAAGTGGGACACATGGCAAGAACTGACAGCGGTGCATAGGGACATATTGACATGCCTCCGCCAGATTAGCACCAACATGGCCACACCTCCCTGTGTGCCCACAACATCTGGTGCTGCAACAACTGCAACTGCCACAGGGAGGGAGGAGGACTCTGGCGGAGAGTCCCCTGCACCGCAGCAGCCTGCACGTGAGGGTCCCCCCAAAGAAGAGGGGTCGTCCGAGGAAGGAAAACTGAGAGGTTGATGGCCATGTACATCCCCCAGGAAGCCAACACCTGTTCTGGAAAGTCTCCTTTGTGTGCAAACTGTTCACCCTGTAGAATGCAACACAACTCTCCCACATGACATGGGGAGTCTAAGTTGGACTAATGTATCAGATGACTGTGGACTTCACTCAGGACATTTCTGCTACCAAGACTTCCAACTCATCTGGGAACTTCGGATCCCAATCCCAATGTACAGCACCCACCATCCTGTGCACTATACTCACACATGTCTGTAAATAAAATCACTACTACACCATACTTGCCTCTGTTGTGATTCCAACGTGGTTACTGTCATGGGGATGATGATCTGCTAAATTACACTGTGTATGCTAACTGCAACAGCAAGTACAACACCGTCATGTGAGTCATGGTGACGTGACACATTTGAGGGAGACACACCACTAGGGCTACACAACACAGAGACACCAGGGCCATCGGACTCTTCGCCTACACTGATGTTGCCAGGAAATACTGTGGAATGCACAGACACCACACCTATTCACAGTCTGTGTCAACTAGCCCACAGGTGCAGCAAGCAAATGTCAGTCAGATGTGTGACCACAGACAACGCACATCCCAAAGTGAAGCACAGGTTTATTACACATTTGCAACATGTTGTTTCCACTACAAATGCAAGGTAATCCCACGTGGCTTTGGCCACAAAGTCAAAAAGTGCAGAAGATAGAAAGTCCAGGGGTGTGTGGCACATCACCTGTAGTGAAACGACTGCTGCCACCCTGAAAGTGGAATCATGGAGTCGGGGGATCCAAGTTGACCAAACAACTCTGTAAGCACCCTGTGAAGGTCAGACATGACACACAGTCAAAACCACTGAAGAACAGCACAGAACTGCAATACTCATGCCCAATACATGTCACAAGATAACTACACAAAACCAAGTTAGCATGTCAACACTGTTGGGCAGTACAGACTACCTGCAAGAACACATCGCTGCACGCATCCAGTCAAGTAGCACATGGCTACACTCAAACAGTACCAGAGCACCACCCACACATATCATGCAAACTCACATCATTGACATGACATCTCAGGATACTCGCATTCAGCTGAAGAAGTTGGTGATGAGCTGTGTGCGGACATCACCCTCATCATCATCATCATCACTGGCATCGTGGCCCAGGCCAGGATCCTCCACAGGTGGCGGGCGTAGGTCATCGTCATCCAGGATGAGAGGCAACTCCTTCCGCACTGCCAGGTTGTGTAGCATGCAGCAGACGATGACAATCTTGCACACCTTTGCTGGGGCATATGGGAGGGCCCCTCCTGTCTTGTCCAGGCAGCGGAAGCGGCTCTTCAAGAGACCAAAGGTCCGCTCGATCACTCTCCTGGTCCGACCATGTGCCTCATTGTAGCGCATCTGGGCTGGTGTCACAGGGTTCCTGAGGGGTGTCAGCAACCACGGCATGTTGGGGTATCCGGAGTCACCTACAGACAGACAATTGCACATTAGCTGAGTTGGAAAAGTGGGCGGAATACAACATAGCAGAACACACACAATGGTACAAAGTCAGTACACACCGACAAGCCAGGCACGCTGGTTTTGCGTCTGTAACATCATCCTCGGGATGCGACTACTCCTCATCACGTAGGCATCGTGTGCAGAACCGGGGAAACGGGCACACACATGTGTGATGGTCATATCTGCAAGACATACCACCAGAGCATTGATCGAATGGTAATGTTTACGGTTCCGGTATGCCTGCTCATGTGCCTGTGGTTGTACCAAAGCCACATGTGTCCCATCAATGGAGCCAATGACATGTGGCATCCTCCCCAGGGCATAGAAGTCACTCTTGACGTCAGTGAGTTGTTGACATGTTGGGAAATAGATGTACTGGTTCAGGCATCTCAACATTGCCTCCAAAACATTGCGTAGCACACGGCTGAACATAGTCTGTGACATCCCACCAGCAGTCGCCACAGTGTGTTGAAAGGTACCGGTGGCAAAGAAGTGTAGGGCTGCCATCACCTTCACCTTGGGGGTCAGCGCTGTAGGGTATGGCCGGCCAGGTTGCAAATGTGGGGCCAAGCGCACTGCCAAATCCACAATCAGCTGCCTGGTGAAGCGGTACCGTCGGATGCTGTCACGTTCCACCATCGTTGCCAGGTCAGGGAATGGTCTATGGACAGCTGGAGCACTGCAGTGCATAGGTGAAGAAAGAAAGATTGTCAGTCACCCCACATATGTGACATTCACCATACTCAATTTCACATGATACATCATTACGAGACACAAGTACTTGATGTGTGTGCCGTTCTGTTGGACATATATGGCACCTACATGGACATCATCTAACATCTCAGTTCAACATGTGTTGATAACAGGTTCCAGGGTGTGCTATGGGAAACCATTAGGCTGTGTCACAGTACCCATTTACTGCTGTCACGTTCCACACACACACCACAGTGACATATCTGGACAGATGCGCCACAGGCATCACAGCTCATTGCCAGGTAGATTCCCAGGGACCCTGTCTTGCCACATGGACACTGGCATGACATGGCGTATCATGTACACGTCAGAAAAACAAACATGACTCCCACAGGTAGTGGCCCCTGTTGCCTCTGCAGGACAGACATGGACGTCTGTGACACACACACACACAACATCAAAGTCCATGCACAAACAACGTGGTTGTGGAGACTGTCTCCCATTGTGCACATGGAGTCAGAGACATTGGAAACACAACATGCACACAGACTGTGGAGGGCCATCACTATTGTGGCAATGGGTCACCCTGTGACGTACATGCCTTCCCAAATGTGAGCCTGGGGGTATGCGACATGTCATACACATACACAACCTGGAAATGTGACCATGCCACATGCTCCAAAATGAACAGTTGCACATCACAGTGGTCAGGTGCACAACACACAAAGGATCCTGTCCCCATGAACACGTGCACAGCCTGGGTGTGGCTGCCCCCAAGTGCCACCCCAAAACCACATGTTTACCCCCATACACAGAAAAGGTAATGCAGCCTTACATGCCTTAGATACAGTGTGGACTGGATGTGGTGTTGTAGGTGTGCCCCTGAGTCCCTGGAAAGTATATGTGGCTGGCATACGTTCACCAGTGACAAGCATGGTGACATATGCGTGTGACCTGTACAGGGACGCGTTGTACAGCAATGGACCGATCGGTGTGCCCGCACGGCCCATTGCATCTGTTGTGAGCGGGTACGCGTTGTATCCCGGGATACGCGTTGTACAGCAATGGACCGATCGGTGTGCCCGCACGGCCCATTACATCTGTTGTGAGCGGGTACGCGTTGTATCCCGGGATACGCGTTGTACAGCAATGGACCGATCGGTGTGCCCGCACGGCCCATTGCATCTGTTGTGAGCGGGTACGCGTTGTATCCCGGGATACGCGTTGTACAGCAATGGACCGATCGGTGTGCCCGCACGGCCCATTGCATCTGTTGTGAGCGGGTACGCGTTGTATCCCGGGATACGTGTTGTACAGCAATGGACCGATCGGTGTGCCCGCACGGCCCATTGCATCTGTTGTGAGCGGGTACGCGTTGTATCCCGGGATACGCGTTGTACAGCAATGGACCGATCGGTGTGCCCGTACGGCCCATTGCATCTGTTGTGAGCGGGTACGCGTTGTATCCCGGGATACGCGTTGTACACCAATGGACCGATCGGTGTGCCCGCACGGCCCATTGCATCTGATGTGAGCGGGTACGCATTGTACAGCAATGGACTGATCGGTGTGCCCGCACGGCCCATTGCATCTGTTGTGAGCGGGTACGCGTTGTATCCCGGGATACGCGTTGTACAGCAATGGACCGATCGGTGTGCCCGCACGGCCCATTGCATCTGTTGTGAGCGGGTACGCGTTGTATCCCGGGATACGCGTTGTACAGCAATGGACCGATCGGTGTGCCCGCACGGCCCATTGCATCTGTTGTGAGCGGGTACGCGTTGTATCCCGGAATACGCGCTGAGCAGCAATGAACCGAACGGTGCGCACGCATTGGCTGGGGCCTGGCATGGCAACGGACGCGTTTTCGAAGCTTCAACGAGTCTGATGCAGTGAATTCAGTTGGCCAGCCACAACAATGTTGCAAATTCATGGGTGTCATGAAGTTGAAGTTTTGAAGGATGCTGTGGGCGTGTATTAGTGCTGCTATTCCATGGATTGGTCAGATTCAGAAGATGCAAACGACTTGGACCTATCACTTTGGACACATGGGACAGTATCTGCCTCTGCAGCACACATATAATGCTGGCTGTTCCCCTGAGGGCTCACTTGCCTGCACTACATGCTCCAGGACGACATCTACCACCAACACTGCTGCTGTCTCTGCATCCTCTGGCTACTGCAATGGCACGTACTGTGGAGAGAGCCCCAGCCTTCAGCCTTGAGGAGAACCAGGCCCTGCTGGACAACCTCCTTCCACAGTGCAGCAAGCTGTATGGGACACCAGGGGAGCAGGTGAGTGTGCTGTCCACTGCCTTACTAATTTTGCATGTTGTCTGACTAGCAAGACTTCCAGTGTGCACACCACTGGCTAGCATGCTCACTGAGTAGTTCTCACCCCCCAAAGTGTGTAGTCACATGCACTGAACAGGTACAGTGCAGTAACAGTGCATGCCAACAAGGTTTACTTCCCATGCAATGACACCATGTAGTAACTGCTGGCAAACTGTTCATAGCCATCGTTGCACTGCCTGTGTACATCATATGTCCCTGTGATTGAGACATGTATATCCGACTGTGTGATGCACGGATATGTTGCATGTATAGTAATGGCCTTTTCACTTTGTCATCCTCACAGGTTGATGCCCACCAGAAGCAGGAAATCTGGCTGACCATCGCCCGGGCAGTAAGATCCGTGGGGGTCTACAAGCGCCGGATCCGCAACTGCCAGAAGAGGTGGCAGGACCTTTGTGGCTGGACCCGGAGGATCGCAAGGGTCCAGCTGAAGCTGTCGCCTCCTCGCAGGAGGGGCGGACACCGGACCCTGACCCCCACATGCTCCGGATCCTGGCGGTGGTCTTCCCTGACCTGGATGGGCAGCTGAAGGACAGACAGCAGCAAGGAGGGGGTGAGTCCATGACTGCACTGTGAACTCTGTCTGACATGCTATGTGCCCTCCTCTGGCCTGGTTAAACTTCCACAGTACATCAGTCTTGTGGTCCAGGACCCATGTCCCTCAATTGTGACATGCCCACTCCTCATCTGATACGCAGGTGTGGTCCTTACGGTCAGGAAATTGTGTCACTTGGGTACAGGGTCCTTGCATTTTGCTTTGCTCAAGGTGGGGGACAGCTTTTGTTCCCGTGACTTTGTGGTGGGCTTCATGGGTGGGTCGATTGCTCACACAATGCCTAAGTCGTGAAATGTAATCTGGGTGTAACTTTGATATGTGGTCCACTTGCTGATCTGAATCACCACATGTCCCTGGGGTATTTGGCACACCCCCATGCTGCGGGTGGGAACAATGTTTGGGCCTCAGGAGTATGTATGTCATGTGTGTCACACATGCTTAGCCACCTGCCTACTGTCCAGGACTCATCCCTCTTACAGGTGGAGCTGGACAGTCATGCCTACTCCAGGGCATACAATACACTCTGTACTCCCACTCCCGTGTATCAGCTGACATGTTGTGATCAGTGAAATGTTCCCTCAGGTGTCTGACTCTGTGTCATTGTGCTGTGGCTTCGTTGTCAGGACTACTGGTATGTTTATCGGTTAGGGCTCAGCATGCCATCTGAGATGTGACCATGAGAGACGATACTTCTGTGACTTATAGGTGTTTGTTCACTTGACTGTGCACACAGGTGTATGCGACTTTGACTTTCAGGCAGCTGTTTTTCATTCACAGCACACTGTGAGGTGCTCAGGTTCTGAGAGTTGTGTTTCATATCTCCCATATGTCCAATTGGTATGACATGGACAAATACGAGTTCAGATGATGTGGTTTGTGGGGGATGGACATGTGCACTTGTCAGTTACATAACTTGCATTCCACATGTCCTAGGATTGTGACACAGTGCAGACTGTTGTTGGCTGGCTGCCATGGCCATGTGACTGGAGACAATGATGTATGACTTTGCACGCATGCCTGTGTCATGGCATTAAACTTCCTAAGAGTGATCCTGCAGGGGAGTGACATGTGCAACATGCACCCCATTGTGGCATTGACTATCCGGACATGGGTGCATCATGGTGTCTGGTGCTGGTATGCATCACATGCATTTCTATTTAGACTCTGGCCATCCCTTTATCCGGACACCTGCACTGACTCAGTGGCAAGAGATGTGATGTGTGCATGTTCACATACTTCACCGTGTTCTCTGCAATGTCCATCAACTGTGTAGGTGGTGCATGTGTCCACACTGGGGTATTACCATCAGACAGGCACCAGACAGATGGGTGCAAGGGCAGGAGGGGTGTGAGTTCCATGGTTGACCATCAGACTAACAATTGGCTTCTCCGAATCTGTGTGAGGACTTTTGGCAATGTTCAACTAAGGATGCCAGGACTTGCTCTGTAATGTGCTGTACTTACTGTGGTGTGTGCGGTCAGTGCAGGTGACTGATGTTTGTCTGTTTCCCTAATTGTTTGCAGATACATCCACGACCACAGGAGGGGACAGCTCCACGGACCAGGAGGAGCTGCAGAGCCAGACTGGGTCAGCAGCCGACGAGTGGTCGGAGGGACCCAGTGGCACGGAGGGCGAGGGGAGCCACACCGAGGAGTCCTCAGCACGATCCACCTCAGCTGAGGACCACAGCAGCTCGGAGGATGACTCCCTTGTGGAGGCGGGTGTCAGCAGCCACCACACCCCAGCTAGTCTGTCTGGCCCCGCCACCACCACCACCACCACCACCGCCCTCCCATTGGCTCCGATTTCAGAGGTCCGTGGAGGCTCCCATGTTCGGGAGCGTGTCTCCTTTGTGCCAGGCACCGCACCCCATGCCCCTGTGTCCCCTGCTGCCCTGAGTGAGGAGTCTGTGTACCTACTTCGGCAGTTCCATGTAGGGCAGACAGCAATGCTGAGTGTCCTCCATGCACACACCACTCTGTTGACACAGCTGGTGTCGTTCATGGAGGGCATCTCGACGGGTATGTCTGCCCTACAGAGAAACAATAAGTCCATGGACTCCTCCCTGATGGCAGCAGTGTCCCTCCTCCAACAGTCCCTCACCCCTCCTACCTCTGCCCCATCCACACTTCCTGGCACCCTACCTCTCCAAAGCACATGCACACCTGCACAATCACCCAAACACGAGCAGCACAGACACACCCAAAAGAAAGGCAAGACGTGCACACAAGCATCCTCAGGGGACTGATACCACACACACCGGGGATGGCGAACAGACACACACACAGGCATCCACAGTCACTCCGCAGTCCTCCAAATCCTCTCCCTCCAAGTCCCCTTCCCTTGCCTCACCTGCAACCCCACCTACACAGCAGCTCTTCCTCTGTGACCTCGGCCTCTTCCCCTCCGAACCTGCTGATCCAGCATACCGGGGGAAGAGGAAGTCCACCCACAGAGAGGGGAGTGCCCCTCGCCCCCGGACACCCTCCCCCAGGCGCAGGCAGACTGAGGACCCCATTCGGAAGTCCCCCCGGACCAGGAAGGGCAAGACCCCACCACCACCACCACCACGCAGCTCCACCACCCAGTCTCTCTCCTCCATCCCCCAGGCCACCACTCCACAGGTTCCACCGCCACACCCTGCCCCAGGTTCCCCCACACACCTATACCGCATCCCCAAACTGCTTAGGCCCTCCCCCTGCCACTTGCTCTTCCACCCCCAAACCAGACGCTCTGCCTGTTTGTGCCACTGGTGTGGAGACCGGGTCCCCCCTCTGTCCTGCCCACCTCATCTGCCCCCCTTCCACTCCCTTGGAGTCATGCACTGCAGTGGAGTCCACAACCACCCCGTCTGACTCGGGCACTGCAGTGGGGAC
The DNA here is from genome assembly GCA_963921515.1 of Calotriton arnoldi. Classification (NCBI taxonomy): domain Eukaryota; kingdom Metazoa; phylum Chordata; class Amphibia; order Caudata; family Salamandridae; genus Calotriton; species Calotriton arnoldi. The sequence goes on from CAWUFW010000174.1 coordinate 5,496,454, forward strand.
CCAGTCCACTCCATCTGACCGGCCCACTGCAGTGGTTGCAGCACCCACACCATCTGACTTGTGCCCCACAGTGGTGCCGGCCCCCCCTGAGTCAGACACCTCCACTGCAGTTGCCGGTGACACTCCTGCACCCACCACCCCTTCACTGCCTCACTCTGGCATTGCCTGATCCTGTCCCTGCGGTGCCTGGCCTGCCCCTTGTATGCCCCTCCAAGGGGGATGTCCCCTGTCCGTACCAGTGCAGGCAAGCAGTGGGTGACAAGTTGTCACATATCACCCTGTTGGGACTGTGTATTTGTACTGGCCATTGGCCTTAGTTTATTTTGGACTTGAAATTTTAGTTTGACATTTGCTGAATAAAGCCTCTTTTTGTTTACTTGTGGTTTTTCTTTTGATGTACATGATGTAGATGAGTATCATCATGCATTTGCAGTTGTAATAGTGTTCAGATCAGGTAAATGAAGTGTTGCTGTGATGGACTCCATGTGGTCCATGGGATATGTGTCCTGATGTAGTCTGGATCTATAGCATCCTTTGCTGCAGTTTGAGGGTGTAATGTTCAGCATTTGACACAGGGATGTACGTTTTGCATTTGTTAATTAACATCTTTGTCTTACACTGATGCACATCTGGTGGGCTTACCACTGTTCAATGTTTCTATTTCCCTGACTGTGTGCCCATCTCCACTGGACATGCAGTTTAGCACATCAATGTTGAAGGACTCATCTGTGTATACGGTGCAACTTGCTTGACACGTGTTTTGGGTGTATGCAGATGACTGATGTGACACTCCCGTACCCAGGCTGATAAGAGCAGAGCCTTCAGTGTGTTGTAGTTGTTGACTCACTGACCAAGTGTTCTGCTGACATGTTTGAGTCGTGCACAGACAAGGTTTGGCACAGCGGACCTTCCACAGGAGTGGAGTGCCCTCATGGCAGTGTGTAATCCCGTGACATTGCCTGGGCCCGTGTTGTGTGTTGTGTAAGCATGTCTGTGCGTGTTCCCTTCCCTTTACCTACACAGGCTGTGTCCCTACGGATGTTCCTGTTTGTGATGCTTGCTGAGTTGTTCTGTGTTCATCCAGCATCTTGGACCTGGTTTCTCCGGGATGTGGGTGCATGGCAAACTAATGTTCATCAGGTTGTCATCCCTAGTTGTCTTTGTTGTCAGGGCTGGGGATGTGGGCAAACGCAGATGGGACACAGTCAGGATTCCCCTTGGCACTTGTTGGTTACACAGGTCATGTAATTTACAGTTTCTGCTAGCTTTCAGTGATTGTGACACGTTGTGTGTGTGACTGCTGCCACTCCTCAGGGTCAGAGCTGCAATGTTGGAAGTTGTCTACGTGTGTTCTTTGTGGGTCACCTTGGCTTCTTCATTGGTGTGTGACTATGGCCGGGATCCCATTGATTGGGGTTGATTTCACGTCATGCCCATGTACCGCGTACTGTGCAGTGTGTCAGACATTCACGAGTCTTGTTGACTGGCCATGTGTGATGGGTTTCTGCACCTTAGTTCCCACCACCACCCTTGGGATTGTCATGGGTGCATGTGCAATGTCACCAGTCCATGTGAGCTTCACTGCTGCACATTGGTGGAGATCAAGGTGTGTGGTGTTGAGTGTGTACAAATGTGAGTTGTTGCACGGCTAGACCCCTACCTCCATATTGGCCTTGGCTGGCAGGCCGTTTTGATTGATTTGTGCTTGTGTAGGTGTGATGGTAGTTTGTTGCTCAGGACACATGGCTGTGGTTCACAGTGTGAATGACATCTACCTTTGTCATCACAGTGGGATTATCATGCAGGCTAGTGTCACCACAACGTGGGGTCCCTGGGGGTAGTGCTGTGGAGGGTCTGTCTCTTGCTGTTAGTTGCTGTTCCTACAAGCTTGTGTGATATGTGTAATTTGGGCTCCCTCTCATCTAACAATGCCTGTTTGCCCACATAGGGGAATCCGATCCACGAGTTACTTTTGTATGGCACTGTATACACATCTGTGTAATTGGAATTCAGGCCTCCTCATGTGTTGTGTGGTTGCCTGGGAACACCCCCATCACCTGTTGTGTTTGATATACAGTGTGAGTCTGCCTGTTTGTGTTTGTGCATTTGCACCACTGCATTGGCATATCTTGAGTGTGCCATTGGCTGTATGTTGTTTGGTGGCTTTCCCCTGCTGTCCCTGGGACTCCTAGGTCATCAGTCAGCACAATAATCATGGTTTGTATGTCCCATTGCTACCATGGTATGGTATTTGTTCACCTGACATCTACAGTCTCCACAGGATATCTACATTTGTGTGTCCATTGGTGCAGATATGTGGGTCTGCATTATGATGGTCACTTATGTCATTGTGTTATTTGTGAATGTTGACAATGTGAGCCCCCATGGGTGATGTTTGTATGCACATGGCCAACATGATGTTTCATTGGCACTGCACTGTTTGCCTCACCCAATCTATGTTGCTATGGGACACAAGCACTACTATGCCACTGATGTGTTTGTTGTTGTGTGACCAGGAATCATCCATGCAGTTTGGCTTTGGCAGCTTTTACCATGACCACACTTACCTTTTGGTCACTGTGGTGATGGGGCTTTAGGCCCCATTGCCACACTGTTCAAAATGTGCTTCAGCTATGGACCCCACACTTACCTTTTGGTCACTGTGGTGATGGGGCTTTATGCCCCATTGCCACACTGTTCAAAATGTGCTTCAGCTATGGACCCCACACTTACCTTTTGGTCACTGTGGTGATGGGGCTTTAGGCCCCATTGCCACACTGTTCAAAATGTGCTTCAGCTATGGACCCCACACTTACCTTTTGGTCACTGTGGTGATGGGGTGTTCGAACCCATTGCCACAGTGGTCATGGTCGGCTTGCATTGTGGAGGCCACACACATTTATGTGTGACACATGTAATGGGGGTCACATTGTATGTTCAATGTCATGTTCAGTGTTGTAGGCATTTGACACAGACTACACACGCTTGTCATGGTGTTGGGGGGATGTAATTTTCAGACATTCCTTATGTGGGAGTTTTCTGGTTGTGTCATGCATTACCCGTCCTATGAGTAGGGGTGGTGGTGGTGGCAGGCATCCAGCCCCCCATGAGTAGGGGTGGTGGTAGTGGTAGGCATCCAGCCCCCTATGAGTGGGGATGGTAGTAGTGACAGGCATCCAGGCCCCCCTGAGTAGGGGTGGTGGTAGTGGCAGGCATCCAGGCCCCCATGAGTAGGGGTGGTGGTAGTGGTAGGCATCCAGGCCACCATGAGTAGGGGTGGTGGTGGTGGTAGGCATCCATCCCCCTATGAGTGGGGATGGTTGTAGTGACAGGCATCCAGGCCCCCATGAGTAGGGGTGGTGGTAGTGGCAGGCATCCAGCCCCCCATGAGTAGGGGTGTGGTAGTGGTAGGCATCCATCCCCCTATGAGTGGGGATGGTAGTAGTGACAGGCATCCAGGCCCCCATGAGTAGGGGTGGTGGTAGTGGTAGGCATCCAGGCCCTCCTGAGTAGGGGTGGTGGTAGTGGTAGGCATCCATCCCCCTAAGGGTGGGGATGGTAGTAGTGACAGGCATCCAGGCCCCCCTGAGTAGGGGTGGTGGTAGTGGCAGGCATTCAACACCCTAAGGGTGGGGATGGTAGTAGTGACAGGCATCCAGGCCCCCCTGAGTAGGGGTGGTGGTAGTGGCAGGCATCAATCCCCCTAAGGGTGGGGATGGTAGTAGTGACAGGCATCCAGGCCCCCCTGAGTAGGGGTGGTGGTAGTGGTAGGCATCCAGGCCCCCCTGAGAAGGGGTGGTGGTAGTGGTAGGCATCCAGGCCCCCATGAGTAGGGGTTGTGGTAGGCATCCATCCCCCTATGAGTGGGGATGGTAGTAGTGACAGGCATCCAGGCCCCCATGAGTAGGGGTGGTGGTAGTGGTAGGCATCCAGGCCCCCCTGAGTAGGGGTGGTGGTAGTGGTAGGCATCCATCCCCCTAAGGGTGGGGATGGTAGTAGTGACAGGCATCCAGGCCCCCCTGAGTAGGGTTGGTGGTAGTGGCAGGCATCCATCCCCCTAAGGGTGGGGATGGTAGTAGTGACAGGCATCCAGGCCCCCTGAGTAGGGGTGGTGGTAGTGGCAGGCATCCATCCCCTAAGGGTGGGGATGGTAGTAGTGACAGGCATCCAGGCCCCCTGAGTAGGGGTGGTGGTAGTGGTAGGCATCCAGGCCCCCTGAGTAGGGGTGGTGGTAGTGGTAGGCATCCAGGCCCCCATGAGTAGGGGTGGTGGTAGGCATCCAGGCCCCCCTGAGTAGGGGTGGTGTTAGTGGTAGGCATCCATCCCCCTATGAGTGGGGATGGTAGTAGTGACAGGCATCCAGGCCCCCTGAGTAGGGGTGGTGGTAGTGGTAGGCATCCATCCCCCATGAGTGGGGATGGTAGTAGTGACAGGCATCCAGGCCCCCTGAGTAGGGGTGGTGTTAGTGGTAGGCATCCATCCCCTATGAGTGGGGATGGTAGTAGTGACAGGCATCCAGGCCCCCTGAGTAGGGGTGGTGTTAGTGGTAGGCATCCATCCCCCTATGAGTGGGGATGGTAGTAGTGACAGGCATCCAGGCCCCCTGAGTAGGGGTGGTGGTGGTGGTAGGCATCCATCCCCCTATGGGTGTGTATGGCATTGGTGATGGCCATCCCACCCCTATGGTTATGCTGTTGCTGCTGTACGTCATTTGTGCATCCCTATGTGTGTGTGACATATTTCGGGTACGTGTCGTTTGTTTGTGTTGTTGGTGTTTGACTTACCGTCTGCGCCGTATGCGTCCGTGCCGGTCCCGGTAATAGATGTAGAGTATAGGTAGGACCTGCGCGATGGGATTCATGCTTGGGTCGTCTCGTTCGGGTTTCGCATGTCTTCGACTCGTACTCGTCGCTGGCTTGTTCGTCTCGTAGCCGTGGATCTTATTGTGGCGCGAATCGGAGCTTATGTACGGCTCTCCCGGTTGCTCAAACGTGCCGGACGTAGCGACGGGTTCGGCGCGTACGGAATGCGCATCGTACTAGTCTGGCCGGAAGGTGCTGTGTATTTGGTTCCGTGCGACTCGAATCGGCATTTACGGATCCGGCTCGGGCGGGGAACAGGAGCTGAAATGGGTGAGTATAGCTCGCTCGGAATCTGGGCTGTTATGCGCATCGTACTTGTTCGTTCGGACAAGTGTTCGAATCGGTCGGGAAACACGCGTTCGGCTTGTATTTTTTCCGGACGAATATTGTTAGGTGCGCTTCCGGCCGAGATCGGAATCGACCCCAATCTTGGGAAGGGAATAACACAACAAAAGGGGACGGAACGCAATATGGTGACGGATTAAGTAAGAGCGGGAGCCATACAACAGGCAGAAACTTGGCAAGCACCATCTTGCTAGTTCATAGCATCTTTATAGGGATCAGGAGTTGCTGTGCTCCATCCGATAGCCCTGACCTGAAAATGTTGGTTCTTGACCTAGTCACCAAGAGCTGTTAGCCCACATTCTCCAACCTTCCCCGGTCTTTTATGACTCTTTTGAAGTGATGTAAACAGACTTGCACTTACATCTATTTCCCAGATATGTTCATAGATGAAATTTTGATACCTAATAAAATGCAAGAATAGGGTGCATTGATTAGGTGAAAGCATATATTTTCCACATGTACCCTTTGTGTAGCCACGGGCAAGAGTAGAGTTTTGTGACACACTGCTCCAGAAGTTAAAGCTGAACTGTCTATTCGTTGAATCTCTTCCTTCACTGGTTTCTCTCAGATCAGGATTCAGGAGGTGGCTTGAAACAAGTTATCCATAAAACAGAATCTATTATAGTGTGCACCACGATGGATCTTTGGGATGTGGTAATTAGGACCTATTAGATGTAATGAGCTCAGTTGTAACAAAGACTTCAGTGATCTCTGAACTCGTCACTGACTGTAGTTCAGGGATGGGCTAATATGTTTTTCTGCTGGTGCAGGTAAGATTAAAACAAATGTCCCATCTTTCCACAGCTGAAGTAGAGTCCTGTTTTCCTTCTGTGCTATTCTTCTTCAACATAAAATAGTTCTTTGTGCTCCTCCAATCTGCACTGGTTCCTCAACGGATGAAAAACTGTCACTACTTTCTGTTTCTCAAGGAGTCCAGCTTCGGTGGTTTAAACTCTTCCGCTTAGCTTGATAAGAAATTTATATGGATCTCCTCCAAACTTTTCAGGCAGACAGAATTATTAGTTACAGGGGTATTTTGTTGTGTCAGTCAAAAAATATGTTTATTTCGAATTGGCACATCCTTAAAAACACTGTTAAAATTAGGACATGTAAAAAGTACAGAGAATAAAAGAGAAACACACTTAAAATGTATAACAGTTAAAACATCCTGACGACTGTAGACATACATGTGTGTCACATCACATGGTTAGGATCATAAAAGCATAGCTGTTAATTGTCAATCGCGTGACGAATAAAACATAAAATCTGCAATAAAAGAAAAATCCATGAATGTCAATGTATAAACCGAGGTAATCTCAGACTGGGCAACCTAGCCTAAAATATCTGTGTTAAAACCGTAGTTGAAGGCTTTGCTATAGGGTGCAGATACAATTGGTTCAAAAGAGAATGTAGCGTGAGTGGCATTACCCTCCTAACGCTGGCAGTCACTATATGACAATAACATAAACAATTGTTATTAGCATCAGCCTATGCCATGATATCAAATACCCAGTTGGGCAACACACCAACAGGTGTGAAGTAAAGACACAAAGAGGTAACAAGGCATAGCTAAAGTGCAAGAGAGATAATAAAAGCATAACTATTAGGAATGAGCAAATGTGCAATACAGTACATACAGGTTATCTAAGCAATGGCTAAGGCATTAAGGGCCAGATGTATGACCATATTTTGCGTTCGTAAACGGGAAATAGGCCAGATTGCAACCGCAAAATTGGTCTGCCCAATGTACAAACCCTATTTTGCGAGTCAGTAACCTATTACCGACTCTCAAAATAGGGCTTGTGACTCGCTATTAGGAAGGGCGTGCCAAGGGCGGCCCTTCCTAATAGCGAGTCTCACTTAAATGTATGACTGTTTTGCGACTGCTGTTGCGCACTTGCAGTTTACCACCTACTTCAAGTAGGTGGTAAGCCACTCGCAAACGGGAAGGGGTCCCCAGGCGAAAATATTTTTAGGAGCAGGCAGTGGTCCCACGGACCACTGCCTACTCTTAAAAAATGAAACAGAAACGTTTCATTTTTTTTAATGCATCCCGTTTTCCTTTGAGGAAAACGGGCCGCATTTTTAAAAAAAATACTGCTTTATTTAAAAAGCAGTCACAGACATGGTGGTCTGCTGACCCCAGCAGGCCACCAACCCTGGGAGTGCTATCCATTCCTAATGGGGTCACAAATTGCACCTGCCTCATGAATATTAATGAGGCAGGCAATTTGCGAACCCATTAGGAATCGCTAACAGTGTCCGAGACACTATTGTAAATTACATTTTGTGAGTCGCAAGTCGACGCAATTTGCGACTGTCAAATCATAAGGGTCGTACATCTGGCCCTAAGTCTTATAAACCACATCCAACCCAGAAACTTCGCAACAGCACAAGCATGTAGAGGTCTAGGGTCAGATTGTAAGATTCACATAGCTGTTGCACAGTTTCTAGTGCTTAAGATTTAGGTAGACTGGCCTAATCAAGTCTGTATTGGGTGCAAATAAGCTGTGCAAACAAACAAAACATGTGCAATGTATTCCTTGTGCATTTTGCAACACGGGCAAACCAGTGAGGGCTTTTATTGATACGACCATTTTGCAGTGAACGTCTTGAGTGGCAATGAGCTTAACCTGAACTGGACATATAATTTCCTATTTAGGGGGTTGATAATACAGTCCAGCTATTTTTCATACAGAGGATTTGACTTGAACCACACAGAATTCATAGAGAGAGTCCCCCTGATGCTACCAACAGGTTCTGTTTGGTTCACCCAGTGCCAGTATAGCTTCTTAATTTGTTCTTTTGATGAAAATGAAACGGATGACATAGATTCCCAGAATCACTGACAGAATATCGACTACAGAAATATCGACGACAAAAATATCGGAGCCGAAATATCGATGGCCAGAATATCGAAGTCCTATCTACATTATGGTAAGTACAAAAATATCGGGAAAAACATATTGTTGTAAAAAATATCGTTGTTAAAAATATTGTTTTTTAAATGTCTAAAAAATAATGTAAAATAAAGTAAATAATACATATAATTAAAAAAACATAGGGGGTCATTATGATAGCGGGCGGATCGCCACCGCCCATATGGCGGTGGCGATCCGCCCGCCTAACATTTCCCCCCGCCATATTACGATGGCGGTGGGGACCCAGGCGGACGGAAGACCGTCCGCCGCTTTTCCTCCGGTCGACTCGTCGACCGGGCGGAAAAGGGCTCTAACATGGTGGCTGGTCTGCAAGACACCGCCATCCATATTAGGATGGTGGCGGAAAGCAGCCTTTCCATGGCGGTGTTGCCGCCAAGGAAAGGCATGTGGTCTTTGCTTCTGGGGGTCCGTTTCGGGCCCCCAGGGTTTTGAGGGGGTGGGGGTGCACATGGGGTGTACTTATGGTACCCCCTACATTTGAATGCACAAGGTGGCAGGCACCGCGCGGTGCCTGTCACGTTGTGCATTCAAATGCACAACATGCGTTTTCACATTGCGGCGGGTGCTGCTGACAGCACCGCCCGCCGCAATGTGAACAATACGGGATGCCACCGCCACCGTGGCGGTGGCATCGTAATACACATGGCGGGACCGCTTCACCTCTTGCGGGCGGTCTCGTTTGTCGTTACGGTGGCGGGCGGACTTTGTCCGCCCACTATCGTAATCACCCTCATAGTTAGAATTCTTAGAAAAAATTTTAAATTATAAATAATAAATATAATTTCAATAAAAATTAAACATACATATATATAAAATATAATATATAAATTTACTTTATAACATTAAAAAATAAATATTATAATAAATTATAAAATGTTAGAAACATATTAAAAATTATAAATACATATATATACATATACCAGTAAATATAAAATAAAAATACAATATTTATACAATAATTAAAAAAATTAAAATATTTTTAATCTTTTACAATGGCATTTCACACTACATTAACAGGAACAGTAGAGAAAAAATTGGATAGCGGAGGGGATAAAATTACTATTCCCACTCCAGGGAGTGCAACAGTAGGGAAAGTGTTGGATAGCAGATGGGAATAATTTACTATTCCCACTCCAGGGAGTGCAACATTAAATAAAGTGTTGGATAGCGTAGGTGTAAAAATTACTATTCCCACTCCAGAAAATGCAACAGTAGGGAAAGTGTTGGATAGCGGAGTGGATAAAATTACTATTCCCACTCCAGCAAGTGCAATAGTAGAGAAAGTGTTGGATAGCAGAGGGGAATAATTTACTATTCCCACTCCAGCAAGTACAATAGTAGGGAAAGTGTTGGATAGAGTATGTGAATAATTTACTATTCCCACTCCAAAGAGTGCAACACTGGGAAAGTGTTGGATAGCGGAGTGGTTAAAATTAGTATTCCCACTCCAGCGAGTGCAACAGTAGGGAAAGTGTTCGATAGCGGAGGGGAATAATTTACTATTCCCACTCCAGCAAGTACAACAGTAGGGAAAGTGTTGGATAGGGGAGTGGATAAAATTACTGTTCCCACTCCAGCAAGTGCAAAAGTAGGGAAAGTGTTGGATAGCGGAGGGGAATAATTTACTATTTCCACTCCAGCAAGTACAACAGTAGGGAAAATGTTGGATAGCGGAGGGGTAAAAATTACTATTCCCACTCCAGGGAGTGCAACAGTAGGGAAAGTGTTGGATAGCGGAGTGGATAAAATTACTATTCCCACTCCAGCGAGTACAACAGTAGGGAAAGTATTGGATAGCGGAGTGGATAAAATTACTATTCCCACTCCAGCGAGTGCAACAGTAGGGAAAGTGTTGGATAGCGGAGGGAAATAATTTACTGTTCCCACTTCAGGGAGTGCAACATTAAAGAAAGTGTTGGATAGCGTAGATGTAAAAATTACTATTCCCACTCCAGAGAGTGCAACAGTCAGGAAAGTGATGGATAGCGGAGTGGATAAAATTACTATTCCCACTCCAGCAAGTGAAACAGTAGGGAAAGTGTTGGATAGCAGAGGGGAATAATTAACTATTCCCACTGAAGCAAAATAATTAAAATTAATTAACAAAATTTTAAATAATTATACAAAATTTACCTCCCACCATATTCCCCTATAAATGACACCACCAAGATTATAAAACATAACAATTAACATAATTTATTTATGATTAATTAATTAATTAAAATTAACAAACATATTAAAAACAATCAAGAATAAATTAATTCACACGATTAACACTATAAAAATTTAAAAAAAAATATTATCATAAACAATTTAAAAAAAAATATTAAAATTAAATTACTTCCCAGCCTTCTCCCCTATCAACCCACAACCCGCTCCTAAAAAAATAACACAATTAAGATATTTACCAATTAATTAACAACAAATTAATAACTAATTAATATCAAATTAATTACAACAATGAACAATATAAAATATTAAATACATAAATATTAATTAATCAAAATTATTTATTAATTAATGATAATTAAAATACTTCCCACCCTATTCCCCTAAAACCCACAACCCACTCCTAAAAAAAACCCAATTAAAATATTTACCAATTAATTATTAATAACAGGCAATTAAGAACTAATTAATAATTAATTAATTACCACAATTAACAATATAAAATATTAAATACATAAACATTAATTAATCAAAATATGTATTAATTAATTATAATTAAAATACTTCCCACCCTATTCCCCTATAAACCCACAACCGCTCCTAATAAAAATAACACAATTTAATTAATAAATTAATTAACTAATCAATTAATAAAATTTAATAACCAAATATTTAATTAATAACAAATGTATTATAAATAATAATCAATAAAAATTATTGATTACTTTATTAAAATTAAATTACTTCCCACCCTATTCCCCTATAAACCCACAACCCGCTACAGAACTAAAATACGCAAAATTTAATTTACATAAAATAAATAACTTCTAAAAATTTCACAAATACATTAAAAAAAACAGATATACTTATACAAAAAACATTAGATCACATACTATTAACATACATACTAAAATACAGAACACTAATATAAATATCGATATTATTAACAACAATATTATGACAAACGATATTACTGACTTCGATATTAACAAAAACGATATTTCTTACCTTCATGTCGATATTCTGGTCACCGATATTCTTGATGTCGATATTCTGTCCCTTCGATATCTCCAACTCAATATTTTTGTACTTCGAAAAAAAACCTCGATATTATGTCTGTTTACCAGATTCCCAATAGCCCAATAGGCCTAGGAAAGAAAAAACCTTTTTGATCTTGTTACACCACTCAATTCTGTGGAATTTGTCTAACCTAATTAGGTCCTGGAAGGCCTCTGCATAATTGGCTAGTTCAGGGGCAGTTCTAAGTCTCAGCCAGAAAAAAATAAGTCTGAGCCCAGCCTTACTGGTGATTCGCCTCCTACCTGCATCAAGATCTATTGGGAGGAAAGGTGTACTGGGGGGAAGGGACACCAGGGTTTTGATGAGCTTACGTTCAGATTTGCTCATGTCAGACAAATTGCCAAACCCTCATATTTCAGCACCATATAGTGCCGCAGCCACAGCTTTGGAGTCATAGATCTGAAGGGGAGGCGCAATAGGTTTGATGTAGAGGGATGAAAATCTTTCAGAATATTTTGTTCTATAACTAGGCTTGTAGTACTCATGCTCTTAGCAGTATTATTAACACTCGCAGTAAGGTTGCTATTAGATCTCTTTCAGGGTTGTACAGGGCAAGAGAGGCTACTGAGTCTCAACCGTAGGGGTTGAGGTTGTTTGCCTCGGATGTGCTGGGGTCCTTCCTCCTCCTATGGCTCTGCAAACAAACCCCTTCAGCACTTTATACTCAGTGGTAGTGATGGGGAGCAGTCACAGGCTATTCAGAAAGGTCCTGCAGGGGTGATCGAGCTCAGCACTGATGTATACACAATTGTATAATATAGGACTATGTAGCCCAGTACTTGGCTCTCAAAAGAAAAGTATGTCTATTACACATTAGGCCTAAACACCACAAACAGATATTTATTTAGGATTCAGAATAGTATCCTGGTGCTAGAATCCGTTGGTGACTCTCCCCAATATGACCCCTGGTCCTCCCTGTGACTCAGGTTTATCCACATCGCCCTTGGACACGATGAAGCAAGAATACCCTCAGAAGCAGCTTTACCACAACACTCTTAATCGCGCACAGTTTTCTCAGGCTTTTTAGAGTTCCTCACCGGAAAACAGATGCAAGGCTGCTGATTGGGCTGAGTCGTGACACCACCTTACCTTCTGATGGCTTTCGCGCTCCCGCTTCTGGGACTGAGCATGATACAGACGTCATGGTGGGGCTTTCCTTATGATTGCGTCTGCAGTTCTCAGCTGGTCGAATGCTTCTCTGGATGGCACTGGGTCTCTGTGGCCTGGTGGGGCACATTGCAGCTCTTTCCAGCTTTGCAGAACTGAAAGGTTGCAGCAATGGATGCGCTGAGTCCTTGACTGCAGGTGAGGTGATGAGTGGATCTCACCATGTCAATGGCTCAGGTCACACTGCGTCTGACTCTTCTTAGCACAGTGGCTCAGGTCGCACTGCAATCGATCACTTGGTACAGGGGCTCAGGTCACGCTGCACTCAATAATTTGTCACAGCGGCTCAAGTCACGCTGCCTCCGGCTACGTCAGGCATAGAAGCTAGGCTGCACCATTTCCTCACAATTCCAACCAGGAATCACAGAAGAATTTGCAGGCCGCCAACAGCATACAGAACCCTCTCTGCAACTCTATCCTGCAGACACAGTGCACCAGGGCTATGCTGCACCTTGCACCTGCTTCACAGTCATTTCTACTTCATGGTTGACAGGCCCCTTCCCTCTCTCAGCAGGCAGGCTGGCCTATAGGTGCTCAAGACAGGTGATCAACTTTTGCAGCAAAGGGTAGACTTCAGGAGATGTCCTCCAACCTCTGGGAATCTCTACCAGGCAGACACCAACCCCGGTAGCACAGCAGACCTCCAAGTACTCTGCAGAGCACTCCCTTCCTTGGTCAAAGAAAACCTGGAACTGGAACATCAAGTGGGGCAATGGGGCCCTTTTTTACACAGTCAAAGCAGACTGGAGATATTGACCCTCTGCCTGCACTTTCAGAATTGGGTTATGGTGGCTCTTCTTTTAAGTGCCCTCTCCATGCTGCACTCCTGGCAACCTTTGTGCAGAGTGAAGCCTTTCACACCAGGGTAGTAGCTAAACTAAAGCACACACAACATTGGCACCAATAAAACTGAGCTTCTGAGCCTGGCTGTCATCAGCCACACTGAAGCATGATCAGAGGAAAGTATAAAGGGTGGCCTCACCTAACAAGGTCTCTTTCATCTTGAATAACAGAGACTGCAGTCCCACCTTTCTCCTTCACTATCTACCAAATAGTATGGCTCCAGCTGCTCCGCTCAGCAAAAGGCCTAATTGAATTTCTAAAGAAGCTTGTCTCCTCTCTCCCCAATTCAGTGTCAGCCCTTCAAATTTAAAATGTTAGCATTACACTTCCATTGTCTGGGGAAACAACCTAACCTCCATTTTGTGTAAATTAACAGGCCAGCAGCTTCCAAAATGGAACCCACAGGCTTCCATTACTCTGACTCACAATGCATATACCATTCAGGCCACATAAAAAACTGCACAGCATACACTTGGGATGTTCATCCTAGGATATGGGTTAGCGCATCAGAGCAAGACTTTACACCAGTGGGCCAGTTTGCCTTCACTCTAGTGATACAGATAAAAAGGTCTGGTCAGAACTACAGATTCACGAAACATAGTATACTGCCAACAGTGCTCTACAACCTAAACACATGACAGGGGCCACACTGTTAGTAACTGATGGCACATTTGGTGTGTCCCTCCAGGTCACATGACAGGTCCTAGAACTCACTTATGTCAAGAGACTGGCCTAGGCCTCAGCATGCATACAAAATTAGCATGACACCGATATGTCACCTTTACCATCCATCTACACAGTATTTACCATGCAGGTATGTACCACACAGCCAATTTAAAAGGTACTTTTACAACTTACATAGGGATTTTCTTTTTTTTTAAATGACGTAGTATAAGAAGTAGGGTTATTAGCTGAGGGGGGAGGGTGAGTATCCACCTCAAGCAATAACCACAGTCCTTGTTAGGGTGAACAACAAAGTCACTAAATAAAACAGAGCTCAGCCCCCTTGAAGCTATTAGGAAGAGCAGAGAGGCTTAACTTAGAGGCAATGTGTAAAGTATTTATGCAGTACTAACAGTAATAAAGCCAAAATACTAAACAAAAACAAATCCCAAACTGAATTAAGAAAATAGAGTAAATTGGGTAAACAAAATGACACCAAAATGATAAAACTCGATTAAGATGAACCAGAGATAAGAATTTTCAACGTTTTAAGTAGATATAGAGCCAAGAAGCACAAAGTACCAATGATAGTCAATGATGCTACCCACAATGGAGTGTGGGACAGATACACTAACCTGATTTTTTCCTGTTAAAAGATTTTACCTTCTGACTTTGGTACTTTAAGTCTCAATCCACCACACGAGTACACTTTTAAAGCGCACAAGGCCCTCAGGGGAGGCAGGGTGGAAGGCAGAGGCCAACAGGAGGGTCCAGTCCAGGTCCAGTTACCACTGGTCAGCTGGGCAGTTGCAGGAATAGGCCTCTTTTAGCTTGTTGTGTCCCTCTAGCTTTAACAGGTGGTCAGTCTTATGTCCATTGGACATAAGTCACTTCTTTGTCCTGCATACAAGAGGAATAGTAGGTCCAGTCTTCTAGGCTCTTCTCAGGTCTCAGGCAGCAGGTTCAGTCCTCTTCTGATCTTCCATAGGTCCAGGAATGTTCTGAAGTGAGCGCCTGGAGATGCCATATTTATGCCTAGCTCGAGCTAGTGGGTGGGAATGATACTTGTTGATGCCCTAACCAACGGGAAAAAGGTTCCTAGGGCTAACTCTACCCACTTTGGACATTTTCAAGATGGGCGAAGTCTTTGGAAACACTAAACTCGGCCTTTGTTTGTGTACTAAGGAAATCAAAGGACCTGATTACTAGTGTGGCGGTCTTGCGACTGCCAGACTCGCAGTGGTCCACCATTTTGCCAATTACGACTTACAAAGTCGTATTGGCGGTGGATCGCAACAACGCATTATGCTGAGTAGGGAATGGCGCAGTCCCGCTCAGCATATTTTGAGTTCTTGCACCGCTTTTTCATGGCAGAGCCCTGCCATTAACAAGCTGGCGGTGCAAGAACAAAGGGAGCCCTACAGGGCTCCCGTGGACCCCACACCATGGGGATAGATTCAGGAGGGCACAACATGTGCCCCCCCTGTCTGTATTCCCCCCAGTTCCAGCACGGCATGGACGTCACCGTCCATGGCGTGCTGGAACTTTTTGGCCGTTCCCATTGTGGTGCCTGTTTTCAACACAGCCATGGGAAAGGCCAAAGAACCGCCGACCATATTACGAATTGCAGATTTGCAACTCGTAATATGGTCAGTGGTGCTTGCGCGGCTTTGGTGCAGCGGAGGTGGCATTGCGCCGTTGCGCCAAAGTCATAATCAGGCCCTTAGTGTCCTGGTTAACAGAGGTAAGGTCCACTGAGTTCTATGACCAGCAAAAAACAGGGTTATGTAAAAAAGGCAAAAAAAATATGGATTGAGCCTGCAGAAAGGACAACATTTCCTGTGGATTGAAATGACTGACTGGAGAAAGAGGCCGCTCGGCCAATCACAACACTTCATTTTTTAATTTACTGTTTCTACAGGACTTGAAAAAAGCCAACTATGAATATATCCTTATTTTTCTAAACTTAATTTCTCCAAAACTATTAAACGGATTTACACCTAATCACAAAAGCATACTTTCTGGGTAAAGATATAGCTTTCTGCCAAATCTGGTGTAATTCTGTTCAGCCGTTCTTTCTGTATACTTGTCTACTTTTCTATATGCAAATTGCATGGGTAAATTGAGTTTTGGGGCCTGCCTACGGCCGTGTAAGCAAGACCTGGCTTGCGATCAGGCCCTGCATCCAACTCCCCACGTGCAGCCTACCCTCCAAAGACACCCACCCTAATTGTTTTTTTGTACTTCATTTTACCAGTCCTGATGGACTCCCTCAGGACCACCAAAAAATGCTTTTAAATTTTGGGTACGGAATGAGTCCCTCTGGGACCATGGAACAGATTTACACCAAATTACAAAACAACCATTTCGTGGGCAAGATCTAGCTTTCTGCCAAATATGATGTAATTCTGTTCAGCCATTTGGGTTGTAGGCCTGTAAAAAAAACCTTATGGAAATTGCTTTGGGAAACTTTGTTTTCAATCAATCAATCAATCAAAAATGATTTGTTGAGTGCGGTTGGTGTATGCAGGTCGTTGGTTGTGTAGGGCCTTGAAGGTGTGGATCAACATCTTGAACTAAATGGGGAGCTAGTGGAGCTTCTTGAGGTGGGGTGATGTGGGTCCGTTTTGGGAGGTCTAGGTTAGTCTGGCCGCTGAATACTGTATAGTCTGCATTCTCTTGAGGAGGTGCGAAATGATTCCTACATAGAAATGTGTTACCATAGTCCAGTCAGCTGGTGACGAGAGCTTGGGTGACTGTCTGTCTGGTATCAGTGGATAGCCACTAGAAGATCTTACGGAGCTTGTGAAGGGTGAGGAAGCAGGCAGATGAGACTGCGTTGATCTGTCTTTTCATGGTGAGCTTGCTGTCTAGGATGATGCCAAGGTTGCGGGCGTGGTCAGTCGGAGTGGGTGTTGGTCCTAGTTTGGGAGACCACCAGGCGTCATTTCACAGGGCGGTGTTATTCCAGAAGATCAGTACTTCTGTCTTGAATTTTAGGCAGTTGTCTTTTATCCATTCATCGATGCTCATCATGCATCTGTGAAAGCTGGTCAGCATGGCGGATGTGTCTTCTGATGGCGAGAGGATGAGCTGGATGTCGTCGTAGTAGGATATGATGTTTAGCCCATGAGTTCCAACGACGTTGGTCAAGGGAGTCATGTAGGTATTGAACAGAGTAGGGATGAGGGACGCGCCTTGAGGGATGTCGCAGATGGTGTTCTTGGCTTTTGTGGAGAAGGGAGGTAGGCGGATTCTCTGGGTTCTTCCGGTGAGAAAGGAGGCGATCCATTTGAATGCGTCTCCTTGGATTCCGATGTGGTGAAGCCTCTTCACCAGGGTGTGGTGTGATACTGTGTTGAACGCTGCTGAGAAATCAAGGAGGATCAGGGCCCCCGATTTTCCCTGGCTGAGGAGGAATCTGATGTCTGTGGCTGCGATCAGTTCGGTTTCGGTGCTGTGGTTTGTGCGGAATCAGGACTGAGAAGTGTCCAGAAGGTTGTTGTTCGCCAGGTGTTCTGTAAGTTGGTGTTCTGTGAGTTGGCGGTTAATGGCCTTCTCAAGAACTTTGAGGACCCCCCCTTTCTCTGCATGACATATCAACCCGAAACTCTCCAGGAAGGAGCTGAGGTGGATAAACTCTATTTTTGGAAAGTGTTGTGAAGATTTGTCAAAAGGCGCCAAAGTTATTAGCAAAACAAGAAATCAATTTCCTATGGTAACTAGGGCCTAACTATAACTACACAGTGATGATCACTATGTATATGTAAATATATATATATATAAATATATATATATATATATATATACATACACACACACACACACACATATTGTACACTGATAAAAAAAGGTTAAAGTGATGTTATAGTTAGTTGAATATGTCAGTGACAACGTTAAAGTTATGATCTGGGAAAAACACAGAAATTTACCAGTTATAGGGCCCGATTCACAAAAGGCCTCCGCACTCATGGAGGAGGCCATTCAGTCATGGTGGGGGACTCGCACTCATTGCGGGACCTCCGCAATGAGAAACTGCAATGCGGAGGTCCCGCCACAAGTGTGGGGCACCCACCACAACAGCGGGACCTCTGCCACGAGTACGAAGGCCCTTTGTGAATCAGACCCATTGTTAGCAGAGCTAACTAAAGCTTACACCCCCGCTATGCACTGCTTATGACCTCACATATTACATCACTCATGACATGACATCATTTATGACCTCACTGGTGACATCTCAAATGACCTCAGTAATGACATGATCCAATGAGTGTGATAGCTTGTTGTATAGTTTACATAGTGGCGGGTAAGTACCATATCACTTCTCTACCTAATTTTGTACAGGCTGTGTGCAGCTGATGGGGGTAAGTGTTTACAAAACACATGTGCTCCTAATGCATCATAGGTGTGTTGAGATATTGAACATGTTATACATTTTAGTATTCAAGAGTAACTCTGTGTACATGAGACAGTTGACGATTTGTGTTCAGTATGTTCCACACAAGATTTTTAGTTCTGCAGAAAAAGTTTTCAACCTGACAAAGATTCTGCATTCTAGATATCAGAGTATTATAAGCAGCCTTGAGTTTTTAGACATCGTCTCAGCATCACACTTTCTACATAACCTACAAGACTGTGTGCACCAGGTACTAACTTATTTATATGTGCTTATTTAGTTTCAGGAGGTGGGTTACCTGTAAAGTTTTCACCACAGTATGAAGACTGCAGGTAGTATGACCTTTAGCACCTCCAGATATTGGTACTAAATAGTGTCTCTTTGGATAAGTTTAGCATAAAGTGAACATCATTCTAAGTAGACACTTTTTAATACTCTGGGGTGTATTGGTCATGAAAGTTTCACTGTCTGCAAACAGTGTGGTAAACAGTAAATTCTCTCCATAGAGTAAATAATGTTTACAGTACCCACTTTTTGTATATGTGAACTCAGCTACCCATGAAGTGTATAATATAGGCTCAATTTGCACATATCACTAGCTTGGTTTACCTACGGGGGTTGTATGTGTGATGACATTAATGATCTTCATACTATTTGGAGCTATTTTGTACTTACTTTCAGACCTCTAATGCCATACTTGTTTATAGAGTAATGTGTACAAAAGAAGCTTGGAGGATGTCATCAGTGATGACATCAATGATGTAATTTGAGATTTCATCAGTGAAGTCATAAATGATGTCATGGAACGTGCCATGAGTGATGTAATAAGTGAGGTCATAAGCAGTGCATGGCGGTGGCGCAAGTTACAGTTAGCTCTGCTAACTATTACTGGTGAATTTCTGTGTTTTGCTTAGTTCAGAACGTTAATGTTGTCACTGACATATTCATGTAACTATAACATTACTTTAACCTCTGTTTTTCTTAGTGAATTTCTAAGGTTTTTTTAAAACAAAAAAGATCTTTTTAGAACACCTAACTATAACATTACTTAATCCTTTGGATTTTGCAGTGAATTTCTAAGATTTTTTAATGTAAAGTAATATTTTATTACCATACGTAAAGCCAACCCCCACCGCGTATGGCAGTGCGTGGCAGGGGGTTGACCGTAGGTCCTGGCCTGTGGCCAGGCTCTGCAGCCAACCTCCCACAAGCAGCCAACCCCACACTGCGCACAGCCTTTGGCCAGGAACAGCAGAGGGTTGGAAACAGGACCTGGCAGCAGGCCAGACCCTATTGTCAATGTACCTGGAGGCAGCCAACTCCCCCGCCACACATTACCTTTGGCCGTGCGTGACGTTGGTCGTGCAGGCAGCCAACCCCATGCTATGCATGGTCTTTGGTTGTGAGTGGTGTAGAGTTGGACGCAGGGCCTGGCTTGCAGCTAGGCATCTGCGTCCAGCTCCCCACAGGCAGCCAACCACAAGCTGCACACACCTTAAGGCCATGTGGAGCAGGGGTTGGCCACAGGGCTTGTGGCCAAACCCCCAGCAGGCTGCCAACCCTGTGGGCCGCTGGGACCAAAACATATATATTAAGGTGAAAGGGCGTGCATCCATTCCAAGCCTTAAAAGGCCCCAGGGACAGCATCCCCCAGGGCCAAGTACAACTAAACAGAGGAGGGGGGCATGAAGTCTCCCTCCACAAGCCTACTTAGGCCCCGAGGACCCCATCACTGGGGCCAAAATCTAAGGTAAGGGCGGAGGGCAGCCTACCTTCCCAGCCTTAGCAGACTCCAGGGACTCTATCCTCCAGGGACAAATACAATAAAAAAGCCTTCTTGGGCCCAGGGACCCTCTATCCCTCGTGGCCCAAATCTAAGTGGATGGGACAGGCAGTTCCACTCCACAAGCCTTAATAGGCCCAAGGACCCCCATTCACTGGGGCAAAATGCAAAAAAAAGGAGTGGTGGCCACACGGCCCTCCTCCCTGAGCCTTCTCAGGCCCCAGTACCCCATCCCTCAGGACCATCTGATTTTTTTAAAAAGGGGGGGGGGGAGGACTAAGCTGCCCTCCCAGCCACCGGGGCCTCCATTATTTATGGTTGGGTGCCAAAGTGCTCACCCGTGGTACCCACCAAGCACAACACTGGGGGCTTAGGGGAGCCCCAGGGCCTCTGTGGCCCCTGCCAGCTCCCTGCATGGTCTGGGAGGCAACATTGCCCCCGCCCAGAGGGAGCGGCTATTTATGCTGCTCCCTCAGGGCGGGAGCAATATGTGTTCTTTATCCCAGCCCATATCAGTGCTGGCAGGGAAATAGAACACAAGTCTGCTCCCAGTGGCCGGAGCATTTTTAAATCTCCAGCCGGATTGGAACAGACTTAGGGCCTAATTAAGAGTCTGGCGGTCCTTGGACCGCCAGACTCGTGGTGGAGTGGCAGTCTTCCGACCGCCAAATTGCCGCCACCAGGAAAAACTTTCAGTCCTTCGACAACAAAACAATTGCAACAGGTCTGCAAAGTTTCGCTGACATTCGTCAAATGGGTGTAAAGTTATAAAGGGACAAAAATAAAAAAAATCCCTATCTCTGGTGACCCCAACTATAACTAATATCTATAAATATATATTCACGGAAAAAAACAAAGGTTACAGGGACATTATAGTTAGGTTCACGTTTTACCCACACAAAACCATAGAAATTCAGCAGTTATAGTTATACATATAGTTATACTTATGTTAAGAACCTAAAACTTGTGGCCTAAAGTTACTTAACGGCACAAGTTACAGTTTCTTCAGATAAGTATAGCTATAAGTATAACTACTAAATTTCTATGGTTTTGTGTGGGAAAAACGTAAACCCAACAGCCCTGAAACCTTTGTTTTTTTCAGTCAATTTGAATGTTTTTTTTAACATAAAGTAATATAATGTTGGATCCGCGGTTTCTCACGGGTGTCTGCGGATCCGCGGAGGATCCACATCCCTAGATATAGAAAGCTTTTTTATTTTGATAAACACATTTTATTAAGTTTCAGGGTTTAAAAAACAGCACAGTAAGACACATATCATACAGTTATATAGGAAGCAAGGAGTCCATTCGAGGCAACTCATCGGAAACATAGTAAACATTACATAAGCAATCCGGAAAGCACGAGTGAGATGGCACATCTAGTTAGGCAATCTGTCCAAACCATTTCCCCATATCTTGGCATGTTTCCAGGGACATCCGCGGGCTTCATATACCACCCGCTCCTGTTGTGCACACCAACCCACCTCCCTTCTCCATTTCGCCAGGGTTGGCGGCCTATTGTGAGGCAATATCACGCTTAGCCACCAATAGGGCTGTGCCCAGGAAGGACCTCTCCACCCTTGTTCCCCCAGTCCCCTCAAATACCCCAAGCAGAATCATAGTGGGTGACATGGGAACCTCCCAGCCCAGAACCCCGGACAGCTCCTGGAGCACCTCTGTCCAGTAGGTAAGTATCACATCGCAGGCCCAAGTCATGTGATAATAATCCACAGATTTGGTGTCACATCGTGGGCAAGTGGGGTTGGGTCGTAGGCCAACCCTATGTAGGCGGTGTGGGGAAAGATAAACTGCATGTAGATAACTGATTTGTATGAGGCGCAGCCTGGCTGAGGTTGATAGTTCCCGTGGAGCCATTAGTGCATCCCTCCAGTCCCTGTCCCCCATAGGTCCCACCCAGCCCTCCCATCGATTCCTGAGTTGGTCTAGGGTCCCGGGGGAGTTAATGAGTGAACGATAGATCTGCAAAATCCCTCTTCTGCCCATGTGACCCATTAACAGTTTAGCTTCCAACGGGCTGAATTCCGGCAGGGAATCCGACGGAAGGGAGTGGGTGGCGAGGGCATGTCTTAGTTGAAGGTATTTGTAAAACGGAGTGTGCGAGGTTATATGTCTGTTGTAGCTCATGGAAGGACCGTATATGATTCCCCGACCAGACACCCCTTAACCGTGTGATGTCAATACAGTCCCAGGGGCGAAAGCCACTATGAGACACCGTTCCCTTTAACCAAGTGCCATGCCAAAGTGGAGTTTGCTGCGTAAGCCTGATCTCCCAGAGCACGTGCTGCATGGCCGCTCTCCACACAAGAAATACCGCCCGGGTCACCATAAGCAGAGAAAGGGGGATTGGTGCACCATAAAGCATGTTCTGAATCTGAGAGAAGTCCAGCAGTGTGAGTTCTACTTTGTAAGCGGGTTCCGACCACCCCCGTTGAACCAGTCATGGATGACGAGCAGCTGGGCAAAGAGGTAGTAAAGGTAAAGGTTGGACATACCCATGCCTTCATCGTAAGGTCCTCGCTGGCAGTGTACGAGGGTGACACGCGGTCTGAGAACCAGGTTTGGGGCAACTGAAGGGGCAGGTTTAGAAAGACGTATAGAAATTGTGGAAGAATCATCATTTTATAAAGGGTGATACGGCCTAAAGTGTTGAGGGAGGGTAAGATCAGATTTGGCTTTCCGAACCAGAGGCTGGAGGTTTAGGGTCCATGGGAGTTCGGGGTGTAGAGTGACCCATATACCCAGGTACTTGAAACTAAGTCTGCGCAGTGGGATCATTTCCTGCCAGTCAAAGCAGCCCTTGGACGGTGCTAAGGGAACTAGGGCGGACTTGGTGGGGTTCAGTCACAGACCGGACGCCTCCTCGAACCGCCTGAGCAGTCGGAGGCATCGGGGTCCACTCACTGCCGGCTGGGCCAAGTACAGCAGGACGTTGTCTGCGTACAGCGCGATGCGGTCTTCATGTCCTATCCTCCACCTCCACCCAGTGAAAAGAGGGTCCGTGCAGATAAGTGCGGCCAGTGGCTCTATCGCCAGGACGAAGAGAAGGGAGGGACAGGGGGCAGCCCTGTCAGGTCCCCCTTTCGATAGGAAAGATTGCAGAAAGGACTCCATTTACCCGAACCCGTGACGGGGGGTTGGCGTAAAGGGCCTTCACCATGCCCTGGAATTTGGGTTCGAAACCAGCTCAAATCAGCACCAGTTGCAGGAAGTTCCAGTCCACCGAATCAAAACCTTTTCAAAGTCGAGAAGAAGTAAGGCAATGTCAGGGGGCAGACGGTGTTGGTGCGCCAGGGCCACATGCAGTCGTCTGATACAATGTCTCGTGCTACGGAGCGGCATAAAGCTGCACTGGTCCGGATGCACCAGGGTCCTGATAACGCGCCGGATACGATTCGCCAGAATTGCGGCAAAGATTTTAACTTCCCCATTGAGGAGCGAGATTGGGCAGTAGTACGCACACGAAGTGGACGGGGGTTGCATCTTGGGTATCACCACTATAGTTGCGGAGTCAACCTCGGCCGGAAAGGCCCCCACCTGCATGGGCGTAGGAACTGTGGGGGACGCGGGGGACATATCCCCCCAGATTTTGGAGTTGGGGGGACACAGGGGACAAGGGTGGGGGGGACGAGGGGACAAAAGAATGTCCCCTCTCCCTCCCGAAATTGGCATTTGGCAGGCCATTAGCGCGCGAAAGCGCGACCTAATGGCCCTGCACTTGACCTGGCTGTGACCTGCCTCTCCAGTTACCTGTGACCAATCCGATAGTCACAGCATAAAGGTGACGTCACAGAGGCCACCAGCCCTCTCCCCTTCTCAACTGTTGCACCCCTGAGGCTCCCGGAATTCTTTATAACCTCCCTGCAGCAGCTGCCTGCAGTCTGCACTGCACTGCACTGATTGCTATCTGACCTCGCCCCGTGTCTACTGCCGGCTTGAAGACGGAACCCTAAGGGCAGCGCAGGTGGGGAAAAAAGAAAAAGCATTTCGTTTTGGGAAAAATCTTTAAAATATTGTGCTATAAAGTATAAGGTACACAATTTTCCGTTTTTAAAAAGATGTTCCCCAGCACTCTAATGATATCTTTCACTTCTCTCACTTGGTGCTTTAGTCTCGTTACTTCTCATGTTTTCCCTCCCCCGATGCCCGTGCAGAGAGCCCCTACTGTCTCCTCCTCAAATGCTGTTTTGGAGCACCGCGACTTAATCTTTACAAATTAAGCACTGTGCCCACCAAAGGAATAGTGGAAGTCAAAAGGAACAAATTAACCTTATGCCCTGAAGGCATCTTATTTTCCTTGAAATCTGCTCTTGGTACGAGAGGTTTATACGTGAATGGTTGGCCTGTCTGGAGCGGGGGTTTCATATTATGATGTGCTGTTTAAAGAATTGTACCAGCAACAATGCAGACTTGTCTTGGCTGTCTGAGAGTTCGCTTATATAGCGTACAGCAATGTTCTGTCAAAAAGAATTGTAAAAACAAAAAATTTAAATTTTAAATGTGCTTCGTGTGCAGCTTAGAAGGGAAGAAAGCTACGGCCAACAATAAATGCCACAACTTGCACTCTTCCTTCTACCCAATTCGGTGCTTTAGAGTAAACCGTAACCTCACAGCACCCTATTTCTGCCGTTATTGAGGGTGATGTAAAATGTAATGTTGACCCTGTAGCATGATAAATAAACAAGAGGGCATGTACAGGCAGAAGGCAGGGGTGTGTAACAACAGAACTTTGCCCTACGTGAAGAAGGGAAGGGCGGGGCTAAGTAACACTGACGGACACCATTGAGCCCAAAATCACTGCGGCGCCACCGTGACTTCATGTAAATGAAGGGCTGTGCATAAGGACGGAAGGACGGGGATAATTAACATGGACACAGTGGAGCAGAAAGTCATTGTGGCGCATTTAATAAAGAAAAGTCCAGGAAATAGCACCATTATTTTCCCAGGGTGGGGAAGTGCACCATTCCTGGAGGGACTTCAATACCTGGTTGATGGGTGGAGTGGAGAACGTTTAAGGTGATCCCTTTAAGTATTTTTTCCTTATTTTAGCTTATAAAATTTATACCGCAGCTCTGTGTTCAGGAATGTGGCCTTTTAAACCAAACTGCTTACGTTTTGTAAGGATATAAGCAACGCACATTGAAACGGGGCCCTTCTGGGCCCTGTAGTCATGTCCCTAACTTTTCAGGAAAAATCACTCACTGATTTCTGAATAATGAGTGTAAAAGCGTTAAGGTTACCATGGTCCTGCTTGCATTCACATGCTTTACTTAATCTTGCATTCCCTTTGAGAGTTTGCTTTTCCAGGATGTTGTTACTTTGTTTTTTCAGGCAGCATATTGCTATTGTCTAGTGCGTAATTTGAATTGAGTCACATCCAGGTGTTTATAGCGGGGCACAATTGGGTTGTAGCTGAAGTCAGTGCGAGTTTCTCTCAGTGGGGCAGAATGGTGTTCAGTGGAGAGAGGATGTGGCCCTCTGGCTAGAGCTGTCGAATTTGGAACTGGGGAACCAGGCTCAGCCTTTATGACCAGTCCACTCTCACGAGGGAGCACATTCCCATGCTACACCTTAGAAGGCCCCAATAGGCCTTAGAAGCCCAATGGCTGTATTACACATAGTGACCTGGGGGAGCAACAGGCGTTCGTGCCCGCTTTGCATGCCCACGGGGCACTTTGGTATTACAGAAGGGGCCGCAGACACTTGTGCGGCCCCTTCTGAAATACCAATAGCGCTGGAGCAGTTAAAGCACCAGCGCTACCTCAAGAGAGCGTACCCTCATTTGCATGGGGGTGCTGTCCCATTCAAATGAGGGGATTCCTTTGCCTCTGTGCCCGCGCTGTATTACAGACGTGGGTGCAGAGGCAAAGAAACTCTCAGGAGGCGCACCTAAAATGTGGCGCACAGTCAGTGTGCCTCCTGAGAGCAGCCCTCTGGAGGGGAGAAAGCGGGTCCTATGGACCCCCAGACATCCCCTTTGTTTGCTTGGGCATGAAGATGCAAGATTTATATACATATTTTTTTTCCCATTTGGTCTAATTACTTTGTAAATGTAAATAAAAATAAAGCATACTTGCAAACTGTGACTACATGCCAGCCTTTCTCAATATTTCTCTTCATAACTATGCGATTGTATACGTTTAACGGGCGTACGGTCTCACACAATGGGCGATTTGTATGGGGTCACTGGAAAGTCCACAAGGTTGTCCCTGTCCCCCCCAGAAATTTAGTGTCTCCTACGCCCCTGCCCACCTGCGCGGTCTCATGAAAGAACTGCAAGAGATACAGGATGAAAGTCTCTCAGAATGTGCTATAGTATTCCATCGGAAAGCCGTCGGGACCTGGTGTTGTGCCGGGCACTATTACGGTCAGTGCCTCTCCGATCTCTTCTGCTGTAAGGGGTTCGTCTAGAGCACGGGTGTCAAGGGGAGACAGGCTGGGAAGCGGGAGTGAGTGAAGGAAGACCAGGGCGGCCACCACGTCCTTAGTAGCGGCTCTGGCATATAGGGTTTGGTAGTAGGATGCAAAAGTCTGAGCTATCTCCAGTAGGGAGCGCTGAACTTGGCCGTGGACGTCGAGTACCTCCGGGATGATCCTGTTGGCCTGCAGGTAGGAGGCCAACCAGTGAAGTAATTTCCCATTCTTGTCTCCCGAGCCATAGATTCTGGCCGTTGTGGCCCGCCATAGGTGTTTGGCTGCCTCAAGAGAGTGTAGCCGTATATCTTCCCTGATGAGGCCCAAGCGGTGAGTGACATCCCCCTGTGGGCCCGCAGTCAATTGTTGTTCCAACTGGAGAGCCTGGGCCTCCAGCAGGGTGATCAGAGCCAACCGGTCACGTTCTTTGCCTCTAATGTATCGTTTAGCGAAGCCGTGTAACGTTGCTTTACTGGCGGACCATAGCGTGTCTATTATAGTCCTGGAACCCTCATTGATCGTAAAGAACGATTAGAGTTCGGACGGAAGGCTGCGTGTAAACTCTTTGTCCTGAAGGTACCAGTCATTCATGCGCCATACAAGTCGCTGGTCCTCCATGCGGTGTCCCAAGTGCAACAGTAGAGGGGAGTGGTCTGAGATGCCTCGGGCCAGAATCTGGATTGGGGGCGGGTAAAACGATCAGGTCTATCCGGGAGTGGGTGTGGTGAGCGGTGCCAGGACCTCCAGGCATCACAGAGCTCCCAGGCCACTACCCAGTCAACAAGACGGCAGGCAGCAATCCTACGAGAAGTTGTAGGGGGGCCAGAGCAATCTATTTTGGGATTAGGAATGGCAGTAAAGTCGCCCCCTATCACCGTGAGCCCCTGCGGGAGACAGTTAAGGAGCTGAGAGAGATCTTGAATCCCGGCCGCCAGGGATGCGGTTGGCATATAGACTCATATCAGTAGCACCCCTTGACCTTCTAGTTGACCTTCCAGTGTGATGTAACAAATGACTACCAGTGGTGCAGCAAGATGGCGACACCCATTGCCCCACAAGAAAATCCTGCGTGATAGACCCTGTCATAGCCCCTCCGTGCCAAGAAGAGGCAGAGATCCCCCAGGAGGTGGGTCTCATGCAGCAGGAGAGCTTCCGGGCGATGTCAGTGTGCAAAGGCGAGGACGGCTGAGCGTTTCACTCTATCCAACAACCCGTTAACGTTCCATGACATAAACCTTTCCCTCACACACATATGACCTTTTAGGTTATGTGGTAGGCGCGAGGTAATGTGCACTTGTGGGCCCCCCCCCCCCGAGGTCCCAGGAGGCCCTACCAGGTGCGCCGGCAGCAAACAGGAAATGAGAGTTAACCAGGACCGCGCACTAGAGTATGGTATGTGTGTGTGTGTGTCTTAACCTGAGAGGGAATAAAACAAGGTTAAACAGAAGAGCAACAAACAATGCACAAGCATAATGCAGCCCCCCAACGCCCACCCCTCCCCATACTTCTACCCCAGAAGCATCTGTCGCCCTACACAAAATGAACACATAAGTAACCAATGTATTCAGCAACATTTTACGTGTCGTAGTAACTATGTGAGCATCCCCGGTTTCCATGTGAAAATCCACAAAGTTAGACCAAGGTGAGTCGGGGTCCGATAGGTGGAGGCTGTCTGGGCCACCAGGATCAATGCGGCCCTGTGGAGTCAACATGCTCTCATGACAGGTGAATGGCTTTAATAACTCCAAAACTAATGAACAGATTTACACCAAATTACAAAAAGGGCTCTTTCTGGACCAAGAGCTAGCTTTCTGCCAAATTTGGTGTAAATCCATTCGGATGTTCGGCCTGCAGCCGTGTCTCAAAACTGCAAAATTCCCATAGAAATTGCATGGGGAAAAATTGTTTTGGGACCCCCCCTTTTTCACGGCCCCCGCTTGACGAATCACCCCAAAACTTGCCATGCAGAACGAGGTAAAGTAGGTCACTGTATTTTTTCAAATTTTGTGAAGATTCGTCAAAAGGTGCCAAAGTTATTAGCAAAGCACAAAACAATTTGTCTATGGGAAAAGTTGGTCCTAACTATAACTACCAACTGGCTATCACCAGTAGAGTTTATATATATATATATATATATATATATATATGATTTGAACCTTACAGAAGAAGAAACCCATATAATGTCATTAGGTCTATCTTACTGTACAAGGACTAATTTTAACTATAGTCAAACCCGCATTGACTTTTTCAAGTTTGTCAGAAAGTTAAAACTGAAAACAAATGTCTTCCACAGAAGAGAGCAATCAGGCACTATGCAGGAAGATGTAGAAGGAGCCTCAAATTTGGAAGTTGGTGACCTAAATCGCTTGCATGACTTAAATCAACTTGAAAGGGAATGTGAGGGACTATCAATACCTGGGACTATAAGTGAAACTGCTGGAGCTTTTGGTTTGGATATATATGAGAGCATTGAAACTGTGTTTAAACGGAAATCAGTTTTTATTCCCAATACCCCAAAGGACTCAATTGATGTTTTTTCTGAATTAGTTGTAAATGACCTAAAAGAATTGTCAATATCATCTAGCAAGAGTTTCATGAAAGGTGGTAACCAGCATGACAAGAAATATTCAATGCTTGTCAGCAAGATCAAAAATAGAAAAGATATAGTTGTCCGACAATCTGACAAAGGAGGCAATATAGTCCTTTAGCCACTTCATATGTATAACGAGGCAGCTAAGTTACAATTGAGGGACAGTGGATGCTACCAAAAGGTACCGCACAGTAATCTTCTAGAAGTGAAAAATAAATACCTAAAAGATCTTGCAAGATGGAGAGGGTTGGGCATGCTTTCTCAGGGGGAATAGATGTACTTGAAGGTAGAAAACCCTGTTACACCAATTCTGTACCTGATCCCAAAGGTGCATAAAAACAAAGAGGTTCCACCTGGCAGGCCCATAATATCTGCAATAGGTAGTTTATTTGAACCTACTTCTAGATACTTGCACCATTTCCTGCAGGAGTTCGTTAAACAACTTCCAGCGTTTATTCAAGATACGAGGGACTTTTTAAATAAGATTGACAATCTGTTGTGGAAGGATTCATTCCTGCTGATCACACTTGATGTAACATCTCTCTACACGAGTATAATACATGATGATGGACTACGGGCCATGAGACACAACCTCAACACACGACCAATTGCATTACACCAGCACTCAGGGATGTTGGTAGAAATGTGTAGACTGTGTTTGAACAACAACTTCTTCATGTTTGGCAGTGACACATTTAAACAGATGCGAGGGACGACAATGGGCACCTGCTTCGCCTCCAGCTATGCTAATTTGCATATGGGCTGGTGGGAGGAGCAGGTGCTCAAAGTCAAACATGCCAGAGAGTGGAAGGAGAACATTATTGTATGGATGAGATTCATCGACGATCTCTTTGTAGTGTGGGATGGCACATGGGAATCAGCCCAACACTTAGTCTTGGAATTAAATAACAACTCACTGAACCTCAGTTTTACGGACACGATTAGTAAGTCACAAGTCTCCTTTCTTGATTTAGAAGTGTATGTAAAAGATAACACACTACACACTCGTAATTTCATAAAGCCAACGGCTGGCAATTCCATTCTGCACGCCAGGAGCTTTCGCCCTCAGAAACTGAAGATGAGCATACCCTATGCTGAGCACCTCAGAATGAAAAGGAATTGTAGCGAGGTATCAGCTCTGACAGAAGCCCAGGATAGCCTGACCAAGAGATTCATTCAGAGAGGCTATAGCACCGAAGTTTTAGATCAGGCATTACATAAAGTAAATGAAATTAAGCGGGAGGTCCTGCTTCGACCTAATGAATTAAACAGAGTTAACAAGAAGAAAACCAATGAGCAGATAAGGATGATCACTGGGTACAGTGCTTACCATTCCAGGGTGAGAGACGGTTTGAGCAAGCACTGGTATTTGGTAAAGAGGGATCCCATCCTGAGGGCTATGATGCCCCGTAAACCGCTGATTACTTTCAAGAAAGCCAGGTCAATGAGGCAGGATCTGGTGAATAGCAGTCCAGAAGTTGGGAGTATGGAGGGGTGGTTAAAAGCAAGTCCTGGTTTTCACAAATGCCTTAATTGTAAGGCCTGTAAAATTGCCCGTAATGAGAGGTAGGTCACATCGTCTTTAATGAAAAGCCCTTGGAAGATCAGAAGCTTTTTTAACTGTAGGAGTGAATTCGTAGTATACATCCTGCAATGCACTTGTCCCAAATTATACGTGAGCAGCACCATCCATATGGTGCACGTTCGGATACTACAGCACTTAAGGGCAGTCAAAAATAATGACAAAAGCTACCCAGTTGCCCGACACACTAATGAAGTGCATAAAGGCAATGTGAATGACCTCTCATATTATGCAATAGACCAAGTAGCAAGAATGAGAAGGGGAGGAAATCGTGAGCATAAATTGCGTCAGCTGGAATCCAGATACATACTGTTACTCAACACCAAAATCCTGTTAGGGTTAAATTCAGAAGAGGATTTAATGTGCATTTAGGGTATTAGTGGTATCCATGGTCAGGGTTTTAATGGTTGGTAGGGCAATACAGGTCACATGAACATACAATGAATTTGTGTATAATTTATTTTGGGAATCATTGTAAGTTAAAAAGGGTAACGAGTTTAATTCTATAAGGAATGTTCAAATATGGTTATAGATATATATATATATATATAAAGTTTTAATGCACAATATTACGGATAACCTAAGAGAAGGCAGCATTGGAGCAAATGCAGTTCGTATTTGTATTTGCAATTGTCATTAATTATTTAATCTTTTCAGGGAAGTATGTGAAAGCCTAGTTATTTGCACATTGAGAGAAAAGAGAAGTTTTATTGGTGGTGCAATTACACATAGAATTGGAGGTTGCATGTTTATGATATCGACACCAAACTGGTGATGCATTGGACCTATTGTATTGGCACTTTCTTATATCAGTTGCATTGTATTTGAACATATACATCATAGGTAGCAAGCCTAGGAGAGATTTTAATCCTGTATTTAATTCGCATGATTGATGATTATCGTGATAAACATGAAAAGCACTTGCATTTTTGAAAGGCCACTCTCCTACATAAATGATAACGGGGAGTGAAAGTTCCACGAAAGAACTTTCACTTTAAAATTATTATCTAGTACTGTTGCACTTGCACTTTATTTAAAGATGCGGGATACCTGATATAAGTTACGCACCGTGGATGTTAGGGTGTGGCAGAGCTGAGCCTAATGAATGCATAACCAATGCACTCAATAGATTCCACTTTTTGAGAATACACTCTGTAGCAACTATGGAACTCAATGATTTTTGTGTGCTATATAATGATGAAAAAATACATCCAGTGAGAGAGAGAAAAATTCAAGGTTTACCCATATTGTTTACTAATTCAAATTTAATTTTATTTTTAACCTGAATGCTGGAGAGATCCTCAGACGTTGTAATGATGATCGTATAAGCACTTGCACTTTTCTTTGCCGACGGAGGCAGTGATAGAAGTATTGAATGTCAGTTTGATTCCCCCAAAAATGTGATGGAAACAAGTGATTGGTAATGAATTAGAATTACAATCATGTCCGTTAGGAGTGGAAAACAAGCCCCCGATGGTTTTAAATTATGTTTTAATATTTTCCGCAATCGCGAGGATTTATGAAATATAAAGCCACTTGTGTGGGGATTTAGACGTTGAGTCTGTTTTCTATGCCTATGCGAAGAGAAGAACATGTGACCTGCAGCTCTGCTATTTTAATGGTTAACTGCTAATGACGTTTGTTGTGTGAACAAGGCAGGAAATGCCGAAACGCGTAACAGCGTAATTAATAAACAAGGAACAGATTATTAATCTTGCCCCTGTGTCGGTGTCCGTTTCTGATTGAGAAAACTCCGCTGAGTGTTCCGTGAAGGAGTGTGCTGGAAGTGGACGCCGATATTCAACCGGCGTATCAAGTCCAAGGAGAGAGTATCAAACTAAATAAATTTATGCCCATTACTTTCCACCATGTCCGCTGACACGTTGAGGAATCGAGAGGAGGCAGCAAGTGGCATGTTTGAGGATTCCCCAACCGGGGAACATGTACAAAGTTCTATATCCAGCAGTCCGCCGGATTCACAGTCTAAAATCAAAGAGCTCTTTAAAACCTTGGAGAAGGCAAGTAAAGCGGAGCAGACGAAGTGGTGGGAGCATCGTTCTCTCACCAGGTACTTGGAGGTGGGCAGGATACCGCGGGGTCTGCGAATAATGCTCGCACCGAGCTATGAGAACCCGGACCCCTGCATGTTATCCGAATGGGCTGAATGTAACCTTGAGTCCTCTCGGCGTTTGGTGGAAATCCTTGTTAAATACGCCGAGAGTGACCGGGTGGCCTTACAAAGCAAAATCGACGCCCTGAATGCTGAAATAGAGAAGATTCCAAGCACTCATAACATTGCCAAGTATCGGGATGATATGAAAGCGCGCTTGCACCGTGAGGAAGAGATAATAAAGGAAAGGAAAGCCTACAAATTCCAACGAGACCGGTTGGACTATGATCATGGGCAAATATTTACTTTTGCAAAAAAGTACGATAATGTCAAAGCAAGCAAGAAGATAATACCAAGTCCTTCGGCTTCATTTCAAACAGCTAACAATGATGTACCACTGGCTTCATCACTTTCAGACCTGAGCTCCAATATTGACAGTGAATCAGACAATGATCAGCAACGAGCACAGCGCTTGGGGTTTCGAAAATTCACACTGGCACAGGAATTAGATTGTATGCGCCAAGATCGGAGGCAGACTCTACGTTCTGGTGCTCGAAATGTAAACACCGCCAAGGCATCAACAGGAAGCGGGGTGCAAGGCGGCGATGCAACAGGCAACACAAACGTGAGTACAATGCCACCCAACAGAAAACCCCGAAAGCAATGGAAGCGCAAATAGGTTCAAGCATTGACATTTGTGATTCCCAAACTGTTATTAACCTTACTAAAATACCATTGAGTGTAAAGGAAACCAACATTTTAGCACTAGGACTATCGTTCAGTGCTAAAAGCAATTTTGACTATGCTGGTACTAGAATAGACATGTACAAATACGTGCGCAAGTTGAAGCTTCGTAAGTTTCATTTATTAAATAAATCAGCACGTTCAGTACCACCTACAATTCCTACAATATTTAATTTGAGTCCGCCTTTACTTACAGTTGGTGATGCAGAGTTATTGCAGGACTTGTTACAAATGCAGGGTGAGAACAGCACTGACATTTTATATACTAACTCTGGCAAGGAGCACAGAGTGATTGCTGCCACTACCAATTTTAAACCAAGATCAACATTTTGCCCCCTAATGTTGAAAGATAACATAGATGTGTTTCATGAGAAAGTTTCTCAAGATTTGAGGTTGCTGCACCAAAAACAAGTTAACATCAATAAAAGACATCATTATCGTGACTTTGCTTATCACCAACTAATCCAGAAACTAAATAACAATGTGAATGTCGTTATTCGACAGTCAGATAAAGGTGGCAACGTCGTGTTGTGGCCAAGGGAAATGTACATGAAGGAGGCACTTGGTCAACTTAACGATAGGTATTGCTATAAAAGATCGACAATGATAGAGGTTAAAGTGGCCTGGAATTTGTTTTATACCAGTTTGCTGGCGTGGAGGAGTATTGGTCTACTAACTATGGACGAGGTTTAAATTTTTAAAAATGACCATCCGGTGATGCCCATTGTGTACTTTATACCCAAAATTCATAAGGACAATGTGAAGCCACCTGGACGTCCTATAATTTCGGCTTGTAATAGCATCATGGAAAACGCCAGCAAGTATGTTGATTTCTTTTTACAGGACCACGTTAAGAACCTTTCTTCCTTTATTCTTGACACTGGTGACCTCTTACAGAAATTAGAGGGTATGACATGGCAATCTGATTATTTACTGATATCACTCAATGTATCCTCCTGTATACTAGTATCCATCACAGGGATGGATTAAAAGCTATCGAATATTACTTGAATATGAGACCTATCTGCTTTCTCGAACACAACAGGATGTTGTTGTCTATGATTAATTTGTGACTTGAAAATAATTTTTTTCTATTTTCGAACCAAGTATTCCAGCAGGTGAGAGGTGTGGCTATGGGGGTCTGTTTCTCCCCTAGTTATGCCTGTCTGCATATGGGGCACTGGGAGGAGCAGGTTCTTATGCCCACCTACCCTGAAATCATGTCTGAAAATGTTGTTAAATGGTTCAGGTATATTGATGACCTGCTGATAATCTGGAAAGGATCTGAATGTGAGGCTTCACAGTTCATTGAGAAACTCAATCAAAACTATTTGAATCTCAGCTTTACTGGTCAGATTAGCAACAGGTCAATATGCTTTTAGATGTTGAAATTTGTATCCAACAGAATAAACTTCACTCTAGAATGTATAGGAAACCCACTGCGGGCAATACCATATTACATGCCTCTAGCCATCACCCTGCACATTTAATCAGTAGCATTCCCTATGGGGAAATGCTACGTATAAGAAGAATTTGCAGCACTGACTATGATTGTCTTGTATCACAGAAAGAGTGCAGGGACAGGTTCTTAAGGAGGGGCTATCGCCCAGAAGTAGTCGATAAAGCCATGCGTAAAGCCAATGAACCTGGTAGACCACAGGCATTAGCAGGTAATATTAAATTGGTACAGTATGAGCAAACTGAAACCAGATTGATTCTAACTTATAATAACCAACATCGTACGGTTCGCAAGATAGTGAACCAAAACTGGGCACTGATTAAGAGTGACCCAATATTGAGGACCCAATTGTCACGATCTCCTAGTATAACTTATAGAAAGGCGAGATCGATGAGCGACTGTCTGGTGTCAAGTAGCCCCGAGGTCAGAATCAACAGTTCGTGGCTGAACAGCAGTAAAGGTTTCATTAAGTGCTCCGTTTGTAAAGCTTGTAGAAATGGGGTTAGTAAGACTGAATACTTGAATCCGCTTACTAACAGACTTGTTCATATCCAGAAAAACTTACATGCAAGTCTGAATTTGCTGTATATGTGCTGGAGTGTCCCTGTGGCCTGCGCTATGTGGGAAGCACTAAGCTGCAGGTCCACAAGAGAATACTCCAGCACATACGCGCTATTAACAATGGTGATGCTGCTTATCCTGTCGCTAGACATTTTGAAGAAGTCCATGCTAAGAATTCTGCTGATTTAAAGTACTTTGTAATTGATATGGTCCCACCACTGAGAAGAGGTGGGGACCGTGAATCTTTGTTACGTAGACTGGAAACAAGGTACATTATAGAAATGGACTGTAAAGCACCAAAAGGATTGAACGATAGTGAAGATTTTTTTACTCATCTTTAATTAGTCAATGAGATCTAGACTGTATATTAATGCTGCTGCCTATCTACTCGGAATTAAAAGTTTTTAATATTTTAATTTTAGAAGTAATTTTTACTGTATTTTCGGTTGTTTTACATTTTTTGCACATGGTGTTTGGATTTTAGATTGTGACATGATTTTGCGCATTTTGCACTGATTTAAACTTTGACATGGAATTTTTGGTAATTGCCCACTTGGGCTTTATTCTTTGAAACATTCCACTTTTTGGGTATATCCTAGGTGCTAATACAGACTTATATGAATTTTGAATAATGCTGCTATTTGTGGGAGGAAAAAGGGAAAAAAGTTTTACAATGTTTTACTTTTTAAGATTTCACTTTTATCCATCAATATAAGCATGATTTTTCTATTTAGTGAGACTTTTTAGAGCTGGATAGTTTGTTATTGAGTATGTATTTATGTATTTATTTATTTATTCAATGTGCTGCTATTCTCATGATATTATATCATGTATTCTCTATCTTGTGCACTTTAGAGAGGTTTTAACATTTTAGGATACCCTACAGTATTATATTATATTTTATATGGATGTGTTTCTAAATGAGAGTATTTTTTCCATGTCCATGTTTTAGTATCACAGCTGATGCACATGAATACGTCACAGATTTGAACTTTAAATGTTGTAACCGCTCCCTCAAGTGTGTCATGTGATCAAGGCCCCACGTGGGCTGAAACGCGTTATGGCGGCGGTGGTGTTGGGCATGCAATAAATTGGAAACTGCACCATTATCTGGGTTCGCTTCGTCTTTACATGTTTTTCCTACCTTGGGAGAAAGACGAGTCTTGCTGCATATATATATATATATATATATATATATATATATATATATATATATATATATATACAAATATATATATATACAAATATATATATATACATATATATATTCACTGAAAAAAACCAAAGGTTACTGGGACGTTATAATTAGGCTAAGGTTTCACTCGTGACAAAACCAGTGAAATTCAGCAGTTATAGTTAGCTGAGCTAACTAGAACTCACCCCCCCGCAATGCACTGCTTATGACCTCACATATTACATCACTCATTACATGGTCAGTGACATCACGGATGGCATCTCAAATGTCAAGAGGCCTCGGGGGTCAGGGTGTTTCTACACTGCCACTTTTTCTTTTTTTTAAATCTTTTTTTTGTGACTCGGTTCAACCAAGTCACAAGATGGCTGCCAACACTTCCTGGTTTGAAGTGTTGGCAGCCAATCAGATCTCAGCACGAGATCGGGAGGGGTTGCGGTTCCACTGTGTCCCTATATATACAACTGGAATTTTTTTTAAATAACTCCAAATCTACTGAACGGATTTACACCATTTAACAAAAAGACTGTTTTCTGGACCAGCTACTGCCTTTCTGCCTAATGTAATTCTGCCTTTGGTGTAATTCCGTTCAGCAGTTCGGGCTGTAGCCAAGTCTAAAGTTCCTATGGAAATTACCTTGGGAAAAACGTGTATTGGGACCCCCTCTTTTTCTTGCCCCCATGCTTGACGGATTACCCCAAAACTTTCAAGACAGCAGCTGAAGTGAACGTCAAACTAGTTCTGAAAATTTTCCGAGGATTCGTCAAACAACGCCAAAGTTATTGGCAAATCAAAAAACGCTCTTCCTATGGAAACTACATCCCAACTATAATTACCGACTGGCGACCGCCAGTAGGTAATATATATGTATATATGAGGGGGGCCCCTCACCAGACCGATTTTTCCCCAGGGACCCCATCTCCCGGGGCCCAGCCATATTGTAAACGGGGAGGGGGCACGCAGCCTCTCACCCCGGCATGATTTCAGCCCTTGGGGCCCCATCACCGGGGCCCAGCATCATTTGTAAATGGGGAGGGGGCACGTAGCGCCCCTCATCTGGGCCGATATTGGCCCAGGGACCCCATCCTGTGGAGCCCGGCCAATTACTAAAGAGGGAGGAGGTCCCCGTGGCCCCCCTCCCCGGCCGGTTTCAGCCCGAGGGACCCCATTCCCCAGGGCCTGCCAACAAAGGGTGGGTGCCCTGGTGCCCACCCAGAAACCCACCATATCCTCATTGGGGACTGTGGGTGGAGCCCCAAAGAGCCCGCAGCCCCAGGCGCCACCCCAGAACCAGCAGCAAAAAGCTAAAAATACTGCTCCCAAAGGGCGGGACAATATTCAGATCTATTTCCCTGCCCCCATTACTGCGGGAAGGGAAACAGATCAGAAGTCCACTCCCAGCTGGCGGGAGCAGTTTTAAAGCTCATACCAGCTGGGAACAGACTTCGGTTTGCTCTTGCTTGGTGGGAGCTTTGAAATTGCTACAGCCAAGCGAGAGCAAACACAGGCGCAGGCAGGGAAACAGCTATGTCCCGGGGGTTGACACCACAGGACATAGCAGGAGCCGGCCCTAGTAGATGGGGTCACCAGGGCTATTAATGGCTCCAGGAGGGGGGGCGGTAAGGCTCCCCACACATTTACAGTCCCCGGCGAGGCCCCGGGGATGGAGTTGCCGAGACCAAAATTGGGCCAGTGAAGGGGCTGTGTGGCCACCCGCCCCTTTACTATTATGGTTGGGCCCTGGGGGATGGAGTCCCCAGTGTCGAAACTGCCCCGGGGAGGGGGTCTATGTGCCCCCCACATTTTTTTACTTTGTCCGGGCCCTGAGGGATGGGGTCCCTGGGGCCGAAATCAGCCAAGGAAGGGGGCCACATGCCCCCCTCCCAGTTTAAAGGCCGGGCCCCGGGAGATATAGTCCAGAGACCATAATATTGTTTATTAATTCCCCCGGTGGGCAAAAAAAAAAACAAGTGCAACAAGAAAACTGCGCTTTTAAAAAGAAAATTGTGTGGATCCTCTGCAAATTCACAGCAAAATCAAAAAAAATAAAGCACCCCACCACCAGGCCTAGAGGGTTATGGTATTCCTACCCTGCCCCCCTTTTTTTTTTTTTAATATTTTTTCTTGGGACTGAGGCCGAGTCCCGTGTACCAAGTTGGCTGCCAACACTTCCTGATTGAAGTGGTGGCAGCCAATCAGATCTCAGCATTAGATCTGTCGGATCTGCGGAGGACTCACATCTCTAGATATACCTAAAACTTTTTTCTTTAATATCTCCAAACTACTAAACATATTTACACCAAATTACAGAAAGAGATCTTTGTGGCCCAAGATCTAGCGCCCAAGATCTAGCTTTCTCCCAAATCTGGTGTAATTGCAGTTCGGGCTGTAGTCCTATGGAAAATAGAATGGAGAAAATGCATTTTGGGACCACCACCCCTTTTCTCGGCCCCGCTTGACGAATCACCATGCCACTTTCCAGACAGCAGCTGAAGTGAATGGCAAACTAGTTTTAAACATTTTGTGAAGATTCGTCAAACAACGCCAAAGTTATTAGCATAACAAAAACCGCTTTTCCTATGAAAACTAGGTACTAACTATAAGTACCTACGGGCGACTGCCAGTAGGTAATACATACATATACACATACACACACACATATTCCCAGCACTTACCAGCCCTTTTGTGTGGTAAAATACACAACGTCAAATCAAATCAATAATTCTTTATTTGGCCAATATAACCATAAAAGTACATTAATCTAAACAAATACATAATTTCCTTAAAAAACAGTTAATACATATTCATTTCCATTTTGACATAAATGGTAACAATCTAAAACCATTTGTGCAAAGTGCAAGTTAAGACTAGACATTAAAAAGAAAAATACCAAGTCAAGAAAGACAATTTAACACACCGACAGAGAGGCCTCATTGAGTGGTCTTCCAGAAAAAAAAGCAAAAGAATAAGCATGTAAAGTGCAGATACCTCAGTGCATTAACAAGAACAGATTAATCGGGTTCAATCCTTAACAATAAAAATACCACAGTTAAATATGTGCAACTAATGACCCATGCACGCGAAATGGATAGGTGGCCCTCTGTTCCTTAATTAGCTTTTTCCTAAGTCTAAGGGCTCCTGAAAGAAAACTTACAACTCCAAACCATGGGGGAAGATAACATCAGTAAATACAACAACGCAGGCCTTACTTGTACAAATTGATTGTTTCTTACCAACGGAGTAATGAATGTGTGCCTCAGGGTACAATAAAAATCACCCAAAAATATAAAATGCAGTGTCCTGCTCTGAAAAATTATCACAGGGCTTTAAAATTCCTGCCTTGAAAATCCTTTGGGGACAGCTACAAACCAGTGTATGGAATTAAGTCTAAACCTAGTCAGTAAGAAACGATGGTGGACATTGTTGACAAATGACAAATAAGGCTCCCCCTGTGGGCTTGTTCTCAACATTATGTATTGTCTCACAGTGGGTTTAACAAGTTCCATATCTTACCTTTCCCTAAACTGCCTGGCCAAAAACATATTTTTGGTGTCCCTCAAGTCACTGGGGCATAACGGTCTTGGGTTAGTAAACAGGCACATGCAGCCTATCCTCCTCAACTTCTCCTTCACATATCCTAGCCACAGGATACGCAATGCCCCCTCAAGAGCGGTACAATCCTCTAGTACATGTTGATTCAAGGTGGGGACAGGGCTTGACCAAATTCTCAGCCAGTGCCTTATGGGTGCAACTGTGATATGGTCAGATATGTAACCCGCTCCAAGCTCTTCGTGAATCGTAGTGGGAACGGCGAGAAGTCTGCGCAAAAATTTGTTTTCAACCACCTGCAGTTCTCTTACATCCCTGTACTCCCACACGTCACACCCATAGGTTGCCATGGGAATACATTTTTCTTTAAAAACCTTTAGTAGGGCAGGCACAGGTTTAGCCCCTAGTCTCTTGGCAAAATCCATGGTAGCACCCACGGCCCTTGACAAGAAGTTCTTTTAAAGGACTCCTCGAGCAATCCATGATCCTCTATCATCAAACAACACCCCCAAATAGGGGAAAGTAGAGAATTTGGTAAGTTCTGCCCCCCTACAGAAAAACTTGCACCCACTGGCCTTCCAGCTGCCAATTGTTATAGTATCAGATTTAGTAAAATTGGTAGAAAGGTCTAAAGAATCCATAAAATCAATAAAAGCGTTTAACTCAATCTCTGCGTCGGATGCGCGGGAGCCGACCGACGCAAAAGTGCTCATGTGCGTAGGATGGCTCCCGCAAGTCCGACGCCATGGCACTGGAAATCCCTCTGGTGCGGCCACCAGAAGGATTTCCTTTTCCCCCCCAACAGCCTCGGGAGCTGGAAAAGAGCTTCCCCAACTCCCGAGGCTGTTTCTTCGGTTCTCTGAAATGACTATCAGTGCGCACGTCGCGTTGACGTCATTTCAGAGAAACCATAAAAATAAAATGAGATGATCACGTAGAAAGACAGGAGAGGTATCATTGGAAAGGGGAGAATCTCCAATCTCCAATGGTACCCCCCCCCCAAGCAGGGATGCACCCAATGGACACCAGGTAGGGGGGAGCGGCCCCTTGGGCAAAGGTCTTTGCTCCCCCCAATTAATTTGTGGAATAATCAGTCTTTCTGCCCCCCCGGGGGGACAGATACTGGCAATAGCCTCCAATCTGTCCCCCTAGAGGGCAGAAAGCGCACTAGGCACTGGGATTTTTTGTTTGAGCACATTTTGGGGTGGGGGCTGCCCGAGAGGGGCATAGCAATGCCCACAGCCCCCTGCAAAATTCCAGTCTTTCTGCCCCCCCGGGAGGCAGACGGGGGCAATATCCCTGATCTGCCCCCTGGGGGGTGCAGAAAGCCCACTAAGCACCAGGGATTGTTTTTATTTTATGTATACAGGGGTGGGGTCTTCCCAAAATGGGCATGCCAATGCCCCCAGCCCCGAAAACAAATTCCAGTCTTTCTGCCCCCCCTAGGAGGCAGATGGGGGCAATAGCCCCTGATCTTCCCCCTCAGGAGGCAGATACCCCACTAGGCACCAGGGATTATTTTGTTTTTTTATATGTAGGGATGGGGGCTGCCTACATTGGCCAATGCCTCCACCCCCAATTTTTTTTTAACAGTCTTTCTGCCACCCACCTGGGGAGGCAGATGGGGACAATAGCCCCTGATCTGCCCACGGGGGCAGAAAGCCCACTAGGGATTGTGTTTCCTTTTTTATACGTAGGGGTGGGGGCTGCCCAAAATGGGCATGCAAATGCCCCCACCCCCCAAAAAACTTTGCCAGAGTCTTCAGGCACCAGGGATTGTGTTGTTTTTTTGTATGTAGGGGTGGGGGCTGCCCACATTGGCCAATGCCTCCACCCCCCAAAAATTAACAGTCTTTCTGCCCCCCCCCCGGGAGGCAGATGGGGGCAATAGTCCCTTATATGCACTCCCTGGGCGGGGGGAGACAGAAAGCCCGCCAGGGACTTTGCTTTTTTTTATATGTAGGAGTGGAGGCTGACCAGAATGGGCATGCCAACGACCGCACCACCCAAAAAAACTTGTCACGGTCTTTCTGTCCCCCCAGGAGGCAGATGGGGGCAATAGCACCCTATCTGCCCCCACAGGGGGTGGGGCAGAAAGCCCACTAGGCACCAGGGATTATTTTTTTTATTATACGTAGGGTTGGGGGCTGCCCAGAAGGGCATGCCAATGCCTCCACCCCCCCATTCAAATTAGCCACAGTCTTTCTGCCTCCCTGGAAGGCAGATGGGGGCAATAGTCCCTGATCTGCTCCCCAGGGGGCAGAGAGTCCACTAGGCACCATGGATTTTGTTAGTTTTGTTTATACGTAGGGGTGGGGGCAAGAATGGGCATGCTAATGCCCCCACCTCCAAAAAAGACTTTCAGCTCCTCCGGAAGGCAGATCAAGGCAATAGCCTCTTATCTGTCCCCGCGGGAGACCGGGGGGGCAGAAAGCCCACTAGGCACCAGGGATATGTTTATGGGCATGCCAGTGACAAGCCCCATGGGCAACGGTCGCTCCCTTTCTTTTAGGCACCCATTTTGGCTGTTCCAATGATATGTTTAGTCTCATCTGCACCCAGGCAGGGGCAGAAAACCACTAGAAACCAGGGAGAGTTTGTGTGTGTGTAAACTGGAGTTTGGATGACGGTCTGCGTATACTGATCTTTGGCTGGCATTTTGCTGGGGGTGTGTGTGTGGACCTGCACTTGGCTAATGGTGTGGGTGGACTTGAGCTTGATGACGGTGTGTGTAGATTGGTGCTTGCCTGGTGGTGTGCGTGGAGTGGTAGGACATTTGTTTCGGCATTGTGATCCCAGCCAAAAATGTAAGGAAAATTTGATTTTTTCAGCTAAATTTGAGGTTTGCATGGGATTCTGGGTAGAAAAACGCTGGGGGATCCACGCAAACCATACCTCCCTAGACTCCCTCAGATGTCTAGTTTTCAGAAATGTCTGGGTTTGGTAGGTTTCCCTAGATGGCCACCAAGCCCAGGGCCAAAAACCCAGGTGACCCCCCCTTGCAAAACCAGGTTGTTTTGTGATGGGTAATTTTGATGTCTCCACAGTACGTTTTGGGCCCTTCCCTGCAGCGGGCACTTGGCCCACCCACACAAATGAGGTTTCATTTTTATCGGGAGACTTTGGGGAATGCGGTATGAGTGGAAGTTTGTGGATCCACACAGATTCCAGAACTTTCCATCACAGAAATGTGAGGAAAATGTGTTATTTTTAACAAAGTTTGTGGTTTGCAAGGGATTCTGGGTAACAGAACCTGATGAGAGCCACACAAGTCACCCTATCCTGGATTCCCCATGGTGTCTAGTTTTCAAAAATGTATAGGTTTGCCAGGTTTCCCTAGGTGCCGGCCCAGCTAGGGTTCAAAATTCACATCTAGGTACATTGCAAAAAAGGGTCAGTTTTCACTTGAAAAATGTGATGTGTCCACGTTGCGTTTTGGGCTGTTTCCTGTCGCGGGCACTAAGCTTACCCACACAAGTGAGGTATCATTCTTATCGGGAGACTTTGGGGAATGCTGGGTGGGTGGAAGTTTGTGGCTCCATGCAGATTACAGAACTTTCCATCACAGAAATGTGAGAAAAATTTGTTTTTTTAACAAAGTTTGAGGTTTGCAGGGAATTCTGGGTAACAGAACCTGGTGAGAGCCACACAAGTCAACCCATCCTGGATTCCCCTTGGTGTCTAGTTTTCAGGAATGTATAGGTTTGCTAGGTTTCCCTAGGTGCAGGCTGAGCTAGGGCTCAAAATCCACAGCTAGACACATTGCAAAAAAAAGGTCAGTTTTCACTGGAAAAATGTGATGTGTCCATGTTTCGTTTTGGGCCATTTCCTGTCACGGGCACTAGGCCTACCCACACA
The DNA here is from genome assembly GCA_963921515.1 of Calotriton arnoldi. Taxonomy (NCBI): domain Eukaryota; kingdom Metazoa; phylum Chordata; class Amphibia; order Caudata; family Salamandridae; genus Calotriton; species Calotriton arnoldi. The sequence goes on from CAWUFW010000174.1 coordinate 5,540,781, forward strand.
AGTGAGGTAGTGTGGTGCCATTTTTATCAGGAGACTTTGGGGAATGCTGGGTGGGTTGAAGTTTGTTGATCCATGCAGATTCCAGAACTTTCCATCACAGAAATGTGAGGAAAATGTGTTACTTTTGACAAAGTTTGAGGTTTGCAAGGGATTCTGGGTAACAGAACCTTGTGAGAGCCACACAAGTCACCCCATCCTGGATTCTCCTGGGTGTCTAGTTTTCAAAAATGCATCGGTTTGCTAGGTTTCCCTATGTGCTGGCTCAGCTAGGGTTCAAAATCCACAGCTAGGGGGCGTGGCCGGGCAAGATGGCCGAGCAGACGTAATCCGTCTCGGCTCCCGGACCGCCGGCGATCCCGGAGAGATACAGGGAGGTTACAGGGGTTAGAGGACCCTTAAACGACTCCTCACGGTGGCGGAAGACACCGGGACCGCTGCGACGCCTCGTGCGGAGCCCGGGAGACCCAGATGACGGCGCGGCGAGACTCGCTCCGGAGCTGCGGTGGGCGCCGCAAGATGGCGGCCGTGAAGTGAAGGAGACCCCTGGAACGACTCGGGGGACGCTGCGGCTCCATCGGAGGCCCCTGGCGATCCGCCGCGGACCTGAGAGGTGCTGTGGCTGACTGGGGGGGTCCTGTTTGGCCCTCCCGGTGACAAGCGTGAGGTGGCGCGCCTCCCGGCTGGGATCTGCCTGACCCTGACATGGCGGACGGAATCGAGCGCTGAGCGGTTGAGAGGGACAGACCCGCGACTGCAGGCGGCGGCGATCAAGTCAGGTACGGCTGTCACGGCCATCGGGGTGCACAAGAGTACCCAGTGATTGCCGGCACTCGGCGGCCCCGGGAGAGGGGATCCTCGGAGGGGACTGGGCGCCTGAAAAGGAGAGGAGCAGTGCTGTTCTAAGAGTGGGTGATCCTCGGGACTCCTGGAGCAATGGTCGACTGGGAGTGAGACGGAGGTGTGAAAGGGGGCTCTGAGACCACACCTATGAAGGCACAGACTAGAGAACTGTGATTCCCCACTATGTGGAAAGAGAGAAGGGGCGCTGCCCAGAGGCATGAGGGCGGAAGTGGCAGCATCCGGCGGGGGAGTCTAATTTGGCGGCCCTGCTTTAACGTGGACGAGGAAGCGAGAGGCCAAGTGGAGAGCTGCTGCGCATCAAGGTGGGCCGCGCGGAGCACGGGGGACCCCTCGAGGAAGCCGGCGTACAGGAGCTCCATGTAAGAACTACAGAAGAGGGCTCAGAGGCCACACCGGTGTGAGAGTGCAAGCTGGAGGATCCTCCCCGACCGGGGGCACTTGAAGAGTGCAGTGGGCCCCTGCGAGTCCCAAGGCCTGGGCCAACTGTGGCGGGGAAGAGGAAAGCCTAAGTGGGGGCGCACCGAAGCTCGCAGACAAGAGGCTTCGGGGAGAGCCGGAGGGAGAGCCGTATGCCTCCCAAGAAGGTGCCGTCCAGAGCTTCCACGAAAGTCACTGACTTTTTCACAGGCGCGGATAAACGCAATCCCGAAGGTCCCGTAGACACCACTGTGGCCATGGCGATCACGAAGGCAGAGATGATGGCGATGTTTCAGGACTTTAAAGCTGACCTGAGGAAGGATTTGGGCCAGGACATTAAAGCAAGCATGGAACAGCTCCGGTCCGACCTCACCGAAAAATTAACCTCCCTACAAAACGACGTGGACTCGGTGGGCACACGTGTATTGGATCTGGAAGCACATCAACAGACCCAGGAGAAGCAAACAGCGGAGATCCAGGAAGAAATACAGGCGCTTAAGGAGCAACTACAGCAATCGCACCTAAAAACTGAGGACTTGGAAAACAGGTCTCGACGGGATAACGTTCGGATTAGAGACCTGGAAGAAGGAGCGGAAGGTCCGGACCTGCCTGCGTTCCTAGAGGGACTATTTGCAGAAATATTGGGCTCACAACCCCTTAAAATCAAGTTGGAGCGAGCGCACCGGGTGGGGCCCGCACCACAGGGAGACAAGAGGCGACCCCGGGACGTGCTGGTCAAATTTCATTCTTTCAAAACGAAAGAGGCAGTGCTTGCTGCAGCCAGAGCCTCCGATAAAGTGTCTTTTCAGAACTTTACCTGTGCCTTATTCCAGGATCTTGCGCCTGCAACCCTTGCCCGACGACAAGCTTTCCGACCCATCACTACCAAGCTGCGTATGGATAACATCAGGTACAGGTGGACCTACCCCTTCGGCCTCAGCTTTGAGTACAGCAACAAACGACAGTATGTCACAGAGCTTCAGAGGGGACTTGAACTCTTGGGCTTGCCTTTGGAAAATCTGGAGTCATCGGAGAACAGAACCTCGGGCTCTCAGGGAGGGGAGCGAAGACCATCCACTTGGGTTATGGGCACTCGCAGAGGCCGCCGTTGAGGAGTGTCTACAATCTGAGGGACGAGTGGCCGGTATAGCAAAGGAGGGTTTTGACACAGGCCCCGGTGGTGGCGAGGGGCGATGATGGGGTGGCTGCCTTACTCAGAGGACCTACACAGGTGGGACGCAGGAATGGGACCACGGATATCAGGGCGGGCTCCAGGGGCCAGCCAGGCAGACTTGAGACTGATGCGAGGGGCCCTTGAGGGCGCTGGGTGATCACCTGCACCATGGGGAAACGGGGGAGCCCCGCAGTAGGAAGGCGTGCCAATAGGGGTGGGAGATAATCGAAACGTAAAGACTCTACCCTGGTAATACTCTATAAATAGATGATACTTATGATGATCCGGGCGACGGCGGGAGGGGACCATGGCCCTACCGCCCTCCCGTATACAGGGGGCAAGAAACCCCCAGATGGGAGTAATGCCTATAAATGTTAAAGTTTTTGGTAGGTTTTTGGTTGTTGTTGTAGTTTTGGGGAATACTTTGGGATGTTGGGGAGGGGGGTCCATGGTGGCGGCTTTTTAATGTCCAGGGAGGTAGGTTTCATTCATTTGGGTCAAAATGCATGCTCACAAAAGGGGAGGGGCAGAGACAGAGGGGGGAATGAGAGGTATGGGAGTGCAGGAGATGCCTGGGATGCTGAGATCAGGGTTGCACCTCGGATGAAATGAAGATAACTATAGGCACATGGAATGTAAAGGGCCTCAACTCCCCGCAGAAGCGCCAACAGATATGGAAATATATCTTAGACCATACGCTTGACATCATAGCCCTGCAAGAAACCCATTTGACTAGAGCAGATGAGATGCGGCTGCGACACAAACTCTACCCAATGATATACAGATCATCAGCGTCAACTAAACACAGGGGGGTGGCACTTCTTTTTCACGCGTCAACGAGGTTCCAGCCTTTAGATGTACAACACGACAGGGACGGCCGCTGGGTCATGGTGAAGGGGCGCCTCCAGGGACGCCTTTGCACGTTCGTCGCGGTCTATGCCCCAAACACGGGCCAGGCTGCTTTCCTGCACCACACCCTCGATAAGTTGTTGGATTTTGCAGAAGGGTCTTTAGTCCTTATGGGCGATTTTAATCTGACTTGGCAAGGAGACATAGATAGCACCCACACCCACAGAGTAGGGACGAGCTCATTCCCCCGACATACGTCAGAAGATTATAGATAGGGGATTAATAGATGCTTGGCGCACGGTCCACCCCACCACCCGAGATTATACGTTTTATTCACACGTACATAGGACATACTCCCGATTAGATTATGTATTTCTTAGCCAATCATTACAAGGCGGGCTAGAGGATGCAAAAATGTTCCCCCTTTCGATCTCTGACCATAGTCTTTTAGCGGTATCTTTAGAATGGGGAATAGGGCACGGGACTCTATCCAGATGGTATTTTCCTCCTGCCGTGCCAAGGGACAAAGAGACGTGCTTAAAACTTAGGGAAAACATCAAAGACTTTTTTGTCCTGAATCAACCGGAGGACACCTCGGAGTATGTTAATTGGGATGCCTTCAAGGCGGTAATCCGTGGGCAGTGTATTTCGCTGAATGCGGCCCTGAATAAACGACGAGCAGCAGAGAGGGTGAAATTAGAGGCAGAACTGCAGGCAAGTGAACAAGATCACAAAGCACGCCCTACCCGACAAACATTACGAGCACTGACGGCTCTGAGAGGGAAGCTCCGCTCTATCTATTCTAATCGGGCAGAATTTACATTGCTAAAACTGCGCCAACTTTCATACTCCCAAGGGAATAAAATTGGCAAGCAGCTAGCTCGGCAACTCAAAGATAAGAGGGTTAAGGAATACATAGGGGGATACGAGGAGGGCAGGGCACTACCACACATGCTGATGACGAAAAGGCGGCTATATTTGGGGGTTTCTATGAAAAACTATACACGGGGGAGCAGCTAGATCCAGAGGCTCAGCGAGACTACCTTAGCAAACTAACGTTCCCACAGGTATCTGCGGAGAATAATGAGAACCTGTCCGCACCTATCACTGTAGAGGAAGTGATGGCGGCCATTAAAGCACTCAAACTACACAAGGCACCGGGCCCAGATGGCTTCACCGCTCTTTTTTATAAGACCTTTGCGACGGAAATCGCCCCACCCCTCACGAGCCTCTTTAACGCAATGGCGACGGAGGGGAGGTCCACAGGATCGCTTTCAGAGGCGGTGATCACCGTGATCCCCAAACCTGGGAAAGACCATAGCTCATGCGCTTCTTATCGGCCCATAGCCCTTCTTAATCTCGACGCAAAACTTTATTCCTCTATCTTAGCCCGCAGACTGAATGACATCCTACCCGACCTCATACATCCAGATCAGTCTGGGTTTATAAAGGGACGGCAGACGCATGATAATACACGTCGAATTATCCACTTAATTGAAAAAGCACATAAGCGTCAGATCCCGGCGATCCTGGTGGGTTTGGACGCCGAGAAGGCATTCGACAGGGTAGATTGGGCCTTCCTTTTAGCACTCTGGAGGCCTTTGGTTTCTCGCCCGCTTTCATCACCATGTTGCGGGCTAACTCTCAACATCCTCGATCACGGGTGATGGTTAATGGGCAGGCATCAACACCATTTGAGCACTCGCGGGGCGCCAGGCAGGGCTGCCCTCTCTCGCCATTGCTGTTCGCTCTCAGTATTGAACCACTTGCTATCGCGGTTCGGGCCCACCCGGAGATACGCGGGATTCCATTTACCGGCGAGCAACACAAAATCTCACTATTCGCAGATGACGTGTTGCTGTCACTCACCGACCCGGATGCCTCTCTGCCTCCCCTACAGGACGAGTTGGCAAGGTTCGAGGCTGTAGCAGGCTTTAAAATCAATATGGACAAATCGCAGATACTCAACCTCACCCTGTCCAGCGTGGAAGTGGATAACCTGAGGCCGCTGACATCTCTCCAATGGGCTACATCTTCTCTGACGTATTTGGGGGTGCGCCTCACCGCGAGGGTAAATGGGTTATATGTAGCTAATTTTCCCCCTATTTTAACGCAAATACAAAGTGAACTTAACAAATGGAAGCCCCTTTTCTTGTCTTGGTTGGGCCGCATACATGCGATAAAGATGACAATGATGCCCAAACTGCTCTACCTCTTCCAAGCTCTTCCCATACCAATTGAGGGGGCGTTCTTTAGGCGCGTTAAATCTTTACTTCTCGATTTTGTCTGGCAGGGACGTAGGGCCCGCTTTTCCTTCTCTATCCTGCGGCGTTCCAGAGAGGAGGGGGGTGTAGAGCTCCCAGATGCACAACTATACTACAAAGCTGCACAGCTTAGGGTCATAGTGGAATGGGTTCAACGCGACTCCGATAAACATTGGCTCCATATGGATCGCAGTGTGGCCGGACGGACCATATGGGACCTTATCTGGCGCTCCAGACAGGAGCGACCGCCAAACGTTTACCTTAGCACTCCCACGCGTACTACACTTCAGGTTTGGGATTCGGTGTCTAAGGATGTAAGATGGACCTCTTTTCCGTCTCCCTTTACGCCCCTGCATTTTAACTCAGCCTTCCCGCCGGGCATGCAGCCTGGCCCGTTTGATGGGTGGAGGGAGGGGGATGTTTAGCCTTGACACACCTCTTCCACAATTATGATCCCCGCTCTTTTGAAAACTGCAGGAGGGATTTTGGACTACAAAGCAATGAACACTACCATTATACGCAACTGATGCACTGGGCCCAGACACCACACATACGGGAGGCCGCTACCAGACCCCTCACGAAGTTTGAAACCTTTCTTACAAAAGCCACGACGATGAGAGGCACGATCTCCTTTCTCTACCGACACTTGCTATCGACCCTACACTCGGTGCGCCCACGTTATATGGCAATGTGGGAGGGGCTTCTGGGGAGACCCATTTCGGACGAGGAGTGGACCCACCTATGGTCAGATGTTAGGAAATTCAATCACTCCATAACGCTTGGGGAGGCCCACCTCAAGACCATGATGGACTGGTACCTCCATCCATCGCGACTTAAACAGATGTACCCGAATACATCTGATAGGTGCTGGAGGGGTTGTGGGTTGCTCGGGGATTTCCGTCATATCTGGTGGGACTGCCCGACTATTCGTCCATATTGGGAAGAAATACTTGCTCAAATCAAGCTGATGCTGGGATACCCTATTCCGACAACGATAGGGGGTATACTGTTGGGCCTGCGCGACCCCTCCCTGGAGCTTCAGACTAGAGCAGACAAGGCAATTCTGTGGTTATGCATAGGTGCCGCGAAGATCACTCTAGCCGCAGCGTGGAAACAAAAGGAGGCGCCGGCGCTATCTCTTTGGCACTCTAGGTTGTGGCACCTGCTCAGTATGGAGCGGATGGCGGAGGTGTCTGGGGACACATTCAAAAATTTTGAGTTCCGCTGGGGCCCATTGGTCTCATTTCTCTCCAAGGGCCTGCCGTCGGCTGTGTGTCCGACCTCCGTTAAAGAGCTACACCTATTCCAGATCTAGAGGTAACTCACTGATGAGTTTACTGACCTTGGATAGCTTCTACTAGTTGCCGCCGCCATGGGGGGAGGGGGTGATGGGGGTGGGGGAGGATGTGTCATTTTTATGTTTTTGTTTCTTTTTATTTTGCTTTGGCTGCCCCGCAGTTGGGGGCGCCTCATTATCTATAGTGGACATCGGATTTTAGGACTTCGTAAACGAAGGTTAAGGAGGATGCCTCTTAGGCGAAAGAGAGGCAGTCAGCTCCTTTCGGTTGTTCCACCATGCGGCTCGGATGGGGGGCACTGTTGACCACCTGTGTAATATGACACTGTATACTTCATTTGCTTCTATCTAGGGAAGGTGGGAGGCGGTTGTTGCTCACTAATATAGAGTTATGCATTTTCGGCAGTGCTGCTTGGGGAGGGGCTGGGAAGCGGCATCCCCGATGTAAAGCTGTACGATGTATTGTTTTTTGTGCAAATACCAATAAAAATAAGTTTGACAAAAAAAAATCCACAGCTAGGCACATTGCAAAAAAAGGGTACGTTTTCACCGAAAAATGTGATGTGTCCACGCTGCGGTTTGGGCCGTTTCCTGTCGCAGGCTCTAGACCTACCCACACAAGTGAGGTACCATTTTTATCGGGAGACTTTGGGGAATATGGGGTTGGTGGAAGTTTGTGGATGCACGCAGATTCCAGAACTTTCCATCACAGAAATATGAGGAAAATGTTGGGTTTTTTTCCGTTTTTTTTTACAAAGTTTGAGCTTTGCAAGGGATTCTGGGTAACTGAACATGGTGAAAGCCACACAAGTCAGCCCATCCTGGATTCCCCTGGGTGTCTAGTTTTCAAAAATGTAGAGGTTTGCTAGGTTTCCACAGGTGCCAGCTGAGCTAGGGTTCAAAATCCACAGCTAGGTACATTGCAAAAAAGGGGTCAGTTTTCACTGGAAAAATGTGATGTATCCAAGTTGCGTTTTGGGCCATTTCCTGTTGCAGGCACTAGGTCTACCCACACAAGTGAGGTACCATTTTTATTGGGAGACTTTGGGGAATGATAGGTGCGTGGAAGTTTGTGGATCCACGCAGAATCCAGAACTTTCCATCACAGAACTATGAGGGAAATGTTTTTTGACAAAGTTTGAGGTTTGCAAGGGATTCTGGGTAACAGAACCTCGTGAGAGTCACACAAGTCACCCCATCCTGGATTCCCCTGGGTGTCTAGTTTAAAAAAATGCATAGGTTTTCTAGGTTTCTCCAGGTGTCGGCTGAGCTAGGGATCACAATCCACAGCTAGGCGCACTGCAAAAAAAGGGTCAGTTTTTACAAGAAAAATGTGATATGTCCATCTTGTGATTCAAGCCATTTCCTGTCGCAGGCACTAGGCCTACCCACACAAGTGAGGTACCATTTTTATCGGGAGACTTAGGGAAACACAGAATTGTAGAACAACTGTTATTACCTATTGACTTTCTATGCATTTCTGCCTTCCAAATGTAAGACAATGTGTAAAAAAGAAGTCACTTTGAAAAATGTCCTATAATTCACATACTAGAATGGGTACCCACAATTCCGGAGATGTGCAAATAACTACTGCTTTTAAACTCTAAGGGGCCGATTCCGATTCGGGCCGGAAAACGTACCGACCGACTCGGAGCCGGAATAAATACCGACCGACACGTACCTGTGCAGCCCGACCCGCAAAGTACGATGAGAAGCGTGCTAAATCCGACCGACTCGTACGGAACACAAGCCGAACGACCGAGCCGCGCGGAAAACAGCCATCCGGCCGGAAAAGCACGCGAATCGAACCGACCGACACGCACCAGGAAGAATCCCGAACGAAACGTACCCGCGAACTCCTACCCGCCAAGTACGATGCAACACGTGGAAAACACGACCGAGTCGCACGAAGCCCAAGCCGCACGACCGAGACGCATTCAAAACTGCGAGCCAAAGCAACCCAAAACCCCGCGACCGACGCGTACGCAGCACAGAAAACAGCACAAACACAGCGTGAACGATGAGAGGCTCGCACGAGACAACTGGAGGGTCCGACTCGGTCACAAGAACGTCTCCTACATGCACAAAAAGAACCAAGGAAAAAATAACACAAAAAAGGCCAAACAAGCTATCACAAAGCAAATAAATAATGGGGGAAACAGGGAACAAAGACACACCCACAACTCCACCCATATAAAGGACACAAATCCCTACCATGATCCCTTGCAAATTCAATTTACCTGCCAGCACTCAACACCAACAGACAGCAACCACACACACACTCACAGCTCATCCATCACACAAGCCACACACCAGCAGCACCACAACAAATAGCACCCTCACATACAGCCAGCAAAACACACACTCACACACCCTCACTTGCACACCAACACACACATCACACACCAGCACCATGCCCCCAAAGAAGAATCAAAGTTCCTAGATAGTGAATTGGAAGTCCTGGTAGATGAGATCCTCAGGGTAGAGCCACAGCTGTTTGGCACATTGGTCCAACAGACACCCATGGCGCAGAAAACCAAGATGTGGGAGAGGATCGTCGACAGGGTGAACGCACAATCACCATGTTTGCGCACAAAGGTAGACATCCAGAACAGGTGGTATGACGTGCGCAGGAGGGTCAAGGAGCTGTTGAAGAAGGACTACATCTTGAGCCAACACACCGGCAGTGGCCCTCCTGCCAAACCAGTATACCTCAGGCCCTGGGAGGAGAAGGTGCGGGCCATCCTACCACCAGTGAGCGTCTATGGACTAGAAAACATCCCAGAGCCTGGTGAGTACACAACAAATGTACACAATATTGTGCCACAATCACACACACATCACTGTCAAGGGGAGAGTCAAACCATGCACCCTTAGCAAATACACACCAACTAAAACAGATCATCCCAAAATGTGTATGTCAGCCAGAGAAACACAATACATGCCAGCTCATAGTGAAATGTAACTGTGTCATGACATGTACAAACCTAACAACAAATAGAGCTAGGCAGTGGCACAAATATAACCAACAAACACAGTCAGACATGTAGCCACCACCACAACACCACCTCACAGGGAAGCTCACTGAAAGGAAGGAATACTGTGTATGCTGGGCAAGTCAGTGTAGCCAATAGCATCATGGGAGTCGTAGTCACAGAAATTGCCCACCCTCACAATGCGCACATCAACACCACCATGAACCATGCACACATCACAGGAGTGCAAAACAACTGACAAGATGGCTGACACTGGCTACTGCTGTGGGGAGCACAAGGCCCTGCTGGCAACTGTGCACCAACCAACAGCAGGACACCACTGACTGACATCCTGAAAGACAACTTGCACTCCCTGCAATGGAAGCACGTTCCATGGTGGGATATCTGGCTGGGTGGGAAGGAGGACTCACAGCACTGACCATAGTCACCAGCAGCTCCACCCACACACCCCCTAACACAAACTACACACAACTCACCTGGGAGAAAGCATTGCCTCACACACCAATCAAATATCCCACAAAGAACCACAACCCTGGGTCATGCAGCACAGGGACACACATGGAACTTGTAGCAAAAC